>JALAZF010000280.1:682500-5482500 GCA_022829125.1 Lathyrus tuberosus
TTTCTATCCTCAGCATCACTACACCAACTAGAGTCGGTGTATCCCACTAACTTGCATTCTTTCCCTTCATCAGCTGCAGGAAACAAAATGCCATAGTCGAGAGTCCCCTTCAGATACCTCAGTATCCTCTTTGTCGCTGTTAGGTGTGATACCTTTGGCTTCTGCATGAATCTACTTAGCATACCCACACTGTATGCTAAGTCAGGCCTTGTGTGACAAAGGTATCTAAGTGACCCAATAAGTCTTCTATATTGGGTTGGGTCGACATCATCTTCGTCTGGATCCTTTGACAGTTGCAGTCTGGTCTCAGCTGGAGTCGAAGTTGAGTTGCAATCTTGCATCTCAAATCTCTTGAGTATTTCGCCTACATATCTTCGTTGGTGCATCATCAAACCTCTACTAGTCTTGTAGAATTCGATGCCAAGGAAATATGAGAGATCTCCCAAGTCTGACATTTCAAACTCCTCACTTAGGTCATGTTTGAAATCTTCGATCTCCTTCCTGCAACTTCCTGCTATCAACAAATCATCGACATAGAGACATAGTATAAGCAATTCACCATTGCTTCTTCTTACATATACTCCATGCTCAGTCGTACACTTCACAAATTCCTTTTCCCTTAAGAAGCTCAGTCGTACACTTCACCATTGCTTCGCCTTGTTTCACATACCCAGCTGGTTGTGCGACATAAGCTTCTTCGTCTAAGGGCCATTAAGGAATGCATACTTCACGTCCATCTGACATGTGTGCCAATTGTTCATATTTGCTAGACCAACAACTAACCTGATTATTTCGATCCTAGCAACAGGTGTGAACACTTCATCGAAGTCTTTTCCTTCCTTCTGAAGAAATCCTTTCGCCACAAGTCTAGCCTTGTGTCGAGATAGTTCCCCTCTAGGATTTACCTTCACCTTGTAAACCACTTCACATTAATTGCCTTCTTGCCTTGAGGCAATTCGACAAGTGACCAGGTGTTATTGACTTCGATGGACTCTAACTCCTCATTCATTGCTTTCACCCACTTCGAATCTTTCAATGCTTCAGCTGCATTGACTGGTTCGACGTCTGCGTAGAAAGCATAATGTACCAGCTCACCCTCTTCATCGACTACATCATCTGATGTAATTACACATTCTTGCAACCTTGCAGGCATGTGTCTTGTTCGTCGAGGTCTGCTTGAACCTGCTTCATCTGTAACTGGTTTCTGTCGAACTTCTCTTTCGACTTCAGTGGTTGGTTCTTCACAAGAGATTCTCACTGAATCCTTATTGGCATTCTCAGCCCAATCCCATTCTTTAAGCTCATCTATGATAACGTCCCTGCTGATCACTACCTGCTTATTCACTGGGTCAAACAACTTGTAACCTCTAGTCGAATGATATCCTATCAAGATCATCTGATTCGACTTATCATCAAGCTTCCTTCTTAACTAATCTGGCACATGTCTATGTGCTATAGATCCAAACACATTCAACTGATTGAGGCTAGGCTTGACACCAGACCAACATTCTTCTGGTGTGATTCCTTCAAGCTTCTTCGTCGGACATCTGTTCAAAATATATGTTGTTGTCGAAACCACTTCTCCCCATAGTTCTTTGGGTAGATGCTTTCTATTCAACACACTCCTTACCATGTTCATGATGGTTCTGTTCTTTTGTTCTGCAACTCCATTTTGCTGTGGTGTATAGGGTGGCACCACCTCATGCACAATCCCTTCCTTTTCACATAATGCATCGAACTCTTTCGACACATACTCTCCACCACCATCTGTCCTCAGAATTTTCAACTTTCGACCACTCTGTCTTTCGACCATGGATTTGAATCTGGAAAACACCTCCATCACATCACTTTTCTTCTTGATGAGGTAAGTCTATAACTTTCGACTGAAATCATCTATAAACGTGACAAAATATCTGTTGCCACCAATCGAATCCACCTGGATTGGACCACATACATCAGAGTATATGACTTCCAGAATTGCCTTCGACTTTCTTCCTGCATCCTTGCTGAAGCTATTCTTGTGTTGTTTCGACTGAACACACTCCTCACAAGCTTCACTTGGAATGTCGATTTCTGGTAATCCTGAAACCATATTTCTTCTCTTTAGCTCTCTGATGTCATTGAAGTTGAGATGGCATAGTAAAAAATGCCATAACCACTCATCTCTGCTGGCTGCTGTTGCTAGACACTTGTCCTCCATCACCTTGAGTTCAATCTTGAAGGTCCTATTCTGAGACATTGGAGCCTTCAAGATCAACCTACCACCTGCGTCAAGAACTCTCATGATCTTGTCTTCGACAACTACCTTGTAGTTCTTTTCGACTAGCTGCCCTATACTGAGCAAATTTCTCTTCATGCCTGGAATGTACAACACATTGGAAATTGTTGACCTTTTGCCATCTTTCCTCATAATCAGAACATCACCAACACCTTCAGCTGCTAGAGAGTTGTCATTTGCAAACTTCACCGTGTTCTTCGACGAGGGCTTCATGTTGACAAACCAATCTCTCCTTCCAGTCATGTGTGATGAGCATCCTGAGTCCAAGTACCACTGATCTTGGAATCTCTCTTCATCTCTCGTTGTGACCATCAACAACGTCTCTTCTTCTACATGTTTCACCAGCTTGGCATCAGTTTCTTGATTTCTCCTTTTTTCTGGACAGTTACTAACATAATGGCCATACTTCTGACAATTGAAACATTGAATGTGACTCTTGTCATATTTTCAATCACCACCTTTTCCTCTACCTTCAGAACCACCCCTTTGGTTGCCTTGGTTCCAAGGTTTCTTCTGATTCGACTGGTTTCTTCCTTTACCTTTGTTGCCATTCCAACTGCCTTTACTTTTCCTTTCCTTTTCTGACTGCGCCTGCAAAGCCATATCACTCTTCGACTTTCCTGCAGCTCTCTCAGCCATCCTTTGTTCATGAGACTCAAGCGTCACTTGAAGCTCTTCTTTCGTCAATACTAACAAGTTCTTCGACTCTTCTATAGCTACTACCACATGGTCGAATTTTGGAGCCAATGACCTCAAGATCTTTGCAACAACTGATCTTAATGTCAACACCTCTCCACATACCTTGATTTGATTCACCAGTTTTGTAACTCTGGTAAAGAACTCTGAAATACTTTCGTTGTCTTCCATATGAAGCAACTCATAGGTTCTCTTGTGAGTTTGTAACCTCACCTCTTTCACCTTCTCTGCGCCTCCAAATGACTTTTCAAGAATCTCCCACGCTTCCTTTGCTGAATCTACATTGCTAACTTTTTCAAATTTATCTGGATCAACACACTGGTGGATTATAAAGAGTGCTTTATAATCTTTCTTCTTCAACTCTTTGTGTGCAGCCCTTTCTTGATCCGTCGCTGCTTCTGTAAGCGGTGCCACTCCTTCCTTCACAAGATCCCAAAGATCTTGATAATAGAAAATCACCTTAATCTGCTTGCACCAATTCTCGTAATTATCTTTCTTGAGAATTGGTAGAGTCGCCGAAAAATTCCCATTTGGATAGTTCATCACCATCACGAATTTCTTCCATTGAATCGCAACCGGAGCTCTAGATACCAGATGTTGGAAATTCACCACACCCTATGGGAATTTCACTTCAATATTGATCTCAAGATTGTACACAAACCCACTACACAATAGCAATGAAGAACAAAGAAAGAAGAAGAACAAACTAACAACAAGAAAGAAAGAAAAAAGAGAGAGAAATATTTGGAAAAATGTTTTACCCACTAACCGTGGGATTTATGTTACTATTGTATTTTCACTGCTAACCGCAGCTATGAATGCTATACAATGTTATAATTACAATGCAAGGATACTTCCTATTAATAGATATAGATTTGCAAAGGCCCAAAATAAAAAGCCCAAAATATCAAATCTAATCTAAACAAATCTGAATCCAATTTAAAACAAATCTAACATGAATCTGTCGAAACACCTTCGACGACACTATGAATGCTTTCGACTTCGACACTATGAATTACATTTAACAGTATTTTGTTGTGTTATTAAAATTTTAAAAGAAAATAACAAAGATAAAATTAAATCTAAAACTGAATATTTTTTGGAATTTTTTCTAATTAAATGTGATAGAAAAATGGACCTAATTTATTTATTTTTGAGATTTTCTAAAAATGCAACATATAAGGTAAAAATCAAATTAATTTATTTGAGAAAAAATTGCCCCCAAACAAAATTGGGGTTCTACAGCTGCCCCTATTTAATTATTTTTAATTTAAGGGATATGAATGACACGCGTATTCATATAATCTTTGTGAAAGATAATTAAGTATGAAGGACCCGAATTTTATCCTTCGATGAGCATGGAGACAAAGAAATATAAGAATCTTCAAAGATCACCTTCACTAGGGAATGATCGTCTCAAACACAGGGGTTAATTCCTAGATTGCAAAAGTTAAGAGGGCATATTCCCTGGGGATTAACTGGGAAAGATTTATGGAAAAGGTCCACTGGGGAAGGTTTTTAGGAGGAACTCACTAAGGAAAATACTTCTGGGGTACGCTTCTCAAAGAGTTCCGGAGAAGATCATTAATAACATCTTCCCTCCAAACATTATAGAGAGGCATGTGGAGATATTTGCATGTGGAGAGGCAATAACACAAGTATTTTATCTATATCTAGTGCCCATATGTATCTTAGATGGTCTACCAATGATGATATCGCTGAAGACTAGAGTAAAATTTGGAATTTAGGGGATCCCGAAAGAATTAAGACGTTTATGTGGATGGTGATACATGGTTGTCTAATCACCAATCAATGGCTCTCTAAAGCACGTGAACACTCCTTGCTGTCCCAATTGTTCTCATATAGAAGAAACCATAATCCATGTGTTAAGATACCGTGTCTATGTCAATCACATATGGAATCATCTAGTGGATGAAACATACTTGGAGAAATTCTTTGACTATGACTTGCAAGAGTGGATAAATCTCAATCTGAATGGCATAAAAGTTTTTGACTGGAGTGACTCTTAGGCTACTATATGTCACATACTTTGGTACTAGGGAAACCAGAGAAACCATAATGTATACTATATCATGCATCATAATATGGTGACTGAAGTCCATAGGAAAACTCATACCTATAAAGACAACATCAGATTAATGCAGAACACACACAAGAGCCAGGAAGTAACATATAACATTAATTGGTCTCCTCCAAATGATAGTTGGATTGTTCTCAATATTAATGGGAAAGTCAAAGGAAATTTGTATGCAGGGTGTATATGGGATTATAAGAGATAACTAAGGTCTTTGGTGTAAGTTTATGCGTGGTCTCTAAGAGGGGGGTGAATTAGATTTATTGGAATTTTCTCAATTTGAAGAGTTAGCACTGATTATGTTATTTTTCAGAAATGATATGAAAGTAAATATGCTGAAAAATAAATGCAGAAAGTAAGTGACACAATGATATATCTTGGTTCCCCTTACAATACGAGTGTACTCCAGTCCCCTCACTCCCCGTGAGAGATTTTTCACTATGTCAGATCTTTGTAGAAGTCTTCCACCAAGACCTATCCTATAATCTTCTAACACAAGTCACATAATCAATAAGGACAATCCCCTTATGATCTTTACAAAGTGCAACAAGAGAACAATCCTCCCTTATTCACTCTCTTGCTTCCAACAATCCTGGACAACAAGGTAATCACAACAATCTAAATTTTTACAAGTGTTTGAAGTTATATAATAATGTCTATCAATTCCTAGAATTGATCTTCTCTATCAAGTAGGAAATTCTTAATATGTAGTACAAGTGCTTAATGATTTATGTAGTTGAAACTATTTGAAAATGTAATGAAATTGATGTGCAGAAGTTTCAACAAAAAGTTATTTCAAGAACAATTGATTTTAAAAATGAGAGAATATAAGTTTTGAATTGCTATGAAAGAGAGATGATTTTGAATTATGAAAAGTATGGTTTATATAGAGCCTTAACACCTCTCTAAAAGTGTACAAATACATGAAAAGATGTCATGGTTCAAAAAGGCACTCAAAAATTTGTTTGGATCATAATTTTTATGAAAAAGTGCCACTGGTTCAGTGGTAACCAGTTACCTCACTAAAAGTTTTGAAAAACACTTTTTGAAAACATATGAGAAAAATTGTGCAATTGTGGTGGTTTTAAAGTGCTATTACGGCGGTTTGAAATGCCATAATTTACCAAAAACAAAATAGTTAATTTAAAAATAATTTTAAAAGATGTTTGAAAGGTTTAAGATGAATATGCATGATTTTTATGAGCAATTAAGATATATATATATATATATATATATATATATATATATATATATACTTGAATTGTAATGCATATTCAACCATCTTGATTCTTCCATTAATTTTTCAAAACTTTTTGATAATTTGAACTTGATTGCTCTAGTCTTCAAGCTTTGACTCTTCTTTTTGTTGATGTGTTTTTCTTCATCAAAACTATAACCTAGGACAAGAACTCTTCTTCACATTCTCCCCCTTTTTGATGATGACAAACCATTCTTTGAAATTTAACTAGTTCATCAATGAGTTACTTCAATATGTGACTTTTTGAAATGTTGAGTAGCAACTAGAATCTCCCCTTATCTTGTATATCTCCCCCTTGCTTTAACAATTCAAGGATTTCTCCCCTGAAAGAATTATGAACAAGAACAAATACAATACCTACTATTTCTTCCCCTTTTGACATCATAAAAAAGAAGATAAAGTAGAATAAAGTATAAAGCAAGGTGATAACATAAGAATGATATATTATTATAATTAAAAATTAATAGAACAATATTGATGCTTCTTCAAAACATCTTTTTAATCAATGAAATTTTTAGAACTACCATATTATATGGTCTTGTGTCTTGAAGGATCAATCTTGATTTGAGAATGCTAGCATATGCTCTTCAAGTACCTACAAAACAATTAGTTACATCTAGGTACCCAATTTTCTCATGTTCTTCATCACTATAATGATGTGAGACCATCAATACCTTGCATGCATGATCTTCATCTGAAGATGAACTCGTTTCATTGTCATCCCATGCTACATATGCTTTCTTTCCCTTTTTGCGATTCTTGTTTTTGAATTTTTCTTTCTTTTCAAGTGTAGGACATTCTTGTCGCATATGCAAAAATCAACCGGCGGAAAAGACAGAAGAGTTGCCACCGAACGTTATTTATCCTAACGCAGGGAAAAGAAACGATTGAAGAAAACCTAAAAAGGGAAAAGACATGGTCATCGCAACCATAGTCTGGGTTCGGGAGTCGGTTACGCGAGAGGAAGGTATTAGCACCCCCTCGCGTCCATCGTACTCGATGAGATCCATGCTTATTGTCTAATCAAAGAGTGTGTCTATCTAAAGCCTACTCCTAACTGGAAATAAACAGAGAACGAGGTAAAAGAAAGAAAAGGTGACTCGCTAGGAAATCGCCGTCCTAAGCCTACGTATTCCCTCGGGAATAGGAAAGTCAGAGTCAACGTAGTTCGGAGGACTACAGGATTGTGGGGGAAGGTTGCTCGCCAAGACATCTCTGTTTCATGCCTACGTATCCTCAATCTAACGAGAAAGAGGAAATCAGAGCAGTCGTAGTTTGACCTACAAGGTCATTGTTGTTTTTTATGAGCGACGTTAAGTTCGCGTCCGACAGTTAGAGTCGATGCCTGTTTGCGATAGAACGGAAGTAACGTGCGCTTTTCTGAAAATGATTTGAAACCCTGTTAATCCCGAAGGATAAAATTATTTGAACTTTGTTTGTTTTTTTAGACAGAAGTGACTTAAGTTAGTTTGAAACTTGTATTGCACTAAAGTCTATGACATAGGATCGAATGCGTTGCAAATTGACCCAAGACGGGACGCATGAAAAACACCCTAGACAAGGTAAGGAGGGACTCCCGCTTGTCACTTACCATGTACTTAAGGCTCATGGCGTACAATACTAGTTGCATTTATTAGGTGTTTTGAACTTGTTTAGAGATGAGAAGAGAAAGGAATCGAAGGTTAAAAAGAAAACAACTAAGGGAGACTAACTCCTAATGTTGTCATACATAATGGTCCTAAGGTTGAGGTAGAAGGGATTATCCTGCTTGATATCATGAATGGATTGCAAACCTAATATCTCTCCTACCTCCAACTTAATCGGAAATTAAGTGGAGCTAGGAATCCTAAGGGATCATGTGAACATACACAAGTAAACATTAGATGAATCAATCACAAAAGAGAGAATTAAAGGAGAAGTGAGATGAAAGAGAACTCATGTAAGTGTAAACAACCATGTAAAGTAACACAAGTACGTACCATCTCCAAGCCAAGCTCAACTATTGAATAGTTGAAAGCAAAATGCAAAACTATGCAATTATGACTATGCTAGAGTCCTAGGACTACACTAGGAGCCATGTCAAACCATAAACCAAGGTGAGATGTGTCCTACAGGTGTGTGAACCTACTAGAGATATTAGATAAACCTACTATATCATATCCATGTTAATGTCCTAAGAAAGCATACAAGAATGCAAGTTATATCCTACACCAACACACAAACATTTGTCATCCATAAACTATGTCAAAATGATTTCTAAAAGTCACATAAATGGAAGTCATGTATTCAAGCAACATATGTGATGTAAACATGTCACATGAAAGATTAAAGTAGTGGAAATTGATCATGAAAGTAGCTTAAGTCATGTTCAAGAGGATTGCAAGTTATGCACAAAGATGTCACCTTAAGCATGTTTCAATCAAACCCGATTACATAATGAGCAAACAAGTATGATATGAACTCATAAAAGACCTAGGTCAGAAGTGAAAACACATGATTCAATGTTAAAACATCTCAAGTTAACACTAAACTTCTCATGGCAAATCAATCTCCAAAAGTTAATGCAAGCAATCGTCAAAACTAGCACTTAAATAATTCCACAAAGCCATGTTAATTGTGATGCAAGTAAAGGATAATTCAAACCAAGCCAAATGTGTATCCAAGTATGCAAGGCAGTAGCATATGACATGTAAATGAAGTTTGAAATGTAAAGAAGTGCTCATGAAAGTCATGCCAATTCATGTTCAAAGGAGTAGGCAATCCTACATAAAGATGTTACTTAAATCATGTATCTAACATTTATGAACATACAATGACTAAGCAAGCATAAAGTTCACATTTGAAAGACCTAAGTCAGAAGTGAAGACATATATTCAATGCTTGAAATCAACCTCAAAATGTCACAAAATTTCATGTCAACCACATTCCCCAAAGTTAATGCAAACAAAGAACAAAACCAAACTTAAACATCCCCTAAAAGCATGTAACTTCTCATTCAAGCAAGGAGGGAAGAAAGAACATGGTAAGGCAATGGCAAAGCAACCACATCAGAGTTACAAGACCTATAATATTCCATGTTTGAACCCCAAAATAAATGAGCAAATATGGCATGCAAATGAGCAAAATTGATGCACAAATCAAGCTTACATTCACACAAAAGTAACATCCCTCAAATCATACCAAATGACCTATAACAAGGGATGAAAAGGCCCTAACTCATTCTAATGTCAATGTATACATGTTATCCACATTCTAAATGATCATTTAGATTCCACAAAGTCACTATAACAACATGCTCTCAAAAGATGTTACAAGTAATGACCAAAGTCAAACTCAATCTTCCACTAGCAACAAAAGACATTCAAGCATGTAAAAGGAATGATAAGGTCAAGCCAATCAAGTATTCACACATAGAGGGAAGTGGTAAATGACATGTAATGTTGCACATTTAAATATCAAAACATTGGCCAAATGAGGCACCCCAAAGTTCAAGTGCAAAGCAACAAAGGTGAATGCTCAATCATGTTCAACAATTGTGAAAGTTTAACATCAATTAAAGGCATATGAAATGACCTATAAACCAATTTGGGCAGGCTCTAACTCATGCTAAAACATGTGTGAAAATATGCACAAAATATCCCTAATGAGGGTTGCATAAAGGTATCATCACACTAAACACTTAAACAAGCATCAAGCAACATCAGGTGTTCAATTAGGGTTTAAATGAAACATATGAGTTATGATCAAAAAGCAACATCCAAGTATCACAATTGCACATCAAAATTTCATCATGAATATGATCAAACATGTTCTCTAAGTTGGCCTAAAGTGGCCACAAGCAAGTGCCAAACTCAACCTAGTTCTAGGCACACATCCACTCATTAGGTACACATTGAAATATCCATGAAAAATAGTTAAATGATTTGGAAAATTATGAGAAATTAAGCATGTCATGTTAAGGTCAGTGGGTGATCATGTACAAAATATGGGCTCAAAATTATGCATCAAAGTGTTTAAACCATCATAAACATTAAGCATGTTATCAAGCATTGATCATACAAGCCAAGTTGCAAAGATGGCATTCAAAAGGGATTCACAAATCATGGTCAAAACACCAAATGAACATCAACATGTTATAAAATCAAAGGTCTATGTTCACACAAAAAATGAGGCCCAAAACATTAGAGGATGGTTACTTTTCAAGACTTGTAGCACAAGGTATGTCAATGGGAACACCATTTAATCCAAAATTCAAGAAAAATACCAAACCAGTCCAAAAATGAAATTAAAATTCACAAAAAATTAAGTAAAACATTCAAGAACCTCCATGAATTTTTCTAGAATTTTAGGATGATTTTTATTGTTTTTAACAAGCAAGTTTTGTACGTGCATTCAAAAGAATAAAAAAAACCAAGAAAAGGGAATGGGTGCTACACAAGCAATTAACCAGTTCAGTTCTCACATGGGCCCAGAATTGGAGGTGCCAAGAGCAATATGTTGGGCTCAAATCACCAAAAACACTCCTTGCCACTTTATTAATCAGCAGAGAAAAATAAAAAGAAAAAGAAAAAGAAAAGACAATTGGGCACGTGAGAAATTACACCTCACCCTCATTAATGTGTTGTTGCTCCACTATTGGTTGATTCAAATTATTTTCACACGCGGTAAGAATGAAAACACGCTGGCACATGAATAATTGCATGGACCAATCACACAGTCACACGCAAGGTTGACCCTTGACTAGGGTTTAAGTTTAGGTGGCCGGAGAAGACTTTCGGTCGTCTTCTCCGGTGGGAAACCACCATCGCCGGCGGCGAGACACTCCAAAAATGGAGGAAACCACCACCATTCCACTCCTCTCCTCATGCTAAAGCCAAATCCAAGATTTGTTTACTCAAAAAGTCCTTCTATCAGTGAAAATGAATGGGTTTAAACTAAACCCTAACAATCAAAACCAGCACAAAAAGCTTAATTTAACCACAACCATTGCCTACCAGAGGTAGGGCTTCATATGCAATTGACCATGTGCTCTTAAACACTATAAATAAACCTAATATAATGCTTCAAGATCCAGAAACTAACCTGATCTGAGATGTATTTCAAGCTCCCAAGAAACCCAGGAACTTATTGCAAATCTTCTGATCAACCTTGTGAGCAAAATAAATGCTCCAAACTTCTTTGATTCTGGCTTGAAATTCCAAGTTTAATGATGAATTTGTTGAACTCGTGTGTGTTAATGGTGGATCCCAGATCCAAAGTAATGCATACAGAAGGGAGAGTGATGGATATTGATGAAGCTTATGGAGAAAAAATGAAGAAATCTCTCAAGAGAAGAAATCTTCGAAGGAATCAGTTTTGGGGAGTGAAAATATGATTTTTGATCTTTCTTGGTGAAAATGACCTAACTGATTCTGTTAGAAGGTTTAAGAGCTTTTATATGGGTGGATTACATGAGGGTTAGTGTTTGATCAGGATTGGAAAGTTAGTTAGAACTTTGGTTAAGAAAATTTTGAAAATGACAGTTATGGTGTGTTCACGGGTTAGTATGTGGAGGGATCATTGTTGTTGTTATAGAGCCTCATGATACCCGCCGATGATGGTGATAGTGGTGATGTGTGGTGCGAGCATGAGATGGTACAATTATAAAACTTGTTGGTTAAGTTTATTTCTCTTTCTTTCATGGCACATGGGGTAAATGGTACATGGTATACATGGATGGTGCTAGAATTTGCATGGGCAAATGAGGTAACCTTTATGACAGAATGCACATGGCCAGGGTGAAAAGCAAAGTTATTGCCATGTCTTTGAATTTAGAGTGATATGCTATGGTTTAAAAACTTGATGAACTATATTAATGGTAGTGACTTTGGAAGGTTATAGCTTGGTGATTGGGATGTCAATTTGCAAAATTTTTGGGTCTTTGGAAAGAGGACGTTTAGTAGAACAAAATTAATGTGAGAAGCAAATGGTATTGAAGCCTTGAACATTAAGAAAAATTACCATGAATGTTGCATGATACCATGTGGTTTTTACACTTAGAAAATTCTAAGTATTTTTCATGTTTCACAATTTGGAGATCATAATTTTGGAGGAGTATAACTAACTCTATGGATATTGAACCAATTTGAACAAACTTGGTGTCCTTGGAAAGCTCTCATGGCATAGAACAATGTTGACATTTATGGAAAGTGGATTAGAGGTCTCTAAAATGCTCAAAAATGGGGTTTAAATCAAGGTCACAAAACTGAGTTTAGGTACTCAGAAAAAAATCTAAGTTTTTTCCAATTTCACAACTTGAATGCCTTAACTTTGATTGATCATAAGTTTTGATCCAAGAATCCAAATGACACATACTTTATATGGTTGGAAAGCTTGGAATGCATACTACAACTTTCATGTTTAACAAAAGTTGAAATTAAACTTGCATCATGCTTGAATCTGTGCTTGAAGATGGCTGAAATCTAAGGAAAAATTTTCCCAAAGTGGAAAGTTCTTAAGAACCCTAAATTTCCGAAATTGGTAACTTTATATAATTCTTGATTTTTGATGATTCTTTTGACATTTCTTGATCAAATCTCATCTATTGATCACATTTAACATGATGAACTAAAATTTGACCTCAAAAAGTCAAGAGTTGACTTTTTCATTGATCAGTTGACTTTATTCCCAATTTGACTAATTCTCAATCACCTGGCCAATTGAAACCCTTATGAATGACATTGATGGTCCATACTCCACTACTAGATACTTGAGAACATATAGAATGCCATGAAGTCAAGTCTTGCCCAGAGAATCAGAAATAAACTGATTTTGGAGCCAAACCCTAATTTTGGCTTCAAGAGATGTGAGGTATTGACTGATGGTCAAAACCCTAATTCCTCTGGAGTGAATGAAGATCCTCTTAAACCAAGATGTTGCATGTGATAGGATGATTTTAAAGCTACAATATCCTTGATCATGATGATGCCACATGCACAGATAACTAATACCCTAATTGGAGGATCAAGAGATAGGAGAGGAATGGTCCTCTTCAAGTTCCTTGCCAATATCACCCTCTTGTGAAGTGGTGAACCCAATGAAATATCTTGAGGGGACTTGGTGGCTTGAATGCTTGAGGGTACCTCATTCTCTTTGCTTTGATCAGTCAATACCATGGAATCCTCTGATCCCATGCCTTGGGAAAACCAATGATGCATATACAATGCTTATGACCTACAAGTACATGAAATGTGAAGCATAAGCCACTTATTGGGTATAAATAGGAGGGAAAATTTTGGGGTTCTACAATTCTCTCTTAACATGTCCTCTTTTTCCACATTCAAAACATGTAACTCTCCTTGTCGGTGTTTCTTTGTGAATGATCTCCTTTTTCCTTTCTTTTCTCAAGAACTTTTGAAACTTTTTAATAAGATTATCATCGTCATCAGTGGATTCCTTGTAACACCCCAAAATTCATATTTAATTATTTAATTAATTATTTATGATTATGGCGAATGATTGTGAATTATATGACGCATTGAGTGGTTTTATTGATGTGTGTTGTGGGTATTAGTGAGAAGTTGATATAATTAGAGTTATTTAGATTTAAATAATTTAATCATATTATATGCGGAGTTATAATAATAATAATCATAATATAGATGACATTATTTAGATTATTATTGTTTTAAATAAGATGAGTAATAATAAAGGCAATGTGGTATTTTGTAAAGGATAAGTGAGGATATAATTGGGAAACCATTATTAGAGGTATTTGGACTTAATAAGAAAATAGAAGTGAGAAGTTATTCTGGTTGATCGTAACTTTTGTGAGAAGTGCTATGAGGAAAAAGAGGGAGAAAACTAGGGCTCTGGAGGGATTGCTGCAGAACTCAAGAGAAAGAATTCATAAAAAAATCAATTACAAGGTATGGGGAGTATAACTTTCATTATGATTGATGTAAAAATCTAAATATAGATAGGTTGGGGTTTTGGGTTTATGTTGAATTCTTGATGAAATAGATAGAAAGTGATGAATTTAGGATGTATGTTTTGATTTAGAATGATGTATGTATAAGGGTAGATAAATTGTCGGGTTTTTATCCATATGTTTGTTGATTGTTTGGTGTTTTTGGTGAGAAGTTGGAGTTACGTGTCGGTGATACTAAAAATGCTCGAATTGTGTAAATTGCTTGGTTGAATTGTGATTTTTAGTGTTATAAGAGTTTCTAATGAATGTGTATTGTTGTATACTGATGTAGAAATCTGAGTTCTGTGATAAATGATGTCTGAGGATGTTGGGATGGGTTAAATAAGTGATTTTTCGCACAAAAATACAGCAGAAAAGTGATTCTGTAACAGAGTAACCGGTTACCCTAATGCAGTAATCGATTACCCTGAGAAGATTTGTTTAAGAACTTCAAAAATTCGTATCTTGGGCTTCGGGCGTCCGTTTGACGCGCCGTTCAAACCTGTGGAAAGCTAATACAATGTACTTTCTTGTAAAAATGGTTTCAAGTCCTGGAATTAAAATTAACTAGGTTCTAATGAGGCTTTATGGTGTCAGTGTAAGATGTCAGTGTCTATGTTTGTTGAAAAACTTTAAAAATTCATAACTTGAGCTGTGACAATCCGATTGATGCGTGGTTCAGATCGTTGGAAAGCTGAGTTAACGTAATTTATCTTAAAAATATTTTTAGTGCCAGAATTCCAGCTATTCGACGCGTGGACATGTCTTTTAAATGTATCGAGTTATGTCGTTTTTGTGAAATGTAAGCAAATGTCTTGTATGGATGATATGCTATGATGTTCTACTTGAATGACTATCTTAGTGATGCTATGGAGTTGTTGTGAAGTTGTTGTTATGTGTTGATGTGATCTATGATGATTGTTTAATGATGTGCGTGTTAAATGTATACACGGGGTAAAAAAATTGTGTTTGAATTATTATGGTGATAGATGCATTATGATGTTTTGATGTTGAAAATAAAGTTGTGATGTTATATTATGATGGTTATATGTTGTGATGATGAAGGAGTCGATGATGTGCATATTTGATGTATATATGCTTTATGATGAATATGATTAATGATTACATGAATGCGGATGCAATTTGAGGAATTTGTTGATTATGTATATGTTTTTGCATCATGGCATTCATGGCATACTATGTTGGGACTTCGGTCCGTTGTTGTTGGCTTCAATCCCATTGTGCGGATTGGAGTGATTATGTTGTGCTCCCTTGTGGAGGGTGGATGGCCAATGTCCATCACATGATGATTATGTTGCGCTCCCTTGTGGAGGGTTGATGGCCTAGTGTCCATCACATGATTGAATTGGTGCCACATGCATATTTTCGATGAAGTTGCATTTCATTCTAAGTGGCATTGCATGTGTATAGGTTGATTGTTGATTAATATGTGTGTTTTATTGAGGATATCATGATGTTGTTGTTGCTGCCCTATTAGTATTCTTTTCTTTATATCTTTTATAATGAATTGTAATTACTCACCCTGCCTGCTTGGAAATGTTGCCTCTATAGTGGGTAACTTGCAGGTGATCAAGATTAGCTTGTAGACGCATGAAGATTTAGCTTTGGAGTTATTTTACTCTATTTTCGTTAATAATAGAGGTGTCTTGCTCTGATATGTAACATCGGGTGGGGAAGGCTTGAGTTGAAGTTGTGTTGTTTTATAAAACATATTTTATGAGTTTTCTACATGTTGAATTTATTTGACGACGACTTTTGACAATGACTAAAAGGTCTTTATGTTTGATGAAATAAATGAAGTTATTTTGAGACTATGATTTCGCTGCGAAGTTTGAATTTTATTTATTGCTATTATTGAAGAAATTATTATTATAAATGTTTAAAAACCTGTGTTACGGAGCAGGAAGTTTATTAAGATGTTTTTATGAAGCATGTGGCACCCTTTTTGGTGATTTTACTCTGATTTACTTATGTATCATTGTCGTGAATATTCTTTGGGTAGAAGGGTGTTACATTCCTCCTCTTGATTGCTATCATGAAATTTGACTCTTGTCTTTAATACAACATCTTTCAAATCTTTTACTTGTATTTCATGTTGCTATAATCTTTCAAGTTCTAATTTATGTTCTTGAAGTTTTCCGATCAAGAAAGCGATCATCATGGTAGAAAGACTCTTCTTTTCTGATATTGCTGTCACCTTTGGTCGCCATTCCCTAATTAAAGACCTAATAACTTCAAGATTTAATTCATCATTAGTAAATATCTTACCAAGAGAAATCAGGTGATTATATAAGTGAATAAATCTCTTTTGTAGATCAAGGATTGATTCTCTGGGCTGCATTCTGAATAATTCATACTCTTGACATAATGTATTCAATCTTGATCTTTTTACTTCAGCGATTCCTTCATGAGTTACTACTAATGTATCCCATATTTCCTTCGTCGTTGTGCATTGAGAAATTCGAAAGAATTCATCCATGCTAAGTGCACTTTGAAGTATGTTGATTGCTTTCTTGTCGTAGAGTACCTTCTTCTTATCATCTTCATTCCATGAATTTTTAATCTCTTTTGTCTCAACGCCATCGATAACACTAGTAGGAACAAATGAACCATTTTGTACAGCATCCCAAATATCTTCTCCTTGTGCTTCTAGATGTGCCTTCATACGAATTTTCCAAAAATTAAAGTATTCACCACAGAACAATGGAGGCTTCTTATTGCTTCCACCATCTCTGAATACTGGGTTTGCGGAAGTCATTCTGGATCACAAAAGCAAATTACTTGAACATGCTCTGATACCAATTATAAGTTTATGCGCGGTCTCTAAGAGGGGGTAAATTAGATTTATTGGACTTTTTCTCAATTTGAAGAGTTAGCACTGGTTTTGTTATTTTTCAAAAATGATATGAAAGTAAATATGCTGAAAAATAAATGCAGAAAGTAAAGGACACAATGATATATCCTGGTTTCCCTTACAATCCGAGAGTACTCCAGTCCCCTCACTCCTCGTGAGAGATTTTCCACTATGTCAGATCTTTGTACAAGTCTTCCATCAAGACCTATCCTACAATCTTCTAACATAAGTAACATAATCAATAAGGACAACCCCCTTATGATCTTTACAAAGTGCAACAAGAGAACAATTCTCACTTATTCACTCTCTTGCTTTCAACAATCCTGAACAGCAAGGAAATCTCAACAATTTGAATTTTTACAAGTGTTTGAAGTTATATAACAATGTATATCAATTCCTAGAATTGATCTTCTCTATCAAGTAGGCAATTCTTAGTATGTAGTACAAGTGCTTAATGATTTATGTAGTTGAAACTATTTGAAAATGTAATGAAATTGATGTGGAGAAGTTTCAACAAAAAGTTATGTCAAGAACACTTGAATTTGAAAATGGGAGAATATAAGTTTTGAATTGCTATGAAAGAGAGATGATTTTGAATTCTGAAAAGTATGGTTTATATAGAGCCTTAACACCTCTCTAAAAGTGTACAAATACATGAAAAGATGTCATGGTTCGAAAAGGCTTTCAAAAATTTGTTTGGATCAGAATTTTCATGAAAAAGTGCCATTGGTTCATTGGTAACCGGTTACCTCA
The DNA here is from genome assembly GCA_022829125.1 of Lathyrus tuberosus. Lineage (NCBI taxonomy): Eukaryota > Viridiplantae > Streptophyta > Magnoliopsida > Fabales > Fabaceae > Lathyrus > Lathyrus tuberosus. Next base: position 700,404 of record JALAZF010000280.1, read on the forward strand.
CTGAAAGTTTTGAAAAACACTTTTTGAAAACATATGAGAAAAATTGTGCAAATTATGGCCGTTTTAAAGTGTTATTATGGCGGTTTGAAATTCCAAAATTTACCAAAAACAGAATAGTTAATTCAAAAATAATTTTAAAAGATGCTTGAAAGGTTTAAGATGAATATGCATAATTTTTATGAACAATTGAGATATATATACTTGAATTGTAATGCATATTCAACCATCTTGATTTTTCCATTAATTTTTCAAAGTTTTTTGATAATTTGAACTTGATTGCTCTAGTGTTCAAGCTTTGACTCTTCTTTTTGTTGATGTGTTTGTCTTCATTAAAACTATAACCTAGAACAAGAAGAACTCTTCTTCACATTTGGTGTGGTGGTTTTTCCAACAACATGGGAAATGCCACATATGAATGAGGCAAAACTGAAATCCAAAGTTATTAGGCTCCAATTGGCTTATGATCGTGGGCACGCGAACATAATTATTCAAATAGACAACAAGGTGGTGTATCAAGCTATTAACATAATTATTCAAAAGGTTGTGTTGATTCTTAACAGAGATTGGGAGGTTCGAGGCCAAAATATTTACAGAGAAGCTAATAGAAGTGCAGATGCCCTGACAAAGTTTAGCCTTCATCATACGAGAACGGTGATTTATGATAGTTGTCCTTTGGAGATTATTACTTTCTTAAACACTGATTTTATTGGGGAACCTACCCCTCGAGTTTTTCATTTGTAGTTCTTCTTTTTTCCGGGATTTTAGCCATCCCTTTACTTAAAAAAAATTAAATGAGAAGATAATTAATGTTATCGTTTCGTAAATAGTATTGTTATGATGTTTTGCCGTGTTTATTTATATTTGCAAAACTATTGAAGTATCATGACATTTTAAATATTTTTTCAAAATTTGTATATCTATAGATGGATTTATTAATTTTATTTCATTTCCTCTTATTTACATTATAGACCTATGATATTTAAGTTTCATGTCAATTTTGAATAAACTAATATTAACAAAATTTAAATATAATTTTTATCAATGTCTTCTACTATAAAGCAATTAGAAGAAAGTGCATTGCTTTTCCGTTTGTGCCCTTTCCATAAAATTTATTTACACTAACACAATGGCAAAACCGTAACCCAGCATTTCAACACATTTTCTAGCTCTTTCTACCCAAGGGAAGCCATTTGTTTCACTCTCATTCATTGACTTGTCTTATCATTTTTTCCCTCCACACTATTCTTCATAACATTACACGATGCACTGCTTCTTCTTACAACACTTTTCTTCTTACACCTTCATTTTCACCTTCATTGCCTCTCTCTCCAAGCACTGCTTCTCTCTTCAACCACATGTGAGTTCTTCCGCATTTGTTCATTGATTCTTCACCTTCATCGATGCTTCTTCTTCCACCCGCATGATGATCCTTCACGGTTCACTTTTTATTCAAACTGTTTTCATGTTTTCATGTTTTCCTGTTATTGCTTTTCTGTGGAATACTCTATGTTTTAATCTTGCTACACCAAGTTGTCGTTGTGTTGTCATGAACATCATCCCTGTTCCGCTCTCTCTGGTTTTTTCCATACATTGTGTTGCTGAATATGTACGAGTTCGTAAACACGTAAACGTAGAACATACATTCCGTTGATGTTCCGTGGGTGTTGTTTTGCTGTTTTCTTGTCATTAACGTCATCCCTGTTTCATATTCCTGCATAATGTGTTCAATATGAATCTGCAGTTATTCTTATGTAACACGTTGTACTACTTGTATGTTTAGGAAAAGAACTATGTCAAGAGCTCCCATTCTTATTAAGGATCTGGTCAAGGGAAACCAAGTTTGGAAGATGCTCATTCGGGTTGTTGATATGTGGGTTGTTAAGGAGATAAATGGTCAAGAACACGTTGAAATGGTCATTCAGGATGGAACGATAAGATTATTTTGACACATTTGTGACATGTTTCTGTCTAACTGAACATTTGTTATTAATAACATTCACAGGTAGACCAGATTCATGTTACCACCAGAAGTAGGGACCTCAAAGATTGGCTTGACCAGCTGAAATAGAATGAAACATATGCCCTCTACAATGGAGAGCCAGTTATTAATGATGGCCCTTTCAAGGTCTGTTCTAACCCACTGAAACTGTTCTTCAATGGAGGGACTACCGTGACTAATGTGCCGATACTAGAGATACCTACCCACAAATTTCACTTTCACGCTATACATAATTTTCTCAATGGAAAATTCAAACCTGATTTACTGTATGGTGAGTTTGTAATTGTGCTTATGTTGTTTGGCCTGTGTATTTTGCATTATAGTCAGTTTACACTTGTGCTGAAGTTGTTTCCCCTGTGTATTTTGATATTACATTGTTACAGATGTTATTGGTGTTTTACAAGATGTATTGAAGACACAGATGGGAGGTGGTGGTAAGAAGTCTTGCGCCAATATCACATTGCGTGATATTGAAGGCAATGTCATTGAGGTTGCTTTGTGGGATGACTATGCAAAGCAATTCATCAATTACGATAACCCTAACAAAGCCACTGCTCCTACCATTATCATCTTGACACAGCTTGGTGCAAGACAAATAAAGGTTTCAAAATTTCATTTTCCTGCAATGTTTCTCAATACAAGTCAATCATATACTATTTAAGTTTTGTAACTGCCTCTTCCTATGGTATGTCACAGTTTCAGGATTACCAAGTCTATCAAACGCATGGAACAGTTCTAAACTACTCCTAAACTTGGATCATCCACAGGTTGAAGAGTTCAAGTCCAGGTTATAGCCAATGCATACACTAGATAGTTATGTACTAAGTCCCTTAACAAAGAATTTGACATCTAACATCTTACGTAATTTTGTAACAGGTTTGGAGCAACTGATTTACCAACTGCACTTGCACTTTCTCAATCTGTAACATGTGATTCATCCATTCAATCCACAAACAAAAACTGGACCAGCCTAAACGAGGTCAAGAGTATCCGTACTATATATGAAGCCGGCAGGGTCTGTTTACTCTTCAAATTATTTACATAATTATGAATGCTTTCTGTAGATGTGTTTTATTATTTGTCCGTTATCAACTATTCTTGAACACAATAATTGTTTTGTAACAACTATTGGCACTACGAAACGGTTCAAAGCTTCAAAGTTTGGTTGGTATTTTGAGACTTGCCCTGACTGTAAAGCTTCTAACAAGTCTGTTGGTGCAAAATTTGTGTGTTCTTGTGGAGTTACTGATGTAGAACCTGTCACAAAGTAAGCCTATGCTATTGCTTACATGTTTTATTTAAGCTAAAAACATTGTCTGTCATTTAATTGACGTTTCCTATGTTTTGTTGCCATAGATTCAAAATTGAAGTTGAAGTTGAGTATGAAACCCACAGAGGAACCTTCGTGTTTTGGGATAAGGATTGTATTCCTTACACAAAGAAGTCTGCAAAGGAATTACGACAAATAATGAAGGCGGTTAGTATTGTGGAACATTACTTGATGTATGATTTAATATGAAAGGCTGTCCTGAAAATTGTAACCATTGAGATACTAATGCTTTTTTTTCGTAGGCTGGAGAGGATAATCCTAAAATATGGCCTGCTCATCTAGATGTCCTGTTGAATAGAGAGTTGGTTTTCCGTATCAAGTATCAATCCTTTTACAAACAATTCTCTGTGGTTACCATACTCAATGAGGACAATCTTTACAATAAGTTGCACAACTTCCTCACTCCAAATGAGGTGCTTCATTTGTGTTTTTAAGAATCACTATTTCATTGGTTCCTGCTTTATTATGGTTTCATTTTGTATGTTTAAACATTTGCAGCATACTTCATGTCCAACTGCTATGGAAATCTCCAATTCCTTTCCAAGCAATGAACCAAAACAACTCATGGTATGCCACCTTATCTAAACTGTTATACATTATTCTTAATTAATCTCAAAGATTTGTGAATATTTACAAAATGGCATATGTAGGTTACTGATTCATCTCAACAGTCACAGTTTACAGAACCATCCTCTGCTGCAAGCCATCCTTGGAGTCCTTCTGTAAGCTCCAGCACTACACCTGCGAAAAGGGTTTCCATACCAAGCTCTGCAAATGATCTCAATCATGCTGAGGAAATTACACCCAAACAATCCGCAACTAAGGGAAAGCCTGGGAGGAAGGCCAAAGTTATCAAGACGGAATGAAATGGTTTGCGAACCTCGGGAGACATCCAATTTTTGCTGCATAATCACAAACGAAACGCTTTTTTAATTGCTAACTTCCAGCTTTGATGCCATCTGTTGACTGTTTTGTGTTTTTATGCATTTTCTATGCAATTTCATTTGTATTTTGACACCTGAATGTTGTATTTCAAATTACTGTTGCAATGAATCTATTAAGTTTATTTCAAATTAATGTTGTAATGAATCTATTTTGCAGTAATAAATCTATTAAGTTAATGACTCTATTAAGTTAATTTCCTTAACCTACTCTATGTTTTGTATACAACATAAATTAAAGACATACTCCAACCACTAAACAGCTCTATAATTTTATCATCATGCTATAACCACTCAAATAACCAGACCCCATATTACAAACTCTAATCCCTCAACAACCAGCCCCCATAATTTAATCACTATACTGCAAAATTAATTATAGTTCATATGTACTTTTTATTATCATATAGACATTGCTATGACAGGAAGTACAGTAAAAAACCCTTCAAACTACTGGTGGTTTTCAAAAAATTCAAGTTTGCATTCGGACTCCCAGTTGAGGATTATGTAAATATGGTTTTCCACTTAACCTGCTTTTTCAAACCATCATAGTTGCTAAACTTTTATAGACTTTCAGAAACATGTTGATGTGAAGTTTCTCTTGGAACTATATTTTTCCCAAACCTATAGACAATTTAGCCTACATTGGGAACTGCCAATAACCTAAACCTGTACATTTTCCTGCTACAAGTCAGAAGAAAGAGATTGCTATTTCTAGTTTTTTGTTAATATATTTGCTATATGGTCAGATAAACCATAAATGCATAACACTTTATCCTATGTGCAGCCTGTGTCATATTACTTTATCATGGAACTTTGTTAGCCATTGGACAAGTTTAAGTACACTTTTACCAATCACTACTTTGTGTAATGTCAGAATTTAAATTGTTTTTTAAATGCTTTTCCCTTAAATGCAGCCGGTTAGCAGATTGTCATGATAAACTATATCTGACCAAGGTTTGTAGGAAAAGTTTGAGTAAGTCCTTCCAACTAGGACCTTTTTAGTTGGTGTTAGTAGTTAAGTTTAACAATATTTGCAGAAGAGCCCTCAATATAATATTATACATTGGTTATACTCAGTGAATGAGCAATATTTGTTGCAGAAAAACAACGAACATAATCAATGCCATACCTGAGAGTGGACCTTCCATTGAAGTTTTATGACTGTTGCTGACCAACATAGCCAACAAGTTTCTTGCTGTTAGAGAAATATTTCTACATGACGGTGAGTATATTAATTGGACAGAAAATGCTTATCTTTGTTTCAAGTATAACATATCTCTAAATATCCACACGAAAACATGAAAATGCTCATTCAATTTCGATTACATAACATTGCACTAATAAGGTTACCTCATTATATATCTTGGACATGATTCACAGTGTATGCTAAAACAATGGATTACAACCACAATCCTTTTTTATAAGTTGCGCAGAAGCACATATAGAGTAAGAAATTTTTGTATCCCGTCCACCAATATCTTAGAATCTGTCCAATATAGAACCACTTTTATAGGAAAATTTGGATATTGGTAGTTGGTTGAACGCATTTATGATGCAGCACCTACCTCATTAGTTTCTTTGTGAAGAGATCATTTAAGTTGGTTTAACTCAATAAATGACTCAACTACATGCTTTTCAATAAGAGACTTTGCTAAGCTTCTATTACCACCATGTAACTTTCTTTGATGATAGTTACATTAAATGACATTATGTGAATATCATTATTGCTGTTACATATTATTTTCTTAACATTGAGAATAACATTATATAACAGGTGCTTTGAGACAACAATAATGGACCCTATTGACAACATTGGGTCAGGTAAAAAAGCAAGAGCCAGACGCTCGATGATACTGAAAGAAAACCGTTCAAAGCGACAACGACATACTACTCAAGAGATGCTTGGTATGGAGGGCAGTCATAGTACTCCTAATATTTTTACAAATAGACAACCGTTGTCCGAACTCACCCCGTCGTTTCAAAACATCGGGCCTATCTCACAGACAAATGGAGAGAGTAGTATGATTAATGCAGCAATACTCGGTTCTGAACCAAGCCTTTCAAGACACGTTTTCAAGACACATTTAAGGTCCTGCCAAATACACGCTTTGGGAACAAATTTATTGTCAAAATTTTCGTCTGATTCCAATGCCAAATCATCTGAATTTGTTACCCCTTCAACAATCAATGATACACATCATGGATTGCCATTTCATCATAACACCGTCATTGAGTTTGGGAGCTCTTCTCATACAATCACGTAAGTTAAGTACTTTTTTTGATAGGTATAAAAATGTATGGTATTCTACATTGATTTATGCTATGTATGTTCTACATTTATCCACTACATTTAACCGAATAATTGTTTATGCTGAACTTTGTTATAATATAACGGTTTATACAGAAATACAAGCACAAATGCATCAGGTCGGGACAGACATAGGAAACGGCTGGGTATTCCACATCACGCGTTAGAGTCTGGCTTAAACAATCCTGTTAACACAAATCCCATAGAAGCTTATACTTCTAACACAGCTAATCCTGTTGACACAAATGCCACAGACGCTTATACTTCTAACACAGCTGTCGGTTCAACCTCCAATGTTCGGTAATCATTCATTAAATATCGTGACATTAACAGGATTGTGTTACTTAATGTCACACCACTGTAAACAACATAAGGCGTTCATGTAAGAAAAACCAACTGTCAAGTTTTCTCCTTGTGTAAACAGGGTACATACCAAAAACAAACCAGGACGTGGGAGGCGTAGGACAGTTGGGGTCCCAAATCTTGCGTTTAACTTGACCATAAATTTTCCACACGAAGCAAACAATCATATGACAGACAGTTCAACAGAAACTAGGTACATGCCATTATAATGAAACAAGTAACATGTTAAACTCACTTTACTCATTTTTAATTAGTCGCTACCACATCCATCCTCCTGACTATAAAATTTCTTGACAGACAAGGCAGAGTACTTAAAACAGTGATCCGTGGTCCAAATGTACCCCATGAAGGGCATCGACAGGGTTTCCCCGTGGCTACAACAGTTTCACATTCTTCATATATTCCAAGGCAAACCTCTCAGGCTACATGCCCTGTTTTTACACCTACAGTCAATTTGGATTTTAATAGTGACTCCGATAATGACTCAGATGGTGACCCTTTTGTAGGTACGCATACAACTTGGTTTCCGACTGTCCTAACAATTTTTTGAATCTTTCTTTTAGGTAATCCTGACAGTGAATAAATAAATTATAATTTTTCGGTTCGTGAATAGCATATGTATCTGAAGATGAGGTCGATTCAGAATCAGATGAGGTCGACGCACCATATACAATTCATGCCAATTCATCGAGAACTTCTAAAGGTATGCCATTGTTACACCATATGTTGTGACATTACAACCTTCCTTGGATTTTGTATATAATGGTTATTCGTATGATGCAATGATTACTTCTGTAGATTATTATGACATCGGGGACCCTCTTATTGAATGTCCTTACTGTAATACCATTATGTGGTATCAAGAGAGGATGCACAAGAATAGGCACTCTCCCAATCCGTAATTTATGCTGTGCTGTGGTAATGGCAAAGTAGAGATACCAAAACTAAAACAACCTCCTGGAGTTCTTGCAAAGCTTTTGTTTGATCACAATGATTTAGTTAGCAAGAAGTTTAAGCAACATATCAGAACTTACAATATGATGTTTGCATTCACATCACCTGGCGCAAAGTTGGATAATCATTTTAACAATGGACGCGGTCCTCCAACAATAAGGATACAAGGTCAGACTTGTCATCGAATTGGAAGTTTGTTACCTCTTGATGGTGAACCACCTAAGTTTGCTCAACTATATATTTATGACACAGAAAATGAGGTCCAAAATAGAATGCAAGGTTTGAGGTAAATTCCTGTTACTGAACATTGATCTTTGTAGTTCATAGTTCCCATCACTATATATATAATTACCAAATAAACATTGCTAACCATTACGCTAACCATTTTCATTATCGTAAATTCTTTAGGAACACCACAAATATTGATCCGTTAGTTGTACAACAATTGTCTAAAATGCTGTATGAATACAATGCTCATGCAAAGTGTTTCCAAATGGTTAAACAGTGGTTACATAGCGGTGACGCTCAAAACATGAAGCTGAAACTAATTTCAGACAGATCCACAGATGGTAGAGTATATAATCAACCAACGGTTTCTGAAGTTGCTGCGTTAGTAGTTGGTGATATTGACACCGCGGAAATGAGGGATATAATCATGCAAACAAAAGGAGGAGGACTTCAGAGAATCAATGAGCTTCATGCGAGTTACATGGCTTTCCAGTATCCTTTGATATTTCCGTATGGTGAGGACGGATATAGACCAAATATTGCTCATAGAGACAGGCCGTTCAACGCGAATAGCATAAGAAATAGGCTAACAATCAGAGAATGGCTTTCATATCACATTCAAACCAGAGCAGCTGAGGCAAAGACTTTGTTATGCTCGCGAAGGTTGTTCCAACATTTTATGGTAGATGGATACACAATGTTAGAGTCAGAGAATTTAGAATGGATTCGCAAACATCAACCAAAGCTTAGGGTGTCCAAGTACAATACTCTATCTGAAGAAGGGGATCAAAGTCAAACTCCCGGTTCAAGCATAGGTAAAAGAGTTGTTCTGCCCTGTACCTTTGTCGGCGGTCATAGATTTATGGATCAATTGTACTATGATGGGATGGCCATATGTAGTAAAGTCGGATTTCCTGATTTGTTCATAACCTTTACTTGCAATCCAAATTGGCCTGAGATTCAAAGAGTACTTGCACCGCTTCATTTGAAACCACAAGATCGGCCTGATATCATTTCAAGAGTATTCAAAATCAAGTTTAATGAACTTCTATCAGATTTAACCAAGAAAGGTGTCCTAGGCAAAGTCCTAGCATGTGAGTTATTTCTTCCTCTACTGTGATATTTTTTTATACTACTGTTTCATGTATAAATTCATACTTTATTCACTTCTAACATTAGTTAATTCCAATGCTAGATATGTACACAATTGAGTTTCAAAAGAGAGGAATTCCACATGCACATATTTTGATCTTTTTGCATCCTTCAAACAAGTATCCAGGTCCTGAGGACATTGACAGGATCATTAGTGCTGAAGTTCCCGATCCGTTGATACACCCCCGACTGTACAATTTGGTTAAATCTCATATGGTTCATGGGCCTTGTGGTTTGGCAAATCTTAATTCTCCTTGCATGAAAGATAGAAAATGCTCCAAGTATTTCCCAAAAAAATTTCAGCCAACAACTATAGTGGACCAAGATGGCTATCCTGTTTATAGGAGAAGAAACAATGGAAACACAATTGAGAAAAACGGTGTCATTCTACATAGTGGTCATGTAGTTCCCCCACAACCCAGGTTTATTACTAAAGTACGAAGCACACATCAACATGGAATGGTGCAATCAGAGTACTTCTATCAAATACCTTTTCAAATACATTAACAAAGGTTATGATAGAATTTCTGCTGTCATACAAGGTCAAGACAAAAACAACATTGATGAAATCAAGCAATATTTGGATTGTCGATACATCTCTCCGAGTGAGGCATGTTGGAGGATATTTTCTTATTCCATACACGGTAGAAAGCCAGCCGTTGAGAGATTATATTTTCACATGGAAGGTGAAAATTCGGTTTACTACAAAGACTACGAACGAGTTGGAAATGTTTTACTCAAACCAAGTGTATCCGAATCTATGTTTACGGCTTGGTTCGAGGTAAACAAAACTTATGAAGAAGCAAGATTACTAACTTATGGTGACTTTGTTTCTAAATTTGTTTATGATAAGCGCAGTAGGAGTTGGAAGCCACAGAAACTAGGGTATACAATTGGTCATCTTATTTGGGTTCCTCAATGTACGGGTGAACTATTTTATTTAAGGATGATGCCAACTGTCACGAAAGGGCCATTGTGTTATCAAGACATCAAGAAAGTTGATGGTAAACAATACAAAACTTTTAGAGGAGCATGCTTTGCTATGGGTTTTTTACAAGACGATATGGAATTTGTCGAGGCAAATAAAGAGGCTCATGTTTGGGGATCCGGTTTGTTCTTACGTAAGTTATTTGTAACGTTGTTGTTGTCATCATCCATGAATAGACCCGAACATGTATGGAGAAAGACTTGGATGTATTTAGCTGATGGTATTCTCTACGAACAACGAATGTTGATAGGAAATCGAGGTTTCACATTTTCTATCATTTTTCTACTACATTTGTTTACAAGTTATAACACTTCTGTTATGCCACTTATATGTAACGACTCATGTAGCAAGGCATAAACAAGTGGACAAATAACTGCCTGTATATATTATACTTCATGCCAGTGTGCTTTAAAAAACAGCAGCAGTGCAACCATGTATCTGCCTAGCAGGCTGCTATAAAAATATAACTTGAACACAATCTGTTGGTGCCTTGCATAAACTTCTAAAAGTAACAGTTAACATCTAATATGGAGAAACAAAATACAGAAATTCAACCTGCTGCGGTCGTTGCATTGAGCAATATGCCGATTCAAATTTCAATTATGTTGCAATAATTTCATACGTAGGTTTCGTATCAGCTGTATTAATTCCTTATTTCTTTGTAGGTTTGACCCTAAATGATGAGGATCTCAAAAAAGTTACACTGGTGGCAATTGAGAAACTGTTACAGAATAATAATAGAAGTCTGAATGACTACAAGACAATGCCATATCCAAGAGACTATGTTGTTGTGGATGTAGACAATAGACTGCTTTTTGAAGAGCGTCAATATGATCCTGTTGCTCAAGAACAACTTTATTTAAATTTGTCCTCTTCTCTTACAGGTACCTAGGTTGTGGTTTAAGTTGTTTAACATTAAGAATTAGTTTCATTTCATTGACATGTAAACGAATCTTCCACAACTTTTAGCTGAGCAGAGAGGGATTTTTAACGAAATCATGGATGCGGTAGAAAGGCAACAAGGCGGGGTGTTTTTCTTATATGGCTACGGCGGGACTGGTAAGACTTTTATGTGGAACACTTTATCAGCAGCACTTCGGTCTAAGAGAAAAATTGTCTTGCCTGTTGCCTCTAGTGGAATTGCAAGTTTATTGTTACCAGGTGGAAGAACAACTCATTCTAGATTTAAGATACCAGTTCCTACCTTAGAAACTTCTATTTGCAACATTAACAAAAAGGATGATCTTGCTGAGCTTCTAAAGATGACAAATCTTATCATATGGGATGAGGCTCCTATGGCTAACATGTTTTGCTTTGAGGCTCTTGACAAATCCTTAAAGGATATTATGAGTGGAGTGCCAGATGCATCTAAGAAAATATTTGGACGTAAAGTTGTTGTCTTTGGAGGTGACTTCAGATAAATTCTACCCATTGTACCCAGAGGTACTAGATCTGATATTATCCATGCAACCATCAATGATTCTTATATTTGGAATGACTGTAGAGTCTTGAAGCTTACGAAGAACATGCGTTTGGCAAGTGGTGCAACTACTTCTACAGTTGAAGACATAAGGGGATTTTCAGAGTGGATTTTAAAAATTGGAGACAGAACCATTTCTGAGACAAATGAAGGTTATGCTGATGTTGAGATTCCACCAGAGTTTTTGATATCAAATTTTTCTGATCCAATTCAGGCAATTGTTGAGGACACATACCCTGATCTGATTCATAATTATCTTGATGCTGAATATCTTCAAAGCCGTGCAATATTAGCTTCAACAATTAAAGTAGTAGATGATATAAACCAATACATCACAAACCTTCTTCCAGGTATGAAACTCGCATTTATTTAACGATTCTTATGGGATTAATAAGAAGTATGGTTATATATCTTACGTTGTCATTAATTATATTTTCTCACATATTGTAGGAGATGAGAAAGAATACTTCAGTAGCGATTCCATAGATAAATCTGATGCTACTACGTTTGATGCTTATGAACATGTCACACCCGAATTCCTGAATGCTCTTAAAACTTCTGGATTACCTAATCATTCAATTAGGTTGAAAGTAGGGGCAACAATAATGTTAATGCGCAATCTAGATTAGTCTGAAGGGTTGTGCAACGGTACACGACTCACTGTAACGAGACTTGCGAATCATGTCATTGAGGCCAAGATCATTTCTGGAAAAAATATTGGCAACATCATTTATATTCCTAGAATGTCTTTGTCCCCGTCACAGTCACCATGGCCTTTTAAATTGGTTAGACGTCAGTTCCCTATCATTGTATCATTTGCCATGACAATTAACAAGTCTCAAGGACAATCTCTTAACCATGTTGGTTTGTACTTGCCAAAAGATGTTTTTAGTCATGGCCAATTATACGTGGCTATTTCTAGGGTTACTTCCAAAAATGGTCTCAGGATTCTTATTCATGACAAGGATAAAGAGGCATTGAGTACTACAACCAATGTGGTCTTCATGGAAGTGTTCCAAAACATTTAAAAGGTATATTTTTATGAGAACGTCTTTTCATTCATACTTACAATGGTCAACATTTCAAACTTACATACCTAACATTATAAATGGTTTCTTTATCCATTTTCAGGTTTAAGGAACAATTCGCCTGAACATGTCATTCAATTTTGTGATATAAGGCTGATGGTTCATGGCAGTCTGCTATAAACAACAGCAGCAGTGCAACCCTGTATCTGCCTTGCAGCCTGCTCTAAAAATATAGCTTCAAAACAATCTGTTGCTGCCTTGCATAAACTTCTAAAAGTAACAGTTTTACGGCTGTAGTTGTTTATTTCTATCATTGTTTTTTGTAATTCTATCAATGGTACAATACATCTATATATTAGTTTTTGGGTAACCGAAACTTTTTCTTTAGTGGAAACTCTATCAATGTTGTCTGCCTATTCATGATTTAATGTTTGCTAGATGTCTATAATGGTTAATTTCTTTTCTGTTATCTTCTTTTGAAAGCTTTTGTGGTTTGTTGCAAACTCTTTGAATGTTGTAACAGAGGTTACTTCAATATATTATGAGGACATCAGCCAAAACAACATTTACTGAGATAACCACCTCACAAATTCAAAGATAGAACTCAAACAGCTTCCTGTCACTTAAATTGGACTGTCAAAATACATGATAGTTTACTCATAATCTCCAAACCACATCAAACAGAATCATTGATAAGTTTCAAAGGCTGTGCACAGTACCACCCTAACCTCTAAAACACATATAACAGCAGGAAAATTTAACACAGCATATAAACCACCCCATATATTTTGGCAGTGCAAACATAACAGGCAGATATATGGTCCAACTAAAAAACATATTTTTCCTAACCAAATAACCAGGCTTATAGCTGCTCGTGACACCAAGTGTTCACACAATTTCCAACATATTAAAACATGACAATCAAAACGAATTAGCCATGCCACAGTCAAACTACAACCCACTTACGGGAAGAAAAGCTGCGAGATCACGGCGCAGACTTAAAAGTTGTGGCCACCCAACCATTTAATAAAACCAGAATTTGTAATCAGCAGCGTCACTCATCAGCCTAGATCATCCTTCACGGTTCACTTCTTTTTCAATGCTGACTTGGTGGGCTTAAGTCCTCCACAGGGCTCCTTCTTCTCCACAGCCTTGACGACTAAAACAGGCACAGTTTTAATTGTCACTTATATAGGAATCATCATTTATATACCAGAAACACCATGCTTCAGGAATTTGGGCACCTTCTCAATCTCCTCAACCAATCGACTGTCAATCTTGGTAAGAAGTTCAGCAAACATTACATAAATGTGGTAGGGGCATATCCGTTCCCAATCTGACCAACATTGGCACGAGGAACAACATATATGTTCAACCATGACCTCACAAGTTCTAACATTACAGTGTTGGATGGAAATTCAACTTCAAATTTGATGGAAACTCACAATCCTTGAAACTGCATGCTGTTTTTCTGATTTTCACATAAGAGAAAATAAGAAAAAACAATCTGTTTTTCACAGATTTATTGTATATAACAACTGGGTTTAAATTGTTCTACTCCACATGCCCATACACAATAAATTAAACCAGCTGATGAATGCTAACATAATGAAACAGACTGTAAACTTAAATACACACTTTTTGGCGCACAAATGAATATTGATTTCTCATTCACCATTATATTATTGTTTAGACACACAGTGATAGTAATAATATAGCATTCAAATTATATGATTGTATATTACATCCAGCCATCCTCAAAATACATACATAACGAAACTTAAATACCACAAACTTAACTTAAGTTTTGACCACGACATTGAGTTCAAACATAACTTATATATAATAGACTTAAATACTAAATTGGTTGTCTAACTGCATCCCACCATCTACCATTACCAAGCAGCAGTTCACATTCTTCAAATGATCAATCGTTTAACAGCTGCACCACGATCCTGTTGCCTGGAGGGTCCTTGAGCATGAATCGCAGTTTATCGCCTCTTCGCAGTTGCTTTTTTTTCACAAAGTCTTTCCACCCTTTCCAAATATATTTGTAGACAGATGGATTTCTTCTTGAGCTGAGGAGCTCACACTCATACCTCTCTTTGGTTTCGAAGTCATACAACACCATTCGTGGCCCAACTCCCTCCAGCGCAGAGGCGATATATTTCTGAGGAAAGTGCTGCAAATAACACAAACACACAAATATCAATACATTGCAATGTCTATTATCCAGGCTTCTATTAACAAAATGCAATTGAACGAGACACACCAGAACGTTATTCGCAGTTTTTCTTGCAAAAGATATCTGCTTATTCCACAGATAGATTTTTGGCCTCATGCACAGATCTTCATCACTTAAGCCATCCACAGACCTGGCATAACACGTACGATATCATCTTTCAATGCTACAAAACTGGCGTACGTCACAGATAAATCAATCTGAACGACTTAAAACTTACAGAATAAAATGAAAGATAACTTGTCTCATTTTTGATAACTTGCGATTACGCTTTATCCTATAATCCGCATGCATTGACTGGGTATTACAATTCCACTTTTCAGACTAATCGTATAACAAACATCATATCCCAAATCAACATATACTTTCATTGATATATAACTTTTATTTCTAAATACTATTCTTCAACGCTAAAACACGCTTATTAAGAAATCTGGGGCACACATATTGTAATGACGTTGCATGAACACTCAATCATACAAGCAAACCGGATAATAAACACGCATCAACTTTCTGAAAAAACCAAACAACTTTCTGTAAATCCGACCCATAAGAAATCCGAACTATATGAAATCCTAACATTCAACATTCTGTAAAAACCAAACAACATATACATTCAGAATGCAAATGAACAAAACCACTAGCTTTACCTTGCGTCGTCATGCATTTCGCTTTTCACAGAAATCGACCACAAACCCTCGCGACTTCAACCGGCAGCTTCGGATTTTTGCAGAGTTGCCTCGCCTGTGAAACACGGTTGAATGATGGGGGTCACAAAACCATTACTCACCTCCTTTTTTTTTACTGATGGTTGAATGAAATGGGCCACAAAAACCCTTACTATTACATGGCCCATTTACATTAACCCAAACATGAGCATGTTGACAACTTAAACAAATTTTTTTCTTTTTCAAGCTTTTATTTAACTATCACTTTATTTTCTATTTCTTTATTTTTTATACATTTTTAAGTAGTCCACTTAACCAATTTTTTTATATTACACTTTTCATTTTTTTTCATTTACTTTTAAAATGGTAAGAAATTTTCTAAATATTTACTATTTTTGTACCCACTTTTCTTATATTATATTTTTCATTTTTTTCAATTACCTTTTAAAATCATAGCACTTTTTTCTAAAAATTTACTAAATATAATTATTTTAATATTTTCTACATTTTTTCAGACTTATCTGTATTAAAACAATTATTTACCTTTTAGAATTATCTGCATTTACCCGTGCGGGAGCACGGGTGTTTGACTAGTTACTAAATTAAAATCATAATCTTAGTCACCTTACCTACAGACTACACGTAAACCACGTGCCCAATGTTTCAATCAGTTATGTTCTTATATATAAATGATGGTAATTAACAAATGACCTTAGCTCAGTTGGTAACGCGGAGGACTATAGTTGTCAAACATACATCCTTAGGTCATTGGTTCAAATCCGAAAAGATAAATCAGCAAAAAATTAAAAGTTAAGGGTAAAAGAGACAACACTAGAAATTAGAGAGGTTCAGTCAAAATAAAGTAACATAATACTCTAACTTAGATTTGATCTTGCGAGTATATAATAATTCTTATGAGCTCTTAGTAGGTTGAACTCTTGATCCCCTTATACAAGAAAAAATAAAGTTTCAAGCAAACTTCCAACCAAACAGCAAACATCAAAGAGAAGCGATTAGTCTTCCTTCCAAATAGCAGAATGAAGCAGTTAGTCTTCTTTCCAAAAAACTTGAAGCAGATGTAATGCTACACATGAAAATATTTAACCCTCGGCTTCCTCCCCCTCCATATCTCATAATGAGTGATCTCGGTACCCGACAAGTTTGTTACTCAATTGTGAATATGACAAGCAATATTAATTACTTATACCCCAAATTAATATGGTATGTGTTTGGCATAGATCATAACTCTCGGCATTTCTTGCAAAATATGATGTTCAAATCGTAGTTAAAAGGGGTTTTTTGTTATAGTCTCCACAGGGATTGAAGATACTTTGATGCTTGCCTTTCAACAGTTTATCGTTTCAAGGGGTTTTTAAAGTTTTGTTCATAAAATTGTCACGTTTTTAGTAGCAAAGTTTATAAATTCTAAAGTGTTTGATTAACAAAGTATATCAAAAGTAGTTTTCATCTACCCTAACTTATATGTCTTTTTTCAATCTTGCATATGAAGTCGTATCCGATTAATATTGTCGCACATTCTCTTTACATCATCTATTTCTAGAGCGGCGTCGTGAGAAATACCATATTCATCG
This sequence comes from Lathyrus tuberosus, assembly GCA_022829125.1. Lineage (NCBI taxonomy): Eukaryota > Viridiplantae > Streptophyta > Magnoliopsida > Fabales > Fabaceae > Lathyrus > Lathyrus tuberosus. Next base: position 717,680 of record JALAZF010000280.1, read on the forward strand.
CTACACGATTTCTCCATATAACAACCAATAGAGTAAGTTTTAAGTTCAACACAAAGCAACTATTGACCATAGACCGATTTCTCCAATCTATAAACCGATAGATGAGTATTTTAGGTCAAGTTTCACAAAATTTATGTCTAGAGTTTTACAAAACAAGAATGGATCATTAAGAACAAAAATATTCATCATATATTAATCATCACTTGTGCACATACAAGGCCAATCAAAAGAAATACATACAAACTAATGGTAGACTACCTCTACCTTTGATACAAAGGAAATTATCTACCCATAACCATGGTAGCTTGCTTTACAAGTTTTGGAAAAAGATGAATAAGCATCCATGTCGAAGAATCTAACTCGGATGCAAATCTAGCTTCTATTTGCAAAATGTCACCTTTTGGTAAAGAAATCTGAGAAAATGAAGTTCTTGTGTGTAAAAATGGGTTATGATCCCCAAAAAATGTGAAAAGTACTTATATAGTACTTTTGGGATCTGTCATGTTCGCACTGCGAACCCTTTCTCCGCCTAGTAAACTCATTTTTAAGCACCAGATGTGCCTCTTAACAGTTAAACCGCCCCTGAGAAATATATGAAGTTTGTTGCGCGAGAAATTCTTCCCATTGCGAACTGTCATACCCCAAATTTTGACCACTAAGATTTCCCATCATTGTGCAAATCATCATCACAATATGGATGAACCATCATGCCACATCAAATGCCTCAAGGGTTGTTGAGCATTCACTACAATCAAAATTAGGGTTTTAAGCTCTCTTAGAGCCTTACACAAAGGATCAATCAAGGAATGACTTGATCTTCAACTTTTCTAGCCTCTAAAATATCCACAATGGATCAAAAGGACTCCCACTTCAAGGATTAAGTACAAGGCTGCTCCCTTCTAGGTGGATCAAGTCTCAAGATCGACAGTGTCACCAAATTAGGGTTTTGGTCGACCAGGGCCTCCAGATGGAAATTTTTCATCTGGGCACAAGCCAATGATCCAAAACATAACCTAATATACTCCATGGAACCTCATGGACCCTATCATCAAGTCAATTTGACCTCAGGGGATGCATACATCAAAAATCAGGAATTAGGGTTTCTTGACCTAATTCACCCCTAAGTTGACTTTTGGGACAAATCATGAACCAAGACCTAAAGACATGATTTGGGGGGCTTTAATATACTATATTGATCCATTTGCAACAATGGATTAATCCAAGAAGCTTGAGCAACAAGTCTCAATTTCATCTGCACCACAATTAGGGTTTCGCGAGGAAAGTCAATTGTAACTTTGACTTTTGACCAGGACATGCTCCCAAACCCTAAGACATGATTCAATATACCCTATGACACCCATGGAACATGTCCATCAAGTTTGATTTAGGTCAAGGACATGATTTCCTGAAGAATTGCACAGTTTGGAATTCATCTGATAAAAAGTAAACTGTGCACAAAAGTCAACTTTGACTTTTTAAGATTTTTCACCAAAATGGATTTTTAACCCTAAAATGATGTTAATGTATGATTTGAATCATCATTCATCAAGAAAAATCAAAGAAAGTGGGATAACTTGTAAAAGGGGTAACCATAAAAACTTAGAAAAATTTCTAAGTTATGGAAAAAGTGACACTAATGTGCCAACTTTGGAGGACCATAACTCCTAAACAACAAGGCCATTGTTCCCCATTCAAAGCTTGATTTGTAGAACACATTTCCCTCTACAAAAGCTTCATACTGACCTATGTCCAAATTCCTCATGGATTTTGAGTTATGGAGTGATCAAAATCAAGAAAAGTCACTTTGTTCCAACACTTGGTGAAAATTTCACTAAGTCAGAATCTGCCTTTACTTTTTTCCAAATGTAGGGGGATTTTTCACTTGGATTCAAAAGAGATCAAAACCAAACATGTTCAAACAGTTATTGTATCATGTAAGGGCTTTCCAAAATGACCAAGAACATTACCAAATTCAATTTGAGCCATGAGATATAACAATGGCAAGATGCCTTGTTGAAATCTGTCAAGGCAACACAAATTTTGCACTTTTGCTCGATTTGCCAAAATTGTGAAAATCCAAATACTCCTATCCACTTGGACACATCTGAGGATTGAATCTAAAGGGGACAATCACTGAGACAAGCCTCCAAAGTCTTTGGAACAAGAAATAGCATGTTGAACCTAGAATTGCCAAAATAGGGACAAGACTCCAATTTTGGATTAGAGCATTCAATGGAAGCATCAAGGTGGCATGGACTGAGCCATTCTCAACTGAATTCAATCAAGACTTATCCAAGACTAAGGGGACCAGCAGCCTGTGCCCTAACCTCTAGTCAATGGCTAGAGAGACTTGGATTTTCATTTGCCAACATTGGCCAACCCTACTCAGCAGTTGCCATTCACTATTCCTTGCAAAAAAACTTGCTCTACTATAAATAGAGCTCAATTGTGATCAATTTAAGTACACCAAAGGCTTACAACACTTGCCTTTCTCAAAATCCACTTCTCACTCTCAAAAATGCTTTTCTTAACAAGTCACTATCGGGTTTTTCATTAGAGAGCAATTCCACTCAAACCAATCACACACACACACCTTATATACATCATATGTGAACTGATCAAACACTTAAACAACAACGGGAACACTGATTTCTCAGAATCACCAGTCAATTGCTCAAGGTTTTAACCAAGTTGTAGTTGAGATGCCATGAAGTGATCCAGCCAATTTCCATCAAGTCCAAGCATTCAAACACACTCCATAGGGTGTAGGGAATCTGTTCAGATCATCACAACTCATCTGTAACACCTCCAATTTAGAAATCAATTTGCTCTGGCTGTCACGACCTAGACGTAAGCCTAGACTTGGTCATCTCCCAATCTATGCATATTTCCTCGCACAATACTTTTGCCAAATGTTCATAATCATGCATGGAATGTTTCCCCTCAAGTAATTGCTTTGTTTGAATCGTGTATCAAAAATCCCAGCCTTCATGCAGAAATTAGTGTTCTTGAGGATTTATCGTGATTTCTTGTTTTATGCTTAATTTAAATGAAATTAATTGTCATAGACATGATCGTGAGGTTGAGACGAGCATATTGATATGTGGATTGCATGATATAATCAAGTATTCAGTGAGATTGGCTAGAAAATGCAAATCTGGGCAAAACTGAAAAACGTGCATGTTCTTCAGCTGTTCTTGGCGCCATTTCTTTCAAATTCAAATATTTGAATTTTGTGATTTTATTTAATTGATTCAAAAATTAATTTCTCTCTGAGTTTTAATGATTTTGAGTTGATTCTTTTTTTAATAATTCACAAAAATGTTAAAATATTTTATTTTACCAAAAAATCCCAAAAATATTATTTATTTTATTTAATTGATATTTTTGCAAAGAATTAATATTTTAATTGTTTTTGACATTTAAAATATTTTTCCCTCTTGATTTTGTAAATTTTAATGACTTCCAATCATTTTGTAGGGCAAAACATGATTTTCGAAGCATTAATCCAAGATCATAATTTGTTTCCCACACGTCAAACAATTTTTGATCATTTTAATTGAATTTTTATTCAATTAAAATACATTTTGGAAATAAATTAGGGTTTTTGATTAATTCAACACTCACAAATCATTTTCAAACACTTTTTGGGCCTCTAATAGAGTGTAAGACCCAACCCTGTGTAAATTCAACCTATTTTTGGGCCTCACTTATTGTATAAGTCTCGTTGTATTTCAAAAAGTTCGACGCGATCATCATCCGTTGAAAAACAAACCTTGGGCCTACCCTCGAGTAGTAAGACTCATTTCTTTTCTTTAAAACTCTCATGGGCCTCTAATAGAGTGTAAGACCCAATCCCTTTTTCGACCAAATCGTTTTTGGGCCTCAGTGTATTGTATAAGTCCCGATACCGTCAAAAATAAACGGCGCGATCGTCGCCTTTTGAAAAATATCTTTTGGGCCTCTCCTTGAGCTATAAGACCCATTCAAAACTTTTGGGCCTCTAATAGAGTGTAAGACCCAACCCCTTTTTAACCAAAACAATTTTGGGCCTCACTTATTGTATAAGTCCCTCTGCGTTAAAAGAAAACCTCGGCGCGATCGCCAGTTCAAAAACAAGTCATCTGGGCCTACCCTCGTGTTATAAGCCCCACTCTTTTTCTTTAAAAACTTTTTGGGCCTCTTGAGAGAGTGTAAGACCCATCCGTTTGTACAAAAAACCTTTTTGGGCCTCAGTCACTTGTATAAGTCCCTCGGTACAAATTCAACAGTGCAATCACTGGTAAAACCCTGGGCCTCTCCTTGAGCTGTAAGCCCCAAATCTTTCTTTTCAAAGCACTTTCTCCTTTGATTTTGAATATACTGTTGTTTTCAATCTGTCTTTGTTGAACAACTAACCAAACAGCATGGAAGCTCTACAACCGAGTAAGTGTTTATACGCTTTCATTTACCGCTTTCATATACATATAACTGTATTGTGGGGCTGTTACGCTGTAAGTCTTCTTTCATAAACTCATATCAACTGTGTAATAATAGTATAGATATTTAGAGTATCCCCGACAACTACGTCTAGAACTAGGAAAAGCCGTTTCATTTATTCGTAGAAATAGTCAGCTAGATCCCCAATAGGATCACCAGATACAGTCTTCTCTTCGGCTGTCCTCATTAGGAATTGTCAAGAAACTCTACTCCCAGAGATAAATGTATTCTCTGTGAATGGCATCTTTGAGTTTCTTCCAAATTCTCGAACTTTCCTGGCTTGATCTATTCCTTGTGAATAACCTGTCTTAAATTTCTCGGGGTTTGGGGACCCACGTGCTTCTTAAAAGCATGTCTCCTCTTGGGCATCGTACAAGGACCCACAGGCTTCCTAAAAGCAACCCCGTCTCCTCTTGGGCTTAGTACAAGGACCCGTCGGTTTCTTAGAAGTATTCACAGCCTCCTCTTAGGCTTCGTATAATGATCTCTTCCTCCGATAATGATAGCCTCCTCTTGGGCTTCGTACAAGGACCTCTCGGCTTCTTAAAAGTCCCTAGCCTCCTCTTGGGCTTCGTACAAATTGTCCCGACGACCTCCTAGAGGTATAGGAACAGAACTTAGTCATCTTCATAGAACAGTCCTTTCAAAGAGTCTACTACTGTTTCTCAAAGCATAGTACAAAAGATGAAACTCTAGACAGAGAGAGTCTAATATCCTTGAGTCTCAAAGACATTCTCAAGTGACCCCTTCGTTAAATAGGAAGAAAACCCGTAGACTCGGACAGTCTCAATACCCTTTGGATTTCCCGTTTCCTCAAAGAAAAGGAAATATCCCTGGTCCTCGAATCGAATCCTTGAGTACAGTGTTACTCATATAAGAACTGATTTTCTCTTTTAAAATTAGTATACTGGATCTATCACTCAACTGAAACAGTTTCAATAGCCTCCTCTTGGGCTTTGTACAATGATTCTTCCCAGCGAAGCAAACGTTTAGCCTCTCACTCGGCCTTCGTACGAGATATAAAAGACTCCCTCGTTGAGTCAAAACAACATTTAGCCTCTCTCTCGGGCTTTGTACGAGACACATAAGAGACTCCCTCATTGAGTCAATCACCCATTTTGCCTACATCTCGGGCTTTATACGAGATACAAAAAGGTTCTTATTGAGCCAAACAAATTTTAGCCTCTCTCTCGGGCTTTGTACGAGATACAAAAACACTCTCTTTTTGAGTATAAAAGATCCTCTTGTAGGATCAACCCCTTTTAGCCTCTATCTCGGGCTTTGTACGAGACACATATTAGCCTCCTCTTAGGCTTTGTATAAGAAAACCACTGGTTGATCCAATCAACCTTTTAGCATCAAAGCTGTGCCTTGTTCACAGTACACAAACATCAACAACTCCTTCCTCTTCATCTAATTGCTGTAAGCGGCAAGCCTCTGGATCATCTACATCCATGCCACTGTCCCTCTTTTAGCATGCAAAATTCCTAAGGAAAGATAACATTGCTCTACACTGAGTTAAAGTCTTCTCCTTCAGGTTAAAAATCTCCTATAAAGGAAATTATGGCATTGTCGGATTCACACATCCCGGTTAAAGTAATTCTCCTTTATAAACAGTTGTGACATACAACCCCCTCTTTAGAGATGACAAATTCTCTCTAAAGACAACACCCTTCAGCTTCACATCTTGGGCTTTGAACAAGATACAAATCACCTTTAGCTTCACATCTTGGGCTTTGAACAAGATATAGATCACCCTTACGCTTCACGTCTTGGGCTTTGAACAAGACACCAAAATACCCATTTCCTCCCATAGAATAGGAGGAACTACGAACGCTCTGATTTCCCTGTTTCGGAAAATGGGAATACGTAGGCATAAGATTGAAAGAAAAATCTTAGCGAGCACACTAAACAAAAACCCAAAATCCCATACTCTCACATATCTATCAAGAAGCATCAGTCCTAACATCCTAATTCTTGTTCCCCACCAATCGACCAAACACCACTTTTAACAAAATAAACCTAAAAGAGACCCAAAATCTTTGTAGCATCTGTAAACCAACAGTTTTGACTGTTTAACCTCAGTTTGCAAGCAGGGTTAATTTGAGACATCTATTTCCCTTCCTTCACCAGCTTTAATAGGATAAAAAATGAATCGAGCTGTAGATACCAAAGAGCGGTAGTGCTTCGCAACCACGTCCAAAAATCGCTCTCTACAGAAAAATGGCGACTTCACTGGGGAGTGTCATTAGGATCTATCTCACCTTTGTAGCGAGATCTTGTTCTTTTCCCATCTATTAGGTGGAAACTTTAAAAGTGGTGCCCACCATGGGGATCTTCTAACCTTTTTTCTCTTCTCTTGTGTTAAAACCACAGATTGGGGCTTCCGCCGGGGAACCCATTTTCTGTCAGGAACATAGGATTCATAGCTTTAAAGGTATAGGATGATTAGGACAAATATATACTGCTTTTCCTAATTGATATATGTGTTTATTTTTATGCTAATGGGAATGCGTGTGATGTCGCATGTGGAAAGATTGAGTATACACTTAAGATAGGTGATGGCGACGAGGTCGACCATCAACCTCAGTGGAGGCTTCCCAATGCAACCCATCCCTCTCACAGGAAATGGGTCGATTGTGGTGTCTGAGAAGCTGAGGAGCAAATTAGTGGCACAGAGGCTATTGGAAATAGTTGTCATGCGATGCCACCCTCTTTTGAGGACTCTTCAAAAAACATCTCCTAGCACGATTCCCAGCCCGCTGGTGTTTTCTTGACAAGAGTTAATGATGATGAGAGACAGATACAAAAGTCACTAGTAAACCTTTGGGATGGGTAGAGCCTTGACTCCATGACAACGACCCTTTGACCCCATGTTTTTTCTATGTTTTTTTGTGCTGCATTCATGCATTCATCTAAAAAACATTAAAACATTCAAAAATTTTTTTCTCTTCTAGTCTCTCTGTTTTTCAAATTAAACTAAGACTGTGATTGCAAATATCAGAGAAAAGGATTGTGCTAATGGATTTCGGTAGAAGGAGAACTCATAAGTACACCTTCAAGGTTCCAAAACTAGAGGATTTGAGAGGTTTGGCGAGAATGATCACAAACCAAGAGGCCTTCAGAGCCAAGTACGGAGGTCTGCTACCTATGTTAAGGGTCCATGTGATTGAGGGAATCATGGACGCGCTCGTTCAATTCTACGATCCGGTTTATCACTGCTTTACATTCCTGGATTACCAGCTAGCACCAACGTTGGAGGAATATTCTCATCTGATTGATCTACATATCACTGATCGAGCTCCATTTTCTGGGCTGGAAGAAATTCCAAAGGATCAGACCATTGTAAGAGCAATTCATTTGGATGAGTCAGAAGTTAGGATTCACATGACTACCAAGGGTGGCATACAAGGTTTGCCAGCCCAGTTTCTGACAAAGAAAGCTCTGTACTTCGCTAGTATAGGGAATATGACTGCTTTTGAAAGCATATTTGTTTTACTCACCTACAGATTATTTTTGTTGCCCAACATTAATAAATTTGTAGATATCAACACCATTAAGGTTTTTCTCATTGGAAACCCTGTGCCGACTTTGCTCGCAGATGCGTATCATTCTGTACACTTAGGGAATTTGTACAACGGAGGGGAGATCACGTGCTATGTACCTCTGCTATACAAATGGTTTATCTCCCATTTACCTAAGTCAGCTACTTTCTGGGATCATAAGAGTGCCTTACGCTGGTCGCAGAAGATCATGTCTCTCACCAACTCTGACATTGATTGGTGCAATAGGATTTATGATGGAATTAGGATCATTGTCCGTTGTGGAAACTTCCCCAACGTACCCCTTATAGGAACTAAGGGAGGAATCAACTACCATTCGGTATTGGTTCTTCGTCAATTTGGATACCCGATGAGGCATGTTCCCCAGAATGCTCATCTGGAATGTCTTTTCTTCAAGGAAGGAGAAAATGACAGAGCACTAAAGACGGAAATAGTGCATGCTTGGAAACACGTTCATAAGAAAGGACGGGAGTCTCTAGGAAAACCGGACTATGTCTCGGTGGAGCCTTATCTCTACTGGGTACAAACTAGAGCTCTCAAGCTAAAGATGCCTTATCCTCGTTACGGAATTCTTCCGCCAAGGGAATCTGTCATGTACTTCATGACAAAAACTGAAAAGCTTCACGTTACTCTCAACAAAGTTCAACAGGAGAGGGGGTCTTGGAAGAACAAGTACCGCATTCTCAATATGAAGTGTACCAAAATACAACAACTGCTGAAAGATAAGGATGCTCTGATTGAGATTTTAGAGCAACATGTTGTGGATAATCAGGATGACCAAAGGAATTTGCTCGCTCCTTTCACTTGTCAAAGGAATGACAACCCGACAATGGCTCAAGAGCCCCGGTCAAAGAAAAGGAAGATACCAGAATCAGCACCCAAGTTCTCTCGGGACCCCTTAGCTTAGGTTTCTGTTTCTGCACTTTGTAATCTACTGTATTTTCGTTTCCACAATCCTTTGAATTCAATAAAAAGGGGTTTCCCCACTGTTTGATATTTGCAATCTAATTGTCGAAGTTTATTTTGATTAAACAAAAAAAAAACAATTAATATAATCATTGCATTCATCATTCTCACATCGCGTATTCTTCTTACCTACGAATCTCACGTTTGTGTCTCGGTTCTAGAGTCAAACTGTCTCATTCGTATAATACTCGGGCTAATCATCAGAAAAAGATGGATGATCTTGAGGAAGAGAACAGAGAGTTGAAAGAAGAGATCGACGCTCTGAGAGAGGATATGAGAAAGCTTCGTAACGACATGCAAGCCATGGCAGAAGCTCAGCTACAAAGGACTGTGATCTCAGAGATCACCTCAGCGCCCATAGTGGAGAAGTTTGATCCTAGGTATCAGATGTCAAAAGATCGTCCCTGGGGCATGCCTGCAAACTATATCCCAGAAGGATATGTTCCACTGATCGTTGAAGATCAGAGAATCGCGACAGATACCGCTGGTCCTGAAGGTTACAAACTTCGGGAAAGCGAAGATGCCAGAGGCATATTGAAGACTCCTGAAGGTTACAAACTTCGGGAAATGCCAAGATTCACTGCCGTAGTCACGGTACCACCCCCTGTGGTGCACACTGTCCCGGAAGGACAGATTCCACAGATACCTTCTGGTAAAAAGGAAACTATGTTTGACCGAATGGATGAATTCCAAGAACAATTATTGGAAATGCAGAAGGAACTGTAAGCCATTCGCGGCCAGGATCTATTTGGAAAGGACGCCGCAGACCTCTGCTTGGTCCCCAATGTGAAAGTCCTGCACAAGTTCCAAGTGCCCGACTTTGAAAAGTACAAGGGTAACTCTTACCCTCAGAGTCACTTAGTGATGTACGCTCGGCGAATGTCAGCTCAGACTGAGAATCAGGACCTGCTGATTCACTACTTTCAGGATAGTTTAATCGGTGCCACATTAAAATGGTACATGGGTTTAAACCGTGCTACGATTAGCACATTCAGAGATCTTGGTACTGCCTTTGTCCAACAATACAAATACAATTTGGACATGGCACTGGACAGAGATCAACTCAGATCAATGTCACAAAAGGACAAGGAAACCTTTAAGGAGTACGCCCAGAGATAGCGTGAAATTGCCGCTCAAATTTGTCCACCTCTTGAGGAAAAAGAGATGACAAAGATCTTCTTAAAGACCTTAAGCTCATTTTACTATGACAGAATGGTTGACATTGCGCCCAATGGCTTCACTGAGATGGTGGGCATGGGAGTTCGTCTTGAGGAAGCCGTCCGAGAAGGACGTTTGGCAAAAGACGCTGGACCATCAAGCAGTGTAAAACGATACGGTAGTGCCCCCCCTTAGAAAAAAGAGCAAGATATTGGGAATATCTCTCTCAGAAAGCAAAGGCGGCGTTATCAACCAGTAGCAGCTGTAACTCCTGCTATCAGCCCTGCGCCTATTCCTATGTATCAACCTCAGGTTGCGCAGAGCCAACCTAATCAACAAAGGACACAACAGCCTCCTCAGCAGGCTCGTCCTCTACACAATAACAACCGTACAACGTGGCCACCAGGGTTTAATCCTATACCTATATTGTACACAGAACTATTTCTGTTACTACTGGCTAAGGGGCACATCCAGACTAAGTCTCTTCTTATAGTACCAAAAAATCCGCCTTTTTAGTTTAAGGTGGATCAAACATGCCCTTATCATCAAGGAGGATCAGGGCATAACATAGAGAGCTGTCTCAATTTCAAATCTGACGTGGAAAAGCTTGTTAGGAGTGGGCTCTTATCTTTCAAAGATACGAATCCCAATGTTCTCACGAACCCGCTGCCTCAACACGAGAAAGCTGCAGTCAACCTGATTGAGAGAGAGTCTAACAATGTCTATCAAATTCACGATGTACTCTTATTGAGGACCAATTTGGTCAAGATGCATTGTAGACAGAGTGGATATGGCCATGTGCCACCTCATAATTATCATCATTATGATATCTGCTCTAAAAACAATCAAGGATGTTCGGTAGTGCAATAAGCTCTACAGGAATAGATGGATCTCGGATGGATCCAAGAGCATCGAGTTCGTGGAGTTAACATGGTCTATACGAACTCAACTTCATTCAGAGCCACGACATCTGTGCAATGAATGTTAACTTGGTGGCGACGCACTCAAGGCAAAGCCAGTATCATAATCTGCCACGACACGACTACAGTTCCTGTCTGACTTGCTCGATAAACAAACAGGGATGCTCTTTCATACAAGAGGCCCTCCAGTGTCAGATGGATCTTGGATGGATCCAAGACTACCATGATAGGAACCCTTATCAGATCAACATGGTTCAGATCTTCGATATTCGCGTGATGAATACCAACTTGGTAGAGTTACATGCTGAGCAGGTCTGACTCAGATTCTTGATATCACATAATTATCACAGCTGTAAAGCGGGTTGCGAAAACGACCGAGGTTGTATCCTTGTCCAGGAGGCACTTCAGTACTTGTAAAATCACTGGTGGATGCCAATCTATATGGATGAAGATACTCAGCAAATTAGTATCAGTAACAGGAATCCTACTTGACGTCAAAGTCAGGATGTCCGATCTGTGGAAGCTAACCTAGTGAGGTTACATTGTATTCAAAGTGGGCGTGGCCAGGTGCCACCACACAACTATGACCGTTGTAGTGTATGTTCGGAAAGTAACCAAGGGTGTTACCTTGTGAGAGCAGCTCTTCAGGGTCAGGTGGATCGTGGAGAGATTCGCCCATATCCGAGTTCTGGACCCATCAACTGGACACCGAACTACCTTGCCAATCAAGTCGAGGATGTTGTCATAATCTCTGGTCGTCACCAGACCAGGGATGTTTTTGCCATCATCCCTCTACTTGACGAATCTAGAGCTCCCAACCGGGAACAGATCGAGATTACTTATGATGGTAAGAAAAATCAGAAGGTTCCCATAGTCATCTATCTACCGGGACCACTACCGTATGAATCAACTAAGGCTATCCCTTACAAATACGGTGCAACGACAGTTGAAAATGGAAAGGAAATTCCATTACCCTCTGTCGTGAATATTGCAGACATCAGTCGTGTAACACGGAGCGGTCAAATCTTCAACCGAGGAGTTGGAGAACCTAACAAGGAAAAGGAACTTCAAACAGAAGCTCCCGATCCATCAGTCGGTCAATCCAGTAATCCCGACCTTTCAAAAAATAATGATATGCTAAAGCTCATCCAAAGGAGTGAATATAACATTGTTGATCAGCTGTTACAGACTCCTTCAAAGATCTCGGTATTATCACTGTTACTCAGTTCAGAAGCCCACAGGGAGGCTCTACAGAAAGTCTTGGAGCAAGCCTTTGTGGAACAGGATGTAACAATCAGACAGTTCGATAGCATTCTCTCTAACATCACTTCCTGCAATAATTTGGGATTTAGTGATGAGGAATTACCCGAAGAGGGTCGCTGTCATAATATGGCGCTCAACATTACAGTTAACTGCCAGGACGATGCTTTAGCCAGCGTACTGGTAGACACAGGGTCAGCCCTGAATGTTATGCAGAAGTCCACTTTGATGCAATTATTATTCAAAGGCCCTCCGATGAGAATCAGCTAGGTCGTCGTCAAAGCATTCGACGGATCCAGAAAAACAGTTATCGGCGAAGTTGATCTTCCCATAACTATCGGTCCTCACACTTTCCAGGTCATGGACATCCGGGCAACATACAATTGTTTATTAGGAAGACCTTGGATACATCAGGCTGGAGCGGTCACTTCAACCCTCCACCAAAAGCTAAAGTTCGTTCAGAACGATTAACTTGTCACAGTCTGTGGAGAACAGGCCTTGCTCGTGAGTAACTTATCATCATCTACTTGTGTAGAACCCGAGGAGGTTATTGGGACGCAGTTCCAAGCACTGTCGGTGGGCAAGGACAATCAATCCCAATGAGGAACCTTGATTTCCTCATACAAAGATGCTATCAAAGCGGTCGAGAGTACTGATACAACCGGATGGGGACAACTTGTCATTCCTATTGACAATAAAACAAAGAAGGGTCTTGGTTTTTCTACAACCTGTACCCAGACAGCTGCCAGCGATGGAAGTCTTCATCCCATTCAGAACTTCTTCCACAATGGAGGTTTTCTTCACCCAGTCCCTCAAGCAGTCCATGCTATCAATGAGGAAGATCCCTCTGACACAGAGGAAGAGTGGAAGTCCTATCTTAACAAGGACGGTTATATGTCTCAGGACGAAACGCAAACTCCTTTTTGCTTTCCTACAGAGAGTCCGAGATTTATACCCAGGCCAGACATCGAAATGATATACAGGGATTGTGATCTGGAAGGATGCCGTGCTCCGCCAAATTCATTAGAGGAAGACACTCCGATGAAAGACAATTTTGACTACACCTACTATGGCCTAATGGATGGTCTGCCAATGTGGCAACCTTATCTAGGAGACTTGGGGCAAGAGAGTCAGCCGAACAATGAAAATCAACTGACCTTCATTGAACAGAATACCTGTGTCCCCACCATGTCATGGGATCAACACTCAGGTCATTCAGAAACTACTCAACACGACGATGAATTTGCATCGTTTTCCGGACTAGAATTCATCAACTATGCTTTTCCTGAGGTCAACGTCATCGAGAGGGATGACTCCTCCAGTTCGAAAGAAGTGTGGGACACCCTGGGACAACCAAGTGGAAAATTTGACTATATGGTCAAGTACACCGCTCCCGAGAGCTCTCGTATCAGGCTCGAAGATATCCAGCCAACTGGTTGGGGAGATACAGCTGAGAGCACAAATGCTATGCAAAATACAACAGAGGAATCCTCCTACGATAACTCTTCCTGGGAGACAAATTCCAATGATCCTGCTCCACCAGAAATCAGCGTTATTTCTGAAGACAAATCGAGGAAGGTTCCAGACTTTGTGATTCACCGAGGAGTTCGCCGCCAATGGGTTGCCGTCGAGGTTCCGAAGATCGTTCATCAGTCAAAGTAATTGCCATCTTTAACCTTTCACCCTGCCCAGGTGAAACGGATGTTTTGATAGGGCTCGCTTTCTGTAAATTTTCCCTCTTCGCTCCGCCCAAAGCGACAGAGTTTTGTTTTATAGGACTGTAGTTTCAAGGATCGACTTATTCATAAATAAAATAACATCGTTATGTAATTCCCGCACTATTTGCTATTTTCTCTTTTTGCTTTTTCAGAAAATGGTAATCCTAAAAAACAATTCAATAATAAAAACAAGCAGTAAAAGAAAAATACACTGCACACACTCGCATTTTCTCTATCTCTTATAAACATGAATCATCACGTCATGCAGATTGCTTGTTTTAAACCCAGTTAAAACATACGATCCGATGCCTTCTCCCGACTTTGGGTTCCCGATATTTGGGGCTGAGAAGAAGTTGACAACAAAATTCCAGAAGAGATCTCCCGATTACTCAGACAAGAGGAAAGGTCCATTGAACCTCACAAAGAGCAGTTGGAAACGATCAATGTGGGTTCGGAAAAAGAGAGAAAAGAAATCAGGATTGGGGCACTGCTCAGTCCAACTGCCAGAGAGGGTTTGATAAAGCTTCTCAGAGAATTTCCCGATGTATTCGCTTGGTCCTATCAGGATACGCCAGGGTTGGATACCAGCATCGTGGAACATCACTTACCGTTAAGATCGGAATGTCCGCTAGTAAAGCAAAGGTTGAGATGACTCACCCAGACTTGGCCATCAAAATCAAAGAGGAGGTACAGAAATAGATCGACGCAGGTGTCCTCGCTACATCTGAATATCCTCAATGGTTAGCCAACATCGTACCCATTCCCAAAAAGGACAGAAAGGTCAGAATGTGTGTCTATTACAAGGACCTGAACAAGGCAAGTCCAAAGGACGACTTTCCTTTACCACACATTGACATGCTGGTAGACAGCACAACAAATTTCAAAATTTTCTCCTTCATGGATGGATTCTCGGGATATAACCAGATCAAAATGGCGCCGAAAGACATGGAGAAAACTTCGTTCATTACCCCATGGGGTACCTTTTGTTACAAGGTGATGTCGTTCGGCTTGAAGAATGCCGGGGCAACCTATCAAAGGGCCATGACTACTCTGTTTCATGACATGATACACAAAGAGATAGAGGTATATGTCGATGACATGATTGCAAAATCTAAGACAGAAGAGGAGCATGTGACCCACCTGTCGAAACTATTCAAGCATTTGAGGAAGTACAAACTCTGCTTGAATCCCAACAAGTGCACCTTCGGTGTCCGTTCGGGGAAACTCTTAGGGTTCATCGTCAGCCAGAAAGGGATTGAGGTCAATCCTTACAAGGTCAAGGCCATTCGAGAAATGCCTTCTCCGAAAACTGAAAAAGAAGTCCGAGGATTCTTGGGACGTTTGAACTACATCTCCAGATTCATATTCCTTATGACCGCCACGTGTGCGCCGATTTTCAAATTACTCAAAAAGAACCAGGATTGCGTTTGGTCAGAAGATTGCCAAACCACCTTCGACAGTATTAAGGAATACCTGTTGAATCCACCGATTTTACCAGCTCCAGTGGAAGAAAGACCACTGATCATTTACCTGACAGTCCTAGATGACTCAATGGGATGTGTACTTGGCCAACAAGACGAAACCAAATGGAAAGAGTCTACCATCTACTATCTGAGCAAGAAATTCACCGACTGCGAGACTCGGTACACGATGCTTGAGAAAACTTGTTGCGTTTTGGCTTGGGCAGCCAAACGTCTTCTCCAATACATGATTCGTCATACTACTTGGTTGGTTTCTGAGATGGATCCAATCAAGTATGTCTTCGAAAAGCCTGCTCTCACGGGAAGAATTGCCCGTTGGCTAATGTTATTATCAGAATATGACATAGAGTACCATGGTCAAAAAACCGTTAAAGGAAGTATTTTAGTCGATCATTTGGCTCATCAACCGATTGACGATCAAGAATTAACTGGGTTTGACTTCCCAGACGAAGATGTCATGTATCTAAAAATGAAAGATTGCGATGAACTGTTACCCAGTGAAGGGCCAGAACCAGGTTCCCAATGGGGACTTATCTTTGAAGGAGCAGTTAATCATTACGGAAACGGAATTGGGGCAATCATTGTTACCCCTCAGGGTACCCACATTCCTTTCACTGCCAGACTTACATTCAAATGTATGAACAATGAGGCCGATACGAAGCTTGTATTATGGGTCTCGAAGAAGCGATTGATTTAAGGATCAAAAACTTGGACGTATACGACGATTCAGCCTTGGTTATTAATCAGATAAAAGGATATTGGAACACATACCAATCAGGACTAATTCCTTACAAAGACTATACAAGAAGGTTGTTACCCTTCTTTAACAGAGTCGAGTTTCATCACGTCCCTCGTAGAGAGAATCACATGGCTGATGCCTTAGCCACTCTCTCTTCCATGATTAGTGTAGGTCAATGGAATGACCTACCTAAGATCGACATAATGAGCCTTGAACGGCCCGCCTACGTCTTCACGATCGAAGCAGTCATAGACGACAAACCTTGGTATCACGATATCAAATGCTTCCTTCAGAAACAAGAGTACCCATCTGGGGCACTCAGAAAAGACAGGAAACCCTCAGAACATTGGCTGAAAGCTTCTTTCTGAGCGGTAACACTCTTTATAAGAGGAATTTTGACTTGGTCTTGCTCCGATGTGTAGACAGACCAGAAGCAGACATGCTTATGAAAGAAATTCATGAAGGATCCTTTGACACTCATGCCAACAGACACACAATGGCGAAAAAAATTCTAAGAGCAGGGTATTACTGGTTGACCATGGAATCCGACTGCTACAAGTACATGAGGAAGTGTCACAAGTGTCAGATATACTCAGACAAAATTCATGTACCGCCATCACATCTCAAAGTTCTTTCTTCCCCGTGGCCTTTTTCCATATGGGGAATTGACATGATTGGCTTGATCGAACCTAAGGCTTCAAACGAACATCGGTTCATCCTGGTAGCCATTGACTATTTCACCAAGTGGGTCGAAGCAGCGTCGTACGCTAATGTAACTCGACAAGTGGTGGTCCAATTTATAAAAAATAATATCAACTGCCGTTATGGTGTTCCAAGCCAGATCATTACGGATAATGGATCTAACTTGAACAACAAGATGATGAAAGAGTTGTGCGTTGAGTTCAAGATCGAACACCATAACTCATCTCTCTACCGACCCAAGATGAACTGAGCGGTAGAAGCGGCTAACAAGAACATCAAGAGGATCATTCAAAAGATGGTTGTAACCTATAAAGATTGGCACGAGATGCCACCCTTTGCTCTTCACGGTTATCGAACATCTGTCCGCACTTCAGCAGGGGCTACCCCTTTCTCTTTAGTATATGGCATGGAGGCAGTTCTCCCCATAGAAGTAGAGATCCCATCAATCCGGGTACTGATGGAAGCTAAGATTTTAGAAGCTGAATGGTGTCAAAGTCGACACGGTGAATTAAACCTGATCGAAGAGAAGCGAATCACGGTACTATGCCATGGTCAGTTGTATCAGCAGAGAATGAAGAAGGCATTCGACAAAAAGGTCCAACCTCGTGTCTTCGGAAAAGGAGACCTCGTGCTCAAGAAGATACAATCGTTTCTCACCGACTCTCGGGGCAAATGGACCCCAAATTATGATGGCCCCTATGTGGCCACGAAAGCTTTCTCAGACGGCGCCTTGAGACTTGCAACCATGGACGGAGAGGAATTTGCCTACCCCACGAATATTGATGTAGTCAAGAAATACTTCGCCTAAACTAAAAAAAAAGTCTCGGTGGATTGAAAACCCGAAAGGGCGGTCCAGGCAAAAGTTAAAGACATGAAAAAAATCATCCCGATGGATTGGAAATCTCATAGTACAAACCAGGCAAAAATTAGGGATACTGGCAAGTAACTATGTTCAACAGAGGCAAGTTCCTCAGCAGCAGTTACATCATCCATCGGAGGAAAACTCCAGTCAAGGTCATCTTCGACAGAAGCTCAGGATGCCCCGAATTCAAAGTTGGTAGAAGGATAGTGGTCGTTATGTTTCCGCGTAGCCCTTTTCCTTGTAAATTACCATTTTCTAACTTTGTATATACTCTTCGGAATCACACGTTTGGATGATCTCCATCTTATCAATAAAATTTGAGCCCTTGTGCTTTTGTTTGTAATTTTTATTTGTTTTAGCTTTACAGAACGACATTTTAACATGCTCAGCGATTCTTGAAATGAAACAAAAATGAATTTACTTGTAAAACTTTTTCTGCTTTAAAATAAAGATGGCAATTTCTTTTGACTGTTGAACATCAAAAGAACATCAACTGCTTCTCCAGAAGTAAGCGAACTTCAAAGTGCAGAATCAAAGTACTCCTTCTACGCCAGTACGCCTGAACGAAGGATCAACTGTATGAGATGCGACTTTCCCATCTGATACCCTCGGCCGATTTCTTATCTCCTAAGCCCGATCAACGGTATTCCCCGCAGGGACTATCTCTCCTATGCAAGATAGAATTGCTACTTTTTTGACCGACGGTATTTCTTCGCCCCGCGATGGCCGAGTATCCAGTCGTGTTCACTCGTCAGTCTGTATGTCACGTCAGTTTTGTCAGCATAAACATACATACATCATGCATTATTGATTTGCATTCATATTCATATTGCATCACTATCACTCTAAGTCGGTATTGTCCCCTAGTGATAACGGTCTTCTCAATCGAGTTGTCAGTTTTTGCCTCATCAGGAAATGCTACGTTTGAACAATCTCACCTCCAGTGTATCTCTGGATTAGAGTCGGCACTCGACCACTTTGATAACTTGAACCTCTGAAAAGCCAGATAAGCTTTCTACAAATGTCACTTTTTGCCATTGAAGATGATATCCTTGCTTTCCCGGATTAAAGAAAAATCCCCAGAGAAAGCCTCCTAAGCAGAGATTTGGCAGTACAGCTGCCTTTCTCCGAAAGACCGCTGATGAAAAGGTCATCAACACCTCAAAATTGGAGCCCATCATATGGCATTTCTCCGGGAAGATCCCGAGAAAAGTATGATGTAAGACCCCAAGCGGAAGCAGTCTCTCAAGAGACTCATTTCCCCAGATAGAGTCGATAAATGGCGTCTCCAACAGACAAGTTTGTGCACCTCTACAACTCAGACGATTGGGCTCCCCAGCAAGTCTGACGTCATTTTTTCCCTCAAATGGCATCTCTCCAGGAAAATCCGGCGAGAAGTCTAAGGAAAACCGCTACAAATACTGTCCCTTGTCAATAAAGTTTATTGACGGAAGAAACTGAGACCAGTTCCTTGGTAGGAAACCAGGATCGAGGGGAAGTTGACAAAAGAAACTAAGACCAGTTCCTTGGTAGGAAACCAGGATCGAGGGGAGGTTTATTTCAAAAAAAACTTAGACCAGTTCCTTGGTAGGAAACCAGGATCGAGGGGAGGTTTATTTCAAAGGAAAACTGAGACTAGTTCCTTGGTAGGAAACCAAGATCGAGGGGAAGTCTACCTTTTCTAAGTATCATTGCTTAGCAAAAGAAGATGAATGCGCAAGCTGCCATTCATAGCCATCAAAATTTTGGGTATTTCGATATATAATCCTCTTGCACCCCGAATGCCCGAATACCTTCGTCATTCACACCTTCGGGTCCAAGAAGATTAAATAGGGGCATCTGTCATACCCCAAATTTTGACCACTAAGATTTCCCATCATTGTGCAAATCATCATCACAATATGGATGAACCATCATGCCTCATCAAATGCCTCAAGGGTTGTTGAGCATTCACTACAATCAAAATTAGGGTTTTAATCCCTCTCAGAGCCTTAGACAAAGGATCAATCAAGGAATGACTTGATCTTCAACTTGTCTAGCCTCTAAAATATCCACAATGGATCAAAAGGACTCCCACTTCAAGGATTAAGCACAAGGCTGCTCCCTTCTAGGTGGATCAAGTCTCAAGATCGACAGTGTCACCAAATTAGGGTTTTGGTCGACCAGGGCCTCCAGATGGAAATTTTTAATCTGGGCACAAGCCAATGATCCAAAACATAACCTAATATACTCCATGGAACCACATGGACCTAATCATCAAGTCAATTTGACCTCAGGGGATGCATACATCAAAAATCAGGAATTAGGGTTTCTTGACCTAATTCACCCCTAAGTTGACTTTTGGGACAAATCATGAACCAAGACCTAAAGTCATGATTTGGGGGGATTTAATAGACTATATTGATCCATTTGCAACAATGGATTAATCCAAGAAGCTTGAGCAACAAGTCTCAATTTCATTTACACCACAATTAGGGTTTCGCGAGGAAAGTCAACTGTAACTTTGACTTTTGACCAGGACATGCTCCCAAACCCTAAGACATGATTCAATATACCCTATGGCACCCATGGAACATGTCCATCAAGTTTGATTTAGGTCAAGGACATGATTTCCTGAAGAATTGCACAGTTTGAAATTCATCTAATAAAAAGTCAACTGTGTACAAAAGTCAACTTTGACTTTTTAAGATTTTTCACCAAAATGGATTTTTAACCCTAAAATGATGTTAATGTATGATTTGAATCATCATTCATCAAGAAAAATCAAAGAAAATGGGATAACTTGTAAAAGGGGTAACCATAAAAACTTAGAAAAATTTCCAAGTTATGGAAAAAGTGACACTAATGTGCCAACTTTGGAGGACCATAACTCCTAAACCACAAGGCCATTGTTCCCCATTCAAAGCTTGATTTGTAGATCACATTTCCCTCTACAAAAGCTTCATACTGACCTATGTCCAAATTCCTCATGGATTTTGAGTTATGGAGTGATCAAAATCAAGAAAAGTCACATTGTTCCAACACTTATTGAAAATTTCACTAAGTCAGAATCTGCCTTTACTTTTTTCCAAATGTAGGGGGATTTTTCACTTGGATTCAAAAGAGATCAAAACCAAACATGTTCAAACAGTTGTTGTATCATGTAAGGGCTTTCCAAAATGACCAAGAACATTACCAAATTCAATTTGAGCCATGAGATATAACAATGGCAAGTTGCCTTGTTGAAATCTGTCAAGGCAAAACAGATTTTGCACTTTTGCTCGATTTGCTAAAATTGTGAAAATCCAAATACTCCTATCCACTTGGACACCTCTGAGGATTGAATCTAAAGGGGACAATCACTGAGCCAAGCCTCCAAAGTCTTTGGAACAAGAAATATCATGTTGAACCTAGAATTGCCAAAATAGGGACAAGACTCCAATTTTGGATTGGAGCATTCAATGGAAGCATCAAGGTGGCATGGACTGAGCTATTATCAATTGAATTCAGTCAAGACTTATCCAAGACCAAGGGGACCAGTAGCCTGTGCCCTAACCTCTAGTCAATGGCTAGAGGAGACTTGGATTTTCATTTGCCAACATTGGCCAACCCTACTCAGCAGTTGCCATTCACTATTCCTTGCAAAACAAACTTGCTCTACTATAAATAGAGCTCAATTGTGATCAATTTAAGTACACCAAAGGCCTACAACACTTGCCTTTCTCAAAATCCACTTCTCACTCTCAAAAATGCCTTTCTTAGCAAGTCACTATCGGGTTTTTCATTAGAGAGCAATTCCACTCAAACTAATCACACACACACCTCATATACATCATATGTGAGCTGATCAAACACTTAAACAACAACTGGAACACTGATTTCTAAGAATCACCAGTCAATTGCTCAAGGTTTTAACCAAGTTGCAGTTGAGATGCCATGAAGTGATCTAGCCAATTTCCATCAAGTCCAAGCATTCAAACACACTTCATAGGGTGTAGGGAAGCTGTTCAGATCATCACAACTCATCTGTAACACCTCTAATTCAGAAATCAATTTGCTCTGGCTGTCACGACCTAGAGGTAAGCCTAAACTTGGTCATCTCTTAATCTATGCATATTTCCTCGCCCAATACTTTTGCCAAATGTTCATAATCATGCATGGAATGTTTCCCCTCAAGTAATTGCTTTCTTTAAATCGTGTATCAAAAATCCCAGCCTTCATGCAGAAATTAGGGTTCTTGAGGATTTATCGTGATTTATTGTTTTATGCCTAATTTAAATGAAATTAATTGTCGTAGACATGATCGTGAGGTTGAGACGAGCATATTGATATGTGGATTGCATGATATAATCAAGTATTCAGTGAGATTGGCTAGAAAATGCAAATCTGGGCAAAACTGAAAAACACGCGTGTTCTTCAGCTGTTCTTGACGCCATTTCTTTCAAATTCAAATATTTGAATTTTGTGATTTTATTTAATTGATTCAAAAATTAATTTCTCTCTGAGTTTTAATGATTTTGAGTTGATTCTTTTTTTAATAATTCACAAAAATGTTAAAATATTTTATTTTACCAAAAAATCCCAAAAATATTATTTATTTCATATAATTGATATTTTTGCAAAGAATTAATATTTTAATTATTTTTGAAATTTAAAATATTTTTCCCTCTTGATTTTGTAAATTTTAATGACTTCCAATCATTTTGTAGGGCAAAACATGATTTTTGAAGCATTAATCCAAGATCATAATTTGTTTCCCACATGTTAAACAATTTTTGATCATTTTAATTGAATTTTTATTCAATTAAAATACATTTTAGAAATAAATTAGGGTTTTTGATTAATTCAACCCTCACAAATCATTTTCAAACACTTTTTGGGCCTCTAATAGAGTGTAAGACCTAACCCTTTGTAAATACAACCTATTTTTGGGCCTCACTTATTGTATAAGTCCAGTTGTATTTCAAAAAGTTCGACGTGATCATCATCCGTTGAAAAACAAACCTTGGGCCTACCCTCGAGTAGTAAGACCCATTTCTTTTCTTTAAAACTCTCATGGGCCTCTAATAGAGTGTAAGACCCAATCCTTTTTTGACCAAATCGTTTTTGGGCCTCAGTGTATTGTATAAGTCCCGATACGGTAAAAAACAAACGGCGCGATCGTCGCCTTTTGAAAAATAACTTTTGGGCCTCTCCTTGAGCTATAAGACCCATTCAAAACTTTTGGGCCTCTAATAGAGTGTAAGACCCAACCCCTTTTTAACCAAAACAATTTTGGGTCTCACTTATTGTATAAGTCCCTCTGCGTTAAAAGAAAACCTCGTCGCGATCGCCAGTTCAAAAACAAGTCATCTGGGCCTACCCTCGTGTTATAAGCCCCACTCTTTTTCTTTAAAATCTTTTTGGGCCTCTTGAGAGAGTGTAAGACCCATCCCTTTGTACATAAAACCTTTTTGGGCCTCAGTCACTTGTATAAGTCCCTCGGTACAAATTCAACAGTGCAATCACTGGTAAAACCCTGGGCCTCTCCTTGAGCTGTAAGCCCCAAATCTTTATTTTTCAAAGCACTTTCTCCTTTGATTTTAAATATACTGTTGTTTTCAATCTGTATTTGTTGAACAACTAACCAAACAACATGGGAGCTCTACAACCGAGTAAGTGTTTATACGCTTTCATTTACCGCTTTCATATACATATAATTGTATTGTGGGGCTGTTTCGCTGTAAGTCTTCTTTCATAAACTCATATCTACTGTGTAATAATAGTATAGATATTTAGAGTTTCCCCGGCAACTACATCTAGAACTAGGAAAAGCCGTTTCGTTTATTCGTAGAAATAGACAGCTAGATCCCCAATAGGATCACCAGATACAGTCTTCTCTTCGGCTGTCCTCATTAGGAATTGTCAAGAAACTCTACTCCCAGAGATGAATGTATTCTCCGTGAATGGCATCTTTGAGTTTCTTCCAAATTCTCGAACTTTCCTGGCTTGATCTATTCCTTGTGAATAGCCTGTCTTGAATTTCTCAAGGTTTGGGGACCCACGGGCTTCTTAAAAGCATCGGCCTCCTCTTGGGCATTGTACAAGGACCCATAGGCTTCCTAAAAGCAACCCCGCCTCCTCTTGGGCTTAGTACAAGGACTCGTCGGCTTCTTAGAAGTATTCACAACCTCCTCT
This sequence comes from Lathyrus tuberosus, assembly GCA_022829125.1. NCBI lineage: Eukaryota > Viridiplantae > Streptophyta > Magnoliopsida > Fabales > Fabaceae > Lathyrus > Lathyrus tuberosus. The sequence goes on from JALAZF010000280.1 coordinate 741,684, forward strand.
TAGGCTTCGTATAATGATCTCTTCCTCCGGGAATGATAACCTCCTCTTGGGCTTCGTACAAGGACCTCTCGGCTTCTTAAAAGTCCCTAGCCTCCTCTTGGGCTTCGTACAAATTGTCCCGACGACCTCCTAGAGGTATAGGAACAGAACTTAGTCATCTTCATAGAACAGTCCTTTCAAAGAGTCTACTACTGTTTCTCAAAGCATAGTACAAAAGATGAAACTCTAGACAGAGAGAGTCTAATATCCTTGAGTCTCAAAGATATTCTCAAGTGACCCCTTCGTTAAATAGGAAGAAAACCCGTAGACTCAGACAGTCTCAATACCCTTTGGATTTCCCGTTTCCTCAAAGAAAAGGAAATATCCCTGGTCCTCGAATCGAATCCTTGAGTACAGTGTTACTCATATAAGAACTAATTTTCTCTTTTAAAATCAGTATACTGGATCTGTCACTCAACTGAAACAGTTACAATAGCCTCCTCTTGGGATTTGTACAATGATTCTTCCCAGCGAAGCAAACGTTTAGCCTCTCTCTCGGGCTTCGTACCAGATACAAAAGACTCCCTTGTTGAGTCAAAACAACGTTTAGCCTCTCTCTCAGGCTTTGTACGAGACACATAAGAGACTCCCTCGTTGAGTCAATCACCCATTTCGCCTCCATCTCGGGCTTTATACGAGATACAAAAAGGTTCTTATTGAGCCAAACAAATTTTAGCCTCTCTCTCGGGCTTTGTACGAGATACAAAAACACTCACTTGTTGAGTATAAAAGATCCTCTTGTAGGATCAACCCCTTTTAGCCTCTCTCTTGGGCTTTGTACGAGACATATATTAGCCTCCTCTTAGGCTTTGTATAAAAAAACCATTGGTTGATCCAATCAACCTTTTAGCATCAAAGTTGTGCCTCGTTCACAGTACACAAACATCAACAACTCCTTCCTCTTCATCTAATTGCTGTAAGCGGCAAGCCTCTGGATCATCTACATCCATGCCACTGTCCCTCTTTTAGCATGAGAAATTCCTAAGAAAAGATAGCATTGATCTACACTGAGTTAAAGTCTTCTCCTTCAGGTTAAAAATCTCCTATAAAGGAAATTATGGCATTGCCGGATTCACACATCCCGGTTAAAGTAATTCTCCTTTATAAACAGTTGTGACATACAACCCCCTCTTTAGAGATGACAAATTCTCTCTAAAGACAACACCCTTCAGCTTCACATCTTGGGCTTTGAACAAGATACAAATCACCTTTAGCTTCACATCTTGGGCTTTGAACAAGATATAGATCACCCTTACGCTTCACGTCTTGGGCTTTGAACAAGACACCAAAATACCCATTTCCTCCCATAGAATAGGAGGAACTACGAACGCTCTGATTTCCCTGTTTCGGAAAACGGGAATACGTAGGCATAAGATTGAAAGAAAAATCTTAGCGAGCACACTAAACAAAAACCCAAAATCCCATACTCTCACATATCTATCAAGAAGCATCAGTCCTAACATCCTAATCCTCGTTCCCCACCAATCGACCAAACACCACTTTTAACAAAATAAACCTAAAAGAGACCCACAATCTTTGTAGCATCTGTAAACCAACAGTTTTGACTGTTTAACCTCAGTTTGCAAGCAGGGTTAATTTGAGACATCTATTTCCCTTCCTTCATCAGCTTTAATAGGATAAAAAATGAATCGAGCTGTAGATACCAAAGAGCGGTAGTACTTCGCAACCACGTCCAAAAATCGCTCGCTACATGAACTACCTCGCTACAAGTTCGCACAACAAACTTATGGTCCTTTAGCTACTGCCTCAAGTCTGGGATGGTTCGCTGGTCCTTCGTTGAGACCTCGCCTAGTGAACATTCGTTACCAGTTCGCCTAGCGAACTTAGTGTCTTTTCCTTACTGCCTCTCAATTGAGAGGGTTCGCTGGGACTTCTCCATGAGTTCGTAAAGCGAACATTCACTGGCACTCCTCGCTGGTTATTCGCACAACGAACATGCTGATATTCTTTTCTTCCTTTGGCTTTCTTGTCCAATTGCTTGTGTCTCACGCTTTGATGTTTTAATGCATAATTTCTACATAATAATACACAAATCAAAGAAACCAAAGGTATTTTCAACAATATTGAAGAATAGCATGATGTCATGGAGTAAATCCAATAAAACAACACAAAAGAGTTGAAAAATGCCAATAAATAAGGATCAATTTAAAGAAAGTTTGGCATTCAACAAACTCTCCTCAACTAGATCTTTGCTTGGCCTCAAGCAAAGTATGCCTCTCATTGAAACAAGAGGATTTACTCAAGCATTTAATTCAACCAAGAATGGATTTATGGATCAAATAAATAAACAAATGCACACAAGCAATGTTTACAACATCCTAGAATCGAACAATGCAAAAGAATTTAGTTCTTAAACAAATATCATGTAATGCTTCAAGTAACAACTAAATTCTCATGCTTGAATCACTAACACTCCTCTTAGAATAAGAATTGAAGAAATTAACGCGTTTGCAACCGCGAGGCAATTTCACTCAGTTGACAAATGATGCAAATACAAACCATTTCATACATTCATCTAATCAATCATTAAAGAATTCATGGATGCAAGAAGATCACTAAGGTCTTTAAAGGTTGTAGCTTGGTTAGGTTCACAACAAAGGGATATTTATAAGGCCATCGATTCAAAGTTTCCCATGCAAATGAAACATTCACTATACAAGGTTATGTACACATTACAACTTCATCCAATACTTTCTTTTTTCATTGGTCACCCTTCCAACACCCTTATTGCACATTATTCATTCATTTTTTCTCATTCAAACAAACATGCTTTTTCTTTTTCTTTTTCACAATTCATATGCACAATTTTCTTTTCATTGCTTGCTTGAAAATTTTAAAAATTTTTGAGTAACCTACCACTTTCTTTTCACTCTCCCCAACTTGGTTTTTAGCCAAACCTTAAGTGAATGTTCCTTGCTTTTTGAGGCAAGGAAGACAATTTAGTAATATTTTCAAAGGTTCAAGATTTTTTTTTTTGAGAATCCTACACAATTCAATGATGAACTATCTTTCACATTATGTACAAATACCAAGGTCATCACTAACTAGGATCTAAACTGTTAAGCTCAAAGGGGTTAGAAAATTCTCACTACTCACGGGTAAGTTACTTTTGGATATGGTTGTACTCATTATCAACAAATGCCTTGATCATATCTAATGCTACCACAAAATCAAAATAATCACAAGATTAAGCATGAATCAAATGTATTCAACAAGATTTATCAGTCATTCTATGCATTTAGTAAACAATGGAGGTTTCTCACAAATTTGTGGCTATTGGAACCTAAGTGATACAAGCATTCAAACGAAGTTTCAAAAATGAAACAAAATTACATTTTCACAAAGAAAAGAAATTCTTAAACATTCTAGCATCCCAGAAAGAGGTAACCATGTACCTTGCCAACATTTACATGATCAAATACTATTATCACCATCCAAACTTGAGAGAATCTTCATTGGATACTTTTAGCAAATAGCAACCAATCTAGAAGTTCTCACAATTCATCACCACAAAAGGGGAAACATTAAATTTAAATGCAAATAACATAAAAATGTTAATGGTGCAAAAACACCAACAAAAGTACTAGTACCCAAAAATGGTACATACAAAGGGATATTGTATATCAAAAGGGAATACAATAAACATAAAACAACAATAGCAATGATCTAATCTAACAGAAAACTTCACTTTGTAGAACTAAAGGAAGTAGCCTAAGATCATGCTTAAAATATCCAACAAAAACTAGTCCTCCTCAGACTTTGTCTCTTCCTCTAAATCAACCTCTTCTCTAGACCCAGAAAAACCTCATCAGAACTAGCCTCAGACTCATCTCCAGCCTCCTCAGCATCATCAGGATCAGCTACATCTGCCCCCTCTCGAAAATGTGGCCTGACCTCAGGTCAACCAGCATGAGCTAGGAACTACTCCCTAGTCATTATCGAATGCTCCATAGAGGGCTCCCTGCGCTGCAACTGTAACACATACATAGAATCATGAATATCAATCATGGTGCGCTGAGTTGCCTCCATCCACTCCAGTTGTAGTTATAGATCTCCCTTTGAAACGGGTCAAAGCATTGGGAGCCTGCAACTCCAGAACGGGAAGCCTCACCAGCTTTTGTACCAGCACCAACACTAGCATCCGAAGTCTGTCCACCTCTCATTCCCTCTGGCCTGCAAATCTTATCCACATAATTATCATCAATAGCAGCCGGGATCGTCACCTAACGGCGGGAGGGTACATTCACCCTCGAATGCACGCATAAAACTATGATTAGACATGGGAAGACCAAAGGGCAATTTGCTCGCGACCCTGATCTAAGTCCACTCTCCACAACAGCGCCCATCTCATCAGCGATGATCCTAGCTACATTAATCTGAGTGTTAATCAAAATACTGTGAACCAAGTGTGCAACAGGAATGGTCACAGTGAAGGTATGCGATTTCGGCTTGATGTATGTCAACACCAAGAGAAGTACCATATATGCTAACGGTCGCATATCCTCTCTGTGATATCCTCCCTGGTAGGGGTGTCAAAACGGGCCGCCCGCCCCACCTCGCCAAAAGCCCGCCAAAAAAAAGAGCGGGACAGGCATGTCCGCCAGGGGAAATGGGTATGAAATTCAAGTCCGCCCCGCCAAGGTGGCGGGTTGGCGTGCGGCGGGCCGGCCCACCTTCTTTTTTTTTTTTATAATTTTTCCCCAGTTTTTTAAATAAATTAAAATGCTTTGTTTTTTTTACATTTCAAAGATTAACACACCAACTCTCCGCACATGTTACTAAATTAGATTAATATAACAAATTAGCAAATAATGATAAACTAGCAAATTAGATTAATATAGAAAATTAGAAATATAGCAGTAACTGACATTAATGTTCACCCTAACCACATAATTCAACACTAATTTCATTACCCTGCTATGAGTATACATGCTACATTTGCAAAAATGCAGTAGAATAATTGGACTTGTTCCAAAGGTAAACACACCAACTCTCCATACATGTTACCAAATTATATTAAAACAATTAAAACTAATATAATAATATCATGACAAGCTAAACTAAAACTAATATAATATAAAAATTTAAACTAAAACTAAAGACTTCCATAAATAATAATAGTTTAAAACAAATATTGGGCCATATATTTTTTTTCTTTCCAAATGGGCCATGGAAATTTTCTAATCTATGTAGTTATTTTTTATTTTTTTTAACGGGCTGGCGGGCCAACCCCGCCCCATTATGTATTTCGCCAGCGGGGTTTTTTGTTTTGGCGGGGCGGGCAAAATGGGTAGGCGAGCCCAAAATCCATGCCCAACCCGCATTTTTTTGGCGGGTGGCGGGCCGGCTCGGCGGGTCTCGGCCCGTTTTGCCACCCCTACTCCCATGTACGCGATTTAGGCTTATGTGAAGTCTTGTCAATCCCCATAGTAATAAAAACCCTTAGGTCCCCTTTCTCTTTAATAAAAATCTAAAACTTTCTCTTTTCTCTCTCTCTTTTCCCATTCAATAAATAGAAGATTAGAAACTAACATAAGCTAACATACATTTGACCCTAACTAAATGGTTCCCGTTGAGTACAACGGACGTGAGGGGTGCTAATATCTTCCCCTTGCGTAACCGACTCCCGAACTCAGATATTGGTTGCGATGGCCATATCCTTTCATTTCTTTTACGGGTTTTATTCGATATTTTCCCTTTCCCTCTATGGGAATAATTAAATATCGGTGGCGACTCTGTTAAGTCCATCATGTGAGCGTGCGATTGCGCTTCGCGAGGTCGTTCTCATTTTTCGAGGTACGACAATCGTTTCATCAGACTTGACTTGAATCACAAGTTAGAACTCTTAGATCAAGATGTTAAGTTACTTGATTTGAATCAAATGTTAAGTGTGATTCAAATCAGAAACCTTGGGAATTTGGGTTTTGCATCTAGATGAATTGATTGGAATCACCAAATGAACCCGATTTAAATCACAACATCATGTGACTCAAATAAAGTGTTAATCATGATTCGAATAAATGTCTCCATGAATCCAAATTTGGGATCTTCTCAAATTAACAATAATCACGAATTTAACTTGATTCGAATCAAAACACCTTGATACTCGAATCATAGTTTCTTCTTGACTCGAATAAGGACTTCATAAAACCAATTTTCCATCTTAGATTGAAATAGTTATTTCTTTGATGAAAGAAAATTGTGTGTGTCTATTCCTAGCACCATCAATCACTCTCTTGTTTTCTAGAATAACTTCTTGAGTGTTAATCCATGTCAAATTGTTTATATTTTTGTTGCATCTTATTTTTGTGCAATTTACTATTGTTTGAATGACTTAGAGAGAGTGAGTTGATCAATATGTTAGTGATTCTTGGTTGATCAAACTCGTGATATCCATCAAGAACCAAAACCCATTCATTTAGAAATTTGAGAGAACCTTGTATGTGTGTGTGTGTGTGTGTGTGTGTGTGTGTGTGTGTGTGTGTGTGTGTGTGTGTGTGTGTGTTCTTCATTCACCCATATCCATTTCCTTGACTAACACCTTGTGCTTAGAATGTTTGTGAGATTCCATGTCATTGTTCATCATCTTTATTCTTAGTCTATTTTCATAATTGAGGACTTTCATCTTTAAAGATTGAGTGTTGACGGAGGCTAGTGGTATATTAGGGTATCTAATGTTGTTTTGTGTGAAGTTTGATGTTTGTAATAGGTGCAAGTATCATTTCTTGAATGCAGTTTGGATTTTATTGGTATCTATCAAGGAAAGAATTTCAGTATACTCCAAGGAAGACTTTGGCGAGATCAAATATCAACTGTCCGTAAGGTGGAGTTGGAAGTTATCCATCTTTGGTGGAGTTGGAGAAAGACTGCTCGCAGAAAAAGTTGGAGGTTATCAAATCAACGCTTAGCTAATGAAAATCGCTCAAACGAGAAATCTGTGTGATCAGGTGGATTGCAACACTTGAATACTTGGAGAAGGTTATTATGGATAACATGGTTATTTGATTAAGATCTTTAGAGATCTTATTTTTGTTAGCAGTTTGAGTGTCTGCATCAACAAAGGAGATTATCGTTGTAATCAAAATGTTTGTATCAAACATATCAAACTAGTGGAAGATCGTGATTATTTTCTAGTGGTTCTTTAACACCGTTGAAGAGTGCAGTAGGTAAAGCGAGGACGGACGTCGAACAATTATATATCTCTGTGTATCTTTTCTTTTTACCTTATCTTCTTTTAATTTTCTAGTATTCATCAACATCACCATTGTGTTAGTGCATTATTGCATTGTTGTATTCCATATAGGTTAGACCATGCTTATAGAGATTTAATGCATAAGCTTAGGTCTGTGGTGCATCAATCTTATTGGAGTATCATAAAGATAATTATGTCTTGAATGAACATCTAAGTAAAGAGTTTTTAAATCGCTTTGTTTAAAGCAACTTTGATTGTCTTGTGATTGACTTACATTAGAAGCTATAATGTCTTTAGTGATATCATATATTATTTCACTTGGTTTAATTCATTTAGATGCTTCCAAACTCTCCTAGTATTATGTTTTGCTTCCACGCTTCTTTAAATTTATGATTTCATTTATGGGACCTAAATTGATTTTGAAATTTTCTTTTAGGGGATATTTAACCCCCTTTTAGACCTCTTTGTCTCCATATTAACAACATACTCTTAGTAGTTTACCATGGTCTCTAAAATGTTATCACTAGGATTCTCAAACCCTTCTCTCTGTTTTGGCTCTAAAATTCTAAAGTTTGTAATTACAAGCATGCAATGGATACATATTTAAAATTGTTGAAACCCAACAAATCTATAAACAAACAAATCCATAAATTAAAACAACGAAGTCTAATACACGTGAACTGAAAAAATCTGACTCGAACTCTAACAAACTAAACTGCTTGTTAGACCCAAACTCACTTTCACACTGCCGCCATTGACTCTACCATTAGACAGATTTTTAATTTCTATAATCTCAAAATATATTTCCTTTCTCTTGGATCTCTTTCAAATTTTAAGACATATTCCAATAATTTCTCAAAATCTGACGCGAAAAGTTTTAAACATTAACACAATGTAAACCCCTTATTTATTGTGTTACCTTAAGTTTATGTTATATTAGCTTGAAACTCACTAGTTGCGTGAATGCATGAATATCCAATGTGAATCCATTTCCATACTTGACTATTCTCTTTATAACCAAGTCATAGACTCGTGTCAAAACTAAAAACTAACAATATCACCATGTCATTGAAAATGATAGTAAAACATAATATACATTGACTTTACTTGAACTGCCAATTACTTTTCCCAAATGAATGAAAGTTTAGAGCAGCCAAACTTGTCCAAAGTCAAAATAATCCCGACTGTAACAAATTTCCATGGAACTTCCTTTCCATTTTCACAGGAAAGAAAACTAATTTTCTACTTCTAATCGAAGAAGCAAATTCAAACTTTTGCACCATAAACTTGCTTTATAATAACAGGTTTCACGTTTCCAAGAGCTCATAAATCTTTAATATTTTCATTTATTACATTGTTAAACACTCAAATCATTGATGATGGCTGATAGGAGGCAGCAATATCCAACACTAGCACAAAAATTTGGTTCTCAACTTCATCTAAGATCCACAATTTCATCCTCAAATGCCGTGTTTGTTCCATCTCCATCAGAGAAAAACTTTGCAAGCTTTGCAACTGATTTTCTGATGGGTGGAGTTTCTGCAGCGGTGTCGAAATCTGCAGCTGCTCCTATCGAACGCGTGAAGCTTCTGATTCAAAATCAAGACGAGTTGCTTAAGGCCGGTAGGCTTTCTGAACCTTATAAAGGAATTGGAGATTGTTTTGGTAGAACAATTAAAGATGAAGGATTCGCTTCACTTTGGAGAGGAAACACTGTCAACGTTATCCGCTACTTCCCAACGCAGGTTTGTCGATTTTTGAGAATCCGTTTGCACGAATCTATTTCTTGGTAAACAAGAAACATATTGGAAATAACGTGATTGATTACGACAATATCTAACTTTATCAATCATTTACAGGCCTTCAACTTTGCATTCAAAGACTATTTCAAGAAGCTATTTAACTTCAAACAAGAGAGAGATGGATATTGGAAAGTGTTTGCAGGAAATATTGCATCTGGTTCTGCAGCAGGAGCTTCATCCTCCATCTTCGTTTACTCATTGGATTACGCCCGAACGCGGCTTTCAAGTGACGCGAAGACAGTGAAGAAAGGCGGAGAGAGGCAGTTCAATGGCCTGATTGATGTCTACAAGAAGACATATCAATCAGACGGTATTGTTGGTCTTTATCGCGGATTCAACGTGTCGATTGTTGGAATCACTGTCTACCGCGGATTGTATTTCGGAATGTATGATTCTCTTAAACCAGTGCTCTTAGTAGGAACATTTCAGGTAATAATCACACACTTCATTTTGTGTCGATAAACGAGTGCAGCCGCAATTGGCTGAACTTCGCTGCTCTAACATATTGTGTTACAAAATTTCAGGATAATTTCCTTGCTAGCTTTGTTCTAGGATGGATGGTTACAGTTGGAGCTAGTGTAGCATCTTACCCTTTCGACACGGTTCGGAGAAGAATGATGATGACATCAGGTGAAGCTGTAAAGTACAAGAGTTCAATGGATGCTTTCTCACAAATTGTGAAAACTGAAGGTCCAAAATCTCTCTTCAAAGGTGCTGGTGCAAACATACTTAGAGCAGTTGCTGGTGCTGGTGTGCTTGCAGGGTATGATAAACTTCAGGTGATTATGTTGGGAAAGAAATATGGTTCTGGTGGAGCTTGATTTTCAATTAGAGAACCTATAAAGTATAAGATGATGATGAAAAAACCATCAAATAAACCAGTTTAGGATGTTAAATTCATTATTTATTTCTTTGGAGAATTTACTCTATGGTTTGCTGAAATTTTCTTAGATTTTATGTATCAACAGTTTGAGAGTGTGTGCTACCAAATAAAGAATGCGTTGTGCAAAACAATGTCTTTGTATCAAGTATAAAATGGTTTCTTGATGATCAAGAACCAAAACAAGGGTTAACGGAAAAGTAAAACAAGAAGAAGAAGAAAACAACAAGGATTGGGCAAATAAATTCTGTTTACTATTCACTTTTTCATTAAAGTCACAAATGATTACAAGTGAATATCACAATTTGCCACACTCAATAAACTGAGTGTACTAGCCTATTTATAGACTAACTCGGTAACTTGCAGCCTAAGAAACCTAAATAATTGGATCCTTAACACTAGGCCCAATTCGACAGTACATATTAGAACAGACTTCGACTACAATATGTAACAATCAGGCATCAGCATGTGAACAAGCTTCGACTGCATGCTAGCCTTCTATCGAAAACACACGAAAGCACTACTTCGACACAGCATGAGTTCGACCCAAATCTCACAAATCTCCACCTTGGATCTAACTCAGCAACAAGGGAATCAACTAGCTTTCATCATGCAGCTTTATCAACTGCATACAGTGGAAAAACTTGCAACTTGGCAACGTCTTGGTGATCATATCAGCAGCATTGTCTTCAGTCGAAACCTTCAGCATCTGGACTTCACCACGCTCGATTATCTCTCTGACGTAGTGCAATCTCACATCGATGTGCTTAGTTCGCTCATGATAGGCTGAATTCTTTGACAGATGTATTGCACTTTGACTATCACATTTAACAGTGATACTTCGACCTTGAAGTTTCAGCTCCTTTGCAAAACCTTCAAGCCACAATGCTTCCTTCACAGCTTCAGTGAGGGCAATATATTCAGCTCACTACGCCAAAATTGTGTTTTGACAGCACATCAAAGACAGCGTTTTATGGAAAAAGCGCTGCTATACGTTTCGCTAAAAACAAAAATAAAAAACGAAGGAAAAAAACGCTCCTATATAGGGGTCCTACGAAAGCGCTTTAAAAAAGCGCAGCTAAAGGACTAAGGCAGGTGAACTTTAGAAAGCGCTTTATTAAAAGCGCTGCTAACAGAATACCATAAGCCATCGCTTTTGAAAAGCGTTGCTAAAGGCCCAAGGTATACCATACTTTAGGCAGCGCTTTTTGAAAGCGCTGCTAAAGGCCAAATTCACTACACACCTTAAAAAGCGCTTTTCTCTGAAAGCGCTGCTAAAGCCCACCCTACAAAAGCGCTTTCTAAAGCGCTGCTAAAGGTGCTTTAGTAAAAATTAAAACGCAGAAATTAAACCAGTAACAAATCATTTCTAATTTTTAACCCTATCATTGTTCACTCCCGCTCTTACTGTCACTCTCGCTACTGTTTCGACCGTCACCTTCTCTGGCTCGCAGTCGCTGCTCCTCCGGCCGTCACTGTGCGTCGCTGTGCAAGGTATATTTTTTATTTCATTTCATTTCATTTCCATTTCCATTTCCATTTCCATTCCATAAAAAATGCAAATTTTTCCGTCATTGTGCATGTTTAGATCCTGGTACGAGTTGAGATGAATCCTTAACAACGTTTATCGATTTCTTCATGTTGTTGCATAGTTTGTATACTCATTTTATGGTGTATAGAATATGGTTTTATTACTACTAAATAATTGGAAGTTGTAAACAAATACAGTTTTTGAGAGTTTATAGTTACAAATTATATACTGATAAAGATAGTATAGTAACACATAAAGTGTTTGAGTTTGTGTTAATTTTGTATTACCTTATTAGGTTCTGTTGCTTTCCATTTTAATTATTCTATGCTCTGATGTAATAGATTTTTTTGGTTCTAGTCTTGAGTATATCTTATGTGTATATTGTATTTTTTATTTTTATGTCTTGATTAATGTAATTGCTTTTTCTTACAAAAAACAAATTGCATGTGATTGTTGCTCTTTTACATTTGATTGTTGTGATTGTTGTTATAGTATAGGAAAATGAGTGTTGTTAGTTAGAATGTGTTTTATGTTTTGTTCGTATATAGAAAAATGCGTGTTGCTCTGATTGTTGTTTTTTGTTTTGTTTTTAGTTTGAATGTGTTATAGAAAAATGAGTGTTGTTAGAGTATCAATGTGTGAGTAAGTAAGAAGAGATGATGTTTTACATGATGTGATTGAATTCGCGCGTCGATGCCATGTTGCTTAATTGAAGGAAGTGATGATGTTTACTACAGGTCAAATGACTAGTAACCAGGATACAAATGACTCACACGATACAAATGATGCAAATGATAAAGCTCAGAATGAAGAAAGAGAATTACACAAGGAATAACAATTATGAAGTCAATAATTCGTGCAAGAGATAAAGGAATCAAATATGATGTACATTGGAGTGTTGAAGACCAACTAATTGAGCCTAACGTTGCAATGTTGACAAGTTACATAGGTTCACTTGTTCGTCAACACATTCCAATCACCTGTGATAACTAGAGAAATCCAGCGTTGCAAGCCGGTAAAGAAAAGATATGGACTGAGATACAGGTATGTACCATTTATGATTGATGTTATTAGATTTTTGTTGACAATTATGTCTTTAAATTACTTATACTAACACACTCTATGTGTATTTTTTTCGTAGAGGTCTTTTAACATTGATGAAAACCGAAAAAGTATTGTCTTCAATTGGCCGAAAAAAGACACAGAGGGTTTCAAACTTTTTCATCAACCACTTTTCTAAAGGATGAGCAAGGGAAGTTTGTTGAAGCAAAACTTCCAATGAAGTATGCAGATTTGATTACACCTGAAGAATGGGAGACATTTGTAGCCAAACGAAGAACCGAAAAATTCCATGTAATGTTAATTTGTCATGTCTATTAATTGTATTGTATACTTGTTGCATTAGATTGTTCTGATATGACTTAAACTTGTTTATCCAGGAAGTGAGTGACATAAATCGACAAAGAGCAACAAAACCGGCGTATCCATACAAAAAAGGGCGTTTGGGATATGCACACTTACAGCAAAAAATGGTAAGTATATATAAATGCTATGATCTTATTAATTGTCTCAATGTGTTATAATTGATGATCTTATTATTTGTCTCAATGTGTAGTTAGAAGAGAGTAAAAGTGAAGAAACATCTCTTCCGGGACACGTTTTGTGGAAGGCTGCTCGTGTCGGCAAGGATGGAGTTGTTAGGGAAAATGTTCAACATGTTTTTGACGAATGTGTAAGTATAACATTATGTCTTTAATTAAATCAAAAGTTTACTAACATATAATTAATTTTTAATCCCCACTAATAATTGTCGATATGTAAATGAATTTCAAGAGACTCTATCTCAATCCTTAACTACAGTTGAGGACGAGGATTGCAGGAGCATACTTAGTCGAGTACTAAATGTTCCTGAGTATTCCGGCCGTGTGAGGGGTAAGGGATTCGATGTGACTCCATCATCCTTATATAAGCATCCAAAGAAAAAAAAATCCTATCAATCAACAAGTGATGCAAACGTTAGAGGAATTAAAAGCGCAAGTCTGTGAATTGTAAAAGGACAAAGAAAGATATATGGCGGAAAAGCGCGGTTCAGAGTTGAAAGATACTAGTGACAAAGCTAGTATCAATTGTCAGAAGAAATTTTTCGAGGTAATTATATATGTTATTATGAAATTAAATTAGCCCATTCATTTTAATTGACATATATACACATTAACAGTAACATATTTATTATTGGTTTAGGGCATTTCATCTTGTCAGCTGTATTTATCGTCACTGACTTATCGCATAGTTGGCAAGGGAAAAGTGCAACACTTTGGGAGATTTACTTCACCATAAACCACTCCCTGATGGATATCTGAAAGTATCGGTTGATATTGCATTAGATCTGGATGCATTGCTACCAATACCTGACGTTGTTTCAGAGACAACATTGCTGCGAGATGCAATAGGATCGTTTGTTGCATGGACGACATACCTCATTTTCATAGATGAGGAGGTATGTTGAAAACTATTATGAATATTTTAGTAATCAAATGTCAATTATGAACCATTATGAAAAGCATTCTGAACCATTACGTACATTTTTTTTACATGGTAATGTTAGACTCCTACAAAACCCGCATCTAGGGATAAAGGGATTTTGCGGCACAACAAGTCTGTTGCATCACAAAAAGAGGTACATTGAAAGTGTTAATTCTGTGATCCGAATACAAAAGCTTCATGATTTTATATGTTACCTAACTTATATGATTTTTAGGTTCCTGCTCAAGAGTCACAACAAGTCACCAAGAAAGCTAGCAACGTATCCAACACAAAAAAGGATCTTCCAAGGACCAGACCAAAAAGAGCTTTTGTTGGTCGATTTAGGATGTGTCTTGAAACACTTGTGGGAATATCAGATTTGATGCATAGTGCCATTCGTCAAATAGAAATGGAGGAAGGTGTTTTTGGTTTTTCGAATTTCGAAACACTTGTAAAATAGGACATGGATTAGATTTCTTCGGCATCTTGAATTAGGTATCGGTGTTATGCAGTCATACATGTGGTACGCCGATCAATCTATTATCTAATTAGTTGAACAATTCATTTACACATTTCAATGAAAATATTCTAATGTTTATTATGTTTTTATTTAAGGGTCATGTATGACAAATATATGCGCGGGAATCCATTGTCAAACAGATTTTATTTCGTGTCTTGCGCCCGTGTCAACTCACCATTAATTGTTCAGGATCCAGATTCAGTAAGAGATCACTTAGTCGAGAGATTTATGGCCAGCTTTACAGAAAGTTTGTGTCTTTTACCGTATAATACTGGCAACGGGTTAGATTTTCCTTCTAATTTCATTCTAATATTTGTATCTTTTGCGTAGAAAATTTCCATCTAAACATTTGTTTTATTTTACAGTGGTCACTGGTTGTTGGTTGCTATTAATCCTACAAAAGAAGTAGTGTATTTTCTAAAATCATTGGATGGTGATTGGACAACATATCCGAATATGAAGAATATGGTTGATACGTAAGTGTGATTGTTCTAAATATTCGTGTGTATTTGTATATTTAATTGAAATTCTGGTACATGTGCAGAATTCAGATGTCCTAGAACATGCCATTCGACATCTGGTCTGACATGATCACAAAGGGCAAGGTATATTGCAAAAAAAACATGGTACTGAAAAGATAAGAGCAAGACACACAAAATTGTTAACCCAGTTCGGTCAAACACACCTACTCTGGGGGCTACCAAGCCAGGGATGAAGTCCACTATCAGTAGTATCAATTCAAAGCTAAACTCTCTGTTTACAGCTTATCACTCAATCACTACCCAATGACCCTTCTACCTAGATCCTCTCTAGACATGAGAAACCCTTCTCACTCCCAATCATCGCAATGATGTCTAGCAGTTGACAATCCGCCACTGCATCAACGGCTCTTTACCTATACAATAATTCAGCAAGGAAATCACCCTTCCAAGATACAACTTAGAGTTACTTAAAAGCTTCCTCCAAGAACAACACTCCTCTTACTTAACAGCTTCGAGGATCACACTTACAAGCTGTCCAACTCACATATCGAGTGGTACAGGAACAAACCCTAATACTAGAACTTTTACATCTTTGGTTCGTTACCAAACTAGGTTACAAAACATCTATATATAACCTATTCCCAACTGGATTTGGGCCTACAAAAACATAGCAAATGAGCTGCTACAAATCAGCAGAGACTTCTGCTACATAATAGGACTTCAATCTTTAACTTCCTAAAATATCTCCATATTTAGAAAGTGCATATTTTCCCATATTCTTCTCAATTTCAGACTTGAATCTTCAAACCTTTTAATTCAGCGCCACATGGAATTTGCATATTATTTCCTGAAACTTCTGCATCTGTTAGGATATAACAGAATTCTACATTCTCTTCAGTTCTAGCGCGATGTCGAATGAACCTGCATGGGACATCTTGATACTACATGTTGTTCCAAATGTTAACGCTACTTCAGCTCAGCATGTTCCAATGCACACTAGGACTTCTTGCTCAACCTGTTCTTCTTTAGCAAGATAAACAAAATTATCTAACATATTGTTGCTATTATTTGTTTTACAAAATTAATGCCAACCCTTAAAATTAAAGAACTAACATTCTCCCCCTTTGGCAAATTTTGGCTAAAACAAATACATAAACATTACAACTCAGATTTCAGCAGCAATCACAATTCTATACTACTGTCAGTAGCCATCAACAACTACTGAACCTACCAGTAACCATCAGTAGCTACTGTGAACAGCAATCCTGGAGAAACATCTTCTAGGGAATATTTGAATGATGTTAGGACATCATGTCTGACAACTCTTTTGGCAGCGCATTTCTATGAACTCCATAACATCACCTTCGAGCATCCCACCACAATCACTTCAGGCAGCACATCAGGAGGTAAGAAGTAGAAAGTCCCGAAGTTATGCACATGAGGAAGAAGAAATCTGGTGTACATGAGGAAAAAGATTTCTAACACTCCCCCTTAATACAACACATTTCTTTTTCCTTTCAACTCAGACCCGGATTCATTGTAGAAGACTCCTCCAGAAAAGAAGCGTCTGCCTTAACACAAAGGACCAAAGGTGGCATACGAGATTTCTGCACACCTTACTTGATCAGACGCCCCCAGTCAACCTGTGGCATAAGATGAAACTTAGGAAGTATCAATCTATTAACCCAGGTAACTCAGAACACAAGTCACAACTGTGTTCATAACTCAGGACACAAGTCACAATTGGAACTCAACACCAACTCAAGAATTTTAACACTCTCTTCGCAAACAATTGGAACTGCAGACTAATTGGAACTGCAGACTCAGAACAAGGCATCTGCATAACCCATTTCACACACCCTTTCTCCCCCTTTTTAGCCAAAACTTGGCAAAGAAGGCCCTCACAGAACCAGGCCCAAGTGACACTTACCCAAATACGAACAAACGCCATAAGACTAGTGAAACAAGACACTCACTTGGCTGGAGGAGAAGAGAGCAGCCCCTATAAATAGCTGACCAGTAACTTAGGAATTAACAAGCCTTGAATATGTCAAAGAAATGCTATTTTAGGTATCAAAAACTTCATTCAACATTCAATGCCTACCTTCCAAAAACTGTCTTGACTGCCTTAAATGTTTCTCAACTGAATTTTACCATAAATTAAGCCAATAACGTTCCATGCATAGGCGGAGACACATGTTTCACCTTATCCTTCCACTACCGACCAGAATGATTCCTTGTTTGTCTCAAGAGAAACATGTCCTGTACCATGTTCTGACATCTTACCAATACAGTTTGTCTACTTGCTCATAAACTTATCAGCCCAAGACTCCACAGAACCTTATACAAACCCATCTTCTTATCTAATGGATACTAAGACGATTTCTCTCAATCCCTTCTAGATTCCTTCAAGACAGTAGAGCAAAATTAAAGTCACCTAAAACCACCAAATCTGCTTTTTAGACCTCTCCTACACAGCTATGATATGTCCCATCATGAAGTTTGACATTACATAGCACAAACTTGACCAGCACCCAGGCTGCAATAGGCTATGGACAACAGCCTTAACATTCAATGCCTTTCATGATATTACA
This sequence comes from Lathyrus tuberosus, assembly GCA_022829125.1. Lineage (NCBI taxonomy): Eukaryota > Viridiplantae > Streptophyta > Magnoliopsida > Fabales > Fabaceae > Lathyrus > Lathyrus tuberosus. Next base: position 759,268 of record JALAZF010000280.1, read on the forward strand.
CCAATAATGCCACGGTCTGGTAAATGTTGAGCAAGACCTCACCATGGGGATTTTAGATACAAGGTCTGCCAAGTCCAATAAACCAAAGCCCACTAGATTTGAAATTTCTCACATATTCCAAACAAATGTCTTGCAACACAAGATAAGGACTGCCACCGCCTTTTACTTGTATTAGAAGGAACCTCCTGGCAGCAACCTTATAATACCCTAATAGAGTCTTTCACATGAAAGTAGCCATGCTTTCCAGAGCTACTTGCCATCAAGATTAGAATCTGCCCATTCTAATCCACATTATGTCAGAACTGCCACTTCAGACTATAATGCTGCTTCTTCCAACTCCATAAGTATGGTACACGGCAATCAACAATGTTGTAAGAAAATGTAGGACACCAGCACACCACTTGATCACAACCAGCACCAGCAGTTAAACCCAACAGCAAACTAATCAGACAACCAGACAAAACCTAGGCTCAACGTCTACCAAGGCACCAAACACGAAGTTCTGGTATCCAATGTGCCAAGAAAAACAGGTTCCCAACAAGACAAATTCCCACGCCAAAGACAACTTTGACTGGTCAGGCGATACAACCAAGGTCACGTTATCCATTATAAATATCAAGCCTCCTTGCTCCTACCAGTACACCAAGGAAAGAAACATGAGTCAGTCTAAAAAGAATGCAGGGAAGGGACACATGCAGGAGGACAAGAAGCCAGATCCTCAGAAGTTGAGGGACACAGCACTGTCCACAGCTGGAGCATCTTCACGTAAGACAACAAAAACAAGGATGAAGACCATCAAGAAAAAACAAGTGCAACTTCAAGCTTCTGATGACGAATGGGACGAAGATTGGAAAACTTTTCTTGATTTGGGGGGTTGGGATAATCTTTAGACTCTTTGTTTGTTGCCTTTTCTAATCTTGTATGCTTTCACCAGTGCAATAAAAATCTTTTTAAATTTTGTTCCATTTATACTAAAAGCAATAAGGGTCACAACTGCACAACATAGCACACTTAATCCTCAAAAGCATCAGAATTAACAATCACACGTCCAGCTGCATAGAATTGTAACACTCTCCCCCTATCATGTGCTTCTTAGTACCTTGAAGAATGGAAAACATAAGACACATCTTCATGTTTTCAAGAGCTCACTCTTTGTTCAACTCACAAGTTGAACACAATCATCACTTGTACCAATACTCACATGATCTCAATCTGATCAACTTTTCTCTATTTAAGACTACCAGTACTCCTTTGCAAGAAGAATGCCTTAACTGAATGGAAAACATGAGACTCATCTTCATGTCTTCAAGAGCGCACTCTCTGTTCAACACACCTGCTGAACTCATTCACCTACTGCTTGACTCTTACATCAGTCCATAAGTCAAGTAGAGACTTGTGATCTCTGGAGACACACACCCTAACATTCTGAACAGAATGTTCTGTCAACAGATGTTAAGACATCAGTCTTGACATCATGAAAAGAATCCAGCTGCACTAAGAAAAACACCCCATTTCAGAATCTCCAAACTTTCCTTTTTAAGCCTTGGGACCATAACTCATCACATCACAGAAACATGAGAGTAGTATTCTCTTATCCAACTCTCATCATTCAGACAGCTTGAGACATGTCTTCAAGGTCTTCCAAAACATCAGGTACTCTCCCTCAGAAACTGCCAAGAGCACTTCAGAGACCCAAACATTCTCCCTTTTTATAACAGTACAGACTGTGATTAGATCATATCAATCCTAAGCACACACAGTTAATACTTATCTAGCATCACAAGATCATTCAGAACATGCTTCCAAATAACAGAGAAAAATCATGACCTTTTGATCTTTAACCTTCATGTCCAAGAAGTCTGCTAGAGATAATACTTCTTGAATCTCGAGTTCTCCACTCCTGCAGCAAGGACCAGAAATAAACTGGCCTCAGGAGTAAATAACACGTTGATCACACCTTGATTAACTCAAACATCTAAGATAAGTTTCAGGACCATACCACCCAGATGCCTCCTCTTCCAGATCAGGAGTAGGCTCCAAACTCATGTGATCAAACCACATTAGTTTAGCACCCAGAGCATCTGCTATGCCATTCCTTCAGACAACAAAAACAACACAATTCTGATGTTCTAATACAAGATAGGACATCATTCCAAGGAACACATCAAGAGATCAAAGACTGGGTATCAGCCTTTTAAGAAAAGAAGTAAAAGTAAATTACTTCTCAGATCTCTTCCTTACAACATCACTTATCAATGCCTTTATGAGTGGACTTGAATAATAAACTTCAAGTATCGTTGACAGAGTAAGTTGAAGCAGTCTTGCATAAATCCCATCACCATAGGATATACATTCAGAGAAGAACAACCTTCTCAGTTACAACCTCAGGAGTTTTCAGATAGATTCGCAGTGGATCAAAATACAAACTCCTCAAAGCCTTCAGGTGTCACATATTAGCCCTAACATCATAATTCAGGTGACACCACAATACCACAGGTTTGAAAATAAATCAAACCTAACATAACCACGACACAACAGTTTTTCAACCACTCCCCCAAGCCTTCAGCACACGCCACTGCCTGTCACGAACAGTCAATCCTCCACTTCTAGGGACCATTCTCACACCTATATGAACTACTCTAAGTTCAAACAACTTTTCAGTAGAAAGCTTCTACCTTGACCACGAACCAGAAAGTATCTTCCCTCGGATCTCATCCAGATATAGAACAGAATGACCTGCTCTGATACCAATTGAAATTCTGGTACATGTGCAGAATTCAGATGTCCTAGAACATGTCGTTCGACATCTGGTCTGACATGATCACAAAGGGCAAGGTATATTGCAAATAAAACATGGTACTGAAAAGATAAGAGCAATACACACAAAATTGTTAACCCAGTTCGGTCAAACACACCTACTCTGGGGGCTACCAAGCCAGGGATGAAGTCCACTATCAGTAGTATCAATTCAAAGCTAAACTCTCTGTTTACAGCTTATCACTCAATCACTACCCAATGACCCTTCTACCTAGATCCTCTCTAGACATGAGAAACCCTTCTCACTCCCAATCATCGCAATGATGTCTAGCAGTTGACAATCCGCCACTGCATCAACGGCTCTTTACCTATACAATAATTCAGCAAGGAAATCACCCTTCCAAGACACAACTTAGAGTTACTTAAAAGCTTCCTCCAAGAACAATACTCCTCTTACTTAACAGCTTCGAGGATCACACTTACAAGCTGTCCAACTCACATATCGAGTGGTACAGGAACAAACCCTAATACTAGAACTTTTACATCTTTGGTTCGTTACCAAACTAGGTTACAAAACATCTATATATAACCTATTCCCAACTGGATTTGGGCCTACAAAAACATAGCAAATGAGCTGCTACAAATCAGCAGAGACTTCTGCTACATAATAGGACTTCAATCTTTAACTTCCTAAAATATCTCCATATTTAGAAAGTGCATATTTTCCCATATTCTTCTCAATTTCAGACTTGAATCTTCAAACCTTTTAATTCAGCGCCACATGGAATTTGTATATTATTTCCTGAAACTTCTGCATTTGTTAGGATATAACAGAATTCTACATTCTCTTCAGTTCTAGCGCGATGTCGAATGAACCTGCATGAGACATCTTGATACGACATGTTGTTCCAGATGTTAACACTACTTCAGCTCAACATGTTCCAATGCACACTAGGACTTCTTGCTCAACCTGTTCTTCTTTTGCAAGATAAACAAAACTATCTAACATATTGCTGCTATTATTTGTTTTACAAAATTAATGCCAACCCTTAAAATTAAAGAACTAACATTAATTATTTATGTGAGATTGTTCTAAATATATGTTTTTATTTTGTTTGAGCAATACGAGTATTCCGATCACAAAGAGAAGCTCGAGTACCACGGTCTAAAGCAAACAACATTAAGTGGATCAGAGTGGAGGTATATTAATTTTCACAATTTTGCATATAATAGTGGTGGTACTTGATATTGAGGTAACATTACTTGTTTTTCTTTGTAGTGTGCTCGTCAGCGTAATGGTATAGATTGCGGTTATTATGTTTTGAGGTTTATGAGAGAAATTCTTCATTTGGATCAAATAGAGATTCCAATCTTGGTATGGATTTATAACATAGGATTTATTTTAGTATTTATCAAATATTTCATATAATTTATGAGTTTTAACTAAATCATGCATATTATGTTTTATTATGTAGTACTTTGATGAATACAAGTGTGCTTATTACTCGAAAAAGAAGTTGGAAGAAATCAAGGAGGAATTATGTGAATACTTTATTGAGAAAAGAATCATATAAGGTATGGAAGATGTTGTGTATAGTTATGAAATGTTGTATAGTTTTGGAAGTGGTTGTATATTAGGAATCTTTAGAAGTTAAATGATTTCTAGGTGAATAAATGGTTTATGTTTGTGTTGATTTATATCAAATGGTTTATGTTTTGAATGGTAATGGTGTATATATTTTGGATTATAATGGTATATAATGCCTATGTTTAAATAAAGGATTGTTTGTTGAAATAAAGGCTCAATGGTTGAAATATAAGGCCTATGTGTTGAAATAAAGGCTTGTTGAATGTTATATAAAGCAGGTTGTTTGAAAGAAAGGCTTGAATTATACAGGTTTATGGTATTATTTCCAAAAAAAAAACTCTAAAAAATAAGGAATAGGCAGCACTTTTAAACAAAAAACGCTTCCTAAATTCTGATTTTTAAAAAGAAAATTTTACGTGAAGAAAAGAAAGCGCTTTTTAGAAAAAACGCTGCCTATAGTACACAATAGACATCGCTTTCCACTAAAAGCGCTGCCTTAAAGTGAAATAAAAAATACATTAGACATCGCTTTAAAAAGCGCTTTCTAAAGGGGGACAATAGAAAGCGCTTTTTCCTAAAAAAACACTGCCTAAAGATGCCAAAAGAAAGCATAAAAGGCATGAAAAAGCGCTGCTAAAGGACCAATTTAGAAAGCGCTTTTCCAGGAAAAAATGTTGATAAAGGCCTACTTTAGAAAGCGCTTGTAAAGGTAAAGCGCTGCCTAAAGTAGGCCTTTAGCAGCGCTTTTGCATAAAAAAGCGTTGTCTTTACCTACAGCAGCGCCACCTTAGGCAGCGTTTTTAAGCGCTGTTAAAGGCCAAAAAAAGCGTTGTCCTTTCCCTTACTTGGCATAGTGGCTTCAGTGGTTGATAAGGCAACAACCTTCTAAAGCGCCGCTTTCCAACTGATTGCTATGCCAAACATTGTGAAAACATATCCAGAAATAGACTTTCTGGAATCCATACAACCTGCATAATCAGAGTCAACAAATCCTTCGATTTCGACTATGCTATCACCACCACAGGCTCCACCGTAAATCCAGACTCTTTTCAGAGACCCATTTATGTACCTGGGAATCCACTTTACAGCTTGCCAGTGCGCCTTTTCAGGATTAGCCATATACCTGCTCACAAGGCTCACTCCATATGCTATGTCTAGCCTCGTACAGACCATAGCATACATCAAAGAACCCACTATACTAGCATATGGAATGTTATTCATATAGATTCTTTCAGCTTCAGTACTCGAACTTTGAGTAGTACTAAGCTTAAACTGAGGATTTGTAGGTGTCACAACAGGCTTTGAATTCGACATGCCAAACTTGTCGAGAAGCTTCCGTAGGTATGTCTCCTGAGATAAGCACAACTTCGACTGCTTTCTATCTCTCCGGATGTCAATCCCAAGAATCCTGGCTAGTTCATCCTTCACCTTCGTCACATCCTCAACACTATTGCTAGCTATGAGGATATCATCCACATACAGCAGCAACATAACAAGTGAGTTTTCAAGTCGAAATCTGAAGTAAACATAATGATCGAACTGACTTCTAGTGAAACCAATGTGTGCCATGATTTTTTCGAATCTCCTGTTCCACTGTCGAGGAGATTGTTTCAGGCCATACAAAGACATATTCAGCTTGCACACATAATCTTCTTTACCCTTTTCTGCATACCCTTCAGGTTGATGCATCAGGATTGTTTCATCTAGATCACCATATAGAAATGTTGTCTTCACATCCATTTGCTCAAGTTCCAAGTCGAACTTTGCCACCATGGCCAACAGCATTCGAATGGATCTATGCTTTACAACAGGTGAGAACACATCATTGAAGTCGACTCCTTCTTTCTGAGTGAACCCCCTAGCAACCAGCCTCGCCTTAAAGCGCTTCGACATCACTCATTCGATTCCTTCCTTGACCTTGAAAATCCACTTACAACTGACTAACCTAGCTCCTGCAGGTTTCTCAATCAGCTCCTAAGTGTTATTATCATGAAGAGATTTCATCTCGTCATCCATGGCTTTTCGCCATTCAGTCTTGTTTTGACTCCTTATAGCTTCCTTGTAATCTCTAGGTTCTTCGTCAAGTACCTCACTTGCAGAGATTAAGGCAAAAACTATAAGATCTGCATAACCAAGTCTCTGAGGTGGCTTGATGACTCTTCTCGACCTATCTCTTGCCAGTAGGTAGTCATCAACAGTTTCCTCAACCTCTTCAGCATCTTGCTCTTCTTCTTCGGCTTCATTTGGGCTATGCACTTCAGCATCACTATGCTCCACCTCAACAGACATCTCTACCTATTCCAGCTCCTCTTCAGAGATTTCTGCACTTCGGCCAACATCACCAGTTTTCTTGAACGCCATTTCGACTTCATTGAAAACTACATCACGACTTGTGATACATCTTCTGTGACCTGGTTCTAGGCACCACAGCCTATAACCCTGACTCCCTCAGGATATCCAAGGAACATGCATCTCAGAGCTCTAGGTTCGACCTTGTCTTGCCTAATGTGAGCATAGGCTAAATAGCCAAATACTCTCAGTTTGTCGAGATCTGGTGGATGACCCGACCAAACTTCTTCAGGTGTCTTCATTCCCAGCACAGTCGAGGGACATCTATTTATCAGATGAGCTGCTGTCGAAACACCCTCTGCCCAAAACACCTTCTTCAATCCAGCACTAACCAACATGCATCTAACCCTTTCAAGGATTGTTCGATTAAATCTCTCAGCTAAGCCATTTTGTTGAGGAGTATCGGCTACAATCTTATGCCTTGCAATCCCAGACTCAACACAGTAACTGTCGAACGCTTCGTTGTAGAATTCAAGGCCATTGTCGGTTCTCAACCTCTTAACCTTTCAGCCAGTTTGAGTTTCGACCAGAACCTTCCAACTTTTGAAATTCTCAAAAGCTTCATCCTTCATCTTCTGCATGAATACCCATAGCTTTCTGGAATAGTCATCAACGATGGATAGAAAATACCTTGCACCTGAGTGAGAAGGATTCCTTGCAGGCCCCCAAAGATCAGCATGAATATAATCCAGGGATCCATGTGTTCTTTGCTTGCCTTTGTTGAACTTTGCCCTACAGGATTTACCAAATACACAAGATTCACAAATCTTCAGCTTTTCGACTTTGTCACCACCTAGCAGGTTCTGCTTCCCCAATTCGACTAGGCCTCTTTCGCTGACATGGCCCAATCTCATGTGCCATAAATCTGTCTTCGACACAGGTTTCGTGGATACAACATTTGTCGAACCACTTACAACCTCAGCCTCAAGGGTATACAAGCCTTGTTTCTTCACGCCTCTCAAGACTTCCTTCGACCCCTTCATGACTTTCAGGATACATTGCTCTCCTTTGAAGACATATCTTTTCTTGTCGAATTCACCAAGAGAAATTAAATTCCTCTTAAGGTCAGATACATACCTAACCCCAGTCAATAACCTTATTGACTCATCATGGAGCTTGAATCTAACAGATCTAATACCTGTAATCTTGCAAGCTTTATTGTTTCCGAGCAGCACTGATCCACCATCTTGATCACATAATTCTTCAAACACATTATTGTTTGGAGTCATATGCCAAGTACATCCAGAATCCATAATCCACTCTTTGCAAGAGTTGCTGCTCGACACCACAAGGACATCAGATGATTCATAATCATCTTGCACAATAGCTGCATTCCCATTGTCCTTACCTCCATGATTATTCAGGTGCTCAGGGCACACCTTTCTTGTGTGACCCTCCTTCTTACAGTGATAACATTTAATACCAGACATATCACCACTATAAGACTTCTGTTGAACCTTACCTTTCTTCTTGTCAAACCTACCATCTTTCTTTGACGATCTTAATTTCATGGACAGCCCTTCGCCAATCGATGATGGTTTCTGCTCCTTTCTTTCGTTCAAATCCTTCGAATACAAGGTTGCTTGAACTTCTTCAAAGGTCAGGGACTCTCTTCCATACAAGAGAGTTTCTTTGAAGTAAGCATGCAATCTGGGAAAAGCACACAACAGCAACAGTGCTTGATCTTCGTCATCGATCTTCACGTCAATGTTTTTAAGATCAAGAATCAGCTTGTTGAACAAATCCAACTGCTCAGTCAATGCTTTGTCTTCACTCATGTTGAACGAATACAAGGCTTGCTTCAGGTAGAGACGATTCACCAGAGATTTGGTCATATACAAACTTTCAAGTTTCACTCATAATCCTGACGCCGTAGTCTCCTTTGATACCTGCCATAGAACCTTATCACCAAGCCTAAACAATATTGCGATGTGGGATTTCTAGATCATTGCCATCTTTTCTCTTTCCGTCAACGCATCATCCATGGCTGCCTGTCCATTCAACGCTTCCAAACAACCCTGTTGTACCAGTAGGGCTTTCATCTTCAAGCGCCACAGACCAAAATCGTTCACTCCAGTGAACTTTTCAATCTCATACTTTGTTGAAGACATCTCCTCCACACTCACCGCACTAGTTTGTTGTGCAAAATGATGTCTTTGTACCAAGTATAAATGGTTTCTTGATGATCAAGAACCAAAACAAGGGTTAACGGAAAAGTAAAACAAGAAGAAGAAGAAGAAAACAACAAGGATTGGGCAAATAAATTCTGTTTACTATTCACTTTCTCATTAAAGTCACAAATGATTACAAGTGAATATCACAATTTGCCACACTCAATAAACTGAGTGTACTAGCCTATTTATAGACTAACTCGGTAACTTGCAGCCCAAGAAACCTAAACAATTGGATCCTTAACACTAGGCTCAATTCGACAGTACATATTAGAACAGACTTCAACTACAATATGTAACAATCAGACATCAACATGTGAACAAGCTTCGACTGCATGCTTACCTCCTGTCGAAAACACATGAAAGCACTACTTCGACACAGCATGAGTTTAACCCAAATCTCACAGAATGAAACTCATATAATTGAATGATTGAATGGAATACATATATTTGTTATCAATAATTTAGTGCATTTTAAAAGTGTGTTTGAGAATATGTTAGTGTGTATTTCTATTTTCTATCAACTATTGTAAATTTTCTTAATATTCCAAAGAAAATACCTACTTATTTGTGCACTAGTCACGAAGAAAAGATAATGTAAAATAAGGTTTTGATATATTAAACGTTTTAATTACAAAGTTAAAATGATTTTATTTAAATAAAAGGCTAAAATACAGTTTTGGTCCCCCTGTTTAGCAAAATTCACGGTTTTGGTCCCCCTGTTTTTTTTTTTAACAGTTTTGGTCCCCCACTCCAATTTTTGCCCAGAAAAAGTGAAGAACAGTAACTTGTCCGTACATGTCCGTACATGAACAGTGTACGTCCGTACAGGAACAGTGAGGGGTGAGGGACCAAAACTGTTAAAAAAAAAAACAGGGGGACCAAAACCGTGAATTTTGCTAAATAGGGGGACCAAAACTGTATTTTAGCCTAAATAAAAAGAAAAAAAATGTGATATTGTTAAAAAAAATTATGCACTATTCATCTTTTCCTTGATGAAATGATGGTTCATCTCAATGTGGCTTATCTTGTCATAATGAAATGGATTATGAGCAATATGATGGTCGATTTATCATCGCAAAATAATTTTGTAGGACCTTCACATTGTATTTTTATATTTTCTAATATTTTTTTCATTACTACCCTATGAAGCGCGGATATTTTTAGGAATAGGCGTGTCGCGGTGTCCAATACGCGTCGGTGTCCGACACTTATATGACACTAGTACGACACGTGTCGGAAAAGTCAAATAAGTGTCGGAAAAGTCACACAAGTGTCTCCTAAAAATGTTTTTTTTCTTTGCTTTGACACTCTTTAAATCAATGTCCAACACCCATATGACACTCATACTATATATGTCAGACAATTCAGACAAATGTTTCAAACAACAAATTATTTTTTCCTTTGCTTCAACACACCTTTATACATTTTTTTAACAAATCTCATGTGCGTCTAAAAGAGTTCTAAAAGAGTTAACATGTATTGAAGCAATGTTATCAATTAAAGAAATTAATTTTGATTAGAATATTTTAAACTCCTTTAATTATAGATGGATAAATGAAACTTAAATACTATCTTATATGTAGCAGTGTCAGTGTCTTATGTTTTTTATATATAGGTGTCGGAGTGTCTGTGTCGTGTCCTCGTATCCGTGTCGGAGTCTGTGCTTCATAATTACTAACAATTCATAAATTTCTTGTGTCGCTCTAAAATATGCTTCATTGCTTGATCGAACAACTACACTTTATTTTTTACTCCTCCAAACAACTAGATTCTCATACAAGAAGGTAGGTACATTATCCTGAAGTAAATCTTTCATCACTCACTGAAGCTACATAATCAACATTGATGTAAGCTTCCATAGTTAGACTTTCACCTCTTTTAAACAAGAGCTTTATCCTTGGTGTGGCTTTGAGATATTGTAGAAGACGTTCTACAACTTCCAAGTGTTTCTCCCTTGGATCATGCAAAAATTAGTTGGCCACAATAAATACGTATGTTAAATCCAGCCTAGCAAGCTCCAAATAATTCAACTTTTCAACTAATCTCAAATACTGACCCTTCTCAACTTTGACGTTTTCCTCCTCGAGGCTTATGGGATTATTATTTTTTAAATGGAAACACTTGTTGGTTTGCATACAAGTTCCCATGTTTTCTATAAAAGATTACACACATATTTGCTCTGAGAAATAAAGATACCTTGTTTTGAGTAAGCTACTTCAATTCTTAAGAAATACTTGAGTTGTTCAAAGTTTTTCATCACAAACTCTGTTGATAATTACTCTGATGTGTATGGACCATTTGAAGTGATGTTGAATAGAAATAACAACTACTTCCTAACCTTTATACATGAATTCACTAGATATATATGGATTTGTGTTATTGAAAGGAAGAGTGATGTATTCACACAGTTCAAGAAGTTTAAATTGTATGTCGAAAAGCATAGTGGATGCAAGTTGAAGAAATTGATAACTAATGGTGTTGGTGAATACACCTCGCGAGAATTTGCTAGATTTTGCAATAAGGAAGGTATAGAGCATGAGGCCATTGCACCCTATACACCTCAACATAATGGCATAGCTGAGAGAAAGAATCGAAGTATAGTGAACATGACTAGGAGCATGTTGAAAGCTAAAGATATGGTCGAGAAGAATCCTTATGAGGCTTGGACAGGTGTGAAGCTGAATGTTAGTCTTTAGATTAATGTGCTTCAGGCATATACCTGAACAATTGAGGAAGAAACTAGATGATCGAAGTCAGACTATGGTGCTCATAGGTTATCATTTGACTAGTGCATACAAGTTGTATTCACCAAATGATGAAAAACTAGTGATCAGTCGAGATGTTCTAGTGGATGAAATAAAATGATGGGATTGGATTCATGGGTCAGTTCGGCAGGAGTCAAATACAGTTACAACAGTATTTTAAGAAGACTAACAAACTGAAGTTCTAGTAAATTGAAATGAAGAACCACCTGAACGAAATGTTAGAAGAGCGACTAGAACAAGAATTGAGTTAACAAGGGTAACTGGATATGAGAGATTTCCAAATAAAGCATTTAATGCAGATGGTGACTTAATAGAAGAAGCAATGATGATGGCTGAAGTAGAACCAATCAATTCGAATCAATCCATAAACCATTTGAACTGGTTAGCAGCCATGAAAGAAGAACTCAGGTCAATTGGGAAGAACAACATCTGAGAGCATGTTGAAAATTCAATCAAGAAGCCAATTGATGTGAAGTGAGTCTACAAGCTAAAACGAAGGCCGAATGGCGAAATTTCCAAGCATAAGGCAAGACTAGTAGCAAGAGGTTTTCTGGAAAAACATGGTATTAATTTTGACAAAGTCTATGCACCTGTTGCGAGGCTAGAGACAATCAGAACTGTTGTGTCGACAACAGCATATATAGGGTGGAAGATACATCAGTTGGATTTAAAATCAATATTTTTAAATAGACCTCTAGAAGAAGTCTATGTCAGTCAACCACCAGGATTTGAAATCAAAGGGTATGAGTCGAAGGTGTACAGATTGAGGAAAGCTCTCTATGGTTCTAAGCAAGCTCCAAGAGCTTGGAATAGGATAATAGATAGCTTCCTGATCGAAGCATGTTTCACAAAGTGTGTATCTGAACATTGAGTGTAATTCAACCATGCGACAAGGTCGGTCGAATCATCATATGCCTATATGTAGATGATTCGTTAGTTACATGTGCAGATGAAACAGAGATAAGAAAAGTCAAGTTGAAGCTGATGTAAGAGTTTGAAATGTCTGACCTAGGGAATTTGTCATATTTATTAGGGATGGAATTCAAAAACACAAGTGAAGTAGTGTTCTTGCATCAAAAGAAGTATGCCCAAGATATCTTGAAGAGGTTCAACTATAATGAAGCTGCTACGCCACTAGAAACTGGAGCAAAGTTGAGGAAGGAGACAAAAGACGAGTTTGTAAGTGTGACACTATACAAACATATTATTGGATCCTTGAGATATATTTACAATACCAGACCAGACATTTGTCAAAGTGTCAGATTGTTAAGTAGATTCATGGAGAAACCCTAAGAATGTCATCTCACAGCAGTTAAGAGGATGTTGAGATACATAAAGGGTACAATTGATCATGGTGTGCTGATGCCAAGGCAGAAGAAGGCCAGCACATATGAAGAAGTATATGGCTACACTGATTCATATTTCAGTGGAGATCAATACGAAAAGAAGAGTATTACAGGCTACATATTCATCATCGAAGGCACTCAAATCTCATGGAGGTCAAGGAAATAAAGCATTGTGGCTTTGTCATCTTGTGAAGCTGAGTACATGGTTGCATCATATGCAGCATGCCAAGAAAAAGCATCATGGACACAGATGTTGCTCGAAGAGCTCAAGATAATGAAACCTAAGAAAATGAAATTGTTTTTTGACAACAAGTCAGCTATCGACCTGGAAAATTACTCAGTGTATCATGGTCGAAGTAAGCATATAGAGAGGAGATATAATTTTCTGAGGGATCAAGTCAATAAACAAAAGCTTGATCTTGAGTATTAGAAGACGGAAGTGCAACTAGGTGACATACTCACCAAACCTTTGAAAAAAGTCGAGTTCGAAGAGTAGAAGAGAAACATTGGGATGAGAAGTCTCGAGAACATGAATTAAGGGGTGTGTTAGAAGTTGTAATTCGATGTTCTGATTGAGAGCTTAAATTCGACTAGGTCAAAGCAGCTATTCTAAGTTATAGTAGTCACATGTATTCGACAGAATCTAATACAACATATAACCATGTCAAAATGTAACTTGTTATTTTGTACTTTACATTGTGTACGTTTTAGGCTTGAGTAGGTTTGTGTAGTTTGGGCATGGGCTTTAGTTGCCTATATAAAGGTCTTTGTATGATGTAAACATAGAACTTCACTCAATCCTAATTTTCATAATTCAGTTTACAGTTTTCTATCTTTTCTCTTTTTTCTCTCTTCTTCTTCTCCATCTTTCATCTTTCTTGAAAATATATGTTCCAACACAACCTACAACAAAACCAACCCTGAAACCACCGACAAGGAACTCTAAAAGAAAAAAGTCTACACCCAATACTTGTCGGGGTTATTACACCAATCGGACCAAGAAATATTCCTCCCTCTTCTATGAAAAGCCATAAACCAATCCCAAAATAATGCCTTTATATAACTCAACACCTCCAACTTAACAAGAACAATACCTTTAAAAAGAATCGAGTTCCAGCAAAACCAAATAGACCAACAAAACACAAGACCAAAAAAACAAAAAGAATGAGAAGAATTAAGATTAATTAGTCTATCTAAAAGCGTACTAAAGCCGAAGAATCTACCCCAATCCAAAAGAAAAACGTATTCCATAAGATGTTGGAAAAGGAACAAAGATAGAACAAATGCTCCACATCTTCATCTTCTAAAAAACACAATGGGCAAACCACATTATGAGCTCTTTCAATAATGCCCCTCTTTGCAATGTCCATTCTCGTAGGTTACTTATTGAGAATTAACCGTCAACCAAAAATAAGAATTTGGCTAGGAATTTTGGTCTTACATAATTGATCAAGTTATTTAACTTTGATAGGGTCCAAAGTATGCTCCACTAAACAAGATCACGAATCCTGGTGTAGCAATCTTTCACCGAAAAACCATCTTTATGTCTCCACCAAACAAAATGGTCATCTTCATTAGGATTAGGCTTCACCCCATTCAAAATCGAGAATAAATCGTCTAACAATAACACCTCATCAACATCCAAAGTCATCCCATTAAGATCAAAGTCCCACACCCAAGAGTCATTAATCAAATACCCCACTTCGGACACTTTGGAACAAGATAAAAGATTCAACCTATGTAAATGAGAAAATAAATATATAAAGGAGGATAAACCACACCAATGATGTCTTAAAAAATCCAAATACTTACCATTACCAACCTTACAAAAAATAGAAGAAGAGAACTAATTTGAATGGGAAGCAATATCTATTGGATCCCCTAAAGCACATAAATCCATCCACTACAAAGAGGCTTTCTTCGAAGATGTTGAACCCCCCAAAATCGAACACTTAACATCCCCATACCGAGACGCAAGCAAATCGGCCCACAAGGAAGGTTCATCATTTAAGATCCTCCATTTCCACTTAGCAAGTAACGCCAAATTGAACATACCACAATGTTTAACTCCAAGACCCCCTTCCGCCTTCGAAAAACAAATGGTGTCCCAACAAACCTTTTTCCCCTCATCACCCCCTCCCCATAAAAAAGATCTTTGAATATTGATTATCTCATTAATTACTACCTTAGGAGCCTTATAAAAAGAGAAGAATAAGATTGGAATATTGGAAAAGACTGAATTTAAAAGGATCGCTCTACCTCCAATAGATAGGAATCTATTATACCACACCGCTAACCTTCTCATATTGATGTTGCACCACTCAAAGTTCTACATTGCCATAGTTCTAGTGCTTTATTATTCTAATGTCAACTTTAACCTCTTGTAATAGTTTTCTCAATTTTTTCACTCTTTATCGAAGAAACACCCATTTTTCAAATGATCTTCATCTGTTAGTTCTATCTTATAAACAATTTCTTCAAAAAATTATTCTTTTTTTCCAACTTTGGAAGAGAATTTTAACTTCTCATAAGCTTGTTATAAATTTTAATTTAACGAGATTCTATAAATTTTATATAATTAAATATTTCAACTTTTTATCGACTGATTTATTTGAGATACAACTTTTTTTAGTGAAAATCTAATTTATTTCTATTTTTTAAATATCTTAAGAAAAATAGGAAATTGTTTAAGGCACCTTAAGCATTGCTTCTCTACCCTAATAAAAAAATTATAATTATCCCTAGAATTCAGAAATGCATCTTCGAATGCACCTCAAACATATTCGCTTATGAATTACATCCTAAGACTATGGCAAAAAATCATTACAGAAATGCATCTCCGTGTAGCTTACGGAGATGCATCTCCGAACGGTGTTTTAATAAAAAAAGTGTCAGAGTATCTTCTCCTTCCTCACTTTTCAAATACTCTTTCAAACTCTCAACCTCTTAAGTCTCAAACTATCTTAACTCACAGTCTCTCAAAATCATTCAACACGCATCAAAGCTTTTTCCATCAACATCCAATCGATCAAAAACTCACTTAACATCAAACTAAACTCATATTTAGTAAGTTTTTTATTTTTCTATATTTTTTTATTTTAACATACATTTGTAGAAATTGAGCACTTTGTTATGTAATAGGTAGTTTTGATCTGTTATTTAAATGAGCAATGTGTTTGACAGATAGTTTAAATGATCAATGGATTATTTTGGATGTTGGAATGGACTGCATTTTTGCCATTGTTGTTCTTCTGAATTGTAGAACGTTACGAAGATGCATCTCCGAAATTTTAAAACGTTTTAATTTTCATAACCTAGAAATGCATCTCCGGAATGTATCAATCTGCATTGTTTGGCTTGAACTCATTGTGTTTCATCTATGTAATACTTATGTGATTTACTTATATGCATTATGGTTGATAAGCAAGTTAGATTGGAGTTGCGCAACATACATTGGTTCTGAGAGAAAAAGCTTGAGCCTCGCAGAAACTTGTTGTTTCTAGCCTAGTTGAAACGAATGCGTCAACTTCTGAAGCTCGTGCATCTTTGCATGCGTCTTCCCATAGGAGACAGGTGTCACCTACTCAGACACCCGAGGCTCCGGAGGCACCTGAGGCACCACATGCACCAGAGACATAGTAGGCACCGTGGGAACCCGAGGAGTTTAGAGGAGGCTCGTCCAACTTATCGTTGTCACTTCCATACCCAGACCATGCTGCCACACATGTCTGAGACTGAGAGGTAAAATTCAATTGTATACATTCTTTGAAAAAACATGTTTGTTATAATATTCAAAATTTCTGACAGTGATTTACTTTTCTACATGACCATGATGCTTTAAAATACATCAGACATGACCGAAATATTATTGGTTTGTCACAGCCTAATGAGCAGTGGTTTTAGGATGTGATATAGCTATCTGGGCTGAGATACTTTTGTAGGATTGGTTATGTTAGAATTAACCATGGTACGTTGTATGCGTTTGTAGAGAGATGACACTCAGAGACTTCATCTATTTCATCTTACACATAGTGAGATGTCTATCACATTTGATGATGTCTCATGTCTGCTGCATCTTCTGATCAGTGGAATACATTTATACCACATGAAAATTAACAGAGATAACGCAAAAGAGATGAAGGTAGATTATTTAGGAGTTGACCTAGTGAGCGCATTACAAGATTTAGAAGCCACCCATGGGGCTCATGCTAGGTTTTGATTCTTGAATAGGTTATATACACAACAACTGCATGATATATAGAGCAAACTTTTGGTGATAATGATAAGGCTGCGCAGGATAAAGCATACACTCAAATAGCATATCTGTTGTATTTGGTTGGCACGTCCAGTTTTGTGGACAAGAGTGTCACTCCTGTGGATGTGGTCTACATGATATACTTCGTTGACTTTGAACGGATCCATGAGTACAACTAGGGGCGCTTGTTTGGTCTACCTGTACTCCAGGTTAGCTGAAGGTTGTATGTGGAAGACCAAACAGATGACAGACAACATCACACTGTTGACGACAATATTTATGCATATTTTAGTGTTTATGTGTCATTTTTATAACACTTTTACTTCTCCATTACTAATGATTTGTATGTACCATTTTTAGGCTTAGATCCTCCAGCAGTTCCCACGCATATTTGGCTGATCATGTGCTCTGACCTACTCAAAAATGAGAAATTGACAATAAACCAAAATTGTATATCTTACCCTTATCACTTCTGGGCTCATATTGAGTTCCATAGCAATCCTATGAATCCAGTTTTCAGTAATAATCATGCCTTGAGGGCCACCAAATCCACGAAAAGCAGTGTTACTAGGGAAATTAGTGAAGCAAGCCCTTCCCACTATCCGAATGAAACATAGCACGTTCAAGGATAGCAAGGGACAAATCCAGTGAATTTCCAGCATTGTTATAAATTTCAAGATTCAGTGCAAGCACCCTCCCTTCATTTGTAAATCCAACCTGAATCAAATAATGTCTCTAATTAATTACTCAACCACATCAAAAATTAAGAAAATAATGCTAATCAACTCATGGCCTCAAACTCATACAATGAGCAGGAACATTTGGATGTAAGAAATCAAGGGTGAGAGAAACAAAATAAGCTCAATTATTTATCCTGTGTGAAATTTATTTTCCAAAGTTTCGTTCTTGTAATCTTTTTTGTTATTCAGAAAAATGAGAACAAAATAAGGTAAGGCTACTTATAACATACTTACAATGGGTTCAACTTTATACAATTTGAGTTTAACCTAACTCATTTCTACAAAATCGATATATAAAATGTGGTTTGCCTCCATTTATAAATATATATTAAGTCAAACATACTTCGATGTGAGACTCTTAACACATTCGTTTACATTAGAGACTCCAACTCTGTTCAGTAACCAGGTTGTTACAATATAATTCTATAAAAAAGTCTTTCAATTTTGCATGCCTTGTTTTTCTTGTTTTAACTGTTTTGAATTTGATTTTAGAATATTGTTTGGACTGCAAAAGTTTAAGTGTGGAGAAATTTTATCAGTGTATTTTAACACACCACATTTTACTGTGTGTTAAGGAATTTTTTATGATTGGTTGCTTTTATTTTAGTGTTTTAAATGTGTTTCGTAAGTTTAGCTTATTTTTTCTTTTATTTTAATTTGGTTATTTATTTTCTAAATAAATGGAAATTTGACACCTTCTCGTAGCGCAGGTTATAATTTAAACTAAGGGATACAGTTTGACGCGTTTTAATATGTTTTGAAAAGTTGAGATGATAAGATACAAGTTTTGTGTTGAATTCAGAAGATAATTCGGAATGAAGAAGGGTTGAATAATTCGTTTTATAAAATAAATAGACTTAATAAAATTTATTTTCCGAAGTTTCATTCTTGTGATCTTTTTGTTATTCATAAAAAAGCAAACATCTAAGACCTAAAAGCTACACCTCACTTTTATTTATTTTTGGATTAAGGGAAGATTTTGCCCAATGGTTGGAGTTTCTTGCAACAAGGTCAAAGGTTCGAGTTGCAAAATCACACTCTTACAAAATACGAGGTAAGGCTATTTATAACTGACTTACAATGGGTTCAACCTCTTAGAATTTGAGCTTGGTCAAACTCATTCCTACAAAACCGTCTTGTAAGATGAGGTTTACTCCAATTTATAAACAAATATTTATGCCACACATTCTCCCATGTGAGACTCTTAACACACTCCCTCACGCTCAACATTATTTGAGTTTGGTGCGTGGATATAAATAGTGGGTGACCATATAGCGGAAACTTGATAGCAAGTGGCCAAACGGATCTTAAACTTGGCTTGATATTGTTAAATATGTAATTCATTGTTTTAGAAATATTAGATTTTATTTAGAAATATCAGATTTGATTTAGAAAGATTAAATTAGATATTTTTGGGCTTTTAAAGTTTGGGCTTTAACTTGCGATGCAAGTTAACCTAAATCTATAAATAGGGAGGAACCCTTATCATTGTAATAATCAAGTTTGATAATCACGGTTTTGCAGTTGCAAAGTGATAATAAAATTCCACAATTCTGGGCAGAGATTTACTCTGCAGTTCATATCTATCTTCTTTAAACGTGTTCTTTTTTGTTCATTGTCATTACATAACAATCTTGAGGTCAAGATTGAGAAGAATTCACCATAGATCGTGGTTGAATTTCAACATCTGGTATCTAGAGCTCTGATTTTGATTCAAGGGAAGAACAACTGTGATGGCGATGAATCACCTGAACGGTCACTTTCCAGCAAATCTTCCAATTCTCAAGAAAGATAATTATGAGAAATGGTGCAAGCAGATTAAGGTGGTTTTCTGTTACCAAGATCTTTGAGATTTTGTGAAGGAGGGATTATCACCGCTTGCAGAAATTGCGACAGATCAGAAGAAAGCAGCATATAAAGAATTGAAGAAGAAAGATTATAAAGCTCTCTTTATAATCCATCAATGTGTTGATCTAGATAATTTTGAAAAGGTTAGTGATGTAGAATCAACAAAAGAAGCTTGGGAGATTCTTGAAAATTTGTTTGGAGGTGCAGAGAAGGTGAAAAGGTGAGGTTACAAACTCACAAGAGGACTTATGAATTGCTTCAGATGGAAGACAACGAAAGCATAATAGATTCTTTCACTAGGGTTACAAAGCTGGTGAATCAAATTAAGGTTTGTGGAGAAGTGTTGACATCAAGATCAGTTATGTCAAAGATCTTGAGGTCATTGGCTCCAAAATTCGATCACGTGGTAGTAGCTATAGAAGAGTCGAAAGACTTGTCAGTATTGACGAAGGAAGAGCTTCAAGAGACGCTTGAGTCTCATAAACAGAGGATGGCTGAAAGAGCTGCAGGAAAGTCAAAGAGTGATATGGATTTACATGCACAATCAGAAAAAGAAAGGAAAGGCAAAGGAAGTTGGAATGGCAACAAAGGTAGAGGAGGCTACACCAATTCGACTGGTCGAAATCAGCATGAAGGAAACTGGTCGAATTAGAGAAAACCCTGGAACCAAGGAAACCAAAGAAGTGGTGTTGCAGGTAGAGGAATAGGCGGTGGTCGAAAGCCTGACAAAAGTCACATTCTGTGTTTCAATTTCCAGAAGTATAGTCACTATTTTAGTGATTGTCCAGAAAAGAAGAAGAATCAAGAAACTGATGCAAAGCTGGCGAAACATGAAGAAGAAGAGATATTGCTGATGGTCACAACAAGAGACGAAGAGAGATTCCAAGACCAGTGGTACTTGGACTCAGGATGCTTATCACACATGATTGGAAGGAAATATTGATTTGTCAACATGAAGCCCTCGTCGAAGAACACAACGAAGTTTGCAAATGACAACACTCTAGCAGCTGAAGGTGTTGGTGATATTAAGATTGTGAGGAATGATGACAAGAAATCAATAATTTTCAATGTGTTATACATACCAGGCATGAAAAGTAACTTGCTCAGTATATGACTGTAGAAGTAAGCTTCACTCACATTGAGTTTTGATGAAGACAACACAACAAGCTCTCTACAAAGATGATGTGCAAAAAGAAAGAGAATCAAGCTACATGAAGTACAAGAGGCTCAAGTTCAAGAAGATATCCTAAGTACTATCAAGTTGAATCAATTAGCTTCAAGTGTTCAAGTATCATGAAGATCAAAGGTTGAACAAAGGTATATCAATGTCATTTAAATGATTATACAAGTGTTCACATGTCTTTCATCTTGCATATCTTTGATCTAGTGCATTGCAAAGCTTTTATGGAAAGTTCACATTATTTTCTAAACGTTTTCTTGAAAAATCAGCACTGTTAATCGATTAACCTGTGGGGTTAACCGATTAACCAATTCAAAATTTGAATATTTTCTAACGTTACAGGGGTGTTAACCGATTAACCTATATGGTTAACCGATTAACACTGCTACTGTATGCGAAAAATGGTGACTTTTCATGGAAAAATGCATTGCTCTCTCATCTCTTTTCATTCCTTTGCTGCATATTTCTCATACCTTTTTGTAGGGGTGTTTTACACATATTTAAACACTTCATTTTCAGATTTAACACTCACCTCCTAACAATTTCAAAATCATAAATTCACTCATTCTTTCATATTTCAAAATATTGTTCAAGTGTCCATTCAAACATTTTTTCTTGAGAGAAACTTCTGCATATCTTTCACAAAATATCATTGTTTCATCTCAGTCTTGTTAAGAACACTTGTATACATTGTTTGAGTGATATTGTCTCAAAGGAGAAGATCAATTATCAAGATTGATATCAACATACTATCAAGACATAATCTTATTATCAAGAATATTTTTCTGTTTTACCTTGTTGTCCAGGATTGTTGGAAACAAGTGAGTGTTTTGAAGAGGATTGTTCTTCATACACTTAGTTACCTATAGGTTAGATAGTAAGCATCACCATTGGTGTATTAGGCTGTACAATAATTCTAAACTATAGTGAATTCTCTTTCGTGTTGAAGGAGGAGTGGAGTACTCTCGGGCTGTGAGGGGAACCACTATAATTCTCTTGTGTCATTTTTCCTTTCCGCACTTTACTTTCAAGCACTTATCATAAAATGGAAAAATAACCAAGAACCGTTAAAAAGATCGAAGAAATTTTTTAAGAGCCTAATTCACCCCCCTCTTAGGCGCATTTACATTTACAATTGGTATCAGAGCAGGTGATAGGTAACCTGTTCCAATTCGATTCAGATGGCTTCCGCAAACAATGATCTTGTATTCAAAGATGGTGGTAGTAGCAACAAGCCTCCTTTGTTTTCTGGCCAATACTTCAACTTCTATAAAATCCGTATAAAGGCACATTTAGAAGCACAAGGGAGTGATATATGGGAGGCTGTTCAAAATGGTCCTTTTATTCCTACAACGGTTGTCAACGGAGTTGGTTCGGCAAAACCACAAGCATCATGGGATGATGATGATAAGAAAAAGGTTCTCTATGACAAAAAGGCAATAAATATTTTACAAAGTGCACTTGGAATGGATGCATTCTTCCGCGTCTCAACATGTACAACGGCCAAGCAAATATGGGACACTCTTGTAGAAACTCACGAAGGAACCGCCAAAGTCAAAAGATCCAGATTGAATACTTTAAGTCAAGAGTACGCGTTATTCAGAATGCAACCAGGAGAATCAATCCTTGACTTGCAGAAAAGATTCGTGCATTTGAAAAATCACTTGAATGCACTTGGTAAGACACTAACAAATGATGAACTTAATCTTAAAGTGCTTAGGTCTTTAACAAGAGAGTGGCAACCCAAAGTGACGGCGATTTCTGAGAAGAAAAGTTTATCAACGATGACATCCGCTACTCTATTCGGAAAGCTTCAAGAATATGAGACGGAACTTGGACTATTGGAGAAACGTGAGAACCAAGAAAAGAAATCCAAGAGCATTGCCTTAAAAGTTGAATCCAAAGTTGTGAAGAAAGAAGACAATCCCGAAGAGGATGAAAACTTTATGCTCCTTGTAAAAAGACTAGGAAAATACTTCAGTGCAAAAAATAATATTGGAAACTCTAGTTTCACAAGAAGAAATAAGTCCTCAAAGAACAAAGAAAAAGAAGCATCAACATCCAATGGAGACATTATATGCTATGAATGTGGAAAGCAAGGCCACATCAAACCGGAATGTCCCAAACTCGCAAAGAATCGGGACAACAAAGGAAAGAAGGATTACAAAAAGAAAGCCTACATTGCTTGGGATGACAACGAAATAAGTTCTTCATCGGACTCCGATAGTGATCAAAGCGCAAATCTAGCATTGATGGCATCACATCATTCCGACGATGAAGACGATGAGGTTAGTAGTAACTTTTCAATTTTTGATAATGATGCTCAAGGAGCAATTGATGAACTTTTAAGTGAATGCAAAATTCTATATAAAACCATCTCATCTCAAAAGAAACAAATATCAATCTTGGAAGAAAATATTGAGAAAATGGAAAATAAGTTCAAAGATGAAAAAGAAGAATTAATGAAGAATTTTGCATGCACTAAATGTGAGTCACTTGCTTTTCAAATAGTTCAATTGAAAAGAGTCCTAGAAAGATATGAGAAATGTCAAATTGGATTGGAACATGTTCTTAGTAGTCAAAGATACTCAAATGATAAAAGTGGTCTAGGTTACTCAAGATTCTCTAAACAAACTTCTAACAAGACCATTTTTGTAAAAGCTAAAGAACAAATTCCTTTAGAGAAAAGTGACAAGCCTAAAATGGTTCAACAATATAACAAAAGGAAAAGAAATAATAAGAAGAAGTCTTATAATAAGAAGAAATCTTATCCCCCTAGATATAAAAGCAACTTTGAGCCTACTTGTTTCTATTGTGGTATTAAAGGTCATACTCCTAATGCATGTTATATTAGAAACTTTAGTGTTGCTCAAGGCCATTATGTATGGGTCAAGAAAGGAACTAACTTTGAAGGACCCAAGGCAATTTGGGTACCTAATAAAACGTAACTATTTTTTGTAGGTATGCTTGAAGACCTCTTCAAATCAATGGTATCTTGATAGTGGATGTTTGAGGCACATGACGGGTGACCTAAGCAAATTTTCACATCTAACGCTTAAGGCCAAAGGATATGTTACTTATGGTGACAACAACAAAGGAAGAATCCTTGGCGTAGGCATCATTGGTTCACCGCCTTCAACAACTATAGAAGATGTCCTATATGTGGAAGGTCTAAAGCATAGTCTCCTTAGCATTAGCCAATTGTGTGACCGAGGTTTCAAAGTCAACTTCACTAAAGATGAATGTTTGATTGAAAACAAAGTTACTCATGAAGTTATGCTAAAAGGTAAAAGAGTTAATAACATATTTTTAATTTCCTTAGATAACTTGTCTTTGAATGTTAGGTGTCTCTTGGCAAATAACAATGAATCATGGTTATGGCATAAGAGGTTTGCTCATATTCATATGGAGCACTTAAATAAGTTGATCAAGCATGACTTAGTCATTGGATTGCTGAAGATCAAATTCATTAAAGATGGGTTGTGTGGCACTTGCCAAAAAGGAAAGCAAACCAAATCAACTTTCACATCCAAGAATGTGGTGACCACATCTAGGCCACTACAATTGTTGCACATGGATCTCTTTGGTCCATCGAGAACAAAAAGCTTCAGAGGTAATGTCTATGCATTAGTTATTGTTGATGATTTCTCTAGATATACTTGGACATTGTTTTTAGTGCAGAAAAGTGATGATTTCAAAGCCTTCAAGAAGTATGCAAAACAAATACAAAATGAGAAGTCTCTTACAATTGCCTCCATTAGAAGCGACCATGGTGGAGAATTCCAAAATGCCTCATTTGAAGAATTTTGTGAAGAACATGGAATCTCACACAATTTCTCCGCACCAAGAACTCCACAACAAAATGGTGTCGTAGAAAGGAAGAATAGATCATTGGTGGAACTTGCAAAGACAATGCTAAGTGATTCAAATCTTCCTAAGTATTTTTGGGCAGATGCGGTGAGCACGGCATGTTTTGTAAGTAACCGTGTCAATATTAGGCCTATTCTCAAGAAAACCCCTTATGAACTTTTCAAAGGGAGAAAACCAAATATTTCTTTCTTTCATGTTTTCGGGTGCAAGTGCTTTGTCCTAAACAACGACAAAGACAACCTTGGTAAGTTTGACGAGAAATCCGATGAAGGTATTTTTCTCGGCTACTCTCTCTCTAGTAAGGCATTTAGAATTTATAATAAAAGAACTTTAACTATAGAAGAATCTATGCATGTCAAATTTGATGAATCTAACCCCTCGAAAGAGGATATTATTGTTTGTGATAATGATGATGATCTTGTAGAAATTCACAAAGAAGATACTTCTAAAGACTTCGTTGAAAATCTAGAAGAAAAACAAGAAGAACATCATGATGAACCGATTCAACAAAAGTCGATCAACAATGATCTACCAAAAGAATGGAGAACACATAGGGATCACCCAATCGACAAAGTCATCGGAGACATAAGTCAAGGTGTAGCAACAAGACTAAATCTCAAAGATGCATGCTTGAATATGGCGTTCGTTTCTCAAATAGAACCCTCCAAAGTTAATGAAGCTCTTGAAGATGATCAATGGATCATTTCCATGCAAGAAGAGTTAAACCAATTTGAAAGAAATCAAGTTTGGGAACTTGTCCCTAAACCAAGCGATAAACATATCATCGGAACAAGATGGATATTTAAGAACAAACTTGATGAAAATGGAATTATTGTTCGTAACAAAGCAAGATTGGTGGCTCAAGGGTACAATCAAGAAGAAGGAATTAACTTTGAAGAAACATTCGCTCCGGTTGCAAGGTTAGAAGTTATTCGTCTATTACTTGCTTATGCTTGCTCAATGAATTTTCAGTTATTTCAAATGGACGTCAAAAGCGCCTTCCTAAACGGATATATCAACGAAGAAGTCTATGTCAAACAACCTTCGGGTTTTGAAGACTTGAAGCATCCTTCACATGTATACAAGTTGAAGAAAGCTCTCTATGGTTTAAAACAAGCACCAAGGGCATGGTATGATCGTCTAAATAATTTCTTATGCGAAAAAGGTTTTGAAAAAGGCAAGGTAGACAAGACTTTGTTCATTAAGAGGATAAAGAATAATACCTTACTTGTTCAAGTGTACGTGGACGACATTATCTTTGGTTCAACAAACAATCAACTATGTGAAGAATTTGCTTCAATGATGCAAGGCGAGTTTGAAATGTCTATGATGGGAAAAATGAATTATTTCCTTGGATTACAAATCAAGCAACAAAAGGACGGAATCTTCATCAACCAATCGAAGTATTGCAAAGAATTATTAAAGAGATTTGATATGGATGGTTGTAAAGCTATGTCAACACCAATGGGATCCGGAACCTACATTGATCAAGACGAATTGGGAACATCGGTTGATATTACAAAGTATCGAGGTATGATTGGTTCTTTACTATATTTGACGGCAAGCCGTCCTGACATAATGTTTAGTGTGTGTTTATGTGCTCGCTTCCAAGCAAATCCAAGGGAGTCACATCTCACGGCGGTTAAAAGAATCATGAAGTATCTCAAGGGAACGACAAATGTTGGCTTATGGTATCCTAAAGGTAGTGTTTGTACTTTAATCGGTTATTCTGACGCGGATTATGCAGGCTGTAAAACAGATAGAAAAACCATGAGTGGAACATGTCACATCCTCGGAAATGCACTAGTTTCGTGGTCTTGTAAGAAACAAGCATACTTTGCACTTAGTACGGCCGAAGCGGAGTACATAGCAGCTGGTAGTTGCTGTGCACAAAACCTTTGGTTAAAGCAACAATTAAGCGACTACGGAATTGATCTTGGTTGCATTCCTCTCCGGTGCGACAACACAAGTGCAATTAACATTACAAAGAATCCCGTCATGCACTCAAGGACCAAACACATTGACATTCGACATCATTTTCTTTGTGATCATGTGCTTAAAGGCGATGTCGAAGTGACGTTTGTGGAAACTCATAACCAACTAGCAGATATCTTCACCAAACCGCTCGCAAAAGAATCATTCTACAAAATTAGGCGAGAACTTGGTATCTTGGATGAAGGTGATATCTAAACACATCTTTAAATTATTATTCATCAAGTTATTTTCATCAAAAATTTGGCTAAATATATATGTTACCATGATATAATTTTAGTATATTTGTGTTGCACATGTTTTCCTTAAGTTTCATACTTGTTACCTTTTGTTATTGTGCAATTTTTGATTCTGTTAATCGGTTAACCTAGGGAGTTAATCGATTAACACATGTAGCCTCTAAATTTGTGGAAATTTTGATTCGGTTAATCGATTAACCCAGGGCGTTAACCGATTAACCTGCGCTCTCATGGAATTTTTTTTTTTAAATTAAAACGTATATGTTATGTGTGTGGATTAAATGTATTGGGTGCATGTACTTTCAGTCAACACTTCCCCTTACTCTTCTTCCTCACCTTAAACTCGCCATTAAAGCTCTCTTGGAACTCATCTCTTCTACCCACTCAAGTTTTGGTTCAAACTTCACATTAAAAACCCACTACAATCATTCTCCTATAAAGCATTCTCATTCCCAACTCTATTTCAACCACTCCTCACCCAAATCCGAAAATCCCTCTCTCAAAACCTAAAAGCTTCAAACTTCATCCATGGCTCCTTTGGAGAAGGGAAAGGGAAAAATGCCAGCAAGCAGCTCAGTAGAACACAAGGAGGATACTCAAATGGAAACAATCAAGAAAAGAAAAATGGATTTCAAAGTCCGGGTTTGTCAACTTCTTCCGGTAAAATATGTCAATCTCTTAGATTTTAAGGCTCCTTTTTTTTATTTTCCAAATCTGTTGAAAGTTCAGAAAATAGACAAGTTTGTTTCTGATAAGGGTAAATGTTATACTGATTTGGTTAAGGCTTTTATGAACACAATGTCTATTAATTTGGATATGAATGAACAACATATGCTAAGAGCGGTTGTTAGAAACTGTGAGATTGTTGAGAATTTGGCAGGAATAGCTGTGTTGTTGAAAATTCCGTATTCCGGATATTTTCTTCGCAAAGGTGTTACCTTCACGGATGGTCCTTGGGCTGCATTTAACAAGATGGAATACTACTACAACATCTGTAGATTTCCAAGAGAAGTTATTGTTGCTGGACAACGTACAGCCCATACACTTCGTTATGCTTCAAATTTGTCGGTCAACGATCAGATGTTACACTATGTTATCTGTTATGTATTAATTCCAAAGGACTCCAACCATGCTCAAATCAGTGATCTTGAGATGCAGATGTTGTTTGCGATCAAGAATAAGATCAAGATCAATTGGATCCTAACCATGATGTATCATCTGAAGCAACAAATCTCATTGTCCACCCGGCTCCCGTATGGTCGTCTCATTTCAAGGATTTTAGAAAACACGGATTTGGACCTCAATAGGGAACCAGCTACTATTCCAAAGCAATTCGTGAACGAAATCAATAAGACAACAATTGTGAGGAACACCGGTATTGTGGAAACTAGTCCTGGAAGTGGAACATACAAGTATGTTGAAGAAGAATCTACTCCTTCCTCCTATCCTATTCCCGAAGGTGGCATTACAAATGAGTTTCTCTACATAACTATGATGAATCAACATAGAGAAACCACCCGGGCAATTACTTCTCTTCGCAAGCTTGTGTTGGATTCACAAAATCAGCATGAAGATGAAGATGGTGATGATGATGAAGAAGGAAGTGAAGAAGGTGAAGAAGGAAGTGAGGAGGTGTCTGATGAAGAATGAAGAATTTGCACCATGTTTTGATGTTGTTATAATTTTTTTTTAAAAATCTGTTTTATGTCTTGTGTTTCGTACTATCATGTTTTGTTCGTTTATGTTGAATATTGTGTACCGTACTTCAGATTCTGGTTTTTTTTAAATGTATGTGTGTTTGTGGTTTTATATGTGTATGGTTATTGTGTATGTATGTATGTTATAATTATGAACTGTCATTGTTTTGGAATCCTCTTCCTTTTTGCTAATGACAAATGGGGAGAAGGATTGGTTTCTCTAACATTTTTTGTGCAGAAAATTATTACCCTCATGAATTTAGGGGGAGCTCCACTTTAGGGGGAGAATCAAACTTAGAGAAACATCAAGTCTAAAGATTCAATCTTTCAATGGATTGGTTGTCATCATCAAAAAGGGGGAGATTGTAGAAGCAAGCTTCACTCACATTGAGTTTTGATGAAGACAACACAACAAGCTCTCTACAAAGATAATGTGCAAAAAGAAAGAGAATCAAGCTACATGAAGTACAAGAGGCTCAAGTTCAAGAAGATATCCTAAGTACTATCAAGTTGAATCTGAAATTCTGGTGCATGTGCAGAATTCAGATGTCCTAGAATATGCCGTTCGACATCTGGTCTGACATGATCATAAATGGCAAGGTATAATCCAATAAACATGGTACTGAAAAGAAAAGAGCAAGACACACAGAATTGTTAACCCAGTTCGGTCGAACACACCTACTCTGGGGGCTACCAAGCCAGGGATGAAGTCCATTATCAGTAGTATCAATTCAAAGCTAAACTACCCGTTTACAACTTATCACTTAATCACTACCCAATGACCCTTCTACCTAGATCCTCTCTAGATATGAGAAACCCTTCTCACTCCCAATCATCGCAATGATGTCTAGCAGTTGACAATCCGCCACTGCATCAACAGCCCTTCACCTATACACTAGTTCAACAAGAACGACACTTTTCCAAGACACAACTTAGAGTTGCTTAGAAGCTTCCTCCAAGAACAATACTCCTCTTACTTAATAGTTTTGAGGATCACACTAACAAACTGTCCAACTCACAGGTCGAGTGGTACAGGAACCAACCCTAATAATAGAACTTTACATCTTTGGTTGTGTTACCAAACTAGGTTACAAAACCTCTATATATATAACCCATTCCCAACTGGATTCGGGCCTGCAAACACCTAGCAAATGAGCTGCTACAAATCAGCAGAAACTTCTGCTACAAAATAGGACTTCAAATCATTAACTTCCTAAAATATCTCCATATTTAGAAAGTCTTAGTTCTTCAATATTTTCTCTCCATCTTGAATCTTTAGGCCTATAAATCAGCGCCTCATGATTGCATAATATTCCAGAATATTCTGCATCATTTAAAACCTAGCAGAATTAACAAACCACTTCAGTTCTGGCGCGATGTCGAATGAACCTGCATGGGACATCTCGATAGGACATGTTGTTCCAGATGTTAACACTACTTCAGCTCAACATGTTCCAATGCACACTAGGACTTCTTGCTCAACCTGTTCTTCTTTAGCAAGATAAACAAAACTATCTAACATTTTGCTGCTATTATTTGTTTTACAAAATTTATGCCAACCCTTAAAATTAAAGAACTAACATTCTCCCCCTTTGGCAAATTTTGGCTAAAACAAATACACAAACATCTTACAACTCAGATTTCAACAGCAATTACAATTCTATATTACTGTCAGTAGTCATCAGCAACTACTGAACTTACACAGAACCCATCAGTACAGCAACAAGGAAATGATCTCAAGTTGTCATAACATCTTGCTTGACATCTACATTTAAGCTTTCTGACCATTCCTTTTGCGGCAGGTCTTGATTGATACCTTTCGAAACTCACTTGGTGTACATGAGAAAGAAGATATCCAATACTCCCCCTCAAATCAGGAATCTGAGGAACTTCCTTCTACATATTTCTTTTTCCTTTCAAGAAGGATCCAGCTACATAGAAGGACCAATGGTGGCATGAGAGTTCTGCCCACCTTGATTGATTAGTCACCCCTAGTCGACAGAAGCGCCAATTTGTCAACCTGGGTAACTCAGAACACAAGTCACAACTGTGTTCATAACTCAGGACACAAGTCACAAAAACACTCCATCCATTATGATGGTTATGACTTCCTTCTCGTTATTTTTGATGCACCTGTACTGCAGACCCCATACACCATTTCTCAGTATCTGCGCAAACCTCCCAAAACTCCCTTTTATCTCCCCCTTTTTAGCCATAATTTGGCAAATAATGCCAACCCAAAACCAAATCCAGGAAATAATTACCCACATACGAACAAAACCCATTAGAGATAGGAAAGGAAAACACTCACAGTTCTGAAGAGGAGAAACGACTGCTCCCTACAAATAGCTGACCAGTAACTTAGGAATTAACGACCCTTGAATATGACTAGGTTCTTGGTCAAAGACCCGCTATTTTAGGTAGCAAAAACTCCATTCAACATTCAATCCCTACCTTCCAAAAACTGCCTTGACTGCCTTAAATGTTTCTTAACAGAATGTTACCATAAATTAGGTCAATAATGCTTCATGCATAGGTAGAGACACGTGTCTTGCCTTATCCTTATACCACCGTCCAGAGTAATTCCTTGTTTGGCTCAAGAAAAACATGTCCTGTACCATGTTCTGACATCTTATCAGACAATGTCTGCTTTTCAGATCACACTGCAGACTTAACCAGCGCACATGCTACAAGAAATCTGCACCCTTGTAGTAATAGACCATAGACTATAGCTTTAGCTCCCCCTGATGTGAACAACCAGTACCTCTTTGCAAGATGAACACTTTAAATGAATGGAAAACATAAGACTCATCTATATGTCTTCAAGAGCGCACCCTCTGTTCAACACACCTGCTGAACGCATTCAATTAATGCTTGATCCTCAAGCAAACCAAGTACCACACTAGTCCAATTAACAACAGTCACTCACACATGAAGTCACAATTAGGCTATTCGTGAGGAACATAGGAATCACCATCCTCCTTCAAACAAACTGTTAGATAAAGATCAAGGTCACATAGATCCCCCAACTCTCCAAAAGCAGTCATTCCCTATCATACTCTTCATCCTGATCTGCTTCAGTCTTCTCTACATTCTCCATCCAAGGCATACCTTCTACTTCATCATTCTCCCGTATGACTATGTAGACACTCCTTAGGCACAATGTAGGCACCAAGCACCAGAACCAGAGCAAAAACATCCTTCACCAAGGATATCTATCCCGGATAATATTCCAACACCAAGTTAGAACATCTGCCACACACCAAGACATCATCACAATGATTCTTGATATGCTCCACCAACTGGACTTACTATAGCATAGTAATCCCAAGAACTAGAGAGATAAACTCTCATCCACCTTCAAGAAGAATAAT
Organism: Lathyrus tuberosus; assembly: GCA_022829125.1. Classification (NCBI taxonomy): domain Eukaryota; kingdom Viridiplantae; phylum Streptophyta; class Magnoliopsida; order Fabales; family Fabaceae; genus Lathyrus; species Lathyrus tuberosus. Next base: position 791,442 of record JALAZF010000280.1, read on the forward strand.
CTCCCTGAGTCTTCAACTCATCACCCTTCTGCCCAAGAGTAACTTGTTCCAAGACAATCCTCAATAATAACCAGCTGCCACACTCTGATTATCTTGATTCCTCATTCATGAATCCTCATATGAAAATAACCAAATGCTACATTTTGATCTTTTTCACGTTTGACAGAACTCTCACAAAGATATCTTGATCCACCAAGGAAACTTGATCTTCAAGTCGCATGTTCCAATTGCTCAATAGCAAACACACTTAGACTTCCTAAGCCATGGTCATGTAACATCTTCTCCTTCCTGCAGCTCCCGTAAACTGCCAAGAGAACGATCTTTTTGAAACATCCTATTGTTCATTCCTGTAGATCACCCTATCATAAGATGATGTGCCCTATCACTAACTGAGACTTCTGATGTTAAGCTAGATGTCAGAACATTATAACATCCAACTGTTGAATTCAACTCTTCCTTCTACCACACAGAATAACCTCCTCCCTTTGCAGAAACAGATTTCCATGCTCTTATAGACTTGATTCAACAATCAAGTTTGAGTAGACAGCCTCCATCCTGCTCAGAAACTCCAAAGACTTCAAATCTGCCATAACTGAATCTTCAGGAAATAAGTAGTCCACGACTACCCCATAGCAATACTAAAGAATGTCACTACCCTTAGTATAGCCGTTAGTAGAAAGCCAGCGACAACTGCCACTTATCCTTGACCTTCACAACCAGAGCAAACACCAAGCTTCAAACCACTTAGATCAGAAATAGATTGATCCAAGCTGTAACCATCAAGATTATGATGTCTTTATAGTCTTCCATCTTCATCTTCAGCATCAATAATATCCAGACCAGAAACTTTCCACAACTCCTGTCACACAAGACTGAAGCGAATTCTCAGGCCAACTCCCAAGATGCTAAAGCTTATGCAGTATCCCTCCCATGATTTTGCATAAACTCTGATGATGAGATGTCAGAACATCTGACAGAACGTCCCCAAATCTTGAATCTCAAGGATAATCAATTAAATACTTGTGGATTTCACAAATAACAATTGATCTTAAATCCTTATACAATAACCCTTCCTCACCGCTGTAGCTGAGCTCCACCAGATCATGTCATGAACACTTATAAAGTATTCAGTCTTGTTGCAAGTATCTTCTTCAATGACAATGTTGAGATACCAAGGCTGCCACTCTTGACTCAAGTAACTAAGACTTTCTCTGAACAAGTCTTCTTTACCTCAACAAATCTTCAACCAGATTGGATTCACTCTTAGGGTCAAAAGAGATGCATCCTTCCTTGCTGTTTTTATGAAAGGTGAAAATAAATCACCTCCACGGTCTTCACCCCTATGCTTCGTAGGAAGCACCTCCTAGTCTGAAGAATAACTGGAAGACTCCAGAACATGACTCAATTACCTTGATTGGACTTGATCATCATACCAAGTGTCTTCAACAACTTAATCAACAATAAATCATCAAACCCCTAGAGCATGAGTTTGATAATTCATCTTACCCGTCCTCTTCAATCTGACTTTAGCATACATGATGAAGCCACTCACCCAAGTACCAAGTCATACAAGACTCAACCATCACAAAGACACCCCTCTGCTCCCGACTTTGGAATGCCATGTGACTTCACACCGGTTGACATCTACAGAAAACGAGTAAGGACAACTACAATCTTCCTTCAATCATAACTCAAGAATCCCATCCTTCTAGAGCTCTTCAATCAGAACCTCATGCAACGGAACTACCAAGGAAACAGATCCTGCTTGCCCTAACAGGATGTCAGAACATCTTATATCAACAAAAGAACTAGCCACTTCTTTCGTAGTTGTTGTAGAATCTTCCTCAGCAATATGAACAACCAGGAATTTTCCATCAGATATATATATATATATATATGCAGCGGAACACACACCAGAAAACTCCTCTACAACCTTCAGGCAAAACATAATAACCCACACCACTCTATGTGCAATAGGTCAACATAGGTTTGAAAATAAATCAAACCACACAGCAGCTTACCAACAAAGCCAATACACACCATGTTATGAACAATCCATCCTCCACTTCTAGGGACCATTCAAACAACAAAATGAACTTCTCCAAGTTCAAGCAACCTTTCAGTAGGTACCCCCTACCTTGTCCATGACCAGAAAGTACCTTCCCTTGGATCTCATCCAGATACACAACAGAATGACCTGCTCTGATACCAATTGAAATTCTGGTGCTTGTGCAGAATTTAGATGTCCTAGAATATGCCGTTCGACATCTGGTCTGACATGATCATAAATGGCAAGGTATAATCCAATAAACATGGTACTGAAAAGAAAAGAGCAAGACACACAGAATTGTTAACCCAGTTCGGTCAAACACACCTACTCTGGGGGCTACCAAGCCAGGGATGAAGTCCACTATCAGTAGTATCAATTCAAAGCTAAACTACCCGTTTACAACTTATCACTTAATCACTACCCAATGACCCTTCTACCTAGATCCTCTCTAGATATGAGAAACCCTTCTCACTCCCAATCATCGCAATGATGTCTAGCGGTTGACAATCCGCCACTGCATCAACAGCCCTTCACCTATACACTAGTTCAACAAGAACGACACTTTTCCAAGACACAACTTAGAGTTGCTTAGAAGCTTCCTCCAAGAACAATACTCCTCTTACTTAATAGTTTTGAGGATCACACTAACAAACTGTCCAACTCACAGGTCGAGTGGTACAGGAACCAACCCTAATAATAGAACTTTACATCTTTGGTTGTGTTACCAAACTAGGTTACAAAACCTCTATATATATAACCCATTCCCAACTGGATTTGGGCCTGCAAACACCTAGCAAATGAGCTGCTACAAATCAGCAGAAACTTCTGCTACAAAATAGGACTTCAAATCATTAACTTCCTAAAATATCTCCATATTTAGAAATTCTTAGTTCTTCAATATTTTCTCTCCATCTTGAATCTTTAGGCCTATAAATCAGCGCCTCATGATTGCATAATATTCCAGAATATTCTGCATCAGTTAAAACCTAGCAGAATTAACAAACCACTTCAGTTCTGGCGCGATGTCAAATGAACCTGCATGGGACATCTCGATAGGACACGTTGTTCCAGATGTTAACACTACTCCAGCTCAACATGTTCCAATGCACACTAGGACTTCTTGCTCAACCTGTTCTTCTTTAGCAAGATAAACAAAACTATCTAACATGTTGCTGCTATTATTTGTTTTACAAAATTTATGCCAACCCTTAAAATTAAAGAACTAACAGAATCAATTAGCTTCAAGTGTTCAAGTATAATGAAGATCAAAGGTTGAACAAAGGTATATCAATGTCATTTAAATGATTATACAAGTGTTCACATATCTTTCATCTTGCATATCTTTGATCTAGTGCATTGCAAAGCTTTTATGGAAAGTTCACATTATTTTCTAAACTTTTTCTTGAAAAATCAGCACTGATAATCGATTAACCTGTGGGGTTAACCGATTAACCAATTCAAAATTTGAATATTTTCTAACGTTACAGGGGTGTTAACCGATTAACCTATATGGTTAACCGATTAACACTGCTACTGTATGCGAAAAATGGTGACTTTTCATGGAAAAATGCATTGCTCTCTCATCTCTTTTCATTCCTTTGCTGCATATTTCTCATACCTTTTTGTAGGGGTGTTTTACACATATTTAAACACTTCATTTTCAGATTTAACACTCACCTCCTAACAATTTCAAAATCATAAATTCACTCATTCTTTCATATTTCAAAATATTGTTCAAGTGTCCATTCAAACATTTTTTCTTGAGAGAAACTTCTGCATATCTTTCACAAAATATCATTGTTTCATCTCAGTCTTGTCAAGAACACTTGTATACATTGTTTGAGTGATATTGTCTCAAAGGAGAAGATCAATTATCAAGATTGATATCAACATACTATCAAGACATAATCTTATTATCAAGAATATTTTTCTGTTTTACCTTGTTGTCCAGGATTGTTGGAAACAAGTGAGTGTTTTGAAGAGGATTGTTCTTCATACACTTAGTTACCTATAGGTTAGATAGTAAGCATCACCATTGGTGTGATTAGGCTGTACAATAATTCTAAACTATAGTGAATTCTCTTTCGTGTTGAAGGAGGAGTGGAGTACTCTCGGGCTGTGAGGGGAACCACTATAATTCTCTTGTGTCATTTTTCCTTTCCGCACTTTACTTTCAAGCACTTATCATAAAACGGAAAAATAACCAAGAACCGGTAAAAAGATCGAAGAAATTTTTTAAGAGCCTAATTCACCCCCCTCTTAGGCGCATTTACATTTACAATGACATCTTGTTGAAAAGAACTACAAGGTAGTTTTCGAAGACAAAATGATGAGAGTTCTCGACGCAGGTGGTACGTTGATCTTGAAGGCTCCAATGTCTCAGAATAGGACCTTCAAGATTGAACTCAATGTGATGAAGCACAAGTGCTTAGCAACTGCAGCCAGCAAAGATGAGTGGTTATGGCATTTTCGACTAGGCCATCTCAACTTCAATGACATCAAAGAGCTAAAGAGAAGAAATATAGCTTCAGGATTACCTTAAATCGACATTCCAAGTGAAGTCTGTGAAGAGTGTGTTCAGTCGAAACAACACAAGAATAGCTTCAATAAGGATGCAGGAAGAAAGTCAAAGGCAATTATGGAAGTCATATACTCTGATGTATGTGGTCCAATCCAGGTGGATTCGATTGCAGGCAACAAATAATTTGCCACGTTCATAGATGATTACAGTCGAAAGCTGCGGACTTACCTCATCAAGAAGAAAAGTGATATGATCAAGGTATTTTCCAGATTTAAATCTATGGTCGAAAGACAGAGTGGTGGAAAGCTGAAAATTCTGAGGACTGATGGTGGTGGAGAGTATGTGTCGAAAGAGTTCGATGCATTATGTGATAAAGAAGGGATTGTGCATGTGGTGGTGTCATCCTACACTCCACAGCAAATGGAATTGCAGAAAGAAAGAGTAGAACCATGATGAACATGGTAAGAAGTATGTTGAATGGAAAGCATCTACCCCAAGAATTATGGGGAGAAGCAGTTTTGACAGCAACATACATATTAAACATATGTCTGACGAAGAAACTTGAAGGAATCCCACCAGAAGAATATTGGTCTGGTGTCAAGCATATCCTCAGTCACTTGAAGGTGTTTGGATCTATAGCACATAGACATGTGCCAGATCTGTTGAGAAGGAAGCTTGATGACAAGTCGACTCAGATGATCTTGATAGGATATCATTCGACTAGAGGTTATAAGTTGTTTGACCGAATAAGCAGGTAGGGATCAGCATGAACGTGATCATAGATGAGCTTAAAGAACGGGATTGGACTGAGAATGTAAAGAAGGATTCAGTGAGAATCTCTTGTGAAGAACCAACCACTGAAGTCGAAAGAGAAGTTCGACAGGAACAAGTCAGAGATGAAGTGGGCCTAAGCAGCCCTCGACGAATAAGACACATTTCTGTAAGGTTGCAAGAATGTGTGATTACATCAGATGATGTGGTCGAAGAAGAGGTTGAGCTGGTACATTATGCTTTCTACGCAAATGTCGAACCAGTCAATGCAGCTGAGGCATTGAAATATTCAAATTGGGTAAAAGCAATGAATGAAGAGTTTGTGTCCATCGAAGTCAACAACACTTGGTCACTTGTCGAATTGCCTCAATGCAAGAAGTCAATTGATGTGAAATGGGTTTACAAGGTGAAAGTGAATCCTAAAGGAGAGGTAACTCAACACAATGCGGGACTTGTGGCGAAAGGATTTCTACAGAAGAAAGGAATCGAATTCGACAAAGTTTTTGCACCTGTTGCTAGGATCAAAACAATCAGGTTGGTTGTTGGTCTAGCAAACATGAACAATTGGCACACATGTTATATGGATGTGAAATGTGCATTCTTGAATGTCCCCTTAGACGAAGAGGTTTATGTTGCATAACCAGTTGGGTTTGTGAAACAAGGCAAAGAAAAAAAGGTGTACAAGCTGCATAAAGCCCCGTATGGACTTAAGCAAGTTCCAAGAGCTTGGAATAAGAAGATCGACAGCTTTCTAAGGGAAAAAAAATTTGTGAAGTGCACAACTGAGCATGGAGTATATGTCGATGACTTGTTGATAACAGGAAGTTGTAAGAAGGAGATCGAAGATTTCAAGCATGACTTAAGTGAGGAGCTTGAAATGTCAGACTTGGGAAATCTCTCATATTTCCTTCGCATCAAATTCTACAAGATTGGTAGAGGTTTGATGATGCACCAAAGAAGATATACAGGCGAAATACTCAAGAGATCAACTGAGACCAGATTGCAACTGTCGAAGGATTCAGATGAAGATAATGTCGACCCAACCCAATAAAGAAGACTTATTGGGTCACTTAGATACCTTTGTCACACAAGGTCTGACTTAGCATACAGTGTGGGTATGGTAAGTAGATTCATGCAAAAGCCAAAGGTATCACACCTAGCAGCAACAAAGAGGATACTGAGGTATCTGAAAGGGACTCTCGACAACGGCATTTTGTTTCCTGCAGCTGATGAAGGAAAAGAATGCAAGTTAATAGGATACACCGACTCTAGTTGGTGTATTGATGCTGATGATAGAAAATCCACAACTGGCTATGTGTTTATGTTATATGGTACACCAGTTGCTTGGAGTATGAGAAAGGAGCCAGTAGTGGCATTGTCATCATGCGAATCAGAATATATAGTTGCTTCTCTTTGTGCATGTCAAGCAACCTAGATGGTAAACATGGTCGAAGAGATCACATCGAAGAGTCGTGAAGCAATTACCATGAAGATCGGCAGCATGTCAGCTATCAACTTGGTGAAGAATCCAATAGCACATGGTCGAAGCAAGCACATCGAAATGAGGTTCCATTATCTTCGAGAATAGGTAGCAGAAGGGAAGATGAACTTGGAACACTGCAGAACTAAGAATCAGATTATAGACATCATGACGAAGGGAGTGTCAGTCGAAGTGTTCAAGAAGCTAAGGTCTATAATGAATTTAGATAGTTTAGACACAATGAATTAGGTGGTGTTCTGGACTGGACCAATGGCCAGGCATTGCCCAATCCACTTCTGCTCCCAGAATGGCCCAATTGCCTAAGTCCAATCCACAAAGGGCAAAAGTTACATTTATGCCCCTCCAGCTGGGCAAGGAATGAATCACTCCTCCCCGAAACAGCTGCTCATTCCGCACGACTTCTTCACTCCCCGAACAGCTAAGGGCATGTGCCCGAAACTATGCCTATGCCCGACATAACGGCTAGTTTTGGGCACCCTGTCCGACATAACGGCTAGTTTGGGCAGTTACCTATTCTTCGGGAAAACAGTTATTTCGCCTCGAAAATAGGACCGTTGGCCACGCGCTGGGGGCATTATATAAACCATCTCACTTGAGAGGGTCAGGTATCGAATAATCACCCTTGAAACTCATACTTTGTACTTGCCCCTTCTCTCTGACCTTTACTTACTTGAGCGTCGGAGTGCCTTGCAGGTACACCCCCTCCTCTTCATACGCCCAGCATCTCAGACGTACTTGGTGGCCCACTTCAACAGGATCTGATCCAGCCTTCACGATCAGTGGCACCGTCTATGGGAACTCTTGTTCTCCCCTTCTTTCTTTCCACAGAAACCAAAGATCAAAGCAAATTTCCAAGGTCATCATCATGGCCTCTCAAGATCACGCCAAAGGTGTTCTCCAATCCGCTGTCCTCCCCGTCAACAAGACTGACGTTGACGGTCCATCTTCTCTCTTCGGAGATCCCCGTTTTCTAAGAGACGGGGCCACAACCTCTCCTTCCCCTACTCCTGCTAAACGCTAAGACGACCAGCCCTCGCTGGCCATCCAGCCCGTTCTTGCTCCACCCAATGCCGAACCGGTCGTGATGGCCCTTCTGGAGGCGATCAACAAAACCAACCTCCTGATCCTGCAGCAGAACGAAAGGATCGGGGCACTGGAAGAAACTTTCTGTCCAAGATCCCCCCTCTGAGGAAAAACCATCGACGATCCAAGAGCCCGCAACCTCGGCGGGAAGTCGACCGAAGGCTGCGCCAAGAACCAAAATCTCGCGCATTCTGAAAACTCGACCAGGTTTCCCCGCGGAACCAGCATCTCCCGGCCACAAGAGGACCCAAAGAGATAAGCAGTCACCTCAGGTCAGGTCAAAGGACCAGGCCCGTCCACCTTCTCTTCGAAGAGGTCGCCGTCACGAGCGAATCGTCTGTCCCCCGTCACTAACCAGGTCCAGCAGCGATGATGAGCTTCACGGCCCATTATCCCAAGAAATCTTGGTAACACGCCTCCCCAAGGGCGTGGAGAAGCCCCCAGCACTGGGCACATACGATGGTACAACTGAACCCGACGAGCACATCGAAAACATTGATGCACTATTTTACTACCGTGGCGTCCGGGGCGCCATCAAGTGCCGGCTATTTCCAACCTGTAGCGCGATTTTTGTGGTTTCGAATCACTATCGCTTTGGTACTACAGTTCGATTCATTTTTTATCCTATTGACCTGATTAAGGAAGGGAAATAGATGTCTCCAATTAACCCTGCTTGCAAACTGAGGTTAAACAGTCAAAACTGTTGGTTTATAGATGCTATCAAAATAGGGGGTTCTCCCTTAGGGTTATTTGCTTAAAAACAGTGTCTAGGCTATTGGTAAGATGTTAGGACTGATGCTTTTTGATTGATGTATGAAGGTACGAGATTTTGGGTTTTTGATTAGTATGCTCGCTAAGATTTTTCCAATCTTATGCCTACGTATTCCCGTTTAACGAAACAGGGAAATCAGAGCGATCGTAGTTCCTCCTATTCTATGGGAGGAAAAAAAGGTTGTTTTTGTGTCTTGTTCAAAGCCCAAGACGTGAAGCTAAATGGGGTTTGTATCTTGTTCAAAGCCCAAGATGTGAAGCTGAAGGGTCTATTTGTATCTTGTTCGAAGCCCAAGATGTGAAGCTAAATGTTTTGACTTTAGAGAGAATTTGTCATCTTTAAAGAGGGATATTTGGTTTGTTTGTCACAATTGTTGGGTGACTGATTATAAAGGAGAATTACTTTAACTGGGATATGTGAATCCAGCAATGCCATAATTTCCTTTATAGGGGATTTTTAACCTGAAGGAGAAGACTTTAACTCAGTTTAGAGCAATGCCATCTTTCCTTAGGAATTTCTCATGCTAAAAGAGGGACGGTGGCATGGATGTAAATAATTCAGAGGCTTGCCGCTTACAGCAATTAGATAAAGGAAAAGGAGTTGTTGATGTTTGTATACTGTGAGCAAGGCACAAATTTTGATGCTAAAAGGTTGATTGACTCAACCGGGGTTTTCTTATACAAAGCCTAAGAGGAGGCTATTGACCCATCAAGAGGGTGCTTTTTATGTGTCTCGTACGAAGCCCGAGATAGAGGCTAAAAGGGGTTAGACTCAACAAGAGAGTCTTTTATACTCAACAAGAGAGTGTTTTAGTATCTCATACGAAGCCCGAGATGAAGGCTAAAAGGTTTGACTCAACAAGAGAGTCTTTTATACTCAACAAGAGAGTATTTTAGTATCTCGTACGAAGCCCGAGATGAAGGCTAAAAGGTTAGCTCCGCTGGGGAGAATCATCGTACAAAGCCCAAGAGGAGGCTAACGTGCTGGTGCCTGTTTCAGTTTAGTGACAGGTCCAGTATGTTGGATAAAAGAGAAAATCAGTTCTTATGAAGGGAACGATTAAAGGTATTGTTGTGCTTTGGGATTGATCAGAGGATCAGGGTTATTTCCTGTTCTTTAGGGAAATGGGAAATCCAAAGAGTATTGAGACTGTCCAAGTCTACTCGTGTTTTGAGAAATTGATTCTCAGGAATGATCTTTGTATAATGCCCAAGAGAAGGCTGGTATGTTAAGGGATGAAGGTCAACCCATTAACAGGTCTGACACTTGACTCAGAAAGACAGCTCTAGCAAATTGATGACTAGGTTCTGTTACTATACCTGTAGAGGTCTCTGGGTCCTTGTACTAAGCCCAAGAGAAGGCATGAGAGCTTTTAAGAAGCCGAAGGGTCCTTGTACAACGCCCAAGAGGAGGCGGGGATGCTATTAAGAAGCCTATGGGTCCCCAAACCCTGAGAAGTTCAAGACATGCCATTCACCGAGAATAGATCAAGCCAGGAAAGTCTGAGAATTTGAAAGAAACTCAAGAGATGCCATTCACAGAGAAAAGATCATCTCTGGGGAGTTAGAGTTTCTTAGACGATTTCTAAGGGTGACAGTCTGAGAAAGGGTTCACTGAGAATGCTGCCTTTCACGTCTCCATATTATTTAACCCCAAGAGGAGGGAAGACTGTGTCTGGTAATCCTATGGGGATCTAATTTTGTTTGTATTTAAGAGTGACCAACAGGGTTTTACCTAGTGCTAGACGTAGTTGTCGGGGAAAACTCTAAATAACTATACTAGTATTACACAGTGGATATTTGACAAGTATATGAAAGTTTGTGAAAGAAGACTTACAGTGAGCAGCCCCACAATACAGTTATATATATATATATATATATATATATGAAAGCGGATAAAGAAAGCAGGTAAACACTTACTCGGTTGTAGAGCTTCCATGTTGTTTGGTTAGTTGTTCAACAAAGAAAGCTTTGATAATAATATTATATTCAAAATTAAAGGAGAAAGTGCTTTGAAAAGGTCGTTGGGGCTCAAAGCTCAAGGAGAGGCCCAAGGTTTTATCAGTGATTGCACTGTTGTTTGAAACTGTACAGGGACTTATACAAGTGGCTGAGGCCCAAAAAGGTTTTCTGTACAAAGGGATGGGTCTTACACTCTCTCAAGAGGCCCAGATGTGTTTAAAGAAAAAGAATGGGGCTTATAACACGAGGGTAGGCCCAAATGATTTGTTTTTTGAACTGGCGATCGCGCCGAGGTTTCTTTATCGTACTGGGTCTTATACAATGCATTGAGGCCCAGAAAAGTTTTGGTTAAAACGGGGTTGGGTCTTACAGTCTAATAGAGGCCCAATGATTTATTTTTGTACAAGTGGTGGGGCTTACAGCTCAAGGAGAGGCCCAGATGATTTTGCTAAAAAAGGCGACGATCGCGCCGTTGTTTTTGAAAATACAGTGGGACTTATACAATGACTGAGGCCCAAAAAGTGGTGTACTTACAATGGGGATGGGTCTTACACTCTAATAGAGGCCCAAAATGTTTGTGTACAAATGATGGGGCTTACAACTCAAGGAGAGGCCCAGGGTTATTTATTTGAGAACAGCGATCGCGCCGAGGTTTTTAAAAGCACAGTGGGTCTTATACAATGTCTTAGGACCAAAAAAGTGTTGGTTTCAAAAATGGGTTGGGTCTTACACTCTATTTAGAGGCCCAAAAAGTTTGAAAAAGTTTGATGAGGGTTGAATTAATCAAAAACCCTAATTTGTTTTCAAAATGTATTTTAATTGAATAAAAATTCAATTAAAATGATCAAAATTGTTAAACATGTGTGGAAACAAATTGTGATATTGGATTAATGTTTTGAAAATCAGGTTTCTATCCACAAAATGATTGGAAGTCACTAAAATTTGAAAAATCAAGAGGGAGAAAATATTTTAAATGTCAAAAACAATTAAAATATTAATTCTTTACAAAAATATCAAGTATATGAAATAAATAATATTTTTTGGGATTTTTTAGGAAAATAAAATATTTTAACATTTTTGTGAATTATTAAAAAAAGAATCAACTCAAAATCATTAAAATCCAGAGAGAAATTAATTTTTGAATCAATTAAATAAAATAACAAAATTCAAATATTTGAATTTTCAAAAAAGGCGCCAAGAACATGGCAAAAACACGCGCCACCCTCTGTTTCTGCAGATTTGCGTTTTCTATCCAATCTCACTGAATACTTGATTATATCATGCAATCTACATATCAATTTGCTCGTTTTCACCTCACGATCATGTCTATGGTCTTTAATTTCATTTATTTTAAGCATGGAATAAGAAATCAAAGAGAAACCTCAAGAGCCCTAAAACTTGCATGAAGGCTCAGAAATTCCATACACGATTCAAACAAAGCAATTGATTGAGGGTAAACACTCTATGCATGATTACGAACATATGGCCAAATTATTGTGCAGCAAAAAATGCATGGATCATAGAGTTAGAAGAGCTCATGCTTACCTCTTGCAGTTGGTGATCGTGTTTTGTGTTAGAGGTGTTACCGCTTGGTTCCAAAGATATGGACAACTTCCCTAGGTGCTATGGAGTGTGTCTGGGTGCTTGAAGTGTATTGAATTGAGCTGGAACTTGATTTGGCACCTCAACTGCAAATCTGTCAAAGGCTTGTGCAGATGGCTGGTGATTTTGAGAATCTGGTGTTCCAGATGTTATGTGAGTGTTTGGATCACCTCTATATGATGTTTATGAGGTGTGTGTGTGTGATTGGTTTGGTTGGAATAGCTCTCAAACTCAAAACCCGATAGTGACTTGCTTTGGAAGGCAATTTTGGAGTGAAGAAGGAGATTTTGAGGAAAGCATCTGTTTGATGGCTTTGGTGTACTCAAATTGATCACAAATAAGCTCTATTTATAGTAGAGCAAGTTTTTTTGCAAAGAATAGTGAATGGCAACTGCTGCATAGGTTTGGCCAATGTTGATCAATGAGAATCCAAGTTTCCTCTAGCCATTGACTAGAGGTTAGGGCACAGGCTACTGGTTCCCTTGGTCTTGGATAAGTCTTGACTGAATTCAGTTGGAAATGGCTCAGTCCATGCCACCTTGGTGCATCCATTGAGTGCTCCAAAACAAAATTGGAGTCTTATCCCCTCTTTAGGGATTTCTAGGTTTGGCATGCTACTTTTGGTTCCAAAGACTTGGGAGGCTTGGGATCAGAGTTGGTTCCTCCTTGGTTTTCCCTTGAGGTGTTCAGATGGATAAGTGTTTTTGTCATTTGCACAAATTTGGAAAATCGAGGAAAATGCACAAATCTTCCTTGGTTTGACAGTTTTCAGCAAGGCATATTGCCATTGTCATATCTCATGGCTCAAGTTGAGTTTGGTGAAGTTCTTGGTCATTTTGGAAAGCCCTCATATGATACGACAACTGTTTGATCATAATTGGTTTTGATACTTTTTGGATCCAAGTGAAAAATACCCTTACATTTTGAAAAAAGTAAGACAGATTCTGACTTAGTGAAAATTTCACTAAGTGTTGGAAAAAGTGACATTTTCACTTTTTGTGATTTTGATCATTCCATAACTTAAAATCCATGAGGAATTGGAATGAGTTGTAGTTGAAGCTTTTGTAGAGGGACATGAGAGCTACAAATCCAACTTTGAATAGGGAAAAATGACCTTGTGGTTTAGGAGTTATGATCCTCCAAAGTTGGTACCCTAGCCACTTTGTTCCATAACTTATAAAACTTTCTAAGTTTTTATGGTTACCCCTTTTACAAGTTATCCCACTTTTCTTGATTTTTCTTTATTAATGATGATTGCAATCACACATTAACATCATTTTAGAGTTAAGGAACCATAATTGACCAAAAAATCAAAAAGCCAAACTTTGACTTTTGGGTACAGTTGACTTTTTATCAGATGAATTCCAAACTGTGCGATCCTCTATGAAATCAAGTCCTTGACCTAAATCAAACTTGATGGATTGATTTTATAGGTGTTATAGGGTGTATTGAATCATGTCCCAAGCTTTGGGAGCATGTCTTGGTCAAAAGTCAAAGGTGCAGTTGACTTTTTCATCAAAACCCTAATTGTGGTTCAGATGAAACTGAAACTTGGTGATCAAGCTTCTTGGATCAATCCATTGTTGCAAATGGATCAATGTAGTTTATTAGAGACCCTCAAATCCTGTCTTGAGGTCTTGGCTCATGATTTGTCCCAAAAGTCAACTTAGGGATGAATTAGGTCAAGAAACCCTAATTCCTGATTTTTAGTGAATGCATCCCCTGAGGCTAAATTGACTTGATGATTGGGTCCATGAGGTTACATGGAGTATCTTAGGTTATTCTTTGAAGCATTGGCTCATGCCCAGAGGAAAATTTCCATTTGGAGACCCTGGTCGACCAAACCCTAATTTGGTGACACTGGCGATCTTAAGGCTTAATCCACCTGGAATGTTGCAACATTGTGCTTGATTCTTGCTGTGGGAGTCCTCTTGATCCATGGTGGATGTTTGAGAGGTTAGACAAGTTGAAGATCATGTCAATTCCTTAATTGATCCTTTGTCTAAGAGCTCTGAGAGGGCTTGAAATCCTAAATTTGATTGTAGTGGATCCTCACCCATCTTTGGGGAGACTAATAAGGTATGATGGTCCATCTATATTGTGATGAGGATTTTCCCAATGATGGGAAATCTTAGTGGTCAAAATTTGGGGTATGACTCAACCACGCTCCGAAAAGGGGCGATGACTTGGTACAAGCAGCTGCTCGGGGAGTCTATCACTTTGTGGAAGCAACTGGGCAGAATGTTCTCCCGATATTTCACAGCGTCGCGCCGCCACCCCAAGACTGAAGCCTCCCTTGGGGTCATAATCCAAGGAAAGGACGAACCTCTCCGGGAATACATCGAGAGGTTCAACAAAGAAGCGGTACATGTCGCTACAACAGACGAGATGAAAAAATTTATGCTCGAACATGGACTCCGCCCAGGCTCAGAATTTTCTAAAGTCGTCGGCCTCGCACCTCTGAGGAACCTGGATGCCCTCCTCCTCAAGGCACAATCGCACATTCAGTACGAGGAGAAGGAAACGGCCAACTCCGTCCGAGCTTCCCGCCACCAGGAGAACGCTTGGACCTCCAGAGGCGAAGAAACCTCGACATCCCGTCGAGGAGAAAAGAAGTGCGAAGAGCGTCCATGAGACTCCCGCGACAGCAAGGGACCCTCCGGACGATTCCACGACTATACCCCCCAGACCGTCTCCAGGGAAAGGATACTGTTCGAATGCGCGAATTCGGAATTCAAGCAAGCAGGTGTCCGCTTCCCCAAACAAATACCGGCCAAACCCAACACCGACAAATCGAAGTACTGCTGTTTCCATAAGAGTCACGACCACACTACCGAAGACTGCATCTATTTGAAGGATGCTATCGAGATACTGATCAGGGATGGCCACCTGAAACAATTCACGAAAAAGAAAGACGCTCCTCGGCAAGACGCCCAGGAGTCCAAGAAGATAGAGGAAGAAGTGCCTGGAAGAGGCCAACATCCAGGTCGCCATGTCCGTGTCGCGACCAGAAGACTTCTACGTCTCAGATGAGCTCAGCGTTCCTGCCTACTTCGCGGCCCACAGCCCATGGGAAACATTCCCCTCTGCCATGGTCATTTCAGGCGGGGGCTTCAATAAAGTCACGGTGGGCTCCGTGAAAAGGAAATTCGAGCACCTAATAAGCACGAGCTCCAGTAAGGTGACCACGCTCGACCAAGCCTAAAAGGGCTATGTCCCCATCTCCTTCTATCGAGAAGAGCTCCTCGGAGGATCTCCGAACTCGAGCATACCCCTGCTCGTCAGAGCTCGGATGGCAAACTTCGATGTTCGCAGAATCCTCATCGACCAAGGAAGCTCGGTCGACATTATGTACTCCCAGCTGTTTTCAACACTTTAGCTGGACGAATCACACCTCACCCCCTATGTGGGGTCTGATTTGCAAGGATTCAACAAATCAGTGACCAAACCCTGGGGTTACGTCGAACTGATCGTAACCTTTGGATCAGTAGAGACGGCCAGATCCGTCAAAGTGCAGTTTATGGTGATTGATTACCCGTCACTGTACCAGTTCATCTTCGAAAGACCAACATTGGTCGAGTTGGTAGTTGTGCCTTCAACCGTCCACCTCAAGATAAAGTATTACACTTCAAAAGGGATGGTCGCCACCCTCCACGGCGACATCGAAGCCGCACGACGATGTTTCAAAGCAGCCACAAAGGGACTTAACGATATCGCGTCCAAACCAAAGGTTTCGAACAAGTCGGCCTTGCCCAGTAGTTCTGAGGAAGCCAAGCCTCTGCCTCAGGTCGACTCCATCGACCTCGACAGCTGCTTCCCCGAAGAAGACCAGCGGGAGGACCAAGCAGCTTCAACCAGCTCGTCTGCCCCGTCCAACAACAGCTCTCATCCGATGAGCCCAATCCCGGATGGCGACTTCGAGCTCGTTTTGTTCGGCGATGACCCCCGGTGGGGAGTGAAGATCGGAGCGAATCTCCCCGACATCTTGAGGAAGCAACTCAAAGCCTGCCTCCGTGAGAACGCTGATATGTTCTCCTGGAGCGCCGCCGAGATGCCCGGCTTGGACCCGTCTGTCGCCTGCCATCAACTGACGATTGACCCGACCGTCAAAGCAGTAGCACAACATAGGAGAAAGCATTCTCTGGAGAAAACGGAGGCTGCAGAAAAAGTTGTAAAAGACCTCCTCGAGGAAAAATTCATCTCGGAAGCCAAGTACACCACTTGGCTGTCCAACGTTGTACTTGTAAAGAAATCTAATGGCAAATGGCGAATGTTCATTGACTATACCGATCTTAATAAGGCATGCCCGAAGGATGCCTACCCCCTCCCCAATATTGATAAACTTGTTGATAACTCTGCCGATTTTAAACTTTTATCATTCATGGATGCCTATTCGGGCTATAATCAAATACCAATGGCAATGAGCGATAAAAAATACACGGCCTTCATGACCGAATCGGGCAACTATTACTACAACGTAATGCCTTTCGGCCTGAAGAACACCAGCGCAACCTATCAAAGGATGATGAACAAGGTCTTCCGGGGAGAGATAGGCGACATGCTCGAAGTCTATATGGACGACATGATCGTTAAATCCCACGAGGAGGCCGATCACACTGCCCATCTGAGGAAGGTCTTCAAACAGGCCAGGAAATACCAGATGCATTTCAACCCGGAGAAGTGCACGTTCGGTGTCCGGGCAGGCAAGTTCCTTGGTTTCTACCTAACAGAGCGGGGAATCGAAGCCAACCCGACAAGTGCCGGGCATTCTCCGAGTTTCCAACGCCCAAGTCAAAGAAATCCATCCAGTCCCTCAACAGGATGCTCGCGTCATTATCCCGTTTCGTGGCCAAGTCAGCCCAACACACCCTACCATTCTTCAAACTCCTCCACAAAGAGGCAACATTCGAATGAACCGAGGAATGTGACCAGGCTCTCCTCCATCTAAAACGAGCACTCTCAGAACCGCCCGTTCTCTCCCGCCTGGACAACGGTGAAACATTTTACCTGTATCTCGCCGTAACAACTGAGGCAGTAAGCGACGCTCTTATCCACGAGACCCCTGAAGGGCAGAAGCCCATATACTTCACGAGCAAAGCACTGCAAGGACCAGAGTTGAGATACTAACAAATTGAAAAAGTGGCGCTGGCCCTCATCAATGCAGCCAGAAGACTGAGAAACTACTTTCTAGCCCACGCGATTGTGGTTCGAACAGATCAACCCGTAAAGCAGCTACTGGGACGACCAGACATGCCCAGTAGAATGCTCAAATGGTCGCTCGAGCTGTCCGAATTCGACATCCAGTATGAGAGCAGGAAAGCCCTCAAGGCCCAGGCTCTGGGAAGCGGGAAGCGGGAAGCGGGAAGCAGGGCAGGCATCATACTGGAAAGAGAAGAGGGAATCATCGTTGAAGTATCACTCACCCTGTCCTTCCCACCTCTAACAACCAGGATGAGTACGAAGCCTTCCTGGTCGGGTTACGCTTGGCCGAAGACCTTGGCACATAAGAAGTCGTTATTTGCACAGATTCACAACTCGTGGCCCTTCAAGTCCGAGGGGAATATCAAGCCAAAAACGACAACCTGACCGAGTACTTAGCCCTGGTCAAGAAGGAAATGCCGAAATTCGCAGCCGTAGAGGTAAAACATGTTCCCCGCGAACACAATGTCCGGTCAGACATTTTGTCCAAACTAGCCAGCACGAAGAAGAAAGGCGGAAACAAGTCCATCATACAAGAGGTACTTCCTCGACCCAGCATTGAGAAAGCTTCCCCGACCCTCAACGTACAAGTGATCGGCGACAGCAATTGCTGGATGACCCCCATTTACAACTACCTCGCTAGAGACGAACTCCCATCCAACCCTAAGGAGGCCAGCGTAGTTAGGCGAAGGACCTGCTCCTATGTCCTAATCGAAGATAAACTCTACCGGCGAGGATTCTCCATCCCGCTCCTCAAGTGTGTCGAAGAAGAAATGGTCGCCCACGTCTTGCGTGAAATCCACGAAGGAATCAACATCCAACATCTCAGAGGAAGGTCTCTTGCCCGAAAGGCCCTTCGAGTAGGATACTACTGGCCAACCATGTAGCACGACGCGAAAGAGCACGTGAAGAAATGCGATAAATGCCAACGGCACGGGGACATTCACCTAGCACCACCTAACGAGCTCAAGGCTATGTCCTCCTCGTGGCCCTTTGCCTGGTGGGGCCTGGACATCCTAGGACCCTTCGTGGTGGGATTAAATCAGAATAAATACTTAATAGTAGGCATAGATTACTTCACAAAATGGATAGAAGCGGAGGCTCTGGCCAAGATAACTAAACTTAACATACTGCATTTCTACAAACGAAACATCCTCGCACGTTTTGGTATCCCCCAGGCGATAGTCACGGACAATGGGGCACAGTTCACGGACAGATAGTTCCAAGACTTCGTCGCCCAACTGGGCACGAAGCAACACTTCGCATCCGTCGAGCATCCCCAGACAAACGAGCAAGCTGAAGCGGCGAACCGAGTCATCCTTCGAGGCCTCAAACGAAGGTTGGACGAAACGAAGAAAGCTTGGGTCGAGGAGCTACACAGCGTCTTATGGGCATACCGCACAACTCCACACTCTTTAACCGGGGAGACACCCTTTCGCCTGGCTTACGGGACCGAAGCAGTGATCCCCATCGAAGTTCACGTAACCTCCAGGCGGACAGAATTGCCCCTAGACGAGGAGATGAACAATTAATCATTAAGGGAGGAACTTGATCTCATCGAGGAAATCCGATCAGTGCAGCCCTCCGCGAAGCCTCGCTAAAACAAAAAATTACCATCAGGCACAACGCCAAGGTGATACGACGAGAGTTCGACGTGGGCAGCCTTGTCCTAAGAAGAAACCATAAGGACTCTCGCGAAGGCAAACTAGTCGCTAACTGGGAAGGGCCCTATCGTGTCCGGACAAAAATGGAAAATGGGGCCTATTACCTAGAACATCTTAACGGGGAAGAACATGCTCAACCATGGAATGCAGAAAAGCTAAAGCAATACTACTGCTAAGGCCTTAACTATCGGTTTGATCCGTCACGACGACGAGCATCGCAGACCGACCACGATGCACGCCTAGGTACAAGTGTCGCATGCCAGTAAAGCAGAACCTCGCTCAAGAACGAGTAGGGTCTCTGCTTGACAGCGGCCCCTCAATCGAGCGCCGCCGCCGTCAAAGTACCACGACAGGCAGAACACCCAGCTCGCGATGGGAGGTTCACGCCGCGAACTCAGGCCTCAAACGCGACCTGAGCTCCACATCCTCGCCCGGATAGTCCCCGGTCGTTCGACCAGTACCCCTCACTGTCGAACACATCTATAACGAGAAATTCTCTTAAACTTAAAGAAAATCAAAGTAATCCCTAATACGGGCATATATACACGAACGAGCATAAGTACAACACTTAGCGAAATTTAAAGCAGATAAAGGCATGCAAATCACAAAACCGGCCACAAGGACCGGGCACATAATTAAAGGTAGTAAGTGGCCTCAAGGACCACAATTGTGCTTGATTACATAAACCGGGGGCCATGCCCCCCATTCAAAATAAGTTACAACAAATTACACGACACGCAGGCCGGACAAAATTACAACAACAACTAAAACCTTCACTCATCCATCTGGTCAATCTGCTCGACATTAGGCTGGGGTTCCTGGCTTTCCACAGGCTGATCCTCGGCATGCTCTTCGAGGAGGGAGTCCGATCTAATTATCCGGATGTCTTCGACGTGCGCCAGATAATGGGTACCCTCGGTGGAAATGTCAAGTTCGGGGTTCACCGCCCGCAGTTGAGACACGACATTCCTGAAGGATTCGTCCGTAATAACGATGTTGTCATCCTCGGCTGCCAACATACGGGCAACCAGCTCAGACCTTGTCTTTAGCTCCTTCACGTCCTCGGGTTTGTCTTCGCCCGGAGCATTGGCCGCCCTCAGCTGCTCGACCAGCTCCTCAGCCGCCTTTTTCTCTACAGTCAGCGTATAATTCTCCCCCTTTAGCTTGGTCACCTCCTCGTCCGCCTTCTTCTGGGCATCCTCAGCACTCCTGGCCTCCTCCTTGGTTTTTCTCGCAGTCTCTTCCAAAGATGCTATGGTAGCCCGGGCAGTCCTCAGTTCAGACTCAGTTGCAGAGTCCCCTTCAGCATAGATGGTCGCCATCTCCAAAACCTTGACCAATGCAGAGGCATCTTGGGCCACCAGCACCCTCTTGCTCGGGCGATCCATGCCTTCTAGCTGGAGAGATTCTGCCCGCGATACAACCAAGGATGTCCTCTAAAAGAACTTTCTGTCAAGGATGCACGGAGGAAGCTCAAACTTCCCTTTTTCTAGTGCCCGACTGAGATCTACCCCTTCAGTGGCCCTGAACCGCTTGGGCCGTGAGGCCAGAGGCAAGGGAGATCCCTGGGGGGCAGGAGTAGGAGAAGAGAACCCCGCAACAGGCTGAGGAGGAGTAGGAGCACGCTGGGAAAATCGAGTCTTGGGAGCAGCCGCCCCGGGCTTGTTCCTCACGAGAGCATTCTTTACCATTCTTTCGTGAGCAAGAGGCATCTCACTTGCACAAACAAAATGCGAACATGTTAGACGAGGAAGAAAACATAAGTCGGATAAGTTAAAACAACTAAAACTACCGAGCAGCTTATGAACTTCCGCAGAGGTCTTGCACTCCAGAAGCGCCTTGGTGTTAATAAAGTGATATTCAACCCTCTGGCTACCATCCTCCTCGACGATCGGGGACCCCTTCTTCGTCCAGCATTCAACGAGGCGGAAAGAGTTAACGTACTTCACCAGCGTCTCGTAAGCAACGACATCCTGCCCGTCTAGGTTGTGCGGCTGGAGAACATATTCACCGAGCTCCTTGGTAAAGTGGCCAGGCCCCCAGTGAAAAGGGAACTTGAATACTCTCTCCCCGATAAACCTCCCAGCCTCGTCACGCATGTTGTTGCCCTCCTCGTCGACTTCAATCGCCCAGACGTACGTGATATCCTGGGCGGCTTCCGATACAGGCTCTATAATGTATAACCTTTCCTTGAACGTCCGAATCTACTCTGAAAAGGGCTTGAACAGCTTGCGGGGATGTTTCAATGAAACCCAGCCATACTTCCTCCCCGTCAACTGCCGTTGAATATGGAAGACATTGAAAAACAAAGGGAGAGTAGCCCCTATCCTCAAATACTCGCACGTCAGCTCAAATGCCCGGATGAAGGCCAGCGAGTTTGGGTGCAGCTGTGTCAGGCCAAATCCAGATGCACGAACACTAACTGCTGGAAATCTGTGAGCTACAGCCTAAATCCCAGCTCTTTAAATTTGTACTCGTACATGGCGAAACGCTCCCCGAAGTTGGTGTAGACCCTATCATCCTCAGAGGGAAAGTGCATCTTCCACTCCTCTTCTGGCCCGACGACGGTGAAGACATCCCCCAGATATGTCGCAAACGTGGACACGTGTTCGGCAGGCTCAGCCACCGACCACTCCTCCGTTGAGCCTCCTACAATCTCCTCCTCCATCTCCTCCTTCTCCCCAACTTCGCTGGGGACACTCGAGGATTCCGAACTGCTACTTTTCGAGGAACTTGCTTCCTCCTCGGACGAATCTAGTATAATCTCCCCGTCTGGCCCCGTCGCCATGTCGATCACCTGAAAAGCAGAGAAAAAAGTGAATTCGAGGAAAAATCAAATCCACCCTTCCACCGCTAGTCAAGTGAAAGGGTACGCAAAGGGCTGAGGATGACGTCCCTGGCCTAAGCCCTAACATCAAATGAAAAACTCAAGAGTCTCCCACGAGGAGACGCTTGGAACGAATCGCTTCAGTACGAGGAGCTTCCCCGAGCCACTTCCCAGTTTCTGTTTGAAGCTTCACCGAAAACTGCAAGCACTTCACCGAAAACTTCATAGTAGCGCCGGAATCTGAGCAACCGCGGCGGTTATACATGCATCATCATCATGACGACGCCGGGAACCACCCTACTCGCGAGATATCCTAAAGACCCAGCGGCCTCGTCGGCGGCCAAAAAATGGCCTAACCACCGTCCACCACCAACAATCGCCGGAAATGAAACAATTCATCTTCTAAAACCTAAGCCTAACCGCATGCAGTCTACGAATAACCATAAAAAAGACAAAAGAGCACAAAATCAGCAAACTTACTTGGTTAAAAAGATGAAAAGCGGTTGCTCGAAACTTGGTACGGTGGCCGGAAAAACGAACGGCGACAACGGACTGAAGCGCTGAGGAAGACGGAGAGAAGAAAAAGCGAAAAGTTTAAAATGAACTGAGTCTTCCCCTTTTTATACTAAGGGGCACGTGCAGAGGCACGCCCCGTAGGTCATGGTGGCTATTAACTAGCCATCATTGCCTATTAACTGCTGCACAAGGCTCGAGACACACGTGGCGCCCCAACATTTCAATTCCTCCTAACCGTTAGTCTCCCCGTACGACGGACAGTCCAGAAACGGACATGAATGTTATGAACATCAGGAGTCACGCGCACCACGAGACAACTTTCTCCGTCACCAAACGACGACTTAACGCTAGCTCTCCGGAGCCACAAGCTATCCTTAAATCATCACTCCCATGCTCGAGAGCAACGACTTGGGGGGCTCCTGTTCTGGACTGGACCAATGGCCAGGCATGGACCAATCCACTTCTGCTTACAGAACGGCTCAATTTCCTAAGTCCAATCCACAAAGGGCAAAAGTTACCTTTCTGTCCCTTCAACCGGGCAAGGAATTAATCACTCCTCCCCGGAATAGTTGCCCGTTCCGCACGGCTTCTTCACTCCCCGAACAGCTAAGGGCATGTGCCCGAAACTATGCCTATGCCCGACATAATGGCTAGTTTTGGGCACCCTGCCCGACATAACGGCTAGTTTGGGCAGTTACCTATTCTTCGGGAAAACAGTTATTTCGCCCCGAAAATAGGACCGTTGGCCACGCGCTGGAGGCATTATATAAACCCTCTCAAGTGAGAGGGTCAGGTATCGAATAATCACCCTTGAAACTCATACTTTGTACTTGCCCCTTCTCTCTGACCTTTACTTACTTGAGCGTCGGAGTGCCTTGCAGGTACACCCCCTCCTCCTCTTCTTACGCCCAGCATCTCAGACGTACTTGGTGGCCCACTTCAACAGGATCTGATCCAGCCTTCACGATCACAAATATTTTGAAGAATATTTTTTTTAATATAAAAAAAAATTAAATTTTTATGAAGTTAAAAAATTTGGATTAAAAAAAGTTCAAAATATATGATTGGTTTAAAATTGTAAACTGATTATAAACTAGTTTTTAATTGAATTGTACTCATTTTAGCAGTTAAATGAATTTTTATTGAAATGATTATTGCAAATTAAACTAAACCGTAAATGTGGTTCGGTTCAATGCAGTTCATGAACTATGAACATCCTTAATTTGCAGTCAAGAATTTCTTTCTAGAAGAACTGTATTACTTAAACGAACTTGCAATGGTAATTTCAATAAATTAAGGTTTGAAACACTAAAATTTGTTTTCACTTGCAAAAATATTAATCTCTATTTAGT
Source organism: Lathyrus tuberosus (assembly GCA_022829125.1). Classification (NCBI taxonomy): domain Eukaryota; kingdom Viridiplantae; phylum Streptophyta; class Magnoliopsida; order Fabales; family Fabaceae; genus Lathyrus; species Lathyrus tuberosus. The sequence continues at coordinate 815,261 of JALAZF010000280.1, forward strand.
TATTTATGTAAGTCGTCTTCGTTAGAAAATAGTTTCTTATTATATACACTAAACTTCCTATCATTATTCCTTTCAATTCTCAATAGTTAAAAGTTGCACTATGATTATGTAGTTATAAAAATAGTTAATTTTATCTCTTTACATTTATATGATAATGATTTTTTTACCAACCTGCCACATATTTGAAATTAATGTACCAAACTACCACAACTTGAATAAAAAATACTAGAATGTCACTATTTTGTTATAGATTCGGTCAAGGAAAGGACGACCCACTGAAGAACAAACCGTGCATGTATGCGCTTCTTCTTGCCTAAGTCTTGGGTTTGCCGTCTTGGAGAAGAGGGAGTAGAGTCGGAAGACAACTCTTCATCTTCAGTTACATCTTCATTTTGATGTGATGTATCGACCATATCCACACCAGTAACAGAAAAACCTGGTCAATCCATGAGTTGATCATCGGTTAGGTTATAGTTGGGGACTGATTGGGATGGTGGGTTGAAGGTGGTGGTGAGAGGGCTATGTTGGATGGGAGGATAATAAACATCTTCAATGCGGTAGGTAGAAGTAGGTTGAGAGAGTGAAGGGTTAAATGTTTGTTGTTGTGATTGGGGGTAAGAGAAATCAAAGTTAGCTCGAGGGATTGGAGTGAATTGAAAGGATGGTCGAAGTGTGGTTTGTTGCTGATATTGTTGGTGGTAGTAGAAGTTAGCTTGAGGGGTTGGGGTGTGTGGTGTTGGTTGTTTAGAGGAGGTGACATAGAATGTGTGTTGTTGTGTGGTTTGGGTGTTTTGATATGTTGGTTGGGGTTGTGTGGCTTGGGGGTGATGGTATGTGTTTTGGGGGAATGAAGATGTTTGCGATTGAAATTGTAATGGGTTTATTTGGGGGATTTCCTGATGCATGAACGGCGAGACTTTCTGCTGTGATGAAGAAGACGCATATTGACGGGGGTCGTCTAGGAACTGTGCTTGAGAAGCATGCATAAATGGAATTGATAAAAACCATTGCATATATGGAGCGCTATGCACATAGTCACCATTAACCATGTTTCCTTTCAAAGTCAAATTTCTTCTGTTTCTCTACTCGTTGTTATCTTCTTTATTCAGATTGCGCCAATGATCTCCCCATGTATTGGGCATTTCAGTTTCATGGTGTTCGCGTAGACATCTAGGCTAGGTTGGGATTTTTTGTTCAAATCCAAACAGAAATTTGACCCTATCAGCTTGATGCATTTCAACAATATGAAAATTGATGATTGAAGTTGTCGCGCTCCAAATCTGGCTATCATCAAGGATACAAGGTGGGTAGCTCAGGTAGGGCCTCCAAATAAACTGTTATAGAAAATATAATAGTTAAAGTACAAATACAGATTTTAGCATCTATTTAGAGATTATAGTGGTAACAAACTTACACCATTCGTCCTCAATCTATCTAGTGTGAATCTATATCCACGTAGGCGATGAATAGAATTTTTTTGGTAAGCCATGCCTCGTTGAACAAATCTTGCAATTTCAAAATAAAGAAATGTAATAAAAGGATGGGCATAAACATATATGCGTATAAAAGAAAAGAAAGTCTAAATTATATTTACCTTTTTGCATAAGGATGAGATGGCACGACGGAACTCTCAGGAGCAATTAGTGGTATATGCCAATATGTCCAAACGCTGAGTAGGAGAACGCGCCCTCCAATACTTTTTACTCCTACCTTGCATGCTTTACACATATGCCTATATAATGTGGCTAAACAAGCAGAACCCCAACTATATCTATTGCATTTATCTAAATCTCCTACTAGGGGTATCCAAGAAGAATGTAATAAGTTATGACTCTTTTCTGTCATTAAAAAATTTTCTATGAGTAGTAATATATAAATTTTTGCAGGAGAATGTTCTCCTGTTCGGTTGGCGCAATGTTTTGTCTTAATTCTGCTAATAAAGTTTGTAGCTGAATAATTTTAACATAAGCTTTATGTTTATCTGAAGCCGAAGGTTTGACACCTAAATGTTCCATATATACATCACTGCCTACTTGAGTAGGACCATTACCAGCCTTACCATTTACACGGAGACCAAATAACATACTTACATCCTCCAACGTTATGGTACATTCACCGGTTGGAAGATGAAAAATATGTGTTTTCGGTCTCCATCTTTCTACCATAGCAAGTACAAATTTCGAATCAACATTGATAGTGTTTATTTTTGCAACTTTTGTAAAACCTGCTCGTTCCAAATACGGTTTTATTGCCTCACTTGGTGCATCGATAGCATGGGAATGAAGTCTAAATCTTTCTCCTTCGGGCTATTTTAAATATTGAAAAAATCAATATGATGTTCAATAAAAAATAAACACCATCTAATTATGCAATAAAAAAATTAAGTATGATGAAAAAAACCTACGACTGTGGCAACATTTTTCGGTGTTCCCCGGTAATCTGCCATCCACAACATTGCCATTTGAAGTAATTTAAACTGATGAAAAATATATTCTGCAAAGTATTTATGAAGTGTGTTTAGTTGATGATGAATATGAATGAGAAGTATGGTATTTATAGTGAAAAAATCTGAGTAAAATTGATGAGGCATACTATTACACGTTGGAAAAATTGTTAAGTCAAAAAATTGATGAGTCCAATATTATTCATCCGCATGCACTAGAGGTAGATGTTACACTATTCTGCATGCATTAGAAGTAGTTGTTACACTACTTTACATGCAAAGGGTTCTGCCAAGAAATGACAACACACTGCACTTTTTGCAGCTCGGCCTAGGGAAGGACGAGTCTTCACATGCCTTCATGAGGTCGTCCTTTGGTTGGACGAGCCAACACTTTTCTTTCAAAAGTTCGTCCTTTGCTTGGACGAGCCATTGTTGCATCATCATGATGTCATCCTTTGCTTGGACGACCCAAAAGAATATAGCATTCCTATTTATTTGTTCAAGTTTTGTAGACTATCATCCAACTTACATAGTCTGTATCAAAAATCTTTCGTTTCACAAAACTATTGTAACAATGGCAGAGAGAAATACATTGGTAACCATGCACTATAATGGTTCCATTTTCACCGATCAAAATGTCGGCTTCTCATTCAACGGTACAAAAACGATGATGTTCAAACTTCATCGCAGTTCTGATCTTCTTCATCTAAAAGAACGCATCGAAAAAAAGGTGCAACACTCAGTTCTTGAAATTATTTACTGTCAATCATTACTTAATGGAGATGATGGCAGTGTGTTTTACGTAATGAAGCAGATAGATACAGACGATTTGGTCAAATAAATGTTTCAGTGTCATTACACAGTTCCTCATTTTAACACGATTGAGTTATATATTCACCTTGATGACGAAGCATATCCAATGCAATCATCTCGTTCACATCAGTACGGAGTGAGCCAAGCAAGTGATGAAGAAATTACACAAAACAATGAACCTTTCATACCGAATGAAGAGGTTAGTGAATACAGTGAAGATGAACTACATGAGGTTCGCTTTGAAGATCTTTTCGGCGATAGCGATGAAGATGATCTCCTCCCCGTGCATTCCCAGGTAACAAATGCTCAACCTATTAATTTATATAATCCACCAATACACATGTCAAATATATTTCTGGAGTATTCTCAACCTATCTCTATTTTTAGGGACTACACACCAAACCATATTGGTGACAACTTAGAAGTAGGGATGGTGTTTGAAAGTAAGGAAGCATGTGTTCTTTTTTTGCAACATTGGCATATAAGTAACAATCTTGACTATGGAGTATATAAATCTGATTATGTAAGATATATAATCAAATGTAAGAACCCACAATGCAAATTCACATGTAGAGTTGCATTGCGTAAAAAGAGCTCAATATGGGAGGCTGCTACTATAAACGGATCCCACACTTACACAACTTCTTCTATGTCACAGGATCATAGAAAACTAGATTTCTAAATTTATTAGTCACAACACCAGGGAACTCGTTAACAGCGGCGCTTCACTTAAAGTTAAAGTGATAATCGCCTATATTGCAAAAAAATACAGGTATAGAATCTCATACAGGAAAGCATGGATTGCAAAGATTAAGGCCGTAGAATCATTGTATGGTAATTGGGAGATGTCTTACAATGACCTACCACAGTGGTTGTTGGTGATGAGAACCTATCTTCATGATACTGTTATACAGTTAGAAACATTGCCAGTACTTACAGACAACAGAACCCAGTTGGACGACAGGAGGATGTTTCATCGTCTTTTTTGGGCGTTTCAACCGTGTATATGTGGTTTTACTAATTGTAATCCTATTGTGCAATTTGACGGAACATGGTTGTACGACAAGTACAAAGGGACTTTGTTGATGGCTGTGGCACAAGATGAAAAAGGTAACATTTTCCCGATAGCATTCACATTAGTTGAAGGTGAGACAAAGGATGGTTGGAGTTTCTTTCTTAGGAATTTGAGAATGAACGTGACCCCCCAAGTCAATTTGTGTCTCATATCCAACTGACATCCATCGATCAAAAGTGATTATGATGATCCTGAAAATGGATCGCAATATCCTCTGTCTTCACATGTTTACTGTATCAGACACATTGCAGAAAACTTCATGCGTGAGTTCAGAGACAAAGAGCTACGTAAAAAACTTGTCAACATGGGTATGCCTCCATCTTCACATATTTATAATTACAAAAATATTTATTGAGTTATTGATATTCAGATGTTTTACTTAACATTTTTACTACATGATATGCGTTGATAGAGGCAACATTTAACTACTACCGAGGCAAAATACGAAGATCAAATAGAGAGGCTTTAGAGTGGATATACAGTATTCCCCGGGAGAATTGGGTGAGGGCGTATGACGGAGGATAGCGGTGGGGACACATGACAATAAACCTGGCCGAAGTAATGAACAATGTGCTTAAGGCTACCCGAAACCTTCCAATTACTGCATTGGTCAAATCTACATACTATCGTCTAGGATCGATGTTTGGCAAACGAGGCCATGATTGGACAAAAATGTTGGCTTCCGGTCAACCTTTCACAGATAACTGTAATAATGGAATGGTTGAAGAAGCGAGTAAATCTAACAGCCATAATGTCATCCAATTCGATCGCGAGAGATTCTGTTTTATGGTGGCCTAAAGGATTAATCAAAACGATGGTCGACCATTAGGTACTTTTAGCGTTGATCTCATGAAGAGGTGGTGCGATTTTGGAAAGTTTCAAGCATTTCATTTACCTTGCTCCCATGTAATCGCAACATGTGCTAGTATACGTCAGGACCACAACATGCACATACCAGATGTTTTCAAGGTTCTGAGTGTTTTCAAAGTCTACAAGGAAAGCTTCCTTGGACTTCCACACCAAAAAAATTGGCGAACATATGAAGGATATACTCTTTGCCATGATGAGACAATGCGAAGGAAGAAGAAAGGATGTCCAAATAGTATAAGAATTAGAACCAAAATGGACGATGTTGAGAAAGAAAAGATAAGGTGTGGGATTTATTGAGAAATAGGTCATATGCATAGAAAATGTCCAAATGTAGCAGGCCCGTCAAATCGACCTGTCTAGATTATTTTGTTTTTTTATAATTTATCTTTCAGTTAATATAACTTTAATTTCGTGGGATTTTTTCATTTGTCTCATTCAACTTTCATTCAGCTTTCGACAATAACAAAATAAATAAACTACACCTAAACAAACAAGACAATAAACATTATAAGGATTTAAAATCTAAACATGCCTAGGATATTACAACCATCAAAAAAATATTTGCTTATCCATACATCATCATAACACAATCATAATCATTTTTTACAGCTTTCCAGGACCTTTCATCTCCATCTTTAACAAGCCTTTCAATTCTTCTAATCTTTTCACCTTCAGTAATTTCTCCTTCTAACCATCTCACTAGACTTTTTCTGAAAATGCTCGAATGTCACTGTGTTCCACAATCGGGTCTTCAGCAGAGGCTTTATTGGTGAAAAAACCAGTTGAGCATCTCTTTTGGTAAGAGGAGTATTTGGATTAGTAATATACTCCATTTTTTTATGAAAATTTTCATACTGAAATGATGAAATGGATGTAGATGATCTGAGAACTAGAGGTACCCAAACAATGCTATATATAGAAAATTTAAAAATAATAAAATATTTCCCTGCTCGGCCAATGGATAGTCGAGCTTTTTCACGCAATTATTTATATGCAATTGATAAAAATAAATTAAATTTTAATATACATAAAATATTAAAATTGTATTAATAGACAATATGAATTAAATTTTAATAATATTTTATACAAATATTTATTATAAAATTATTTTTTTTGCTAAACAAATAGAATTTTTTCTATTATAATATTAATTAAAGAATAGTAATTATTATTTTTTAATGTTATTATATTATTTAAATTATTTTTAAATAATTCACACAATTTTATAATATTAATGTAATACAAATTATATTATTTATAATATTAATTATATTATAATATATATTATATAAGTTATATATATTTTAAAACATAAAAAAAAGGGGTTTTCATTGGCTCGGTTGGTTGGCCGAGCTCATGCATGCACGATTTGTCCTTCAGTGGGTCGTCCTTTCCTTGGCCGAACCCATACTAAAATAGTGACATTCTGTTTTTTTAAGTTGTGGCAATATGGTAATTAATTTCAAATATGTGGCAGATTGGTAAAAAAAATCGATGATAATTTATCTTATGAGTATCTTGGGATGTTAATTGTATTTTATGGAAATTATTGAGATCAGCATTGTTACTCCAAAAGCACTTGAACTAGTGCTTTTGTGCATATTGAAATATAACATGTACAATAACTTTTGTATGTGTTGAAATTGTAGGTCAAACAAGAGTGTTTCAACTTCGTTTTGAAGCAAAGATTTAAAGAGTTAATATTCATGTTGGCAGCGAGAGGAGTCATAATTTTATTATATGTAAATTTTAATTTTTCTTTTTATGGAAACATGATTGTTTATTATTTTTAATTTTTTTATGTTTTTTAGGCATTTAAATTTTCATGTTAATTTTGATAGTTTATATTTTAATATTGTATTAATTTATATTTATGTTTCTTGAAAAAAATTTACATTTAACATGGTAGCGATTTATAATGTAAAATTATTTATTTTTAAATAGTAATGACAAATTAAATTAAAAATGTGAATGATACTTATTTTAAATGGTTAAAAAATATATAAATATATTTTTATTAAATGACCTAAGTTGTTGGGAAGTTTAATTTATCCTATTAGTCGAGGTATAAAAGATATAGAAATAATTTGTATCATTAACAAAAATACTTTTTACTAAATTAGTCGTTGACTTTCGTAACGATTATGACTATTGTTAGTTATGACAGCGACATCAAATGTTGTTGCAAAACTTTTTGCAACAACACTTATACTAACAATATTTTTTCACTGCAAAAAACACATTTCACAACGACTTTATGTTTTTCTCAACAATTTTTGTCAGTGTAAAAACTCAATTTTCTTGTAGTGGTTTCTTTGTTTTGATCCTGGCCTTTGAATCGAGATGATTAAGGACTCACATTTGCTATTCATGTGTCTACCATTCAACCAATCAAGAAATAAGTGAATAAAGAAAAAAAATGAAGAAATTACTATCTCATTAAAGCTGGCTAAGGGAAAACAGTACACAACTTAAAAAAATGAAGAAAATGAAGAAATTACTATCTGGTCCAAGCAGTACACAAGGCAACCAATTTTACGACAAAATCAACGTCATCCATCGAGGTTCAAGTGGTGTTTCGATTTGATTATTTTTCGATTTTGTTTTAACTTACTGTTTGCCTTATATTTCAATTTCATTCCCTTCATTGTTAGATATGTATGTTACAGTTATGATTTTCGAATGTATCGATTTCGAATTTGCTAATTTTTGTTTCAATTTTGGTAAAAGTTTCTGTTAATCTAAGATGCTAGATTCTCTGTGTCAATTTTATTTGTTTACTTGTTTGTATTGATGTGCATATTTTGGTTATCGATTACGCTGTGCATGTGCTGAATTTAGATGATGTGATATTGATGCTGTGAGAATAATGCAATGGTTTAAAAATAAAATTGTGGATATGCTATTAATGTTGCTGTTTGATTCCAATGCATTGTGAAAATCGAAGTTTTAATATATGGATTTGACATTTATATGTCGTTATGCCGTCGAAAATTTATATTGATAGAGTGATGGAATATTTTGTTGGGTTACACCGTTACGTATAAATTGATTTTGAACACATTATGTCTACTTTCGTGTGTTAACTTGTTTCAATTATTTTGGACCCGATCATGTTGCTTATTTCTTTTTTTCTTTTTATTAAACTAATTAATTAATTAAAATTTGTTTAAATTAATTTATTCTGATTATATAATTTTAATTAACTTGATTATTTGATTTAATCAAATAATCTTGATAATTAATCTTAATAAATTTAATTAATCGATCTAATCAAATTTCAATCAATTAATTTTTTAATTAAATATTGATCGATTTATTTTACCATCATTTCATTTCATCTCATTTCAATTCAACACAAATAAAAACATCGATCAACATTGAGCGTCTTTTTTCCAATTCAAAGTCAAAACACTTAATCATACTTAAACACCATTTTAAAGGGTAAAAAGGGAGATGGTCTAGAGGCTTCGATTCCTCTCCTCGATTATTTGGATATGAGTTGCCTTACTCGATCATTCGAGCAATTGTCAATAATTATAAACTTCTAGTCTGATTCACTTCATATCACTTTCATAACGAAACTCAATTAAACTCATTTTCGTAATAACGTAGACGAAAAAGGAAGTGGTCAAGAGCCTTCTATTCCTTTCCTCGAATACTTGGATACGAGTTGTCTTACTCAACCATTCAAGTATTCGTCGTCCATCCAAAATACGTTAACCTTATCTAAATTCTTTCACAATTAAGGGAAAAAAGGAGATGACATAGTGTCTTCTAATCCGCTTCTTGATTATTCGGATACGAGTTGCCTTACTCAACCATTCTAGTAATCGTCATCCAACAAAATATTCAACCAATCAAACTTGTTTTTCGCCCTTGCACGATTTCAGAAACCTTTTCAGAAACGAGTATGGTTTATCCATATCGACGAGAAATAAACAAAGGCTTCAGCCTCCAAGAGCGAGCAACAAGCAAAGGTTTAACCACTCGATATGTCTAAATGATTACTGTAATGCCCTGTATAATATATATCTAGAATAATACAATACACGCATTTTATTTGGTACTGACACCATCATAAGTGCCTAATGGCGTAATTCACATACTTGACCATATCCTAAAAACATAAAACAACCTATGGTACAAGGTATGGAAACTAGCCAAAGATAAAAATCTAAGAACCTTATACAATATTCCTCATTGTACAAGAACAATAAAATACATAGCGAAATAAGCTTAACTAAGCTTCTCTTGAAACATCCTAGCATCGCTCCACTTGTAAATCAGACCTGCAACCACACCTGAAATAAAGCAACTATAGTGGGGTGAGATACATCAAATCTCAGTGAGTTCCCTATCTTATAGATTCTCTCGGCTTTACAAGGTTCTATCAATCCTAACTCAAGTCAAGGGGAAGGGAAATGACCCTGAGTACACAAACTCACAATCTCACAATCTCACACTATATGGAAACATGCCATGAGTTCATCAACTCAAAATATCACTAATCGATAACCGTACCAAGGTATCCCTCTTGCTCGTCCGCTTCTACGTCTAGAAGTCGACCCGAGTCCTGGATCCTTGTAGTTACTTGGCATACGAAATGGATTCGGAATTAAGGGACACATTATCTCCTTAATTCGTCACTTCACATGGCCTCTCATGCCATCACAAGTCTCTACCCGTAGGTTCCATTCGTACTATAACATTGGGAATCAAACCTGCCAAGTAATTCTGCCTGCACTTCAGAGGAGCTCGAGACTCATGAAGGCCTCTCAAGGGCAGCTCAAAAGAAATGGTTACGATTACGTGATTTTATACATAAACGTGATTGTATTCGACAATCACCAGGCCACATTAGCCTTTAGGCCTCTCATGCCTTTAGCAATAAAACATAACAATTACACATGTTCCATACTAGTGTTTCACTCATTCTATACCATTCGGTAATGGACACACGCCTTGGCCTCTCATGCACGAGCGTTGTCATTAAGTTATCTACTCTAGGCCAGAACTCGTCAATGAATGCACGAGCGTCGCCATTCAGAGTTTATCACAATTCTATTCACAATCTAGAATTATAATAATATTAACTATGCCATTTGTTTTGGGGTAAAGTTTCCTCACTCTTCCTAATTCATTTTAACATACATATTTCTTTCATTCAAGTTAAACATTAGTAATAGGCAAAGCATGTCACAATGGCACATTTGAATCACATATAATAATTCAATCACAAGTTATACAAAAGCATATTACAATTGTATAATAGAATCACACATAATGATTCATCGCATAAAACACCCCCTTTCGGGTTCCCTCCGATTCATTAAATCGGTTATCAAAAACAATACTTTTCTCTTTTATCCCGTAGGATCTTTCACAGTTTTAAATCGGCTATAAATATGCCTCGATCGGATTAAGATCCAAAAGATATGGATTCACACATATCACATAACATTGTTTCCATCATTTTCCACTTAAATAAATAATTCCACATCATACCGGATAGAGGGTCGTCATAGCTTTCTAATGACACCAAGAACGTCTCGATCCGAGTTACGGATCAAAAGTTATGAAGGAAACAAAACTGCACAAACTGTCATGTTCGCTAGGCGAACCCCCAGCGAGCGTTCGCTCCCACCTTCGCTAGGCGAAGCTCCAGGCGAATAAACAAATAGACCATAATAGACACAAAGTTCGTTAGGCGAACCCCTTGGCGAACCTTCGTCTTGTCGTTCGCTTCGCGAACCTCTGGGCGAACCAAGGCAGAACCAAATAGAACTGAAAAGATACAAAGTTCGCTAGGCGAACGTCGTTGGCGAACATTCGCTGACCTTCGCTGCCGGGTTCGCTAGGCGAACCCTCGAAAGTTTGTTCGCTGTGACTCTCCCCAGGTTTGCTAGGCGAACCGCGTGAAACCTAAAAATCTCAGAAACGTAACAGCAGGTCCTTAGGCCCCAAAAACTTATCCACAACACTTCCAATTCATACCAAAACAACCAAAACATAATAACAAGTAAACCCGGTCATTTAACTCGATTTATTTCACGTTTTATCCGTTAGATTTCATTTTCTCTCAAATCTAACCCAAGTCCAAAACTTATATTTCTAGACTTAGAGTGTCTAACTAGAACCCACCTGATAATCGAAGAGGAGTTTGAAGAAGATAACGATGATCCATGAGTTTCTCTCCTTCATCTTTCTCCACTTTCTCTTCTCTTCTTCTTTCTCTCCATTTCCTTCTTCTTCTTCTTTTTTCCAAATATATATATATATAAACCAATATTATATAATATAAATCCAACAGGGTAACATATCTCCAATTGATATTTTATCGTCTCAATCCAAATGATCAATTACTAATCCGTCTCTTTGATAAAATAATTGATCTCTTCTTACATCCAATTGAGCACTTAAGTATTGATGTTTACTTGTTTGTATTGATGTGCATATTTTGGTTATCGATTACGCTGTGCATGAGCTAAATTTAGATGATGTGATATTGATGCTGTGAGAATAATGCAATGGTTTAAAAATAAAATTGTGGATATGCTGTTAATGTTGCTGTTTGATTCTAATGCAATGTGAAAATCGAAGTTTTAATATATGGATTTGACATTTATATGTCGTTATGCCGCCGAAAATTTATATTGATATAGTGATGGAATATTTTGTTGGGTTACACCGTTACGTATAAATTGATTTTGAACACATTATGTTTACTTTCGTGTGTTAACTTGTTTCAATTATTTTGGATCTGATCTTGTTGCTTATTTCTTTTTTCTTTTAATTAAACTAATTAATTAATTAAAATTTGTTTAAATTAATTTATTCTGATTATATAATTTTAATTAACTTGATTATTTGATTTAATCAAATAATCTTGATAATTAATCTTAATAAATTTAATTAATCGATCTAACCAAATTTCAATCAATTAATTTTTTAATTAAATATTGATCGATTTATTTTACCATCATTTCATCCCATTTCAATTCAACACAAATAAAAACATCGATCAACATTGAGCGTCTTTTTTCCAATTCAAAGTCAAAACACTTAATCATACTTAAACACCATTTTAAAGGGTAAAAAGGGAGATGGTCTAGAGGCTTTGATTCCTCTCCTCGATTATTTGGATATGAGTTGCCTTACTCGATCATTCGAGCAATTGTCAATAATTATAAACTTCTAGTCTGATTCACTTCATATCACTTTCATAATGAAACTCAATTAAACTCATTTTCGTAATAACGTAGACGAAAAAGGAAGTGGTCAAGAGCCTTCTATTCCCTTCCTCGAATACTTGGATACGAGTTGTCTTACTCAACCATTCGAGTATTCGTCGTCCATCCAAAATACGTTAACCTTATCTAAATCCTTTCACAATTAAGGGAAAAAAAAAGAGATGACATAATGTCTTCTAATCCGCTTCTTGATTATTCAGATACGAGTTTCCTTACTCAACCATTCTAGTAATCGTCATCCAACAAAATATTCAACCAATCAAACTTATTTTTCGCCCTTGCACGATTTCAGAAACCTTTTCAGAAACGAGTATGCTTTATCCATATCGACGAGAAATAAACAAAGGCTTCAGCCTCCAAGAGCGAGCAACAAGCAAAGGTTTAACCACTCGATATGTCTAAATGATTACTCCTTAAAAGCAACCAACAAATAGTTCTTTGTTATAAAAAAACTATGTAGTCTTGAATTCCCCATCGCACCTGGAGATACGTAAGAGCGGGATTTTGGAATCTTGTCACGCACATTAATAAAAAAAACCTAAAAATATTTTCTTTATTTTTCTTGCTCAATAAGTATAAGATAACAATATCACGCTAACATTTAATTTCAAATCTAACTAAAAAGTTCTCGTTGAGTACAACGGACGTGTGGGGTGTTAATACCTTCCTCTTGCATAACTGGCTCTCGTACCCGAATTTGGTTGCGACAACCATTTTCTTTTCTCTTAAGGATTTTATCGATATTTTCCATTTCCTCTTTTGGAATAAATAAAGTTCCCTAGCGACTATGTTTGAATCATTTTTCGCGAATGTGCAACCGCTTCGCGAAAGATTGTATTTTTCGAGATGCTACAGTAACTTTTTATCAATTGACTTATTTGAGATACAACTTATTTATTTAGTGAAAATTTAGTTACATCTTATTTCTATCTTTCAAATACCTTAAGCAAGAAAATAGGAAATTGTTTAAGGCACCCTAAACATTGCTTCCTCACCCTAGTGAAAAACAAAACTATCCCTAGAATTAATAAATGCATCTCCAGACGCACTCCAAACAAATTTGTTCATGAATCAGACCCTAAGATTATGGCAAAAAATATTACAGAAATGTATCTCTGTGTAGCTTACGGAGATGCATCTCTGAACGATGTTTTAATTAAAAAAGTGAGTCTCGTCTCCTTACTCACTTCTCAAAATACTCTTTCAAACTCTCAACCTCTCAAGTCTCAAACTCTCTCGACTCACATTCTCTCAAACTCATTCAACTCACATCAAAGCTTTTGTCATCAACATCCAATAGATCAAAGAGCTCACTCAACGTCAAAACTAAACTCACATTTGACAAAAAATTTATTATTTTATATACTTTTTTATTTTTACATACATTTGTAGAAATTGAGCATTAGATTATATAATAGGTAGTTTAGATATGTTATTTAAATGAGCAGTGTGTTTGACAAGTAGTTTAAACGATCAATGGACTATTTTGGATGTGGGAATGGATTGTTCTTCTAAATTGTAGAACATTACGAAGATTGATCTCAAAAAATTTACAACATTTTGATTTTTATAATCTGGAGATGCATCTCTGAAATTTATCGATCTGCATTGTTTGGCTTGAACTCATTGTATTTCATATGTGTAATACTTGTGTGATTTACTTATAGGATTATGGTTTATAAGCAAGATAGAATGAGGCACTTCAGAGTTCCGCAACATACATCGGTTCGGAGGGAAAAAGCTCGAGCCTCGTAGGAACCTGTTGTTTCTAACCCAGTTGAAGTGGATGCGTCAACTTCTAAGGCTCATGCATCTCCGCCTTCGTCTTCATGTAAGAGACATGTATCACCTATTCAATAACCTGAGGCTCTGTAGGCACTCGAGGCACCGCAGGCACGCGACGCATAACAGACACTACGGACACCTGAGGCACCCGAGGAGTTTGGAGAAAGCTCGTCCGACTTATCGTTGCTGCCTCTATACCCGGACCATGCTGTCAGACATGTATGGGATGAAGAGGTATACATTCTTTTGAAAAACATGTATGTTATAATACTCACAAATTTTGATGATGTATTATGTATCAACCGAACGTGATGCTTTAAAATGCTGAAAAACATGTCTGGGACATGATGCTCTAAAATGCATAAATCATAGTCGAAAGATTACTTGTCTGTTATAGTCTGATGAGCAGTTGTTTCAGGATGATGCATCTATCTGGATTGAGATACTTGTGTATGATTGATTATGTTATAGTTAACCTTGGTATGTTGTCGGTGTTTGTAGAGAGGTGAAACTCGAAGACTTCATCTTTTTCATCTTCCACGTATTGAGATGTCTATCACACTAAACAATGTTTAATGCCTGATGTATCTTCTGATTAGGAGGAGACTTTTAGACTACTATAGGATTAACAAAGATGACGTATTGGAGATGATGGTAGACCATATGGCAGTTGGCTCGGGGAATGCCTTACAAAAGTTAGAAGCCACCCAAGGAGCTCATGCTAGGTTTTGATTCTTAGATAGGTTGTATACACAACAACTGCATGATATAGAGAGCAAGTTGTTGGTGATGATGATCAGGTTGTGCGCCATATAGCATACACTCTAAAAGCATACTTGTTGTATTTGGTTGGCATGCCCATTTTTGTGGACAAGAGTGCCACTCATATGGATGTGGTATACTTGAGTTACTTCGTTGACTTTGAGTGGATCCATGAGTACAACTAGGGGCCGCTTGTTTGGTCTATTTATACTCCAAGTTAGTTGAAATTTGTATGTGGAAGACCAAACAGATGACAAAAGCATCACATAGTTGATGGTAATATTTATGCATCTTTTATTATTTGTGTGTCATTTTTATGACACTTTGCTTCTCCATTACTAATGATTTATATGTACCATTTTCAAACTTGGATCCACCAACACTTCCCACGCAAATTCGGCTAATCATGTGCTCCGACCTACACTAAGGATATGCCACGTGTTTCTGCATTCATCTCGCTCAGATGAAATTAGGCGACGAAGCCATACAAAGTGTCTTGACCGCATGGTAGCAGATGATATACAGTTTCAAACATATGTCTATCATTGTGAGACGTATTTGTTTGACAACATAGCGTTCTACTTTGGATGGTTGGCTTGCGGTTCACGTCTGATGTAACCTCATTTGTCTGAGCACGTCATGCGACAGTTCGACTACATGCAGTATATTCCTAGAGACCCTTATGAGTTTTCTCTTCCTGCTATGATACGTACAGATATGGGTGCCATGTTATATGATTACCTCAATCATTTGGTACCAAATGAGGCACGGAGTACCATAGTTTCTAGGGATTAAAATGTTGCACACGATTACTTAATTTCAATGATATTTCAGGATGTCACATCCATATATGACATCAAATGCTCCAGAGAACCACCTAGATCAGCTCATCAGGAGATATTAGAGAAGAAACATGCTAGAGCATGTCATGATGTAGATGAATTACCTAAATGTCGTCGTATCATAAAGCTTCGGCAGACAAGTATAAATAGAAAACTCACTCCTGATGGATCTGAGGTGAGAGGAGTTTTAGATGCCATCACGGGAGAGGCACGGGAGACACTACAGTACGAGAGGCAACGTAAGAACATAGGGGCTCGAGTCCGTCATACGCAGTAGTATATAATATTTATATTAAAAGCACTATTAACAGCTGTATTTTATTTTAACTTCATTGTGTACTATGGATTTATTAATTTATATATGTCATTTTCATATTATTTTGAAAGTGTATGGTTTAATGTATAAAAATTGAATACAATAGTATAGCTATAATACATCGTCAATTTCATCGATACATCTCTAAAACAAAGTAAAAAATTATTGTATGATGTGAATACGAAGATGCATCTCCGAATTTTGTCTGGGATGAATACAGAGATGCACTTTTGGATCAATTTATATCAAAAAAAATGTGTTTTAGTGAAGAATGCATGGGATAATACATGAAGTAGTTTCGAAGATGCATCTCCGAAATAAATAAAAAATAAAACAAACAAAAAATAGACGTCTCAAGTGGGGTGTAATTTAGTGGGACTCAAGGTGCTAATGAAAATGCATTTTTGTATTCAAAGAGTCATTTTAGAATTTTCATATGGTGTTTTTCCATCACTTAGAGTAGGATAAGCAATTACCAAAATATATTATAACAAGCCCGTCTAGCTCAGTTGGTAGAGCGCAAGGCTCTTAACCTTGTGGTCGTGGGTTCGAGCCCCACGGTGGGCGTTATTATCTATATTTTACAAAAAAAATATCTTAAAATTAAAAAATGTTTGGCTTTTACGCGCTATTTAAAAAAAGTGATTCAATCTAACGTCATGCTATTACCAACCCTCTTCCCTGACTTTGTTTATTTCTGTTCTATATTGTGAGACTGAGAAATATGAACGAACTCCCTTAGTGGACAACCAATACTTTCAAGTCTTCAATTTGAAATATAAATATAAATATGATAAATAAAAGAGTAGTGGAGCAGCATACATATAAGTTAAGAAGCTAACACTATATAAAAGAAATGATGCATACTTTAATTTGCAGAGCAAACACGTTTCAAAGAGAAGATGGGAACTTCACTTACCTATGCAATGGCATTTTGCCTAATTGCTATCAGCGTTCATATTAATGTTGCTGCTGATATTCCTTATTATGCATCCCAGCCAAAGTACTACTCTTCACCACCTCCAAAGCATGCAGAATATCCATCCTCACAGAAAGTCCCACAGCATGCAGAACACTCACACTACTATCACAAATTAACTCCATCATATACTTACAAATCTCCACCCCCACCTTCTCATTCACCACCGCCACCTTATATTTATAAGTCACCACCGCCACCTTCTCCCTCACCTCCCCCACCGTATGTCTACAAATCTCCACCACCATCATCCCCATCACCACCCCCTCCTCCTTATGTTTATAAGTCACCACCACCACCTTCTCCCTCACCTCCCCCACCGTATGTCTACAAATCACCTCCACCTCCCTCACATTCACCACCGCCTCCGTATGTCTACAAGTCTCCACCTCCTCCGTCTCCTTCACCTCCTCCACCATATGTCTACAAGTCCCCACCACCACCTTCTCCATCGCCACCACCTCCATATGTCTACAAATCTCCACCACCACCTTCTCCATCGCCACCACCTCCATATGTGTATAAGTCACCACCACCGCCTTCTCCTTCACCTCCTCCACCATATGTCTACAAATCACCTCCACCTCCTTCTCCATCACCACCACCTTCATATGTGTACAAGTCTCCACCACTGCCTTCCCCCTCACCACCCCCTCCATATGTGTACAAGTCTCCACCACTGCCTTCCCCCTCACCACCCCCTCCATACGTTTACAAATCTTCACCACCTCCACCTCCATCCCCTTCCCCTCCCCTTCCATATATTTACAAGTCTCCACCACCACCATCTCCTTCACCTCCTCCGCCATATATCTATAAATCTCCACCACCACCGTCCGCGTCACCACCACCTCCATATATTTACAAGTCTCCTCCCCCGCCATTGCCTTCACCACCTCCTCCATATGTGTACAAGTCTCCACCTCCACCTTCTTCTTCCCATATTCCACCATATATTCATAAATCACCATCTCCTGATGTCCACAAGCATCCATCTTATCACCTTCCCTACCTCTACAAGTCTCCACCACCTCCGTATATTTACAAGTCTCCACCATATGTTTACAAGTCTCCACCACCTCCGTATATTTACAAGTCTCCACCATATGTTTACAAGTCTCCACCACCACCATCTCCTTCACCTCCATATATTTACAAGTCTCCTCCCCCACCATCGCTTTCACCACCTCCTCCATATGTGTACAAGTCTCCACCTCCACCTCCTTCTTCTCATGTTCCACCATATATCCGTAAATCACCCACTCCTTATGTCCACAAGCATCCGGCTTATCACCTTCCCAACCTCTACAACTCTCCACCACCACCTCCAAGAGTCTATTAATGCAGCTGAACCAACTTAATTTGTTTCAATAAAATTATTTCATACGTTGTTGTTATTTCATTTATATCAGGGTCTAATCAAATAGCATCGTTATGAATGTAGACCTGGTGTGTCATTATGTCTCATTATTAATTCAAAAGTATGTTTTGTCCTGAACATTCTTCATATTATATTTTAAATCATTTGTAATTGCTGTTAATCCTTTCATGACTAGAATAAACTATTTGTGTGTGTGTCTTAAAGTTTAAATTGAAATATAAAATGGTATTCTAATAAAGCAAATCTTAAGCTTCATATTCACACATGGCGACAGTATAAAAAATTAAAATGCGTTTGTAATTGTAAGAACAGTGATAAAGGGAATTTAAATTTATAAAGCAAACAGATAACATACCGATGCAAGTGGATGTTTTCATTGCTTAGCTGCAGTGCAGAATTTGCTACATCTTACCAAGGTGTGAGACTTTGGACATTTTCTAGACTTGAGTCCATTATTGGTGATCTCATGCTCCTATATAACTTATTTTCTATCAAGTGTACGTACATGTGATGCTCTCTTTGTAAGTTTCATATGTTGATATGCCAAGAAACTTAACAAATGAATAAATAGAGTATCAGACACTAAGTTTGGGATGGAAATCTGAATTAACAAAAGATGATGTAAATTCATCTAAACAAGCCATTCGTATTCTCTCAGGAGTTGCTGGACTATCAAGAGGAAACCATTCAGCCCGTCCCATTTCAACTCTTGCAGCTCGGATGGCATCTTTTATGGCAAAGAAGACAGCTGATGCTAGGAAAAACGGAGGCTCGCCAACTGCTTTAGACGAATGAATTGCCTTTACATTTGGATGACCCTGCAAGTTAGATCACACAACAAAACAAGTGAACGTGTGATTCCCGTTAACCTATGAATCCACTGTGCCATCAGGCAACATAGCACAACAGAATCACTTCAATTTGTATGACCCATGCTTATCATGCACCATATGGTTACCTCAAGAAAGAACTGAAACATGTTTAGGATTCAGGAATATACCTTCAGAAGTGAGACATTGAATTTCAAGGGAACGTCGTTTATAGAAGGAATTTTATATGCTCCAGGTCCACAAGTGTTAAGCCACCCAGAGGGGATCCATTTATGAGCTGCATCTCCCCATTTAAGTTCTTCTAAAGCAACCCAACCCAAACCTTGAATAAAAGCCCCTTCGATCTGTGAGCATAAATAGCAATAAATTAAATATGAATATATCAAACAAAATTTTCAAAAATAGGGAGGAAAAATAAAAGTAAGAAGTTGTAATTCAAAAGAAGTTTTGAGAGTTTTGAATATTATACAATCAGGAAACCAATTTTAACCTTTTCCCAAAAAAAAATGTTCATACAACCAAGAATCCAGAACCAAACATGCAGCAACGAAGATTTCCAGGAAAACAGCTTTTGATTTTTTTACAGTTCTCACAAAATGAAGCTAACTTTATACAAACAAACATTATGTTATCCTGGTCAAGTAATGTCTTGCAAATCAACTATATATGTAAACACAAGCAATTTGAATAAAAAAAAGGTGAATGCAACAATAAAAATCATTGACACTAGAAAAAATGCATTTATTATTAAAATATAAGTAAACTGATGTATGTTATTTCCTTTCAACATTCTTCATTTAGTTTAGTGGAATTCCTGTCCCTCTCTTGTTTCTCCATCTTGAATAAAATTTCTCGCTTATTTAGAAATCAATAAAAAGTATAACGAACAATCATAAAAGAAAAGCACCTGTCCAACATCTATTGCTGGGTTCAGAGAATAACCGAGATCCAAAATTATGTCTGCCACCCTGGTGTGAAAATCTCCAGTCAAGGTGTCAATTTCAACCTCGGCAAATGCAGCCCCGTAAGTGAAATACCTAAAAGGTTTTCCTTTACCCACGGTCCAATCAAAACCAATATCAGGTGTAATATAAAATCCATGGGCGGAAAGGTCAATTCGCTCTGCATAGCACGCATTAACTAGCTGAAAACAACAAAAGCGTAACAAAAAGTTCAGTACTATTCAACCACAATGCATTTTGTAACAACCGAGATAATCACAAAAGCTACACACACACACAGACTGACATACATAAGCCATTTCTGTAATAGAATGCACTAATGTGCTGTTATAGTCATTTATTGAGTGGATCACTTCATAGACTGAAGCAAAAACAGAAAGAATACCTGAGCAAAAGTGTTGAATTTATGTTGGGAAGCAATAGGTTCCATGCGTGCCATTATTTGCTCACATGCATCTAAAACCGCTGCTCCATACATATCAGAACTTGCAGAAGCTGCTGTTGGAGAAGAATTAGGAACCTAATTTTACAGCAAGCATGAAGACATGACATCAATTTAGCAACAGAAAGAATAGCCTCAGGTCCAATAAAAGGTAACAATAACGACCAACAACGACCACAACCAAACATTTTCCCGCTAAGTGGAATCGCCTATCAAAATTATGAATGTTTATGATGAGAAAGAAACATGTGTGCATAATTTTCACATGAAAAGTTCAAAATATCTTTTTAAAGAGTAACTTAGTACCTTATCAGTACTTGTATCTGATATAAAGACAGAATTAAGGGGGATATTGAAAGCTGATGCCGCAATCTGAGCAACTTTCGTATGTAAACCTTGCCCCATTTCCACACCACCATGGGTAACTAAGACAGTTCCATCTGTATAGACATTAACCAAAGCCCCTGCCTACAGTTGTTGAGAAAACATGCAAGCATAATGTCATCTCTATTCTAAAAATGGAATTATTTCATAAATAAAATAGGAATATGAAATAAAAATAAAACCTTCAACGAAAAGCAGAACAAAAATAATAAGTAATGTAGATCAATACCCAGTCACTTTCAAATGAATTTTTGAAACAAAAGATAATAGAAGTGCATGGCATTTAACCTATCAAGCTCTTGCCATTTTTTGGTTAATAGGTTATTTCTTGTTTTACATTCTATGTTATTTTATTGTAGATCTTATTGTATTTAGTCACATTACTAGCATCATGGGATTTTCTTTTAGGGTTGAGTTTAGTATTATACAATTACGATGGTTTACTCAGCCGCCATATTTTATATTATCAATTTTGAAGTGTTATGTAACCCAGAATCCTTATTTTCTGCTTCCTACTACAAGTTTTCCTACTCTTGATCATAACTCTTAAGAAGTGTCTCCCTATTTAAAAGTATATTGGTACTTAAAGCAATAATTTTCACTATATGTAAATGTTTAACCTATTTAAAAGGCATGGTGTTCAAGAGTTCAAAGGAAACACTTGTTTGAGAAAGCTTGATCATGGACAGTATAAAACTGAAGACAGGAAAGTTAAAGAATTGAAAAAATATTGAAACCAAATTAGGAGACATCTATAACAGATAAATAATTTCTGAACCAATCCCTTGCAGGGCAGCTACCCAATGCCAAAAAATTGTTACCACAACTCTCAGAATTTGGGATGGGCCCAACACATTCCTACAAAACCGGCTTGTAAGTGAGGATTGCTCCCACTTATAAACACAACACATGCTATATCTCTAAGCAATGTGGGACTAAATCCACCCCTTCAAACCCAACACAATGAAGGTGTTGGGGGCTGCAATTAAGGCAAGCCAAATGCCGCAATTAAGGCGACTAGGGGCGGACCGCAATTAAGGCGGAAATTCCAGCAACAGTAACATATAAAACAAAGTTGACACGGTTCCTTCTAAACATCCCTGAATTACCTAGAATTTCAGTCGAAATCACATTTTTTAAATTAAATAATGTGATAAAATTCAGAATTTACCTGGTTCATAAGCTTCGTTGTAAAGGATATACCAAACTTAGTAGGAATCATTGCAATGCCACGCTTCCTCCAGCGGTTGTGAGTATTGAATTGGTCAACTTCTTCACGTGTCTTCACAAAGTCACAGGATAACTTCAGTTCACTCCATAGCTGGGATAGAGGGCAGTGCTCAACTATCTGACCATAATGCAATATGGATCCTTCCCCTTGAAAATTAATTTCCTAAAAAGAAACTCGGTTTAGGAAGATTGACAGGAAAATCCCACATCATGTACGATGACGGTAAAATTTCAAGTGTTACTCAAAAATGAGAAATTGACAATAAACCAAAATTGTATATCTTACCCTTATCACTTCTGGGCTCATATTGAGTTCCATAGCAATCCTATGAATCCAGTTTTCAGTAATAATCATGCCTTGAGGCCCACCAAATCCACGAAAAGCAGTGTTACTAGGGAAATTAGTGAAGCAAACTCTTCCCATTATCCTCACATTTGGTATTTCATACACATTATCCGAATGAAACATAGCACGTTCAAGGATAGCAAGTGACAAATCCAGTGAATTTCCAGCATTGTTATAAATTTCAAGATCCAGTGCAAGCACCCTCCCTTCATTTGTAAATCCAACCTGAATCAAATAATGTCTCTAATTAATTACTCAACCACATCATAAATTAAGAAAATAATGCAAATCAACTCGAGGCCTCAAACAATGAGCAGGAACATTTGGATGTAAGAAATCAAGGGTGAGACAAACAAAATAAGCTCAATTATTTCTCCTGCGTCAAATTTATTTTCCAACATTTCATTCTTGTAATCTTTTTTGTTATTCATAAAAATGCGAACATCTAAGACGCAAAAGCTACACCTCACTTATATTTTTTATTTTTGTAGGATTAAGAGAAGATTTTTCCCAACAGTTGGAGTTTCTAGTCACTGTAACTACAAGGTCAAAGGTTCAAGTTGCGAAATCATGGTTGTTGTAAGAAAGCAAAACAAGGGCCAATAGGAATCACAATTCGAAGAAGTAGGGTTTTATTTAGACAGCCTATTATGTGCCACCATATCAAGCGTCACTCAGAAATATCAAGATATTGTCAAATTAATTTTACAATAAATATTACTGTAGGATGGAAAATACGAATTAAATCTATCTATGAAACTAAAGCAATACCTTATACTTTCCTAGGAAACTATGGCGTTGCCCAGATATCATCATGTCTATATCTCGATCCAGTGTGATTTTCACTGGTCGATTTAACAGATAAGATGGAATGGAAGCTGCTGCGGCAATAAAAGCTGATCTTGTCTCCTTTCCCCCAAATCCACCACCAATTCGCTTTGTTTTGCAAACTACTTTTGACATGTGAAGACCTAGAACATGAGAAACATATTTCTGGTGCTTCTGAGGAGCCTGCAATAACACAATGATATTAGCACAACGCAGTTACTTTTTTCAAGCCAGAGTTTATCAAGTTGTCTATTTTGATAATCCTTCTCGGTGAAATTGTCATCACAAGATACAGTATGAAATATCCCTGTGACCACCACCACCTCATAAGATGGTTTTTTCAAAGAAAAATTCCATTTCCCTGTTCAAAGAGTTTTAGATAACTGCTGATATAAAAACTTTTATTCAATACCCATCTCAGTATATTTCCCTTTATGTACCACATTGAGGGTTGCACAGCATAAGAAAAAACATGCGGTAGATAAGAAAGATTAAATACGCCAACGACAAAGCAGCCAAAGTGGTTCCATAACATTGCCTATTGATATTATTTACTTGAAAATCATTTCACCCTCGCTGAAACTTTCCATAATGCATGCAATGGAATGAAACAATAAAAAAATTTAAGAAAACTTCAGTTTCTAAAAGATAAATAAAATATAAATTTTAGGCATTCACTACAAAATTGTGTAACTTACTTGAGTAGATGATATCATATGAACTTCGTTTCCACCATCTAATGTCCATACCAAACTGCCATGTGGCTCCAGATAAAAGTGTTCCTGACCTCCTATCTGAACTTCCCCTTCAATTATTCTGTCACACTTGCCTGACTGAAAACAGCGATCAACATCACCTTTATTCATATGCTTTTCTGTGTTGGGATGAAAACTTTCAGCGTTGATGGCATCCTGTATAGACAAAATAGCTGGGAGCTCTTCATACTCAACATGAACTTTTCTTGCAGCTATCTTTGCATTTTCATGAGTATCAGCCACAACAACTCCTATTGCCTGGAAAATACATGTAACACCAATCAATTAATAATGGCAA
This sequence comes from Lathyrus tuberosus, assembly GCA_022829125.1. Taxonomy (NCBI): domain Eukaryota; kingdom Viridiplantae; phylum Streptophyta; class Magnoliopsida; order Fabales; family Fabaceae; genus Lathyrus; species Lathyrus tuberosus. The sequence goes on from JALAZF010000280.1 coordinate 839,855, forward strand.
AACGCTAATGCAAGACTAGATATTCCACAAAAATTCATAACCAACGCGTTATATGTCATCCACCAACTTCAAGATTTGTTCATGTATATACCGGAGTGAAAGACAATTATTAGCACAAGGTCGAGTGGGCATTCAGTGATTAAGAATAGGTGGACATGGTGAATTGGGAAATTCAACATGATACTATATGAGATCTAAAAGAAAAATTTGTTGTATAATTAGCTGATAAGATCATTGTGTAGAGTATTCTAGAGGCTCCAACTCTGTTCAGTAACCAGGTTTTGTTACAATATAATTGTGTGGAAAGAGTTGTAGGCAGGGCATGCAGGGAACAAAGAAAAGTGATAAATGAAGAGACATGAGCTGGGACCACTTGAATAAGGAGTAGTAGTAAAATACTAGTAGAGTTCTTTGCATTATGCTGAATTAAAATTCTAATGTGTAGACCCTAAAGTGTTGTATGCCAAAATAATACAAGTTTCCTCACAAGCTCTATTAGATATATAAGCCTCCCTTTAGTTGGGCCTGGCTTTCTTTTAGGTTTAGTCCAGCCCATCCTTTCCTATTTATTTGCCTCTCTCCTTATCCTAATGGAGAGGATGAAGATTGTAATTTGATTTTGCGCAGAATGGCGCCAATAGCATTTTCTTCATTCTTTTATCTTTCCCATTATGATGTATACACTTGTAATATGGTATCAGTTGTAAAACCCTAATCTTCTTCATCTTCTACCTCTGCATTCTCTGCATTTACTCTTTCTTTCGCACCCAATTCTGCCATGGCTTCCGAAGATAGTTCCGGCGACAATACCACCAAAGACACCTCAAACAACTCCACTCCCACCAAGGATCTTTCTGACCCTGTTTTGAATCCAAGAAACCCCTTCTACTTACATCCTGGAGAAAATCTGGGTGCCACCATTGTTGCACCTCCGTTAGATGATAACAACTATCATAACTGGAGCAAATCACCTCCAAGAACAAGCCGAACTTCATCAATGGCACTCTTCCAAAACCCTCTTCTTCAGATCCGAATTTTGAACTATGGGATCGAGGAAACAGTATGGTGCTTTCTTGGATAAACAGAACTTTATCGCCTCATATCGCCCAAAGCACTATATGTTTCGAATCTGCTTTTGATCTTTGGGAAGATCTCCGTGAAAGATTTACCAAAGGTAACCATTTTCGTTTTTCAGACCTCTTGCGTGATCTGCATTCTATCCAACAAGGTGACAGATCCTTGTCCACCTATTTCACTGATCTCAAAATTCTTTGTGACGAACTTGAAGATTTACGTCCTACACCCTCTTGCACATATGCCACACCATGTACTTGTGATTTGGTCAACGCTGTACGTAATTACAAGCACATGGAATACGTAACCTGTTTCTTGAAGGGTTTGAATGACAATTATCACAACATTCGCACACAGATCCTTCTGCTTGATCCACTTCCTAGCATTAGTCGTGTATATTCCCTAATTGCTCAGCAACAAGTGGTTCCTGCTTCTGCCTCAAGTCCTACTCCCACCATTCTGTATGCCAATCACAACAACAACACCACCAATTCTCGGGCCTAAGGAAAGAGTACATCCAAACCTTCTATGGTTTGCACCCATTGCAGCAAGACCAACCATACTATAGAAACATGTTATTTCAAACATGGCTTTCCTCCCTGGCTACCGCACCAAGAATTCAAAGACTCCTTCAGATTCTAAAGCCACACACACTCCAGACAAAGATGCTGCCATCACCAAAGAAGACTAGCAACATCTCTTGCTTCTTCTTCAACAATCTAGGAAGGATTGTGAACAGCCCAAGAATGATTCTAAATCCCAACCTGACAAAGCCATCATTTCAGGTATTGTTCAAACAGGTAGTTCCTCTAATATACCATCCATGTGGATTCTAGACTCAGGTGCCTCTCACCATGTTTGTCCACATATCCGATGCTTTTCTGATTTACATGTCATTTCCCCTGTTTCAATTAATCTTCCTAATGGTAATACTTTAGTTGCTACATATGCTGGAACTGTTATCCTTGATGACATTTTTCATTTACATGTTTTCTTTCTCCCTACCTTTAAGTTTAGCCTTATTTCCATTTCCAAACTATGTCAAGAATCCAACTATAGCATCACCTTCTCACACAATTCCTGTTTAATTCAGGATGTGTCTACCAAATGGATGATTGGACAAGTGACTCAACATCATAGTCTTTACATCCTCCACAAAGCCACTGTTACCAATTCAGGCCATGTTAATTCATGTAATTCTGTTAGTTTTAAGAATAGTGAGATAGATGATACAACTTTATGGCATTCTCGATTAGGACATCCCTCCAATGAGGTTTTACTTAATATGTCTAAAATTTTTCCTCTTATCACATATCATAAACAATCTATATGTCACACTTGCCATTTGGCCAAGCAATGTAAATTGCCCTTTCCCATTAGCAATTCTGCATCTTCTAATAGTTTTGATTTAGTCCATATGGACACATGGGGTCCTCTCTCTATTTCTTCTTTAGATGGTTTTCATTATTTCTTAACTGTTGTGGATGATTTCACAAGATACACATGGACTTTTCTCATGAATAACAAATCTGAAACAAGATAACATATTAAAAATTTTATCACTTATGCTCAAACTCAGTTTTCTTGTAAAATAAAGACCATTCGTACTGACAATGGAAATGAATTCATTATGCCCTCTTACTATGCTTCCCTAGGAATTATCCACCAAAGGAGTTGTGTTGAAACACCTCAACAAAACTCCACAGTAGAAAGGAAACATAGGCACCTTCTTAATGTCACTAGATCCCTTTTATTTCATGCCAACCTCCCAAAAGCCTTTTGGTCCTTTTCTCTTTGTCATGCTACTTTTTTAATTAATAGGCTCAGCAGTCCTATCATCCAACACAACACTCCATATGAGCTCCTTTTTAAAACACCACCTACATACACAAATCTCAAAACCTTTGGTTGTCTCACCTATACCTCTACTCTAACAAGACAGAGAGATAAGTTAGACCCTCGTGCTACTAAGTGCATTTTTCTAGGTTTCTCTCTGGGCCTCAAAGGATTCCTTCTTTTTGACCTCAGCACAAGGTCCATCTTCACTTCAAGGAATTGGGTGTTTCATGAACTTATTTTCCCTTACACACCACCCTTAGGTCATACTGCTAACTCTGACAGTCTCCATGATACTGATTCAAACACTAACCCTTTTCTTTTTTATGTTCCTAATACTATATCTCTCACAAACAACACTGCTAATACACCTGACCCTACACCTATTCAGCCACCCACACAACCATCCCATGTTTCTATTCTCACTTCTCCACAGCCCTCACATAGCCCTCTAAATCTACCTCAATCCCCTGATGCTAACAGTTCCCTTTCAACCACCACTTTAAGAAGATCTACTAGGCAGAAATCCACCCCTGCTTTCTTAAAAGATTTCATATGTACTGCATCTTCCAAAAACATTAATATTCATTATGATATTTCACATTATATTTCATATCAAAATCTTTCTCCTGCATATCATTCCTTAATTGCTGCCATTACTACTACTTGTGATCCTTTGACATATAAGGAGGCTAGCTCTCATCCTCATTGGATCAAGGCAATGAATGATGAAATTCAAGCCTTAACACATAATCACACATGGAAATTCACACCATTACCACCAGATAAGAAACCCATAGGCTGCAAATGGGTTTACAAATCTAAGTTTAATTCTGATGGTACATTAGAAACGCACAAGGCACGGTTGGTTGCCCAAGGATTCAATCAAATACAAGGTATAGATTTCTTTGATACTTATTCACCTGTTGCAAAGCTCACAACTGGAAGACTTATCCTTGCCCTTGCTTCTTCCTTGAATCTTTATATCCATCAACTTGATGTGCATAATGCTTTTCTCCATGGGGATTTGGATGAGGAGGTGTATATGTCTCTCCCTAAAGGCATCATACCCTCATATCCAAATCAAGTGTGCAAGCTCCTCAAATCTATTTATGGCCTAAAACAATCCAGTAGGCAATGGTTTGAGTAGCTATCCACTGTTTTGCTCAGGAATCATTTTAAACAATGCGCATCTGATAATTCCCTTTTTATTCACCAGTCTAAGGATTCTTTCACTTGCATACTCATTTATGTTGATGACATCTTAATTGCAGGTAACAATCTGGTTGGTCTCAACCACACCAAGCAGCTGCTACAACATAATTTTCGCATCAAGGATCTTGGGCCTGTCAAGTACTTCCTAGGGCTGGAAGTGGCTAGGAGCAAAGCTGGCATCAATGTCAACCTACGTAAATACACGCTTGATCTCCTTTTCACTACTGGTTTACTTGGCTGCAAGCCTTCCTCAACACCCATGGCTCGTGACACCAGATTAACTTCTACTGATGGCACTCTTCTTGAAGGCCCCACCAAATACCGTAGACTTATTGGCCAGCTGATTTATTTGCTCAACACACGACCGGACATCTCATACGCTGTCCAACAACTTAGTCAACATATGCACAAGCCAACTGATGTTCACTATAACGCTGCCCTTCGCGTTCTTCGTTACCTCAAGTCCTCACCGGGTCAAGGTTTATTCTTTCCCGCAACTTCTTCCCTGCAGCTCAAGGCTTTTTCTGATTCCGACTAGGCCACATGCCCTGAAACACGCAAGTCTGTTACCGGCTTACTGCATATACCTTGGTAATTCTTTGGTTTCATGGAAGTCTAAGAAACAGCCTACCATCTCTCGAAGCTCCACAGAAGCGGAATACCGTTCAATGGCCTCTACCGTCTGTGAATTACAGTGGCTTACAAATCTCCTCAATGAACTTTCCATCACTTACAAGCAACTGGCTCTTTGCTATTCATATAGCTAACAATTCATCATTCCACGAACGTACCAAGCATCTAGACCTCGACTGTCATTTCGTGCGCAAGAAGCTTCAACAAAAACTCTTTCATCTCTTACCTGTTCCCTCTTCCCAGCAACTGGCAGACGTTTTTACGAAACCTTTAGATCTTGCTCCCTTTCACAACAATATTACTAAGCTTGGACTCCATTCCATATACCCCCAAGCTTATGGGGGGTATTAGATATATAAGCCTCCCTTTAGTTGGGCCTGGCTTTCTTTTAGGTTTAGTCCAGCCCATCCTTTCCTATTTATTTGCCTCTCTCCTTATCCTAATGGAGAGGGTGAAGATTGTAATTTGATTTTGCGCAGAAAGGCGCCAATAGCATTTTCTTCATTCTTTTATCTTTCCCATTATGATGTATACACTTGTAATAAGCTCTAGCATGCAAGACAAGTCTAAAGTATGCATGTGCATAATATATATTAACATCTAATGCGTTGCAGATTATATTTTTCTTTTCTTTTGCAAGTGACTTTGCAAATCTTCATTTCATAGCATGACACCATCAGTTAAGAACGGGCACAAACTGCAAAGGCTATACAAAGGAAGTAGGAGAATTCCATTCCCTTTAAGCTCAGAATCATAACAAGCAGATCAGAAGTGACAGAATATTCAGTAAGCTAGATACCTGACCCACACATGTGACATATTCCACGGCAAAAAGCTCCTCGTCAGCAACAACCGCTCCAATCATATTATCACCAGGTACATCTTTGGCTAGAAACAAGCCCACAAATCCAGGTGAAGTACTGGCCCCTGAATCATCAATTGAAAGTATTCGGGCATGGGGTTTTCTACTCAAAACTAAGACAGCATGCAAGCCATTTGGAGGCATTGGTATGTCATCAGCATATAAAGCTTCTCCGGTGACCTGAATGTAAGTTGTAAGAATCATTTAGGCAAGCATTCTACTAAAAAGAAAAAAGACAATTTGCTAAAGAGTCCATGTAAGCCATACATAACAAAAAGATACAGAATACCAATTAAAAAAGGATGCAGGCAATTAATATGTACAATGCTGTTAGCTTGTTATGCGCCTCACACCTTTTCTGCTTTGTATCACATGGCTATATATAGTAGCCTCTTGTATTACTGTTCATCATATAATACAATGAGAATTTCTTTTCATTCTCTCTCTTTACCTTTTTCTATCATGGTATACAGAGCATAAATTTTTTTTTTCCGATCCATGGAACCTTTATTCCCTTCCTCTCAGGTGAAACTTTCTCACCTAATTTCTGTTAAGCTTGACGACAAGAATTTCAAACAGTGGAAGCAGCAGATTGATGGCGTCGTCCGTGGTCATCGTCTTCAACGCTTTGTCACTGTTCCGGTGATTCCGCCACCGTCTCCCTCAGATCCTGCATCTCACAGTGCGTTTCTTGAGTGGGAACAGCAGGATGCTCTCATTTGCACCTGGCTTCTCTCTACCATCTCCGATGCTCTCCTTCCTAAGCTCGTTGACTGCAAGCATGCGTGGCAGGTGTGGACAGAAGTTCATCGCTACTTTGATGTTCTTCTCTCCACCAAGGCTCGTCAACTTCGTTCAGAACTCCGGCGTCTTACGAAGGGTTCACTAACAATTACTGAGCTTATGACGCGTTCACGTGACATCAGTGAGTCGCTAACCTCCATCGGTGATCCCGTTCCTCTTCGTAACCTAATTGAGATTGTTCTTGATTCGTTACCTGAGGATTATGATTCCATTGTCGCCGCCGTTAACAGCAAAGATGACGTTAGCTCCTTGGAAGAGTTGGAGTCTTCCTTGCTTGCTCATGAGTCGCGATTGGAGAAGCATCGCAAAGCTGCGATTACAGAACCGGCGACGGCGACGGTCAATCTCACTCAAGCAACACCTTCTCCCACTCCAGTTGCTTCTGATCAAGTCATCTCCGAGGCGTTTCCTCAAGGAACGAGTCACGTCACCGCTAATGCTGAAAATCATTCCTATGGTGCACGTGGTGGTCGTTCTGGTCGCGGTGGTGGTCGTTTTGGTCGTGGAGGAGGTCGTTTTGGGAAATCACCGTGTCAGATTTGTCACAAACCTGGTCATGATGCTTCAGTATGCTACTATCGTTATGCCAATTCCAGTGGTGCTAGTTATTCACATCATCGAGCTCCCTTCAATCCTTTTCACGTGGCTCCTCGTGCTGTTTATCCTGTGCAGCTTGCTTATGCTTCTCCCAGAGCTGCACCTCCCAGATCTTCTGCACCACAAGCCTTTTATGCAGGTACTGAAGCTAGCAGTGCAAACCAGTGGTGGTATCCTGACTCAGGAGCTTCTCATCATGTTACTCCTGATGCCTCTAATGTGTCTGACTCTGCCTCCGTGCCTGGAACTGAACAAGTTTTCATAGGTAACGGCCAAGGTTTGTCCATCAACTCTGTAGGTTCTATGTCTTTTCCCTTACCTCACAAACCTCATCTATCTCTCACTCTTAACAATCTCTTACATGTCCCTCACATCACCAAAAACCTTATGAGTGTGAGCAAATTTGCTCAAGATAATTCTGTATTTTTTGAATTTCATCCTAAGTTTTGTGTTGTCAAATCTCAGGCTACTTCTGAAGTCTTACTCAGTGGTCTTGTTGGTGCTGATGGCCTCTATAAATTCTCCAATCCAGCTGCTCCTCCGTTGTCCAAGTCTTCTTCCTCTTATAGTTCTAGTCATAGTTATCCTGCAGCATACAATTGTAATACTTCCTATAGGACAGATGTTATAGATTCTATATCTCAGTGTACTGAATCTGTTGCAAATCATACTATAAATCCTTTGTCTTCTTGTAATGAATCTTGCAATTATAATGTTACAAGTACCTTTTTCAATCCTTCTCTAAACTCTGTCAGTACTGTTTTACCTTCCTCACACTTTAATGCTGCAAATTCTATTGCATCCAATAAATATGTGCTTTGGCATACTAGGCTGGGACACCCCAATCATCATGCCCTCACTGAAATCTTCAAACTGTGTAATCAGTCCTTTCCATCTAAACCCCCTGCTGAGTTATGTCATGCTTGCTGCATTGGCAAGTCTCATAGACTTCCTTCTTCTTTATCTACCACAGTTTACTCTCATCCTTTTGAGCTGGTTGTATGTGACCTTTGGGGTCCTGCCCCTATGCAATCTTCCAGTGGTTATACCTATTTCCTAACCTGTATTGATGCCTTCTCTAGGTTTGTTTGGGTTTTTCCTCTCAAACTTAAGTCTGACACCATGGTTCAGTTTCTTCAGTTTAAGAAAATGGTTGAACTTCAGTTCAATTGTCCCATTAAATGTGTCCAAACTGATGGGGGAGGTGAGTTTAGGCCTCTTACCAAATATCTCACAGATTTAGGGATTGTTCACAGATTCACTTGTCCCCATACACATCACCAAAATGGCCTTGTTGAACGTAAGCACAGGCACATTGTTGAGACTGGTCTCACACTCCTTGCTCAGTCCACCCTTCCCTTAAAATTCTGGGATCATGCTTTTGTCACAGCTGCATATCTCATTAACAGACTTCCTACACCTATACTTGACAATGTCTCACCTTATTTTAAATTACTTCACAAAAACCCTGACTATACTATCCTTAAAGTCTTTGGCTGTGCATGTTATCCTTTTCTTCGTCCCTATAATTCTCATAAACTTGATTTTAGATCTCAACTGTGTATTTTCCTTGGATACTCTACCTCTCACAAAGGCTATAAATGCCTTGCTTCAGATGGTCGCATTTTTATTTCCAAGGATGTTGTTTTTAATGAAGCAAATTTTCCTTATTCCACCTTGGTTTCTTCTTCAAAATCTGTCTCTCTTCCTAACACTCCATCCTCTTCCTCTCCCTCTCTCAGTTTTCCTCCTGTTCCCTCTGCTCCCTCTACTTCTAATCTGTCTTCTATGCCTTCTTCTTCCTCAAATTCTGTTTTTCCTCAACTTAGCAGTCCCACTATTTCTAATTTTTCTCCAATCTCTTCTTCCTCTTCCTCTGCTGCTCCCTCTAACAACTCTTATTCTTCTGGTCAGCAACCTATCCCTCAACCTCTCACTGCCATTCCCATTACCTCTTCTCCTTCTTCCTCTCCTGCCCTCATTCTCTCTGATCCAGCTGAAGCTAGCACTCTTTCTCCCTCCTCTTCATATTCCTCTCCTTCAGTTGGTCCCTCCCCTGGCCCTAGTCCTATTTCCCACCCTGCTGCCACAGCTTTACCTTCCATTCACCCTCAAAACATCCACCCTATGCAAACTAGAGCCAAAAGAGGAATCACCCTTCCTAGACTTCACCCTACTCTATTAATAGCCCACCTTGAACCTACATCTGTTGAGCAAGCCTTGGCTGCTCCTAACTGGTTTCAGGCCATGAAGGAAGAACATCAGGCACTGCTGAGAAATCAGACCTGGACTTTGGTGAAAGCTCCTGCTGGAAGGAAGCCTATTGGATGTAAGTGGGTGTTCAGGACTAAGGAGAATCCTGATGGTTCCATAAACAGGTATAAAGCCAGATTAGTGGCTAAAGGGTTCCATCAAAAGGCTGGTGATGATTTTCAAGAGACTTTTTCTCCTGTCATTAAACCTGTTACTGTGAGAATTGTTCTTTCTATTGCTGTTACAAACAGGTGGCCATTGCAGCAGATTGATGTTAACAATGCCTTCCTCAATGGCACTCTTGAAGAAGAAGTCCTTATGCAACAGCCCCCTGGCTTTGAAGTTGCTGACAGAACTCTTGTTTGCAAGTTAAATAAGGCTATTTATGGTTTAAAACAGGCTCCTAGGGCCTGGTTTGATAAGCTAAAGTGTGCCTTGGTTCAACTCGGGTTTAAGGCTAGTAGATGTGATCCTAGCTTGTTTTTGTTGCATCAAGGTAAACTTCAGATTCTAATTCTGGTCTATGTTGATGATATAATCATCACGGGTAGTTCTGCTCCTTTTATAGCTTCCTTGATCAAGCATCTCAATAATTCTTTCTCTCTCAAACAGCTGGGACAACTTGATTATTTCCTAGGGATTCAAGTGACTCATCTCCCTAATGGTTCTCTTCTCTTATCTCAGACTAAGTACATCACAGATTTGCTTTCAAGGCTTAATATGTTGAATGCCAATGGCATGCCTACTCCCATGGTCTCTAGCAGCAAATTGTCCAAGGTTGGGTCTGCTGCGGTTGATGACCCTACTCAGTTTCGGTCTGTGGTTGGTGCCCTTCAATATGCTACCTTAACTAGGCCAGAGATCTCTTTTTCAGTCAACAAAGTCTGTCAGTTTTTGTCCAATCCTTTAGAGGATCATTGGAAGGCTGTTAAAAGAATCTTAAGGTACCTAAGTGGTACTCTGCACCATGGTCTTCTCCTTCAGCCTGCTCCTATTCAGCAACCAATGCAGTTGCTAGGGTTTTGTGATGCAGACTGGGCATCAGACCCTGATGACCGGAGATCTACTTCAGGGGCCTGCATATATCTTGGGCCTAATGTTGTTTCCTGGTGGTCCAAGAAGCAACAGCTTGTTGCAAGGTCCAGTGCTGAAGCGGAATATCGCAGTATGGCTCAGCTAGCTGCTGAACTCATTTGGATTCAGTCCTTGCTCAAGGAACTCCATTATTCCTCTCAAGTTCCTAAGATCTTGTGTGATAACTTGAGCACTGTTACTTTGGCTCACAATCCTATTCTTCACAACAGGACTAAGCATATGGAGCTTGATATTTTCTTTCTGCGAGAGAAAGTACTCAGCAAAAGTCTGACTGTTGTTCATGTACCAGCTCAAGATCAATGGGCTGACATTCTCACTAAGCCCCTCTCTGCTGCCAAGTTTGTTCCTCTTCGTTCCAAGTTGCGTGTGTATGATAAGGCTGCTTTGACAAGTCTGCCATCAGCTTCTAAGGGGGACTAATAGAGTAGTTTACTAATATGCCCTTCATTTTATCTTTCTTTTCTGTTTTGCTGAGCTGTCAGGTTTGTTAGTGGTGTGCTGTTAGCTTGTTATGCGCCTCACACCTTTTCTGCTTTGTATCACATGGCTATATATAGTAGCCTCTTGTATTACTGTTCATCATATAATACAATGAGAATTTCTTTTCATTCTCTCTCTTTACCTTTTTCTATCAGCAAGTAACAAAACTAGAAAAAATTTGATTGATATGATTAGAATTTGCTCGATGCGCTATATATGTACGAAGCACTATTTTAGGACAAAACATCCATTATATCTTTCTTTTTGTACATATTACGGGATTTGGTGTTTGTGAGTTTGTTTACGTGATTATCGTCACTCTATATAATAGCATTGGTAATGGTGCTCGACAACAAAATGTAAACAAATTTGCGATGTGATTTCCATTATAAACTCAACGAACCTGGAGTCTTGAAGATAGATGAACCTCAGGAGACCCAACGGATGTCCCTTGTTTCATGATTTCATAGTCCTGAGATCCTGTAGCTGGTGGGCGGTGAACCGAGTGCACTGCAGATAGATGGGATAACGGTACAGACTCTTTGATGCCATCCATTTGATGAGACACCCATAGAAAAAATTTAAAAAAGAAACTCAGAGTCAAAGATTTCCGGAACTCTACCATTCCACCAGGAGCATCGTCCTTAATTACTATATCCTTTTGCAGAATTTTCAATGCATTTTTCAACAGATCTTGGTCCCAAATCTTGTCAATGAGAAATTCCTTAGTTTTAATGGCAGAAAGTGAACATGGTGCCACCCCACCATAAACAATCGATGCATCGGCAACAACCCAGTTATCACTATGTTCCTGAAGATGAACACGAATACCAGCATTTACAATTGCAATATCATCATCCCTTCTATGGGACTGTTTAAATTCTTTCACAAACTCAAAGGTCTTATTCCATGGCAAGAATACTGAGAGCAAGATTTCATCATACGCCAAATCCACCTTGCGATAACCCAGGAAGAAATTTTCTGCCAGTACTGTTTTGATGTTTCCTTTTGAGTCAATAATTCGAAACTTTGCTCTAGCTGCCATCCAGAGAGGATTCAAGTCTGATATTGGGCTGGCAGTACATATATTTCCACCGATTGATGAAACATTTCTTATCTGTAATCCAGCAAACCATTTCAGTTGCTCAATAAAGGCTTTACAAGATGAAGTTTCATGAGCAGCTCGCTCAGTCACAACCTTCCGGAAAAAATTCAAGAGAATGGATAATCTCACTGCAGCACCTATTTCTATGCCATCATCCCTAGCTTCCAAAACATTTAGTTCTGGCACATGCATTACAGAAACCAGAACTTGATATTGTATTCTCTTTAGTCTCGTCTCAATTCCTACCTCAGTATTACCGACTATCAACTTTGCATTAGGATATTTGGCTTTTAAATCCAATACGTGTTGAAGTGTTATAGGTCGATACCACATTAGCCCGCCAAATCCAGTCAAATTTAAGAAGGTTGGTTTCTTTAACAACAGTTCAGGAGGAAAAATAAGTTCCTTTTCTGTATATTTGGTCCCATCTACTTCATTATAGGAAGTAGGTTTATGTCTATCAACACTGTCTACACATCTATCATTAACACTGTCCACACATTTATCATTTACACTGTTTAGATTACACGAACAAGGTTTCCCGGTTGACGGGCAAACAGACTGGCCATCTTGAAGGCTCGGTGAAGAAACGCCAGTATATAATATATTACTAGTTTTGGCAAAGACACGGAATGCTTCAAGTATTGCTCTGTAACCTGTGCACCGGCATAAATTTCCTGCAAGACATTCTTCTATTTGTTCTTCAGTAGGCGGTGTTCGACTTGACCGCAATAAGGCATACATGGACATAACAAAACCAGGTGTACAAAATCCACATTGTGAACCGTGAGTACGAGCCAGAGATTCCTGGAGAGGATGTCACACAAATATGTTCAAAGTCTAGATTACTAAATATAAATCTAAAATAAAAGATCATAACCAAAGCCAATAAATAATCACAACATGAGCCAAATATATAAAAGATATTTTAAACAATAGCAGTGCATCACCTGGATAGGGTGCAATCCATGCCTGCAGCTTCCAATTCCCTCCACTGTAATCACATGCATCCCTTCAACAGAATATAGAGGTGCTAAGCAAGCATTGACTGCATAGTGTCTGAAAGAATATTTCCAAACTAAAATCGTAAGCTTGATTTAATACAAGAACGAACCGTCGTTTCAAAAGTAGTAGGAGCGTTAAACACGAGCACAGCGTGAGAAAGAAAAACTTACAAGCTTTTCCTCAAATTTGTATCATAATGAGAAACCATAACAGTGCAAGCCCCACAACCACCTTCCCCGCAGCCTAGTTTAGTCCCCGTAAGACCTATATCTTTTATACCAAAGAGAGTGGAAAACTATAATCAGTTTAGCTTCTACACATATGATTAAAAAAACAAAATTTAAATTAAATCATGAAGTTTAGGGTTGGTAATCAACCAAACCATCTCGAAACTAGTTCAATACTAGATTTTCCAATTAACTCATTGAACCAAACTACTTTAACTTAAGCTAAAAAACGATCTTATTAAGTGTTTATCACATAAAGTGCTTATGAATAAACTATTTCTATAACCAGAGATAAAATAGTCCTTATCAGATGTTTCCATAAACTATGACGAGAGTTTAAAGAAATAAGCTAAAAAAACTTATGTATATGTAATAGGTTGTTTGCATAAACTCACAAACAATGCTTATATTAGTAGGTAAGTTCATATAAACCAATTCAAAAAAAACCTAAATACAGCTTAAAAGTTAATTTATGAAATAAATTATCTGAAATTGAGTTATCTACATTTTTTTTATTAATTCAACTTGTTTTATTCATAAATAGGATGCATGTGTGTTTGGTTATGCGGTCACTAGAATTGATTATAAGTGAATTGATTTTGTAGAATTGATTATAAGTGAATTGATTTTGTAGAATTGATTCAGGTTAAAAGTGAGTTGGATGTAAAATGATTTATGTTCGAATATATTTATGTAAAAGTGACTAGAACAACAATTTTCAAAGTTAAAATCACGCTTAAACTCAAAATCTACAAATTCTAGCTTCAAGTAAAATCAATTCTGGATGCATAATCAATTCTAGATGCAGAATCAATTTTAGATGCAGAATCAATTCTCCAACTCAAAATTTTTCCAAAATCAATTCTACAACTCTAAAATTGTTTTTGACTCTTCCGAAACCTAAATCAAATATTCTTTGAACTCATTTGATTCATAAACTAGCTCAAATCATCTCTTATGGTGCGTGAAAAGATTTCGATTCAGCAAAAAAATAAACCGAAAATAAATTAAGCTGTTGAATTGAAGTTGAAGAGCGTGAATATAGCAATCTAAGTAAAAGCTGAAGAAATCGGAATCGATTAAGCTTGTTGATTAGAATTGAATTGAAGAAAACGAAACGGAAAATGAAGTGATGCACAATTGTATACCTCTGAGATACTCAAGTAAAGTGAAATGAGCTAATCCATCAGGCAAAACCCTACGAACTCCATTAACGTATAATACAGGAGAATCGTTTGAAGAAACCTGCAAATCGTGCTCAACTTGATCCATCTTCTTCAATGATCCCATTTTCTTCTTCTTCCTTTTTCTTTTCTGTTTGTTTATCTAGTGTTGTTATTGTAAATAAATAGGAAATAAATGAGAGAAATAAAAAACAATAAACTGTTATGATTTGTGTGGATATACTTTCTTTATAAAGAATAATTATTAGTTATGTGATTGGTGTGATTATTTTGGATGAAGACGAAAGAAGCCAACTCAGAAGGAGTTCTAGTCCTGATCCAAGGCTCAAGTCAAAGATATGTCACACTGTCTATTCGATCCAAAGATAGAAGTGAGAGATTTGTACTTTTTGCATTATATTGAATATTGATGATTAGTTATCCATTAAACAAAAGGCGGTTAAGTAATTTTTTAGGGGGTATATAATTTTTTATTTAGAAAATTTATTTATCATAAAATATTTCGGTTTATTGATGTAATTTTAATTTTTATCTTTTAATTATATAATCTAATTAATACTCTTAATCGACTAATCTATTGTTTTCTCATTTTATATTAATGTCAATTTGAATACATTAATAATTGAATTTGATAAAATTATTATTTTTTCTTTTATTTATTATATTTTTTAATCGATGTAAAAGTGTCAAATATAATCCTTATTTTAGAAATGAGAGAGTATTTGTTAATTGGTTGGTATAAATTTATATTTCATATAAGGGTTAATACTTAATAGCACTTTTGTCTACGGCGGTGATTTTTAATTTTCCCTCTAAATTGATTTTTGTAAAACCAATCTTGTTATTTGAAGATTATGTTCATTAAAACCTTTTTGTGAGAAAATTCACTCAAGGATTTTATATGGCATGATGGGTAGCAATTAACTTTATTTTCTTTATTTTTTTTAGAGTGATGCGAGAAATAAAATAATGCCAAATCATAAAAGACATTACAAAATAAAATATTTTTTGGTCCTTCATCTCTCACCATAAAATGTAAAAGAAGTTGAATTAGGGTTTTCAAATGGGAGGTAGTAAAAATTTCTTAATCGGTACTTCAAATGGAAGACAAATACCTAAATATGGTTGCAATCATTTAATGAAGATTTGGGTTTCAAATATGACGGAAAATTCCGAGGAAGTTTTGGAGATGCAGGAATTGGCAAAAGGTACGAATTTCTGGAAATTCATATTATTATGGTGTTTGTTATATCTCTTTCTTCCTTAAATTCATAATTTTCCTTATGATCTTATATGTAGGCAGATATTAGTTGTGATTTGTTTATCTAGGATGATGAGCTTGATGAAATGGATTGGAAATCTGGAATTAAGGCAGTTGACAAAAATTTAGAAGTGGATTGCAACAATGGTGAAGATATGGTTGGTTATGTAACACCCTAAATCTCTGACTCTTTATTCATAAAATATATACAAATAATATCTCAAATCTGGGTGTTACACATGCTCATGATATCACTTCATAAAAATAATAATAATAGTAAATAGCAGCGGAACTCAAATATCAATCATATTTTAGTTGTCTTTAGGGGTGGAAATAGGCTAGGCTAGGCTGGGCTTTATAAGGCTTGGGTCTGGCCTACGATAAACTTAAAAGGTCTGAGTCTGGCCTATGGCCTATTATAGGCTCTCTTTTTTGGCCTGGCCTGGCCTGAAAGCCTATTTACAAGCCTTATTCTCATTATGGTTCTCAATTATTCCATATTACTTAAGAAGCTTTATAGGCTGACCTATATATACATATATAGACCGGCCTATTTAGCCTTTGTTCTAATATATATATATGCATATATAAGTGTCTTTTTTTCTAATATATATGCATATACAGGACAACCTATTTACCATATTTTTAATATATATGAAAATATAGGTCGGCCTATAAGGCTTCATAGGCTTTTTTAATAGCCTAAGCCTGACCTATTTAATTAAATAGGCTTTTAAAAAAGCCTAAGTCTGACCTTTTTATTAAAAAAGTCTGGCCTGGCCTAGCCTTAAGTAGGCTAGGCTATAGGCCCATGTAGGCCGGCCTGGCCTATTCCCACCCTAGTTGTCTTAATAAAATAAGTACTTCATATAACTAATTAATCAACTTCGAAAATACAAAGTAATTAATAAATATTCTCGTCCTAGTGTTACAGATCAGAACTTCAACTAAACTAAATAACGCAGAAAAACACTAAATAAATGAAGAGGCCTCAACATCATCCTCCATATCAAACAATAATTAATCCTCTACCTAGTTAATTGTACTTCAAGGCAGTACATAACACCACAAACAAAGCAAACAAGAGTGAGAATACTCTTAAAATATGTTAGCGGTGCAAAAGATAGCAAGGGTAGCATCATTCATAACAATTATCAATGTATGAATTATTCACAACAAGAACAATTTACTCATATCTCAACCAAGCACAATCGAACAATCACCATCTCATGAATATTATTCACAACAATTCACTAATTATAATAATAACTCGAACACAAAGTAGGTATGTATGCAATGCAGCAACTCCTCGACTCTTTACGCATGTGGTACAAATTTGGAAATCAAATGTATTACTGATTTAGTCCACTCACCAATGGTTCCCCTTATAACCATGAACGTCATAGACCCCCCCCCCTTTTTAAATCAGGGCTCGACACTGATCCCCTTTTATGAATCAACGACTCGTCACTGTCTCCCCTTCTAAACCAGTGACACAACATTAGACTGAAGTTCATACACCATGATGCATGAAATGCAACAACACATACAGATGTAATAATCATCATCGGTTCCCCTTCGAACCACATATGTCGCCAATAAGGTTGGCGTCTCAATATAACAAGTATGACATGCAATTATAACTCACCAATACAAATCATACAAGCATTCAACAACACATGTTTATACATCTATAAAGTATTCACATATATCTTAAAGCATATCAATTTTATTCACCAACTAGTAAAACACAACAAAACAACAACCAACAACTCGTTGGAATTGGAAATAGCCCGAAAAATTGAGTCGGCGACCCAAAACTAGTCAACGCAGTCATGACGGTCAACAGTCGTCATGATGTCTCATCTTCCCACACACTTGTGGTTTGATAACTTTTTACTTCTCTGACATTTGACATATACTTGCGGTGTGTCAAGTTTTTGGCGCTGTTGTCGGAGACCAATTGCGTTAATATTGAAATTCTATTTGATCATCGTAGAGACTAGAGTTTTATTTTTCTGTTTATGAGAAGAATGTGTTCTGCTGACAATTTAGTTGAACCTGTTGACGAGATCGAGTGTTTCTTATGAGAAAGACGTTGAACTCAAAGACAGCTCACAATGGCTGCTCCTATTGTTGGTACAAAACCTTTGAAAGATTATATGATTCCCATGGAAGAGGAACCACATTGTAGTATCATGCATCCGCCTATCGAGGCAAATAATTTCAAACTTAAACCTTCATTGATAGGCATGGTTCAACATAACCAATTTTCAGGGTTAGCTATAGAAAAACTGAACCTGCATTTTTCTATCTTTGTTGATAACTGTGGTACTGTTAAGGCAAACGATGTTGACCAAAACGTTATTTGCTTAAGGTTGTTTCTGTTCTCCCCAAAAGACCGAGCACGAGCTTTGCTCCAATCCTTGTCGGCTATTCCATCACTTCTTGGGCACAATTAAAAGCATCTTTTCTTGCGCGGTATTTTCCACCGAGTAAAACAGCCCAAGTTAGGAATGAGATAAATAATTTTAGGCAGGACAAGGGTGAATCTCTGCTTGACGCGTGAGAGTGTTTCAAGGACTTTGTAAGACTTTTCCATTTCCTTGGGCTTGAAAAGTGGATGATAATTCATACCTTTTATAATGGTCTCCTTCACAATATAAGGATGACCCTTGATGCGGCTTCCGGCGGAGCCCTTATGAATAATCCAAAAGATATGGCCTACAATCTTATAGAGGAAATGGCCAGGAACCATCATTCTTGGTGAAGCGTGCGACAAAGCACCACCAAAACCACCCCTATAACCGGGGGGGATATATGAAGTGAATGCTTTCGATCACATGAATGCTAAGGTCGACGCACTTTATAAGAAAATTGATGAGTTAAGCATCACTCCTACTGCCCCTACCCATGTTACTTATGTTGCCCCCGCTTCACTCAATTGTGAGATTTGTGAAGTGAATGGGCAATTGGGCATACTGGTAATGATTGTCAAATGATTCTCACTGGAGGATCTACTCAGGAAAATATCAATTATTTGAACAATCAGAAAAACAATCCATACTATAATACTTACAACCCCGGGTGGCGTGACCACCCAAATTTTTATTGCAAGAACAACCAACCACAATAAGCTGCGAGACCTCCGAATTTCCAAAAATTTGTGACAACTACTCCTAAGAAGACCAACTTGGAACTTCTAATGGAAAATTTTGTAATGACGCAGACACGTCAAAACGAAGACTTTAGGAATCAAAACCTTCACACTAATGAGGTACTTAGGCAGCTGACCACCAAAGTGGAAAATATTGTTACCCACAACAAAATGTTGGAAACTCAATTTTCCCAAGTTTCACAACAACGAACTTCTTTTTTTGTCCCTCAATGGTCATTTTCGGGGCAACCCGAGCAAAATCCTAAGGGACAAATGAACGTCGTGACAACAAGAAGTGGTAAGCCTTTGGTTGCCCCTAAAGAAAAGGGGAGCAAGAAATAAAAAGAAAAGGTAAAAGAGGGTGAATGTAGTGCTAGTAAGGATATTGAGGAAGCTGAGGTTAGTGAACCGACACCTCCTGAAAAGGACAGTGTTGGCGAAGTTAAATATGAGGCATTATATATTGCCCATGCTCCTTACAAACCACCTATTCCCTTTCCGCAAAGATTTTTGAAGGCCAAGGTAGAGGCTCAATTCAAAAAGTTTGTGGAACTCCTTAAAAAAATCCACATCAATGTGCCCTTACCGAGGCGTTATCCCAAATGCCCACCTTGAAGGTGTGAAAAACACAATAAAGGGGGGTTTGAATTGGGTTTTTCCAATAAAAAAATATTCTTTAAAAATAATCCCCTTTACAAATAACCTCAACTTCTTGATAATAAAACAAGAGAAACCAAAAAGAAAGAACACATTATGTTTATACTAGTTCACTTGAGAAACCCTCAAGCTAGTCTAGTCCACCTGCCAAAGTGATTTTGCCTCTCTCAAGCGAGGTCTTAATCTACTAATCAAACTGATTAATACAATGCACAAGCCAAACTGCAAGTGACTAACAACAATCTCTAAGACACAATAGTCCTAGACTTCTCAAGATTTCTGACCTAACCGGTCTTTCAAGGAAACAATCTTTAAGACACACTAGTCCTAGACTTCTCAAGAATCCTGACTTAACCGGTCTCTTAAGGAAATCAAACAACTGTTTGAAAAATAATTTGTTTACAGAATATTGCTTCTACACAAGCTGATATGTAAACAAATTTAAGAACAAAATGACTTAAGAATAATATGAACAATAGAGTGTATAAGCAATGAAGATTAACCACTCATTCTTGAAGTTTTCAAGCCTTTATATAGCCATGCATGTGATATGACCGTTGAAGGACATTTCTGACATTTCAAAATTATGGCAGCTTAAAAGACTGTGGGGGACAAATAGTATATTTGCATCCGCCCTATCCGGAGTGGAGCAAAGCGTCCTCATCGTACCGTTGTACTGTTGTACCACGTTGCTTAGTCTTCTCAACTTCCTTACTTTAGAGGCTTCTGAGAGCATGAGTTAGAAGAAGGGAAAACGTAACTTGGGTCTTAAAAGCTTCAAGCCTTCAGAGTCTGCAGAGCTACATCTTCAGAGTTTTCAGCACTTGGTCTTCAGAACCCGTTGTCTAAGAAGCATAAGTCTTCAGCATCTGGACTTGTTCATCTGAACTTCTATATCAGAGTCATACAGATTCAGAATCTTCTGAAGCAAATGCTAGCGTTCAGCAGAACAAATGTAGCGTAGAAGCGGAACAATTCTCTTCTAATAACTTAGCCACGCTATTTATCAGAAGCAGAGCCTGTTTGTTAAATTCTCAAAAATAACAAACATTAGAATACCAAAATTGTTCATACAAACATACTTGTTTGTTATCATCAAAACTCAGAGGTATTATTGCAGAACCAAACCTTGTTCTAACAATCTCCCCCTTTTTTATGATGACAAAACTATGTGTTAGTTCTTGTATTGGCTGGAATTTTGGTAAAACAAAGTTGAACAATGTTGATGTCATATGTCTGATGTCATAACATTGGTTCCTAACATTAGCTGTTGCAGGGTTGAAGTTTTATATGCTGATGTTATAAGTGATGTCTTGACATCACTATATCAGAACATCAGAACATCAGAACATCAGATTGTGATGTTTTAGGGCTGCGCGTGTTAGTGAGGTTTGAGGAGATCTGTTAGAGTGATTGGATGCGAATATATTGGAGAAGAGATTTCCAATCAGATATATTTGCAGATTATGGAGTAGATTCTGTAACCAACATTAGGGCTGATTTGGAGAGATTTTAAAGATTTAAAGATAAAATTTGTTTTAATATCATATATTTTTAGAAGAGATCCAAGCCCAAGTCAGAAGGGTATAAAAGCAGCCTCAACCCTTATTGGAAGACGACGAAGAAAGGAGAGAAAAAGACTGAGTGTCATTTGAGTCTTCGTGTGTGTTTTTGTAAACCATTCGTGTGTGAATTGGTGTTACTATTTTGAGTTATAAGTGTATTCACTCTAGAGCTTTTAAGCAAGAGTGTGTTGTTCTTGATCAAAGCTGTTAAGCAGAATTAAGTTGGGTGATTAGTGTGTAATCATTGGATTGTATCACTTTGGTGAATTAGGGAGTGAGTGGTTTCTCTTACCTAAGTGGTTTCTTAGGTAGAATTGTCATTGGGTAGTGATTAAATTAGGTTGATGTCAACTGGGATTGTTGAGTCTGTAATTTGATACTACTAATAGTGATTTTCCTCCCTGGCTTGGTAGCCCCCAGACGTAGGTAGTTAGACCGAACTGGGTGAACAATTCTTTGTGTTATTTACTGTTGCTTTTACCTTGTTCGTATAGCAGATTGTGTTGTTGTGACATCACACTTAACATCACACATCTGATACCAGAATTTCAATTGGTATCAGAGCAGGCATCCTGCTCTGCATCTGGGTGAGATCTAGGGCTGATAATTTCTGGTTCAATGGACAAGGAGACTGGTGGATTTGTGAATAGACCCCCTATTCTAGATGGCTCTAATTATGACTATTGGAAACCACAGATGGTTACCTTCTTGAAGTCTTTAGACAGCAGGGCTTGGAAGGCTATTGTGAAATAATGGAAATATCCTGTTATTGTGGAAAATGATGAGAATGGAAAGGAAGTAGAGGGTAGCTCAAAACTGAAACCTGAAGAAGAATGGACCAAGGAAGAAGATGAGCTTGCCCTTGGGAATTCTAAAGCCTTGAATGCCATATTCAATGGTGTTGATAAGAACATCTTCAGGTTGGTCAACACTTGTGAAGTAGCTAAGGAAGCATGGGATATCTTGAAGACTACTCATGAAGGGACCTCTAAAGTCAAGATGTCAAGACTTCAACTATTGACAACAAAGTTTGAAAATCTTAAGATGAAGGAGGATGAGACTATCCATGATTTCCACATGAACATCCTTGAACTGTCAAATGTTTCTAGTGCCCTAGGAGAGAGGATGACTGAAGAGAAGCTGGTGAGGAAAATTCTTAGATCTCTTCCCAAGAGATATAAAATGAAGGTGACAGCTATAGAAGAAGCCCAAGACATTAGCAAGACGAGGGTTGATGAGTTGATAGGTTCTCTTCAAACCTTTGAATTAGGAATGGAATAGGAACCTGAAAAGAAAACCAAAAGTAAAGTGTTGGTATCTAGTTCTGAAGATTCTAAGAAAGAGAATGGTGTTGAGTCTCAGGAGGAGTTGTCCCAGGCCATTGTCCATCTGGGAAGACAGTTTAATAAAGTTATGAAGAGGATAAATAAGAGTTATAATCCTAATGTCAAGAACATCACATCTGACACCAACAGATCAGGAGATCAGGGGAAGAAAACTAGTGATGAAGAAAAGTCCAATAAGGGAGTCCAATGCTATGAGTGTGAAGGGTATAGTCATGTCAAGAAGGAATGTCCTACTTATCTCAAAAAGCAGAAAAAGGGGTTATCTGCTTCCTGGTCTGATAGTGAAAGTGAATCTGAAGATGAATCAGCTAAGCTTGTTAGAGCTATGATTAAGGTTTATGAGTCAGATGATGATTCGTGTGATGATGAGGTTACTTATGAAGAGCTTGTTGCCTCGTATAAAGAACTGTGCATGAGAAGTGAACAAGTGTGTCTTGAAGGAGAGAAGCTTAAGAAAACCATAGTGCAGTTAGAGGCTGAAAAGACTGAACTTAAAAATGAAGTCAGTATGCTTAACTCTAAATTGGATTCTATGACCAAAACTGTCAGAATGTTGAACAATGGTACTGATGCTATAGACAACATTCTTAGTATTGGGAAAATTGCTGGAGACAAAAGTGGTTTGGGATTCAACAATTTTGCAGCTTCTGATGATGGTATTACCAGCTCCCAACCAGTGATGTTAAAACAAATGTTTAAACATCCTGACAGGAGTCCTTCTAGGAAGAAATTCAGGCGTTGGAGATGTCATCACTGTGGGCGTTTTGGACACATAAAGGCCTATTGTTATAAGCTACATGGGTATCCTCAGAAGGCACATCAGTATACTCCCACACAGAAGTTTCCCATAGGTAATCAGGCCTTAAATTCTAAGAAGCAATGGGTTCCAAAAGGTAAAGTTACCAGCTTAATAGCTCATACTTCTCTTAGGGTTTCTACCAAAGAAGACTGGTACTTTAATAGTGGGTGTTCAAGACACATGACAGGAGTTAAAAATTTGTTGGTAGATGTTAAGCTTCATTCTTCAGGTCATGTTACATTTGGTGATGGTGTTAAAGGAGAAATCAAGGGGATGGGAAAGCTGAATTGTGCTGGTGCTCCTAGACTGGATGATGTTCTACTTGTCAAAGGGTTGACAGCAAACTTGATCAGTATTAGTCAACTTTATGATCAAGGATTCAAAGTAGACTTTACAAAATCTGAGTGCAATGTCACAAATGAGAAAGGAGAAGTCATCATGAAGGGTGTTAGGTCTAAGGACAACTGTTATCTATGGCTGCAATAAGACTCAAGTACCTCAACATGTGTGTTTGCTAGAGATGATGAAGTCAAAATCTGGCATCAAAAGTTGGGACATCTTCATCTGAAGGGTATGAAAAGAATCATATCCTCAGAAGTTGTCAGAGGAATTCCTAAACTCAATATTGAAGAGGGAAGAGTTTGTGGAGATTGTCAAATAAGGAAGCAGACCAAGATGTCACATCAGAAGCTTCAACATAACACCACCTCCAAAGTTTTGGAACTTCTTCATATGGACTTGATGAGACCTATGCAGGTAGAAAGTCTAGGAAGGAAGAAGTATGCTTATGTTGTTGTAGATGACTATTCGAGGTTCACCTGGGTGGGCTTCATTAAAGACAAGTCAGAGGTGTTTAATGTTTTTAAAGATCTTTGTCAAAGACTCCAAAGGGAAAAGGAGAGTAATGTTATTAGAATAAGGAGTGATCATGGAAGAGAGTTTGAAAATAGAAAGTTTGCTGAATATTGTTCTGCTGAAGGCATAAGTCATGAGTTCTCTTCTCCAATCACTCCTCAACAAAATGGAGTTGTTGAAAGGAAGAATATAACTATTCAAGAGTCTGTTAGGGCAATGATTCATGCCAAAAAGCTTCCTTACCATTTCTGGGCTGAAGCTATGAACACTGCTTGCTATATTCACAACAGAGTTACTTTGAGAATGGGCACTTCAGCTACTCTGTATGAACTATGGAAAGGAAGAAAGCCAAATGTGAAGTACTTTCATGTTTTTGGAAGTAAATGTTACATTTTGTCAGATCGTGAACAGAGGAGAAAGTTGGATCCTAAAAGTGATGAGGGAATCTTTCCAGGATACTCTACAAATAGCAGAGCTTACAGGGTTTTCAACTCCAAAACAAAGGTTATGATGGAATCTATAAATGTGGTGATTGATGACATTGATAAGCAGGAAGATGTTAATGTCCTGGATGATGTTGAAACATCAGTTGAAGAAGTCACAGAAGAAACTGAAGACAGAAGTGGGTCTCCTAGTCATGTTGATGCTGAGCCTGAACCTGAACAATCTAATAAAGAACCATCTATTAGAGTGCTAAAGGACAATCCTAGGGAGCTTATCATAGGTGATCCTAAGTCAGGGGTTAGCACTAGATCAAGAGAGGTTGTGTCAAATTCTTGCTTTGTTTCTAAAATTGAGCCCAAGAATGTCAAAGAAGCCTTGACTAATGAGTTTTGGATTAATGCCATGCATGAAGAGCTGGAATAATTCAAAAGGAATGAAGTGTGGGATCTTGTACCAAGGCCTGATGGAGTTAATGTGATTGGCACCAAGTGGATTTACAAGAATAAATCTGATGAATAAGGAGTGGTCACCAGAAACAAGGCCAGATTAGTTGCTCAGGGATACACTCAGGTTGAAGGAATTGATTATGATGAAACCTTTGCTCCTGTGGCAAGACTGGAATCTATCAGATTACTCTTAGGGGTGGCTTGTAATTTCAAATTCAAGCTTTTTCAGATGGATGTTAAGAGTGCCTTCTTGAATGGTTACTTAAATGAAGAGGTGTATGTTGATCAACCAAAAGGATTTATTGATCCAACATTTCCTGACCATGTGTACAAACTAAGGAAAGCTCTATATGGTTTGAAGCAAGCACCAAGAGCTTGGTATGAAAGGCTTACTGAATTCCTGGTTGTGAATGGCTACAGAAAAGGAGGGATTGACAAGACCTTGTTTGTTAAAGAGGAAGGAGGAAAACTGATGATAGCTCAAATCTATGTTGATGACATAGTATTTGGTGGGATGTCAGATGCAATGGTGAAACATTTTGTGCAACAGATGCAGTCTGAGTTTGAAATGAGTCTTGTTGGAGAGCTCAACTATTTTCTTGGTCTACAAGTTAGACAAATGGAGGACTCCATATTCATTTCTCAGAGCAAGTATGCAAAGAACATAGTGAAGAAATTTGGTCTAGAGAATGCTAATCACAAGAGGACACCTGCTCCTACTCATTTAAAGTTGTCTAAGGATGAACATAGTGTTAGTGTGGATCAAAGTGTATACAGAAGCATGATTGGAAGTCTATTGTATCTCACAGCTAGCAGACCTGATATTTCTTTTGATGTTGGAGTTTGTGCCAGATATCAAGCTGAGCCTAAAGTTAGTCACTTAAATCAAGTAAAGAGGATTCTGAAATATGTGAATGGGACTAGTGACTATGGAATGCTTTACAGTCATGGATCAGGCACTGAGTTATGTAGTTTTTGTGATGCTGATTGGGCAGGGAGTGCTGATGATAGAAAAAGTACTTCAGGAGGGTGCTTCTTCTTAGGGAATAATCTGATATCATGGTTTAGTAAAAAGCAGAATTGTGTGTCTCTTTCTACTGCTGAAGCTGAGTACATAGCAGCAGGGAGTAGTTGTTCTCAACTTGTTTGGATGAAGCAGATGTTAACAGAATACAATGTCAAGCAAGATGTCATGACATTGTACTGTGATAATTTGAGTGCTATCAATATCTCTAAGAATCCTATTCAACATAGCCGAACTAAGCATACTGATATAAGGCATCATTTTATAAGAGATTTGGTAGAGGATAAAGTAGTTGCCTTGGAACATGTTGCTACAGATAAACAACTAGCTGACATTTTTACTAAAGCCTTAGATGCAAATCAATTTGAAAGTTTAAGAAGCAAACTGGGAATTTGCATTTATGAGGATTAGGTGTGCAGTTGTGATTTTGCATATGTTTAATGAAAACAACATTTTATTCAACTGCTGAAAGCATACAAGATTGGATGTTGGTACATCAAAAGCAATTTATATATGATCTAAAGATTATCCCAACCCCCTGCATCAAGAAAAGTTTTCCAATCTTCATCCCATTCATCATCAGAAGCATGGAGTTGCACCGGAGGTTTCTTGATGGTTTTTGTCTCTGGTGATTTTCTTGTTCTTGTTGCTCCTGAAGAAGTTCCAGCGACTTTCCTTGTTGTGTTCTTGGTCTTCAGTGGATCTGGCTTATTGTCCTCATGCTTATGTTGCTTTCCTGCATCTTTGTTTGACTGACTCATTCTTGTGTGGTGTCTGGTGCTGTTAGAAGGAAGAAGGCATGGACTTTATAGTACTATAAGAATCCATAGGTTGTATCGCCTGACCAGTCAAAGTTTTTGGGATATTGTGTTCCTTGGGAAGCTTGCTTTTGACCATGCCTTAATGGATGTCAGATCTTTGTGTTTGATGTTGTCAAATTGTGGCTAAAAAGGGGGAGAAGGTATGTTAGCCTATGTGTTGCCTAGTTGTCTGGTGTGGCTCTAGGCTTGAGGGGGAGTGTGCATGATTGACAACTGCTTTGAGGGGGAGTTTGGCTTTGTGCAGCTTGTTATGTGATTGCTGCTGGGTTGAAGTTTTTTTTGAAGTTTTTCCCGCTGCAGGTACCTATGATGATGGCAGAGTTTGTTTTAGCCAAAATTAGCCAAAGGTGGAGATTGTTAGTTCTTGTATTGGTTGGAATTTTGGTAAAACAAAGTTGAACAATGTTGATGTCATATATCTGATGTCATAACATTGGTTCCTAACATTAGCTGTTGCAGGGTTGAAGTTTTATATGCTGATGTTATAAGTGATGTCTTGACATCACTATATCAGAACATCAGAACATCAGATTGTGATGTTTTAGGGTTGCGCGTGTTAGTGAGATTTGAGGAGATCTGTTAGAGTGATTGGATGCGAATATCTTGGAGAAGAGATTTCCAATCAGATATATTTGCAGATTATGGAGCAGATTATGTAACCAACATTAGGGCTGATTTGGAGAGATTTTAAAGATTTGAAGATAAAATTTGTTTTAATATCAGATATTTTTGGAAGAGATCCAAGCCCAAGTCGGAAGGGTATAAAAGCAGCCTCAACCCTTATTGGAAGACAACGAAGAAAAGAGAGAAAAAGACTGAGTGTCATTTGTGTCTTCGTGTGTGTTTTTGTAAACCATTCGTGTGTGAATTGGTGTTACTATTTTGAGTTGTAAGTGTATTCACTCTAGAGCTTTTAAGCAAGAGTGTGTTGTTCTTGATCAAAGCTGTTAAGTAGAATCAAGTTGGGTGATTAGTGTGTAATCATTGGATTGTATCACTGTGGTGAATTAGGGAGTGAGTGGTTTCTCTTACCTAAGTGGTTTCTTAGGTAGAATTGTCATTGGGTAGTGATTAAATTAGGTTGATGTCAACTGGGATTGTTGAGTCTGTAATTTGATACTACTAATAATGATTTTCCTCCCTGGCTTGGTAGCCCCCAGACGTAGGTAGTTAGACCGAACTGGGTGAACAATTCTTTGTGTTATTTACTGTTGCTTTTACCTTGTTCATATAGAAGATTGTGTTGTTGTGACATCACACTTAACATCACACATCTGATACCAGAATTTCACTATGTATTTTGATGACATAATTATGTACATAACATAAAAAGGTAACTGAAATGAGAAGGTTAAGGAATACTATCCTTCAGATGAGAATCTCCCCTTAAATCTCAGACTGGATGAAGATCAAATATCTTGACTTGTGAACCATCTGGGTGAACTCCCCCTGGTTGCAATAGGTCAGATCTTGAGATCTTTAGAGTCTTGATTCAGTTTCCAGAAGTCAATTGTACCAATTGAGGTCACTAATTGAGATCTTGAAATATCAGAGCCAAAAACATTCGGATTCCATATCTCCTGAAAAAGAAAATAAGAAGACAAATCTAACAGAAATAGAAGTTTATTGGTTAGAATGTAAGCAACTTGTTTTTCATAAATTGATTATGAGAATCAAAATATCACGTTCATTATACTTCTCCCCCTTTTTGTCAAAATCCAAAAGTTGAATTTCATTAAATAAAAAATATCAGAAGATCAAAACAAAACAGAATCCTAAGGTTCAGAGCCAAAAGGAAAAAGAAAAGCCTAAGAGCCTAAGTTCCAGAGGATGAAGGATTTGTAGACAGCTTGTTCAGAATCTGTTAAAGCATATCCTGAAAAGAGTTGCTGACATCCTTCTGTTCAGCAATGCTTTCTCTGAAGATCTTATGTTCTTCTTTCATTGCCTGATGATCTTCTTTGATTTCTTCAATTGCACGTTCCAAACGCACAAAAGCAGATTCAGAGGAGGAAGCAACTAGAGTGGTTTTCTTAGCTTTCTCTGCATCTTCAGCTTCGTGTGCCAACCTGACAGCTTTAGCATTTCTAGCTTCTTCTTTGCTATAAGCCTTGCTGCTTCATCGGCTTTTTCTTCAGCTTCTTTTTGTTTTTCAGCAAGAAGCTTGAATTGCCTTATCATCTCTTTTTCTTCTTCTTTATCCTTGACTAATTGAACTGAAGCAACTTTGGAGGCTTCTGAGAAATTTGAGATCCTTTTGAACTCAGAGTCTAACCATTTCTGAAAAGCTTCCCTAGAACACTCAAGCTCCAGAGGCTTGGTGCTTGTGCTAGCTTCTGCTCTTAAGTTAGCTACCCTTTTCAAGGCCTTGTTACGAAACAGATTAATGCATTCATCAAGGGTTTTAAGAAGGGGTTTTTCGTAAATAACCAAGGCAAGGTTAGGTTCAGTAGAATTTGTTTCAAAAGGTATTGATTTAGATGTTAGTTGAGAAGTAGGTGTTGATTGCTCAAGAAAATCTGAGACTGTATAAGGCTCAGAGGTGACAATTTCAAAAGTACCAAAAATTATTTCTTCAGAGAGGTTAGGGGAACAAGGATCAGAGTGTTGAGACGCAGACTCAACAGAGTTTGTTCGAGGTTGATTGAAAGAAAAATGTAATAGATCTTGAGAAAGTGGTGAAATAGGTGTATTGAGTTAAGGAAGTTAGGCGGTTAATGATGAAGTGAAAGTATGCATGATTTCTGATGAAATGGGTGTGGTGATTGATGGGAAGGGAGTTGGTGGAATAGTAATGTCATTTATAGAGGTTGTTAGGTGTGGAACCGAAAATGAAGGTGGTTTAAAAATGACTTGAGAAGTAGAAGTGGGAATATGAAAAATGTTTGGATCAGAAGTGGTTTGTGATGATGATGTAGCATTAATCGGCTTTGTAATAGCTATTGAAACAAAGGAAGCAGGAATAGATTTACCAGATTTCTCAGAGTGAGAAGCCAGAGCTGGATTCTTGGAAATTCCATACTTGTCATCCTTCTTTCTCCTCTTAGGCTCTGAGGCCTCTTCAATATGCTTCCTTTTGCCTCTAGTAGAATCAGCAAAAGTTGGTGCTGTCATACCCCAAATTTTGACCACTAAGATTTCCCATCATTGTGTAAATCATCATCATAATATGGATGTACCTTTATGCCTCATCAATCTCCTCAAGGAATTGTTGAACATTCCCCACTATCAAAGATTAGGGTTTCAAGCACTCTCAGAGCTTTTAGACAAAGGATCTATCAAGAAATGACATAATCTTCAACTTTTCTAACCTCTCAAACATCCACAGAGGATCAAGAGGACCACCATTTCAAGAATCAGGCACAAGGTTGCAGCATTCCAAATGGATCAAGCCTCAAGATCGCCAGTGTCACCAAATTAGGGTTTTGGTCGACCAAGGCCTCCAGATGGAAATTTTACTCTAGGCATGAGCCAATGCTTCAAAGCATAACCCAAGATACTCCAAGGGACCTCATGGACCCAATCATCAAGTCAATTTAGCCTCAGGAGATGCATTCATAAAAAAAAATTCAGGAATTAGGGTTTCTTGACCTAATTCACCCCTAAGTAGACTTTTGGGACAAAACATGAGCCAAGACCTTAAGACATGGTTTAAGGGTCTCTAATAAACCACATTGATCCATTTACAATAATGGATTGATCCAAGAAGCTTGGTGCACAAGTTTCAAATTCATCTGAACCACAGTTAGGATTTTTGAAGAAAAAGTCAACTGTACCTTTGACTTTTGACCAGGATATGCTCCCAAACCTTGGGACATGATTCAATACACCCTATAACACCTATGAAATTAATCCATCAAGTTTGATTTAGGTCAAGGACTTGATTTTATAGAGGATCGCACAGTTTAGAGTTCATCTGATAAAAAGTCAACTGTGCCCAAAAGTCAAAGTTTGACTTTTTGATTTTTTGGTCAATTATAGTTCCCTAACCCTAAAATGATGTTAATGTGTGATTGAAATCATCATTCATCAAGAAAAATCGAGAAAAGTGGGATAACTTGTAAAAGGGGTAACCATAAAAAACTTAGAATTTTTCTAAGTTATGGAACAAAGTGGCTAGGGTACCAACTTCCAAGGATCATAACTTGTGATCCAAGCAACCATTTTGGCTGATCCAAAGATGGATTTGTATCTCTCATGGCATACTTTAAAAGTGTCAACTACACCTCATTCCAATTCCTCGTGGATTTTAAGTTATGGAGTTATCAAAATGGCTGAAAACATGAAATGTCACTTTTTCCAACACTTAGTGAAATTTTCACTAAGTCAGAATCTGTTTCACTTTTTTCAAAATGTAGGGACATTTTTCACTTGGATCCAAAAAGTATCAAGACAAACTATGATCACACATATGTTGTATCATATGAGATCTTTCCAAAATGGCCAAGAACTACATCAAATTCCATTTGAGCTAAGAGTTATGATAATGGCAATATGCCTTGCTGCAACTGTCATAACAAGGCAGATTTGTGCATTTTGCTCGATTTGAGCAATTTGTGCAAATGACAAACAAGTTTATCTATCTGAACACCTCAGGGGGAGACCAAGGAGGAACAAACACTGATTCATAAGCCTCCCAAGTCTTTGGAACTAAAAGTAGCATGCCAAACCTAAAAATGCCTAAAAAGGGGACAAGACTCCAATTTTGTTTTGGAGCATTCAATGGATGCACCAAGGTGACATGAACTGAGCCTTTCCCAACTGAATAAGTCAAGGATAATCTCTGAACTAGGGAACCAAAGGTCTGTGCTCTAACCTCTAGTCAATGGCTAGAGGAGACTTAAGATTCCAAAGTGATGCAATTGGACAATGAGCTGCTGTAGTTGCCATTCACTATTGCTTGCAAAAAAAACTTGCTCTACTATAAATAGAGCTCATTTGTGCTCAGTTTAAGTACACCAAAGGCCTACAACACTTGCCTTTCTCAAAATCATCTTCTCACTCTCAAAAATACCTTTCTTAACAAGTCACTATCAAATTTTTCAGTAGAGAGCAATTCCACTCAAACCAATTGCTCTAACACCTCATAAACATCATATGTGAGCTGATCAAACACTAAACACACAACTGTAACACTGATTTCTCAGAATCACCAGCCAGTTGCTCAAGTTTTCAACCAAGTTGCAGTTGAGATGCCATGAAGTGATCCAGCCATTTCCAATCAACTCCAAGCATTCAAACACATTCCATATGGTGTAGGGAAGCTGTTCAGATCATCACAACTCATCTGTAACACCTCCAACTCAAAAATCACATTGCTCTTGCTATCACGACCTTCAAGTAAGCCTAAACTTGGTCATCTCTTAATCTATGCATATTTCCTCGCACAATACTTTTGCCAAATGTTCATAATCATGCATAGAATGTTTCCCCTCAATTAATTGCTTTGTTTGAATCGTGTATCAAAATTCTCAGCCTTCATGCAAATTTTAGGGTTCTTGAGGTTTTGTCTTGATTTCTTATTCCATGCTTAAAATAAATGAAATTAAAGACCATAGACATGATCGTGAGGTGAAAACGAGCAGATTGATATGTGGATTGTGTGATTTCATCAAGTATTCAATGAGATTGGATAGAAAATGCAAATCTGAGCAAAACTCCCTCAGCGCGTGTTCTTGGCCCATGTTCTTGGCGCCTTTTTCACAAATTTGAATATTTGAATTTTGTGATTTTATTTAATTGATTCAAAAATTAATTTCTCTATGAGTTTTAATGATTTTGAGTTGATTTTTTTTTTAATAATTCACAAAAATGTTAAAATATTTTATTTTGCCAAAAAATCCCAAAAATATTATTTATTTCCTATACTTGATATTTTTGCAAATAATTAATCTTTTATTTGTTTTTTAACATTTAAAATATTTTTTCCTCCTTGATTTTCCAAATTTAATTGGTTTCCAATCATTTTGTGGATATAAACATGATTTTTGACACATTGATCCAAGATCACCACTCATTTTTCACATGTTTTCAATACTTTTTATTAATTTTTAAACAAAATTAATTCCTTTTTAAACAAAATTAGGGTTTTGATTAATTCAACCCTCATCAATCATTTTCAAACACTCATGGGCCTCTAATAGAGTGTAAGACCCAAACCCTTTTATGAAACCAAAATGATTTGGGCCTCAGATGTTGTATAAGACCCACTGTGTTTTCAAAAACCTCGGCGCAATCGTCGTTTTCAAACAAATAACCCTGGGCCTCTCCTTGAGTTGTAAGTCGCATCTCTTGTACAAAAATAACTCTTTGGACCTCTAATAGAGTGTAAGACCCAATCCCTCTTTGAAAACCAAAATAGTTTGGGCCTTAGTCATTGTATAAGACCTACGGTACTTTCAAAAATCTCGGTGCGATCTCCAGTTTAAAATAAATTCATTTGGGCCTACCCTCGTGTTATAAGTCCCATTTATTTTCTTTAAAACATGCATAGGCCTCTAATAGAGTGTAAGACCCAATCCCCTTGTACATAAAAACTTTGTGGGCCTCACATATTGTATAAGTCCCTCTGTATGATTTCCAAAACAACGGTGCGATCATCGTTAAAACCGGGGCCTCTCCTTAAGCTGTAAGCCCCAACATTCTTTTCAAAGAACCTTCTCCTTTGATTTTGAATTCAAATATATATTGTTATCAAAACTTTCTTTAATTTCTTTGTTGAACAACTAACAAAACAGCATGGAAGCTCTACAACGGGTAAGTGTTTATCCGCTTTCATTTACCGCTTTCATATGTATATAACTGTATTGTGGGGTTGTTTCATTGTAAGTCTTCTTTCACATCCTTTTATATACTTGTCACATATCCACTGTATAATACTAGTATAGTTATTTAGAGTTTTCCCCGGCAACTACATCTAGAACTAGGTAAAGCCCTGTTGGTCACTGTTAAATACAAACAAAACTAGATCCCCCGTAGGATTCCAGATACAGTCTTCCCTTCTCTTGGGGTTAAACAATATGGAACAAAGAGAAAGGCAGTATTCTCGGTGAATCGTTTCTCAGACTGTCACCCTTAGAAATTGTTAAAGAAATTCTATTCCCAAGAGTTGATCTATTCTCCATGAATAGCATCTCTTGAGTTTCTTCCAAATTCTCGAACTTTCCTGGAATGATCTCTTCTCTGTGAATTGCATTTCTTGAACTTCTCTTGGTTTAGGGACCCACAGGCTTCCTAAAAGCATCCCCGCCTCCTCTTGGGCGTTGTACAAGGACCCTTCGGCTTCTTAGAAGTTCTCATGTCTTCTCTTGGGCTTAATACAAGGACCCTAATGACCTTCTAAAGGTATAGGACAGAACTTAATCATCCTTCGTTAGAGTTATCTTTCTAAAAGGAGTCAAAACCCTCAGACCAATTTTAGGGTTGATACTCATCCCTTAAACGAGTCGGCCTCCTCTTAGGCATCATACAAAAGATAAAACTTTACCAGTAGACTTGGACAGTCTAATACCCTTGAGTCTCAAAGACATTCTCAAGCACCTTTCAAACATAGGAGAAACCCCAGATTCTGGATTAATCTCCAGCCGAGTTGAAATTTATGGGTTCTAAAACCTCATCCTTCTCCCAAAATTCCCCAACCCGGGTCAGATAACACTATCTCAAATCAGAGCCTCAAGGTTTCTGATCTATCAATTCCTTCTGCATTCCCTTGCAAGAATTAATTCCCTTCTTGGACCTGCTTCGGGATCTCAATTATCCCCGGCAATAAGATAGCCTCCTCTTAGGATTTGTATAATGATCCTTCCTCAGCAAAGTCAGCCTCCTCTTGGGCCTTGTACAAATGATTCTCCCCAGCGGAGCTAACCTTTTCAGACTCTCTTGTTGAGTCAATCTCCTTTTAGCCTCAATCTCGGGCTTCGTACGAGACATCAAAACACTCTCTTATTGAGTATAAAACACTCTTTTGTTGAGTATAAAAGATTATCTTGTTTAATCTATCCCCTTTTAGCATCTATCTCGGGCTTCGTACGAGACATCAAATCACTCTCTTGTTGAGTATAAATGACTCTCTTATTGAGTCAACTTTTTTAGCCTCCGTCTTGGGCTTCGTATAAGACAGATAAAAGTACTCTCTTATTGAGTCAACCTTTTTAGCCTCTGTCTTGGGCTTCATACAAGACATATAAAAGCACTCCCTTGTTGAGTCAGTCACTTGTTAGCACTCTCTTGTTGAGTCAACCCTTTTAGCCTCTATCTCGGGCTTCGTACGAGACAAACAATAAACACCCTCTTGTTGGGTCAATAGCCTCCTCTTAGGCTTTGTATAGAGAAATCCCCGGTTGAGTCAATCAACCTTTTAGCATCAAACTTGGGCTTTAATTAGGGTATACAATCCCTCTTTAGAGATGACAAGTTCTCTCTCAGTCAAACCTTTTAGCTTCAATCTTGGGCTTTGAACAAGACACAAATAAACCTTTTAGCCTCTGTCTTGGGCCTTGAACAAGACACCAAAACATCTTTTTTCCCCCATAGAATAGGAGGGAACTACGATCGCTCTGATTTCCCTGTTTCGTTAAACGGGAATACGTAGGCATAAGATTACAAAATCTTAGCGAGCATACTAATAAAAAAACTCAAAATCCAGTACCTTCATATATCAACCAAAAACATCAGATCTAATACCTTACCAAAAACCTCGCAAATAGTCCAGACATTGTATTCTTAAGCAAAATAACCTAAGACAGACCCCCCTTTTGATAGCATCTGTAAACCAATAGTTTTGACTGTTTAACCTCAGTATGCAAGCAGGGTTAATTGGAGACATCTATTTCCCTTCCTTAATCAACTTCACAGGATAAAAAATGAATCGAACTGTAGTACCAAAGCGATAGTGATTCGAAACCACAAAAATTACGCTGCAGAAAAATGGCGACCACAGTGGGAGGCATTCTTTCTCACAGTCTTAGGTAGAAAGCCCTAAGTTCACAAAGTATCATAGAAATGACGACTCTGCTGGGGAGTCATTGTCTGTATAGGATCATAGGACTAGAGATCTAAGGTATTAGGACAAAAATATATATACTGCTTTTCCTAATTGATATCTGTGTTTATTTTTCTGCTAATGGGAATGCGTGTGAAGTCGCATGTGGAAAGATTGAGTATACACCTAAGATAGGGGATGGCATTATACGGGTAATCTTACGGGGAGTGAATCCCAGATAGGAGGTCTCGGTCGACCATCAAATCAGTGGAGATGCCCTTTGCGGATTCAATGCCTATACGACTTCGGTTGTTGATAGCAGATTATTCCATTGGGTTATCTGAGAAGCTGAGGATTTTAGTAGACTGAAACCATTTTGTAGTGCAGAAGCTATTGGGAATAGTTGTCACGTGATACTACCCTCATTTGAGATTACTCTAAAGATGAACCAGCTTGCTTGGTGATCCGCTTGCTGCCGTCATCCGATGAGGGATCCGTGATTTTGAGAACAGGTATAAAAATCACCAGTATAAACATTTGGGGATGGGTAGAGCCTTGACTTCATGACACCGACCCTTTGACCCCATGTTTTTTCTATGTTTTTGTGTGCTGCATTCATACATTCATTTAAAAAAAACATTAAAACAAAGAAAAATTTTCTCTTCTAGTCCCTCTTTTTCAAATTAAACTAAGACAATGATTGCAAATATCAAAGAAAGAGATTGTGTTATGGATTTCGGTAGAAGAAAGACTCACAAGTACACCTTCAAGGTTCTAAAGTTAGAGGATTTAAGAAGGTTGGCAAGGATGATCACCAACCCTAAGGCTTTCAGAGCTAAGTATGGAGGTCTGCTGTCTCTGTTAAGGGTCCATGTAATTGAGGGAATCCTGTCCATGCTAATCCAGTTCTACGATCCTGTCTATCACTATTTCACATTCCCGAATTATCAGCTAGCACCAACACTGGAGGAGTATTCTCACCTGACTGATTTACATATCACTGATCAAGCTCCCTTTTCTGGACTGGAAGAAATTCCAAAAGATTAAACCATTATAAGAGCAATTTATTTGGACGAGTCAGAAGTCAGGACTCACATGATCATTAAGGGTGGTAGCCAGGGTCTGCCGGCTCGGTTCTTGATAAAGAAGGCTCTGTACTTTGCTAGTATAGGGAATGTAGCCGCTTTCGAGAGCATCTTTGTTTTGCTCACCTACGGGTTATTTTTGTATCCCAACATCGATAGCTTCGTTGATATCAATGCCATTAAGATTTTTCTGATTGGAAACCCTGTACCAACCTTGCTCGCAGATGCTTATCATTCTGTACACTTAAGGAATTTATACAGCAGAGGAATGACCACCTGCTGTGTACCCCTGCTATACAAATGGTTCATTTCCCATTTGCCTAAGTCTTCTGCATTTTGGGATCAAAAAAGTACTTTATATTGGTCGCAGAGAATCATGTCTCTTACCAACTCTGACATCGATTGGTACAATCGAATCCATGACGGGATCAGAATCATTGACCGTTGTGGAAACTTCCCAAATTTACCCCTTATAGGAACTAAGGGAGGAATCAACTATCATCCAGCTTTAGTTCGTCGTCAATTCGGATACTCGATGAGGCATCTCCCGCGCAATGCTCATCTAGAAGGTCTTTTCTTCAAGGAAGGAGAAAATGACAGGGCACTAAAGACAGAAATAGTGCATGCATGGAAACACGTTCATAGAAAAGGACGAGAGTCTCTAGGAAAACCAAACTGTGTCTCGGTGGAGCCTTATCTCCACTGGGTACAAACTAGAGCTCTCAAACTGAGGATGCCTTACCCTCGTCAAGAAGTTCTTCCATTAAGGGACCCTGTCCTTTATTTTATGTCTGATACGGAAAAACTTCAAGTGACTCTCAACAAAGTTCAACAGGAGACGAGGTCTTGGAGGAACAAGTACCGCATTCTCAATATGGAGTGTAAGAAAATACAGTAACTACTGAAAGAAAAGGATGCTCTGATTGAGATTTTAGAGCAACATGCTGTAGAAAATCAGGATAACCAAAGAAATTTGCTCGCTCCTTTCACTTGGCAAAGGAATGACAACCCGATAACGACTGAAGAGCCCCGGTCAAAGAAAAGGAAAGTACCAGAACCGGCACCTGAGCTCTCCTCAGAGAGGACTCAGGATCCATTAGCTTAGAGATTTTCTTTTATAGCACTTTGTAAATTACTGTATTTCCATTCCGCAATCTTTGAATTCAATAAAATGGGGTCTCCCCACTGTTTGATATTTGCAATCTAAATTGTTGATGTTTCTTTTGATTAAACAAAAAATAATTAATATAATCATTATATATCATTCATCATTCTCGCGTAACCGCATTCTTCTTCCCTGCGAATCTCACGTTTGTGTCTCGATTCTAAAGTCAAACTGTCTCATTCGTACAATAATCGGGCCAATCAACAGAAAAAGATGGATGATCTTGAGGAAGAGAACAGAGAGTTGAGAGAAGAGATCAACACTCTGAAAGAAGATCTGAGAAAGCTTCATAACAACATGCAAGCTCTAGCAGAAGCTCAGATGCAGCAACAAATGACTGTGATCTCAGAGATCACATCAACGCCCATAGTGGAGAAGTATAATCCTAGGTATAATATTCCGAAAGATTGTCCCTGGGGCATGTCACTCAACTATATCCCAGAAGGATATATTCCGCCGATCATGGAAGATCTGGAAACTGCAGCAGGAGCCGTTGGGCCTGAAGGTTACAAACTTCGGGAAGGCGAAGATGTCAGGGGCATGACAGCAACTCCTGAAGGTTACAAACTTCGGGAAGCACCAAGAGTCTCTGCCGTAATGACTATACCACCACCTATGGTACACACTCTCCCAGAAGGACAGGTTTCCCAGATACCATCTGGTGGAAACAAAAGTATGTTCGACAGAATGAATGAGTTCCAGGAACAGTTCCTGGAGATGCAGAAAGAACTGCAAGCCATTCGCAGTCAGGATCTATTTGGAAAGGGCGCCGCAGACCTTTGTTTGGTCCCCAATGTGAAAGTTCCGCACAAGTTCAAAGTGCCCGAATTTGAAAAGTACAAGGGTAACTCTTGCCCTCAAAGCCATTTGGTGATGTACGCTCGGAGGATGTCAACTCAGACAGAGAACCACCAGCTACTGATCCATTACTTCCAGGATAGTTTAACTGGTGCCACACTCAAATGGTACATGGGTTTAAACCGCACTAAGATTGATACTTTAAGAGATCTTGGCGCTGCCTTCGTTCAATAATATAAGTATAACCTGGACATGGCACCGAACAGAGATCAACTCAGAGCCATGTCGCAGAAGGATAAGGAAACCTTTAAGGAGTACGCTCAAAGATGGCGTGAAATTTCTGCCCAGATTTGTCCACCTTAAGGAAAAAGAGATGACAAAGATCTTCTTGAAAACCTTGAGCTCATTTTACTATGACAGAATGGTCGCCAGTGCGCCCAGTGACTTCACCGAGATGGTGGGCATGGGAGTTCGTCTTGAGGAAGCAGTCCGAGAGAGAGGTTTAGTTAAAGACGCTGGATCATCAAGTAGTACAAAACGATACGGTAATGCTCTCCCTAAGAACAAAGAGCAGGATATTGGGAATATCTCTCTCGGAAAGCAAAGGCGACGATACCAACTAGTAGCAGCTGTAACTCCTGCTATCAACCCTGCGCCTGTTCCAACGTATCAACCTCAGGTTGCGCAAAGTCAACCGAATCAAAAACAATATCAGCAAAAGACACAACAACCTCTTCAGCAGGCTTGTCCTCAATATAACAACAATCGTACAATGCGACCGCCAGAGTTCGACCCTATACCAATGTTGTACGCAGAACTGTTTCCACTCTTACTGGTCAAGGGGCACGTCCAAACCAGGTCTCCTCTTACAGTACCAGAAAATCCGCCTTTTTGGTTTAAAACGGATCAGACTTGTCCTTACCATCAAGGAGGACCAGGGCATAACATAGAAAACTATCTCAGTTTCAAATCCGACGTACAAAAGCTTGTCAGGAGCGGGGTCTTATCTTTCAAAGATATGAATCTGAATGTTCTCACGAACCCGTTGCCTCAACACGAGAAAGCTGCAGTAAATTTGATAGAAGGAGAGTCTAACAACAGCTATGAAATTCATGATGTACTCTTATTGAGGACCAATCTGGTCAAGATGCATCGCAGACAAAGCGTGTATGGCCATATACCACCTCACAATTATCACCAATGTGATATCTGCTCTAAGAACAATCAAGGATGTTCTGTGGTGCAATCAGCTCTACAGGAACAATTGGATCTCGGGTGGATCCAAGAGCATTGAGTTTGTGGAGTTAACACGACTCATGCAAGTTCTAACATCATTCAAAACCACGACATCCGTGCGATGAATGTCAACTTGGTGGCAATGCACTCAAGGCAAAGCCAGTATCATAATCTGTCGCGGCACGATTACGATTCCTGTCTGATTTGCTCTGTAAACAATCAGGGATGCTCTTTTGTACAAGAGGCCCTCCAGCGTCATATGGATCTTGGGTGGATCCAGGACTACCATGATAAAAATCCTTATCAAATCAACATGATTCAAATCTTTGATATTCGTTTGATGAATATCAGCTTGGTAGAATTACACGCTAAGCAAGTCCAACTCGGTTTACTGACTTCGCATAATTATCAGAACTGTAAGGGATGTCGTGAGAGTAACCAGGGGTGTGCTCTTGTTCAAAGAACTTTGCAACATTTGCTAAATCATTGGTGGCTTCCGATCTATCTAGATGAAGACACGCAACAAGTCAGTATGATCGACGGGAACCCTACTAGGCATCAGAGTCAGGATGTTTGATCAATGGAAACCGACCTAGTGAGGTTACACTGCATTCAAAGTGGACGTGGTCGGGTGCCACCACACAACTATGAGCGCTGTAGAGTCTGATCGGAAAATAACCAAGGATGTTACCTCGTGCGAACAGCCCTTTAGAGTCAGTTGGACCGTGAAAAATTCAACCATTTCCAGTTTTGGGGTCCATTAACTTGATGCCCGACTACTTCGCTGATCAAA
The DNA here is from genome assembly GCA_022829125.1 of Lathyrus tuberosus. Lineage (NCBI taxonomy): Eukaryota > Viridiplantae > Streptophyta > Magnoliopsida > Fabales > Fabaceae > Lathyrus > Lathyrus tuberosus. The sequence goes on from JALAZF010000280.1 coordinate 880,657, forward strand.
TCAAGGATGTTGTTGTAATCTCTGATCCTGAGATGAGCAAAGATGTTTGTACCATCATCCCTCTACTTGACGAATCGAAGGTTCTTAACCAGGAACTGATTGAGGTTACTTACGACAGTCATAGAAATCAGAAGGCTCCTGTAGTTATCTACCTACCAGGACCATTACCGTATGAATCAAATAAGGCTATCCCTTACAAATACGGTGCAACAACAGTTGAGAATGGAAAGGAAATTCCATTACCCTCCGTTGTGAATATTGCAGACATCAGTCGAGTAACCCGAAGCGGTCAAATCTTCAACAGAGGAGTTGGAGAACCTAATAGAGAAAAGGAACTTCAGACAGAAGCTCCCAATCCACTAGCCGGTTAGTCTAGTGATCCCGACCTTTCAAAGAACGATAATGAGATGTGTGACATCCTTAAATTTTACGAATTCAATTTTAAGATTTTTAAATAATTATTATAAATTTTATTAATACTAAAAAAAAAAAATTAAATAGGAAAACGAAAATAGGAGGACATATATGATATATATGTCAATTTATACTTTAAGTTACTAAAATATTCATAGAAAAATCTAGCACTTTAATTTAATAAAATATGCATAGAAAAATCTAGTATTTAACACCTCATAAGTCTATATTGTATTTATTGTACCAATTAAATTAATACACAATTAATAACTTTTGAGTCATAAATCTAAAATTATACACCTCTCCCTAATATTATGTGTTGGATGAATTATATGAAGCCAACCAAAATTTTACTTTTAAAAATTCATCATTTTATTAAATCAAGTTGTGAAAAAATTAATATTTTATTTTGTAAAAACTAGTATAAATAGCTAAGGTCTTACCACCATTTTCATTCACACATAAAATCTCTCTCTTTCTATAATTTCATACATAAACTCTTTGCATCTTATTTAAGTTTTATTTTGGTGCAAATCCACATTTAACAAGACTCCGTCGGTAGTTTTCTTCGTACCGGTATGTTGTTATGCATACATTTTAGTCTAATATTTTAACTACTATTTTAATATTTTCACACTAATTTTATTATAAAGAAAAATGTTATTAGGGTTATACTCTCAGTAAATTTTAAAAACCTATCAAATATAAACGAGGGTATAGTCTAATTAACATTTAAAAACTAAACACATAATTATTTTCAATTTATTTTCTAACCCGACGATCAATGGAAATTAGGTTCTTTTCAAGGTTCGAAAACAACGTCTGAGGAAATTCTCACAACGTCTCAAATAACAAAAGGTGGGGGCAAGATTCCGTACACGTTGGGACGGTTAGCGTAAAATAGCTAATATATATGTGTAGTGGTGACCCAAGCCCTACTATAGATAAATAAGTAAGGAGAGCATATTCTTGGATAGTGATTTTCATGAATTACTAAACGAGATTACGCCGACCTTAATTATTTATCATAGGAGTAAACTATGATCAATGAAATTTGTATTGTGCTTGTATTATTTGACTAATTTCTTAAATGTTTATTTCCTAATATGTGAATGATTGTGATTTCTAGACTTAGAAAATGATTTATTCTTCTTTAAGGTGAAGAACGACAACATCATGAGCTATTAAGTGTAGGATCCCCATTTACAGAAGGGAAGTGTAGTACATTGAATAGCTGTATTCGGTTGGGTTTTGGCTAAGGAAAGACTTAGTAGACTATGTCCTTTACGGTTGCCTCTCTTTCCTGGGAAGTCAACCATACACTATTTATTGTACAAAACTGAACTTACTGTAAGGTTGTGTGAGGTGAGAATTAAAACAAGCTTTCTTAAAGATTAAATTGCTACCAAGGGATATTTTTCAGGATCTGAATGGAAGTTCATATAGATTTGCATTTAGGAAAATGTAAGTCCACTGCCGTGTGTATGGGCGCACGAGGTTGATTAGCCGCCTGAATCCTGACGAGGATTATTACTGTGCACTTGGCAAGATAAGGAGATCTTGGCCTGTTTTCCTAGGGGCAATCGACTTATAACACTTAGACTCCATGTGAAGTCAGGTGGCGTTGCTCTTGGTAAATGGGAGAACGTTGGTGGCATGTGGTCTCGTGACATCTGATCTCAGTAATTGGGAGGTTGTCCTTGACAGCGTTTAGTGGCCTAAATCAGCATATAACTTAGAAATGCATTAGGATAGCTAGACACTGATTTAGAAGTAAACAGTTGGAGATAACACGCTTGATTGATTATCTGTGTTTGACATATATATTCCTATTTTACACTCAATCCCAATTTTCTATACTTGTACGAAAATCTTAGCCCTATATTCTCTATGTTTTGTATTCGTGGTACAACTTTACAGATGGCAGGACACTTTCCGACCCATATCAACGTAGCTCAGGGTCAACGCTTATGGAGCACCCTTGAGATACGGTACCATGAGGGCGACGAGGATGCTGAAGGATGGAGGATAGATGCGGCTAATGATACTTTAACATTCACCGGCTTAGTGACTTATATATATAGAAGTCTGGGGATGTATGACGCTCTATTCAACGCTCCAGTCCAAATTACTCAGAGGTTACCATTCCACCGTATTTGGGAGAGCCATCGTCGTTTCCATGAGCTCGACCCACAAAACCTGGGCAGAAGACGTGTAGGTGGTGATGCTCGTGCCTATCGTCGTCTGTTTGGCCAGGTTTACCGTGGAAGAGGCCGTAGACATGGAACACGGCATGTGTCGAGGGATCAGCCGACCTCGGTTGAGGGTTCAGTAACTTCATCTTATCACCCATCTGATCCCTAGATATTCGCCCTGATGGAGGTGGAATGGCGACTAGTTTGGACATGAGAGCATTTTTGTTTGTACAGCCAGTATGATGTCCATTTTTGGGTTCAGTCAGTCGTCGCCATATTTTGTGGGGATACTTGGGTTATCTTTGGATCTTTAGTTTGGTTCCTTTTGGCGTAGCAGTGCCACAACGATGTACAAAAGCTATGTGAACATATATGAAAAATGTCTGTTTTATGTTACTTCCTGGTTATGAAATTTTTATTTACATTTTCTTATTACATAATTTAAATACGATTAATTAGGATTCCACCAATGGGACATAGGTCGTCTCAAGATGCTGAAGCTCATCCAAAGGAGTGAATACAACATTGTTGATCAGCTGTTACAAACTCCTTCAAAGATCTCTGTGTTATCACTTTTACTCAGTTCCAAAGCTCACAGAGAGGCTCTACAGAAAGTCTTAGAGTAAGCCTTTGTGGAACAGGATGTGTCAATAAGGCAATTCGACAGTATCGTCTCTAACATCACTTCCTGCAACAACTCGGGGTTTAGTGATGAGGAATTGCCAGAGGAAGGCAAAAGTCACAACATAGCGCTCAATATTACAGTTAACTGCCAGGACGATGCCTTAGCCAGCGTACTGGAAGATACCGGATCGGCTCTCAACATTATGCCAAAGTCCACTCTAATGTGACTATCATTCAAAGGATCCCCGATGAGGGGCAGTGAGGTCGTCGTCAAAGCATTTGACGGATCCCGAAAAACAGTTATCGGCAAAGTCGACCTTCCCATAACTATCGGTCCTCACACTTTCCAGGTCACTTTCTAGGTCATGGACATCCGAGAAACATACAACTGTTTGTTGGGAAGACCTTGGATACACTAGGCTGGGGAAGTCACTTCGACACTGCACCAGAAACTGAAGTTCGTCAAGAACGACCAACTAGTCACGGTCTGTGGAGAACAAGCCTTGATCGTGAGTAACCTTTCATTATCCACTTGTGTAGATCCAGAGGAGGTTGTTGGAACCCAGTTCCAAGCACTTTCGGTGAGAAATGATAAATCAAATAAAGGAACATCGATTTCCTCATACAAAGATGCTATCGAAGTGATCAAAAGTAACAGTGCAAAAGGATGGGGACAACTTGTCATTCCTACTGATAATAAAACAAAGAAGGGTTTTGGTTTTTCTGCAACCTGTACCCAGACTGCTACTAACGATGAAAGTTTTCATCCCATTTAGGACTTCTTCCATAGTGGAGGTTTACTTCACCCAATATCTCAAGAAGTTCATACCATCAACGAGGGAGATCCCTCCGATACGGATGAAGAATGGAAGTCCTATCTTAACGAGGACAGTTATATGTCTCAGGAAGAGGTGCCTACGCCATTTTACTATCCCGCACAGAGTCCGAGATTTATACCAAGGTCAGGTGTCAAAATGATATACGGAGATTGTGATCCTGAAGGATGTCGTGCTCCACCAAACTCATTAGAGGAGGACACTCTGATGAAAGACAACTTTTACCACGACTATTATGGCCCGATGGATGGCCTGCCTATCTGGCAGCCGTACCCAGGAGACTCGGGGCAAGAAAATCAGCCGAACAATGAAAATCAGCTGAGCATCATTGAACAGAATACCTGCGTCCCCACCATGTCATGGGATCATTACTCAGGGCATTCAGAAAATATCCAGCACGACGATGAATTTGCAAAGCTTGTAGGACTAGAATTCATCAACTATGCACTTCTCGAGGTCAACGTCATCGAAAGAGATGACTCCTCCAGTTCCAAAGAAGTGTGGGACACCTTAGGACAACCAAGTGGCAAATACGACTTCTTAGTCAAATACACTGCTCCTGAAAGCTCTCGTATCAGGCTCAAAGACATCTAGCCAACTGGATGGGAAGATATACCTGAGAGCACAAATACTATGCAAAATACAACAGAAGAATCCTCCTACGATAACTCTGCCTGGGAGAAGATTCCAATGATTCTGCTCCACCAGAAATCAGCGTTATTTCTGAGGACAAACCAAGAAAGAAGGTGCCAGACTTTGTGATTCACCGAGGAGTTCGCCGCCAATGGGTTGCTGTCGATGTTCCGAAGATTGTTCATAAGTCTAAGTAATTGCCATCTTTATCTTAACCTTTCACCCTGCCCAGGTTAAACAGCTGTTTTGATAGGGCTCACTTTTTGTAAATATACCTCTTCGCTTTGCCCAAAGCGACAGAGTTTTGTTTTATAGGGTTGTAGTTTCAAGAATCGACAAGATCATAAATAAAATAACGTAGTTCTGTAATTTCTTCATTTATTGTTGTTTTCTCTTTTTGCTTTTTCAGAAAATGGTAATCCTAAAAAACAACCCGATAATAAAAACAAGCAGTTTTTCAAACAAAATACACTGCACACACTCTTGCATTCTCTCTATCTCTTCTAAAAACAATCATCACATCATGCAGATTATTTGTTTTAAACCCCATTGAAACATACGATCCGATGCCTTCTCCCAACTTTGAATTCCCGGTATTTGGGGCTGAAGAAGAAGTTGACGACGAAATTCCAGAGGAGATCTCCCGATTACTCAGACAAGAGGAAAGGTTCATTGAACCTCACAAAGAACCGTTGGAAACTGTAAACTTGGGTTCAGAAGAAGAGAGAAAAGAAATCAAGATTGGGGCACTGCTCAGTCCGACTCTCAAAGAAAGTTTGACAAGGCTTCTCAAAGAATTCCCCGATGTATTTGCTTGGTCCTATCAGGACATGCCAGGGTTGGATACAAGCATCGTGGAACATCGTCTACCATTAAGATCGGAATGTCCTCCAGTAAAATAGAGGTTGATACGAACTCACCCAGACATGGCCATCAAAATCAAAGAGGAAGTACAGAAACAGATTAACGCGGGTTTCATCGCCACATCAGAGTATCCTCAATGGTTAGCCAACATCGTACCCGTTCCGAAAAAGGACGGAAAGGTCAGAGTGTGTGTGGACTACAGAGATCTAAACAAGGCCAGTCCAAAGGATGATTTTCCTTTACCACACATTGACATGTTGGTTGACAGTATAGTAAAATTCAAAATATTCTCCTTCATGGATGGATTCTCGGGCTATAATTAGATAAAAATGGCGCCGAAAGACATGGAGAAAACTTCTTTCATTACCCCATTGGGAACCTTTTGTTACAAGGTAATGTCGTTCGGTTTGAAGAACACCGGGGCAACCTATCAAAGGGCCATGACTACTCTTTTTCATGACATGATACACAAAGAAATCGAGGTATATGTCGATGATATGATTGTGAAATATAAAACGGTAGAGGAGCATGTGACCCACCTGTCAAAGCTATTTAAGCGGTTAAGAAAATACAAACTCCGCTTGAGTCCTAATAAGTGCACCTTCGGTGTCCGTTCAGGGAAACTCTTAGGGTTCATCGTCAGCCAGAAAGGAATTGAGGTTGATCCTGACAAAGTCAATGCCATTCAAGAAATGCCTTCTCCGAGGACTGATAAACAAGTCAGGGGATTCCTGGGACGTCTGAACTACATTTCCAGATTTATATTCCTCATGACCGCGACTGTGCGCCGATCTTCAAATTACTCAAAAAGAATCAGGATTGCGTTTGGACAGAGGACTGCTAAACCGCCTTCGACAGTATTAAGGAATACCTATTGAACCCACTGATTCTATCACCTCCAGTGGAAGGAAGACCATTGATCATTTACTTAACAGTCTTGGGAGACTCCATGGGTTGTGTACTTGGCCAACAAGACGAAACAAAAAGGAAAGAGTCTACCATCTACTATTTGAGTAAGAAATTCACTGAGTGTGAAACTCGGTACACTATGCTTGAGAAAACTTGTTGCGCTCTGGATTGGGCAGCCAAACGTCTTCGCCAGTATATGATTCGTCACACTACTTGGTTAATCTCAGAAATGGATCCAATCAAGTACGTCTTTGAAAAACCTGCTCTCACAGGAAGAATCGCCCATTGGCAGATGTTATTATCAGAATGCGACATCGAGTACCACACTCAGAAAGCCGTTAAGGGAAGTATTTTAGCTGATCATTTGGCTCATCAACCGATTGACGATCAGGAATCAGTCGTGTTTGACTTCCTAGGTGAAGATGTCATGTATTTGAAAATGAAATACTGTGATGAACCGCTACCCAGTGAAGGGCCAGAACCAGGTTCCCAATGGGGACTAATCTTTGACGGAGATGTCAATCATTACGGAAACGGAATTGGGGCAATCATCATAACACCTCAGGGTACCCACATTCCTTTCACCGCCAGACTTACGTTCAAGTGCACAAACAACGAGGCTGAATACGAAGCTTGTATCATGGGTCTCGAAGAGGCAATTGATTTAAGGATCAAGAACTTGGATGTATATGGTGACTCATCCCTGGTTATCAATCAGATCAAAGGATATTGGAACATATACCAATCAGGACTGATTCCTTACAAAGATTACGCGAGAAAGTTGTTACCATTCTTCGACAGAATCGAGTTTCATCATATCCCTCGTGAAGAGAATCACATGGCTGATGCATTAGCCACTCTCTCTTCCATGGTTAGTGTAGGTCAATGGAACGACCTACCTAAGATTGACATAATGCGCCTTGAGAGGCCCGCTTACATCTTCAGGATTGAAGCAGTCATAGACGACAAACCTTGGTATCACGATATCAAATGCTTCCTTTAGAAACGAGAGTACCCACCTGGGGCACTAAGGAAAGACAGAAATACCCTCAGAAGGCTGGCAGGAAGCTTTTTCTTGTGCGGTGATACACTTTATAAGAGAAACTTTGACATGGTCTTGCTCTGATGCGTAGACAGACAAGAAGCAAACATGCTGATGAAAGAAATTCACGAAGGTTCCTTTGGCATTCATGCCAATGGACGCACAATGGCGAGAAAAATTCTAAGAGCAGGGTACTATTGGTTAACCATGGAATTCGAGTGCTACAAGTACATGAGGAGGTGTCACAAGTGTCAGATATATTTTGACAAAATCTATGTACCGCCAACATATCTCAAAGTTCTTTCTTCCCCATGGCCTTTTTCCATATGGGGAATTGACATGATTGGCATGATTGAACCCAAAGCTTCGAACGGACATCGGTTCATCCTGGTAACCATTGATTACTTCACCAAGTGGGTCGAAGCAGCGTCGTACGCCAATGTAACCCGACAAGTGGTGGTCCGTTTTATCAAAAACAATATCATCTGTCGTTGTGGTCTTTCGAACCAGATCATTACTGACAATAGATATAACTTGAACAATAAGATGATGAAAGAGTTGTGCGTTGTGTTCAAGATCGAACACCATAACTCACCTCTCTACCTACCCAGGATAAACGGAGCGGTAGAAGCGGTTAACAAGAACATCAAGAGGATTGTTCAAAAGATGGTTGTAACCTACAAAGACTGGCATGAGATGCTACCTTTTGCTCTTCACGGTTATCGTACATCTGTCCACACTTCAACAGGGGCAATCCTTTCTCTCTAGTATATGGCATGAAAGTAGTGCTCCCCATAGAAGTAGAGATCCCATCAGTCCGGATATTGATGGAAGCTAAGTTAACAGAGGCTGAATGGTGTCAAAGTCGACACGACGAACTGAATCTGGTCGAAGAAAAGCAAATAACGACACTATGCCATGGTCAGTTGTATCAGTAAAGGATGAAGAAGGCGTTTGACAAAAAGGTCCGACCTCGCGTCTTCACGAAAGGAGACCTTGTGCTCAAAAAGATACAATCATTTCTCACTGATTCCCGGGGCAAATTGACCCCTAACTATGACGACCCCTATGTGGTCAAGAAAGCTTTCTCAAGCGGCGCCCCGAGACTCGCAACCATGGATGGAGAGGAATTTGCCTACCCCACAAATGTTGATGTAGTCAAGAAATACTTCGCCTAAATAAATAAATAAAAACAAAAAAAAAAACGTCTCGGTGGATTGAAAACCTGAAAGGGCGGTCCAGGAAAAAATTAGAGACATAATAAAAAATCATCCCGGTGGATTGAAAATCTCAAAGTACAATCCAGGCAAAAGTTAGGGATAATGGCAAGTAACTATGTCCAGCAAAGGGGCAAATCCCCCAGTAGCAGTCATGACATCCATCAGAAAACTCCAATCAAGGTCATCTTCAACAGAAGCTCAGGATGCCCAGAATTCAAAGTTGGTAGAAGGATAGCGGTCGTCATGTTTCAATGTAGCCCTTTTCCCTTAAATTACCATTTTTTAAACTTGGTAAATACTCTATGGAATAACGCGTTTAGCTGATTTCCATCCTATCGATAAAATTTGAGCCCTTGTGCTTTTGTTTGCAATTCTTATTTGTTTTAGCTTTATAGAACGACATCTTAATATGATTAACGATTCTTGAAACGAAACAAAAATGAATTTAATTGTTAAAATTTTTCTTCTTTAAAATAAAGATAGCAATTCTTTTGACTATTGAACATCGAAAGAATATCGATCGCTTCTCCAAAGGTGTTTGAACCTCAAAGTGCAGAATCAAAGTATTCCTTCTTGAACCAGAACGCCTGAATGAAGGATCAGCTGTGTCAGATGCGAATATTTTGTCCGACACCCCCGACAGAGTTCTTATCTCCTAAGCCCGACCAATTGTTTTCCCCATTGGGACTATCTCTCCTAAGCAAGGCAGAATTGCTATTTTTGAACCAGGGATACTTTTCATTCCCTGCAGTGACCGAGTATCCAGTCGTGTTCATCCACTAGTTTGTATGTCGTGTCAGTTTTGTCAGCATAAACATACATACATCATGCATTACTGATTTATATTCATATTCATATTGCATCACTATCACTCTAGTCAGTCTTAACTCTAAGTGGTAAAGTCCTCTTGTCAATCAAGATGTCAGTTCTTTCCTCGTCAGGAAGCGAATCATCTAAGCAATCTCGCCCCAGTTTATTTATGGGATGGAGACGGTCCTCGACCACTTTGATAACTTGAACCTCTGAAAGACAAGAAAACCTTCGACAGATGTCACTCTTCGCCGTTGAAGATGATATATTTTCTTTCCTGGATTAAGGAAAATCCCCAGAGAGAGCCTCGCAACTAAAGACTCTCAGGAACACAGTGGTTCTTCTCTCCAGAAAATCAGTGTCACTGAAGTCATCGGCACCTCAAAATTGGGGTACATTGTATGGCATTTCTCCGAGAAGATCTCGGGGAAAAGTATGATGTAATATTCCCAAGCAGAAAGCAGTCTCTCAAGAGACTGGTTTTCCCCAGTAGAGTCGACAAGTGGCATCTCCAACAGAGGAGTTTGTGCACCTCTAAAACTCAGACGAATGGGTTCCCCAGCAAGTCTGACATCACAACTTTTTCCATCAAATTGCATCTCCCCAGGAAAATTCGGCGAGAAGTTTGAGGAAAACCGCTACAAATAGCGTCCCTTGTCAATAAAGTTTATTGATAAAAGAAACTGAGACTAGTTCCTTGGCTGAAAACCAGGATCGATGGGAAGTTTATATCAGAAACTGAGACCAGTTTCTTGGCTAAAGACCAGGATCGAGGGGAAGTTTACATCAGAAACTAAGACCAGTTCCTTGGTAGAAAACCAGGATCGAGGGGAAGTTTACCTTTTCTAAGTATCATTGCTTAGCAAAAGAAGATGAATACGTAAGCTACCATTCATAACCACCATCAAAATTTTGGGTATTCCGATATTTAATCCTCTTGCACCCCGAATACCTTCGCCATTCACACCTTCGGGTCCAAGAAGATTAAATAGAGACATCTATCATACCCCAAATTTTTACCACTAAGATTTCCCATCATTGTGTAAATCATCATCACAATATGGATGTGCCTTTATGCCTCATCAATCTCCTCAAGGAATTATTGAACATTCCCTACTATCAAGGATTAGGGTTTCAAGCCCTCTCAGAGCTTTTAGACAAAGGATCAATCAAGAAATGACATGATCTTCAACTTGTCTAACCTCTCAAACATCCACAAAGGATCAAGAGGACTTACACTTTAAGAACCAGGCACAAGGTTGCAGCATTCCAAGTGGATCAAGCCTCAAGATCGCCAGTGTCACCAAATTAGGGTTTTAGTCGACCAAGGCCTCCAGATGGAAATTTTCCTCTAGGCATGAGCCAATGCTTCAAAGCATAACCCAAGATACTCCAAGGAACCTCATGGACCCAATCATCAAGTCAATTTAGCCTCAGGGGATGCATTCATAAAAAAAAATCAAGAATTAGGGTTTCTTGACCTAATTCACCCCTAAGTTGACTTTTGGGACAAAACATGAGCCAAGACCTCAAGACATGGTTTGAGGGTCTCTAATAAACCACATTGATCCATTTACAACAATGGATTGATCCAAGAAGCTTGGTGCACAAGTTTCAATTTCATCTGAACCACAGTTAGGGTTTTTGAAGAAAAAGTCAACTGTACCTTTGACTTTTGACCAGGACATGCTCCCAAACCTTGGGACATGATTCAATACACCCTATAACACCTATGAAATCAATCCATCAAGTTTGATTTTGGTCAATTATAGTTCCCTAACCCTAAAATGATGTTAATGTGTTATTGAAATCATCATTCATCAAGAAAAATCAAGAAAAGTGGGATAACTTGTAAAAGGGGTAACCATAAAAAACTTAGAATTTTTCTAAGTTATGGAACAAAGTGGCTAGGGTACCAACTTCCAAGGATTATAACTTGTGATCCAAGCAACCATTTTGGCTGATCCAAAGATGGATTTGTAGCTCTCATGGCATACTTTAAAAGTGTCAACTACACCTCATTCCAATTCCTCATGGATTTTAAGTTACGGAGTGATCAAAATGGCTGAAAACATGAAATGTCACTTTTTCCAACACTTAGTGAAATTTTCACTAAGTCAAAATCTGTTTCACTTTTTTCAAAATGTAGGGGCATTTTTCACTTGGATCCAAAAAGTATCAAGACAAACTATGACCACACATATGTTGTATCATATGAGAGCTTTCCAAAATGGCCAAGAACTTCATCAAATTCCATTTGAGCTAAGAGTTATGATAATGACAATATGCCTTGCTGCAACTGTCATAACAAGGCAGATTTGTGCATTTTGCTCGATTTGAGCAATTTGTGCAAATGACAAACAAGTTTATCCATCTGAACACCTCAGGGGGAGACCAAGGAGGAATAAACACTGATCCATAAGCCTCCCAAGTCTTTGGAACTAAAAGTAGCATGCCAAACCTAAAAATGCCTAAAAAGGGGACAAGACTCCAATTTTGTTTTGGAGCATTCAATGGATGCACCAAGGTGGCACGAACTGAGCCTTTTCCAACTGAATGAGTCAAGGATGATCTCTAAACTAGGGAACCAAAGGCATGTGCTCTAACCTCTAGTCAATGGCTAGAGGAGACTTAAGATTCCAAAGTGATGCAATTGGACAATGAGCTGCTGCAATTGCCATTCACTATTGCTTGCTAAACAAACTTGCTCTACTATAAATAGAGCTCATTTTTCCTTAGTTTAAGTACACCAAAGGCCTACAACACTTGCCTTTCTCAAAATCATCTTCTCACTCTAAAAAATGCCTTTCTTAGCAAGTCACTATCGAATTTTTCAGTAGAGAGCAATTCCACTCAAACCAATTCCTCTAACACCTCATAAACATCATATGTGAGCTGATCAAACACTAAACACACAACTGTAACAGTGATTTCTCAGAATCACCAGCCAGTTGCTCAAGTTTTCAACCAAGTTGCAGTTGAGATGCCATGAAGTGATCCAGCTATTTCCAATCAACTCCAAGCATTCAAACACATTTCATATGGTGTAGGGAAGCTGTTCAGATCATCACAACTCATCTGTAACACCTCCAACTCAAAAATCACATTGCTCTTGCTGTCACGACCTTCAAGTAAGCCTAAACTTGGTCATCTCTTAATCTATGCATATTTCCTCGCACAATACTTTTGCCAAATGTTCATAATCATGCATAGAATGTTTCCCCTCAATTAATTGCTTTGTTTGAATCGTGTATCAAAATTCTCAGCCTTCATGCAAATTTTAGGGTTCTTGAGGTTTTGTCTTGATTTCTTATTCCATGCTTAAAATAAATGAAATTAAAGACCATAGACATGATCGTGAGGTGAAAACGAGCAGATTGATATGTGGATTGTGTGATTTCATCAAGTATTCAATGAGATTGGATAGAAAATGCAAATCTGAGCAAAACTCCCTCCGCGCGTGTTCTTGGCCCATGTTCTTGGCGCCTTTTTCACAAATTTGAATATTTGAATTTTGTGATTTTATTTAATTGATTCAAAAATTAATTTCTCTCTGAGTTTTAATGATTTTGAGTTGATTCTTTTTTTAATAATTCACAAAAATGTTAAAATATTTTATTTTGCCAAAAATTCCCAAAAATATTATTTATTTCCTATACTTGATATTTTTGCAAATAATTAATCTTTTATTTGGTTTTTAACATTTAAAATATTTTTTCCTCCTTGATTTTCCAAATTTAATTGGTTTCCAATCATTTTGTGGATATAAACATGATTTTTGACACATTGATCCAAGATCACCACTCATTTTTCACATGTTTTCAATACTTTTTATTAATTTTTAAACAAAATTAATTCCTTTTTAAACAAAATTAGGGTTTTGATTAATTCAACCCTCATCAATCATTTTCAAACACTCATGGGCCTCTAATAGAGTGTAAGACCCAAACCCTTTTTTGAAACCAAAATGATTTGGGCCTCAGATGTTGTATAAGACCCACTGTGTTTTCAAAAACCTCGGCGCGATCGCCGTTTTCAAACAAATAACCCTGGACCTCTCCTTGAGTTGTAAGTCTCATCTCTTATACAAAAATAACTCTTTGGGCCTCTAATAGAGTGTAAGACCCAATCCCTCTTTAAAAACCAAAATAGTTTGGGCCTCAGTCATTGTATAAGACCCACGGTACTTTCAAAAATCTCGGTGTGATCGCCACTTTAAAATAAAATCATTTGGGCCTACCCTCGTGTTATAAGTCCCATTTCTTTTCTTTAAAATATGCATGGGCCTCTAATAGAGTGTAAGACCCATTCCCTTTGTACATAAAAACTTTGTGGGCCTCACATATTGTATAAGTCCCTCTGTACGATTTCCAAAACAACGGTGCGATTCGTTAAAACTTGGGCCTCTCCTTGAGCTGTAAGCCCCACCATTCTTTTCAAAGCACTTTCTCCTTTGATTTTGAATTCAAATATATGTTGTTATCAAAACTTTCTTTAATTTCTTTGTTGAGCAACTAACAAAACAACATGGAAGCTCTACAACGGGTAAGTGTTTATCCGCTTTCATTTACCGCTTTCATATGTATATAACTGTATTGTAGGGTTGTTTCACTGTAAGTCTTCTATTCACATCTTTTTATATACTTGTCACATATCCACTGTATAATACTAGTATAGTTATTTAGAGTTTTCCCCGGCAACTACGTCTAGAACTAGGTAAAGCCCTGTTGGTCACTCTTAAATACAAACAAAACTAGATCCCCCGTAGGATTCCAGATACAGTCTTCCCTTCTCTTGGGGTTAAACAATATGGAACAAAGAGAAAGGCAGTATTCTCGGTGAACCTTTTCTCAGACTGTCACCCTTAGAAATTGTCAAAGAAATTATACTCCTCAGAGTTGATCTATTCTCCGTGAATAGCATCTCTTGAGTTTCTTCCAAATTCTCAAACTTTCCTGGAATGATCTCTTCTCTGTGAATTGCATTTCTTGAACTTCTCTTGGTTTGGGGACCCACAGGCTTCCTAAAAGCATCCCCGCCTCCTCTTGGGCGTTGTACAAGGACCCTTCGACTTCTTAGAAGTTCCCATGCCTTCTCTTGGGCTTAATACAAGGACCCTAACGACCTCCTAAAGGTATAGGACAAAACTTAATCATCCTTCGTTAGAGTTGTCTTTCTAAAAGGAGTCAAAACCCTCAGACCAATTTTAGGGTTGATACTCATCCCTTAAACGAGTCGGCCTCCTCTTGGGCATCATACAAAAGATAAAACTCTACCAGTAGACTTGGATAGTCTAATACCCTTGAGTCTCAAAGACATTCTCAAGCACCTTTCAAACATAGGAGAAACCCCAGATTCTGGATTAATCTCCAGCCGAGTTGAAATTTGTGGGTTCTAAAACCCCGTCAATCTCCCAAAATTGCCCAACCCGGGTCAGATAACACTATCTCAAATCAGAGCCTCAAGGTTTCTGATCTATCAATTCCTTCTACATTCCCTTGCAAGAATTAATTCCCTTCTTGGACCTGCTTCGGGATCTCAATTATCCCCGGCAATAAGATAGCCTCCTCTTAGGGTTTGTATAATGATCCTTCCTCAGCGAAGTCAGCCTCCTATTGGGCTTTGTACAAATGATTTTCTCCAGCGGAGCTAACCTTTTCAGACTCTGTTGTTGAGTCAATCTCCTTTTAGCCTCAATTCCGGGCTTCGTACGAGACATCAAAACACTCTCTTGTTGAGTATAAAACACTCTTTTGTTGAGTATAAAAGATTTTCTTGTTGAGTCCATCCCCTTTTAGCCTCTATCTCGGGCTTCGTACGAGACATCAAATCACTTTCTTGTTGAGTATAAATGACTCTCTTGTTGAGTCAACCTTTTTAGCCTCCGTCTTGGGTTTCGTATAAGACAGATAAAAGTACTCTCTTGTTGAGTCAACCTTTTTAGCCTCCGTCTTGGGCTTCGTACAAGACATATAAAAACACTCCCTTGTTGAGTCAGTCACTTGTTAGCACTCTCTTGTTGAGTAAACCATTTTAGCCTCTATCTCGGGCTTCGTACGAGACAAACAATAAACACCCTCTTGTTGGGTCAATAGCCTCCTCTTAGGCTTTGTATAGAGAAATCCCCGGTTGAGTCAATCAACCTTTTAGCATCAAACTTGGGCTTTAATTAGGGCATACAATCCATCTTTAGAGATGACAAATTCTCTCTCAGTCAAACCTTTTAGCTTCAATCTTGGGCTTTGAACAAGACACAAATAAACCTATTAGCCTATGTCTTGGGCCTTGAACAACACACAAAAACATATTTTTTCCCCCATAGAATATGAGGGAACTACGATCGCTCTGATTTCCCTGTTTCGTTAAACGGGAATACATAGGCATAAGATTGCAAAATATTAGCGAGCATACTAATCAAAAAACTCAAAATCCAGTACCTTCATATATCAACCAAAAGCATCAGATCTAATACCTTACCAAAAACCTCGCAAATAGTCCAGACACTATATTCTTAAGCAAAATAACCTAAGACAGACCCCCCTTTTGATAGCATCTGTAAACCAACAGTTTTGATTGTTTAACCTCATTATGCAAGCAGGGTTAATTGGAGACATCTATTTCCCTTCCTTAATCAGCTTCACAGGATAAAAAATGAATCAAACTGTAGTACCAAAGCAATAGTGATTCGAAACCACATAAATCGTGCTACAGGTGCAGGAGCAAGGTCTTCATATCTGAACCCATACATGTTATGTCCTGCTTCCATCATCATAGCTACAAAAGCAGCGATTATTTCAGGATTGTCACCTTTGTGAAAGAGAGGATAGTTATCCACCGGAATCCTGTGACCAATCACATAATCATGGGATACAGAAGGAGGTTTCACTCTTAATTCTTTAATTAATATCATATTCTTGAGTGTCATGGCATTGATAGTTTCTTCAATGCTAGGTGTCAAATCTTCTGTATACTTGGCTTCATCAGTTAGAAATTGCACCAGACCACTTTCAACGAAAATATCAGAAAGCAACCTTCCAAACAGAATGTAAGTGGGGACAATCTTATCTGGAAAAGTTGTTGTCCTTGTCTTGCTCACCATATCCCATAAATAGTAAAATAGAATGGAGGCCAGACACATCTTCTGATTTGTAAGAAAATAGTACAGCATATACTTATGATTTGCATTGAAGTAGTCAGGAGCACTCATTGAAGGTCTTGGATTGATGCAACCAAGAATGATCTTGTGCCAAATTCTCAGATTATCAAGTAAATCCTTACTCTTATATTTCGATTTCCCAAGAGAGTAAGTAGAGAAGATAGCTTTGTTGATGGTCTCTTCCATAAACTTGGAGTTTCCTTTCATTCCATAAATTTGCTTGTTTTCCAAGAATTTCATCCCCAGAAGATCTGAGACTGATTTCTCAGTAATGACTATCTTCTTTCCCAGAACATGAGAAACTACATGAAGACGGTCGCAGAATGCCTGTCTTTAGAAGTCTTTCACAAGTGCCTCAAAAATAGGACCTTTAAGCCTTTGAAAATAGGCATTCCAACCTTGAAAGTTTAGTTCAGCAGAGAGATCGTGTCCATTCAAGGCAAGATTTTCGAAATCTACATCTAGTTCTTTAAGAACAACCAGATTATCTGCATCAATAATACAGTTAACTGAAGCATCCCTTTGAGTGATATGATTTTCATCAATCATAGGAGGTGACGATGAAGTTGAAGTGACAGTTGTAGTGGTTGCTAAAGTTGTAGATGGAGGAACTGATGAGGTTGATAACCCAGTGGAGGGATTCAAGGATTTTTCAATTTCAGCGGCGAAACGAACGGCTTCTTGTTGAGAGGTAGTCATCATGATGATTATTGAGGTTTGTTGGTGAAGACGAAGAAATCACAAAGAGAGGTTTTAGGGTTTCTAAAGTGTAAAAGAGTAGAGTGGTGTGACTGGGTATATAACGTGTGAGTGGAGTGAAGAATTAAACATAATAATGGGGATTAATAAATGAACGTAATCATGATTTAACCAATTCCAAGAAAAATACTGCTCATGCGTTAATCACCTTTTAATTAAGTGACACGTTTTGATATCCACGGAGTCTGGAAAACCAAAAGGTTTCCATATGATCAGAGACACTTTTGACAAAAGCATTTTCTGATGACTAAGGTTAAAAAAAATGCTTCTTAGTTTAAATGAAAATCTGATTTCTTCAGACTCTGACTAGACACATCTGATTCTGATGAAATCTTACTCTGGACAGTAGTCCATTTTCAGATGCTTCAGAATAAATAGAAATCTATCTTCAGCCAAGGGTTTTGTAAAAATATCAGCCCATTGATAGTTTGTATCTATAAATTTTAAACATAAGATTCCCTTCTGAACATAGTCTCTAATAAAATAATGTTTCATTTCTATGTGCTTAGCCCTAGAATGTAAGATTGGATTCTTACTTAAACAGATAGCAACAATATTATCACAAAAGATAGGAATGTTACTCTCATGTATCTGATAATCTTCTAGCTGGTTCTTCATCCACATCATCTGCGTACTGCATAAAGACGCGGATATGTACTCTGCTTCTGCTGTTGAGAGAGAAATTGTCGATTGCCTCTTGCTTGACCATAAGATCAGATTCTTCCCAAGAAACTGACATTTTCCAGAGGTGCTTTTTCTTTCCAATCTGTCTCCTGCGTAATCTGCATCACAATAACCAGAAAGAGAGTACTCTGATGTTTTCTCATACATCAAGCCAAGGTTAGTAGTTCCTTTCAGATACATTGGAATTCTTTTAACAGCAGTTAAATGAGATTCTCTAGGATCTGATTGAAATCTAGCACACAAATGACCACTGAAAAGAATATCAGGTCTAAAAGCAGTTAAGTACAGAAGAGAGCCTATCATACCACGATAGAGCTTCTGACAAACCTTTCCACTTACCTCTTCCTTTTCCAGAATACATGTTGGATGCATTGGAGTCTTAGCTGGTGTATAATCTATCATGTTGAATTTCTTCAGAAGTTCTTTGGTGTATTTACTTTGATGAATGTAAGTAGCCTCTAATTTTTGGTCAATTTGAATTCCCAGAAAGAACTTCAATTCACCCATCAGACTCATCTCAAATTCTGCCTGCATTAGCTTAGAAAACTCTTCACAAAGAGAGGGATTAGCAGAACCAAAAATAATATCATCAACGTAAATCTGAACTATAAGCATATCATTTTTGAACATTTTACAGAAGAGGGTGGTGTCAAGCTTGCCTCTGGTGAAGTTATTTTCTAAAAGAAAATTACTCAATCTGTTATACCAAGCTCTGGGAGCTTGTTTCAGACCATAAAGAGATATTTTAAGTTTAAAAACAAAATCTAACTTCTCAGAATTTTCAAATCCAGGAGGTTGTTTAACATAAACTTCTTCTGAAATATAACCATTCAAAAATGCACTCTTAACATCCATCTGATATAAGATGATGTTATGATTTACAGAAAAGGAAATTAATAGGCGTATGGCTCTAACCTGGCGACTGGAGCAAAGGTTTATGTATAGTCTATTCCTTCTTGTTGACTATAACCTTGTGCAACCAGTCGTGCCTTGTTTCTGACAACCTCACCCTTCTCATTGAGCTTGTTTCTGAATACCCATATAGTTCCAATAATGTGGACACCTTTAGGCTTCTGAACAAGATCCCAAACATTATTCTTTGAAAACTGGTTAAGTTCTTATTCCATCGCCAGAATCCAGTCTTTGTCCAATAGAGCTTCATTAACAGATGTTGGCTCGATCAAAGACACCAAACTTAGAAGTGTTTCTTCAAAAGGTTTGAAGGCTGATATGGTTCTGATAGGAGCGCCCTTATTTCCCAGAATCAATTCTCCAGGGTGTGAAGTTGCAACTCTGCTTTTCTTTTGTTGTGGAGGATCAGTGGGAGCAAAAACAATATCAGAAGTATGAGCTTCTGAATCTTTGATTTCTTATGCCTTTTCCTTAGGTTCTGAAAAACTGATCTCTAAATCTGCAAACTTTTCAACGAGCTTTGACTTTTCAGAGTCAAGCTTATCATCGAATCTGACATGAATTGATTCTTCCACAATTCGTGATTATGTGTTATAGACTCTGTAGCCTTTTCAGCGTTCAGAATATCCTAACATCAAACACTTCTGTGCTTTGGAATCAAACTTGCCCAGATTCTCTTTAGTGTTCAACATAAAGCAGACACATCCAAATGGATGAAAATAAGAAATGTTGGGCTTTCTATTCTTCCACAATTCATAAGGAGTCTTACCCAAAATAGGTCTTATTGATATTCTATTTTGAATATAACATGTTGTGTTAACTGCCTCTGTCCAAAAGTGCCTAGCCATGTCAGTTTCTTGGATCATGGTGCGAGCCATTTCTTGCAATGTCCTATTATTTCTTTCTACAACCCCATTCTGTTGTGGAGTTCTAGGACAGGAGAAATCATGGGATATACCATAAGAATCAAAAAGCTTTTCAAAATCTTTGTTTTCAAATTCTCCACCATGATCACTTCTGACTCTGACAATTTTGTAATTTTTTTCATTTTGCACTTGGGTGCAAAAGGAAACAAACACAAAATGTGACTCATCCTTATGTCTTAAGAATTTTACCCATGTCCAACGACTGTAATCATCAACGATGACTAGTCCATATTTTTTTCCATTGACTGAAGCAGTTTTCACTGGTCCAAATAAGTTAATATGAATAAGTTATAATGGTTTAGAGGTAGAAACAATCGTTTTTGCTTTAAAGGAAGTTTTTGAAAACTTGCCTTTCTGACATGCTTCACAAAGAGCATCTGAAGAATACTTCAGATTGGGCAAGCCCCTCACAAGTCCTATCTTGTTCAGCTGAGAAGTTCTTATCAAGCTAACATGACCCAGACGTCTGTGCCAGACCCATTGCTCTTCATTAACGGACAGAAGACATTTTACATTCTGATTTTTCAAATCTGATAGTCTGATTTTGTAAGTATTGTTTTTCCTCTTACCATTGAACAGAACTGACCCATCCTTCTGACTAACAGCCTTACAGGACGTTTGATTAAAGATAACATCATAACCATTGCCACTAAGTTGGCTAATTAATAATAAGTTATGCATTAGACCCTCAACTAAAAGAACGTTGTTGATAGAAGGAAGTTTACCATTACCAACAGTTACAGAGCCAATGATTTTTCCCTTCTGGTTTCCTCCGAAACCAACGACACCTCCAGACTTAACTTCCAAATCTTAGAACATATGCCTTTCTCCCGTCATGTATCGCGAGCATCCACTGTCTAGGTACCATGACTGGTGTTTTAGTGGCGCCATCAAGGATGTCTGTAACATAGATTATCTCACTCTTAGGTACCCATTTTCTGGGTCCTTTCTTGTTAGTCTTTCTATAGGTTCTGACACCTTTGGATTTCTGTGCAACAGGATAATCAAGTGGAATTTGTGCATGATATTTATGCTTAGAAGTTTCCTTCTGTGTCTGTGATTGTGGTGCAACAGAATCAGAACCTTCTAGTTCTGAACATTTCAGTTCGGTGCCAGCAGGCACAAAATGTTCAGACAGAGGTTTTAGTTTGATACTCAGAGTCTCATCAAATGGTTTTGATGGTCCTGAATATCCCAGACCTCTACTTCGGTTTCTGCTAACTCCATAGATCATTGAAGCCATCTTGCTTCTATCTATGCTTTTAGCAAGGAAGTGCTAAAAAGCTCTATCGTATTTGATTACTTTATCAGTAACAGACATGTTAGAAGTAATCTCTTCTTCTAGCTTAGAGACTTTAATTTTTAGAACAACATTATATTTTTCTAAGGAATTTTTTTTTATTTAAATCAGAAATATTTGGCTCGCTCTTAGTATAGTTCTCAGAAGCAGCCACAAAAGTATTTTTCAGAGTTTTGTGTTTACTTAGAAGAAGTTGATGCCTTTTCATAAGTTCTGATAAACCTAATTCAAGTTCAGAATGAGATAAGGAAGAAAGTACCTCTTTGTCATCATCAGAGTCTGATTCTTCATCAAGTGTCAGTTCATCCTCTAATAAGGCTTCGCTCATGCTGGTCTTTTCCATAAGTGCCACGTTGGCATGTTCTTCATTAGAATCTTCTTCTTCTTACTCTGAATCATCCCATGTTGCCATAAGACCCTTTTTAGCTTTGAAAACCTTCTTAGGTTTTCTATCTTTCTTGAGCTTTGGACACTCGTTCTTATAATGTCCAGGCTCCTTGCATTCGTAACAATTAACTTCTTTTTTAGAAGTTTTCCTTTGACTAGATGTAGACTCAGGTCTACCTTTTCTTCTTGGCCCTCTGAACTTGCTCTTTGTGTGTTTCCACAGCTGATTTATCTTTCTTGATATGAGAGACAGTTCATCTTCATCTGAATCTTCTTCAGATTCTTCTGAGTTCTCCTCTGCTTGTTAAGCCTTTGTCTTTTCAGACTTAGACTTCAGAGCAACAAACTTACCTCTTCTCTGAGGTTCATCTTCTTGAAGTTCTATCTCATGACTTCTTAAAGAACTAATCAGTTCCTCAAGACTCGTGTTGTTCAGATCCTTTGCCAATTTCAAAGCAGTTACCATTGGTCTCCATTTTACAGGCAGACTCCTAATAATCTTCTTGACATGATCAGCAGTAGAATAACCTTTGTCCAGAACTCTGAGTCCAGCAAGAAACATCTGGAATCTTGAAAACATAGTTTCCACAGATTTGTTGTCTTCCATTCTGAAGGCATCATACTTCTGGATTAGGGCCGGAGCCTTTGTCTCCTTGACTTGAGTGTTGCCTTCATGAGTCATCCAAAGAGAGTCAAAGATAGACTTTGCAGTCTCTCTATCTGTAATCTTTTCATACTCTGTATATGAAATAGCATTTAGCAGAATCGTTCTCGCTCTGAAAATGAGCTTCTGGCAATCTTTTTGCCTTCAGAGTCTATTGAATATTTGTAGCCATCAACTACCAGATCCCATAGATCCAAATTAAATCCCAGAAAGTAACTTTCGATTCTGTCTTTCCAATAGTCAAATTTCTCGCCATCAAAGATAGGAGGTTTTGCACTATAAAGTCTCTTTCATTATTATCAGAAGTGACATTAGAAACATTTACGGCAACCATTGTTTTTCACACTTTGGATCGGTACTGAACACTGTTAGGTCCTTGATAAAAATTCAAACTTTTTATCTTCTCAGAACCGGAGCTCTGATGCCAATTGAAGGTGTGAAAAACACAAGAAAGGGGGTTTGAATTGGGTTTTGTCAATAAAAACGATTCTTTAAAAATAATCCCCTTTACAAATAACCTCAACTTCTTGATAATAAAGCAAGAGAAACCAAAAAGAAAGAACACAATATGTTTATACTAGTTCACTTGAGAAACCCTTAAGCTAGTCTAGTCCACCCGCCAAGGTGATTTTGCCTATCTCAAGCGAGGTCTTAATCCACTAATCAAACTGATTAATACAATGCACAAGCCAAACTGCAAGTGACTAACAATAATCTGTAAGACACACTAGTCCTAGACTTCTCAAGAATTCTGACCTAACCGGTCTCTCAAGGAAACAATCTCTAAGACACACTAGTCCTAGACTTCTCAAGAATCCTGATCTAACCGGTCTCTTAAGGAAATCAAACAATTGTTTGAAAAATAATTTGTTTACAGAAAATTGCTTCTACACAAGCTGATATGTAAACAGATTTAAGAACAAAATGACTTAAGAATGATATGAACAATGAAGTGTATGAGCGGTGAAGATTAGCCACTCATTCTTGAAGTCTTCAAGCCTTTATATAGCCATGCATGTGATATGACCGTTGAAGGATATTTCTGACATTTCAAAATTATGGCGGCTTGAAAGAACGTGAGGGACAAATAGTACATTTGCTTCCGCCCGATCCGGAGTAGAGCAAAGCGTCCTCATCGTACCGTTATACTGTTGTACCACGTTGCTTAGTCTTCTCAACTTTCTGACTTTAGAGGCTTCTGAGAGCATGAGTTAGAAGAAGGGAAAACGTAACTTGGGTCTTAAGAGCTTCAAGCCTTCAGAGTCTGTAGAGCTACATCTTCAGAGTCTTCAGCACTTGGTCTTCAGAACCCGTTGTCTAAGAAGCATAAGTCTTCAACATCTGGACTTGCTCATCAGAACTTCTATCTTCTGATCTTCAGAACTTGTTTTCTTTAGACATCGTATCAGAGTCATATAGCTTCAGAGTCTTCTGAAGCAAATGCTATTGTTCAGCAGAACAAATGTAGCGCAGAAGCGGAACAATTCTCTTCTAATAACTTAGCCACACTATTTATCAGAAACAGAACCTGTTTGTTAAATTCTAAAAAATAACAAACATTAGAATACCAAAATTGTTCATACAAGCATACTTGTTTGTTATCATCAAAACTCAAAGGTATTATTGCAGAACCAAACCTTATTCTAACACACCTATGCCAAGTTTTTAAAAGAGATCCTCTCTAACAAAAAGAAAATTGAGGATCATGAAACGGTGGCTATGATTGTTGATAGCAGTGTTGTGATTAGAAAAATTCTTCCCAAAAAGTTAAAAGACCCAGGAAGTTTCTTCATCCCTTGTCAAATAGGAACCATGAATTTTGAGAGAGCTTTATGCAATTTAGGGGCTAGCGTCAGCTTAATGCCCTTATCTGTTTGCAAAAAATTAGATATTGGGAAAATGAAACCTACCAATATCTCATTGCAACTTGCAGACAGGTCGGTTAAGTATCTCATGGGTATGTTGGAAAATGTTCCAGTGAGAATAGGTGAGTTCTACATTCCTGTTGACTTTGTTATCATGGAGATCAAAGAGGATTCTCAAATCTCGATACTCCTAGGAAGGCCATTTTTAGCTATGGCTAGGGACATCATCGATGTTAAGAGGGGAAAGTTGACTTATGAGGTTGGTGAGGAAAGGATTGAGTTCATTCTATCAAAACTCATGAAAAATCCTTCTTTTAGGGACTCTTGTTGTCTTGTCAATGTTATCGATGCTTGTGTCCAAGAAAGCGTATCCGAACCTCCCTCTCCCAAAAGGATGGAGGTATGCTTGTTTGAAAGCGTAAAAAATCATGAAAAGGCAGAGAACAATGAGGAACTTATGGACCATGGTCCCATTTCTCATAGCCTTGAAGCACTTACGACACAAAGCGATGAGCCTGAATCTAGAAAACCCCAACTTGAGCTAAAGCAACTTCCCCGACCCTTAGGTATGAATTCCTAGATGGGGAACCCATTAACCCTGTGATAGTGAATTTTAGTCTTGGAGAATCCGAGACCGCGAAACTCCTTGCTATTCTTGAGAAGTACCCTAAAGCTATATGGTACACCATAAAGCACTTGAAAGGGATTAGCCCATTTGTTTGTATACATAAGATCATGTTAGAAGACGATTATAAGCCCTCTAGAGAACATCAGGGGAGGCTAAATCCTAACATGAAAGAAGTAGTTAAGAAGAAGATGCTTAAACTCTTGGAAGCCGAGATAATTTATCCCATCTCCGATAGTAAATGGGTGAGTCCCGTTCAAGTAGTCCCTAAGAAGGGGGGAATGACGGTTATTAAGAGTGAAAAAGGAGAGAAAGTAGCCACTAAGACGGTCACGGGATGGAGAATGTGTATAGACTATAGGAAGCTTAATAAAGTTCCTCGTAAGGACCATTTCCCACTCCCATTTATTGACCAAATGCTTGAGCGCCTGGCCAAGCATTCTCATTTTTGCTACCTTGATGGGTACTCGAGGTTTTTCCAAATCCCCATACACCCTAACGATCAAGAGAAGATGACATTCACTTGCCCTTACAGCACATTCGCTTACCGACGGATACCCTTTAGGCTTTGCAATGCGCCGACAACTTTTCAGCGCTGCATGATGTTGATTTTCTCTGACTTTTTAGAGGATATCATGGAAGTCTTCATGGATGACTTCTAGGTATATGGGTGTAGTTTTGATGAGTGTTTGTTAAACCTTGAGAAAGTCTTAGAGATGTGTAAAAGTCAACCTTGTGTTAAATTGGGAAAAATGCCACTTCATGGTGAAGGAAGACATCATCCTAAGACACTTGGTGTCCTAGAGAGGAATAGAGTTTGAAAAAGCTAAGATAGAGGGGATAGAAAATCTAAACCCCCACCACCATGAGGGAGGTTAGAAGCTTTTTAGGCCATGCCGACTTTTATCGCCGGTTTATCAAGGACTTCTCTAAGATTACTAAGCCCCTAATTGGGCTATTGATGAAAGATGCTAATTTTAACTTCAATAGTGAGTGCCTTGAAGCCTTCACGACTTTAAAAGAGGCATTGATTTTTGCACCTATAATGCATCCCCTAAATTTGGACGATCCTTTTGAGATTATACGTGATGTCAGTGACTATGCAATAAGCGCGGTATTAGGCCAAAAGAAAGATAAAAGATGCATGCCATTTTCTTGATCAATCTTGTGCATGTGAGGGAAACAATAATTTTAAATACCTTAATTTGATTATCCGAATGAAAAGGGAGGAAAATCGGAAACGATACTTAAGTACAAAGCATAGGTAGAGAGGTATCCAACAAGGGAAGCTTAGGTCTGTGGTTTCACCGTGGTTAGTGTTCTTGTAAAAGCTCTTGGAGCCGGATGAGTACCGGAAGAACTAATCCCTATCATTTTTGAACAAAAACTTGCATATGAGTACCAGTAAGCTTCACCTCTCATGAACTTTTTCACTTGATGTTTTGCTTAGTCCAAAAATCTGCTTTGCAAGCTATGTTGCTTGAGGACAAGCAACAGTCTAAGTTTGGGGGAGTTTGATAAGTAGTTTTTGTGTCGCTTTTACTAGTAGTTCTTCCTTGCTATTTCATCATGTTTTGTTTACTTTTCTTCATTTTTCTATGTTTTATGCCTTGGTATTGTGTTTCTATCGTTTTCAGGCCATAACAATCATACTGGAAGGAAAAAGGATCGAATCGATTGAGATACGAGGAAAAAGGCAAAAGTCGGAAATCCCTAGTACAAAAACCAGAAAGTTGTTACAGCCACCCGTAATACGCATTACTGGCCGTAACAACATTATGCATGGGATTGGTGATTTTGTGCGTGCAGTCCAGAAATCCAGGAACCTGTTACGGGTACCTGTAATAGCCATTACAAGCCGTAACAGGCAGGAGTGTTCTCGTTGTTCTATTTCCTTTTCGGTTTGATTTGTTACCATTTGGAATCTCTGGCACATTCCTGATTAGGCAGATATTGTTATGATATGGCATTGACTAAAAATATTTGTTCCAAGTTTTAAGAATTGTTATAAAACTCATAGGTAGGCTATAGTTTATGGCATCCAGTTTTTAACGTACAATTCGTTTCTCCGCAATTTTATTTTCTCTCTGTAAAAGTCTCCATTGGAGTAATTGGATCAAAAGTTATCTTATTATTACAAGTATTTTATTCAGGTTCTATTTGATTGCTTTTCTTATTCCTTTATAATTGGTATTGCTATCGTGTTTGCTTATCGAAAAATCATTATGTCTATGTTATTCCTCACCATGAGTGAGTAGTTCCATAGGGATTAAGGGTTATGAGACCTAACTCATGACTATCTATATGGTTATTTTCACTTATTACAAGGATTCGAAACGCGTTGTTTTGAAAATATGTGTTTTCTTATTAACCCTTGTTACGAAAGTAAAAGAGTTCTCAGGTATTGATAATGATCTGAAAGGACTTGTATCAATACCCGATAACAGATTTTCAAACAACTAAGTTTGATGATGCGAAAGCACTCAGACAAGGTTGAGAAATGCTTCATCCTAATATCCGCCCAATAATAATGATTTGTCGATAATAATTCTAAGTAAGCGAAAGCTGACAAATTATTTATCAAAACTAAGACAACACGCTGGAGAAAGCAGGTGTTGTCTATAAAAATCTATTTTTCTATAATCCGCGCGAGATTCCTTGTAGTATGATTAAATTAGACATATAGAGATGTTAGCGTGAGGGATTATGACCCTAAATCCTACTTGTTTTTTATTAATTTCCAAGTTATTTGCATTTAAGCTATTTTTTAAAAGTGCTTTTAAAATAAGTTGTTTTGACTTAAGTGCTTTTTCACTTAAGTTTGTTTCTTTCCAACTATTTGATTGCTCTAGCTTTACACCCATATGATAGAAATCGGTATTTAACCATTGGTCCTTGTGGTTCGATAACTTTTTACTACTCTGACATTTGCCGTATACTTGCGGCGTATCAATCCCTAAGATCCTGCCTCTCTTTGCATCATCTGCATAGCCTATCATGTCTTTCGTCACGCATAATGCCCAAATTATCAGCCAGAATAAACTGCTGGATTTACAGACGAATTTGTCAAACTGAATGCCAACTGTGCGTAAAATCAGTGGACAAAAAGTTTCAAAATCGAGCTTGCAGACGTCAGTTATACTAATCTATGTTCCGCGTAATTTAACCTGGCGTGCTCGTTTTAATTGTTTGACTGCTTTTCGGTCACATTTTGATCAGTCTGATCCTTTTAACCGAGGATAATTTATTTCGAAATTTGACCAAACGTTGTATTTTTCCGAGTAGTTTATTTCGCGCTGATTATTTTGTTGCATTCATTTTATTTTTTCGAGCACTTCGACACCAGACTGTTTATTCGTTTTTAACCAGTTTCATTTTAATTTTTAGTTAATAATCATTTAATTTAATTAGGATTAATCAGATTTTAATTTAGGTTTATTTTAAATAGTTAATTCAATTTTAATTCATTTATCACATTTTCTTTTAAAAATTAATAAAAGTTTTTTTTTATCTCTTTTTAGTAACACTTGTTCATTAAGTTTTAGAAAGGATTTTGTTTGTTTTTCTTCATGTAGAAACACTAGTATATTTAAATATTGCATTGCATTAAAGTACAAAAGGAGGATACCAGTACACACACGCTTCACACATACGAGACCTCACTATAACAAAACTCCACCCATCACTGCATTTATCACATGTAAAAACCATACAAATCCCTTCCTCATACAAAAACGCAACACACAATATACTTCCTTCATCACCACCACACCCAAACCACCTCTCAACCATAACCACCACCATAATCAACCAAAAAACTCCTCATCACTAAACCTTACCATTCTAAATTTCCTTCACAAACTTCATCACATTACTACTACATTTCATAAGACAAAAAAAAAACAACACAACAATGTCAAAGAGTAAAAGATACAAAAGGTTCATATTAGAAAATCAATCATAACAACAATGCAATCAGAATAAAACACTGGAGAGGAGCCATCACGTCTTCATCTTCCACGTATCAATGTTGTTACCCGAAAAAGAAGAAGAAAACATTGCTCACAACCACCACACCACTAAGCTCACAGATCCGACGATCTTCATCCTTCATTGCATCACACATTTTTCTATTCCAATCGCCATGTTAAACCATCATCGAATCCACCATTTTCGGCGCACATAAGTTCTTTCTCCGACAAAGCCTCCTCCGTGCGAGTCATTATTCGTCCACAAATCCACCATTTGCGACGCACAAAAAGTTCTTTCTTCGATAAAGCCTCCTCCGCGAGAGTCAATATCCATTCGAGAATCCACCATTTCCGACCCCCACAGAAGATCAGTGGGAGAAATAGTTAACCCTATGTACAAACTATCTTTCAAAGCTCAAATGAAATCAATAGAGTGAAATACAAGTTAAAACTAAGCTCAAGTGGTGAAGAGATCAAAGTTGGTGGTACGATTCTTCCCACAGTGTCGCACAGCAAAATTCTAGAGAGGGGGAGCAAGATCAAAACTCGGTCGTGGTACATAGTGAGATTTCGACATCACATCAACTTCAATCAGCCTACCATCATGTAGATCATAGCTTTGACGACATCCATAAACGGTCTCAGCTTATCTTACGTCTATTTCCAATATAACTCTCTTTTTCTTTCTTTACTTTCAACTTTTAATGATTGTTACTTTTGTTAATTATTTTGATTGGTGAAATGTTGGCCACTGTTATTTAGAATTTAGTTTATTTTAATAATATACTTAATGATTGGTGAAATGTTAGCCACTGTTATTTATATTTTGTTTAAAAAAAACAAATTTATATTTTTAATTTTTTTTCATTTTTAATTTGTATAATATATAAAATGCCAAAAATATGTTATAATTGTTAATTACTTTAAATATTTTTATTTAATATTAATTAATTAAATAATTGATTAATCTTATTAAATATTTATATTTAACTTGATTAATAATTCTTTTGTTACCCGATTCTATTTTGCGCTTGATGCTTCCATGTCTTAGCCTCGATTTCTTTAGTTGATTCTTCTTGATGCTTTATCCGTTTGAGCTTGATGATTACATGATGTTTTTCCATGTATTTGTTGTTTGATCATACTTCGATGCTTGATGACTACATGATGTTTTGCCATGTGTCTGTGGATTTCATTTATTGCTTGCACTCGTGACCTAATCCAAGGAAAGAGAGTGTGTGTTGACTTATTGTCATGTGCATATTTATTGTATATTTGTTGCTTTTTCTTGCCCATCTTTTTCTTACACTTGGTCCAAACCCTAGTCTTGACTCAAACTCCTTTTTAAAAAAAAACAAAAACATTTCTTTCCCGATCGCTAGCAAATAATTTTAGCCAAAACACAAATATATCAAGAGGTTCCTGTAGAGTACTACAAATGTTTAGGGTGCTAGTACCTTCCCTTAGTATAACCAACCCCCATACCTTTGATCTCTTTATTGCTTTGCTCTTAGCCTTGCTTTTTGCTTTACATGTTTATTATGGGTTTATTCGATATTTTCCCATTCCCTTGGAAAAATAAAAGTTCGGTGGTGACATCTTGTTTTGCGAGTCAAGTTAGTCAATAGTTTGGTCTCTGATTCTTCACTGGGACATAACTTCACTAGGGACCACTGTTAAGAGGGTTAAGCCTAACTTGTTATATTGTGTTACTATTATTGTTTGTTGTTTTGCTTGGGTTTTTCTATTTTTCAGGGTGTTTGATGATCTATGTGTGGTGAGATAAGTTCTAACCCGGACTTGAGTGCACAATAAGATATGATGGTGGTATAATAAAAAGTTACATGTCTGGAGTAATCCTAAACATGAGTAACATATGATATAACCCCACTCGGTGGAGGCCTCTTTGATGGTAGTATTTGTCGTTGTGAGTAGTCGTAATGCCATTATTACTTTCGACCTGGGAGCCTGAGAAGCTGAGGACCTTTAGAACCCTTTGACCCATCTTGGCCTCTTAGGATGTAGTGCGGTGACTATCCAGGTGTAGACCTGAGGTAGTTGATACACGATGCTACACTCAGACGAGATTCTCTTGCGAATATTATTGGCTCACGCAACTAGTCGTGCAAGATGATAATATCCAAAAGAGGATCGACGACTCTGGGAACCCTGTTAGAACCCGTTGTGCAGATACTTTACCCCTAGTACACACCCTGTGGTTAATTCTTCACCCAGATTCCATGCTTGTGATCCTGAACCTTTGATCATGTTACTTGTGATTTGCATCTTGTATTGCATGACATTGCATAACATTTGCATTCTTTGCATGATTCATGCATACATCCAGTTTGTCCAGTAACTCATTCCAACTGTCTCTATCTTTCAGCGTCATCTGTCAGTCGTCAAGATGATTCCTAATCACCGATACAGGACTATAGCTAATATCAGACACAAAATGTCAGAGCAAGAATAGTATAATGCAGAGATCAGAATGGAGATTGATGATTTGAAGTCAGGCATGACTAAGCTTACTGAGATGCTACAAGTCCTGATTTCCATAGGGGAGCAACCTCAAAAAACTATTATCTAGGAGGTTTCAGGTGTTGTTACTGATCCTTAGCTTGTCCAGATGCCACCTTCTACATGGCGAGAGTTTAGTTTACCCCATAACTATTCTCCACCTCTTGCTACTACTTCTATGATTGGTCAAACTATCAGGCTAAGGTTTCAAGCTCCTATTTTCTCGGAACACAGACCTGTGGTTCATACTATTGCCCAGACTGCCTGAGCTCCCTATTAGAATCCTCTCTTTGAGTACAATGTTGCTAGTGCTCAAGGTGAAGATCATGAGGATGTTATTAAACCTGAAGATGTCTGTGAACAGTTTTATATTATAGAGAAGACACTCAGAGCCATGGAGGGTAATGATTTCTTCTGTGTTGATACAGATAACACGTGCCTTGTTTCTGACTTTATCGTGCCTGCCAAATTCAAGATTCCCGAGTTTGTGAAATACAAAGGTCATTCTTATCCAAGAGCTCATCTGGTTATGTACTTCAGAAAGATGACTACTTATACCAATTACCAGAAGTTGCTTATCCATTGCTTTCAAAACAGACTGAGTGGAGCTTCGCTCAAGTGGTACACGAACCTTGAAAAGAACGGTATCCAGTGCTTCTAGGATCTTGCTAATGCCTTTATGAAGCAATACAAGTACAATCTTGACATGGCTCCTGACCGTCGTCAACTTCAAGATATGTCTCAGAATGAGAGGGGATCATTCAAAGAGTATGCTCAACATTGGAGAGACCTAGCTTCTCAG
This sequence comes from Lathyrus tuberosus, assembly GCA_022829125.1. Classification (NCBI taxonomy): domain Eukaryota; kingdom Viridiplantae; phylum Streptophyta; class Magnoliopsida; order Fabales; family Fabaceae; genus Lathyrus; species Lathyrus tuberosus. The sequence goes on from JALAZF010000280.1 coordinate 912,775, forward strand.
GTTGAACCCCCTCTGGCAGAGAAAGAACTTACAGGAATGTTCATGGACACCTTGTTTCCCTTCTATTGGGAAAATATGATTGGTAGTGTCTCTTCCAACTTCACAAATTTGGTGACCATTGGCCAAAGACTTGAAGAAGATATAAAGAATGGTAAAGTGTCTAAAGTTGCTAAATCTTCTAATGGTGCGAAGAAATCCTTTGGGAATTTCCAGAAGAAAATAGAAGACCAAACCAATGTTGTCTTGACTGAGTAGAGAAGACCTCGTCACAAATCTCAGTATTCTAATCACACTTCTGTTGTTGTTGTTACTCCCGTGGTTATTGCTCAACCAGTTCGAGTTCCTCAACCAGTTCGAGTTCCTCAACGTCCGGCTGTTGGACAAAACCAGAACCGTAATAGGACTCACTTTGATCCTATTCCCATGACATACACTGAATTATATCCTGAAATTCTGGTATCAGACGTGTGATGTTAAGGTGTGATGTCACAACAACACACTCTGCATAATGGACAGCAATAACAGTAAAATAACACCAAGAATTGTTGACCCAGTTCGGTTACAACCAACCTACTCTGGGGGCTACCAAGCCAGGGATGGAATTCACTACTTGTAGATATAATTTACAGACTCAACGACCCGTTGACAATCTCCTAAACTTATACTCTACTAATGACTTCCTACCTAAGAAACCACTTAGGTATGAGAACACCACTCAATCCCTTACAAACACTCAAAGAAACCACTTTGAGTACCCTTGATCTTACTTCACAGCTTCGATCAAATCACACAACTCTCTTTGCTTCACAGCTTTAGAGAGAACAGAAACTCAACACCTATTCAAACCCTAGAATAATGTAAATACAAACACTTTAAACAAACTATAGACACTAAGCCTTCTGCTCTTGATCTTCTGAATGTTTTCTGTACTTTTTCCTTTGGTCTTGTGCGCTTTATATAGCTCCTGAATTGGGCTTGGACTTGTCACAATATTTGATCAGATTTTTTAATTAAAACTGAATCTTCAAAACAGATTTTATCCCCAAAATCTTTTTAAATCTTCAACCTTTTAATTCTCCAACAGACCTGCAATCAAATCTCCCATGTAACAGACAATATCTATCCCAAGATATTCTCATCCAATGTGTCAACCACTCTCCACAATTCCAGCTAATACGTGTGCCCTAATAACATGTCCTGCTGTTGTTAATTCTGCAGGTCTGATGTTACAACATCACCTGTGTGACATCAGACATCCAACTTCAGCACTTAACTACTTAACACAACCCAGTGTTAAGACTTCAATGTTACAACATCAGCAGCTTGACATCAACATTGAATATCCTTTGTTTTACCAAAATTCCAGCCAATCCAGGAACTATCAATCTCCCCCTTTGGCTAATTTTGGCTAAAACAATCTCTGCACTCTGCAAACAACTTCTGCACTCTGCACCTTCAGAGATTTTAGCAGCGGAATAATCTTCAGAAATTTGAAACTCATTAGCAGCAGTTTGACAATCTTCATAGTCTACATCACTTGATCTGCTGCTGCACCATCTTCATTATTGACAGCAGCCAATTGGTGCTCCCCCTTGAAAACATGAACCAGTATCACAGTTGTTCAGTAGCTCATAATGTACAGCAATTTACTCCCCATAGATGTCTGCTTGGCTGCACTCTTCAAATGTCAAAACTCCCCCTTAATGCAACTACACACCTTTTAACAGCATCAATCTATCTCCCCCTTAATATCTGCATCACATCAGCAGCATATTCCTCTTGACTATCTTGGCTATGTTCTCCCCCTTTTTAGCCATAATTAGACAAACTTCAGTTGGTAGTTGACTACACATTTTCAGAACCACCCCAACTGCCCACAACCCCTCTAGCAGATTCAGTCTTCATAAATGCAGATTCCCAATTTGCTTCTTAACCTTTCAAATTGGTTTGCATCCAAGGCTTTAGTGAATATGTCGGCCAGCTGGTTCTCTATGGCTACATGTTCCAAGGTAACAACTTTTTCTTTTACCAGATCCCTTATGAAATGATGCCTTATGTCTATGTGCTTTGTCCTACTGTGCTGTATAGGATTTTTAGATATATTAATTGCACTCAGATTATCGCAGTACAAAGTCATAACATCTTGTTTAACATTGTATTCACTCAACATCTGCTTCATCCATACCAGCTGAGAGCAACTACTTCCTGCTGCTATATACTCCGCTTCAGCAGTTGAGAGAGATACACAATTCTGCTTCTTGCTGAACCAGGAAATCAAATTGTTCCCTAGAAAGAAACACCCTCCTGAAGTGCTTTTTCTATCATCTGCACTTCCAGCCCAATCAGCATCACAGTATCCTTTTAAAACTGTCCCAGAATCACGGCTATATAGCATTCCATAATCACTTGTGCCATTTACATATTTCAGAATCCTCTTCACTTGATTCAAGTGACTTACCTTAGGATCAGACTGATATCTAGCACACACTCCAACAGCAAAGGAAATATCAGGCCTGCTTGCTGTGAGATATAGTAAACTCCCAATCATACTTCTGTACACGCTGTGATCCACACTTACTCCATTCTCATCCTTGGATAGCTTCAAATGGGTGGGAGCAGGTGTCCTTTTGTGATTGGCTTTATCTAGGCCAAACTTCTTTACTATGCTCTTAGCATATTTTCTTTGAGAAATAAAGATAGAATCCTCCATTTGTCTGACTTGCAACCCAAGGAAGTAGCTAAGTTCTCCAACCAAACTCATTTCAAATTCTGATTGCATTTGTTGGACAAACTGTTTTACCATGGCATCTGGCATTCCCCCAAATACAATGTCATCCACATAAATTTGGGCTACCATTAATTTTCCTCCTTCTTCCTTGACAAACAAGGTTTTGTCAATGCCTCATTTTCTATACCCATTTGCTACTAAGAATTCTGTCAACCGCTCATACCAGGCCCTTGGAGCTTATTTTAAGCCATACAGTGCCTTCCTTAGTTTGAACACATGATTGGGGAAGTTTGAGTCAGTGAATCCTTTAGGTTGATCTACATAGACTTCTTCATTCAGATAGCCATTTAGAAAGGCACTCTTCACATCCATTTGGAACAGCTTGAATCTTAGGTTACAAGCTATACCCAAAAGTAGTCTGATGGATTCTAGTCTCGCCACTGGAGCAAACGTCTCATCAAAGTCGATTCCCTCCACTTGAGTATAGCCTTGTGCAACAAGTCTCGCTTTATTTCTTGTAACCACTCCAAGCTCGTCTGACTTGTTTTTGTAGATCCACTTTGTTCCAATAACATTCACCCCTTCTGGTCTTGGCACAAGATCCCAGACTTCATTTCTCTTGAACTGCTCCAGTTCTTCTTGCATAGCATTTATCCAAAATTCATCTGTCAGAGCTTCCTTGACATTTTTTGGCTCAATTTTGGATACGAAGCACGAGCTAGCTATGATATCTCTGGACCTCGTTCTTACTCCAGAATTTGGATCACCTATGATCAGCTCCTTAGGATGATCCTTCTGAATCCTGATAGAAGGATCCTTATGAGGTTGCTCAGGCTCAGTGTCAACAGTACTTGGGGATGAATTTCTTTCTTCAACTTCAACAACTACCTCATCAGTTAATGTTCCAACATCTTCTATGACATCCTCAACTTCATGCTTTTCTTCATCATCAATCACAACATTGATTGACTCCATCATCACTTTGGTCCTGGAGTTGAAGACTCGATAAGCTCTGCTGTTGATGGAGTACCCCAAAAATATCCCTTCATCGCTTTTGGAATCTAATTTCCTTCTCTGCTCTCTATCAGCTCGAATGTAACATTTACTACCAAACACATGAAAGTACTTAACATTAGGTTTTCTTCCCTTCCATAGTTCATATAGAGTGGATGAAGTGCCTCTTCTTAGGGTAACTCTGTTGTGAATGTAGCAGGCAGTGTTCATGGCTTCAGCCCAGAAGTGATAAGGTAGTTTCTTGGCATGAATCATTGCTCTAGCCGACTCTTGTATAGTTCTGTTCTTCCTCTCAACAACTCCATTTTGCTGAGGGGTGATAGGAGATGAAAACTCATGACTTATACCTTCAGACGAGCAAAATTCTTCAAACTTACTATTTTCAAACTCTCTTCCATGATCACTTCTAATTCTGATGACCTTACTCACCTTTTCTCTTTGGAGTTTATGACAGAGCTCTTTAAAGACATCAAACACCTCAGATTTGTCTTTGATGAAATTCACCCAGGTGTATCTTGAGTAGTCATCCACAACTACATACGCATATTTCTTTCCACCCAGACTCTCAACCTGCATAGGTCCCATCAAATCCATATGAAAGAGTTTCAATACTTTGGAGGTGGTGTCATGTTGAAGCTTCGGATGAGACATCTTTGTCTGCTTTCCTTTTTGACAGTCTCCACACACCTTTCCTTCCTCAATACTGAGTTTGGGAATCCCTCTGACTGCTTCTGAGGAGATAATTCTCTTCATTCCCTTTAGGTGAAGATGTCTCAGCATCTGATGCCAGATTTTGACATCATCTTCTTTAGCAAGCACACACGTGGAGGAATTTGAATTTTGCGGCACCCAAAGATAACAATTGTCCTTAGATCTGGCTCCCTTCATAATGACTTCTCCTTTGTCATCTTTCACATTACATTCGAACTTTGTGAAGTCTACTTTGAATCCTTGATCACAAAGTTGACTAATACTAATCAAATTAGCTGCTAGTCCTTTAACAAGAAGAACATTCTCCAGCTTGGGAGTACTGTCACAGTTCAGTATTCCAATTCCCTTTATCTCTCCTTTGATCCCATCACCAAATGTAACATAGCCAGAAGACTGAGGTTTTACATCAATAAGCAGATTCTTTACTCCAGTCATGTGTCTTAAACACCTACTGTCAAAATACCGGTCATCTTTGGTAGAAACCCTCAAGGACGTGTGAGCTATCAAGCTGGTAACTTTAGGTATCCATTTATTCATCACCTTAGGCCTAACCTCTTGCTGTTTGGGTTGATGAGCAGAATTAGGATATCCTTGAAGCTTGAAGCATGAGGACTGCATATGACCAATCCTGCCACAATAGAAGCATCTGACTCTGCCGTTTCTAAAGTGGTTAAATCTTCTCCCACTTTGATAATTCTGTGGCTGCCACCCATACTATTGTCTCCTTATTTCATAGTTGAATTGTCTTCTGCTGTATAGATGATGCTGTCTCTTAGGCTGTCTTCTATGGTGATGAGGTTTCCTTCTTCCATAAGTCACAGCATTGTTGTAAGCATAACCATACCATTTTTCCTGATGTTGATACCTCTGCTGAGACATGTTCTGCTTGAACTTGACAGCTTGCATATTCTGGTGATATTGGGGAGGCATATACTGACTAGCTCCTTGGGGCTATATCTTCCTTTGATGAGGGCCATTCTTCTTCTCAGCATTCTGGGGCTGAACAACCTTCGTAGGTTGATGTTGAGACAACGGTTGAGACATCTCCCTTTTTGTTCCTGAAGTGCTAGCCACATATCCTATGCCTGATTTATCTCCAGCAGATTTCTCTAACTGAAGAATTTTATCAAGATCAGCAGTACCACTGTTCATCATCCTAATGAATTTAGTCATCTGATCCAGTTGGGACTTAACTAGCACAACTTCGTCTTCCCGATCAGCTTTTTCATTTTCAAGCTGAGCAATCTGTTGCTTATGATACTTGTTTTCTTGACAAATCTCAGCACTTTTCAAACACAGCTCTCGATAAGTAGAAGCTAGCTCCTCATAAGTTATTTCTTCATCACTACCATCATCAGACACAACAGTTCCTGTTAAGGCTCTAGCATGCTTTGCTGACTCACCATCACTTTCACTATCAGATTCAGACCAGGAAATTGACATGCCCTTCTTCTGCTTCTTCAAGAATGTGGGACATTCTTTCTTGACATGTCCATACCCTTCACATTCAAAGCACTGAACACCTCTATCCTGAGCAGTCTTCTCTTCATCTTTCTCTTTTGGATTGGTGGTGTCAGAGGAACTGTTCCTGACACTAGGCTTGTAGTTATTGTTCCATCTTTTTAACACTTTGTTGAACTGCCTTCCCAACATTGCAATGGCTTGTGACAAATATTCCTGAGAATCTTTGACTACCTTATCTTGTGCAGGAGTGGAGACCAAAGCAATCCCCTTGGGTTTCTTTTCTGGTTCTTCTTCATTTAAACCAAGTTCAAAAGTCTGAAGAGATCCAATGAGCTCATCAACTCTCATCTTGCTGATGTCTTGAGCTTCTTCAATGGCAGTCACTTTCATCTTGTACCTCTTAGGTAAGGACCTAAGGATCTTCCTTACGAGCTTTTCCTCTGACATCTTCTCACCAAGAGCACTGGATGCATTAGCCAGTTCCAGAACATTCATGTGGAAGTCATGAATGGTCTCATCATCCTTCATCTTCAGGCTTTCAAATTTTGATGTTAAAATCTAAAGTCGTGACATCTTGACTCTAGATGTTCCTTCATGAGTAGCCTGCAAGATATCACACGCTTCTTTAGCAACTTCATAGGTATTGATTAACCTGAAGATGTTCTTATCCACTCCATTGAAGATAGCATTCAGAGCTTTGGAATTTCCAAGGGCAAGCTCATTTTCCTCCTTGGTCCACTCTTCTTCAGGCTTTAGCTTAGAGGTGCCTTCTTTATCTTTGCCAGCATCATCCTTCTCACACATGACAGGTGCTTTCCACTCTTTAATAACAGCCTTCCAAGCCCTACTGTCCAAGGATTTTAAGAAGGTGGTCATCCTTGGCTTCCAATAGTCATAATTGGATCCATCCAAAATAGGGGGTCTGTTGACGAATCCTCCAACTTCTTTGTCCATCTTTTCACCAGAAAGTAACTTCCCTAGATCTCACCCAGAGACAGACAGGATGCCTGCTCTGATACCAATTGAAATTCTGGTATCAGACGTGTGATGTTAAGGTGTGATGTCACAACAACACACTCTGCATAATGGACAGCAATAACAGTAAAATAACACCAAGAATTGTTGACCCAGTTCGGTTACAACCAACCTACTCTGGGGGCTACCAAGCCAGGGATGGAATTCACTACTTGTAGATATAATTTACAGACTCAACGACCCGTTGACAATCTCCTAAACTTATACTCTACTAATGACTTCCTACCTAAGAAACCACTTAGGTATGAGAACATCACTCAATCCCTTACAAACACTCAAAGAAACCACTTTGAGTACCCTTGATCTTACTTCACAGCTTCGATCAAATCACACAACTCTCTTTGCTTCACAGCTTTAGAGAGGACAGAAACTCAACACCTATTCAAACCCTAGAATAGTGTAAATACAAGCACTTTAAACAAACTATAGACACTAAGCCTTCTGCTCTTGATCTTCTGAATGTTTTCTGTACTTTTTCCTTTGGTCTTGTGCGCTTTATATAGCTCCTGAATTGGGCTTGGACTTGTCACAATATTTGATCAGATTTGTTAATTAAAACTGAATCTTCAAAACAGATTTTATCCCCAAAATCTTTTTAAATCTTCAACCTTTTAATTCTCCAACAGACCTGCAATCAAATCTCCCATGTAATAGGCAATATCTATCCCAAGATATTCTCATCCAATGAGTCAACCACTCTCCACAATTCCAGCTAATACGCGTGCCCTAATAACATGTCCTGCTGTTGTTAATTCTGCAGGTCTGATGTTACAACATCACCTGTGTGACATCAGACATCCAACTTCAGCACTTAACTACTTAACACAGCCCAGTGTTAAGACTTCAATGTTACAACATCAGCACCTTGACATCAACATTGAATATCCTTTGTTTTACCAAAATTCCAGCCAATCCAGGAACTATCATATCCTGTTGTGGTTCAAAGAGGTTGGATTACCACTAGGACTCTACCTCCTCCTCCAGATCCTCTTCCAGTTGGTTTCAGGTCTGACCTCCATTGTGAATTCCATCAAGGTGTCGCAGGCCATGATTTGGAAAAATGTTATGCACTGAAGGCTAGAGTGCGAGATTTGATCAAAGACAAGATCCTCACTTTCCATGATGTTTCCCGTAATGTCAAGAACAATCCTCTGCCAGGGCATGAGAAGTGAAGCTTCAGTTAATTTCAGCTAAACTATCCTCATAAAGCCAGTGTTTCAGACAGACCAGCTCACCCCTGTTGCTGAATAGTCATTAGGCTATGTATCTTTCTGTTTGTGTTTTCCTTTAACTGTATTAACTGTTTGCTTTCAAATTCTGTTGGTACTTCCATGTTAATGAAATGAGCATTGTAATATTTTGATTCAATTCATTTATGTCTGTTATTTACATCTTTATGCTTTCTTCTTCAAAAATATATATCTCTTTTTCACTTTCTTTTAATTATGCAAAGATTGGAGGAAAGATGATGAAAACGAGATACCTATAATTGTTGTTGCATGCTTTCAAATCAAAAATTTGCTGACGATGTAAGGCATTGTTTCAATTTCCCAAACACTGGAGAAATAAGGAAGTTAGCCCCTCGTCAACCCCTTCGAGTCTAGAAGTTGGAGTTTCTTTCTGTACAAAAACCCGCAATCTTAACTTAGAGATTGGTAGTTCTCAGTTAACTTGGTTATGCATTCAAATACAAGAGCTTCATGCAAGACACCTTTGAATAAAGGTTGCATTCATAAATTTTCCTTCACACACAACAAGCAAGTGTCGAAGATGTCTTTCAAGTTGAAAGCCAATGTTGGTTCATCGTAATTATTGAGCCAGACAGTCACTTTCTCTCTCGAAAAAGAAAAATCAAAAGAAAAGGCCCGCTAAGTCAAAACCTATGAAGGAGACTTAGGCAAAAACTGGGACATACCGCTGACTGTAAGTTTCAAAAGAAACAGTTCAGGCAAAAGTTAGGGATAACAAAAAGAAGAGATTTTTAAATCCTTACCATGAAAATCCTCAATGTAAAAGACAACTAAATGTTGTGAGGAAGCAGTGACTGCCATCTCAAGGGTCCCTTAACTTCTGAACCATCGTCATTACTATCATCAGTACAATTCCTAACCTATTGGAACCTGAGCGCATAGTCTGAGTTAACTGAGCGTAGGGCTGAAGATCATTGTGAAGATTGGGTGGATACAAATAAACTTTAAACCTTTATCCTTTGTTTCATAGACCGTGAACCAGGCCACGTTACAACCCTAAAAAAACCTAACTAAAGCAAGGTTACTTTGAAAGCATACTACAGCAAGGTTGCGTAAACTGACTCCAAAAAAAAGATTTTTGCAAATCATTTTTTTGGTACCACTCTTTTGCTTTACCTTCCTCTTTGAACGTCTTGAACCACCGTGTTTTGATTAGTGACTCATATACTTTGCATCATTCTAAAAATGATTTTGATTTCAAAAGTTGCATGAACTTTGCGTTAAGTTTACCATGTTTGAATGAGCACTTTTGTTTTCAAACCGACTTTCCTCTCAAGGAATTTTCAAATAGTTGAGAAACTTGGTTCGTGATCCTATCATGGGAAAGTTCCTTCCAAATCCTGTTGAGAATTAGTTCAAGATTTATTGTTCAGTGCAAGTCCTTCTCAGAATTGGTTTATCCAGAAGATCTTTCAAGACTTATACTGTCCAAGTGCACAGTAAAGCAGTCATTTCCAGAATCAGTCAAGTTGAAGCAATGATTAGTTCATCTAAAATAATCAGCTAATCTAGGGGAAACTTACTTAAAGAATCCCTAAATAGCTCTCTATCTTTCCTCCAAGGATCATCAACTTGATGCAGTTTACCAGTGTGGTAGAGATGTGTTCAGCAACAACATCTTTAGTCCCCAAGCATAATGGTAGTGGTCTCCGTGTTGAGGAATCAGTCTTCCAATCTTGTCCTCTCCCCAAAAGAGTCGAGCCATGTCATCAACATCTGCATTTGATCAGATATTATAGCAAAATTTATATACCATGCATAGCTAGAGTGTTTCATCCTCATTTGCATTCACCAAAGGTCGTGTTGTTATCCACGTCTTACCTTGTGATTAAAGTCTAACTTACTTGACACCTACCAAACAGATACATTTATGTCTTATCTAACGTTCCACCAGATTTGACTTTCCTTATCCGATTGTTTTTTTCGGACATGTCTTATATGTTCTGAGATATTTTCAGAACTCTCTTTTTGTGTTATCTGATGTATTTCCAGATATTCCCTTTAAATTCTGATGCACTTTCAGAATTCCTTTTTCACTCTCCGATAAATTTCTGGATTGTTCCTTTGTCTCTCTGATGAATTCTCATATTGAGTCTTTTGTTCTGATGCACTTCCAGAACATATCTGATGTATTTACAAATATTCCCTTTGAATTCTGATGCACTTCCAGAATTCGTTGTTCACTCTCCGATGAATTTCTGGTTATTCTTTTATCTCTCTGATGAATTCCCAGATTGAGTCTTTTGTTCTGATGCATTTCCAGAACCTATCTGATGCATTTCCATAACCTATCTGATGTATTTCCAGATATTCCTTTGTAATTCTGATGCATTTCCAGAGTTTTGTTTCTTTTACCATCTGATGAATTTCCAGATGTGCCTTATCTCTATCTGATGCACATCCAGATTTCATTTTTCACTCTCCGATTAAATTCTAGAATACCTGTTTCGTCTCTCTGATGTGTTTCCAGATTGAGCCTTCTCTTCTGACGTATTTCCAGAACCCCTTCATGTCTATCTGACGTTCTTCGGGATATGGCTTTGTTTATCTGATGTTCTTCCGGATACGTCTTCAAAACCTTTTCCCGTACATTTAAAGTTTTTCTGGATGTTTAGGATGTAGCTTCAAAATATTTGTTTTCATCTAATGATATTATGGATGTTTTCAATTTATCTCTGACTATGGTTAACAGCTACTGAATGTCTTTAATTTTGTTTCTCTTTTTCATCCAATGCTTTTTCTGGACATGTTCCGGAGTTCATTCAATGTTTTTCTGAATGTCTCTGATGTTTGCTTGAATATCTCTAATGTTTGCTTGTGTTCCAGAGTTCATTCAATGTTTTTCTAAATGTCTATGATGTTTTCCTGAATGCCCCCGATGTTTTCCAGATTATCTCTGATGTCTGCTTATGTTCCAAAGTTTCATTCAACGTTCTCCTAAATGTCTTTAATGGTTGATACTGTTCTTTTCCAGGGTATGTTCAATGCATTTCTGAAAAACCGCTGATGACTGTGACCATTTCCCCAGTAAAGTTGCTTTTACTTTCTGGATGTTCCTGAGTATTCCTCGGTATAGTTAAGTGCTTTCTTGGAAGTCTTTGTTGTATCCTCAGATTTGGTCTTATTCCACATCTAATGTTTTTCTAGATGTTTCTGATATGTTTTTCAGAGTGGTACTTTCTGCATCTGATGCCTTCCCGGATGTTTGTACCACTGTTCATAGTTTGTCCCTCTCTTTCCAAGTATTATTGGATACTCTTTGTCACCTTGACGAATTTCCATAATATCTTGTATTCCTCAACTGTGTCTCTTTGAGATATGTTACTTATTCCCCTGTGGTGTTCCCTTTGTTCTCTGCTTGGTTTTTCCAATAGTAGTTTGTCTCCTGTGGTATCATTCCCCACAGAGCTCAGAGTCTCGCATTCATATCATATCATAAGCATTTTTGCGGTATCTTGGGGCCAAAAATTGCGCATGTCGTATTTAAGTCTCTTTAATCTCGTCGAGACAAAAATTTTAATCTTCATATCTCCGGATTGAAGAAACTTAAATAGGGACATCTATCATACCCTAATTTTTATCCCTAAGATCTCGCCTCTCTTTGAATCATCTGCATAGCCTATCATGTATTTCGTTACGCATAATGCCCAAATTATCAGCCAGAATAAACTGTTGGATTTACAGACCAATCGGTCAAACTGAATGTCAACTGTGCGTAAAATCAGTGGACGAAAAGTTTCAAAATCAAGCTTGTAGACGTCAGTTATATTAATTTATGTTCCGCGTAGTTTAACATGGCGTGCTCATTTTAATTGTTCGGCTGCTTTTCGGTCGCATTTTGATAAGTCTGAGCCTTTTAACCGGGGAAAATTTATTTCGAAATTTTACCAAAATCTGTATTTTTCCGAGTCATTTATTTCGTGCTGATCATTTTGATGCATTCATTTTATTTTTTCGAGCACTTCGATACCAGACTGTTTATTCGTTTTTAACCAGTTTCATTTTAATATTTAGTTAATAATCATTTAATTTAATTAGGATTAATCAGATTTTAATTTAGGTTTATTTTAAATAGTTAATTTTATTTTTAATTCATTTATCACAATTTCTTTTTAAAATTAATAAAAGTTTGTTTTTTTAATTTCTTGTTAATAACACTTGTTCATTAAATTTTAGAAAGGATTTTATTTGTTTTTCTTCGTGTAGAAACACTAGTATATTTAAATATTGCATTGCTTTAAAGTACAAAAGGAGGAGACTAGTACACACACACACACGCGCCTCACACATACGAGATCTCCCAACAACAAAACTCCACCCTCACTGCATTTATCACATATAGAAACCATACAAATCCCTACCTCATACATAAACTCAACACACAATATACCTCCTTCTTCACCACCATACCCAAACCACCTCTCAACCATAACCACCACCATAATCAACCAAAAAACTCCTCATCACTAAACCTTACCATTTTAAATTTCCTCCACAAACTTCATCACATTACTACTACATTTCATAACATAAAAAAACAACACAACAATATTAAAAAGTAAAAGATACAAGAGGTTCAGATCAGAAAATCAATCATAACAACAACACAGTCAGAATAAAACGTTGGAGAGGAATCATCACGTTTTCATCTTCCACGCATCAATTTTGTTATTGGAAAAAGAAAAAGAAAATGTTGCTCACGACCACCACACCACTATGCTCATAGATCCAACGATCATCATCCTTCATTGCATCACACATTTTTCTATTCCAATCGCCATGTTAAACTACCATCAAATCCACCATTTTCGACGCACATAAGTTCTTTCTACGATGAAGCCTCCTCCGTGCGAGTCACTATTCCTCCGCAAATCCATAATTTACGACGCACAAAAATTTCTTTCTTCGGTAAAGCCTCCTCTATGCGAGTCAATATCCGTCTGAGAATCCACCATTTCCGACCCCCACAGAAGATCAATGGGAGAAATAGCTAACCCCATGTACAGACTGTCTTTCAAAGCTCAAATGAAATCAAGAGAGTGAAATACAAGTTAAAACTAAGCTCAAGTGGTGAAGAGATCAAAGCTGGTGGTATGATTCTTGCCACAGTGTCGCACAACGAGATTCTAGATAGGGAGAGCAAGATCAAAACTCGGTCGTGGTACATAGTGAGACTTCGACATCACATCAACTTCAAACAACCTACCATCATGTAGATCACAGCTTCGACGTCATCCATAAGCGGTCTCAGCTTATCTTACATCTATTTCCAGTATAACACTTTTTTCCTTTCTTTACTTTCAACTTTTAATGATTGTTACTTTTGTTAATTATATTGATTGATGAAATGTTGGCCACTGTTATTTAGAATTTAGTTTATTTTAATAATATACTTAATGATTGATGAAATGTTGGCCATTGTTATTTATATTTTATTTTAAAAAACCCATATTTATATTTTTAATTTTTTTTTAATTTTTATAATATTAAAAAATGCCAAAAATATGTTATAATTGTTAATTACTTTAAATATTTTTATTCAATATTGATTAATTAAATAATTGATTAATCTTATTAAATATTTATATTTAACTTGATTTATAATTCTCTTGTTGCCCGATTCTATTTTGCGCTTAATGCTTCCATGTCTTAGCCTCAATTTCTTTGGTTGATTCTTCTTGATACTTTATTCGTTTGAGCTTGATGACTACCTGATGTTTTGCCATGTATTTTTTTATTCCATTTGTTGTTTGATCGTACTTCGATGCTTGATGACTACATGATGTTTTGCCATGTGTTTGTGGATTTCATTTAGTGCTTGCACTCGTGATAACCTAATCCAAGAAAGGGAGTGTGTATTGACTTATTTTCATGAGCATATTTATTGTATGTTTGTTGCTTTGCCTTGCCCGTCTTTGTCTTACACTTGGTCCAAACCCTAGTCTTGAGTCAAACTCCTTTTAAAAAAAACAAAAGCATTTCTTTCCCTATCGTTAGCAAACAATTTTAGCCAAAACACAAATATTTTAAGAGGTTCCTGTAGAGTACTACAGATGCTTAGGGTGCTAGTACCTTCCCTTAGTATAACCAAACCTCGTACCTTTGATCTCTTTATTGCTTTGCTCTTAGCCTTGCATTTTGCTTTGCATGTTTATTATGGGTTTATTCGATCTTTTCCCCTTCCCTTGGAAAAATAAAAGTTCGGTGGTGACATCTGGTTTTGCGAGTCAAGTTAGTCAATAGCTTGGTCTCCGATTCTTCACCGCGATATCCAGCATATAACTTCTCCTTTATTAAGTATTGATAAATTTCAATATGCTTCATTATGTCATGTTAAACTGGATTATGAGCTTTGCTAATAGAAAATTTACTGTCATAATACAAATTTTCTTCTAAGACTCTAAGGATCCATAATCCTTCACAAATACCTTGAGACATAGCTCTAAACTCGGCTTCTGAAATACTCCTTGCTACAATTCCTTGTTTCTTGCTCCTCCATGACACAAGATTACCTCAAACATAGGTACAATATCCAAAGATTGATCTTCTATCTGTGATAAAACATGCCCAATAAGCATTGGTGAAGATAGACACATTTCTTTCACTAGTATTCTTAAAAAATAATCCCTTTCTAGGATTTCCCTTCAAATACTTAGTGTCATGCCCCAATTTTGACCCTGAATTTTTGAATCGACGCAGTTATCACAACATTCATATCATCTGCATAGCCTATCATGTTTTTTATCTCGCACAATGCCTAAATTATCAGCCAAAATAAACTGTTGGATTTACATGCAACCAAAATAAAAGTCAATTGTGCGTAAAACCGGTGCACGAAAAGTTTCAAAATTGAACTTGCAATCATCAATTATATTAATCTAAGTTTTGCGTAGTTTAATCTGACATGCTCATTTTAAAATTTTGATGACTTTTCGACCACATTTTGATCAGATTAAGTCTTTTAATTGGAGAAAAATTATTTCAAAACTTGAACAAACGCTGTATTTTTCTGAGTTGTTTATTTCGTGCTGATCATTTTGGTGCATTCATTTTATTTTTTCAAGCACTTCGATACCAGACTGTTTATTCCATATTTAATCGTTTTTATTTATTTATTTAGTTAATTAATCCTTTTAATTAAATTTTAATTTAATCAGATTTTTATTTAGATTTATTTGAATAATTAATTTTATTTATGAAATTCTGGCCTATGAAGACAGCAGATGTTCTAACACATGTCAAGACATTGTGCTACATAATCATTTAAACTCAGAGGCGCAACAGCAGACTGATACCTTGAATATCAGAACTGCCCACTCACAGATGTCACGACATCTGATCCAACATGTTTATCATGAATCCTAACAGAAAACGTAAATCTGCAGAATGATAAAGAACACAGTAATTGTTAACCCAGTTCGATGCAAACTCACCTACATTTGGTGGATACCAATCCAGGAAGAAGACTCCACTATCTGTAGACTGTTACAAAGTTAAACTCCCCCGTTTACAACTTCATACCTAACATCTACCAAATGAACATCTTTACCAAGGCTAAACTCAAACGTTTACAACCCTGATATGAGATACCCCACTCACTTCCCTTAATCACCAACTGTGATTTCTACATCATCCCTATAAATACAGAAATCTGTCAAGCATACTTGACAAACAAGCTGACTCGGATTTGCTTAAAAGCTTCATCTAAGAACAATACACAATCCAATACCTCAAGGCTTATGGATATGTGCGACACCTATATCTACCACAGTGTATCAACTGATACAAATGAAGACTTACAAGAGAAACCTACGACTCTCAAAACTAACCCTACTTCACAAAATAGGATTCCTAAGTCTATGCCGTCCTCTCTCACTTTTCTGTCTAGGTCTTGGTCTTCTTTTATAGTTTTCTGCTGAGTTGGGATTCATATATTTGATCCTTGATCCACTGCCAATTGCCTTGAATCTTGGAACAGATTTAAAACCAAAACCTGCTGTAACAGTCATGATGTCGAATCTTCATGTTGTGACATTTTACTTGACATCTTTATTCTGGGGCTGAAAACCTCCATGT
Organism: Lathyrus tuberosus; assembly: GCA_022829125.1. Classification (NCBI taxonomy): domain Eukaryota; kingdom Viridiplantae; phylum Streptophyta; class Magnoliopsida; order Fabales; family Fabaceae; genus Lathyrus; species Lathyrus tuberosus. The sequence continues at coordinate 929,053 of JALAZF010000280.1, forward strand.
TGAAACACCTTTCACATCATTTATGTTTTACCAAAATTTAGTCAAACACTCAGAGCTTTCAATCTCTCCCTTTTGACAAATTTTGGCTAAAACATTCTTTCAGCCTGATGGTGCATGCAGTGGAAAAGTACTTGAAGCAAGTGCTAAGGAAGAGGAAGAAGATAATATCTAGTTACCCTCTTCATTCCCTTGTGATACTGGATACATAGAGGATGTAACTCAGATCACAAGACACAACTTGCTCCCTAACTCTGATCACAAAACACAAATATGCATATACCAAGAATGTCGAGGCATCCTTTGAGACATTTTGCAGATTAGTAGCACAAGACACATACACCATAGACATCTCAGCAGTAACAAGCCATTCTCCCCCTTTTTAGCCAAAAATTGACAAAAATGGCCCATGCACATCCAGACCCAAATAATGCTTACCCACGCACAAACAAAACACATTTTATCTTACTCTAAGTAAGATGTTCTAGCTCGATCTTCCTTAAATATGAAGAAGTTATGTGAGTAGAGCAAATCCAAACAAAATACTAGTCAAGGGGTGCAATAACTGTTGGTCAAGTTAGTTATGAGAGATTCCACTTTTTCTGACTTGTCTTTGAGCCTACTTCTGAACATTGTTCTGATGCTTATCCTGCATATGATAGGTTTATGGTCCCCAGCGCTAGGATTTGCTTAGTCTAGATTTAGTAACAAAGAATACAACAGAATTTGTTTGCCCTTCCTCTCCATTTACAGAAAACCAATTTCTCCCAGTTAGCTCCCAATAGATTTTTGTATTGAGCAAAATCTTCACAGCTTTGTGATCACAACCTACAGAGAAAAATAAATTCCCCCAGACTCAATCAATGATTCTTAAGCATCCAATAAGAACCATTTAACATGCACTGCCAAGTTCCCTACAACTTGCAACAATACAACAATGTCAAGACATCCTCCTTGACATCTCAGCTTGCTTGACGCACAAATGCAAACTGGTATTAAAACTGCATCCTCGCAGTAAATAATCTTAGATTAAGAGGCATCTCCCCCTATCTAAGGTAACCAATGCTCCTCCACAGAACACCTAAGCTAATGAATGGAAAACATAAGACGCGTCTTCATGTCTTCAAGAGCGCACCCTCAGTCCAACTTACCAGTTGAACACAATCATCAACTCTCTTATTGCTCCCTCTGACAATAAACAATACTAACTCACACATGATCACCATCATGCTACCCGCGAGGAACTGTATACCAACCATAACAAACTCTTGGCTTGAGATCAAAGTCCCATTGATCCCCCCATCCTGTAACCATCTACACACCACACGAACTCCTCTTGAATTCTCATGTATAGACCTCCAGCTGCTTGAAGCACAAACCAATTGAATAAGAATGCTTCACATTCCTCAAAGAGATGCATAGGGACCTTTATTTTGTTATAACGATGTCAGCTATCGTATGCATGCTCCAGAACTTCACAGCTGCTAAACTGATCCACTACTAGCATGACTTGCAGCCAGGGCAACATCCCCTTCACAAGATTTTCCACTGACCTTACCTAGCCAGCAATAGATATAGACACCCCACAATCCAAGACAGTCATTCCTTATCATTCTCCCGTATGATAACCTGGAATACTTCTGATTTTTGGTGAATATCCTCTTCTGTACGCATCAGAATCCATACCTTCGTGCAATCAACCCATGATCCACTCCAGTCTACTCCACACCATCCTCCCAAGGCAGTTCTTCTACTTCATCATTCTCCCGTATGACTAGATAGATACTTCTCAGACATGATGTAGCCAACAAGTTCCTAAACCAGAACTCAAGAATCCTCCACAAAGGATAACTAACCCAAAAATGTTCTAATATCAGTTAGGACATCATCCATACATCCCAGACACCACACACTATGGTTCTTGATATGCTCCACCATTGGACTTACTATCAGCATAGTAATCCACACTGAAGATCTTCACACAACACTGCGCCACCAGCTTGAACAAAGAAAACTTCAGAAACCCCGAGAGAAATAAACTCTCATCCACCAAAGAAGGTATGCTTCCATTCTCAACCTAGAACTTCTGCCACAAGCTCCCAGAGAACCAGAACCTCCTTACAATTTCAACTAACTACTCTTTTGCACAAGAACAATCAGTTTCAAGCATCCTGCTTGAATGCACATTGTGAAACCAACCAAATTCCACCTTTTGATTGACCTCAATCATCTTCAGAACTCCCACAAGATACACTGATCCACTAATGAAATCAGACCTTCAAGTCACATGAACTACTTGCCCCATAGCAAGACATCTTGGATCCACCAAGCCTCTTAGTCATGTAACATATTCCCATCCACATCTCCCGCAAACTGCATAAGATAGACCTTTGTGATGCATCCACAACTTCCATTCTCCTGTAGATCACCTTATCTTAAGCTGATGTGCCACATCACCAGCTGAGACTTCTGATGTTAAGCTAGATGTCAGAATATTCTGATATGACATCCAACTGTTGAATTCAGCTCCTCCTTCTGCCACTTAGAAGAACCTTCTCCTTTTGTAGAACAAGAGTTCCATGCTCTCATAGACTTGATTCAACAACCAAGTTTGAGTAGACAACCTTCATCCTGCTTTGAAACTCCAAAGACTTCAAACCTGCCACGTCTGAATCTCCAAAAAATAAGTAGTCCAAGACTACCCTATAGCCATACTAAAGAATTCCACTTTCCTCAGTAGAGCCATCAGTAGAAAGCCAGAGATAACTGCCACTTATCCTCGACCTTCACAAACAGAGCAAGATCCATGCTCCAATGCGCCTAGATCAGCAATAAACTGATCCAAGTTATAACCATCAAGATTATGATGTCTTCATCTTCATCTTCAACAACATCAAAGTCCATACTAGTTTCTTGCCAAGAAACTCTCCAGAAAACACATGCTTCTGTCACACCCGACTGAAGCCACTTCTTAGGTCACCACCTAAGACTAAACAGATGCTAAAGCGTATGCAGTACCCCTCCCATGATTCTGCATAAACTCTGATGATGAGATGTTCCAACATCTTGTTGAACATCAGCAATCTTGACTTTCAAGGATAATCAATTAAATACTTGTGGACTCCACAAATAGCAATCAATCTTAAATCCTTGTCCAATAACCCTTCTTCACTGTTGTAGCTGAGCTCCACCAGATCATGTCATGAACACTTATAAAGTATTCAATCTTTTTGCAAGTATCTTCTTCAAAGGACAATGTTGAGATACCAAGGCTGCCACCCTTGACTCAAGTAACTAAGACTTTCTCTGAACAAATCTTATTTACCTCAACAATTCTTCAATCAGATTGGATCCACTCTTAGGGTCAAGAGAGATGAATCCTTCCTTGATATTTTTGGATGGTGAAAATAAATCACCTCCACTTTCTTCAGATTGTGTTTCAAAGAAACACCTTCTAGTCAGAAGAGTAACTAGAAGACTCCAAATACACGACATAGATGCCTTTCTGAGTGGACTTGAGAGAATTCTCAAGTATCTTTGACAACCTAGCCGACCAATAATTTATCAAACTCCTAGAGCAAGAACCTAATAAACTTAAATTCAACTCCTCTCCTCTTCAACTGACTTTAACTGCACCAAGAAACCAAGCTTCCAGGTACCAAGTCACCATACCAGATATCTAACCACAACTCTCTTCACTCCATTGCTCCCGACTTTGGAATAAAAGAATGCAGATATCTTCAAATATAGAGGCCGACGATTGAGATCTTCCACCAACAGTCTTCAGTAACAACTCCAGAATCCCATAATTCTAGAGCTCTTCCATCAGAAACACATGCAGCAGAACCACCAAGGAACAGATCCTGCTTGCCATAATAAGATGTCACAACATCTTATAAGACACACCAACAAGAGAACTAGCCACTTCTCCTGTAGTTGCTGTAGAATCTCCTCAGCAACATGAACAACCTCCGGGTTGGTCCCTTCGATCCAGAACATCCATCTCATCCATTAATACCCTTGGGTATGTATGAGTTGATTGATCTGATCTTCAAAACTCCTCCTTGTTTAAACGCCAGAAAGTATCTCCCAAAGATCTCATCCAGAACTAGACAGGATGCCTGCTCTGATACCAATTGAAATTCTGGCCTATGCAGACAGCATATGTCTTAACACATGTCAAGACATTGTGCTACATAATAATTTAAACTCAGAGGTGCAACAGCAGACTGATACCTTGAATATCATAACTGCCCATTCACAGATGTCACAACATCTAATCCAACAAGTTTATCATGAACCCTAACAGAAAACGTAAATCTGCAGAATGACAAAGAACACAGTAATTGTTAACCCAGTTCGGTGCAAACTCACCTACATTTAGGGGATACCAATCCAGGAAGAAGACTCCACTATCTGTAGACTATTACAAAGTTAAACTCCCCCGTTTACAACTTCATACCTAACATCTACCCAATAAACATCTTTACCAAGGCTAAACTCAAACGTTTATAACCCTGATATGAGATACCCCACTCACTTCCCTTAATCACCAACTGTGATTTCTACATCATCCCTATCAATACAGAAATCTGTCAAGCATACTTGACAAACAAGCTAACTCGGATTTGCTTAAAAGCTTCATCCAAGAACAATACACAATCCAATACCTCAAGGCTTATGGATCTGTGTGACACCTATATCTACCACAGTGTATCAACTGATACAAAGGGAGACTTACAAGAGAAACCTACGACTCTCAAAACTAATCCTACTTCACAAAATATGATTCCTAAGTCTATGTCGTCCTCTCTCACTTTTCTGTCTAGGTCTTGGTCTTCTTTTATAGTTTTCTGCTGAGTTGGGCTTCATATATTTGTTCCTTTATCCACTGCCAATTGCCTTGAATCTTGGAACAGATTTAAAACCAAAACCTGTTGTAACAGTCATGATGTCGAATCTTCATGTTGTGACATTTTACTTGACATCTTTATTCTGGGGCTGAAAACCTCCATGTTGAAACATCTTTCACATCATTTATGTTTTACCAAAATTTAGTCAAACACTCAGAGCTTTCAATTTATTTTTAATTCATTTATCATATTTATTTATTTTTAATATAAAAAATTTGTTAGAAAGTTATTTTCCTATTAGCTCCATATTTTGCATTGCATCAGAGGACAAGAGTGACCAGACGGAGGGAGTACATCACTAGACACTCTCCCATTTTCAATTTGAAAACAATAGAATAAAAGGAAGAAACCATCCTCTCTCAATTGAAGTCACGCGCTCAGGACATCATCTTGTACCCCACTCTCCCACATATCTATCATATAAGAAAATGAATGTATCTGGAAAACCCGAAATTGCCCTCTGCTTCTACAATAAGCCACGTGGATAGGCTGCTGAACCAACACACGTTTTTTTGAATGCTTCACTCAAAATGCTTTCTTACTCCCACAATCCAAATACATTTTGCTGCATATTAAATATAATATTATTTTTATGTTTTCTTTTCCAATGCATTTGTTTATTCTTCAATGCAAAGTAGGTTTTTGCTTATTTTTTCTTCTTCCCTTTCTAATCAAACACGTCTTATCATGCTTTTTCATAATCTTTTTTATGGATACAATCTTTTCAGCTTGGTTTTTAAATCTCATTCATACCAACGCCATCTCTCTTCATTCATACTTCATTTTGAAAACAAACCTTAATGTTCAGATAACTCATTCTACTCTACCACCTCTTTCTTCTCTAAACGACTACTTTTCTGTCAAATCGTCTATCTTCTCCGACCACCAAACAAAAAAGATACTGCGAGACCGTTTTCACGCATTATGTTACTAAATGAAAAGTTAATATTTATGATTTTTATTGCAGATTTTGGGTTTCTAACTTCCTTCGTCGTCAATAACAACAAAGGATTTGTAGGTAAAATAGAAAGGTATGGTTATGTGAGAAAACAAAAGAATCAGGAAAGTTTAGGTTTTCATTTTGTTGGTGTTAGATAATAAAAAGGGGATAATTTGTGTTTACTATTTTATGAATAAATATTGGGTTTGAAGATTTTGAGTGATGATAGATGATTTTGTTATGTGATGGATTTGTTAAGTTTTTAATGTTGTTCCTTTTATTTATTTTTTCAGGTTGTACAACCATCTATATCTAACGATTCATCGACGTGCTTCGACGTCGGTAAGTGCTTTTAAAGAGAATAACAGGTTTAATCTTATGGGTTTCATCGATCTGTTGAGTTAGCTTCTGTAATAACTTAATTTCTACTTTTTATTTACCTTTTGATGTTTAGGGTTCCGTTTATGCATTTTGAATCTTGCATTTAATAGTTTGATTATGTGAATCTTGCTTTTAATTTCTACTCTGGTATTAGGTTGAACTATATATTATCTTCTGATGTCATGACTTATGGCTAATAATCACATTTGTATAATCATGATTAATCTCAACAATTTAAGTATGACTTTGATACACTTTGAGGTGTCATTTTGTATATATATAAACTTCCAAATTCGTTTTTAAAAAAGTTGTGTACCTTCTGTTTGATCCATAATTTTTGAGATGTAAATGAATCAAAATTTTCAACATCCAGTGTTGTTTTTGTTGGAAACAAAGTTTCATGTGTTGAGAAAATTCCAAAAAGTTCATTAAATCCTGATTTGAAGATTTGTGATAAAGATCATGGTCATAGAAGAATGCTCTTTGGTTATAAATATGTAATGCTCTTAGTCATTGTTGTTATCTTCATCGCCGCAGTTTTGATATGCTAATTGGAGGCATAGGTATATACAACATTTAAAGATTCAGTAGCAGAGTCCTAAAAGCCTTTTCACACGTCTATGTGCATCGGTATATAAGAAATGAAAGAAAACATAATTGGTTTTCCCTTGGCTGCATCTTGCTCAGCATAACCGGTAGGTTTCATTTTTATAACTATTTGATTTACTTCACATGTTTCAGAATTATTAATTGATGTGAACTGTTAAGTTAAACTCGAAAACTTGGGATGACTGATTTCAGGGACATAAACTCTTTTTGCCAACTTAGCCAATTTTCCAGTCTCATCGGTACAAATTGCATTTACTCTTCTTGTGTTTCCTTGCCTTCTTTTAGCCTATTATGGACAAGCGACTTATCTGATGCATAACTTGCATCATGATGTTTTTATCGTTCTATTACAGGTTAGTTATGGCTATCACTTTACATTGAAATTTCCATTTCCATTTGCGAGTGATCATTCCTGTGGTGTTTAGAATATCATAAACCTATTGAAAAAACTTTTATGGTCTTTGATATGTCAAAAATCAGTCAAAATAGTTTCTGATTTTCAATACAGGCTACAATAACATCAACCTTTTCATTCATTAAGCAAGTCCTTGCTCATGGTTGTTTCCCAAGAGTAAAAGTTGTACATACATCGAAAAAGTTCCTTGGCCAGATATTTCAGATATCAATTGTCTCCTTATCAAAAAAATGGAGGAAATGGTGAAAACATTGGACAAAAGCAATGGCTTGATTTTTTTATATTCCAATATATTATCATTTTTTTTAAACTGTGTCGGATTATTTGTATTCAATTATGGAACTTATCATCTTATTATTTTTTATCTCTTTAGTCTTGACTATCTACTAAATGGCTTAACATAGATATTGTTTTGCAGAATCCTAACAACAGGGAGATTTTTTGTGATGAAATGGTGAAGACCATTTTTGATAAGAATGATAAATTAATCTTCACTACTATTTTCATGTAAAAATAGTGTACACTGATATGTAATTTTTTTTTGTCTAATAGCACAATTATTCTCATTTATTATCAAACATGATTTTTTTTCTTCGTATTGATCCATTCAAATTTCATTTGAAAAGAAATAAATGTAATGATGTAATGGAATAAAGATAGAAAAAAAAAGTTAAAAACGATGTTACCTGACTGACCTGTATTTACGTATCTATTTATTATAGACATTATAATATTTAAATAACAATGTTTTATATTAATTCATGAAATTTAAATAAATAGCATAATTTTCCCAGTTGAGAAGTTTTTTGTGATTTTAGTAACTATTTAGGAAACAAAAGTGAATGGACATTTTAATAATATTGGAAATGCTTTTACCAATATAATTTTTTTTTATTTTACTTTTTCAAAGATTTGAAAAAATCATTTTTAAAAATTTTAAAAATGTATTTATTATGTAATTACTACAAATATGAGTATGTCATTTTCCATTATTGAAAATGCTTTTTTTCTCATTAATAAGGATTTAATATATTTTGACAACATTTTTCTATATTTTAATATGTAAGTAAATTTTTTAAATATTATTTAATTTAAAATTGAAGATATAATAAATCCTATTGAAATTCATTAAAAATTATAAAATCAAACTAATCAATAATAAATGTACTACTTATTCAAATACGAGGAAAAATATAGGTTTTTAATAAATTAATTTAATTATTTAAATAATGTACAACTTAAATTTTTTTAGACTTTACAATAGGGTAAAGTCACCTCACTCGTCTCATCAAAATCAATGTTACACCTGCAAATGACATAATAATAATAATAATAATAATAATAATAATAATAATAATAATAATAATAATAATAATAATGAGGTGGGACAAATTCAAGATGAATATAATATACAATAAGCTCCAAGAGAGTGGCCAAAAGGTGGAGTGGAAAGGACTTATGTATGGTAACAATGCAAGGCCCCGTGCACAATTTATATTATGGCTCGCGTGTTGGGGGAGATTAGTGACAAAAGATAGGCTGCATAATTTTGGAATGATTGATAATCAAAATTGTTGTCATTGCGCGGGAATCGAATCAATACATCACTTATTCTTTGAGTGTGATGTTATGAAAAGAATTTGGATGGAAGTTTTGACTTGGATTCAGGTGAGCCATACGCCGGAAAGTTGGCAAGGCGAATTGCAGTGGATTATTCACCAAACAAAAAATAAAGGAGCTCGAGCTAATATTCTTAAGATGGCGGTGACTGAAACGATTTATGAGTTATGGACACTGAGGAATAATAAAAATTTTGGGAATGATGTTGATACCACGAGTATAGGAAAGAGAATAATAGATACCATTGTTTATAGAGGATGGAATAATAAGAAGATGAGGAAACACATTGCTATCCTAATGATGGGGTAGAGTTGAGATTACCATAGTCTTATAGGTTTTTTTTGTCGATTTTGCTGGATCCGAGTCGGATCGCTTTGTGTAAACAATTTTTTTGCATTAATTAAAGTATTCTTTATTCAAAAAATAAAATAATAATATCTTATGATTTGACAGAAAGTAGAGACTTGGAAATAAAAAGGTTGCAATTTATGATGTTTGAAGATCTATACCTTCAATATTAATTAATGTTGATTTTATGTCCTACTCAAAAATATTAAATTTCAAATCATAACAATATCAATAAATTTTATTATATTTTATTATAAATAAAATCATAATCAATAATATTAAATTATAAATTTAAATTACTATTATTTCAATAGAGTCATAATTACAATATTATTAAATTTTATTAAATTTAAGTTACTGTTTCTTTTAATTTGTAGATGAATCCAACACTTATTAAAATACAAACATAGCGCACACTATTAAAGAAAAATCAAGATACCTTCACTTTTTTCTAAAAGAACATGACACACGTTCAATATTTTTAATATATATATATATATATATATATATATATATATATATATATATATATTGTTAATTATTATAAGTTATTGAAAATATAATAATAATAATAATAGTAATAGTAATAATAATAATAATAATAATAATAATAATAATAACACGTCGGATTAGATAGCGGGTTCATGTTTAGAAACTAAAACCAATATCACATGTTTATAAACGACAATTTTTATATACAGAGAAAAGTTTACTGTTGATTCAAAATTTTTTATAAACGGCAATTCTTTAAAATATTAATCTATTTTTTAAAGTCTATGGCACATGTATTTTTTCATTTAAATGGTTTTTCTGAAATCAAAAATATTTTTAAATGGTTTTTTAAATAGACAATATTTTTTATATTATTTTTAACTTAAAATATAATATTTTTTAAGAATATAATAGTAATTTATACACCGGAGAAATTGTTGTTCTTCTTATATTTTATTTTTTACATATCAATTTTTGAAAAATAATAAAAAAATTTGATGGAATTATTTTGTCTTTTTTTTAGTATTGTTTTTATTAAATTTTGCAAATTGTCATTGATCAATAGTAATATTTCTTTTCAAAAGAGGAAGAAGAAAATTCGAGAGAATCAAATGTAATTGTTTTCATGATGATAATACGATTTTTTTTAAATATTTCTTTTCAATTTGTAATCTCTTGAGTTGTGATGCAGTCATTGATCAATTTGTAGATATTTTAGACAATGTAATAAGTTATGCAAAATGGTTATTCATTGAGTATTATTATTTTTTATTTTATATTCAATAAAAAAGAGTTCTAAATTAATTTGATATGCTATTAATTTTTTAAGTGATAGATTGAATTGTACAAATGAAATTGACTACTGACTAATTATATTTTAAATTCTCAATAAATAAAATAAATATAATAAATTTATTGAACATACTTTTTTTAAAACAAATATGTAAACATAATTAAGTGATGCTTATGATACAGTGGAATATATATTTTAAATTGTAATCTTTATTTTCAAATATTTTCTGTATTAGTAAAAAATATTAAAAGGAATATTTTTTTATTATAATAAAACTAATTATATTATATTATACTAAATAAAATTAGAGTTGGAAAAAAAAGATAAAAGTAGTCCAAATTGTCTTGGATGTGACATAGGAGAAAAAGAGGTAGAAAAATAGCATTGAGAACTGTATTTTGATATATGATATATGTTACAGAGTTGAAAAAAGTATAGCACAATGAATGCTAAATACAAAATGATATACTATTAAATAAATACAAAATGAAAGTTGGGTTATGATTAGAATTTGTTGTAGCAACACAACGATGAGACAAGTCATAGCATTTTCAATGCAACAAATTAATAATAGCTCTGCTATATTTAGGTTCTTGAAAAAAATATCACACTTAGTAGGTACATAAAGTGTCTATTTCAATATATATTACTTTATCTAAGCCTATTAAAATGTGTCTATTTCAATTGTTGAGAAATAGATATTGATAATAAAGTGTATATGAAATTAAAATTAATTGATTTTTATTATCAAAATAAAGTGTGTCTATTTCCAATATTGAAGATGTATATATATACTATTTCTATGTAAATTTTTATTATATTATTAATAAGAATTAAAAGCTAATAAAATAGATATATAATGTTAAATTATTTGATTATATACAAACAAAAACAAAACCTCTTCTTTATTTTATTTTTCTTCTTAGAACAACCATTACATAAAATAATTAAACAACAACAACATACACTTTTTAGAACAAAACTCATATTTTTTTTCCATTTTGTATTAGCTATATTATTTTAATATATTAATAAATTAATTTATAATTTAACACAAATTAAATAATCATCTTGATCATTAAAAATATTAAATAGTCAATTTAATTGATTATAAAAAATTAGTCAATTTAAATCTTAATTTATTATATATTTTTATACATGATTTACTATAAATTTACTTATATTTTTAAATTTATATATTTTGATTTTATGCAATATTTACTATAAATATATTTATAAATTTATAAATTTACATCTACCTCAATATATTGCATATATAAATTTCATTATTATTTATATTATAATAATTAAATATATTAATTTATAGAAATGTATAATTTCACATATGAAATCTTATTTGTATAAATAAAATTACTCTATCAATATAGTAACATATTTTCACAATTTTCTTATTTTTATGTTTGCAATTAATATTCTATTTTTATGTCTGCAATTAATATCCTATTTTTATATTTGCAATTAATATCATTTTTATATCATATTTTCATATTTATGGAATAAATATTTATAACGATACAAATTTCTAGAAAACTTAAAAGTTAAATGGTCAAGTTCATCATTGATCAATATATATTTACCTATATAATATAAAAATATATACTTAAACGTAACACAAAAAAATGTGTTATTTTTAATTATTTATGTTACTACTAAAGAAATAAATGAGTCAGATAAAAAATGTTTTTATTTTAAAAATAATAAGCTTTCTTGGTTAAATAATTTAGTCTTTCTGTTTTTTTATTCTTATTACATTTTAAAAATAAATGTGTATAACACATCAGTACCCGAACGAAAACACGAGTATCCAGACAAGAATTCTTGATAATCCACGGGTTATTACATTATTTTTTACAATTAAAGAAAATAAAATAAAATATGTGAACAAATGCGCGTAACATACCAGTACCCGTGCGAACGCACGGGTATCCAGACCAGAATCCATGTGAACGCATGGTTATTTCATTGTTGGTATAATTAAAAAAAATAAAAATAAAAATATTTAAAATAATGTATGAATCCAAACACGGGCAAAATGTATTTATTTATATTACTAATATTTTTATTTATTTATGTTACTAATATTTGTATAAACACGGTTATTAATGATAAATGTTTATTGTGTTATTAACACTAATAAATTTGAAATAATTTGACAAATATTTATATGTTTTCAAACATATTTATTAATCCATAATCATTATAAAACTTTGTTTTCAATTAAATGCACAATTCTATTATATTACAATAAATAATTGTTAATATGACGCTAATTCAAAAAATTTTATATACGAAAACAATTATAAATTCTACATTTATATATTTTTTTAAATAATATTTATATTTCATCTTCTACATGTATATTTTTTTAAAATAATAAAATTTTTGGGTTAAATAATGTTGTCGTTTTCATTTCATTTTTATTTTTATTATATTTTAAACACAAATATGTATACTCTATCAGTACCCGTGTAAACGCACGGGTATCCCACTAGATCATCAAATTCAAACTTAGTATATAACACATAGTATAATAAAAAATATGTGATTGTTGATAAATATATATTTAATTTATATTTTAAGAAAATCAAAATAATTTTAAAGTTGTATAATTGATTTTTTATGTGTTTCATTATTTTTTAAAATAGATTAATCTAAATCCAAAATAAAATATTTACAAATAAAATTTATATACGAGAATAAGTTTAATATTGATTCAAATATTTGCACAAATAATTTCAAATAAAAAATAATATTCATATACGGGAAAAAAAATATGGTTGAGTAAAATATTTTATATACGGAAGCACGAAAAATTCTAGTTATAAAATAAAATATCAATATTAAATACTTTTTTATATACGAAAACAATTATAAATTCTACATATTGTTGTTCTACTTATATTTCATCTTCTATATGTATATTTTTAAAAAATAATAAAATTTTTGAATTAAATAATATTTTTTATATAAATTATATTTATATATTTACTAATTTTTATTAATTCTATTTTTTCTTCAAATTTTAAATTTAAATAAATGTGCGTGACCGACGAGTACCCGTGCGAAGTCACGGGTATCCGCTAGTTCCCTTCAAATATCCATCAAACCACGTTCCAAAGGGACATACCACGTTTGACTTTCATAACACAATCTACGCACCACAATGTGACTACATATACTCACTGCAACCTCATTTACTTTTGAAACCACGTAACGTAACTTCTCTAACTCAAAATCTCGTCATCACTGTTTAAACACACAACGCCACCACAACCTTTCAGCCACTGTACCACCTTTGATTCATCAAACTTAGCCACCTTTTCCAATGTCAAAGTGAAATCAACAACGCCGCACCTCTCTACCACATACCAACGGCGACAAACTGAACAACAACAACATACATAGCCTGCTACAATCCTCGTACAAACACATGGACATGTTTTCTTCTCCATCGTCCTTCCACTAAACCATCACCTTGCTTCTTTTTATGCAGAAAAACCTCACAACCTCACGTCACAAAGCAGCTTCCTCAAAGTCATCCGCCCTTTACTCACGCTGCGTTCCTCAAATAACAATCATTCACATATTCACTTTCTTCACCATGAAGACACCGCGTTAACAACGATTTTGCAGCATTCAAACTCTTAACAACAACATTGAATTCACCAACAACAACTCTTTTGAAGCATTCACACTTAGTAGAAACGTGACAAATTCGCAGCAGTAAAAGATTCAAGTGTTGGTATTGGTCTCGATTTCTTTCATGCTTATCTTTGGTGTTGCTGTTTGTAGCTTTTTTTTTATAGTGTTGGCGACGATTCGATCTTGTTTGCATTGTGTGCATCGTATTGTTTCTGTTTTTGAAACGTTTTTAAAGTTGTTTTTGCGGTCAGTGTCGACCTCGACATTTGCAACAAATACATTTCCGCTTCATTGCCATTTTCGTTAGTTGGATGTAACACATATTGCTTTTGCTGCATTTCATGTTGATGCTTAGAATGGAAGAATCGTTGTTCAAGTGCTTGAGTTTGCCTGGTAGTTTTTCAATTTGGTGAAGAGACGATGAACAGTGCCTTGAAGCACGTTTTGTTTTTTCTCTGAAAACTTAACCTCAATTTGTTACATGGTTTTTATATTATTATATGTTTCTATTATATTATATCATATGTTTTTTTTTGTAGATATCTATTTATACTGTACACTTTTAGTTTCTAAATTTCTACATTTTGATTATGATTACGAGGGTGGTGCATTACTGTATTTTTCAGCAAAATTTCTAAAATACTTTAGTTTTCAGAATAATTTCTAAAGTACCCCACTTAAGATTTGAGAATGCACAAGGGCGTCAGTCCTATTGGCGGCCCTTCTTTAGGACAACAAAGTTGACGCCAATTGAACTGGAGACTGCTCATCAAGTCGCCAATTCAATTGACGACCTAGTGTAAGGGCCACAAGGGAGTCGCCAAGTCTTCTTTGTAGCACAAAGACATAATTTATCTAGAGTAAATCATCTGTATCACATTTAACCATTTGAGATGACTTTGTTGACAATGGGTGAAACGCATAGAGAAACTGTCGCAAATATCGCTGATTATGTAAGCGTTAAATTTTTATGTCTGTATTTTTAGTTTCTTTGTTATTTTTTTATTTATTTTGTTAATTCTTTTTTTGTCGATTATTTTTTAATCTCTCTAGTTATTTTGTTACTAAATTGATAATTATGCAGGAAGTTTCTAGATTTCGGTCTCGTTCCCATGAATATGTTGCACCCGACGAACTAATACAACTGTATATTGATTTCGCCGGTTTCGGACATGTAAGTAAAATCATGTCTTATTCGGTTGATGCAAAGTTTATACTAGCTTTGCAAGAAAGGTGGCGCCCAGAGACACACACCTTCTTTTTTCCAACCGGTGAATGTACCGTGACCCTAGAGGATGTGTACATGTTACTCGGTTTGCGTATCGATGGTAAGGCAGTCAATGGACCAACAAACCTCGACCCATCAATTTGTGAGGAACTCTTGGGTGCCGACTTGCTAGATGTGAACTCAAGAGGCCAAGGTATTTTGCTCTCGCAACTAAAAGCATGGTACGCCGGTTTTATTTTAACTGCAGAGTCTATAGAAGAAAGGAAAATACAGAAAATCAGGTGTTACCTTATGCTTCTTATTGGTTTATTTTTATTTCCCGAGGGTACTGGTTCTTCTATGCATATTATGTACTTACCCTTATTGAGAGATCTAAATCAAACAAGATAGTATAATTGGGGTTCCGCTTGTCTGTCTTATTTGTATAACTCTTTGTGTAAGTGCGCCAAAAAAGATGCATCTACTTTTTTTGGATGCGCTGTTTTGCTCCAAGCTTGGGGCAGGTCTAGATTGCCACCTCCAAGGCCATGTTACTCACAACCCCCTACCCAACAAAATTACCAATCCATTATCCATCCAAACATGTCATACACCCAACCACAATACCAAGAGCGTCCCCTATACCATCTTCAACAAAATGATTACTATCAAGAGACTCAATATGACTATGCCCCCAACACAGCACCAAGATACAGCCAAAACGAGGGTACATCATACCATAGCCAAATTGGGCAAACATATTTCCATAGCCCTAACGCCCAAACATCATACCCTAGCCAACACAATCAACCATCTCAACAGCCTTATGGCTTTCAAACACCACTACCATTTCAACCTTTCACCAACGAATCCTTCACACCAATGTCCCCCTTCAATCGTCCAGGCCGCACACCGATCACCCTTCATCACATCCAAACTACCCTGGCATAGATCGCACGCTCAATTTCAGTCCCCAAGACTTCACGGGAATGCAAGACATCCTAAGGGAACCATCTCGGAATGTTCCTGAGACTTCAACTCCTCAAACACCAGGCGTGAATCAACAACAAGGGGAACGAGGGGGCCGAGTACAACGAGTGAGGGTCCCTAGGGGATGTGGAACCAGTGGCCGGTTGGATGCACCCGGTCACCAACATTAATTAATGTAATATTTTATTAAATTAATGAAAATTTTATTTCATCGTGCAAAAAAATTATTGTAATATTTAAACTAATATTTCACTATGGAAAAAAATTACAAAACACACCTTGTCTCCACATAAATTGGCGACAGGGTATGACCCTTACACTAGGTCGCCAATTGAATTGGCGACTTGATGAGCAGTCTGTAGTTCAATTGGCGACTGTCTTGCTGCCCTAAAGAAGAGTCGCTAATAGGATTGGCGCCCTTGTGCAATCTCAAACCCTAAATGGGATACTTTGGAAATTATTCTGAAAACTTGAGTATATTTTGGAAATTTTGCTGAAAAATAAGGGTATTTGGGTAAAAAATTCCATTATTGTTTTATGTTCTAACAAGAAAATGGAAAGTGGTTTTGCTGTACATGTTTCATAAAGACCCTTTTTTTTTATGATGCCTTTTTCTTCATATCATTATGTTAACGTTCTTTTTGAAATATTGCTATTAAACTTTTATCAATTTTATTATTATTTACTTCATTATTAGTAGCAAATTGAATTCAATATTAGTAGTGGTTTTTTGGGCTTAATTCAAAGCAATTAAGAAGCCCATTCAGTTATACCTTCCTTTTTGCTATTTTACCCATTTTCTTGTTAATTAATTATTTATTTTTGTTTGATTAATTAGTGATTTAAATGTAATTAATTAATTGTCTTAGATTTTAGTTGAATTTTGTTGTTAACTTTTGAGCTTTGGAAATAGTGTGACGAGGTAAAATATTTTGATGCCTCAATTATATTGGTGTAGCGAATTCAGAAGTTTAAGTCAATATTAGTTTTCGAAACCCGGTTGGACACATAAATTTTGGTGCTCGGCTTCTTATAGAGTGATTCATACATGAGTCCACTCTAAGTTAGCTTTAGAGTTAAATTCAGCTGCCTTTGATTTTGGTTTATTTCTTGAGTCTCGTGGCTTACCCATTTTCAAAATAAAATAAGACATAACTTTAAAAAAAATTCACAAAAACACGAAAGAAGAGGACTGTTGGAATCTAGCATTCTAGCAAAACCCTCGAATGATCGGTCTCAAGCCTCGCGCATTGGGATAACCATTCATTCATTCTTTCGCTACTTAAAATACTTAATAATTAAATTGGACGAATAAGGGTCGTTGAGATCTAGCATCTTAGCGTAAATCTTTGAGCAATTGATTCTCATCAAGTGTTTGTTGTCCATCAAACAACTTTCTCGATTAATATTGAATGAAGAAGGGTCGTTAGGATTTATCATTCTGGCGTAACTCTTTGAACAATTGATTCTCATCAAGTGTTTTTCACTCACTTAAAATACATCCAACCAATCAAACTATTTTTTTTCTTCTCGTCGTCGTGCGATTAATCCTAAAAAACTTTTTCACAAAAGTGAGATATTGTGTCTAGAGACGACGCAAAACATTGCTTCGTCCACAAACTATTTGAGTTGAGATAAGAGGCGTTTCCCGCTAATGTTGATTTGTAAATCCATTCCGTTGTGATACAAACGTCCGCTCCTCACCTATTTCAGGAAAAACAATGTTTTATGTCGAATGTAACTAAATATCTCTCGCTAAAATCGACCAATAAACAAACTCTTTTACCCAGGACTACGGACGCTCTGATTTCTCATCTCACAACGAGGATACGTAGGCACAAGGGTCCTAATCCTTGGCGAGCAACCTTTTACTTTTTTTACCGTAGTCCCCGAAGTAAGTAGAAGTCTTGTTTTACCGTAGTCCCCGAAGCAACTATAAGGATACGTAGGCACGAGATTGTGAAGTCTTGTCGAGCCCCATAGTAATAAAAAACCCTTAGGTCCTCTTTCTCTTTAATAAAAATCCAAAAAAAAATCTTTCTTTTCTATCCCAAATAAGTAGAAGATTAGAAATTAACATAAGTTAACATCCTTTCAATCCTAACTAAATGGTTCCCGTTGAGTACAACATACGTGAAGGGTACTAATATCTTCCCCTTGCATAACCGACTCTCGAACCCAAATATTGATTGCGATGACCATATCCTTATCTTTCTTCTAGGGGTTTTATTCGATATTTTCCCTTTCCCTCTATGGGATTAAATAAAGATCGATGGTGAATCTGTTAAGTCCATCCTGTGGGCGGGCGATTGTACTTCGCAAGGACGTTCTCATTTTTCGAGGTATGACACTTAGTATTCAATAGACTGCCTCAAGATGTTCCTCGAAATGAGAATGCATAAACTAACTAATTACACTGACTGAGAAAGCAATATCAGGTCGGATGTGTGACAAATAAATCAGTTTCCCAACCAATCTCAGAGATTTTTCAGTATCAACAAGAACATTACCTTCTCCTCCAAAGTTTAACATTAGGATTCATATGGGTATCTGTAGGACGACATTCATTCATTCTTGTTTCTTTCAATAAGTCTAAAATGTATTTCTGCTGTCAAACCATAATACCATTCTTTGACCGAGCAACCTCTATACCTAGAAAATATCCTATGAATCCCAAGTCCTTGATTACAAAGTCTACTTCTAATTTCTCTTTTACCTTTTTCATTTCCATTATATAATCTCTAGTAAGGACAATATCATCAACATAAACAGTCGGGGCAGCAACTTTCCCATCGTGGGAGAACTTTGTGAACAAGGTGTAGTCAGCTTGTCCTTGGATGTACCCTTGTTTCTTCATGGACTGAGTAAAATTTTCAAACTAAGTTCTGAGGGACTGCTTTAATCCATACAAAGACTTATTTAGTTTGCATACATTTGATCCTAATTTGTTTTCAAAGGCAGGAGAAATGTCTATATATACTTCTTTTTCTAGATCACCATTAAGAAAGACATTCTTAACATCTAACTGATGCAGAGGCCAATCTAAGTTAATAGCAAGAGATAAAAGAATTCTTACGGTGTTCAATTTTGGAACATAAGCAAATGTCTCTGAGTAGTCTATACGATAGGTCTAAGTAAATCCTTTAGCCACCAAGTGAGCCTTGTACCTTTCAATTGACCCATCTGAATTATACTTCATAGTAAAGACCTATTTGCATCCAACAATCTTCTTGTCATCTGGTGGCGACGTAACACTCCAAGTTTTGTTCTTTTCAAGAACTTTTTATCTCCTCAAGTACATCTTCCATTCACTTTTGAATTTCTAGAGCAACCTGTACACTTTTTGGAATTTCTACACTAGACAATCTTGAGGGGAAGGCAGACATAGATGAAGAGCAATTTTAATATGATATAAAATTGGACATGGGGTGTTTAGTGCAAGATCTGATAGGTTTTATAATGGCAACAAGATTATCTATATTAGGATACAAAATACGATTCTCAGAAACAGAGATAGACTTACCTTTCCTTTTGTTAGAAGGTTGATCATTCCCCAGTTCAGATTCCTGGCAGTGTTGAGATATGGACTCGTCCCTTCCTTTATGGTGTTTTTTCACAAAAACCTTCCCTTTCCAAGTCCTGTTTCCGAATTCAAATTTATTTTCTTGAAGTGACTCATTATTTTGTGGCATTTCAATTAGATCAACAATATCACTGTTTTCAAGATTCTTGTTTTTTTCTACAAGAGAAAATGTAGGCTCGGATTCACAAGGCTCCTTACTCATAACATGAGTAGGATTAGATAAAGAATCATAGTCATTTTCTGTGGTGCAGATGTAAAAGTCTCAGAATTTCGTGGTACATGCAAAGATAATTTTTTTAAAAAACTCATGTCCTCAATTTGAAACTAGCCTTCCTTTATCCCCCCCCCCCCTTGAAGATGAGTGTCATCAAAAAGGGTTTGTTTTCAAAGAATGTAACATCCATAATGACAAACATTTTATTAATTTATGAATCAAAATATTTATATCGTTTTTGGGTTGGGGTGTATCCAAAAAAGACACATTTTATAGTACGTGGCTCAAGTTTTCCAACATTTTTATGTTTATGAACAAAGGTTGTGCAACCAAATATTTTTAAAGTCAAATTAGTTAAAACACGAGTACTAGGAAAACATTCTTTGAATACATTAATTAGAGTTTGAAAATTGAGAATTTTGGAGGGAATTTTGTTAATTAAATACACAACTATTAAAATAGCTTTGCCCTACAAGTAATGTGGTACTTTATTCAAAAAAAGTAGAGCTCTAACAACCTCCAATAAATGTCTATTTTTCCTTTTGGCCACTCCATTTTATTGAGGAGTATTAAAACATGAACTTTGATGAACAATCCCATTTTTTAGAAAAAAACCATCCAGGATAGTGTTAAAATATTCTTTGCCATTATCACTTCTAAAGGCTTGGATATTTATTTGAAATTGGTTATGCACCATTGAAAAAAAAATTCTTTAGAGCCTTATAAACCATCAAAACCATTTTCTATTATTCCCCATTGAGTTGGAACATAAAGCATTCTAGGCTATAAAAAGTTTGAACTTCAACTTGCCATATGTTGGGCAAGCAAGGATGTTCCAACTAAATGAGTTGGAAGAACACATATTGTTTTCCTATGAGAATGCTGAGTTATTCAAAGAAAAGACCAAAATATGGTATGACAACAAATGTCAGAAAAGAGAATTGGTATAAGGCCAACAAGATCTTTTGTTTAACTCAATATTAAAACTATTCCCTGGAAAACTGAAGTCAAGATGGTTAGACCCCTTCAAACTTTTTAAAATTTATCCACATGGAGCTTTAGACCTTTTAAATGAGAAAACGGGGATTGAGTTTAAATTTAATGGTCAAAGAGTAAAAACCTATTTTGGTGATCCTTCAAACAACATAAGGACCACCATGAATTTAAATGACTAATATCTCTTGTGTTGGAGTTCAGACTATAAGACTATAAAATAACGCCACTGGGAGGCAACTCAGCTTAAAAATTTGTTATTTTCATTTATCTTTTTGTTAGGGTGATGAAGTTGGAAATTGATGAAATTCTGATGCCCTTAGAAGTCTTGTGTCACAATAGTGACATGGCATAAAACAAGGAAAAGTGTGAAGTTGCAGGAAAATGAAAAGTTTGAAGGAAGAGAAATAAAAAGGGAATATTAAAAATGGATGAAAAAGAAAAATATGGAGGAAAGAGAATGGAAGTAACAGACAAGTCCTAGAGCCACGTGCATGACATCATACTTCTGATAGGGTAATAATTGATATGTCTGCCAGCGTCTACCGTGTTAGTAACTGTGACAAGTTACTAGACAGTCACAATCTAACAATTATTTCTTTCTATATTCTAATATTCATATTCAAAATTTTAACCCTAATTAATCTCTTCTCTATAAAAAGGCATGACTTCCATTTACCATCATCCTTCCCTCTCACTCACAAATTTTCCCTTAACCTCACATAATCGTCACTTGACCTCTCTCTAAAAAATCTCAACCCTTTAAACTTGTATGGAACAAAAAATGTCAAGAAAAAAATGAAAATGTGTGCAAGGAAAAATGCCACCCCTAGTGTGGTATATTCAGATTTAGACTCTTCAGATAACGAGACTTTTGTCAACAATTATGATATAGAAAAGATACACTAAAGTGTTTCCTACAATGAATGTGTTTTCTAAAAGGGAATTCATCTTCGACATAGAAGATGAAAACCTTGGCCTCACTGATGAGATCGGAAGTGTTATAATTAGTCAGAAGTGGAAGGAATTTTACAAGCATCTACTTCATTACAACACTCAGATAGTAAATGAGTTGTACTTTAATTTAAACACCACATCTCAAAAGAAGCTTGAAGTGTTGGTAAAAGGAAGGTCGGTACAATATTTTGAGAAAAAAATTAACATGGTGTTAGAGGTAAAAGCGGTTGAAGATTCGTATCAGTTTCTACATGAAAAATTGGATGAGATGGACTTTGACATGGTCAAAGAATCTTTGTGTCTTCTTGAAACTACATGGCTAGAGAGCAAAATGTCGGCTGAAAACACGGTGTTGTGAATAGACTTACAACCCATTCCAAAGGTGTGGTATCAATTTTTGAAACACTCTTTACTCCTCACTACTCATAATGAAATTGTTAACAAGGCAAGATTGATTTTGTATGGTTAGAGAGGCGAGAGAAGTTGAAAGTGATCGTGAAGGCTTGATCAGATCCTGTGATGGGCCACCAAGAACGTCTGTGATGCTGGGCGTGAGATGAGGATGAGAGGGTGTACCTGCAAGGCACTCCGACGCTCAAGTAATAAAGGGTCATAGAAAAAAGAGCAAGTACAAAGAGTGAGTTTTTTAGGGTGATTATTGGATACCTCGCCCTCTCAAGTGAGAGGGTTTATATAGTGCCCCCAGCGCGTGGCCAACAGTCCTATTTTCGGGGCGAAATAATCGTTTTCCCGAAGAATATGTAACTGCCCAAAACTAGTCGTTATGTCGGGCAGGGTGCCTAAAACTAGCCATTATGTCGGGCATAGACATAGTTTTGGGCACATGCCTTTAGCTGTTCGGGGACAGAAGGAGCCGTGCGGAACGGGCAGAGGTTCCGGGGAGGAGTGATGCAGTCCTTGCCTGGTTGAAGGGGCAGAAAGGTAATTTTCAACCCTTTGTGGATTGGACTTAGGCAATTGGGCCGTTCTGGGAGCAGAAGTGGATTGGGCCATGCCTAGCCATTGGTCCAGTCCAGAACAGGAGCCCCCAAGTCGTTGCTCTCGAGCATGGGAGTGATGGCTTAAGGATAGCCCGTGGTTCCGGGGACCTAGCGTGGAGTCGTCGTTTGGTGACGGAGGGAGTTGTGTCGTGGTGCCCGTGACCCTTGGTGTTCGTGAGATCCATGTCCGTGGCTGGACTGTCCGTCGTACGGGGAGACCAACGGTTAGGAAGAATTGAAATGTTGGGGTGCCACGTGTGCCTCGAGCCTTGTGCCGCAGTTACTAGGCAATGATGGCTAGTCGATAGCCATTATGACCTACGAGGGTGTTCTACTGCACGTGCCCCTCAGTATAAAAGGAGAGAGACTCAGGCCATTTGGAACTTTCGCTTCTCTCTCTTCTTCTTTGTCTTCCTCAGAGCATTTGCCCGCCACCGTCGTCCGCTGCTTCAACCGCCGCCGTTAGTTCTGAGCAACCATTTTTCAGCCTTTTCAACCAAGTAGGTCCACTGATCAAGTGTTCCTTTACCCTTTTTATGGTTGTTTGTAGATTGTATGTGGCCAGGTTTACGGTTAGTAGACAAATTATTACTTTTTGCGGTGGCTGTTGGTGGTGGACGGTGGCTAAGCCACCTTCTGCCGCCGACGAAGCTCTGGAGTCCCTTAGAAATCTCGCGAGTAGGGCGGTTTCCAGCGTCATCACGATGATAATGCATGTGTGACCGTCGCAGTTACTCACATTCCGGTGCTTCAATGAAGTTTCCGGCGAACGTTTGCGGTTTCTGGTGAGGCTTTGCAATTTCAGGTGAAGCTTCGAACGGAAACTGAGGAGTGGCTCGAGGAAGTTCCTCATGCGGGAGTGGTTTATCCCGAGCGTCTCCTCGTGGTAGGCTCTTGAGTTTTTTGTTTGATGTTGGGGCTTAGGTCGGGGACGTCGTCCTCAGCCCTTTGCGCTCCCTTTCACTTGACTAGCGGTGGAAGGGTGGATTTGATTCTTCGTCGAATTCTTTTTTTTCTTTGCTTTTCAGGTGATATGGCAACAAGGCCTGAAGAGGAGATCGTAATAGACTCGTCCGAGGAGAGCTCCTTGGAGAGCAACAGTACTGAAGCTTAAACTGTCCCCAGCGAAGTCGGGGAGAAGGTTGCTGAAGATTCAACGAAGAAGTGGTCGCTGGCTGAGCCTGCCGAGCACGTATCTACTTTTGCGACATATCTGGGGGATGTCTTCACGGTCATTGGGCTAGATGGGGAGTGGAAGGTGCACTTCCCCTCCAAGGATAATAGGGTATGCGACAACTTCGGGGAGCGTTTTGCCATGTACGAATACGCGTTCAAAGAGCTGGGATTGAGACTGCCCTTCACCAAATTTCAGCAGTCAGTCTTCGTGCACCTGGATCTCGCCCCGTCGCAGTTGCATCCCAACTCGCCGGCGTTCATCCGTGCCTTCGAGTTGACGTGCGAGTATTTGGAGATAGGGGTTACTCTCCCTTTATTTTTCACTGTCTTTCATCTTCAGCAGCAGTTGACGGGGATGAGGCATGGTTGGGTTTCGTTGAAACAGCCCCGCAAGCTGTTCAAGCCATTTTCAGAGTCAATTCGGATGTTCAAGGAAAGGTTCTACCTTATAGAGCCTGTGTCGGAGAGGGCCCGAGATAACACGTATGTCTGTGCGATTTCCCTTGACGAGGAGGGTAATGATATGCGCGATGAGAACGGGAAACTGATCGGGGATAGAGAATTTAAGTTCCCATTTCACTGGGATCCCGACCATTTCCTCAAGGAGCCCAATGAATATGTTGCTCAGCCGCACATGCTAGACAAGCAGGATGCGGTTGGTTATGAGAAACTGGTGAAGTACGTTAACTCTTTCCGGCTTGCTGAATGCTGGACGAAGAAGGGGTCTCCGATTCTCGAGGAGGATGGTAGCCAGAGGGTGGAGTATCGTTTCATTAACACCAAGGCGCTTCTGGAGTGCAAGACTCCCGCGGAAGTTCATAAGCTGCTCGGTAGTTTTAGTCGTTTTACCTTGCTCGAATTATGTTTCCTTCCTCGTCTAACATGTTTGTTTTGTTTTTGCAGGTGAGATGTCTTCCGGTCATGAAAGAATGGTAAAGAATGCTATCGCGAGGAACAAGCCAGGGGTGGCTGCTCCCAAGTCTCGATTTTCCCAGTGTGCTCCTACTCCTCCTCAACCTGCTGCGGGGACCTCCTCGCCTACTCCTTCCCAGGGGTCTCCCTTGCCTCTGGCCTCTCGGTCCAAGCGGTTCAGGGCCACTGAAGGGGTAGATCTCACTCGGGCGCCAGAAAAAGGGAAGTTCAAACTTCCTCCATGTATTCTTGACAGACGGTTCTTTGAGGAAAAGTCGTTGGTCGTGCCGCGGGCAGAGTCTCTCCAGCTGGAGGGCATGGATCGCCTGAGCAAGAGGGCGCTGGTGGCCCAATATGCCTCTGCACTGGTCAGAGTTATGGAGATGGCGGTCATCTATGCTGAAGGGGACTCTGCAACTGAGTCTGAACTCAGAGCTGCCCGGGCTACCATGGCATCTCTTGAAGAGACGGCGAGGAAAGCCACGGAAGAGGCTAAGAGTGCTAGTGATGCCCGAAAGAAGGCAGACGAGGAGGCAACCAGGCTAAAGGGGGAGGACTCTACGCTGACCGCAGAGAAGAAGGCAGCTGAGGAGTTGGTCGAGCAGCTGAGGTTGGCAAGCGCTCCGGGCGAGGATGAACCTAAGGATGTCCGAGAAATGAAGACTACGGCCGAGCTGGTTGCTTGTCTGCTGAAGGCCGAGGATGACAACATTGTCATTGGGGACGAGTCTTTTAAGAATGTCGTGGCCTAACTGCGGGTGGTCAACCCCGGGGTTGAGTTCTCCACCGAGGGTATCCACTATCTGGCTTATATCGAGGATGGCAGGATAATCAGTCCGAACTCTCTCCTTGGTGGTGACGAGCATGCCGAAGTTTTGAACGAGGAGTGATGAGGTTTTTATTCTTGTTGTAATTTGTCCGGCCCGCGTGTCGTGTATCTTTGTAACTTATTTTGAATGGGGGTGTGGCCCCCAATTTATGTAACAAGCACAATTGTGGTCCTTGTGGCCACTTATTACGTTTAATTATGTATGTGTCCGGTCCTCGTGGCCGGTTTTGTGATTTTGATGGTTTTATCTACTTTAAATTCTAATAAGTGTTGTATTTATGCTCATCATGCATATATGCCCGTAATAGGGATTACTTTGATTTGCTTTAAGTTTTAGGGAATTGCTCGTTGTAGATGTGTTCGGCAGTGAGGGGTACTGGTCGAACGGCCAGGGAATGTCCAGGTGAGAGAGCGGAGCTCAGGTTGCGTTTGAGGCCTGAGTTCGCAGCGTGAACCTCCCATCGCGAGCTAGGTGTTCTGCCTATCGTGGTACTTCGACGACGGCGATGCTCGATTGAGGGACCGCTGTCGAGCAGAGACCTGAATCGTTCCTAAGTGGGGTTCTGCTTTACTGGCATGCGATGCTTGTACCTAGGCGCACATCGTGGTCGGTGGGCGATGCTCGTCGTTGTGACGGATCAAACCGACAGTTAAGGTCTTAGCTGGAGTATTGCTTTAGCTTTTCGGCGTTCCATGGTCGAGCAAGTTCTTCCCCGTTGAGATGTTCTAGGTAATAGGCCTCATTCTCCGTTTTTGCCCGGACACGATAGGGTCCTTCCCAGTTAGCGACTAGTTTGCCTTCGCGAGAGTCCTTATGGTTTCTTCTTAGGACGAGGCTGCCCACGTCGAACTCTCGTCGTATGACTTTGGCGTTGTGCCTGATGGTAATTTTTTGTTTTAACGAGGCTTCGCGGAGGGCTGCCCCTGATCGGACTTCCTCGACGAGGTCGAGTTCCTCCCTTAATAATTCGTCGTTCATCTCCTCGTCTAGGGGCGATTTTGTCCGCCTAGAGGGTACTGTAGTGGCAAAATCATGAGTGTAAGCTATTGATTAACTTAACTCGAAAAGCAAGAGTTGCCACCACACTTTTATTTTATCCAAAAAGGAAAGGAAAAATAGCGGACAAAACCTACACAAGCTCTACAACAAGAATAAGTGAAAAGAGACTGGATAAGGGCGTTGGTTACGCAATGGGAAGGTGTTAGCACCCAAAACGTCTATAGTACTCTATAGGAACCCTTTGAAATATCTACCGCTTTTGGTCTGAAAAAGTTTGCTTGAAAAGTGATTGAGGAGATGAGAAGAGAAATTATTTTTAAGATTTTTGTGTTTGGAGAGACTTATCGTCTCATGCCTACGTACCCACGATGTGCAATGTAGGATCAAAACCCCGTAGTTCGTGGTACAAAGAATGAAAATTGTTTGTTTTGGTTTATTTTAAGTGTAAAGACAAGTCGTCATTTCCAATCGAATAATTCCGCTTAAAGGAATGAATCATGTCTAAACTTATGAAAAAGTTAAAGTAAAAAGTGCACGAGGGCACAAAAAGAGAGTGATGAGTTTGATGTTTTTTACGTCTTTTGAAAAAGGTGTGAATATGCTTATGTATTTTAGCATTTGTTAAGAAATGAAAGGAAAAGAGTAAAATCACTTGACAAAGTCAAGGTTTGATTATGAAAGAGGTGATAGTTCGAAATCAAGAATGTTTTGAAAAAGGGAGAGAGTTTTGAAAATTGAAGAATGGGTGGAGAAGAAGTGATTATCCTAAAGCATAAAGTAAAAGCTAAGGATAAGAAAGATCTAACCACGCAAGTAAGCTTCAAAGTCTTCGAACCATAATTCCAAAGCAAAGGGAGAAAGGTCCTAAGTCTAAGTCCAAGGTTCCAAGAATTGCATTGGATGTCCAAGGTCTAAGTCCAAGGATTCAAGAATAACATTGAAGTCCAAGGTCTAGGTGCAAAACTCCATGTCTATTGCAAAGGATAGTAACCATAGTCCAAGATTATAAGCACGGGTTTTTTAGAGGTTTTGGCCTTTATTAATGTTTTTGGTCCAAGTGGACAAAGAGTAAAAGGCATTAGCATAAACATGTGTCCAACGGACAAAGGAAAAATTGCGGAAACATAAACATGATATGAAATGATAATAATGGAGCATAAAAGTAAAAGAGAGACAGAGAGCGAGAAGGAAATGTAAAGTTAGAAGTTAGAAGTTAGTGATTAGTTGTTAGTTGTTAGAGTAAGTGATAAATAATAATTGAATAATTGCAGTTAGGTCAAGTTTAATGAAGACTTGTTAGAAGATTGATATAATCAAAGCCTCTACAACAACAAGTCTCATAAGTGTTGAACCAAAAGACAAATAATTAACTATTCTTGATCGTTTTCCGATACGGGACATATGTTGCGCTATGTTAAGCAATCGCCGAGTAATTTACGGAGTAATTACCCTACAAATAAGGTCGGTCAATAGATATTTGTGCTAATGCATGCTAGATGAACGATATGTAAATCGTCATCCGAAAGCAATACCGCACGAAAAGAAAAATGGTAACGATCTAGTCTTGATCAAAATTCAACAAAGGAATTCCAAGATTCATTAGACTCTCATCGATCAGAAAGAAAAAAGAAATAAGATGAAGAGAAGTGGATCTAACATTTTATGATCCACACAACCAACAACAGTGAGAATTCAAAAAATAAAATCAAGAATGAAAATATTCAAGTAAAAATAAAGGCAAATATATTTTTGAAATATTTTCTAAGAGTTTTTTCATACAAAAAACATTAAAGAAACAGAAAAGAAAAAAAAATAATATCTATATGAAAAACTAATAGAAAAATAGATTTAAAATAAAAAGAATTAAAAAGAAAATTTTAAAAAATAAATTAATAAAGAGAGGGAGGTTAAAATAAAAGGAATGATAGTGGTAGTACAAATTTAAACACGGGCCAAGCCCATTGCTACATTGATGAAATCATAAAAAAAAAGATGTACAAGGTCAGACTCAAAATAGAAGACAAATATCTTCTTCTACCTCAAAACGTGAAAAGGCTACAGTTCCTCTCTCAATTTTTTTTGCCACCGACCGATATCTCTCAAAGATCTCATCGCACGAACACCTTTCTTCTCTTTCAATTTTTCCACCGTTCACAAGAATCGTCGCGGTTACATCATCACTGCAGCTTTCTCCCTTTCGATCGTCACCGGTACAAAACTTCTCCTTATTCACACTCGCGGCCGCCGCTCTGAAGTTGTTGTTGACGTTAATGTTTGATTGGAATTAAGTGAAGGAGGTTGAAGGATTCAATCAATATTGAAAGATTTGTGGTAGTTTGCAGGTTGAGAGTAATTTGAAGGTTGAAAGTAATTTGAAGTTTGAACTGTTTTATTCTTTTTGTGAATTTCTGCAGTTTTATTTTTGGTTGTGTGAAGTGGCTGATATTGTTTATGAGTTTTTCTGGTTTATGGAATGTTGAAGAAGAAGATTTGTGGAGTGAATTGGTGAGTGAAAATTGATGAAGTTGAAATTGAAAGTTGAAGATTAATTGGAGCTTGGTTTGGGAATGATTTTTGCAGAGTGATGAGAGGCTCTCCAAGCTTCGAATAATGAATGAATTTGGGGTCTTATTTATAGAAGAATGAAGAATGAATTTGAGTCGTTTTGAAATCTCGTTGCGTTTCATTTTGCTTGCGGATGTTGTTTGGTAATTGAGTTGGTACGTGAGTTAATTCTCTTGCAGGTCGCGTTTTGTGTTGCTGTGGTGGAAGCTTAGTACGCTGCGTTTTGCCTTCTTGCCGCGTTGCGTTTTTAACGCTTTGTGATGTCGTTTTGGAGGTATCGCAACTTGCTGCAGTTGGCTTCATTTTGCACCGGCTTGGAGCTGCTGATGTGTGTGTTGTATTGGCTTGAAATACTAGCAATAACAGCTGTATGGGTCGTGTTTTATTCATGAAGTCTTATTCTTCATTTTTGTTTGTTTGCAATTACCGGCTTTGTGGTTTGCAGTGTGTATGCTTGTTGAACTTGGATGGTAGCTCGTGAGGCTTGCGTGTATTCAAAAGCTTGTTTCTTTTTTTGGAATTGTTTTCATGAGCTTTCTCTTTTTTTTTTTGCAATGGGTTGATGTAATATAATGGCCTTTCAATTTTGTTTTGCTTTTCATCCATCATGTGGTTCATGGGGAAGTGTAGCATGCTTCAGGTGTAATGGCTGGAGTTTGGCTGAAACGTGTGGCTTCTCTTTTTTTTTTATTGTAAATAGGCCTTGCTTGTTTTTTTTTAGTTATATTTTTGGGATGAATGGTTTTTTTGCAATTTTCTAAATTGACCATGGACTTTGGATTTTGAAAGTGATTTAGTTAGATTTGTAGTTTGGATAATTGGAGATATGGATATTTATGGGTTTGAAAAAAATTGAAAATGGTTTATGAATTGGATAACTACAAAAATGGTTTTGGATAGTTAAAAATGTGGATAATTGGAATATGATGGATAGTTTGGATATGAATTATATGAAGTGAAAATTGGAAATGGATTTTAAACAAGAAAAGAAATTGAATTGGATATTATCTAAAAAAATGGATATTTGGTTTTGAAATGAAAATGGGTTAGCCAAAATGAATTGGATAATTGAAAAATAATGGATATTGAAAAAATGTGGGTATTTGGTTTAGGATGGCCTTGAAATGGATATATATATATAGCCCAAAACAAATCTTGACTTTTTTTCACAAGTTTCTGATGAAATATGCAACACGGCAAACCACAACTGAAGCAACGACCATTAGAATCTGTCATCCTCTGAATCTCTGATAATAAGTTCTGAATCACTTTGAATAATTTCTAGGAAAATAAATCCACAGAAGAACACAGTCTGGACTGATGAACTCAGATGAACCTGATGAATATCACCACACAACAACTTGACAGATCACTGCTTAAGAAATAGTCCAATGGAACAAACAAATTGCATTTGAAGCAAATGCTTGATAGTTTGACTAAGATTATGTCAAACATCCATCTGAACTGGATCATGAACGAACAACCACACTTGCCTTTGACAAACCTGCATAACACACAGATAGAGAAACTGCAGCAAAATTTTGATATTTTGGTTAGAGGTTAGTAAACAGAAACAAGTGAGAATAATATATAGATACTCAGGAGAAACACAGATTGTGATCTTGCTTGTGGTATGACAATGCAAATGAGAATGTGCGAAATCTTAGGGGTAAAAATTAGGGTTCAACAGGTACGTGAACCTCGATGGGGATCACAGCTTCGGTCTCGTACGCCAGACGAAAGGGTGTCTCCCCGGTTAAAGAGTGTGGAGTTGTGCGGTATGCCCATAAGACATTGTGCAGTTCCTCGACCCAAGCTTTCTTCGTTTCGTCCAACCTTCGCTTGAGGCCTCGAAGGATGACTCGGTTCGCCGCTTCGGCTTTCCTGTTGGTCTGGAGATGTTCGACGGATGCGAAGTATTGCTTTGTGCCCAGCTGGGCGACGAAGTCCTGGAACTTTCTATCCGTGAACTGTGTCCCATTGTCCGTGACTATCGCCTGGGGGATGCCAAAACGTGCGAGGATGTTTCTTTTTTAGAAACGTAGTATGTTAAGGGCAGTTATCTTGGCTATAGCCTCCGCTTCTATCCATTTTGTGAAGTAGTCCACGCCTACTATCAAGTATTTGTTCTGGTTCGATCCCACTACGAATGGTTCCAAGATGTCCAGGCCCCACCAGGCAAATGGCCACGGGGAGGACATAGCCTTGAGCTCGTTAGGTGGAGCTAGGTGCATGTCCCCGTGTTGTTGGCAATTATCGCATTTCTTCACGTGCTCCTTAGCATCTTGCTGCATGGTTGGCCAGTAGTACCCTGCTCAGAGGGCCTTTCGGGCAAGGGACCTTTCTCCGAGATGTTGGGCGTTGATTCTTTCGTGAATTTTGCGCAAGATGTGGGCGACCATTTCTTCCTCGACACATTTGAGTAGCGGAATGGAGAACCCTCACCTGTAGAGTTTATCTTCGACCAGGACGTAGGAGCAAGCTCTTCGCCTAACTACACTGGCCTCTTTGGGGTCGGACGGAGGTTCATCTTTAGCGAGATAGTTGTAAACGGGGGTCATCCAGCAGTTGCTATCGCCGATCATCTGTACGTCGATCGTCGGAGAAGTCTTCTCGATACTAGGTCGAGGAAGTACCTCCTGTATGACGGACTTGTTTCCGCCTTTCTTCTTCGTGCTTGCCAGTTTGGACAAAACGTCTGCCCTGACATTGTGTTCGCAGGGAACATGCTTCACCTCTACCGCTGCGAACTTCGTCATCTTTTTCTTGACCAGGGCTAAGTATTCGGACATATTGTCGTTTTTGGCTTGATATTCTCCTCGAACTTGGAGGGCTACTAGTTGCGAATCCGTGCAGATGACAACCTCTTCCGCACCGAGATCTTCGATCAGGCGTAAATCA
Organism: Lathyrus tuberosus; assembly: GCA_022829125.1. Taxonomy (NCBI): domain Eukaryota; kingdom Viridiplantae; phylum Streptophyta; class Magnoliopsida; order Fabales; family Fabaceae; genus Lathyrus; species Lathyrus tuberosus. The sequence continues at coordinate 961,552 of JALAZF010000280.1, forward strand.
GCGAGGAAGGCTTCGTACTCAGCCTGGTTGTTAGAGATGGGGAAGGACAGGGTGAGTGATACTTCAACGATGATTCCCTCGTAGCTCTTTAGTTTGATGTCTGCCCCGCTTCCCGCCGAACTGGAGGCCCTATCCACGAAAATGGTCCATTTGCGCGTCCCGCAGGTAGGGGAATCTGCGAACGTCATTTCCGTGACGAAGTCAGCCAAAGCCTGGGCTTTGAGGGCTTTTCTTCTCTCATACTAGATGTCAAATTCGGAGAGCTCTAGCGACCATTTGAGCATTATACCGACCATGACTGGTTGTCCTAACAGTTGTTTCACGGGTTGATCTGTTCGAACCACGATTGTGTGGGCTAGAAAGTAGTGTCTCAGTCTTCTGGCTGCGTTGATGAGGGTCAGTGCCACTTTTTCTATCTGCTGGTACCCCAGCTCTGGTTCCTGCAGTGCTTTGCTCGTGAAATATATGGGCTTCTGCCCATCAGGTGTCTCGCGGATAAGAGCGGCGCTCACTGCTCGGTTGCTACGGTGAGATACAGGTATAGAGTCTCACCGTTGTCCGGGCGTGAGAGGACTGGTGGCTCCGAAAGTGCCCGTTGCAGGTGGAGGAGAGCCTGGTCACATTCCTTGGTCCATTCAAACGCCGCCTCCTTGCGGAGGAGTTTGAAGAATGGTATGGCGCGCTGGGCAGATTTGGCCATGAAACGGGATAATGATGTGAGCATCCCGTTGAGGGACTAGATGGATTTCTTCGACTTGGGTGTTGGAAACTCGGAGAATGCCCGACACTTGTCGGGGTTGGCTTCGATTCCCCACTCTGTTAGGTAGAAACCGAGGAATTTTCCTGCCCGAACACTGAACGCGCACTTCTCCGGGTTGAAACGCATCTAGTATTTCCTGGCATGTTCGAAGACCTTCCTCAGATGGGCAGTATGATCGGTTTCTTCGTGGGATTTAACGATCATGTCGTCCATCTAGATTTCGAGCATGTCGCCTATCTCTCCCCAGAAGACCTTGTTCATCATCCTCTGATAGGTCGCGCCGGCGTTCTTCAGGCCGAAAGGCATTACGTTGTAGTAATAGTTGCTCGATTCGGTCATGAAGGTCGTGTATTTTTTATTGCTCATTGCCATTGGTATTTGATTATAGCCCGAGTATGCGTCCATGAATGATAAAAGTTTAAAACCGACAGAGTTATCGACAAGTTTATTAATATTGGGGAGGGGGTAGGCATCATTCGGGCATGCCTTATTAAGATCGGTATAGTCAATGCACATTCACCATTTGCCATTAGATTTTTTCACAAGCACAACATTAAACAGCCAAGTGGTGTACTTTGCTTCCGAGATAAGTTTGGCCTTGAGGAGGTCCTTTACAGCTTTTTCTGCAGCCTCCGTTTTCTCCGGAGATTGCTTTCTCCTACGTTGTGCTACTACTTTGACGGTTGGGTCAATCTTGAGCTGATGGCAAGCGACGGATGGGTCAAGGTCGGGCATCTCAGCGGCGCTCCAGGCGAACAGATCGGCGTTTTCACGGAGGCAGGCTTTGAGTTACTTCCTTGCGATGTTGAGGAGATCCGCTCCAATCTTTACTCCCCGCTGGGGGTTGTCGCCGAACAAGACGAGCTCGAAGTCGCCATCTGGTATGGGAAGCGTTGGATGGGAGTTGATGCTGGTCAGGGCAGATGAGCTGCTCGAGGCTGCATGGTCCTCCTTCTGGTCCTCTTCAGGGAAGCAGTTGTCGAGGTCGATGGCGTCGACCTGAGGCAGCGGCTTGGCTTCCTCGGATCTGCTAGGCAAGGCTGGCTTGTTAGATACCTTTGGTTTGGACGCGATGGCATTGAGTCCCTTCGTGGCTGCTTCAAAGCATCGTCGTGCGGCTTCGATGTCGCCATGGAGGGTGGCGACCATCCCCTTTGAAGTGTAGTACTTCATCTTGAGATGGACGGTTGAAGGCACAACTACCAACTCAGCCAAGGTTGATGTTCTGAAGATGCACTAGTACAAAGACGAGCAATCAATTACCAGAAATTATACCTTAACGGACCTGGCTGTCTCTGCTGACCCAAAAGTTACGATCAGTTCGACGTATCCCCAGGGTTTGGTCACTGATCCATTGAATCCTTGTAAGTCAGAACTCACATAGGGAGTGATGTGTGATTCGTCCAGCTAGAGCATTGAAAATAGTTGGGAGTACATAATGTCGATCGAGCTGCCTTGGTCGACAAGAATCCTGCGAACGTCGAAGTTCGCCATCCGAGCTTTGACGAGTAGGGGAATGCTCGAGTTTGGAGATCCCCCGAGGAGTTCTTCCCTGTAGAAGAAGATGGGGATGAAGCCCTTCTGGGCTTGGTCGAGCGTGGTTACCTTGCTGGAGCTTGTGCTGATTAGGTGCTCGAATTTCCTTTTTACAGAGCCTACCGTGATTTTATTGAAGCCTCCACCCGAGATGACCATGGCGGAGGGGAACGTTTCCCAAGGGCAGTGGGTCGCGAAGTAGGCAAGAGCGGTGAGCTCATCTGGGATGTAGAAGTCCTCTGGTCGCGATACGGACATGGCGACCTGGATGTTGGTCTCTTCCTCTACCTTCTTGGACTCCTGGGCGTCTTGCCGGGGAGCGTCTTTCTTTTTTGTGAACTGCTTCAGGTGGCCATCCCTGATCAGTATTTCGATAGCATCCTTCAAATGGATGCAATCTTCGGTGGTGTGGTCGTGACTTTTATGGAAACGACAGTACTTTAACTTGTCGGCATTTGGCTTGGCCGGTATTTATTTGGGGAAGCGGACCCCTGCTTGTTTGAATTTTGAATTCGCGCATTCGGACAATATCTTCTCTCTGGAGACAGCCAGGGGGGTGTAGTCGTGGAACCGTCCAGAGGGTCCCTTACTATCGTGGGAGTCCCGAGGACGGTCTTCGCGCTTCCTTTCTCCTCGACGAGATGTCGAGGGCTCTTCGCCTCTAGAGGCCCGGGCGTTCTCCTGGTGGTGGGAGGCTCGGGCGGAGTTGACCGCTTCTTTTTCCTCGTACTGAATGTTCGACCGCGCCTTGAGGAGGAAAGCGTCCAGGTTCCTCGAAGGTGCGAGGCCGACAGCTTTAAAAAAATCTGAGCCTGGGTGGAGTTCCTGTTCGAGCAGAAATTTTTTCATATCGTCCGTTGTAGGGACCTGCACCGCTTCTTTGTTAAACCTCTCGATGTATTCCCGGAGAGGTTCGTCCTTCCCTTGGATTATGGCCCCGAGGAAGGCTTCAGTCTTGGGGTGGCGGCGCGACGCTGTGAAATGTCGGGAGTGATAGACTCTTCGGGCAGCTGCTTCAGTCCATAAAGTGATAGACTCTTCGGGCAGCTGCTTGTACCAAGTCATTGCTCCTTTTCGGAGCGTGGTCGGAAATAACCGGCACTTGATGGCGCCCTGGACGCCACGGTAATCCAACAGCGCATCGATGTTCTCGATGTGCTCGTCGGGGTCAGTTGTACCGTCGTACGTGCCAAGTACTGGGGGATTCTCCAGGCCCTCGGGGAGGTGTGTTGCCAAGATTTCTTGGGACAATGGGCCGTGAGGCTCATCACCGCTGATGGAACTGGTTAGTGACGGGGACCGGACGACCCGCTCGTGACGGCGACTTCTTCGGGGAGAGGGTGTATGTGCCCGGGATTTTGTCCTGACCGAGGGTGATTGTTTGTCCCTCCAGGTACTCTTGTGACCAGGAGAGTTCTGGTTTCGCGGGGAAATATGATCACGTTTCCGGGCAGCATGAGATTCTGGTTCTTGGCGCAGCCTTCGGTCGACTTCCCGCCTGGCTTGCGGGCTCTTGGATCGTCGATGGCTTTTCCTCGGAGGAGGGGATCTTGGACGGGAAGATTCCTCTAATGCCCCGATCCTTTCGTTCTGCTGAAAGATCAGGAGGTTGGTTTTGTTGAACGCCTCAAGAAGGGCCACCACGACCGGATCAGCGTTGGGTGGAACAGGAACGGGCTGGATGGCCAGCGAGGGCTGACCGTTGTCGCGGTCAGCAGGAGTAGGGGAAGGAGAGGTTGTGGCCCCGTCTCTCAAAAAACGGGGGTCTCCGAGGAGGGATGAAGGACCGTCAATGTCAGTCTTATTGACGGGGAGGACAACTGACTGGAGACCACCTTTGACGTGATCTTGAGCGGCCATGATGATAATCTTAGACGAGAGTGTTTTGGTCTTAGTATCGGAGGTGGATGTTAAGACGGGGATAACGAACTTCCCACAGACGGCGCCACTAATCGTGAAGGGTTGATCAGATCCTGTGATGAGCCACCAAGAACGTTTGTGATGCTGGGTGTGAGATGAGGAGGAGGGGTGTACCTGCAAGGCACTCCGACGCTCAAGTAAGAAAGGGTCAGAGAAAAAGGAGCAAGTACAAAGAGTGAGTTTTTTAGGGTGATTATTGGATACCTCGCCCTCTCAAGTGAGAGGGTTTATATAGTGCCACCAGCGTGTGGCCAACGGTCCTATTTTCGGGGCAAAATAATCGTTTTCCCAAAGAATAGGTAACTGCCCAAAACTAGCCGTTATGTCGGGCAGGGTGCCCAAAACTAGCTGTTATGTCGGGCATAGACATAGTTTCGGGCACATGCCCTTAGTTGTTCGGGGACAGAAGGAGCCGTGCAGAATGAGTAGAGGTTCCGGGGAGGAGTGATGCAGTCATTGCCCGGTTGAAGGGGCAGAAAGGTAACTTTCGCCCCTTTGTGGATTGGACTTAGGAAATTGGGCCGTTATGGGAGCAGAAGTGGATTGGGTCATGCCTAGCCATTGGTCCAGTCCAGAACAGAAAGGAGAGAGGATAAAGAAAAGTGTCTTTTCAAAATTGTTTGGTGAGCAGAGAAATTGTGAAAAGAGATTAAAAATACCTGGGTCTCATGTCAAATCTCTTTCTCTCCTGATGTGCGAAGAACTGAAGAAACACATTATCATTTTAATTTTTTTCCTAATATAACCTTACCACTAAATATATAACATTATGTCATTTTATTTGTGTTTGACTGGACCTTTTATATGAGTATGTAGTGTTTTAAAATTCAATGAAATGAACTTTATTATCTTATAAAAAACATTGCCATAATTAAATCTTATCAAATTGATAATAGTTAATAAAGTTAAATTAGTGTAATTAATTCAAAGTTAAGTAATGAATGACATTATTTATTTAAATTAAAATATTTTAACAATTTATTAAACAATAAAAATATTATTTTCATGTAGAAATAATTAATTTAATTTATTAATTAAAATTAAATTAAATAATTAAATAATTTAAATATAAATTAAATTACTATGATAATTAAATTGTATTATTTTAATATAAGGATATTTCAGTCTTTTTAAAAATTAAACACACTTCTTTCTCTTCTTTTTCTCTCTTTCTTTTCTTATTCCAATCAATATGTCAAATCTACTATATTTTTCATCCACTTCTCTTTTTAATTACTCTTTCTCACCTATTTCACTCTTTTTATTTTGAGAATTTTTTAAGGCACCCCATGGGTTTCTTATACACCATGCAGATTTCCTATAACGTCCCTAGTTTTCGGAGATATATCTATCGACACACCATAGTTTAACTAAATGTTAAGATATTCTAGAGATATATCTCCAGACGCACTAAAGCTCAATTGAACGTTGAAATATTCCGAAGATATATCTCCGGAATAATTTGGAGTATATTATCGCGTCAAACTTTTCTCTTCCCACACTTTTTCATTTACATTCACTAAACTCTTCCACTCTCTTATTCCCAAATTTCTCCAACTTCACCAAATTGTATTTCATTCGTCCGAGGCTCTAGAAATCATCAATTATCATCCATTTCATCATTCAACATATTCCAAATCATAAATTCCGGGTAAGTTTTCGAGTTTTTGGTAAATATTCGAGTTTTGATGTAAACGAGTTAGAATCCATTGTTAGGTGTCGAAATGTTTAGAAATCAGATGAAACATAGTTTAGAGTAACTGCGTGTATTGTTTATTGGCTAAAATGGACGATCAGGACTTCAAATTTCTCATTCTGAGGGGCAGATGACGCCATTGACAAGACCTCTGAGTTTCAGAATGTTCTGGAGATACATCTTCAAAAACATTCAACGTTTCATGTACTTTGGGTGATTCCAGAGATACATCTGCGGAATGTTTCTGTAGTTGTATCTCCGGAATCACCCAGTGTACATGAAACATTGAATGTTTTCAGAGATGTATCTCTGGAATTTTCTTAATATGTTTTTATTTCTTTTTGTTTTATAATTTTTCTTTTTGCGTAAACTCATTGTACGGTTAATTATATTATACCTTGCAGGCATAATGGCTGAGAGAGCCAACTGATTGAGGCATGAACGGATTGCCCAACACGCATCTGTTAGACGAGAGTAGAGACAGTCGGGTCCGGATGTAGCAGGTACCTCTGGTCATGGAGAGGCATCGACTGCTATTGTATAATTTACTCCTGAGGCTCAGTCTACTCCATCTACATCTCAGCCTACTCCACCTTCTTCATATTCTTCTCGCGGACCACGAGATGCACCAGCTGACGCGTCACTTTCCCCATCCTCCCGCAAGCGGTGAGGTGCATCTGTGCCACCTCTTATTGATATGGTGCCACCTCCTGTTGATCCGATCACACCTGCTGATTGGGATGCACCGGTGATGTTGCTGATGTCGAGCCAGAGGCTTTCGGAGGGAGTCAACCACGGGATGCTTAATGCATTTGTGGAGCGATGGCACTATGAGATCTCTTCCTTTCATTTCCCATATGGTGAGATGTCGATTACATTGGATGATGTCTCATCTTTGTTGCATCTACCGATCAAGGGGAGATTCCTCCATCATAGTACGATGACCAAAGACGAGTCGGTCGATATGATGGTGGAGAATCTAGGGGATGATCCAGGGAAGGCGCTCGAGGAAGTGGATAAGATCAGTGGTGTTCATGTTAAGTTTTCTTTCTTGAAGGCGAGGTTTGATGAGGCGTTCGTTGCTGCATAGCAGAATTATGGTGATGTCGGGGAGGTGGCCATACACAAGACTTATGCTTTGAGGTGTTATTTTCTATTTTTAGTTGGCACTGTGCTTTTTGTGGACACGAGTGCCACATACACTGACGTTGCATACCTCCGGTACTTCTTGGATCTCACACGGATCCATGAGTACAATTGAGGGCGGCGTGCCTTGCATGTCAGTATTCGAGGCTGAGAGATAGATGTCAGTAGAGGACGTAGCAGTTCACAGGCAACACGACACTATTGGTGGTAATAATTTTTTATCCTTGAATGTTTTTTCATCTTTATCATTTCATATTTGTGATAATTCTTGATCCTTAAATGCTTTTTATTTTCATTTCAAGCTTGGATCCTCCAGCACTTCCCGCGCATCGCTGGCTGGTCGTGTTGGGATGAATACACTAAGGAGATACCCTGTGCCTGTGCTTTTATCCCGCTGAGAGGGAAACAGGCGCCCGAGCCTTTCAGAGTCTATCTTGACCGCTTAGTTGCCGAGGACATCCACTTCAATAGCTACGTGGATCACTGTCAGACACGGCCATTTGACAACATATCGCTATATTCTGGATAACTAGCCTGCAGATCGAGTATCAATGCTCCTCATCTTCCCAAGCGCGTCATGCGGCTGTTCGGGTACACCCAGACCATCCCCAAACATCATGCTGTCTCTGCACCTCCAGCATTGACTCGTATACAAATAAAAGAGATGTTTATTTATTATCAGAGTCATCTGGTACCGGATGAGGCTCAGGCTACCATAACGCCGAATGACTAGAGCTACGTCGACGAATACATCAGGTGGTTCTTTAGGGTCTCACATTTGTACATAGTGTCGACTGCTCCAAGAGATCTGCCGAGACCCGCTCATCAGGATATTCTAGAGGAGCAGCAGACTCAGATGGATCATACCGATGATGTCTTGCCTCATTGTCATCGCATAGTAGAGATGGCGCGGGCAGGCATTAGCAAGGGTATCTTCCCTGAGGGGTCTGCTTTCAGGAGTGTATTGGATGTCATTATTGTGTAGGCACATGTGGCACTTTTGTACCGCAGACATTGCGCAAGGATAGGGGGATTGATGGCCGAGGAGGCAGACCAGGCAGAGGAGACACATGAGGCATAAAGGAGGTTGTCAAGCACACCCAGTAGTTGTCTGTATTTATTTTGTTTTAGTACTATATTTTCTACATTTTTCCAGACATTGTTACTACATTTTGGATTTACGTGACCTATGACATCCTATTACTATATTATTATGTTATTTTGGTTTGTCTGTTATTTTGTAATTCCCGTAGATGCTTCTCCGAAAAAATTCAAATGAAAATGGACTATGGGGAGATATGTTGTGGCCGTTTAAGGTTTAAATTGTTCCAGAGATATATCTCCAAAATATTATTAGGCCATGAGACACGTCCGGAGATATATCTTTGAAATTTGAAGATATTTGTGAAAAAACTATATGCTAAGAAAGAATCCCATGTGGTGCCTTAAAAAATTGTCTTTATTTTCTTCTTACGATCAAACACACCCTAAACGATCCCCCTAAAAAGGGCCCACAAAAAAAACGGATATGTAAAAAAGAGAATATTTTTAAATAACCTATATTATCAATTTAATTTCTAAAATAACAAGCTTTTCAAAATATTTACCAAAGTGGCGTATTTTATGACATGGAAATTAGAGCATACACCATATGATATGGAGTCAACTTGTTAAAGCAAGAGTATGCGCCATTTGATTTGGAGCATACACAAGGAGTAGCTAAATCAAATGGCACCAACACCATTATTGTGCCCTAAAGTTGGAGTGCATGCGCCATATGGGATGGCGCATCCTCCTTAATTTTTCTTTTGAATTTTTTTATTAATTAGGAAATAAAATAGAAAAAAGTAAAAAAAAATTCAAAGAGAAAATAAATAACAATATTTAAATATAAAAAAGTTTATAATAGATGAAAAAAAATCAATGACCGGCTCGATCAAACGTCCCTCGGTTCCACATCCCAGCGCATTTGCGCGGCGTCGATGTCTACCACAATTTTGTATAGGTGTTTGTGGTCTTTGCGTATTGCCCTGTGGAATAGGTATTTGTTAAGAGGGTCCCGACGTGTCTGACAAATTTTGAATCATTTGTCCCCAATAGTCGAGGGGTTGCTGCCAATGGCGCTTCCGTAATTCAGTTCCATGCCCATGTTTTCGAAGTTTGGACGGAGGGGTTGGGTTGGGTGCGGACGGTATGGTTGACCGAATCGGTACATTGAATCGTTTTGGAAACGATGCAATGGTTGGTGTGGGGTTAGGTAGTTAAATATTGGTTGGGTATTTTGGTGGTAGGACGATTGAGTGTTCATTTGTGGGGGGCTATGGTGGACTGGGGTGGAGTCAAAAGAGTTATCAGGGCTATAGGCAGATGTGGTGTCAGTGTGTGGAGGTTAGCGGTAAGGGTAAGGCTCTTGTTGTTGTGATTGGGTAGGTGGCATGAATGAGTTGCGGGTCTGGAAGATTGATTGGGTGGGTATATATGGTTGTTGGGTATGGTGCGGTGTTTGATGTTGGGCAGGTGTTTGTTGTTGTGTGTACGAGGAAAAAGCACGTTGGCGCGGATCTCTCAAATATGTCGGCTCAGACACAAATTGTTGTGTTGTTGTAACCGACCTAAACCAAATCATATATTGATGACTTGGTCTAACCCCTTCCACAACAGGCTCGTTTAAGATGTGGCGATGTCGATTCTTCCAATATCGACACATCTCTTTTGAAAAGTCTTTCCAATCATCTAGACCCCATTGTGCATCCACTCTTAATTGATGCCAGACTCCCAAAGACGTCGGAGCGACTGGAATATCTTGATGCATGTCGAACTGCAGTTTCACCCGATCACTTTGGTGCATCTCTACTGTAGTGAACCAAATAATCGATGTTTTAGCTGTCCACACTTCAGCATCATCAGCGTTGGATTGATGGTCGAGACCCTCATACGGCCTCCAGACAAACTACATGAACAAAAGATTCAATGAGAAAAATTACAGTGTGGTAATTTAATAGCCAAATTTATGGTAGTGTAAGAATAATTTACATCGTCCGGCCCAAAGTGTTCTAAAAGGTTGCAGTAAAGCATGGGTTTCTATCATACCCCAAATTTGTCCTACCTGTGTATAACTTTCATCTGTACATCCATCCATTAACTATTATTCAGAAAATCCAAAAAAATACGTTGCTTTCTTTTCAAGACCAAGGTGCACTAATTCAGATGATGTGTGACTGAGGATTCAATTAAGGTTCTGGGCCTATTCAAGGCAGTTGTGTATGCAGTATGGATTGAGTTTCACCTGGCTTGACCTAATCTTGTTCAGGAAAGAGTTTGGTTTCATGATTAGGGCCAGGGAATGCATTTCATATGGTATATGTCTGGAGTGCCAAGTCGGGGACTTTGTGCTATTTCAAGTCATCTGTATATGGACCAGGTTATCAGGCTGAGATTTTATGCAATGTAGGGAGATCCATGTGACAAGTCGTTATCTTCTGATTTTAATGCACTCGTTGCTCATTAAGTGGTGGATTCATGTCAATTCAAAGTTCAGATTCAAGTTGTTATAAGATCACGGTGCATTCATTTTTCAAGACTTTAATTCATCCGAAGATCAAGATTGGCTTATGGTCGATGGTATTTCTCAGGGTTTATTTAAGTTTCATCTCAAGTGAAGAATTCAAAAAGGTGAAATTTGGTTGGTGAGATTTTGGGTCAACATGGAAAATATCAATTCAAATTCTACACTACCAAAAGCCAAAATGTGAATAAATCCAAACTTCATATTCATGTTACAACCTTTGAGGCCCATGTTTTTTATATTCATAAGTCATTGTCAAAAAACATACAAAATTCACCAAAGTCCATTCCTACAAAACAAAGCCAAAAAAAAAAGTGTCAAGATTCCATGACCATCACATGCGGCCCACATCATGATATTCAAATTACTATCCAGTCACTTATTCCATAACCTGGACAAAAGTTATTACACCAGCAACACCCAAAAGACAGCCCTGAATAAAATAAATCACAAGATAATTTCAGCAGAAGAAATTGGCAGCCACAAGATTATTTGCAATACCTACACAAAATCGCAAAAAACATTACAAACAAAAAGACCATTTCATAAAATTCTACAACAAAGCCATTACAAATTTCCAAAAAATGAGAGATGTTACATTGCCACCAAGTCCAATTCAATTGCAAAGAGAAAGGAGAACAACATGAAGCATAAAGCAACACGGCCCACCAACCAAGTGCTACGCATACACAACATTCCTCCTGCTAACTTTAAATGAACCATAGCTGTAAATTTGTACAACTTGTCGCTGAATATTGTGCCAATGACCATAAAGCAAAACCGCCCTACCAACCATACATGTCGCAAGCCACACTCCATGCCAATTTTCTGCTACGGCAATAAGGCCATGCGCGACACAAAGCCAACGCACCTGCAGTGTACCAACACAAACCATTTTCCATTTTGAAATTGCAACAACATTCCACTACGCACCCTCACACGCAACACCAAACTTGTACGACAATTCCAGCTCACTATTTCCTTTCACTTTTTCTCCCAATTTCATCCTTCTCCTCTCCTATAAATTCAACACTTCTCACTTTCATTGAGGGAGCCCTAGCCGCAACTCCAAATCTCTCTCCAAATCCTCCTCTCATCAAACCGAACCACCTTCTTCAAACCTTCAACAATCAAATCCATTTTCAACCTTTAATCAACAACCACAACCATACCCGCACCCATTTTTCTTTCAACCTTCTCTTCCTACAAACCTTTTAAGTACCAAATAAACCCAGAAAGAAAGATGAAGTGAGAAACTGATTCAACCCAACCTCCATTTCTCTTCACACCCAAAACAAAATCGATTCACAAACCAAACCGTAAAACTCCTTCAACACACCCAAACCTTATTCTTTTACCCTCAACCGTAAACAACTACACTCAAACCTTCTTCAACCCAAACCTTCGTAAACCTCACCAATCACAAACCAAATCGCACAAACCCAGATCCGAAACAAAAAAAGGAGAGAAGATGAGGTAGAACCAAACGGAGAAGGGAGACGAAGTAATGAAACCGAAACAAAACCAAATCGAACCTGAGTCGAGCCCTCACGAGTTGAAGCGAAAACATAGCGAGATTGAGAAGGTTGCTTTGTGTCCTTGACTGTATTTGTGGTTTGCTCGCGATCTAGAATGTTTCTGTGATGCTGTTACATTCGTCTTCCATTTTTTCTAACACCGACACTGTTGTGGTTGTTTCAATTCATTTTATCCTTTGAAAAGAAAAATAGTGATTTGCCTTTTGGTATTGTTTTATGTGGCGAAGCAGATACATGGCGTATTGGTTTCAGTTGTCCTATTGAATGGTGTGTTCTGTTTGGAACCCTTACGAAGGGTGTTTTTAGACCGTGTTTCACAATGGGCCGTGGAGCCCATGTTACTTATTCTCACCACTCTTTTCAAAATGCACTCTGCTGTTTGTCGTTGGGCTCAAAGGCCCACGTGGGATCTTTCATACATACCCACCCACCTATTTTCAAATCCTCTCTCTTAGGTTTTTTTTTTTAAATTAATTTTGCTTTAAGATATTTTCTAATTACTTTAGTTTCAAGTTGTTAGTTTTTATTTTAGTTTGTTAATTAATTCCACTTCTATTTGTTTTATTTTAGGCCAATGATATGACAACAATCTTGATTTAGTTGATTCTCTCAAATCGATTCAAAATCTTGATTTATATGAGGCTTACTTTTATTTTCTTTTATTTTTATTCATTTTTGGGTCAATGAAAACCAAAATATCAAGATTTATCGATTTTTCGATTTTAAATCTTGATAAAGGTGAGACCTTTATTTCTTTTTCTTATCTTTTTCGATTTTTTATTTCATTTCTTATTATTTTTTTCATTATTTTTCATTTTGGGTCAATGAAAACCAAATATCTAAGATTTATCGATTTAAAATCTTGATAAAGGTGAGACCTTTATTCTTTTTCTTACCTCTTTTCGATTTTATTTCATTTCTAATTATATTCTTTATTACTTTATTCATTTTTGGTCAATGAAAGTCAAAAATCATAGCTTGTCGATTATCGATCTAAGTCTTGATTAAGACGAGACCAACTTTATTATATCTTGTTCTTTTTTATCTTTATTATATTATTCCTTATCATATTGTTCATATCCATATTCATATTCATCTAACCATTCCATTTGTTCACCATTAATCAAAAAACACTAAAAATATCGAAACCCTAAAACAATAATTGATGGACTGTTGGTTATTATACTTCGCTTGGAGATTTGCTCAAGGCTTAGTTTAGGACACCTTGCACACACACGGCTTTCTCTTGGGCTACCTTACAATGAGACCTTTTATTTCATGTCATCCCTTGTAATTTACATGTACCCCGCTCCCCATTCCGATGTACGCATTTAGTTTTCTTTTGATTGTGGTTTGTTTACTAGGAGCACCCCTAGGGACTAGCATAGACAACTCATTTTCAAACTAACTCTCGATTCGTCGTCGAGCCATTTTCAAACAAACCCATTTTCAACCAAACCCTCGATTCGTCGTCGAGCCATTTTCAAACAAACCCATTTTCAACCAAACTCTCGATTCATCGTCGAGCCCATTTTCAAATCAACCTCTAAACCAATCCTTTTTCAAACCAAACTCTTTTCATACAATAAACCCTTGATCCAACGTCAAGCGGATTTTCATAATCAAACTTCAAAAACAATTAACAATTATCGCAACTCTTTTCAAGGTGAAAAATGGGGGTTCAAGTCTTTGATCTCTCTTCGATTGTTTGGGTGTGAGTTCTCTTACTCGTGTGTGAGTAATTGACGTCTCTTCTTTTAACAAATCAAATCCTTTTCAAAATAACCAAGCGCATACAATAAACCCTTGATCCCACGTCAAGCGGATTTTCACAATAAAACTAAAAAACGACTAACAACTATCGTAATTCTTTTTCAAGGTGAAAAATGGGGGTTCAAGTCTTTGATCTTCCTTCGATTTTTTGGATGCGAGTTCTCTTACTCGTGTGTGAGCAATTGACGCCTCTTTTAAATATCAACCAACTCCCTTGTTTCGTGGGCGTACCACGAACTACGACTGCTCTGATTCTTTATTCTCGTCCGAATAAAGATACGTAGGCACAAGATTGCGATGATCTTGGCGAGCACACTTTTTCTTTCTTCCCATTTCCACACTACCTACCATCTTTTTTCCGTCAAACCCCGTAGTTGAACTACGATTGCTCTGATTCCTCATTCTCGTCTGAATGAGCATACGTAGGCCCGAGGTCGCGATGATCTTGCCGAGCACCCTATCCTTAAACCACTTCATTTCCCCTCAGTATCTTTTCCATTTATCTTTATCTTTCCGCATTTATTTTAGAGAAGAAAACAAACAAACTTAGCTAACGAGTATCGCGTTTCGAATCAGGAGGTTCCCGTTGAGTACAACGGACGTGAGGGGGTGCGAGTACCTTCCCCTCACGTAACCGACTCCCGAACCCGGAATATGGTTGCGACGACCATGTTCTTACTCCTCCCTTAAAGTTTTTCTCGATATTTTCCTTTCCCTCTTTTGGGATAAATAAAGTTTGGTGGCGACTCTGTCGAACCGTTTTCCGTGCCTTTCGCGCGAAGGGTCGTGTCTTCGATGAAGCGATTTTTTTCGAGGTGCGACAGCTGGCGACTCTGCTGAGGACATTTATTCCATGCAAGAGAGAGTCAAGCCTATCTTGATTCAAATCGCGAATTCGTTAGTTTTGTTTGTTTATTTTCTTCTCGTTTGCTTACTTACTTGTTTTCCTATCTTCTTATCTGTGTTACCTTTTGTGACATTGTTGGGTTGTTCTGACATTGGGAACTTTGTGAAATGGCTCTACACCCGAGTCGAGAAAAACCCTAGGATTAGGATAGTGGTTGTGTAGTGTAGGCTTGCGTGGTCTCTTCCGCATGAGTTGAAGCAAAAACCCCGCTTGGAGTAGATTCCCTTGGAGATATTATTGTTGTGGTGAATCTTTGCCATGACGGTAATATTTTCGAGGTGAGTCGTTGATCCCAAGGACCATTAACCCATTTATCCATGGTGGTTGGTAGTGTTAACTCCTCGTGGGTTAATGCGAACTCCCCAATCAGATGAGATCCCTCGAACGTATTACTTCCTGACAGTAATATTTTCGACCTCGATCTAGGATTCCGAGAACCCTATTTAGAACTCGTGTGTCGATGGTTGTGTAGTGGGCGCCTCCGAGGAGTTTTTCTCGTGGGGAAGAAACGAAGACCTCACCTAGACGAGATCATTTCGAGGATATTATAATCAGATGTCTCTTCGTCTTGGTTATAATGTGTCGAAATATATCCGTAACTCAAGGCACCTACCCATCTTAGAAACTTATCCGTGGGCTTTCTTGATCCTAGTTGTGGTTCTTGACCCGTCATCTCCGGCCAACCACAGAACTGTTTGAAGCTGTTTGATTCTGCAATCCTGGATCTTGCGTCTTGCATTGCATCTCATGTCATTGCATTGTATTGCATCTGTTACGCATCTTGCATTCCATTTTTAACCTCAGAATCTCACTTCAACTTCCTTCCTCCTCCACCAAATCAAGTCGATTCCTCGACACGGATGCGTTACTCGAGCCAAAAGCAGACGAATGATTAATCATATCCAACAAGACCATGTTGCCACATGTACAGGCAGGACCATCAGTCATTGAAGGGGTTGCCAAAGACAAGCAGAACAGTCTCCAACTCTGAACAAGCCAGTTCAAGCATCAATCAAGTCAAGACAGGAAGATCAGTTCCTCGAAGAAGGCAGTCATGTTGCCATCCCATCATTTCGCATCCTTGTACTTTGTCTTTGTTTATTCAAGTATTGTTTGCTTCAAACATTGTCGTTTGTATATGGCTCTCTTAATGTAGTAACTATGCACGTTTTGAACCAGTTATGTCGTATTCACTCATTCTTTCCATTTACTGCAAATCACCGACACATTTATCCACTCCACTCCCTATATCAAACTGTTGCTTAACAATGATTGGATTGAGGATGATGAAAACGAAATACCCATAATTGCAAAATGTGTGCTGATGAGATGATGAAGATGTTTGTAATATGTTTCTCAGTCACGAGTATTCTGGTTTCAATGATATTGAGTTATATATTACGTTACAACAACAACAAGTGTTTCAAATTATTATTCCTTCTCAAGTTTTTTACGAATCTGACGACGAACATGCTGAAGTCGATGTCATTGACGACGAAGAAGAAGAAGCTGAAGTAAATGTTGATGAAATGGTAAACGATTCCACTTCCGACCACGTGGAAGACATCTTACCAGCCAATCATGTTTATTGTCCACCTCAATACATGACAAGCCTGAACTTAGGTGCAGATGAACCATCAACAGATATTTTTTACAATCCATACATGCAAACAGAAGGAGTATTAAAAGAGACAGACAATTTTCGTACAAAAGAAGACTCCATCCGAGCTATAAAACAATATCACATGGAATTATCAGCAGATTATAGAGTCGATTGAACGAATCTGACTATGTATAAGATCTACTGTCGTAACGAGGTGTGCCCGTTTTGATTGACAATGTAACACCCCGATTTATTTTCTTGTTTTCGTAGTTGGAATTATATGTTGTTGTGCATTTGTGTGTGGTTGTTGTTATGCTGGATATTACTGTGCTGTACTGGCTGTTTTTTCTGTTTGGCGAGTTGGGATGTTCTGAGAGATGAGCTCACTACCCAGGCTCGAGCATACACACAGGTTTTAGAGTGGATAGTTATGACGCTTGCATGGGGGTGGCCATGTATTGTTGTTCATGAGACCCACAACCAGACGAGGTTCTATCAGGAGCTACCTGCTACTGTGCGTTGGTACAGGCCAGTAGGTATTCTCTTGAGGGATTGTCGACTCTGGAGACCATTCCCGAGGACTCAGTTGTGGCACTCCTCCCGGGATGTGACAGTGGCAGCCCACTTTCTGTGGCAAACCCATTGCACACTCTCGATCCGAGGACCCAATGCTGGGAACTTGCTTTAGGACTTCCTTCTTTTTGAAAGAGAATCAGTGGACGACCTCTTTGATTGGCGGTAGCATTGTATCCTTCGGGCTGAATGTGCTATTGCTTCTCAAACCTCTGAAGCTGATGATCTTTCGTTTTGGAGAATCAGTTGAGGCCTCCTCGATTGATGATGATGCCAAACCAGAAATGGTGAACGTATCATCATTTCTCGACCTGAGAGCCCGGGATACTGAACATCCTAGTACCCACATGTGAGAGGGGCAGGTCGTTTACAGGTTTGCAGGTAACCTTAACTTTCATCCTACCTGGTATTCTGGTTCTCTTATCAGTGTGGACTTATCAGCTGGGTATTTTGGTATTCTGATCATCCAGTATTCTGGTATTCTAGTATTCTCTTCAGAGCAGACCTTTGAACTTATTCAGTCAACAGCACAGCAGTTATTCAAAATTTGTGGAAGCTTTGATCCCATGTCTGCTGCATTCATATTGCATTGCATTTGCATCTTGCATCATTTTTGCATATCTGTCTCCGGCCTGATCAAAGAGCTCATCCATCCTTTGTCTGAACCGCAGTTGATTTCTAGACTTTCTCATCAGACTTGAATCAGCTTTTGGGGGAGATCATCATGAATTCAGGGGAACAAAATCAGGTTGTAACTAGGGCCGATGTTGAATTGATGAAGAGTCAGTTGGATCAACTTGTGGAAGCTATGACAGCCATGAATAGGGGAGAAGCCAATGTTCAGAGGACTTCTGTTACTGGGAATGTCATTCCACCTCCAGTGAACAATGTTGCTCAAGCACAGCATGTGCGAATCCCTGCTAAGAATCAAGCTATACACGAGCGTGCCATCGTCCAAGATGGACATTCTTCTTCTCTTAATGCCACAGACTATCAAAGCTTTGCCTTCTCTGTGCCAGATTTCCAAGGGGTAGTTCTAAAGAATAAACCTAAGGACCCACGGGCTGTTCAGTTTGATGAAAGATGTCGTGTGTTGTAAGAAAAGCTTGATGCCCTAATGAAGCGTGATACCCTTGATTTGGATCCTGCGAGCATGTGTTTGGTGCCCGGCCTTGTGTTACCTCCAAAATTTAAGATGCCGAATTTTGAGAAATACAAAGGGGATAGCTGTCCGAAGCTACATTTGGTGATGTTTAGCCGAAGAATGACCTCACATGTCTATAATGATAAGCTCATGATTCACTGTTTCCAGGACAGTCTGAGTGGGGCATCTTTGAATTGGTATATGCAGTTGGAAAGCGGTAGCATCCGATCATGGTCAGATCTAGCCAATGCCTTTGTAAAGCAATACAGTTACAATCTTGACATGGCTCCTAGCCGCCTGCAGTTGCGAGGTTTATCTAAAGCGGATAACGAATCATTCAGAGAGTATGCTCAGAGATGGAGAGAGTTAGTTGCTCGCGTTCAACCACCACTTTTGGAAAGAGAATTGGTTGATATGTTCAATGATACTTTGCAAGGACCATACTTCGAAAAGTTGATTACTGTATCAAAATTCTCTGACCTGGTAATACTTGGAGAACGCGTCGAGTTCGGTATCAAGAGTGGAAAGATTCAAGATACCTCGAACTTCCCGGCTAGTGAAAGTGAATCAGTTGTCAGTTCTCAAGAGGAATGGGAGGAAGAAAGTAATTCCATCTGGGAACATCCACCATCTCATCATCAATATTCAGATGCATCAACTGTTCAGAGTCAGCAATCTTCTGGATCTCAGAATCAACGGTCATATCGCCGTCAGCCGCGTCAACACGCCCGACAAAGACCAAGGAAGCCAGAAAGGCATTTCACTCAGTTGCCAATGTCATATCGTCAGATGTTGCCAGATTTAATCAGAGGTGGACTTATAGTGCCAAAGGGGGTAAAGCCAGTGCCTTTTCCGTATCCACCAGGTTTTGATGTCAACGCCCATTGTGACTACCATTATGGGGCATAGGGGCATTCAACTGAAGACTGTAAGGTGCTCAGGAGAAAAATTCAGACACTTCTTGACTCCAACATGTTCTCATTCACGCCTCAGGGTATTCAGATCCATGATTCTCCTTCATCAAGTTATATGGGTTCATCAGTTCTGATTATGGAAGAAGACACCGAGAGCAGTGGTGCAAGTTTTTATCAGACTGACTTCAATGGGCAATTCTGAAGATGGCTAGTTCAGCAGCAAGTCAAGCTTGGAAAGCCCAGTTCCCCGAAGCTGGCAATCTTTTAGATCATGTCATTTCTTTGCATTTGTAGTTTCTTTTCTGTTAAAGTACAAACTCATTTGTAAAACTCGTCTGTTTTCAGTTGATAATGATAACGAAATAAATATGCATGTTTTGATTAAATCCATTTGTGTTCACTCATATTTTCTTTATTGATATCTAACCCTTGTTTAAGCAGGATCTGAGGGAGGATGATGAAATTCAAAGACGCAGAACTTCTGATTGTATGCTTTTGAACAAAACCCTGCTGATGATGTACATGCATTGTTTCAACTTCCCAAACACCGGAGATATAAGGAAGATAATCCCTTGTAAACCCCTTTGAGCCTAGAAGTAGGAGTTTCTTTCTGAAAACGAAAAAACCCTCTATCTTAACCCAGGGCAGGGTAGGTGTTAGCTAATTTGATCGAGCGTTCAAATTTCATAAGGGGTGTCCCATTCGAGGATCAAACCACAGCGGTTATACCTCACCAACCGGAGAGTGAGGCAGTCACAACCCTTGCAAACAAGTCTGACAATCCAGTGTCATACGATTTGTTCAAAAAAACAAAAAAAGGAGAAAAAGAATCAAAAGAAAGAAAGCCCGCTAAGTCGAAACTTGAAGACAAGTGACTTAGGCAAAAGTTAGGGCATCCTGCTGGACTTCAAAATCGAAAAATTCAAAAGAGTTTGTCCAGGCAAAATCAGGGAAAAGCAAAAGAATAAAAAGCGAAAAAATGGAAAAAGAAAAATCCTTAAATAAAGAACAAGTCGTGTGTTTACAGACACCAAAGGCAAAAAGGGTGGTTGTCACTCCGAAAACCGTGTGGGTCCTTCTATCCTCCTTTCATTCATTAACCTTTTGATAGGTGAGCGCTTGTGTCGAGTTAGCTGAACGTAGGACTGGAGAACAATAAGGAGATTGGGTGGGTTAAAACAAACTTTGAGCCTTATATCCTTTCTTTCTCAAACCGTGAACCAGACCACGTTACAACCTTTAAAAGACCTAATTGAAGCAAGGTTGTTTCGAAAGCATACTTCGGTAAAGATCGCGTCGAACCTGACTCCTAAAAGGATCTTCTTACCATTCATGTGGGTATCAGTGACATTTTGATTAGTGATTCATTCACTATATGTCACAACTTTTTTTCCAGTGAACAAACTTGGATTTCAAAACTGTCATATGCATTGCATTAAAATTGTCATTTTCAAAACAAAGTGTTTTACTTGCGAGTAAGTACTTGACTCAGGAAAGTTTCTGCAATGGAAGGATTGATCAATATAAGTGCAGAGTGCCTAAGTACTCCATTGAGCAGGGGCAAGTCATTTCAAAGGGGCAATTCATTCCAAGATTCAGCTAATCTGGGGCAATCAGGTCGAGATTCGACAAATCTCTCGAAGGTTAGTCAGTCAGAGGTACTCCTTCACAGATCAGCCGGTTAAGGGCAAAATCACTTAAAGGCTGGGGCAGGTTACCCCGAAAGCAAAAGGGTTTTTCTCAGGAGAACGGTTAATCAGGATCATGGGGAAAGATATATAAGATCTTCATGAGACCTCTCGAAGACAGGTTCCTTTATGGGTTATGCTGTATCAGGGCACATTCTTTTGATCACATCTGCAGGGTTCATGTTGATGGACGACACGTGACGTCCCCAGTAGAGTTTCTCTCCCCAACAGAGTAAGGGTAGAAAGTAAGTCTCCAGCAGAGGAGTAAGCTCAATGTTGTCCCCTAGCAGAGTTGATGTCGTCAAACATCGTTCCCCAAGCAGATTACTTGGTGGTGGCTGGTCTTCCCCAGCAGGTTAAGGGTGTTTCCCCGACCACAGGCTAAGTTCAATGATATTCTCCAGCATGTTCGCTGTTATTGACTTAATCCCTCAAGCAGAGCTTGGTGCTAGTCATCTCAGTGGCTTGGTCAACAGTGGTTGACATCCCCACCAGATTTAAAGTCCAATGGTTATTGGCACCTTTTCTGGGGAAGGTCTTTGGGGTCCATCTTCAGAAGGTTTATTCGTAATCCCCAACGGAGTGGGAGTTCTCTTCGGGTTTCATCTTCAACAGTGGTTATATCAGGAAGGCCGATCAATGTGACTTCCTCAGCAGGGTTCGTGACCTCGGAAACAGTTCAGTTCGCCATCCCCAGCGGAGTTGGCCTCTTCTCTTCAGCATTTATTTTGCTGGAGGGATCCTTTTGCATATAGTAAGCATTTTGCATTTCATCCTCAAAACGCGTAGCATTTCCATTTCGTATGGAGCATTACGCCATAGAAAGAAAATTCAAACATATGCATGCGAAGCATAAGCCAGATTTGGGTACCTTGTGCAGAAGCCCGAATCAATTTTCAGTCAGACAGTGACATATCCCTTGAGAGAATGCCAAGCCATTCCTCAGCAGACAGTTCCTTCCCGTCAACCCTTTGACGATGTGTTCCGAGCTCAGGTTGTGTACCTTCGGATATTGTCAGTTTCTTCCCGTCAACCCTTTGACGAGGTGCTTTCTTGGGGTTCATCTTCTTTCTGTCATCCCTATGACAATGTGTCCCTTCGGTCGGGTGTTCGGGCTGTCTTTCCGTCAATTCTTTAACGATGTGGTCCGTTGGTTATCTTCTTTCTGTCATCCCTATGACAAGGTGTTTTTATGGGTTTCATCTTCTTTCTGTCATCCCTATGACAATGTGTTATCTCCATGACAATGTGTCCCTTCGGTCGGGTTTTCGTTCTCTTTCTGTCATCTCTATGACAATGTCGTTCTTCGGATAAATAATCAGTGCGGTTCTGGGGTTCACTTTTCTTTCTATGGGTTTCATCTTCTTCCTGTCATCCCTATGACAATGTGTTATCTTCGTCAATTTCTCGACGATGTTGAGCTGTCTTCCCCACAGATTTGTCTGTTTGAATTTCTCTCATCCCCAGTGAAGTTATCATCTTGGAGAAATTTCTTCGCCAGTTCCCTTTATCAGCAGGGATGACATTTATTTTGCTAGTTCTCTGTATCAGCAGAGATAGCATTATGTTGAAGAATTTCTTCGCCAGTTCCCTTTATCAGCAGGGATGGCATATTTCGATATTCCTTTGTCAGTTCTCTTTATCAGCAGAGATGACATAACCTGGGAGAGTTTGTTTCACTTTATCCCCAGCATAGCTAACACTCGTCCGTGTTTATTTTAAGACATTTCAATACATCGTCTGTATTGGTTTCCAACACTCGTACGTGTTGTGATGGTGCAATGTTTATTGCTTGTTCCCCAGTGGAGTCGTCCCTCCTTTGAGGATTGCAAATTTTTGGGTTCTTTTTGTATTCAATCACCTTCTACCTTGAATGTCTGAAAGTCGTTGCTATCATCCCTTCAGGTCCAAGTCGATTGAATAGGGGCAGCTGTAGCACCCCAAAATTTGCCGTACCTTTTTTCTGGCTTATGTTTCTTTCTCATTTTGCATTCAGTAGGTCATATTCATATTCATATCATTTGCATTGGGTTCCTAAGACATGGGATCGAGGGGTTTTCTTGTTATTGGTATTCAGAGGTGCAGAGGTTTTCTTATTCAGAGGAGGCATCAAAAGCATCGGGTCAGAGGTTCGTTGGTGTGAATCAGGGTTTAATTTCTTCTCAGCTCAAATCATCTTCTTCGAGATTTATCAGCATACCAGGGAAAATTGGAGTTCTTGTTTACAGTTGAGCTGGTGGATAGTTATTGATTGAGATTCTTCAGTGGATCATGTGAGTGGCCAGATTGTTCAGTGGTAGCTGTGACTATTTTGTCAGAGGCTTGTGGAAAGTTGGTGATTGGTGTTGAATTCAGTTGGTTATCCATTTTCTATCCATAATCCATATCCAAACTAGTTATTTTTAATCCACTTATCTTTTTCATTCCTTAAACCATTTCTTTTTCTAAACAACCCATCCAATTTTTTTTAGTTTCCATAGCATCCATTTTTAATCCAATTAACCACTTCTTAATCTTTCTTTTTATTTTATCCATTTTAATCCATTTTCAAGTTTATTATTCATTACCAAATACCAATGTCCATATCCATTTAGTTTATCCAATCCTTTTTTCCATATCTAATTCTAAAAAAGTCATTCCTTTTATAAACCATTTCTATTCATTCCAATTTTCATTAACCATTTCGTCTATTTCAATATCCATTTTCATAACTATATCCACATCCAATTTCCTTTTTCATTCATTATCCACATTTTAATATCCATTTTTATCCAACTTCTATCTAAAACCCAATTTTCAAACATCCATTCTATTTTAGAATTCAACCAAAATCTTAACAAAAGGGCAGCAGTTTTTAACAGCTGAGTATACACAGCAGAGAGTGTTACTCTTATTTGGATTTCTGGAGCATCCACTCAAAATAATAAAGCAATGCAAGTTTGTGCAGTGGCAGCATCATTGAATTCTACCAAATGTGTTCTCCTGCAGTATGGCGTTGCTTGGCATGGCAACTACTCTCCCATTGAAGAGCAGCAGCTTGCTGCAAGAGTTACTTTTTTTTAACAGAAAAATCATTACACAAGGCCCACTGCGCAATACATGAGCCAAATACAGATTGTACAAAAGAAAAAAAACCAAGTACAAATCAGGACTCTTTTCACAGCTCAGCAAAGAATTCACACCAAAAAGTTCTAACAGAATTTCAATAGAAAAAGCCTATTCTACCCCTTCAAGGATCTTGGTATAAAGCAGCAGGGGAATTCACGAACTCTGGACGATTCTCATTAGCCTTCAAACCTAATTTCTGCAGTATTCCTTTTGTCATCACTCTTTAATTCATAAAGCTGCAGAAAACAAAAAGGAAAACAAGCTCACAATCAAATCAAAAATCATAACAAAGCGGTATCAAGAGGTTTCTCAAAAGAAATTCACAACCTGCAGAAAATCACAACACAAAAAAAAAAAAAACTACTACAGTTCTAAGAGGCTTCATCTTCATATCATCGCAACAATTTTCTGCTAACTTTTGAATCCACCAAGCTTTTCATCTCTGCAACTCTGCATCGACAACAGTTCAGCTAACCCACAAAATCGTTCAACAATACAACAACTTCTTCGCCGACTCCACAGATCCCTCCATCGCAACAACCTTCACCATTATCTGGTATTCACCTGCAAGAAAATCAACAACAACAACTAGCAACGCAACAGATTTCAAGAAGTGTAGAAGAAGATCGTGCAATTCGAAGTAGAGCGGACGTTACCTCTGGTCTTTTTTTTTTATCTTCGTCCATTTGAAGGAGCACCGGACTCTCTCCGGTAGGTACGTTCACCTTGCCTTGATATAGCGATATAATTTCTGATCCTTGTTTCCAATTTGTTGATTTATTCTTCTCACTTGAACGTCTCACGGCGAACCATGTCGGTCTCGTGCGAATGGAGGAGGACGTTGAGAGATTGAGTTGAGACGGAGGGAGGCTGTTGAGATGGCGCGATGAAGTGCGAAGAAGAAGACGGACGGCGGGCGTTTTTTTTGGCCAGATGTTTGTCGGCGGTACCTTTGTTCAAGCTAACGGAGGAAAATGATTTGAGAAAGAAGGCGAAGCTGGTAGGGAAGCCATTCACGGCGAGATGGCGACGGAGTAGAAGAAGGTTTCAGATGACGGTGAACAAAGAGAGTTTGGAAGAAGCGAGCAGAGTGAAGAAGAAGGTTGGATCAGAGAGAATGAGAAATGTATTGGAAGAGAGAGGAAGACGGTTGTGCAAGTCTTTAGGGTTTTTTTATGTTAAATCGGGTTGCCCTTAGCCGGTCGGGTCTTAGGCCCATTTTGGTTTTTTTTCCCGCACCTCCTTGTTTATCCTGCACCCTCCCTTGCTTCTTGTTTGAAGTTATTGGGCCTAATCTGCTGAGCCCATGCGCCTGCTTCTACTCACACCACCCGTTTTCACTCTGTTTCCCCTTGGCTGTTTGTTTCAATTCATTGGGCCTGATGTGTGACAGCCCATTCACCTGGCCCTATGCACACCTCCTGATTACTGTTTGCACCCTTATTGTTAATTGTTTCTCATTTAATTGTTTTTTCATTTTAATTGTTTTGGTTGACTTTTGTTTAACTAAATTTTAGATGTTTGATTTAGTTGATTAATTTAGGTTAATTAGATTGTAGTCTTTAGAAATTAATTTTGAATTAATGTTTGATTAAAAATTTTTTTTTTTTATAGTTCTTTTATTTAGAATAGTCTTGAAGTAGAAATAGATTTTTCTTAGGAACTAACTTAGAATTAATTTAGGATTTTAGAATTAGAGTTTAATTTTATAATTAATCTTGTTTCTAATTTTTTCTAATTAACTTTTAACTTTGGTTTTGATTATTTGTTTCTAATTAGATTTTAATTAGAGATTAGAATTTAGTTTTAATTTGTTTTCTAATTAACTTAGGATAACTTTTAAAAAGAAATGTCTTTTGATATGATTTATTAATTAGAAGTAAATTAGGTTTAATCTTCTTTTTAATTAGCATTTTAATTCTAACTTGGATATTATTGGTTAATTGTTCACTTCTCCGTACTTGGGTTCGTATTTGATTTTCTCTTTGTGATTGAGCTGCTTGGTGTTTACTTGTTGATTTATCTCTGTATTCGCATGCTCCCTTAAGGCTCCTAGTCCGACTTAATTTCTGATTAAGCTCGGAGTAGGATAGACATTAGGCTCTCAATCCAAGCATGATAACATTAGGTAGAATTCCCTTCTTATCCTGACCTTAGGGCCACTTTTGGCATGATAACTTGTAGGATTCAGTTTCCCCTTTAGACTTTTCGTTAGTCCCGACTCTTTTCTCTCGCACCCGTGCGATCGAGACTGATCTCGTTTTCCCATTCGTGGTCGTTCCCACGAACTACGACTGCCTTGATTCTTTATTCTCGTTCGAGTAAAGATACGTAGGCACAAGATTGCGTAGATCTTGGCGGGCTACCTTCCCCTTTTTTTCACCAGTTTCCTCCCCTTGTTTCGTGGTCGTTCCCACGAACTACGTTTGCTCTGATTCCTCTCTCTCGTCCGATTGAGGATACGTAGGCACGAGGATCCCTATCCTTGGCGAGCACTCTTCTCTCGCACCCTGGCGATTGAGACCCTTCTCTCGCACCCTTGCGATTGAGACCCTTCCGAGCACATTTCTTTCACAACCCTTTCTTTATCACCTCTTTGCTTCTTTTCGACCCGTTGGTCGAACTACGATTGCTCTGATTTCCTCTTTCTCGTCCGATTGAGGATACGTAGGCACAAGACAGCGATTGTCTTGGTGAGCAACCTCACCCCTTAGTTCGCGTCCGAACTACGTTGACTCTGACTTTCCCATTGCACAAGGGAATACGTAGGCATAGGACTCCGAGGACGTCCTATCGAGTCACTTCTTTTTCTTTTCTTCTTTGTTTCTCCGTTCTTTCCGTTCTCGTTCTTTCCGCCGGTCCAGTAGCAGTGGAGTTCCAGATGACGACACCCTTTGATGCAGACAACAAGCGTGGATCCCATCGAGTACGATGGACGTGTTGGGTGCTAACACCTTCCCTTCGCGTAACCGACTCCCGTACCCGTTCTCTTGGTCGTGAGACCATGTTCTTTCCCTTCCTTCAGGTTTATGCAGTGTTTCCTTTCTCTCTCTTGGGATAAATACTGCATAAACCTGAAGGAAGGGAAAGAACATGGTCTCACGACCAAGAGAACGGGTACGGGAGTCGGTTACGCGAAGGGAAGGTGTTAGCACCCAACACGTCCATCGTACTCGATGGGATCCACGCTTGTTGTCTGCATCAAAGGGTGTCGTCATCTGGAACTCCACTGCTACTGGACCGGCGGAAAGAACGAGAATGGAAAGAACGGAGAAACAAAGAAGAAAAGAAAAAGAAGTGACTCGATAGGACGTCCTCGGAGTCCTATGCCTACGTATTCCCTCGTGCAATGGGAAAGTCAGAGTCAACGTAGTTCGGACGCGAACTAAGGAGGGAGGTTGCTCACCAAGACAATCGCTGTCTTGTGCCTACGTATCCTCAATCGGACGAGAAAGAGGAAATCAGAGCAATCGTAGTTCGACCAACGGGTCGAAAAGAAGCAAAGAGGTGATAAAGAAAGGGTTGTGAAAGAAATGTGCTCGGAAGGGTCTCAATCGCAAGGGTACGAGAGAAGGGTCTCAATCGCCAGGGTGCGAGAGAAGAGTGCTCGCCAAGGATAGGGATCCTCGTGCCTACGTATCCTCAATCGGACGAGAGAGAGGAATCAGAGCAAACGTAGTTTGTGGGAACGACCACGAAACAAGGGGAGGAAACTGGTGAAAAAAAGGGGAAGGTAGCCCGCCAAGATCTACGCAATCTTGTGCCTACGTATCTTTACTCGAACGAGAATAAAGAATCAAGGCAGTCGTAGTTCGTGGGAACGACCACGAATGGGAAAACGAGATCAGTCTCGATCGCACGGGTGCGAGAGAAAAGAGTCGGGACTAACGAAAAGTCTAAAGGGGAAACTGAATCCTACAAGTTATCATGCTAAAAGTGGCCCTAAGGTCAGGATAAGAAGGGAATTCTACCTAATGTTATCATGCTTGGATTGAGAGCCTAATGTCTATCCTACTCCGAGCTTAATCAGATATTAAGTCGGACTAGGAGCCTTAAGGGAGCATGCGAATACAGAGATAAATCAACAAGTAAACACCAAGCAGCTCAATCACAAAGAGAAAATCAAATACGAACCCAAGTACGGAGAAGTGAACAATTAACCAAGAATATCCAAGTTAGAATTAAAATGCTAATTAAAAAGAAGATTAAACCTAATTTACTTCTAATTAATAAATCATATCAAAAGACATTTCTATTTAAAAGTTATCCTAAGTTAATTAGAAAACAAATTAAAACTAAATTCTAATCTCTAATTAAAATCTAATTAGAAACAAATAATCAAAACCAAAGTTAAAAGTTAATTAGAAAAAATTAGAAACAAGATTAATTATAAAATTAAACTCTAATTCTAAAATCCTAAATTAATTCTAAGTTAGTTCCTAAGAAAAATGTATTTCTACTTCAAGGCTATTCTAAATAATAGAACTATAAAAAAAAAAAAATTTAATCAAACATTAATTCAAAATTAATTTCTAAAGACTACAATCTAATTAACCTAAATTAATCAACTAAATCAAACATCTAAAATTTAGTTAAACAAAAGTCAACCAAAACAATTAAAATGAAAAAACAATTAAATGAGAAACAATTAACAATAAGGGTGCAAACAGTAATCAGGAGGTGTGCATAGGGCCAGGCGAATGGGTTGTCACACATCAGGCCCAATGAATTGAAATAAACAGCCAAGGGGAAACAGAGTGAAAATGGGTGGTGTGAGTAGAAGCAGGCGCATGGGCTCAGCAGATTAGGCCCAATAACTTCAAACAAGAAGCAAGGGAGGGTGCAGGATAAACAAGGAGGTGCGGAAAAAAAACCAAAATGGGCCTAAGACCCGGCCGGCTAAGGGCAACCCGGTTTAACATAAAAAAACCCTAAAGACTTGCACAACCGTCTTCCTCTCTCTTCCAATACATTTCTCATTCTCTCTGATCCAACCTTCTTCTTCACTCTGCTCGCTTCTTCCAAACTCTCTCCGTTCACCGTCATCTGAAACCTTCTTCTACTCCGTCTCCATCTCGCCGTGAATGGCTTCCCTACCAGCTTCGCCTTCTTTCTCAAATCATTTTCCTCCGTTAGCTTGAACAAAGGTACCGCCGGCAAACATCTGGCCAGAAAAACCACCCGCCGTCCCTCTTCTTCTTCGCACTTCATCGCGCCGTCTCAACAGCCTCCCTCCGTCTCAACTCAATCTCTCAACGTCCTCCTCCATTCACACGAGACCGACATGGTTCACCGTGAGACGTTCAAGCGAGAAGAATAGATCAACAAATTGCAAACAAGAATCAGAAATTATATCGCTATATCAAGGCAAGGTGAACGTACCTACCGGAGAGAGTCCGGTGCTCCTTCGAATGGACGAAGATAAAAAAGATGACTAGAGGTAACGTCCGCTCTACTTTGAATTGCACGATCTTCTTCTACACTTCTTGAAATCTGTTGCGTTGCTAGTTGTTGTTGTTGTTGATTTTCTTGCAGGTGAATACCAGATAATGGTGAAGGTTGTTGTGATGGAGGGATCTGTGGAGTCGGCGAAGAAGTTGTTGTATTGTTGAACGATTTTGTGGGTTAGCTGAACTGTTGTCGATGCAGAGTTGCAGAGATGAAAAGCTTGGTGGATTCAAAAGTTAGCAGAAAATTGTTGCGATGATATGAAGATGAAGCCTCTTAGAACTGTAGTAGTTTTTTTTTTTGTGTTGTGATTTTCTGCAGGTTGTGAATTTCTTTTGAGAAACCTCTTGATACCGCTTTGTTATGATTTTTGATTTGATTGTGAGCTTGTTTTCCTTTTTGTTTTCTGCAGCTTTATGAATTAAAGAGTGGTGACAAAAGGAATACTGCAGAAATTAGGTTTGAAGGCTAATGAGAATCGTCCAGAGTTCGTGAATTCCCCTGCTGCTTTATACCAAGATCCTTGAAGGGGTAGAATAGGCTTTTTCTATTGAAATTCTGTTAGAACTTTTTGGTGTGAATTCTTTGCTGAGTTGTGAAAAGAGTCATGATTTGCACTTGGTTTTTTTTTCTTTTGTACAATCTGTATTTGGCTCATGTATTGCGCAGTGGGCCTTGTGTAATGATTTTTCTGTTAATTTATTTTCACTGCTATTAAATTTGTAATTTCCTTCCCAATTTCTCTTTATTAAAAACCGTTCATGGCCTTAAAAAAAAAGTAACTCTTGCAGCAAGCTGCTGCTCTTCAATGGGAGAGTAGTTGCCATGCCAAGCAACGCCATACTGCAGGAGAACACATTTGGTAGAATTCAATGATGTTGCCACTGCACAAACTTGCATTGCTTTATTATTTTGAGTGGATGCTTCAGAAATCCAAATAAGAGTAACACTCGCTGCTGTGTATACTCAGCTGTTAAAAACTGCTGCCCTTTTGTTAAGATTTTGGTTGAATTCTAAAATAGAATGGATGTTTGAAAATTGGGTTTTAGATAGAAGTTGGATAAAAATGGATATTAAAATGTGGATAATGAATGAAAAAGGGAATTAAATTGGATGTGGATATAGTTATGAAAATGGATATTGAAATAGACGAAATGGTTAATGAAAATTGGAATGAATAGAAATGGTTTATAAAAGGAATGACTTTTTTAGAATTAGATATGGAAAAAAGGATTGGATAAACTAAATGGATATGGACATTGGTATTTGGTAATGAATAATAAACTTGAAAATGGATTAAAATGGATAAAATAAAAAGAAAGATTAAGAAGTGGTTAATTGGATTAAAAATGGACGCTATGGAAACTAAAAAAAATTGGATGGGTTGTTTAGAAAAAGAAATGGTTTAAGGAATGAAAAAGATAAGTGGATTAAAAATAACTAGTTTGGATATGGATTATGGATAGAAAATGGATAACCAACTGAATTCAACACCAATCACCAACTTTCCACAAGCCTATGACAAAATAGTCACAGCTACCACTGAACAATCTGGCCACTCACATGATCCACTGAAGAATCTCAATCAATAACTATCCACCAGCTCAACTGTAAACAAGAACTCCAATTTTCCCTGGTATGCTGATAAATCTCGAAGAAGATGATTTGAGCTGAGAAGAAATTAAACCCTGATTCACACCAACGAACCTCTGACCCGATGCTTTTGATGCCTCCTCTGAATAAGAAAACCTCTGCACCTCTGAATACCAATAACAAGAAAACCCCTCGATCCCATGTCTTAGGAACCCAATGCAAATGATATGAATATGAATATGAATATGAATATGAATATGACCTACTGAATGCAAAATGAGAAAGAAACATAAGCCAGAAAAAAGGTAGGGCAAATTTTGGGGTGCTACAGTTGTGTTTGGGGTTACCCTTAGTATGGGATAGTGACCTTAGAATTATAGGGATTTAGATGTTGGGGGTGTGTGACCAATTAGGTAAAACTTGGTGGTGTGGTGAGAATAGTTATTTGGTTAATATTATTATTTTTAAATTATTAAGGGATATTGTTATTATTATTTAATTAGTAAAATAATAATAATAATAATAATAATAATAATATTGAAACAATAATAATAATAATAATAATATTAATAATAAAAGAATATTAGAAAAGAAAAGAGAAAAGAGGGAATTAGAGGAGAGAAGCCATTCAGTACGTGCTTTTGGGGGAAAAAGGAGAAAGAGGAGAGTTAGGGCAGAAGGAGGAGAAAATCCATTGTTGAGGTCGAGGTTTTTGTAAAGAACTCTAAGGTAAGGGTGGGGTTATTTAATCTCTTAAGGGTTGTATAATATTTGTATGAGGGTAGATAAACCTTTAGGATCATCCCTACGTGTTGTTTGTATCGATTTGGGATTGGGGATTTTGCATGTCGGAGGTTTTGATAAGAGGAAAAATGCATAAATTGATCGGTTAAATTGTGGTTTATGTATTCCTAATTGTATGTATGATAATCTGTGATTATATGTGCGTTTTGGGGCTGTTTGAGAGTAAAATCGGAGAAGGGTTGGGGTGGAATGGTGCTGAAATCGCAACTGCAGAATTGCAGAATCGCGTAGTTCGCAATGCGAACAAAAGTTCGTTGGGCGAATGTTCTCCCCAGATTTGTTAAGCGAATGAAGGGAAGGAAGAGTAATTCTAGGATGTGTGGTGGGGAAGTTCGCCCCAGGTTCGCTATGCGAACTCCTGGCGAACTCCAGTTTGCTGTGCGAATGTGTAGCGAACAGAGAGGAGAAAAAGTGAGTCTCTAGTTTTTGTATGGGGAGGAGTTGTTCGCTGGCAAGTTCGCTAAGAGAACTTCTAGCGAACGAGAGTTCGCTGAGCGAACTCGCAGTGAGCATGACAATGTTGTTTGCTGCTGTTACGGACATAATTTTATCAAACTTCAAAAATTCATAACTTTTAATCCGTATGTTCATTTCAGTCGCCATTCGAATCGTTGGAAAGTTGGTTTCATATACTTTTTGATAAAATTAAATTCGATACCAGAATTCCAACTATTCGATGCAGTAGTCGGGTTTTCATGTATGTGTTGTGTGTTGTACATGAAAATGATGAATTCGGTTGTGTGTATGCGTGTTGTGGTTGTGGATTGATGTTGTTGTATGTGTTGGTAGGTATATGCTGCGTGTTGGATGATTGTAGTATGATGTATTGACGCATTTATAGTCATATGCATTTAGTTATCGTTGTATGCATGCCATGTTGCATAGTTGTGCGATAAGTCGTGTGCCCATGTGGGGTGTGAGCGTCTTATCGGGATTCTTTGAAATAGAATCGTGTTGTTGTTGTTGTTGAGGTGATCGTGTACCCATGTGGGGTGTGAGCGATCTCGAATGTCGTGTGCCCATGTGGGGTGTGAGCGAGTGATATAGAAATTCCGTCGGGAATTATGATCATGAAAAAGGGATCGAATTGATACCACATGCATTGAGTCGAGCCGTGGGTCTCATTGAATTGCATTATGTTGTGTTGTATGATGAATTGTACTATTGTATGCTTATGTGGAAGAGTGTGATTTCGTTGATGTGGTAGTGATGGGGTGAATCGTGTAATTGTTTAAATGCTTTTATATTTATATTATTCATTTCTTTTGTTGATTTGAGAATCTCACCCTTTCTGTTTGAATGTTACCTCCACGTGGGTAACGTGCTGATAAGCAGGATTAGTGCGGAGTGGAAGTTAGTGAAGATGGAGTCTTCTCTTTTATTTCGTTGTGTCGGCGTCTGCTCTGATGTGTAACACCGGGGATTCGGAACACTTATCGTTATTTGTTTTATTATTTTTTACCACTTTATTTGCTTGATGATGATTAAGTGATATTAAACATGTTATGTTTTAGTTGGATTCCGCTGCTATATCAAGGGATTAATTAAGTATGATTGAAATTTGTGAAATTTTTGTGTTACATATCGTATTGCATGAGCAGGTGTTTGTTGAACGTAGCATCCTACACGTTGTGTGTTTTATTTTACTTTGATTTTCTATTATTAATCGTCTCGGGGATTTAGGGTGTTACATAGTCGTATCAGAGCAGGTCGGTCGGTCTGGCCAAATTGTCGAGTCGTTGTCGTGTGACGGTTGATTACTGTCGATGTCGTTTCCTTAACCATTGTGTTCTGTTGTTGGTGTGTAACAGATTTAGAATGGCTGGAAGGAACGATGCCGCTATTACTGTTGCTTTGCAGGCTGTTGCTCAGGCGGTACAGAACCCGCCTCATGCTAGTGAAAATGACGAGTTTCGGAAGAACAGACTGCCTGCCTTCAAGGGAAGATATAATCTGGATGGAGCATAGGCTTGACTATAGGAAATTGATATAATCTTCAGGGTTATGGAATGTCCTGAAGCACAGAAGGTGCGGTTAGGTACTCACATGCTGGCTGAAGAGGCTGATGATTGGTGGGTTAGCACTCGTCAACTGTTTGGGGCAACAGGAGAGGCAATCACTTGGGATGTGTTCAGTAGGGAGTTCTTGAGGAAATATTTTCCTGAAGATGTCAGAGGAAAGAAAGAGATCGAGTTTCTGGAACCGAAACAGGGTAACATGACGGTTACGGAGTATGCTGCCAAATTCTCAAATCTGGCTAAGTTTTACCCTCACTACAGTGCGGCAACTGCTGAGTTCTCAAAGTGTGTTAAGTTTGAGAATGGATTGAGGCCTGAGATCAAACAGGCAATTGGTTATCAGCGGGTCAGAATATTTCCAGATTTGGTGGATTATTGTAGGATCTTTGGAGAAGATACCAAGGCTCGATCGGCTCACTATAAAGGGTTGGCCGAGAGGAGGGGAAAATAACCAATGAATCGTGGGAAGCCTTGTGCATCTCCAGTTGATAAAGGTAAGCAGAAAAATGCCGATGGTAAAAAGCCGAGTGGGGGAGGTGCCCCTGCTCCTCTTAAGTGTTACAGGTGTGGTGAGTTAGGTCATCGTGTCAGTGAGTGCACGAGCAATGCGAAGAAATGCTTCAAGTGTGGACGGGTAGGACATTTAATTGTTGATTGCAAAGTTAATATTGTGACTTGTTACAACTGTGGAGAACAGGGCCATATTAGTACCTGTTGCCAGAAACCAAAGCAAGATTTGACTGGAGGAAAGATGTTCGCTTTGGCAGGGACTCAGACTTCCAGTGATGATAGACTGATCAGAGGTATATGCTATATTAATAATATGCCTTTAATTGTTATTATTGATACTGGTTCTACTCATTTTTTTATTGCTGCTGATTGTGTGAGAAGGCTATGCCTTGTTGTTTCTCCTATGAAGGGAGAAATGGTTGTCAAACCTCCTGCAAAGGGATCGGTGACCACTTCCCTAGTCTATTTGAATTATCCACTATCAATCTTTGATAAGGACTTTGGTGTGGATCTTATTTGCTTACCGTTGGGAGGTCTCGGTGTGATCTTGGGTATGAACTGGTTGGAGTTCAATCATGTTCATATTAACTGTTTTAACAAGTCTGTGCGATTCCTTGCTCCTGAATAAGGGGAAGAAGATGATTTTCTATCTGCTAGAGAGTTGAGAAAGCTCTTAGAAGAAGAAGCTCAGGTGCTTGCATTGTTTGCATCCTTGTCTGTGTAGAGTGATTCAGTGATTAATGAATTACAAGTGGTGCATGAATTTCCAGAAGTGTTTTCGAATGATATTGCTGATGTACCGCCAGAAAGAGAAGTGGAGTTTGTTGTTGATCTTGTCCCTAGTACCAGACCTATTTCTATGGCACCATACAGGATGTCGGCATCACAATTAACAGAGCTCAAGAAGCAACTGGAAGATTTGTTAGAAAAGAAATTTGTGAGACTAAGTGTATCGCCTTGGAGAGCTCTAGTGTTGTTGGTAAAGAAAAATTATGGCAGTATGAGGTTATGTATCGATTACAGACAGCTGAACAGAGTGACGATTAAGAACAAATATCTGCTTCCAAGAATAGATGACTTGATGGATCAGTTAGTCAGTGCCCGTATGTTTAGCAAGATTGATTTGAGGTCGGGTTATCATCAGATACGAGTAAAGGATGAAGACATTCAGAAAACGACTTTCAGGACTCGATATGGACATTATGAGTATGTAGTAATGCCGTTTGGAGTTACTAATGCACCTGGTGTATTCATGGAGTATATGAATCGAATTTTTCATGCTTACTTGGATCAATTTGTGGTTCTTTTTATTGATGACATCCTTATCTATTCTAAGTCAGAAGAGGAACATGCTGAGCATTTGCGAATTGTGCTGCAAGTGTTGAAAGAAAAGAAGCTCTATGTTATGTTGTCAAAGTGCGAATTTTGGTTGAGGGAGGTGAGTTTTCTTGGTCATGTTATTTTAGGTGATGGTATTGCTGTGGATCTATCCAAGGTAGATGTAGTTCTACAGTGGGAGGCTCCGAAGTCGGTAACTGAGATCAGAAGATTTTTGGGCTTGGCTGGTTATTACTGAAGGTTTATTGAAGGCTTTTCAAAGTTGGCACTTTCGTTGACTCAGTTAACTTGTAAAGGTAAAGTGTTTGTGTGGGATGTCCACTGTGAGAAGAGTTTCATTAAACTGAAGAAGAGATTGACTACGACTTCAATTTTAATTCTACCCGAACCAAGTGAATCGTTTGTGGTGTATTGCGACGCATCTTTGATGGGTTTATGAGGTGTATTAATGCAAGATGGAAAGGTTGTGGCTTATGCTTCATGACAGTTAAGGGTCCATGAGAGGAATTATCCAACTCATGATTTGGAATTGGCTGCAGTGGTATTTGTATTAAAAATTTAGAGGCACTATCTTTATTGTTCCAGATTTAAGGTATATAGTGATCATAAGAGCTTAAGGTATCTGTTTGATCAGAAGGAATTGAATATGAGACAAAGAAGGTGGTTAGAATTCTTAAAGGATTATGTTTTTGTCTTGAACTATCACCCCGGTAAAGCTAATGTAGTGGCTAATGCTCTAAGTCGAAAGTCTTTGCATATGTCGGTTATGATGGTTAAAGAGTTGGAATTGATTAAACAGTTTAGAGATATGAGTTTGGTTTGCGAACAAACACCGCTTAGTGTGATGCTGGGTATGCTGAAGATCAACAATGAATTTCTTAATAGTATCAGAGAAGGTCAGAAGTTGGATGTGAAACTAGTGGATTTGATGATTGGAAATTATCAGGCGGAAGGTAACGAATTCAAAGTGGATGAACAAGGTGTGTGTGAAGTTCCGTGATAGGATTTGTATTCCTGATGATCCCAAGTTGAAAAGAATGATCCTAGAAGAAAGCACAGGAGTAGCTTGAGTATCCATCCAGGAGCTACAAAGATGTATCAAGACTTGAAGAAGATATTTTAGTGGTCTGGATTGAAACGTGACGTGTCTAAGTTTGTGTATGCTTGTTTGACTTGTCAGAAGTCGAAGGTGGAACATCAGAAACCTGCTGGGTTGATGCAACCGTTAGATATTCCAGAGTGGAAGTGGGACAACATTTCTATGATTTTGTGTCCGGGTTGCCTAATACGCCGAGATGACATGATTCCATTTGGGCAATGGTGGATAAATTGACGAAATCAGGACATTTCATTTCGATCAATATTAGTTTTTTTTTGCAGAGGCTGGCAGAGATTTACATTCAGGTGGTTGTGAAGTTACATGGAGTTCCGTTGAGTGTTGTGTCGGATAGGGATCCAAGATTCACTTCCAGATTTTGGGAAAGCTTGCAAGAAGCTTTGGGATCGAAACTGAGATTGAGCTCAGCTTATCACCCACAGACGGATGGACAGACGGAGATAACTATATAATCTTTAGAGGATTTGTTGAGGGCTTGTATGCTTGAACAAGGAGGTGCTTGGGATAGCCATTTGCCGCTGATTGAGTTCACTTATAACAATAGTTATCATTCCAGTATTGGGATGCCGCCTTTTGAAGCTTTGTATGGTCGGAGATGTCAGACGCCTTTGTGTTGGCATGAATCTGGTGAGAGTGTAGTACTTGGACCTGAGATCGTTCAGTAGACTACTGAAAAGGTGAAGATGATCCGAGAGAGGTTGAAAGCTTCACAGAGTAAGCAGAAGAGCTACCATGATAAGAGGCGTAAAGATCTTGAGTTTCAGGAAGGAGACCATGTGTTTTTGAGAGTCACTCCGGTGACCGGTGTCGGATGTGCATTGAAGTCGAGGAAGCTTACTCCTCGGTTTATTGGCCCATATCAGATTTCTGCAAGAGCTGGAACTATCGCCTACAGAGTGGCGTTGCCACCCAATTTGTCGAATTTGCACGATGTATTCCATGTATCACAGCTTCAAAAGTATGTTTCGGATCCGCCACACGTGATTCTGATAGACAATGTGGAAGTAAAGGATAACCTTACAGTTGAGGCCTTACCAATACGGATTGAAGACCGCAAGGTAAAGCAATTGAGGGGTAAAGAGATAACCCTTGTGAAGGTGGTATAGGGAGGCGTTGCCGGTGTAAATATGACTTGGGAGTTAGAGAGCAGGATGCGAGAGTCGTATCTGGAGTTGTTCACATAAGGTAAATTTTCGAGGACGAAAATATTCTAAGTGGGGGAGAGTTGTAACACCCCGATTTATTTTCTTGTTTTCGTAATTGGAATTATATGTTGTTGTGCATTTGTGTGTGATTGTGTTTGGGGTTACCCTTAGTATGGGGTAGTGACCTTAGAATTATAGGGATTTAGATGTTGGGGGTGTGCGACCAATTAGGTAGAACTTGGTGGTGTGGTGAGAATAGTTATTTGGTTAATATTATTATTTTTAAATTATTAAGGGATATTGTTATTATTATTGAATTAGTAAAATAATAATAATAATAATAATAATAATAATAATAATAATATTGAAACAATAATAATAATAATAAAAGGATATTTGAAAAGAAAAGAGAAAAGAGGGAATTAGAGGAGAGAAGTCATTCAGTACATGCTTTTGGGGGAAAAAGGAGAAAGAGGAAAGCTAGGGCAGAAGGAGGAGAAAATCCATTGTTGAGGCCGAGGTTTTCGTCAAGAACTCTAAGGTAAGGGTGGGGTTGTTTAATCTCTTAAGGGTTGTATATTGTTTGTATGAGGGTAGATAAACCTTTAGGATCATCCCTACGTGTTGTTTTTATCGATTTGGGATTGGGGATTTTGCATGTCGGAGGTTTTGATAAGAGAAAAAATGCATAAATTGATCGGTTAAATTGTGGTCTACGTATTCCTAATTGTATGTATAATAATATGTGATTATATGTGCGTTTTGGGGCTATTTGAGAGTAAAATCGGAGAAGGGTTGGGGTGGAATGGTGTTGAAATCGCAACTGCAGAATTGCAGAATCGCGTAGTTCGCAATGCAAACAAAAGTCCGCTGGGCGAATGTTCGTCCCATATTCGCTAAGCAAATGAAGTAGCGAATGAAGGGAAGGAAGAGGAATTCTGGGATGTGTGGTGGGGAAGTTCGCCCCAGGTTCGCTAGGCGAACTCCTGGCGAACTCCAGTTCGCTGGGCGAATGTGTAGTGAACGGAGAGGAGAAAAAGTGAGTCTCTGGTTTTTGTATGGGGAGGAGTTATTTGCTGGCAAGTTTGCTAGGAGAACTTCTAGCGAACTCGCAGCGAGCATGACAGTGTTGTTTGCTGCCATTACGGACAGGATTTTATCAAACTTCAAAAATTCATAACTTTTAATCCTATGTCCGTTTCAGTCGCCATTTGAATCGTTGGAAAGCCAGTTTCATATACTTTTTGATAAAATTAAACTCAATACCAGAATTCTAACTATTTTATGTAGTAGTAGGGTTTTCGTGTATGTGTTATGTGTTGTACGTTGAAATGATGAATTCGGTTGTATGTATGCGTGTTGTGGTTATGGATTGCTGTTGTTGTATTTGTTGGCAGGTATATGTTGCGTGTTGGATGATTGTAGTATGATGTATTAACGCATTGATAGTCATATGCATTTAGTTGTCGTTGTATGTTGTTATTGTATGCATGCCATGTTGAATAATTGTGCGATAAGTCGTGTGCCCATATGGGGTGTGAGCGTCTTATCAGGATTCTTTGAAATAGAATCGTGTTGTTGTTGTTGTTGAGGTGACCGTGTACTCATGTGGGGGGTGAACGATCACGGATGTCGTATGCCCATGTGGGGTGTGAGCGACTGATATAGAAATTCTGACGAGAATTATGATCATGAAAAAGGGATTGAATTAGTACCACATGTATTGAGTCGAGTCGTGGGTCTCATTGCATTGCATTATGTTGTGTTGTATGATGAATTGTACTGTTGTCTGCTAATGTGGAATAGTGTGATTCCGTTGATGTGGTATTGATGGGGTGAATCGTGTAATTGTTTAAATTCTTTTATATTTATATTATGCATTTCTTATGTTGATTTGAGAATCTCACCCTTTCTGTTTGAATGTTACCTCCACGTGGGTAACGTGAGATAAGTAGAATTAGTGCGGAGTGGAAGTTAGTGAAGATGGAGTCTTCTCTTTTATTTTGTTGTGTCGGTGTCTGCTCTGATGTGTGACACTGGGGATTTTGAACGCTTGTCGTTATTTGTTTTATTATTTGCTTGATGATGATTAAGTGATATTACACATGTTATGTTTTAGTTGAATTCCACTGCTATATGAAGGGATTAATTAAGTATGATTGAAATTTGTGATATCTATGTGTTACATATCGTATTGCATGAGCATGTGTTTATTGAACGTAGCATCCTACACGTTGAGTGTTTTATTTTACTCTGATTTTCTATTATTAATCGTCTTGGGGGTTTAGGGTGTTACAGACAACAACTTACCGGAAGAGAAGCGATTCATGGAAAATAGGGTCTATGGGTCCAAAACACACTTGTATAATCACGAATCTAATGCAGGATCATCGCAAACTCAACTCTCAGTTTATATGCAATGAAATTCTGCCAGTCATTAGCGACAATCCTTCTTTGAAGGTGAGTACCATAATCTCGCATATGGTTCAAAGCTACAACTATACTCCTTCGTACAGGAAAACATGGATAACTAGGACTAAGGCGGTCGAAACGGTGTTCAGAAATTAGGAGGAGTCATACAAATAACTTCCAAAATACTTGGTAGCACTTAAACAATATGCTCTAGGGACTGTTGCTATCTTGGAGACATTGCAGCTGTATACCCCAAACGGGACTTGTGTCAGTGGAAATGGCATTTTCCATAGACTCTTCTAGACGTTTGAACCATGTATCAAAGGCTATGTGTATTGTAAACCTATTATTTAAATTAATGAAACATGGTTGTATGAGAA
The DNA here is from genome assembly GCA_022829125.1 of Lathyrus tuberosus. Taxonomy (NCBI): domain Eukaryota; kingdom Viridiplantae; phylum Streptophyta; class Magnoliopsida; order Fabales; family Fabaceae; genus Lathyrus; species Lathyrus tuberosus. The sequence continues at coordinate 1,002,188 of JALAZF010000280.1, forward strand.
GTATAAAGGCACGCTACTCATGGCAGTGGCATAGGATGACAACAACAACATTTTTCCAATCGCCTAGTTGAAGGGGAAAATGCTGGGGGTTGGAGTTTTTTCCTAAAAACTCTCCGATTACACGTGTCTCCCCAACCTAACTTATGTTTGATTTCTGATAGACATCCATCAATCGAGAGTGCATACAAGAATCTTGATAACGATTAGCAGGATCCTCCATCAACCCATGTGTATTTCATAAGACACATCGCTCAAAATTCCATGCGGGAGATCAAGGACAAAATGCTACAGAAGAAGGTTGTGAACGCAAGGTATGCACTAACAGAGCCTTCCTTCAAACACTACCATGACGAAATCAGATTGACAAACGCAGATGCATTAAGATGGATCGGCAATATTCAACTAGAGAAATGGACCAGGGCATACGACAATGGCCAACGATGGGGCCACATGACAATAAATCTCGTTGAATCAATGAAATATGTATTCAAGGGCATCTAAAACCTACCGACAACCTATTTGGTAAGGGCAACATATTTTAGGCTCGGTGCACTTTTTGATATCAGACGTACAAAGTGGAGTTCTGTCTTATAATCTGGGCAGTTGTTCAGTGATAGTTTAATGAAATTCATGAAGGACCAAGTTGCCAAAGCTAACGCACATGTGGTCACAGTGTTTGACCGTAATAAAGGTTGGTTTAGTGTTGCAGAGTCAATTGATCACAATGAAGTGAGGCCTAGGGGATGCTACCGAGTGGAACTAGATAGGAGTTGTTATGACTGCAGAAAGTTTCAGGCATTTCGTATGTCTTACTCCCATTTAATAGCAGCATGTTCAAAGGCTCGCCAGGATCCTACCAACTATCTGTCTGTTGTTTACCAAGTCATTAGCTATGTAATGTCTACATCACTAACTTTCAGGTGGTAGCAAATGAGGACTATTGGCCTGCATACGAAGGCGAAACTGTCTAGCATAATGATATGATACGAAGAAAGAAAAATGGTCACCTTAATAGCATGCGTATTCAAACAAAGATGGATACGACAAACAAAATAGTCAGATTATGTAGTTCGTGTCGTCAGCACGGGCACAATCGTACAAAATGTCCCAATGTAGGACCAAACACAAGATCACCGTTTCAAATGTAACCTTGTCTCTTTATATCAACAACAAATTTCATTCCATTGATAGCATAGCTAAGCGATTACAATTAATAATGACATAACTTAAACAATCATAACTTAATATCTCAACAGCAACAATTAACAGTAACTTAAACAATAAAAAAATGAAACAAACAAATACAACAGTGCAACAACATAACTAAGAGATTACAACCATCAACACAATTTCCTAAGAACTAAACATCAATGTTTGAATATCTTGGTGTTGTACCCCAAATTTTACCCTCAGATCCTCTAATCATTTGTCATATCATTTCTAGGTCATCTGTCTTTGCATTTGCAATCATGTAGTCCATTAATCATAGTCCCGCATTTTCATCTAATTTTGGTCACGTTTCCTCTTTTATTTTATTGTTTCATGAGATTTAAAACCTTTCTCTTTTAATTTAGAATTTTTGTTTTTTCTAATCTCCTATTTAATTTAAAATTCATTTTTCTTGATATATTTATTAGTATTATCAATATTATTATTATCATTTATTTTTTTCTTTTTTGTTTTATTTTTATCATTGTTATTTTTATTAGTATTATTTATTATTATTTGACTATTTCAGATTTTTATATTTTACTATTTTATTTTACGTTTTTGCTGTTTCATCATTATTTTTATTACTTATTATTATTTGGCATTGCTACTTTCATTATTTTGTTATTATACTATTTATTATTATTTTCACACTGATGCTTATTTTAATATTTATTGTTTAATATTTGCTTTATCAGTTCACATCCACAACCAGCTCACATCTCAGAAAAGAACCTGCTACACTCAACAGTACACACAACGGCCTGCTACCGTCTCAATCCCAGCCACTCTACACAAAAGCCTACAACCTGCAACGTCCTCCAACACGCCAAAACCGTGCCATCAACATCCTCTGCAGAAGCGTACGCCCAAAGCCAACTCTCAGTTACTTGCACACAAGTTTCCAAAGCCTATACTACTGCTACTCCTTGCCACACCAATAAACCCTTCTTCATCCACCTTTCCATATATTGAACACAACAGCGAATAACCACGCTCTTTGAGGGGAAGGACACGCTTCAACCCAATCTTGAACGTTTTCTGAAACCCTTCATCAACAAAACAAAAACCTCTTCAGCAAAAACCTCCGCCTCCATTTCAAAACTCCTCTCCATAATCTTCCATTTTTCGAACCTTCAATCAACATCAAACCATTCTAACACTCCATAAATCGCAACCCACGCTGTGAGTCTCCAAACACAACCCAGACAAGCCAAAATCACTGCTAGCCGAAGCTTTTCACAAACTATTCGAACACCATCTCCATCATTGTCTTCACTCAACAACTGCAAAAACATTTTTTGAACCTCAATCAGATCCTAACCCCATCATAACTCCACCACAAATCAAAATCAGAAACGAGAAAGAGACAAAAGAAGAAGAGAGAGAGTTGATTTGAAATGAATTTGATACTAAACTTACGAACTTGAAGCGTTCGAGATTCTGAAGCTAAAACGAATGAGACTTTGAACCTGAATCGATTTTCAAATCAATTTGCCCTTTTACTTGTTGTTCTTATCGCGATGATGATGGTGATGATTCTGAGCGCGACCTATTTTTTCCATTTTTTCTCGGTTTCGGTTGAGCAAGGATGTGATGATTGTTTGTGGTGGTAACTGAATTTTGACCGTGAGATGTTTACTCTGTATCCATGGCCGTTGCATCTTCTCACACTCTGACTTTGATTCTTTTTTTTTTAGAGAAATGGGTTGGTAATTTTGGTCTTGGGCTTTAGAGCCCGTTCATGTTGAGATCTGCCATTCACCACCAATGTTTTTTAACCGCACCCTTTTTTGTTTTTTGTTGAAACTGTGTTGTTTTAAGAAAGGGAAGATGGGCTCATCAGTCCATGTCTTTGCTAATAGTACACACACGCCCTACATCCAGCGCCTCCCCCCATTCTCTTCTTAAATTCTCTCAATGTTTTGTAAAACCAATTTTCATTTTATTTTTACTTCTAACAAGTTTAATATTTAATTAATTCTGTTTTTTATATATATCTTCATGTTAATTTTATTTCAATTTCATTCCATTTTCATATTTGGGCCAATGACATAAAAACATCGTAATTTGTTGATTATTGCAAATCAATAGATTTTGATTATATGAAGCCATATTTTCTTTTTTGGTTGGTCAATGAAAGTTTAATAAAAAGATTATCGATTTTATCGATTTAAATCTTGAATTAGACGAGGCCACCTTTATTTTCACTTCAAGTCCATTTTCTAATTGGGCCAATGATCTCACAAAAATCATGTTTTGTTGATTTATCAAAATCAATAAATCTCTTGATTAGTATGAGGCCACCTTTTATTTATTTTTATTGGTCGATGAAAGTTAAATATCGAGATTACCGATTTACCGATATAAATCTTGATTAAATACGAGACCAACTTTATTTTTCACTTCGAGTCCATTTTCTTTTTGGGCCGATGATATCACAAAAATCATGACTTGTCGATCTATTCAAAATCATTAAAGTCTTGATAAATATGAGGCCACTTTTTTAGTTATTTTTATTGGTCGATGAAAGTTAAATATCGAGATTATCGATTTACCAATATAAATCTTGATTAAAGACGAAACCAACTTTATTTTCATTTCGCGTCTACTTTTAGCTTCATTTTCATTTTTGATCAATGAAGTCTTTCTATTCACGAATGTTGTTTATCGAAGCGATCAACCTTCATTATTTCAAATCTGTAGTGAGTGGTCATCGAGATCTCTTTCTATACTTTGGGATCGTGATAGGTTACATTCGAATAATTAACGAAAGTTTATGATTAAGACGAGATCTCCACCTTTTTTTTTCGTGTGGCACGATTTTATTAGAGAATGATCCTCGATATCATTTCTCCATCGTGTCTTAGCACAAAGATCGAACTGTGCATCCTCCTATAGTAGGGTCTTCCTCATAGACCGTGCTACGACGGTTTAGCACTACATTGGACCCGATTCACCGATCCAATAAGTTAATAATCAATCACTGACTTTACTTTATGTCAATATTATCTTCATTTTATTTTCTGTCAAATATTATCCTGATTATTATTCTTGTTCATATTATTCTTGTTCATATTCATATTGTTCACTATGTATTCATACTTGACTCATTTGACCCTCCTTCCAAAGGAAAGTTTTTTCACTTTGACTCCTAAGTCACAATCCATTCACATTTCACCTTGGCCTCATAAGAGCCATTTTCCTCTTAGTTTAGTAATAGGATAGAGTTATCGTGAACTCTATGTGATTCTCACCATCATGAGAACTCACTTTCCCTTTACTTAGACTTATAGAGTTATCGTGAACTCTATGTGATTCTCACTATCATTTTTAACGTAGCCTTAGAGAGTTATCGTGAACTCTAAAAAGAGCTCATACTCATTTCCCCTTGGAACTTTGACCATAGTCAATGATTCCTCTTTCACCCTTAATTAGGTGAACTACGGTTGCTCTGATTCTTTAGTCAGATACGTAGGCACAAGATGCGACGTCTTGGCGAGCAAACTTAGTGTACATACCTAGGTCTTTACCTTACCTTAGCATAGATATCTTAGCAAGCAAACGTAATATAACACAAACTTAGCAAGAGGTTCCTGTAGAGTACTACAGATACTTAGGGTGCTAATACCTTCCCTTTGTATAACCAACCCCCGAACCTTAGATCTCCCCCCTTTAGGTTTTTTAACGGTCTTGAACCTTTCCTTTGGATAAATCAAGGTCGGTTGTAAAAGAAATATGATGCAAGTTAATTAATAGCTTGTTATCCGATTTTCACCGCAACAGAAATGGCGACTTCACTGGGGAGACTCCCCTAAGAGGGTTAAGCCTATCTTGTTTGCATTTGTGTTATTTATATGTGTGCTTGCTTGTACATTTGTATATTTATATCTGTATATATATGCACGTTGTGCTTGGGTTTTCTGTGTGCAGGGTTGTTACTTTGAGTGGTGAGATAAGTCCTATACCCGGACTTGAGTGAACTTATTATAGGACGATGGTATATTCAAGGAGGCTTTGAGGGAGTCAATTCCTGAAAAATTTGACTTGAGACACCATCACTCAGTTGAGGCCCTCTTGAGAGTTTAGTCACGTTGAACGATTCTATTCGTGAAAACGTTACTACTCTCGACCTTGGTGCTGGGGATACTGAGGACCGTAGTTACCCTTACCCCCACTTGGCCTTTTTAGGATGTAGTGCGGTGACCATGAGGGAGTCTATTTCTGAAATGGTTGTCACGCGATACTACACTCAGACGAGATTCTCTTGAGAATATTGTTGATTACCAAGTTAATTGGGAAGTCGATAATATCCGAAAGATGGATTGTCGACTCTGGGAACTTTTTAGAACCTTATTCTGCAGATGAAAACCCATAGTACACACCTTTTGGGACGGGTAGACCATGGCTCCATGCTTGTGATCTTCAAACTTAGGTCCTCTCTTATTTGTGTGTGCATATCTGTTAATATCTGTATATATTTGTTTGTGCGTATCTATGAATACCAGTGTACATATGTTTGTGCTTGTGTACTTTTGCGTGTGCATATATCTATGTTTTGTGCGCCCGTGTTTGTGCATTGCATACATCTCCTCGCATCCATTGATGGTTTCAAGGAACTCAGACGTTCTTTTCTTTGCAAAGATCCTTAGGGATCACAGATTTTTTAAAACAAAACTCTTAAGTTTTTCAAAAAGTTTGCAAACTTGCCTTTGAGTTCCTTGAAAACATTTGGCTTGCATTTGCATTCGCATTGCATATGCATTTCTCAGCCTTGAGTCTCATCCACCCTCTGTCTGTAACCCAGCCGGCTTCCTGAAGCCATCTTTGGACCTGAAGTAGCTTTTGAAGTTGTCTTTTCCAGACTCGTCTGTTGTGACTACCATGCTGGGGCACAGAGGCATGCAACTGAAGACTTAGGGTACTCAGAAACAAGGTCCAGACTCTGCTTGACTATGAGAGGTTCTCATTCACGCCTCAAGGCATTCAGATCAGCAAACCTTCGCCTAATCAGGCAGGTTCATCAGACTCTGAGATGGAAGAAATTCTCGAGAGTATATGTGAGGATGATTCTCAGACAGATCTCGACAATCAACTCTGAAGATGACTCTCTCAGTTCGGCGAATCAAGAAGGAAAGCCCAATCCCCTGAAGCTGGCAATCTTTTGGCTATTTCAACATTTTTGTTGTATTTTCTTTGCATGTTTGAATTATATTTGCTTATAAGCATTATTGTACTTTCAAATCGGCAAGATTAATGAAGTGTTTATGCATCTTTTGATTAAGTCCATTCGTTTCATTCATTTACTTTTGTGTTCATAAAAACAAAAAAACAGACAATTTTTTTTCCCATATCAATTCTTTTGTTCAAGCAAAGATTGGGGAGGATGACGAAAATATTATCCATAATTGTTGTGGTATGCTTTCGATTAAACCTTGCCGAGGATGTAAGGCATTGTTTCAATTCCCAAACACTGGAGAAATAAGGAAGATAATCCCTCGTTAACCCTTCAAGCCTAGAAGTAGGAGTTTTTTTTTATTTACATAAAAAACCCTTAAATCTCAACCTTGGGGCAGGGTAGTTCTCAGTTTAACTTGGTTATGCATTCGAATGCAAGCGCTTCATGCAAGACACTAGTCAGCTCTCTTAAATCAAATGAATTAGCGTTTGTACAAGTTATTCCTCCAAACAGCAACAATAAGGAAAGATAGTTGAAAAATCCTTAATCAAAGAATGAGCCGAGTCCCTTTCAAGGCGAAAGCCAAGAAAGTTGGGAAGCCCAGAACTTTGCCTTATACACAAAGAACTTGTACAACAGCCAAAAGAAGAGGTATCGTGACCTCAACCAAACCAAAAAGAAGAGGTATCGTGACCTCAACCAAACCAAAAAGAAGAGGTATCGTGACCTCAACCAAATCAAAAGAAGAGGTATCGTGACCTCAACAAAAAAAGAGGTCATAACCTCAGCAAAGACAACAAAAGACAACCAAATTCTGCAAGGGAGCAGTGACTATAAAGGTGTCTGAATCATCAATTATCATCAATTCGTTCCTAGCCTATAGGAACTTGAATGTATAGCTTGAGTTAACTGAGTGTAGGATTGAAGTTCATCACGAAGATAGGATGGGCACCAAATAAACTTTGAGCCTTATCCTTTGTTTCATAAACCGTAAACCATGCCACCTTACAATCCTTAAAAGACCTAATTGAGGTAAGGTTGTTTCGAAAATATACTACAGCAAGATTGATTAACCTGACTCCTAATGATCTTTGCTAATTGCGTGTGTTGATCACTTCATCTGCCTGCCATCAATGGCTAGATACACTTTTGTTTTAATCATTTAATCACTCCACCGTGTGTGTTTCATCAAATAAAAATTGTTTTCAAAAGCTTGCATGAATTTTGCACTGAAATTGCCAATTTTTAATGAACAATACTTGTTTGCAAAAAAACGGTTCAATATCAAAGGAATCCCAACAAATGCAGCCAGCTAAGGAATTTGACTTGATAAAGGAAGCTCAGTCAAGGGGCAACCAAACAGAAGGTTCTGCCAATCCACCATCTCAATAGCCAAGAATCATGGGCAGAACTCCCCAAAGTTCAGAATATTGAGGCAAGTCTTTTTGAGGTCATCTTACGACAAGTTTGGACCCCAGTGACCCATCAACAAGGGCAACTTTGTTCCCCAGCTATTTCTACCACAGTCTGAGGACTTTGTATTGCAAATACAGTTGAACTGGGGCAATTATGTCTAGGTTCATTTCCTTTCAAAAGTTTGAAGACATTGAAGCATTTCATATGCCAGTTCTTCTGTAAAATCCTTTTGATGACTTATCCTCATAGATCAGTTAATCAGGGGCAGTCAGGTCGAGATTTGGCAAATATCTAAAGGCCCAATCAGTCTGGGGCATCTCTTTCACAGATCAACCAGTCTGAAGAACTAGTTCAAGGACTTTGTCGTGCAAAGACAGTCAATCAGGGGCAGTCGGGCTGAAATTCATGAATCTCTCCAAGAGTTTGAAGATATTGAAACACCTTGTATGCCAATTCTTATGTAAAATCCTCTTGATGTATTCTTCTGACAGACCATGTACTCTGGGGCAGATGAGTCATGCAGAATTACTCAGCTTTTGTGGCATCTCTGCTAGCTCCCCAGAAAGTTGTCTCTTCAGCTAATCTTGGCAATTCTCAATGGATTTCTTATCTCCAGTGAAGAAATCAAGCTCATGATGACAATCCTAGTGAAGTCATGATGCTATACCAAGTGGAGTACTCTTTCCCCAGAGAAGGTCATAACCTTGAAGTAGAGCTGCTTCATCTGCAAGTTCATCCCCAGTAATGGTCCAATCTGATGAGTTTGTCTGGGTATCCTTGTCAAGATGTTTATTTCATCTCCAGTCTCGCTTCTCGTCTGTTTTGTCAGCATAAGCATAAGCATGGCATAAGCATAACATCTTAGCATTTTGCTTTCTCTTTCTGGTGTTTACCTGTTTTGTTCACTTTGGCATTTATCTCCCCAAGTGATTGGGTGTGTCTTTTCTCTCCAATAGAGGTGTCAGCCCTAGGCATAAAGTGCCCATCTTTTCTGAATTCCCCACAGAGTTTGATTCTCGTGGATGATGGTTGGTTCAGTTATCTTTTCCACATGTGGATAAGATAAATTTCCATTTGAGTTCATTCCTCAATTGGAGTCTTGTTTGACCGTTTCTTTCTAGTTTGTTCCTAGATTGAACTTTGATCCCTGGCTGGTGTGGTTTCTGAGCCCATCTGGAACGTGCATTTATTTTGCATTGTGTCTCGCAGAAGAGTCTTTTACAGATTCCCATTGAAGACATGTTCATTCCCTAGCAGTGTTGTAATATCAACATCCCTTTGGAATTTATACCCAACAACAAGCATCATTCTCTTGGAGAAGCTTGTTCTTTCATGGCAATAAGTGACAGTCTCTTATGAGAAACTTATCTATCTCTGGTTTTATTCAACCTCTTTGCAACCATAATGGGTATTCCCCAGGAAGTCTAATCTTCACTGATGCAACCCTGGTACCGATCTATGGTATTTAATCACCTCATTTGGATACCTAAAGTCCAGTCATCACTGACACCTTTTCTTTTTCAGGTCTCATTAGAACCTAAAGTCCAGTCATCACTTGCACCTTTTCTTTTTCAGGTCTCATAAGAACCTAAAGTCCAGTCATCACTGGCACCTTTTCTTTTTCAGGTCTCATTAGAACCTAAAGTCCAGTCATCACTGGCACCTTTTCTTTTTCAGGTCTCATTAGAACCTAAAGTCCAGTCATCACTGACACCTTTTCTTTTTCAGGTCTCATAAGAACCTAAAGTCCAGTCATCACTGGCACCTTTTCTTTTTCAGGTCTCATTAGAACCTAAAGTCCAGTCATCACTGGCACCTTTTCTTTTTCAGGTCTCATTAGAACCTAAAGTCCAGTCATTGTTAGTTCTGCAGCTATGCAGTATTTGTGTTGGCTAAATTTTGTTAAAACCAATATGATAGCTTTATGTCACAAAAGTTGTTTTAACATGTTGTTTTGTGTATCTGCCATAATAGTTTAGTTGCAGGTTGTGAAATGTCAAGGAGGATGTATTGACATGTTGTTCTGCACTAAGCTGATATGAGTGCATGGTTGTTTTAAGGTGTTGCTGTTTTGCTGTCATGTGATGGTTAATCAAGATGTTGAAACAAGATGTTCTGGTTTACTGCATTCAACATGTCGGATAAGATGTCCTATGCTGAATCATTCGACATCGTGCCTGTGCTGAGCTGGACAGTTAAATTCTGTTATGATTTAACAGATGCAGAATATTCTGTGAATTTTTAGTTACCCTATGTGGCGTCCAAAGTAATTGGGTTGAGATTTTCTGTTGGTTTTTGGATTTTCACTACTTTCTAAATATGGAGACATATTAGGAAACTTTAGATTGAAGACCTATTTTCTTGGAGTTTATTTTGCAGAATTGTGTGCAGTCTCTCTGCTGTGTTTTGAAGCCCAAATCCAGTTGGGATGTAGGTTATAAATAGGAGTGTTTGTAACCTGATTTATAACGATTTCCAAGATGTAAAATTATTAGGGTTTCGTTCTTGTGAACCACTCTCTAGGAGAGTTGGTTGGTTTCTGTACCACTCGACATGTGAGTTGGACAGTTTGTTATTGTGATCCTCGAAGCTGTTAAGTAAGAGGGGCATTGTCCTTGGAGGAAGCTTTTAAGTAACTCTAAGTTGTGTCTTGGAAGTGTGTCTTCCTTGTTGAATTGTTGTATAGGTAAAGAGCCGTTGATGCAGTGGCGGAGTGTTGACTGCTAGACATCATTGTGATGATTGGGAGTGAGAAGGGTTTCTCATACTTAGAGAGGATCTAGGTAGAAGGGTCATTGAGTAGTGATTAAGTGATAAGCTATAAACGAAGAGTTTAGCTTTGAATTGATACTGCTGATAGTGAACTTCATCCCTGGCTTGGTAGCCCCCAGAGTAGGTGTGTTAAACTGAACTGGGTTAACAATTCTGTGTGTCTTGCTTTTATCTTTTTAGTACCGTAATTATTGTTATATACCTTGCCATTCGTGTTCATGTCACACCAGATGTCGAATGACATGTTATCGGACATCTGAAGTCTGCACATGTACCAGAATTTCAATTGGTATCAGAGCAGGCATCCTGTTCTGTTTCTGGGTGAGATCCTAGGGAAGATACTTTCTGGTCATGGGCAAGGTAGGTGGTACCTACTGAAAAGTTGTTTGAACTTGGAGAAGTTCATATTGTGGTTTAATTTATTTTTAAACCTATAGATTGTGGTGTTTGTGCAAAGGTATTAAGTTTTGCCTGAAGGTTGTTGAGGGGTTTTCTTCTTCTGTTCCGCTGCCTATGTATCCGTTAGAAAACTCCTGATGGTTTTGGTTGAAGGTTTATCACATGGTGTTGTGGTAGTTGAGGATAATATTGACTGACTTATTAAAGTGACCAAAGATACTTGAGGTTTAACCCAAGTCCACTTATAAAGGCATTTTCAATAAGTTTATTGATGAGAGATCAGAAGGATGCAATTTATTTTTGCTTTCTTCTCTGGAAGACCATCCACAGGTCTAAATTGAAGGATCCCATGGTGTTATTCCAGTTATTGTGACATCAAACCAACAGAGTATGCATAATCTTGTGGATAAAGATTTGGCATTGCAAATGTGTGTGGAATCTACTTCTGGCTTGCATAGAGGAGGTTGACTGTTGTCTTCCTTGTTGGAATGTCATCCAAACCATCTAGTATGAGCATTTGTGTTTGGAGCAAGGAGGAGATGGTGTTTTTTTGGGACCAAAAGATTATGGTTTCTTGATATTTGCATGAGAAGGTTCTTCTTAAGCAGGAGTTCAGTTGTGTGGTGTACTCACATAATGGAACATTTTTTTTGCAAGGCTTGAAGAGCATCCTTGTAGGTTGAAGTGTTGAGAGAAGCATACTTTTTACAATCTGTATTTTTTTGCTCCAGAAACCTGTTAGAGGGAATCTCCTCTTTAGGTGCAGGAGGATGACATCCAACATCTCAAAGACAGGTAGGAGGTCTGAACATTAGAAGGTTGAAGATTCTTAAGATGTAGAGTATGCAGGTTCCTGCTTGTGTGTATGTTATAGGTTTAAAGGTTGATCAGCTACTGATGGTCAATCCTCTTATGTCCCTTGCAAGAGATGTGTGTGGTTGTTGTCTCCAAAGTCATAGTAGATGGTTAATGTGATTTAGACTGATGTCGGAACTGATGTTGAAACATTATTTCAGTTCATTGCTTCCTCAGCCAAAGAAAGCTAGTTGTGCTCATGGTGGAGTATCAGGTCAAGCCATTTACCTAATCTGAAGTGATCAGTAGTGTGGATTAATAAAAGAGGGATCAGCTAGTACCACAAGCGTGCTGGAAAAGAATGTCAGACTAGATCAAATGTCGTACCTTGTGTGAGAAGGTTACCTTATCACATATGATAAATAGCTTGATAGTAGTTGAGTATTTGTCTACTTTTGATAAGGATGTGCATCTAACCGATAGTGAATACTCTGACGGGAGCTGAGTGTTTATCTAAGATGTTGTACTTTCAACTAATGACAATATACATTGACGGGAGACTATGTATAAGTCTGATGTAAAAGTGCAGGACTGCTGAAGTGTTGTGAATTTACTTTTCTCAATGTGGCTGTTTATTTCTCTTTGTGGTGTGTTGGTGTGTGACGACCTGAATTAGCTGCTGAAGGTGTGATCCTTGGAGATCATCCTGGGTTCAAGGAACTCTGTGTTGATGTCCTACATGATATTGAAACTATCATGGTGGTTAAAAGAAGCTTGGGATTATAAAGATGAGATTGTGTGGCTATGGGGTAGTCTTGGACTACTTATTTTCTGAAGAATCAGATATGGCAGATTTGAAGTCTTTGGAGTTTCTGAGCAGGATGGAGGTTGTCTACTCAAACTTGATTGTTGAATCAAGTCTATGAGAGCATGGAAATCTATTTCTGCAAAGGGAGGAAGTTCTTCTGAGTGGCAGAAGGAAGAGCTGAATTCAACAGTTGGATGTCATAACGTTCTGACATCTAGCTTAACATCAGAAGTCTCAGTTGGTGATGTGGCACATCAGCTTATGATAGGGTGATCTATAAGATTGAACAATAGGATGTTTCAAAAGATCGTTCTCATGGCAGTTTGCGGGAGCTGCAGGAAGGAGAAGATATTACATGACCATGGCTTAGGGAGTCTAAGTGTGTTTACTATTGAGCAATTGGAACATGTGACTTGAAGATCAAGTTTCCTTGGTGGATCAGGATATCTTTGTGAGAGTTCTGACAAATGTGAAAAAGATCAAAAGGTGGCATTTGGTTGTTTTCATATGAGGATTCATGAATGAGGTGATCAAACTGTGGCATTTGGTTGATCTCAGAAGTGGATTCGAAGAATCAAGATAATCAGAGTGTGGCAGCTGGTTATTATTGAGGATTGTCTTGGAACAAGTTGCTCTTGGGCAGAAGGGTGATGAGTTGAAGACTCAAGGAGATTATTCTTCTTGAAGGTGGATGAGAGTTTATTTCTCTAGTTCTGTGGATTACTATGCTAGTAAGTCCAGTTGGTGAAGCATATCAAGAATCATTGTGATGATGTCTTGGTGTGTGGGAGATGTTCTAACTTGGTGTTGGAACATTATCCGGGATGGATATCCTTGGTGAAGGATGATTTTGCTCTGGTTCTGGAGCTTGGTGCCTATATTATGCCTAAGGAGCGTCTACATAGTCATACGGGAGAATGATGAAGTAGAAGGTCTGTCTTGGATGGAGAATGTAGAGAAGACTGAAGCAGATCAGGTATTGATTGCTTGAAAGTCTGAAGGTGAAGATACTCATCAATTGATCAGGAGTATTCCAAATTATCATACGGGAGAATGATAGGGAATAATTGCCTTTGGAGAGTTGGGTGAGAGAATACTGTTCCTGTGTTCTTGTGATCTTCTGTGATGTGATGTGTTTTTTTTGTTCTGGTTGTTTCTAGTCCCTTGGCTTAAGAGGGAGCTTGGAGATTCTGTTTTTATTTGGAATGTGGTGTTTTTCCTTAGTGCAGATGGATTCTGTTCATGATGTCAAGACTGATGTCTTAACATCTGCTGACAGAACATTCTGTTCAGAATGTTATGGTTTTTATCTCCAGAGAACACAAGCTTCTATCTGATTTATGTACTATTTTCTTGAGGGTCAAGCAGTGGGTGAATGTGTTCAGCAGGTGTGTTGAACAGAGGGTGCGCTCTTGAAGACATAAAGATGCGTCTTGTGTTTTCCATTCATTTTGGGTGTTCGTCTTGCAATAGAGCACTGGTTATCCATGTCAGGGAGAATACTGTATACTGTCAGATTGTACAAGCTTCTGAGTTGGATGTGTTCTGCTACTGACTTGCTTGCTGTTGGTTGATTGTCCTTAGATGCATAATTGCTTGGTTTGGTATATTATGGCTAAAAAGGGGGAGAAGTAAGAAGTAGTAGTGTTCCTTGGTTGTTTCCTTGAGGGGAAGCTGGTTGTGTTATTCAAAGGTTGTATGGATATTGCTCTGGTGTGCTATTGCTTTGTCAAATATGGCTAAAAAGAGGGAAAGTGTGTGATTGCATGATGTGCTGATATCTGATGTCCCATATGATGTTCTAACATTTATTTGTGATTGCTAGTGTGAGTGGTGAGCTAGTTGTAAATGTTGTTGTGGAGTTGCTGCTGCGTGAGGTTGTGTATGTGTGCAGATGAAGATTGAGTGCTGATCTGCTTGTGTAGGTGTTGCAGTGCTGATAATTGTTTTATCTGCTACTGATGTGTGTGACTATCTTCTGCTGCTGATATATTTGATATAATATGATGGTTTTAGCCAAAATTTGCCAAAGGGGGAGTTTGTTAGTTCTGCAGCTATACAGTATTTGTGTTGGCTAAATTTTGTTAAAACCAATATGATAGCTTTATGTCACTAAAGTTGTTTTAACATGTTGTTTTGTGTATCTGCCATAATAGTTTAGTTGCAGGTTGTGAAATGTCAAGGAGGATGTCTTGACATGTTGTTCTGCACTAAGCTGATATGAGTGCATGGTTGTTTTAAGGTGTTGCTGTTTTGCTGTCATGTGATGGTTAATCAAGATGTTGAAACAAGATGTTCTGGTTTACTGCATTCAACATGTCAGATAAGATGTCCTATGCTGAATCATTCGACATCGTGCCTGTGCTGAGCTGGACAGTTAAATTCTGTTATGATTTAACAGATGCAGAATATTCTGTGAATTTTTAGTTACCCTATGTGGCGTCCAAAGTAATTGGGTTGAGATTTTCTGTTGGTTTTCGGATTTTCACTACTTTCTAAATATGGAGACATATTAGGAAACTTTAGATTGAAGACCTATTTTCTTGGAGTTTATTTTGCAGAATTGTGTGCAGTCTCTCTGCTGCGTTTTGAAGCCCAAATCCAGTTGGGATGTAGGTTATAAATAGGAGTGTTTGTAACCTGATTTATAACGATTTCCAAGATGTAAAATTATTAGGGTTTCGTTCTTGTGAACCACTCTCTAGGAGAGTTGGTTGGTTTCTATACCACTCGACATGTAAGTTGGACAGTTTGTTATTGTGATCCTCGAAGCTGTTAAGTAAGAGGAGTATTGTCCTTGGAGGAAGCTTTTAAGTAACTCTAAGTTGTGTCTTGGAAGTGTGTCTTCCTTGATGAATTGTTGTATAGGTAAAGAGCCATTGATGCAGTGGCGGAGTGTTGACTGCTAGACATCATTGCGATGATTAGGAGTGAGAAGGGTTTCTCATACTTAGAGAGGATCTAGGTAGAAGGGTCATTGGGTAGTGATTAAGTGATAAGCTATAAACGGAGAGTTTAGCTTTGAATTGATACTGCTGATAGTGAACTTCATCCCTGGCTTGGTAGCCCCCAGAGTAGGTGTGTTAAACCGAACTGGGTTAACAATTCTGTGTGTCTTGCTTTTATCTTTTCAGTACCGTGATTATTGTTATATACCTTGCCATTCATGTTCATGTCAGACCAGATGTCGAATGACATGTTATCGGACATCTGAAGTCTGCACATGTACCAGAATTTCAGTCATCACTGGCACCTTTTCTTTTTCAGGTCTCATTAAAACCTAAAGTCCAGTCACCACTGGCACCTTTTCTTTTTTAGGTCTCATAAGAACCTAAAGTCCAGTCATCACTGGCACCTTTTCTTTTTCAGGTCTCATTAGAACCTAAAGTCCAGTCATCACTGGCACATTTTCTTTTTCAGGTCTCATAAGAACCTAAAGTCCAGTCATCACTGGCACCTTTTCTTTTTCAGGTCTCATTAGAACCTAAAGTCCAGTCATCACTGGCACCTTTTCTTTTTCAGGTCTCATTTGAACCTAAAGTCCAATCATCATTGGCACCGTTCTTGTTTGAATCAAGTCAAACCTGAACCTAAACTTTGAGTTATTGTGAGCTCGTTGTTTATCCTTTGTTTGCTTCAGATTATCGTGAGTCTGTTGTAAAAACCATATTTGTTTGAATCGAGTCAAACATTGTTAGCTTCAGATTATCGTGAGTCTGTTGTCTAAAACCGTTTTTGTTTGAATCGAGTCCAAACCTGAACCTGAACCTCGAGTTATCGTGAGCTCGTTGTTCATCTTTTTTATTTCAGTTTATATATGTTCTTGTTTGAATCGAGTCAAACCTGAACCGAGTCTTTGTTTGAATCGAGTCAAACACTGACCATCTTTGAGTTTTTTGTTTAAACTGTTCTTGTCTGAATCGAGTCAGACCTGAACCGAGTCTTTGTTTGAATCGAGTGAAACATTGCCTCTTGTTTTAAAACTGTTCTTGTTTGAATCGAGTCAAACCTGAACCTAAACTTCGAGTTATCGTGAGCTCGTTGTTTATCCTTTGTTTGCTTCAGATTATCGTGAGTCTGTTGTCAAAACCATCTTTGTTTGAATCGAGTCGAACATTGTTAGCTTCAGATTATCATGAGTCTGTTGTCTAAAATCGTTCTTGTTTGAATCGAGTCAAACCTGAACCTGAACCTCGAGTTATCGTGAGCTCGTTGTTCATATTTTTTATTTCAGTTTATATCCGTTCTTGTTCGAATCGAGTCGAACCTGAACCTAGTCTTTGTTTGAATCGAGTCAAACACTGACCATCTCTGAGTCTTTTGTTTAAACCGTTCTTGTTCGAATCGAGTCGAACCTGAACCGAGTCTTTGTTTGAATCAAGTCAAACACTGACCATCTCTGAGTCTTTTGTTTAAACCGTTCTTGTTCGAATCGAGTCGAACCTGAACCGAGTCTTTATTTGAATCGAGTCAAACATTGAGTCTTTTGTTTTAAACTGTTCCTGTCGAATCGAGTCGAACTTGGACCAAAAGTCCAATTATCGTTGGCACAGTCTTTGTTTGAATCAAGTCAAACATTGCTTTTATTTCAGTTTGTTCCTGCTTGAATCGAGTCAAGCTTGAACCAAAAGTCCAATTATCGTTGGCACCGTCTTTGTTTGAATCAAGTCAAACATTGTCTTAACTTCAGTCTGTTGTTGTAAAACATCTTTGTTTGAATCGAGTCAAACCTGAACTTAACTTTCCAGATATTGTGGACCATTCTTTGTTTGAATCGAGTTAAACATTGTTTAAACTCCAGTTTATCATGAACCCGTTGCTTGAACCTTTTCCAAAGTCCAGCTCACACTGGTATTCTTCATAAACCAAACCATCTTGTTATCTCAACCAATACATTTTGGTACCCATTGGTTCATTAACCTTATTTACAGCAAAGGTTCAGTCACCTTTCATCATCTGATGCGCAGAGTTTGTCTCTGTATTATCTGACTTTTCTTGAAGATCCCGTTTGAACTCTTCAGTATAAGAAATCCCCAGAAATCTTTGTAAGATGTCTATCCTTTTATTTCAAACTGATCCCCTGTGGTGGTCATGTCTTCTTTCTGGTTTCATGCCCAGTAAGAATGTGTCTTTTCCCCAGTATCGTCCGGTTACTTTTGAACCGTGTCGTCTACCTCCCTAGATCTTTCCCCAGTGGAGAGCGCCTCTTTGGTGTCCTATCTCCAGTAATAACTTGTAGGGTTTCCCCTCAGTTTTTTCTATCCCCAGTGTTTCCTTGGAGTCTCCCCAGTAAGTCTCTTTTGTCTGTTAGCTTATATCCCCAGTGAGTTTACCTCATGGATACTAACCTTCATCCTTCCCCAGGAAGCTCTCACGTGGTTGTTTGCTCTTTATCTTTGGTGTCTTGTTTGTCTGCATTTTTGCATCTAACATGGCATCATATCATCGTACTAGAAGTTTATGGCATGTCAGCATCTACATGTCCATCGCTTGTCCTTAGCATCTACATTCCATCTAAGGGCAAAATTTTTGGTTTGCTATATTTAAATATCTTTCACCTTGATGTCCCGAGGTTTTCCTTTCCTCATGCCATCAGGTAAAATTATTTAAATAGGGGCAACTGTTGTACCCCAAATTTTACCCTCAGATCCTCTGATCATTTGTCATATCATTTCTAGGTCATCTGTCTTTGCATTTACAATCATGTAGTCCATTAATCATAGTCCCGCATTTTCATCTAATTTTGGTCACGTTTCCTCTTTTATTTTATTGTTTCATGAGATTTAAAACCTTTCTCTTTTAATTTAGAATTTTTGTTTTTTCTAATCTCCTATTTAATTTAAAATTCATTTTTATATATTTATTAGTATTATCAATATTATTATTATCATTTATTTTTTTATTTTTTGTTTTATTTTTATCATTGTTATTTTTATTAGTATTATTTATTATTATTTGACTATTTCAGATTTTTATATTTTACTATTTTATTTTACGTTTTTGCTGTTTCATCATTATTTTTATTACTTATTATTATTTGGCATTGCTACTTTCATTATTTTGTTATTATACTATTTATTATTATTTTCACACTGATGCTTATTTTAATATTTATTGTTTAATATTTGCTTTATCAGTTCACATCCACAACCAGCTCACATCTCAGAAAAGAACCTGCTACACTCAACAGTACACACAACGGCCTGCTACCGTCTCAATCCCAGCCACTCTACACAAAAGCCTACAACCTGCAACGTCCTCCAACACGCCAAAACCGTGCCATCAACGTCCTCTGCAGAACCGTACGCCCAAAGCCAACTCTCAGTTACTTGCACACAAGTTTCCAAAGCCTATACTACTGCTACTCCTTGCCACACCAATAAACCCTTCTTCAGCCACCTCTCCATGTATTGAACACAACAGCGAATAACCACGCTCTTTGAGGGGAAGGACAGGCTTCAACCCAATCTTGAACGTTTTCTGAAACCCTTCATCAACAAAACAAAAACCTCTTCAGCAAAAACCTCCGCCTCCATTTCAAAACTCATCTCCATAATCTTCCATTTTTCGAACCTTCAATCAACATCAAACCATTCTCACACTCCACAAATCGCAACCCACGCCGTGAGTCTCCAAACACAACTCAGACAAGCCAAAATCACTGCTAGCCAAAGCTTTTCACAAACTATTCGAACATCATCTCCATCATTGTCTTCACTCAACAACTGCAAAAACATTTTTTGAGCCTCAATCAGATCCTAACCCCATCATAACTCCACCACAAATCAAAATCAGAAACGAGAATAAGAAAAGAGAAGAAGAGAGAGAGTTGATTTGAAATGAAATTGATACTAAACTTATGAACTTGAAGCGTTCGAGATTCTGAAGCTGAAACGAATGAGACTTTGAACCTGAATCGATTTTCAAATCAATTTGCCCTTTTACCTGTTGTTCTTATCGCGATGATGATGGTGATGATTCTGAGCGCGACCTATTTTTTTCCATTTTTTCTCGGTTTCTGTTGAGCAAGGATGTGATGATTGTTTATGGTGGTAACTGAATTTTGGCCGTGAGATGTTTACTCTGTATCCATGGCCGTTGCATCTTCTCACACTCTGACTTTGATTCTTTGTTTTTTAAAGAAAAGGGTTGGTAATTTTGGTCTTGGGCTTTAGAGCCCGTTCATGTTGAGATCTGCCATTCACCACCAGTGTTTTTTAACCGCACCCTTTTTTGTTTTTTGTTGAAACTGTGTTGTTTTAAGAAAGGGAAGATGGCTCATCAGTCCATGTCTTTGCTAATAGTACACACACACCCTACATCCAGTGCCTCCCCCCATTCTCTTCTTAAATTCTCTCAATGTTTTGTAAAACCAATTTTCATTTTATTTTTACTTCTAACAAGTTTAATATTTAATTGATTCTGTTTTTTATATATATATCTTCATGTTAATTTTATTTCAATTTCATTCCATTTTCATATTTGGGCCAATGACATAAAAACATCGTAATTTGTTGATTATTGCAAATCAATAGATTTTGATTATATGAGGCCATATTTTCTTTTTTGGTTGGTCAATGAAAGTTTAATAAAAAGATTATCGATTTTATCGATTTAAATCTTGATTTAGACGAGACCACCTTTATTTTCACTTCAAGTCAATTTTCTTTTTGGGCCAATGATCTCACAAAAATCATGTTTTGTTGATTTATCAAAATCAATAAATCTCTTGATTAGTATGAGGCCACCTTTTATTTATTTTTATTGGTCGATAAAAGTTAAATATCGAGATTACCGATTTACCGATATAAATCTTGATTAAATACGAGACCAACTTTATTTTTCACTTGGAGTCCATTTTCTTTTTGGGCCGATGATATCACAAAAATCATGACTTGTCGATCTATTCAAAATCATTAAAGTCTTGATAAATATGAGGCCACTTTTTATTTATTTTTATTGGTCGATGAAAGTTAAATATCGAGATTATCGATTTACCGATATAAATCTTGATTAAAGACGAGACCAACTTTATTTTCATTTCGCGTCTACTTTTAGCTTCATTTTCATTTTTGATCAATGAAGTCTTTCTATTCACGAATGTTGTTTATCGAAGCGATCAACCTTCATTATTTCAAATATGTAGTGAGTGATCATCGAGATCTCTTTCTATACTTTGGGATCGTGATAGGTTACATTCGAATAATTAAAGAAAGTTTGTGATTAAGACGAGATCTCCACCTTTTCTTTTCGTGTGGCACGATTTTATTAGAGAATGATCCTCGATATCATTTCTCCAACGTGTCTTAGCACAAAGATCGAACTGTGCATCCTCCTATAGTAGGGTCTTCCTCATAGACCGTGCTACGACGGTTTAGCACTACATTGGACCCGATTCACCGATCCAATAAGTTAATCATCAATCACTGACTTTACTTTATGTCAATATTATCTTGATTTTATTTTCTGTCAAATATTATCCTGATTATTATTCTTGTTCATATTATTCTTGTTCATATTCATATTGTTCACTGTATATTCATACTTGACTCATTTGACCCTCTTTCCAAAGGAAAGTTTTTTCACTTTGACTCCTAAGTCACAATCCATTCACATTTCACCTTGGCCTCATAAGAGCCATTTTCCTCTTAGTTTATTAATAGGATAGAGTTATCGTGAACTCTATGTGATTCTCACCATCATGAGAACTCACTTTCCCTTTACTTAGACTTATATAGTTATCGTGAACTCTATGTGATTCTCACTATCATGAGAACTCACTTTCCCCTTTTAACGTAGACTTAGAGAGTTATCGTGAACTCTAAAAAGAGCTCATACTCATTTCTCCTTGGAACTTTGACCATAGTCAATGATTCCTCTTTCACCCTTAGTTAGGTGAACTACGGTTGCTCTGATTCTTTAGTCAGATACGTAGGCACAAGATGCGACGTCTTGGCGAGCAAACTTAGTGTACATACCTAGGTCTTTACCTTACCTTAGCATAGATATCTTAGCAAGCAAACGTAATATAACACAAACTTAGCAAGAGGTTCCTATAGAGTACTACAGATACTTAGGGTGCTAATACCTTCCCTTTGTATAACCAACCCCCGAACCTTAGATTTTCCCCCTTTAGGTTTTTTAACGGTCTTGAACCTTTCCTTTTGATAAATCAAAGTCGGTTGTAAAAGAAATATGATGCAAGTTAATTAATAGCTTGTTATCCGATTTTCACCGCAACACTCGGTCATTAATAACATTCTTCCAAAAACGAACTTCTCCATTTTGGTTAAACGTGATAACAAGCCTTTCAATTCTTCTGATCTTTTCACCCTCTAGGATGTCTTCATCTAACCAGCGTATCAGTCTCCTCTTGAGATGTTCTAACGTCATTGTATTCCAGAGGCGAATCTTCATTGGAGGTTTGACTGAGGAGAAAATTAAATTGACATTTCTCTTCGTGATATATGGAACCTGATAGATATATGAGGATGACGAAGAGGAAACTATTTTAACTAAAAAATAAAAGAATGAAGTGCAAAGTAAATTGAGATGTTGCTGCATATACAAGTGTGTGTGTGTGTATGTATATATATATATGCGCCATATGATATGGTCTTGTGCTACTCATATAATACCAATGCGCCATATGATATGACTATGATATGACGTATATGTATAAAACCAAATATATTTGTCATGTTATATGGCTCATCCTTGTTAATTTATATCGAAAATACGCCATTTTAGTAAATTTTTTAAAAATGTGATTATTTTAGAATTTTTGTTGAATATATAGGTTATTTAAAAAAAAAAATCTGAAAAAGAGCAGTAAAATAGAAAAAGAAACTAACGTGGACAGAAAGTCATTAACAGTAGAATTGGGGGAACTACAAGAAACCAATCCCTAGTCTCTCAAACCTCCGATCCCAAACCCCAGTCACGCCAACTACCCACACCGCCGCGTTCCGACTCGATTCCGACTACCACATCACAACCTTGCTCCGCCACGGTAAGACTTTTTCGTTTCGGCTTTTAATTTTGCAATCAACTAACTATTCCTTCCGCTCGTTTTGTGTTGTTTTTCTCATTTCTGAGCGAATTGCGATCCCTATTTGTTCGATTTACTCCGAGCTGTGATTCCTCTTACATTGTGTATATTGTCTGTGTTGTTTTTGATTTTGATTTTGTGTTAAATAGTCTCTTTTCGGTTTGTTTATAGCATTTGGGTTAGGTTTATTTTTGCCGCTTTTTGCTTTTTGTTTTAGTTTGTTTGCTTCTGATTTAAGTTTCTTTCTTCTGTTTCTACCATTTTTCACCCTTAGAATTTAGATATTGGGTTGTGTTCTTTCAATATGAATACTTTTAGGGCTGAAAATAGTGTAGATGATAATGATGATGATATTCAGATTTTGGATGAGGATGTGACTGCTTTATAAGTAACTAGGTTGTCTTGGGTGAGTGGCTAGTTTTTGTTTTTGTTGTTTGATTTGTTTACTTGTTCATTTGGCTTGATTTGTTATGTTCATTTTTTTTTTGGGTCAAGTGCTAAGTTCATTGCTGTGATAGTTGGTGTTTGAATTGTTAAATGAGTTTGGAATCAAAGTCAGTCATCGCCACCTCAAGTTCAAAAGCTTTAACAGGCTAAGTTTGTTTGTAATTTTTTAAATCATGTTATGACTTGTGATAGATGCACCAGAGATAAATTTCTGATTAATATTTTTTTTTGTTGCAATTTTTCACATATTAAAGCTGAACAGTTCACCTGAACCGAATCAAACCAAATTATATATCATTTGGTTAGCTTGGTTTGGTTCCAGTCACAAAGTTTGAATTAAACTGAGTCAAACCAACTCCTGCATATTTTTTTTATTCTTATGAACAATCACCGTTATATGTACCGTCATCTCCACGGCCATGTTCTTCATCTGCTTCTTGTTAACAATTTTCAGTGTTGTGTTTTCCAGTCCTATCCATCATGACTAAAGAACACGCAAATTGGTCTCCATATGACAACAATGGAGGGTACTCTCTCTATCCTCTACTCTGTTTAGTGAACTGTTTTACAGTTATCTTTTTAATATTGTCATTATTTGTAGATCTTGTGTTGCCGTTGCCGGATCAGACTACTGTGTGATTGCTGCAGATACGAGGATGTCCACTGGTTACAACATCCTCACTCGTGATTACTCAAAAATCTCCCACTTGTACGCCATTTCTCATTTTACACAACTTTTTGATTTTGAAATTTTAAAGTTTGCTGCAACCCATTTGTTTTTGTATTATTGCAAAATTTAGCAGTGTTAATTTTCTTGATTACAGCATTAGCCAAAGGGCATTCTTTTTTAGTTATGTTAATGTTGATCTTGAAGGATGTTAATTATAAACTAAGTTTTTGGGGTTTGTGTTTTGTTTCATGACAGAGCTGAGAAATGTGTTATGGCTTCTTCTGGTTTTCAAGCTGATGTGAAGGCTTTGCAGAAGGTTTTGTCTGCTAGACATTTGGTGAGTCTAAGAGTCTCAATCCTTGTAACAGCAAAATAAAGAAATAATACTTTTTAGATTGTAAACATTTTCAGGATGACTTAGCATGTTTTTATTATGTTTGCACACTTCACTATGTTGATTACTTCTTGGAAATCATTTCTTGTTAAGAAGTTTGAAAGAGAACTTTGCTCAGTTCAAAATTCTTTCTAGCTTCTATATTTGTAACATGACTGATTTAGAACTGCAGAAGAATAAACCCAGACTACTCTAGGGTTAATTTGGTTTGGGTTTAGATATTCTAATAAGAAACTAAAAACTCAATATTCTTAGGAATGCAACACTGGTATTGAATATTTACATTGATGGTTTATTTATAGGCTCCCATGGTAACCCAAGACCTTAGTATAATCGTCCTTTAAGTAAGTTTAACTATAACTAACTTGGTATATAGAGTTAGTTAAATTGATTAATTGACACCAATCATGACATAATGCTTGTCCTGTATTAAGTTTTAAAGATTGAGATTGACCATTCACCCTATACTTGTTTTATTGTTTTGTACAAAAAAATTCTTTGATCTCCCTTTTCCTAAAATTATTGGACTATATTGGTCAACCATCATTTGTAGTGTACCTAAATACACATGCTCACACTCCTTGCCATCTTTTCTATATAGAAGTTAGCCTCTGTTTTCGCTTGTTTCCGCGTCCATGAGGCTAAAAAACATATGTCTGGCCAATGTTCCTACTTAGAACTTCTTGCTTTTTCAAGTTTTCTTTGCGTAGGGATGCAAGAAATACCCTCCAAACTGGTTGTCAAACACGCACTTAGTCTATCTGTTGGACTTTCCTCAGTCTGTTCTGTATGTCTTTTTTGGAAATATTACTTTGCGACATATCTAATTTTGGAGTTAGCTCAATGTTTATTTTAAGATGTATGAATAATTGAAAAGTTTTTGGAATATTGTGCTTGATTGATTTGATGATAATTGCATTGCACCATTTATCAAGGCTTCTGGCCTTTTATCAACATATATAACCTGATTATTTATGTTGTCAGATGTTAGTTAGAAATTTAGTGAAAATTGTGTTGTTTGATTCATTAACTGTTGTGTTCTTCTGGTTGAAATGACACTATTGATTCTGAATGCAGACATATCAGCACCAACACAACAAGCAAATGAGCTGCCCTGCAATGGCTCAGTTGCTTTCAAACACACTTTATTACAAACGCTTCTTTCCTTATTATTCTTTCAATGTGTTGGGCGGCCTTGACAGTGAAGGTGCACTATTTCCAGCTTTCTATTCTTGTTCATATCCTATTTTGTATTTGCTCACTCAAACTTCTACTTCAACCTAAAATAGGAAAGGGATGTGTTTTCACATATGATGCTGTTGGTTCCTATGAGAGGGTGGGATATAGCTCTCAGGGTTCTGGATCAACTCTCATTATGCCTTTTCTTGATAACCAACTGAAGTCCCCCAGCCCACTCCTTTTGCCTGCCCAGGTGAAGTTCTTAAATTTGTGTTTTTGTTGAAATATTTGATCGCTTAAATTGTGTTTGAGTAAGCACCTCTACATTAAAATATGATTTTTTTTTTTTTTTGCAGGATGCTGTTACTCCACTGTCTGAAACAGAAGCAGTTGATCTGGTCAAAACTGTTTTTGCATCTGCAAGTGAGAGAGATATATACACTGTAAGTTTGTTTACATGTGAAAATGGATTGTCTGCTAGAACACATTCACACTATTGCGGATTTGAGTCGTTCAATCTTTATCAAACAATCCACATTTTGACTTATTGTTTAAGACCTGTTTTGCAATGCCGAAATACAAGCAGTCCTATTAAAAACATGCGGTGGAAATCTCGTGACTGAATGCAGGATTATTTTGATGACTGCAGAAAATTTGGGTCCTTTTACATAATTGTCATTTGACATTAAGACACAAGCTCTAAACTTACTTTGGATGTATGTTTTTACAGGGGGATAGAGTTGAAATTGTCATCCTAAACGCCAGTGGTATTCATCGTGAATTCTTGGAGCTAAGGAAAGATTGAAGTCTTTATGCAGACATTTATGTTCATGATAGACTTGTACTTGAATGTTTGGAGTGCTCCTAAATTTTGAATGTGGTCAGGGTTTTCCCTAGCCAAAAATTCAGATTTGCCTTCAAATTTGAACTATTTCTAGTCTGCTGACATTGTAACGAGACTGTGCTTTTTTACTTTATATCTGCATTGGATGTTATCCGAGCCATTTCTCAACTCTATTCAAGTCTACTGTGTTGAAAAATGAATAGCATAAAATATTTGGCTTATGTTAATGTTATCTCAAATGAAATCAACTTCAGCTCTTCAGTAGTAGTGTGTAGTTAAGCATAGTAAAGGATAAGTAAACCATACAATTCCTAATATATAATGAAGAGTACTGCCAAGGTCTCATCCAAAATGGTGGAATCCACATTATTTCAAGGCATTAGTATGGTATGGGGTGTTAAAAAGATAGTATCGAAGATTTCATTCATGATTAATAACATGTAGTTCTACTTTAACCATCGTCCAATCCTTACTTAAAATTATTATGACTTGTGTTTAATATTGCAAAAAAAAATTATTATGACACTTCCATCATTTATATGGTTAGTAATTTTGTTTGTCACTTCATTTATAATCCTAGGTGTCATCTTCTATCTAAGGTCCTTTGGTTATCACGAGCGCTAAACAAATAAACCTGTCTAAGAGATCAAATGACGCACAATAGGTTATACATTTTGAAGTATCATTGCTAGACGAAAACAATTATTTAATATTTTTTATTGATGAACATAAAAGAATGTTGTGGTTGCTATACACTATCAAATTCAAGAGTATATCTTAAAGAAATTTGGGTCATTTTATATCAATGATGGCATAAGACATGAAGTTTCTTCACTCTATACTCCTGATCATAATGGTCTAGCAGAGAGAAAAAACACGAAGATAATAAACATGGTCAAAGTTTATTCTAAACATATTTTTTCATATTCTAATTTTAATCTAAACATATCCTTTATGCTACCATCCTTATTTCTTATGCACAAGTTCATACCTCTAAAAATTCAAAAAAAGTAATTACAGTGTCATATTTGAAACTTGGCAAACATATGATATTGGACTTTTATAGGATGTTTGTAAGAGCAATGTAACAATGATTAATATAATAAAATTTATGTCGATCATCCCATCATTTTTGGGTAAACACAAATTAAGATGAAAAAATGACATATAACAAAAGATTATATAACAGATAACACAAAATATAAATGAAAAAATGACAAATGATATACTTTCATTATATTAATTTGTGCTAGCTCATACTTTCCTGCAAATCATCATTTTTCTTGGGTTATTTGAGAGAAAACCAAATGTCTAAGTACATTTATATTTTAGATGTTATTGTAAATGGCATAATAATAAGTTATTATCACTAAAAGAATTTTGAATTTCTAAGTTACAGAGGAAAAGAATTTGGTTGGGACCTGGGGGTATAAATAACAAATTTTTATTTACACATCCTGCATTTTAAAACCAAAATTAATATATACAAGTACAATGAGACAGAGACATTGGATTAACATTAAATTATTGGTGAAGGTTTGGTAGAGTCTGAGTTAAGAAGCCTCTGTTTGATGGGGTCTTGTACGGGTAAATTGGCGGGTAAATTGGTTTTAGATCGCTCCGCTTGAGTTGCATGTATGAGAACTTCCATAACAACAGTGACAATGACCATGAAAAGCACAGTAAATGCAAGTCCTTTCCATGTGGAGAGTAGTGAAGACCATTGGAAGAATTTAACAAGAAGAAAGCCGAGGAAACTTGACCAACAAGCCACAACCTGCAGTAGTTCAATTGGAATCATATTCATCATTAAAATTTATCATAGATGAATTCAATCATTCACTTTACGCCGAAACTTACAAATATTGATCTTTTAGGCCGACGGGTTTCATGAAGTTCTAGCTCACTGAATATCTCTGTTGTATTATATTTCTCGAGTAAAGCATCCTGATAAATAGTTGAGAAAGTAAAAAAGAATAGCACTTAACCAACAAATTTTCTACTACTAGAACATATAAGAATCTAGATTATTTGTATTAATAATACCTTGGCAACAAAAGCATCTGTGCACCATTGCGCAATGCCTTCGGGTGTTTCTGGAAGTTCCTCTACTCTGTGTCGTTGAATTTGAACTTTCACCTGCAAAAGAGCATAGCAGCATAAATATATTTTTAGATTGAGAAACTGGTAGCTATAACAACATTTAACAAGACATTGCTTTTTTTTATCGTCAGGCGAGGTTTTCAATTGCCTTACCGAAGAAGGAATGCCTTTAAAAATTCTCAGCAGTGTAGGTGAAGGCTCTCCCTTTGGAACTGTAAATGTGCAATCGTAAATGGCTGGAATGTACGTTCGCGTTTCTTGTACAATCGTCACAAAACCCTGGAGAAAGATCATCAACAATGAAAGATATCAAACTAATGAAACAAAATCAAGGTGTACACATTCTCGTTTTCTTCTATCCAAACAAACCCTAATTATCAATCTTATTATAACCTTAGTACGAGGAATCAAAACATTTTTAGGTACGGTCATCCCCCTTGAAATTGCAAACTCTTGAGCTGCTAACAGTTTCGTGTGTGTAAATCGAGTTCCTTCAACGAAAAGAGCCACCCAAAAAGGCACTGGTTTGTGTTCAAGTTGCTTAAAACGCGACTGCCAATAAAATTCAACAGATTCATAAATACAAAATTCTAATAACAAACATTACACTTATCACATGATCAATTTGGATTTAGTTGAGTTACCTTCAATGCTTTTTCATCTTTAGCCCAATTTCTTTCTAGAAACAAAAACTCAGCAAACCACATCGACCAACCTATAACCTACATAGATTCAACGTTGCGATTTCATCTAACCAAACACCTTAATTCAATTCCAAATTTACAAACAACAAAGAGCGATTCAAAGAAACACACAGGCAGGTATTTAAATTCTTTCTTCATAACGGCGACAGTGCTCCCAAGACAACCCGTGCGCTGTGCCAAAACCCATCCAATAAGCCAATCAATATCACTCCTGTGATTACATATCAGAAGTGCATTTTCTTTACCTGAAATTTCAACAGATAAAATCACAAATTTCTTAAAAATCCTTTCACACTACTTAATTTTCAACAAATTAGTTAACAATCAATCACCTTACCCAAAAATTGAAATGTTTCTGAATCTGCATACAACTCAACCTAAAACCAAAAACTCATCAAATTAATAATTTATAAACAACAAATTAATACAATTTAAGCTAACTAATCAAACTAACACCTTCACGCCCGCCCACCAATCAACCAGACATATGAGCTCCAACCATAGCGACTCCGTAAGCACTTTGTTTACTTTTCTGTAACAATATTTCGAAATCGGACTAACAAACACAAACAAAACCGCCTGCAAATGCATAACAATAAATATATTCACGTAAGAATTATGCTATTTCGATTCGACATGGACAAATCCACTTCTCAAAACCTAAGAATCGCAACATCAATAATTCAGCATTTGGATGCAGATTTCAACCGGTGAAAGTGAAACATACAAAAGTGAAATTTATGATAACAATGTTGAATATAAGTTTATGAGAATGAATTAACAAACCGAAAAAATTGATATGATAATGAAGATTGTGGATTGAATTGTATGAAATACCTGAATGACATTGATGATGAGACCTGAAAGAATGAAAATGATTCCTACAGGAAGAATAACCATTGTGGCCGGGAACGCCATGGCATTCTACAAGGAGGAGGAAAGAGAGATATAAGATTGAAAAGTGTTGTGATTTGTGAAATTGTGATGAATGAATGAATGAACAGGTGTGCCACGCTGGGTTATGGAAGGAAGTTGAAATTGAAAAATGATTTAAATTTTGTGTGTGTGGATATTTCCATTTCGAGAAACAATAATGTTTTTTCTTTTTAATTGCAATTTTAAGGGTGATACTATTTTTAGAATATTTTATTATTATTTTTGATGTGTTGATTTGTCTTTTTTTAATAAAGTGTTGTTTGAAAGGGGTATCTTAATCATGATAATTATGATAACAGATAGTAATGTCGACCAAACAAATGAGTCAATACCACGTGGAAATGATAAGTAGCTACTACCGGTTCAGCAAGACTGCTATCAAGTAGGGCAGGACAACGGGCTGGGTTGGGCGGTTTTAGGTCCAAAAGCCTCAACCATCCCAACCCGCGGTTGAACAATATAGATTCAATTTCGCCCATTTTTTTAATTGGTTTGGACGGGTTGGGTTACGACGGATCACGGGTTAATATAATCGGTTAAATCGGGTTATTAGGTTGATTTTTTGTTAAGCCCAATAACACATTTTAAGATACAAACTAAACCCAACATAAATCCAAATTACAAAGAATTTAAATTCAACAAAGCCAATGACCTATCATTCAATATTCTATCAATGACCTCAATAAAATTCAACATAAATTCGAATTACTTCAAAATAGATTCAACATCAGTATAAATCCAAATTACAACAAGTTACTACAACTTATATATATAACTACTATCAATGGCCTTCTATATTTATCTTTAATCAACTTTCCCAGGGCCAAGTTGTTCTTGCTGTGATTGTGGTTGGACTCTTGTCCAAAGTTTCTAGCATTAGCAAGTTGTATTACATATGAAGTAAACATCCAAAGTTACTAAAACATATGAAGTAAACATCCAAAATTAGTATGAACAAGAGGGAACAATAAATTTCCCAAAATTCCTCATTTGATGCTTCATCCAAGTCCATAACCAGAGATGCTATTTAACTAACCTGGCTTCACTTGTTTGACCATAACAGAATTTAGAATAATAGGTTTATTAACAGAATAACAAGTAAAGTAAAGTAAAGTTCATATTAACAGAATAACCTGGCTTTTCATATGATAATACACTCTAATGAACTAACAAGTAAAGCTCATAACTAAATTTTCATGTAAATCATTTAAAGCAGTAATGTGTTCCTTTTACCTGCAGAAGCTTTTCACACCCATTGTTATTCAAAAGCTTCTTCTCATGAAACTTTAGCTTTCTCATGAAACTTTAGCTTCCTCATGAAACTGTAATAACTTCAGAAAATTTAACTCAATGTGCCAGAAAATTCTTGACCACTGAAGCACAATTGGAGCCATTATTTCCTGAAAATTAGGCACATATTCTAGATCAGAATAAATGTGTCTTAGAAGCAGTCAGAAACATTGATCGGCGTCATTGAAGAAACATTGATAATAGAAATAAACTCTTGAGGATGAAATACTTGAACTGTATAAATCTAAAATCATAGCACAAATAGGAGATAAATTTGCAAAAGCAACATAATGTATTTACTTCATAGAAGAAAAGTAGACAACAGATTTGCAAAAGCAACATAATGTATTTACTTCATAGAAGAAAAGTAGACAACAACAAGTTACTTGTCAATATTTACTTCATAGAAGAAAAGTAGACAACAAGTTACTCATCAATATTTGCTATGTTCGTCTAAAAACAGATAGAAATATTATCAAGAAACATATGAACAAAGAAAAGAGCTTCTAATATAAGATAAGGACAAACGTTTCACTTTTGTGTAATAATGCCAAGGAACAGTTGGCACATGCGTTTCAAAAGCTTCTGCTAGGACATGCGTTTTGAACCACTTAAAAACTTCAAATTCTGCTCCTCTCTTTCCTTCCATTCTGCTCCTATCTATGCATAAACAGTAAGAAAAAATAAACATGATTGTTCATCAATAATCCTTCAAAATCTACATTGGAAAAATCTATCATTGTACAGACTCCGCCATTGTACAGAAAATGCCATTGACAAAATATATATTGTACATAATCTACATTAAAATTAAAATTCTACATTAAAATTCAAAACTAAATGAAGCACCTGTTATTGTATAGAATCTGCCATTGACAAAATATATATTGTGCATTTGGCCATTGAGTAGTGACAAAATATAAGTCACATATGACTTCAAAAAATATAGTTGAACTGAAAAAATTAAACAAGAAAAAAATTAAGCTTAATATAGTAATAAGTAAATCAAATTAATAAAGTAAATATACCTCCATATTGATCAAGCACAACCAGAAGGTTATGGCTAAGACTGTGAAGTTCCTCTTCATGTTGTAGAAGAAATTTCTTCAAACTCTGAAATCATGAAATAAACATTTTTTTAGAAATATTTAAAATTTCTGAAATAAAGATATAACATTTTTTAGAAATAATTTTACCTACTATAATATCTTCAGAAAGTTCAAAATCTTCCATGAGTTCATGTCTTTAAAATAGGTAAAAGACGGGTTTAACCAATTCTGGGTGCAAATTCATGCCTCTGCCATTTCAGATTTTAGGGAGCTCCTATAAGTTTCTAAGACTCTCCCTCCTGTGCTGAATGCACTTTCAGATGCAACTGTAGACACTGGTGTGGAAAAAATATCTTTAGCTATTGTTGATAAAATAGGATATTATGCTGAATTGTGTTTCCACCACACAAGAAAGTCAAATTTAGGATCCCTTTTGACACACTTACTAGAGTAAAAACTCCCAAGCTCATTTTGTTGATCAATCGAGTCTTGTTCCTCTAAATGTTGCTCAAAAGCATCAGCTCTAGCCATTAGTGAAGGACGACCAGCAGCTATTTCTTCATTAGAAACATTGGTTTCATCACTACCAAGAGGTTGTCTATTATGCTTTTGGTCAATATGTGGGCAGCACACCTCATATGAAAACATTTTCCACCCCCCATCATCCCATTCATAGTTGATATTTTTCTATGCAAATATGCTACAACTACATCATTTGAAGTTGCATTATCAACAGTTATGGTAGACACATTCCTAATTCCCCAATCCCTTAACACTTCTTCAATCTTCCTACCTACCTTGTCACCTTTGTGGTTCGGAATAACTGTGAAGCTTATAATTCTTTTTTTATAGCTCCATTCGTTATCCACAAAGTGTGCAGTAAGGGTCAAGTAGTTTTGATTTTGGATAGAAGTTAAGCAATCAGTAGTAAGTGCTACTCTATTGCAGTCGGACTTGAAGAAGGCTTTAAGCTTTTGTTTCTCATCTAAGTGTAGCTGAAAACAGTCTCTAGCTACTGTACGCCTAGATGGAATGGTAAACTGGGGCTGCATTACTTTAGAATAATACTTAAAACCTTCACCCTCAACTGCACTAAATGGTTGTTCATCTAGAATCACAAAAATTGACAAAGCTTTTCTACAAGCTTGTTTGTCAAATTTGGAGCTAACATGACCCAAACTAGATCCTTCTACAGATGGGTATGTAAGAATAGTTTGGGTGGGATCAGTGGTTCTAGGCTTCTTTGCACATTTTAAAATATGATGGTTCATGTTAGTGGTGCCATGAGTCCTAGGGTCACATAAGTATTTTTTGTGGCAGTGTTTACAAGCTGCAGTTGGTGTATCAACTAAGTCGTCCGGTAATCTAATAAAGTGTTCCCAACAAGCAGATGATTTCCTAGAACCACTTGCACTAGCTTTCCTCTTCTTTGAAGGTTGAGTATTAACTAATTCAGGTCCAACAACTTCAGTTGTTGCTGCTGAACCAACTTCATTCATGACAAATTGAGTAGGTATAATTTGATTAGGTTGACCCATCACTGAAAAATGAAGGAGCCGTAATCAACAAACCATCACAGAAAGACAATTAAATAGCTGATAATGACACATTTTACTACTTGGCCAATGCGGATAATATCCTTAAATAGGTTGAGTATCAACAAACCAGGTTCATATAAGAATGCAAATATAAGCATTCACATAAGTTATAGGTTCAAATAAGGTTGTGGTAACAGGCAGCACCGAAGACATTCATTCATGTTTTATTTGGACATGTTAACTGCACATTTTATTTGGACAGGCAGCACCAGAACACAAGTATATAATTACAGGTCTATACTACTGCTACTGCACATTCTTTAAAGAATCATTGCATTGCACATTCTTTAATCATATCTCAAGTCTATACTACTGCTACTTTTTTGAGTCCAAACACCACATGTGTACATAATTACAGGTTAGTGCTTATGCATACAACATCACACAAAGTCATATGTTACTGCTTATGATTCACAACACAAGTTTCTCAAACAATAAATCACAACACAAACTATCCAACAATAAATCACATATAATCTATGACTTCAGTACAAGATGCATTCACTGGTTTCACTAACAAGGCAATACCACTTTCCTTTTTCCATTTGAAGTTCTACATTTTGAGTTTGGACCAAATATTAAATTCAATTAATGGGTTAAAGTTGTGTCTAAACAAACTACTGAATTAACAAATTATATCACATGGGATTTAAAGTGTCAAAGTTGCGGGATACCACCATATTATCTTGTTACATTAGTCTTTACAGTCTAAATTATTTATACAATAAAATAAGATTGTGTGTTTGCAAATCTTTATTAACCATATAGTGATTATTATTATTAATTTTTTGAAAGAAAGCATTATAACTTATATAGTATATATCTATACATTTTTGTGAAGTTATTTCTAATTTAGTATGAGCATGTTGCGTCTTTATTGTGGGTGATGGCAGAGATGAAGTGGGGACTGCTTTGTCTCGTTGTCTCTCTTTCCTTCGTCCTTTTTTTCTAATTTTTTTCTAATAGAATTCCAATGTCTTTTATACACAATATATACTACTAAATTCCAATGGTTGATTTGGTTTGCAAGTAATTGCCAAGACCAACATTGTATACTCACAGAAGTGAAGAATTAGTATATCCATATTGAGGATGTAAGATATTATTTATAGAGATTAAACTATTGATTCTTGTGTAACAATAAGAAATTTTGTTGTCTGTGTCAGAAATTACAAGTATTGGAGATATTCAAATCCATTTGTATCATTCCTATCTTCCACATTTTTTTCATACAGAATGTCATTCCTACTATTAGGTTTGAAGACAACTTAATTAGACGTCAACTAATCAAATATAATCTATGACTTACAGTTAAATTGCCCTCCACTTTGACCGCCACTTTGACCTTGATCCATCTATCCAAATCAAAATTTCTTTCTAGCTCAATCCCAACCTAACAGTAGAAGTGAAGATAGTAGAAGTCAAAATTACTTACTAAAAGTTACATTCACAGTAACAAATCCGAACGAAAACACAACAGAGAAAATAATACAAAACAAAAACAATCCAAAAAAGTCTTCAAACCTTTTGCTATCCCTATCACCAAAAAGATTTCAGCTTGGATTCAAACTTCCATTCAAATCTTTAGTTATTCCTAACACTAACAAGATCAGAACTTTGGTAAGAAATAGATAGAAATTACAAGCCACAAAATCATACTAAGCAAAACAATCAAAAGAAAATGTTCAAACCTTTAGATGAAAAAGTCTTCAAAATTTCGATGTCACCTTTGATTCAAAGGTCCAAAACTCTTCAAACCTTCATAAGAAATCACAAAGATGAGTTAGAAAAGAAGTGAAACGGATTCATGGATAATAAGAGTCAGAGATGTGAGTTAAAACCTCAAGCGAATCAGTGAGCGAATCGGTGGCGATCGGTGAGAAGAAGGGGAGGGACGGTGGAGGTCTGCTAGGGTTTCTTTTCGTGTTAGAGAGAAAACGAGAAAGGAAATAAAAGTGGAATGAGGGAAATGAATGTTGGTTGAGTGTATTACCCTTTCCACTTACAAAATAGGACAGTATTACCCCCTACACTTGGGCGGGTCAGGGTACCCGTGGGTCATCTTTTAGTACCCAACCCGCCCATATTAACCCCCTAAAAACCGGAAATAGCAACCGCCTGACCCGTTGGGCCGAATTAACCCGCCCAATTTTCATTTTTTTTTCGGTTTCAAATGGGTTGGGCCAGTTGGGCGGTTCTTGTCCACCCCTACTATCAAGCTTCAATTAATGTTTTTGGTGGTTATTTTATTTAGCCACATTAATAACAAATATTGGAGGAGTTTTTCCATGGAATCCTTTGTTTTCGTGCCATAATTGGTCAAGTTACTTAAATTGTTGTTTTGAGATATTTTTACTGAAGGGCAAAGAGCCACTAATGTGAAGGAGAGAATGAACATTAATTAAAAAGAGATTTGTAAAATTCTCTCTTGAAAGAGGAAACTGATTGCTTCCAAATATCACGATGGATGAGAAACTTTTTCAAAAACTGTGTAACATTTAGTGGCGGTGCTAGTCATTAAACTCTTTGGAAAGAACGTTGTCTATCATTTGATGAAGGATAGTTTAAAAAAGATGTGAGAACTTACCGGAGAGTTTGAGATCATGGACGTTGACAATTGTCTCTTTATGCTCAAGTGCAAACTGCTCGCAGAAAGGGAGAAAATTGTGTCTGAAGACCCATGGATGTTGTTTGACTATTATTTGGTAGTGGCTCGATGGACTCCAGACTTTGCATCTCCCCTCGCAAAATTAAAGCCTTTAGTTTGGATTCGATTTCCATGGCTTAACTTATTGTATTACGATGAAAGTGTCATTCTTGGTTTGACATTTGTTGTGGATACTCCTGTTAAGGTAAATACTAATACCCTGAATGTAGAGAGGGGAAGGTTTGCGAGAATTTGCATGGAGATTGATCTGACCTTGTCGATTGCCGAAAAGGTCTAATTTAATGGCCACTGGTACACCGTGCAATATGAAAGTCATCACATTATTTTCTCCAATTGTTGATGTTATGGACGTCACACCCGTGATAGTAAGAAAACACCACATAATCTGACACAATCAGTCATTCCTATGGTGGCATAACCAAGAGGTCTGCTGGAAAATGATGATGTCCATGAGCAAAGACTTACAGAACTGCATCAGGAAGTGGGCGATGATAGCGCCGAAATTGTAGCAAAAGAATCTGGAAAAATAAATGCGGCTCACGGTGATTGGCTGGTAGTGTAGAGAAAAAAAATGCAACAAAAGAGTCTGTTATAGTCCAGGGAAATACTTTATTCAATAATGCGCCTAGAGATCCGGGGAGTTTTAAAATGAAGGAGATTGATGTTTCATTAAAAGGAATAAACGTTGACAACAAAACTGTTGGACCCGATCAACTTGACACAATTTCCAAGAAGCGACAATTTGATAAGTGTGGATCCACCCCAGATGTGCGTCAGCCAACACGCAGAGGGGACCCACGCACAAAGGCCAAGTCTTCCATTTTGGAACCACGTCATGCTATTAGTGAGTATTTGCATAAAACTGGGCCAACTTTTAATTCCTACATGACACAAAAGGGTGTGCCTAGCATTTCTAAATACACCTCCATCATTCCTATGGTAAATTTAGGTTTGGAGACCATCACACAATCTAACATTCCACATTTTGAACCGACAATAAGTCAGGCAGATGGAAATAACCAATGCACTATGGATTATAGTGTTAGTCAAGAAGAGGAAGTTGTTCATGAAACTCCCATTGAATGGGAGCCTACTACATAAATTGTCTCGAGTCCGAGACTTGTTAGTCACCTTCATCAACTGGAAAAGTTATGATAGGTTTCAAAGAAGTCACCCTGATCTCCTAGAATATCAGGGGAGCTTCTAATAATAAGGCTAAAAGACACATGATATATTTGATTAGAAAACACTCTCCAACATTTTAAATCATTATGGAAACACACATTGATTTTCATAAGACCAAGTCCTTTTGAAACATAACTTGATATATTAGTGTTCACTACGTGAATGCACATGGTCAATCCGAGGGCATTTTGGTGTTAAAGCATAATGGTAGTAACATAGTAGCTGTCGTGCATGATGTCTTTATGGATACAATTACTATCAAGCTATCATTGGGAACTTCCTTTAGGTATGTAACTAGAATTTATGTTGATTCGGTGTCCACTTCTCATCTTGACCTGTGGCTCCACCTCATTTACTGAAGGAACGCTATTGATGGTCCTTGGATGTTGATTGGAGACTTTAACGACATCATTCATCCAAGTGAACAAAAATAAGGTAATATTAGTCATTCTATGGTAGTTTCTTCATCGAATTTCATTGATAAATATAGTTTAGTTGAAGTAGACATGACTGGTGGGAAATTCATTTGGATGCACGCTTTGAAGACAGGATAACGTCTGCATTGATGCACCGCCGCCGTTACAACGGTTGGAATGTCGCTTGTTGAGCTCATGACCGACATTGGTGTCGGGTTGGTGGGGTATAGTACCCGACCTTGTAAGAACTCGGCTGATGGGAGTCAGGCTCCCTGACCGGCCCGGGTTGTGCATGATACTGGTTTAGCTCTCTACATTATACGACCTTTCCTGCTACCATAGTCTGGTCCGTGCTTACTCTTATTCGACTATGCAACTCGACATTAAATATATTTGGCATGTACAGTTATAACTGGCTCAACAGACTTGAATTTGTTCATAATACAATAGACAATAACTCTAGGAAGTAAGTGTGGCATATTCCTGCTCCTAAGGATGTGAAATTCTTCCTTTGGACGACTTTATATAAGTCCCTTCCTACGACATCAATATTGTTTCATCGTGGTATGCTTTAGACGAATCGTTGTCCTAGATGCATTGAGAACACTGAAACGACTCTACGCTGCTTGACAGACTGTGAATTTGCTACTCTCTTTTGAAAATCTATTGGCTTCTTGGACCCACTATTCTTTCAAGGGGATTGTTTATATGATTGGATTAGACATGACATCAACGATGACTCTATCTTTTTGGTAGTTTGCTGGTGGTTGCTCTAACACCCTAGTTTTTTTAAACTAATTTATTTTATTGAGTTTTATGTGCTTAAATGATTTAATAGAATGTTATATGTGGTTGAGTATAATTTATATAACTTATCACAATTTCTGGATTAATTAAAATAATAGAAAATTGGATAAAATAATGAAATAGTGAGTTAGGGGAGAATAAAATAATAAAATAAGTGGTGGAACAATGAGAGATTGACCAAAAGGGGAGGGGAAGAATTAGAAATAACAGAAGATTAAATTAGATTTTTCATTTAAAAGAAAAGAAGGGAAAAATAGGTTTTTGTGTTATACGTGAAAGTTGTGGGAATTAGGAGTGGAGAAACAAGAGCAAACTTAGAGGGAAGAACTACTGTTGCTAAAAGTTCAAGGTTTTGGCCGAAAAATTCAAGTAAGGGGGGATTATTCATCTATGGGTATATTTTTCACAAAGGGTAGATAGGGATCCTAACCCTCTTCCTTGTCGTTTTCCTCAATCCTCCATTTTTGAGGTTTTAAGTCCTTGATATGGTTCTGCATACCTCTCTGGATTATTCTGTTTTGAATATATTTTTATGTTGTGATTATGTGCTGAATTCGTATGCAAATTATATGTGAAGTTCAGATTGGTGTTGTTCTTGTTGAAGTGTTTTGGCGGTGATGAACATAATGATACATTTCATGATAAATTAATGTTGATGTGTAATAGGTGCTGATTTGGTGTGTTATGTGCTCAATATATTATGTATGATGTTTTTATGTTCGATTTAGGTGGTTGGGGTTGAAATTAGAGCTTTAGAAGTGCTCCAATTGTAGAAATTGTGGATTTTGCAATCTGCACAGTGGTGATGGGCGTCATCAGCGTGACAGGTGTCGCCGGCGTGATAAGCCAACCGTCATGCATCTGGGAGAGATGACGAGCGTCAGCATCATGACGGGGAGACCGTCATGGTCTCTAAGACAAGATTTTTGCCTAGGCGTCACAGGGTGACGGGTTGGGAGAGAGGGCGATGAGGTGGGGTTACGACCATCAGCCAGGTGACGGGTTGACTTTCTGCCCCTGAAGCTGGCCAGTTCTGAGTGGTTGACTCAATTGTTCGAGTAATTTTTTATGGTGGTGACTATTTGCTAATATTTGGTGAGTAACAACGGTAAGTTGGTGTTCTGTGAATAAAATGAGTAATGTATTGAGCTATCTAACATGTTCAGAGCTGAGTCGAAAGGTAATCGAGTTGAGATTAGAGTACGCCTAGTAACTCTAAAATTCTCAAATAAAAGTGAAAGAGTCATGTATGAGCTCTGGTGAGTCATGAGTTGACTCTGTTGAGTGCTATTGTGAAATATTATCCACCGCTGAGTATTATGTGAGTAACAATATGATTATACATGTCATGTTGAGTTATAATTACCTGGTATGCTGATTTATGGTGAGTTATCATTACATGGTGTGATGCATTATGGTGAGGTATGTGGTTTGGATAAGAACCATTGGTGATGCGTATTGTATTGCATTATTGTGGAATTTTATGCATCATGTATATTGGAGATAGTTAATTGGTAATGATTGGTGATGGGACTAAATTAGTAACATAACTCTGATGTCCAATATTGGTGATGGTATTAATCAGTAACATAACTCTGACATCTAAATTGATGAATAGATTGGTACCATATGTATTTGGTGATGAGGTGATGAGTACATTGCATATACATCTGCACTTATGATTGGTGATGGTTGTGAATGGTATATAAATATGTTGGTGATTGGTGATGGTTGTGAATGATATGAATATGTTGATGTTTGAGTGTGCTGTTCTTTATAGCTTTATACGCCGCCTAACATTTTTAAACGTATTCTTACCCCTGGATGTTTTTTTTGTGTGTGGTGTTTTGTACTCTCGCGGTACAGATACTCATGTAGAGGAGCACTAACTGCTGTTGAGCTAGAGGATGACATTGAGGCCTATTTGTTTACTTTATTGATTTTTGAGTCTTTTAACTTTGTCGTCACTCTGATATGCAACACTGGGGATGGACTGTTTTGTAACATGTTATGCTTTCTTTGGGATGTTTTGAATTATTCATTAATTATTGGCGTTGGTAGAATTAAATACTTTATTTGAAGTTTTGATGTTTTATTCTGTTGCTTTAATGTTATGTTTGTTGATTGAGGTGCTTAGTGATGAATGTGTAATTCCCTATTTGAGAAAGTTAATTTAATTAGTTTATAAATAAAGAGTTGGGGTTTTAGGATGTTACATAGTTGGTATCAGAGCCTTATTGGTACACTCAGCCTAGGTTGTGTGAACTAGTTAGCGCCCTTTTATACACGACATGTGTTTAAACACTGTCGAATGCTTGCTTCGGTAATTTCTATTTGCTTTACTATTTACGATTAGCTAACCTGTCTTGGCTGGTTATGCAGTAAGAAATGGCTGGCAGGATCGATCGTGTTATTGTTGATGATTTAGAAGCAATGGCTAATGTGATGGTGTAAGCAAGTGTGGCTTTGCAGGCTAATAAGAATCAGAAAGGTGATGCTGATGGATTCCGTGGGCTGGAAAAGTTCCAGATAAACAATCCGCCCACTTTCAAGGGAAGGTACGATCATGAGGATGCTCAGACTTGACTTCAAGAGATTGAGAAGATTTCCAGGTTTATGGCGTGCACTGATGCATAAAAGGTGTTGTTTGGGACTCATATGCTATATGAGGAATCGAAATATTGGAGGGAGAATACCTGTCAGAGGATGGAAGCTGTTAATGCCAAGATTACTTGGATTGTTTTCAAGAATGAGTTTCTAGAGAAGTACTTTCCAGCTGATGTTCACAGCAAGAATAAGATCGAGTTCTTGCAGCTGAATAAAAGATGTATGATTTTTGTTGATTATGCGGCTAAGCTCTAAGAGTTAGTGAGATTTTGTCCCCACTATAATGGTGTGGAAGCTGAAGGATCGAAGTGTGTGAAGTTTGAGAGTGGCTTACATCCTAAAATCAAGTAGTTTATTGGTTATCAGGAGATCCTTTGATTCTCAGTGTTGGTGAATAAGTATAGAATCTAAGAGGGTCATATCTTCTCATTACAAGAGTGTTAGTGAGAAGAAAAATGGGAATTAGTATCGCGGTAAAGCTTATGTGACTCCAGCTGATAAGGGTAAACAATTCCATCAAAAGGCTGCAGGTGGAAAAGAAACAAGTGGGTGAGGCACTCCTGCTCCTTTTAGATGTTTCACATGTGAATGTGTGGGTTATCACGCTGCTGAGTGCAAGAGCGCAAGCTTGAAGTGTTTCAAGTGTGGGAAACAAGGTCACCTTTCTACCGAGTTCAAGAGTAATGTCCCGACTTGCTACAACTGTGGAGAACTAGGATCAATCAGTACCCAGTGTCAGAAACCGAGGAAGGCACTAACTAGCGCACAAACTAATGGTAGAGTGTTTTCTATGAGTTGTGTGGATGTCTCAAGATTAGATAATTTGATTCGAGGTACGTGTTTCATTTATGGTGTTTCTCTGATTACTATGATTGATACTGGTGCAACACATTTTTTATATGTCTTGATTATGTCCACAAGTTTAATCTTGAAGTGTCTTTGATGATTGGAAGTATGTTCATTGATACCCAAACTAATGGCTCAATAACTACTTTATTTGTGTGTTTGAATTATCCTTTGACCATTTATGGTAAAAGCTTCAGAGTTGACTTGATCTATTTGCATTTGAGTTAACTCAATGTGATTTTGGGGATGTACTGGTTAGAGTTCAACCATGTTTATATCAATTGTTTTGACTATACTATGTTGTTTCTCAAACCCGAAGAGAGTACGGAGTCGAGATTCATATCTGCTGGTCAAGTTGAGATGTCTTTAAGGTAGGATGATCAGGTGCTCGTGATGTTCTCTTCTTTAAGAGGGTAGATCGATGTTGTGGCTAATGATATGCACGTGGTGTGTGAGTTTCCTGATGTTTTTCCTGAGGATATTCGTGACTTACCACCGGTCAGGTTGGGATGTTATTTTTGAATACCTTGACACTAAAAGTTATCTTGCTAACATTTTTACTAAACCTTTTCACAAGATCTGTAGGAAATTAGGAATCTTAAATTCCTTGCACTTTAAATAGACCGAGAATTCAATTTAGTTACATGTCCCTAACTCATTCAGGGGGAGAGCCCAACTACGGTTGTTTTGTTGCTTATGTCATTGCTTTCATGTTTTGTTTATTATCGTTTATTGAGTCTCCTTCATAATTGCACATCTCTGAATCAGTATGAATTGATTTGTTTATAAGCATGCATAAATCAGTTGTTATGTTTGAGATTTGATCATGATGGTTTAAGCCATTTACCCGAGTTAATGAAACAAGAACCATCGGTGATATCAATTCAAGCCATGTGGGAAGTGAAATCTCAAACTACTTTCAAAAAATTGAAAAATTGAGATTTCATGTGTGTGAATCGAGTCACTCATAATCCATGACTCGAATCAAACCAAGCAGAGGAGAACAGTAAATTTTTTATGTCTATCGTTCGAATCAAAGTTTACACATGATTCGAATCATGCAACTGTGTGACTCAAATCACAAGTTGTACATGACTCGAATCACAAACCTTATGTCTTCCATGGCCTTATTTGATACGAATGAGGCTCAACACATGACTCGAATCATGAACCCATGTGACTCGAATCACAACTTTAGCTTGACTCGAATGACATGAAAATTGGTCATTTTTCTTTATGAGATATTGTTTCACGCTACTTGCTCATTTGACTCAAATCATGAAATACTTTTGACTCGAATCTAACTAAATTTTTCAATCCATTTTTGTGTTTAATATCAACCACATATAAATTCATTTTGTCATCTCATTTCAAAATGCATGAAGTCGTGATCTACGTTGGGATTTTGTGAAATTAACACCCTCTCACTTTTGAAAGTTCAAAAACTCTTGCAAACAAATTTCTTTCATCTTCAACCTCAAGTTGTATTTTAGATCTAGATC
Source organism: Lathyrus tuberosus (assembly GCA_022829125.1). NCBI lineage: Eukaryota > Viridiplantae > Streptophyta > Magnoliopsida > Fabales > Fabaceae > Lathyrus > Lathyrus tuberosus. Next base: position 1,046,062 of record JALAZF010000280.1, read on the forward strand.
TGAGAGATTTGTAATTGATTGAACGAGACACCATATTGAAACTAATCGTTCTTGAAGACTTGGTTGAAATTTTCATGAAACTTGCAAGATTGAGGATGTTGTCATTGGTGCTGACAAATTCTAGTGAAAAGAAAAAGGTTTTTCTCTTCAGGTGACCTTGGGAGTGACTGTGTGGAAGGATACAAACAAGTCGGAGTTCTTCTCAAATCATCGGACAATTTATCACTCAAGAAATCAATGGTATCAAGGGGTGATTGCAACACACACAAAGACTGTGAGCTCGTTGGTGAAGTTGGAAGATTTAAGAAGCATGAATCGAGTAAAGGTTACACAAAAGAGTTTGACATTAGGTTGTATACAAGTTAAGATCTAAATAGGAGAATTATTTTTCTCAGCATTGTTGTGGATTAGTGATTGTATGAACTCTTGTAATATTTGTCAAAATAAAAAGGAACATAATAGGTTCCAATGGGAAACCATTGAAAAGTGGAGTAGGCAAAGCGAGGACAAACTCTGAACCACTATACATTCTGATATACTCTCTCTCTCTCTCTCTCTCTCTCTCTCTCTCTCTCTCTCTCTCTCTCTCCTCTCTCTCTCACACACACACACGCGCGCGCACATATTTGCATTTAATTTTCGTAGGATAATTGCATGATTATGTTTTCAATTCTTAGCGTAGTTTATTGTTTATTCAATTGGTAGAAATTTATTATGTAAGGTTAGGTTTTGTTAGAATTTGTACCTAATTGAGCTTAGATGGTGATTAAATTCTGGAAAACTAGTGCCTTTCGAATCCGATCATGATTTAAATATTGTATAGAACACATCTCTTGTAATATACAATCATTCAATTATTCATTGTTGAACAATCCATGAGTTTTCTGAATTGTGTATCTGTCGACGTGATTGAAATCCAATAAAAGTATAAATCTCCATTTTTGCTTTAAAATATCCGCGCACAATTTTTAAAAACCTCTGATTTTACTATTTTTGGAAATTCAGTTGAATTTTTAAGGGTCTATTCACCGCTCTAGACTGTTTTTCTACTCCATATTCTCACCCAACAAAAATGTAACAAAATACAACCAAGAATAAATAACTACAAATACTATAAACTTCATCTTCTTCCTTAGACTCTCAACATTTTTCTTAATATCTTCAATCTCTTTTTAACACATCTGAGTGTCATATTCCTTTCCAAATTCTTTCCCGAATTCCTTTCCAAATTTTCTCAAATACTCTATAATCATGTCAAACCTATTGCATCCATCATCTTTTTTTTTTGTTTTTTTCCTTTCACAAAAATACTCATCATCCAGAGAAACAACTTACAGTCTTCCTCCATCTACACAAATAATTCAATATTGAAGAGGATAATTGTGCGTAATGGAAAAAGAGAAGAAACAAGAAACACTTAGAGATCTAACCCCGCAGTACTTGCACTTCCAGTATTTTCTCCTTGGGATTGCACTATACTTTGAAACAAACAACTTCATAGAAATATCATGTCCACATTTGTGAGTGATTCTCCCATTTGAATTCATGCTAGAGAACGAGCTTGTTTCCATTCTCGTGAAGGAATGAACGAAGGACGAATGTGAACACGAAGATTGAAGAAATGAATGCACAAAGAGAAGATAAAAAAGCTTCGTGGGCGGGTTCAAATGGCATAAAGAGGGGAAAGATAGATGAAAGGAAGAAAGAGGGATGAACAAAGAGAAATTAATGGTCACTTACTTGTAGAAATTAGGGATTATATTAATCAATATCAGTCATTAGTGAAGTTACCATGGGTTAGTTTTGTTAATTAAACCAACTTACATTTTTACTATGGTTAAATACCACGCGTGGCAATTTAAAATTGAAAAATGATCAAATATTACAGCATGTACATGACATGTCATTAATTGGTTTCAAATTAATCAAACTTACATTTTCTCTCTTATCAAATTAGTTTCAAAGTGATTGTATTTACAAATCATGTTGCACTTAGGCATTAGTTGGACAAGGGAGAATCTAAACCTTGTTTATTGAGATGTGTTCTTTTATTGCAAAAGTTTGACATAGAAATCAAATACAATATAACAATCAATAATATGGTGGTGGATCACCTATATAGATTAGAGAACTCTGAAGTAACAATTAACAAGAAGAGAATATGGGTGAAGTTCCCCAATGAGAAACTATTTGTAGCTAGTGAAAGATCGTAGTTCATTAACATGAATAACTTCAAAGCCAAAACTGAGTTCTTGAAAGACTTTACACGGTAGAAAAGGAAGAAATTATACCATGATACCAACTTCTATTTATGTAATGATCCATATCTATTCAAGGTAGGTTATGATAGTTTAATTAGGAGACATGTAGCTAGGAAATAAGCTAGAAGTATTGTGAAACACTACCATATTTTTGCTTATGGACAACACCACAATGAAGAACAAACAACTACAAAAAAATATGAAAAATTGTTTTTGTTAGCCATCCTTGCTCAATGATTGTGTAGAATTCATGAAAAATTGTGATAAAGGCCAACAAATGAGTAATATCTCAAAAAGAATGATATGTCTCTCAATAGAATCATAGAGGGTGAACACTTTGATTGTTGGGGAATTGATTTCAAGGACCCTTTTCCTCATTCTTATTCTCATCGGCGTATATCAGTTAATGTTGATTATGTGACTAAGTGGATTGAAGTAACTACTTGTGTTGCTAATTATGCCCAAACTGTTGTTAAATTCTTGAAAAAGGATATTTTTGCTAAGTTTGAAGTACCTAAAGTCTTTGATCAGCGACAATGAAACATTTCTGCAACAATGGTCTTGGTAATGTGTTTGTTAACTACAATGTGAAACACAAAGTAGCTACCCCATATCACCCACAAACTAGTGACCATGTTGAAGTATCCAACAAACAATTGAAGTAAATACACATTTAAGAAAGATTAGTCAAAGAAGTTGGATGATGTATTATGGACATACCATACAACATACCATACACATATAGGACTATCACCTTATCAGTTGGCGTACGAAAAAGCTTGATAATTACCTGTAGAGTTAAAGCATAATGTGTATCAGGCGTATCATGTTCTTGAAATTTAATTTAACACTAGCAGGAAAGAAAAGAATTTTGAAACTGAATGAGTTGGAAGAGATGCTACTTCAAGCCTATGAAAATAGTTTTGATTATAAAAGGAGGGACAATAAATATCATGATAATAAAGTGGTAAAAAGAAGTTTATAGATTAGACAACATGTCCTGTTGTTAAATTCCAAACTAAGGTTATTTCTTAGGAAACTAAAATCAAAGTGGTATGGCCTATTTGTGGTGACACGTGTATCATCATATAAGGCAGTCAGTTTACAAGTTTCAAGAAGGAACTAATACCACCTTCAAAGTAAATGGGTAGAGGTTGAAGCTCTACCATGACACAAAATCTTAGATAAAAAGGTATATTTGATATTGATTGACCGTTAATGGCTAGTTAGACGTCAAGATATTGAAGTTAAACATGTGCTGGATATGAGGCAACTCATCAACCTTAAGTAACTTTAGTTAATAAATAAGGATAAAAAAAAACTAATGGAATGTGAGTGATATGATGAATCAAAAGTATGCATTAGAGGGACAAGTTTTGGCATGTCTAAATCGCTTCACGATTTGAAGTAATTGTAGCGCAATTTGAAGAAAGTATTAAGATGAAAAATCTATGTTAATATTGCGTACTGGTTTAAAGTAATCGTGGCCCCATTTGACCATTATTTTGGAAATCATGGCACAATATGACCGTTTTGAACAATCGTGGTATGATTTAAGGCTATTGTGGTGTGATATGACAATTTTTTAAGGCATCGTGGGATGATTTATGCGATCATGGTGTGATTTTGTATGCTTCTATAAATATCAGTTGTGTTCTAGTGTTTTTCTACTACTATCATCTACAATTATTCACTCCAAACACCATAATCTTTGAAATTACACATTCACTTATTCATCATCTCATTTCTTTCACTACCAACAACCAATGGCTCGCAAAAGAGTTAATATTTCAAATTAGGTGTTGCAAGAATTATCAATGCACCTTTTTCATTCATAGTTGTTATCGAGTAATAAAATAATTTCGTCTCCACAGAGATTGGGAACTTAAAACAACAGATATTGTGCGATGTAAATAAAAATAATAATAGGGGGGGTTTAAGCTTGTTTTGGTCGAAAAAACAAGAAAAGATTTTCATAACGATGATGAGAAAAACGGTTAAGTTACATTAAAAGAATCTTCTATTTCTACTTGATTGATGAAACATACATTAACAAATACACACTAACTATAGAGTTACACGAAAGACTAACTCTACCACTACACCCAATCCTTTGGCGTGTAGCTCACTACTCTAGGCGTCAACTCCCAATCCCTCAGGCCATTGTCTTGTCAGATTAGCCAACAAAGTGCATTAATCGATAATTTACAATTCCTAATCGTACTATCCCTAGCCAATTAGCGAATTTAACATTTAAAGTAGTTCAAATAAATAGTCCGAGGGTCAGTAGTAACTACTTATCAATATCGATTCGAATGCTGTAACAATAAAAAGTAATGCGCACAATCATTAACTGAATAATAACAATAATTCAGAACAATAACATTAACATCATTCGATCATATGTCTCAATCAAGCAAAAATAGGTTCATAATCAAATTTGACATAACCTAGAGGAATCTAGCTACTCATGCTGAAATTAATCAATACCAATATTTTAATTCGAAGAGCTTGAAAAATCATTGAAGAAGAAGCTCTCCAATGGCCTCCAAAAGCTCCAAATCACTCTAAAATGTCACTTTCTGGTCCTTGTAGCCGAAACCCTATTTTCTCTCTCTCTCTCTCTCTCTCTCTCTCTCTCTCTCTCTCTCTCTCTTCCTTATAAAGTTACTGAAAAACGTGTCAGAAAAATAGATACAACGTGGGCGCGCTACTTATCATTGTGGGCGCGTTGCGCCATCATTACTTCAACGTGGGCACGTTACTTTTCAGCACGGGCGCGCTAAAGGCAGCGCAAGTGCGTTATAGTCGCGTAAAATCCAGGGGCTTCAGCGTATTTTTTATCCTTTTTTCACCAAATTTCCCACCAAGTCCCTTTCTTCACCTAAAAGTGCCTTTTTCAACTTTTCACTTAAATGCTTATAATTTGCTCAATTCTTGTCAAAACTCGACGATTTTTCTTGCTAAATGATGTGCAGAGATAATCCGTCATCAGTGAGCGCAAATTTGAGATTAACGTTTTGTATGACTATACCCAACTATTTTTGATGTGATTTACCAAAGAAAATGGTTGAAGTTAAATGACATGGAGAAGTAATCAAATTAATCTATCATGCTCAGGTTCTTTGCTAATGCGTATAATCCAGGTACATCCTTTACATCCTTTGTCTGCGGGAATAAAATCAATTATGGTACAAGAACCATTAACAATCTTCTTGGGTTGAATCCTATCCAAGATTGTGCTATGGAAAGAAGGAGGGAAATGAACAATTCCCCAAAGGTGAGGAATGTGATGAGATCCTAGGTGAAATATGTCGCGAATGAGTGAGTTGGGTCCAAAAACTTGGTATACCCCGACTCGATTACCACTGAAAACATGAAGCCTATTCCTAATGCATGAGTGTCTTTCTTCAACTTTACCTTGGAAAGTGTGTCTAACATATTATAATTTATTTTGAAGAAGGTTTTCGCACTAATGGATATCTTAAAGGTAAGTAAATAAGCATGGACATCTAATTGTTAGGAGTTTGAAGTCGTTGGCAAACTCCAACACTACGGTGTTGGGACATTGTTGTCCCATCACCATGATTTGTGATACTCAATAAGTCTCACACGAGGCAAAAAACATCATTCTTCCTCGAAAAATCCTTATGAAAAAGACATTTTTGGATGGATTGGAGAGGACATTGATACACCTATAAAGATAACATGAAGTAGAACCCCAACCTATAGAGCATGGCCAACCCATGCCTACACTAATTCACTCTCAATCTGATAACTATACTCTTCTAACTATAATAAACTAGGTTAAAGATGTATATGAGACCATTTATCAAGATCTTTCTCTTCTTGAACCTTTGCTTGAATCGACAACAGATACATATAGGCAAAAACACGACGTTTACGACCCTTTAAATGGTTTCAAACGACAACCAACACGAAAGCCGATCTTGTATGGGAAAGAGCCATAGTTGCAACCGGAGAGAAGTGGCACATCCAATACGCTTAAGTGGGACGCAGTCATACATTTATTTTATTTTTTATTTTTTATTATTTTACACTTAGATAATTATTAAAATTAGGGTTAATAGCCATTTTGCCCCCTGCCATATAGGCGCTTTTCGAAAAATCCCCCTATAAAAAAAAACTTACAAAAAATACCCTAACATTTGAAGATTCTCTCAATTTTGACCTTCATCACATCCAGTCACCAAAAAAGCTGATGTGGCAGCGTTTTTTTTAGTGATGTGGAAGGCCATGTTGGTTTTTTATTTTTATTTTGAATTATTTTAATGCCACGTTGGCATTTCGTTTTTCATTTATTTTTGGTTTATTTTTAAAAATATGTTAAATGTTAAAAAAATGTTAGAGATAGGAATCGAACCCATGACCTCTCAACATAAAGCACCACTCACCACCACTAGGTTATGTTGTGTTTTATAATATTATTTGCAACTATAATATACATAATACATAATTAACTAGTTAATAATTTTTACTAAACTAAAATCTATTAACTCATTTTTATTAAGCTATTTAATATTTTTTCTTAATATACTGTAACTATTGTTAGTTCTTATAGTTGACTGGAATTTTGGTAAAACAATGTGGATGTCATGGTTGATGTTTCAACATGAGTTTCTAACATTCTGGTTGTGTTAAGTTGTAAATGGTTGCAGATTCTGTGCTGATGTCAAACCCGATGTTAAGACATCAGTTGATAAAACATCAGTCTGAGTTGTTTTATTAGGGCTGCGTGTTTCTGTTATTGGAGAGATATTCTGCTGAAGAGAGTGAGAGATTGTAGGCGAATATCTTGGTAAAGATATATTCAGTTGCAATCAGATTTGGAGCATATCTTGTTGATGTTTTTAAGGCTAAAAGATATGAAGATTTAATTGAAGATTTAATTGAAGATTTGATTGAAGATTTAATTGAAGATCTATTTAGTAGCAGAATCTTCTGCAGATTTGTAGCAGTTAATATGCTGAGATTTGAAGCCCAAATCCAGATGGGAAAAAGGTTATAAATAGAAGCATTGTAACCTAGTTTAAGGGAAGCCAGCCATCATGTAAATTCTAAGGGCTGAGTTTGTGAACCACTCTCTAGGAGAGTTGGTATGTGTGAACCACTCGGATTGTGAGATGGTCATTATTCTTAGAGGAAGCTGTTAAGCAACTCTAAGTATTGTTTTTAGTCATGAGGGTCATGTCTAGGTATTGTTATAGGAGTGTGTCTTCTACGTGTTTGGAGAGTTTTTGGAAATCAAGATGTTGATGCAGTGACTGAGATGTTGACTGCTAGACATCATTGCGATGATTGGGAGTGAGATGGAGTCTCTTATCTAGGGAGGACTTAGATAGAAGGGTCATTGGGTAGTGATTAAGTTAGTGGATTGTCAACTGGTTTGTTGAGTCTGTAATTTGATACTGCTAATAGTGGACTTCCTTCCTGGCTTGGTATGTCCCCAGATGTAGGTTGTTAGACCGAACTGGGTGAACAAATTCTGTGTGCACTTTACTTTTCAGCAACTTCTTTAAATGTCTATAATTGCCTTGCTATTTATGTCAGACCAGATGTCTCGACATCATGTAGGACATCTGGGATCTGTTATACCAGAATTTCAATTGGTATCAGAGAAGGCATCCTGTCTGTTTCTGGATGAGATCTAGGGAAGATACTTTCTGGTTCATGAGCAAGGAAGATAGTTTTGCTGAGTTATGGACTTGGTCAGTTCATATAGTTGTTTGTATGATCCCTTGAAGTGAAGGATGGACTATTCATGACAGGGTATGTATTGGACCTGTCTGTTGTTATCAGGAGAACTGTTGTTGTGAATTTGATTTGTTGGCACTTGGTTTATGGTGATGGTGTGCAAGGATTATTGAGTAGTGCCTGAAGGTTGTTGAGGAGTTGTTGTATGTTCCGCTGCATGGTATCTGATGTAACCCTGGTTGGTTCTTGTATCTCTGGTGGTGAGATTCTAGGAAGGTATTCTCTTGGAAAGACATTAGGGTTTGGTCTCCTCAGCAGGATATTCTATGATGTTTTAGTTTATGCAAGACAGCTTCAACCGTTTGGTTAGAGATGCCAAAGATACTTGAGGATTATCTCATATCTTTGTTTTGGGAAAGAAGTGATCAAAAGGTGAATGGATCTTATTAAAGACTGTATGACATGAAAGTTTCCGTTTTTTTTTAAGAAGAATATATTTCAAATCAGGCATTGAAGACCAATCTGTCCAGAACATTGATTCCTTCTTTATAAATTTTCTTGATGGTGAAAGAAGAGGGTGGAGCCAAAGCAAAAGAGTATCACTGTCAAATCTTTCATGCGGGAGTGAAGATCTTGATAAGTTATCTCTTAAGCTTAGTTGTGGTGACCTAATTAGGAGGATCTTCCTGGTTATGATGTCAAATGTAGTTCTGGTATATCTGAAGATGAATTCTCTTGTGAAGATACATGTTTCTGATTTTCAAAATCATGAACTGGATGAAGTTTCATCCAGAAAGAAGCTGAGCTTAGTATGTCAATTCTAATGTCTCGACATCGCGCTACACATCAGCAGTTTATGGTAAATGCTAAGTCAACGACCTATTAGATTATAGCTGTTTTGAAGGATTACTGAAGCTATGAAGTTGAACAATTTTTGAGATGCTGTTCATAATGTCATAGCATTTCAGTTGGAGCTGGTTGAAGAAAAGGTAGTTATCTTGATAGTAGAAGAGAAGGAAATGATCCTTGTTTAAACTAAAATGTCTGAGGACAATTTTATAGGGAAAATGCATCCAAGAGTTTGTGTGCAGTAGCAGTGTAAATCAACCTGTGGTCAATTGGTGTTTGCATGAGCTCTTTCAGTTTTGTGGCTTGAAGGATTGGAAGTAACAGATTGTCTATGGTATGTTTATGCAGAAGGATGGTAGTTATCACTCTTAAGTTAGATAAGAGGTCTGAACCTTGTGCTTATAAGAATAAGCTTCTGGAAGAGTGTGTTATGCAAGTTACTGCAGTTTTGTTGGTCTGATCTTGGAAGTTGATCAGATGTTGATATGTTCTCGTGTGTTCCCTACAAGAGATATGTGTGGATTAATATGGTTGTAGTCTCCAAATCCATAGGAGATGTTTAATGTGATTTAGACTAATGTCGGAATTGATGTTGAAACATCAATTCAATTCTTTGCTCAGGGTGGAGTAAAAGATCAAGACACTGACCTAACCTGGAAGGCTTTTGTGGTATGAATGGTTGTCATAATGGTCTGTCATGAAGAAGATTCAGAAGATGCTGGAATCTGAAGAAGGGTTAAACCACAGGGATCAATTGCTATTTGTGAAATTCACAAGTATTTAATTGATTATCCTTGAAAGACAAGATTAAGGATGTTCTCTCTATTGTTTTAACATCTCTTCATCAGAGGTTTGGAGAATCATGGGAGGGGTTCTACATTCGCTCACAATTCGCTTAGGTGTTGACCTGGGATTATTGCTTAGCATCTGTTCCTAGAAAGTATTGTGAATGACTTATCCAGATGGTGGTGCTGTTGAAGATGAAGATGAAAGACTATGAAGACATCATAATCTTGATGGTTACAGCTTGGATCAGTTTATTTCTGATCTAAGTGGTTTGGAGCATGGTGTTTGCTCTGGTTGTGAAGGTCGAGGATAAGTGGCAATTATCTCTGGCTTTCTACTGACGACTCTACTAAGGGAAGTGACTTTCTTTAGTATTGCTATGGGGTAGTCTTGGACTACTTATTTTCTGAAGATTCAGACGTGGTAGGTTTGAAGTCTTTGGAGTTTCTAAGCAGGATGGAGGTTGTCTACTCAAACTTGATTGTTGAATCAAGTCTATGAGAGCATGAAAATCTGTTTCTGCAAAGGGAGGAGATTATTCTGAGTGGCAGAAGGTAGAGCTGAATTCAACAGTTGGATGACATAATGTTCTGACATCTAGCTTAACATCAGGAGTCTCAGCTGGTGATGTGGCACATCAGCTAATGATAGGGTGATCTACAGGAATGAACAATAGGATGCTTCAAAAAGATCGTTCTCATGGCAGTTTGCGGGAGCTGCAGGAAGGAGAAGATGTTACATGACCATGGCTTAGGGAGTCTAAGTGTGTTTGCTTTTGAGCAAGTGGAACATGTGACTTGAAGATCAAGTTTCCTTGGTGGATCAAGATATCTTTGTGAGAGTTCTGACAAACGTGAAAAAGGTCAAAATGTGGCATTTGGTTGTTTTCATATGAGGATTCATGAATGAGGTGATCAAACTGTGGCATTTGGTTGATCTCAGAAGTGGATTCGAAGAATCAAGATAATCAGAGTGTGGCAGCTGGTTATTATTGAGGATTGTCTTGGAACAAGTTACTCTTGGTCAGAAGGGTGATTAGTTAAAGACTCAAGGAGATTATTCTTCTTGAAGGTGGATGAGATTTTAATTCTCTAGTTCTTTGGATTACTATGCAATAGTAAGTCCAGTTGGTGGAGCATATCAAGAATCATGGTGATGATATCTTGGTGTGTGGTAAATGTTCTAACTTGTGTTGGGACATTATCTGGTTGAATATCCTTGGTGAAGGATGATTTTGTTCTGGTTCTGAAGCTTGGTGCATACATTATGCCTAAGGAGCGTCTACATAGTCATACGAGAGAATGTAGAGAAGACTGAAGTAGATCAGGTATTGATTGATTGGAAGTCTGAAGACGAAGAGTATGATAGGGAATGATTGCCTTTGGAGAAAGGGACAATGGTACCAAAATGCATATGCTCAGCAAGTACGCTCAAATGTTCATCTTCATCTAGAGCATTAGTTAACCATGACTGGGGGAGTACTTGTCTATGGATTTTGCTGCAAAGGTACATATATTGTGAAGATTGCATGCTGATCAAGATTGTGAAGATTGGTTGAATCTTATGAGGATATAATGTCAGATAACATGTTATGACATTAGGCTGTTGGATGACATGTCGGTGTGGACATGAATGGTTCTAGCCATGTGAAGCTAATTGTTTGAATCATATGCGCACATGCTTCTGAGGAGAAGTCTGAAGGACAACTTTGGTTGTGTATGGGAGAATTTATTTTTCTCTGCAGATTTTGGAAGAGCTTTGTGAGGGTCCTTGTTGATGGGAGATGTCACACTTGTCTTGGTGTGTGTAAGAGGAGTTTATTTTGAGTTCAGTGGAAGGCATTGTGTGTGTGCTTCAGAACTTGTGGATGATTGTGTGAAGCATTCCTGACTGGATGAATGAAGACTATGTCTGGATTTTCCAAATGTTATGATATACTGGTCAAGGAGCACCATTTGTGAAATATAATGGGAGAACTTCTGTCTGTACTAGTGTGGTACTTGGATTGTTTGAGGATTAAGCATTATATGAATGCGTTCAGCAGGTGTGTTGAACAGAGGGTGCACTCTTGAAGACATGAAGATGAGTCTTATGTTTTCCATTCATTTAAGGTGTTCTTCTTGTAAAGGAGCACTGGTTATCTTAGATAGGGGGAGTTGATCTTTTGTTGAAGAAGTTGTTTATCCAGATTGTAATGTCAGACAAGATGTCGTGACATTGTGTTACTGGTGAAGTTCATGGTGTACTTGACAATTTTGACCTGGTTCTATAGATTTGTGTGTCAATAGATTGAGTCAGAAGTACACATTTACACAAATGCTTGTCAATTTTTGGCCAAAAAGGGGGAGAGAATGTACAGTAGTAGCTGTTGAGTCTGGATTTTGTTTTGAGTATGTTGGTTGGCAGATTCAGAGTTTGTCCAATTGTGGCTAAAAAGGAGGAGAGTTAGCCTATGTGCCTATGTGTTGCCTAGTTGTCTGTTGTGGTTCTAGGCTTGAAGGGGAGTGTGCATGTTTGAACAGCTGGTATGCTGATTCTTGTTTTGAGGGGGAGCTTTGTGCAGATTTTGGATGTGATAAAATGTGATTGCTGCTGGTTGTGAGTATGAAGTTTTTCCGCTGCAGGTATCTCTGATGTTGGCAGAGATTGTCTTAGCCAAAAATTAGCCAAAGGGGGAGATTGTTAGTTCTTGTAGTTGGCTGGAATTTTGGTAAAACAATGTGGATGTCATGGTTGATGTTTCAACACGAGTTTCTAACATTCTGGTTGTGTTAAGTTGTAAATAGTTGCAGATTCTGTGCTGATGTCAAACCCGATGTTAAGACATCAGTTGATAAAACATCAGTCTGAGTTGTTTTATTAGGGCTGCGTGTTTCTGTTATTTGAGAGATATTCTGCTGAAGAGAGTGAGAGATTGTAGGAGAATATCTTGGTAAAGATATATTCAGTTGCAATCAGATTTGGAGCAGATCTTGTTGCTGTTTTTAAGGCTAAAAGATATGAAGATTTAATTGAAGATCTATTTAGTAGCAGAATCTTCTGCAGATTTGTAGCAGTTAATATGCTGAGATTTAAAGCCCAAATCCAGTTGGGAAAAAGGTTATAAATAGAAGCATTGTAACCTAGTTTAAGGGAAGCCAGCCATCATGTAAATTCTAAGGGCTGAGTTTGTAAACCACTCTCTAGGAGAGTTGGTATGTGTGAACCACTCGGATTGTGAGATGGTCATTATTCTTAGAGGAAGCTGTTAAGCAACTCTAAGTATTGTTTGTAGTCATGAGGGTCATGTCTAGGTATTGTTATAGGAGTGTGTCTTCTACGTGTTTGGAGAGTTTTTGGAAATCAAGCTGTTGATGTAGTGACTGAGATGTTGACTGCTAGACATCATTGCGATGATTGGGAGTGAGATGGAGTCTCTTATCTATGGAGGACTTAGATAGAAGGGTCATTGGGTAGTGATTAAGTTAGTGGATTGTCAACTGGTTTGTTGAGTCTGTAATTTGATACTGCTAATAGTGGACTTCCTTCCTGGCTTGGTATGTCCCCAGATGTAGGTTGTTAGACCGAACTGGGTGAACAAATTCTGTGTGCACTTTACTTTTCGGCAACTTCTTTAAATGTCTATAATTGCCTTGCTGTTTATGTTAGACCAGATGTCTCGACATCATGTAGGACATCTGGGATCTGTTATACCAGAATTTCAACTATTAATAATATAGTTAAAATGTTAAAAAGTAATTATAATTTAGTTTAAAAATGTTATTAATATTAATTTAGAATAGTTTACAAATATTATTACTGTATCTTTTATAATTTATTATAACTATTTAAATAATATTTACAGTAACTAATTAGTATAAATTAATAAATTAAATTATTAACGTTATTAATATAAATTAATAAACTGGAATTATTAATAAACTAATGTTAAAATAACTAATAAACTGGAGTTAAATTATTAACGTTATTAATATAAATTAATATTTACATTTTAATATAAATTAAATTAAACTAAATTAAAAATTATTAATATAAATTAATAAATTAATGTTAAAATAATTTTGAAATAAATTAATATATAATTAAAAATCAAATTGCTACACAAAAAACGAAACTAATACACAAATTAATAAATTAATGTTAAAAAAAAAATTAAAATACACAAAAAACGAAAGGTAAAAATACACTAATTTGAAAAATTAATAATTGTAGCATTTTAATAAACTAAAATTACTACAATATATTTAACATTAAAAAAAAAAAAAAATTAAATATATTATTTAGTTATAATATATTAACATCAATTAAAGGTAAAAAGCGAAAAATATGTATTAACATCAATTAATGGAAATAAGATTATAACATGAGCATTCTAACCTAGTGGTAGTGAGTGGTGTTTTGTGTTGAGAGGTCATGGGTTCTATTTCCATCTCCAACATTTTTTGAACTTTTAGCATTTGGTGACTGGATGTGATGAAGGTCAAAATTGAGAAATTTTTTCGAAAAACGTATATATGACAGGAGACAAAATGACTATTAATCCTTAAATTTAATATTACTACTATAATAGTATTAAAAAAAACTATAGTATTTGTATTAATTTGTTATTCACTATTCATTTATAAAGGTTGTATATCTCGTATTAGAGTTGGTGGTGGCAGCATTCCAACTGCGTTTTCTTTTCCCGAAACCGAGTTCACCGCCACCTTCAGCTAACACCACCACAATCCACCACTCTTTAACCCATTGCTGTCTAGCATAAGAACTCTCTAGAGTGTAACAATGGCAACAACCTATCACCAACCCACCACAATAGAAGAAGTCCGAACCCTATGGATTGGGGATTTACAATACTGGGTCGACGAAAACTACCTCACAAACTGTTTCTCCCACACCGGCGAAGTCATTTCCATCAAAATCATCCGCAACAAGATCACCGGCCAACCAGAAGGTTACGGTTTCGTCGAATTCGTTTCTCACGCCGCAGCAGAACGAGTTCTTCAAAGCTACAACGGAACTCAAATGCCGGGAACCGAACAGACCTTCCGGTTAAATTGGGCTTCGTTCGGTATCGGCGAACGCCGCCCTGATGCCGGTCCCGATCACTCGATTTTCGTTGGGGATCTTGCTCCTGATGTCACTGATTATCTTTTGCAAGAGACTTTTCGAACTCATTATAGTTCGGTTCGTGGTGCGAAAGTCGTGACTGACCCGAATACCGGGCGTTCTAAGGGTTATGGTTTTGTTAAATTTGCTGATGAGAGTGAAAGGAATCGGGCTATGTCTGAAATGAATGGTGTTTATTGTTCTACTAGGCCGATGAGAATTAGTGCCGCTACGCCGAAGAAAACTACTGCTTATCCGCAGAACCCTTATGCTGCTGTTGCTGCAGCTGTTGTTGCTCCTGCACCTGCTCCTAAAGGTAGAACAAAACTTACCCTTTTATAATTAGGTTTGTTTTGGATAAAGAATTTGATTAAGAGCTTATGATGTTTGTGTTTATGTAATGTATATGTTATTTAGCTTTTCTTGATTAGCATAAGCTCAAATAAACCAATCAAACATACCTTAGATGCAATATGCTTTTTACCCTCTTGACTACAAAACGTTCAACTTCTAGAGGAAAATAGACTTATATGGTTTGGGCATGTAGAGAGAAGACCGGTAGATTATGTGATAAAGAGAGAAGATCATCTAAAATTGCTACTGTGTCTCGAAAAGAATGCTCTTGTTTTAGAGTTATTAGAACTATTACGTGCTATCAAAAGTAATTAGAACCATTGCCAAATACTTAAACAAATATACACTCCTATAAATATTCAGACTTATGACTTAAGTTAACCAGCTAGTTGTGTAAGAAAAGAAAATGAATGGGCTTTTACTGGTTACAACCTGGTTCTCCTTCATCCCTGAAAATGAATGGGCTTTTACTGGTTACAGCTTGGTTCTCCTTCATCCCTAACCTTTAGATAGAAGCTGTTGCAACCTGAAACACAGTTAATAAAATTAAAAATTACAGATCTGCAAATGACATGTTGAAAGGGGTAAAATTGATAGATCAAATTGGTTTGCTGGAGAATTGATCACGGTTAAATGCAGAAGCTAGGAAATGATGCTTCATTTGGAATCAATTTTAATCAAAGTGAATCAATTTTTAAAACAAAATCCAAACATCTTTGCAGCTTCCTGAATTGCATTTTGACCTTTCAAAGGTGCGTATGGTCATCCTCAGGGTGAAACCAAGCAGGCACTTAATACAAGTTTGAAGATATACTTATTTTAGAATCCAATAATTGGATTCCAAAGCAAGAGCACTTTTACTAAGAAATAGGAGAGCAATCTCTCCTCTAAGGGTTTCCCCTTCACAATAGAGTTGCGGCTTTATTCACAAATGATTACAATATTCAATAATAATAAACTCTACATTGTATTCTCCTATTTATACAAATACCCTATGACAGCGTTAGCTAATTAGCTAACTAACTTCTATAACCACTCTTAATTACTCTAATCGGAGTAGTCAAGATTGAGTGCTGGATCGTAAGATCTTACGTGCTAAGGATGCCCGAGAGTGCTACGATTAGAGAAAGATCGTTTTTCGTCGCTGGCGTGATCAAGATCAAGCTTTTTGAAGCAAGATCGTAATAAAAAAAATGTGCTAGGTCTTTTTTTGGCCCCGTATTATGATTTTCATGTTTTTGTGTATGTGTGTATATATGTATGAAATTACTCTTTACCCCTTCGCTAGGATCTTACGTGCCGTGCTAACGATCCGAGTTTTGCGATCTTTCACAAGCCGAGCGATCCTACTTAAGATCTCGTGCTTGACTACATTGACTCTAATCAACCATTGTTCCGTATCCTAGCAACTTATCTATGATCTCCTTTGCAGCAATATATCCAGTTCCAGCATACACCGCCCCAGTGAATACAGTTCCACCAGAGTATGATGCAAACAATACTACTGTAAGTCTTGTCCTAACATATTTTAAACTTTCATTCCCTACGGGGCTCTTACATACTTCTGCAATGCAGGTTTATGTTGGTAATTTGGATCTTAATGTCTCAGAGGAGGAGCTGAAGCAAAACTTTCTGCAATTCGGAGAGATTATTTCTGTCAAAGTGCATCCCGGCAAAGCATGTGGTTTTGTTCAATTTGGGGCTAGGTCTTCTTTTCCTCCCCTAATCTCTTTCTGATCATTAAAATTTTTTTGTAAAATATTTCAAAATTGAAACTTAAAAGAAAAGATTTTGATATGTAGCCTTTCAAAAGAAATAAGTTTCCCACGGCCCCATTTTACCATACATCTTGAGCTCTTTCATGATCTCTATACTTTTTCTTAAGCCTATTATGTGATGAATCCTTTAACATGAGCTCTTTCACGATCTTTCTATACTTTTTCCTTACGCCTATTATGTGTCGAATCATTTAACCTTTTTCATATCTGGTGTCTGTAGGGCATCTGCTGAAGAAGCCATTCAGAAGATGCAGGGAAAGATAATAGGTCAACAAGTGGTCCGAGTTTCTTGGGGTAGGCCCCTAACCGCTAGACAGGTATTTTTCCTTTAGAGATGGTTACTTTCTTGACAAAATACTTATGCTATAACCTTGTGCATTTGTATATATATATCATCCATTTGAATTTCAGAAACTCTTTCGATATGGAGTTGCAGATTGCATGTTGTCCAAAATTCTTTAGGTTTGTAAGAATCCATACATGGAGTTATACTTCCAGCATAATTGTTGTTGCCCTTTTTATGTTCTTTCATGCTTTGATGTAGAAGTTTGTCTGTTAGGACGTGTGAGAGATTTGCCTAGATTCTTGTTCTACAAAACAACCTTGAGATTGTCAAGTTATGGTAACACGTGAATGGCCAATGTGGGACATCGAGAGTCCTTTACACATGCTTGAGATTGTGAAGGTATGGTAACACGTCAATGGCCAATGTGGGACATCGAGAGTCCTTTACACATGCTAATAGTTAAAGAATGAAACAGGAGATGATGTCGTTGGAGTCGAATGTATAGATATGGTTGTTGATGTTTAAAATACTCAAGGTTATATATCAATGAGTTTTGATATCTGTGATTAGTTCAATAAGTAGCTCATGTTTAGAGTTATATTTGCTCTTAACAAATTGTTGGCCCTAAATGGTTCATGGTTGTAGGACTTACCTGGTGGCTGGGGACAACAGGTAGATCAAAGTCAATGGAGTGCATACTACGGGTATGGACAGCAGGGTTATGAAGCTTATGCATATGGCGCTGCTCAGGATCCTTCATTGTATGCATATGCCGGATATGCTGGCTATGCACAATATCCCCAACAGGTAAGTTATCTAATTTTAAATTCAGTTTCACATGGCATTGGTTCTTGTTTATTTAAGGCAATAACTTTATTGGACCACTCATGCCTGTAGGTTGAAGGTGTCCAAGACGTATCAGCTTTGTCGGTGCCTACCATGGAGCAAAGGGAGGAGTTGTATGATCCTCTGGCAATGCCCGATGTTGATAAGTAATTGTTTCCTCTTTCTTTATATAACATTGGAGATAAACAACTGAACTTGAGCTATAGATTTTCATGTGTATTTCTGACACATCCTTGATTGGTTTGCCAGGTTAAATGCTGCATATCTCTCGGTACACGGAAATGCCATTTTAGGGCGGTCTCTCTGGCACAAAACCTCATCCTTGCAGCAAGCTTAAGATCTACTTGTATTGTATTTGTACTTCTTGGTTTTGTACTTCAATGCACTCTGCAACTGCAACTGCAAATGCAACCATTTATTAAGTTGGGTTAGGTTTAAATTCATGTGACAAGTGAATATCAATGCTTCTCCCATGGGGCGGTTGGCCGTTGTAAA
The DNA here is from genome assembly GCA_022829125.1 of Lathyrus tuberosus. NCBI lineage: Eukaryota > Viridiplantae > Streptophyta > Magnoliopsida > Fabales > Fabaceae > Lathyrus > Lathyrus tuberosus. The sequence continues at coordinate 1,064,538 of JALAZF010000280.1, forward strand.
GACATGACAAGTATCATATCAGTAGACAGTAGTGTTTAATTTGATCGATCCCATTGATTATCTTCTGATTTATTCCAATTAGGTAAACTGAGTTATTATTGAAGGACAGAGGAAACACTGTTTGACAGGGAAACTTCAGCCTCAATTATGAGTTGATGTGTTTGATTTAAATGGTTCAAGTCATTAACTAGTTGATTTAAGGAGTACATAACTCAATAACTCATTACCTGTTTTATAGCCGTGGCTTGTCCTTATGTGGTGTTTTATATGTTTGTGGGGGCTACCTTGATAAAGTGATTGTCCTTATGTGGTGTTTTATAGCCTCAAGTGATTGCCTTTTCAAAACATCAATAAAGTGATAACAGGAAAATAAAAGATCCTTAATCCAAACCTTGCTTATCCAAGCCTTATTATACATGATCAATGAAAAACATACACACTTTGAATCTTTGATAGCATAAATAGTAACAAACATAGACATACATAATAACTAAAACCTTGTTATAATGTTATAAAAATAAGTAAGTAACCAGAAAATGATTGGAAATCAATTACAAGCCATATATAATGAACGCTTTGATCTCTTCAAGCCCAGTACAGCAAAAACTATTCCAATGTAGTTTAAATTGTAAGCTTCTTTCAAGTAGTTGAAACTTGTTAAGATTCCATGGAGGAAACCTGAACCAAAAATCAGTGTAGTAACTTCTCCTAGCCACAGCTTTATAGTGACTGAACAAATCAAATGAGAACTTTCCATGATACTTGCCAAATCCACATTCGCCAACTCCTCCAAATGGTAGTGTATCTGCCGCATACTGCCCAAAAATAAACCAGACCGATCATTTAACACTCTGTTTAGTAAAAATAGCGGATAGAAAAAAAACTTGTCGTATGAATACCTGTAGAATTGCATCATTGAATACGATACTCCCAGATGATGTTTCAGATACCAATCTTTTCTGCAAAGTTTTGTTTTTTGTGAAGGCATAAATAGCTAGAGTTTTACCCTTTGAGTTTATGAACTCAATACTATCTTCAATCTTCTCTACCTGAAAAAACCATGAAATTAATAATTGAAACAAAAAAAAAAGAACAAAATACTTAAGTTGTATATTCATCATACAGTAATGATGGGAAGGATGGGGCCAAATATTTCTTCTGTCATAATTGCTGAATCAAGTGGTGGATCCAGTAATATTGTTGGTTCAATAAATCTACATAATAATTCAATGCAAAAACACTTCAGATATGAAAGATAATCATGCAAACCAAAATAACAAAAAAGAGAGTATTTAATAATTACAGTTTATCATCTTCCATTGAACCACCAAAAACCACTGATTTTTTGACCTTAGGATCTTTGAGAAAACCTTTGATTCTGTTGGAATGATGTTTGTTAACTATCCTTGCAATGGTGTTAGAACCTCTTGGATCATCTCCAAACATTTTCTTAATCCCTTCCTTCAACAATTCCAGCTATAGAACAAAAAATCAAAGACATGCTTCAAAATCAAATGTACTAACATCACAAAATACTTCAAAAAATAGAACCATTTATTGCTTCTGTACCAATGTTAAACAGAATCTCTTTTCTACAAGAACATAATCAATCGCTATGCATGCTTGTCCTGCACAAGATCCATACTTCGCCACCAAGATTCGTTTCACCGCAACCTTATTATTCAAAAAAAGACATTCAGTGACACTAATGATCATTTTACAACTATTATATATTTTTACCGTGTAGCTAAAACTCGATATATCGTACTATATGTTTGAACATTACATGTGAATATGTGATAAGATTTAATGTGCTTGTACCTCTCTGTCCCAAGAAGTTGACAGTGAATCAACCAGTGCAGGACATTTTCCACCCAGCTCCAAAGTTACTGGAGTCAGATTCTCCACCGCGGCAGACATAACTAACCTCCCGACCCGCACACTTCCTAAAAGAAATTAAAGAAAAAATTTCACTTTTTAACGAATAACTGATGTATCTGATCTGGTGTAAAGAAGTAAAACAAGGCGGACCTGTGAAGAAAATCTTGTTCCATTTTTGTCGTAAGAGTATCTCTCCAACGTCTGGTCCACCTTCGACGATCTTAATGCCATTAATGTCCAAATAATTTGGTAGAATAGTGGCTAGGAGAGAGGAAGAAACTGGGGCCAGCTCTGAAGGTTTTAGAACTACAGTGTTTCCAGCAGCTACGGCTCCGATTAATGGCTCCAAGGACAGTCCTTTCATAAAACCAATCATATATGTAAGCTAGTTCATATTGTAACAGACACAACACAACCTTAAAATTTTACTTAGATTTCATTTGTACGCGCTAAAACCGTATTCTGGAAAAACGTGATTTGATCGGATGCATGTGTAAAACAAGTATACGCGCGTAGAAATTAGAAATGAATCATCTCTCGTATAAATTTTTACTCACCAAAGGGAAAGTTCCATGATGAGATTATGAGAACTAGACCAAGAGGTTCAGCAACAATTTCTGCACTTGAAAGTAGTGCAATTTGTGGCAGTTTAGCTTCTTTGCCAGCCATCCATTGTTTTAAGGATTTTATAGCCAAATCTATGGATTTCTTTAGAATTCCAACCTGCAAGAATAACATGAATTATTTAACTAGGATTTTATGTAAATATACTACTATGTTACTATATGAAGCAAACCTCATCTCTGAAAGCTTCAACATGATGCTTCCCTAAATCCTTCTTAAGGGCCTTCAAGATTTTTTCTTCATTTTCAAAGATAAAGTTACGCAGCCCTTCTAGCTGTGATTTTCTCCATGATGCTTCTTTTGTTTTTCCACTTCCATAATACTTTCTCATGTTGATTAGATCTTTCTCAAAACTTACTACTGAGAACTCCATGTTACAAATGTTTGAGACTTGTGCATTAGAACAATGCAACTCTAGTGTATATATACACACACTCTTTTAGGCCTTCATAGATATGATCGAATGAAATAATTAATTAGTAGTCATGTAAGTGTAGGTGGTAGCTGCAAAGACTTGAAAGAAATGATTAACTAGTAAAAGTAATTTTAATAAATAACCTTTGTCATTTCAACTTTTTTATAATGAGTGTGTTCCTTTACTATTAGTGTTTTAAGTTAATATATTACGTTTATGTCTCTTTTTGCGAATCTCTCGTATTAGATGTGTAATTCAGTTTTCTGTACGTGGTTACGGATAATTTAGTAAATAGTTACTGATAGTTTAGTAAGTGGTTACTGATAATAAATCACGTGGTTACTTATAACTATGTATGTGGTTAATGTTAGTTATGCACGTGGTTAATGCTAGATGTGCTTGTGGTTACTAATTAGAAATTAGTTAGTTAGTAGTATGATCTTATATAAAGGATATAACACATGTTTGTAAAAATCTAATTCCTCAATTCAATTCCAATAATATACTTTTCTCTCTTTCAACACTATCTACTTCTCTCTCTCTTTATCATCATTTTCCAAGTTAACTGAGATACAATTTATCCAATAAATTGGTATCAAGAGTACCGGTTCAGTCCTCAATCTCTAACCATGGTGAATGAAAGCACTACTCAAACCAAAATTTAGCCAATCTACTAGTTTTTAAGGGAGAAAACTATGATAGATAGTGTGCACAAATGAAAGTAATATTTAGATTTCAAGACGTGCTTGAAATTATGAATGATGGTATCTCGCCATTAGAGGCAAATACTACTGAGACACAAAGGGTTGCTCATCGTGAAATGAGAAAGAAGGACGAGAAAGACTTGTTTTTGATCCATCAGCGCGTGGATTCAAATATCTTTGAGAAGATTATCGACCAAGAAATGCCCAAGGCGGCTAGAGATTCTCTAAAAAAACTATATGGTGGAGATGAGAAGTTAAAGAAAGTGAAACTGCAATCTTTGAGGAAACAAAATGAGAACATGCATATGAAGGATGATGAAACCATTATTGAGTTCTTTTCAAAGAGGATTGCTTTACCAAATCAGATGAAATCATATGGAGAAAAGACCTCTGAATTATAGAAGGTGGAGAAGGAGAGCTATTCTAGCATGGTTTGATCACATTGTTATAGCCATTGAGGAGCCTAAAGACTTGTCAGAGATGAAGCTTGAAGAATTGCAAGCATCTCTTGAGGCGCATAAGTTGAGGTTTAAACAAAGAGATTCCGAAAAGATATCTGAACAAGCATTGCAAGCCAAATTCTTCAAGAAAATGAAAGAAAGCTCCCCAAACAACAACAAAGTGAGAGCAAAATGGAAGAAGAAGTTGAATGATAATGGTGATGCTAGTAAGGCTTCAAAAAGCCAATGTGAAACTAGCAAGAATGATGCAATTCATAATTAGAAAGTCAAGAAGAAGGTTGACATGAAGGAGGTTCAATGCTACTGCTGCCAGAATTTTGGTCATTATACTGGAGACCACTACTTCAGAAAAGGCAGTGGCGATGACAAGGGTGTGGCTCAACTTGCTCATTCTGGTAGCAGTGATGCTGAAAAGGTCATCTCGGTAGCTACAACACATTTGCCTTTATGTAAATAAAAAGTTTGGTACCTTGATACAGGCTGCAACAATCATATGACAAACAACAAGAACTAGTTTGTCAAGTTGGATTAATCAATTAGAATATCAATTTGATTTGCAGACAACATCATTGTGACATCAAAAGGAATGATAAATATTAGGGTGAGAAAGAAGGATGGATATGAATCTACCATCAGTGATCTCTTGTATGTTCCTTCAATGATAAATAACTTGATTAGTTTGTGTCAATTACTTTACAAAAATCACATAATGAAGCTGGAAGAAGGAGAACTCAAGGTGTTTGATGAAATGTCTAGGATAATTCCAAAGGCACCTTTGTCAACCAACAAGACATTCATGGTTATGATATATTTTCTTGATCATCAGTACCTTGCATCAATCACAAGTGATGATAAAAATTGGGTTTGGCACTAGAGATTTGGCCATCTCAATTTTAGGAGTCTTAGTTTGATTCACACTAAGAATATGGTGTACATACTTCCAAGGATTGAAGTGCCAAAGCATCTATGTGAGGAATGCAACATAGCCAAGTAGACCAGGAAGCTATTCAAACATGACTTGCCAATGAAGTCACAACAGAAGCTTGGGATTGAGAGCACAAATGTGTGTGGTCCATTTGAATTAAAATCACTATGAGGTAATTTTTATTTCTCGACCTTCATAGATAAATTCACTAGGCATTTGTCGATTTACTTGTTGGAAAAGAAAAGTGAAGTTTTCAGTAATTTCAAGAAATTTAAATTGCTAGTTGACAAGCAAGTTGGACACACCATCAAGAGGTTGATAATTGATGGTGGTGGTGAGTATACCTCAGGTGAGTTTGATAAGTTTTGTGAGAAGGAAGGGACTGATCATGAATTGATAACACCATACACACCTCAGTACAATGGCATTACTAAAAGAAAGAATATAAGCATTTTGAATATGGTAAGAAACATGCTCAAAGAAAAACAAATGCCTAAGCAGTTTTAGGGTGAAGACACTTCAACCGTTGTGCACATCATCAATAGATGCCCAACAAATAAGTTAAACAACAAAAAACCTTATGAAGCTTGGTCAGGGTTGAAGCCAAGTGTTGGTCATACTCTGCATGATGAGGAACATATTGAACTAATGGAGCTTGCACAAACTCAAGGAGTGAGAAAATTAAGCAAAACTAGAGGTCCATAAATCATGCTGAATGACTATGAGAGATTTCCTAATCAAGAAATCAGGGAAAATAGTGAACTGATTGAAGAAGCAATGATGGCTGAGTCAAAACCAATTAATCATGTGCAAGCCCTGCAGGATGAGAATTAGAAAGTTGCAATGATTGAGGAACTTAAGGCCATTGAGAAAAACTAAACATGGGAGTTGCTTGAAACTTAGACAAGAAAGAAGTTGATGTAAGGTGTGTTTACAAACTGAAGTTGAAACTAGATGGTGAAATTTCCATGTAAAAAGCAAGGTTAATTGCAAATGGCTTTCTTTAAAGACCTAGAGTATACTTCAATGAAGTTTATGAACTTGTGGCTAGGCTTGAAACAATTAGGACGTTGTGTCCATAACAAATTACAAAGGTTAGAAGATGCACAAACTTGATATGAACTCTGCATTTCTCAATAGTTAATGTGAAGCATCCACCAATTTTTGAAGTAAGAGGGAAAGAGAAGATGGTGTACATGTGTAGAAAATGTTTGTATGGATTCAAGCAAACACCTAGTACATGGAACAAAATGATTGATAACTTCTTGGTCAAGCTAGGTTTCAACAAATGCACACCAGAACATGGTGTATATATGAAAGGATCAAGTGAGCAAGACCAAGTCATCCTATATCTTTATGTGGATGATATATTGGTTATAGGATTGATGTAGCCACAAGTGCACGGATGTGCAAACTAATAAAATAGATATCGAACCATAAAGACCAATGGTTTAAGTACCGAATTCTTGTCCTATCGGTGTATATCTAGAGAAATTGAAAATATGGATTTTGGTAAACAACTTAAATGAAAAAAGTAATTAAGCGAAAACACCTTAACAGAAAAATCACTTAAATCTCAATTAGGGCAAATAGGACCCGAGGTTACGATTCATACTCTAACACAATCACACGATCCTTGTTACTTCTATCATGAGAATTCTGCATAAATTATAGAAAATAGATAATTATGGGCACTACCTGCTTTCGCTAGCGTATTCCCCCTATCGATGACGAATAATCCGTCTGCTTTCTCATGGTTGAATTATTCTTCGACGAGCCGTTACTTTTCCTTAGCTATATGTTTTCTCAAATTCTTCCAAGCGTTTTTGCTGTTTTAGATTAGGTTTTTAAAAAATTTGCGCTCCGATATCGACACATATCCTTTCTGACTATGGTCGATACCTAAGAATCACTTACTTTCGTAATGAAGTTAGAATGCATGAATTCAGATTATAAAATAAGTTTAATTAAAATTCATGAAATCGATAGTAACAGATCATACAATAGGTCATAAAATAATCCTCATAACCCCTAGTTCCTAATGAAGTACTCACTCACGGTGATGGCAAACAAAACCAAATCGGTAATCATTATCAGACTTATATCAGACAATCACAACAAATGAATAATAAAAGGATAATGAATAATAAAATCTGAATTATGATTAAGCTTTTGTTCACAATTTCTCCCTTGAAGACTTGAGTTACAGAGGAAAACCAAATATCAAATACGTAGAAACTTGGGATAAAAATTGGGATCCTAAAGTTATAACAGGCTATGAATTTTATAAAAAAAAAGTAAAAGTGCAGAATATGCTTAACTTAATCACTATTAATTCAGAGTTGTATGAGATCACATATTTCTTAACAGCCACAACAAAAGAGAATCAGTCTAAATATGGAAACATGAAAAATTTCTCTCACCTCCCTTCTACGACCCGTAGCAGCTACTACAGGTGGCTGTAGCAGGTCTCTGCCTTTTGTACCAAGAGAGCTTCAAAGGGGGCGCCTAGGGTTTTTGGCTACTACGGCCCGTAGCAGCCCATTGGTTTTTGTATGGGAAAAATTCATCTATTTCCGTTTTTCGTTGTTTTGGTTGTCTTCGACCCCTCTTTGTCTTGGATGCTCATTAGGCCATGAAAACAACAAGAATGCCCAAACAAAAGCATAAAACATGGTAATTGAAAGAAAATCGAACAAAGTGCGGTAAAATACTAATACAAAATAACTAGAAATAACGATGCAAAATACCACTTATCAAACTCCCCTAAACTTAAACCGTTGCTTGTCCTCAAGCAACAAAGCTTGCATTTATGAGTTTTCAGATCAAGAGGTTAACATCATGATAGGCATATGAAAACGAAGTTAATTGTACTCATACATTAGTCTTTATTCCGATCGACTTGGCCTAGCTCTCTTGGTAATCACTTGTTAACAAAGGTATTCACAAGAACACTAACCACGATAAATCTACAAACCTAAGTATCTCTTTAGGACACCTCTCCAACTATGCTTTGGGCTTTTAGTCTCTTTTTCCTATTTCCCTTCCCATATCATTCGAACAATAAATATTAAGTCGATTTATTTATTTTTGTCGCCGCATACACAAGATTGGTCGAGAGTTTTTGCTTTAGGAACTTTTTTTATTATTTTTATTTTTCGATGAATTTACTCACTTTGGAGTCTATTGGTCCACTTTGTGGCGACATTTTGAGGATTCAACCACCGTTAGGCTAAGTAGCTGGGTGAGGGTTACCCAATTTAGAAGGTAGTTGCCTTTTTATTATCTTTTTATCATTTTGATGCCCAAGATTATGGTTTCCGAACCAATCATACATGTACGCGGGTCTAAATTATGCTGGACTGTCACTTAGAATCAATCAGGGGGTACTTTTCAGAAGCCTAGTACTATGGCACAAATCTACACGTTGGACTCGCGTCCTACTTCGGGGCTCCTAGGGTGTTCTGGTAATACCTAAATTTTAAAATATTCCCGATGTCCCTAGTCCTAGCCTTTCTTCCCTCAAACTATATATATTTTCCCATTTCCCCCATAACCGAAGCTTATCATGAATTTTTTTGTATGGTTCTAGTTTGGGAAAAACTACGAAAAAGTAGTCTTAATGAAACAAACAAATTGAAAATAGCTAAATACAAGAAAGAAACATGAACATAAAAATGCAAGAAAAATAAAATAAAAATGCATGAAAAATAAAGAAGTGCCCCCAAACTTGAACCAAACATTGTCCTCAATGTTTTAACACAGGGAAAAGGGAATGGAACTCACAAGAACCTCACTCGGGAGGTGGGAACCGTAACATGTGTTAGACGACGACAATGATCTAGAAGGGGGGTTGAATAGATCACTAAGTTTTAACCAGAGTCGACACTTAAAAAATTGTTTTAAAAAATTGTGCAGAAGCGGCCGAGGAACCAAGTCGTCCGAACGAACCGTTATTGAAAAGATAGGATATGCGACAAGCCAAATGGAATAACATGCCTAATGAGAAATCGAATCAATATTTTGAAGATTAATCGATACAGATAATATCATTTAAGTTTGTGGAATTTCCAATGACTTATAAAGTGTAAACTTAATTTGACAATTCCACAAACAGTTTGTGTGCGATCAATTCGTCGAACACTTGGTGTGCAAAATACCCCAAGTATTATTTCCTATGTAATTGTAGTGCATAATTTTTCCAATTACAATCAAAGTGATTGTAATGAGTTTTCAAAACAGATTTTCAGCACTACACAACAACAAAAATTTATCGATCAATTGATTTTACACAAACGCGAACATCAAAATAAAGAGAGAACAACACCGGATTTGTTTAAGCAGTTCCCCTTTCGTCCTCGCTTCGGGTACGTCTGCCTCCAATTCTAAAACTAGAAATGAGATATGTATTATCTTGTTGCAAAATTTTATACAAGACAAGCACTAGTCACCACACACTCAAGCCTAATTGTTGATGTTGATACTATGCCTTCTCTCCCCTTGATCCAAGTCAAATCAAGTGCCTCAAATGTGTTGAACAAACCTCCGGTTACCGCTACTTATCTGAACAACCCCACCGGTCTTCATACCTTTCGCTCGACTGATTTCAATCACACACCGTTCAAACCCCAATCTTTCTTACACAATCCTCCGGTTACAACTACTTGATTGAAAGAACCTACCGTTCTTCAATCCCTTCGCTCGGCTGAATCTGTGAAGCAAAGATCTGTACAAAAAACCCCCCAAATCCTCACGATCTTGGAGGACAAAACCCTAACGGTTATATTCAAGAAAAATCCACCGAATACTCAACCCAAACTAGATACACAATCCTATGTTTGGACGTTATCACCTCAATGATGCAAAAGATCAACAAAAATTGTTATGTGTAATTGTTGAGAAAATGAAAGAATGAGGATGAAGATGATGAGAAAAATTCAGTGTATGTCTTTTGTAGCACCCCAATTCGACAAAAATATACAATTAATACAAAAATAATCAGAGCTCCCTTAACAATTGGGATGTCACACCAAGGAAACATAACCTGAATTTCCTTCTATTTACTTCATTCACTTTTTGATTTCAAAATAAGTTAAAAACAGCTGAATGAAATATTTACACAAGCAAAGTCCACATAATATCGTGGTTCACCATGTTTTAAAGTAAGTAATATTAAATAACAAAATAATCAAAAGAGCAACAAAAAGATGAAATTCCCAATATTCCGTGTTACGTATCAGAGCGACTCCTAAGACTCGATCAGGCAACACACACTCCATGTACTATTCAAGTACCTGGATTATCTGTACTTCCCAAGAAGCACAGACACGAGAAACAACAAAGGGGTGAGAACTAAATTCAATAAGTAATGAGGCAAAATACATGTTAAGGAGTAGAAATCAAACAATCACACATAATGTACCCACATTCACGACACACTTGTCACTTTCAATTATAATCAAACAAAGACATAATAATGCAATGTGACTCAATGACATAATGCAATGCAAGTGGTACCACCCACTATGGTTCATTCAATCAAACCCGATTCCCAATGGAATCCGGATAAATCACATACATTCCCACTGAGCAATGATTTATTTCCTGGCACCACACACCTTAGTTTATTCAATCGAACCCGATTCATAATAGAATCCAGATAAATCACATACACTCCCACTGAGCAATGATTTATCTCCATACAACTCCACATTTGAGTCCGGACAATACTAGGCACCCATCATGGATTCCCACGTAGCTGTCTCCACCAGACACATCATGAAATGCACGACACAAATGATGCACAAAAACATAAGTATAATACCAACTATACCTCTTCACGATCCCCTTGATCACACGTGAGATACATACTCACCGTAATACACAATAGTACTACCATACCTGTCTAATCAATTCATCATAACGCACACAATTAAGGAGGATACCCCACGTGGGCCTAATTAGTTAATTATCCAATTAGTCCACCCCAAATTCCATTTTAATCATTCTTTACTACCATTGATATTAGGTTTTCTCACTAATTCACCACTTGAAGCTCCTATAATTTAAAAAGTTTCGTTTTATATAATTCACGTAATTCCGATTAATTCCCATAATCGACAAAAATCCACATAACAATTAATATATATATTTTTTCCAGCTCCAGGTCGCGCTAAGCGGGCCCCACCTGCGCTAAGCGCGCTACTCAAGGCCTGGAAGAGGCGAAATTTCTTCAGACTGCGCTAAGCGCGCTCTGCGTTATGCATAAAAATACCCCTTTTTGACAGCAACAAACTAATCACAAATTCACCCCCAAAACCATACCCAAACAACCAATAGAGGTATATTACCATGGTTCTATCATGGGTTACCAAACAACCTTCATAAAACATGATTTCCAACATCAATACATAGTTTTTACACAAAACCCTAACATTCAAAGTTGTGGAAATCCAACCCAATCCTCATAGCATGGTATTCTACTCATTGACACCATTATCTAAACCCATAATGATCAAGAATCCCACCCTTACCATATGTTCTTGTGAAGATTGATGATTCCAAGCTTTTTATTCTTTTTCTCTTCTCTTTTCTCCTCCTTCTCTCTACTTCTTCTTTCTATTTTTCTATCTTATTTTTCTTCCCCTTTCCCTACTACTACTCTCCTTTTTTATAAAAATCTGATTTTCTTTAATAATAATAATAATAATAATATTAGTAGTAGTAATAATAATAATAATAATAATAATAATAATACTGATAATAACATTGGACATATTAATAATAGTAATAATAATAATACTATTAATAATGTACCTCCTTCTACTACTATTAAATATGTCCCCACTTTATTCGCTAATACTTTAACAGTATTCCGACACCTCTATTATCCCGTTCCGTTACGGACATTACGCTTACAAGTTCAACTACACACCCCCCCTAAACAAGGCCAAATAAAAGAAATACCACACGACGATTAAATAAATTAAATGGGGTGTTACAACTCTCCCCCGTTTAAAATATTTTCGTCCTCGAAAATGTACCTGATGGAAACAAATCTGGATACGACTCTCGCATCTTGCTTTCCAATTCCCAGGTCACACTTCCGCCAGCAGCTCCTCCCCAAGCTACTCTCACTAGAGGAATCTATTTTCCTCTAAGTTGCTTCATCTTACGATCCTCGATTCTTATCGGCATTATTTCTACAGTAAGATTATCTCGAATCTGCACTTCATCTCTCTGGATAACATGAGATGGATCCGGCACATACTTCCGAAGTTGCGACACGTGGAATACGTCATGCAAGTTCGAAAGCTCCGGCGGCAACGCCACTCTGTAAGCAACTGCACCCACCCTTTTCAAGAACTGATACGGTCCAATGAATTTAGGATCCAACTTCTTTGATTTCAATGCACGTCCAACGCCGGTCACCGGGTTGACTCTCAGGAATACATGGCCACCTTCGCTGAATTCCAAATCTTTCTTCCGATTATCATGATAAATTTTCCGTCTACTCTGAGACGCTTTCATCTTTTCATGGATCACCTGAATTGTCTCAGTAGTTTATTGCATAATCTCTGGCCCAAGCACAATATTCTCACCAGTTTCATACCAACACAGAGGTGTCATACACCTCCTTCCATACAAGGCTTCGAAAGGTGCCATCCCAATACTAGAATGGTGGCTATTATTATACATGAACTCAATCAATGGAAAATGAGCATCCCATGCAACGCCTTTCTCCAACACACAGGTTCTCAACAAATCCTCTAACGACTGAATAGTCCTCTTCGACTGACCATCGGTCTGTGGATGATAAGCCGAACTCAACTTCAGTTTGGAACCCAAAGCTTCCTGCAAACTTGTCCAGAATTCTGATGTAAACCTCAGATCTCTATCCGACACTATGCTCGACGGAACACCATGCAGCTTCACAATTAATCTGATATAAATCTCCACCAGCATTGACAACGGAAAACTGACATTAATTGGTATAAAATGTGCGGATTTCGCGAGTCGATCAACCACTACCCAAATAGCATCAAAGCCTCTCGCCGTATTTGGCAAACCAGTAACAAAATCCATAGTAATACTATCCCACTTCCATTCTGGAATCTCCAATGGTTGCATCAACCCCGAAGGTTTCTGATGCTCTACTTTCGACTTCTGGCATGTCAAACAAGCATAAACAAACTGAGCTACATCTCTCTTCATACCGGACGACCAAAATAACTTCTTCAAGTCTTGATACATTTTTGTGGCTCCCGGATGAATACTCAACCTACTCCGGTGACTCTCCTCTAATATCGCTTTCCTCAATTCCGTATTATTCGGCATGCAAATCCTGCCCCAGAATCTCAGTATACCACCCTTATTCACCTTAAACTCACTATCAGGATCCTCTCCTCCTGTAGGCATTAAATCCACTAGCTTCACATCATGCCTCTGATTTTCCTTAATTGCATCCAAAAAGTCATTATTCACTTTAAGCATACCCAATCTAACACTTTCCGGTGTAGTTTCACAAACCATACTCAAGTCTCTGAACTGTTCAATTAATTCCATTTCTTTTATCATTAATGCCGACATATGAATTGTCTTTCGACTTAGAGCATCCGCTACCACATTAGCTTTCCCCGAATGGTTACTCAGATTAAAATCATAGTCCTTCAAGAACTCTAACCATCTTCTCTGCCTCATATTCAATTCCTTCTGATCAAACAAATACTTCAGACACTTGTGATCACTGAATACTTCAAATCTCGATCCATACAAGTAATGCCTCCAAATTTTCAATACAAAAACTACCGCAGCTAGTTCAAGATCATGAGTAGGATAATTTATCTCATGCACCCTCAATTGTCGTGACGCATATGCCACCACCTTTCCATCTTGCATTAACACTCCGCCTAATCCCATCTTAAACGCATCACAATATACTACAAAAGGTTCATTTGGATTTGGTAGAATCAATACTGGTGCTGTAGTCAATTTGTTTTTCAATTCTTCGAAACTTTCCTCACACGCCGTATCCCAAACAAAAGCTTGACTCTTTCTAGTCAACTGAGTCAACGCTAACGCCAAATTAGAAAATCCTTTGATAAATCTTCGGTAGTAACCTGCCAAACCCAAGAAGCTTCTAATTTCCGTTACTGTCTTCGGAGGTTCCCACTGTAGCACTGAACTTACTTTAGATGGATCCACTGCTATGCCATCACTAGAAATAACATGGCCCAAGAAACTCACAGTCTTCAACCAAAATTCACATTTTGAGAACTTTGCATATAATTTATTATCCTTCAACACCTACAATGCAATCCTCAAGTGTTCTGTATGATCCTCTTCAGACTTAGAGTAAACTAATATATCATCAATGAATACCACAATGAACTGATCTAGATAAGAATGAAAGATACGGTTCATATATTCCATAAACACACCTGACGCATTAGACACTCCGAAAGGCATCACTGCATATTCGTAATGTCCATATCGAGTTCTGAACGCAGTCTTCTGAATATCACCTTCCTTTACTCTAATCTGATGGTAACCCGACCTCAAATCAATTTTACTGAAAATACGATACCCCACAAGCTGGTCCATTAAGTCATCAATCCTTGGAAGTGGATACCTATTCTTAATGGTCACCTTATTCAACTGACAATAATCGATGCACAAACGCATACTACCATCCTTCTTTTTCACCAACAACACTGGAGCTCCCCACGGCGACACACTTAGCCTAATAAACTTTTTATCAAGCAATTCTCCGATTTGAAATTTCAATTCTGCCAATTCTGATGCATACATCCTGTATGGTGCCATAGATATAGGTCTGATACCAGGAACAAGATCAATAGTAAATTCAATTTCCCTTTTCGGAGGTAATTCCATAATATCATCCGGGAACACTTCAGGGAATTCACTCACCACTGGTAACTCATTAACCAATGTCTTGTTTTCAACGGGTAACCAAGCAAACACCGCAACCATCTTAGCTTTGTCTTCTAACAAGGTTCTCAATTCTTTAGTAGACAAATAATTAGCCATTGCTTCCTCTTCAGGAGTAAGGAACAACAACCTCTTCCTAAAGCAATCAATGTAAACGCGGTTGAATTCTAACCAATTCATTCCCAAAATGATATCCAGATTACTGAGTGGCAAACAAATCAAGTCCACTCCGAATTCTCTACCAAAAATAGTCAACGGACAATTCAAGCATGCTAACGAAGTAACCACGTAACCAATAGATGGAGTTTTAATAGTCATCCTCCGATCTAAAGTAGACGTCACAATTCCTAATTTCTTCACACAATCCACAGAAATGAACGAGTGGGTTGCACCCGTGTCAAAGATAACAATCAAAGGAATGCCATTAATAAAACAAGTACCTTTGATGGAACGCTCATCACCGGTAGACTGGGCTCCTACCAATGCGAACACCCTTCCACTTGTCTGAGATTTCTTAGGCTTCTGACAGTGAGTGCTGATATGGCCTTGTTCCCCACAGTTATAACAGGTAGGTATAGTAGTCCTACAATTTGCCATAACATGACCTGGTCGTCCACACTTGAAGCACTTCTTCTCCTCATTCTGACAATCATTAGCACGATGACCCGTGCCCCCACATTTGAAACACTTGGTAGGATTAAAAGCCTTTTCTCCCCCACTTAGTTTCTTTCCCACAACGGTTTTCTGTTTCCCTCTCTCAGCTGGAGCACTATAAGGCGTACCCCCATACCTCTGCTTACCCTTCCGGTCATTCAAGGCTTTGTAATGAGCAATCCGGGCCCTATTATCATTATCATAAATCCGGCTTTTGCTTACCAGCTCTGGATAACTCCTTATCTTCTAACAACCAATGCCTTGTTTGATCTCAGGACGCATCCCATTCTCAAACTTCAAGCATTTCGAAGTCATAGCCTCATCAGTATTGTAGTGAGCACAATATTGCACCAACTCTTTAAACCGAGCAGCATACTCCACAACCGTCATGCTACCCTATTTCAGTTCCAAGAACTCAATCTCCCTCGCACTGCGAATATCTTCCGGGAAATACTTTTCCATAAACTCCCCCTGAAACACTGCCCAAGTAACAAGAGTACCCGCAACTTCCAACCTCTGACGACTATTATCCCACCTGGCCTCCGCTTCTCCTTCCACCATATGAGTGCCAAATTGTACTTTCAAAGCCTCACTACATCCCATGGTTCTAAAGATCTTTTCAATAGCCTTCAGCCACTTCTGTGCCGCTTCAGGATCAAGAATACGACCCTCAAAAGTAGGCGGCTTATTACTCTGAAACCTCTCTAAGTTACAAAACTGCGCCTCCCCAGAAATTCGATTGTTGTTCTGCACTGCCTGCGCCATAGCCTGCAGCGCAGCAGCAAGAGCCACATCATTCCTCCCTGCCATACTATTCAACAATCACTACACGGTTAGAAGAACACACAAACCTGCACCTATTCTAAGGACAGACTCTACTACAACATCTGGCCGGACGGACCGACCTGGTCTGATACCAATTGTAACACCCCAATTCCCCAATTCGACAAAAATATGCGATTAATACAAAAATAATCGGATTTCCCTTAACAATTGGGATGTCACACCAAGAAAACATAACCTGAATTTCCTTCTATTTATTTCATTCACTTTTTGATTTCAAAATAAGTTAAAAACAGCGGAATAAAATATTTACACAAGGAAAGTCCACATAATATCGTGGTTCACCATGTTTTAAAGTAAGTAATATTACATAACAAAATAATCAAAAAAGCAACAAAAAGATGAAATTCCCAATATTTCGTGTTACGTATCAGAGCGACTCCTAAGACTCGATCAGGCAACACGCTTTCCATGCACTATTCAAGTACCTGGATTATCTGTACTTCCCAAGAAGTACAAACACAAGAAACAACAAAGGGGTGAGAACTACATTTAATAAGTAACGATGCAAAATACATGTTAAGGAGTAGAAATCAAACAATCACACATAATGTACCCACATTTACGACACACTTGTCACTTTTAATTATAATCCAACAAAGACATAATAATGCAACGTGACTCAATGACACAATGCAATGCAAGTGGTACCACCCACTATGGTTTATTCAATCGAACCCGATTCCCAATGGAATCCGGATAAATCACATACATTCCCACTGAGCAATGATTTATCTCATGGCACCACACACCCTGGTTCATTCAATCGAACCCGATTCATAATAGAATCCGGATAAATCACATACACTCCCACTGAGCAATGATTTATCTCCATACAACTCCACATTGGAGTCCGAACAATACTAGGCACCCATCTTGGATTCCAACCTAGCTGTCTCCACCAGACACATCATGAAATGCACGACACAAATGATGCACAAAAACTTAAGTATAATAACAACTATACCTCTTCACGATCCCCTTGATCACACGTGAGATACATACTCACCGTAATACACAATAGTATTACCATACCTGTCCAATCAATTCATTATAACGCACACAATTAAGAAGGATACCTCACGTGGCCCTAATTAGTTAATTATCCTATTAGTCCACCCCAAATTCCATTTTAATCATTCTTTACTACCATTGATATTAGGTTTTCTCACTAACTCACAACTTGAAGCTCATATAATTTCAAAAGTTCCGTTTTACATAATTCACGTAATTCCGATTAATTCTCATAATCGAAAAAAATCCACCTAACAATTAATATATATTTTTTTCCAGCTCCAGGTCGCTCTAAGCAGGCCCCACCCGCACTAAGCGCGCTACTCACGGCCTGGAAGTGGCGAAATTTCTTCAGACCGCGCTAAGCGGGCCTACGGCGCTATGCGCGCTATGCGTTATGCAGAAAAATACCCCTTTTTGACAGCAACAACCCAATCACAAATTCACCCCCAAAACCATACCCAAACAACCAATAGAGGTATATTACCATGGTTCTATCATGGGTTACCAAACAACCTTCATAAAACATGATTTCCAACATCAATACATAGTTTTTACACAAAACCCTAACATTCAAAGTTGTGGAAATCCAACCCAATCCTCATAGCATGATATTCTACTCATTGACACCATTATCTAAACCCATAATGATCAAGAATCCCACCCTTACCTTAAGTTCTTGTGAAGATTGATGATTCCAAGCTTTTTCTTCTTTTTCTCTTCTCTTTTCGCCTCCTTCTCTCTACTTCTTCTTTCTATTTTTCTATCTTATTTTTCCTCCCCTTTCCATACTACTACTCTCCTTTTTCATAAAAATCTGATTTTCTTTAATAATAATAATAATAATATTATTATTATTAGTAATAATAATAATAATAATGATAATAACATTGGACATATTAATAATAGTAATAATAATAATACTATTAATAATGTACCTCCTTCTACTACTATTAAATATGTCCCCACTTTATTCGCTACTACTTTAACAGTATTCCGACACCTCTATTATCCCGTTCCGTTACGGACATTACGCTTACAAGCTCAACTACACATCCCCTAAACAAGGCCAAACAAAAGAAATACCACACGACGATTAAATAAATTAAAATGGGGTGTTACAACTCTCCCCCATTTAAAATAGTTTCGTCCTCGAAAATGTACCTGATGGAAACAAATCTGGATACGACTCTCGCATCTTGCTTTCCAATTCCCAGGTCACACTTCCGCCAGCAGCTCCTCCCCAAGCTACTCTCACTAGAGGAATCTCTTTTCCTCTAAGTTGCTTCATCTTACGATCCTCGATTCTTATCGAGATTGTTTCCACAGTAAGATTATCTCGAATCTGCACTTCATCTCTCTGGATAACATGAGATGGATCCGGCACATACTTCCGAAGTTGCGACACGTGGAATACGTCATGCAAGTTCGAAAGCTCCGGCGGCAACGCCACTCTGTAAGCAACTGTACCCACCCTTTGCAAGATCTGATACAGTCCAATGAATTTAGGATCCAACTTCTTTGATTTCAACGCACGTCCAACACCGGTCACCGGGTTGACTCTCAGGAATACATGGTCACCTTCGCTGAATTCTAAATCTTTCTTCCAATTATCATGATAAATTTTCTGTCTAGTCTGAGACGCTTTCATCTTTTCACAGATCATCTGAATTGTCTCAGTAGTTTGTTGCACAATCTCTGGCCCAAGCACAATATTCTCACCAGTTTCTTACCAACACAGAGGTGTCCTACACCTCCTTCCATACAAGGCTTCGAAAGGTGCCATCCCAATACTAGAATGGTGACTATTATTATACGTGAACTCAATCAATGGCAAATGAGCATCCCACGCACCGCCTTTCTCCAACACACAGGTTCTCAACAAATCCTCTAACGACTAAATAGTCCTCTCCGACTGACCATCGGTCTGTGGATGATAAGCCGAACTCAACTTCAATTTGGAACCCAAAGCTTCCTGCAAACTTGTCCAGAATTTTGAAGTAAACCTCGGATCTCTATCCGACACTATGCTCGACGGAACACCTTGCAGCTTCACAATTAATCTGATATAAATCTCCGCCAGCTTTGACAACGGAAAACTGATATTAATTGGTATAAAATGTGCGGATTTCGCGAGTCGATCAGCCACTACCCAAATAACATCAAAGCCTCTCGCTGTATTTGGCAAACCAGTAACAAAATCCATAGTAATACTATTCCACTTCCATTCTGGAATCTCCAACGGTTGCATCAATCCCGAAGGTTTCTGATGCTCCACTTTCGACTTCTGGCATGTCAAACAAGCATAAACAAACTGAGCTACATCTCTCTTCATACCGGACCACCAAAATAACTTCTTCAAGTCTTGATACATTTTCGTGGCTCCCGGATGAATACTTAACCTACTCCGGTGACTCTCCTCTAAGATCGCTTTCCTCAATTCCATATTATTCGGCACGCAAATCCTGCCCCGGAATCTCAGTATACCACCCTTATCCACCTTAAACTCACTATCAGGATCCTCTCCTCCTATAGGTATTAAGTCCACTAGCTTCACATCAAGCCTCTGATTTTCCTTAAATGCATCCAAAAAGTCATTATTCACTTTAAGCATACCCAATCTAACACTTTTCGGTGTAGTTTCACAAACCATACTCAAGTCTCTGAAATGTTCAATTAATTCCATTTCTTTTATCATTAATGCCGACATATGAATTTTCTTTCGACTTAGAGCATCCGCTACCACATTAGCTTTCCCCGGATGGTAACTCAGATTAAAATTATAGTCCTTCAAGAACTCTAACCATCTTCTCCGCCTCATATTCAATTCCTTCTGATCAAACAAATACTTAAGACACTTGTGATCACTGAATACTTCAAATCTCGATCCATACAAGTAATGCCTCCAAATTTTCAATACAAAAATTACCGCAGCTAGTTCAAGATCATGAGTAGGATAATTCCTCTCATGCACCCTCAATTTCCGTGACGCATATGCCACCACCTTGCCATCTTGCATTAACACTCCGCCTAATCCCATCTTAGACGCATCACAATATACTACAAAAGGTTCATTTGGATTTGGTAGAATCAATACTGGTGCTGTAGTCAATTTCTTTTTCAATTCTTCGAAACTTTCCTCACACGGTGTATCCCAAACAAAAGCTTGACTGTTTCTAGTCAACTGAGTCAACGATAACGCCAAATTAGAAAATCCTTTGATAAATCTTCGGTAGTAACCTGCCAAACCCAAGAAGCTTCTAATTTCCGTTACTGTCTTCGGAGGTTCCCACTGTAGCACTGAACTTACTTTAGATGGATTCACTGCTATGCCATCACTAGAAATAACATGGCCCAAGAAACTCACATTCTTCAACTAAAATTCACATTTTGAGAACTTTGCAAATAATTTATTATCCTTCAACACCTGCAATGCAATCCTCAAGTGTTCTGTATGATCCTCTTCAGACTTGGAGTAAACCAATATATCATCAATGAATACCACAATGAACTGATCCAGATAAGAATGAAAGACACGGTTCATATATTCCATAAACACACCCGGCGCATTAGACACTCCGAAAGGCATCACTGCATATTCGTAATGTCCATATCGAGTTCTGAACGCAGTCTTCTGAATATCACCTTCCTTTACTCTAATCTGATGGTAACCCGACCTCAAATCAATTTTACTGAAAATAAGAGCCCCCACAAGCTGGTCCATTAAGTCATCAATCCTTGGAAGTGGATACCAATTCTTAATGGTCACCTTATTAGACTGACAATAATCGATGCACAAACGCATACTACCATCCTTCTTTTTCACCAACAACACTGGAGCTCCCCACGGCGACACACTTGGCCTAATAAACTTTTTATCAAGCAATTCTTTGATTTGAAATTTCAACTCTGTCAATTCTGATGCAGACATCCTGTATGGTGCCATAGATATAGGTCTGGTACCAGGAACAAGATCAATAGTAAATTCAATTTCCCTTTTCGGAGGTAATTCCGTAATATCATCCGGGAACACTTCAGGGAATTCACTCACCACTGGTAACTCATTAACCGATGTCTTGTTTTCAACGGATAACCAAGCAAACACCGCAACCATATTAGCTTTGTCTTCTAACAAGGTTCTCAATTCTTCAGTAGACAAATAATTAGCCATTGCTTCCTCTCCAGGAGTAAGGAACAACAACCTCTTCCTAAAGCAATCAATGTAAACGCGGTTGAATTCTAACTAATTAATTCCCAAAATGATATCCAGATTACTGAGTGGCAAACAAATCAAGTCCACTCCAAATTCTCTACCAAAAATAGTCAACGGACAATTCAAGCATGCTAACGAAGTAACCACATAACCAATAGATGGAGTTTCAATTGTCATCCTCCGATCTAAAGTAGACGTCACAATTCTTAATTTCTTCACACAATCCACAGAAATGAACGAGTGGGTTGCACCCGTGTCAAAGATAACACTAAAAGGAATGCCATTAATAAAACAAGTACCTTTGATGGAACGCTCATCACCGGTAGACTGGGCTCCTACCAATGCGAACACCCTTCCACTTGTCTGAGATTTCTTAGGCTTCTGACAGTGAGTGCTGATATGACCTTGTTCCCCACAGTTATAACAAGTAGGTATAGTAGTCCTACAATTTGCCACAACATGACCTGGTCGTCCACACTTGAAGCACTTCTTCTCCTCATTCTGACAATCATTAGCACGATGACCCGTGCCCCCACATTTGAAACACTTGGTAGGATTAAAAGCCTTTTCTCCCCCACTTAGTTTTTTTCCCACAACGGTTTTCTGTTTCCCTCTCTCAGCTGGAGCACTATAAGGCGTACCCCCATACCTCTGCTTACCCTTCCGGTCATTCAAGGCTTTGTAATGAGCAATCCGGGCCCTATTATCATTATCATAAATCCGGATTCTGCTTACCAGCTCTGGATAACTCCTTATCTTCTGACAACCAATGCCCTGTTTGATCTCAGGACGCATCCCATTCTCAAACTTCAAGCATTTTGAAGTCATAGCATCATCAGTATTATAGTGAGCACAATATTGCACCAACTCCTCAAACCGAGCAGCATACTCCTCAACCGTCATGCTACCCTGTTTCAGTTCCAAGAACTCAATCTCCCTCGAACTGCGAATATCTTTCGAGAAATACTTTTCCAGAAACTCCCCCTGAAACACTGCCCAAGTAACAAGAGTACCTGCAGCTTCCAACCTCTGACGACTATTATCCCACCAGGCCTCCGTCTCACCTTCCACCATATGAGTGCCAAACTGCACTTTCAGAGCCTCACTGCATCTCATGGTTCTGAAGATCTTTTCAATAGCCTTCAGCCACTTCTGTGCCGCTTCAGGATCAAGAATACCACCCTCAAAAGTAGGCGACTTATTACTCTGAAACCTCACTAAGTTACGAAACTGCGCCTCCCCAGCAATCTGATTGTTGTTCTGCACTGCCTGCGCCATAACCTGCAGCGCAGCAGCAAGAGCCGCATCATTCCTCCCTGCCATACTATTCAACAATCACTACATGGTTAGAAGAACACACAAACCTGCTCCTATTCTAAGGACAAACTCTACTACAACATCCGGCCGGACGGACCAACCTGCTCTGATACCAATTGTAACACCCCAATTCCCCAATTCGACAAAAATATGCAATTAATATAAAAATAATCAGATTTCCCTTAACAATTGGGATGTCAAACCAAGAAAACATAACCTGAATTTCCTACTATTTACTTCATTCACTTTTTGATTTCAAAATAAGTTAAAAACAGCGGAATGAAATATTTACACAAGCAAAGTCCACATAATATCGTGGTTCACCATGTTTTAAAGTAATATTACATAACAAAATAATCAAAAGAGCAATAAAAAGATGAAATTCCCAATATTTTGTGTTACGTATCAGAGCGACTCCTAAGACTCGATCAGGCAAGACGCACTCCATGCACTATTCAAGTACCTGGATTATCTGTACTTCCCAAGAAGCACAGACACAAGAAACAACAAAGGGGTGAGAACTACATTTAATAAGTAACGATGAAAAATACATGTTAAGGAGTAGAAATGAAACAATCACACATAATGTACCCATATTTATGACACACTTGTCACTTTCAATTATAATCCAACAAAGACATAATAATGCAATGTGACTCAATGACACAATGCAATGCAAGTGGTACCACCCACTATGCTTCATTCAATCGAACCCGATTCCCAATAGAATCCGGATAAATCACAAACACTCCCACTGAGCAATGATTTATCTCATGGCACCACACACCCTGGTTCATTCAATCGAACCTGATTCATAATAGAATCTGGATAAATCACATACACTCCCACTGAGCAATGATTTATCTCCATACAACTCCACATTGGAGTCCGAACAATACTAGGCACCCATCATGGATTCCAACCTAGCTGTCTCCACCAGACACATCATGAAATGCATGACACAAATGATGCACAAAAACATAAGTATAATAACAACTACACCTCTTCACGATCCCCTTGATCACACGTGAGATACATACTCACCGTAATACACAATAGTATTACCATACCTGTCCAATCAATTCATCATAGCGCACACAATTAAGGAGGATACCTCACGTGGGCCTAATTAGTTAATTATCCAATTTTTCCACCCCAAATTCCATTTTAATCATTCTTTACTACCATTGATATTAGGTTTTCTCACTAATTCACCACTTGAAGCTCCTATAATTTCAAAAGTTCAGTTTTACATAATTCACGTAATTCCGATTAATTCCCATAATCGACAAAAATCCACCTAACAATTAATATATATTTTTTTCCAGCTCCAGGTCGCTCTAAGCGGGCCCCACCCGCGCTAAGCACGCTACTCACGGCCTGGAAGGGGCGAAATTTCTTCAGACCGCGCTAAGCGGGCCTACCGCGCTATGCGTTATGCAGAAAAATACCCCTTTTTGACAGCAACAACCCAATCACAAATTCACCCCCAAAACCATACCCAAACAACCAATAGAGGTATATTACCATGGTTCTATCATGGGTTACCAAACAACCTTCATAAAACATGATTTCCAACATCAATACATAGTTTTTACACAAAACCCTAACATTCAAAGTTGTGGAAATCCAACCTAATCCTCATAGCATGGTATTCTACTCATTGACACCATTATCTAAACCTATAATGATCAAGAATCCCACCCTTACCTCAAGTTCTTGTGAAGTTTGATGATTCCAAGTTTTTTCTTCTTTTTCTCTTCTCTTTTCTCCTCCTTATCTCTACTTCTTCTTTCTATTTTTCTATCTTATTTTTCCTCCCCTTTCCATACTACTACTCTCCTTTTTCATAAAAATCTGATTTTCTTTAATAATAATAATAATAATGATAATAACATTGGACATATTAATAATAGTAATAATAATAATACTATTAATAATGTACCTCCTTCTACTACTATTAAATATGTCCCAATTTATTCGCTACTACTTTAACAGTATTCTGACACCTCTATTATCCCGTTCCGTTACGGACATTACGCTTACAAGCTCTACTACACACCCCCTAAACAAGGCCAAACAAAAGAAATACCACACGACGATTAAATAAATTAAAATGGGGACACGTTTCGACATCATTAAAATAAGGACTAGGACTAACGTACCTTGCCCTCACAACATGAATGTAGCTTGAGCAGAAGAGCTTAGTACATGGAATTGGAGAAGTAAATCTTGACTAGAGGGGTTCAAGCAGGGAGGCTCATTTCATGGGACTTGGAGCAGAAGTCTTGGGCTGAGGGTCTGAGCAAGGAAGTCTTGGGTTCGTGGAACCTAAGCAAGAAGTCTCGAGTGAGGAGTGATCAGTGCATTTTGATGCACATTCTTCTACTATTGTACTTAGGAATTTCTATGGTTTGTTTTATTAATTTAACTATTTGATTGTGCTTTTAGAATTAAGTTTATTTTTGCCTTTAATGTAAATTCGTATTTTATTTTCAGCATTAACTGTTATTTGATACATATTCACTGTGCAGACCATAACTTGAGCTACGAGAATCAGATTAACGCGTTCTGATAGGTGTTGGAAAGCTAAGAGAAAGAGCTACAAGTTTTGTGTTGAAGCCAAAATCTAATTAGGAGTGAAGCAATATCAAATAATTCATTGAAGTTTCAGACCTTTAGAAAATAACTATTTTGGGCCATGTTTGGGCCGGTTTTAGGTTTTCCAACCCGGTTTGAGTTAGAATCGCGAATCCTTATTTTGTATAAGTAAATCAGCTGCGGTACTATTCAGAACACCTTCTTTTCACTATTTATGAATTTTCCCTTTTTGCTTTGTACGATTTCATATGGAGAGCTAAACCCCATCGTAGTTGATCTGCTATATTCAGGTTCCGAAACCTTGAGATGATTATAATTTGCAATATAATTTTTGTTTCCTTCAATTCTATTGTATGATGATCGTTTGTTTAATCCTATTTGTCATAGGGTAGTTTTGTTTGATTCGATTGATGCATGTTCCCTAAATGTGATTGCATGTTATAATTTGCTTAATTCGTTAATTCGCCTTATTCTTAACTGAGTGCTTAATTCATTCATGCTTGTTGATCGATTTGTTATTGGAAAATAGGAACCATAATTATTATAATTTCATTCACGCTTGTTGATTGATTTTTTGATCTAACAGGAATAGAGAATCCGCTTAGGGATTGTGAGTTTATAATAGTCGATGATAGGTAGGAATCAAATCGTAGATTAACTCTTTAATCGTAAATGTAATCACTTATTTTCCTTATTTTATTAATCGAAACCTAAACCTAAACAACCCCCCAAATCAATTTTAGTTGTTTAATAATAGTTTCAAGAATCTTTACGATACGACATCCGAGTGTCGCTTCCATTTACTGCATTTTGTCTTTAACTCGTTTTTGACCCGAGTGCGACAACGGACCAAATTGGCGCTATTGTCGGAGACTCTATGTTGATTTTAGCCAAATTTAGAATTCTAGTTTAGAGTATTGTTAGATTTTTGTTTGTTTTTGCTTGTTGATTTTCAGGGTTGTAGTACAGTGGTAAACATTCTAGCCTACCAGGTAAGTTTGGAAGCTATTGTTTCAATTTGCTCCGAATTTTTTTCCTGAAAATAAAAAAAACGACGAACAATACTCCTTTAGAATAAAATTCTAAAAGATTTTGACCTTGAAAATCGCAAATTCCTTATTTTCCTATTTTCAAAAAAATCCGAAATTTTTTGTAGAAACTTATTCTGATTTGATTTGATTTTTAGTCATATTTTCATAATTTTTAGATTTTATTTTAATCGCTTTCTTATTTTTTCACTCTTTTTCTCAATAGGGACATTGTTGGCATTTTTGCATTTGTTGAATTGCTAAATTGGTTTTGTGCTTTCTCATTCTTTGTTAATTTTTTCCCCTTTTGATAACATGGTTGAACAAAGAATATTAAGAGAGCTTGCTGCTCCTGATGTTCATTACAATGGTTTATGTGTTGAATATACTGATGTTGATGTTTCTTTTGAATTAAAATTTGGTTTAATACACTTGTTACCAAGGTTTAGTGGTCTTGCAGGTGAGGATCCACATAAGCATCTGAAGGAATTCTAGGTCGTTTGTTCTACACCATTAAGGCCTGAAGGAATAACAAAAGATCACATCAAGCTAAGAGCCTTCCCGTTTTCACTACAAGGTGCTGCCAAAGATTGGTTATACTATCTTGAGCCGAATTCCGTCATAACCTGGAATGATTTGAAGAAAGTCTTCCTAGAGAGATACTTTCCTGCCTTCAGAGCTGCATCGATCAGAAAAGATATATATGGTATTAGACAACTCGACAATGAATAATTGGCTGAATATTGTGGAAGATTCAAACAGTTAGTGTCCAGTTGCCCCTAGCACCAGATTACCGAACAGTTGCTTATCCAGTATTTCTATAAGGGATTACTACCAATGGATAAAATTATTTTAGATGCTGTTAGTGGTGGAGCACTTGTTGATAAGACTCCAGCTACTTCCAGAGCCTTGATTGGGAATATGTCACCCATCTCCCAATAGTTCACAACTAGAAATAATTTTATCCAGACAAAAGGTGTAAATGAGGTTCATGTTTCTTCACATGTTTCTCCTTCCAACAAGGCCTTAGAAAATATGATTGACGAGCTGACCTCTTTAGTGAAACAATTGGCAGTAGATAAAGCTCAAACAACAACAAAGTTATATGGTATTTGTACTTCTCCTAACCACCCGACCGATACATGTCCTATTCTGCAAGATGAAAAGATCATTGAGTTGCCTCAAGCATATGCAGCAACCCTTTACAATCAAGGTAACAATAGGTACAATATTTCTAACCTGTCCACTAACAAATACCATCCCAATTGGAGGAACCATCCAATCCTTCAATATGGAAATCAACAGCCCACCCAACAACAGTTGATGTTACCATTACCACCACCACAAAACCCTCCACAAGTAACCACCTATGCACCTTCCGGACCTTCACTAGAGGACCTTGTCAAGCAAATGGTTGTACATGATCTCCAGTTTTAGCAACGAACAAATTCTAGTATTCAGACCTTGCAGACACAAATTGGACAACTTGCCACTTCAATAAATGCCATACAGCAAGCTCAAGGATCAAACCAACTACCTGTCCAAACAGTAGTGAATCCTAATGTCCCTAATCATAATGTGAGTGCAATGTCCTTAAGATTTGGAAAAGTTGTAGAACAAGCCCCAGAAAAAAAGAAAGAAGTTGTTGAGGTCACACCTGAACCTAAACTTGAACCTTCTGTTGTTATTGAGCCTGAAAAAAAGTATGTACCACCGATCCCTTTTCCATATAGAGTACTGAAAAATAAGAAGAGTGATGAGGAGGACAAGGAGAGATAGATTTTGGATGTGTTCAGAAAGGTGGCGGTGAACATTCCGCTTCTTGATGCGATTAAGCAAATTCCAAAATATGCCAAGTTTCTTAAAGACTTATGTACTCACAAGAAGAGATTAAAAGGAAATGAGAGAGTGAATATGGGAAGAAATATTTCTGCCTTCATTCAGCCTAAGGATACAATTGAGCAAAATGTTTCAGCTCTCACTCTGGCCATGCCACAAAAGCGCAAGGATTCAAGAACTTTTATTATTCCTTGTTCCATTGGGGATAATAAATTCAAAAATTGCATGCTTGATTTAGGAGCGGGAATTAATGTTATGCCTACTTCTGTTTATAATAATTTTTATCTTGGTCCTTTACAGAATATATGTTTAATAATTCAACTGGCGAACATAAGCACTGCCCGCCTCGCCGGAGTAGTAGAAGATGTCCTCGTACAATTTAATGACTTGATTTTTCCTGCATATTTTTACATTATGGACATGGAAGGAGAAACAAAGTTAAGCATAACTCCCATCATTTTAGGCAGGCCATTCATGAAAACAGCAAAAACAAAAATTGATGTTGACGATGGAACCATGTCCATGGAATTTGGTGACATTGTCGCAAAATTTAACATTTTTGATGATATGAAACATCCCTTGGAAGAAGAGCATTATGTTTTTCATATTAAATTGATTTCTGAGTTGGTTGATGATACTTGTATTAATTTGTTTGCATTTGATTTTCCATCATTGTCTGATTTTGATGATAGTTACTCATGTGATGACTGTACTGACACCAACCTTTGCTATGTTTGTGCTGAGATTGAGCCTGCCTTGCAGATTGACATTTTTAATACATATGAAGTTATAGATGAATTTGTTTATGCAGCTGAAGCTCTCGACATCCTAGCTGCCCTAACCAAGCATTCCATTGAACAACCACCTTCTGAACCACTTTCTGAGGATTTATATTATTCATCAAAGCTTCAATTTAAGCAGGAAGAAAAATTATTGTAGGAACATAAGAAGGGAACTAGATGGACCTTGGTTGACACTCATGAATTTAGCCCATCCATGAGTATGCATATAGTCTTTATTGTAAATGGAACAAAAGTAGTGTGGCAACCCCTTAATCCTTTGATTCTTGATGTTGTGAAAAAAGAAATCACGTTCACGCGCCTATTCAACACTTTTAATTATCGAAGATCCTTCTTTGATCCTAAAATAAAAGGCGAATGCACTAATAAAAATTTCAAGATCAATGGATGCTACCCAAAGTTACTCTATGAGATCCCACTTTGGAAGAAGGAACTGTAGAAGATCACTTTGGGAAAGACTGCTTATGTGATCACCTATCCACCTTGACTACTCGAGTGTGTTGTTTCCTTTCTCTCACTCTTATTTTATATTTATGTTCTTTCATTGAGGACAATGTATGTTTTAAGTGTGGGGGGAGAGAACCATTTCTTGTTTTGTTTTCTTTCATTTTTTTTTGTGTTTTGTTAAAAAAAATAAAAATTACATGCTTTTTCTATGGTTTTTGAGTTGGAATTGTCTATGAGTAATTTTCTATTCTATTGATTAAAGAATTATGGTGTGATGTGATTGAATTTTTTTGGTGCATTCTTGGCATGTTAAGCAGGATTAAACTCTAGATTGTGCATCATTTGTGGTAGATCATTAACCTTGTGAGATTTTGAACCTTTTAATGGATAACATTAAAAAATCCATTTTTTTCTTTCTTGTGTGTTTCACTCATGTCTGTTAGTCTCTAGAACTTGAATTGACTCTGTTGAAGCTCTCTGTTTACTTGTGCACACTGATATGATAAAGGCACGTTGTTTTGTTTCATTTTGAGCCAGTTAGCTAAAAAGCCAACCCTGCAAATATTATTTATTGTTTGGAAACCGCTTTGAGTCTGCTTATCCTTTTTTTTTTAATTTAAAACTCATTACAAGCCGAAAAGTAAAAACAATATTATCACCCTATTCAAAGGGTTGTAAGAGTCTTATATGGAGTTGAGTGGGGTTGAAAAACATAGTTGTGATGTTTCAATGGTTGGTAGGAAAAAATATACTGAAAAAAGAAAAAAAATACAAAAAAAGGAAAAAGAAAAGAAGGATATCAATACAATTTCCTTCTAAAAAAGAAAAAAAATAAGAAGAGAATAAAAAGAAAAGAGAAGTGAAATAGCAGAAAGAGAAGTTGTTTGGAAGTGAAGAGGTATTTTGTAGTTCAACTCCCCCAGTTTCCTTCAATTTTCTTTTGACTCTTTGAGTTTTAGCCTAGTACCCCTAAGGATCTATCTTACCCTTACCTTGGCCATATTACAACCTGAATAAAAGTCCTTTTGATATTTGTGTGCATGCAATTAAATTATGGATGTGATGCGTCCGCAAGTGCACGGATTTATCGAAGTAATATAAAAGATTGTCGAACCCACAGAGACCATTGTCAACCTACTGTAATCTATCGTCACTTTGTAAAGCTAAGGCTAATGATATTCGATAAAAGGGAAACTAAGACTAGCACTAAGATAAAGCTAAGAAAATATAACAGAAAAGAGATATCGGAATGTGGATTCCGTGTACCATAGGCACTCTGTAATTGGTTGGCGTTAATTTACTTATGTTCTGTATAAAATATTGATCTAAAGACTCTGCCTCACACTCTCGCGTTATTAACTAAAGCCACATCTCCTAACCACATGATTTTTCTCTCGCTCGCTCGTTTTAATTAGAAAACATATTTTTGAAAATCATTTAGATTCTAATCGGTACCTAAAGCGCTCTCGCTGTTTTTAGAATTAATGCCCCGTTCCCACTATCTGGTTCGATCCCCACGCTCTCGCAGTGCCGGCTCTAACCTTTTCTTACTTCTCACTCTCGTGACGAAACAGTGTTAAATAACCTCTCACTCTCGTGACAAAGCTTTTTAAATTAAACTTGGAAACAAAGACCAAAACATAATTTATTATAAGTTAACACTAATTTAATTATCGAGTCCCGTCGGAACGACGGTCCTCACAGACCGGACTCTAAAAAATTTAGTCGGACATGAATAGGAAAATAAGCATGCTATTATGATGAATTAATGTAAGGCAAGGCATACTTAAGCAATTAATTGAAAACAGAAAGGTAAGAAAATAAAGTAGAACCTGTAATTAAATGGAAACTGGAAGCAAAAACTTGACTGAATTGTAATACGCCGACAGGCTTGAATCAAATACAGAAATTGAATGACATAAATAAATCCTAAAGCTATATTGGGAATAGTCCCCGATGTGGAAAGCTATTCCTTTTACATAGTGAAAGAAAACTGCTTAAAAACTAAAGAAAATAAAATCTGGCAACATCCACCTCTCTCTCGCTTGGAAACCATCTTCTGATTTTATACTATTGTGTTCAATGGGCTTCGTGAGAATCAGGTTGATCAAACTGCAAGGAAGTAGTGGAGGAAATACAGGGAGGTCATGGAGAGAAGATTGGAGAAACGGTCATGCATGGCATGGTGGCACTCGCCACTTTTCCTTCTTTTTAGTGTGGCCCTCGCCACACTTTTCTCTCTTTTTTTCTATGTGGCACTCGCCACTTTTCCTTCCTTTCCCTTGTGGCAGTCGCCACATTTTGCCTTGTGGTGGGCGCCACACCTTAAGTGTGTGGCCAGCGCCACCTTAAGTGTGTGGTGGGCCCACCCCTTTTATATATATATATTTTTTCTTTTCTTTTCTTCAATTTCTTTCCTTCCCTTTTCTTTCCTTCTTCCATTTTCTTTACTTTTTCCAATTCTTTTCTTCCTTTTCCAATTAAAGCCTATTAAAATCAAGTCACCTGAAATCATAAAAATCGAGAGATAAATCAAGATAATAGTCAGATAAAATAACTAATAACGCGATTAAAATTCATGTAAATCAGGTTAAATATACTATATAATTTCGCGTTATCAAACTCCCCCACACTTAAACCTTTACTTGTCCTCAAGCAAACCATGACTCGCGAGAAAAATAGTGTATACGGATAATCATCTTAGGCTACCAACTCTACTTCGGTTAAGTGGGTGTCGATAGGTACTTGCTCACACACTAAGGATATCGTAACAACACGATTTTTCTTTTGCGGTCATAAACCTCCCTCCTACACAAACCAATCTGAGTCATGTCATTATACCTAAACCTAACTCACTCATCCTTCTTTTATCCCTTTTCATTCTGGCGCAATCACATTATGCCCGTTATCCTTTCACACTCATGGTAGGATAGCCTGTTAGTGACTATGATCTCATTATCATCATTTTTTTTTCTTTTTGCACATTGGCTTAAATATCAATAAAATAAAGAAGTTTACACCGTTGGGCAAAATGATCGGGTGAGGATCACCTAACTTAGAAAGAGCATTTCTTTTCATTCATTCATTTTTTTTCTCTTCTTAATTTACCTTTTAAGTCTGAGATCATACACTTATTTGCATCGGCTTCCTACTTAGTGCGTGCTTAGGATGGTGTTGACTGCTAAATAAACTACTTAGGGACTACTAAAGGGGTGAGAACTTAAGGCTATGGCATAACAAGTACTCAAATTGATTTCCATAATTTAGAGGCTCACGGTGTTAAAACGATACCGATCTTGCGGAGTTTTCCCAAGTCTCACAATCTAACCTCAATTTCGTCTGTAACCTAAGATTTTCAAAAGAAACACTATTTTTAACTAAAAAATTTTCAAAATATTTGGTATGGCTCAAGAGAATGGGGAAATCGATAAACAACATAAAATCATGCATAAAGACTCGACAGCACATGCACAGACGCACGAAACATTAAAACATAATTTTTAAAAAAAATAATGCTAGAAAACAGTAAATCTAACTAGAAAGCGGCAAAATGAAAGCGGTAAAGTTCCTCCCCAACACTTAAACCAAACATTGTCCTCAATGTTTTGATAAAAGGTGGTAAAGGAAGGATATAACCTGTATGAATGCCACAACCAAATTTGCTCTGATTCTTCCCATGTTGTCCCTGTCTTCGCTGGCCACTTCTACTCCGGCGTCTTATACTACGAGTTATTTGAATTTACTGAAACTTCACTTTACTGAAGTCGCTCATCATACTACCTGTTTCCGAAGGAAGTACCTGCAAA
Organism: Lathyrus tuberosus; assembly: GCA_022829125.1. NCBI lineage: Eukaryota > Viridiplantae > Streptophyta > Magnoliopsida > Fabales > Fabaceae > Lathyrus > Lathyrus tuberosus. Next base: position 1,098,061 of record JALAZF010000280.1, read on the forward strand.
AAATGTTAGAAAAATACGGTGCGGTGTGTGCAGGTGGAACCTGACCATGTAAATAACAAGGAGGATGTAAGTTACGGACGAGAGAGACATGCTCTCTCTTATCATACTCATCATCGGTGTCGCCACCAGCAGCGACATTCGTAGGAATGTCCGTGGGCACCAGGTCATTTTAAGGGACTGTCATCTAGAGATCTTTCGCCTAAATGCAGCTGAGACGTGACAAGCGATACAATTCTTTATTTTCTGCAAACACAAACAATAAAAGTAAAACATTAAATTAAAAGCTCGTGGGTTGCCACCCACGCAGCGTTTTGTTTAACGTCGATAGCTCGACGGTTAGGAGTGTTAATCTTCGGTTTCCATGGCCATTTATCAAGCCATCTCACATATCCCTCACCTTTTCTTTTCTTCCTTCTGTGGGGTGGTTCATTCTTCTGAACTTGTGGTGGTGGTTCTGGATCTATCCTAAGTATTAGCTTTTCAAGTTTGGGCTTAGTTATTTCAACCATCACCTCAAAGTTTAACCTTACCCTCTTAATGATTTCTCTAGTTTCATGGTCCTCTAATTTTCTCTTTTTATTTAGGACCTCGAACAAAGGTGCATTGGCGTGGACATTTTCCAATGCCTTCACATACATTTCGGATTGGGAGTCTACAAACCTATGCGGGAAAGGAATCAGTGGGGTATAGGGATGAGGAATAATAATATGTACTTCTTTCTCTACCTCTTTGACAACCTCCCTTTTGGATGGTGTCAGTGGATTTTTCTCAATCTCTACTCTCTTCTCACCAGAACTCTCGTCAACCTCATTATCACTCTCGTCAACCTCATTATCGCTCTCTTTAGGATTTTCGATTTGTTTATCACTACTGGTTGTTACAACATACACATTCTCCTCAGGGGAGGGCCCTATAGGTGTCTGTGCAAGCAGGGAGATTTGAGTCTCCAATGCCTCAGTGTGAGTCGCGAGGGACTCGACCATAGTGTTTATCCGCCTAAGGTTTCATATGTATCGAGATGTTGTCTTCTAAGCTCTTCATTCTGGAGAGTTTGTGTCTCCACAAAGCGCTCCATCATAGATTCTAGCCTAGAATTAGTTGTTGTTTCAATGAAATCCTCCATTAATGTTTCGAGGTTGGAATTAACGGGTTCTTGTGGTTCCTCAAAATATTGAGAGTGGTAATCATAGAGAAAATTTGGGTGAGGTTCCTCAAAATACTGGGAGTCTGGCGGTTGGTAATCATAGAGAAAATTTGGGTGCGGATCCTCAAAATTTTGGGAGTAGTCATCGTAGAGGAAATTTGGGTGATACATAGTAATTTAGAGATAAAAGAGCCTTAGTCTATACGGTGCAACAACGGAATAACAATATTGACTGTTGGTCCCCGACAACGGCGCCAAAAACTTGATGCGTCCGCAAGTGCACGAATTTATCGAAGTAATATAAAAGATTGTCGAACCCACAGAGACCAATGTCAACCTACTGTAATCTATCATCGCTTTGTAAAGCTAAGGCTAATGATATTCGATAAAAGGGAAACTAAGACTAGCACTAAGATAAAACTAAGAAAATATAACAGAAAAGAGAGACCGAAATGTGGATTCCGTGTACCTCAGGCACTCTGTAATTGGTTGGCGTTAATTTACTTATGTACTGTATAAAATATTGATCTAAAGACTCCGCCTCACTCTCTCGCGTTATTAACTAAAGCCACATCTCCTAACCACAATATTTTTCTCTCGCTCGCCCGTTTTAATTAGAAAACGTATTTTTGAAAATCAATTAGATTCTAATCGATACCTAAAGCGCTCTCGCTGTTTTTAGAATCAATGCCCCGTTCCCACTATCTGGTTCGATCCCCACGCTCTCGCAGTGCCGACTCTAACCTTTTCTTGCTTCTCACTCTCGTGACGAAACAATGTTAAATAACCTCTCACTCTCGTGACAAATCTATTTAAATTAAACTTGGAAACAAAGACCAAAACATAATTTATTATAAGTTAATGCTAATTTAATTACCGAGTCCCGTCGAAACGACGATCCTCACAAACCGGACTCTAAACAATTTAGTTGGACATGGATAGGAAAATAAGCATGCTATTACGATGAATTAATGTAAGGTAAGGCATACTTAAGCAATTAATTGAAAACAGTAAGGTAAGCAAATAAAGTAGAACCTGTAATTAAATGGAAACTGGAAGCAAAAACTTGACTGAATTGTAATACGCTGACAGGCTTGAATCAGATACAGAAATTGAATGACAGAAATAAATCCTAAAACTATATTGGGAATAGTCCCCAATGTGGAAAGCTATTCCTTTTACATAGTGAAAGAAAACTGCTTAAAAACTAAAGAAAATAAAATCTGGCAACATCCACCTCTCTCTCGCTTGGAAACCGTCTTCTGATTTTATACTATTATGTTCAATGGGCTTCGTGAGAATCGGGTTAATCAAACCGCAAGAAATTCGTAGAGGAAATATAGGGATGTCATGGAGAGAAGATTGGAGAAACGGTCGTGCATGGCATGGTGGCACTCGCCACTTTTCCTTCTTTTTAGTGTGGCCCTTGCCACACTTTTCTCTCTTTTTTTCTATGTGGCACTCGCCACTTTTCCTTCCTTTCCCTTGTGGCAGTCGCCACATTTTGCCTTGTGGTGGGCGCCACACCTTAAGTGTGTGGCCAGCGCCACCTTAAGTGTGTGGTGGGCCCACCCCTTTTATATTTTTTTTCTTTTCTTTTCTTCAATTTCTTTCCTTCCCTTTTCTTTCCTTCTTCCATTTTCTTTACTTTTTCCAATTCTTTTCTTCCTTTTCCAATTAAATCCTATTAAAATCAAGTCACATGAAATCATAAAAATCGAGAGATAAATCAGGACAATAGTCAAATAAAATAACTGATAACGCGATTAAAATTCATGTAAATCAGGTCAAATATACTATATCATTTCGCGTTATCAGGATGTTTGAGTCTTTTCAAGCTTACGTTAGTACTAATTTTCATGTTGTGCTTTGAGTGTAAACAGTTAACCTAAACACTCGAGAGTTGAGTGGATTTTATCTTGTGAGGAATCTTGCTACTTATGATGTACTCTTTGATAAACTGTCCTCTTATATGCTTTGAATATCATAGAATGTTTCTCACTAACACCATGTTTCATGAAGCTTAGACTTAGGATTTTACTTACACTTTTTCCATTTTGAAAACATTTGGAAATCCATGCTCTGTTTTGTTTTTATTTTGAATTTTAATTTTGCTCGGAGTGCAAAAGTTCAAGTGTAGGGGAATTTGATCAGTGCATTTTGATGTACATTCTTCTACTATTGTACTTAGGCATTTCTATGGTTTGTTTTATTAATTTTACTACTTAATTGTGTTTTTAGAATTAAGTTTATTTTTGCCTTTAATTTTGTTGAAAAGTATTTCGGGGGTGTTTTATCGTATCCACAGGGATTGAACGTATATTGCCGCCGTCCGATAGTCAAAAGCGTTTCAAACTTTAATAGTAACAAAGAGTTTGGGTTTTCGTATCGTTTGCATAAAATTTAGTAATCAATGGTAAAAAAGATTGGTTTTAGGGGTTGGTAAAAACATGCCAAGATTAGTGTTCGATAATCCGTTTCGTACGTATCAACTCGATAAAGCGTGTGAACTCGTTAACAATAAATATAACCACATATCCTCTCAACAAGTTTCTCTCGAACACTTATTGTGAGATTTATCATATTGATCCTTTGATGATCTCTCACTCAAACTACCAATATGATAACATTCAAGTTCAATATTTATGAACATCAACTTTCAAAACTATCTCTAGCCTTATGATTATTGATGGATTGAAACTTAGGTCAAGTTTTAATACATTTCTCTCGAACATGAATTAAAACAAAATATAAACCATGTAAACAAAGTTTTTCTTCTATATTTATCATCAACAAAGTTCACAAACTTACAATCAAGATCAATACATACAAAATGATGGATTACCTACCACTAATCTTGACACAAGATGTGTTTAGCTACACATATTCATGGTAGCTTGCTTCACAAGTTTCGTGAGGAGATAAAAAAACATCCGCGTCGAAGAATCGAGATCGGATGCAAATTCAGCTTCTCTATGTGAAAAATCTCTCTTACATGAAGAAAACTCAGAAAAATATGTTTTGGTGTGAAAAGGTGAAGTTATGATCCCAAGAAAATGTAAAAACCTATTTATAATACGCTTGGAATCTGATGCATTCGCACTGCGAATGATCTATTCGCCTAGCGAATAAAGAAAATGGCACCTAAAGTGCCTTCTGATAACTAAACCGCCCTTGTTTATCTACATAAGTTCGTAATGCGAACGTTTCATTCGCAAAGCAAACTATTCGCCCAAACATTCACAAAGCAAATTTTGGGTCCTTTTGCCACTACCTCAGCCAAGGGTTCTTCGCCAGGTCTTTTGCAAAGCGAGTGAAGAAGCGAACATTCGCTGGGAGTTCGAAAAGCGAACTTTAGTACCTTTTCCTACTGTCTCATTCTGGGACCATTCGCTGGAGACCTCGCCAGTGTTCGCAAAGCGAACGCTCGCTGGCAAGTTCGCAAAGCGAACTTGCTGATGTTTTCTTCAATTCTTTGGCAGCTTGCATCAATACTTTGTGTCTTCTTTCTTTGATCAATTAGTGCACTTTCCTGCACAATAGCACACACATTACAAGCATTAAAGGTATATATACAATGTTTGAAGAAAAACAACAATTCACTACTAAAATCCACAATTAAAACATGAAAGTGTTGAAAAATTCCAAGTATCAAATACAAATATATAGCATGTTTGACATCTAACAAACTCTCCCCAACTAAATCTTTGTTTGTCCTCAAGCAAAATATGCCTCTCATTGAAAACAAGAGGATTTGCTCGAGCATTTGATTCAACCAAGACAAGATAAATGACTCAAATAAACAACAATTGTAACAAAGTAACAATTACACAATCCTAGAATCGACAATGCAAAAGAACTTGATTCTTAAACAAATCTCAGACAATGTTTCAAGAGACAGCTAAACCATCATGCTCATATCACTCTAACACTCCTCTTCGAAAAAGGATTGAAGGAAATTAACGCGTTTGCAATCGTGGGGCAATTTTGCTCGAATGACAAATGATGCAAATGCAAAGCAATTCATACAATATCTAATCGATCACATAAGAAATCATGGAAGAAAAAGATCACTAAGGGCTTTTAAGGTTGTAGCTTGGTCGGGTTAACAACAAAGGGATATTTCTAAAGGCCATTGAATCGAAGTTTCCAATGCAAAAGAACATTCACTATACAAGGTATTCACACACATCTCAACTTCATTCACCAATTTTACACCTTTATCACAAACCTTCTCAAACTTCCTCATGCACAATTATTGGTTTCTATTTTTCTTATTCAAGCAAGCATCCTTTTCTATTTTTTTGCGTTCATATTCACATTCTCTTTTTCTTTTCATGCTTGCTTGAAATTTTTCAATAGTTTGAGCAATTTACCGATCTTCTTTTTCATTCTCCCCAACTTATTTTCAACTAAACCTTAAGTGAATGCTCCTTGCTTTTTAAGGCAAGGAAATCAATAAAACAAAGTTCCAAGGTTCAAGAAGAAAAAAATGTTAGAAACTCTCAAAAATTCAATGATGAACTTGATTTTCAAATTATGTACAACACAAAGTTCATCACTAAACGAGATCTAAACTATTTAGGCTCAAGGGCTAACGAATACTCGCTACTCACGGGTAAATCACTATTTGGAAATGGTTGTGATCAATATCAACAAGTGCCTTGATCATGTCTAATGCTTCCTCAATATCACACAAATCACAAGATAAAGCATGAATTAAAAGTATAAAGCAAAATTTATCATCAATCCAAAGCATTTAGTATAACATGGAGGTTTCTCACTTTTGTAGTTTTTGGACCTAAATGACACAAGCAATCAATAAAGTTGTAACAAGAAACAACATTTCATTTATACAAAGACAAAAAGTTTTAACACATTCTAAATTCTAGAACTAGGTAACTATGTACCTTTCCAACAATATCATGCTTAAAATTACTATCATAGCCATCCAACTTGGAAAACTCTTCTTTGTTGCACAACAATATTCACCAACCTAAAATTCTTTCAAGTCAACACCAAAATATGGAAATATTAAACTTCCACAAGCATACCAACATAAAGCGATAAAAAGCATACCAACAATTTAAGAGTTGAACATTCGTAAACTGAAGAATTCAACTCTTAAACACAACAATGAAAAACGAAATATTAGTAAAATTGAAAATAGAATAATTTACTGAAAAACAAAATATTACTAATAATATCATAATAATGTAATGGTGTGAAAACACCTACAAAGTCATAAGTACCTCATACGGGTACAAGTACATGAAAAATCTCAAAATAATCCGAGAAGAAGAACCAAAACCACTCTCAACAATAGCCCTTATCTCATCCGCGATAATCTGGGCTACATCTATCTGTACATTACTCAAAATGTTGTGGACAAGGTGGGCAAGTGGAATAGGGATGGTCGATGTATGCGACTTCGGCTTAATGTTGGTTACCACCAAAAGCAAAATAAGTTGTGCCAAAGGTCGCATGTCTTCACGATGGTATCTAATGGCAAACCCCAGATGGGTTGAGCTCAACAGTTTTACCCTCTCGTAAAAGATCTCTAGTCATTTTCGGAATGTCTCTGTGTAGGTGCAAGTCTTTATGGTAGTCATCTATCTGGCTTGCTCTCAAAGACAAAGGATTTCCAAGAACGGTATTAATTGTTCCACGATCAAATTGAACCACTTTTCTCCCAACGAAAGTGGTCCACCCAAATTGGTCCCCATCATCAGGAAGGGCATTAGCATAAAACTCGCGGACAATCTCAACATTGTAGCTATCCACAGGAGTTATCAGTCTCCCCCAGTTTTTCTCTTCTAAGAGTGCAGCCACCGACCGGTAACTCCCATGTTCACTTAGGTTAAATCTCTTTTCAGGTAAAATTGTTCTCTTCTCCAAGGTTAGGTACCTTGCTGCCTGCTTGGCTCCTCTAAATCGATCACTATCAAACTGAATCAGTACTTGTCGCGAAATGCTGGCCTTTCTTTTCTTAGCCGGATTAATCTTAGGAGCCATCTGCACGAATCAACAAATAAAACAACAACAAGCAGCAACACAGTCCATTAGAAATGGGAGCCAAAACAAAATTCCAACTGAGATAACATAAAAAAATTTCAGAATTCTGATATGTTTGCAGCAGAGTTCGCAAAGCGAAGGCTGGCTAACATTCGCCCCAGATTCGCAAAGCGAGTTTCTGGCGAATGCTCGCCCAGGTTCGCAAAGCGAACTAGACAACGAACCTGCGATTTTTTTCAAAAAGTAACAACATCCAACACTTCCAACATTAGTGTTCCTTTCACAAAATCACCTATATTCTAAAATTTACATAAAATTAAACATGCAACAACATACAAACTTTAAAACAGAGGTGAAAACCTAGAATCACAATTGTCTCTAATGTTTAATCCACAACCCTAACCATAATGTCTAATCAGAAATTAACAGAATGAAAGAAAGATTCAAACCTGAACTTGTTAGTGATTTGGGGAAAACTTGGTGAAAATTGAGTGGAACAGAGAGTACGTGAGAGATTAATGTTCTTGTGAGAGTGTTTGTTTGTGAAAGTGAAAGAGGCAAGAGTGAGAGTGTCCAAGGGAATAGGGTTCCCTTCAAAATTTCAGAAAAAGGGTGGGCTATGGGCCTAAATGTCTGGTCCATACCAAAAATAACTCCCTTTTGAATGAGGTGGCAACAGAAAAATGTTTGCCTGTCTCACTGAGTTCGCAATGCGAACAAGGCAGCGAATGCTCACCCCAGGTTCACAAAGCGAACGTGCCAGCGAATATGACAGGTTTTTGAAATTTTTTTCTGCATCTGCTCCTACTTCCTAAACCAATTCTAAATAACTGAAATCATAAAAAAGCAGCAATTGAAAACATAAATACTTACAATGTTGGGGTGCCTCCCAACAAGCGCTTGTTTAACGTCGGCTAAGCTCGACGGTCCAGAGGCTTAACACCTCGAACCCAAAAGCTAAAGAATTGGCTTCCGAGAGAAACACACTTTATGAACAAGAACTTCAACCGTTATCATGTCCTTTCTTTGATCCCTTTATTTTCAAGAAGGAAAAATCCCAACATGATCGCAACATGGACACTTTCGCAACTTCATCCTTTTTCTTCCACAAAGCCTCTCTTTCCAATTCTTTCTTTTTATGATCGCTTTCATCTACTTGATTTGCATACATCACTCCTTTGAACAATGTGAAACAAGCTTCTTCCTCCTTACCACTGGACTTAATTCTCACCTTCATTATGCATTCATCAACGTCCACCAACATTTTGGCGGTTTTCATGAAAGGTCTTCCCAGAATAATTGGCGTATCTTCATCCTCATCCATGTCAATGATCACTAAATCAACCGGAAACAAGAATTTGTCCACTTTTATAAGCACATCCTCCACAACACCATGCGGTCGAGTTCTTGACTTATCCGCTAGTAGCAATGTCATGGTTGTTGATTTCTCGTTCATATTATCAAGTCTTTTAACCACGGACAAAGGAATTAGATTGATACTAGCACCCATGTCAACCAAAGCTTTGCATTGAAAATCATTACCTAAAGTAATAGGTAAAGCTACTCTTCCCGGATCTTGCACTTTCCGCGGAAGCATACTTTGAATGACGGCACTAAACTCGACATTGAGATTAATGTTATGTTTGTCAGTGCACCTCTTCTTTTACATAAGTATGTCCTTCATGAATTTGACATACTTAGGCATTTGCTCAAGAGCTTCAGAGAAAGGAACAGTTACTTGCAACTGACTAAACAATTCTAAGAATCTCGCGTAATGCCTATCGTTCTCTTTTTTCTTAAGAGCAGGAGGATATGGTAGTCTTCTTTGTAAAACTTCCTTTTCATACTCCTTTCTTTTTCTTTCTTTTTTCTTCCTTACTTCTTCATCATTCTTTTCAACTACACCATTTTCATCATTTTTTTCGACTTCCTCCAATACAATATCATTTTCCTTTTCGACTACCACCTCATGTTCAACATCTCCTCCAATTGTTCTTCCACTTCTTGTGAAAATGGCTTTACAATGCTCCTTTGGATTTGTTTGAGTGATAGCGAAGAAGGATGACCCCGGTTGATTTTCGGCTAATTGCTTTGTAAGTTGCCCTACTTGAGATTCAAGATTTTTAATCGAAGCTTCCGTACTCTTTTGAGTTGCCATTGATAATTGCATAAATTGTGTGAAAGTCTTCTCCATTTTTGAACTTCCATTTTGATCTTGGGGTGGTTGGTAAGGATTTTGTTAGTATCCTTGTTGATTTTGGTAGTTGCCTCTTGGTTGGTAGCCTTGTTGATTTTGGTAAGGTTGTTGAGCATTTTGGTAAGGAGGTCTTCCTTGATAACCTTGAGTTGGATTTCCAGCATAATTTGCTTCTTCCACTACCGGAGGACAATACCCGGTAGGATGACCCCCTCTACACAATTCACAACAAGCTACTTGCACACTCTTGCTCGGTGAGTTATGAATCTCTTTGAGTTGTTGAGGGAGCTTGGACATTTGTTGCGTTAACAACTCAACTTGTTGAGATAATAACTTGTTCTAAGCAAGAATTGCATCATTTGTTCCCAACTCAAGTACTCCCGACTTCTTTTGAGAAGGGCCACGGTTATGGTTCCCTTGATGGCCATTTAGAGCCATCTTGTCAATGATGGAAATGGCTTCTTCGACACTTTTGCTCATTAGAGATCCACCCGCGGTGGCATCCAACAATGTTTTATGAACCAATTGAAGAGCATTTCTAAAAATATGAACTTGAGTAAGCTCATCGAACCCGTGCCCTTTACACTTTTTGAGCATGGAATTGAATCTCTTCCAAGCTTCGTTGAGAGACTCATTTCCACCTTGAGTGAAAACTGCAATTTCCGTTTTAGCCTCCATGAAATGATTGTGTGGAAAAAATCGTTCCAAAAACTTTTCCTCTAGCATGTTCCAGTCTGTCATGATAGCCGTAGATTGGTCAAGATACCATTCCTTAGCCTTCCCAATGAGGGAATGCGGGAATAATCTCTTAAACATAGACTCTTCTTCAGCTTCGGGTGCACCAGTCGCGCCCGCAATCTCATAGAACTTAGTCAGGTGAGTAAAGGGATCCTCGTGATCCATACCAGTGAATGGATTCTGGTATAGAAGAGAGAGGATACCTGTTTTCATTTCTGAATACCGACTATTCTGAGCGTTATGTGCAAATTGTGCAGTATGTCTCGAACTATTAGTACAAGGAACTGAAGCAGGTGGTGGTGGTGGTGGTGGAGCAGCCATGGTTGGCGGCAACTGTGGTATTGGTGTCGAAGTTGAACTTTCGTCTCGTTCTCGTCTTTCCTTAGCAAGTTGCCTCCTCCGCCGTGTTCTCCTATTTAACTTACACACAATTCTTTCGATTTCAGGATAAAAAAGAAGTTGGTCTGCGGGTAACTTCCCTCGCATAAAACGGAGTCTTCACACTTAACTAAACAAATTAACAAGCATAAGAAAAAGTTAAACAAGTTTAAAACTTAATAACTATTGCAATGCTCGCAATATAACAACAATCCCCGGCAACGACACCATTTTGTTGAAAAGTATTTCGGGGGTGTTTTATCATATCCACAGGGATTGAACGTATATTGCTGCCGTTCGATAGTCAAAAGCGTTTCAAACTTTAATAGTAACAAAGAGTTTGGGTTTTCGTATTGTTTGCATAAAATTTAGTAATCAAAGGTAAAAAAGATTGGTTTTAGGGTTTGGTAAAAACAATGCAAGATTAGTGTTCGATAATCCGTTTCGTACGTATCAACTCGATAAAGCGTGTGAACTCGTTAATAATAAATATAACCACATATCCTCTCAACAAGTTTCTCTCGAACACTTGTTGTGAGATTTATCATATTGATCCTTTGATGATCTCTCACTCAAACTACCAATATGATAACATTCAAGTTCAATATTTATGAACATCAACTTTCAAAACTATCTCTAGCCTTATGATTATTGATGGATTGAAACTTAGGTCAAGTTTTAATACATTTCTCTTGAACATGAATTAAAACAAAATATAAACCATGTAAACAAAGTTTTTCTTCTATATTTATCATCAACAAAGTTCACAAACTTACAATCAAGATCAATACATACAAAATTATGGATTACCTACCACTAATCTTGACACAAGATGTGTTTAGCTACACATATTCATGGTAGCTTGCTTCACAAGTTTTGTGAGGAGATGAAAAAGCATCCGCGTCGAAGAATCGAGATCGGATGCAAATCCAGCTTCTCTATGTGAAAAATATCTCGTAGATGAAGAAAACTCAGAAAAATATGTTTTGGTGTGAAAAGGTGAAGTTATGATCCCAATAAAATGTAAAAATCTATTTATAATACACTTGGAATCTGATGCATTCGCACTGCGAATGATCTATTCGCCTAGCGAATGAAGAAAATGGCACCTGAAGTGCCTTCTGATAACTAAACCGCCCTTGTTTGTCCGCATAAGTTCGCAATGCGAACGTTTCATTTGCAAAGCGAACTATTCGCCCAAACATTCGCAAAGCAAATTTTGGGTCCTTTTGCCACTACCTCGACCAAGGGTTCTTCGCCAGGTCTTTCGCAATGCGAGTGAAGCAGCAAACATTCGCTGGGAGTTTGCAAAGCGAACTTTAGTCCCTTTTCCTACTGTCTCATTCTGGGACCATTCGCTGGAGACCTTGTTAAGTGCCAGATTGTGCATATTTTAGATAGTATTTTGTGGCCCTTTTCAATGGTTTCCTTGATATTTTAGTAGTAAATATATTAGTTTTAGTATAAATATGAAAGTTTCCGATTTTATTGTAAATATTGTGAATATTGATCAGTTTTATGTTCTTTGACAAGTCTTCTAGCTTATATTTGATGATAGGAACAATTGGTGAAGGAAAGAAGACCTAAAAGTTGATTTTTGAGAGTTCGTGTCGGTAACTCGCGCTTAGCACGCTTTTAAGCGCGGGTTCGGCGCATTTTTGATGAAGAAGCAGTAGCTAAGAACCCATGGCCGCGCTTAGCGCGCGAAGGACAACGCTTAGCGCGCTCTAAGGCGGTTTAACTATATTTCAAATGAGATCGCGCTGAGTGCGCTCTGAGGCCGCTTAACGCGATTTTAATAAATTTCATACTTTCTAATTTTAATTTATCTCATTTTTGTAGGTATTCAAGCCTTGATTTCTATTCATTTTCATATAGAGCATTGAATAAGCTTTCCAACGCTTCCGACGGCGCGTCAATCGGAGTTGCGGTTCGAAAGTTATGAAGAAAATAAGATTTGTGACTTTGCTGATGGCGCTAAGCGCCCTCATAGCGCGCTTAGCGCGGTTCGCGTCCTTTCAGCCCCTATTTAAGTCACTTTTCAGCATTTTTAGAGTATGGTTTTGGGGATTTTTGCTCGAACTCCATCAAACTTCATTTTTCAATAGATTAGCTTAGAAAACAACATGGAAGCTTGCATACGGATGAACCGGGGTGGATTGATCATCGATCGACTCTGACAAACCGCGAGATGTTTGGTTCATTTCTCTTCTTCTTTTTGTTTTTCTTCTTTGTTGGGTTTTGTATATGTATTGACTATGATGTCATCTATATTTGTTGCCCATGGCGTTGTATAAAACTTGCTTTACAAAACTTTATTGGTGATTGTCTCTGATTTTTGCTTTATGCGCGGGGTTTGAGTTGCGTTAGAGATAATCCTCGCAAACTTCGATTAGGGATGATTATCTGTTAGTTTCAGGACTCTAGAGATAGATTTAAGAGCTAACAATCTTCAATAGGCGTCGAAGCTTAATGCCTCCGTGTCTTGAGTCGCGTGCGAGAGTGTCGACGAGGGTAACACGGTTGTTCTCTCAACTTTGCGTTAGACATAACCTTTGTTGTGAGCAATGCTGGGTGATATTGAGGAGTATTGTAGGTGGAGTATAACTGGTCGGTAAGTTTAAGTGTGTGAGGAGTCGATTATGTGCACGCCTGATAAGTTTCTTCTGTTTGAAGAATGAATTTTTTTTATGTTGATATTTACTTTTCTGTTTTCTTGTTTGAAACCATTTTAAAACAAACTCATAAACGCGAGAGATTGTCGAACGACATTCTTTCCCTCGAACTGATCTCTGTGGACATGGCATAAATCCCGGAGGGAATTCTTCCAAAAATAAATATTTTTGCTGATTGCCCTATTCTGCATCCAACAAAATTGCAATATAGTTTTTGTTTCCTTCAATTATATTGTATGATTATTGTTTGCTTAATCCAATTTGTCATAGGGTGGTTTTGTTTGGTTCGATTGATGCATGTTCCCTATATCTGATTGTGTGTTATCGTTTGCTTAATTCGTTAATTCACTTTATTCTTAATCGAGTGCTTAATTCATTCACGCTTATTGATTGATTTATGATCGGTAAATAAGAACCATAATTCTTATAATTTCATTCATGGTTGTTGATTGATTTTGTGATCAAATAGGAATAGAGATTTTGCTTAGGGATTGCAAGTTTATAATAGTCGTGATAGATAGGAACATAATCAGTAGATTAACTCTTTAATCATAACTTTAATAACTTATTTTCCTTATTTTCTTAATCGAAACCTAAACCTAAAAAACTCCCCAAATCAATTTTAGTTGGTTAATAATAGTTTCAAGAGTCCTTGCGATACGACATCCGTGTGTCGCTTTCGTTTACTGCATTTTGTCCTTAACTTATTTTTGACCCGCGTGCGACAACGAATCAAGGAGTTTGAGCATAAGTCTTGGACCTTGGGTCTGAGCAATTGTAAAAGTCTTATGCAGAATGCATAAGCGATTGTAATTATAGTTTGATTATAGTGAAAATTTCTTGTGAAGCAAGGGGACTGGACTACTCTCAGTTTGGGATGAACCAGTATAAATCTTTGTGTCTTCTGCTCTTATTTATTTGCTTCTGTTAACATTCCACTGCTAAGAGTTAACCAGAATCTGAACACCTGTTTAGATTCTAAACTCTGATCAGATGCAAACTAAGAAAACATAAAATATAATTCAACCCCCTTCTTATGTACTTCTCTCACCTTCAACATCAAATATAACCATTGTTCTTTTAATACTTTGTTATCATCAAAACCCAAAGAATATATGTCATGAAAAAATCTTATTCTAACAATTACTTCTAGGAAAAAGCTACGAACACAGCATGCCACATTTATAATAGAGTAAGAATCAGATCCAGAGCCAAAGAAACCATGTATGAGATATGGAAAGGGAGAAAGCAAAATGTTAAGTATTTTCATGTTTTTGGAAGTAAGTGCTACATTCTGGCAAATATAGAGCAAAGGAGAAAAATGGATCCCAAGAGTGAGAAAGGTATATTCCTTGGTTACTCAACAAACAACAGAGTGTACAAAGTGTATAACAAGCGCTCCAAGGTTATGATGGAATCCATTAATGTGATTATTGATGACACTTCTGAAGACAAGGAAGAAGAAGAAGATAATGTTCCTCATCAACAAACTGATGTCTCAACCGATTTCCCAACAAATGAGTTCAAAATTGTACCAGAGATCGCTAATTGTATCCAAATAACAAGGGACCATCAACCAGAGTTTAGAAATATCATCCGCTAGAGAACATTATAGGAAATATGAATGAAGGAGTGGTTACAAGATCCAGAGAAAGCAATGCCAACTTATGTCTCCAAGATTGAACAAGAAAATGTCAAGGAATCTTTGACTGATGAATTCTAGTTCAATGCCATGTAAGAAGAGCTGTGCCAGTTTGAAAGAAATAATGTAGAGAGCTAGTTCCTAGACATGAAGATGTGAATGTCATTGGGACCAAGTGGATTTATAAGAACAAATCTAATGAAAATGGTAATGTGACAAGGAATAAGGCAAGGTTAGTTTCTCAAAGGGTTTACTCAAATAGAAGGAGTAGACTTTGATGGAGCATTTTCCCTAGTAGCCAGACTGGAATCCATAAGACTATTACTAAGAATATCTTACATGATAAAGTTTAGACTGTTTCATATGGATGTTAAAAGTGGCTTCTTAAACAGGTATCTTCATCAAGAGGTCTATGTGGAGCAACCTAAGGGGTTCACTGATCCCAACTTTCCATATCATGTGTTCAAATTAAATAAATCCCTATATGAATTGAATCATGCTCCAAGAGCATGGTATGAAAGAATAACTAATTTCCTGATCAACCATGGATACAATAGAGGAGGAATAGACAAAACTCTATTTATGAAGAATGATGGAGGGAAGCTGATGATAACCCAAATCTACCTGGATGACATAGTGTTTAGAGGGATGTCAGACACGATGGTGCAACATTTTGTTCAACAAAAGCATTCAGAGTTTGAAATAAGTCTTGAAGGAGAACTCACTTATTTACTTGCTCCACAATTTAAGCAAATGAAGGACAATATTTTTGTGACTTAAAGTAAGTATGCTAAGAATATAGTAAAGAAGTTTGGTCTTGACAATGCAAGCCATAAGAGAACTTATGTTGCAACTCACTTGAAGCTCTCTAAGGATGAAAATGAAGTGGATGTAGATCAAACTCTCTACAGAAACATGATAGAAAGTATGTTATATCTCACAACTAGTGGACCCAATATTACATATGTTGTAGGTGTATGCGTTAGATGCCAAGTGTTACACCCCAAAATTTTCCCTCCTTTTCTTCACCCTTTTTGGATTATGTTTCATTCATTAGGTCTTAATCATCCATGCATTGCATTGGCTCTAAAATATGGGATCAAGGTATCTTGGTTGTCCTCAAGAGGAGGAGTTAATTTTCAAAGCAATGAGAAAAGGAGATGTCCTCAATATCATGGTATTCTTAAGCTACAAGGTCTTCATACTCTTCAAAGTATTTCATCAAGTCCACCCAATCATCAGAGGATTAGGGTTTCAATGGTTTTAAGGGATTTACAGTTGATCAAGCTCCTAGTGGCTCTGAGGCTAGGTTTTGGTCAAAGGCTTCATGTGATTGTTTTCTTGAGCAAGGCAAGGTTGTGTGGCTCAACATACATCTCAAAAGTTACATATAGGCATCATGGTTCATCACAAATCATTTCAAGGGTTTCTTAAGTGGATAGAGGAAGAATTGGATTCATCTGATCAAAAAGTCAACTCTTGAGTTTTTAGGTCAACCATGGGAATTTCAAGTCATCATCCATGTTATCATGAGGTTTGATCAAGAAAAATCAAGAGGAATCATAAAATCAGGAAAGGTTACCAAATTAAGGTTTTTGGATTTTTCTCAGTATGGAAAATTTATGTTTATGAGCCATCTTGCAAGACTCATATCTCCTTCATCCTTAATCCAAGTGGTGCAAACACATGCTCAAATTAAAGATGATGTTACATACTACAAGTTTGTAGAAGAAATGAACTTCAAAGGACGCATGGATAAAAAGTTATAATGGCATGAAGTTGAGAAAAATAGGATTCGAGATTTTCAATACTTAGAATTTTTCTAAGTGTTGAAATTCATCTTGATGCACATGTTTTCAATTCCAATTTTCTTGATGATCCAAGATTCAATTCAAATTTCCTTCAACATGAAAGTTGTTAAGCATTCTTCAAGCTTTCCATTGATACCAATAACTCCTAATTTGGTCCAATGCTCCTCAAGTTATGTTGCTTTAAAGTTGGTGTGTCATAGTTGCTAAAAGTGGCATTTTAAGTTAGAAATTTGTAGGCATAAGGTCAGTTTGGGACATGAGATTTCTAGGTCATTTTTCCATGAGGTTCAAAGCTTTATTTCAAGATTCCATCAACATGAAAGTTATAGATCATCATGGGAACTTTCATTTGAGCACAAATTCCCTTCAAGAGGATCAATATTCATCATGTTATGACTAGAGAAAGTGACATGCATAGACTTAATTTTAATGCCATATTCGTGACCTACGTAAAAAATCCTTTGGAATAGTTCCTTGGTTTGTGTGATTTGGTGAGATTTATAGTCGCCTCCGGAGGGGACAACCTGAGAAGACGACCGGAGCTAGGGCTCCGGCGTCTGACTGTGTTTCATTTTGAATCCTTGACCTTGCCGGCGTGGAGGTGATGTGGCATCTGCTTGGTGCTGACCTATTTAATGAACTTGCACGCGTGTCTGAGATGTTTGTATTGGGCTTTGTGTGATTTTGATTTCAACACCCCCCTTATTCTGACCCAACACGTGCATTAACTTGTTTCTAGTTCATTTCATCTTTTATGTTTTGCACCCCTGACTCATATTTGTTCTTTTTATTTCTTTTTTCACTTTAATTTCATTTTTAATTTTTCTTCCACCATAAAAGTCCATAAAAATACATTTTAAATATATTAATGTCTCTAGATATTTTTCATAATTTTTATTTTATTTTTCAATTATTTTTATTATTTCGTTTGATTTTAATTGTGCAAGGTACTTTTACATGATTGCCCTTTGATTAGGGTTTTGTATTTGATGCTTTGTGGGTGCCTTCTTGAGCCATTTTTTTCACCATGATTAGAAACATAATTGCTTAGGATTTGAATGATGTTGTGATGCTTTGATGATTCATTTTTGATCATTTTCCAATTGGTTTTATTGAGCCTCGATTCATGCTCGATTGTTGAACATACTTGAACTTGTTGAATACATTTGATGATGCACTTGTGCAATTCTTGTTGGGATCTTTTTCTAAATTGCTCTTTTTTTCTTTAACATGAATTAGAGCCTTTGATTGATATTTGTTTGATCATATAAGTGTTTTGAATTGATGCTTTAATGTGATGTTGTCTTGACATGATACTTGCCTAATCTTGTGACCTAGTTTTAGGACTTGTTTCTTGAGTGAATTTTATTGTGGTTCATGGATTATTATATGGTTTGAATACCTTGTTTGAGCTAATAAACTTTCATATCTTAATGTCCTTTGGCTTGATCATTTGCTTCTTATACCTCTCATGAATACTTGGTTCCTTTTGAGGATGACTTTGGTTGATGAATACCTAGTTGCTTGTCCATGTTTTGAGTGTGATGCTTGGTGAACCTTCTTGATAACATGAGTTTGATTTTGAATTGAAAATTTTGGTTATTCTACTTCCTCATCATGTTTCCATACCCTAATCTCATTGTTTGACTCATTTGTGGTTTGTTTTTCATGAACTAGTTGTCAACTTTGTTTGGTCATTGATGTAGCTCATGTTTGATACTCTTGTGTTCATTTATCAATATTTGAAATGTGTTGAACATGCTATGATGTAGCTACTGACTTGTCTTGATTCTTATCTTGCTTGATCCATTTTGCTTTGACATGCTAATTGTTGATGTTTGGTTAAGTTCTTGAACTTTAATGTGTGAATCCTTTGAGCATGACTTGTAATGTTTGAAATGTGTGCATAAGTGTTTAATTTCATACACAATTGTTGTTTTGATTCAAGTTTGAAGCATGTCTTGAATAACATGAATGTTTGCCACTTGTGAATTGATTGTTGAATCTCCTTATTTGATGGCATGATTTCTTTCATCTTTGAATCTCCTATCTTCATCTTTAATTGGGTTTTATTTGATACTTGATGTTGTTTGTGATTGAATTGTGTAATGTTTACTTGTGCTTTGTTCACATGCTCCTTTAAGGTTCCTAGTCCAACTTAATTTCTGATTAAGCTTGGAGTAGGATAAATATTAGTCTCTCAATGCTTTGCATGACAACATTAAGTTATCTCCCTTTCAACCTCAACCTTAGGTCCATCTTTTGTATGATAACATTAGGGTATAATTCCTTTTCTCATCCTCAACTATAGGACTATTTGGCATGACAACATTTAGGGTGGAGATCCCTTAGTCTTTTTCTTTTGACCTTTGAGTCTATCTCTTCTCTCTCAAATCAAAATCAAAATACGTAATAAAAACGATGTGCATAGTATGTCACGAGCCTTAAGAACATGGGAAAAGATGAGCGAATGCATTTTAACCTCATCTTAGGGTACTTTGTGCGCGAGACGTTTGGATCGTTAGCGCGAAATATTCGATCCTATGTCATAGACTTTAGTGTAATGCACATCCCAAACAAAGTCAATTCACTTCTTTAAAACACTTGAACAAATACAAACCATTTTGTCCTTCGGGATTTTCTTTCAAACCTTTTCAGAAAGGGCATGCTACTTCCGTTCTACCGCAAACATGCCTTATCCCTAAATGCTGGAATGCAAACTTAGAATCGCTCATAAAAGACACTAAGCAACCCGTGGTCCCACGAACTATGAACGCTCTGACTTCTTCATTCTCATCCAAATGAAGATACGTAGGCACAAGACGGCGAAGTCTTGGAGATCACCATCCCCCATCCACCCGTAGTCCTCCGAACTACGTTGACTTTGACTTTCCCATTGCACGAGGGAATACGTAGGCATAGGACGACGAAGTCCTATCGAGTATCCTTTTGTTTTTTCCCCTTTTCGTGTCCATTAGCAAGTAGGCTTTAGACAAACACACCATTTGATTAGAACAACAAGAGTGGATCCCGTTGAGTACAAAGGACGCGAGGGGTGCTAACACATTCCTCTCGCGTAATCGACTCCCGAACCCAGGATTTGGTTGCGAGACCATGTTCTTTCCCCTTTTGAGGTTTTTTCAATCATTTCCTTTCCCCCGTCGGGTTAAATAACGTTCGGTGGCGACTCTGTTTTCTGCCGGTTGTTTTTTCGCGTTGCGACACCAAGCTAATCCTAAGGCTAGCCATCTCACTTAAGTAAAAAGGATCCTGAAGTAGATCAATGGGACTTATGACTATGGCATATTGTACTCTCATTATACAAATCCTATTATAGTAGGTTACTGTGATACAAATTGGCTGGAAGTACTGATGACAGAAAAGTACTTTAGGTGGATGTTTCATTCTTGGCAACAATTTGATTTCTTGGTTCAGCAAGAAGTAGAACCATGTCTCTCTATCTACTGATGAAGCTGATCAAACAACTGCTCGGAGCAATGATAAGTAGTTGCTAAGGATAAAGTTAGTTTTGAAGGAGAATAATGTGGAACAAAATGTTTTGACATCGTTCTAGAACATTCTAAGGGATATAATGTATTCAACAATTCCAGGTCAACAAAGCAAAAATGGACATCTTGACAAGTGTCATCACTTCATTAGGGAACTTGTCAAAGAAAAGAAGGAAGCTCTTAAACACTTGGCAACTGAAAATAGTTAGATATTCGTCTCACTAAGGCATTAAGGGATACTTTTAATGTCTACTCGTGTGAGAATTAATAGCAGTTAATGCTAGGGAGGTATGCATGGGAGTTTTTCTCTCACTAGGCCTGTGCTGCACATGAAACAACACAAAATTTGCTTGTTTGTGTACCTCCTTTTATATGGAAATGCATTACAAACAAAGATCTTAATCTTTTGCTATTTTTTCTCCTGCCACATTCACATATGCATTTCAAAATGAGTGAGGTGTTTGTAAATTCAAAACCCTATAAAAGAATGATGAAAGAAAGAAAGATCAAAGGGGTTGGGCCTTCTACAGTTGGTGAAGATTCAATGTCATCTAAAACTGACAAGAAGATTATTAGGAAGAGGAAGTCTGTGAAGAAGAAGCGTGATTCAGACTTAGAGCCTGATGCAGGCTAGATTTCCCATATGCAATGCAGAGGATGAGTTGAAGAATAAGTTCAGGTTTTCAAGTGGTCCTTCTGGCTCTTTCATTTATGTTTTTTGTGTGTGTGTAAGGGCTCTATAGTTTATTAATGACTAGTTTGTTTAAATAACTTTGTGCATCTGTTGATGCTGATTCTGGTAGTTTTATCTCATGATCAGGTTGTTTATACCTTGCATGACTGACCTTGTGTATGCTATTATCTATGCATACTGACTTTGTTGAAGGACTAAACCTTTGCCATATAATAGCAAAATGGGGTAGTAATGAGATGAAGTGGTGTATCTGCTGTATGCATATAACCCTGGTAATTATTTAGTACTGACTATTCAGGAAGTACCAATGTTAAGCTCCATGTCGAAGCATCGGGTAGGACATATGGTCTTGGTCCTTGTATATGTGAAAACAGATCTATTTGTGTTAGTAGTGTTCATTGCATATTCTAATATCAACTACTAATGGATTGTGTGTACATGACTAAGTATGTGAATGATTGCATATTGATATATGTTATTTAGTAGGATTGTCTCTTTGGTTTGGAGAAGGTGAATGGATTATTTGTAAGCATCTCAAAATTGATGCTTCTGAATTTTGCTGTTGTTGTTGCTTAACTCTGATACATGTAGGCTGTTGTTGTTGAAATGCTTTGAAGATCCAGTACATCTACTGGCTATCACTTGTTCTCATGGAATACGTGCTATTTATCTTGAAGAGTTGTTTTTGCTACAATTTACCTAAGGGGGTGATTGTTGTTCCTAGTGGATTGGTCCTTTGTATTGGCTGCATTTAGCAAAACAACAACTTGGAGAAGTGTCCAAGTATTCAAGATTGGTCTAGCTTACTAAAGTTGTATGGAATTGCAAAAGGAACTCATGCTGGACGCGATGCTCCAACATGTTGGTATGACATTCGGACCTTGTGAAACTAGCACCATATTGTTGCATTTTAATAGAATATTTTGAGAAGATTTAGTTATGTTTTATTTCTATTGGTTTAGCAATATGATTATATGATTACTTGGAAAGCTATGAAGATCAAATAAAATTTAAAATAGATATAAATTTGAATTCCTAACAAACCAAATCAAATCTTTTTACTGGAGATATTCAAGGAGCAAATCAAATATCCAACAGATTGTTAAAAGGTTTTGGAGGAAAATAACTGTAGATCCACAATAAAAAAGCCCATAGTTATTTTGCTGTATAAGGAGCTCAAACCTACATTGGAAAGCAAGAATTCCCATTGAAAATTTTAGAGTGATAGGGTTTACAAGAGTCATTGTTATTTTTATGTACACATCTATGTTTCAGAAACATGACATACAAGGTTTGTCTAGTTGAGCTGTAATATTCAACATTCTTTCATCTTGTTAAGATTGAAGTTGATCACTAGGGTTTAGTGGTTGTTTGGCTCTGTCACTGGTTTTGTGGCCGAGAAGAAAGCGAGTAGGTTCTCATATTTTGAGGAAGGCTCTAAATATAAAGTCATTAGGTAGTATTAGGAAGAGGAATTGAGCAACATAGGGTTTTTTGTTGCTTGTAAGTCTAATTGTACTAAGATACTAATAATTAATTTCCTTTCTTGGGTTGTGGACTCAGTCCCTAATATGTAGTTGTAGTTTCACCGAACTGGGTAAAGAATTGATTGTGACTTTATTGCTTTTCTGCTCCATCATCAAGTACTTGTTATTTTAGTGGTTATGGTATATCTTATCAAACCGATTATTGAAGCATCAAGTTCAACATCTGTCCCCTGAGAAACATAATTTCAAAGATCCAAAGGGTGCGTGCAATAGAGCTCCTATAGTCAGGGGAGAATATTATGCATATTGGAAATAATACATGTATGTACACTTACTGTCAATTGCTATGGGTTTTTATCGAGGATGACCCTTTTGTCCTAAAATGTATCGTCGACAGTGTTTGTATCAATAATGCCCCCAATGATTGGACTGATGATGAAACTAAAAATGCGTCTTACGATCTAAAGACGAGGAATATAGTGATATCCTCCTTGAATGTTGATGTATAATTTTTTGATTTTGCATTGTTAAACATCTCAAATTATGTAGAATGAACTTCAGGTTCTCAATGAGGGAATTGAAGACATGAAGCAATTTAAATTTAGCACTTTAACCGTGGAGTATGAACTTTTCGGTATGAAACAATGGCTTTAATGCATATTAGGTTCTCCCATATAATCAATAAGTTAGAAAATTTGAGAAAACTTTATCTAATCAGTATTGTGCCGACAAAATAATAAAGTATACGTGCAAGAAATGTCAACTAAAGGTGACTGTCGTAAAAGAGTTCCAAGATTTAAAAACATTAGACATATCTACTATTTTTGGAAAGCTTATCAAACATGAACAAAAGTTAAAAAGACTAGAAGTAAGTGAAGAAAATATTGAAAAGAAATAAAATGTTAAAAAATAAAAGAGAAACATCTCCTTGAAGTCCTCAACCTTAAAACCAAGGTAGAGGATAAAGAAGATAATATGAAGACTCTTCGAAAGAAGAAAATTTGGGTTCACTTGTCAGACGCTACAAATAATACTTGAAGAGAAATGGTCTAAACCATTAAAATTAAAAATTAATAAAATTAAGAAAATATAACCTAAAAAAACGAGAAGATAAAAAGAAGGGAAAAAAGGAACGTGACCTTTTACGAATGTGGTAAACTTTGACACTACAAGACTGATTGTCCAAGTTTAACTAAGCTCAAAAGCAAGCAATCATTCTTCAAGATGAAGGTCTATAAAGACAAAGGTCTTAGAGTCTACATTTCTTGGTAAAAAGATGTTAATTCTTCATCTTACAATACAATTTTTGATGAAGAAGTAGCTAATATTTATTAGATGGAAACATAAGTGAAGAAACTTGGCAGTAAGTGATTCTGACACACATTCTTTACCTTCTTATAATGAGTTGTCTAATGCATTTCATAAAATGCATGATGAAGTCTTAAATGTTTTTAATAAGATTTCTCTCTAAATGCAAATGATTTTTAAAGTTGAGGGAGACATTTTAAAACTTAGAAGAACTACTACGGAAAACCCTTTTAACAACGGTTGGGAAAGATATATAATCACGCGGGCGCATGCGTTGTTATGTAGAATGTCGTTGTATATATGATACTTACTATGACGGCCTAGAAACCGTTGTAATAAACTGGAAAGTGCGTGCCCTATCACAACGGGTTTTCCAAAGGACCGTTGTGATAAAACTAATGGTCCTAGGTTCGATTCTCAGCTGCGCCGTTTTTATATTTTTTTTTTCTAGACAGCGCGCGAGATATTATAACGGTTATGATGTATAACCGTTGTTATATTTTCTGCAGGATTAACAAATATCATCCTGCTTTTAAATATAATCCTATTTTTTTAACCTGTATTATTGTTCACGATATCACAACAGAAAACACAACTCACATTTGTGATAAAATTATCACAATAATATTAATTGTATCATATTCATAATATCACATAATTGTATCATATTCATAATATCACATAATTATATCATATTCAGTTGTATCAGAACAAACTTCCTACAATTTATCAAAACAAACAACCTACAATTTACACATTACATAACATCACATAATTGTAACTTGGTGTTTTGGTTTCTTGTCTCTTGATGTCTTGACTCTAAAGACCTATGATTTCAAATAATTATACTTGTTAGTAAAAATACTTAGAAACTATAACATACAATTAATATATTATGAATAAAGAATAAATTACGTACTTGTTAATTTTCCCATATGCCTTCTTCATGATCGATTCGAATAGCATGCACGACATCTCCATCAACTTCATCATATGAGGTAGGAACTTGTGTTGTGTAAGAAGGTGTGGACGGAATATCAAGACTTTCATCACTAAGAGGAATGTGTTTTCCTTGGAGAACAATTGACCATTTCCCCAATATGTCCGATGGGTCGGTAACATAGAAAACTTGTTTTGCCTGAGAAGCCATGATGAATGGTTCGGTCATAAAAGATGCCTTGCCAAGGTCGACCCGGGTGAATCCTAAATCATCAATGTGTACACCATTACTATTATTGGGAACCCACTTGCATTTAAATAAATCCACTTTGAAAATATCATAATCAATCTCCCAAATCTCATCAATGACACCATAAAACGCGGTAGTTTTCAATACAATATTCTCATCTTTCGCACTAGAGAAATACATTGATTCGGCTTCAACCATAACCCCACTATTTTGCATTGTACTACGATCATCTTTTGATTTTGTATAAAAAGTATAATGACCAATGTCGTATGCAGTCCAATTATTGACACAAAATTTTGGCTCGTACGACAACCATTTAAGTATCTCAGATGCACTATGATCATTAGATACACTTTTATCAAACCAATCTATGAATCTCTTGTTAGCTCTATCAACAAAAACTTTTCACTCATTCGGGGATATTTTTTCCTTAAAAGTCTTTTGTGAGTATCTATGAAAGGTTGAACTTCATCTATATTATTCAATATACAGAAATGTGCTTGAATAATTACATCCCGAGCTATTGACTTAACATTTTGACCTTGAATACCTCTTCCATCTGTGACAGCATGACGAGACTTTAGAATTCCTATAGAATCTGCATCCGACAAATAGTTTGTGCAAAACTCAACAACTTCTTCTATTATGTACCTTTCAACAATCGAAGCTTCCGGTCGGTGATGATTCTTCGTATATCCTTTAAAGATCTTCATATATCGCTCTATTGGATACATCCACCTTAAATAAACTGGACCACAAATTATGATTTCTCTGACTAGATGAACAAGTAAGTGAACCATAATGTCAAAAATTGATGGAGGAAAATACATATCCAATTGACACAAGATTATGGCAGCCTCATCTTCTAATTCATCTAATTTTTTGAAATCAAGAACTTTATTACATATGGCATTGAAGAATAAGCATAATCTCGTTATAGTTACTCTCACATTTTTTGGTAGGATCCCACAGATAACCACTGGTAGAAGTTGTTGCATCAATACATGATAATCATGAGATTTTAAACCAATTAACTTGAGATCTTTCATTGATACAAGTTTCTTGATGTTTGATGAGTAATCTCGCGGAACTTTAATACCTTGCAAACACTCGCAATAATTTTTCTTTTCCTTTTTAGATAGAGTGTGACATGCTGGAGGCAGATAAGTTATTTTTCCTTTCTCTATTGGAGCCAACTATTTTCGTATACCCATCTTCTCCATATCAAGACGAGAAGTCTTAATATCTTTAGTCTTGCCTGGAATGTTTAGAGGTGTGCCAATCAAACTATCACAGACACTTTTTTCCACGTGTATCACATCAAGACAATGTCTAACATCAAGACTTGACCAATATGGAAGATCAAAGAAGATGAACCTCTTTTTCCATATATTTTTCGCAACCGCCCCTTTTTATTTTTATCTTTTCCTAAAGACAACATTAATGTGTTCCTGCCGTTGATAAACTTCATCCCAGGTTAAAGGTTCAGGATCCTCATTAAACTCTTGCTCTCCATTAAAAGCCTTCCGCAATCTACGATAAGGATGGCCGGGTTTTAGAAATTCTTGATGCCCAAGGTAAACGGTATTTTTTCCAAACTCAAGTTGGTGATAACAAGTATCATCTTCACATATAGGACACGCTCTATGTCCATTGACACTATATCCAGCAAAGTTACCATAAGCAAGAAAGTCGTTGATTGTGCAAAATAACATTGCACACATCTTAAAATTTTCTCCAGAATATGAATCATCAACTTCAGCGCCTTCATCCCACAAGAGTCGTAAATTATCAATTAATGGACTTAGATAAATATCTATGTCGTTACCAGGTTGTCGTGGTCCAGAAATCATCATACTTAACAGTATATACTTGCGCTTTATGCACAACCAAGGAGATAAGTTGTAAATAGCAAGAAGACCAGGACACGAAGTATGATTAGTACTCAGATTACCAAAGGGGTTCATTCCATCGATGGCAAGCCCAAGCCTAAGGTTTCTTGGGTCAACTCCTAAATCTGGAAACAACGAATCAATTTTCTTCCATTGCAATGAATCAGCTACATGGAGAATATTTCCATCACGAGTCCTTTCATCTACATGTCATCTAAGATTCTTTGCATCATTTGAATTAGCAAAAAGTCTCTTAAATTGTGAAATTATTGGCAAGTACCATAACACTTTAGCATGAGGATGCTTCCTACTAACATTGTCATATTCATTGTCATCACCATTGTTGGCCTTCAACTTGTAACGCGACACACCATATTTCGGACATTGATACAAGTCTTCATACTCTTTCCGGTATAATATGCAATCATTAGGACAAACATGTATTTTGATATACTCCAGACCCATTGGACACAATATCTTCTTGGCCTCATAGCAACGATCCAACAATTTGTTATCTTCTGGTAACATTTGCTTTAGCAATTCAAGTAATTTCGTGAAACTTTTATCTGACCATCCATTTTTTTCCTTCAGATTAAACAACTTTAACACCGCCGACAATCGTGTAAAATCTGTGCATCCCTTTTATAAAGGAGTGTCTTTATCACTACATAAAGTATCATAAATATGACCATTCTTAAAAGATGATTCCTCAATATCACGGAACATATCCTCTAGTTGATCTTCCATATATTCATCTTCATCCACTCTTTGACTTTGTGATGCCCGACTTTCCTCTTTATCCACCTCACCATGCCACATCCATATGATATAATTTTGACATATACCATCACAACAAAGGTGATGGAATATTTCTTTCTTTGTACCCATTTTGATATTCGTGCAAACAGCACAAGGACAATAGAAGATACCATTATTTTCGGGAAGATGTTTATCAGTGTATCCAAGGAATTCAAGAACTCTGTTCTCATAAACCGGACCTAATCTATTGGCTTTCATCCAACTACGGTCCATAACAACTTCTGAAATTTATACACTTATAATAATGTGAATGACACAACAAAATCTAATCCAAAAACTTAAGCATATGCATATGTAAATCTAAACCTAAAGCATATGAAACATGTACTCTCGTACTGACTTGAGCATATACAACATAAACAAAGGAAAAAAGAATGAAGATGTTGAAGAATACCGTAGTTCGAAGCTGAGAATCTTATGCACGTAAGGAATGAAGATGTTGAAGAGTACCGTACTTCGAAGTTGAGGAATCAAATGAAGGAAGAGGGTGAATATTTGAGCATATACAACATAAACCAAGATAAAAAGAATGAAGATGTTGAAGAGTACCGTACTTCAAAGTTGAAGAATCAAATGAACGAAGATGGTGAAGATTTGAGATCCAAATGAATGGATACAAAGATGGTAAAGATTACGCCACCGCTGTCGTCTCTGACTCGCGTGTACGCCTATAGCGTCTTATGAAAGAAATACAAAATAAGTTTTGTTTTAATTTATCAGTAAACCCTTTAATCTCGGTTGGGTAACACAACCGTAGTGGAATTAATTGTAAGTCCTCTAACAACGGTTGATTTCCTTCACCGTTGTAAAATCATTTACAATTTATTTTTTAAATAATGGACTTAAGTGACACAAACTTATAACAATGGTTGTTTTAATTCACCGTTGTAAAATCATTTACATTTTATTTTTTAAATAAAGGACTTAAGTGACACACGCTTAATGTACTCTAAAAAATGGAAAAAATGTAGTTGCTGAGAATCAAAACTTGCTACACATCATTTATTACTACGGTTTTTATAGACAATCGTCGTTAAATTACTGTTTATAAATCCAGCTACTCAATGAGCGCAAACATTTTAACCTATTACAACGGTGTATATGAATCCGTTGTAAACATGACATTGTTGTTTGCGCGTTTTGTAGTAGTGAAGTGCTTTAGAATCCTTGAAAGAGGATCACACATATGTTTTTAATGACAATTTGTGTATCTCTAACACTTTAGAAGATAAGGTAGTTGTGTTGAGTGTGATACTGGTCTTAGTATAAAAATTGAAATTGATTACTTGAAAGGACAACTCAAATAACTCTACAAACTACATATTATTACTTCTACGAGTCCAAGTGATATAGGGAAATTTTTTAGAAAACATGATAATAAAAATGCCTATATCACTAGGAAAACAGAAAGAATATTTCTCTTAAAGCGATTTATCACTATTGTTGTGAAAAATGTCAAATAAGGCTCCAATTTCACCTGAGGAATGTTAAAGTTCCAAGTGTTCTTATGACATGGGTACCTAAAGAACCTAAGAGTAAACCCCAAGGACCGGACTCCAATTGAATACCTATATTACTTTATTGATACATGGTGCAGGAATGTCTAAGAGTCGCGAATAGGACAAGTGTTCCTAGTTAATGAATCATCAAGACAAGCGAAGGAAGACATATTCAACCATCTTTGATTTTATATTTCTTTTGCTATATAAGTTTTATGTATACTAACTTTTACTTGTGCAACAAGTTACACAATAAATCATCTAAATTGATATGATCGACCCAATTCCTAAACCTTCTTATCGTCGTATTTGATTTATCTTAATTGCGATTTGTATAATATGTTGCTATTGCACGATCATTTGTTTTTATTGTAGATGATCATTTAATTATGTTGTACGTGCATATCATATCATATTGCATCATGATCATTCATCCTTTTTCATCTGCATCATTTTTTTATGTGCTTAAATTTTTTCATCTGAATTATTTTCCTCCTTATTATTTTTTGTTTAAAACATGGTTATTTTTCATTAAACTTTTTGATCGTGAAGGCTGGATCATATCCTGTCGAGGTGGGCCACCAAGTACGTCTGAGATGCTGGGCGTATAGAGAGGAGGAGGGGGTGTACCTGCAAGGCACTCCGACGCTCAAGTAAGAAAGGGTCAGAGAAAAGGGAAAAGTACAAAGTATGAGTTTTCAAGGGTGAATATTGGATACCTGACCCTCTCTCTTGAGAGGGTTTATATAATGCCCCCAGCGCGTGGCTAACGGTCATATTTTCGGGGTGAAATAACCGTTTTCCCGAAGAATAGGTAACTGCCCAAAACTAGCCGTTATGTCGGGCAGGGTGCACAAAACTATCCGTTATGTCGGGCATATGCATAGTGTCGGGCACATGCCCTTAGCTGTTCAGGGAGTGAAGAAGCCGTGCGGAACGAGAAGCATTTTCGGGGAGGAGCGATGCAGTCCTTGCCCGGTTGGAGGGGCATAAAAGTAACTTGTCCCCCTTTGGGGCTGGACTTAGGCAATTGGGCCGTTCTGGGAGCAGAGGTGGATTGGGCCATGACTAGCCATTGGTCCAGTCCAGAACAGGAGCCCCCAAGTCGTTGCTCCCGAGCATGGGAGTGGTGACTTAAGGACAGCTCGTGGCTCCGGGGAACTAGCGTGGAGTCGTCGTTTGGTGACGAGGAAGGTCATCTCGTGGTGCCCGTGACATTCATGACCATGACCAGATTACCCGTCGTACGAGGAGACTAATGGTTAGTCAGAATGGGAAATGTTAGGGGCGCCACCTGTGCCTAGAGCCCTGTGTATCAGTTACTAGGCAATGATGGCTAGTTAGTAGCCATCATGGCCTACGAGGGCGTGCAACTGCACGTGCCTCCCTGTATAAAAGGGGAAGGTTCGTTTCATTCTGAAGTTTTCGCTCTCGTTTCTCTTCATCTTCTTCAGAGCTCTTGCCCGTTACCGCCGTTTGCTATTCCGGCCACCGCATCAACCTCTGGGAAACCGCTTTTCATCTTCTTAACCAAGTAAGTTCGCAGATTCTGGACTCTTTTATTCCTTTTAACGGTTGTTTGTAGCTTGCATGCGGTTAGGTTTAGGTGATGAAATAGGTTAATTTCCGGCGATTGTTGGTGGTGGACGGTGGTCGTGCCATTTTCTGCCGCCGATGAGGCCGCTAGGTTTTATGATATTCTTGTGAATCAGGCAGTTTCCAGTGTCATTGCAATGACGATGTATGCGTAACCGCCGTGATCGTTCAGATTCCGGAGCAACGATGAAGTTTCCAGCGAGACTTCCCAGTTTCCAGTGAAGCTTTACAGTTTCCGGTGAAGCTTAAAACGGAAACTGGGAAGTGGCTCGAGGAAGTTCCTCGTATGGAAGTGGCTTACTTCGGGCATCTCCCCATGGGAGACTCTTAGAGTTTTTGTTCGACGTTAGAGCTTAGGCCGGGCACGTCGTCCTCAGCCCTTTGCGCGCCCTTTCACTTAACTAGCGGTGGAAGGGTGGATTTGATTCTTCGTCGAATTCATTTTTTTCTATACTCTTCAGGTGATCGAGATGGCGATAGGGCCAGAAGGGGAGATAATAATATATTCGTCCGAGGAGGAAGCGAGTTCCTCGGAAAGCAGTAGCTCAGAATCCTCGAGTGTCCCCAGTGAAGCCGGGGAGGAGGAGGAAATGGAAGAGAATGTTGTCGAAGGTTCCACGGAGGAGTGGATGGTGGATGAGCCAGCCGGGCATGTGTCTACCTTCGCGACGTACATGGGGGACGTCTTTACGGAAGTCGGGCCAGAGGGGGAGTGGAAGGTGCACTTTCCCTCCGAGGATGATATGGTCTACACAGATTACGGGGATCGCTTCGCCATGTATGAATATGCCTTCAAAGAGCTGGGATTGAGGCTTCCGTTCTCTGATTTCCAGCGGTCAGTGTTCGTGCACTTGAATTTGGCCCCGACGCAGCTGCACCCAAACTCGCTGGCCTTTATTCGGGCATTTGAGCTGACGTGCGAGTACTTGAGGATAGGGGCTACTCTTCCTTTATTTTTCATCGCCTTCCATCTTCAACGGCAGTTGATGGGGAGGAGGTATGGCTGGGTTTCATTGAAACAGCCTCACAAGCTATTCAAGCCCTTTTTAGAATCGATACAGACGTTTAAGGAGAGGTACTACATCATCGAGCCCGTATCGGAAGCTGCCCAGGATAGCACGTATGCTTGGGAGATCGAGGTTGATGAGGAGGGTAACGACCTGCGCGATGAGGATGGGAAGTTTATCGGGGAGAGAGTATACAAGTTCCCTATCCACTAGGGACATGGGAATTTTACCAAGGAGCCCAACGAGTACGTTCTCCAGCCGCACGACTTAGATGGGCAGGATGTCGTTGCTTATGAGATGCTGGTGAACTATGTAAACTCCTTCCGGCTTGCTGAATGCTAGACGAAGAAGGGTGACCCCATCTTCGAGGAGGATGGCAGCAAGAGGGTGGAGTATCACTTTATTAACACCAAGGCGCTTTTGGAGTGCAAGACTCCTGCGGACGCTAATAAATTGCTCGGTAGTGTAGCGAGCGATTTTGGACGCGGTTCTTAAGCGCTGGTCGCTCTCAGCGGTTGAGCTTAAATCTACAGGTCGATTCATTTTTTATCCTATTGTGAGCTGAATAAGAAAGGGAAATAGATGTCTCTAATTAACCCTGCTTGCATACTGAGTTTAAACAGCGGTCTGTTAGGTTACGTATGCTATCAATGTAGGGGGCCTTTGTACTGGTTATTCGTATTTTCGCCAATACAGGTTCTTTCTTTCTTTTTTTTCTAGGCAAAGGGATTCTGGCGGGGAATAAGGATTAGGATGTTAGGACTGATGCTTTTGAATTACTGCTTTTGATTGATGGAGATATGGGATTTGGGTTTTTTGTTGATTGCGCTCGCTAAGATCTTTTCTTTCGATCTTATGCCTACGTATTCCCGTTTACCGAAATAGGGAAATCAGAGCATTCGTAGTTCCTCCTATTCTATGGGAGGAAATTGGTTTTTGGTGTCTTGTTCAAAGCCCAAGACGTGAAGCGAAAGGTGATTTGTGTCTTGTTCAAAGCCCAAGACGTGAAGCTGAAAGGTCTCGACTTTAGAGAGAATTTTTCATCTCTAAAGAGGGGAGAAGGAGAATTACTTTAACTGGGATACGCGGATCCGAGCAATGCCATAATTTCCGAAGAAAGGGTTTTAACCTGAAGGAGAAGACTTTAACTCAGTGTAGAGCAATGCCATCTTTCCTTAGGAATTTCTCATGCTAAAAGAGGGACAGTGGCATGGATATAGATGATCCAGAGGCTTGCCGCTTACAGCGATTAGATGAAGGGAAAGGAGTTGTTGATGCTTGTGTACTGTGAACATGGCACAGCTTTGATGCTAAAAGATTGATTGGATCAACCAGTGGTTTTCTTATACAAAGCCTAAGAGGAGGCTAATTTCCGCTAGGAAAATCATTATACAAAGCCTAAGAGGAGGCTATTTTGTGTCTCGTACAAAGCCCGAGAGAGAGGCTAAAGGTTTTTGACCCAGTGGGGCATATCGTTATACAAAGCCTAAGAGGAGGCTAGCAAAGAGTTCGACCCTTGCTTAAGGAATTTGTATCTCATACGAGGCCCGAGATGGAGGCAAAAAGGGGTGATTGACTCAACGAGGGAATCTTTTGTGTCTCATACAAAGCCTGAGAGAGAGGCTAAAAGGTTGTTTTGACTCCACTGGGGAGAATTTTGGTATCTCGTATGAAGCCCGAGATGGAGGCTATTGTAACTGTTTCAGTTGAGTGACAGATCCAATATACTGATTCAAAAAGAGAAAATCAGTTCTTATATGAGCAATACTGTACTCAGGGATTTAATTTGAGGATCAGGGATATTTCCTTTTCTTTGGGGAAACGGGAAATCCAAAGGGTATTGAGACTATCCGAGTCTGCGGGTTTCCTTCCTATTTAACGAAGGGTGCTTGAGAATGTCTTTGAGACTCAAGGAAGTTAGACTGTCCAAGTCTAGAGTTTTATCTTTTGTACTATGCTTCGAGAAACAGTAGTAGACTCTATGAAATGACTGTTCTATGAGGATGACTAGGTTCTGTTCCTATACCTCTAGGAGGTCGTCGGGACAATTTGTACGAAGTCCAAGAGGAGACTGGAAACTTTTAAGAAGCCGACGTGTCCTTGTACTAAGCCCAAGAGGAGGCTATCATTCCCGGAGGAAGAGATCATTATACGAAGCCTAAGAGGAGGTTGTGAATACTTCTAAGAAGCCGTAGGGTCCTTGAATAATGCCCAAGAGGAGGCGGGGTTGCTTTTTAGGAAGCCTGTGGGTCCTTGTATGATGCCCAAGAGGAGGCCGATGCTTTTAAGAAGCCCGTGGATCCCAAACCAAAGAAAAGTTCAGGAAAACTCTTTTAGAGTTAAAACCACTGGTAAACGTGCGAGGTTTACTATCCAGTGACTTTAACTTTTAGAGAGAGTCCGAACCGTTCGGCGGTTTGAAGAAATTCAAGAGAAGTTTCACCGAGAATAATTCATCTCTGGGGGATAGAATTTCTTGACGATTCCTAAGGAGGACAGCCGAAGAGAAGACTGTATCTGGTGCTCCTATTGGGGATCTAGGCGTCTATTTCTACGAATAAATGAAACGGCGTCACCTAGTTCTAGACGTAGTTTCCGGGGAAACTCGAAATATCTATACTATTATTACACAGTAGATATGAGCTTTATGAAAGGAGACTTACAGTGAGCCGCCCCACAATACAGTTTATAATATGAAAGCAGTAAATGAAAGCGATAACCACTTACTCGGTTGTAGAGCTTCCATGCTGTTTGGTTAGTTGCTCAACAAAGAAAGATTGAAAACAACAGTATAT
Source organism: Lathyrus tuberosus (assembly GCA_022829125.1). Lineage (NCBI taxonomy): Eukaryota > Viridiplantae > Streptophyta > Magnoliopsida > Fabales > Fabaceae > Lathyrus > Lathyrus tuberosus. The sequence goes on from JALAZF010000280.1 coordinate 1,132,456, forward strand.
TCAAAATCAAAGGAGAAAGTACTTTGAAAAAGAAAGATTTGGGGCTTACAGCTCAAGGAGAGGCCCAGGGTTTTATCAGTGAGCGCACTATTTGAATTTGTACAGCGGGACTTATACAAGTGACTGTGGCCCAAAAATGGTTTTCTGTACAAAGGGATGGGTCTTACACTCTCTCAAGAGGCCCAAAAAGGTTTAAAGGAAAAAGAGTGGGGCTTATAACACGAGGGTAGGCCCAAATGACTTTTCGTTTAAAAATGGCGATCGCGCCGAGGTTTTCTTTTAACGCAGAGGGACTTATACAATAAGTGAGGCCCAAAATGTTTTGGTTAAAAGGGGGATTGGGTTTTACACTCTAATAGAGGCCCAAAAGTTTTGAATGGGTCTTATAGCTCGAGGAGAGGCCCAGATGTTTTTGAAAAGGCGACGATTGCGCCGTTTGTTTTTTGACGGTATCGGGACTTATACAATAAGTGAGGCCCAAAAATGATTTGGTCAAAAAAGGATTGTGTCTTACACTCTATTAGAGGCCCAAAGTGTTTTGAAAATGATTTATGAGGGTTGAATTAATCCAAAACCCTAATTTGTTTTCAAAAATGTATTTAATTGAATAAAAATTCAATTAAAATGATCAAAAATTGTTTAACACATGGAAAACAAATTGTGATCTTGGATTAATGCTTCAAAAATTAAGTATTGACCTACAAAATAATTAGAAAGCATTAAAAGTTGCAAAATCAATGTAGAAAAAATATTTAAAATGCCAAAAACAATCAAAATATTAATTCTTTACAAAAAATATCAATTATATGAAATAAATAATTTTTTTGGATTTTTTTGATAGAATAAAATATTTTAACATTTTTGTGAATTATTAAAAAAAGAATCAACTCAAAATCATTAAAACTCAGAGAGAAATTAATTTTTGAATCAATTAAACAAAATCACAAAATTCAAATATTCAAATTTATGAAAATGGCGCCAAGAACAACACCAAGAACACGCGCGTTTTTCAGTTTGCCCAGATTTGCATTTTCTATCCAATCTCCATGAATACGTAATTATAACATGCAATCCACATATCATTATGCTCGCCTCAACCTCACGATCATGTCTATGTACTTTAATTTCATTTAAATTAAACATACAACAAGAAATCACGAAGAAACCTCAAGAACCCTAATTTCTGCATGAAGGCTAGGATTTTTGATACACGATTCAAACAATGCAATTAATTGAGGGAAAACATTCCATGCATGATTATGAACATATGGCCAAATTATTGTGCGAGGAAATATGCATAGATTGAGAGATGCCCAAGTTTAGGCTTACCTTCAAGTCGTGACAGCAAGAGCAGATGTGATTTTGAGTTGGAGGTGTTACAGACAAGTTGTGATGATCTGGACAGCTTCCCTACACCATATGGAGTGTGTTTGAACACTTGGATTGAATTGAAATGGACTGGATCAGTTCATGGCATCTCAGCTGCAACTTCACTTCAAACTTGTGTGGATGGCAAGTGATTTTGAGATTTTGATGTTTCAGAAGTTATGTGAGTGTTTGATCAGCTCATATGTGATGTATGTGAGGTGTGTGAGTGATTGGTTTGTGCAGAATTGCTCTCAAACTCAAAACCCGATAGCTACCTTGCTAAGAAAGGCATTTTTGCCAAGAGAAAGAGATTTTGAGGAAAGCATCTGTTAGATGGCTTTGGTGTACTTAAACTGACCACAATTGAGCTCTATTTATAGTAGAGCAAGTTTGTTTTGCAAGGAATAGTGCATGGCAGCTGGTAAGTAGGTTCCCTCAATGTTGGCCAATGGAAATGAAAGTCTCCTCTAGCCATTGACTAGAGGTTAGGGCACAGAGCTTTGGTCCCCTTGGTCTTGGATAAGTCTTGACTGATTTCAGATGAGAATGGCTCAGTCCATGCCACCTTGATGGTTCCATTGAATGCCTCATTCTAAATTTGAAGTCTTGTCCCTATTTTGGCCATTCTAGGTTCAACATGCTATTCTTTGTTCCTTGGACCTTGGAGGCTTGGCTCAGTGATTGTCCCCTTTGGATTAAATCCTCTGAGGTGTCCAAGTGGATTGGAGCAATTTCCATTGGCTGATTTTGGCAAATCGAGCCAAAATGCAAATTCTGCCTTGCTTTGACAGATTTCAGCAAGGCAACTTGCCAATGTTGTATCTCATGATGTAGGTTGAATTTGGCAATGTTCTTGGCCATTTTGGAAAGCTCTTACATGATACAACAACTGTTTGAACAAGTTTGGTTTTGATCTCTTTTGATTCCAAGTGAAAAATCCCCCTACATTTGGCAAAAAGTGAAGCAGAATTCTGACTTAGTGAAAATTTCACTAAGTGTTGGAAAAAGTGACATTTTCACTTTTCAGCCACTTTGATCACTCCATAACTCAAAATCCTTAATGAATTGGAATGACTTGTAGTTGAAGTTTTTGTAGGTGATAATGAGGGCTACAAATCCATCTTTGGATGAGAAAAAATGGCCTTGTGGTTTAGGAGTTATGGTCCTCCAAAGTTGGTACCTTTGCCATTTTATTTTTAACTTAGAAAAATTTCTAAGTTTTATGGTTACCCCTTTTACAAGTTATCTCACTTTTCTTGATTTTTCTTGATGAATGATGATTCAAATCATACATTAACATCATTTTAGGGTTAAAAATCCATTTTGGTGAAAAATCTCAAAAAGTCAAAGTTGACTTTTGTGCACAGTTGACTTTTTATCAGATGAATTCCAAACTGTGCAATCCTTCAGGAAATCATGTCCTTGACCTAAATAAAACTTGATGGACATGTTCCATGGGTGTCATAGGGTATATTCAATCATGTATTTAGGGTTTGGGAGCATGTCCAGGTCAAAAGTCAAAGTTACAGTTGACTTTTCCCTTAAAACCCTAATTGTGGTGCAGATGAAAATGAAACTTGTTGCTCAAGCTTCTTGGATCAATCCATTGTTCCAAATGGATCAATATGGTGTATTAGAGACCCTCAAATCATCTCTTGAGGTCTTGGCTCATGGTTTGTCCCAAAAGTCAACTTAGGGGTGAATTAGGTCAAGAAACCCTAATTCCTGATTTTTGATGAATGCATCCCCTGAGGCAAAATTGACTTGATGCATGGGTTCATGAGGTTCCATGAAGTATATTAGGTCATGTTTTGGATCATTGCCTTATGCCCAGATGAAAATTTCCATCTGGAGGCCCTGGTTGACCAAAACCCTAATTTGGTGACACTGTCGATCTTGAGACTTGATCCACCTAGAAGGGAGCAACCTTGTGCTTAATCCTTGAAGTGGGAGTCCTTTTGATCCTTTGTGTATGTTTGAGAGGTTAGACAAGTTGAAGATCAAGTCATTCCTTGATTGATCATTTGTCTAAGCACTCAGAGAGGGCTTGAAACCCTAATTTTGATTGTATTGGATGCTCACCCATCTTTGGGGAGACTGATGAAGCATGATGGTTCATCCATATTGTGATGATGATTTTCACAATGATGGGAAATCTAGGTGGTCAAAATTTGGGGTATTACAGATGCCCTTATTTAATCTTCTTGGACCCGAAGGTGTGAATGACGAAGGTATTCGAGCATTCGGGGTGCAAGAGGATTAAATATCGGAATATCCGAAATTTTGATGGTGGTTATGAATGGTAGCTTACGCATTCATCTTCTTTATCTAAGCAATGATGCTTAGAAAAGGTAAACTTCCCCTCGATCCTGGTCTTCAGCCAAGGAACTGGTCTCAGTTTTCTTTTAAAATAAACCCCCCATCGTTCTTGGTTTCCTACCAAGGAACTGGTCTTAGTTTCTGATTTAAACTTCCCCTCGATCCTGGTTTCTTACCAAGGAACTGGTCTTAGTTTCTGATTTAAACTTCCCCTCGATCCTGGTTTCTTACCAAGGAACTGGTCTTAGTTTCTTTTGTCAATAAAATTTACTGACAAGGGACGCTATTCGTAGTGGCTTTCCTTCAAACTTCTCGCCGAATTTTCCTGGGGAGATGCCATTTGAGTGGAAAAAGTTTTGATGTCAGACTTGCTGGGGAACCCAGTCGTCTGAGTTGTAGAGGTACACAAACTTCTCTGGTTGGAGACGCCATTTGTCGATTCTACTAGGGAAAGCGAGTCTCTTGAGAGAATGTTTCCGTTTGGGATCTTTCAACATACTTTTCTCGGGATCTTCCCGGAGAAACGCCATATGATGGGGTCCAATTTTGAGGTGCCGATGACTTTTTCATCAGCGGTCTTTCGGAGAAAGGCAGCTGTGTAGCGCCGAATCTCTGTTTAAGAGGCTTTCTCTGGGGATTTTCCTTAATCCGGGAAAGCGAGGATATCATCTTCAATGAGGAAGAGTGACATCTGTTGAAGGTTCTCTGATCTTTCAGAGGTTCAAGTTATCAAAGTGGCCACGTGCCGACTCTGATCTAAAGATACACTGGTGGTGAGATTGTGCAGACGCAACACTTCCTGACGAGGAAAGAACTGACAAACTCGATTGAGAAAACTGTTTATCACTAGGGGACAAGACCGACTCAAGTGATAGTGATGCAATACGAAATGCGAACGCAAATAAAATGCATGAAGTATGTATGTATATGCTGACAAAACAGACGCGACATACAGACTAATGGATGGACACAATTGGATACTCGGCCATCGCGGGGCGAAGAAGTACCGTTGATTCAAAATAGCAATTCCACCTTGCTTAGGAGAGATAGTCCACGCGGGGAGCTATGTCGATCGGGCTTAGGAGATGAGAACTCGGCCGAGGCGTGTCAGACGAAACAAGGTCTCTGACACAGTTGATCCCTTCATTCAAGCATACTGGCTTAGAAGGAGTACTTTGATTCTGCACTTTGAAATCCACTTACTTCGGGAGAAGCGATCGATGTTCTTCTGATGTTCAACAGTCAAAAGAAATTGCCATCTTTAATTTAAAAGCAAAAAAGTTTTAACAAGTAAATTCATTTTTTTGTTTTATTTCAAGAATCGCTGATTAAGTTTAAACAACGTCGTTCTGTAAAGCTAAAGCAAGTTAAGAATTACAAACAAAAGCACAAAGGCTCAAATTTTATTGATAAGATGGAGATCAGCCAAACGCGTGATTCCAAAGAGTATATACAAAGTTAGAAAATGGTAATTTACAGGGAAAAGGGCTACGTTGAAACATAAAGACCACTATCCTTCTACCAACTTTGAGTTCGGGGTATCCTGAGCTTCCGTCGAAGATGACCTTTGACTGGAGATTTCCTCCGATAGATGATGTTGTAACTGCTGCTGAGGGACTTGCCTCTGTTGAACATAGTTACTTGCCATTATCCCTAATTTTTGCCTGGATTGTACTATGAGATTTCCAATCCATCGGGATGATTCTTTTTTTCCATGTCTCTAACTTTTGCCTGGACCGCCCTTTTGGGTTTTCAATCCACCGAGACGTTTTTTTTTTAGTTTTAGGCGAAGTATTTCTTGACTACATCAATATTCGTGGGGTAGGAAAATTCCTCTCCGTCCATGGTTGCAAGTCTCAAGGCACCGCCTGAGAAAGCTTTCGTGACCACATAGGGGCCATCATAATTCGGAGTCCACTTGTCTCGCGAGTTAGTGAGAAATGATTGTATCTTCTTGAGCACGAGGTCTCCTTTTCTGAAGACACGAGGTCGGACTTTTTTGTCGAACGCCCTCTTCATTCTTTGTTGATACAACTGACCGTGGCATAGTGCCGTGATTCTCTTTTCTTCGATCAGGTTCAGTTCGTCGTGTCGATTTTGACACCATTCAGCTTCGGTGAGCTGAGCTTTCATCAATACCCGGATTGATGGGATCTCTACTTCTATGGGGAGCACTGCTTCCATGCCATATACTAGAGAGAAAGGGGTAGCCCCTGTTGAAGTACGGACAGATGTGCGATAACCATGAAGAGCAAAAGGTAACATCTCGTGCCAGTCTTTATAGGTTACAACCATCTTTTGAACGATCTTCCTGATGTTCTTGTTAGCCGCTTCTACCGCTCCGTTCATCTTGGGTCGGTAGGGAGATGAGTTATGGTGTTCGATCTTGAACTCTGCACACAACTCTTTCATCATCTTATTGTTCAAGTTAGATCCATTATCAGTAATGATCTCGCTTGGAACACCATAACGGCAGATGATATTGTTTTTGATAAATCGGACCACCACTTGTCGGGTTACATTGGCGAATGACGCTGCTTCGACCCACTTGGTGAAATAGTCAATGGCTACCAGGATGAACCGATGTCCGTTTGAAGCCTTGGGCTCAATCATACCAATCATGTCGATTACCCATATGGAAAAAGGCCACGGGGAAGAAAGAACTTTGAGATGTGATGGCGATACATGAATTTTGTCAGAGTATATCTGACACTTGTGACACCTCCTCATGTACTTGTAGCAGTCGGATTCCATTGTCAACCAATAGTACCCGGCCCTGAGAATTTTTCTCGCCATTGTGTGTCCGTTGGCATGAGTGCCAAAGGATCCTTCATGAATTTTTCTCATGAGCGCGCCTGCTTCTGGTCTGTCGACGCATCGGAGCAAAACCATGTCAAAATTTCTTTTATAAAGAGTGTCACCGCTCAGGAAGAAGTTTCTAGCCAATCTTCTGAGGGTTTTCCTGTCTTTTCTGAGTGCCCCAGATGGGTACTCTTGTTTCTGAAGGAAGCATTTGATATCGTGATACCAAGGTCTGTCGTCTATGACTGCTTCAATCGCGAAGATGTAAGCGGGCCGTTCAAGGCGCATGATGTCGATCTTAGGTATGTCATTCCATCGACCTACAGTAATCATGGAAGAGAGAGTGGCTAATGCATCAACCATGTGATTCTCATCACGAGGGATGTGATGAAAGTCGACTCTGTTGAAGAAGGGTAACAACCTTCTTGCATAGTCTTTGTAAGGAATCAATCCTGATTGGTATGTGTTCCAATCTCCTTTTATCTGGTTAATAACCAGGGCTGAGTCGCCGTATACGTCCAAGTTTTTGATCCTTAAATCAATCGCTTCTTCGAGACCCATGATACATGCTTCGTATTCGGCCTCGTTGTTCGTACATTTGAACCTAAGTCTGGCAGTGAAAGGAATGTGGATACCCTGAGGGGTAACAATGATTGCCCCAATTCCGTTTCCATAATGATTGACTGCTCCGTCAAAGATAAGTCCCCACTGGGAACCTGGTTCTGGCCCTTCACTGGGTAGCGGTTCATCGCAATCTTTCATCTTTAGATACATGACATCTTCGTCTGGGAAGTCAAACCCGATTGATTCTTGATCGTCAATCGGTTGATGAGCCAAATGATCGGCTAAAATACTTCCTTTAACGGCTTTCTGAGCATGGTACTCTATGTCATATTCTGATAGTAACATCTGCCAACGGGCAATCCTTCCCGTGAGAGCAGGTTTTTCGAAAATGTACTTGATTGGATCCATTTTGGAGACCAACCAAGTAGTATGACGAATCATGTACTGGCGAAGACGTTTGGCTGCCCAAGCCAAAGCGCAGCAAGTTTTCTCAAGCATTGTGTACCGAGTCTCGCAGTCGGTGAATTTCTTGCTCAGATAGTAAATGGCAGACTCTTTCCTTTTAGTTTCGTCTTGTTGGCTAAGTACACATCCCATTGAGTCCTCTAGGACTGTGAGGTAAATGATCAGTGGTCTTCCTTCCACTGGAGGTGATAGAATCGGAGGATTCAACAGATATTCCTTGATACTGTCGAAGGCGGTTTGGCAATCTTCTGACCAAACGTAATCCTGGTTCTTTTTCAATAACTTGAAAATCGGCGCACAAGTGGTGGTCATAAGGAATATGAATCTGGAGATGTAGTTCAAACGTCCCAAGAATCCTCTGACTTGTTTTTCAGTTTTCGGAGAAGGCATTTCTTGAATGGCCTTGACCTTGTCAGGATCAACTTCAATCCCTTTCTGGCTGACAATGAATCCTAGTAATTTCCCCGAACGGACACCGAAGGTGCACTTGTTGGGATTCAAGCGGAGCTTGAATTTTCTTAGACGTTCGAACAATTTTGACAGATGTTCAACGTGCTCATCCTCTATTCTTGATTTTGCAATCAAATCATCGACATATACCTCGATTTCTTTGTGTATCATGTCATGAAACAGAGTAGTCGTGGCCCTTTGATAGGTTGCCCCGGCGTTCTTCAAACTGAACGGCATTACCTTGTAACAAAAGGTACCCCATGGGGTAATGAACGAAGTTTTCTCCATGTCTTTCGGCGCCATTTTGATCTGGTTATAGCCCGAGAATCCATCCATGAAGGAGAATACTTTGAACTTTGCTGTGCTGTCAACCAGCATGTCAATGTGTGGTAAAGGAAAGTCGTCCTTTGGACTTGCCTTGTTCAAATCTCTGTAATCAACACACATTCTGACCTTTCCATCCTTTTTGGGAACGGGTACGATGTTGGCTAACCATTGAGGATATTCAGATGTAGCGAGGAAACCCGCGTCGATGTGTTTCTGTACCTCCTCCTTGATTTTGATGGCCATGTCCGGGTGAGTGCGTCTCAACCTTTGCTTTACTGGCGGACATTCCGATCTCAACGGTAAGTGATGTTCCACGATGCTGGTATCCAACCCTGGCATATCCTGATAGGACCAAGCGAATACATCAGGAAATTCTTTGAGAAGCTTTATCAAACCCTCTCTGGCGGTTGGACTGAGCAGTGCTCCGATCCTAATTTCTTTTCTCTCTTTTTCTGAACCTAAGTTTACCGTTTCCAACGGATCTTTGTGAGGTTCAATGGACCTTTCCTCTTGTCTGAGTAGTCGGGAGACCTCTTCTGGAATTTCGTTGTCATTTTCTTCTTCAGCCTCGAATACCGGGAACTCAAAGTTGGAAGAAGGCATCGGATCGTATGTTTCAACGGGGTATAAAACAAGCAATCTGCATGACGTGATGATTCGTGTTTAGAAGAGATAGAGAAAATGCAAGTGTGTGCAGTGTTTTGATTTTACTGCTTGTTTTTATTATTGAATGTTTTTTAGGATTACCATTTTCTGAAAAAGAAAAAAGAGAAAACAGCAATTAATGCGGAAATTACAGAACGACGTTATTTTATTAATGAACAAGTCGAATCTTGAAACTACAACCCTATAAAACAAAACTCACTCGCTTCGGGCAAAGCGAAGAGGGAAATTTATAGAAAGCGAGCCCTATCAAAACATCCGTTTCACCTGGGCAGGGTGAAAGGCTTAAAGATGGCAATTACTTTGACTGATGAACGACCTTCGGAACCTCGACAGCAACCCATTGGCGGCGAACTCCTCGGGGAATCACAAAGTCTGGCACCTTCCTTGATTTGTCTTCAGAAATGACGCTGATTTCTGGTGGAGTAGGATCATTGGAATCTGTCTCCCAGGAAGAATTGTCGTAGGAGGATTCCTCTGTTGCATTTTGCATAGCATTGGTGCTCTCAGCTGCATCTCCCCATCCAGTTGACTGGATATCTTCGAGCCTGATACGAGAGCTTTCGGGAGCAGTGTACTTGACCATAAAGTCGTATTTTCCACTTGGTTGTCCCAGAGTGTCCCAAATTTCTTTGGAACTGGAGGAGTCATCTCTCTCAATGACGTTAACCTCAGGAAAAGCATAGTTGATGAATTCTAGTCCTGCAAACGTTGCGAATTCATCTTCATGTTGAGTAGTTTCCGAATGACCTGAGTGTTGATCCCATGACATGGTGGGGACACAGGTATTCTGTTCAATGATGCTCAGCTGAGTTTCATTACTCGGCTGACTTTCTTGCCCCAAGTTTCCTGGGTAAGGCTGCCACATTGGCAGACCATCCATCGGGCCATAGTAATTGTGATCAAAGTTTTCTTTCATCAGAGTGTCCTCCTCTAATGAATTTGGCGGAGCACGGCATCCTTCCGGATCACAATCTCCGTAGATCATTTTGACATCTGATCTTGGTATAAATCTCGGACTTTCTGTAGGAAAGCAAAAAGGCATAGGCACCTCTTCCTGAGACATATAGCCGTCCTTGTTAAGATAAGACTTCCATTCTTCATCCGTGTCAGAGGGATCTTCCTCATTGATAGCATGAACTGTCTGAGACACTGGGTGAAGAAAACCTCCACTGTGGAAGAAGTTTTGAAGGGGATGAAGACTTTCATCATTGGCGGCTGTCTGGGTACAGGTTGCAGAAAAACCAAGACCCTTCTTTGTTTTATTCTCACTAGGAATGACAAGCCGTCCCCATCCTTTTGTATCGGTACTCTCGACCGCTTTGATAGCATCTTTGTATGAAGAAATTAAAGTTCCTTCTTCGGATTGATCGTTCTTGCTCACCGATAGTGCTTGGAACTGAGTTCCAATAACCTCCTCGGGTTCTACACAAACAGATGATGATAGGTTACTCACAAGCAAGGCTTGTACCCCACAAACCGTGACAAGTTGATCGTTCTTGACGAACTTTAGCTTTTGGTGGAGGGTTGAAGTAACCGCTCCAGCCTGATGTATCCAAGGTCTTCCTAATAAACAACTGTATGTTGCCCGGATGTCCATGACCTGGAAAGTGATTTGGAAAGTGTGAGGACCAATAGTTATGGGAAGATCAACTTCGCCGATAACTGTTTTTCTGGATCCGTCGAATGCTTTAACGACGACCTCGCTGACTCTCATCGGAGGGCCCTTAAATGATAATTGCGTCAAAGTGGACTTCGGCATAACATTCAGGGCTGACCCTGTGTCTACCAGTACGTTGGCTAAAGCATCGCCCTGGCAGTTAACTGTAATGTTGAGCGCCATGTTATGACGGCGACCCTCTTCAGGTAATTCTTCATCACTAAATCCCAAATTATTGCAGGAAGTGATGTTAGAGACAATACTATCGAACTGTCTGATTGTTACATCCTGTTCCACAAAGGCTTGCTCCAAGACTTTCTGTAGAGCCTCCCTGTGGGCTTCTGAACTGAGTAACAACGATAATACTGAGATCTTTGAAGGAGTCTGTAACAGTTGATCAACAATGTTATATTCACTCCTTTGGATGAGCTTTAGCATCTCATCTTTGTCTTTTGAAAAGTCGGGATTACCAGATTGACTGACTGGTGGATCAGGAATTTCTGCCTGAAGTTCCTTTTCTTTGTTGGATTCTCCAACCCCTCGGTTGAAGATTCGACCACTCCGTGTTACACGACTGATGTCTGCAATATTCACGATGGAGGGTAATGGAATTTCCTTTCCATTCTCGATTATTGTTGCACCGTATTTGTAAGGGATTGCCTTAGCTGATTCATACGGTAGTGGCCCCGGTAGATAAATGACTATGGGAACCTTCTAATTTTTCTGACCATCATAAGTAATCTCGATCCGTTCCTGGTTGGGAACATTAGATTCGTCAAGTAGAGGAATGATGGCAAAAACATCCCTGGTCCTATGATGACTAGAGATTGTGACAACATCCTCAACTTGATCGGCAAGGTAGTTCGGCGTCCAATTGATGGGTCCAGAACCTGGATATGGACGAATTTCTCCATGATCAACCTGATCCTGAAGAGCTGCTCTCACAAGGTAACACCCTTGATTACTTTCCGAACAGACGCTACAACTGTCATAGTTGTGTGGTGGCACCTGGCCACGCCCACTTTGAATACAATGTAACCTCACTAGGTTACCTTTCATTGATCGGACATCCTGACTTTGACGACGAGTAGGATTCCTGTTATTGATACTAATTTGCTGAGTATCTTCATCCATGTAGATTGGCATCCACCAGTGATTTAACAAGTGCTGAAGTGCCTCCTGGACAAGGGTATAACCTCGATCGTTTTCGCAACCCGCTTTACAGTTTTGGTAATCATGTGATATTAAGAATCCGAGTCGGACCTGCTCATCATGTAACTCTACCAGGTTGGTATTCATTACGCGGATATCGAAGATCTGAACCATGTTGATTTGATAGGAGTTCCTATCATGGTAGTCTTGGATCCATCCAAGATCCATCTGACGCTGGAGGGCCTCTTGTATGAAAGAGCATCCTTGTTTGTTTACCGAGCAAATTAGACAGGAACTGTAATCGTGCCGCGGCAGATTATGATACTGGCTTTGCCTTGAGTGCATCGCCACCAAGTTGACATTCATCGCACGGATGTCGTGGTTTTGAATGACGTTGGAATTCGTGTAAACCATGTTAACTCCACGAACTCGGTGCTCTTGGATCCATCCAAGATCCATTTGTTCCTGTAGAGCTGCTTGCACTACAGAACACCCCTGGTTATCTTTAGAGCAGATATCACACTGGTGATAGTTATAAGGTGGCACATGGCCATATCCACTCTGTCTACAATGCATCTTGACCAGATCGGTCCCTAATAAGAGTACATCATGAATTTGATAGACATTGTTAGTCTCTTTCTCAATCAGATTGACTGCAACTTTCTCGTGTTGAGGCAGCGGGTTCGTGAGAACATTAGGGTTCGTATCTTTGAAAGATAAGAGCCCGCTCCTAACAAGCTTTTGCACGTCGGATTTGAAATTGAGGCAAGTTTCAATGTTATACCCTGAACCTCCTTGATGATAAGGGCATGTTTGATCCACCTTAAACCAGAAAGGCGGATTTTCCGGAACTGAAAGGGGAGACTTAGTCTGAATGTGCCCCTTAGCCAGCAGTAACGGAAACAGCTCTGCGTACGTTACAGGTATAGGATCAAATCCTGATGGCCTTGTTGTACGGTTGTTGTTATATGGAGGACGAGCCTGCTGAAGAGGCTGTTGTGTCCTTTGTTGGTCAGGTTGGCTCTGCGCAACCTGCGGTTGATACATAGGAACAGGCGCGGGGCCGATAGCAGGAGTAACAGCTGCTACTGGCTGATAACGTCGCCTTTGCTTTCCGAGAGAGATATTCCCAATATCTTGCTCTTTTTTCTTAGGGAGAGCACTACCATATTTTTTAGTACCGCTCGTCGATCCAGTGTCTTTTACCAAACGTCCTTCTCGGACGGCTTCCTCAAGACGTACACCCATACCGACCATTTCGGTGAAATCACTGGGTGCGCTGGCAACCATTCGGTCATAGTAAAACGAGCTTAAGGTCTTTAAGAAGATCTTTGTCATCTCTTTTTCCTCAAGAGGTGGACAAATTTGAGCGGCAATTTCACGCCACCTTTGAGCATACTCCTTAAAGGTTTCCTTTTCCTTTTGCGACATTGATCTGAGTTGATCTCTGTCGGGTGCCATGTCCAAATTGTACTTGTATTGTTGGACGAAGGCAGTGCCAAGATCTCTGAAAGTACTGATCGTGGCACGGTTTAAACCCATGTACCATTTGAGTGCGGCACCGGTCAAACTATCCTGGAAGTAGTGAATCAGCAGGTCCTGATTCTCCGTCTGGGCTGACATCCGCCGAGCGTACATCACCAGATGGCTCTGAGGGCAAGAGTTACCCTTGTATTTTTCAAAGTCGGGCACTTGGAACTTGTGCGGGACTTTCACATTTGGGACCAAGCAGAGGTCTGCGGCGTCCTTTCCAAATAGATCCTGACCGCGAATGGCTTGCAGCTCCTTCTGCATTTCCAGGAACTGTTCCTGGAATTCCTCCATTTTTTCAAACATAGTTTCCTTCTTACCAGAAGGTGTTGGTGGAATCTGTCCTTCCGGGACAGTGTGCACCATAGGGGGTGGTACTGTGACTACGGCAGTAAGTCTTGGTGCTTCCCGAAGTTTGTAACCTTCAGGAGTCTTCAGTATGCCCCTGGCATCTTCGCTTTCCCGAAGTTTGTAACCTTCAGGCCCAGCGACTTCTGTTGCGATTCCCTAATCTTCAGTGATCGGCAGAACATATACTTCTGGGATATAGTTAACAGGCATGCCCCAAGGACGATCTTTCGGTATCTGATACCTAGGATCATACTTTTCTATGATAGGCGTTGAGGTGATCTCTGAGATCACAGTTCTTTGTAGCTGAGCTTCTGCCATGGCCTGCATGTCATTACGAAGCTTTCTCATATCCTCTCTCAGAGTGTCGATCTCTTCTTTCAACTCTCTGTTTTCTTCCTCAAGATCATCCATCTTTTTCTGACGATTGGCCCGAGTATTATACGAATGAGACAGTTTGACTCTAGAATCGAGACACAAACGTGAGATTCGTAGGTAAGGAGAATACGCGATGTGAGAATGATGAATGCAATGATTATATTAATCGTTTTTAGGTTTAATTAAAATAAACTTCGACAATTAGATTGCAAATATCAAACAGTGGGGAAACCCCTTTTTATTGAAATTCAAAGGATTACAGAAATGGAAATACAGTAGATTACAAAGTGCAGAAACAGAAACCTAAACTAATGGGTCCCGAGTCCTCTCTGAAGAGAAATCGGGTGCTGACTCTGGTATCTTCCTTTTCTTTGACCGGGGCGCTTGGGCCGTTGTCGGGTTGTCATTCCTTTGCCAGGTGAAAGGAGTGAGCAAATTCCTTTGGTCATCTTGATTCTCTACAGCGTGCTGCTCCAAAATTTCAATCAGAGCATCTTTTTCTTTCAGTAATTGCTGTATTTGGATACACTCTACGTCGAGGGTGCGGTACTTGTTCTTCCAAGACCTTCTTTCCTTTTGAACTTTGTTGAGAGTAACCTGAAGCCTTTCAGTTTCCATCATGAAGTACATGACAATTTCCCTCGGCGGAAGAATTCCGTAACGAGGATAAGGCATCTTTAGCTTGAGAGCTCTAGTTTGTACCCAATGGAGATAAGGCTCCACCGAGACACAGTCCGGTTTTCCCAGAGACTCTCGTCCTTTCTTATGAACCTGTTTCCAAGCTTGCACTATTTCCATCTTTAGTGCTCTGTCATTTTCTCCTTCTTTGAAGAAAAGACCTTCCAGATGAACACCCAGTGGGATGTGTCTCATCGGGTATCCAAATTGACGAAGAACTAATATCGGATGATAGTTGATTCCTCCTTTAGTTCCTATGAAGGGTACGCTGGGGAAGTTTCCACAACGGTCAATGATTCTGATTCCCTCATAAATCCTATTACACTAATCTATATCAGAGTTGGTGAGGGACATGATCTTCTACGACCAACGTAAGCCACTCTTGCAATCCCAAAAAGCAGCAGACTTGGGCAAGTGAGAGATAAACCATTTGTAAAGCAAAGGTACACAGCATGTGATCTCCCCTCCGCTGTACAAATTTCCCAAGTGTACAGAATGATACGCATCTGCGAGCAAAGTCGACACAGGGTTTCCAATGAGAAAAACCTTAATAGCGTTGATATCGACGAAGTTATTGATGTTGGGAAACAAAAATAATCCGTAGGTGAGCAAGACAAAGATGCTTTCAAAAGCAGTCCCGTTCCCTATACTAGCGAAGTACAAAGCCTTTTTTGTCAAGAACTGGGCTGGCAAACCTTGGATGCCACCCTTAGTGGTTATGTGAGTCCTGACCTCAGACTCATCCAAATAAATTGCTCTTGCAATAGTCTGATTCTTTGGAATTTCTTCCAGTCTAGAAAATGGAGCTCGATCAGTGATATGTAAATCAGCCAGATGAGAGTACTCCTCCAGCGTTGGTGCCAGCTGGTAATCCGGGAATGTGAAACAATGATAAACCGGATCGTAGAACTGAATGAGCGCATCCATGATTCCCTTAATCACATGGACTCTTAACAGTGGTAGTAGACCTCCGTGCTTGGCTCTGAAAGCCTCTGGGTTAACGATCATCCTCGCTAACTTTCTCAAATCCCCTAGTTTTCGAACCTTGAAGGTATACTGGTGAGTTCTCCTTCTACCGAAATCCATTATCGTAATCTTTTTCTCTGATATTTGCAATCACAGTCTTAGTTTAATTTTGAAAAACAGAGAGACTAGAAGAGAAATTTTTTGAATGTTTTAATGTTTTATTAAATGGATGCATGAATGCAGCACACAAAAACATAGAAAAAACATGGGGTCAAAGGGTCGTTGTCATGAAGTCAAGGCTCTACCCATCCCCAAAGGTTTATACTAGGGTGATTTTTGTACCTGTACTCATTATCATCAGCTCCTCCCAGGAAAGCAAAACAACAAGCGGATCGCCAGCGAGTTGTGTGCAATCTTAGAGTAAGTGCTATTCACCGAGAATAGATCACCAGCCTCAAATGAGGGTAGTATCGCGTAACAGATATTTCCGATAGCTTCCGCACTACGAAAAAGGTTGGCTTTTCTTAAGTGTATACTCATTCTGTCCACATACGGCATCACCCGCATTCCCATTAGCAGAAAAATAAACATGTATAGCAATTAGGAAAAGCAATATATATATATTTGTCCTAATCATCCTAGACTTATAAAGCTATGAATCTTAAGTTCCTGACAGAAATGGGTTCCCCGGCGGAAGCCCCAATCTGTGGTTCCCTGCCTAAGAGATGGACCAGCATAGGTCAATCTTTCTCTTCGGTAGAGTTCCCATTTTCCGTGGAAAACGGGGATGATGCCCTAAGGCAGAAAGATCTTGGCAATGACTCCCCAGCAGAGTCGCCATTTTCAAAGAAAATAGAAAGAAAGAAAGATCGGCCCCATGGTGGGCGCCACTTTTCTGTAGCGAGCGATTTTGGATGCGGTTCTTAAGCGCTGGTCGCTCTCTGCGGTTGAGCTTAAAACTACAGGTCGATTCATTTTTTATCCTATTGTGAGCTGAATAAGGAAGGGAAATAGATGTCTCCAATTAACCCTGCTTGCATACTAAGTTTAAACAGCGGTCTGTTAGGTTACAGATGCTATCAATGTAGGGGGCCTTTGTACTGGTTATTCGTATTTCGCCAATACAGGTTCTTTCTTTCTTTTTTTTCTAGGCAAAGGGTTTCTGGCGGGGAATAAGGATTAGGATGTTAGGACTGATGCTTTTGAATTACTGCTTTTGATTGATGGAGATATGGGATTTGGGTTTTTTGTTGATTGCGCTCGCTAAGATCTTTTCTTTCGATCTTATGCCTACGTATTCCCGTTTACCGAAATAGGGAAATCAGAGCATTCGTAGTTCCTCCTATTCTATGGGAGGAAATTGGTTTTTGGTGTCTTGTTCAAAGCCCAAGACGTGAAGCGAAAGGTGATTTGTGTCTTGTTCAAAGCCCAAGACGTGAAGCTGAAAGCTCTCGACTTTAGAGAGAATTTGTCATCTCTAAAGAGGGGAGAAGGAGAATTACTTTAACTGGGATACGCGGATCCGAGCAATGCCATAATTTCCGAAGAAAGGGTTTTAACTGAAGGAGAAGACTTTAACTCAGTGTAGAGCAATGCCATCTTTCCTTAGGAATTTCTCATGCTAAAAGAGGGACAGTGGCATGGATATAGATGATCCAGAGGCTTGCCGCTTACAGCGATTAGATGAAGGGAAAGGAGTTGTTGATGTTTGTGTACTGTGAACTTGGCACAACTTTGATGCTAAAAGATTGATTGGATCAACCAGTGGTTTTCTTATACAAAGCCTAAGAGGAGGCTAATTTCCGCTAGGAAAATCATTATACAAAGCCTAAGAGGAGGCTATTTTGTGTCTCGTACATAGCCCGAGAGAGAGGCTAAAGGTTTTTGACCCAGTGGGGCATATCGTTATACAAAGCCTAAGAGGAGGCTAGCAAAGAGTTCGACCCTTGCTTAAGGAATTTGTATCTCGTACGAGGCCCGAGATGGAGGCAAAAAGGGGTGATTGACTCAACGAGGGAATCTTTTGTGTCTCATACAAAGCCTGAGAGAGAGGCTAAAAGGTTGTTTTGACTCCACTGGGGAGAATTTTGGTATCTCGTATGAAGCCCGAGATGGAGGCTATTGTAACTGTTTCAGTTGAGTGACAGATCCAATATACTGATTCAAAAAGAGAAAATCAGTTCTTATATGAGCAATATTGTACTCAGGGATTTAATTTGAGGATCAGGGATATTTCCTTTTCTTTGGGGAAACGGGAAATCCAAAGGGTATTGAGACTATCCGAGTCTGCGGGTTTCCTTCCTATTTAACGAAGGGTGCTTGAGAATGTCTTTGAGACTCAAGGAAGTTAGACTGTCCAAGTCTAGAGTTTTATCTTTTGTACTATGCTTCGAGAAACAGTAGTAGACTCTATGAAAGGACTGTTCTATAAGGATGACTAGGTTCTGTTCCTATACCTCTAGGAGGTCGTCGGGACAATTTGTACGAAGCCCAAGAGGAGGCTGGAAACTTTTAAGAAGCCGACGTGTCCTTGTATTAAGCCCAAGAGGAGGCTATCATTCCCGGAGGAAGAGATCATTATACGAAGCCTAAGAGGAGGCTGTGAATACTTCTAAGAAGTCGTAGGGTCCTTGAATAATGCCCAAGAGGAGGCGGGGTTGCTTTTTAGGAAGCCTGTGGGTCCTTGTATGATGCCCAAGAGGAGGCCGATGCTTTTAAGAAGCCCGTGGATCCCAAACCAAAGAAAAGTTCAGGAAAACTCTTGTAGAGTTAAAACCACTGGTAAACGTGTGAGGTTTACTATCCAGTGACTTTAACTTTTAGAGAGAGTCCGAACCGTTCGGCGGTTTGAAGAAATTCAAGAGAAGTTTCACCGAGAATAATTCATCTCTGGGGGATAGAATTTCTTGACGATTCCTAAGGAGGACAGCCGAAGAGAAGACTGTATCTGGTGCTCCTATTGGGGATCTAGGCGTCTATTTCTACGAATAAATGAAACGGCGTCACCTAGTTCTAGACGTAGTTGCCGGGGAAACTTGAAATATCTATACTATTATTACACAGTAGATATGAGCTTTATGAAAGGAGACTTACAGTGAGCAGCCCCACAATACAGTTTATAATATGAAAGCAGTAAATGAAAGCGATAACCACTTACTCGGTTGTAGAGCTTCCATGCTGTTTGGTTAGTTGCTCAACAAAGAAAGATTGAAAACAACAGTATATTCAAAATCAAAGGAGAAAGTGCTTTGAAAAAGAAAGATTTGGGGCTTACAGCTCAAGGAGAGGCCCAGGGTTTTATCAGTGAGCGCACTGTTTGAATTTGTACAACGAGACTTATACAAGTGACTGTGGCCCAAAAATGGTTTTCTGTACAAAGGGATGGGTCTTACACTCTCTCAAGAGGCCCAAAAAGGTTTAAAGGAAAAAGAGTGGGGCTTATAACACGAGGGTAGGCCCAAATGACTTTTCGTTTAAAAATGACGATCGCGCCGAGTTTTTCTTTTAACGCAGAGGGACTTATACAATAAGTGAGGCCCAAAATGTTTTGGTTAAAAGGGGGATTGGGTCTTACACTCTAATAGAGGCCCAAAAGTTTTGAATGGGTCTTATAGCTCGAGGAGAGGCCCAGATGTTTTTGAAAAGGCGACGATTGCGCCGTTTGTTTTTTGACGGTATCGGGACTTATACAATAAGTGAGGCCCAAAAATGATTTGGTCAAAAAAGGATTGGGTCTTACACTCTATTAGAGGCCCAAAGTGTTTTGAAAATGATTTATGAGGGTTGAATTAATCCAAAACCCTAATTTGTTTTCAAAAATGTATTTAATTGAATAAAAATTCAATTAAAATGATCAAAAATTGTTTAACACATGGAAAACAAATTGTGATCTTGGATTAATGCTTCAAAAATTAAGTATTGACCTACAAAATAATTAGAAAGCATTAAAAGTTGCAAAATCAATGTAGAAAAAATATTTAAAATGCCAAAAACAATCAAAATATTAATTCTTTACAAAAATATCAATTATATGAAATAAATAATATTTTTGGATTTTTTTGATAGAATAAAATATTTTAACATTTTTGTGAATTATTAAAAAAAGAATCAACTCAAAATCATTAAAACTCGGAGAGAAGTTAATTTTTGAATCAATTAAACAAAATCACAAAATTCAAATATTCAAATTTATGAAAATGGCGCCAAGAACAACACCAAGAACACGCGCGTTTTTCAGTTTGCCCAGATTTGCATTTTCTATCCAATCTCCATGAATACGTAATTATAACATGCAATCCACATATCATTATGCTCGTCTCAACCTCACGATCATGTCTATGTACTTTAATTTCATTTAAATTAAACATACAACAAGAAATCACGAAGAAACCTCAAGAACCCTAATTTGTGCATGAAGGCTAGGATTTTTGATACACGATTCAAACAATGCAATTAATTGAGGGAAAACATTCCATGCATGATTATGAACATATGGCCAAATTATTGTGCGAGGAAATATGCATAGATTGAGAGATGCCCAAGTTTAGGCTTACCTTCAAGTCGTGACAGCAAGAGCAGATGTGATTTTGAGTTGGAGGTGTTACAGATAAGTTGTGATGATCTGGACAGCTTCCCTACACCATATGGAGTGTGTTTGAACACTTGGATTGAATTGAAATGGACTGGATCAGTTCATGGCATCTCAGCTGCAACTTCACTTCAAACTTGTGTGGATGGCAAGTGATTTTGAGATTTTGATGTTTCAGAAGTTATGTGAGTGTTTGATCAGCTCATATGTGATGTATGTGAGGTGTGTGAGTGATTGGTTTGTGCAGAATTGCTCTCAAACTCAAAACCTGATAGCTACCTTACTAAGAAAGGCATTTTTGCCAAGAGAAAGAGATTTTGAGGAAAGCATCTGTTAGATGGCTTTGGTGTACTTAAACTGACCACAATTGAGCTCTATTTATAGTAGAGCAAGTTTGTTTTGCAAGGAATAGTGCATGGCAGCTGGTAAGTAGGTTCCCTCAATGTTGGCCAATGGAAATGAAAGTCTCCTCTAGCCATTGACTAGAGGTTAGGGCACAGAGCTTTGGTCCCCTTGGTCTTGGATAAGTCTTGACTGATTTCAGATGAGAATGGCTCAATCCATGCCACCTTGATGGTTCCATTGAATGCCTCATTCTAAATTTGAAGTCTTGTCCCTATTTTGGCCATTCTAGGTTCAACATGCTATTCTTTGTTCCTTGGACCTTGGAGGCTTGACTCAGTGATTGTCCCCTTTGGATTCAATCCTCTGAGGTGTCCAAGTGGATTGGAGCAATTGCCATTGGCTGATTTTGGCAAATCGAGCCAAAATGCAAATTCTGACTTGCTTTGACAGATTTCAGCAAGGCAACTTGCCAATGTTGTATCTCATGATGTAGGTTGAATTTGGCAATGTTCTTGGACATTTTGGAAAGCTCTTACATGATACAACAACTGTTTGAACAAGTTTGGTTTTGATCTCTTTTGATTCCAAGTGAAAAATCCCCCTACATTTGGCAAAAAGTGAAGCAGAATTCTGACTTAGTGAAAATTTCACTAAGTGTTGGAAAAAGTGACATTTTCACTTTTCAGCCACTTTGATCACTCCATAACTCAAAATCCTTAATGAATTGGAATGACTTGTAGTTGAAGTTTTTGTAGGTGATAATGAGGGCTACAAATCCATCTTTGGATGAGAAAAAATGGCCTTGTGGTTTAGGAGTTATGGTCCTCCAAAGTTGGTACCTTTGCCATTTTATTTTTAACTTAGAAAAATTTCTAAGTTTTATGGTTACCCCTTTTACAAGTTATCTCACTTTTCTTGATTTTTCTTGATCAATGATGATTCAAATTATACATTAACATCATTTTAGGGTTAAAAATCCATTTTGGTGAAAAATCTCAAAAAGACAAAGTTGACTTTTGTGTACAGTTGACTTTTTATCAGATGAATTCCAAACTGTGCAATTCTTCAGGAAATCATGTCCTTGACCTAAATCAAACTTGATGGACATGTTCCATGGGTGTCATAGGGTATATTCAATCATGTATTTAGGGTTTGGGAGCATGTCCAGGTCAAAAGTCAAAGTTATAGTTGACTTTTCCCTTAAAACCCTAATTGTGGTGCAGATGAAAATGAAACTTGTTGCTCAAGCTTCTTGGATCAATCCATTGTTCCAAATGGATCAATATGGTGTATTAGAGACCCTAAAATCATCTCTTGAGGTCTTGGCTCATGGTTTGTCCCAAAAGTCAACTTAGGGGTGAATTAGGTCAAGAAACCCTAATTCCTGATTTTTGATGAATGCATCCCCTGAGGCAAAATTGACTTGATGCATGGGTTCATGAGGTTCCATGAAGTATATTAGGTTATGTTTTGGATCATTGCCTTATGCCCAGATGAAAATTTCCATCTGGAGGCCCTGGTTGACCAAAACCCTAATTTGGTGACACTGTCGATCTTGAGACTTGATCCACCTAGAAGGGAGCAACCTTGTGCTTAATCCTTGAAGTGGGAGTCCTTTTGATCCTTTGTGTATGTTTGAGAGGTTAGACAAGTTGAAGATCAAGTCATTCCTTGATTGATCCTTTGTCTAAGCACTTAGAGAGGGCTTGAAACCCTAATTTTGATTGTATTGGATGCTCACCCATCTTTAGGGAGACTGATGAAGCATGATGGTTCATCCATATTGTGATGATGATTTTCACAATGATGGGAAATCTAGGTGGTCAAAATTTGGGGTATTACAGGTAGTCTTATTTGTTTTAACTTGTCTGACATATTTTTTTCTTCGTGTCTAACATGTTCTTATTCTGTTTGTGCATGCGAGATGCCTCAGGCTCATGAACGGATGGTGAAGAATGTCCTTGCCAGGAAGAAGCCCATAACGGTTCCCCCCAAGTCTCGATTTGCCAACGCGCACGTTCCCACTCCTCCTCAGTCCTCTGCGGGGACCTCTTCTCCCACTCCTGCTTCCCAGGGATCTCCCCTGCCGTTGGCCTCACGAACCAAGCGACTGAGGGACAATGACGCCGTGGATCTCAGTCGGGCCTCAGAGAAAGGGAAGTTCGAGCTTCCTCCTTGCATACTTGATAGGAGATTCTTCGAGGGGACATCCTTGGTTGTGCCACGGGCAGAGTCTCTACGGCTGGAGAGCATGGATCGCCCGAGCAAGAGGGCGCTCGTGGCCCAAGATGCCTCCGCACTGGTCAGGGTTTTGGAGATGGCGGTCATCTACGCTGAAGGGGACTCTGCAACTGAGTCTGAACTCAAGGCTGCTCGGGTTGCCGCGACATCTCTCAAGGAAAAGGTTAAGAGTGCTGACGATGCCCGAAAGAAGGCTGACGAGGAGGTGGCTAGGTTGAAGAGGGAGAATTCTACGATGGCTGCGGAGAAGAAGGCGGCTGAGGAGCTGGTCCAACAGCTGGTCCAGCAGCTGAGGGCGACCAATGTTCCGGGCGAAGATGAACCCGAGGACAGAAGGAGTTAAAGACAAGGTCTGAGCTGGTTGCCCGTATGTTGGCGGCCGAGGATGACAATATCGTCATTGCGGACGAATCCTTCAAGAATTCCGTGTCTCAACTGCGGGTGGTGAACCCCTGACTTAATTTTTCCACCGAGGGTACCCACTATCGGGTGCACGTTGAAGGTGGTCGAATCATAATGCCTGACTCCCTTCTTGAAGAGCATGCCGAGGATCAGCGCGTGGTGAACCAGGAGCCTCAGCCCAACTCCAAGCAGGATGACCAGATGGATGAGTGAAGGATTTTCTTGTTGTTGTAATTTTGTCCGGCCTGCGTGCCGTGTAATTTGTTGTAATTTATTTGAATGGGGGCGTGGCCCCCAGTTTATGTAACCAAGTATAATTGTGGTCCTTGCGACCACTTATAATTTCTAATTATGTGCCCGGTCCTTGTGGCCGGTTTTGTGATTTGCATGGCTTTATCTACTTTAAATTTCGCTAAGTGTTGTTACTTATATATGCTCATTCGTGTATGTATGCCCGTAATAGGGATTACTTTGATTTGGTTTAAGTTTTAGGGAATTGCTCGTTGTAGATGTGTTCGGCAGTGAGGGGTACTGGTCGAACGGCCGGGGAATATCCGGGCTAGAATGCGGAGCTCAGGTCGTGTTTGAGGCCTGAGTTCGCGGCGTGAACCTCCCATCGCGAGCTGGGTGTTCTGCCTGTCGTGGTACTTTGACGACGGTGGTGCTCGATCGAGGACCGCTGTCGAGCAGATGCCCGGCTCGTTCCTGAGCGGAGTTCTGCTTCACTTGCATGCGAAGCTTGTACCTAGGCGTGCATCATGGTCGATACGCGATGCTCGTCGTCGTGACGGATCGAACCGATAGTTTAGGTTTTAGCTGTAGTATTGTTTCAGCTTTTCGGCGTTCCATGGTCGAGCAAGTTCTTCCCCGTTGAGACGTTCTAGGTAATAGGCCCCATTTTCCATTTTTTCCCGGACACAATAGGGTCCTTCCCAGTTGGCGGCTAGTTTGCCTTCGCGAGAGTCTTTATGGTTTCTTCTTAGGACGAGGCTGCCCACGTCAAACTCTCGTCGTATGACTTTGGCGTTGTGCCTGATGGCAATTTTTTGTTTTAATGAGGCTTCGCGGAGAGTTGCTCATATTCGGATTTCCTCGACAAGATCGAGTTTCTCCCTTAGTGCCTCGTCGTTCATTTCCTCGTCCAGGGGTGATTCTGTCCTCCTGGAGGGTATGTGAGCTTCGAAGGGAATCACGGCCTCGGTCCCATAGGCTAGACGAAAAGGTGTTTCCCTGGTAGAAGAGTGTGGAGTTGTGAGGTATGCCCACAAGACACTGTGTAGCTCCTCGACCCAAGCTTTCTTCGTTTCGTCCAGCCTTCGTTTGAGGCCCCGAAGGATGACTCGGTTCGCCGCTTCAGCTTTCCCGTTTGTCTGGGGATGTTCGACGGATGCGAAGTGTTGCTTCGTGCCCAGCTGGGTGACGAAGTCCTGGAACTTCCTGTCCATGAACTGTGTCCCATTGTCCGTGACTATCGCTTGTGGGATGCCAAAACGCGCGAGGATGTTTCGTTTGTAAAAACACGGTATGTTAAGGGCAGTTATCTTGGCTAGAGCCTCCGCTTCTATCCATTTTGTGAAGTAGTCCACGCCTACTATTAAGTATTTGTTTTGAATTGATCCTACCACGAATGGTCCTAGGATGTCCAGGCCCCACCATGAAAATGGCCACGGGGAGGACATAGCATTGAGCTCGTTAAGGAGAGCTAGGTGCATGTCCCCGTGTCGTTGGCACTTGTCACATTTCTTTATGTGCTCTTTAGCATCATGTTGCATGGTTGGCCAGTAGTAACCTGCTCGGAGGGCCTTTCGGGCAAGGGACATTCCTCCCAGGTGTTGGGCGTTGATTCCTTCGTGATTTTCTCGCAAGATATGGGCGACCATTTCTTCTTTGACACACTTGAGTAACGAGATGGAGAACTCTCGCCTGTAGAGTTTGTCTTCGACCAGGACGTAGGAGCAGGCTCTTCGCCTGACTACGCTAGCTTCTTTGGGGTCAGATGGGAGTTCGTCTCTAGCGAGGTAGTTGTAAACGAGGGTCATCCAGCAATTGCTGTCGTCGATCACTTGTACTTAGAGTATCGGGGAAGCCTTCTCAATGCTGGGTCGAGGAAGTACTTCTTGTATGACAGACTTATTTCCACCTTTCTTCTTCGTGCAAGCTAGTTTGGACAAAACGTCTGCCCGAGCATTGTGTTCGCAGGGAACATGTTTTACCTCTACCGCTGCGAACTTCGTCATCCTCCACTTGACCAGGGCTAAGTATTCGGTCAGGTTGTCATTTTTGGCTTGATATTTCCCTCGAACTTGAAGGGCCATGAGTTATGAATCTGTGCAAATAACGACTTCCTCTACGCCAAGGTCTTCGGCCAAGCGTAACCCGACGAGGAAAGCCTCATACTCTGCCTGGTTGTTAGAGGTGGGGAAGGATAGGGTGAGTGAAACTTCAACGATGATTCCCTCGTCGCTTTCCAGTATGATGCCTGCCCCGCTTCCCGCCTAGCTGGAGGCCCCATCTACGAAAATGGTCCATTTGCGTGTTCCGTAAGTGGGGAAGTCTGCGAACGTCATTTCTGCGACGAAGTCGGCCAGGGCCTGAGCTTTGAGGGCTTTCTTGGCCTCATACTGGATGTCGAATTCGGACAGCTCGAGCGACCACTTGAGCATTCTACTGGCCATGTCTGGTCGTCCCAATAGCTGCTTTACGGGCTGATCTGTTCGAACCACAATCGTGTGGGCTAGGAAGTAGTCTCTCAGTCTTCTAGCTGCATTGATGAGGGCCAGCACTACTTTTTTGATCTGCTGGTATCTCAAATCTGGTCACTGCAGTGCTTTGCTCGTAAAATATATGGGCTTCTGCCTGTCAGGCGTCTCGCGAATAAGAGCGGCGCTTACTGCTTCGGTTGCCACTGTGAGGTATAGGTACAAAGTTTCACCGTTGTCCGGGCGAGAGAGAACGGGCGGTTCCGAAAGTGCCCGTTTTAGGTGGAGGAGAGCCTTGTCATATTCCTCGGTCCATTCGAACGCGACCTCCTTGCAGAGGAGTTTGAAGAATGGTAAGGCGTGTTGGGCAGACTTGCCCACGAAACAGGATAATGACGCGAGCATCCCGTTGAGGGAATGAATGGATTTCTTTGTCTTGGGCATCGAAAATTCGGAGAATGCTCGGCATTTATCGGGGTTCGCTTCGATTCCTCGTTCCGTCAAGTAGAAGCTGAGGAACTTGCCTGCCCAGACACCGAACATGCACTTCTCCGGGTTGAAACGCATTTTGTATTTTCTGGCCTGTTCGAAGACCTTCCTTAGATGGGCGGTGTGATCGGTTTCCTCGTGGGATTTTATGATCATGTCATCCACATAGACTTCGATCATGTCGCCTATCTCTCCCTGGAAGACCTTGTTCATCATTCTTTGATAGGTGGCGCCAGTGTTCTTCAGTCCGAAGGGCATTACGTTGTAGAAATAGTTGCCCGATTCGGCCATGAAGGCCGTGTATTTTTTATCGCTCATTGCCATTGGAATTTGGTTATAGCCCGAGTAGGCGTCCATGAATGATAAAAGTTTAAAACTGGCAGAATTATCAACAAGTTTATCAATGTTGGGGAGGGGGTAGGCATCCTTCGGGCATGCCTTATTAAGATCGGTGTAGTCAATGCACATTCGCCATTTGCCATTAGATTTTTTCACAAGTACAACGTTGGACAACCAAGTGGTGTACTTGGCCTCCGAAATAAATTTGGCCTCAAGGAGGTCCTTTACAGCTTTTTCTGCAGCCTCCGTTTTCTCTGGAGAATGCTTTCTCCTACGTTATGCTACTGCTTTGACGGCCGAGTCAATCGTAATTTGATGGAAGGCGACGGACGGGTCCAAGCCGGGCATCTCGGCGGCGCTCCATGCGAAGAGATCAACGTTCTCACGGAGGCAGACTTTGAGTTGCTTCCTTGCAATGTCGGGGAGGTCCGCTCCAATCTTTACTCCCCGCTGGGGGTCGTCGCCGAACAAAACGAGCTCGAAGCTGCCATCCGGGATTGGGCACATCGGATGGGAGCTTCTGCTGGGCAGGGTAGGCGAGCTGGTTGAAGCTGCTTGGTCCTCCTGCTGATCTTCTTCGGAGAAGCGGCTGTCGAGGTCAATGGATTCGACTTGAGGCAGAGGCTTGGCTTCCTCGGAACTGCTGAGTAGGGCTGGCTTGCTCGATACCTTTGGCATGGAGGCGATGGCGTTGAGTCCCTTCGTGGCTGCTTCGAAACATCGTCGTGCGGCTTCGATGTCGTCGTGGAGGGTGGCGAACATCCCCTTTGAAGTGTAATACTTTATCTTCAGGTGGACGGTTGAGGGCCCATCTACCAGCTCAGCCAATGTTGGACTTCCGAAGATACACTGGTACAGTGACGGGCAATCGATAACCAAAAACTGCACTTTGACGGATCTGGCCGTCTCTGCTGATCCAAAAGTGACGGTCAGTTCGACGTACCCCCAGGGTTTGGTCATCGATCCGTTGAATCCTTGCAAATCAGACCCCACATAGGGGGTGAGGTGTGATTCGTCCAGCTGAAGTGTTAAAAACAGCTGGGAGTACATAATGTCGACCGAGCTGTCTTGGTCGACGAGGATTCTGCGAACGTCGAAGTTCGCCATCCGGGCTCTGACGAGCAGAGGTATGCTCGAGTTCGGAGATCCCCCGAGGAGCTCTTCCCGATTGAAGGAGATGGGGACAGAGCCCTTATGGGCTTGGTTGAGCGTGGTCACCTTGTTGGAGCTCGTGCTGATAAGGTGCTCGAATTTCCTTTTCATGGAGCCAACCGTGACTTTATTGAAGCCTCCGCCTGAGATGACCATGGCGGATGAGAACGTCTCCCACGGGTTGTGGGCCGCGAAGTAGGCATGAGCGCTGAGCTCATCTGGGACATAGAAGTCCTCTGGTCGCTATATGGACATGGTGACCTGGATGTTAGCCTCTTCCGAGGAAGGAACCTCTTCCTCTACCTTCTTAGACTCCTGGGCATCTTGCCGAGGAGCATCTTTCCTCTTAGTGAACTATTTCAGGTGGCCATCCCTGATCAGTATCTCGATAGCATCCTTCAAATGGATGCAGTCTTCAGTAGTGTGGCCGTGACTCTTATGGAAACGGCAGTACTTCGATTTGTCGGCGTTGGGTTTGGCCGGTATTTGTTTGGGGAAGCGGACCCTTGCTTGCTTGAACTCCGAATTTACGCACTCAAACAGTATCTTCTCCCTGGAGACGGTCAGGGGGGTATAGTCGTGGAATCGTCCGGAGGGTCCCTTGTTGTCGCGGGAGTCCCGAGGACGGTCTTCGCGTTTTCTTTCTCCTCGACGGGATGTCGAGGCTTCTTCGCCTCTGGAGGCCCGGGCGTTCTCTTGGTGGTGAGAAGCTCGGACGGAGTTGGCCGCTTCCTTCTCCTCGTACTGGATGTGCGATTGTGCTTTGAGGAGGAGGGCATCCAGTTTCCTCGGAGGTGCTAGGCCGACGACTTTAGAAAATTCTGAGCCTGGGCGGAGTCCTTGCTCGAGCAGAAATTTTTTCATCTCGTCCGTTGTAGGGACCTGTACCGCTTCTTTGTTGAACCTCTCGATGTATGCCCGGAGAGGTTCGTCATTTCCTTGGATTATGGCCCCAAGGGAGGCTTCAGTCTTGGGGTGACGTCGTGATGCAGTGAAATGCCGGGAGAACATCCTCCCCAGCTGCTTCCACGACGTATAGACTCTTCGGGCAACTGCTTGTACCACGTCATTGCCCCTTTTCGGAGGGTGGTAGGAAATAGCCGGCACTTGATGGCACCCCGGACGCCGCGGTAGTCCAATAGTGCATCGATGTTCTCGATGTGCTCGTCAGGGTCAGTCATACCGTCGTACGTGCCCAGTGCTGGGGGCTTCTCCAGGCCCTTGGGGAGACGCGTTGCCAAGATTTCTTGGGATAATGGGCCGTGAGGCTCATCATCGCTGTTGGAACTAGATGGTGACAGGGACCAGATGACTCGCTCGTGTCGGCGACTTCTTCGAGGAGAAGGTGAACGGGCCCAGCCCTTTGACCTGACCGGAGGTGACTGCTTGTCTCTTCGGGTCCTCTTGTGACCGGGAGAATGTTGGTTTCGCAGAGAAACCTGGTCGCGTTTCCAGACAGCGCGATATTCTGGTTCTTGGCGCAACCTTTGGTCGATTTCTCGCCGAGGTTGCGGGCTCTTGGATCGTCGATGGTTCTTCCTCGGAGGGGGGGGGGAATCTTGGACGTGCAGATTCCTCCAAAGCCCCGATCCTTTCGTTCTGCTGCAGGATCATGATGTTGGTTTTGTTGATCGCCTCCAAAAGGGCCACCACGGCCGGGTCGGCGTTGGGTGGGATAGGAACTGGCTGGACGTCCAGCGAAGGCTGATCGTTGTTCCGATCAGCAGGAGTAGGGGGAGGAGAAGCCGTGGCCCTGTCCCTCAGAAAACGGGCCTCCCCGAGGAGAGTCGATGGACCGTCAACGTCAGTCTTGTTGACGGGGAGGACAGCGGACTGGAGAGTACCTTTGGCGTGATCTTAAGAGGCCATGATGATGATCTTGAAAGTTTGTTTTGATCTTTGGTTTCCGGGGAAAGAAAGATGAGGAGAACAAGATTCCCCACAGTCGGCGCCACTGATCGTGAAGGCTGGATCAGATCCTGTCGAGGTGGACCACCAAGTACGTCTGAGATGCTGGGCATATAGAGAGGAGGAGGGGGGTGTACCTGCAAGGCACTCCGACGCTCAAGTAAGAAAGGGTCAGAGAAAATGGGCAAGTACAAAGTATGAGTTTTCAAGGGTGAATATTGGATACCTGACCCTCTCAAGAGAGAGGGTTTATAATGTCCCCAGCGCGTGGCCAACGGTCCTATTTTCGGGGCGAAATAACCATTTTCCCGAAGAATAGGTAACTGCCTAAAACTAGCCGTTATGTTGGGCAGGGTGCCCAAAACTAGACGTTATGTCGGGCATAGGCATAGTGTCGGGCATATGCCCTTAGCTGTTCGGGGAGTGAAGAAGCCGCGCGGAACGGGCAACATTTCCAGGGAGGAGCGATGCAGTCTTTGCCCGGTTGGAGGGGCAGAAAAGTAACTTTTGCCCCTTTGTGGTTGGACTTAGGTAATTGGGTCGTTCTGGGAGCAGAGGTGGATTGAGTCATGTCTAGCCATTGGTCCAGTCCAGAACACTTTTTTATACATTACTTTTTTTTCCATTAAAACCTAAATTATTTGTTTATTTTGATTCAAATCAAAAGGAATTTTTGGCTTTGTGATTCAAATCACAATCTATGATTTAAGTCAAAACTCAATTTTTTAAAAACCATTTTAGGCTAGGATGTGTGATTCAAATTACGTACTTCATTGACTCGTATCAAGATGACCTCTGCACGATTTTCAAGTGTGCTTGACTCAAATCAAACACAACCTTGACTCAAATCAAACATTTATCATTTTTTTTACTTGAATCAAACTCATTTTTCACTCAAACCAAGCATTTTGTTAAATCTAAATCGTTAAATCTTTTCATCTCCTCATCTAAACTATCCATTTCATGCCTATATACTTTTCATTTTCATTTTTCATTTTCATTTTTCATTGTTCATTTACACTTTCATCTCATAAAAAATTCTCAAAATCTTTTTGAATCCAAACTCTCAAAGTTCAAGGGCATCACATTCATAAACTTGTGGTAGTCTAAGATTTTCATGTGATTTTTGTTTGTGGGTTGTGGCTGTTTAGGTTCTATGCTCATCGTCATCTCCATTTCATGATGCATTCCAAACCTAGCACTAATTCTCCTCCAAAACCAAAGAAGAAGAGAACTTAAAGGACAAAGGCGTCAAAATATAAACTTCACCAAACCTTTCTCCACCTATTATTTCTCTATCTACTTCATCTTCTCCAAATATGTGTGTCATTCTCCATAGAGTCACTCATTCCATTGGACCTTATGAGTATGTTTGAATTAGGTAATTAAATTTTTTTAGAGAATTTAAAATTTTAAACAATTTAAATGATTCAATTGAAATCCATTTATTTTTAATTTTTTTTTTGTTTGGATAGAGTATTAAAATGATTCATTGTTATTTTTTTGGGGTCATTTTCATAAATTTTAAAATATTTGGGACAAATATAAAAAATAAAAAATATCGACCAATTTGTAATTTTTAAAAATTTGAAGGGACCAATTTGAAAAATGGAAAAATTTTTAGGGACTTATTTGTAAATTTTTAAAAATTTTGATAGTGAATTTAAAATTTTAATAAAATATGAGGACCATCTTAATAAAATTAAAAAATTAATAATAAACAATTTAGCATTTGCATTAAATAGAGTAAAAGAGCAATTTTAAATTCTTTATTTAATGGGACAATTTAAAATTCCATTAATTTAACTTAAATAAAATACTTAATAAATTTATATCATTTTAACCGTTCTCTATATTTTTTTTATCGAAATAATAGATTTTAATTAAGGCATTTTAAATTCTCTCAAAAAAATTTATTTTTTTATTAAAATATTTCATCCAAACATACTCTAAAATTAAGAGAGACTTACGAATAAATGTTACAATAAAGAGACATATCCAAAGTAATTCATTACCAAATTGGTTGTTGATTATGTCCGCACGAACTTTCTTGAAGTTTTTGAGAAACACAAGCTTAAAATTTTGTTGGCTTTAGATATCCCATATAATTTAATCACACCAAGGCATTTTACCAATGCTGATGATAACCTTCGAGATACTCTTAAAAAGTTTGATGATAAATACTATTAAAACAAAGACAAGGTGTACTACTACATCATGGACCATCTGTGACACATTTATGAGAACAAGTTGGTTCCTAATTTTGTTGAACCTCGTACATATGTCCCTCTAAAGTGTGCTCCAACATCTGTTGCCGCTAAAGTGGAAGCCAAACATGTTCTTCTTCTAGCTGCTCATGATAGGCTGACCTCCACATTTGACTTAAATCATGCCATCATTTGACTTGAATCAAGAGCTACTTAATTTGACTCGAATCATGAATGAAATTTTCATTTTTGAATTGCATCCTTGAAGTGTGAGTCATCCTTGAAGTGTGAGTCGAATTAAATATTGGTTTGATATAAATCAATTAACTCAAATCAAACAAGCAAAATTTAGAGTTTTTTCATCTTGATTCAAATCATTTTCTCACTAGATTGAAATAATCATTTTTATCTTTGACTTGAACCAAAGTATTATTTTTACACATATTTTATACCTTATCTTTAGCACATATACAAAATAATTTCTCTATCTCTCTCTCTTTTTTTTTTTTTTTTTTTTAACTTTCATAATTCAAAGATTAACCTTTAAAAAACCTTGAGTGTTCATCAATCCCATAAATCTTCTCTCTCAGATTAACCTTGAAGATAAACTTTTTGAGGTTTGATTTCTTGATTTTGTAAAGTTGTTGTGTGAGATTTTTCTAAAATTTTCAATCTTCCCCAAACAAAAAAATCATTGACGAGTGTTACTGAACTCTGGGAGAGAGTGTAAGTTCTAGTTGCGAGGAGATTCATTAGATATTATAATATTATTATGAATGTTATTTTTTCAAATAGAAGAATTAGGTTGTGGATTTCTAAAGATTGACATCCATTGAAGAAAAAGAATAATTTTTTTTCTAAGAGATCTTGGAGTTTCTAGATCATTTGACAAGTTCAAAGATTCGGACAAGGGAATTTCAGTAGGATCAAGTGAACATTCTCACTACACAATATTGAAGTGTTTTGGTCCTTAAAGGTGGATCAATTCAATTGTAGATCTTGGAGGTTTTTCAGCTTAGTGAGCTGTGTGCAGCTAAAGAAAAATCAAGAATAACATTGTGTAGCTTAACTGTTAGATCTAGGTTTTATGTATATGTGATTATCATCTCTACTAAATGATAATGTGTCAATTTTATATTAGTGGAAAGAAACAATTTCCTATGGCTTGCCATACTCGATTAAGTCCAATCGAGGACGCAACACCAAACTAGTATAAATCTAGTGTACACTTTCTTTATATCTTTTTCTTTTAATTTCTGTATAGAATTTGCATGTTTCTTTTTTGTTTTCTTTGATTTCTACTTTGCATGTAATTAAGTTTTGTTTTCCATAACAATTTAATTTTTAGTGATTATTCAGAAAAATTGTAACTTGAAGTTGTTGTATCAATTAATCAGATTCTGTACGTATTTGCTTGAGTCTAATTGGATTAAGTACCATATTGTTGATTAGTTAATTCATCATCATCTCGTTATTATTGATTTCATCCGTACATCAATTCGATTGTGTAACCTCTTTTAAAATGCTTTTCAATACTTCTGCTCCCACACTTCTAAACTCTGATTTTGAAAATAATTTTTTATTGGGGAGAAGTCTGTTCAACTCCATCTTTTAGACCACTCTACGCTCATATTCAAACCAACAATTGAAATATGATTTGATCATTTGATCAAGTCTCAAGACATCAAAAGTTGTGAATATGGATAAGGATGATCCAAAGGGTGCGTACAATATAGCTCCCATATTCAAGAGAGAAAGTTAAGCATATTGAAAAAAGTGCATGCATGTATCAAGTTAGTTGATAAAATGTTTGGGTTGTTATCGATGACGATCCTTTTGTCCCAAAATGTATAGTTGATGGTGTTTCGGTTAATAATTTCCCCCAAAGAATTGACTGATGATGAAACAAAATTTGCGTCTTACAATCTGAAAATGAGGAATATACTGATATCCTCCTTGAACATTTATGTATATATATTTTTTTGATTTCGCATTGTTAAATATCTTAAACAATGTGGCATAAACTTCAGGTTCTCAATGAGGGAATTGAAAACGTGAAACAATCTAAAATTAACACTTTAATAGAGGAGTATGAACTTTTTCTATATGAAACCCGATAAAACCATGACTTCAATGTAGATGAGGTTTTCCCATATAAATACTAAGTTAGAAAATTTAGGAAAGACTTTATCTAATTAGGATTGTGCTAACAAAATATTAAAGTCTATGAACAAATAATATCAACTGAAGGTTACTGCCGTAAAAAGAGTCCAAAGATTTAAAAACACTAGAAATATATACTCTTTTTGAAAAGCTTACCGAACATGAATGTCAGTTGAAAAGACTCAAAGCAAATGAAACAAATGTGAAAAGGAAAAAAATGTTAAACAAAAAAAGAGAAGCATCTCCTTTAAGACCTCCACTTCCAACACTAAAGTAGAGGATGATGAAAATAGCACCAATGAAGATTCTTTGAAAGAAGAAGATATGAGTTTGTTTGTTAAGCATTACAACAAATATATAAATGAAACAATCTAAACTATTTGGATAAAATCTTAGTGAAATTAAAAAAAAAAAATCACTCACTAAAGATAAAGAAAAAGAAAAGAAAGAAAAGAAAAGAAAGTGCCATATTATAAACATGATAATTTTTTTTTTGATATAAATCGAATATGTGGAACTGAAGAGACTAATTTCTCGAGCCACATCAAAATCTCATTCAAGAAAAATAACACTGCTGTGTGTTCAAGATTGGATTCGTTTTATTCACTCTTTATAGCTCGCATGCACAAACAAGATTCAAAAACATGTCTTTCTCACATCTAACTCATTTCCAACTTCTCCAAAGCTCTAAAGATTAATTTCTAAAAGTGGCCTAGTGACGCATGATAACACATTACTTGAAATTAAAACAAACACAATTAAGATAATTCAAAAGAGTCACAAATTGATTACATTTTATATTAATATCACACACAATACAATAAACATAAAGATAAGACAAAAATTAAATGTTACATATCATCCTATTCAATAATATATGACACATTGACACGAATTTCATTAATTTTATATGTTGTGGCAAACATAACATGTAGCATATGACAAATGATTATAAAAAATATAATTTTTCAACACCAGGTGCCTTTTATCAATTTTGTAGATTATAATTACAAATCATTGACAATTAATATATCAACATCCATGAACAAAAACCAAACCCCAAAAAATGATATAAATGTCAACAAAAATATAGAAACAAGATGAATCTGCCCACAAGTTGGTACTTAAATGATGCAGAATATTAAATATACTTATATTGAAGTTTATGCTTTTTCTTTAGGACATGTATTTTTCTGTTCAAGAACCAGATAGCCATTTTTTCATTTTTGATGACCCATTGCCTCATTTCAATACAATATAATATTTCCTTTTCAAAAATCAAACAGCTATTAATTAGATTTGAATTTTTCAAAAAAATGTTACTATTTTTAGCTAGGTCACCTGGTAATATATATATATATATATATATATATATATATATATATATATATATATATATATATATATATATTTATTTATTTATTTATTTATTTTTTATTTTTTGGATTTTCTGAGTTTCTTCCTGCTGTCACCTATTTCATCATTTTAGGTTCAATTTTATTTCTTCCAACTGAATTTATTTTTTTCGGAATTAAAGAGGATCTAAGTCTAAAAAAAATTTTATTATATTAGATGAATATTCAATATAAACAGAGTCGACAAAAAAAAGAAAATAATATGAATAAAAAGCTATCAACTACATACACCTTTAAAAATAAGCGTGTCACAATATTTGACGCGTGTTACTGTCCGACACGTATATAACATTTTATGATACGTGTCAAAAAAGTTAAATATGTATCGAAAAAGTCATACAAATATTATAAATAAATGATTTAATTTTTATTTTTTTTGTTGCTTTGACACTTTTAAAATCGATGTCCAACACTCGTTTGACACTCATACAATATATGTCGAACAATTTAGACAAATATTTAATAAATATTTTTTTTTCTTTACTTCAACACACCTTATACATTTTAAAAAACAAATATCACACATTTAAAAGGGTTAAACATGTATTAAAATTTTGATTGGAATATTTTTAACTCTTTTAATAATAAATCTTTTAATTAGGGATGACAATGAACCAAACCAACTCGAAAATAGTTCGAAATTCGAATCGAAAATTAAATCGTTGAACTAGGTTCATGAACCAAATGAGCTGAATATGAGCTAAAAACTAAGTTCGTTAACTAAATAATCTGAACTTGAACTATACATAGTTCGACTCGTTAGGTTCATGAGTCAATTCGATTATATATGAGATAAATTATATTGTCTTTAAGAGTAGGTTTAAAGATTTGTTCTAAATCTTAGTCTCATATTTTCTTTTAATCTAACGGTTTTAATTGATAATTTATATTCTCAAGTGAGTAAAATATTTCTACGAATAATTATACAAATAAAATCAACATCGTATAAATTCCAATCTTATAACTTTTATTTTATCTCTATATTTTTTATTTAAAAAATATTAATTTAAAATGTCAAATATATATATATATAATAGACTTTAAAAATTACTTTTAAGTCTGTGAAATAAGCGAGTTGAACCTAACAAGATAAATCTAACGAGTTGAACCCAGATATTCGTGAACTTCTAACAAGTCGAGTTTGACCTGAAAAAAAAGTTCGTGATGAACTCGAACTCGAACTCGAACTCGGCCAATTCTTAACGAGTCGAGTTTGAGCTGAAAAAAAAGTTCGTGATGAACTCGAACTCGAACTCGGCTAATTCTTAACGAGTCGAACTGAGCTAAGACGAGTTCGACTCGACTCGACTCATTTTCAGCCCTACTTATAATAATAATGGATAAATGTAATAGAATAAAAACAAATTTGTTGATATTTAGTGTACTGATAACCGCAAATATACAGCTATTATCAATGTTGTATAAAAGATAATGTATCCACAAAGATTAAATGACAAGTACAGTTATCTATTGCTTCTATGTGTAACTAAGGTTTATGTGAAAAAACTTGTTTTTGCGCAAAAGTGAAAATAATAAATTTAATTCAATAATAATAATAAGAGATCGAAACAACGATTTGCATTTATTACTTTTATTCATGTAAAATGCAACACCTATTCATAACGAAAACTTTGTTATATGTAGAAAATATTAAACTAATGGTAACGCCAAATTTCATTGGCGCGTCATCGGACCTTAAACCCGCAAAATATCGGCTTTCGCAATGTAAATATTAAGTTTAAAATTTTTTTTACAAGTTGAAAATAGTTTCTCGATTAATTTAGAGATGCTTTCGCTATCTTTAAATTAAAAATTTTAACTATCAAGATCGATATCATTTACGCCCTTTCGACACATAAACAATATCTCGGCGCTCCTATTTTTGTAACAAATTTTCTTTTCTTCTTTTAAAAAAACAAAAATATCAAAACAGAAATTTATGCATTCTCTGATCAATTATGACCCATTTTTGCATGGCCGCCAAAACCTATAGGTCAAATTCCTACGTCGAATATCATTTTCGCCCTTTCAGCACGTAAATGGTATCTCGGTGTTTCTACTTTCATAGCAAACATAATCTTTTCTTTTGACAACTGAAATTACAAAACAACCTTTAATTCTCGTTACGATTAAATAACTAAATGTTTTGCAAAAATTGAATAAGTGAAGCACTTATCATGTTTCAGACTCTAAAACACACTACTCAGACATGATAAAATAAACATACACAGCATGCATATAAAGAATACATAATTAAAAAAGTCCAAAATGGAACATGAAAATAATTGCAATTAACTCTGAAATTAAAGATGCTTCCAAAGGAGACTTTGATCCAACTACAGCAGTGCAAATTTAAATGTAAATATAATGCAAATATTATTGAATGCTAGAACAATGGATTACAAGCCTAATTATAGATACATTTGCATTCCTAAAGTCCCAGAAATTATGGGCAAATTGTGTGGAAGTGAGGCTAAAACATAACTAAAAGTGCAGAAAAGCTGGATCTGGATGTCATGTGGACGTCATGGTACATGACGGCCTTCTCGTCATGAGGTGTAAAGTTGGGCTTCCAAATCTTGGATACATGACGACTGTCGGCATGGTTGACAGTCTACCTTTCATTGACTTCATATGGTCGTTCCTTCCTTTGTGATGGGACCATGACGACCAGCTTCTGCTGGGACATGATAGGCGTCAGCATGGTTGGCGGTCTACCTGTCATGGTCTTCATGTGATTGTTCCTTCCTTTGTGTTAGGGCCATGATAGTCTGCTCCATTTGGGACATGACGAGTGTCATATCCATCCATCACTGAGTTAGTTTCTTTATTTTTCTCAATTTTTTATCTGTTTCTTTCCATATTCGGTGTCTATCTTTTAGTGTCTGCAATACAAAGTAAAAAGTCAGCTTATTGAAACTAAAGGAATATAAAATGACACTAAAATGTTGAAATCGAGCTAAATAATATGGTGAAAATACTTGTTATCAAACTCCCTCATACTTGAATCGTTTCTGGTCCTCAAGCAACTTAGCTTGCATAAAATAAATGTAAATGAAGCAACACATGTGAAAAGAGCCCAAGTAAAAATACTAACACCAATACTCATACCTGATCCAAAATTCGGATCGGCTAAAGCTTAATTCTTTTGGTACTCAAGTTAACACCAAGGGTATTATTGAAACACAAATCGCAAATTATGGACTAAAAACTCCCGCCTAAAGTACCAATTCAAACCATGGCCTTGTACAAAAGTCGTTATCCATCTTTTTTCATCTCTTTTAATTCGAGACAATCACATTAAGGCAATAAATATAAAGATAATCATCACACACGTGTAAGGAAAAACCAAGGAATTTTTGTTTCTTTGTTTATTCATGCTTTGAAAATTGATTTTTGATCATAAGTATACGCTAAGCACAATTTTATTATTCATGACATTGGGGTTCAACCACTGTTAGGTTAAGTAACTGGGTGAGGCTTACCAAACTTAGTAGGTGAGTTGCCTTGTACTACCCTTTTTCATTTTTTTTAATTTTTCAAAATTTTCTTAGTTAACCAACTTAGTGTGCAAATCAAATGTATGTCTGACTATATACATAAACTACTCAGAGACTACTTCAAAAAGGCTTAGAGACTGTGATACAAGGCGGATGTAAATCAATATCTAATTTGGGAGGCTCTAAGTGTTGGGACAATACTGATTTAGTAAAAAAATTGATTTCCTTAACCTTAGCCTTTTTTTTCCTATGGAATCAATATAATTTCTTAGTTCAATAACAATCATGAGCTTTTTTCAAAATTTTCAATCGATTTAAGACATGGGTAGGCAAACAACACAAGCAAAAATCACACGCATAAATGACTCAACAACACATGCAAAAGACTCAACGTAAACCAGCAACAATTACACTAAAAATAAGCATACAATCCAAAACTAGAAAGCAGAAAATCCTAAACTAGAAAATAATAAACGTAAACTAGAAAGCATGAAATTTCTCCCCCAAACTTAAATCCTACATTTTCCTCAATGTTAAAAGATATTCGTTGGAGAAAGGAAATATAGAAAATAGAGTGAGATCAGTCATTGTTTTCTAGAAAAATTGAAATTAAGATTGGTGACGATTAATCTCATTATTTACCCGCAAATTCAAATAAACAAAAACCAATTCAACATATTAAATTAAGAACTCGTAGGTTGCCTCCAACACAGTGCTTTGTTTAAAGTCGGTTAGCTCGACTTTGTTGACCCTATAAATCAAGAGGGTGCCTCTATCAAATTGGAATCCTCAAAATCGTGCCCAACCACTTTAGGACAACATTTGAACATCTCCGACCATTTACCATGTACTTTACCTTTATATCCCTTTCTTTTATGGGGAGGTTCATACTTGAGGTTTTGTGGTAGAGGTTTATTCTTCACCTTTTGGACTGTCATATGTGCTAGAGTTAAGCCTTGTTTCTTAAATTTCTGGCCTTGAGTAACAGAACTTCCATCTAGCACATTCTCGTATGCGTCAACTCCTTTATCTTTTCTATCCTGGATGATATCACTCACTAGGTGTGCTTTTTACTATGTCATGGGGAATTTGTTCAGAGGGGGACGCGTCGACATGTCTTTTAGCTATGTCGAATCTGCAACAAAAATTCTTAAAAGTGGGACTTTTTATAAGTTTGGACAATAGGAACTCGATATTTTCATCCCCTACTTCTAGCATGAGCTTCCCACACTTAACATATATCATTACTCCAGTTGTGGCAAGGAAGGGTCTTCCTAATAAGATTGGAATCTTAGGATCATTAATCCAACAGTCACAATAACCAATGGTTAAGTCCATAACTGTCAAATGATCCAACGTGCATGCGTTAATAGGCAGCGTAACCGCGTTTGATCTTGGCGCGCCCGTGTTTTTTCCAGGGGCAAACTCTATTTTTATACACAAAAAATTTCTTTCTCTCACTTTTTCTTGCTAATTGCTACATCCATTTCCCTTTTTAGCGTTCTACACATTCAGCAAACAAATTAAAAATACCAACACAAAAACATTGCGAATCACGCAGAATTTTAAAATTAACGTAATTTAAATTTAACTGGACTGAAATTAAAATAAGTTACCGAACTGTCGGTTACCTCCCACGCAGTGCTTGTTTAAGGTCACGAGTCTAACTTCAGAGCCTAAGGCTCTGTGAGCACTAGAGATACCATCTCCGATGCTTTATTAGCAACTGACAAGGCCCTCGGCTCCTTGCTCTTAGCAATAAAAACTTTTAAGTCTCCAGGATCTTTCACTACCGCAAGTCCATCTTCATACATTCTTTGAATTATGTAAGGCCTAAATGCCTTACAGATAAACACACACAATAGTCCTTTTATCCTGGACTTCCTGTAAATAACTCTTTGTACCACTCTCAATTCTACTTTTTCTGGCTTCTGCTTCTTAAGTGAATTTAGCATTTACTTACCTTGTAGCATTGAGGATACTTAGTGGCTTCAAAGAAATTGAAAACCACATCTTCCTTGTTGAACCTTAATGCTAACTCACATAATTCGATATCAATCAAAGCTCGTGTTGTTCTCAAGAATGGTCTTCCAAGAATTAGAGGGGTTTCAGCATCTTCAAGCATGTCCAAAATTACAATGTCTATCGGAAAAACAAGGTCATCCACCTTAACCAATACATCTTCCAAAATTCCATAGGGATATGTTGCGGAACTGTCAGCTAGGGTGAGAGTCATATGAGTAGACTTCAGTTCCCCAGACCCTAACTTCTTCATCATTGAGAGTGGCATTAGATTAATGTTTTCCCCTAAATCACAAAGAGCTTGGTCGGTAAGTTTCAGTGGAAGCTTCCTTTGGATTATCACACTACACTCCTCAGCCAAAAAAAATATTTTCATCATCCCTGAAACATCGTTTTCCAAAGAGTATTTCTTTCATAAACCTAGCATATTCTAACGTTTGGTCCATGGTTTCACAAAAGTGGATGTTGACTTGAAATTTTCACAACATCTCCTTTAAATTTTTGAATTGTTGTTCCTTTTCATCATTCTTCTTAGGTTTCTTTTTTAAGAAGGGGTAAGGAGCCTTGATATAGTCTGGAAGAACAGGTTTAGGTCCAGTGGGAATTTCTTTCTTGGTCCTCCTCAATGGTGAGTTCTTGTCTATAAATTGGTCAATAGTCATGCCCTTAACCTCATCATCACTCTCCTTCTCACTTTTTTCTCCCTCTTTTTTATTATCCTTTTCATTTACTACATTTTCTTCACTCTTTTTCTTCTCGTCCCTAACTCTTGTGGGTCTCTCTACCACTTTACTCCTCAACCCAATAACACTACAATTTCCATTCTTCAGGTTATACACAGTATTATAGTTGAATCCCCTTCCAGAATTTGCCTGAGCGACTATTTGTTTTGATAAATGCCCAATTTGTGCCTCTAAATTTTTTATGGAAGCCTCTATGTTCTTATTTGTTGTCAGTTGACTTTGCATCATGTCTTGTTGTACCTGAATTATCTTTTGAAAACTTGCTTGAGTGGTAAGCATGAATCCGTTAAGAGTTTTGTCTAATACGGAGGGCTTCCATCTGGGCACTTGAGTTTCTTGTTATGCACCTTGAGTAGGATTCAAAGTTTAACTATTGTTACTTTGGAAGTTAGGATGATACTTCCAACCTGGGTTATACATATTTACGTATAAATTGTTCTTTTGGAAGTTGGCATACTGAACTTCCACGCTCTCTACGTTAAGAACACAATTACCATTGGAATGCTCACCTCCACATAAATCACATTTCGAGGTCTAAATATGGCTCACATTACCTTGAGTCAACTAAGAACTGGCTAATTGTTTGGTGAGAGTTGTCAATTGGGAAAGTAGAGCAATTTGTGTGTCAACAACTAAAATTCCCTTTCCTTTCACAACTCGCTCCTTAGAGCGGTATTCGTTTCGACACATATTTTCAACGAGTTTCTTAACTTCTTCATCGATTTTTCACTCAAAGTACCTCTAGATGAGGCATCAATAATAATTATGGTGGCAGTTGTCAACCTTATCATAAAGTATGATAACTGATCCATTAAACTCAAGTTGTGATTCAGGCACTTCTTGAGTATTAGTTTAAATCTCTCATATGCATCTGATAAAGACTCACTATCATCCTGGCTAAAATTTGTAGTTGCAGCTTTTCTTTCGACAAACTGCGTATTCGAATAGTATCTTTCCAATAAACTTTCTTCTAATTCTTTCCATGTTTGTATCGTCTAGTTGGGAATACACTATAACCAGTCTTTTGCTTTATTGATCAAGGAAAATCCAAACAAACACAATTTCACTTGATCATCAGTGATATCTTCTGATTGTTTGCACATGGAGCATATCTCATACAACTTAGCAAGATGATCCAAAGGATTAAAAATAGCCTGAGTGTCGAAGGGATTATCTCTCAGACCCTGCAACATAGATTTCTTAATATCAAATGTCATTGGATTCGCCGGTTGGAATCCCCGTGAAATTTGACCAGCATCGGTACGCTTAAAGTAATCCCCAAACATCTGATATGGTGGATTTGCCATTTCAATTTCCTTTTTCTTCTATTGCTCTGCTATCAAAGCCTCTATATTTTCTTTACGGATTGCTCGTACAATTCTCTCGATCTCTAAATCCAACGATAAAAGCGTCGAATTTGAACCTCACATGAACACATAAAACAATACCTTAATAGCATTGTTCACTGAAGAACAAAGTAAAAATAAAATTCAAAATGAACACAAAAATTAAAATTAAAAAAAACTAAAATTAAACAAAACAAGTCGCACACTATGCCTTGTGGAAAATATCAACAATCTTAGCCAAAGGTGCCAAAAAATTGATGACAAAATTACTAGAAAGTGTACTAAAGTTGTTATTGAAGTAATAAAAATAAATTCATCTCCACAGGAATTGCAATCATAAAACAAGGTACGTTGTGCTATGTAATTA
The DNA here is from genome assembly GCA_022829125.1 of Lathyrus tuberosus. Lineage (NCBI taxonomy): Eukaryota > Viridiplantae > Streptophyta > Magnoliopsida > Fabales > Fabaceae > Lathyrus > Lathyrus tuberosus. The sequence continues at coordinate 1,176,052 of JALAZF010000280.1, forward strand.
AAGACAGTAAACCGGGGGGGGGGGGGGGGGGGGTTAGATTATTTTGGTCGAAAACATAAGAAAATATTTTCATAACGATGATGAGATAAATGGCTAGGTTTTATTGTTAGAATCCCCTATTTCAACTTGATTGATGAAACACGCAGTGAATTCAATGTTACATAAGAGATTAATTCTACCACTACACTCAATCCCTTGGCATGTAGCTCACTAACCTAAGTGTCAATTCCCCGATCCCTCAGGCCAAGTGTACATCAGATTAGGCAACAAAGCTCATTAATCCCTAAGTCACAACTCCTAATTATGTTATCTATAGTCAATTAGCGAGTTCAACAGTTAAAGTATGTCAGATAAACAACCTTAGGGTCAGTAGTCACTATTTATCAAGATTAATTCGAATGTCGTAACAATCAAAAAGCAATGCGCACAACCAATAATTGAATAATAATAAAGAATAAAAGAAATTACATTAACATCATCCGAACATATATCCCAGTCAAGTTAAAATAAGTTCATCATCAAATAAAACCTAACCTAAGAGGAATCTAGTTACTCATGTTGAAATTAGTCAATACCAATAGTGTAAATTCGAAGAACATGAAGAATCCTTGAAGAAAAAACTCTCCAATGACTTCAAAAGCTCTGAAATCTCTCTTACACGTCACTTTCAGATCTTGGTAATCGAAACCCTCTCTTTTCTCCCTTTTTCCCTTATAAAGCAGTCATAAAAATGTGTCAACAAAAAGCTGCAATGGGCGCGTGATACCTTTCAACGCGGGCGCGTTGCACGATCATTACTTCAACGCGTACACATTACTTTTCAATGTGGGCGCATTGTGGCCGCGTATTTTCCAGGGGCTCAACGTATTTTTGTTCCTTTTTCCACCAATTTTCTCACTAAGTTCTTTACTTCACCTAAAAGCTTTTTTTTTTTCATTTTTTCTTGCTAAATGGCGTGCACTGATAACCTATAATTAGATGTCAATAACTCCTTTTTTCATGGTGAGATTAAATTAACAGTCTACATGCATAACTGTTAGGCTTCAAGGACCTGACAGATCCACATTATATGTGTTTTCTATGTAAATTCTTATATGGGCTCAAACAAGCTCCTCGAGCTTTGTATAAACGTTTTGCTGATTATGTTTCCTCCATTGGTTTATCTCAAAGAAATAATGGTCACTCTCTCTTTATTTACAAGAAAGACATTCATAAAGCATACATCCTTTTATATATTGATGATATTATCCTTACTAATTCCTATAATGCCGAGGAAATCTATCATTTCACTACGTAGTTCAAAATTTGCTATGAAAGATTTGGGACCCTTGAACTTCTTCTTGGGCTTTGCGGTTACTCACCACTCTAGAGGCCTCTTTCTCTCACAAAAGAAGTATGCAGAAGAAATTTTTGTTTGTGCCGGCATGGCATCCTACAAACCGCGTCTCACCCCGGTTGACATGAAATTGAAGTTGAGTGTCACTAATAGCACTCCTTTTGAGAATACATTTCTCTTTCACAACCTTGCATGTGCACTTTAGTATCTCATGTTTACTCGACCAGACATTTCCTATGCAGTTCAAAAAATATGTCTATTCATGCACAATTCCATGCAAACCCACATGCATGCTCTCAGATGTATTTTAGGCAACATTAAAGGAACATGTCAGTATGGTGTACATCTTTATCACTCATATACTTCCTCCCTAATCTCTAATACAGATGCTGATTAGGGAGGGTGCCCGGACACCAGACGTTCCACCTCTGGTTATTGTGTGTTTCTTGGGGTATAACCCACTATCTTGATCCTCTAAATGACAACATACATTATTTTGCTCTAGTGTTGACGCCAAATACCGTGGTGTCTTCAATGTATCATGCTGGTCACAAAATCTTCTTCTCAAATTACATTATCTCATTCTCAAGGCAACTTTAGTCTACTGTGACAATGCAAGTGTCATCTATCTCTTCGGAAATCCAGTCCAACATCAGCGCACAAAACACATTGAAATGAATATTCATTTTGTTCGTAAAAAAGTAGCTCACGGTCATGTTCGCAATTTTTTCAGTGTCTCCATGTCCCGTCAAGATATCAAATTGCATATATCTTTATCAAAGGTCTTCCTTTAATGCTATTTCAGGACTTCAGAGACAGTATCAACGTTTATCAACTTCCTGCTTTGACTGAGGAGGTGTAATAGAATAAAAACAAATTTGTCTATATTTAGTTACATTGATTTGTTGTAATTATACATTATTAGTAAATTGATTTGTTGTAATTATACATTATTAGTTTCCTAAACAATTAAGTCAAAACATATATATTATTCAGAAAAGATATCAATGAAATTCAAGGGAAATCACTTTGTTACAAAATGAACTTCAAATAGTGGTGTCGGTGTTCTATATTTTTTATGTTAACGATGTCATAGGATCCATGTCGTGTCGTGTCATGTTCTATGTTTGTGTTGGATTTCGTTGCTAGTAAACAAGCAAGCTAGACTCATTAATACTAGGTGTGTTCAAAACTGAACCAACCCAATAGAAAACCGCATATCAAACTAAACCAAATCGAAATCACAAAAAATCGCATTTGGTTCTGATGTGTTTAGGTCATTTTTTAACAACATCGTGCGGTTCGATTTAGTTTGCGGCTTGTATTTTGCAAACCGAACTAAACCAAACTAAACTGTATTATGTTACAACCCAAACTTCATTTATCTCACATCCAACCCAAAACTCAAACCTATTATGCCTTAACCTTACAAATATTCTCTTATTCACGCTTAGGGTTTTAGTTTCAACCTTTTCAAATCTTTCATAGTAGCACCACACATTCTTCTCGTCTTCTTTGTCATGTACGTCCCACCTCTTATACTCTGATCTCTCCTCTCTTATACTCTTTCTTTTTTATCTTTTCATTTTTATGTTATTGTTTTCTCTTTCAATTACGTTTTTATCGCATCTTTTTTCTCTAATCTCACATCTCTTATGTTCTTTCTTTTTCATCTTCTCTAATCTCTCATCTCCTCCATTTTTCTCTTTTTATTATAATATTTTTTATATTCTTTTATCCTAATATTTTATGTTTTTATTCCACTTTTATATAATCTTATTTTTGTATATTGCGTGAGAAATTTTTGCCTAAATATGATGGGTTTTTGTTGTTATTAAGTAATGTATGAATGACTAAACACAAAGTTATATTTTTCTCTATAGGTGTATGTATCTTCAATAAAAATCTTGTAAAAAACCAAACTAACCGAACCAACCCAAACCGCATTGATTTAGTTTGATTTGGTTCGATTTTATTTCTAAAAGTCAACCGAACTGCATGTTTTTTTCATTTGCAGTTTAGATAATTTTTAGCGTTAAAACCGCTCAAACCGCACCACAAACATCTCTAATTAATACTATCTCTAGTTCTTAATTTAAAAAGAAATACTTTTTAGAGTATTGAAAAATGAATATATTTGAATTATATATAGATCAGATAAATTGATTCTTTAATAAATTTAAAAAATTTAATTTTTATTATATCAAAAACCAAAGAGAGAGGATATCCAAAACTGCTAATGCATCGGGACAAAAATTGACTTTAAGTATATGACACACCTTAACTTTCTATTTCTATTCTTATAGATAACGAATTTGTTGGACTAATAAAAAACAAGCAACACTGGAGTCTCAATTATTACATAAATTGGTATAGTTTATTTTGAAAGTGACGAAATGAGCGTTTTTGTTTTTGTTTTTGTTTTTGGAGATGTATAGAATTTGAGAATTTTAATTTATTAAGAATTTTGAGAAATTGCATTGTTTGAAATGAAAGTGATACTTTCTGTGTTAAATTAGATGTTTATTTTGACATTTTTTCTTTCGTTTTAAATTACTCGTCACATTAAAATATCAATATGCAATTATTAATTTTTTATTAATATAATCTTATTTATTATTTTAATTAGTCTATTTAAATAACTATTACTAATAATAATATTCTATATTAAATTTTGTATTATATATTTGGTTTAATATATTTTTGATCTTCTATTTTAATGTTTTAAATTTTGATCATTTCTTAATACACCCCATAGCTTTCTTAGGCACCACGCGAATTTTCGTTTTTGCCTCCAGTTTTCAGATGTGCACATCCGGACGCACCATTTTTTTTTAAAAACGTTGATTTATTTCTGATATGTATATCAGGAATAATTCCTGATCTGCAGATCCAGAAAAATAGCAGAACTTTATTTTTTTTAAATCAGTTTTGTTGGTTGGTCGCATATGTTAATATATCGTCGCAACTTAATATACATTCGAAAACATCCATATATAAAATAAATTGATATATATCCATAATAATACTCCTGTCAAAATACAGTACATAAATGTAATAAAAATAGAATACATCAAACAAAAAACTACTGTGTATGCCGAAGGATCTCTCCTGACTTCCCTGCTCCTCTGCCCCTACCCACCGTCCTGGCTCGATGTCTGCGGTACTGAAGTGCCCCCGAGCAATCTCAATAATCCTATTCATGACAAGTCTGCCACCAGAGCCCTCAGGGAGGTGACCGTCTGCAATGGTCGTCCGTGCTATCTACTCTATCTCACGACAGCGAGGTAAGACATCCTGAGTATGGTCCAGCTGAGACTGCTGCTCCTCTAATATCTCCTGATGAGCAGGTCTGGGTGGCGATCTCTCAGCAGTGGGCACCATGCATGGGTGTGAGACGGTATAAAACCACATGATGTACCCGACAGCAACGCTCTAGTCTCTCGGCGCTCTGATCGCCCAAGCCTCTTCCGGTACCAAGTGGGACTGGAAGTCAGCATATATCTCACCTATCTGCGTGCGGGTCAAGCCTAGAGGAGCAGACTCATGAGGCATCCTAGGGATCGTCTGCGTGTAACCGAATTGATGCAAGACGCGCTCCGGCAGGTATCGAGCAGTAATGGTCGAACTGCATGCCAACCATCTTGAGAACATCGAAACCTCATCGAACGGGCGCATCACACGGTGAGACATATCTGGCAGTATGCTCAGAGTACCCCAGGAGTATGGACATATCAGACGGTCCCCTGGGGTAACCCTCCAGCTCATCGAAATCCTCATCGCCGTCACCACCCTCATGTGCTGGGTGATCACCCTCAGGAACAGGAACAAGAACAGGAACAGTCTCCTGAGGTGCGGATGATGGAACTGGAAAGCATAATAAATAAATTAGAATTGTTTAAAAATAATTAAAAAAAACAATAAACAATAAACAAAAAAAAACAAAAATAGAAACCAAGTTGCTTCCGGATTTGCACATCAGGAAAACTTCCGTGGATGCACATCCGGAAGTACTCAGAATATTTAACGTTGGGTTTTTCCGGATGTGCACATCAGAAAAGCAATCAACGTTAAAATTTTTCCTGATCTGCACATCCGGTACGTATTTCAAGTTCTAAAAAACGCAGTCATGGCTACTGTACCATAGAAAAGGGCATTTAAATGCCCTGATCGTCCGTTTGAAGCAGCAAACAATACCTACATTGTCTCTAACCTATGTTATTCATACTACCTAACAATTTCTACACCTAAATTTCTACTCTAAATCGATTACTCGAAAATAACTCCGAAACTCTAAAATTCGAAAACTTACCTATTAAATTGAGATACAGAGGATTTGGAGTGTCTTGATCGTTGTAGAAGTTGCTCTGCGCCAAACTCGAGTGAAAAAAGTCGGGATTTGTGGGAATGAGAAATTGAGAGTTTAAGAGAGTTTGATTGTTTGGAATGTGAAAAGCTAAAGAATGAGGGGGGAGAAGGGTCTGGCGCGAAGTTATAAGAATTTCTTCCGGATTTGCACATCAGGAATTATTCCGGATATGCACATCCGGAACAAATCAACTTTTTTTAAAAAAATAGTGCGTTCGGATGTGCACATCTGGAATCAGAGGGCAAAAAAGGAATTTCGCGTGGTGCCTAAGAAACTCATGGGGTGTATTAAGAAATCCTTTAAATTTTTAGTCTCCTATTTTAAAAATCAACATTTTGATCCTTAAATTTTACATCACTTAAGATTTAGTTATCTTACTTCATTTTTGTATATGTGACAGTGATGATTGTGATAAAAATAATATTTTTAATTATGTTATCATTAATGATTAGGTTATTTTATTATTTAATATTATTTAATTATTAAATTAATTATTTATTTATAATTTTTTAACTCAATTAATCAAAATTTTGAAAAGGACATTTTGGGCTGTATTAAAGTGTGACTATTAAAGTGTCGGATTCAATTTTGTTATATAAAAGTGAGTAAGTAGCAACGAGGAAGAGTAAAGATACAGTTTTTTTTTAGATAAAAATATTGTCTAATTCCTTTAAGTTATTTTTTTTAATAAATAAGTCATTTATATTTTTTTCTATAAATAAATTTCATTTATTTTTAAATTATAGTAATTAGGTCTTTCAAGTTTTGTTTGTTGTACAAATTACAATTTTACTGTAACAAAATTGATATAGAATTGCAACAAGTGTTACATAAAGGTACCAAAAGTTATGTCTTACAACAAGTGTTACATGAAGGTACTAAAAGTTATATCTTACGACACTAAAATCAAAATTAACAATGATCATCACTTCCAAACCAAAATACACATCAACACTACATAAATCAAAACTAACAATATTATGACATAGACTAACATCTTCAACATGTTCTTCATCATCTTCTTAAATGACACATCAATATCGTTTGTGCCACATAAGCGTTTTTGCAACGGAGTTTGTGAAACATGTCAACGGTGAACAGGTTAGTTAACATAAATGACTAAATTGTAGAAAAAAAATATAAAAGACTAACTTATTATAATAAAATAATTTAAAGAACTTAGACGGTATTTTTTTCTTTTTTTATATATCTATATATATCAATGTCGTGGTTTATTATTAGGAGAAGAGGTTATTCACTTTCTTTTGATGCCTTTCTTGCTCTAAAGACTATAGAGGTTTGTTGGAGAAATCACTTCAAAGCCTTTGACATAAATCGACAAGAATTGATCTCAGGGTTTGGAGAATCAAACTCATGGAGATAATAAGAATGTCCAGAGTTATTAGACTTTTTGCATATATGTCTCACATTGTTTTTTTTAACAGAAAATTTTAGTGTATATATAGTTAAAACAAACACTATATAATGTACATTCATGGACTAGAATTATATTGTTAAAATCTGGGTCTTTAGCTTTAAAATTTCTTTTAAAAATATATTATTAATTTTTAAATAAATTTGTAATAACTCATATTTAAAAAGTATTAATTTATTTAATAATAAAAATAAAAAATTAATCACTCCAAGTCAGCATTGCCAACTCATAAAAAATAACTTTTTTTACGTGCAAAATTGGAGGATGACCACTAAAATTCCAAATGATATAAAATTTAGAGACTAAAAAATTAATTTTAAAATGAAAGAACTAAAAACTAAAAAAATCAAAATAAAAAGGACTAAAGTGCAGTCAATATACTTTTATTTGTTATTTTAATTGGTTCATTTCTTTCAATAATTATTATTAACAATAATATTTGAATAAATGATATTCATTTTATCATTAAAATTAATATAAGTAATTATTATCTTAAAATATGTACAAACAAAAAAAAGCACTTGAAATAAATATTTTATTAATTTAAAAGTTGGCAATTGAATTTCTGTCACCACGACGGCTACTAATTAGGGTTTTTTTAGAGGAACAGAATTTTCACTAGTTTTTAATTTAATTAAATAAATAAATAGTTAATTATAATATAATAGTAATAATAATAATGATAATAGATGTAACTTAAAAGATCATATCACACACAAAAAAAAACACATAAAGGATCAACTTGGTATAATTTGTAAAATTAGAGGATCTATTTAAACTAAAAAATAGTTGAAAACCCAAATTGCATTAAGATAAGAAATAAAAAAAGTATTTAGGTCAATTATATTCTATTTTATATATCTCGTTTTAAAACATTCATTGTCTGGTTACTTTTTTTCAGAGAAAAGTTTATATAATATTTAAGGTTTAATTAAAGTTTTATTCTTTCAATTTTTTATTTTCTAATAAAATTATTATTTTTTATTTTAAATTTAAACAATTTCGCTCATTTCTCATATTTTTACTTGAAAAATTAATGACAATTACATTTTTTAATAACATGCAATTTATATTTTTTATTATTAAACTTTTACAAAGACTTTTTTTAAAAATTTTATTCTCATATTTTTTAATGACTTATAATTTGCTTTTTTAAATGCCCAAAAAAAATATGATAATTTTTCACATTTGTTTAAATGACACATTGTTTAAAAATAGAAATATCATCAATTTTAACTTTAAAAATTTAAGAGCTATCGAAATTTTTTTATTTAAAATAAAATAGTTAGCGTGAAAATTAAATATCTAAAATTAATGTTGTATTCTACTAGGTGCAATCAACTGTTGTGTGAGCCAGTCCATACGGAGCTTTGCTATGGCTTGAAACAGAACCCCCGCTAGTGGACGGTGGATATTGGTCCCTCTTGAATTAGTCGGTCGCAAGGTCGGATACCAAGATTTCCAAAAAAAAAATATTGTATTCTAATAGTGTATAAAAATATATCATTTATAATTATATATTGAATTTCTTTAAAAATAAAAAAAAAATAAAAACTTTTTCTATGTGACTATAAAAATGTCTATTCAAAATGACCTGTGAGTAAGATTGTTGATAATCTATTTTTCTGTATCTAATAAAGAATTCAACGACTATCGATACGCTGCATCATTACTATTTATATATTTTGTTAGATAGTTAACACAGACATTTCTCTCTCTAAGACTATGGAATAGTTGAACTCGTTATTCTCAATAAAGATGTTTTTTAATATTGTGAAGAATCATGACATAGTGATGTAAAAAAAATTAACAGACTTTAAAATAAGTTTGATATCAGTGTTGGAGTCAGAATAACCAATTAGGTTTGTGATGCCAAATTTTCAAACCATATGCAAACCATGATAATACGTTATCAACTTAGTATGAAGGATGTGAGAATAACTAATATTATCCGGAAAATCGTGAACTCAAACACCATCCGCATTTCAAATCAATTCACAAAAATCCGAGATGTAACACCCCAAATTTAATTAATTGATTTAATTGAATTATTCAGAATTTTATTTAATTATTTGGTGCTTAAATTAAAATGGATTGTATGTTTACGGGGGATGTAATGATATTGGTAGGGTGTGGTGAGGAATAAGTGCTTGGTAGAAGGATTAGAAAATAACTTGAATATTGGCATTTTAATTAATATTAGAATGTAGTAATTTTATTTAATTTATTAAAATAAATAGAGAAAGAGATTTTGATGGAAAAATAAGAAAATAGAAATAGTAGAAATAAGGGAGAGTATCAGTAGCATTTTTATTAAAATAAAATTAGAGATGAGAAGAGCATTTTGGTGAATAAAGGGATAAGTTAGGGCAATGTTGTAAGTCACTAATTGAGGGAGATTATGTTACTAATAAAAAGGTTAGTAAAAGGGTTTTGAGAGTTTTTTTTTACGTAGAACAGAATTTTGGTGAAAAGAGGAGGAGGCAAGGGACAGAGCATATGAAGAAAATCAATTGTAAGAGCTTCAAGGAGTTTTGCTAGAAAATCTAAGGTTGAGGGGATTACTCCTAATAGGTGTATATTGCATAATGGGGTAGATGGAAATCTTTAATCCCATTAGATTTTCCTTAATTTTTCTCTTTTGATGAATGTTGGATGAATATGTGATATAGTGTTGTAGTTGTATGATATGTGTGATGCAATATGTGAAATTCGTGCATTGTTATGCCTTAAAAATCATGTGTTCTTGTTGATGAAATTGATATGGAGGTGTGTTCATGTGTTGATGTGAATTTGATGAACAAACCATGATTTAATCCATGATTAAGTAATGAAATTGCATGTTAATTGGTGGATGATTGTTTTTTTGATGTTAGATGTTATTTCCCTTGCTATTGTTGTTCGATTTGGGGTCATGGACTGTGAAATCGGAGTTCTGATTTGAACTTTGTTGTAGAAAACACAATTTCTGTTCTGGTTCAGGGTGACGGGCGTCACCCTAGTGACGCCTTGGTCGTCATCGCTGACGGGCATTAGGTCTCTGATGTGTAGACCGTCATGGTCTTTAGGCATGGTTGGTTAGGATTGTTGTCACTAGGACGACAACTAATGTGGCATGTGGGGTGACGGGTAACCTGTCTCGCTGCCAAAATGAGCGTCATTCGCTCAGTTGTATGGAATTGTTTTGTCGCTTTGATTTTTGGTGTGCCGCTGTGAATTGGCTACTGTTTGGCCGCTGTTTTGGAAAGGAATAATGTTGTTTATGATGTTATTATTGAATTGATTCACTTATGTTGAATAGATCATGTTGTGTGCATATTGGTGATAATTTATGGTGATCATTTTTGTGAGATTGAATGTTAAGGTGAAGCATGCATCATGGTGTATGGACTTCGATCCAATTTTTGGTGTGCTCTGGTCTGGTGGTATAGATTCATGAGCGAGTAGCTAATTTCAATGAGGAATTAGTGAGTGTTTCTTATGGTGAAAACAACGAATTTTGGTGTGCTCTGGTCCGATGGTGTGGATTTAGGAGCGAGTAGTCAGTTCTATATGGGAACTGGTGAAACGTTGCCCATGGTGATGGTAACGATTTGGTGTGCCATAGTCTTATGGTGGGGATTCAGGAGCGAGATGGACAAGTGTTGTCCATAATGGTCCTGCATGCATTGTTGAGTCGTGGTGTTGAGTTCATTGCATACATTATTTGTATATGTATGTAATGATTATGTTGATGTTGGTGATTGAGGATATTTTGGTGATGTATTCAATTAAATTGTGTTGAATAATTATTGATGTTTGTTTAGGCTACCTCTGCATATTTTTCCACCATTATATAATATGAGTGCATTCTCACCCCCTTTTGTTGTTTGTGTGGTTCTGTACTCCTTCTTGGGGTACAGACGAGCAAGTAATTGAGTAGCTGCTTAGAGGCTGAAGAATGGCGTAGAGGCTATTCTTCTTTTTCCTGTTTTATGCGCTTATTTAGTATTTTGTTGCTCTGATCTGCAACACTGGGCGGGCGAACATTTTGTTTATCTTTTTGACATTGTTTCGATGTTGTTATGTTGAAGGCTTTCATTCGTAATCTTGTTTTATGATTATAAATTTTTCTTGGTTGTTGATTTATTTTTGCTGCAACGAGCCATGTTTAGGAGAGCATGTGATGACATGTGCTTAATCTAATGCATGTTTTAAATAACTTGTGTTACGTAGCAGGTTTATGTTGTTTTTTGGATGACACCCTATGCGTGTATTTGTTTTATTTCTGCATTATTACGCGTTTCGGGATTTAGGGTGTTACACGAGACAATGGGATTACCAAGGCTATTGCCATCAACATTCAAAATCATATTATTACCTTTGTGTGCATTCCACGTAATTGTTCTCATTGGATGATACAAATTATGCTTGAGAAAATATTTAGCTAACAAATTAGCATAATTCACTATGATGAGTTTCAAAGTATAGGAAGATGCCACTTCATTCGCAAGACACATCTCGTTCCTAGCGCGCCACAACCACCAGCAAGAAGCCAAAAAGATAGAGTCACCATCAATGTCATATCTAATCCAATCATATAAACTACCCCTTTGAAAGAATAGGGGGTCCAAGAAGCCAATAGATTTCCAAAAGCGAGTAGCAAATTCACAATATCTCATGCACTGTAGAGTTATCCCATCACCCTGATTGCATCTAGGACAGGGATTCGTCTAGAGCATACCACAATGACACAACATCGATCTCGTGGGAAAGGGCTTATGTAAAGCCTTCCAATGAAAGAATTTTACCTTCTCAGGAGTAGAAATAAGCAACACCCACTTCCAAGAGTTATTGTGTATTGTATCTGAAAAAATTCAAGTCTATTGAGCCAGATATGACCATCCCGAGTAGTATAGATACCATATAAATTTCCTTTCCAAGTTAATCGATCAGGCACTAGAGAACTCAAACAAATGGGAACCGCTTTAAGGCAGTCACAAACAACCGGAGAAATATTAATATATAATGAATTCAATTACTAATTCCCATCTAAGTAACCATTAGTCACTTGCATTTCCATGTCATGGATATCATCATAGAGAACATGCTTTGCTAATTTCCGTACCCAAGACCAATTGGAAAACCAGAAAGAGAAGTTTCCATCCTTAAATCTAAATTCAAAGTCATCTTTTAGAGCAGAGAGAGTTTTCATAATTTCATTCTAAGTAACTGATCTTGGTTTCTTTTTCATATTAAGAAACATTTCCTCATTTATGTACTTATGCTTTAAAACTTTGACCCATAAGGAATCACAATCCAGGTGGAGACCTAAAACCAACTTACCCAACATATAAGTATTAACCTTACTTTCGTTTTGGGTCCCAATATCACTCACCTTTTTGGGCTTAGTGATTTTTTTTCTAGCTAACAAGATACACACTAGAGTTTGAATTACATTTCTACAAAAAATTCCTAGCCATCCTATCAATAAAAACACAAGTTGGCTGAGGTAGCCAAGCCACTTGCATATAATAATTTAGGATGGAGTTTAGGACAGACCTTACTAGAGTCAAATGATCAGCCTTGTTTAACAATTTATTATGCTAACACGTGGCTAGTTTTATCCTCTAGGAACTCACAGGCCTTACGTTTTATACGACCATGCAACATAGGGAAACCTAAGTACTTATCCATAGTAAGAGCTTTCTTGATACTTGTGCTGGAAATAATTGAATCTATTTTACACATCTTGTGATAACGGAGAAGAATACCTTTGATTTAGCAACATTCACTTTAAGGCCAGAAAACATGGAAAAACAATTCAAGATATTAGAAATGATCCCCGCCTAGGAGTTAGAAAACTTCACAAAAATAATAACATCATCATTGAAAAATAAATGTGATAGGGGGTCCATTATGAGATAACCTAATAGGTTTTCAACGACCTTCATCGACTACCCAGATAATCATTTGCGACAAGAATTCCAATCAGATAACGAAGAGATAAGGTGAAAGGGGTCACCTTTCCGTAAACCTCTAGTTGTAACAAAATTTGGTATTCGTCTTTTATTCCAAAGAATAGACATATAAGAGCTAGTTACACAGTGCATGACCAGCTTTATAGTAATGGGTGGAAACTCGTTTTGCTTCAAACAAAATTCTAAGAAATCCCAATTAATGATCCTAGGCCTTTTCAAGATTTATTTTGAACAACCTGTCATAGATATACACATAAAATGAATTACTTCTTAGAGGATAATGGCATTATCAGTTGTCCAGTTACCAGGCAAAAAACTATGTTGGAAGGGTATAATTATCTGACTTAGATAAGGACACAATTTGTTAACCATAACCTTTATAATAAGCTTGTAAATAGGGTTTCACAAGCTAATGGGCCTAAATTCCTTAAAATTTTGGGGCCATCCCACCTTAGGAATTAATGTGATAAGAGTCTCGGAAAGAGAGGAGTGAAAGCTACTTGTCAAAAAAGCATCTAACGTAAGTTGAACAATATCATCTCCAACTATATGCCAAAAGTGCTTAAAGAAAATACCCTACAATCCATCAGGGCCAGGCGCCTTGAAAGGGTGAATTTGATTTAACGTATAAGAAGCTTTTTCCCTCCTCACCTATTGAGTCAAAAAGTGTTGGGCTTCTTCAGTAAGGATCAGAGCCATAGTTAAGTCACCCATACTAGCAAGGAGTATAAGAGATGTAAGGCAGAAAAGACCTTTAAAAAACTCAGTGTTTCTTCCCTGATAATAGTATCATCATTGCACCCAACACCATTAGGAAGATGAAAGTCATGAACTTTATCTCTCTTCTTCCTGATTACTGTCTTGGTATGAAAAAATTTGGTGTTACGATCTCCCAATTTAATCCAATCATATCTACCCTTTTGATACCAATGAATCTCGTCTTGTGCAAGGATCTCTGTTAGAGCAAGAGTTGTCTCTGTAAGTCGTCTCTATGTTTTGATGATAACAATGGTATTTGTGAAAGAACCATTTTATGTTCTAACGTGTGTTGTGTGCAGATCATAATCATAGAAGATATCAGATCCAACAAGCACCAGCCAAATGTGCGTAATTGATTATATGCGAAGTTACTGTGTGTGACACAATTCGCAAGAAGCAAGTATGCTTCTGTATCTGATCATAATCAGTCAGATCCAACGATGCTGATATTGCTGTTGCAATGCTCTTGTGAATACTCTCTGAGAGTGGTTATGATTCTGAAGATAACGAAGCTTCTGAAGAGATAATCTTCTAGAGAACTGAAGTGCTGAAGATTCCAATGACTTGAAGTTCTGAAGGTTGAAGGCTCTGAAGACCAAGTGCAAAAATACTCTGAAGACTTATGTGTTCTGAAGATTATGGTTCTAAAGGTCAAGTGCTGAAGACTCTGAAGACAGATTCCTAATGGACAAGCTCTAAAGTTTTGAAAGACTTGAAGCAGTAAAGGATAACGGATTTAAAGACAAGTGTTGAAGTTCTGAAGGCTGATTCCTAATGGACGACTTCGAAAGACTGAAGACATGAAGTTTTAGATATCCTGTTTTGAAGTCTCTACTCATGCTTCAATTAATTACTATCAGAAGCCCTGAAGATTTGAAGACAAATGTTACCGTTAGCAATGACTGTACACCGCTCTAAAAGACCAATCCCGTCACTTCTACAGTAAAAAGAAGATATGGCAGTACAACATTAATCATTGCATAACGACTCTTTTCAAACGGTCAAAAGCTCTCCAACGGCTATATTTTACTGGACTATTTAAAGAAAGGAGTAATCGCTTCTGAAGGTGTCGGTGGTGAATCAATCAAGTCGAAGTTGATGTAATGATAGCCACAACAATGAGTTCTCATTGTAACACTTAATATCCAAAGCTATCACCATTTACATACGACCATTGTTGTTGAAGCTCAAGATCATAAATCAACAAAATAACAACAGTTGAAACAGAAGCTGTTGATGAAGAAGACAACATTGCAAATCAGTCAAGTCATCAACCACCTTCTCGTCTGAGCTACATTGAAGATCTGAAGCAAGGAGTTGTTGCTCAAAGCTTGCTCAACCAAGAAGATGAAGAAGAAGAAGATCTACAAAATGTCATCAACTGTCAAATCAACATACATCTTTGTAGTTTCTTAAGATAGCAAGGAGTTGTTGCTCACATCTTGCTTGAACACTTATGTGTTCTTTTGTACTTAAACTTAGGAGTAATCTGCTTGTTAAGAAGCATCTTTGTAATCTCTTGTTTAACTAATTCTATGTGAATTAGGATTCCTCAAGTGATCAGTGTGATCGGAGACTTGAGAAGACAATGGCGAGATGTCATTGTGGAAAAGTCTGAAATAGGGTCAGTAAACGTTATATTTGTTGTGACGAATCCCTGAATGTTTAGTTGTGAAATCCTAGCAGTAGATCTTGCGAGATTGGAACCTGCAAGTAAATGTTTGTTATATTCATTAAGTTGAATCCTTGAACGGTTCATTGTGTGTTAGTCACAGTTGCGATTGTGTAGGTTGTTAGTCACCGGCTGTTGCCCGTGCATCTGTAATTGAGGTTGATTATAGTGGATTAAGTCCTTGTGTTCAAGGCGATATCACCCGAGGAGGGTGGACTGGACTAGCTTGGGAATGGCTCAAGTGAACCAGGATATATCGTGTGTTCTTTACTCTTGCTTATGATATTTATTGTTTATATCTTACACTAAATTATCAGAACCTTACATAAACAAATCAGAACCTTGCATCTTAACTCTGATAAGCTTCCGCACTGCAAGTTTTGAATGATGCATATCTTATTCAGACGCTCCCTGTCATATATACCTTACGCATTGACAAGTCTGAATGCTACTTCGCCAGTCAGAGTTTCTCAATGAACTCTGATGTTCTCTTAGTGCTTTAACGATAAGAGGCGAAAAGTTTTTAAGAGTGAAAACATAATTCAACCCCCCCTCCTTTCTTGTGTCTTTCTCGCACCTTCAATTGGTATCAGAGCTCTGGTTCTGTTATTGATGAATAGCAAACACTTAACAGTGTCAGAAAAAGATCCAAATGCGGTGTGTAGAAATACTCAGGGTGAGATTTCAATCCACTTATAATTTCTGTAACAGCTCAGAAGATGACTGTGTACAAAATTGTAATCAATCGGATTACTTGAGCAAGTCACTGATTCTGGAAGTTTCGCAGTTGTCAACAACTGAATCTTCCTCACTAAAGCCTTATTGAAGATTGAAGAATCAGCTTATAAGATAGACTCATCAGATAATAAGTAGAATCTGTTGAATGCTTATCTTAGAAGATACGTTTGGATAAACAACGTATTTGCTCAAAGGTTGAATCATCAGAAAACAAGAAATCTTGTTTGCTGAAGATTATATCTTTATGAGTTTTTGAGATGTTTTCAAGAAACAAATTAGGTCCACCCTTGAATTTCTTGTTTGAAACTCATTAAGAACTTCTTCATGTAAAAAGGAACGATTGTTGTTCTATGGTTTTGAACTTCAGAACGAAGACTGCAAGAGAAGTCAGAAAACTGAAGAATTCAAACTCTTAGAAATGATTCAACATCTGAATCTTAACTGATCAAGAAGTTAAAAGATTCAATGAAGAACTGAATATTGTTTTCTTGAAAAGCTTTGCAGAAAACTGAAAGAATATTCAGGAAGAAGAAATTCAATGATTCATCAAGAATTTAATTAAGAATAAATTCTAAGTCTTGATTGAATTAACACAGATTATTGAGTTCTGTTATCTTGAGATTCTATCTCAGTTGAACCAAATATGATTGGTCAGATCACTATCTGATAATTCTCTCAGAACTTCATAAATTCGGAATCAGAAGATGTTCAACTAGAGACAAACATAGAAGTCATCGACTCGAAGCCAAAAAGAATCTAAGTCCCTGATGTTGTTCAGAATGAAGAAATCAGCTGACATTCTTTTTAGAAACAGATATGCTGTAAATCCTTGATGGACTAAATCTAAACGAGTTAGATCAGCATCACAAGAACAAGACTGTCATGCAAACTATGTCATATGTTTCACCTGATTTGATGATACTTGGTTCCAAACAAGCTTTGCATTTACTCAAGGAAACAAAGTTAGAAGATGTGTTGAGATATCAGCTAAATTATTTCAAGCACGTAACTTTTCAGAAGTTTATGTTTAAGCTAAAGAATTAGTGACCTTCTGATAATCAGTACCTCCACACTCCGAGGATTACCTTCAGAAATCAGATGATATTTCTGAACAAACAAACGAAGTGGTCATCTAAAGAGAAAAATTGATTCTAGTCTCAGACTAGAGATCCAAATCAGAGGACATCGATATTCTTCAAACGTCAGATCACTCTGAAAAAATCAGAAGCTGAATGAGGATGATCAGAAGCTCAAAGTCAAAATGAAAAGCACTCAGATAAAGGTTCACAGAAAGGATTTCAAATTCTCTAAGGTATGCTCATTCTTAACTATGACTAATTAAATAATAAGTGTAAGTTCAAACTGAAAATTGTCTAGTAGGTAAAAATATTAATGATTCAAAACCTTCTCTCTTTCCAAAAGAAATCTTTTGTCTATGTGTGCACTCAAACGTAACCTCAGTCATAACTGCAAATCTTGAAGTAATCATGACATATCTCTGAGAACATAGGCTCTTTTGAAATCATATTAAAATATTTTTTCGTACTTGATCTATGTTTTCTCTAGACTAGGCATAACTCATCCAACCTATTTATATCGCTTCTCACTGTCGAACAAATTCATACTCAAGTCCTTCTATCATAGAACCTTAAGTGTCAAAATCTCTGTGTCCATCTGCCATCATGCCTCCACTAACCTTTCTTGGAGACCAAGATCTTCTTGAAATCATTCCTGAAAAACAATTTGTAATCAATACCCCTTCTCTTTTGAGTTACATTGCTAGCAGTATAGCAGATGTGTTTTACACTCAACAATGGACTAGGTACTCCACTATGCTAGAAAAACCCATTTAAGTCAATCTGGTGAAGGATTTCTGGAAGCATGCCTTCCTTGATCATCAAGCTGGACATATCACCTCCTTTGTTCTTGAAGTTCCCATCAATATCACTCCCTTCTCAGTCACTCTAGCAATTGGATGTGAAAATGTGGGAATCTCTGTTGACTGTGACCTAAATAAGTTCTTTGTTGCTAGAAGATTTGCCTTCCTTCATAACCTCTCAACCAGATATGAACCAACAAATCCTGAAAATCTTCTACCCATTCCCAAAGCATGGTACAAACTAGTTTTGTCAAACTTCCTTCCCAGAGGAGAATACCATGACATACTAAGATTTCATGACCATCAATTCATTCATTTACTGATGAATGACTTTCAGATAAACCTACCACACACTATATTCAACTGTATCTGGAAATCCATCTCTGAGTCCAGAAACTTCACAAAGTCCTACATTCCTTATGGAAGAGTTTTGTCTGAGATTTTCTTTAGAGATGGAATTGTGGATATGATCAAAGAGAAAATTGAAGAAAATAGTCCTGAAAGCCTTCCAGAGAACTGCTTGTTGAAGACTAAATGTGAAATCTTTAGTAACTAGGAAAACTAGATCTATCTATGTTTTAACTGTGTCTGAGAAATGCATGTTCTGAATTTAAATCGTATTTGTTCTAAGTAGTTGTAACTGTGTCAGTTTGTTTTAAGTTATTTAAGGTTAATGAATTGTCAAAAACTATGTTTGTGAATCATTTTAATTAATGAAATAGCTTCCTTTTTATTAATGGTTCATAATCCTTAAAATATGAAATTAAGAAAATCAAATATCTGACAAGCTTTAATAGTAGATTGATTTTATCCTTTGAAAGATATTTGGAATATTTTTTTTGTGGCTCAAGAAACCGTCATTATTAAAATACATCAGCCCCATTTGCCACTCACAGTAGAATAGTTGTTATACATAACCGATTAATTCTTCCCCAAATTAAATTAGTAATTGCTTCGTTTTCTTTTCCCACGCAGTTACACCCTTTAGTATACCCTAAGCAATCATGACTTACCTAGGAAATAGTTAACCCAAATCTTTTGTACCGATTTAGTCATTACTCTCCACTTTTACTCGCCTATAAATAGTAGGATTTTGCTTCACCGTTAATTCATTATCAAATCTAAAATATCATCCTCCTAAAAACTCTCTCTGAAAATACAACAAAGATGATGACTTCTCAAAGAACTGGTCCAACCTTTTTAGGAAGAAAAGAAAACTTAGAAGTCATTCCTGAGAAAAGACCTAACCTATCTCGACTCAGAAACGATGGTTTAGAAATAATAAGAAGCATGCAAGCTCAGTCTTGGCAGAGTTATTACTCTCTATTGAATGGTCCCATTTTTCCTGACCTTGTTAAAGAATTCTGGAATTTTGCTAGGGTCAGCAATGATGGAAACACCATCTGGTCTGAGGTCCACTTTCACCCCATCGCTATCTCTGTCGCCTCGATAAAGATAATCACTGGATGCGTCTCCTTCGGAGTCACGATTGATAACTTTCAATCTGATTTAAGCATGGTGGAGAGGTGCAGAATCTTGTTTGATGATTCAGTTCCTTACGAACCGAACAACCCTGAGAAGCTCCTTCCTACTCCCAAAACCTGGTTCAAATTTTCCTTGACCAACCTTCGTCCACGTGCATCTGCGAGAGGAACTCTGACTCATGATGACTGAATCTTCGTCTTTCTCCTAACGTATCACGTTACGATAGACCTTCCCAAGACCATTTTTAACCACATGAGACACTCTATCAAAGTCTTAAGAAACCAGATGCATGCTTACATTCCATATGGAAGAATAATATCTGAAATAATATTGAAAGAAAAGGCCTGGGATTAATAAGCAGGCTTGGACCAGGACCTTCGCCGGCTGAAACCAGATGTGAAAGAGTGGATAATGTTGAAGAGTTTGATGATTAAGTTTTAAAACCTTGATCGTTGTTATCATGTTATGTTATGTTGATGTTATGTTCCTATTGTAATACCCCAAAATTTGCTCTTCTTTTTGGCATCATAGCATAGCATTATCATTTATCATATCATACCCATCTCATTAGCATTGCATTGCATTTAACATAGAAAAATGAAGCATAGCATCCCTCTTACCATCAAGGCATGTGATCAGGTGAAAGATGGACAATCAAGGGATCATTTAAAGCACAAAAAGGTCAAACAAGTTGCCTCAAGAAAAGCCAAGAGGTCTTTCATGTCTCATACTATCTCAATTGATCATCCACAATCTCAGGGAAGTGAGATTCAACAAGAGATTGAAACAATACATACTTCATCATGCAAGAGGTTCAAAAACTGAAGGAAAACCCTCAAAAGAGATAGCTCATTGATCCAAATCACCCTCAAATGGCATATCTCATCATCCTTTAAGAGGGTAGACAACATACTCTGAGGAATTTGAAATTGAAGACGACACTTTTTCCTCCTAACCAGAGGGGGTCAAAATTCGGGTTTCCAATAAAATCAGGGAATCTCTAATTTTTTTGGACAAGACTTGTTATCATGGTATTTTACATGTCCTTAAGTGTATGAGTGTGGAAAATTGCCTCTCAATTGGTTTTAGAAGTGGTTCAATTGGAAGAAAGATAAAAAATCAGAGAATTTGGGGCCAAGTCAAATAATCTGAGGAAAAAGTCAACTCTTGACTTTTTGAGGCCAAATTCATGAAATTCATGTTATATGTGACCAATGTGCAAAATTTGATCAAGAAACTCCAAAGGAATCATGAAAAAATTAAGATGTAGAAAGTTACCATTTTTGGATGAAGTAGGGTTACTAAAAAAGGCAAGTTCTGGCCATTTTGCATCAGAGTTTGAACCAAGGCTATTTAAAATTGAAGCATCAAATGAAAATTTCACCAGGCCAGAACAAAAGATCTTGCTTTAAGCTTCAAATCCATGTGTAGAACATCTCCATTGGATCAAAATTGAGTGAGATATGATTGATCAAAGTTGAGGCAAACTTGGGCAAAACTAGGTCATGACCAAGAATTTTCAGGTCACGCGCACATCATTTCCTCAAACAGTTGGTGTGTCAAATGTTCACTCATTTTTCATCAAGATAAAAGCTTCAAATGGAAAACTTTTCAACATCTTCAATATTGTAGTGTCATCTTCAATATTGATGTTGGGAAATTTTTGAATTGATCGAGTTATGAGTGAGTTATAGTGGTCTCAAGTTAGTGTGTTCAGACTGAAATTCCATGCACCAAGCTGCCTTGCCAACCGACCAACTGCCTTGCCTACAAACCAGTCCCAAACCTTGATGTTCCAAGTTGCTTTTCACCAATTTCCAAGCCTCAATTCAATTCAATTTTCACCCCAAACTTGTTCCATGATATCTCCTCTTTCATTTGGCATCAATACCTCTTTGTTTCATTCACAAACTAGAGAGAAATTCTTGGTCAAACCATTAAACCTTGGGCTGCTAAAAATCAGAAAAAAGAATGTTGTTGTTATTGTCATGTTTTAATCCACACGCATACAGTCCATATTCCTTTCCACTTTTAACCAAACACCTTCCTTACACTAGCTTCATCATGCTGCATCATGCATGAGAAAGGAAATGAGTTAAGACTTGTTGAGCAAGTTTCTGCTATAGCCGTGAACAACACATCACCATTCACTTTCATCAACCTCCACCCTAACAGTGTGAACCTTCATCACCATATCACCCCTCCCCTCACTCGCCCTAACTAACTTGACTCAGTTAGTTAGGGACAACTCAATTAACTTCACCTCAACTCACCTAACTCACTCACTTGACCACGGGTTAGCCCATTTAACCACACATATAAATTCACATTTCACTCACAAATTCATCCCAACTTCATTTTTTCTCATTTTTACTCCCAAAAACACTCTCATTCTCTCAACCTTCTCTGAACTTTTTCTCTTTCTCTCTGTGCACGAATTAGTCACCTTCATCCACTTCACCTCATCATCATCAATGGCACATGATTGAAGGAGATTTCAGCACAGTTCTCAAGGTTGCTTCAAGCATTTTTCAACATTGAATCTCTCTGCTCTCAAGGCAACAAGTTATATAGCATTTATTTTGCTTAGTTTGTGAAGCTCCAAGATTGAAGAAGAAGCAAGGATCTCTGGTTTTTTTTAAGAATACCTCAAAGTCTCCGATCTTCAGGTACGAGTTTCATCCATTATAGACTTAATGTGAGGTTATTTTCAGGTTCTTGCAACTTCTTATAAGCTCAAGAACTTGGCTGGCTAGTTGATAGGCCTTTAGAGGCATAGTTCAAATGTTAGGGCAAATCTTTTTCTGTTGGATTCTCTCGTATCATGAACTTTTTGTGCATTTTGTCCTTGAATTCGTGTTCTCCATTAGTTCCTCTTTCGATTGATATACATTTTGTGGATTTCTGGAGAAATCAAAGTTGCAGACGGTGGTGAGTGACCGGAGAAGGTGACCGGAGGTCCCTCTCCGGCCGGTGGACTTTATGTTAGGGTTTTATGCTCAGTTTTAATATAGACCGTTTGATGTTCATGATCGTGCGTTCCAAAACATGCCAACGCATTAAAACGCATGTGCATGTCATGTGCATCATTTCTGAACTCACTTAAACGCTGTGTGGTGTGGTGTATGGTATGGAGTGTGGTCATTCATGTACATGCGTTAGATTAGCCTACTTTGACTGTTTGTGTGACTTGACTTCATCCAATGGTTGTTATGGCTTTGACTGTGTTTGACTGAGGGTGCACAATTATTATGTGCACTGCGCGTGTAATGGACTTAAGAGATATTGCTATCCACACCCCACTTTTAAAGGCCCAAACCAATCTGAATTCATATTTGCTAGGTTGGCACCCCCATTCATATTCCATTGCATTTTATTTTTTTTCCATTTTATGCACGTTTGATTTCTAATTTTTAAAAATACCAAAAAACATTATAAAATTCCATAAAAATTCATGAGCATCACTAATACATTTAAAAAATTTTTTACATTTTTATTTCATGATTTTATGACCTTTTTGCCCCTGTTGTATAATTTTCTTTGAATTTCCATTTGTGTGTTTTCCTAATGTGACACATGATTTTGTTTAATTTGGTTCTTGATCATTAAAAATTATTTTGAGTTGCTTCTTTTTGTATTGATTCACCACTACCTTGAAGTATGTCATGTGATTTTTATTTGATTTTTTAGATCATTTTATGACATGTTTGGATGTCCATTTTCGCATCACTTTGCATGTGCATCCAATTTGACCTAAGTGTATTGTATAAAGTTTGTTTGCCTTGATTTTTATATGCTACTTTGATATGTGATTCATTTCTGATTTGTGCATCTAAAAATCATGCTTGAATAATTTTTATGAACTCATTTGATTTTTGTTTAAAACATTTCATTTGAAGCATAATAACATGTCATATCCTTGTAATATTTGTGCATGTTTACATGTTTTCTTTTGTGCATACTTGCATGATCATTTGCATATTTCAATGAACTATTCATGTGACATTATAGGTCATTGGTACACATTGTAAGTCATCATTGCATGGTCATTGTCATTTTAACTTTGTGCATCCTTAACCTGTTGTGTTTGCACTTTCTTTTGTTGAACTTCCATCTCACTTCTTCTCCTATTACCTCTTGAATGTCTTGATAATTGATTCATGAATGCTTTGAGATGTTTGTAAAGCATTTCCCATTTAGTTTCAATTCTGATCCTTGGATTATATATTCCATTCATGCATGTTTCTTCTCTTTCTTTTCATCTTTCATTTCCCTTTTCTTATGGTAACATGTTCTAATGTCATGGATGATGATTGTTGGTTGTTCACTTGAACTTGCTTGATGATAATCATTTGTTTTCCATATGATGTACATTCTGGTTGTGGTATTAGGATTTGATCTTTCATCTTATTATTTTGATCTTTATGGTGCATTAAGTGTTCTTTTGCTTCTTATATTTTTTATACATGTTTACTAATCATGTAGGGGCTTTGGTAAGTTGCAATTGAGTGTGGATAAGGAATCCACATTCAAACTTCAATCCCTTCTCTTCTACAATTCAATCTTGTATTTTTTTAAGCGCTTATGTGTTTTCTTTGAATAACTCATCACTTTCCCTTTTGAATTGCAATTCATCTTCTACTTTAGAAGTGAATTGTTTAATTCAGTTTTCCTTTAGATTTTAGGTTTAAACCTCACAAACCCTTAACACACTAGCATACTTGTATTTATTAAGTGTTTTTGTTGGTTATGAAATGAAGAAGTGTTTTTTATCTGTACCTTCAACAAGTATTGCATTTAAGTCCCTCATACAAGATCAAATGTTTAACACATGGACCCAAGATGGGCTATATGCTACACATTCTAAGATTATAAGAGAAGACCCCTTATAATCTTTTCTTCATATGAAAGGCCTAAATGCAATAAATGCCTACCTTTATTACATGTTTTAAATTTTCTTTTGAGATGAGAAGAGAGACTCAAGAGAGGAAGAAAGGTAAAATCTATGTGATCTAAGACTCAATCCTAATTGATTAGTTAAGGGAGTGATCCTAAGGGTTTGTGAGGTTTAAACCTAAAATCTAAAGGAAAACTGAATTAAACAATTCACTTCTAAAGTAGAAGATGAATTGCAATTCAAAAGGGAAAGTGATGAGTTATTCAAAGAAAACACATAAGTGCTTAACAAAATACAAGATTGAATTGTAGAAGAGAAGGGATAGAAGTTAGAATTTAAATGCAATACTTGTTGAAGGTACAGATAAAAAACACTTCTTCATTTCATAACCAACAAAAACACTTAATAAATACAAGTATGCTAGTGTGTTTGAACCTTAATAATTGGAACTAAGTGTGAGGGTCTTCTTCACCCTTAGTGTACTTTCTTACTTATTCCATCTTGGAATGTGAGAATGTACACATTCCAATGACCAAGATTTGGATACACTATCATATGCAAACAAATAAAAAACTCTTAAAAGACAAAAACAAACAATAACGTCTTTCCTTCGGGAGTTCTTTTCTCATCTTCTTCACTCATTCCGTAAGGATGCGTCATTTCCGTTCTACCGCAAACAGGTAACGCCTAAGTCTCCCTACAGCGAGCTGCAACACCTAAACTGCTGGGACGCGTACTCTGACGTTTCCACTGAAAACACAAACAATCCATCCCTAGTGAGGGGAACTACGCCGCTCTGATTCTCATGCTCCCGATGAGATACGTAGGCAGTGGGGTAGGGCCCATGCGAGCACTTCTTTTATTTTCCCTACATTTGTTTCTCGTTCCTTTTCTTTTCTTTCTCCTTTCTTTCTTTCAGTTCCTTTTCCAGTATTCTTTTCTATCACCCTTTGATTGAGACAAGCAAGCGTGGATCCCATCGGGTACGATGGACGCGAGGAGGTGCTAATACCTTCCCTTCGCGTAACCGACTCCCTTACCCTTTCTCTTGGTCGCAAGACCATGCTTTTCCTTCCCTTCAGGTTTACGCGGTGTTTCATTTCCCTCTCGTGGGATAAATACACATTGCTGGCGACTCTGTTTCGGTGCCACTTTCGCGTTTGTACTAGGATGAAAATCCCGGGAGCGACAGCTGGCGACTCTGCTGGGGACAGGTTGACCTATTGCTGGTCCATCCTAAGCGAGTCAATCCTAGCGCTTGTTTACTTTTCTTTCATTGGGTGTTTACTGTTATCTTGTATTTGCTGTTTACTGTATTTTATTCCTTGTACCATATTTACAGCATATTAGCATTTACATTTTGTATATTATACTGTGTTGCACTGTTCTGTCTGTTTACGGGATGGGATTTCTGAGGGATGAGCTCAGTACACAGGCTCGAGTATACACTTAGACTTAGAGTGGAGAGTAGTGGGACCTATGTGCCATCTGTGTACGTGGGTAATCACGAAATTCACAGCTAGACGAGGCTATCTTGGGACCCATCGTGGCGTGCGCATCTTGCGTATTCCAGGATGTCGATCTAGAGAGCTGTCGACTCTAGTGACCGATCATGAGGACCTTAGTGGAACCATCTCTCTTTAGTGGTGACAGTGGCAGACCACATTCTGTGGCAAACCCACTCGCACCGGAGGGACCACTTTGGTACTTGCATAGGATGACCTTTATTTTCTAAGGTGAGTCAGTGGACGACCTCTTTGATTGGCATAGCATTGTATCCTACGGGCTGAATGTGTTATCGCTTCTCAAACTTCTGAAACTGACAAGCCTTATTTTCTAGGAACCACATATGAGTATGGGTGGGATGTTTACAGGTTTGCAGGTAACCCAGCCTCCTACATACCTTACTTGTGATTCTATGATTGTTACCGACAGTGTATCCTATGACAGTGGTTTAAGTATTCATCTCAGATATATTGCCAGATTCAGTACAGAGACACAGTGCACACAGTTCAACACGGACACAGACACCTGGATACCTGATCACATGCCTTTTGCATTTGCATAATCATATCATAACAGGTTATGTTTGTCATTTTCAGGTACCTACCATATTGTCTGATTCCAATCATGAGTTCCCAAGAAGTTGAGGTTCAAAGGAAGAATAATGTGTCATACAAATTCCCTGATCCTAAGCTGGATTTATTGAACAAGATGATAGGCATGGCTAGTTCTGATGTTCTCAGCACTTTTCAGAAGGAATATGGAGAGCTGATTAAGATGGTCTGTGCATTCACGAAGTATGAGAAAGATGGGTTGCATACTTTCTTACAGTTCTATGAGCCATCAATGAGATGTTTCCTATTCCCTAACTATATTCTGATGCCCACTCTGGAGGAATTCTCATTTATTTTGGGAATTCCAGTCACGTCTTCCATACCATATTTTTCTGAAGGTGCTCTTATCCCCGAAGTAATTGCCGCTGTTCTACATCTGGACTTGTTTGTTGTGAAAAGTGGCCTGAGTAGACTCAAAGAAGATGAAGGATTTCATTTGGAGTTTCTTTTTCAACAAGCTCAGGAAGCTGCCAAGGCTAAAAATTAGACTACTTACAACGTTGTGTTAGCTCTTTGTATCTATGGTTTGGTGCTTTTCCCCGGTCAACCTGATTTTGTTGATATGCAAGCGATGAAAATGTTCGTTTCGAAGAATCTGATTCCTACCCTGCTAGGGGATTTTTATTACTCAGTACACTACAAAAATGAGAAGGGAAGAGGAAGTTTGGTTAGTTGTTGTACCCAGTTGTTATGTCATTGGCTCTTCAAACATTTACCTCGGACTGGTGCGTTTGTAGAAACTGCTGAGACAATGAAGTGGTCCAAGAGATTGATAGGTTTGACTGCCAATAACATTATTTGGTTTGATCCCAAATTACTGACGATAGAGCTTACTGTCAAATGTGGAAGTTTTTCGAATGTGCCTCTACTTGGAAGAAGAGGTGGGATTAATTATAATCCGGTATTGGCAGTTAGACAATTTGGATATGCTTCGAAAAATCCTCCTGCTGATGAAGAGATTAGTGCTTCTCTGTTTTTCGTGGGAACCAAGAATGAAAGAGTGCCAGAATTACTAAATGCTTGGAAATTTAGGCAAAGAGAGGGAAGGTTGACTTTCGGCAAAGGAGACTGTAGATCGTACCCTGACTACGATGCTTGGATTGAGATGAAGGTCAAAAAGCTGTTGCTACCCTTTTCCCGAGAAGTTCTCTTATGTCCAGATCAACATTCCATGGTACCGGTTGAAGAGTACGAGAAATTGAAGAAAATGGTCAGGGAGTTGCAGATAGAGAACTCTGGAAAGAGCATATGTCTTCAGAAAGCTTTAGCTGACAACAAAGATTTAGAGAAGAGAGCGTTGAAAGCAGAAAAAACCCTGGCAGACAAAGAAGAAGACTTTGATGACAGAGCTCGATACTTCCGGAAGCTTACCTTGGGAGCTGATGATATTAGTCAGGCTCATAAGGCTACAAAACAGGCGTTAGCCCGAAGTAAGGATTCGTTAGCTAAACTCCGTCAAGCTTGGGATGAAGTCAGAATTGAGAATTCTGAATTGCTGACCCAGTTAAAAGATAAAGATGAAGAGCTGAAGAAAGCACATGTAGAAAGAAGAAAGTATCGAGAAGATCTTGGCAAAAGTCAAGAACAGGTAAGGAATGCTGAAGATAAACTGAGAATCGCCAACAAAGAGCTTGAAGATGTCACAGCAGAGCTGAAACTGGTTAAAATTCAAGATGGAATCAAGAGGCGCAAAGGAGCCAATGAAGATGAAGCTTTGCTGATGCACATGGGCTCATTATCTGATGCGCTGGAGAAAAGGGACGTCATGATCAAAGAGCTGATTGAGAAGCCACATCATCAGCGTACCTGCATCCTGTTTGAAGAGATTAAGTATTCCAACCAGAAGCTGAAGGATGTAGAGCTGTCGGATTAGTGATTTTTGTCATTTCTTTGTAATTTGTAATGGTTACCATCAGAATTGTTGATGGATCCAGTTGATTGCTTGTTTCTTGTTTTGTTGTTGAAACTATGACAAACGTGCTCGAAAGTTTTCGGAAATTTGTATGAAATGAGCTATTTTTGTTCACAATTTCTGGTCTTCAGATATATGTGAGGTGATATCTGTACACTAGCACACTACAAAATCACTATTTTTGGTCATCAGATATTTGTGATTGGTGTACGTGAATATCTCTTCATGGCAAAACTCAGTAATCATGACTTCTGGTCTTCAAGAATTCGTGGTTACGATTGGAATCAGGATATGAAAAGTATCTTGAAATGACAAATATAACTTGGCATTTGCATTTGCATTTCATTTTGCATTGCAGGTTTTATTTCTTTTGCAGGCGCCTGCTAACCTTTATTTGGTTTTCAGGCACGATAACTGATACCCAGTTCACCGATATTCTACCCGACGCAATCAAGCAAGAGTCATGGAGCAAGTTCAGACTGAATTAGCTGATTTGAGGGGAAGGATGGAACAGTTCATGAACCTTATGCAGGGGATTGCTCAAGGTCAACAGGAGCTGAGAACTGGTCAAGAAAACATGAGGATTGGACAAGAAACTATGAGAACCACTATCCAGAGGCTGGAAACTGAAATCCCAAATCGCAGCGTACGCACTCCTCCTGTTGGCACAATCCCTGCTGGTGGGGTACATCTGGGATTTGATAACAATGAGGATGGTCAGGAAGACCAGTTCACTGCATTCAACAATGACATGGGTTTCTACAATGACGACCGGAAGTATGAAGGGTTGGATGAAAGACTCAAGGCTATTGAGAGCGAAAATCCTCTGGGAATTGATGTAGAAGACATGGGTCTCGTACAGGGTGTGCGACTCCCTCCCAAGTTCAAGCTTCCTGCTTTGGATAAGTACAACAGCAGTACCTGTCCCAAAACATATTTGCAAGCTTACAATCACAAGATTGCCGCTTACACCGAGGACCAAAAGCTCTGGATGTATTTTTTCTAGGATAGCCTGTCAGGCGCCTCCCTGGAATGGTACATTAAGCTAGACAGGGTTCATATAAGGAGTTGGAAAGATTTGTGCGCAGCGTTTCTAAAACAGTATCAATATAATCTGGACATGGCACCTAATCGTACTCAATTGCAGAGTATGACTCAGGATAATAAGGAGGGCTTTAAGCAGTACGCACAGAGATGGAGAGAATTGGCTGCTCGAGTTCAACCACCTTTGGGTGATCGTGAGATGGCTGATATGTTCATGAGCACACTTCAAGGGACGTATTTGGATAGACTTGCTGCATGTCCTTCCACGGGGTTTGTCGATATCGTCGTTGCCGGGGAACGAATAGAAAGTCTGCTGAAATTAGGTAAAATTCAAGATGTCAGTGGGACTGGCGCTGCAAGTTCAAAGAAACCCTTTGCTAATGGGCCAAGGAAAAGAGAAGGGGAGTCCAGTGTTGTGCATAGAGGAGCTGGCAGAGGCAGGAATCAATCCTATCATCAGGTGGACGCTGTAACTATTCTGGTTCCAGCAGGACAGCTAGCTCCAGATCAGCAAGCTCGACCCCGATTCCAGACTAATAGAACAAGGGACCGTAAGTTTGATCCCTTGCCTATGACATATGTTGCTTTGTTACCACAATTGCTTAAAGAGAAGTTGGTTGAACTTAGAACTATGAGGCCGTCAGATACTGGAAGGTTGCCTCAAAATTATGATGCCAATGTTCGATGTGAATTTCATTCTGGTGCGCCAGTTCACTCGATAGAAAAGTGCTGGACTTTTCAACATAAGGTTCAGGACCTGATTGACGCAAAAGCTATTAATTTCTCCAAGCCCTCGAATGTTCGTGATAATCCAATGCCTAATCATGGAGATGCAGGCGTGCATGCTATTTCTGATGGTGAGAAGCTGAATTTAATTACTGATGTTAATTTGGTAAAAACCCCGCTGTTGATTGTAAAAGAACGTTTGTTAAAAGGGAAAGTATTTCCTGGATGTGCCTCTGATTGCGAGGATTGTTCAAAACAAATTAATGGCTGCAGTAAGTTGAAAGTTGGACTGCAGGATCTTATGGACGAAGGAAGACTTCAGTTTGATAAGATAGAGAAGGAGAAAGATGTTTCTGCCGTTACCATTTACTATAATCCAGTTGAGATACAGGTGCCTGTTGAAGCTCCTGTTGCTATCATCGTGCCCGAGAGGCCGAGACCAGTTACGATTATAGTTCCTGAACCGGCTGCTTATGTGTCCAATAGGGCAGTTCCATGGCAATATGGAACTGATACTCATCAAGGAGGAAGCCGACAGAGAGTAGAGGTTGTCGGTACCAGTGTTGAAAATGTCAGTGGACCAAGTGGTTTCACTAGGAGTGGTCGACTGTTTGCTCCCCATACTCTAAGGAATGATAAAGAGGCTGAAGCCGCTGCAAGAGCAAAAGGAAAACAGGTTATTGATGACAAGGTGCCTGCTCAGGAAGAGGACCCTAAAGTCAATTTTGATAATGATGTTGAGGAATTTATGAGGGTTATCAAAAAGAGCGACTACAAGATAATTGACCAGCTCAATCAGACACCCTCTAAAATCTCGATATTATCCCTGCTAATGAGTTCAGATGCACACCGGGCTGCTTTGTTGAAGGTTCTGAATATGGCATATGTTCCCCAAGAGATTACAGCGAATCAGTTGGAGGGAGTAATTTCTAATGTGAATGTGAGCCACGGGTTGGGGTTTACGAATAGGGATTTGACTCCAGATGGCCGTAATCACAACAAGGCGTTGCACACCACACTTGAATGCAAAGGAGCTGTTTTGTCGCATGTGCTGGTTGATACAGGTTCTTCCTTGAATGTGTTACCTAAAAAGGCCCTGATGAAAATCGAAGTAGATGGATTGGTTCTGAGGCCCAGCGATCTGATTGTGAGAGCTTTCGATGGATCCCAAAGATCAGTGTTTGGGGAGGTCGAACTACCAATACAGGTTGGTCCACATATATTCAAGACGATCTTTCATGTTATGGACATTCAACCCGCTTATAGCTGTTTGTTGGGCCGACCTTGGATTCACGCAGCGGGCGCAGTTACCTCCACGCTTCATCAGAAGCTCAAGTATGTGTTCGAGGGTCAAGTGGTTACTGTTTGCAGCGAGGAAGATATATTCGTGAGTCATCTATCCACTTTTAAATATGTGGAAATGGATGGAGAAATTCATGAAACCCTGTGCCAGTCTTTCGAAGCCCTGAATATCAATAACTTACCAGAATCTACTGCAGCCGCAGTGGCGTCGAATGTGCCAGGTGGGCCGAGTGCATCAATAGCGTCCTACAAGCAGGCTAGAGAAGTGGTCGAAAGCGGGAATGCCCAGGGTTGGGGTAAGGCTATTGACGTGTTTGTGAAAGAAGATAAGTTTGGCATTGGATACCAGCCGGGCCGGATGCCAGTTCCTCGATTCCGTGGGCCAATCAGCTTCAACAGTGGAGGAATCATCAATCCCAATCAGTCCTGCTCAGTAATAGAAGATGGTGCTGAAAGCTCAGATTATCTGGATAGATGGGTATATGCACTGGCTCCGGGCGAGGCGTTGCAAAATTGGTCTAGTGAAGAAATCGTTCATGTTGTTCACCATTCAGAGTAATAATTCTTGTCTTTCATAATGCATGAAATCCCGCACTCTGCCCAAGGTGTGAGGATCCATTTGTAGGGCCACCATATTTTCTCAAATAATGTTCAAATATCAATAAAAGGACGTTTTTGTTTACAAATTTGTGTTCCTTTATTCTTTCTTTATTTTTTATTTTTTATTTTTGCACAAAGAAAATAAAAAAAAATGATAATGCATTTTCTTTTCTTTTGTTTTCAAGCAAAAATAATCTAAAATAAAGCATAAATCCAATCATGCAGACTTGATTATGTGAATTCCTCTGAAAATGGTTCTGTTATGCCCACGTATGATTTCGACAATCCGATCTATCAAGCCGAGGAAGAAAGTGATGAAGACTATGAACTCCCGGAAGAGTTGGCTAGATTGTTGAAATAGGAAGAGAAGACCATTCAGCCGCATCAGAAAGCTCTTGAGATCATCAATATTGGGTCAGAGGAAAGCAAGAAAGAGATCAAGATTGGTGTGAGTCTGCGGGCTGATGTAAAGCAAGAGCTGATAGTCATGCTACGTGAATACGTTGACATCTTTGCTTGGTCATACCAAGATATGCCAGGTTTAGATACGGACATAGTTGTGCATAGACTACCATTGAAAGAAGACTGCCCACCGGTCAAGCAAAAGCTGCGCAGAACAAAACCGAAGATGGCTTTGAAGATCAAGGAAGAGGTACAGAAACAGTTGGATGCAGGTTTTCTGGCGGTGACCAACTATCCTCCTTGGGTGGCCAATATAGTACCGGTGCCGAAGAAAGATGGAAAAGTTAGAATGTGTGTGGATTACAGAGATCTCAATAGGGCGAGCCCTAAAGATGACTTTCCACTCCCTCATATTGATGTGCTGGTTGATAATACCGCTCAGTTTTCAGTGTTCTCATTTATGGATGGATTCTCCGGGTACAATCAGATAAAGATGGCGCCTGAGGACATGGAGAAGACGACATTCATTACCCCGTGGGGTACCTTCTGTTACAAAGTAATGCCTTTTGGGTTGAAAAACGCAGGGGCAACTTATCAAAGAGCAATGGTGACGTTATTCCACGATCTAATTCATAAAGAGATCGAGTGTTATGTGGATGATATGATTGCTAAATCAAAGACAGAAGAGGAACATCTGATTAACTTGAAGAAGCTATTTGAGAGGTTGAGGAAATTCAGGTTGAGACTGAATCCTAACAAATGTACTTTCAGCGTGCGGTCTGGGAAATTGCTTGGTTTCATTGTCAGTGAAAAAGGGATAGAGGTTGATCCTGCTAAAGTGAAAGCTATACAAGATATGCCTGTACGAGAAATGAGAAAGAAATTTGCGGCTTTCTAGGGAGATTGAACTACATTTCAAGGTCCATATCTCACCTAACTGCTACCTGCGAACCGATTTTCAAAATGCTAAGAAAAGATCAAACGGTCAGGTGGAATGATGATTGTCAAAATGCTTTCGATAAAATAAAAAGAAATTTGCAAGAACCTCCGATTTTGATACCTCCAGTTTAAGGGAGACCGCTGATTATGTACTTGACAGTGCTCGAAGGATCCATGGGTTGTGTTCTCGGTCAACACAACGAGACGGGTAAGAAAGAACACGATATCTACTACCTGAGCAAGAAATTTACAGATTATGAATCGCGTTATTCAATGCTTGAGAAGACATGTTGTGCACTCGCATGGGCCGCCAAGCGATTGAGACAATACATGATCACACATACAACCTTGTTGATCTCAAAATTGGATCCGGTCAAGTATATTTTTGAGAAACTAGCGCTTACAGGCAGAGTTGCAAGGTGGCAGATGGTACTGACAGAGTACGATATTCAATTTACTTCGCAAAAAGCAATCAAAGGAAGTATACTGTCAGATTATCTGGCACAACAGCCTCTTGATGATTACCAGCCCATGAGATTTGATTTCCCTGATGAGGACATCATGTTTCTCAAAGCGAAAGACTGCGAGGAACCACTTCTGGAGGAGGGGCCCGACCCTGAATCCAAATGGAGTTTGATGTTTGATGGGGCGGTTAATATGAATGGGTGCGGAGTTGGTGCAGTTCTCATTACGCCAGAAGGTGTTCACATGCCCTTCACTGCCCGAGTAACCTTCGGGTGTACCAACAATGAAGCAGAATACGAAGCTTGCATACTAGGTATTGAGGAAGCTATTGACTTACGAATCAAGACCCTCGATATCTTTGGTGATTCAGCACTGGTAATCAATCAAGTAAAGGGAACTTGGCACACACATCAGCAGAATTTGATTCCGTATAGAGATTATACGAGGAGATTGCTGACATTCTTTACAACTGTCAAGTTGTACCATGTTCCCAGAGATGAAAATAAGTTTGCAGACGCCTTGGCCACTATCTCTTCAATGATCAAAGTGCATGGTTGGAACTTTGTGCCCAGGATTGATGTATCTCGTCTTGATAGGTCTGCTTTTGTGTTTGAGGTTGATGCAGTGTCTGACGATAAGCCTTGGTACCATGACATTAAATGCTTCTTGG
Source organism: Lathyrus tuberosus (assembly GCA_022829125.1). Taxonomy (NCBI): domain Eukaryota; kingdom Viridiplantae; phylum Streptophyta; class Magnoliopsida; order Fabales; family Fabaceae; genus Lathyrus; species Lathyrus tuberosus. Next base: position 1,210,759 of record JALAZF010000280.1, read on the forward strand.
AAAAACAATAATACCCGCCTGGGGCATCTTCCAATAATAAGAAGACATTAAGAAGGCTAGCCGGTAGTTTCTTCTTGAATAAAGATGGCGTGCTGTATAAGAGAAATTTTGACACGGTTCTGCTCAGATGCGTGGATAGACACGAGGCAGACCTGTTGATGATTGAAGTGCACGAAGGCTCTTTCGGTACCCATGCCGGAGGACATGCGATGGCTAAGAAATTGTTGAGATTGGGGTATTATTGGTTGACAATGGAGTCAGATTGCTGCAAGTATGCCCGCAAGTGCCACAAATGCCAGGTCTATGCAGACAAAGTACATGTTCCTCCCAATCCGTTGAGTATCATGTCCTCTCCGTGGCCCTTTGCAATGTGGGGCATTGATATGATAGGGAAAATTGAGCCTACTGCTTCAAACGGCCATCGTTTCATCTTGGTCGCCATTGATTACTTCACTAAATGGGTTGAAGCAGCATCTTATGCCAATGTCACTAAGCAAGTGGTGGCTCGTTTCTTGAAACGAGATATCATTTGTCGATATGGAGTTCCCGAAAGAATCATTACTGATAATGGTTCTAATTTGAATAATAAGATGATGGCTGAACTATGCCGGGACTTCAAAATCGAACATCACAATTCTTCTCCGTACCGCCCGAAGATGAATGGCGCGGTCGAAGCGGCCAACAAAAATATCAAGAAGATTGTGCAGAAGATGGTTGTCACGTACAAAGATTGGCATGAGATGTTACCACTTGCTTTGCATGGGTATCGAACATCCGTCCGCACGTCCACTGGGGCAACACCATACTCACTTGTATACGGAATAGAGGCAGTTCTACCGGTAGAAGTTGAGATCCCCTCTCTCCGAGTATTAATGGACGTTAAGCTGGATGAAACTGAATGGGTACGAGCCAGATTTGACCAGCTGAGCCTTATTGAGGAGAAGCGATTAACAGCAGTATGTCATGGCCAGCTATATCAGCGCAGAATGAAGAGGGCATTCAATCAAAAGGTTAGACCCCAAGTCTACAAGGTAGGAGATGTGGTAATCAAGAGAATACTTCCTCCGAGTATAGATCACAGGGGCAAATGGACTCCTAAATATGAAGGTCCATTCGTGGTTAAAAAGGTTTTCTCAGGTGGAGCCTTATTGCTGACGACCATGGATGGTGAAGACTTTTCATCCCCTGTTAATTCATATGCAGTTAAAAAATACTTCGTATAAAGAGACCCGCTGGATAAAAAAAAAGAGAAAAAAAATCCAGGCAAAAAAGGGCATCCCGGTGAACCAAAAACAGAATAAAGGTCCGGGCAAAAATTAGGGATATAATTGAAAAGAATGGTACACCCGGTAAGTTGAAAACCCGAAAGGGCAACTTAGGCAAAAATGGGTATCCCGGTGGATTGAAAACCTGAAAAGGCGATCCACGTAAAAGAGGGATTAATGCGAATGACTGTAGTCTGAATTAATCTGTACGTTCTCTACTCTTCAACGAACTGGCAGAATTCCAAAGGAGGAATTGGTCCGACCACGAGCCTCCGAAGGCGAACATAATCAAGAAAGTTGGAATACATACTGGCTATAACAGAATCAGAAATCAGTTGGAATCCAATTTCCGCATTATCATTAGGATAGATTTCTTTTCTCAATTTTATGGCAATCGCCTCTTTCAGGGGTTTGTTTCCGATTGTAAATTCGCCGATTTTGGCATTTCATCAATAAAATTGAATATTCAGTCACGAGCTTTCATTTTCATTCTACTGTTTTGTTTGCAAAAACGTCTGATTTTTTATAATAAAACATTACTTTGAAAATATCTTGGCCTTGCAAAACATGCACAAAGACAATACAAATTACTTTGCTTGTTGGACAACCTTGGATGGTGGACTCAAAAGACCACGCAATATCCTGGGGCATGTGCATATTCTTTTTTTATTGCAGGTAATGAGTACGATCGACCCAAGCAGCACGAAAGTTATTCTCTCAGCACAATCGACAGATATTTGCTTTGACTTGATACTGTTGTATCTTATTAAGTCGATTCTTCCATTCAAGAGCTCCCACCAAGTTTCGTGACGGCAACGGCAGTCGAAGATGGAATTCTTCTGTGTTGATGACGGTTATTAATGCAGTGAACGCTCCAGGTCAATAACGAGTGCCAACCCTCTGGTACCTTGCAGACGATGTGAAGGGTAGTTCAAGGCAAAGTGTTCGTATAAGAGTTTGAAAACGCTTAGTTTTCTATAAAATCCTCTTAAGAGACGAAACTTTTAGTACTAACATCCCTTGTGGAGTTTACTTTTGGCAGGATGTACCAGCAAGTGGTGGTATCATATCTCCCGCAGGTTTCAGCATGTGAAATTTGTCAAAGAATAATCCCCAGCGGAGTTGTTGACTCTCCCGAGCATGGGGCATTTTGAATTTCCCCAGCAAAAGATATTCCCGATCTATTATCCCCAGTAAAGTTTGAAGACGTTGGGTCTTCTGTAAAATCCTCTCAAAAGGCATTCCCCAGCAAGGTTTAAAGAGATCGACAGAATCTTTCCTTTAGCAAGGTGCCGGCCAACGACATTACTTAGCAAGTGGTACAATTTTCAGCAATGTCCATTTGCAATCCAAAGTAGTCCAATTTATTTTTGGCATGCAGACGGTTTGTTCATATTATTCCATCATGTGGGATGATGATAAACAGCTATATTCTCAGCAAAGTCCACCCTCAGTGTGGCCAGCCAGTAGTCATCTGGCGTCGTTCAAAAAGACATTATTAAAGTCCACCCTCAGTGTGGCCAGCCAGTAGTCGTCTGGCTTCGTTCAAAAAGACATTATTAAAGTCCACCCTCAGTGTGGCCAGCCAGTAGTCGTCTGGCTTCGTTCAAAAAGACGTTATTAAAGTCCACCCTCAGTTTGGCCAGCCAGTAGTCGTCTGGCTTCATTCAAAAAGACGTTATTAAAGTCCACCCTTAGTGTGGCCAGCCAGTAGTCGTCTGGCTTCGTTCAAAAAGACGTTATTAAAGTCCACCCGCAGTGTGGCCAGCCAGTAGTCGTCTGGCGTCGTTCAAAAAGACATTATTAAAGTCTACCCTCAGTGTGGCCAGCCAGTAGTCATCTGGCGTTGTACAAAAGACGTTTTCCAAGTCCATCCATAGTGTTGCAACCAGTAGTCGTCTGGCGTCATTCAAAAGACAGAGCTCTCCGACAACGTTCATTTGAAGATTCAATCCAGCAGTGTCATGGGGTTTATATCCCTTTTCTTCTTCATCATCCAGAGCAAATTTTTTGGTTATATTTAGTATTCAATCACTATATACCTTGAAAGTCTGAAAGCATTCGCTTTCAGGCATTCAGGTCTACAGCGTTTGAATAGGGGCAGCTGTAATACCCCAAAATTTGCTCTTCTTTTTGGCATCATAGCATAGCATTATCATTTATCATATCATACCCATCTCATTAGCATTGCATTGCATTTAACATAGAAAAATGAAGCATAGCATCCCTCTTACCATCAAGGCATGTGATCAGGTGAAAGATGGACAATCAAGGGATCATTCAAAGCACAAAAAGGTCAAATAAGTTGCCTCAAGAAAAGCCAACAGGTCTTTCATGTCTCATACTATCTCAATTGATCATCCACAATCTCAGGGAAGTGAGATTCAACAAGAGATTGAAACAATACATACTTCATCATGCAAGAGGTTCAAAAACTGAAGGAAAACCCTCAAAAGAGATAGCTCATTGATCCAAATCACCCTCAAATGGCATATCTCATCATCCTTTAAGAGGGTAGACAACATACTCTGAGGAATTTGAAATTGAAGACGGCACTTTTCCCTCCTAACCAGAGGGGGTCAAAATTAGGGTTTCCAATAAAATCAGGGAATCTCTGATTTTTTTGGACAAGACTTGTTATCATGGTATTTTACATGTCCTTAAGTGTATGAGTGTGGAAAATTTCCTCTCAATTGGTTTTAGAAGTGGTTCAATTGGAAGAAAGATAAAAAATCAGAGAATTTGGGCCCAAGTCAAATAATCTGAGGAAAAAGTCAACTCTTGACTTTTTGAGGCCAAATTCATGAAATTCATGTTATATGTGACCAATGTGCAAAATTTGATCAAGAAACTCCAAAGGAATCATGAAAAAATTAAGATGTAGAAAGTTGCCATTTTTGGATGAAGTAGGGTTACTAAAAAAGGCAAGTTCTGGCCATTTTGCATCAGAGTTTGAACCAAGGCTATTTAAAATTGAAGCATCAAATGAAAATTTCACCAGGCCAGAACAAAAGATCTTGCTTTAAGCTTCAAATCCATGTGTAGAACATCTCCATTGGATCAAAATTGAGTGAGATATGATTGATCAAAGTTGAGGCAAACTTGGGCAAAACTAGGTCATGACCAAGAATTTTCAGGTCACGCGCACATCATTTCCTCAAACAGTTGGTGTGTCAAATGTTCACTCATTTTTCATCAAGATAAAAGCTTCAAATGGAAAACTTTTCAACATCTTCAATATTGTAGTGTCATCTTCAATATTGATGTTGGGAAATTTTTGAATTGATCAAGTTATGAGTGAGTTATAGTGGTCTCAAGTTAGTGTGTTCAGACTGAAATTCCATGCACCAAGCTGCCTTGCCAACCGACCAACTGCCTTGCCTACAAACCAGTCCCAAACCTTGATGTTCCAAGTTGCTTTTCACCAATTTCCAAGCCTCAATTCAATTCAATTTTCACCCCAAACTTGTTCCATGATATCTCCTCTTTCATTTGGCATCAATACCTCTTTGTTTCATTCACAAACTAGAGAGAAATTCTTGGTCAAACCATTAAACCTTGGGCTGCTAAAAATCAGAAAAAAGAATGTTGTTGTTATTGTCATGTTTTAATCCACACGCATACAGTCCATATTCCTTTCCACTTTTAACCAAACACCTTCCTTACACTAGCTTCATCATGCTGCATCATGCATGAGAAAGGAAATGAGTTAAGACTTGCTGAGCAAGTTTCTGCTACAGCCGTGAACAACACATCACCATTCACTTTCATCAACCTCCACCCTAACAGTGTGAACCTTCATCACCATATCACCCCTCCCCTCACTCGCCCTAACTAACTTGACTCAGTTAGTTAGGGACAACTCAATTAACTTCACCTCAACTCACCTAACTCACTCACTTGACCACGGGTTAGCCCATTTAACCACACATATAAATTCACATTTCACTCACAAATTCATCCCAACTTCATTTTTTCTCATTTTTACTCCCAAAAACACTCTCATTCTCTCAACCTTCTCTGAACTTTTTCTCTTTCTCTCTGTGCATGAATTAGTCACCTTCATCCACTTCACCTCATCATCATCAATGGCACATGATTGAAGGAGATTTCAGCACAGTTCTCAAGGTTGCTTCAAGCATTTTTCAACATTGAATCTCTCTGCTCTCAAGGCAACAAGTTATATAGCATTTATTTTGCTTAGTTTGTGAAGTTCCAAGATTGAAGAAGAAGCAAGGATCTCTGGAGAAATCAAAGTTGCAGACGGTGGTGAGTGACCGGAGAAGGTGACCGGAGGTCCCTCTCCGGCCGGTGGACTTTATGTTAGGGTTTTATGCTCAATTTTAATATGGACTGTTTGATGTTCATGATCGTGCGTTCCAAAACATGCCAACGCATTAAAACGCATGTGCATGTCATGTGCATCATTTTTGAACTCACTTAAACGCTGTGTGGTGTGGTGTATGGTATGGAGTGTGGTCATTCATGTACATGCGTTAGATTAGCCTACTTTGACTATTTGTGTGACTTGACTTCATCCAATGGTTGTTATGGCTTTGACTATGCTTGACTGAGGGTGCACAATTATTATGTGCACTGCGCGTGTAATGGACTTAAGACATATTGCTATCCACACCCCACTTTTAAAGGCCCAAACCAATCTGAACTCATATTTGCTATGTTGGCACCCCCATTCATATTCCATTGCATTTTATTTTTTTTCCATTTTATGCACGTTTGATTTCTAATTTTTAAAAATACCAAACAACATTATAAAATTCCATAAAAATTCATGAGCATCATTAATATAGTTAGAAAATTTTTGACATTTTGATTTCATGATTTTATAACCTTTTTGCCCCTGTTGCACAATTTTATTTGAATTTCCATTTGTGTGCTTTCCTAATGTGACACATGATTTTGTTTAATTTGGTTCTTGATCATTAAAAATTGTTTTGAGTTGCTTCTTTTTGTATTGATTCACCACTGCCTTGAAGTATGTCATGTGATTTTTATTTGATTTTTTAGATCATTTTATGACATGTTTGGATGTCCATTTTCACATCACTTTGCATGTGCATCCAATTTGACCTAAATGTATTGTATAAAGTTTGTTTGCCTTGATTTTTATATGCTACTTTGATATGTGATTCATTTCTGATTTGTGCATCTCAAAATCATGCTTGAATAATTTTCATGAACTCATTTGATTTTTTTTTAAACATTTCATTTGAAGCATAATAACATGTCATATCCTTGTAATATTTGTGCATGTTTACATGTTTTCTTTTGTGCATACTTGCATGATCATTTGCATATTTCAATGAGCTATTCATGTGACATTATATGTCATTGGTTCACATTGTAAGTCATCATTGCATGGTCATTGTCATTTGAACTTTGTGCATCCTTAACCTGTTGTGTTTGCACTTTCTTTTGTTGAACTTCCATCTCACTTCTTCTCCTATTACCTCTTGAATGTCTTGATAATTGATTCATGAATGCTTTGAGATGTTTGTAAAGCATTTCCCATTTAGTTTCAATTCTGATCCTTGGATTATATATTCCATTCATGCATGTTTCTTCTCTTTCTTTTCATCTTTCATTTCCCTTTTCTTATGGTAACATGTTCTAATGTCATGGATGATGATTGTTGGTTGTTCACTTGAACTTGCTTGATGATAATCATTTGTTTTCCATATGATGTACATTCTGGTTGTGGTATTAGGATTTGATCTTTCATCTTATTCTTTTGATCTTTATGGTGCATTAAGTGTTCTTTTGCTTCTTATATTTTTTATACATGTTTACTAATCATGTAGGGGCTTTGGTAAGTTGCAATTGAGTGTGGATAAGGAATCCACATTCAAACTTCTATCCCTTCTCTTCTACAATTCAATCTTGTATTTTGTTAAGCACTTATGTGTTTTCTTTGAATAACTCATCACTTTCCCTTTTGAATTGCAATTCATCTTCTACTTTAGAAGTGAATTGTTTAATTCAGTTTTCCTTTAGATTTTAGGTTTAAACCTCACAAACCCTTAGGATCACTCCCTTAACTAATCAATTAGGATTGAGTCTTAGATCACATAGATTTTACCTTTCTTCCTCTCTTGAGTCTCTCTTCTCATCTCAAAAGAAAAGTTAAAACATGTAATAAAGGTAGGCATTTATTGCATTTAGGCCTTTCATATGAAGAAAAGATTATAAGGGGTCTTCTCTTATAATCTTAGAATGTGTAGCATATAGCCCATCTTGGGTCCATGTGTTAAACATTTGATCTTGTATGAGGGACTTAAATGCAATACTTGTTGAAGGTACAGATAAAAAACACTTCTTCATTTCATAACCAACAAAAACACTTAATAAATACAAGTATGCTAGTGTGTTTGAACCTTAATAATTGGAACTAAGTGTGAGGGTCTTCTTCACCCTTAGTGTACTTTCTTACTTATTTCATCTTGGAATGTGAGAATGTACACATTCCAATGACCAAGATTTGGATACACTATCATATGCAAACAAATAAAAAACTCTTAAAAGACAAAAACAAACAATAACGTCTTTCCTTCGGGAGTTCTTTTCTCATCTTCTTCACTCATTCCGTAAGGATGCGTCATTTCCGTTCTACCGCAAACAGGTAACGCCTAAGTCTCCCTACAGCGAGCTGCAACACCTAAACTGCTGGGACGCATACTCTGACGTTTCCACTAAAAAACACAAACAATCCATCCCTAGTGAGGGGAACTACGTCGCTCTGATTCTCATGCTCCCGATGAGATACGTAGGTAGTGGGGTAGGGCCCATGCGAGCACTTCTTTTATTTTCCCTACATTTGTTTCTCGTTCCTTTTCTTTTCTTTCTCCTTTCTTTCTTTCAGTTCCTTTTCCAGTATTCTTTTCGATCACCCTTTGATTGAGACAAGCAAGCGTGGATCCCATCGGGTACGATGGACGCGAGGGGGTGCTAATACCTTCCCTTCGCGTAACCGACTCCCTTACCCTTTCTCTTGGTCGCAAGACCATGCTTTTCCTTCCCTTCAGGTTTACGCGGTGTTTCCTTTCCCTCTCATGGGATAAATACACATTGTTGGTGACTTTGTTTCGGTGCCACTTTCGCGTTTGTACTAGGATGAAAATCCCGGGAGCGACACCTAGCTCATTCTCTGCTACCTGTAGTTCCAAAGCAATTAATCAATGAAAATGCTTAAGGTTGATCTCTGAATGAATGTTCATTTTCATAGTCATAACACTTAAAATGCTTAACTTTTAACTCTGAACTAATTAGGACTTTGAAGAGTCTATGTTTTGGATTTAATGAAATATCTTTTGAAATTATTCTATGTTAAACTGTTCATTATCATATTGGTTATGTTCTAAATGCTTATATGCTCAAACTTTTTGATGATGTCAAAAGAGGGGAGAAATAGAAATATGATTTTGATAGAAATAGAATGCAATAGAAATATGATTCTGATAGAAATAGAATGTAAACTCAAACAAGTAAATCAATCATATAAAATACGTTTTCTACTAACGTTTGTTGTTTGATGTTTAACCGAGGAACTCTAAACAAGTTCACTAGGCATTCTCAGAACGGGTTAAGAAAGAAGAACTCTGATAGAAGTTCTTATGAACTGTTTGTTCATATAATTGAAGTTGTACACTTCGTGAACATGTGTTCAGAATCAGATTTACCCAGTACTGTTCAGAAGTTGAGAATTGTCTGAAAGTCAAAGTTATCGTGATTTTCGTTTCATTTTGTTCAGAAGCTGTAAGCTGTCTAAGAATATGATATTCAGAACATAAGAATAAGAAGACGGAAAGCTCTGAAAGCAGTCAAGACAAAGTCTACATCTCAAGATGCTCTTCAGAAGAACTGTGCAAATCAGAAGTCAAAGACTGTCTGAATATCTGGATTGAAGATCTAAGAAGAAGTAGTTCTGATTTTAACCAAGAACCAACTAAAAATAAATGATTTGGTATCAGACTAAATCTACATTTGGTAATCAGACTCAGTATATAAAGATTGGTATCAGACTCAGTCTGTAGTGATATCAATCAGAGCTAAGCTGTGAAATGGTTTCAAATACCGTCACTGGTATCAATTTCAACACACTAAGGAAATACCCTTCAAGTGGTATAAGAAGAATACCTTCAGTTGGTATTAGACTCAACATACTCTGGTATCAGACTCAGCACATGTTTTGGTATCAAACGAAGAGTCAGATCACATTTGTACCAGTTTTAGAATCATGCGTTGATTGATCACTAAATTAACCTTCCATTAGTATCTGATCAAGAATCAAGCTTTGATAAACCACTGAGTTGTGACAGTAACAAGGTTCTGAGATGAAGGCATGTGTTCGAAGTCAAACTCTGAAAAGTCATGATCTATTGGTGAATTAAAATTAATATATCTGAATTACGATTCTGAAGATCCCAATATTTGACTTATGGAAACTAAGGGGAGACTACCCAGAAGATTCAATTGTTAAAATCCATAATCTTCATCAATTCTGAAACTCAGGGGGAGTTTCTTAAAGACAGTGTCTGTTTCTGATAAATAGCGAGGCTATGTTATTAGATAAGAACTGTTCTGGTTCTGTGCTAAAATGATTCTGCTAAAAAGTAAAAAATGCTTCAGATGTCTCTGAAGATTATGAGCTCTTATACGACGTACAAAGGAACTAAGTTATAAAGATCTGAAGACGGAAGTTTTGATGAACTAGTCCAGATGCTGAAGACTTTTGTCTCCTTAAAGACAAGATAGAGAAGTATTCCTTTCTATTCTTTGTTCTGGAAACTCAAATTGTTATTTTGTGAGTCTTTGGATCATCTAAGATTCTAGATAATCACAGATAAAATTTTGGGGATAACACATTTAGGGGGAGCTGTTGTTCCGGACTCTGAATATGTTTAGTTTTGGTGATTACCTTGTATAAAATGTTCAATCAAAATACATGGTTTTGTCATCATCAAAAAGGGGGAGATTGTTAGAGCAAGAGTTGTCTCTGCAAGTCGTCTCTATGTTTTGATGATAACAATGGTATTTGTGAAAAAACCATTTTATGTTCTAACGTGTGTTGTGTGCAGATCATAATCATAGAAGATATCAGATCCAACAAGCACCAGCCAAACGTGCGTAATTGATTATATGCAAAGTTACTATGTGTGACACAAGTCGCAAGAAGCAAGTATGCTTCTGTATCTGATCATAATCAGTCAGATCCAAGGATGCTGATATTGCTGTTGCAGCTCTTGTGGATGCTCTCTGAGAGTAGTTATGATTCTGAAGATAGCGAAGCTTCTGAAGAGATAATCTTCTAGAGAACCGAAGTGCTGAAGATTCCAATGACTTGAAGTTCTGAAGGCTGAAGGCTCTGAAGACCAAGTGCAGAAAGACTCTGAAGACTTATGTGTTCTGAAGATTATGGTTCTAAAGGTCAAGTGCTGAAGACTCTGAAGACAGATTCCTAAGGGACAAGCTCTGAAGTTTCGGAAGACTTGAAGCAGTAAAGGATAACGGATTTAAAGACAAGTGCTGAAGTTTTGAAGGTTGATCCCTAATGGACGACTTCCAAAGACTGAAGACTTGAAGTTTCAGATATCCTGTTTTGAAGTCTCTACTGATGCTTCAATTAATTACTATCAGAAGCCTCTGAATATTTGAAGACAAATGTTACTGTTAGCAATGACTATACACCGCTCTAAAAGACCAATCCCATCACTTCTACAGTAAAAAGAAGATATGGTAGTACAACATTAATCATTGCATAACGACTCTTTTCAAATGGTCAAAAGCTCTCCAACGGCTATATTTTACTGGACTATTTAAAGAAAGGAGTAATCGCTTCTGAAGGTGTCGGTGGTGAATCGATCAAGTTGAAGTTGATGTAATGATAGCCACAACAATGAGTTCTCATTGCAACACTTAATATCCAAAGCTATCACCATTTACATACGACCATTGTTGTTGACGCTCAAGATCATAAATCTACAAAACAACAACAATTGAAACAGAAGCTGTTGATGAAGAAGACAACATTGCAAATCAGTCAAGTCATCAACCACCTTCTCGTTTGAGCTACATTGAAGATTTGAAGCAAGGAGTTGTTGCTCAAAGCTTGCTTAACCAAGAAGACGAAGAAGAAGAAGATCTACAAGATGTCATCAACTGTCAAATCAACATACATCTTTGTAGTTTCTTAAGATAGCAAGGAGCTGTTGCTCACATCTTGCTTGAACACTTGCGTGTTCATTTGTACTTAAACTTAGGAGTAATCTACTTGTTAAGAAGCATCTTTGTAATCTCCTGTTTAACTAATTCTATGTGAATTAGGATTCCTCGAGTGATCAGTGTGATCGGAGACTTGAGAAGACAATGGCGAGATGTCATTGTGGAAAAGCCTGAAATAGGGTCAGTAAACGTTATATTCGTTGCGACGAATCCCTGAACGTTTAGCTGTGAAATCCTAGCAGTAGATCTTGCGAGATTGGAACCTGCAGGTCAATGTTCGTTATATTCATTAAGTTGAATCCCTGAACGGTTCATTGTGTGTTAGTCACAGCTGCGGTTGTGCAGGTTGTTAGTCACCGACTGTTGGCCGTGCATCTGTAATCGAGATTGATTATAGTGGATTAAGTCATTGTGTTCAAGGCGAAATCACCTAAGGAAGGTGGACTGGACTAGCTTGGGAATGGCTCAAGTGAACCAGGATATATCGTGTGTTCTTAACTCTTGCTTATGCTATTTATTATTTATGTCTTACACTAAATTATCAGAACCTTACATAAACAAATCAGAACCTTGCATCTTAACTCTGATAAGCTTCCGCACTGCAAGTTTTGAATGATACATATCTTATTTAGACTCTCCCTGTCATATATGCCTTACGCATTGACAAGTCTGAATGCTACTTCGCCAGTCAGAGTTTCTCAATGAACTCTGATGTTCTCTTAGTGCTTTAACGATAAGAGGCAAAAAGTTTTTAATAGTGAAAACACAATTCAAACCCTCCTTTATTGTGTCTTTCTCGCACCTTCAATCTCATCATACTCTCGTTGAAGCTCTTGTTGGAGATAAACTAGTCTTTCTTAATTTATTCTCTCTAAAGAGCATTGGATACCCCTGAGTCTCTTCTTAATGTTGTGTTTTATTTTGCCGATATTCCTAAATTTTCCTTATTAACAAGGATAGAATCGTGTTTCACATTTTGAAGACAAGTTACAATTCCATCTGGGCATTTCCCCTAAGCAATATGCACTGTATTGGAGTACTTTGGGTGAGTGATCCAAGCTTCCTCAAACCTAAATGGACACTTCCCGTAGTCTTGGAAGGGAAGGTCACACCTAATGAGAAAGGGTTTGTGATCATACTGAAATTTACTCAACACCTCAACATATGCATTATGGAAAGCCATGCGCCAAGCAACGTCAACTACAACCCTATCTAGCTTGCGAAAGACCATTCAATTACTTGTACGAGGTTTATTCCAAGTGAATTTCCCACCAGTCATGTCTACTTCAACTAAATTAAATTTATCATTGATATTCAACAAAGTATCTATCCTAGAATGATTAAAATTACCTCCGTTTTGTTCACTCCGGTGAATGATGTCGTTAAAGTCTCTAATCAGCATCCAAGGACCATCAACATTGTTCCTCTAGTTAATGAGGTAGAGTCACAGGTCAAGACAAAAAGTGTATACAAGAATAACATAAATTCCAATTACATACCAAGAGGAAGTTCCCAATGATAGCTTGATAGTAATTGTATCCATAAAGACATCATGCAAGATAATTATAATGTTACTACCAATCTGCTTTAATACCCAAATTCCCCCTAGTCAACCGAACACATCCACCTAATGAAAACTCACATATCCAGCTCTATCCCCAAAATATTTGGTCTTATGAAAACCAACGTGTGTTTCGATAACAATTAAAAATGTTAGAGAGTGTTTTCTAATTAATTACATTATATGCCTTTTAACCTTATTATTAGAGGCTCCTTAGATATTCCACGAGAGCACAATGAATTTTTTGAAATCTAACATAATTATTCAATTTGATGGAGGTGACAAAGCAATTCTTGGACACGAAACAACTTATGTAGCTGACTCCCATTCAATTCGATTTTTGCAAACAACTTCTTTTTGAGTTGCACCCTTATCCATATCTCATTGGTTATTTCCATCTTCCTGACTTGCTCTCAGTTTAAAATGTGGAATGTTGTATCGTGCGATGGTCTCCAAACCCAAATTTACTATAGGAAGCATTGAGGTGTATTTATAAGTACTAGGCACACCCTTTTGTGCTAGGAAGGAATTAAAAGTAAGCCTAATTTTGTGTAAAGATCCACTAAGTGGGTCCCCTTTGCGTGTTGGCTGACACGCGTTTATGGTGGGTCCATTCTTATCAAATCGGTGTTTCTTGGAAGATATATCACGTTGAAAGTGTCCAGCAATTTTGCTTTTAGCATTTATTTCTTTTAAGAAAACATCAATCCCCTTGATTAGAACTCCTCGGATCTCTAGGCGCATTATTGGATAAGGATTTCCCTTGACCATAACTGACTTTTTTATTGTATTTTTTCCTCTGCACCACTAGCCAATCACCGTGAACTACATTTATTTCTCCAATTTTTTTGCTAAAATTTTAGCGATATCATTGCCCACTTCCTAATGCAATCCCGTTAGACTTTGCTCATGGACAATATTAATTTCCAGCGGACCTCTTGATTGCTTCACCATAGGAACGACTTGCTGCATCATATTATCTGGTGTTTTCTTCTAATCACGAGTGTGATGTCCATAACAAACACAACTGAAGTAAATCATGTGAAGACCTTCATACTGCACGTTGTACCGTTGACCATAAACATTAACCTTTCCAACATGTTGATTAGTTTCAAGTAAATTTGATCCATAATATTAAAATTTTAAAATAATTTTTTCTTAATACTAGGGTATGCCTCTTGCAAAAGAAAATAGGTTAAATATTTTTTTAAAAAAAGGTCATTAAATTACATGAGTGTGCCCTTTCTTTGTTGATAATATATGGGCCATTACTTTTTGAAATTTATATCTAAATAACCACTCTATTCAAATAAGTTCCCATAATAACCATCATTTTCACCTATTTTTCAAAGTAACCCACTTTCAAATAATTTTTTTTTGAATCGATGAGTTGTTGCCAGACAAATTGGCGACTTCAATTAGAAATTAAGTTGTGGCACCAATTGAATTGGTGACTGCAGTGGTGTTCCCAATCCACTTGCCGACTGCATGCATGGGTTAAACACTAGCGCCAATTTAACTTACGCATGTGTGTTGTATTATTTTTTTTAATATAAATAGAGATGCCTTCTACCATTTACTCCATACCTTTTCTCATATTCTTTTTATCATTTCTTCTTATCTTTTCTTCACTAGTTCTATCATGATTGTTAAAAGAAATGGGCATGTATGTTTTTCGGCAACGAAGCCTCCGATGAAAATGCATTTTTGGAACATCCAAAATTTCAAACATCTTGAAAGGAGTTTGAAAAGTTGGTTAGATTGAGAGATTAATGATGGGGAAAAATTAGAAGTATCAAGAGGCTTGTTTTGTACATCTCAATTACATATGACAATAATGTTATATAGTGTATGTGGGTGCGAGTTAAAGATGACAATGATGTTAGGGATATGTTATTTGCACCAAATGATATTATTTTGATTATTGTAATCTCTTAGACATGTTGTGGTGTTAAGTCTTTTTATTTCTTTTTTGTGTTGTAGTTTTAGGCGTGTTTATGTTTGTGTGTTGTTTGTTTTAGGCGTGTTTATGTTCGTGTGCTATTTGTTTTAGGTGTATTCAAGTTCAAGTTTGTCACATGTTAAGGCAAACATTATACATGACTTGGAGGTAATGGCACTTGATGATCGTCATCTTCAATGGTGTTCAACAAATAATCGACCTGTGTCTCACTTTCTTCTTCTTTATTATCAACGACGTCGACTTCTGCTTCAGATTCAACTTGATCAATTATCTGAGATTATTGATATGGAAGAGTTTGTTGGAGTAAAGTATACAACTCAATATAATTGAAACCAGAATGTTCGTGACTAACAAACATATTTTCAACATCTTCATTGTCTTGAACCTTTAGCGAATAAAATTTAACGTGAATGTTTAAAAAAATGGATTTTAATATATAATTTGTGATACAAGACCAAACCCTAGTTTTGATTCTATTCCATTTTTCAAATGCAAGAAATTTGAATTTCTATTGATTATAAATCTGGCAATTTAGGTGTTTCGAAAACTAAATCCAAATACATCAAAGGCATATGCCTATCCGTTGTAGTGAGCATTAATAATGTATTTGGGTGCATAAGACATGGCTTAAGTATTTGGTGTGAAATTGGTTAGATTGTTCTGAACTTGGTTTAAATTGATCTGAACTTGGGTTGTCATGCAACTTTAATATACATGAAGTTTTTCAACCACTTTATTTAGACTCACCAACTCAATTGGCGATTTCTTTGAAATTTACAATGTCGTCGCCAGTTCATTTGGTGTTAGTGTTAACCATGTGGGAGTTTTGCGCAACCTGCGTAGCATGCATGTCAATCCTGCATGCCTACTCTACATGAAGCTTGTGCAATCTGCAAACCCCATAAAGTCTACGTCATCTCTAGTCCAGTCCAATTGGCGCTAGTACTTGCTTTTTGAATGTCGTCTCCAATTGACACGACGATAGTGTACTGCGTGATGCAAACCGAATGTAAACCAATTAATATTTATATGGCTTGGTACAGATCGGTTGCAATTGGGTTTGTCTCCGAAGGTAGATATTTATACGACCAAAGCTAAAACACTTACACACAAGAAGTTTCAACGCCCAACCCCCCACAAAATTACCAGGCCACTCACTCACCACCCCAACTCAACAAAACTACTGACCAACAAACACTCAAACCCACAACCAATACATGTCAGACACCTAACCACAAAACCAAGAGCATACTCCATACCACCACCAACATGATGCTTGTTATCAAAACACTCAACATCCATATGTCCCTAACACACTATCCTACCATAGCCAAATCGCACAAGGAACATATATCACCAACACTTCCTCCTACCATAGCCAATATGCCCAAACGTCACAAAACCAAGACATGCAACAAACATGGGTTTACCAAACACCACAATAATCATTTATTCATTTGTCGAACGAATTATTCACACCAATGTTGCCCTTCAATCGTCTAGACCACACACCAATAACCCCATCAACACAGCCTAACTACTCTAGCATGGGTCACGAACTCAGTTACGACAGCGCGTCAATGCACCCAAGACTATTTAAAAATGCAATAACTTATTAGATAATCTAGTGATAGTGATGTTCCTGAGACCTCAAATCTTCAAACACCTAGTGTAAATAAACCATAAATGCAATGAGTTAGGGTAGTTAGGATGTGTGGAACTGAGGGCCAGTATGACCAACTCAATCGTCCTTGCTAGTGTTAATTTTATTTTCATATGTAAAAGTAATTTAAATTAAATATGAATATTTACTATTTAGTTTTTTATATAATTTTTATTTTTGTAAAATAAAAAACAATGCACACAGGTGTCCGTTGAATTGCTCTAATATTTAACCCATGCATGGAACAATCGTCAATTGACGACATCACTTGATTTCTAATTGAAATTGTCAAATCGCTTGACAATAGTTATTGGATTTTAATTTTGATAAAACATTTAACAAAATTACTAATAGATATTACAATGACTCATACACATATGATATGATCAACCATATGCATATATAAGCGATGTATAACCGGCCTCTGACTCAATATCAAAGTCAATCATAACTTTAATATTTTTAAATATTTTTTCCATCTCACAATGAATGATATATTTAAAATAAAAAAATGTTTTTAAATAAATGATTTATTTTAATTTTTAATATATATATTTTTTAATTTTACATTTTAATTAATATTACTTTCACTATTTTTAATATATAATAAGGACATTTTAATAAAAATATCATTTTCTTTTTTATTTTATTTTTTTTCTTAATTTATGTAAAATAGTTAACTGAGTTGTTCGTATTTGTAACTGTAAAATGTGGACTAGATCACCCCAATGTTGTATAAATGTCCACGTGCAACAACTTAGTGTTTTGAAAATACTAAATAGACTTCAAGCGAAGAGATACACACCATATTAAATATGGTTCCCTTAATTTGCAATAATATATAATTAACAATTAAAATTGTTTTAATTGAATTTCAAATTAATTTGCATTTAAGATTAATTTATAATACGTTTATAATCCATTTATAATGATAAATTAATTTTATATTTTAAAATCTTTTAAAACGTGTTTTCTAATTTCATAAAAAAAAATATTTTCAGAATAATTTAAAAAAAAGATTTTTTTTCTATTTTTGAAAAGAAAAATTCATATTCAGAAAAAAATTATATTTTTTATTTTTTGGAATAAAAAAATTATATTTTTTCAGTTTTTTAAAATATTTTTTATTTAAAAAAAAAAAAGATTTTTCTAGTTAAAAATTCAAATTTTTTGCTTTAGAATATTTTTTTTATTTTCTAAACATATTTTTTATTTTTTATTTTCTGAATAAAAAATAATTTTTTATTTTCAAATTTTATTTAAATTATGATTTTTTTTTATATTTTTCAAAAGAAAAAAATATAAGTTTTTCGGAAACAAGTGAATTTTCTACCAAAATACCCCATTTTTTGAAAAAAAAAATTCTCAAAATAACCCATTTTTCAAACTATTTTTCAAAGTACCCCACTTTGGGGTACTGATTAAAAGCAAGTGTCAAATGAATTGGCGACCCTTCACAAAGGTTATGTATTGTCGCCAATTGGATTGGAGACAACATATGGTGTTGTCAATCCAATTGGCGACCCAGTGTAAAAGCTACAAGGGTGTCGCTAATTCAACTGGAGACATGCTTGAAAGTGAATTTTTTTCTATAAATAGAGGTGTTCTGATAATTTATTTCCACAGCTCATCTCATATCTTTGTATTATTGTTAACATGTATCATCGCCGCTACGGGAAAGTCATCTATTCGAGAGAGAAGCCTCTGATGGACATGCTGTTTTGGAACATTAAAAGTTTCAACTAACTAAAGAGGGAGCTGAATCGGTGGTTAGAAAGAGACATTCCTGAAGGGAAAAAAATAAGAATTATCGAGAGACATGATCGCCTGCGTATGTGGGTTCGCGTTAAGACTGACAATGATGCGAGAGAAGTGATGGTTGGATCGAATGACATCAGTTTAATTGTTGTAATCAGTTAGAAATGTTTTGTTTTTCTGTTCCATTATCTGTTGTATGTGTTGTCTGTTGTATGTGTTGTATGTTGTTAACATTGTTATAACAAAAACTCATTAATATATGAAAATATAAGGTTACAACAATTGAAAGGAGAAACTAAATTATGTCGCAGAGGTTGCTCCGACATTGGGACAATTTTTCCGATTGTGTCCTGGGTTGACGACATATACTGCATAATCTTATCATTTTATCAGCAGTATCAATTTGTATTCTTATACGCGTGGTGTTTGGGTGTCCTTTTTTCTTTCTTCGCATCTCATCATTGTGCCAAACTATGTCCCCTTGGTATGGAGGCCAATATTTCTCCATTGGTAGCACTGCGAAGCCTTCGTTGTAGACATTCATAACTTTAATGGCCTTGTAAACATCAGATAGATGGCTATAAGCATCTTGACGAGCATGTGCGCATGCTGCAATGTCATGTGAGCAAGGTACACAGAAAGCCTGGTACTTGCCACAGTCACACCAACATCTGTTTAGTCTGACAACATAGGATAAATTTGGCCTCCCCTCATTATGGTCCATTGTTTCCTGTACACTGAAAGTTTGCCTATGATGGTCAAAGACAATAACTGCATGTGTGCTGGCTTTGATAGTATCCTCTTTCATCACTTTCATTATGCTTTCACTCAATAATTGACCCGACATTAACACTGCACTCCATCTTTCACCTCTTGTTGCAAAAAGTGATGCCAACCTATAATAGGTTGATCTCAACAATGCGGTGATTGAAAGGTTTCTAATTCCTTTGAAGACATCGTTCATGGATTCCACAAGGTTTTTTGTCATGTGGCCCCAGCGACATCCACCGTCAAAACCCTTTGTTCACTTGTCCAATGGAATGTTATCCAACCACCTTCCCCCTCTGCATTTGACATCCTAATTTCGTTAAGGTAGTATTGAAATGATGGTTGAGTTAGAGCATACCCTGCATTCACAACTTTTTTGCGAAGGTTCTTGTCTTTGATTGCACGCATGAAGTTTTGTACAATGTGTCTAATGCAATATACATGGGTATAAGGAGGATTATGCCACCCGTTATCATGGTTATTGTAAGCACTCTCAATAGCAGCATGCCTGTCTGAAATCAAACAGAGATTGGCTTGTGGAGCCACATGTGTTCTGAGATTCTTAAGGAAGAAACTCCAAGCAGCAGTGGTCACGCCTTCAACCAGAGCAAAGGCTATGAGAAAGACATTATTGTTGTCGTCTTGTGCAACAACCATAAGCAAGGTGCCCTTGTATTTTTCGTAGAGCCATGTTCCATCAATTTGAATAATAGGTTTGCAGAATGCAAAACCTTTTATGCATGGTTGAAACAACTAAAAGAGTCGGTGAAATATGGAATTTCCATCAACAATAGTTCCATCTAGCCTACATGTTGGCACTGTCTGCATGATTGCAATAGTCCCCGGTGTGTATGTCTTAAGTGCTACCAAAAATCACAGTAATTCTTTGTAAGAATCCTCTCAGTTTCCAAAGACCTGTTCAACAGCCTTTGTCCTTGCAATCCACGCCTTCTTGTACGAGGGCGTATAATTATACAGCATTACGATATGAGAGATTATTATACTCATATTCACCGATGAATTCTTGTTAACAAGCGGCAAAATGTCTTGACATATCAATTTTGCACTTAGTTTTTGGTGATCCTGAACAATATTTGTGCCAGTGTAACTGTGATGTGGCTTTATGGAAGCTATCTTCCAAGAATCACTTCTCTTCCTGTAAGACGCAACAAGCCGAAACTTGTAAAGTGAATTACGACAAATAATGACATACCTTCTCGAATCATTTCGATGTACATTGAAATCAACATAGTTATCCATGTGATATTTTTCAATGGCTCGTACACATTCTTCCTTGGTACGAAACTTGTCTCCCACTTTTAATTCATTCTCTGACCGCATATACAGGTTGTAAAACATATCCAAGGATCTCTGATCGTCTTGCAAGTCCAAATCTGTCATATGTTGAGGCAGACAGTATAAGTGATATGGAGGTATTGGCAATTGTTCGTCATCTTCAATGGTGCTGTTCAACAATTGATCGACCAGCGGCTCGCTTCCTTCTTCTTCGTCATCAACAACGTTGACCTCCGGTTCGGTTTCATCTGAGTATTCCATTTCGGTTTCATCCGAGTCTGCACCTTCTGATTGATTGATGATCTGAGACTGTTGAGATGGAATATTTTGTTGGAGTAATGTATACAACTCAATATAGTCGAAACCAGAATGTTCGTGACTAACAAATATATTTTCAACATCTTCATAGTCTCGCACTTTAAGTAGATAAAATTTAACGTGGTTGGTTTAAAAAAACTGTGGTTTGATATATAATTTGTGATATAGGACCAAACCCTAATTTTGATTCCGATCTATATTTGAAATGCAAGAAACTTGTGTTTCTATTGATTGTGAATCAGACAACATCGGTGTTTTGAAAACGCATCGGTGATTGTCACTAGTATCATAAACATTTAATCAGCTATGATGTCTCTATTGACAATGGGTGAAACGCATAAAGGCACTGTCGCTAATATCGAGAATTATGTAAGTGTTATTTTCTTTATTGACAATGTGTAAATGTGTACGTGTTAATTTTATTTCTAAATTGACAATGTGTTATTGTATCTGTTTGTTTTTTCGTAGGATGTCTCTAGGTTTCGTCCTCGTGCCCATGAATACGTTGCCCCCAACGAATTAATTGTACCCTATATTGAGCTCGCCGGTTTTGGACATGTAAGCAAAATCATGTCTTACTCGGTTGATGCAAAGTTTATACTAGCTTTACAAGGGAGATGGCACTTAGAGACACACACCTTCTTTTTACCAACTGATGAATGTACTGTGACGTTAGAGGGTATGTACATGTTACTCGGTTTGCGTATTGATGGTAAGGAGGTCAGTGGACCAACAAACATTGATGGTTTAATTTGTGAGGAACTTTTGGTTGTTGACTTGCTAGATGATAGCTCAAGAGGCCAAGGTATCTTACTTTCGCGTCTCAAAGCATGGTACAACAGTTTAATATTAGATGAATAATCTACCGAAGAAATTAAAATAATAAAAACCAGGTGTTATTTTATCCTTTTACTTGGTTTATTTTTATTTCCTGAAGGTACAGGTTCTTCTATGCACGTTATGTATTTACCCTGATTGAGAAACCTAGATAAAACAAGAGAATATAGTTGGGGTTCCGCTTGTCTGTCTTATTTGTATAGCTCTTTGTGTAAGTGCGCCAAAAAAAACACATCTAAATTTTATGGTTGCGCCATTTTGCTCCAAGCATGGGGTTGATCTAGATTGTCATCCCTAGCGCTCGTCAACCACAACAACTTTTCATTCCCGTATGCACAAAAGTAAGTTAATAACTTAATATTAGTTAATTCACCTTACTAATTATTATGTCTAACTAATAGAATTTGAACTTTTTGTTGTTTAGATGGTCGGCTCGGGGTATGAGTTACAATAGATGTCCTAGACATTGTATCATTCAATACCGCAATTTCTTGGATCACCTTACACCTGGAGATTTAATGCCTCTAAAAAGGTCAATTTATTTTTTATATCACCCATTTTATGATCTAATATTTTTCTCTTCTTCAGTTCATTTGGCGTCCATATCTAAACATGGAACATCTACATGAAGTTAGTGAGGAAGATGCAACCGTTTGGATTGCATGTGTGCCGATCATCAGATTCACCACTATAGAGATGCACCACAGTGACAATGTCAAACTACAGTTCGAAATGCATCAAAACATCTCAGATCCCCCGGTTGACCTCGATAAATGGCATCTAAAAAAGTTAATGATCAATGGGACTATCCCGACTAGAAGGATTTTGCTAAATCTTAGCGTCGTAAATGGATGAACCGCCACGCCCATGTCTTGCGTGACCCGATTGCGACTGGGGTTATCTTCGAAGAGAGGTATCTATACGACCCATGATAAACCACCTACACACAAGAAGCTTCAACGTCTAACCCATCGGGAAATTATCGGCCATGTTACTCACAACCCCTACCCAACAGAACTACTAACTCACTAACACACAAACCCACCATCCAAACATGTCAAACACCCAACCACAATACCAAGAGCGTCCCCTATATTATCTCCAACAAAATGACTATTATCAAGAAACCCAATATGACTATGCCCCCAACACAACATCAAGATATAGCCAAAATGAGAGTACATCATACCATAGCCATAACGCCCAAACATCTTTCCATAGCCAAAATGCTCAGACATCATACCCTAGCCAACACACACAAACATCCCAACAACCTTATAGATTTCAAACACCAATACCATTTCAACCTTTCACCAACAAAGCATTCACACCAATGTCCCCTTCAATCGTCCAGGTCGCACACTAATGACCCCTTCACCACATCTGAACTACTCTGGCATGGGTCGCACACTCAGTTTCAACACACAAGACCTCATGGAAATGCAAGAAATTCTTAGGGAATCAATTGGGATGTTCTTGAGACTTCAACTCCTCAAACACCTGGAATGAATCAACAACGATGGGAACGAGTGCAATAAGGGGAACGAGTGAAACGAGTGAGGGTGTCTAAGGGATGTGGAACCGGTGGCCGATATGACCAACCCGGTCGCGAACATTAGTTTATGTAATATTATTTTTAATTAATTATTAATGTTATTTATTTTTGTTAAAGAATTACACAATGCACCATGTCTCCAAATGCATTAGTGACACCATAGAAGGTTAAATACTCTGCCGCCAATTGGATTGGCAACACCATATGGTGTCTCCAATCCAATTTGCGACACCACTTAGGCCCAATAAGCAGTCGCCAATTGACATGGTGCCCCCTCTCTATCACACCCCCAAAGTGGGGTACTTTGAGAAATAAACTGAAAAGTGGGTTATTTTGCGATTTTTTTTTTAAAAGTGGGTCATTTTGGTAAAAATCTCGAAACAAGTATGTTTTTTATTTTTTCAGAATAAAAATTATTTTTTATTTTTATAATATGAATATATATATATATATATATATATATATATATATATATATATATATATATATATATATATATATATATATATATTTTTTTTTTTTTTTTTTTTAAATTATGTTTATAAATTTTTGAAATAAAAAATTTATAAAAAAAAGTGTTTTCAAATTTTTTGATTTTTTATTGTAAAAATATTTTTTATTTTTAGAAATTTTTTTTTCAAATTTTTTCCATAATTTTTTTTTGTTTTCACTCACTTATTTTCCTTCTTGTTTTATCATAAACTATTTCATATAATTAAATCAATTTATATAAAAAAAGCTGGTTCTGAAATGATTCTAAACTAAATTAAAATTATTTAAATTAAATTGTTCAGTATATTAACTATTTAAGTAATTTAATATTTTTATGGTGCAATTCAATTCAGTTTAATAATATAATTTCATTAGCTATAATTTGTGTGTGTGTGTGTGTGTGTGTGTGTGTGCGCGCGCGCGCGTGTGTGTGTGTGGGCGCGCGCGCGCATGTGTGTGTGTGTGTGTGTGTGTTTAATTCATTAGCTAAGCACAAATACACTTTTTTAGTTAATTTAATTAAATAGTAGAGCCTTTATGATCATTTAAAAGTGTGTGTGTGATTTTCATTAGTAAATTCAATAGATAATCTAATACCTTAATAAAATTCAAACACAATGAGCTTTCAAACTTTTTGTCTTTCACAACTCTAAAGCTTTAGGTTCCTTGCTACATTATCTTTGACTTTAGCACTTCATTGGAATCATGAATTTTCTTTTCGATGAGGCTTAAGATAAATCTTCATGATAACCACAATCATTAGACAAACAACTTGATCATAGATGTTCATTGACTCCATCGGAATACAGGCCTTGCCTTTTAATGCCTCTCAAGATTCTATTCAACCCCTTCATTAACCTTAGGATACTTTGTTCTCCTTTGAAAACATATCCTTTCTTGTAGAATTCACCAAGAGAAATCAAATTTCTCATAAGATCAGGTGCATACCTAACATCAGTCAATAGCCTTATTGACTTATCATGGTGTTTGAATCTGTTAGATCCAATTCCTGCAATCTCTTGCACGCTCTATTATTTCCCAGTAGCATTGATCCACCATCTTGATCACATACTTTCTCAAACACGTCTTTGTTTGGAGTCACGTGCCAAGTACAACCAGAATCCATAATCCGCTCCTTGCTAGAGTCGTTGCTTGAAACTACTAGAACATCAGATGATTCATAATCTTCTTGCACAATGGTTGTATTACCATTATCCTTTCCACCATGATTATTCGAGTTTACTCCACACACCCGCTGCCTTCTTCTCCTTCGAGACCTGCCGGAGAACCTTATCACGAAGGCTCAATATGATAGCATTATGGGCTTTTTCGATCATCGTCATCTTCTTACACTACTACAAAATATACCTTCGGTAATATAATACTACTACGGTTATGCTTTCCACCGTTGTAATATTACAAACTGGATGCGTCTGATATATATTTTTTTGAAAGTTATTTAATCACGGTTGAGATAAACAACCGTGGTTATAAAATAAGTGTTACAAGCTTCGAATCCTAGCAACTAATTTTTTTTCTTCATTTTTCCTATTACAAAAAGCGCGTGTCATTTATGTTCATAAATAAACAAAAAATTGAAAACTATTTAACCACGGTTTTACTATCCAACCGTTGTAATAAGATCTACATTTCACTGTGGTTGAATATAATGACCATGGTCAAAAGTTTTCCTGATAAATTTAAAACAAAACAAATTCATTAGTTCCTACATAACATTCCCTAATAGAATTAGCGAAGTAGAGACGACACCAATAGCGGAATCTTCATCTTCATAATCTTCGTTCATTTGAATCTTCATTCTTGATAATCTTCACTATCTTCATTCTTAGTCTCTTCCTCTTCGAAGTACAATATGTTTCGTGCAAACTTCACTCTCTTCCTCATCTTCCTAATTCTTGATAATCTTCATTCTTGTTTAATTTTATGGTTTGTTTCGTGCAAAGTTCATATGCTTTATGTTTTGTTGTTGGATTTAGCAGTGAACAAAAATATTATAACTTTGCTACAATGGATATCCATATGCTTAATGTAATACCCCAAATTTGTAAGAATATTTATTTAATTTATTTAAATATAATATTCGTGATTTTTGGTGAATTTTGGTGGTTTGGGCTATGTGTGGAATTTTGTGGAGTTTTGGTTATTTATTTAAATAATAGTATATAATATGGAATATATTAGTATTATTATTAATCTAAATAATATTAGATGAATTAAGGGTAAGGTGGACTTTTGAGGAGGATTAGTGAGGGTAAATTGGGAAAATCCCATTTTAGAAGCCCAAGAGTAGGTTTAACAAAAAGGAGAGTTTGAGAATGGGATTCATTTTGTTAGACCGTGAAAAGAAGGAAAGAAGACGAGAGCTCTGAGGAAAAAGGAAAAGGCAAGGATTCGAGAAGGTTCCCAAAGACTCGATGGAGAAAGCTCTGAATCGACAATCTAAGGTATGGGGAGTATTGCCTTTCATTGTTTTCAATATAGGGATTTGATGTGTTTAAAGCGGATTGTTGGGGGTTTATGAGGGTTTATGGGTTTATGAGTAAATTGGTGATTTAGGTGTTATTTTTGTGGATTGATGATGAATATGAAGGATGGAATTGATTTGGATAAAAGTAGGCCTTCAAGGCTAAACCTTCTGTTGATGATATGTGGGATCTTGTATGGGGAAGGGATTTATGAGGTTTATGAGAATCTTGAGAGTTTGTGAAGGTTTAGGTGATTTTGAGTTAGGATAGTGAAATTATTCGACCTAATAGTCGTAGGTTTTATGCCTTTGATTTCCATGATTGCCTTAGGAAGGTTTTGGGGATGTTTTGGGGTGAATTGAGGTTGAACCCGTAAGAATTTAGTGGTCAGAAGTGCTACTGATGCGTAGCTGCGATTGCAGGAAATCACACGTTCGTACAGCGAACGAATCCTTCACAAGGCGAACCTTCGCCCCAGATTTGCTGGGCGAATAGCGCAGCGAATGCGCGATACTTTTGTTCTGTGATACTGAGATGAAATTGAGAATGACCTTTGAGTTTCCAAAGCGAACTTTCCAGCGAGTAGCTCGCTAGGCGAATGAGGGTGGCGAGGTGAGACAGAAGGGGGAATTCTCTGGTTTTTGTATGTGATTCTGGGATTCGCTGGAAGCTCGCAAAGCGAACATCCTAGCGAACTAGTTCGCACATCGAACTTTGTAGCGAACGGCTGCTGTTCGCGAACCTTGTTTTATGTTTCTTGTGCTGTCTTGACGTTAGAGCTGTGATTATTCTGATGATTTACCATGATGTTATTGATGGTTATGAGATGATGATGTCATGATGTTTTGATGAGTAATTGATGATCTGAATTACTATGAGTTTATTGATGATTATGAACTGTTTATACATGATTTTGAAGGTTAATTGATGGTATGAATTACCATGATGTATATTGACGTTATGAGCTGCGTATATGTGATGTTCGATGATTAAATGACGATGTGAATGGCCATGAGTTATATTGATTGTGAGATGATGATGCATGACTATTTTGATGTGAATTTCCATGAGTTGTATTGATGATTATAAGATGATGATGCATGATGTTTTGCTGAATGAATGATGATATGATGAGATTGTGATGAATGATGATGCATGTAATGACTTGTGTTGATGATGATGATTATGACGCTGTGTATCATGCATTCATAGCATTACAGTGATGTTAGACTTCGGTCTATTGTGGCTTTCATCCCATTGTGTGGATGTGAGGTGGTTTTGACGTGCTCCGGTTCTTGTGTAGAATCGATCATAATGACGGGGATCTTTGAAGGGTGATGACCTAGTGTCCATCGATTGGTACCACATGCATGAGTCTTGTTGTGCATTGCATTTATTTGGCATTGATGTAATTTATGATGTCGTGATATTTGATGTTTGCCTTTGTGATGACCCTGATGATGTTGTATATGATGATGATGCCATTTTATGCATATCCTATTTTTATATTGATTATAATGAATTGTGATTACTCACCCTGCCTGTTTGAATGTTGCCTCCACATGGGTAACGTGCAGGTGATCAGGATTAGCCGCGGATGCCTTCGAGGCTTTTGGAGTTTATTTTGCTTTTGGTCGATGTAGAGGGTCTTGCTCTGATAGTGTAACATCGGGTTGGATCGTTGAGTCGAACCATTGTTGAGTTGTTATTTTGTTATTATTTGATGACTATGGTTTTATTTTGAAAACCTTTTTATGTTGGATTATTATGGTTATGGTGGTTCCGCTGCTGTTTGATGGTTTTTGAATTATTCTGAGGAAAACCCGTTGTTTACGGAGCAATTTTGTTTAATTGAATTTATTGAGAAATATGCACCCTTGAGGTGGTTCTAATTTTACTCTGATATTTTATTTAATCTGCTGCAATATTTGTGGGGTAAAAAAGGGTGTTACATTGGTGGTATCAGAGCAGGTCGGTCCGTCCGGCCAGGTTGTCTAATGTTATATATTCCCTAGTGTGCGACATGTGTCTGAAAACATTGTCGATGCTTGTTTTGTTTTCCATTTGCAGGTTGGGAATGAAACAAGTGGGGGAGAAGATGGTGCTTCTCCAAGATGCTTCAAGGGTGGAGCAATGGCTAAGTGTGGTATTGGATGCTACAATAGTTTTGTAAGATAATTTGTACCGCCTCATGATAGTCGACTGTTGTTATTGACAAATTGAGGAACTGATCACCCTTAATCTCTTGTTGATAATAGACGGGATCATGTTGGATGGGATAGGTGTGTCTTACGAGCTTAAGTGGTGTGCGCATTGAATTGTTTGAAGTTAAGCCAAGTGCTTACAGATGGTTTTGATGAGTCGATGCAGGATGGTGCCGAGACGTTTATATTGAAGGTAATTTTGAGTATTAGTGAAGGTGGAGAAGTTGGTGTTTTTCCTTTTGTTTGGGAAATTTCGGAAGTGTTTCCTGATGACGTAAGTGATTGGCCTCTAGAACGTGAGGTAGAGGTTGTGGTGGATTTGATACCAAGTATGAGTCTGGTGTCAATGGCTCCTTACTGGATGTCTACATCTGAGTTAGGAGAATTGAAGAAAAAATTGGAAGAGTTGCTTGGGATGAAGTTTATTCGACCGAGTGTTTCTCTGTGGGGTGCTCCTGTGTTGTCGGTGAAGAAGAAAGATGGTACTATAAGATGGTGTGTGTATTATAGATAGTTGAATAAAGTAACGATCAAGAATAAGTATCCACTTCTGAGGATTGATGATTTGATGGATTAATTGGTAGATGCCTATGTGTTTAGCAAGATTGATTTGAGGTCTGGTTATCATCAGATTCGTGTTAAGCCTGATGATATTCTGAAGACAACTTTCAGGACGAGGTATGATGATTATGAGTATGTTGTGATGTCGGCTGGCGTATCTAATGCCCCTGGTGTTCGTGGAGTATATGAATCGGATTTTTCATGAGTATTTGGATGAGTTTGTGGTGGTTTTTATTGACGATATTCTGATATACTCTAAGCCTAAAGAAGAGCATGCTGAGCATTTGAGGACTGTGTTGCAAGTGTTGAAAGAGAAGAAGTTGTATGTGAAACTGTCAAAGTGTGAGTTTTGGTTGAAGGAAGCGAATTTTCTTGGCCATGTGATTTCAAGTGGTGGAATTGTTGTTGATCCTTCTAAGATTGATGTTGTGTTACAGTGAGAGACTCTGAAGTCTGCTACTGATATCCGAAGTTTTCTGGGATTGACGGGTTATTACCACAAGTTTATTGAGGGATTTTCTAAGATAGCATTATCTTTGACTCAGTTGACTCGAAAGGGTCAAGCTTTTGTGTGGGATGTAGTTTGTGAAGAGAGTTTTGTGGAATTGAAGAAGAGATTGACGACCGCTCCAGTGTTGATTTTTGCCTAATCTGAATGAATGTTTTGTAGTGTATTGTGATGCATCGAAGATGTGTCTTGGTGGAGTGTTGATGCAAAAGGGACAAGTTGTTGCCTATGCTTCGAGACAATTGCGAGTTCATGAGAGGAATTACCCTACCCATGACTTAGAATTGGCTGCCATGGTGTTTGTGTTGAAGATATGGAGACATTATCTGTTTGGCTCTAAGTTTGAAGTGTTCAGTGAGCATAAAAGTCTGAAGTACTTGTTTGATCAGAAGGAATTGGATGTGAGGCAGAGAAGGTGGTTAGAGCTGTTGAAGGATTTTGATTTTGATTTGAGTTATCATCCGGGCAAAGCAAATGTAGTGGCCGACGCGTTGAGCAGAAAGTCATTGCATATGTTGATGCTTATAGTGAGAGGATTGGAATTAATCGAACAGTTTCGAGATTTGAGTTTGGCGTGTGAAGAGACTCCTGGCAGTGTGAAGTTAGGAATGTTGAAGCTGACAAGTGGTGTTTTGGAGGAAATTAGAGTGGGTCAGCAAGTGAATTTGAAGTTGGTGGACTAATTGACGTTAATTAACCAAGGTAACAGAGGTGAATTCCGGATTGATGAGAATCATGTGATGAGGTTTCGAGATAGAGTATGTGTTTTAGATGTTCCAGAGATTAAGAAGAGCATTCTTGAAGAAGGACATCGAAGCAGATTGAGTATTTATCCCGGTGCTACGAAGATGTGCCAGGATTTGAAAAAGTTGTTTTGGTGGCCAGGTATGAAGAAGGATATTGCAGAGTTTGTTTGTGCGTGTTTGACTTGTCAGAAGTCGAAGATTGAGCATCAGAAGCCTTTAGGTATGATGCAACCGTTGAATATTCTAGAAGGGGATGAGATAGTATTTTCGTGGATTTTGTGTCAGGATTGCCGGAGACTAAGAGAGGGAATGATTCTGTTGGGGTGATTGTGGATAGATTAACTAAATCGGCTCATTTCTTACCAATGAAGATTAATCATTCTATGCAGAAGCTAGCTGAGATGGATATTGAGGAAATTGTGAAGTTGCATGGGATACCGTCGAGTATTGTGTCAGATGGACTGACATAGAGGACTACCCAGTCTTTAGAGGATTTGCTGAGAGTTGGTGTGTTGGATCAAGGTGGATCGTAGGACAGTCATTTGACGTTGATCGAGTTTACCTACAACGACAGTTTTCATGCTAGTATTGGGATGGCGCTGGCTGAAACTTTGTGTGAAAGGAGGTGTAGGATTCCATTGTGTTGGTATGAATCGGACGAGAGTGTTGTACTCGGACCCGAGATTGTGCAAGAGACGACCGAGAAGATTAAGATGGTCCAAGAAAGGATGAGAGCGTCGTAGAGTCGCTAGAAGAGCTCCCAGAAAAATCATTGTTTTTCCCCGTCTTGCACAACTCGGACCTTATTTTTATAATGAGGCATCACCCTAATTTGATAAATTTAGCTTTGTGTAATTATGGTTTGAAAGAAGAATCCTTTATATATTGTGTTCGAGATTGTAGATTTTCCAAGTACCTTTAGCAGATACTAGGTTTTACTAACCCAATTTTTTTCATTACTTAAGATGTTAAAAATTGCATTTAAATTGGATGTTGGAAGATCACTACAATCTTTTTACAGCGAGAATTTGGTGGGCTTGGCAAAATAGAAATTCTACCAGCATCGCTCATGATACTATTCCCTTGTACTCGTTTTACCCGTTCCTCAAAACATGAAAAAAGCCTTACTTGTTTCAACAATCCTCAGCATGGGTACACAAGTGAGAGACACGACCAATGTAACACCCACAAACTCCCTTATATTATTATTAATGCTGATAGAAGTGTCCTCGGATCCCTTAACAAATCAGGTTATGGTAGAATCATCTGCAACTTATTTGGTACTTAGCAGTAGAGCTGTCAAAATGGGCTATCCGATCTTAGACGGGCTACGCCTGGCGGGCTTTGAGCTTTTTAGGGTTGGACAAAAAAAGCCCTGTTGTAATACAAGTTTGAAAATTACTACCTGAGTCCTACCCTAGATGGGTTTCGGGCTATCCGACCTTAAACAGACTTTTTTTTAGCTAAAAAATTAAAATAAAACCCTATAATATTTATTATAAATGAAATTAAAAATTGTATTGTTTTAAACATAATACATTTTTAAGTAATATATTATCTTTTATAAATATTGCAATGTATTTTTAAATACAACACATGTCTAAATTGTATAAAATAATACTCAAATATTTAACATAAAAGAAACTTATGGAATACGGTGAAAGAGTGTTGATTATACTTATGTATAAGATTTAAAAAAGAAAGATTGAATAAAATATAGATAAAATTTAGTGCGGTGAGAGAGATAAATTAGTATGTTATTTTGAAGTAAGACAATATAAGTATTAATATATATATTTTTTTAATTTATAGCTATGCGAGCCTAATGGACTACTCACGGTCCATACGGGCTAGCACTAATGGATAGCGGACTTTTAAGGACTACACTAAAAAACTCTAAAAAATATAAGCTCTAATTTTAAAACTCAAACCCTATAATTTTTCAGACCGGACGACCGGCTCATATGGGTGTTCAAACATTCTTCCAGGAGAATTGTATATCATCCACATAGGCATCTTTATTGTTATAGATATGAGCTATGACAAATCATTTTTCTACACAAATTGCTCCCTTTGTATTGACTTTATTGAGACTCCCAACAACAAATATTACAAATATTACAAATATTATTTTGATTCAAGATATCAAGAAAAAAAATAGGCGAGATCACTTGTTGGAATCACCATACACACCAAGATGGCAATCAATATGCCGACTTCATGGCAAAGTTTGACACCAATTATAATCTAGACCTTATGGTTGATGTCTATCCTTCTTTCAATCTTAGTCTCATCCTCGCACTAGACACTGCAAAAACATCATACCTTTGTATTTAATTTTGTCATTCCTTGCTTCCTTCTTTGGGTTGCCTTGTACTAAAATAATTCATTGGTTCACTTTTTTCTTTGAATTAATTTTTTTAAATAGAATAAAAATGGAATCAATAAAAATAATTATTGTTTTACACATATGAATAATTGATTTGATTCAAATTTAATAATTTTTAATCAAAATACCAAATGGAAGTCCAACTCCATTTAACTAGATTTTTTTTATTTTAAAAATTGACACAGTTATTCTATATTTTTAATATTATTTGATCTTATAGTATAATAATCTGAATGTCACCTAACATACCATTAGTTTGAATTTGCATCCTTATAATTATAAACTTAGCTAAATTAATTGGAAAAATTATTCTTACAAAAATACTTTTACAAACAATTATTATTACAAATAAAAATATAGTATATAATATATTCTAGATCGGCTAGAAGACCTTGCAGTCACAACCTAGAAAAGACAATATTCTGTCAAGTCACCTGTAGGATAAAAGTGTTATTCTAGGGTAGAGCATATGAGATCTGGATCAAAGATCCATATAACGGCTCACCGTATCTTATGCCTGAAGATTAGCAGATTATTATAATTGTTCCATTATATAAAGGGGAAGCACACCATTTTCTAGGTACACAATTCAAATTCAAACTTTATTCACTCATCTTACTCACATACTGAATTGGGCGTTGAAATTCTAACCTTGCACGCCACTTTATCTCTTAATGCATCGAAAGATCAAGTCAATCGTTGTATCTCACAACTTTCCATCTTCGACCAATTCTAGTTCCCTAACAGAATAAAATCTATAAGGACAAATTTTGTGTGATATTTTCTCTTTCAATCTTATCTTTAACACTATTGAGTAACGTGTTATCATTAATGTTTACATTAGATACATGTACCTAGAGTATTATAGAAGCATATACCTAGACTAATGTGAGTTCATATATCAAATACTTAATGAATTCTATAGAAATGTAGAAATAAATTAGTCGAAATAATAAATGTAAGTGAGAAGTGTGTAGAACTCTCTCAAGAAATATCTAGAATATATATGTATGTAGAACTCTCTATTAAATCCTATAAATAAGCAGATGTTATCATTTGTAAACCAAACAAGTGTAAACAAAAACAAGAAGAAACAAGAAAAACCCAAAGAAGAATTTTTCAATCACCTATAGAATACCACCAACAAAGTGGTGCTAGAGCTTTAGATCCTTCATAAAAAAAAGAAGGAAATAGAAGAGTAATATGAGATTGAAGATGAAGAGTCATGTCTTCCTCAAGTAATGTCTCAACAAGCATCAACTTTACCTATAACAATGTCTAAGTTCCTTTATTTGTAGGAGAAAATTATGATTTTTGGGAAATAAAAATGGAGACTTTGTTCACATCTTCGAATCTCTTAGAGTTTGTCAAACAAGGATTTGAAGAACCGGTAGCTGTAGAAGAACGCACGACAGCACAAAGAGAAGAATTAAAGAAGAAAAAAGATCACAAATGCTAGAGTTCTTGGGATGATTCAAAGAGAAGTCTTAAATACTATTTTTCCAAGAATTATGAGAGCAAAAACAACAAAAGAAGCACGAGAAACCGTACAACAAGAGTTTGAAGGAGATTCAAAGGTGCGAATAGTCAAACTTATGTCTTTAAAAAGAGATTTTGAAAATGAAAAGATGAAAGAAAATGAAAGTTTGAATGAGTACTTTAATAGACTCGCTGATTTAGTGAATCAAATGAAGTCTCATGGAGATACAATTGAAGATCAAAGAATTTTGGAAATTTTTTAATTAGCTTGATTGAAAAATTTGACCCCATGGTGGTTGTTATAAAAGAAACTACGGATTTGTCAACCATGATTATCCAAGGGTTGATGGGGTCACTTAGATCTTATGAGCAAAGGTTGTCACAACGCAATGAAAGTCTGTTGAAAGCACATTTTAATCCAAGTTCATCGTTCAATCAAATAATGAGAAATTGGAATTTCAAAATAATGGTGAATCTTCTAGAGGTGGAAGACTTGCTAGAGGCCGAGGAAGAGGAAGAAACTCTCGTGGTAGAGGAAGAGGAACCTACAGAGGACGAGTAATTTTGGAGGTTCAAATAAATGGTGTGGCATATGCAAGAAGAACACTTAGGAAGAGAAAGATTGTTGGAACAAAGGCGATCCATAATGTCATAATTGCAAAAGGTTCGAGCACATACAGAAAAATTGTCGCTTACAAATTCAGCATCATGTATCATTTGCAGAAGCAAAAAATAGTGAATCCAACTATTTTTTTGCTTGCCATAAATCAACTCAAGAGTATAAAAATGTGTGGTACATGGACAGTGGGTGTAGCAATTATATGATAGAAGATAAAGATGTTTTCATTGACATTAATCCTTCATTTGACTCCAAAGTTAAATTAGGCAATGGAGAATATGTTGAAAATGAAGGTAATGGAAGCATTGGAGTTGCAACAAAGTGAGTAGATAAGGTAATTCATGATACTCTTTATGTTCCTAAGTTAGATGAACATTTATTTAACATTGAGAAACTTATGGAGCATGGTTATTCTATTAAAATTTGAGAATCAAGAGTGCAAAATTTTTAATTAAAAAAGAAGAGTTGTTGTTGTTGTAAAAATGACCAAAAGCAGAAGTTTTTCACTTTCTCTTAATTATGAGAAAAATATCAGCTTGATGGCTAGAGAAGAAGGCGACCCTTGTCTATGGCACAAGAGACTTGGACACTTAAACTACAATAGTTTCAATTTGCTTTCTAGAAAGAACATGATTTTTGGGCTACCGATTATTGAAAAAGAAACATAAAGTATGTGAATGATGTTTACTTGGAAAATACCATCGAGAACCATTTCCTAAGGAATGAGCGAGAAGTGCTGAAGAAGTGTTGGAATTGGTTCACATAGATGTTTTTGGTCCTATGAACACCTCATCTCCTGCACAAAACATGTATATTAGTCTTTTCATTGATGATATGATCCGTATAACATGGGTTTATTTTATGAGATAAAAATTTGAAGTATTTGTGATATTTAAGAAGTTAAAAGCTTTTATTGAGAAACAAAGTGGCAAGTCTATAAATGTTTTGAGAAGTGATAGGGGAAAGAGTACACCCCCAATGAATTTGATAAGTTTTATGAAGAAGAAGGTATGGAGAGGCAATTGACCGTTGGTTATACACCTTATCAAAATGGTGTATCCGAAAGAAAGAATCAAAATGTGTTAGAGATATCCAAGTCCACGTTGTTCGAGAAAGGGATGCCTAAAGAATTTTGGCCTGAAGTTGTTAATATAGTTGTGTACCTGCTAAATAGATGTCTAACAAGAGCTTTGTGGACATGATACCATTTGAAGCATGAAGTGGAAGAAATCCTTTGGTAAACCACCTTAAGGTTTTTGGGTGTGTTTCTATGCTCAAGTTACTAAAGTAAAGAGAACAAAACTTGAAGAATCAAGTGACCAATGCATCTTTATTGGCTAATGCTTTATGCAAAGGGCTATAAACTTAACATTTTGAAGACCAAGAAAGTGATTCTCAGTCGAGATGTTGTAATTGATGAAAATGTTTTTCGGAATTGGCAAAAGGAAAGTGTTAAGAGAAAATAGTTCTAGCAATTATTTTAGAGAAAAATCCAACTTCTTATGAAAGTGTGGAAAATGTTTCATCTATATAAAATTTTCCACCTAGTGCACTATCTTCACCAAACTCTAGGTCATAATCTCTAAGCTCAACTCCAATAAAACTAAGGAGTTTGGATGATGTTTATACTAGATACAACTATTGTGCAATTAAACCTAAAATTCTTGAAGAAGAATTTAAAGAAGATGTTTGAAGGAAGACAGTG
The DNA here is from genome assembly GCA_022829125.1 of Lathyrus tuberosus. NCBI lineage: Eukaryota > Viridiplantae > Streptophyta > Magnoliopsida > Fabales > Fabaceae > Lathyrus > Lathyrus tuberosus. Next base: position 1,247,171 of record JALAZF010000280.1, read on the forward strand.
CAAGAAGAAATAAATGTGATTAAAACATTTTGCAAGACAAATGATCAAGTTGCTAGTATTTTCATGAAAGTTCTTTCTAGAGAAAAAACTCCATAAACTAAGATAAGCTCTTGGAGTTCAAGAACAACACATTAAGGGGGAATTTCAAGTAATGTGCTATCATTAAATGCTTGTATTAGATACATGTACCTAGAGTATAGTATAAGCATGTACCTAGATTAGTGTGAGTTCATGTATCAAATAATTAATGAGTTATAGAGAAATGTACCAATAAATTAGTGGAGTCATATTAATAAATAGAAGATTTGGTTGGTTCGTTGGAGGCACATGAGAGGATGATTATCGAAAGGAAAGGTGTTCAATATTCGATACAAGCTCTACATGCTCAGACATGGAAGAAGCATGGTGGTTCCAACAAGTTCAAGGGAAAATGAGACAAGACTCAGAACAAGAAGTCTTGGTCGAACCCTCAAAAGCATAAGGTCGATGATAGGGCTTCTAAATCCTCAAAAAGTGGAGAAGTAAACTCCTATCAGAAATACAAAGAAGAGTAAAAGGTTTGTAGTGCTATAAATGTGGAAAATGGGGTCACTTGGCCAAGAATTATTGGTACAAGAAAGGCCAGAATGAAGCAGAAAACCCTGCACACCAAGATTCAGATGATTCTAAAGACATGGTGGTTATGGTTGCAGTTGCAGATGAGCATGTCGACACCAAGAACCGGTTTCTCGATACAGGTTATTTGAATCACATGACTGGTCGAAAAGTGTTATTACTATATTTCGACGATTTGAAGAAGAGCAAGGTCAAACTTGGTGATAATAGCTCGTTGCAAGCAGAATGTACTGGTGAAATAGTTATTCAAAGGAGCAATAGAGCAAAAGCTATGATCAAAGATGTACTATATGTACCTAGAATGAAGTGCAATATGCTAAGTGTTTGACAACTGGTCGAAAAAGATTTCTCAGTGGTTATAAAAGACAGAGCCTTGGAACTATTCGATACTCAGAATAATCTAGTCTTAAAATATCCTCTATCGAAGAATAGGACATTTAAGACCATGATCAATTTGAATGAGGTACAATTCCTAAAAAAAGTTGTTAACCACAAGAATAGTTGGTTGTGGCATTTAAGATTTGTCCATCTGAATATTAGGTTACTCAATAAACTGATTACTTAAGATATGGTATTTGGTATACCAAATCTTGAGATGCCCAACAAACTCTATGAAGGTTGCTTAGTAAGGAAGTAATCTAAAAAGTCTTTTGTTTTAACTATGCCACTGAGGTCTTCTTGCATACTAGAAGTAATACATTCAGATGTATGTAGTCCGTTTGAGGATCAGACCATTGGTGGAAATAGGTATTTTGTCTCATTTGTCGATTAATATAATCTAAAGCTTTGGATCTATGTGATCAAGTAAAATGATTATGTATTTGAAATCTTTAAGATATTCAAGATGCTTTTTGAAAACCAGAGTGAAAAAAAGATAAAGGTTCTGCGAACAGATGGAGGTGGCGAGTACACGTCCAAGATATTTGAGGAGTTCTGTGCAAAATATGGTATTAATCGTGAGGTCAGTGCTCTTTACACGCCTCAATATAATGGAATAGTAGAAAGAAGAAACAAGATAATATTGGATATGGAGAGGTGCATGCTGAAGTAGAAGAACTTACCAAAGTCCTTATGGGGTGAAAAACAAGGTTCTAGAAGAATTTTGGAGCCGCAAACGACCATCAGTGAGTCATCTGAAGGTGTTTGGCTATATTTGCTACAAACATGTTCCTGATGCAAGGAGAATAGAGCTTGATGATAAAAGTGAACCTATGTTTCTGGTAGGATATCACAAAACTGGGGCTTACAGTTTATTTAATCCAATCAATAATAAGATCGTGATGAGTCGAGACGTTGTGATTGATGAGAATTTTTCTTTGGATTGGAGTTCACGTGATGTGACTAACAAGTCATTGATGGAATATGAAGTTGATGAACAAAGTAGTGAGCACGAATAACTTCTAGTCGACAATGTTCCAGTCAATGTCGAAGTCGAAGCGGGAAATCGAGTGGGTGTGGCTAGCATAAGCCAAAGACCATAAAGAACAAGAGTACTCACAACAAGGCTTTAAGACTATAAGTGGTTAGTGATGATGAAATCACACCAGATGGATATTTGGTTCATTTCGCTTTACTTGTAGGTGTAGAACCAATCAACTACAGTGATGCCTTCAAAGATAAACAATGGAAGGAAGCTATTGTCGAAGAGTTACAAGTGATCAAAAGAAAAAACACATGGGAGTTATTTGAATTTCCAACACATATAATAGCTATTGAAGTGAATTGGGTGTTCAATTTGAAGCATAATGTTGATGGTGTTGGGAGGAAATCCACAAACACAACGGAATAAACCAACAAGTCAATCTCTCCCAAATACCAAATGCAACAAAAATCAACAAAACACCTAAAACAACACAACAAGATTTTACCGTGGAAAAACCTCCGTTAACTATGAGTAAAAAACCACGGGACCTGTAGGCCACTTAAATCCTCCACTATTATTAATCAATGGGTACAAGCAAGGTTCTTTCTAACACTAGTTAGAGGAATACATAAACATCATCAAGATTTTCAATCAATCTTGGAATACAACAATAATCAAGAGAGACAAAAACAACCCAAAAACACCAAGAAATTCAGACCTCAAAGATGGACTCGACAAACCGACATAGAAAGCTCCGAATCCAATGAAAATCTCTCAAAATGTGCTCCTATGAGTCATGAACATTGTGTCAAAATTTCAGGACGATCCGACTGGCGGATTTTGCGCAATCTCCAATTTAGTGGAACTACTCTGTGCTGAAATAGGGCTACAGGATTTCACTCGTCTCTCTACTTTTCTTGTTGTTTTTCACACACAATGGATAAAATTAACCTAATTCTCTTTTTTGGGTAATAAAAAAGGCATAGAAACAAATGGGCCATTAACCCACATCAATTTGGGCCTCTCCGAACAGGAGGGATAGCCCAACAAACTCCCCCGACCGACTAGTTGGAGGGTAACACCAGTCCAAATTCCATACGACAAAACTCAAACTATCCTCTAGGTAACACTTTCGTCAACATATCAAAAACATTTTCATCAGTGTGAATCTTCTCAAGCTCCATCAACTTGGAATTTAATGCATCACGAATCCAATGATAACGAACATCAATATGCTTCGACCTCGAGTGAAAGGAGGAATTCTTCGATAAGTGAATGGCACTTTGATTATCACAAAACAAGACATACTTTTCTTGTTTCACACCAAGTTCCATTGCAAATTTCTTCAACCATAACAACTCTTTTGACGCTTCCACGACGGCTATAAACTTGACTTCGGTAGTAGAGAGTGCAACACACTTTTCCAACTTTGATTGCCAAGCCATGGCTCCCATGACAAAAGACACCATATACCCCGAAGTGGATTTTCGATCATCTAAGATTTCAGCTAGATCCGAATCCGTATACCTAACCAACATAGGCTTCTTGCATCCCAAAGTTTGTCTCAAATTCGAAGTGCCACACAAATATCTCATTACCCACTTTACGGCCTCCCAATGATATTTTCCCGGATTTGAGAGATAACGACTCACCATTCCCACGACATGAGCAATATCGGGTCTTATACAAACCATAAAATACATTAAACAACCAACGGCCGACGAGTACGAAATGTTCTTCATACTCAACTTTTCTTCATCCGTAGATGAACATAGTTTATGACTAAGCTTAAAATGAGAAGCAAGTGGAATGTTCACCGCTTTAGCCTTATCCATACTAAAACGTCGATGGACTTTCTCCACATACTTTTCTTGTGACAAGTACAACTTCTTCTCATTTCGATCTCGAACAATTTCAATATCAAGAATTTTCCGAGCCTCTCCTAAATCCTTCATAGCAAAAGATTCACTCAAAGTGTTCTTCAACTCTTTAATTCTTGAAATATTCTTTCCAACAATTAGCATATTATCCACATAAAGCAAGAGAATAATGAAATCACCTTCATAGAAATTCCGAAAAAACACACAATGATCGCCCTTAGTCATCTTGTACCCATGTTCAATCACCACCGAGTTGAACTTTTGATACCATTGGCGAGGTGCTTGTTTTAAACCATAAAGACTTTTTACTAATTTGCAAATATAGTCTTCTTTTCCTTTTTCTCGGAATCTATCCGGATTCTCCAGGTAAATTTCTTCATGTAGATCACCATGAAGGAAATCTGTCTTCACGTTCATTTGCTCTACTTCCAAATCAAGACTAGCGGCTAGCCCAAGAACCACTCGAATAGATTGCATCTTCACAACCGGAGCAAAAATCTCGCCAAAGTCAACACCTTCCCGTTGTTTAAAACCTTTTACCACCAAGTGAGCCTTGTATCTTCTTTGAGAAGTACACTCATCTTGCTTAATCTGATAAACCCATCTATTTTTCAATGCTCTCTTACCCTTTGGCAACTTCACTAACTCAAAGGTATTATTCTCACGAAGTGATTGGATTTCATCCTCCATGGCATCCATCCACTCCTTTTTATTCTCATCCTCCAAAACTTCTTTAAAGCTTTTGGGTTCTCCACCATCGGTAAGAAAAACATACTCGTTTGAGGGGTATCGAACGAAAAGCCTTTTATCCCGAATAGACCACCTCAACTCATTAGAAGCAACCGGTTGCTCAACATTTTCAACCTCTTGATCAACCTCATTTTCAACATCTTTCGTAGCAACTACATCAACAATGTCATTATAATTTAAAACATTATCAATATTCAAATCCATACCTTGATTTTCAATTGGTACATCTTCGAAAGTGATAGGGATAGGAGCAATAGTAGTTGAGTCCGTATCAACCATTTCTTCATCTTCAAAAATCGTATCTTTATTCTCAACTTTGTCTATGTCCTCAATGGTATAATCCTCCATGAATACGACATCACGACTACGAATAAGTTTCCATTGAATCGGATCAAAGCATAGATACCCAAACTCATCAAGTCCATACCTAACAAACACACATTTTTTCGACTTCTCATCCAATTTCGATCTCTCATCCTTCGGAATATGCACATAAGCCATGCATCTAAACACCCGAAGATGGTTGTAGGTAACATCTTTACCACTCCAAACATGATTTGGAACATCAAACTTCAACGGAACACATGGAGTGAGGTTTAAAAGATGTACAACCGTGCTCAATGCTTCTCCCCAAAAATATTTCGGCAACTTTGATTGAGAAAGTAAACATCTCACCCTTTCCACCAAAGTTCTATTCATTCTTTCAGCTAACCCATTCAATTGTTGTGTCTTTAGAGGAAACTTTTGATGGCGTATACCTTGATCTTGACAATACTTGTCGAAAGGTCCAATGTACTCTCCCCCGTTATCGGTTCGGATACACTTGAGCTTTTTACCGGTTTCTCTTTCAACCGATGCTTGAAACGACTTGAAAGTATCTAACACTTGATATTTCATTTTCAATGTATAAGCCCATGTTTTTCTAGAACAATCATCAATGAAAGTCCCAAATTAATATGCACCACCATGTGACCGTGTCTTCATCGGACCTCACACATCAGAATGTACTAAATCCAACACTTCCGATTTCCTCTTTGGTTCAGATAACATAAAGGAAACTCGCCTTTCCTTACCCACCAAAAAATGTGAACACTTTCTCAACTTTGCATCGGAAACACCATTCAACACATTCTTATTTGCCAAAATGCTCAAACCTTTTTCACTCATATGACCCAAACATTTGTGCCGTAATTATGATGAGCTATCATTGTCACAAGCGTTGATGTAGCACTTCGAAACCCCAAGTTGGACGGCATACAAGTTCGAATTCCTTTTTCCTTTAGCAACCACCATTGAGCCTTTCTTTAACTTCCACTCATTGCCCGAAAAAGAATTATCATATCCTTCGTTATCCAACTTTCCAACGGATTAAAGATTGAATCGAAGTTCCAGAATGTGTTTCACACCTTTGAGAACTAGAGTTATCCCATTGCTAGTTTCGACACAAATATCTCCCATTTCGATGATATTAGCTTGCCCATTATTTCCCATATGAACAACCCCAAATTCACCGGTCTTGTAAGTTGAAAAAAGATCACGTCTCGAGGTTGCATGAGTAGAAGCACCACTATCAACCACCCAATCCATCTCATCACATGATAGATTGACATTCTCAATACAACTATCACAAACAATAAAGAAATCATCAACAATAGCAACTTATTCATTATTGTTACCTTCCTTTTTATTGTTGTTGTAGCTCTTCTTCTTATTTTCCCTTTTTAACTTACGACAATACCACTTTATGTGTCCTTTTTCTCCACAATGATGACACTCAATATGAGAGAATCTATTAGAGTCTCCTTGTGATTTACCATGTGAAATTCCACGATTACTTGAACCTCTACTTTGATTTCTCCCCCTTGATTCGGTAATCAACACCTTGAAATGTGAAGAAGAATCTTGTGACTTACGCCTCAACTCCTCATTCAACACATTAGTTTTAGCCAAGTTCATCGAGATGATACCATTCGGAGCGGAGTTAGACAAGGATGTCCTAAAAGTTTCCCAAGAATTAGGCAAAGTACCAAGAAGCCATAAACCTTGAATTTCATCATCAAAAGTAAGATTCATCTCTGACAATTGATTTAGAATCCCTTGGAAAATGTTCAAGTGATCGGTCATTGGTGAACCATCACTATACCTCAATGACATTAATTGCTTGAACAAGAATAACTTATTGTTTTCTGTCTTTCTTGCATATAACACCTCAAGTTTGGTCCTAAGAGAGCGAGCATGCATCACCGGGCTCACATGATTCAAAACATTATCATCCACCCATTGACGAATATAACCACAAACTTGTCTATGCAACAAAGTCCATTCTTCATCACTCTTTCCATCAGGTTTTTCATTAGAGAAAACCGGTAAGTGAAAACCTTTCACATAAAGCAAATCTTCCATTTTTCCTTTCCAAACATTATAATTGGAACCATTTAAACTCACCATCCTAGATGTGTTCGTCTCCATCGTTACACAAATCAAACCACGACTCTAGATACCACTTGTTGGGAGGAAATCCACAAACGCAACGGAATAAACCAACAAGACAATCTCTCCCAAATACCAAATGCAACGACAATCAACAAAACACATAAAAACAACACAACAAGATTTTAGCGTGGAAAACCCTCTGTTAACTAGGAGTAAAAAACCTCGGGACCCGTAGGCCACTTAAATCCTCCAGTATTATCAATCAATGGGTACAAGTAAAGTTCTCTCTAACACAAGTTAGAGGCATACATAAACTGTAAGTTATAAGTGTGCCTAAGAGGGGGGGGGGGGTGAATTAGGTACTTAGACAATTATCCGAATTTTTGACGGTTTTTAATTTTTACTTTCCTAAAGATTTCTAAGTGATGAAATGCGGTAAATGCGGAAAGTAAAGAACACCAGGAAGTATACTGGTTCCCCTCACAGGTCGAGAGTAGTCCAGCCCCCTTTCAACTTGAAAGAGATTTCACTATAGTTTTGGACAAGACAAGACTTTTCCTAGTCTTTCTATACAAGTTACTAACTATAAACCACCAAGAACACCCTCTTGGATTTTACAAGTTTAAAGTCCAACCAAGAATAACTCTTACAATGGACCTCTTGTATCCACAATCCGGATAACAAGGATTCTAACACACTCTATAAGAGAAACAATCCTTCTCCTTATAGTCAACACCTAAAACCAAACAAACCTTGGAACTTTAGGATTTTACAATAGTTCTGAATTTTGAGTAAGTAGATGAAACTTTGATTCTTCAATATATCAATCACAAGATTGATCTTCTTCTTGCACAGGTAATCTTTATTCAGAATATACAAGTGTTTTGTGATGCAAGAATCAAACTATAATGGTTGAAATGAAAGTTCAATGACAAAGTTTCACTCTTAAAATTTTTTGACTTATTAACACTTGAGAAAATGAAAGATTTTTAGAAAATAAAGATGTCTGAAAATTGTATGCAAGAAGGTGAATGACAAAAGAAACTTTGAAATCAATATATAGTGTGCATGCGCCCATTCAATAATCAAGACAATGCTTGAAAGAATTTTTGAAAATTATTATACAATGAATGGAAAAGATGCATGCAAGAGGTATCATGAAAAGGTGCTTTTAAACAAAGAATTTTTCAAAAAAGCTTCAGGTGCAATCGATTGCATCAGAATGACAATCGGTTGCACCAAGTGTAACGTGCAAAAAATTTGAAAATTTAGCCTAGTGCAATCGATTGCATCAGGATGACAATCGATTGCATCAGTGTAAAATTTGAAAAATTCTTAATGCAAATGATTCTAAGCCATATACCATCTAGAAATATGACCAAGACTTTAGATAAACTTTGAAAAATGTTTTCTCAAGGTTTTAAATCAAAGAATGACTTGTTAAAGCATAATTATAAAACTTGAGCACTAAGATTTGTTTTAGACAAGAATTTCATATACCTAAACATCCAAGTGGATTCAAGTCTTAGGCAATATTTCTTTTTCTTTCTTTGATCATATTGTAGAGCTTATCTTCATCAAAACATATTGGAAGCTTGTCTTCACATTCTTCCCATTTTTGATGATGACAACCATGAAAGTTTTGAAGTCTTGAGAAATACAAATTATTGAAGCATGACCATAATAATGAAGTCTTTGATCCATTTCCTTTTGTACATAAAACCTTGAATGAACATTGTTGTCTTCATCAAAACCATTGAGAAGTTATGTCTTCACATTCTCCCCCTTTTTGATGATGACAACCCAATTCTTGAAAATTCGATCCAATCTTGTTTCTCTAACCAAAGCTTGACCCCCCTTGGATATTTCTCCCCCTTAATCCATGATTTTAGAGAGTTTTGAAATCTGCACATTTTGTTAGAGAAAATTCGATCCAATCTTGTTTCTCTAACCAAAGATTGCTCCCGCTTGGATATTGCTCCCCCTTAATCCATGATTTTAGAGAGTTTTGAAATCTGCACATTTTGTTAGAGAAACCAAGCAATAATACACAATTCTTCTCCCCCTTTGTCATTAACAAAAAGGATAGGAAAATACTTGAAGTATATAAAGAAATTATGAAAAATAAAGAAAATTTTTACTTATGGGATTTGCCTCATGATTGACTTCATCAAAACATTCATCCTTGGCGAACATGATCTTGAAGCCTTTGTCACAAAGTTGGCTTTTGTTTAGAAGATATTGCTTTAGTCCTTTAACATAAAGTACATCTTCAATGAATGTGAAAGTTAGTGCTCCAACTTTGTCAATGCCAAGAATTTTTCCTTTAAGGTATTCCCCAAATGTGAAATAACCCTTGGACTTTAAGCACTAGATTTGAAATTTAGTTTATGCCTCCCATCAAAAGCTTAGAACAACCACTTATCAACAAGGCAAAAAATTGAAGTGGTCTTCAAGCAAACCTACAAAATAAATTAAGTTTTATTTGGTACCCAGTGTGCCTTGGGTCCTTTATAATTAGTTTCTTTCTTAACCCACACATAATGCCCACTTGCAACACTAAAGTTTCTAACATAGCAAGCATTAGGTGTATGACCAATAATACCACAATAAAAACAAGTAGGAACAAAATTGCTTTTATATCTAGGAACATAAGATTTCTTTTTCACAAATCTTTTTTTTTTTAAGATAAGGATGCACATTCCTAGGTTTGTTCACTTTCTCTTTGGAAGATTGGTCACTAGACTTAACAAAAATAGTTTGACTAGAACTTGGTTTGGAAAACGTTGAATAACCAAGTCCACTTTTATCATTTGAATATCTTTGTTGACTAAGGACCGCTTCTAATCCAATTTGTCCTTTCTCATATCTTTCAACGACTCTTTTTAATTGAACAATTTGGAAAGAAAGTGATTCACAATTTTTACATACTAACTCTTGTTTTTCTTCACTAATTTTCTTTTGTTTCTCATCTTTTACTTCTTTTTCCATAATATCAACTTTTTCTTCTAAAGATGTAATTTGTTTCTTTTGTGAAGATTTTGTTTTATACAATACTTTGCATTCATTTAAGATTTCTTCAATAGCACCTAAAACATCATTATCACAAGAAGATATTTCATTACTAACCTTTTCTTCTTCTTCATCGGAATGGTGTGTTGCTATCAATGCAAGATTTACATGTTCTTCATCTGAAGATGAACTTATTTAATTGTCATTCCATGCTACATATGTTTTCTTTTCCTTTTTATGATTATTTTTCTTGAATTTATTCTTCTTTTGAAGTGTAGGGCATTCACTTCTAACATGTCCTCTTTCTCCACATTCAAAGCATTTAATCTTCCTTGTTAGTGCTTCCCCTTTAATGGTCTCCCTTTTTCTTTCTTTTCTTAGAAATTTGTCAAACTTCTTGATAAGATCATCATTTTCATCACTATTGGACTCATCCTCTTGATTGTTGTCATTATTTTTTACTTTTGTCTTTAAGGCAACGTCTTTTGAATCTTTTACTTGTATTTCATGCTTCTCCAATCTTTCAAGTTCTAATTCATGCTCTTGAAGTTTTTCGAACAAGGAAGCGGATGTCATGGTAGAAAGACTATTCTTTTCTGATATCGCCGTCACCTTTGGTTGTCATTCCCTGTTTAAAGATCTAAGCACTTTAAGATTTAATTCATCATTAGTAAAAGTCTTACCGAGTGCTTTCAAATGATTTGTCAAGTGCACAAATCTTTTTTACAAGTCGAGGATTGATTCTCGGGGCTGCATTCCGAATATCTCATATTCTTGACTTAATGTGTTCAATCTAGATCGTTTAACTTCAGCAATTCCTTCATGAGTTTCCACCAAAGTGTCCCAAATTTCTTTCGCGGATTTACATTGTGAAATGCGGAAGAATTCATCCATACTTAATGCACTTTGTAATATGTTAATGGCTTTCTTTTCATCGAGCACTTTCTTTCTATCATCTTCATTATAAGCATTTTTAACCTTTGGAGTTGCAACATCATTTACTACACTTATTGGTTGATGTGGACCATTTTCAACAGTTTCCTATATTCCATCTCCTTGTGCCTCTAAGTGTGCTCTTATTCTGATTTTCCAAAAGTCAAAATATTTTCCAGAAAATAGAGGGGGCTTGTTGCTACTACCGCCATCTTTGAAAACCGGGTTTGTGCTTGCGGAAGCCATACTGGATCGGTAGGAACAGGTTACCTATAATCTGCTCTGATGCCAATTGTAAGTATAAAGTATGTCTAAGAGAGGGGGGGGGGGGGGGGGTTAATTAGGTACTTAGACAATTATCCGAATTTTTGACGGTTTTTAATTTTTTACTTTCCTAAAGATTTCTAAGTGATGAAATCCGGTATATGCGGAAAGTAAAGAACACCAGGAAGTATACTGTTTCCCTTCACAGGTCGAGAGTAGTCCAGTCCCCTTTTAACTTGAAAGAGATTTCACTATAGTTTTGGACAAGACAAGACTCTTCCTAGTCTTTCTATACAAGTCACTAACTATGAACCACCAAGAACACCCTCTTGGATTTTACAAGTTTAAAGTCCAACCAAGAATAACTCTTACAATGGACCTCTTGTATCCACAATCCGGATAACAAGGATTCTAACACACCCTATAAGAGAAACAATCCTTCTCCTTATAGTCAACACCTAAAACCAAACAAACCTTGGAACTTTAGGATTTTACAATAGTTCTGAATTTTGAGTAAGTAGATGAAACTTTGATTCTCCAATATATCAATCACAAGATTGATCTTCTTCTTGTACAAGTAATCTTTATTCAGAATATACAAGTGTTTTATGATGCAAGAATCAAACTATAATGGTTGAAATGAAAGTTAAATGACAAAGTTTCACTCTTAGAAAATTTTGACTTTTTAACACTTGAGAAAATGAAAGATTTTTAGAAAATAAAGGTGTTTGAAAATTGTATGCAAGAAGGTGAATGACAAAAGAAACTTTGAAATCAATATATAGTGTGCATGCACCCATTCAATAATCAAGACAATGCTTGAAAGAATTTTTGAAAATTATTATACAATGAATGGAAAAGATGCATGCAAGATGTATCATGAAAAGGTGCTTTTAAACAAAGAATTTTTCAAAAAAGCTTCAGCTGCAATCTATTGCATCAGAATGACAATCGGTTACACCAAGTGTAACATGCAAAAAATTTGAAAATTTAGCCTAGTGCAATCGATTGCATCAGGATGACTTGCATCAGTGTAAAAATTGAAAAATTCTTAATGCAAATGATTCTAAACCATATACTATCTAAAAATATGACCAAGACTTTAGATAAACTTTGAAAAATGTTTTCTCAAGGTTTTAAATCAAAGAATGACTTCTTAAAGCATGATTATAAAACTTGAGCACTAAGATTTGTTTTAGACAAGAATTTCATATACCTAAACATCCAAGTGGATTCAAGTCTTAGGCAATATTTCTTTTTCTTTCTTTGATCATATTGTAGAGCTTGTCTTCATCAAAACATATTGGAAGCTTGTCTTCACATTCTTCCCATTTTTGATGATGACAACCATGAAAGTTTTGAAGTCTTGAGAAATACAAATTATTGAAACATGACCATGATAATGAAGTCTTTGATCCATTTCCTTTTGTACATAAAACCTTGAATGAACATTGTTGTCTTCATCAAAACCATTGAGAAGTTATGTCTTCACATAAACATCATCAAGATTTGCAATCAATCTTGGAATACAACAATAATCAAGATGACAAAAACAACCCAAATACACCAAGAAATCTGGACCTCAAAGATGGACTCGACAGACCGACTTAGAAAGCTCTGAATCCATTGAAAATCGGTTATAATGTGCTCCTATGAGTCATGAACGTTGTGTCAAAATTTCAGGACAATCCGACCGTTGGATTTTGCGCAATCTCCAATTTAGTGGAACTGCTTTGTGCTGAAATATGGCCGCAGGATTTCACTCTTCTCTATACTTTTCTTGTTATTTTTCACACACAATGGATAAAATTAACCTAATTCTCTTTGTTGGGTAATAACAAAGGCATAGAAACAAATGGGCCACTAACCCACATCAATTTGGGCCTCTCCAAATAGAAGGGATAGCCCAACAGATGAGTCGATTGCAACACATAAGGCAAGATTAGTAGCTCGAGGATTTCTTCAGAGAGAAGAACTCGACTACTCTGAGGTATATGCACTAATAGCAAGATTGGAGACTATTCGATTAGTGGTAGCCTTGGAATTTAAGCAAGGTTGGTCAACATTTCATTTAGATGTGAAATTAACATTTTTGAATGGCTCTCTAGCTGAAGAGGTATATGTCACACAACCTTATAGTTTTGTGATATATGAGGAAGCAAGGAAAGTATACAGGTTGCACAAAGCACACTATGGCCTCAAGCAGGCACCTATGGCATGAAATAAGAAGATTGACTCATACTTGGTCGAATTAGGATTCATCAAATACAAATCTGAGTATGGTGTCTATGTGCAGGTTGTGGCACAAGATATAACAAGCATATGTTTATATATCGATGCCTTGTTAGTAACTTGAAATAGCTTGGAGAACATGTCGAAGTTCAAAGAGCTGATGAAGAAGGAATTTGAAATGTCAGATCTAGGAAAGTTGTACTTCCTAGGCATGAAATTTCAAATGTCGAAGCAAGGTATGGTGCTACATCAAAGAAAGTATGTCAAAGAGATACTCAAGAGATTCAGGATAGAAGACTTGAATCCTGCATCCTCACATGTCGAACCAAATTTGAAGCTAGAGAAGCATGAAGAGGAAGACAAAGTCGATGTCACTTTGTTCAAACAAATTGTCAGATCTATGAAGTATGTGAGCAACAATCGACATGATATAGGTTTCGTAGTCGGATTAATGAGCAGATACATGTGTGAACTAAGAGTGTCACACATGAAGGCTCCAAGAAGAATCTTGGGATACTTAAAAGGATCGACAAACTATAGAATCTATTTCCACGAGATTCTGAAACCAAAGATGCTAAGATTACTTTCTATTCAGATGCTAATTAGTGTGGTGATAAGGTAAATCGAAGAAGCACAACTGGTTACTTCTTTCAAGTATTTGGTGCCCTAATCTCATGGTGCTCGAGAAAGCAACCTATGGTGGAGTTATTCTCATGTGAGGTTGAATATATAGCAAGATCTTATGCTGTTTGTCAAGCAATTTAGATCATATTTGTGCTAAAAGAGATGGAGGTCGAAGTGAAGAAACCTCTGGTGTTGCAGGTCGACAACAAGTCAGCCATTAATCTTGCACAAATCCAATTCTGCATAGAAAGAGTAAGCACATTAAGGTTAAGTTTCATTTCCCAAGGGAGAAGGTAAACCAGGGTGAACTTGAAGTGAGACATTGCTCGAGTGAAGCATAGTTGACCGACATTCTCACCAAAGGACTGAAGGTCGACAGATTTATAACTTTGAGAAAGAAATTAGGAATAGTTCAGATCGACTATGATTCGTTTGTGTTCGATAACTTGGATTATAAGGGGATATATTGTGATATAATCCAAGTTGTACCCCAAGCCCAAGTTAGGGTTAGAGTTCATTATGTTAATTACTTAGTATACAAGTAACATAATTGCATATATACACATAATTGTAATTCAGTTTTAATAATCATATTCAATAATAATAATTATTATTCTTCATTATCTCTTTCTTTATCTTCTCCCTAAAAATATCTCTTACACTAATAATATGTAGAACTCTCCATTAATTCTTATAAATTGGGAGAGCTTATCATTTATAAACCAAATATATATATATATATATATATATATATATATATATATATATATATCAAAAAGCATTTTTCAAGCATTTTTCAATCACCCACCAACAAACACCGATCAAAATTACACATATTTAAAATGAACATTTAATGATAATTTGCTCATGGTTTTAATAACAATGTCATATCAACTGCAAAAACAAAATATGTTAAGTATGATAAAACAATATTATAAAGAAAAAGTATTTCTTTCTAATTTAAATTGAAACCAATATTACACAATATCTTTTTGGATAGGACCGATGCCCACTCCTTAAATACCCAAGAAAAACAACTCAAACAACAAAAGATATAACATATTCCATGAAAAAAACATGACCTTTAGATCAAAACAAATTAATATGTAAATATTTATCTCTTGAGACAGGTGTCTACCAGAGAAGAAGGTTCTTGAAACCTAATATTATTATCAAATTTTAATATTATTATTTATAACTAGTGGGTCACCACTTTTAATTTTTGTTGGGGACCAAACTAAAACTATCAAATATCAAAATCAAGAAATATTAAGTTACAATAAAGTAAGTGACATTTTTAGGATTCGAATATGTTCTTCTGCATATAATATTTTTACGTAATTATTATTAAACTGACTTAACAAAGTTAATAATCATTGTTGTTTGTTCTATTTTGTATTGATTTAAATTTTCAATTGTTTGGTCAAATATTTATAGTTGGTTATGTGCTAAGTGGTAACTAATGGAAGTGTATGAATTGAGAAAGCCTTTAATGCAACGCTGATGATAAGAAGTTGCCCATATCTAAGAATTCAACTAGCTACCAATCGTTAATTGGTCCAGTAGTGATTGACGCTGAACTTAATAGAGAAGACCGCGGTTCAATTTTCAGTAACTGTGATCGGGAGAAGGTTGAAATTACTTGATATCAAAACTGATTTCCGAACCAAATTAAACTGGTGGTGCAAACCGAAAAAAAAAAAAAAAATTCAACTAGTTTGTTTAATGACAAAACAGTATAGCTGTTGAGCCACCGACATTGGCAACTTGTTCATTCATGTTACACATTTACAAACTAAACTAATCAATCACTGGCTAGGGCCCAACATTCGAACCTCTTTGGTTCAACTAGAAATATCCAACTCTCCATTAATTATTAGTATATGATTGGATAGTTGCACACAAAAGTAGGTCATGAGATAATTTACAAAAAAATACCCTTTAGAAATTACTCCTTCCGTAGTAATTTAGTTGATTATTTTATATATATTAAAAAATGAATAAATAAAAGAGAGAGTGATATTTATATTAAAATATTTCTTATTAAATATTAGAAATGGTGAAAATAATATTAATTAATAGAGGGCACAATTGAAAATTTTGTATGAAGAATCACTCATTGTAGAAAGAGAAATTTACAAAATTAAAAGAAGAGAAATAAATAATAAAAAGTATAATGATAAAAGTATTAATATTTTAATTAAATTGCAAAGTGGTTTATAATTGGGATATTCTCTTAAAATGGCTTATAATTTATCACGTAGTATTATAAATAAAAGTTAGTAATTTTTGTTCGCGTATGATTTATAATTACATCAAGTAAACTATTCACTAGAATTTTCTAAAAGGAATTTCTAAGAGTTAAAAAAATGAGAAAGAATAAAATATATTGTTTTGTCCTAGATCAATCTAGTCCTCTATTCTTCGTAAATGTGTTCTTTTAAACGCTTGACCTAAGTGTCTATCTTTGGATCACTATGTCAAACAAGGGTTATGACAGCGTTTTTTTTAGCCTTTAACAGCGCTTAAAAGTACTGTCTAAGGTGGCGCTGTTGTAGATAAAGACAACATTTTTTTTTTATGAAAAAGCGCTGTTAAAGACCTACTTTAGGCAGCGCTTTACCTTTAAAAGCGTTTTCTAAAGTAGGCCTTTAACAACGTTTTTTCCTTTAAAAGCGCTCTCTAAAGTTGGCATTTAGACAACGCTTTTGAAAGTACTGTCTAATGTATACGTATAAAATTTTAATGAATTTTTTTATATACCTTTAGAGAGCGCTTTTACAGGAAAAAGCGTTTTCTTTTGTCCCCTTTAGACAGCGCTTTTTAAAGCGCTCTCTAATGTATACCTATAATTTTAATGAATTTTTTCTATACCTTTAGAGAGCGCTTTTACAGGAAAAAGTGCTTTCTTTTGTCCCCTTTAGACATCACTTTTTAAAGCGCTCTCTAATGTATACCTATAATTTTAATGAATTTTTTTCTATACATTTAGAGAGCGTTTTTTAGAAAAAGCACTTTCTTTTGTGAACTATAGGCAGCGCTTTTTCTAGAAAGCGCTGTCTTTTCTCTACGTATAATTTTAATGAATTTTTTAAAAAATCTCATTTTAACCGTTTTTTTATGCAGAAACCTGTATAATTCAAGTCATTTCAATAAACCTGTATAATTCACATTTCCATTAACAATTTCTAGTATGATTCATTAACCATTTCCAC
This sequence comes from Lathyrus tuberosus, assembly GCA_022829125.1. Taxonomy (NCBI): domain Eukaryota; kingdom Viridiplantae; phylum Streptophyta; class Magnoliopsida; order Fabales; family Fabaceae; genus Lathyrus; species Lathyrus tuberosus. Next base: position 1,264,492 of record JALAZF010000280.1, read on the forward strand.
TAATCCCATAAATCACATAAACCACATAAACCATTTCCATTATAATTCAAGTCATTTACATTAACCATTCACAAAACTATACAATTACAATCCAAAATCACATAAATAACATAAACCATTCACAAAACTATATACAATCCCATAAAATAAACCATTCACAAAACTATACATTCACATAATCCCATAATCCTATACCTTATATGATTCTTTTTCCAATAAGGTATTCACACAATTTCTCCTTAATTTCTTGCAATTTATCCTTCGTGTAATGAGAACACGCGTATTCATCAAAGTACTACATAACAAAACAAAATATGCATTATTTAGTTTAAAATAATAAATTATATGACATATCCGATAAATATTAAAATAAATCCTAAGTTATAAATCCATGCATACCATGATAGGAATCTCTAATCGATCCATTTGAAGGATTTCTCTCATAAACCTCAAAACGAAATACCCGCAGTCTATGCCATTACGCTGACGAGGACACTACACATAGACAAACAAATAAAAATTAATATATAGTTGTTTTGTGTTATCAAGTAGCATCACTAATAAGCAACATTTTGAAAATTAATATACCTCCACTTTGACCCATGTAACGCTGGTTGCTTTAGCCCGTGCTACTCGAGCTTCTCTTTGTGCTCGGTATACTAGTATTGCTCTATAAAAGAAAAACGTAAATTTAGAACAGTCTCACAGAAATAATTAAATATACAAATACACATGAATATTTCGAACAATCTCACTTACGTATCAACCACATCCTTCATACTCTCATATGTTGACCAACCATGATCCAATGAATTCAGATAATAGACCACTTCTCTTGTAGGATTAATGGCAACCAACAACCAGTGTCCACTGTAAAATATAACAAAAGTTTAGATGGATAATTTCTACGCAAAAGATACAAAGATTAGAATGAAATTAAAATGAAAATCTTACCCGTTTCTAGTATTATACGGTAAAAGAAACAAACTTTCTGTCTGGCTGGCCATAAATCTCTCAATTAAGTGGTCTCTTACTAAAAGTGGATTCATACCAATTGTCGGTGCATTGACACAGGTGCAAGACAAGAAACGGAATCTGTTTGACAATTGCGTCCCGCGCATCAATTTTTCATACAAGCACCTTAAATAAAAACATAATAAACATTAGCCTATTTTCATTGAAATGTGTAAATAAAATGTTCAACTAAATAAATAATAGATTGATCGGAGTACCAGATGTATGAATGCATAGCACCAATGCCTAATTCAAAATGCTTGAAAATCTGCTCCATGTCCTCTCTTCCGATTATCTCAGAATGAGGAAAACCAAAAACACCTTCGTCCATGTCTATTTGACGAATAACACCATCCATCATATCTGATGTTGCCACAAGTGTTTCAAGACACGACTGAAAGCGAGAAGGAGCTCTTTTTGCCTGCACGGTCCTATTAGGAGCTTTTTTCTTGCTGGCTTGTTGTGAAGCTTGAGCAGGAACCTAACAATCATATTAGTTAGGTAAAGTAGAAAATCATGAAACTTTTGAATTCGGATAATAGAATAACACTTAAAATGTATCTCTCTTTGTGATGAAACAAACTCGTTTTGCCGCAAAACCCCTTTATCCTTAGCTGCGGGTTTTGTAGGAGTCTAACATTACCATGTAAAAAAAATGTACGTAATGGTTCAGAAGGATTTTCATAATGGTTCAGAATTTACATTTGAATACTAAGAGATTCGTAATGGTTTTCAACATACCTCATCATCTATGGAAATGAGGTCTAACGGCCATGCAACAAACAAACCTATTGCATCCCGCAGCAATGTAACCTCTGAAACCGAGTCAGGCATAGGTAGTACCGCATCCGTATCTAAAGCGATATCAACCGACACTTTCAGATATCCATGAGGGAGCGGTTTATGGTGAAGTAACTCTCCGACTTTGTTATGCACTTTTCCCTTGCCAACCATGCGATAAGTCGGTAACGACAAATACAGCTGACAAGATGAAATGCCCTGAAGCAATAATAAATATGTAACTGTTAATGTGTATAAAGGTCAATTAAAATAAATGTGTTAATTTAATTAAAATAAATATGTGCTAATTATCTCGGGAATTTTATTTTTACAATTGATACTAGATTTGTCACTAGTATCTTTCAACACAGAACCGCGCTTTTCCGCCTCATATATCTCTTTATCCTTTTGCATTTAACAGACTTGCGCTTTTAGTTCCTCCAATGATTGTATGACTTCTTGGTTGCTGGGATTTTTTCTCTTTGGTTGCTTATACAACGAAGATGGAGTCACACCAAATCCTTTACCTCTCACCCGACCGGAATACTCAGGAACATTTAGTACTCAACTAAGAATGCTCCTGCAATCCTCCTCATCTGTGGTTAAGAATTTAGATAGAGTCTTCTGAAATTCATTGACATATCGAAAATTATTAGTGGAGATTAAAAATTAATTATATTTTAATAAAATTTCGATTAACTTAAAGACATAATGTTATACTTACACATTCGTCATAAACATACTGAACATCTTCCCTAACAACTCCATCCTTACCCACACGAGCTTCCTTCCACAAAATATGATCTGAAAGTGATGATTCTTCACTTTTCATCTCTTCTAACTACACATTTAGTTAAATAATAAGTTCATCAATTATAACATAATAATACAATTAATAAAATCATAGCATTAATATATACTTACTAATTTTTGTTGTAACCGTGCATATCCCGTTTGACATTTTCTATACGGATACGCGGGTTTTGATGCTCTTTGGCGATTAATGGCACTCAATTCTTGGATAAACAAGTTTAAGTCATATCATAGAAAACTAATGCAACAAGTATATAATACAATTAATAGACATGACAATATAACATTACATTGAATTTTTCGGTTTTCCGTTTGGCTACAAAAGTGCCCCATTCTTCCGATGTAATCAAGTCCGCATACAACTGTGGAAGTTCTACTTCTACAAAAAAAATTTCCTCATCCTTAAGATATTTGTTTGATAATAAGGCTCGAAACCCTCTGCGTCTCTTTCCGGCCAATTGAAGACAATACTTTCGCCGACTTTCCTCAATATTAAAGGACCTCTACAAAAAACATACACATATAAACATAAAGTGTGTTAGTATAAGTAAATTAAAACCTTAATCGTCAACAAAATCTAATAACATCAATCATATTTGGTAAGTACCTGTATCTCAGTACATATCTTATCTTTACCAGCTTACAATAATGGATTCCTCCAATTATCACTGGTAATTGGAATGTGCTGACGGACAAGTAAACCAATGTATGAAGACAACATTGAACCGTTAGGCTCAATTAGTTGGTTCTCAGCACTCCAATGTACATCAAATTTGATCCCTTTATCTCTAGCACGGATGATTGACTTCATAATAATTATTCCTCGTTTTATTTCACTTTCTACATTCGAAGCTTCATTCTGAGCTTCATTTGTATCATGTGTCTCGTGTGTGTCTTCCTGGTCACTAGCCATTTTACCTGTAAGAAAGAAAAAAACAAAAATTTAATGAAAAATATAAAAATCCATAATCCATAATCCATTGAATGATATAAGCTATATATAACATGACAACTAATTAATATTATTGAATGATATAAGCTATAATTTTATAACTAGTACCTTTTTCACTAACGTCTCTTTCTTTTCTTGGTTGGAATATGTTCTACCCGTCTCTTAACAACACAGACGGTTGGATTGATCCAAATACCCTTATTATGATCATTTCTAGTATATGATTCATTCGCTATAATATTTTCATCTTGATCATTTCTAGTAAATGATTCAATATCAACATCAATATCACCTTGATCTCCAATGTTTTCATCAATTACTTTGTTAGATAAAAGAACTATAGACCATTTTGTACTTGTCGGATCAGTGACATAGAACACTTGTTTAGCTTGAGAGGCTAGAATAAAAGGCTCATCTTTGTACCCCACCCTATTAAGATCCACTTGCAAAAATCCTGACTTATCCATTCGTACGCCATTATTATTTTCAACTCACTTGCAACGAAATATAGGAATCTGAAACTTCTCATAATCAAACACCCAAATGCGCTCGATAACCCCAAAATATGACAGATTTGCAAATTTGGGGTTTAAGTCTTTCACACTTGAAATGTGCATTGCTTCAGCTACCACGGTGACACCACTATTTTGCATAGTACTTTTATCATCTTGTTCTTTGGTATAAAATGTGTATCCATTAATTGCGTATGCGCTATAAGAAAACACAACCAAACTTGGACCATATGCTAAACATCTCAACCTTTCTGTTATTGAAGCGGGATCTGAATAATACTTTGAATAAATATGATCCTTAAACCAAGGTATGAAACTTCGATTGTGCTCTCGCACTATCCAATTCTCATTTTTATTTGGATTTAAACCTCGGAGAACATCCTTGTGCATTTCAACATACGGCTCAACCTCATTCTCATTGTGCAAAACATACAAATGCACTTGATCCCGTTCGACCGTTGATACTGTCACAACTTCATTTCTAATTAACTTTTTTCCTTATTTTTTTTTTGTTGACAATATGAGATTTGGGGAGTCCAATTGATTGTACATTGGACAGATATTCAGTACAAAACTCAATCGCTTCTTCAACAATGTATCGTTCGGCAATACAACCCTCTGGTCGACTTCGGTTTTTCACATACCCTTTTAATATTTTCATATAACGTTCAACAGGGTACATCCATCTCATATAAGCCGGTCCACACAATTGTGTCTCTTTCACCAGATGAACAACTAGATGAACCATTATGCCAAAAAATGAGGGAGGAAAATACATTTCAAGATCACACAAAGTAATAGCTATTTCTTTTTGCAATGTTGGTAAGATGGCAGGATCGATCACCTTACTGCAAATTGACTTGAAGAAAAAACACAATTTAGTTATTGCGCTTCTTAATTTTTCTGGCAGAATAGAACGTATACCTATTGGTAGAAAATGTTCCATTATAACATGGAAGTCATGCGTCTTTAAACTCTTTAACTTGAGGTCTTTCATAGACACAAGTCTTCTAATATCTGAAGAGTATCCTTCTGGAACTTTAGCTTCACTTAGAAAATTACACAATACTTTTTTCTCCTTTCTAGATAGAGGATACGCAGCAGGTGGTAGATATGTTCGTTTTCCTTTCTTCAATGGTCCTAATTCAGTTCTTATCCCCATCGCTATCAAGTCCTTTCTTGCTTTAACGCTATCCTTAGACTTTCCTTGTATATTGAGTAACGTACCAATAACACTGTCAAATACATTTTTTTCAATATGTATAACATTGAGAAAATGTCTTACATACAACGACTTCCAATATGGAAGTTCAAAAAAAATTGACCTCTTCTTTCACCCACTCTTGACAAGTGTATGTGCAAAAGGCTTTCCAAACTGAGTACTCACATCTTTCACCTTTTCAAAAATTTGATCACCTGTCAATATAGTTGGAGCTCTACCTTGTTCTGGCTCTCCATTGAATGCTTTTCTCCACCCACGATAGTGATGATTAGAATTTAAGAATCTACGATGACCGAGAAAGACATTCTTCTTACCAAACTCCAATCGCGTCCAATCTGTTTTATCTTCACAAATAGGACACGCACATTGACCTTTTATGATGTACCCTGATAGATTTCCGTATGCAGGAAAATCATTATGTCACACCTCAAAAAAATCGCTTCATCGAAGACACGACCCTCGCGCAAAAGGTGCGGAAAACGGTTTGACAGATTCTCCACCGAACTTTATTTATCCCAAAAAAGGGAAAGGAAAATATCAAGAAAACCTTTAAGGAGGAGATAAGAACATGGTCGTCGCAACCACATTCTGGGTTCGGGAGTCGGTTACGTGAGGGGAAGGTATGCGCACCCCCTCACGTCCGTTGTACTCAACGGGAACCTCTTGATTCGAATCGCGATACTCGTTAGCTAAGTTTAACTATTTTCTTCTCTAAAATAAATGCGGAAAGGTAAAGATAAAAAGAAAAGACACTAAGGGGAAATGGGTGCTTTTAGGATAGGGTGCTCGGCAAGATCATCGCGACCTCGGGCCTACGTATGCTCATTCGGACGAGAATGAGAAATCAGAGTAATCGTAGTTCGACTACGGGGTTAGACGGAAAAAGATGGTAGTGTGGAAACGGGGGAAAAAAGAAAAAGGTGTGGATGCAAACGGGGGAAAAAGAAAAAGTGTGGACGCAAACGGGGGAAAAAGAAAAAGTGTGGACGCAAACAGGGGAAAAAGAAAAAGTGTGCTCGCCAAGATCATCGCAATCTTGTGCCTACGTATCTTTACTCGGACGAGAGTAAAGAATCAGAGCAGTCGTAGTTCGTGGTACGCCCACGAAACAAAAGGTAGAGTTGGGCTGGTTTAGATGACGATTACTTGAACTTAAGAAAGATTCCTCGGGCCCAAGTAATCGGGAGAGTGAGCCAAATATTTGGCTCTCTCTCTTTTTCATCTAAGGTGGTTGACTTTGAAAAGGTTTGATGATTTGAAAAGTGTTTTGGATGGTTGGACGGACGGTTGTCGAGTTGGATGTGTTTTAGAGGCGTCAATTGCTCACACACGAGTAAGAGAACTCGCACCCAAACAAATCAAAGGAAGATCAAATACTTGAACCCCCATTTTTCACCTTGAAAGAGTTTTGATAGTTGTTAGTCGTTTTGGAATTTTATTATGAAAATCCGCTTACGTTGGATCAAGGGTTTATTTGTATGAAAAGAGTTTGGTTTGAAAAAGGATTTGGTTAGAGGTAGATTTTGAAAATGGGCTCAACGACGAATCGAGAGTTTGGTTGAAAAGGGTTTGTTTGAAAATGACTCGACGGCGAATCGAGAATTAGGTTAAAAAAAGGTTCGTTTGAAAATGGCTCGACGACGAATCGAGAATTAGTTTGAAAATGGGTTTCCTATGCTAGTCCCTAGGGGTGCTCCTAGTAAACAAACCACATTCAAAAGAAAATTAAATGCTTACATCGGAATGGGGAGAGGGGTACATGTAAATTACAAGGGATGACATGAAATAAAGAGTCTCGTTATAAGGTAGCCCAAGAGAAAGCCGTGTGTGTGCGAAGTGTCCTAAACTAAACCTCGAACCAAAGTCGCCAAGCAAATGATCATAACCAACAGTCCATCAAGTTATTGTTTTAGGGTTTCGATAGTTGTTAATTGTTTTCGATTAAGGTGAACAAATGAAATGGTTAGATGAATAAGTATGAATATGGATAAGTATGAATATGATATGAACAATAATAATAAAGATAAAATGAACAAGAGATAGTATTGACATAAAATTAAAGTTGGTCTTGTCTTAATCACGATTTAATCGATAAATTGATAATCGACGACCTTTGACTTTCATTGACCAAAAGTGAATAAAAGAATATAAATCGAAATAGACATAAAAATCAGAAAAACTAAGAAAGGTCTCATCTTTACTAAGATTTTAAATCAAAAAATCGATAATCTTTAGTATTTGATTTTCATTGACCCAAAAAATGTATAAAGATGAAACAAAAATGATAGAAATGAAATAAAAATCGAAAATGTCAAGAAAAAGAATAAAGGTCTCACCTTTATCAAGATTTAAAATCGATAAATCGATAAATCTCGATATTTGGCTTTCATTGACAAAAAAAAAGAATAAAAATAAAATAATGACAAAATTAATTGAAATAAATAAGTAGTAAATAGTAGGCCTCATATAAATCAAGATTTGGTACCGATTTTAAAGAATCACCCAATATCAAGATGTTTTTGATATCATTGGCCCTAAAAATGACAAAACCAAATAGAAAATCAATAGTAATTTCTAACATTATAAAATAGATACTAAAATCTAAAAAGAAAATCAAAAAAGGAAATAGCAGGGTGGTGCTAATAGATACAGAACGTGTATGGTTAATAAGACAGGTTTATATGGGCTCTAAGGCCCAAGATTCATTGAAAATAAAATAAAATAAAAACAAAGTGAGGGTGGTGCACTGAAAATGGAAAGGGTGTGTAGGGAAATCACCATGGGTAGAAAACAAATAGGGAGGTGGGTAGATTGATCATGAGCCCAATCAGCATTGGTTTTTTTTAAATCAGAAACAAATTAAGGTAATAAATAAAAAAAGAAATCTAAAGCGAGTTGGGAAGAAAAACAGAACGGAACAACAACCTTCACTCGCTCAAAGTGAATCTGAAACCCAATCGAAAGCAAAATGACAAGGTGACGACCAAAGTACCACAACCTTCACTCGCTCAAATCCTCTCCCGCTCATAATGATTTGGTCAAACAGGTTCGTCTTCAATTTGAATCATTTACTGTTTTCATTTTGGGTTTGTTTCGAGATTCAGATTCTCTTCTACTCTGTCTCTCTTTCTGGTTTAGGATTCATGGTTCTGATTCTTGTTTTAGATCTGGTTTTGATTGCTCTGTTTTGGAGTGTGGTTGGATTTGAAAAGTTGGAAGGGTTGGTTTTGATTTAGGGTATGTGGGTTTCGGTTTTGAAGGAAATATTTGGTTTTGGAAGAATGAAGGGTTGAAGGTCGGGTTGCTTGAAGGTCGAAGAAGAGATTTGAGGGATGCGGTTGTTGGCTGTTTTTGTGTTATGAGAAGGGTTGATGGGGATTGAGGGAAAAAGGTTAATGAAAAGAAATTGGAGGTGCGTTTGAGTTCTGTTTTGTGATTCGCAAATAAAGGTGAAGTTTGTATCAGTGAGTTAATAGTTGTATGTTAAAGGTTAAGAAGAAAAATGTACAGGGTATGATTGGAAGTGGATTTGGTTTGTTGTTGTTGAAGGATGTTTTGGGTGAGGTTGTTTTTGTTATTGTGAAAGCTACGAAACTTTTGCAAGTATTATTGAGTAATTTTATGGTTCTGGGTTGAATTTTGCAGAGGTTTCTTCGGCTGTGAGAGCTTTTTTTCAACAAGTTGGTAAAGGTATGGTTTTATAGGGAGAATAGAGGGTATAATGGGAATGATTGAGGAAGTTGTGAGCTGGTATTCTGGTGACCGTTTTCGTTTGCAGGTCGTGTTTTTGTGCGTGATGCGTGGGAGTATTTGGTGGGTAGTGGCTTGGTGGATGCTGCGAAACATGATGGCTGAGTGTTGCGTCGTGTGCGTACGGTTTGGTGAAAACGGTTTGCGTCTTGCCGTGGGGTCCTCATGTGAGATTTGTGCAAATTTTGAACTTTTGTCGTTTCTGAAAAATTTCTTGTAGTTTGGTATGTATGGTATGCAGGTGGTGATTGTGTAGCTGTTTGTTTTTGCAATTGGTTTTCTGCAGGCGGAAAGTTGCAGGGTGGGTCGCGTAAAGGCAATGTGTGAGGCCTGTTAAATTGAGCTGCAGGTTGGAATTGTGGTGTGGTATGAGGTGCGGCAACAACAACAAGTGTGTTATGGCAGGGTGGATACGTGATAACTTGTTTTGGAGGTTGTGAGTTTGTTTTCCAGGTTTTTGAATTTGTTTTTTGCTGCTGCGTATATGCTAGCTGGTGGTTGTGATGAGGCAAAGGGTGGGCCAGGTTGTATACAATTTGTAGGTTTTGGGTGTGTGTGGTTTAAAGTGCTTGTGTGGGAGAATGGATCATGTGTTGTTGCGCTGTTTGGAGAGGTATATTGGATGAAGTTGCGCAGGCTAGTGTTTGATATCGTAAGCAGTTTTTATTTTATTTGTTGTTGTTGGTGTAATAAGCAGAAATTGTGGGAATGACATGAGCTGGCTATTTTTCTTGTTTGCCAATTTTGTGATATGGACTTGGTTGTAATGATTTTTGACAAATTGTAAAAGGCCTTTGTGGTGATGGGCTTTCAACTTATTTATCGTGTGAGCTTTGGTTGTAAGTGAACTTGACTATTTTTGTAGGATTTAAAAACATGAGTAACATATATAAAAAGAAATGGATATGAAAATGGTTTTTTTGAATTAAATTTGGGATATTTATATTGGATGTGGTTGTGGAATGGAAATTGAAAATAGATGAAAAATGGATAATTGTTTCACACAAATGGATATGGATATGGATTGAATGGATTTTTTGAAAATTGGTTTTGGACATGAAATAAATATGGGAAATTTAAATGAATAATAAATTAAAAGAGGGGTGAAGTTGAGGCCAACATATTTTTTTGGATTTTTTAATATGGTTATTGGGTGGATGGACAGATGAAAGGTATAAACAAGTATGACAAATTTGGGGTATGACAGATGCCCCTATCTAATTGGCTTGAACAGAGTTATATGAACTGATATGGCGTTCATCTTTCGAGGTAGAAGACAATTAGATATAAAGAAGACCGCAAATTTGTCCGAAGAGAAAGGAGATGCTTGGGAGGTGCAATAATAGATAGTTTGCAAAGGTCGTTATCACCAAAAGGATGATAACAAAAAAATCTGACACCAAAAAGATGACAGACCTATCACCAAAAGGATGATAGTAAACACACGTACACAGACCCTTCCACCAAAAGGATGAAAATGAGGTCAACGCCTGCTATTACCAAAAGGGTAATAGGGCACACACACACACACACAGACCCTTCCACCAAAAAGATGAAAATGAGGTCAACGCCTGCTATTACCAAAAGGATAATAAGACACACACACAACCTGCTACTACCAAAAGGATAGTATGGCACACAACACAGCCTGCTACTACCAAAAGGATAGTATGGCACACAACACAGCCTGCTACTACCAAAAGGATAGTATGGCACACAACACAACCTGCTATTACCAAAAGGATAATAGGGAACACAACACAGCCTGCTACTACCAAAAGGATAGTATGACACACAACACAGCCTGCTATTACCAAAAGGATAATAGGGCACACACACACACACAGCCTGCTACTACCAAAAGGATAGTATGGCACACAACACAACCTGCTATTACCAAAATGATAATAGGGCACACACACACATAACCTGCTACTACCAAAAGGATAGTATGTGTTGCACCCCAAAATTTTCCCTCCTTACCTTTTACTAACTGGCTTATGTTTCATTTCATTTTTTTTTACATTATCATGTATGCATATCATTAGCATGGGGTCAAGGTGCCTGAAACAGTTCAAGAAGGTCTTATCTGGTCTACTACATCATCAGGGGTTCACAGGTGGCAAGGGATTTCAAGTGGGTTACTTCCTCCTAACTAGTGCATGAATTAGGGTTTGAAATTCTTGGGGTTTATTGCTTCAATGGTCAGGCTCCTTGGGTTTTTATCATCACCAAATGGCATATCTTATCTTTGTTGGAGAGGATACACATCATATTCAGAGGAATTTTGATTTGGAGACTGTGCTATTTCCTCCTAGACCGAGGGTGCTACAAACTAGGGTTTGCTATAAAGTCAGTTTATTTCTGATTTTTTGGGCAAGACTTGATTCCATGGTATTCCTTGGGTCCCTAAGTATCTAGGAGTGGAAGGTTGTCCATCAGTTTGATTCAGGAGAAGTTCAATTAGTCAATGGATTGAAAATCAGTTAACTTGGTCAAAAAGTCAACTGTGGTCAACACAAAGTCAAACCTCAAGATTTTTGGTCAACATCAAGATTATGGGGTGAAATTCATCATTTGATCAAGGGTTGATCATGATTCATCAAGGAAACCTCAGAATCATCAAGAATCGGGAGTTACTAAATTAGGGTTTTTGCAGGAAAAGTCAAATGTACTTTGACCAGGCCTAACTTCCACATACTTCATCAAAAATTCCTCAACCAAAGCCCATCTTGAAGTAAATTTAATTCCCTACAACTTTGTGTCTCACAAGCCAAGTCCAGAAATGCTTCATTTGGGAGATATGAGCTAAGACATTATAGGTCATTTTGAAAGTCAACAAAAGTCAACCTTCTTCAAAAGCTCATAACTTGAACATGGAAGATCAAATTGACATGGGACCAAAAGGGTTGGTTAGAGGACATCTTGAGGTTTCTAAAAATTATTAGTTTACATTAAGGAGCTAAAAATTGGAGGAGTTATGCTTAGTCAAAGTTGGGCAATTTTGAGGAGGTGCACAAAGCAAACTATGCCTAAAATCCAAATTTTGACAAATGGGCCATAAGTTTCTTAAACCAAACATAAACATAAGGCCATGCACGACCCAAAGAGCATATATTTGGTTTTTTTCTCATTTTATTTTATTTTTATTGGATTTATTTAGTTAAAATTCAATAATAAATGAAATAATTCAAAAATAATTAACAATGGATTATTCAGGCCCAAGTCATGGTCAAAAGAAAACCCTAGTATTTATAAGCCAATTCATGTTATGGTTGAAAGGAGGCACGTGAAATTAGAGGAGATCTCAAGAAAAACCTAAAGGAGGATTCTTCATCAAAGCTCACGACTCGGGAGGTATCATCACAAAATTCTTCCACAAACTCAACCCTAGGGATCTCTGGGACGAAAACAAACCGTCGCTTGGAGCTAAAAGAAGGAACAAAGGCCGTGCCATCTCAGGTTTGTCGTTTTTTTCGTGGTCACAAAACCTATCTTTTTGATATGCATAATATTGTGTGACGCCCACTGATTATCCAGATATGTTTACTTCTAAATTTGGACGTGTACATTGGTTGCTTGGTGAGTTTTAAAATTTTGAACCTTACTTGTTTTCCTTCGAATCTCCTTATTCATTGGTCGTTTGCCTTTTTCGATTGGATATTTGAACTCCTGGCATTTTTCTGATTAAAACAGTGTATTCGCACGTCATTTCTGAGAAATTTGGGGGTGAGGGTCGCCGGAGATGACGACCGGAGCTAGGGCTCCGGCGTCTGGTTTGATCTCCGGCCGGCTAGGGTTCTGGGTGAGGGAGACGCAATCCTCTCCGTCAATGGTTTGATCGCACGGCCACCATTTCGCCATGTGTTTCTCTTTTTATTTTTTTTCTGAATAAAATTTAATGATCGTGTGTTATTACCTCACAACAATTACCATGTGCTTCCAATGAGATTATTCCATTCCACTTACCTTTCGTTGACCGTTGACTGGAGGACTAGACCATTGGCCGTTTGATGAATCGTGCGAGTCAGATCAAGACAACGCATTAAAATGCGCATGTGCCAGTCACATGGCACCCCACGGTGGTCACCTTTTCTTTTTTTTGTTTTCTGATAGTTTGGTGGGCTGGGGTTACTATACGCACCCCCACCCTGTTGGCCCAACCACATTTCTAACGTAATTCCCCTACTATGCGCACCCCCCAGGTTTTTTTTCCTTTTTTTTCAGACGGACTCATCCCTTGGGTCCTCGCTACTCACACCCCCCATCTCTTGGCCCAATTCAGTTCCCTCTTCATTTTCCTACTTAATACACCCCCCAGCCCGTTTTCTATTTTATTTTTATTTCCATTACATTTTCATAATTTTAATTTTAAAAATACTTAGATGCATTCAAAAAATCCCAAAAAATTATACATCATCTTTATTCATTTATAAAATTTTTACAAATTTTATTTTTTATTTTTATTTTATTTTCATCATTCCTAATTAATTATTTTCTTAATTCCCTTTTTAATTACACATCTCATGCATGCATAAACTTATTTATTTTCATTCTCCTCATCTATAAAATGTTTTTCATCCGTTCTTTTTGCATTCATTCATGAACATTCTAAAGTGCTTAAAAATATTTTTCTTTCATTTTTAAATATTTTTCATGTTGCAGTTAGGTCCTTCTCTTTGGCATAATTGAAACCTATCCCTTACTTGAATTTGTATGATTATTTGAATGTCTAACATTTTGGATTTTTGCAGGGACTTTTTATATGTTGTTTGCCTCTGGTTGAGGATCCCTTAGGATTAATTTGAGAATTTTAGGAATCATTTTTCTAATTATTGGAGTTATTTTCACTTGAGATTTTCTTGCAGGCACATCTTTGATCTTATATGATTACCTTGTTTGAAAGGCATTCATGCCATTTGCTTTGAGAGTGTCCCTTTGATTTCTAAATTCATGATTGGATTATGCTTATTATTGTTTGCCCTTGTTTGAGTGTCATTCACCTCATTGCTCTTATTTATATCTGTTTCTCACTAACCTTTTATGCAGGATCGAGGTAAGTTCCTTAAGGGTATGGATAAGTATCCATGGTCACCCTTACCTTTTCCTCTTTTATCTTTATTCTTTAGGGTTTAGGTCATCTTTAAGCCTCACTAACCGTAGGTCACCCATGCATGATAACATTAGGACCATTAGTTTCCCTTTAGAGTTACCCTTGTGTCTTCTCTCTTCTCATCTCAAATTTCTTTAAAACACTTAATAATAATAAGGTGTATTGCGCATGAGCCTTAAGTATGGGGAATGAGAAATGAGGGGCTTCCTCTCATCTTTCTAGAGTGCTTAGCGAGCGTCCTGTCTTGGGACGATGCGTTAAGTATTCGCCCCTGTGCCCTAGACTTTGGTGCAATGCAGCTTAGGAACTAACTTAAGCCACTTCTGTCCTAAAAAACACAAACCTACCTCAAACTTTTTTGTCCTTCGGGACCTTCAAACTTAAAGGATATTTTCAAAAAGGGCACGTTACCTTCCGTCTGAGTCGCAAACAGGCATCGACCCTAACTGCCGGACGCAGACTTAACGTCGCTCATAAAAACACAAAAAGAACTTGGTCCGAACTACGTTGACTCTGAATTCCCCATTGCACAAAGGGGGTACGTAGGCCTAGGACGTCGACGTCCTACCGAGTCTGTCTTTGTCTTCCCCTCCCCGTTTAGTACGGCCCTAGATGATAGTATGACTTACCCTTAGAATAGACAACAAGCGTGGATCCCATCGAGTACGATGGACGCGTGGGGTGCTAATACCTTCCCCTCGCGTAACCGACTCCCGAACCCAGGTTATGGTTGCGATGACCATTCCTTTCCCCCTTCCTAAGGTTTATGCGGTGTTCCCTTTCCCTCTCTTGGGATAAATTTACACGGCTGGTGACTCTATTTTTCCGCGCCACTCTCGCGTTTGTACCTGGATGAAAATCCTGGGAGTGACAGCTGGCGACTCTGCTGGGGACTCTGGTTGACCTATGCTGGTCCATCCCTAAGCGAGTCAGTCCTAACGCTTGCTTGTCTTTGTTCTTTTTGGGTGTTTGGTTTTGATTTGCTTTAAGTGTTGTATTTTTATTTTTATTTTTTTTACCGCATTTTCTTCATTTCATTTTTTATTACTGTCATGCTGTTGTGCTGTGCTGGCTGTCTTTGTTTTGCAGGTTGGGTGGGTTTGAGAGCTAAGCCCAATACCAAGGCTTGAGAATACCCTAGGACTAGAGTGGAAAGTAGTGGGACCTACGTGCCCGCTTGGTACGTTTGTGTGTTCACGAAATTCACAACCAGACGAGGCTATCTTGGGACGCATTCTAACGTGTGTGTCTTGCGCATGTTGGGGTGTTGATCTAGAGAGCTGTCGACTCTGGTGACCGATCATTGAGGACCTTAGTGGAAACATCCCTCTTTAGTGGTGACAGTGGCAGACCACATCCTGTGGCAAACCCATTTGCACCCGAGGGCCCGCTTTGGAACTCGCATAGGACGGCCCCTACGTTTTGAAGAGAATCAGCGGAGGCACTCCTCGATTGACTTTAGTACTGTACCCCGAGGAATGAATGCCCCTCGAACGTAAGGATACTTTAGCAAAAGACGCTTACGAATAATATCATCACAGTCCCTTCGATATAAAGATCATAGTCCCTCGATGACCCTTCAAGTTGCCTACAAAAAATGATCTTGTCCCTCGATGACCCTACGGAAAAATGATGGTAGTCCCTACGAACTGCTAAGGTATCCTTACATGTTGCCTTCTATGACTATTTGATGACCCTTCGCTGTCC
Source organism: Lathyrus tuberosus (assembly GCA_022829125.1). NCBI lineage: Eukaryota > Viridiplantae > Streptophyta > Magnoliopsida > Fabales > Fabaceae > Lathyrus > Lathyrus tuberosus. The sequence continues at coordinate 1,280,355 of JALAZF010000280.1, forward strand.
CTCCACATCCAATAGATAGGACTACCTACCCACAAATGGTATGGATAGTATTATCTCTCAAGGAAAATGATAAGTACAAGAAAGACCTTATAAATTAAGGGTAGGTAACTTTTAAATGCTCGCTCACAACTAAAAAAAAACAAATACTTTTCACACTTCACACTTTCAAAAATATTTTCAAAAAAACAAACACTTTGTATACGTTCTTACACGAATTATTACAAAGTCAACTTTTACGAAATATTCTCTAAACACACACCATATTTCAAAAAAAAAAGCAAGTTAAAGTGAGCTAGCAATTAAGAGCCCGTAGATAACTACGGATGAAAAGGGGTGCTAACACCCTCCCTTTTCATAACTTACCCCCCGAACTCAAAAATCTTTTCAAAACGGTCTTTCCTATTCTTTTCACCTTTCCTAAATAACTTGGATAAAAGAAAAGTCGGCGGCGACTCTTGCTAACCGCAACATGTTTTGCGAAAAATAAAAGTAAAAAGTCATCTCTCCACCGTACTATTGTTTCTCGACCTCAGTGCCAAAGCTGATGACCTTCCGCCTTGGAGAATCAGTTGAGGCCTCCTCGATTGATGATGATGCCAAATCAGAAATGGTGAACGTATCATCATTTCTCGACCTGAGAGCCCGGGATACTGAACATCCTAGTACCTACACGTAAGAGGGGATGGGTGTTTGCAGGTTTGCAGGTAACCGAGACTTTCAACCTACCCGGTTTTCTGGATTTCTCATCAATGTCTGTTCATTTGGGTTCCTCAGTGGTTCAGAGTTTTGGTTTTCTGGTTCCTCGTTCAGCTAACAGCACAACACATCCAGCAGTGTGCCTTAACCCCATGTTTGCATGAGCATATCATTTTTCTTGCATTCTGACGTGTTTGACATTTTTCAGGGCTTGCATCTTACTCTTGATTCCGGTTTTCTGAGGTTACTTCAGTATGGATGTTCGGAGAAAGAAGACTGTTGCCTATTCGTTCCCAGAGCCGACTTTGACACTGATTCATAAATTGATTAATATGGCTGGTTCCGGAGTTCGTACAGAGTTCAGTGGAAGGTATGGAAGACTTCTGAAATTTGTCTATAATATCTCCCAGTATGAGAAGGATGCCATTCACACACTTCTTCAGTTTTACGACCCGCCTCTGCGTTGCTTCACTTTCCCGGACTACATCTTGGCTCCGACGTTGGAGGAATTCTCATTTATTTTGGGAATTCCTATTAGTCATGATATAGTTTTCTTTTCTGAAGAACACCCCAGTATAAAAGATATGGCTGTTGCTCTTCACATTAGTGAGCCTGTTCTTAACAGTAATATTGCAGAAAAACAAGGAGTTAAGGGTTTCCTATTGAAGTTCCTATTTGATCAAGCTTATATACATGTCAAAGAGAAGAATTGGATTGCTTTCCAAGCTATTCTAGCTGTGTGTATCTATGGGATTGTTCTGTTTCTGAATATTCCTGATCTGGTGGATATGCACGCCGTCAGGATCTTTATGTCGAAGAATCTCATACCTACCTTGCTAGGTGATGTGTACCATTCAGTTCACTATAAGAATGAGAATAGGCGTGGGAAAACTGTGAGTTGCTGTGCGCCGCTCTTAGCTACTTGGTTTTTGAGTCGTCTCCCTGAATCTGGCGCTTTCGTTGATACGAAAGATTCTCTGAAGTGGTCTAAGAGGGTTATGGGCTTGACTGCCGATAACATCGTTTGGATTAATCGTGACTTGCTAGGAATGGAGATCATTTGCAACTGCGGAGAATTCCCTAATGTCCCCTTGGTAGGGAGGAGAGGTGGAATTAACTATAATCCCTCCCTAGCTATCAGACAGTTTGGCTATCCTTTGAAGAATCCACCCGAAGAGCGAGATGTCCAAGAATCCTTATTCTTCAATGGTATTGAGGATCAAGGGTTGATAAGGAAAGTTGTGAATGCTTGGAAACAGGTGACTAAGAAGGGTAAGATTCCATTCGGGAAAAGTAACAATCGGGATTTCCATCCATATAAAGAGTGGATTAAGAAGAGAGCAGAAGAGGAACTTCTCCCATTCCCGGTGGAACCACCTCTGTATCCTTTGGTGATCGAGCCTTCTACCACCGTTGAGTTGGAGAAGTATAACACATTATGGGCTGAAAAAGAAAGGTTGCGGGAAGAGAATAGTGAGCTAAAGAGAAAGATTTATCAATGGAAGCATGAGCGGGGCGAAGCTGTTCATACCGCCAAGTTAAAGACAGAGCTCCTTGCTAAAGCAGAAAAAGAGCTTGCTGACATGGCTGCGTCCAGGGAAAGAATGAAACAAGCTTTGGATGGTATCGGTAGCGTTCTCAGGTCCAAGGAGGAGGAATTAGGCAAGGCTTTGTTAAAGATTCACAGGTTCAATGATCACCAAGAAACTGCCATGGCTGAGAATAAAAGAAAGGAAGATGCTTACCTAGCTAAGATTGATCAGTTGAAGTCTACGCTCAAGAAGAAAGACGCCGAGATTCTATCAGGGATATTCAAGAGACAAGTTGTCCAAGATCAACTCAACAAAGCTATAGCCTCCATAGAGGAATTGAAAGTCCAAGCTGAAGTGAAGAAACCTAGACATGAGGGTCCTAGCATAGATGGTGCTACTGGAGAAGACGCTTGGGAGCTACATTGCCGATACTTGGATGGGATCATACACAGGAGATACCTTCTCATTCAAGGGCTAATTCAGAGGCCGAAGCATCCCGATACCAGAAAGCTGTTCAAGGAGATTCAAGTCTGGTGCAGAAAGCATAATGGATGGGGAGGATTGACGCTTGTAAACTTTGATGATATGCCATAGTTTTTTGTTTTCTTTCATATGGATCACCACCAGGCTTATTGGTTGGGACCTATGGTCTTTATATTCAGACTTGTTATCTCGGATTTGTGATTGTTGACATTTGACTTTTCTCTGGTTTTCTTAATATATGAGCAGAAGTTCCATTATATCTTGTTATTAAACCGGAATCAAGGGGTGGATCGCCTTGCGAATTTCCAAATATGTCCATTTGCATTTGCATAATCATTTTGCATATTCATTTTGCATGACAGGTGTTTATCTCCGATATTCTTATCTTGTTCTAATCTCAAAATTGCAGACTTAACTCCTCAGGCCATTCAAGAAGAGAATCATGGAACGAATCCAAACTGAGTTGAGGGAAATGCGAAGCCAGATGGGGCAATTTGGGGAAGACATGCTCCAGGAGCAGAGGATGCTAAGGGAAGAGATCAATTAGATGAAGACTCAGATGGGTTTGATCATGGAAATTTTGAATAGGGTGTTGAAAAAGGAAGACAGTCCTGTGCCCGCTTCCACAGCAGAGGATCTCACTCCTCCCATCTCTTTGGGGTCTCCTCTAGACCATGAACTGCCTCGTGGATCCTCCCCACCGTCAGAGCTTTTTCATCAACAACCATTTCTTGAGGGTCTTAATCTAGAAAAGCTTGAAAAGAAGTTTGATCAGATCCCGATGCCATACGCTCAGTTGCTTCAGCACCTGCTCAAGTTTCAGCTGATTGAATTGATTGCTGCAGGACCTCCACACACCAAGTTTCGTATGGGTTCCAACGTCCATGATAAGTGTGAATTCCATTCAGGGGCACCTGGTCATAATGTTGAAGACTGTAAGATGCTCAAGTATAAAGTCCAAGAGCTCATTGACTCAGGGGCAATCAAGTTTACATCAGTTGGCACTGGTAAACAAAGTGATGTTACTCCCAGTGTTGCAAAGGGACTGATGACTCCCTCTTTTGCCAAAGGATCCACCTCGCGTCAGGGATCTCTTCCACAACCCTTGTTTGTGCCTCAGCCGAGTGCAGAAAGGAAAGTGCAGGGCCAGACTGGGCACCCAAATCAGCACCGACAGCAGAATTATCAGCAACAGGGGCAATCGAGACCAAGAAGGCCCAAAAGGATAATTGATCATGTTCCTATCCCTTATAGTCAGCTGTTTACGCGCCTGCTTAAGAAGTCTCTGATTCAAACAAGGGGTATCGCGCCAGTACCGTACCCTATTCCTCCCGATTATGACATGACTGTTAGGTGCGAGTTCCACTCGGGAACATTCGGGCACACGATTGATGAGTGTAATGTATTCAGGCATAAGGTGCAAGACCTGGTGGACTCAGAGATCATTGTATTCACTGAAGATGATATGTACATCAATGGAAGCCTCCTTTCTCAAAGGAACACTCAGTCTGCAAGTACGTCCAGGCAGAATTAAGCTTCCTCAGCAATGGCAATCTTCAGCTTCTTTACTGCGTTTTCATTTGTAGTTTCTTATTTCTTGTTAAAGCATCGTATGCATGTAAGACTCGTTTGTTTTTTAATGATGATGTTAATGCAATGAGTATGTTTTTCTTGAAGAAATCCATTCGTATTCACTCTTAAATGTTTATATGCACTGCAATATCAATTTTTCTTGTTAAGAACTCTTGAGGGAGGATGACGAAATAAGAACGCAGGTCTCTAATGGTACGCTTTTGGATAGAACCCTGTTGAGGATGTATAGGCATTGTTTCAAACCCCTAAACACTGGAGAGATAAGGAGATAAACCTTCGTTAACCCCTTTGAGCCTTGAAGTAGGAGTTTCTTTCGTACGAAAAAACCCTCATACTTAACCCAGGGGCAGGGTAGGCGTCAGTTAGTTTGACCGAGCGCTCAAATTCCAAGGAGAATGTGCAAGAGATATGAAACCCCGATGGTTATCCGTCAACAACTAAGGAGTGAGGCAGTCACAACCCTTTCAAGCAAGTAAGATAACCAGTGTCACACGCTTTGTTCAAAAGGGGAATAAAAAGAGAAAGCCCGCTAAGTCGAAAATTGAAAACAAGTGACTTAGGCAAAAGTCAGGGCATCCCGCTGGACTTCAAAATAAAAAAAAAACTCAAAAGAGTCAGTCCAGGCAAAAATTAGGGATCAAAAAAGCAAAAAGAAAAAGCGAAAGGCGAAAAGAAAATCCCCGATAAGAACAAATTCGTGTGATTACAGACACAAAAGATAAAAGGGATGACTGTCACTCCAAAACCTCCTTAGGGGTCAAACCATTAGTGGCATAGGTTCCTTGAAGATCATAAATCTTTCGAGAAATGAGCGTTTGGGTCAGATTAACTGAACATAGGACTGGAGAACATCACGAAGAGTGGGTGGGCACCAATAAATTTTGAGCCATAAATCCTTTTTTCTGAAACCGTGAACCAGGCCACGTTACAACCCTTAAAAGTCCTAATTGAAACAGGGTTTAGTACGAAAGCGTACCCCAATCGGATGGCGTTCCTGACTCCTACGAGTTGTGCTAATAAGATTTGTTGGTATTGCATGTGCGCGTTGTTTTTGCCATTCAAAAATCAAGGTCGCATCCCAGCAAGTGATTCGTTCACAAGGCTTTGCGACACATGTTCATAAAAAACTTCAAGGTTAACATGAATGTTGCATTAGGATTATCATTCTCATAAATAACTTGTTCTGTTTGCATACATGTGCCTAAACATCAATGGCAGGTTACACAGTGAACGTCAGTCAAGAAGCTTGATCCTGCCAAGTTGGGATACTTGAAAATTCTGAAGGACAAATCATATCAAGGGGCATGCTTCCAAGAGACTCAGCGTAGAGGGGTCTCTCCTCAGTAAGTCGTGGTAAGATGTAGCCAATCTGGGGCAGTCACTCTGGGGCATTCATTCTAAGATCAGGGGCAAAATCACTTCAAAGCCCATAGTAGGGCAGGCCACCTCTGGAGCACGGGAGATCATCCACTCCTGAAAATGGTTAACTAAAAACACCTCCTCAAGGTTCAAGATGCTAAAGCAGAGTATTGTCAAGTCATTATGATCCCCTTCGAGGTAATGTACGCCACGGATTATGAAGACTGGGGCAATTATGTCGAGATATGATAAATCTCTCCAAGAGTTTGAAGACCCTGGGGCAGTGCGAACGCCCGATCTTCTGTAAAATCCTCTCGAGATGAAAAGTTCAAAGAACCGTTTATGACCATAGAAACAAGTCAGGATTGAAGGGCAACAGGATCGTACTTCCCCAGCAGCTTACTCTCCCCAGCATTGAGGTTGCACTTTCCTCAGCAGAGCAGACCTTCCCCAGCAGGAGACTTGAGAAGTATTTTCTCCAGATTAAGACATATTTCCCCACAGAGTCTGAACGCTTCAGGAAATGTTTTTCTCAGCAGCAACGGTGCAATCTAATCCTCAACAGATAAGTAAGCTTGATGTTATCCGCTAGCAGGGTGGATGTCAGCACTTACCATTCCCTCAAGCAGAGTTTGGTAGTGATCCTCGCAACAGTTTATCCAACAGGGGTTGACATCCCTAGCAGGTTTTAAATCCAAGTGATATTTGGCACTCTTCTGATTTAGGTCGTGTCCTCCCTTTTCGAAGAGTTATGTATAATCCCCAGAAGAGCGGATGTTCTTTTGGAATTTCATCCCCAGCTGAAGTTGCTAATCCAAAGATTCGGTCGGAGTGATCCTTCTCAGCAGAGTTCGTGGATTCAGAGGACAATTTATTTTTGTCATCAACTGAATTGGTATTTCCTCTCCGGCATTTATTTTGCTGGAGGGACCCCCTTGCATATCATAAGCATTTGCATCGCATCCTCAAAAACATGGCATTTTCATTTGCATTCGAAGCATAAGCCAGGTTTGATACTTTCTTTGCCAGCAGGAGGTGGCATCACTCAGGAGATTTTGGAGGGACGCGTTCCTCATACTTGTACTCCCCGGAAGAGTCTTTTATTTAGATTTCTTCTTCCCTAACGGAGTCATCTTACCAGTAGGTTCTGAAACGAGGTGGTTTGAAACAAAAGTTTTGTTTTCACGTTATCCCCAGTAAAGTCCACTTTATGTTGGTAATCCTTTACGGGTGCAATTGAGGTTGTGTCCGTTTTGTGGGTGCGATTGAGGTCGTATTCATTTTTTATTTGTGGGAATGATTGAGGTCAGTCTTCCTTGGCATGTATAATTGAGGTTGTATTCGTTTTATGGGTGCGATTGAGGTCATATTCATATTTTATTTGTGGGAATGATTGAGGTCAGTTTTCCTTTGCGGGTGCAATTGTGGTTGTATTCGTTTTGTGGGTGCGATTGAGGTCGTATTCGTATTTTATTCGTGGGAGTGATTGAGGTCAGTCTTCCTTGGCAGGTATAATTGAGGTTGTATTCGTTTTATGGGTGCGATTGAGGTCGTATTCATATTTTATTTGTGGGAATGATTGAGGTCAGTTTTCCTTTGCGGGTGCAATTGTGGTTGTATTCGTTTTGTGGGTGCGATTGAGGTCGTATTCATATTTTATTCGTGGGAGTGATTGAGGTCAGTCTTCCTTTGGGGGTATAATTGAGGTTGTATTCGTTTCGTGGGTGCGATTGAGGTCGTATTCGTTTTTTATTTGTGGGAGTGATTGAGGTCAGCCTTCCTTTGCGGGTGCAATTGAGGTTGTATTCATTTTGTGGGTGCGATTGAGGTCGTATTCGTATTTTATTTGTGGGAGTGATTGAGGTCGGTCTTCCTTTGCTGGTATAATTGAGGTTGTATTTGTTTTGTGGGTGCGATTGAGGTCGTATTCATATTTTATTTGTGGGAATGATTGAGGTCAGTTTTCCTTTGCGGGTGCAATTGTGGTTGTATTCGTTTTGTGGGTGCGATTGAGGTCGTACTCGTATTTTATTTGTGGGAGTGATTGAGGTCAGTCTTCCTTTGCGGGTGCAATTGTGGTTGTATTCGTTTTGTGGGTGCGATTGAGGTCGTATTCATATTTTATTTGTGGGAATGATTGAGGTCAGTTTTCCTTTGCGGGTATAATTGAGGTTGTATTCATTTTGTGGGTGCGATTGAGGTCGTATTCATATTTTATTTGTGGGAATGATTGAGGTCAGTTTTCCTTTGCGGGTGCAATTGTGGTTGTATTCGTTTTGTGGGTGCGATTGAGGTCGTACTCGTATTTTATTTGTGGGAGTGATTGAGGCCAGTCTTCCTTTGCGGGTGCGATCGTGGTTGTATTCGTTTTGTGGGTACGATTGAGGTCGTATTCATATTTTATTTGTGGGAATGATTGAGGTCAGTTTTCCTTTGCGGGTGCAATTGTGGTTGTATTCGTTTTGTGGGTGCGATTGAAGTCGTATTCGTATTTTATTTGTGGGAGTGATTAAGGTCAGTTTTCCTTTGCGGGTATAATTGAGGTTGTATTCATTTTGTGGGTGCGATTGAGGTCGTGTTCGTATTTTATCGGTGGGAGTGATTGAGGTCAGTCTTCCTTTGCGGGCGATTGAGGTCGTATTCGTTTTCTTGTGGACATGATTGAGGTCATATTCCCTTTTTCCAGCACGCTCCGTCTCGTTGTTCTCATCACTAGCAAATTTCTGGGGTTCTTTCAGTATTCAATCCCCGTGTATCCTAGAATTTCTGAGAGCCGTTGCTATCATACACTCAGGACCAAGTTGATTGAATAGGGGCAGCTGTTGCACCCCAAAATTTGCCCTCCTTACCTTTTACTAACTGGCTTATGTTTCATTTCATTTTTTTTACATTATCATGTATGCATATCATTAGCATGGGGTCAAGGTGCCTGAAACAGTTCAAGAAGGTCTTATCTGGTCTACTACATCATCAGGGGTTCACAGGTGGCAAGGGATTTCAAGTGGGTTACTCCCTCCTAACCAGTGCATGAATTAGGGTTTGAAATTCTTGGGGTTTATTGCTTCAATGGCCAGGATCCTTGGGTTTTTATCATCACCAAATGGCATATCTTATCTTTGTTGGAGAGGATACACATCATATTCAGAGGAATTTTGATTTGGAGACTGTGCTATTTCCTCCTAGACCGAGGGTGCCACAAACTAGGGTTTGCTATAAAGTCAGTTTATTTATGATTTTTTGGGCAAGACTTGATTCCATGGTATTCCTTGGGTCCCTAAGTATCTAGGAGTGGAAGGTTGCCCATCAGTTTGATTCAGGAGAAGTTCAATTGGCCAATGGATTGAAAATCAGTTAACTTGGTCAAAAAGTCAACTGTGGTCAACACAAAGTCAAACCTCAAGATTTTTGGTCAACATCAAGATTATGGGGTTAAATTCATCATTTGATCAAGGGTTGATCATGATTCATCAAGGAAACCTCAGAATCATCAAGAATCAGGAGTTACTAAATTAGGGTTTTTGCAGGAAAAGTCAAATGTACTTTGACCAGGCCTAACTTCCACATACTTCATCAAAAATTCCTCAACCAAAGCCCATCTTGAAGTAAATTTAATTCCCTACAACTTTGTGTCTCACAAGCCAAGTCCAGAAATGCTTCATTTGGGAGATATGAGCTAAGACATTATAGGTCATTTTGAAAGTCAACAAAAGTCAACCTTCTTCAAAAGCTCATAACTTGAACATGGAAGATCAAATTGACATGGGACCAAAAGGGTTGGTTAGAGGACATCTTGAGGTTTCTAAAAAGTATTATTTTGCATTAAGGAACTAAAAATTGGAGGAGTTATGCTTAGTCAAAGTTGGGCAATTTTGAGGAGGTGCACAAAGCAAACTATGCCTAAAATTCAAATTTTGACAAATGGGCCATAAGTTTCTTAAACCAAACATAAACATAAGGCCATGCACGACCCAAAGAGCATATATTTGGTTTTTTCTCATTTTATTTTATTTTTATTGGATTTATTTAGTTAAAATTCAATAATAAATGAAATAATTCAAAAATAATTAACAATGGATTATTCAGGCCCAAGTCATGGTCAGAAGAAAACCCTAGTCTTTATAAGCCAATTAATGTTAGGGTTGAAAGGAGGCACGTGAAATTAGAGGAGATCTCAAGAAAAACCTAAAGGAGGATTCTTCATCAAAGCTCACGACTCAGGAGGTATCATCACAAAATTCTTCCACAAACTCAACCATAGGGATCTCTGGGACGAAAACCAACCGTCGCTTGGAGCTAAAAGCAGGAACAAAGGCCGTGCCATCTTAGGTTTGTCATTTTTTTCGTGGTCACAAAACCTATCTTTTTGATATGCATAATATTGTGTGACGCCCACTGATTATCCAGATATGTTTACTTCTAAATTTGGACGTGTACATTGGTTGCTTGGTGAGTTTTAAAGTTTTGAACCTTACTTGTTTTCCTTCGAATCTCCTTATTCATTGGTCGTTTGCCTTTTTCGATTGGATATTTGAACTCCTGGCATTTTTCTGATTAAAACAGTGTATTCGCACGTCATTTCTGAGAAATTTGGGGGTGAGGGTCGCCGGAGATGACGACCGGAGCTAGGGCTCCGGCGTCTGGTTTGATCTCCGGCCGGCTAGGGTTCTGGGTGAGGGAGACGCAATCCTCACCGTCAATGGTTTGATCGCACGGCCACCATTTCGCCATGTGTTTCTCTTTTTATTTTTTTTCTGAATAAAATTTAATGATCGTGTGTTATTACCTCACAGCAATTACCATGTGCTTCCAATGAGATTATTCCATTCCACTTACCTTTCGTTGACCGTTGACTGGAGGACTAGACCATTGGCCGTTTGATGAATCGTGCGAGCCAGATCAAGACAACGCATTAAAATGCGCATGTGCCAGTCACATGGCACCCCACGGTGGTCACCTTTTCTTTTTTTTTGTTTTCTGATAGTTTGGTGGGCTGGGGTTACGATACGCACCCCCACCCTGTTGGCCCAACCACATTTCTAACGTAATTCCCCTAATATGCGCACCCCCCAGGTTTTTTTTCCTTTTTTTTCAAACGGACTCATCCTTTGGGCCCTCGCTACTCACACCCCCCATCTCTTGGCCCAATTCAGTTCCCTCTTCATTTTCCTACTTAATACACCCCCCAGCCCGTTTTCTATTTTATTTTTATTTCCATTACATTTTCATAATTTTAATTTTAAAAATACTTAGATGCATTCAAAAAATCCCAAAAAATTATACATCATCTTTATTCATTTATAAAATTTTTACAAATTTTATTTTTTATTTTTATTTTATTTTCATCATTCCTAATTAATTATTTTCTTAATTCCCTTTTTAATTACACATCTCATGCATGCATAAACTTATTTATTTTCATTCTCCTCATCTATAAAATGTTTTTCATCCGTTCTTTTTGCATTCATTCATGAACATTATAAAGTGCTTAAAAATATTTTTCTTTCATTTTTAAATATTTTTCATGTTTCAGTTAGGTCCTTCTCTTTGGCATAATTGAAACCTATCCCTTACTTGAATTTGTATTATTATTTGAATGTCTAACATTTTGGATTTTTGCAGGGACTTTTTATATGTTGTTTGCCTCTGGTTGAGGATCCCTTAGGATTAATTTGAGAATTTTAGGAATCATTTTTCTAATTATTGGAGTTATTTTCACTTGAGATTTTCTTGCAGGCACATCTTTGATCTTAATGATTACCTTGTTTGAAAGGCATTCATGCCATTTGCTTTGAGAGTGTCCCTTTGATTTCTAAATTCATGATTGGATTATGCTTATTATTGTTTGCCCTTGTTTGAGTGTCATTCACCTCATTGCTCTTATTTATATCTGTTTCTCACTAACCTTTTATGCAGGATCGAGGTAAGTTCCTTAAGGGTATGGATAAGTATCCATGGCCACCCTTACCTTTTCCTCTTTCATCTTTATTCTTTAGGGTTTAGGTCATCTTTAAGCCTCACTAACTGTAGGTCACCCATGCATGATAACATTAGGACCATTAGTTTCCCTTTAGAGTTACCCTTGTGTCTTCTCTCTTCTCATCTCAAATTTCTTTAAAACACTTAATAATAATAAGGTGTATTGCGCATGAGCCTTAAGTATGGGGAATGAGAAATGAGGGGCTTCCTCTCATCTTTCTAGAGTGTTTAGCGAGCGTCCTGTCTTGGGACGATGCGTTAAGTATTCGCCCCTGTGCCCTAGACTTTGGTGCAATGCAGCTTAGGAACTAACTTAAGCCACTTCTGTCCTAAAAAACACAAACCTACCTCAAACTTTTTTGTCCTTCGGGACCTTCAAACTTAAAGGATATTTTCAAAAAGGGCACGTTACCTTCCGTCTGAGTCGCAAACAGGCATCGACCCTAACTGCCGAACGCAGACTTAACGTCGCTCATAAAAACACAAAAAGAACTTGGTCCGAACTACGTTGACTCTGAATTCCCCATTGCACAAAGGGGGTACGTAGGCCTAGGACGTCGACGTCCTACCGAGTCTGTCTTTGTCTTCCCCTCCCCGTTTAGTACAACCCTAGATGATAGTATGACTTACCCTTAGAATAGACAACAAGCGTGGATCCCATCGAGTACGATGGACGCGTGGGGTGCTAATACCTTTCCCTCGCGTAACCGACTCCCGAACCCAGGTTATGGTTGCGATGACCATTCCTTTCCCCCTTCCTAAGGTTTATGCGGTGTTCCCTTTCCCTCTCTTGGGATAAATTTACACGGCTGACGACTCTGTTTTTCCGCGCCACTCTCGCGTTTGTACCTGGATGAAAATCCTGGGAGCGACAGTATGGCACACAATACAACCTGCTATTACCAAAAGGATAATAGCGCGCACACACACACAGCCTGCTACTACCAAAAGGATAATAGGGCACACACACACAACCTACTACTACCAAAAGGATAATAGGGCACACACACAGCTTGTTACTACCAAAAGGATAGTATGGCACACAACACATCCTGCTATTACCAAAAGGATAATAGGGCACACACTCACAGCCTGCTATTACCAAAAGGATAATGGGGTACACACACACAGGCTGTCACTCACCAAAATGATGACACACAGACCAACGGTTCACGGATCGGCGACACCAAAAGGATGACGGATAAAAAACAAGCTACTACCACCAAAAGGATGATAGGAACTTCCCACTTGTGAGGACCAACACCAAAAGGATGAAGGTTAGGTTGACAATATGAACGGCTACCGCCAAAAGAATGATAGGAAATTTATGATTTCGAGGATTGACCAACACCAAAAGGATGCAGGTTGAATTGAGTTGACAGGGTTTGGCTATCACCAAAAGGATGATAGTAAGGCAATTGACAAAAGGTCAAGTTTGCTGGGGATGTGATGAGATTTATTTGGAGACATCAACAAAAGGTTGAAGTAAAGAAAAAATAAGGAGAGCCCACGAAAAGGAAAAGGAAACAGTGAAAAATGGAGAAGGTAACCCGCCAAGATCTACGCAATCTTGTGCATACGTATCTTTACTCGGACGAGAATAAAGAATCATGGCAGTCGTAGTTCGACTACGAAGAAAAGATTCAATGAGGAACGCCCACTGACTCGGAGGAGTGTTTATTGGTTAGGATGAGGATGACGACCTCAGTAACAAAAGGTTGAGGAATACAACTCAATGAGGAACGCCCACTGACTTGCTTGGAGATCACAGCTTTGTCAACAAAAGGTTAAAGTACTTTCATGAGGAACGCCCATGAACTTAAAGAAGATGCCCCTGACTGGGCTGGAGATTGTCTTGAGCTTGATCAACAAAAGGTTGAACCAAATTCGTGAGGAACGCCCACGGATTTGAAGGAGATGCCCCTGGCTGGGATGAAGATCACCTTGAAATCTTGTCTTGATCAACAAAAGTGTTAGTTCTTGTATTGGCTGGAATTTTGGTAAAACAAAGTTGAACAATGTTAATGTCATGTGTCTGATGTCTTAACATTGAGTCATAACATTAGTGAATGTTAAGGTGTTGAAGAGTTAAAGTGCTGAAGAGTGATGTCACATGCGATGTCTGGACATCACTATACCAGAATATTAGAGCATCAGGTGGTGATGTTTTAGGGCTGCACGTGTTTTGTTGTTAGTGATATTTTCTGCTGAGGGATAGAGAGATTGCAGGCGAATTTATTGGAGAAGATTTATTCTGATACAATTAATTCTGCATATCTTGTGGAGAATAGTTTGTTACTATTTTTGTGCAAATAAACATGGAGAATTATTCCTATTCGTGTGGAGAAGATCTTGCCTATTTTAGTGCAAATAAACATGGAGAATTGTTCCTATTCGTGTGGAGAAGATCTTGCCTATTTGTGTGGAGAAGATCTTGCAGCTGAATTAAAAAAGTGAAGATTTAAAAGATACATAATATTCTGGAAATATTATGTGGAGCTGAAGATTGAGTATTTAAAATATGAAGATTTGATTGAAGATTTATTTAGTAGCAGGATCTGTTGCAGATTTGTTACAGAAGATTTGATATGATTTGAAGGCCCAAATCCAGTTGGGAAAAAGTTATAAATTGAATGCTTGTAACCTAGAATAGGTACGGGTCCAAGATGTAGATCATTAGGGCTTTGTCTAAGTGAACCACTCGGGTTGTGAGATGGTCACTGTGTTTAACTCAGAAACCTGTAGGTAATGAGTTTGGTATTGTTCTTGGAGGAAGCTTTGAAGCAACTCCAATGTGTGTCATGGAAGGGTGTCTTCTATGGTTGAACAATTGTTGGTAATCAAGTTGTTGATGCAGTGGCGGTGTAGTTGACTGCTAGACATCATTGTGATGATTGGAAGTGAGATGGAGTCTCTTACCTAGGGAGGACTTAGGTAGAAGGGTCATTGGGTAGTGATTAAATTAGGTAGATTGTCAACTGGTCTATTGAGTCTGTAATTTGATACTACTAATAGTGGACTTCCTTCCTGGCTTGGTATGCCCCCAGATGTAGGTTGTTGAACCGAACTGGGTGAACAATTCAGTGTGTTATTTACTGTTTTTATTATTGCCTTGTTCAGCAGATTACGATGTTGTGACATTGCACAAAGACATCATACATCTGTACCAGAATTTCAATTGGTATCAGAGCAGGCATCCTGTCTGTTTCTGGATGAGATCTAGGGAAGATACTTTCTGGTTCATGAGCAAGGAAGATAGTTATGGACTTGGTCAGTTCATAAAGATTTTTGATCCCTTGGAGTGGAGAATGAAGTTATCAGGCTTGTAGCTTTGGTGGTGAGCTGCTGTGTGGTTTGACTTATTTTCAAACCTATGATGGCCTAGTGCACTTGGAGTGTCGTGTTTATGCAAGGGTTATTATGTTTTGCCTGAAGGTTGTTGAGGAGTTTTCTGGTGTATGTTTCGCTGCATATATATATATATATATATCTGATGGAAAATTCCTGGTGGTTGTGTGTTAAGGCTGCAACATTCTGCCCTCCTCTGAAGATGTATCACATGGTGTGGTGATACGTGAGGACATCTTCAACTAGCTTGTTAGAGTTTCCAAAGATACTTGGGGTTCATCCCAACTCCACTCATAAAGGAACTCTTATATAAGCTTGTTAAAAAGAGGTCTGATGAAAGGTAGAAGCAATTTATTCTTGTCTCCAACCCTACAAGGTCAATCTCTGGGCTGTGTTAAAGGATCTTTTGGTGTGTTTCCTGTGAAGAGAACTTATGTCCTACCAGATGTTGGAACATAAAGCAGCAGATTGTGCAGAATCTTGTTGGCATAACAGATGCTTGGGGGCTAAACATATGTGCATTGATCACATCTGTTTGGAACCTACTCCTGGCTTGGAAGAGGAGGCATCTGGGTTGTGTGTCTAAGAAGTTTCCTTCAAGAAACATGTCTTAGATATATTGGTCAAGAGATGATCAATATAGTGTCACTCATTGGATAAGTGAGTAGGTGTTCAAAGGCTGTTTGTTTTTGTGGAGGTCAAGCTCAAATGTCAAGGACATTTTCTCTGATATCTGAAAGTTCCTTCTGATCAAAGGAGCCAGTTGTTTGCAATCTTGTTTATGGCCATGGAGCAGATTCTGTTTGAAAGGAGTTATATGTGTGTACCAACCATAGGATGAGCATTTCAAATTTGTGCAAGGAGAAGTTGGTGTTTTTTTTCCAAAGGATTATGGTTCCTCTAAAGCTGGAGTTCAGTTATGTGGTGTCCTCACATAATGGAACATTTTTTTTGGCAAGGATTGAAGGGTATCCTTATAGGTTGAAGTGTTGGGAGAAGCATATTAGATGACCAGTCATTGTTTGTTTTTAGAAACTTGTTAGAGGGAATCTCCTCTTTAGGTGCAGAAGGATGGCATTCAACATCTCAAAGACATACAGAAGGTCTGAACATCAGAAGGTTGAGAAGAAGATTCTTGAGATGTAGAGTATGCAGGTTCCTACTTGTGTGTACGGTCTGGTTTTGAAGGTTGATCAGATGTTGATGGTTGATCCTCTTGTGTCCCTTGCAAGAGATGTGTGAGGATGACTAAGATTGTTGTCTGAACTGATGTTGGAACAACACTTGAAGGTGTTGAGTTTTTAGCCAAGAAAGTTAGGTGTGCTCATGGTGGAGTATCAGGTCAAGCCACTTACCTAATCTGAAGTGATCAGTGGTGTGGATTATTAAAAGAGGGATCAGCTAGTGCCACAAGTGTGCAGGAAAAGAATGTCGTACCTTGTGTGAGAAGGTTACCTTATCACATATATCTTGACAGGGTTGAGTATATGTCTGTTTTTGACAAGGAGGTGCATCTAACCGATAATGAATACTCTGACGGGAGCTGAACGCTTATCTAAGGTGTTGTGCTAATGACAAAATACATTGACGGGAGACTATGTATGTGTCTGATGTAAAAGTGCAGGACTGCAGAAGTGTTGAGAATTTACTTTTCTCTATGTGGCTGTTTTTTTCTCTTTGTTGTGTGAAAGTTGAGGATATGTGGCTATTATCTCTGGCTTTCTACTGACGGCTCTACTAAGGGAAGTGGCATTCTTTGGTATAGCTATGGGGAAGTCTTGAACTACTTATCTTCTGAAGATTCAGATGTGGTAGGTTTGAAGTCTTTGGAGTTTCTGAGCAGGATGGAGGTTGTCTACTCAAACTTGATTGTTGAATCAAGTCTATGAGAGCATAGAAATCTGTTTTTGCAAAGGGAGGAGGTTCTTTTGAGTGGCATAAGGAAGAGCTGAATTCAACAGTTGGATGTCATAATGTTCTGACATCTAGCTTAACATCAGAAGTCTCAGCTAGTGATGTGGCACATCAGCTTAAGATAGAGGTGATCTACATTAATGGAAGTTATGGATGCTTCAAAAGGATCATTCTCATGGCAGTTTGCGGGAGCTGCAGGAAGGAGAAGATGTTACATGACCATGGCTTAGGGAGTCTAAGTGTGTTTGCTTTTGAGCAATTAAAACATGTGACTTGAAGATCTGGTTTCCTTGGTGGATCAGGATATCTTTGTGAGAGTTCTGACAAACGAGAAAAAGGTCAAAATGTGGCATTTGCCTATTTTCATATGAGGATTCATGCTTGAGGTGATCAAACTGTGGCATTTGGTTGATCTCAGAAGTAGATTCGAAGAATCAAGATAATCAGAGTGTGGCAGCTGGTTATTATTGAGGTTTGTCTTGGAACAAGTTACTCTTGGGCAGAAGGGTGATGAGTTGAAGACTCAAGGAGATTATTCTTCTTGAAGGTGGATGAGAGTTTAAGTCTCTAGTTCTTTGGATTACTATGCAATAGTAAGTCCAGTTGGTGGAGCATATCAAGAATCATGGTGATGATATATTGGTGTGTGGCAAATGTTCTAACTTGTGTTGGGACATTATCTGGTTGAATATCCTTGGTGAAGGATGATTTTGTTCTGGTTCTGGAGTTTGGTGCATACATTATGCCTAAGGAGCGTCTACATAGTCATACGGGAGAATGATGAAGTAGAAGGCCTGCTTTAGATGGAGAATGTAGAGAAGACTGAAGTAGATCAGGTATTGATTGCTTGGAAATCTGAAGATGAAGAGTATGATAGGGAATGAGTGTGTTATGATCAAGGAGTTCATTGTGATCATTCCTATGGATATTACAGAGAGAAGTTGATCAACTTGGCAAGATGTGAGTTTTGGAGCATGAGAAGATAACAAACCAAGAGGGAATCATGTGAGTTTTGGTATTTGGATTGTTTGAGGATGAAGCATTAAGTGAATGCGTTCAGCAGGTGTGTTAAACAGAGGGTGCGCTCTTGAAGACATGAAGATGAGTCTTATGTTTTCCATTCATTTAAGGTGTTCTTCTTGCAAATGAACACTGGTTATCGTAGATAGGGGGAGTTGATCTTTTGTTTTGGATATTTTGTTGAAGTAGTTGTCAGACAAGATGTTACTGGTGAAGTTCATGGTGTTCTTGACAGTTTGGACCTGGTTCTATAGATTTGTGTGTCAATGGATTGAATCAGAAGGATGCATTTACCCCAATGTTTATCAATTATTGATCAAAAAGGGGGAGAGAATGTTCAGTAGTAGCTGTTGAGTCTGGATCTTGTTCTGAGTATGTTGGTTGGCAGATTCAGAGTTTGTCCAATTATGGCTAAAAAGGGGGAGAGAGTTGCCAAGGTGTGGTTGTGAAGCCTTTTCTGATATGGTGCAGCAGCTGTGAGCTGGTTCTTGGTTTGAGGGGGAGTTTGCCCTATGCTAATGTGAAAGTGAGTTTATGCAGCTTGTTGGTTTTGCTGCTGATGTTAGTTGAGATTTTTTTAGCCAATATTAGCTAAAGGGGGAGATTATTAGTTCTTGAATTGGCTGGAATTTTGGTAAAACAAAGTTGAACAATGTTAATGTCATGTGTCTGATGTCTTAACATTGAGTCATAACATTAGTGAATGTTAAGGTGTTGAAGAGTTAAAGTGCTGAAGAGTGATGTCACATGCGATGTCTGGACATCACTATACCAGAACATTAGAGCATCAGGTGGTGATGTTTTAGGGCTGCACGTGTTTTGTTGTTAGTGATATTTTCTGCTGAGGGATAGAGAGATTGCAGGCGAATTTATTGGAGAAGATTTATTCTGATACAATTAATTCTGCATATCTTGTGGAGAATAATTTGTTACTATTTTTGTGCAAATAAACATGGAGAATTATTCCTATTCGTGTGGAGAAGATCTTGCCTATTTTAGTGCAAATAAACATGGAGAATTGTTCCTATTCGTGTGGAGAAGATCTTGCCTATTTGTGTGGAGAAGATCTTGCAGCTGAATTAAAAAAGTGAAGATTTAAAAGATACATAATATCCTGGAAATATTATGTGGAGCTGAAGATTGAGTATTTAAAATATGAAGATTTGATTGAAGATTTAATTAGTAGCAGGATCTTCTCCTGATTAACTAGTTCTGAAGTAGTCTGATCTTTGGAAGATGAACTTTGATGTGCTTTGAGGCGACTTGCCCCTAATTGAGCTGTTGAAGGGTTTTCCCCAGTCTGAGGGTTTTGAGGGGGTCTTGATTCGGGTTGGCACCACTGAAAGCTCAAGTTCCTCTTCGATTGCCCCTTGTTGGAATTGCTTTAATGTCTGTCACTGATTTGTAGTTAAAATTGTACCTTCACAAATGGTAATCTTAATACAATGATCATGCAAGTTTTGAAAAAGTGTCGTTTATTGGAGTGTCGTGATAGTGAGACGAATGGACCGTTAGTCCAAACGTGTGCTGATTTGGATGGTGTGAAAGATATAGAAAGGATAATGACACCAATGCTGAAGATTAGCAAATATGGGGAGTCAGTTTACGCAACCTTGCGATAGTATGCTTTCAGAATAAACCTTGCCTCAATTAGGTCTTTCGAGGGTTGTAACGTGGTCTGGTTTACGGTTTATGAAACAAAGGATATTAGGCTCAAAATATGATTTGCACCCACCCCTTCTTTGTGATGTTCTCCAGTCCTACGTTCAGTTAATTCTGCACATGTTTGTCTTCCAAAAGGGTTGACAGTGTAAGCGTGATTATTCAAGGTTTGCTTGAACTGGAAGTCACCTTATTTTGTTTTTGATGAATGTCAGTGACCCTTCGGATTTTGACATGGTGATCACTAGACTTTATTTTGTTTTTGTTGAGGATTCGAGGGCCTCTTTTGATTTTTGGCTTTTAATCCCTATCTTTTGCATGGACTGATTTTGCTTGTCGAGTCCATCAGGGTAGCCTTGATTTTTGCCTAAGTCTCCTTTGAGGTGCTCGACTTAGCAGGCTTTTGATTTTTGTGTTTTTTATTTTGATTTTGTTGGAGGATTGTGACTGCCAAGTCATGGGTCTTTGATGAACAACCGTCATGTCCTTTGGGTTTAGCTTTGTGATTTGAGTGCGTAATTGGTTTAACTGAACACTACCCTGCCCCAGGTTGAGTGTAAGGGTTTGAATATCCAAAGGAAACTGCTACTTCTAGGCTCGAAGTGGTTTACTAGGGATTAACTCCTTGTCTCTCCAGTCTTTGGGGGTTGAAACAATGCCTGTACATCATCGGCGGGATTCTATCCGAAAGCATACATTTTGCAATTATGGGTATTTCATTTTCATCATGCTCCCTCCAATCATTGCTAAACAACATTTGATAAAGAGAGTGAAGTGGATAAATGTGTCGGTGATTTGCAGTAAAAGGAAAAAATGAGTGAATACGACATAACTGATTCAAAACATGCATAATCACTACATTAAGAAAACCAAATACAAATGTCAATGTTTAAAGCATACAGTACTTAAACAAATAAAGACAAAATACAAGAATGCAAATGACGGGATGGCAACATGACTGGCTTCTTTGGGGAAACTTGAACTTGACTTGACTTGATTTGACTTGGCTTGCTGCTAGCACTAGCTTGGCGGCGACATAGGGTTTTTGATGACGTTTGGAGCCCTCCCATTGAACGTGAGAAACTTTGAGTCGATCATGTCTTGAACCTTGTGTTTGATAGCCCTGCAGTCCTCAATCGTATACCCTGGAGCACCCTTATGAAACTCGCAATGAGCATTAGCATCATAGTATGGAGGAATGACAGTTGGAGGAGCCAAGTCTCTAGGAGTAACAACCCTCTTCTCCATCAATTGAGCAAAGATATGAGCATATGATGTTGGCAGATGATCAAAGTCTCTATCAGACCTCTTTGTCCTCTGTTGATTAGGCTGACGCTGTTGAGCAGCTCTCTGTTGTTGATGTTGAGGAGGATACTGATACCCTTGCTGGTTGTAGGATTGTTGCTGAGGAGCCTGTTGTTGAGGCATTGGAGCTTGAATAGCTTGAACAGTTGGCTGATAAGGCATCGAAGCATATTGCGCAGCAGCAACATACAAATACTGGAAGTATGGCATTTGATAAGGCATTGGAGGGGGGGACTTGTTGAGCTTACCATTTCTGAGCAGAGACAGCATTTGTTTCACCCTCTTTTTTCTTGTATCCATTGAAGGGCTTCTTGACTGCAGACTGACTGCTAGAACCTCCTTGAATCTTTCCACTTTTCAGACCTTCTTCAATTCTCTCACCGACAATCACCAAGTCAGAGAATCCAGCAGAAACATTACCAATTAGCTTCTTGTAGTACTGGCCTTGCAAAGTACCCATGAAGATGTCAATCAGTTCACGATCAACAAGAGGTGGATGCACTCTTGCACCTAGCCCTCTCCAGCGTTACGCATACTCCTTAAAGGATTCGTTGTCCTTTTGAGCCATACTCTGAAGTTGAGTATGATTCGGAGCAAGGTCAGTGTTGTACTTGTATTGCTTGACAAATGCATCAGCTAGATCATCCCAAGTGTGCACATTGCTACGCTCCAGCTGCATATACCATTCGAGTGATGCTCAAGACAAGCTGTCTTGGAAGCAATGTATCATCAGCTTTTCATCTTTGGCATGGGCAGCCAACTTGCGGCAGTACATCCTTAAATGCATGTGGGCACAACTGAGACCTTTGTACTTCGAGAATTCCTATACTTTGAACTTGGGAGGAATGACAACATCTGGCACCAAGCACATATCCAGAGCATTCAAAGAAGTTGAGTTACGTCCTTCCATGACTCAGAGTTTCTCAGCTAGATCACGACACATCTTGATAGCTTCAGAATCTTGAGCAGCAGTAGGATTGACAATTGGGATAGTAGCATGGTAGTTTTGTACCTCATTATACTGATCTAGCAGATTTTCCTCAGCCTGAGGGGTAGGAATTTGAATGACAGCAGGTTGAGCTTGCGGGATAGCTCCAACTGTAACTCCAGATGTTGGAAGTGGTTGAGTAGTGGCTCCTTCAGCGGCAGGAGTAAAGTTCATTGGTATTCCATAATTGATAGGGTTGGGGACAGGATCTGAGAGCCTCAAGGGTGACCCTTGCACAGGCACAACGTTGTTGGCAGCAACAGCTTCACGCAATTCTTCTTCTTTTTTGGCCATCATGATGGCTTCGAGAATCTGATCAATCTTTCCCTTGGTAGAGTCCAACTCTTCTCTGAAGGCAGCTTGCTCTTGTTGAATCTGCTCCATCATTCATCTAGTTATGGCTCGAGTTGGGTACCGGTGTCGAGGAATCAGCTTGATTTACTGGAGAAGGAAGGAAGTTGAAGTGAGATTCTGAGGTTGAAAATGCAATGCAAGATGCGTAACAGATGCAATGAAATCCAATGACATGAGATGCAATGCAAGATGCAAGATCCAGGATCGCAGCATAAAACAACTTCAAACAGTTCTGAGGTTGGCCGGATGAACGGGTCAAGAACCACAACTAGGATCAAGAAAGCCCACGGGTAGGTTTCTAAGACGAGTAAGTGCCTAGAGTTATGGATATATTTCGAAAACATTATAACCAAGACGAAGAGACATCCGACTATAATATTCTCGAAATAATCTCGTCTAGGTGAGGTCTTCATTTCTTCCCCACGAGAAAGATTCCTCGGAGGCGCCCACTACACAACCATCGACACACGGGTTCTAAATAGGGTTCTCAAAATCCTAGATCGAGGTCGAAAATATTACTGTCAGGAAGTAATACGTTTGAGGGATCTCATTTGATTGGGGCGTTCGTATTAACTCACATAGAATTAACACTACCAACCACCATGGGTAAATCGGGTTAATGGTCCTTGGGATCAACGACCCACCTCGAAAGTATTACCACCATGGCAAAGATTCACCACAACAATAATATCTCCAAGGGAATCTACTCCAAGCGGTGGTTTTCGCTTCAACTCAAGCGTAAGAGACCACGCAAGCCTACACTACACAACCACCATCCTAATACTAGGGTTTTTCTCGACTCGGGTGTAGAGCCATCTCAAAAAGTTCCCAATATCAGAACAACCCAACAATGTCACAAAAGGTAACACAAATAAGGAAATAGGAAAGCAAGTACATAAGAAAACGAGAAGAAAAAGATAAACAAAGCTAAAGAGCTAGCGATTCGAATCAAGATAGGCTCGACACTCTCTTGCATGGAGTAAATTTTCCACAGCAGAGTCGCCATCTGTCGCACCTCGAAAAAATAGCTTCATCGAAGACACGACCCTCGCGCAAAAGGCGCGGAAAACAGTTCGACAGAGTCGCCACCAAACTTTATTTATCCCAAAAGAGGGAAAGGAAAATATTGAGAAAACCTTTAAGGAGGAGATAAGAACATGGTCGTCGCAACCACATTCTGGGTTCGGGAGTCGGTTACGTGAGGGGAAGGTACGCGCACCCCCTCACATCCACTGTACTCAACGGGAACCTCTTGATTCGAATCGCGATACTCGTTAGCTAAGTTTATCTATTTTCTTCTCTAAAATAAATGCGGAAAGGTAAAGATAAAAAGAAAAGACACTAAGGGGAAATGGGTGGTTTTAGGATAGGGTGCTCGGCAAGATCATCGCGACCTCGTGCCTACGTATGCTCATTCAGACGAGAATGAGAAATCAGAGCAATCATAGTTCGACTATGGGGTTTGACGGAAAAAGATGGTAGTGTGGAAACGGGGGAAAAAAGAAAAAGGTGTGGACGCAAACGGGGGAAAAAGAAAAAGGTGTGGACGCAAACGGGGGAAAAAGAAAAAGTGTGGACGCAAACGGGGGAAAAAGAAAAAGTGTGCTCGCCAAGATCATCGCAATCTTGTGCCTACGTATCTTTACTCGAACGAGAGTAAAGAATCAGAGCAGTCGTAGTTCGTAGTACGCCCACGAAACAAAAGGTAGAGTTGGGCTAGTTTAGATGACGATTACTTGAACTTAAGAAAGATTCCTCGGGCCCAAGTAATCGGGAGAGTGAGTCAAAGATTTGGCTCTCTCTCTCTTTTTCATCTAAGGTGGTTGACTTTGAAAAGGTTTGATGATTTGAAAAGTGTTTTGGATGGTTGGACGGACGGTTGTCGAGTTGGATGTGTTTTAGAGGCGTCAATTGCTCACACACGAGTAAGAGAACTCGTACCCAAACAAATCGAAGGAAGATCAAAGACTTGAACCCCCATTTTTCACCTTGAAAGAGTTTCGATAGTTTTTAGTCGTTTTGGAATTTTATTATGAAAATCCGCTTGACGTTGAATCAAGGGTTTATTTGTATGAAAAGAGTTTGGTTTGAAAAATGATTTGGTTAGAGGTAGATTTTGAAAATGGGCTCGACGACGAATCGAGAGTTTGGTTGAAAAGGGTTTGTTTGAAAATGGCTCGACGACGAATCAAGAATTAGGTTGAAAAAAGGTTCGTTTGAAAATGGCTCGACGACGAATCGAGAATTAGTTTGAAAATGGGTTGCCTATGCTAGTCCCTAGGGGTGCTCCTAGTAAACAAACCACATTCAAAAGAAAATTAAATGTGTACATCGGAATGGGGAGCGGGGTACATGTAAATTACAAGGGATGACATGAAATAAAGGGTCTCGTTGTAAGGTAGCCCAAGAGAAAGCCGTGTGTGTGCGAAGTGTCCTAAACTAAACTTCGATAGTTGTTAATTGTTTTCGATTAAGGTGAACAAATGAAATGGTTAGATGAATAAGTATGAATATGGATAAGTATGAATATGATATGAACAATAATAATAATAAAGATAAAATGGACAAGAGATAGTATTGACATAAAATTAAAGTTGGTCTCGTCTTAATCACGATTTAATCAATAAATTGATAATTGACGACCTTTGACTTTCATTGACCAAAAGTGAATAAAAGAATATAAATCGAAATAGACATAAAATCGGAAAAACTAAGAAAGGTCTCATCTTTACTAAGATTTTAAATCGAAAAATCGATAATCTTTAGTATTTGATTTTCATTGACCCAAAAAATGTATAAAGATGAAACAAAAATGATAGAAATGAAATAAAAATCGAAAATGTCAAGAAAAAGAATAAAGGTCTCACCTTTATCAAGATTTAAAATCGATAAATCGATAAATCTCGATATTTTGCTTTCATTGATCCAAAAAAAGAATAAAAATGAAATAATGACAAAATAAATTGAAATAAATAAGTAGTAAATAGTAGGCCTCATATAAATCAAGATTTGGTACCGATTTTAAAGAATCATCCAATATCAAGATGTTTTTGATATCATTGGCCCTAAAAATGCCAAAACCAAATAGAAAATCAATAGTAATTTCTAACATTATAAAATAGATACTAAAATCTAAAAAGAAAATAAAAAAGGGAAATAGCAGGGTGGTGCTAACAGATACAGAACGTGTGTGGTTAATAAGACAGGTTTATATGGGCTCTAAGGCCCAAGATTCATTGAAAATAAAATAAAATAAAAACAAAGTGAGGGTGGTGCGCTGAAAATGGAAGGGTGTGTAGGGAAATCACCATGGGTAGAAAACAAATAGGGAGGTGGGTAGATTGATCATGAGCCCAATCAGCATTGGTTTTTTTTTTTTTAAATTAGAAACAAATTAAGGTAATAAATAAAAAAAGAAATCTAAAGCGAGTTGGGAAGAAAAACAGAACGGAACGACAACCTTCACTCGCTCAAAGTGAATCCGAAACCCAATCGAAAGCAAAATGACAAGGTGACGACCAAAGTACCACAACCTTCACTCGCTCAAATCCTCTCCCGCTCGCAGTGATTTGTTTCAAACAGGTTCGTCTTCAATTTGAATCGTTTGCGGTTTTCATTTTGGGTTTGTTTCGAGATTCAGATTCTCTTCTACTCCGTCTCTCTTTCTGGTTTGGGATTCATGGTTCTGATTCTTGTTTTAGATCTGGTTTTGATTGCTCTGTTTTTTAGTGTGGTTGGATTTGAAAAGTTGGAAGGGTGGGTTTTGATTTAGGGTATGTGGGTTTCGATTTTGAAGGAAATATTTGGTTTTGGAAGAATGAAGGGTTGAAGGTCGGGTTGCTTGAAGGTCGAAGAAGAGATTTGAGGGATGCGGTTGTTGGCTGTTTTTGTGTTATAAGAAGGGTTAATGGGGATTGAGGGAAAAAGGTTAATGAAAAGAAATTGGAGGTGCGTTTGAGTTATGTTTTGTGATTTGAAAATAAAGGTGAAGTTTGTATCAGTGAGTTAATAGTTGTAGGTTAAAGGTTGAGAAGAAAAATGTACAAGGTATGATTGGAAGTGGATTTGGTTTGTTGTTGAAGGATGTTTTAGGTGAGGTTGTTTTTGTTATTGTGAAAGCTACGAAACTTTTGCAAGTATTATTGAGGTTGGAATTGTGGTGTGGTATGAGGTGCGGCAACAACAACAAGTGTGTTATGGCAGGGTGGATACGTGATAGCTTGCTTTGGAGGTTGTGAGTTTGTTTTCCAGGTTTTTGAATTTGTTTTTTGCTGCTGCTTATATGCTAGCTGGTGGTTGTGATGAGGCAAAGGGTGGGCCAGGTTGTATACAATTTACAGGTTTTGGGTGTGTGTGGTTTAAAGTGCTTGTGTGGGAGAATGAGTCATGTGCTGTTGCGCTGTTTGGAGAGGTATATTGGATGAAGTTGCGCAGGCTAGTGTTTGATATCCTAAGCAGTTTTTATTTTATTTTTTGTTGTTGGTGTAATAAGCAGAAATTGTGGGAATGACATGAGCTGGCTATTTTTCTTGTTTGCCAATTTTGTGATATGGACTTGGTTGTAATGATTTTTGACAAATTGTAAAAGGCCTTTGTGGTGATGGGCTTTCAACTTATTTATCGTGTGAGCTTTGGTTGTAAGTGAACTTGACTATTTTTGTAGGATTTAAA
This sequence comes from Lathyrus tuberosus, assembly GCA_022829125.1. Lineage (NCBI taxonomy): Eukaryota > Viridiplantae > Streptophyta > Magnoliopsida > Fabales > Fabaceae > Lathyrus > Lathyrus tuberosus. The sequence goes on from JALAZF010000280.1 coordinate 1,307,256, forward strand.
AACATGAGTAACATATATAAAAAGAAATGAATATGAAAATGGTTTTTTTGAATTAAATTTGGGATATTTATATTGGATGTGGTTGTGGAATGGAAATTGAAAATAGATGAAAAATGGATAATTGTTTCACACAAATGGATATGGATATGGATTGAATGGATTTTTTGAAAATTGGTTTTGGACATGAAATAAATATGGGAAATTTAAATGAATAATAAATTAAAAGAGGGGTGAAGTTGAGGACAACATATTTTTTTGGATTTTTGAATATGGTTATTGGGTGGATGGACAGATGAAAGGTATAAACAAGTAGGACAAATTTGGGGTATGACACATTAATTGTGCCAAACAACATCGCCCTCAAGTTGAAACTTTCTTTCCTATACCCATCATAAACCTCCACACCGTTCTCCCACAAAAACTTTAAATCTTCGATTAAGGGTGCCAAGTATACGTCTATGTCATTCCCTGGTTGTCTAGGCCCAGAAATTAACATAGATAACATCATGTACTTACGCTTCATACATAGCCATAGAGGTAGGTTATAAATCATTATGATCACATGCCAAGTGCTATGTGAGATACTTTGAAGACCGTGTGAGTTCATTCCATCAGTAGATAATGCCAAGCGAAGGTTTCTTGCTTCTTTTCCAAATTCAGGATAATTATCATCAATTTTCATCCACTGTGGTGAACCTGCCGGATGTCGAAACTTTCCATCAATAATTCTTTCATCTGCATGCCAAGTCAAGTGTTTTGAATCGGTATCACTACGAAACATGCGTCTAAATCTCGGAATTATAGGAAAATACCATAAGACTTTTGCTGGAGATAGCTTTTTGTTATATCGAGAGACACCGCATTTAGGACACTCATTTAATGATGCATACTCATTTCGAAACAAAACACAATCGTTTGGACAGACATGTATCTTATCATAGCTCATGCCAATAGAGCACAACATCTTTTTGGCCTCATATGTTCAATTGGGAAAAATATTATCCTCTGGAAGCATATCTTTCATAAGGGCCAATAACTCTGTGAAACTTTTATTCGACCATCCATTGCCCGCCTTTAAGTTGTACAACTTTAATACCGCAGACAATCTTGTGAATTTAGTGCAACCATTATACAATGGTTTTTCTGCATCGCTTACTAACCTCTCAAACATTTTGGGACAATCCTTAAGATCTTCTTCAAGTGCTTCTGCAATCTCTTCGACTCGATCAGAATCATATGTATCTGAGCCATTGTCGTTTGAAGCATAGGTCGTATTATCCCCCGGTTCAACATTCCCGTTAATCTTCTCACCATGCAAATTCCAACATGTATAACTTCTATCAATTCCACGCCTCATTAAATGTGATGCCAACTGAACCGTGTCAACCCGACTCCCAAAATAGCAACCCAAGCAAGGACATATCATTTGACTGGGGTCTTTGGCATGCGCAACAGCAAACTTAACGAATTCCGATACCCCATTCTCGTACTCTTTCGACAATCGACTTGAAGACATCCATTTCTTATCCATAGTTATACTAATTAAACTAAACAAAAACAAAAATAAAAAATATTTACCTGAAGGGAAACGATCCGACTTTCACACTTTGATCACAAGTAACCCCTATATATAGCAAATTCAATAAGTTAGTAACCCCATCATATTAGTTCATTCAAAGCACTACTAATTACAGTGGCGAGAGAGAACAACTAATTACCTGTAGAGATGTAAAAAATTTCTAGACCCACACAGTGTCCAGATAGGTTAGAATTACTAAGATCCCCCTGTACACATATCATAAAATGAAATATCATTAATTGACCAATTATGAGTCATAACTTGATAAGTGGCAACATGTAATCACAAACAAGCAACAATTAGAGGTAAACACCTACATATCCCAAGTACTTGACCAAATACTCAAGAGCAAGCATACTTAAACAAGTAACCAAGCATACTTAAACAAGTAACCAAGCATTAGAGCAATTCGTCCTAAACCTAACAAGATTCAAATCTAAGCAATACCTAAACAAGTAAACATGCACCTACCAAACGTGCTTTATGAATAATTCAATCCTATATAAATTTTTTTTAATAGATTAATGAGTCACATACTAATATTACAATCTAAATTAAACCATTTCTAAGCCAAAATACTATTATAATGATGAATATCCCCATAACAGAACTAGATTGATAAAGGAAAATGATCTGGCTTATAATTTACAACAAATTTTGATATAATTTTATAAACAATATCACATAGTGATATAGGTCTACAATTAGAAATAAACTCAAATTTATCTATTTTAATAATCATAACAATATGTGTATTATTGACAATAGAGGTTAGAGAATGATTAATCTAAACATGATTTGTATAGTTGAAAAGAGAGTTAGTTAGTCACATTTTTCTGTTTATTATATGATGTAAGAAAAGGCTGTTTATGATAATCTTTTCCTTTTTTTTTAGTTCTAAAAAGATTTTAAAAAATACATGTTGTAAAACTGATATGTAGGCGTTTGTTTGTGAATAGTTAAAATTAATTTTTATATAACTGTGTAGATATCTCGTGTGTGTGTATGTTGTATGTATTATGATACTGACATCTCCAGTGGACACAGTACTCACATCTCCAAAACCAACAAATCCATGTAAGAAAAACAATATATAAAAAAATCAGTATCAAAGTCGTATGAAGAACCATTAGAGCTCCCACTCAACTCTCAACAACAACAACAGAACGACCTAACTATAACAGAACGACAACAACAACAACAGAACGACGACAAGAATGTAAGAAACAAGAACAATGTAAGAAATAAGAACAATGTAAGAAGCAAGAACAACAACAACAACATACCTCTTCTTCGTTTTCGTCTTCTTCTTCACGACGACAATGGACGACGACAATAGAAATGGCAAGGTTTTCTTCATGACGGCAATGGACGACGGCAATGGCAAGAATGAACGAAAGCAAGGGTTTCAGAAAGAAACGGTCGAGAGAAGAAAATGAAAAGAAGTTTCTGAAAATGATTAGAAATGTGTTTTATATTTTAATTCATAATTGACCTTAGAGAGCGCTTTTCAAAAAGAACTTTCTTAAGTGCCACCTCTAAGAGCGCTTTCCTTAGAAAACGCTTTCTTAAGTGGGGAGAATTTAAGACCTATAGCAGCGCTTTCTGAAAGCGCTTTCTAAGGTTAACCTATAGAAGCGCTTTTTTAAAGCGCTTTCTAAGGTAATACCTATAGCAGCGCTTTTAAAAAAAAGTGCTTTCTAAGGTGGCTTCAATTTAGGGCATTTAGCAGCGCTTTTAAAAAGCGCTTTCTAAAGGCTGTCTTTTGCAGCGCTTTTTTTTAGCGAAATTTTTTAAAGACATATAGCAGCACTTTTTGCAGAAAGCGCTGTCTTTGTGGCGATGCGAAAAGCCAATTTTGGCGTAGTGGATGTCAAGTCCATTAAATTTCATCTTTGAGATCCACATAGTGTGTCCATACAAGAGCGTGGAGCTGAGCACATGCAGATTACGTCACTCATTCGTGCATGAGCGTGGTACTAAGCACACACAACTTATGTGACTATGAGTGGCATGCAATGAAGCTCCCTCTGAAGGACTTCAACTCTGAGGAAGAGTTTGGGATAGCGATGAAGGTAGAATAGAGCTAGGCTAGTCTTGTATGGATATGAATGGCCAAGTTGAGCAAGACATGCTGAATAGAGAAGCTTAGCTAAAAAGATCAAAGGTGGTGGAGTTGAGCTAGGTTAATATAGAGAATAATATTGTGATATAATATCATGAATATACATCCCCATTTTATATGAGGAAATACAATAAATCAACTCCTTAATTTTAAGAGAGATATAACGCTAATAAAACAAACATACATTTAGAATAGTTAAAAAGAAAATAATATAATATATTACAACACCCTCTCAAGTTGGTGCATATATATCAATCATTTTCAACTCGCTAATCAAATATTTAAATGTTATCATTGCCAAACTTTTGGTTAAAATACAAACTTTATGTTAATAGGATGGAACAATCGAGAAGTAGAAAATACTAGAATATATCTTCTCATTAATGAAATGACGATCGATTTTAATATGCGCTTTGTGTGATCATGTTAAACAAAATTGTTATCCATTCTTATAACGACTTTAATGCCATAATGCAACTTCAATGATAGTTCTACTATTATCTTGAGTTCCTCCTAAACTATAAGAATCTGCATACCTTCATAAATCCCTTGAGCCATTGCTCTAAACTCAGCTTTAACACTACTTCTAGAAACCACTCATTGTTTTTTTTATTCTCCATGTTACTAGGTTCACAAATATGTGGAATAGCTGAATGTTGGTTTTCTACTTGTAACAGACCCTGCCCAATCTGTAATAGTGAATATTTTCATGTTTTTATCATTGGACCTTCTTGAAGAGTAGCCCCTTTCCAAAAGTTATTTTAAAATATCTCAAGATTGTGTATACAACTTCAAGACGTTCTTCATAACAAGCATGCATGAATTGACTAACAACAATAATTGAGAAAGCAATGTCAGGACGAGTATGATTGTAGTGGTCAAAAAGTACAAGCGTACGTGGTATCCCTACAAGGGTATGTGATACTCAGAGGTCTTAGTATTTTTATATTAGTTTAAAGTGGTAGGGACTTGCACATAATGGCGATACGCCTTATATTGTTATGTTATAGTGTTTATGGTTATCTAAGAGACCGACTAATACGAGGTGAGAGACTCTGTATACAAGCGTGTTGCTTTGTGTATTGTGTGTAACTTACGAGATCTCCTCCTCTCCCGTTAGGGGGAAGTATTTATAGGGGCCTTTGGGTATATGGTTTCTTCGGGGAGGATCACCGTCCACCCAGTCAATGGTGGATTGCAAAATTCTTACTTCCTAGGAAAGATGTGTATCTACTATTGATCCTGACATCTCTTTAGCCAAGAAACATCTTTTCCCACATTTCCCATAATTGGGCGAGTAAGGACACTTGGGGAAAAGTGATACCCCTTAGAGGGTGGCATATGGCCGTCGCCTCTCCTAGGGGTGCAAAGATCTCGCCCTTATTAGGGTCGTTACAAATATAACACTACACATTCTCTCAAGTACGAGGGCTTTCGATGAAGGGAGAAGTGTTTTAGATCATACAACATTGGAGTATCCCGAGGCCTTAAGTTTCTAAGATTCTTGATGACGTGTATGAAGAACCAGATAGACTAGGTTTTAGGTTCTCAGATGAAGTTACGTTGAGCCTGGCTGATGAGAACGTGAGTCCCTCATAGGACATGCTTCGAATCCCAATAAATGCAGTTTATGTTTTTATTTCTTTAAAAGTTGTGCCTTTCTTTTTATTTTATTTCATTATTTTTAAATTAATGATTTATTGCTTTGGTTTTTGTAATAATTGAGGGATTAGATAATCAGATTTTACTTTAAAAGCACTCGTTAATCAGATTTTATCCTAAACCTAACTAATATGTAGCCGCTTCAAACTCGTACGCATCATTATTTGGGATGGATTACAAGAAAGAAAAAAAATCTTCAATGTTCTTCTATCTTGAACAAAACATTTTTCTTCCCTTGAAATCTATCTCACATAATGGTGTTGATGTTGTTGTTGTATTTTTGGAATAACCTTCATATGTTGTCAATAAAAAAAACACTTCATAATTTATTGATTTCCTAGATTGACAACATTGAGAAATTTATTCCTAAACATGTTGTAATTTGCAAGCAATTACAGTACAAAAAATGGTGAACGGTAAAAAATTAAAAAGGAAACAAGAAATGTTACTTTGAATTTTTATCATTCACCATTTTTTGCAAGTAACATATTATCTCAGTTTTTTATAAAATTAAGGGGAGAGTCCTTATTTTAACAACACTCAAGATATTGCCAACACACCAATCTACAAGAAACTCTCTACACCCATCACTATATATCTTGTTCTCTTTTTTGTGAAAGCATTTTCCATGAAAATATTTGCTCAATATAACAAAATATTTGAATAGATCTTTGAGATGAGTTGCAAATGCAGAAAAAAAATTTCCATGGTTCGAACAGACAACTTATCAAAATTTGGATGCATGCAATCCATTGAACATGAAAAGGGTATACAACAAAATCTGGATTTGTTTAAACAATGTATTTTAATATTATGTGTAAACAATATTTTAAAAGGCTTACTCCCCTCGATTTTTAACAGAAACCGAGAGGTATGTGGTTTTGGGTTGAAACTAAGGGTGTGCAAAAATGTGGTTAACCAAACTATATTACTAAATTGAATTGCATTGCACCATAAAAAAACTGAACCACTTAAATGGGTAATGAACCGAACAATTTTTTTTTTTTTAAGAAATCTTGGTATCCGACCATGCGAATGAACCAAACCATTTAATTCAAACAATTTTAATTTAGTTTAAAACCGGTTCATAACCATTTTTTTTTTTATAAACTGTTTTAATTATTCAAATAAGTTTTTCATACAAAAAGAAGAAAAACTATTGAGAGTGGAAATAATTAAAAATAATTAAAAAAAAAACAATTTTCACCAAATTTAAAAAAAAATAAAAATAAAAAATAAAAAAGATTTTTTTTATTTTATTTTAACCTAGACAAAATACCTAATTCTTTAGCAGATTTAAAAGCAAAGTAAAGCATTAACAATAGAATTTCTCAAATGGTTTCGAACATTTATATCTTTTCTTAGACTATAAATTTTAATTATGCAATAAATAAATTACAATTCAATAGTGATTTAAAAATCTCCGACAATATCATCAAAAACTTGATATTAATTTTAACAAGTGTACTGAATGTTTGCAAGTAATAATAAAATGGCAAGACACAACGATTGTGTGATATACATAAATAGAAAATTAAATACATAAATAGTAAAAGAAAAGGTTTCTAATTGAAATTAAATTACTTTACTAAACATTCTAATTGATTGGTTTATAGAAAATTAAATACATAATTTTTTTTATCTTGAATTTTTTTTTCAAAAAATAAAAAATAAAATTATTTTTTTTATACAGGATTTTTTTTTTAAATAAAAAAATTTATATTTTTTTCGAAAAAGAAAATTATAATTTTTTTTTAAATTTAAAATTATTTTTTTGAAAAAAAACAAAAATTTTCTGAATTTTTTTTCAAAAAATAAAAATATTTAAAAATATTTTTTTGGAAAAATAATAAAATATTAAAAAAAATTTCAAAAAAAAATTAAAATTTTACTTTATTCAAAAAATTCTTTTTTTCGAAAAATAAAAAAAATTATTTTTTTTTATTCTGAATTTTTATTTTTCGAGAATTAAAAATAAAATTTTAATTTTTTTTTCGAAAAAAATAATTTTAATTTTTTTTATTCAGGAAATTCTTTTTACGAAAAATAAAAAAAATTTTAAATTTTTTTAATTCAGGAAATTCTTTTTACGAAAAATAAAAAAAAAATTAATTTTTTTTTATTCAGGAAATTCTTTTTACGAAAAATAAAAAAATTCCAAAATTTTTTTATAAAATGAAAATAATTTATTTCGAATTTTTTTTCTTTTTTTTTTGAAAAATAAAATATTATTATTTTTTGAATAAAATTTTCAAATATTATAATTTTTTTTTTTAAATTAACAATTTTTTTATCAAATTAAAACATTGGTTTTAAAAGAGTTCAAATTATAAAATTGGTTTATAATTTCAAACCGATTATAAACTAGTTTATAAACATAAACTGGTTCTAAACTAGTTTTAAACTGAATTGATACCATTTTAGTAGTTAATTATATTTTTATTGAAATGGTTATTGTAAACTGAATTGAACCATAAATGTGGTTTGGTTCAGTGCAGTTCATTAACCACGAACACCCCTAGTTGAAACATATTTTATTGTATCTTTTATTTAAAAAGAAACATATTTTACCTTATTTTTGAGTAATAACTGAGGGGAAAAATAAGTGTGTTTATTAAGTTTCTTCACCATCCTTAAACAAATCTTTGTAGTCTATAAAATGAGTATCAAAACTCAAGACACTGCCATTAGGGATCCGCGTGAAACCTAAAAGACATTATAAAAGCATTCTGAATATTAAAAATTGATAATAAAATATTTGACATGAAAACTTTGAAACTTAAAAAAGTTTAGAAAAGTTTTGTATGATGAATTGCAAGAGCAGAAAATTATTGGATTCAAGATTTATGCTCTTAAATAATCATATAACTCAATATTTATTTTATTTATATAATCCATTTTTGTTTTATATAAAAAAGAAATGCATGAAATATCTAACATTTGATCTTCCCCAAGATTCAATGAAACATGGATACAACATTTGTTATTCCCCAAGATCTAGTATTTGTTCTTCACCGATAGCGATGACGATGAATCATATTCAAAATTTGTTATATATTTTTACTTTAATATTTTTTTGTAAACAATATAATATTCTGTGTAAACAATATAGTTTGTAAACAAATTAATTTATTAATATTCTGTATAAGCAATTAATTTATTAATATTTTGTGTAAACAATGTGATGAGTATTTAAAAAAAAGAATGTATCTTTCCCCTCAGTTTTGGTCATAAACTGAGAGGTATGTGGTGCTAGTTTTGAGAGTACAAAAAATCTATTGTTGGGGATCGAACCAATGACCATTTCAACTATCCCATAGATTATTCGAAAATCGAGGGGTATATTGGAGAGTTTTTATGACGCCTTTCCCACCTTTGTAACCGAGGTTAAATCAATTTTACATTCGAGGTTAAATGTGTTTTTTATAGTAGCGGTTGGACCTCTCAGGTGAGACTTCCATTAAGCCCTCAAACAAGACTTTTAACTAAATCTCTTAGGCTAAACTTCACTCGAGCATCCAAGGGGAGATTTATATGTGGGGTTCCGCCCGAGGAAACTTAAACACTCTCAGGCGAGGAGTTGGACAACATGCTTGATGGGAACTGTTGAAAAGTATTTCAGTGGGGGTTTTTGTTATCGTATCCGCAGGGATTGTATGGATATTACCACCGTTCTATAGTCGAAATCTGTAAGTTCTTGTAATTGGCGGAAATTTTGTTAAAACAATGCTGATGTCATGGTTGATGTTGCAACATGAGCTTCTAACAGTATTGTTATGTTTTGGCTAACATTCTGGTTTGTGAATATTGTTGAAGAGTTAAAGTGCTGAAGAGTGATGTCACATGCGATGTCTTAACATCACTATACCAGAACATTAAAACATCAGGCTGTAATGTTTTTAGGGCTGCGCTGATTGTGTGATTTGTCAGTTAGATTGGATGCGAATTTCTTGGTGCAATCAGTTATGAAGAAGATTAGTTTGTTGCGAATTTAAGGCATAAAGATATGGAGAACATTTAGAATTAATTGTTGAAGATTTAATTAAAGATTTGATTGAAGATCTAGAAGCAGGATCTGTTGCAGATTTGTTACAGAAGATATGATATGATTTGAAGGCCCAAATCCAGTTGGGAAAAAGCTATAAATAGAATGCTTGTAACCTAGAATAGGTACGAGTCCAAGATGTAGATCATTAGGGCTTTGTCTAAGTGAACCACTCGGGTTGTGAGATGGTCACTGTGTTATTACTCAGAAACCTGTAGGTAATGAGTTAGATATTGTTCTTGGAGGAAGCTTTGAAGCAACTCCAATGTGTGTCATGGAAGGGTGTCTTCTATGTGTCTATGATTGAACAGTTGTTGGTAATCAAGTTGTTGATGCAGTGGCGGTGTAGTTGACTGCTAAACATCATTGTGATGATTGGGAGTGAGATGAAGTCTCTTACCTAGGGAGGACTTAGGTAGAAGGGTCATTGGGTAGTGATTAAATTAGGTAGATTGTCAACTGGTCTGTTGAGTCTGTAATTTAATACTACTAATAATGGACTTCCTTCCTGGCTTGGTATGCCCCTAGATGTAGGTTGTTGAACCGAACTGGGTGAACAATTCAGTGTGTTAATTTACTGTTTCTATTATTGCCTTGTTCAGCAGATTGCGATGTTGTGACATTGCACAAGACATCACACATCTGTACCAGAATTTCAAAATCGTTTTAAACTTAAAAGTAACAAAGAGTTTGGTTGATTTGCAACAGATCGTTTGCATAAGAATTTAATAACAACGGTAAAGAAATTTGGTTTTAAAGGTTTGGTAAAAGCATGCCAAGATTAGGGTCTGTTAATCCGTTTTATACGTATTTACTAGATAAAGTATGTGAACTTGTTAACAATGAATATAATCACATTTCCTCTCAACAAGTTTATCTCTAACACTTGTTGTGGGATTTATCATATTGATACTTAGATGATCTCTCACTCTAACTATCAATATGATAACATTCAAAGATCAGTATTTATGAACATCAACTCTCAAAACTATCTCTAGCCTCATGATTGTTGATGGATTAAAACTTAGGTCAAGTCTTAGAACATATTTCTCAGTCATGAACTAAAACAAAATATAAACCATACAAACAAAGTTTTTCACCATATATTTATCATCAACAAAGTTCACAAACTAAATATCAAGATCAATGCATACAAAATATAGGATTACCTCCCACTAATCTTGACACAAGAGGTGTTTAGCTACACATCGTCATGGTAGCTTGTTTTGCAAGAATCGGGAGGAGATGAAAAAGCATCCGCGTCTAATAATCGAGATTGGATGCAAATCCAGCTTCTATTGGTGAAATATCACTCTTGGATGAAGAAAAGTCAGAAACTTAGGTTATGGTATGAGAAAAATAAGTTATGATCCCAAGAAATAACAAGAAGTGTACTTATACATCACTTGAAATCTGCCAAGTTCACACTGCGAACTTTTTATTCGCCCAGCGAACTGCCAAATAGGCACCTGAAGTGCCTCTGATCTGTTAAACCGCCTCTGAGTTTCTTTATAAGTTCGCAATGCGAATAATTATTCGCAAAGCGAACAATTCGCCTACAAGTTCGCAAAGCGAACTTAGGCCCCTTTAGCTACTGCCTCATCCATGGTGTCCTTCGCCAGGCATTCGCTGGAGCGATGAGTCAGCGAACATTCGCTGGAAAGTTCGCAAAGCGAACTTAGGTGCCTTTTCTTACTGCCCAAAGTCTGGGAGTGTTCGTTGGAGCTTCGCTAGATGTTCACCCAACGAACATTCGCTGGCAAGTTAGCAAAGCGAACTAACTGAAGTTTCTTCATTTCTTTGACAACTTGGATCCTTTCTTTGTGTTTTACTTCTTTGATATTTTAATGTCTTTTTCTGCACAATAACACATACATTACAAGCACCAAAGGTATTTTCATAACGTTTGAAGAATGACAACAATTCAAGAATAAAATCCAACAATTCAACATAAAATAGTTGAAAAATGCCAAGTATTAGTAAGAAATATAAGGCATGTTTGACATCTAACAGGAACTCGTACTCCCACAGGAGAAAATATATTGAGCTTGGGTGATGAGACCATAAGTCCCTCAATCAAGGCGTTAGACTTCTCGGGCGGGACTTCCCTCAAACCCTCCGACAAGACTTTTAACTAAGTTTCTTAGGCTAGAATTAAATCATGCCTCCAGGGCAAGATTCGTATGTGGGGCCCCGCATGTGCAAACTCTAAGTCCGGAGTTGGATAACGTGCTTTATGGGATATCTTAGTCCCACTGACAAAGTTATATTGAGTTTGGTTGATGAGACCATAAGTCCCCCAAGCGAAGCTTTTGACCTCTCGAGCGGGACTTCCATAAAGTCCTCCGAAAAGACTTTAAACGAAGTATCTTAGGCTAGACTTCACTCGCGCCTTATACGCAAGATTCACATGTGGGGTCTTGCCCAAGGAAACTCTAAGTCCCTCAGGCGGGGAGTTTAATCAAGTCTATTCGTATTGACAAAAAAAGCGACAAGGATCTTCTTGTGGAAGCCATCGTTCATAATATTTCCTTAAGAGACATGCAATGATCTTCGGCATGACATCTAACATACAAATGATTGCCATAAGAGATGGCAAGTATCTTCTACATGGAGTACATCATACAAAATATTACCTTAAGAGGCGACAAGGATCTTCTCCATGAAGTCCAACATAAAAAATATTGCCTTAAGGAGCGACAAAGATCTTCAACATGAAGTCCAACATACAAAATATTGTCTTATGAGGAAACAAGGATCATCACCATGAATTCCATCATACAAAATATTTATTTCTCTCTGTGCCTCCTAAATTTCCTCCCAAGATAAGAAAGTTTGATTCTGGATGTGAGAAGCGTAAGAAAAAGAAAAGACTTGATGAATTAATTCAATCTCAATCAGGAGCTCTTGATAAATTTATTGTAAAAGAACCACAATTTTCTATTGAAAATCATAATGTTGATGTTGGAATTATTGAAAATATAGAGGGATATTTTAATGTTAATGCTACCGAAAATGATAATTTAGGTGCTGAAAATGTTGATGCTGAAAATGTTGATAACGCTAATGAAAATGGTGAAGATATAGATATATTTGATCCAACAATATGGGATTCTCTTGAGTTTAGAATGATTGATTTATTAGCAACAAAATGTCCTAAAAGAAATTTGTATATTGTGAAGGGTCCTAAAGATAAATTATCTAGATGTTTTACGAATAATTTGTATACTAGAGTTTTACCAAATGGAGAGAAATGTGATAGAGATTGGCTTGTTTATTCAAAAAAGCTTAATAGAGTATTTTATTTTTGTTGTAATATTTTTAAAAGAGGTATTGGTAGAGGTCAAAGACTTAAAGAGCATGAGACTGGCATGAAACATGTTCATAATATGACTACTTGGTATGAGTTGGGTAAGAGAATGCTAAATTTTCAAACTATTGATAAACCAACTCAAAGGTTGATTGAGAAAGAAAAGGAACGCTGGAAAAATGTTAAAAAAAGAATTATTTCTATAGTGAAATTTTTTGCTAAACATAATTTAGCTTTTCGTGGTTCTAATGAGAGATTGTACCAAAATAACAATGGGAATTTTTTAGGCTTAATTGAAATGTTGGTTGAGTTTGACCTAATTGTCGAAGAACATGTTAGATGTATTACAGATGATAATGTTCATGTTCACTTTCTTGGGCATAAAATTTAAAATGAGTTAATACTTTTGCTTGCTTCTGGAATTAAAAATAAAATCATTAGAAAAGTTAAACAAACGAAGTATTTCTCAATGATACTTGATTGTACACCTGATGTTAGTCACCAAGAGCAAAAGTCTTTGATAATAAGATATGTGGATATTTCTTCAAATTTTGTTACTGTTGAAGAATCATTTTTAGGATTTTTGAATGTGAATGATACAACTGGTCAAGGGCTTTTTGATGTTTTACAAGATGAATTGAAAATTTTTGATCTTGACATATTTGATGTGCGGGGACAAGGTTATGATAATAGGTCAAATATGAAAGAAAAACATCAAGGCGTACAAAAGAAATTTTTAGACATAAATCCAAGAGCCTTTTATACTCCTTGTGCTTTTTATAGTCTTAATTTGACATTGTACGATATGGCTAACTCGTGTCCTAAAACTAAAGATTTTTTTTGGAGTTGTTCAACATATTTATACTATTTTTGCTAATTCTACTAAGAGATAACAAAATTTGAAAGATAATGTAAAATGGTTGACTCCAAAATCATTATCATCCACTCGCCGGGAAAGTCATGTAGATAGTGTCAAAGCTATTAAAACTCAAATGTCAGATTTTTGAGAAGCTTTACTTGAAGTGTCAGAAAAGGATCTTGATTCTAAAGTAAGAAGTGAAGCTAAATCCTTAGCAACGAATGAGCTTGATGATTTTGAGTTTTTAATGTCGATAATGATTTGGTTTGAAATATTATCCGCAATTAATGTGGTTAGCAAGCTCTTACAATCAAGGGATATGGTTATTGATGTTGCTATGGAAAAAATAACGGGGTTGATTTCATTTTTTTAAGGAATATAGAGAAACCAGTTTTAAAAATGCTTTGAATTATGCTGCAAAAATTGCCCTTGAATTGAATATTGATCAAGTATTTCTTCAAACGCGTATAAGTCGAATAAAACGACAGTTTGATGAGAATTTAAATACCCCACCAATTGAGCTATCTGAAGAGGAATTTTTTAGAGTTATTTATTTTCTTTATCGTGTTGATCAAGCTATTGTATCTCTTAATAAGTGATTTGAGCAATACGAACAACATGAAAATGTTTTTGGTTTTTTATTTACTTTTCAAAATTTACAATCATTGGATAATGCAACTTTAGAGTCTTGTTGTAGTCATTTTGAAAAGACATTGAAAAATGATGAGCAATGTGATATTGATAGGAAATAATTATGTGTTGCGTTAAGGTTACTAGGAGATATTTTGCCAGTAGAAAATATTGGACCTATTGATATATTAATATTTTTGAAAGGTATGGATTTTTTTTCCTAATACACTCATTGCCTATAGAATTTTATTGACTATTCCTATGACAGTTGCCTCGGCAGAAAGAAAATTTTCAAAATTAAAGTTGTTGAAGTCTTACTTGCGATCTACCATGTTACAAGAAAGGCTTATTGAATTATCATTGATAGCAATTGAGAATGATTTATTGGAGAATATGGAGACGAATTGTGGAGGCCAATCCTTCGTGATAGGTACGGTGACCTGCGCCGTAAAGCTCTTGAAGGAACTTGCGGCGACAGCACATCGTATAACTTGAAAATGAATTCAATATGGATGCGTGATGTTATAGATTAAGGGAATTTCTCTGGTGTGAATATATTTGTCGAGAACGTGGTCTGTAGGGTTAGGAGGGCTAATGCAACGTTCTTCTGGACGGTTTATTGGAAGGGAAATGCTAAGTTAAGTTCTCTTTTTCCTGCTCTTTTCCAAGCTGCTGTCGATAAATGGAGTCTTGTTGCAGACTTTTGTTTTTGGGAGGAGGGAAATTGGATTTGGAACATCCCAAGACATGCTTTTGAACCATATACTGACTATGAAATTGTTATAGAGGAATTGAGACAAATGCTGCTGCAAATTTCTTTTGTTAATGATGGTGTTGAAAGATGGATTTGGAAACCGGATATCATGCACGGTTTTTCGGTTAGATCTTTGTATGAGGTTACGACGGACAATGGAGTTACGGTAAGCGATTCAGTTGCGGAAGCTTTGGGACTGATATGGAATTCGTCTGCTCCTTTTAAGGTGAAGATATTTGCTTGGCGTCTTATCATTAATCGGTTGCCTACGCGGGATAACCTTGAAAAAAAGGGGATCATTACCAATATACATGAGAAGGTTTGCGCGTTTTGCTTTGCTCAAAAAGAGGATAATGCTCATTTATTTTGTTCGTGTTTCAAGGCGCGTCTGATTTGGAAAAAGGTTTTCGACTGGTTGAATATTTGAGTCGATGCGCGAACCGGACTGTTGTCGCTTTTTTCTTTCCTGGATGACGAAAATCAAAAGCTTGACTTCGTTAGAAACATGTGCTGCTGTCTGGATTATATCTTGCTGGAATATTTGGAAGACTCGCAATAATATTGTGTTTAATGATGAGATTTGTAACGTTGAAAGCATTTTCCATAATTATGGCGTCTTCTTGGAAGTGGTTAGCTACTCATAAATATCGGTCGACTGTATGTAATTTTTACGAGTGGACGAAATTCCCGTTTGATTTTGTTTGATGTTGAGGGTTGGGGCTGTAATGTTAATTCTTTTCAGTTTCCTGATTTGGTCTTAGTTTCAGATGCTTTGTACTGAGGGTTGAAAGATCCCCTTAATCTCTTTATTTGATTGATATTTGCGTATCCAAAAAAAAAATAGAGTATGAAGACTTGATTGAAGAACTTGCTTCAAAAAATGCTAGAAGGGAAACTTTTTGTAAGTAACTAATATTGAATAGAATATGTCTTTTTTTTATGTTAGTTACATGGATAAACAACTATTTAAATAGATGATTTATTAATACTATTTACAATTTAAATAGATGATTTCTTTTTTTTTTATTTTAAAAATTGTATTTATTTATTAGGGGTACATTTTTATTCTTTATCCCGGACCTCTAAAAAATCGGGACCAGCCTGATGATCCTTGGGCGCATATAAGACAACATAAGACTGGTTACAACATTTCTATCTGAAATTATTAATATGGAATTGGATTATTGTTAATTTGTTATCAAGGTAAGGTAAGAGAAATCTTAGCTTTATTTTTTTTAATGTTAAGGTGAAAAGTTCTTATGTTGAAAATTTCTGAAACAAAATCCATAATTACAACAAGGATATAGATACCATATGATGTACTTTAAAGTTTGAGCATCTTAATTTGTCCATCAGAGGAAACAAAATTGTTTGAATTTATAAATGATTGAAATTCTGAACTTGAACTATGTTGTTATGCGATGTTTTTAGCATGCCTGAAACTTAGGTTATCATGTTTAATTACTATTTTTTCATGGTAAACTGATTCATTTGAATTGATGCTCTTTCTCCTGTCATGAGTTTTGAACTAAATTAAAATTTCTCTGTGTTAAATTGATGTTTTTTTTCAAAGTAGAATACTATTTTAGGTTAATCGAAAGATGGAATCACTATTTAGGATCTTGGTATATTAAATATCAGTTTTTCAACAACTATACATTTGGGATTTTGGCTTTCAGAAATTGTTTTTTCTTCTAGGTCTATACTTTTGGAATCACTATTTAAAGTCTAAAGTTGATTTTTGGTTTAAACTTATTAAACAAGTATGCGTTGAAGTGTTACATTCAAGCATCACAACTTTTTATTTTCCAAAACTAACACAAGAATAGCAACAGCAATTTCATGATGTTGATTTAATTAAATATCATGTTCTTGATTTGTTAAATGTTCCTACTTAAATATAGTTTTATGATTATTTTTAGTTGAGAAACTAGAAAGAAACCCGTGCGATCTGGATTCACATCCCATGTCTACCAAACCATCATTTTTAAATTTTGAATTCATTGTTCAATTGGTTAACATTGACATAGTTACAAATATATGCTAATAATATGCACAAACTTTTAAGTATTGATTCGTACTTACAATAAATCGTACAACCAATTCTCTAACTTCAAAAGATAGACATTAAAATGAACAGTCTACAACATAATCTCTCATAGATACGTTTACATCTACCCGTGAATGCAGATGAGTTAACAAAACTTAGTTGAATCCATATGAGTTAATTTTAAAACAACATATTTGAATAAAATCATTTTTCCAATTCAAATAACATTACTTTTTAGATATTAGCCAATTTTTTCAATTCTGAAATTTATAACAGCTTCCCGTCAAATATCAGTTTTAAATCCTTCTTATTATATCATATTTACAATTTTTACAAACCTACAATATATGACAGCTCCCCGTCAAATTTCAGTTCTAAATGAATATCTACACTCCATGGCATCTTGAAATTTCGGTTCTAAATGTCTACCAGACCATCATTTGTAAAGTTTGAATTCATTATTCAATTGGTTAACATTGACATAGTTACAAATATAAACTAATAATATGGACCAACTTTTAACTGCAGCAAGAGAAATGTTTAAAAAATGGACATTAAAATGAACAGTCTACAGCATAGTCTCTCATAGATACGTTTACATCTACCCGTGAATCCATATGAGTTAACAAAACTAAGTTGAAAAAGAGTACAATTTGATTTAATATTTAAAAAAACATGATTATAAAGATGAGTTAACAAAACTCAGTTGAATCCAGATGAGTTAATTTTAAAACTGCAAATTTGAATAAAATCATTTTTCCAATTCAAATAACATTACTTTTTAGATATTAGTTAATTTTTCTATACCTAAAATTTATAACAGCTTCCCGTCAAATATCAATTTTAAAATCTTTTTATTATATCATATTTACAATTTTTACAAACCTACGATATATATGACAACTCCCTGTCAAATTATATCATATTTACAATGTTTACAAACTTACAATATATATGACAAATCTTCTTATTATATCCTGCATAATACTTTTCCTCCTCTGTCGTGCCGACGCTGCAAGTTGTTTTGTGGAATGATTTTCAAAACTCCTCGTTGTATTTGAGCTGCCTGATGCAGAAACTGGTGTATGGATAAACTGGTTTCTTTCATTAAACACTTCTGAAGTTATATCACACAATGGTGTCCTGCTATGAACTCCGGGTGACACATAATACCTTTGACAACCTTTATTGTGGTTGATATTGTTCTCTTCAATTTTGAATTTTTTCAATCTTTTATCTTTAAGAATTTGCTTCTTTTTGTGTCGTGCCAATGTTGCAACTTGCTTTTTTGACAAACAATGTGAATCCATATTGTTGGAGAGTTTCATCAATGACATTGGTGTCAATGTTTAAGTCTTGATAGCAAATTGATTTCATGAAAATAGATTGCAGATTATTACTCAAAACTGTTTTGGCAATATTATAATGTTTCAATTCTAATTAAATGTTTTTTCTGCTCAAACTATGTTTAGTTTAATTTGTTCGTGTAGAGGTGTATTTGTTAAATTAATACTATAAGACTTTCATACAGTGCTTAGGTGGATTAGTAAACTAAAACATAAATGAAATCTGTATTATATATTAATAGATATTGTTATTAATATTATATTATTAAAGTAGTTAAGTAGAAATGCTTCAAGTGTGCCTATGCTACTACCGATAAAGAAGATGCTTCGGCTATCCTGATGTCGATAAAGCTGGATTAAAGATCTGGACGACTATGTTATTAAAACTGAAAAGCAATCCAAACTAAACAGTCACAATAAAAGTGGATACTAACTGATACAATTTTAATGCTAACCCATAACTTGTTACAATGCAGTTACTTCACATTGAAAACTTAAAGTTGTTGGGTTTAAGGAATAGTAATAATTAAAGCATGCATGTCAAAGGCTTGACACGTTTTTTTAACATGTTAAGTGATGTCCTCAAGATTCACTTTTGATATTACATGGCAACATCAAATCACTACTCTAAACTTATTTTAGCTATTATCAGAAGCAACATATTGGTTCATTGCACAACCAAAACACAAAGCAGACTTCCATACTTGATCGTCTTATTGTGCAAGATCAAAGAAAAAAATTTAAGATGTCTTCCTCCATTTCTACTTCTAACAGGTAACTCTGCTAACATATAACATATATGTGTGTTTTTTGATCGGTTTTATGGTAGATGAATTTTGTTTTTCTAACAGGTATTATTATAACAGTGCATGCTTTATATTATAGTTTGAAGATGTACTTTGGTACAAATATGTAATGCTTCATGCTATTATAAATATAATTATGTCAATTGTGTTTTGAACTGTGAAATTGTCATGACTTTTTTCTTGAATGAAAACTAAGATGGATGATAGTGTTGCTGACCACAGTCTTGAAATTATACAACAAAGCAATTGTATAATACAATTATCACTAAATGTTGAATGTAAGGTTGTTTAATTACATAGTTAAAAACGTTAACACCATCTGTCACATAACAATTCAATGGCAGTGGTAAAATTTACCATCTTTAAGACACATATGGAATGACTGTATTCATCTACTTGTAAAAGGTCAAGTGAATTCACAATAACAATATCTATTAGGCCATGATAAAGGATGAAATAATATCCATTATTGCACAAAAAGAACAACAAACAATGTAAAGTTATGCTGTAATTGAAACTCATAACAATTAGATGTAATAGAAACGATTTCTATTAAAACTGGCATATAAAGCTTAAAGATACTCCATAAAAATGTATTTGTTTTCAAAATAGAGAGCAATGTAGCTTGTTACAAAACCAAAAACTTAACATAACTGCTAGAAATGTTTTCATGTAATATGTAACATAAATCCAGGACCAAGCAGTGGTGTATATATTTTTCCTTTTTGATTAATCTCGTTACTTTGGTAGAGGACAGTTGAACAAATATCCACTAAATTCTCTATTCTAAACTTAAATCCATTAAATAATCGCAGAAATTAGAAAGCAATCAAATCCAAATTATTGAACCTGAGGTGTGGTATGCCCAAGAAGTTTCCGAAGAGGTCCGCTGTCAGCCAAAGGATGTTCAGCAGGAAGTTCAATTACAATGTGGTAAGAATCTATAAAAACCCAGTCATTCAAATTCAGAAAACACAATTTAAAATCAATCAAAACAAATAAAGAACTCATAAACCGCAATCAAACCTCTGCTTGTCGTCTTGCTTGCAATCTTACAACCAAATCTCTGCTTTCCGTCTCGGTTGCAACTTAAAAAAATCAAACAATGATAGCTAGAACCAATGCAGTAGCAAAAAGCGTAACATATCTTAGAAGAGGAAGATTGAAGGAAGGAAGAGGAAGAAACTCTTGCAGAGAAATTAGAATGGACGCATAGTGTATGATGAAGAGAAAAATGACCGATTTTTGCTTTAATAAAGGGATGTAATGAGTGCAGAGAAAGAGGCAGAGTGGAAGGTGAAGAGAAAAAGTTGTGTAGAGGAATGGGAGGAGTGCAGAGGAATTGGATGGGTTGTGATTGTTTCAAAGCAAAATTCAAATTTTGTAAGGTTTAGTGATAACTTGAACGTTTCCAAGGCAATTACATAAAAGTCAATATATGAAGGTAATAAGCTCTAATATTTTTTAATTGGAAAATAAAGGTAAAAAAATACATGAATGCCACATCAGATGCATTTATTGTGGGATGCATAAGATTAGAGATAGTTTGTAAAAGACTAATATGTCCCTGGAATAAGAAAAATTTTAGTTGTTAATCAAAGGATTAATTTAGGTAATTTCAAGTACTATTCTTTTAATAGATAGATATTGACTGGTAGATAGGTAGGAACATGACATGTGAATGTGGAATTTATGGTGTTGTATTTAAATGTCATATTAGCTTAAGTCTTTAGTTTTAACGTTTTCTTAAAGAAATCAAAACTGTGTATTTTTAGACATTTTTTTGGGTGGGCCTTATCTTTTAGAAGAGAAAATACTTGTTTATTCACTATAAAACTTTAGAAATCAAATTCTTATTAAAATGACCTTTATATCCTTTTTTCCGAACGTTTATTGTTATGACATATCATATATTTAAGAACTTCAATAATTGTTTCTATACACTTCATTTTTATTTTTTATCTATCTTTTTTATAGAAAATGATTTATTTTATTGATAAAAGAAAATTAGTATATCAAAATCAAAAATCTGCATAGAGATTATAATTTGTCCTCCTCTCTTTAGATCTCATTTATTATTAATACTGTTCCACCAATTAATATATAAAATATAATTTTTTTAAAATAAAATTTAAAAACAAATAAATAAATAAATTAAATTCGGTATATTTAAAAAATATATATTTGTCATTAATCATACAAAAAATAATTTACACAAGATAATTAAAAGATTTAGAAAATATCAAAAATTACATAAATTTAATTAATTAATTAATGACACATAAATTATCTTGTGCATGCAATGTATATTTCAACAATTTTTCAATGGCAAAAAATTAAAACATATTTTTCTAAAATATACCAATGTTTCATGTGTTATTTTGATTAAAATAAAACAACATATTATATATATATATATATATATATATATATATATATATATATATATATATATATATATATATATATATATATATATATATATATATTTATTTATTTATTTATTTTTATTTAGAAAATATCAAAATGTACGTAAAGTTTTATTTAATTAAGTAATGGAAAATATATTATCTTGTGTATGAAATGTGTATTTTAATCTTAACAATTTTCTAAATTAAATTATAATAATTATAACATATGATTTTATTTTAATCAAAGTCATACATTAAACATTCATATATTTAAAAAACATATTTTTCATTATAAAAAGTGAGGCAAACACTTGTTTTAAATACAAAATGAAGGGCAAATATATATATATATATATATATATATATATATATATATATATATATATATATATATATATATATATATATATATATATATATATATATATATATATATATATATATATATATATATATATATATATATATATATATATATATATATATATATATATAAAAGAGTTAAATATGTTTGTGGTCCTTCTAAATATCTTCAATTTTGTTTTTAGTCCTACAAAATATTTCTTTTAAGAATAGTCCTTCTAAAATTTTGCATCCACACTTTTTGTCCCTCTAGCAATTTATCGACGGTTTTTACAACATAACGATTGAATTAGCGATAGTTTTAGCGACAGTTTATTTCTTAACGGTTGAATTAGTGACAGTTTTAGTATTAGAGACTAAAAGTGTGGATGAAAAATTTTAGAAGAATAATTCTTTGAAAGAAATATTTTAAGAGACTAAAAATAAAATGTAAGACATTAAAAAAACAATTGAGATATTTAACAAGACCACAAACATATTTAACTCTAAATATAATAAATAAAAACACATAGCACATATTTATTATATATACATAAAAAATTTGGGACAAATATTTATGTCATTAATCACACAAAAAATAATTTACACAAGATAATTAAAAGATTTAGAAAATATCAAAAATTACATAAATTTAATTAATTAATTAATGACACATAAATTATCTTGTGTATGCAATGTATATTTCAACAATTTTTAAATGGTAAAAAATTAAAACATATTTTTCTAAAACATACCAATGTTTCATGTGTTATTTTGATTAAAATAAAACAACATATTATATATATATATATATATATATATATATATATATATATATATATATATATATATATATATATATATATATATATATATATATATATATATATATATATATATATATATATATATATATATATATATATATATATATATATATATAGAAAATATCAAAATGTACGTAAAGTTTTATTTAATTAAGTAATGGCAAATATATTATCTTGTGTGTGAAATGTGTATTTTAATCTTAAAAATGTTCTAAATTAAATTATAATAATTATAACATATGATTTTATTTTAATCAAAGTCATACATTAAACATTCATATATTTAAAAAACATATTTTTCATTATAAAAAGTGAGGCAAATACTTGTTTTAAATACAAAATGTAGGGCAAATATATATATATATATATATATATATATATATATATATATATATATATATATATAGATATCAATAATAAATATAAGAGTTAAATATGTTTGTGGTCCTTCTAAATATCTTAAATTTTGTTTTAAGTCCCACAAAATATTTCTTTTAAAGAATAGTCCTCCTAAAACTTTTCATCCACACTTTTTGTCCCTCTAGCAATTTAGCGACGGTTTTTACAACATAACGATTGAATTAGCGACTGTTTATTTTTTAACGGTTGAATTAGTGACAATTTTAGTATTAGAGACTAAAAGTGTGGATGAAAATTTTTAAAAGAATAATTCTTTAAAAGAAATATTTTAAGAGATAAAATTAAAATTTAAAACATAAAAAAAAAAGAATTTTGAGATATTTAAAAAGACCACAAACATATTTAACTCTAAATATTATAAATAAAAACACATAGCACATATTAATTATATATACATAAAAAATTAGGGATAAATATTTATGGTCGATTAATATAATAAATAGACAAACATTTATCATTCATATATATAAAAAATACGAGAAAATATTTAAACCGGCTCGAAATATTTTTAAAGGGTTGATTGCACCTAGTAAAATTTGAACCTAAGACCTTGATAGGAGCACACTCTTAAGATCTAAGCCTCCACCACTAGGTCAATCCTTAGGGATTAATTTGATATATTTATTTAAAACCAAATATTGAGGATTATAATAATGATTTGATTCAATTACTTTGAACATATCTAAATAGTCAATACTCAAGAGTATTTAGATGAGATAAAGAGACTCTTATAATTTATTTTTTTTGAAAATCTTGATATTCGGTCGTGCGGTTCATGGCAATAATTTTAAGTTTGAATTCAGTCGTGCACATAGTAATGTTAAATTTTTGAAGAATAGTTTTGTTATTTATTGTGGTTCTATGCGGCTTATGAGATCAGTCTTTGAAGTTGTGTGAAGAGTATAATAGATTTCTATATAAAAACAAAATCCAAATCAATGTAAAACAACTTTTTTTTTTACTTATAGTATTTAGTTTTCAATGTATCAATTAAGTTGTATACTATATTTTTTAATTAATCAAACTTATTATTATTGACTCCACATACTCTTCTTGTTTAAACAACTAGAAAATTGGTTAGATGGAATGGTTATGTTCACATTCATCTCACCTACTAAAATTTGTTGTGCTCTCTTAATCACTTCAAGTGATAGAAAGTACTAAAGTTTTAATTTTTCTCAATCACTTAAATAGGCTTGTGGTGGTTTTTAGGATTTATACGATAACATGGATTTCTTGATCTGGATAGAGTTTTATAGTTTCAAGGAATTTCTCCCTAGTTAATCTTACGACTGATTTTGTTTATTAAAGATACTTCAACAATGGTAAATGAATTATGTGTTAGCAGTGACTTATAAATTTTTCATTTATACTTTTCTCATGATTTTAAATTGCGGTTGCGGCTGCGGATGCGGTTGCAGTTGCGGTTGCAACCACTGCGGTTGCGGCTGTTGCAATGCGAATTGCGGTCGTTGCGGCGTGAATTTATTTTTATCAACATAAAATATTATACTTTATTATATGTATTAGGTTTCACATGTTATCTATTGTTGCGGACTGATGCGGGCAAATGCGATCGTTGCGGTGTTATGATGCGGCCGTTGCGGCGTTGTGATACGATTTTTAGTGTGATTAACAATCATACCGCAATTACGGTCTGATGCGGATGCGGACACTACCGCAACCGTAATATTGCGGCCGCATCAAGTGATACGGTCCGCAATTTAAAACCATGCTATTTCTTTTCAGGTGATCAGGTACTAGTCTAAGAGATTTGTATAAAGTATAAAGAAATTGTTACAGATATAATCTAATAGTTTTAGTATAAGGTATAAAGAAATTATTGACGTAGTCATTGCTACCTGCATAATTCAGTTTAGTAGTAACCGTTTGTAGAATTAAATTCCCTTAAACATTCAATTGATTATGATGGATGCTAGTTTAAGTTTAAATCCAATTTTTCGCTGTTTGATATGAATTGATTGAATAAAGGAGTTGTGTCATAAACAACTATCAGCCCATCATGTGAGTAACCTTGGCATATTGTTTTCTTTATTTGCCAGGCTTATTATTTCTGAATTGTGGGGAAAGTTGTTTTCTATTTGACCCATTTTTTTTGTTTCTATTTGATGTACAAATCTTCATGTTCTCTTAATCTAACTCTTTATGTGCTAAAATCATGTTTCACTGCATTTTATTGTTACAAATATGTAGATCTAGTTTATATTGGGGGTTGAGAGTTGTCATAAGAAATTAAAGTGCATTGGTTTTTCTAGTGTTATATTGGCTGTCAAAGGTTCTTCACTACTGTGTATAGGGAAATTATAGGCTCTTTGTTGGTGGAAGAAATGAACTAGCAGATCCTAGTTCGTTCTATCTTGCCTTTGTCTGTTAGTTTATTTACTACACATTATTGATTTATGGTTGGGTTATCGAATTTTCAGTTTTACAATCTATGTGGTTTAATAACAATATTTCATTGTTATTTTATTTAATTTTGGTACGTCCTAAAAAGAGAAATTAAAAATACGTTTTATCCTAAACAGAGTTTGATAGGTTCTAAAATGAGAAACTATAGGCATGTTTCATCCCAAATAAGTTTTGGTAGGTCCAAAAATAAATAAACAAATAAATAAACTTAGCGTCAGTCGAAGCCGAAACTATAAGGTTATATATAGTAACTATAGTGTCGCCCAAGACTGACGCTACATACGTATAGCTAAAACCTAGCGTCATTTAAGGGTGACACTAAATCAACGAATGAGACAATATTGTGTCTCCCTAGACCGACATTATATGGTTATAGCTAGCATGTAATGTCGCTTATGAATGCAACACTATAGTGTCGCCTTATATCGATACTAATGCTAAACATGTTTGTACTAAAATAACGACTTTGCTTATTAGCATCCCTTTTGCGCTGCGCTTAGTCGGCGCTAAAGTTAGCGTCGATTAAACACTACAGTTTGCTTTCAATTTTGAGGTGTCTACCCCAATGTCGACGCAAATTTCTGTTAGCGTCAGATTTTCACCTTTTAGCGAGAGCTTTTGGCCGGGCTATATTGTAGTTTTCTTGAGGTGAAAATTCAAGGGTGGAGCTGAGGCTGCTGAATTACGCTAGTCCTCTATGGTCAAAGTATAACAAAGTCCATGAGGAATTATCTTTTATGCCAATCCAGAGTCCACGAAACATAAAAATTATTAAGGTATAAATGTTTATTTTTCATTAAATAGACCATAAAAAAATTGAACAACTTAAATGATTAATGAATTGAACTATTTAGTTCAAACAATTCTTATTCAGTTTAAAACCGGTTTATAACCAGTTTTTTTTTTATAAACTACTTTAATTATATAAATAAGTTTTTCATACAAAGAGAAGAAAAACTATTGAGAGTGAAAAAAAATTGAAAACAATTTAGAAAAAATGATTTTTCCCAAATTAAAAAAAAATTAAAAATTTTTTTATCTTGAAATTTTTTTTTGAAAAATAAAAAAGAAATTTAATCATTTTTATTCAGGAATCTTTTTGAAATATAAAAAAAAAATTAATTTTTTTGTGAAAAATAAAAAAACTTTTAATTTTTTTTTATTCTGAACTTTTTTTTTAAATAAAAAAATAAAAAATATTTTTTTTAAAATAATAACAAAAGTATTCTGAGTTTTTTTTTCAAAAAATTTAAAAATTTTAAAAATATTTTTTTATTCTGCTATTTTTTTTGAAAAATAAAAAAAATATAATTTTTTTTCAAAAAATATAATAAATTTTTTTTAAAAAAATTATTCAGAAAATTCTGTTTTTCAAAAAAAAAAAATTTAATAATATTTTTTTATTCTGCAATTTATTTTTTAAAAAATTGTAAAAAGTTAAATTTTTTTATTCTGTATTTTTATTTTTCGAAAAATAAAAAAATTAAAATTTTTTTTCGAAAAATATAAAAAAATTTTCGAAAAAAAATTTTAATTTTGTTTTATTCTGGAATTTTTTTTTTCGAAAAATAATTTTTTTTTTAAAGTATAGCAACGTGAACTAAACTCGTGATTGTTTGTTAAAAACACTTACGAACAAACTGGCAACCCCAAGGGGGGCCTTTTGTGCTAAAATTTTACTTTTATAAGAAAGTGTTGCATTACTTTATAATTTTTATTATTTTTACGTGAAAATATTTTAAATGTCTGGATTTTTATGCGTCTGAGAAGTGGTAGAACTTTAGTTGAAATGGTTCCTCCAAAAAATACTTCTAGTCCCCGAAATGATACTCCAAACACAGAACCACCGGTCACGTCCACGATTGGTATTGCAGGGACATCAAACCCTATTGGAGTCATAGGCTTAATCCTAACCCCACTAACATCTTTGACATCATTACCAAGAGTGGTAGTCTTGTTATCACCATTAGCGAATATCCCAACTACCCCTAGGGCTACTCTGGCTGTTGTAAGGGACCGTACGCCCCCTTATGTCCCAAATTTTACGCTACCTCTAGTCAATAGAGATTACTCATTTGGCATATCAAGTGCAATGATAGCAGGTTTGCAAAGCCACGCTTAGATATTTGTAGAAATTGTTGCGATAATAGCGTCATCATTAAATCTATATTTTGCGTCAAGATCTGCCATATGCAACTCTGGTCGGATGGCACAACCACAGGGAGAGATTGGATATGTTCCTCAAGGAATTAGCCAGTGTGAGGCAAAAGGTGGCTGAAACCATAGACAATTACCTAAATAGGTTTAGGATAATAAAATCAAGGTGTTTCACTCAAGTTCTTGAGAATGAGTTAGTCGAATTGGTTGCAGGGGATCTTGATTATCCTATCAGGAAGAAGCTAGACACCCAATACTTAAAAATATGGCCAACTAGCAGATAGAGTTCGCCAGGTCAAACGTCTAAAGGCTGAAAAACCCAGGTTGAGTAAGTATCATAAAAAAGAGAAAGTAATTTAATTTGAAATAGTCGAAATAGAAAATTTGTCTGGTATAGATAATGAGTATGTTAAAGAAAGAGAGGTTAATTTGACAGAGTTAAAGTCAAGGCCTCCTTATGTATGTAAATTGCTAAAATCTTTTCGAACCAAAAAAAAAAAAGAAATTTGTCATGAAAACATACACGTTTGATGTAACTAAGTGTGACGAAATTTTTGATCTTTTAGTTTCTGATGGCCAAATCGTAATCCATAAAGGGCTTAAGACACCGCCATTAGGTCAAAGCAAGAAAAATGGGTTTTGTAAATTTCATAATTTCCTAGGTCATAAAACTTCTCAATGTGTTCTTTTCAAGGACCTAGTGTAGAATGCCTTGAAAGATGGGAGGCTGAAATTTGCAGACAAGCAAAAGCCTCGAGTGGAGGAAGAGGTTGATCCCAAAGTTAAAGAGGCTCTCCTTGTCCAGCCTGTAGATGTGCTAAGTGTTGATATCACCGATGTCATTGACACAAAGGAGGTCGAAGCCAATATGAAGATCAGATAAAGGTAGTTTTTCCTTAAGCTGAGGAAGAACTTTTTGATTTTCTAAATAGGTGTATGTTGAAGGACTTTGAGGTCATGTTGTGCTAACGGTGTAGTGACGTTTTTGATAAGGAAGTTGCAAAGGAGTTGGAAAAGATCAACCCTTATAAATCAATATGGGGTGGTCAGCAAGACAAACAGAGAGAGTTTTTCTTCAACAAGAGGGGAGTGCCTCAAAAATACCAGAAAAACCGGACATGTGTCCCTCCTTGTAATGTTCCCCCTAGGGAGTGGTTTGGGCATGCAGGAAGATCAATTGCCAAAAAATGCAAGTGGGAGTTAATAAAAGTTGGTGCGAGATCTTCATACCACCACAAATCCTAAACATCTAAGAAATACTCTTACATTTCCAAAAATTACATGGAAAAAAAATCCCATGACTAGAATGCATTGGAGGAGGCATCACCGGAATAAGAAAGATGCCTTTGAAGCAAGAAGCGCGAGTAAAAGTAGCAGTATCCAAGATACAATTAAAGGCCAGACGACAAGAAAGCATATCAAGCAAAGGTTGTTTCCCCCATTTCCACTAGTGGTAGAAAATGAAGAACCAAAGGCCACAATAGGTGAAGACGAGGAAATTGCAAGCAATGATTTTGACTCAGGGTCTGAGGATGAGTTAGATTTAATATACAACATGATATCCATGTTGCCGTTAGAGTATGATACAATTACTAAAGTAACTGAAGAAGAGTGTAGGTTGGATTAATAAATGGAAAAACCTTTATGTTACTATGTTATGAATGATGGCTCTGTCAATGAAGATAAGGCCATATTTAAAAAATCTAACATGTCCATGTTGTAGTGGAAAAATTTGAGATTAAGATATTGATTAACTTAACTCGTAATGCAATAGTCGCCCCCGCACTTTTATTTTTTCAAATGAATAGGGAAAAGAACGAACAAAATCCACAGAAGTTTTAAAACAAAGCTAATAAAAACAGAGATAAGGCTAAGGGGATTGGTTATGCAATGGGAAGGTGTTAGCACCCAAAACATCTATAGTACTCTATAGGAACCTCTTGAAAGTATATGTTTGGCTTAAAAAGGGTTGTTTGCAGAAGATTGAGGAGATGGGAAGAGAAATATTTTTTTAGGGTTTTTGGTGTTTGATAAGACTTCCTGAGCCTGGTGCCTACGTACCCAAAAAATGCAATGGAGGATCAAAACCTCGTAGTTTATGGTAAGAATAACAAAAGAGATTTGTTTTGATTGATTTTAAATGGAAAGACAAGTCATCATTTTAAGGAGAAAACTCAACTAGTCACCCATAAGTATATGAAAATAGACCTTTGCATCACTATTGAGAAGGGCTTCAACTGGGATAGAGATCAACAAGTATGCCACTAACTCTCTCAAGTGGAAAAGAATGAACATCAAACATCACTATGGGGATAGGGGACTTACATCTCAACTATGAAAATGACTCATGTCTAAACCTTAAGAAAAATGTTTTAAAAGGAAAAGTGCACAAAATCGTTTGAATGAGTTGTGTGTTTTTTTAAGTCTTTTGAAATGGTATTGAGATGCTTAAGGTGAATTAGCATTTATTTAAGAAAAAGAGTTTGAAAATCACTTGACAAAGTCAAGGTTTATTAATAAAGTGATTCAAGTTTAAAGGCAAGAAGATTTTGAAAAAGGGAGAATATCTTGAAAATTAAAGAAGGGGAGGAGATAAAGAGGCTACTCTAATGCACAAAGTAAAGGCCAGGGAAAAAAAGATCTAACCAAGAACAAGCTTCTGACACAAGTCAAGCCAAAACTCCCATCCTTTGGATTAAGCAACAAGCAACCAAATAAGTAGCGAAATAACCAAGCATCAAATAAAGAAGAATTTAAGCCAAGGCCAAAGATGAGGTAACAGAGCCAAGTCTCCCAAAAGTCAACCCAAGGTCAAGGTACCAAATGAATTCCAAAGTCTCAAGTCACAACTTCAAAGCATAGGATCAAGAACATAAATCTAAGTCCATAAGTCCAACATCCAAGAAAGGGATAATAACCAATAGTCCAAGGAAGCATTAAGTCTTTTAGTGGTTGAGCCTTTATTAATGTCTTAAGAAAAAGAAAAAAAAGAAAGGGCCAAGTGGACAAAGGAAAAAGGCATAAACATAAACAATAGCAATATGATATGTAATGTTAACAATAAAGCAATATATATATATATATATATAAGGAGCAAGAAAGTAAATCACATAAAAATAAAGGTGCATAAAAGTAAATAGCATAAAGATAAATGTTAGCATAATTATATGGTTAGTATAAGTGTTAGAATTAATAATCCGATTTGGGACAAATTTAGCGCTATGTTAATCAATCGTAGCACAATCTATAAGGAAGATTATACTATGGGAGATCGATCAATAACAATTTATGTGCCATACATGTTAGAGATATGATAGAGATCATACTCCTAAAACATGTAGCACAAGTCAAAACCAATGAGGGATCAAGCACTAAGGAAGGGGATTGGTCCAATACATCAATCAATATTTCATGACACTTAGGACAAACTTATGCATCAATCCAAAGTACCTCCAATAATTAATGATCAATTAAATGGTAGATTTGAAATTATGAAAGTTCATCAAGCATCAATCTAAACCTCATGAACAAGATGGACAACACATCATCCATTTGATCAAGAGAAAAGAAAAGGAAAAAGAAAGAGAAGGAAATATGAAGAGAGGACCAAATTGAATCAAGACTCAAGATCACTTCATCATCAATTTCAACCACCTTTCTTGGTAGATTAAGACACTAAACATATCATCGACACAAAGTACCAAAAATAAATCACATGATTCATTTAATGATAGATTTGCATTGGTGAAGGTTCATCCAACCACATCAACACCCAAGGTCCATTGAAATTGAGGAGAAACTTGATCAACAAGTCATGATCCAAGGCTACAACCAGCAAACCAATCACAATACAATAAAATGCATATAAAAATTCATAAAATGAATTTTAAAATGAAAATAAAGAGAAAATGAGAAAGAGGTAGCTAAACAACAAATCAAAGCTCAAGAAAATTACTCCAAGTCAGAAACAACTCAAGAATCATATATAAAATTTTGGAGAACTTAAAACTGCATAAAAGCAATTTTAAACTATTTAAAATGCATGAAAAATGAAAAAAAAAATAATGAAAAATAGCAAATGATGGAATAAAAATATGGAAAATAGCTCAGAAAAATAGAAAATAATTTTATGAGACTATGAAAAAAAATTGGAGTGAAAAATGTTAATAGATGTATTTTGTTTATGAAAATTTGAAATTAAATGAGAGAAAGAAAATATAGAAAATAAAATAAAAAGAAGGAAAAGACCACGACCCTTGGATATGTGCTTACTAACCAAAGTATGCACAACAAAAGGTCCAGATCTGCAGTGTATGGTGGAATTTAAGTAAAAAAACCACACTGGATCATTAAAATATGTGGACCATTAGATCTACGTGGATTGGCTAAAGTAAGCGCATTTGAGGGTCCAAATCAAATGCACATTGTGAAAATTAAATCAAATAACGCATCTGATCCATTTTAAACTTAAAACAAACTCCGACCACCTTCTAATCTTCGATCATCTTTTCCAGTTGCTCATCACCGAATTTTTGGCAAATGGTAATATTAGAGAATGAGACCACCACCATTGTGACCCTTATCTCATCATGAATCCAACCCTATGCTTCACTTTCATTTATCATGAGCATGCAAAGTGTGACAATCCTTAATCATGAAGTCAGCCAAAACGCAGTGAAATGCTTCCAATTTTGGGTTGTTTTGCATCACAAGCTATCACTTATCATCATCATGGACAAAACACGTGCATACAATGACTAAAAAACACAAACCTAATTCAAACCTTTTGCCACTTTGGCTTTTCAATTTAAAACCTTTTTCAAATAGACTAGAAATTAGTCATCCTTAGTTGAGATATAAATCTCATACCCCACAACATAGTGAGAAAGATGATTGATTCTTTTCCACTTGAGGGAGGTATGTGGCATACTTGTTGATACGTCCAATTTGGAGCCCTTCTCTCAATGTGAAGCAAAGATCCCTCTTCCATATGTTTGTGGTGGTTTAGATGAGTATTCTCCTTAGGATGACAACTTGTCTCTTCTTCATTAAAATCCACCATAACAAACACTTTTCAATTTCTACCCCGAACTATGAGGTTTTGATCCTTTATTGGTACGTAGGCACAAGACTTTGTGTCTTGCAAAACACAAAAACAATAAAGACATTTCTCTTCTCATCTCCCCAATCAATCCCAATTAGCAAACAGACAAATAACACAATACAACAAGAAGTTACTATAGAGTACAATAGATACTTAGGGTGTTAATACCTTCCCTTAGTATAACCAACCCCCGAACCTTAGATTCTATTTATTTCTTTGTTTTGCATTGCATATTTATGGGTTATTCTTTTTTTACCCCTTCCATTGGATACATTAAAGATCGGTGGTGATATCTTAAGCTTTGTGAAGCCTAACTAACACAATAGCTATGGTCTCCGATTCTTACTGCGACAGGTTGGTTCCCTAGTAGGTCAAAGCCCAATCGTCATTGGCACATCTTTCCATCAGGGTTTGCAATTCTTTTTGTCGTTCCCCAGCAGCATTTGCAAAGCCAGTATTAACAGTTCAGATCTTGGTGGTTTTTCCCCAACAACCATATGGTGTTCATGCTCCCCCCCACAGAGTAGAGATTCAGATGTTTTGATCCCCCAGCGGACTCGCTTGTTGTACTTTCCCCGGTGGAGTGTCCTTTTTGTATCTCATAATCATTATTGAATTACATCCTCAGACCCGTATCATTTCCATTTGTATGGAGCATTATGCCATTATTCAAACATGCATGCGGAGCATAAGCCAGATTTGGTACCCTCGATCCTAACTTTTTTCCCCATCAGGGACCGATGCAACCCCAGATAGAGTAGTTGGTTTGTCCCCAAGTAGGTGTTCTGACCAATCCCTAGGGTCGTAGATGCGTTAATCTTACCCTATGCTTGTATTTTCTTCCCTGGCAGAATCGTCTGTCTGGGACTCTTTCTTCCCCCGCAGAGTCGTCTCTCTCGGTGAATTCTTGTCCTCTCACCCTTCATCATGGTGGTATATCAGTTAATATATCCCCTGAGAATCATTTAACGATTGGGTGCTAGATGAGTTCATGATCCTTGATCCCAAACACTCGTCCGTGTTTATCTCATTTCTTTAATACTCGTCAGTATTGATCTTCAACACTCATCCGTGTTTATCTCATTTCTTCAATACTCATCCGTATTGATCTTCGACACTCGTCCGTGTTTGTTTGAGTTTTATCAATACTCGTCCGTATTGATCCTAAACACATGTCTGTGTTTATTTTGATCCCAAACACTCTTCCGTGTTTACTTTGTTTCATCAATACTCTGTCTGTATTGATCTTTAACACTCATCTGTGTTTATCCCCAGTGCAGTCGCCACTCATCCGTATTGACCCTAAACACTCGTCCATGTTTATTTTGGATTCATCAATACTTCGTGCGTATTGACCTTAAACACTCGTCCGTGTTGATTTTCTTTTCAATACTTGTCTGTATTCATCCTCAAATCTCGTCAGTGTTGAGTGTATCGTTCTTTGTCACTCGTCTATGATGTTTCATTTTCTTAGCGGTGTCATTTGTTGTATTCCCTAGAGAAGTCGCATCTTCTCATGCAGAGTGCAAATTTTTTGTTCTTTTGGTATTCAATCCCCTTCCACCTAGAATGTCTGAAAGGCGTCACTCTTCATACCTTCAGGTTCAAGTTGATTAAGTAGGGGCAGCTGTTGCACCTCAAAATTTTCCCTTGGTTCTCTAACCTTAATCGGCTTGTGTTTTGCATCTATACACATTCCATATGCATTCGTCATGCCTTGCATTGGGCTTATAAGACATAGTATCACAACGTATTTCTCGAACTTCAGAGCTTTCTTCATTTCAGAGAGTGTTTCAGTAGCATTCAGAGCTAAATAGATAGTCATCAAAGTCTTTGAGCATTTATTTTACTCAGCAGATGGTTTGATTATTTCAGAATCGAGACCAAAAAACACAGAGTTCATATGATTTTCTATCGTGTTTCAGACATTACTCAAGGGGTTTATCAGTGGATAAGGTTCATATGTGAAGTCAGGCTCAGAACAGGTTGTAACAGAGTGATTTTTGCAGTTTTGCCTTGATGTAATCGATTAACCAAATCATGGTAATCGATTACACCCCTCCAGAAGGCGCCATAATTCAAATTCTTGAGCATGTAATCGATTAACCACTTTCATGTAATCGATTACACCAAGTCAGTTTGGCTAGAAACAGCAGGTTTTCAGTACTGTAGCAGTTTCTAATTCATTCCAATTGCTTGGTTCAATCCTACACCCGTGGAAGGATCTAGATGTTGCAAATTAATTTCATTTTCCCTCCATAATTAAAATAATTTCCACTCCTAATTCCAAACCAAAAATCTAATTCCTCATTCAAAACCCAATTCCAAACCTCATTTTTATTCCATACCAAGACCATATTTAAACCAATTTCTCCCATTCCAAGAGGATCCCCAATCATTTTTTTTGCATAATTTTTGAATTTACTCTCAATTCTCTCCTACTTTGTGCAAAACTTTTCACTCTCATTCTCCATTTTCATCTTCATCCCTAACCTCACCAAAGCTCTTCCATTAGAGTTAACAAATTCTTCATTGGAGTTTGTTAATTCGTGAGCTAAACCTTTATCAATTCCTTCCATTAACATCAAATTCTGCAGTAGAAGTTGATTTGGATCTAGATCTAAATTTTGGAAGCAATCTATTGAAGTGATTTTGAAGCAATTCTAGCTTATTGCATTGTTCTTCAACTTTCCTTGTGAAGAATCTCTTGGATCTCTGATTTTCTTAGTTTGATTCATCAAATTCCATTTTCAACAATTACCAAAGCAAATCTCAGCTTTATAGGTTGGTGATTCTTAGATCCAAACTCATTTTAGCTTATTTTGCAACTTTCACAATGTAGATCCTTGTAGTTTTTGTGTGGATTGATCCATTGATTCAATTGCTTGATGGTGTTGATTGTTTGATTGATTCCATAAATATTTAATTGATCATAATTGCTGTGATTTTCGTGTACAGTTGCATGCTATTACATGTTGCATTTTCGTGTAGCAGTTTCTAATTCTTTCCAATTGCTTGGTTCAATCCTACACTTGTGGAAGGATCTAGATGATGCAAATTAATTTCATTTTCCCTCCATAATTAAAATAATTTTCACTCCTAATTCCAAACCAAAAATCCAATTCCTCATTCAAAACCCAATTCCAAACCTCATTTTTATTCCATACCAAGACCATATTTAAACCAATTTCTCCCATTCCAAGAGGATCCCCAATCATTTTTTCTGCATAATTTTTGAATTTATTCTCAATTCTCTCCTACTTTGTGCAAAACTTTTCACTCTCATTCTCCATTTTCATCTTCATCCCTAACCTCACCAAAGCTCTTCCATTAGAGTTAACAAATTCTTCATTGGAGTTTGTTAATTCGTGAGCTAAACCTTCATCAATTCCTTCCATTAACATCAAATTCTACAGTAGAAGTTGATTTGGATCTAGATCTAAATTTTGGAAGCAGTCTATTGAAGTGATTTTGAAGCAATTCTAGCTTATTGCATTTTTCTTCAACTTTCCTTGTGAAGAATCTCTTGGATCTCTGGTTTTCTTAGTTTGATTCATCAAATTCTATTTTCAACAATTACCAAAGCAAATCTCAGCTTTGTAGGTTGGTGATTCTTAGATCCAAACTCATTTTAGCTTATTTTGCAACTTTCACAATGTAGATCCTTGTGGTTTTTGTGTGGATTGATCCATTGATTCAATTGTTTGATGGTGTTGATTGTTTGATTGATTTCATAAATGTTTAATTGATCATAATTGCTGTGATTTTCATGTACAATTGCATGCTATTACATGTTGCATTTGATCGTTGAATTGATGTTGGGCAAGTGCTTATGAAAAGTAATTTTCTGCTGTTTCTACAGGTATAATCGATTACACCCTGTTTTCTGCACCTAGAACTGTTTTTTGAACAGGTGTAATCGATTAACACATATCAGGTAATCGATTACACCTGATGCATAGTTTATTTTTGGTTTTTTTATGAGCTTATCTTGATTCCATTTCCACTTTTCATCTTCATGACTTGATATGTTTGATATTTGTGGAATTTTCTAGAGCTGTTTAGCCTCCATTTGTAGTACGTATGCGAATCTTTGATGCACGATTTGTTGATTATGTGTTGCTTGCATTCTTGATGTATGTTCATAATGCTTAACTTCTTATATGCTGATACTTGATGCTTGATGTTGATATATGCTCATACGCATTATTGATTGTTGAATTCCATGAGGCATGTTCGTTTGATCCATTGTTGATGCATGTTCATAATGATTGATTAATCTTTTGATACATGTCTACATCTTGTGTTTGGCCTAACATAACACATGTTCATGTTTGAATTCATAATGTGTGTTCATGATACTTGCTTAGCCTTGTAGAATACATGATACATGCTCATATTATTGGTGCTTTGCATATACTATTGTCCTGAGCTATATGTGTTGTTAAATGCTACCATCCTGTTGTTGCTGCATTCATACCTGTCCTGAAAAATATGTACTGTTAAATGTTGTTGTGTTGTTGCTGAAAATACACAGCTGTTCTGATTGAAGCGTCGTTTTAGGCTACTGTTTGTGCTTTTCTTAGCTTTTTTTGCTTGCTCTTGCATGTTCCCTTAGGGCTTTCTAGTCCAACTTAATTTTTAATTAAGATTAGAGTAGGATAGACATTAGGTTGTTAATCTAAGCATGATAACATTAGGGTAGCTTCTCCCTAATCCTCAACCTTAGGGCCATCTTGCATGACAACATTAGGATAGAATCGTCTTCGAATCTTAACCTTAGGACCATTTTGCATTATAACATCTAGGGCCAAGTCTCCCTTAGATCTTGCGTTGCGTCCTTCTTCTCTTTGTTTTAATCCACTCAAAACACTTAATAAATACGATGTGTATAGTGTATCACGAGCCTTAAGCACATGGGAAATGATGAGCGGGAGTGTCCCTTACCTCATCTAGAGAGCTTTATGCGTGAGCCATTTCGGACGGTCATATATAGTGCTCGCTCCTATTATCATAGACTTTAGTACGATACGCATCACAAACTGATTCAATTCACTGCTTTAAAACACTTCAACAAATTCAAATCATTTTTATCCTTCGAGATTCTTTTCTCTTCAAACTATTTTCAGAAAGGGCGTGTTATTTCCGTTCTACCACAAACAGGTAACGCGTAAGACTCCCGACAGCGAGCGAAAAACACTAAACTCCTAGATGGCATACCCTAAATTTTGACCACAAGACTTCACATCATTATGCAAGTTATCACCATAA
The DNA here is from genome assembly GCA_022829125.1 of Lathyrus tuberosus. Taxonomy (NCBI): domain Eukaryota; kingdom Viridiplantae; phylum Streptophyta; class Magnoliopsida; order Fabales; family Fabaceae; genus Lathyrus; species Lathyrus tuberosus. The sequence continues at coordinate 1,345,384 of JALAZF010000280.1, forward strand.
TATGGATGTACTTTAATACCTCATCAACCCTCTCAAAGATTTTTGAGTGTTCACTCTAGCCAAGAATTAGGGTTTCAAGCCCTCTCAGAGCATTCGAACAAATGATCAATCAAGAATTGACATGGTCTTCAACTTGTCAAGCCTCTCAAACATCCATGAAGGATAAAGAGGTCTCCCACATCAAGAATCTAACACAAGAATGCAACATTTCAAGTTGATCAAGCCTCAAGATCATCAGTGTCACCAAATTAGGGTTTTGGTCGACCAAGGCCTCCAGAGAGAAATTTTTATCTAGGCATGAGACAATACTTCAATATATGATTCAAGAATCTCAAATGCACCTCATGAGTCCATTCATAAGTTCAAACTAGTCTCAGGGGGCGCATCCATAAAAAATCAGGAATTAGGGTTTTGACATAATTCAATCCCTAAGTTAACTTTTGGAGCAAGGCATGAGCCAAGACCTCAATATATGTTTCAAGGACTTCAAATACATCATATTTGATCTATTCACAAGATTGAATTGATTCAAATAACTTGGTTCATAAGCAATATAAGAATTCAAATTCATCTGGGTCACAAACTAGGGTTTCTGAGGAAAAGTCAACCATACCTTTGACTTTTGAACAAAGCATGATCTCAAATATTGGGACATGATTCAAGACACTCAAAAACACCTTTGGAATCCATCCATTAGGTTCAAATTAGCCCAAGGACTTGATTTCATAAAGGATCACAAAGTTCAAGATTTATCTGATACAAAAAGTTAACTGTGATCAAAACCAAGTTTGACTTTTGGGATTTTTTGGCAAACTTGGCCTCTTTAAGTCAAGAAAAATGTTAACTTGTGATTTGGATCATGATCAATCAAGAAAAATCAAGAAAAGTGAGGTTACTTGCAAATAGGGCAACCTTGAGAAACTTGAAATTTCACTAAGTTATGGAAAATAATGGTTTTTACCCAACTTTGCAAGGCCATAACTTGTGATCCAAGCAATCATTTTTTTTCCATCCAAAGCTCAAATGATATCTCTTCTTACATATAACAAGATTGCAAAGCACAAGTGCCCCCCCCCCCCCCCCCCCCCCCCCCCAAAAAAAAAGCATATATTTTGAGAGATGAAGCATTAAAGTTAGAGTTTCATGGGATTTTGAACTTTGACACTTAGAATTTTTTAGGCAGAATCTCTCTCATGTTTTGCCCAACTTTGGAGGTATTTTTCATTATGATCCAAGAGGAATCAAGACCAAATGTAAACTTCAAAGTTGAAGTATGATATACAAGCTATCCAAAGAGTACAAGAGCTCCCATTAATTCAACTTGAGCAAGGAGTTATAAACCTCACAAAATTCCTTGCTCAAACTGATTTTCATGAAAAAATTTGTGCATTTCTTGTGCCACACACGATTTCCATCTTCAATTTTGTCATCTTATAAGCTTTGTCCTCTTCCAAGATAAAAAAGAATCCTGATGAATCACTTGATGTTTTCAACTTTGGACCATTGAGTCAAGAATTCAACTTAGCATGTGCAAATTCATCATTACAAATGCCTTGAATTTCAATTTTGGCATTTGGAATTTATGTGATGCATAGAGGTGGAATGAATCAGTCACAAACCAATCAAGATGAGTCAAGAAACATGAGTGTTCGAACCTGCAAATTTGGTTGAAGTCAAGATAAGAGGAGACTTTGGTACCTTGGCATTTAAGAAAGGGCTACATGATAAAATCCATTGGATAATAGAGTGATCCCTCATCTAACACTATTCCTCCCAAAACAAACTTGCTCTCCTATAAATAGGAGTCATTTCTGATCATTTGAATCACACCAAAACAATACCAAAGCCTTGTTTTCTCATTCTCTCTCTCTTACTTCAAATTTCAAAGTTTCAAAGGGAAAACTTGAAATTCTCAAAACTAGAGCCTAAAACACTCAAACAACCATCCAAACACTTCACAAATCATCCATTGGAGGTGTCCAAACCCTCACCTTCACCTCAAATCACCAAAATCATAAAGTCAACCATCAAAACCTCATATTGTGACTTTTCTGCATTTTTCAAGCCATGCCTTGATTCAGTCCCTTTCAAAACCAAAAAACACCTCAAACACACTCTAATATATATCCTTAAGGTGTTACAAGCATAATTTCTCAACTGTAACATCATTTGGCGGAGTTGCCATTTTAGTCACTTTTGCCAATTTTGCTAGAAGGAGCTAGATTTCGTTCTAGAGGTTTTCTTTGGATTTTGATCATCCTAAAAGCTTCCAAGGGATCTATTGGAAGTGTCCAAGGCATTGGTTTGCTTCTGTCATAAGTATCTTGAAGGTTAGCAAGTGGAGCTTCAAGAGGTAAGTGCATAAGAACTTGAACTTTGTGAAATATGTATTGCTTTGATGTACATTGATCATGAACATGTCATATATATCATATTTGTTGTGTTTGAACTATTTTTTCATGCTATTATTGCTTGTATAGGGCTGTAGCATAGAACTTGCAAAACATGGCCTATTTTGAAACCACTATCGGATTTTAAAATGTAGGCATTTTTAGAAAATTCTAAGACCACCATTGGATCCCTCATGAAATTCTAGGTAGGATCCATCTTTATTTCATCCATTTTCATGGAGAAATGAAGAAGTTATGGCCTTCTTGCAAAACCACCAAAACCTGGTCAGCCATGGCCATAGTGCCTTTGGCTAGGCCTAGAAAAAAGGCACCCTATGTATTTATGGGGGTGGTTTGATACACAGATGTATCACCACCCCAGTGGTTGCAGCGTGTGTTTTCAAGTGTGTTTGTGTGCTAGGGCGTGGGTTCAACACCCAGACATGCCATTTTTTATCCTTCTCTCTCTCTCTCTCTCTCTCTCTCTCTCTCTCTCTCTCTCTCTCTCTCTCCTCTCTCTCTTCATATTTTCTTTATTTTTGACATTTTTTACATTATTTATAAATAATTATTTTTATAAATCAATTTTAATTATTTTTTAATGAATTTTTGCACAAATGTCACTCACATATTTAAAATATTTTATTGACCAAAAAATCATAAAAATAATTTTTATTTGATATATTTTTAATATATTTAACATATTATTTTAAATTGTTTTTAAATGTTTTAAAAATGATTTCTTTCTTGATTTTCTTTAAATCAAAATGATTTTAAATATTCATGTGGATAAAATACTTTTTCATAAACCTTAATCATTGTTTATAATGTGATTAATGGTTTTATTTGATAAATTATACATATTTTATTTAATTTTTCTTTGAAAAATATCTAAAAAAATATGAAATTAGGGTTTTGTTTTGATTCAATATTTCGAAACTTCATTTCAACATCTTTGGGTCTCTATTAGAGTGTAAGACCCAACCCTCTTTGTAAATAAACCACTTTACTGGGCCTCTGCTATAGTATAAGTCCCATCGTGCGTTTCAAAATCACGGTGCGATCGTTGTTTTCACAACAATCTTTGGGTCTCTGTTAGGAGTGTAAGTCCCATCCCTTTGTACATAAACCTTGTTTTAAACAATAATCTTGGGCCTCTGATAGAGTGTAAGACCCAACACCCTTCTGTAAATAGAAAATATTTTAGCCTCATTCATCCTGGGCTTTGTACAGGATACAAATAATCACCTGGGCCTCTATTTAGAGTGTAAGACCCAACACCTTTTCTTTTCTCCTACTGGAGATCAAGTCATCTTCAAAGTCAAAACTTTCTTCAATTTATTCAAAACCCTAATCCAATCTTGAAGAAAACATCTCATCAATCACAATAGACTCAGGCTTCTATCTAGAGAATAAGACCCACCACCTTTCTCAATTCAATACTTGTTTATATACTTGTTCATATGTCTGTATATAAACTTGTGCACATCTTGTTAAGTTTATCTTAACATGTAAATCATCCTCATTTTAGACTAGTTCAAACAATAGGATCCTTTCAATTAGTATAACTTAGTTCAAATAATTAGTTCCCCCTGTACAAATGAATACAATTAGCCTCTTCTTGGGCTTTATCCAATCATTATTTCCTCCTCTTGGGCATCATACAATGAATCTCCACAGAAGGTAGCATCCTCTTGGGTTTTTTTCAATTTGATCAACCATGAAACACTTTATTAAAGAGAGGATTATTTCTCGGTGAAACCTCTTCTTTAATCCCTTTAACCCTGGAACAGTTCAACAAAGAAAGGATTATTTCGCGGTGAAACCTTTCTTGAACTCTTCCTAGACTTGGAAAGTCTCAACCCCCTAGCCTCTTCTTGGGCTTCATACAAGGACCCACATGCTCCCTAGAAGTATCCATAGCTTCCTCTTGGGCTTCATACAAGGACCCTCAGGCTTCCTAAAAGCATAACGTAGATCCTAGTCCTCTTTAATAGTACACAATTCTCAGGAAGGCATTCAAACTAATCCTTTAAGTCTCTTCTCATCCTCAACAAGGTTTGGTTTTCACTTTAAAAGCCCCATCCAGGACCATATTACCATCAATAAATCCCCATAAGAATCAATGTCTCATGGCATCTGATAATTCAACTATTCTCTAAATCCCAGCCAGAGTTAGTTTCCCTTTTGATTCCTCAAAATAGTCTAGACCTTTTCCCAAATTTAAATAATCCTCAGTAAGAGTCTGCCTCCTCTTAGGCTTCATATAATGATTTTCTCAGTCAGCCTCAATCTTGGGCTTTGTACAAGATAGATATATTACTCCCCCAGTTGAGTCAGTTTTCAACTCCTTTTAGCTTCAACCTTGGGCTTTGATCAAGACACAAAATTCAACATCCCCTCAGATGAGACCATGAGTCCTCTCTGTAGGAGGATATTTCCTCTATACATCACATTTCAAAACAAACAATCAAAACTCTATTTCCAAATAATTGATGTAAGTGGCACACTTGTTGATTCAAAATCCAAGCCGGAGTCTCTCCTTTATCATGGCTAAAATTTCTCTTTCATCTAAGTGATGTAAGTGGCAAACCTCTGGATTCTACACATCCAAGTCAATGTCCCTCTCTTAGCATGAAAGATTCATAAAGGAAAAAGTGGCATTGCTCTACACTGAGTTAAAGCTTCTTCCATCATGACAATTCTTCTATAAAGGAAGATGTGGCATTGCTGGATTCCACACATCCCAATTAAAGCAACTTCCCTTATAAATCAATTCTTCAATGTTTGTGATGAATAGGTGAGATATCTCCCTTTAGAGATGACAAATTCTCTCTCAAATACTCTTTTAGCTTCAATCTTGGGCTTTGAACAAGACACAAATACTCTTTTAGCTTCAATCTTGGGCTTTGAACAAGACACAAATACTCTTTTAGCTTCAATCTTGGGCTTTGAACAAGACACAAATACTCTTTTAGCTTCAATCTTGGGCTTTGAACAAGACACAAATACTCTTTTAGCTTCAACCTCGGGCTTTGAACAAGACACCAAATATTCCTCCTCCTATAAAATAGGAGTAACTACAAATGCTCTGATTTTCCCAAATCTCTTTACGGGAATATGTAGGCATAATATTGTGAAATCTTAGCGAGCACACTAATAAAAAACTTTAGGTCCAGTACCTTCCCAAAAACAATAGAAAACCCAAAAACAACAAAAACATTTCCTCAACCTTCACAAAGGAGAAACTTTCCCTATTCAACAACAAATGGATTTAAGCAACCAAGCAATTCAATAGTAGAAACATATGCAAATAAAGGTTCCTATAGATTACTATAGATACTCTGAATCTTAATAGTTTCCCTTTGTATAACCAACCCCCAATCCCCGATCTCTTCGCATTTGTTAAGGAAAACATTTGCACGCAGGGTTAGTTTGAGATATCTTCCCCTTCCTTTTAAGCTTCATAGGATAAATATAGAAATCAGAAAGTAGCACTAAATGCGGTAGTGGTCGCGTCACTAAAACCGAGCTACACTAGAGCGTGAACAATAGCATTGTCCATAAAAAATGCTAAGCAACCCATGGTCCCATGAACTACGGATGCTTTGATTTCTTCATTCTCGTCCGAATGAAGATACATAGGCACAAGGGCCCTAATCCTTGGCAAGAAACCTTCTCATTCACCCGTAGTCCTCCGAACTACGATGACGCTGACTTTCCCGTTGCACGAGGGAATACGTAGGCATAAGATTGTGAGATCCTATCGAGTCTCCTTTTGTTTTTTCTTCCTTTTTGTTTCAGAATTCCCTTAGCAAGTAAGCTAGATATACACACCCTTTGATTAGAACAATAAGAGTGGATCCCGTTGAGTACAATGGACGCGAAGGATGCTAATACCTTCCTCTTGCGTAATCGACTCCCGAACCTTGAATTTGGTTGCGAGACCAAGTTCTTTCCCTTATGAGGTTTTCTCGATGTTTTCCTTTTCCCTTTGGGATAAATAACGTTCGATGGTGACTCTGTATCTTCGCCGGTATTTTTTCGAGCGAGTGACACGTATGTTAGTCATTGCCAGGAAACAACTCCATTAAGAAAGTCTATTCTGAATGAGATCTTCGTATTGATCCTCGCGAGAAGAGCTTCTCGGGGACCCATACTAAGTGACCATCAATCTTAGTTGGCCGATGGTTTAAGGTTCTAAAAAGGTCCTTAGAATCATGGATTTCTAAGAAAACATTGATCAAACACGCCGAGAGCTTGTCGGTCGCCAATATCCTTAATGGAATCTACTCTAAGCGAGGTTCTCGTATCGACTTTCATGAGAAGAGCTTCTTGGAAGCCCATACTACTCAACCTCTCTTATCTCAGTTTTATACTCTAGACTCAGCTGTAGAGTCTTTCCCTCATAGTTTTCCACAAGGTACCAAATCCATACCACATCATTAAGATAAGATACAATTAAATAAACAAAAAGGGAAAGCAATAAAGCAAGCAAAGAATAAAGAGAAAACACCCAAACATGCTAAAACAACCTAGATTAGACTTGACTTGCTTATGATATCCCCAGCAGAGTCGTCATCTGTCGCTGCGTGAAAAATGACACATAGTCGCCACCGAATTTTATTTATTCTAAAAGGAAAGGGAAAATAACGATAAAACCCCCCTAAAAGTGAAAAATGGTCTCGCAACCAAATTTGGGTTCGGAAGTAGGTTATGTGAGGGGAAGGTATTAACACCCCTCACATCTATCGTACTCGATGGGAACCATCTAAGTTGTCTAAGCTAGAATGGGTGTTCTAATCTAAAATTCTACTTGCTAAAGGGAAAGAGGGTTGGTTTTTTATTAAGGTGCTCGCCAAGGATTGAGGTCCTTGTGCTTATGTATTCTCAATGGGAATGAAAAATCATAGCGCCCCTAGTTCGGAGGACTACGGTGAAAGGAAGGTTGCAAAAAAAGAAAAGGTAGCTCTCTCACAATCCTATGCCTACATATCCTCAACGGGAATGAGAAATCAGAGTGTCCGTAGTTCATGGGAATACGGTGAAATGGGAAGGTGTTTTTTATGGACAATGCTAATGTTCGCGTTCTAGCTGTTAGGTGTTTGTCGCTCGCTCGTGGAGTCTTATGTGTTACCTGTATTGCGGTAGAATGGAAATAACATGCCTTTTTTGAAAATGGTTCGAAGAGAGAATCCCGAAGGATGAAAAGATTTGGGTTTGTTGAAGTGTTTTTGTTATGGTTTTGAAAAGAAGTTTGAGATACGTATTGTACTAAAGCCTATGGGTAGAGGTGAATATTTCGAACTACCGAGACGAGCGTCTTGTGCTCAAAATACTCAGAGTGAGTGTAGGGAAGCTCCATTCTCACTCCTTCTCCACCACTTAAGGCTCGTGACGTACCACACACATCGTGTTTATTAAGTGTCTTTTTGTTTTTTTTATTAAGAAAAGAGGTTTGCACAACTGTGCTCAGACAATAAGGAAAATGAAAGCAGAAACAACATATATTCTATATTTTTGAATAATGGTTATTAAACAAAGAACACAAATGAAGGTAATTACAGGTAGGACAAATTTGGGGTATGTCACACTAGCTCAAATTTCGACCTACATGGCTAAAAAATTAATAGTGGCCTTGGAGGCCGAATCTCAAGAAATGATGGTTGTCTAAGCCACAATTTTTGAAGTGTAAACAAAGGAAATTAGCCAGAATGGCCAAGAAGCAGCTTCAGAAATTCGTAAGCTTAATTTTATAGATGATGATAAGCCTTTGGGTTTGAAAAAACCCCATTAACCTCGACCAAAAAGATGCAAGATCAAGATCCTTTGGAAGAGGTATAAATTGTGAATTATTTATTTGGAAGGGAATATCAATTTCCACAATTGATACAAGTATAAATCATTCTTCATTATTTATTCAAATTTTGTATTGTTCTATAAGTGTTGGTGATCAATGTATTCAAGTGAAAATGGCGTGCTTTCTCTTGTATGTTGTAAAATCAAAAGTTGGTGTGCCTTTGTGATTGTGTTAGATAGTTAAGAGAGTCAATTTGATCGACTGTAACATATCAGCCTAGTGAAATATCTCACGAGGTTTGACGAGAATGGAGTACCCTTGTTTAGAAAGGGGAACTAGGATATATCTTGGTGTTTTTTTACTTTCTGCATTTATTTTTTAGCACATTAACTTGTATATAAGGTATAAAAAAATTAAGAACATCATCACTAACAATCATAATCAAGAAAAATTCAATAATACCGGTTAACCTAATTCACTCCCTCTTAGATTAAATTTCATACTTATAAAAACATGGACGTTATTTTGGTCGAAGGGGGTGAAAATCAATTGGAGAAAGATACATATCCTTTGAAATAAGGGAAAAATCACAAGCTATCACAAAAGAGCTGGAACTCTTAGAAAAAATAATATGATTTGCCACTGTCACGAGCGTTGTTGTCAAGAAAGCTTCTTCCTCTAAATACAAATGGAGGTTTAAAACCCTAAGTTTCTAACCCGGTGATCTTGTATGGCATAGGGCTAACATTGGAGGAAGAAATGCTAGTGAAAGTAAGTTTTCTACTTATGTGGAAAGACCATACCGAGTTCAACCTAGTACATGCTATGAAAATTACATCCATAAACCTAGATTTCTACCAAATGTAATGCCACTAAGGAAGATAATTGAAGCATATTTTATTAAATTATATGAGATTTATTATTTCTGTGAAAAATATAGCAAATATGGAATTCCATTACCATAAGATTGCATGGGCCCCAACTACCTTTGAAAGAATATTGAACATTCAAAGGAAAGGAAAAAACCAACATATCAAACATGACCTCCCTTGGTATATTTCCATTTCAAAGCGCAGATGGTGAAACCCTAATTACGTCATCCTCGAACTAGGTTTTCACTCGAGGGAAGGGAAGGAGAACATACCCTTGCTCGGGCGTGATCTCCAAAGACGTCGGATAACGTGATGACGGATTTTCAATATGTCCATCTTAAGATCCGAAGAGAAAACATTTTATATAAAAAGATAAATGATGAGACAAAAGCATTCACAAAGATACATGATGAAACAAAAACATTTGTAATATAAATGATGAAACAAATAATTCCCAAAGAAAATGATGAAATAAAATTATTCATAAAGACCAATGACGAAATAAAATCACTCATAAATTTTAGGCTAAAATACAGTTTTGGTCCCCCTGTTTAGCAAAATTCACGGTTTTGGTCCCCCTGTTTTTTTTTTAACAGTTTTGGTCCCCCACTCCAATTTTGGCCCAGAAAAAATGATGAACAGTAACTTGTCCGTACATGAACAGTGTACGTCCGTACAGGAACAGTGAGGGGTGAGGGACCAAAACTGTTAAAAAAAAAACAGGGGGACCAAAACCGTGAATTTTGCTAAATAGGGGGACCAAAACTGTATTTTAGCCTAAATTTTAAATGATTAAAATATCCATTTATAACTTAGCGACATGTCAAAGTTATTAAGAGCAATGATAATAAAACCAAGCTTGAGGCTAATGCCATATAGGGCAAAAAAAAAAAACAAGAAAAATTAGCCAAACATGTTATAATAAAAAATTTCATGCAAATCAATAACTATGTAGTCGGAGTTTCACCAAGAGTCACCAACTTTCCATTAACAACCTTTTTCTCTGTGTTGAAGTTGTATCGGGAAATTCTGAGAACACAATAATTCCATCTGGTTTAATGTGTTGTCAAAGGAAACATGTATCACTCACTACTACAAAAAATAACTTTTACCTCAGTTAGAATATGATTTTTTTTTATCTCAATTAGGAGTACGAGGTAACATAGAGAGTTATGGAAAGTGTGTCACTATTCACCTCGGACCACTGGCCGAGGCAAAAACTAGAAAGTGCGCCACTTTTCCTATCGGTTAAGACATTAACCGAGGGAAATTCCTCACTTTTACCATTTATTGGGGTGTAAACCGAGGGGAAATCCATCACTTTACTCTTGGTTGGGGTTGTTAACCAAGGGTATAAGGCGTAGGGGTCATTTTTCACATAAGTTGAGATGTTAATTAATGTGAAATCCCTTGTATTTTTAAAATATAATTTTTTATTAGTTATAACATGTATTTTAGTAAAACACAACCTAAGTGGAACATTTTGTACCATGTATTTAATGGCTACAAGGCCAAAACAAAACTATACATAATTACATCCAAACTAAAAAAACTAAAATGACACATTTTATGTACAAAAACAAAAATTGTAAATATCTAATTCGGGTATGCTCAAACATATCTAGAATGACTTAGAAATAATACATATTCATTTTTTACAGCAACAGTCAAATATATCAAATGATTCAACCAACAAGGTAACAACCAACATACCATAAGCATGCTCATAAAACTCAAGAAAACAAGTTGCCTAACGTAAACATACGTCATAGAAGTCTTAATCCGTGAATGATGTTCGTTCGTTAAATACATATTCATTGAACAAAATGTAAAACACTTAGAATAGTAACAAACTATTATCTAGAAAAAAAATTCATTAATATCTAATTATAAATATATCTTACATGCTTCTATGAATCGACAATACCAACATAGATATTGTTTAACATGAGCTTCATCACATAATATCCACACTTATGTTGTGATAATTGTTGCCTTATCTACAAATAAATTCTATATAATGTGTAATAATATAAAGAAAAACACAAGTTATTGTAGATATAAATGATGTCACAATTAATACTAATTACTTTAGGGATAATAAATGTAGGCTTTTTTATTTGTAGCACCATGCAACAAATGGTATCCCTTCATAGCTCTTTATGTTGACAAAAAATTTAAACATTAATAAAAAATATTTGAAAATAAACTGTACATTTTAGTATTATAAATATATATTACTAATTTCATCAAATATAAATTTACGCACTAATTATATCTTTTATCTTTGAATCAATTTGTTTTCCTATCGAACATAACATAGTTACGTTATTCCCTTTATGCTAGATAATTATTAATTAACAATGATTATTGTATGAACAGGTGAATATTTATTAATGAGTGCATAATTGAATGCTAAATAAGAGAGAAAAAAAACTATATATATATATATATATATACACACACACACACACACAAATGCATAAATGGTACTAGATAACACACTTTATTCAAATCTTTTAACTGATTTTATCTGTAAGCTTGAATCTCTCTTGATTGACGCAATGAATATTGAATATTAAAAGGATCCAAGAATCCATACACATCAGATTTATTTTTTTTCTCTACAAAGATGATGGTGTTAATGTAATAATAGGGGGGGGGGGGGGGGGTTTAATCGTCTCCACAGGGATTGCCTGATATTTGATGCTTGCCGTTCAATAGTTACACCGTTTTAAGTTCAAAGGTTTCAATTGGTTCCCAATTTCGTTTAACATCAATTTGTAGCAAAGAGTAATTTTTGACAAAGAGTTTGAAAGGTTTTTTATAAAAGCATGTCAAGGTTAGGTTTCGCTAATCCTTTTCACATATATCCGAATAATCAAGCATATGAACAAGGTTTCCGACCAATACAGTCGCGTATCCTCCCGACTAAGTTTATGTCTAAAGCAAAGTCATGAGTATCGTTGTTTAAACCGTTAGATGATGTCTCACGCTAACAATCTAAACAACAATCGTTAAGTTCAACACAAAGCGAATAACAAATCCCAAATCTATGTCTAGAGTTTGGTTTTTAAGAGATGAATTTATTAGGTCATGATTTGTAGAATCTATGTCTAGAGCAAAACAAATCACACATAAAGCATTAAGAGAAAATAACTTCATCTATATTGATCAAAGACTTTGTTCATACACAATAGATCAAAACAAATACATATAATCAGAATCAACTACTTCTAACCTCAACACAAGAGAGTTTAGCTACCCATTCTCATGGTAGCTTGGATTACAAGTTTCAAGAGGAGATGAATGAACATCCACGTCGAATAATCGAGAATGGATGTGACTTCAGCTTCTCAAAGTAAAATTCCACTCTTGGATGATCAAAATACTGTAAACTATGTTTTTGGGTGAAAAAGGGCAAAAGATCCCCTCCAATAAAAGTAAAAGTCTATTTATACACTTCTGAAATCTGCAGCATTCGCACTGCGAGCACATCGTTCGCACTGCGAATGAGAGAAAATGGCACTTTAAGTGCCTCAGAGACTTAAACCGCCCAATGCTGACATCGAGGGTTCGCACTGCGAACAATCCATTCGCACTGCGAATGAGAGAAATTTTGCCTCAAAAACATTCTGCCTCCCTTCGCCAGGACCTTCGCACTGCGAACCAACTAGCGAGCCTTCGCTAGGAGTTCGCAGTGCGAACTTTGGGAAATTTTCCATGAAAAACATTCTGCCACCCTTCGCTGGGAGACTCGCTGAAGTTCGCAGTGCGAACCTTCGCTGCATCCTCGCCAGCTCCTTCGCACTGCGAATACTCTGTTGCAGCAACAATTTCAGTGGCAACTTGTATCCACTCAATGTGTCTCACCATCTTGATCCTTTCATGCCTAAACCTGCACATTAACACACAAATTACAAGCTCCACTCATGTATTCCAATGTAAGAATTACAACACAATTTACCACTTAAATCAACCGATTCCGCCTGGAAAGTAATGAAAGATGCCAATTATTGCATACAAATATATAACATGTTTGACATCTAACAAACTCTCCCCATAGAACTCTGAACCGTAACCGGGATATTCCACAGATGACTCGCGATTTGTTGCGTCTGGGTAAAAATGTGAAGTTCAACCATTCTGGGGTTGCTGTTAGGTATCACCGGGAGGACATGTTGCCTTTGGCCCAGCTGGTATTACTTTTGGTTGTCACCAATATTAAACCCAAGTCACATTCCTCAACAGTGCCGATAGCCCTTGCTCACTTGGTCCATAGCATCCTTACTAATGTACAGATTGATGTCGCGAGGATTATTTCCGATGAGATAAGGGCAATTGTCGAGAGTGGTTTAGGAGGAAACGCTTCGAGGAAGAATTCCCCTCTCGCATTTCCTTGTCTGATCATGTCCTTATGTGCTGAAGCTGGTGTTCATTTGCCTTCGCGTCGTCAGGTCACTGTCACGTCGGCTATCGATGATCGATACGTCGACAAATTTTGCAAACCTAAGGGTGTTAGGGCTGAGTCTTCTGGAGCTGGTACAGAGGCTGGTACGAGTGGGGGTGATACTTCTGGGTCGCCTAATTTCTATCCTTATCAGCAGGAGATTTGCCAGTACAACTGGGATTGGATGACCGCTTCTCAGCGCGCCATGCTTGATTTACATGACTCTATGCAGGTACTTCAGCTGCAGATTCGGGATCCCGCTGCGGAGCAGTCTTTGATGTCGAGGGAGCAGTTCCTCGCACATGCTGGATGGCCTGAGGCCAGGCCAGTTTTCGGAGGGGGAGAGGATGCAGCTAGTCCTGCGGATGATGATGCTGATGAGGAGGGAGATGGCGATGGCGAGGATGTGGAGGTTTCTGGTTCTGGTTCTGATGAGGGAGATGATGATGAGCAGGTTACCGAGGTCTTAGAGACTGAGTCCGATGAGGACTGATTTTGTGATTTTCAGACTTGTGTACTTCCTTTGGTCACCAAAGTGAAGTTTTCTTGTATTTGTTTTTTGTTTTTTTTCAGCTTTTACTAGTCTATTGTATCCACATAGTGGAATATTTTGAATATTGCTGTACTTGTACCCTAGAGGTACCCTTTTGGATTATGTAGGTGTTTTTACACCAAGCACTTTATTATTATTATTAGTAATGTTAAGTGTTTTTAGTAAAAAATTTTGTTTCTCTTTTACTAATAATTTGTTGGTTTTTAATTATTGTATTAAGTGTTGAGTTCTTCAGTTTACGAATGCTCAACACTTAAATGTGTTTTTTGTTGTTAAGTGTTATTAAGAGTTGAATTCTTCTATTTACGAATGTTCAACTCTTAAACTGTTAATATGTTTTCATTTTAATGTTCCTTCTTTTATGATGGAATTTTGGAAGTTAGGTTGGAGACTCTTGATTTTAAAGGAAGATTCCTCCAAGATGTGAGGGCTATGATAGTACCTTAAGCATTGTGTTGCGACAAGGTACATCGTTACCTAGTTCGAGAATTTTGTATGTTTTAGAACTTTGCGTCTTGGTGTGATTGAAAATGTTGTTTCATGTTATAACTTCCTTTGAATGCATGTGTCATTTTGGGATAAAAAACCATTAAAGTGAGAAGCCTCCAAAGTGTTACTATATGCTAAGGATTGATGATGAATGTTATTTTTACTTTTAATTCATGCCTTATCTTATGACCATGTGATTTTGTGGAAGTATGAGAAATGATCAAGGCACTTGTTGAAAGTGAGCACAACCATGTCCATATAGTAATTCACCCGTGAGGAGTGAGCATTTGGTAGCCCCTTTGAGCCTAAACAGTTTAGAACTCAGTTTAGTGATGAACTTGTTTTATGTGCATAATGTGCAAGTTTGGTTCATCACTGAATTTGGTGAGTTTCTAACATTTTCTTCTTGAACCTTTGAAAATTGTATACTTTGATTTCCTTGCCTTAAAAAGCAAGGAACATTCACTTTAGGTGAATCGAAAATGAGTTGGGGAGAATAAAAAGAAGATGGGTGCATTACTCCAAATCTTGAAAAAAAAATTCAAGCAAGCATGTAAAGAAAAGAGTGTGAATATGTTGTACAAATGAGAAAATACTTGCTTGAATGAAAAAAAATAGATTCAATAATTGTGCACGGTAGTTTGTGAGGGTGTAATGAAAAATTGGTGAAATGAAGTTGTGATGTGTGAATATGGGTTTAGTGAATGTTCTTGTGCATCGGCAATTTCGTTTCAATGGCCATTCGAAATGTCCCTTTTTGTTTACCCGACCAAGCTACAACCTTGAAGTCCTTAGTGATCTTTTACTTCCATGATTTCTTTTGTGTTCATTGAGATATGGTATGAATTGCTTAGTATTTGCATCATTGGTCATTTGAGTGTAATTGTCCCGTGCTTGTATGCACGTTTGCCTTCAATCCTTTTTCGAAGAGGAGTGTAGAATGACATGTGCATGATGAGTTAGTTGTCTCTTGAAACATTGTTTGAAATTGTTTAAGAGTCAAGTTCTTTTACATTGTAGGTTCTTGAATTGTGTAATTGTTGCGTTGTTGTGATCGTTGTTTAGTTGAGCCGTTTTTCGCGTCTTGGTTGAATTGAATGCTCGAGCAAATCCTCGTGAGAGGCATACTTTGCTTGAGGACAAACAAAGAGTTAGTTGGGGAGAGTTTGTTAGATGTCAAACATGTTATTGCATACAAATATATAACATGTTTGACATCTAACAGATGGATGTACCAAAAACCAAAAAAAAAAGATGATGGATGTACCTAAATGTTAAAACAAAATTCAAATATTTAAGTGAGGCTTGCCATTAAAATCAATTATGAACAATAAATATTACCCTAAAAAATATACTTAGGTATACCAAAATCGTAGTACAAATATGTCAAGTCACTCAGCAACCTACACAAGATCCTCGATACACTTCTTTCCAAGATAAAAAAGTTGTAAATGTTAAAAATCATTCTCTAGTTGTATACTTACATGATATTTAAGATCCATCACCAAGCATGTTAATCTTTTTAATGAATCTAGTTGAGGAAGGCTTCTCATTCTTGTCCTGAGTGGCTAAATAACTACCTTTTATGCTTGCACCACCCATAACAACTTTTTTTCCAGAAACAATCTACTGGATTTGTATTTTTTTGGGAGATTAAACACATTGATGTCAACCTCTGCATCATAAAAATAGAAGCAACGCATAACACATAATTTTAAGACCACAAACAACAATAACACACAACACATAACACATAATTTTAAACATACAAACAAAAATAGAAGCTCCAAAACTAAACTTATACATACCGAAAAATACAAACCATTTTATATTATTTTGTTCTCTTTCTAATCTTTCTTCAATTCTTTGATCAAATAGCTATTTTATTTATTTTTAACGTAAATCTTCATTTGATGATGATGATATGAAGAATTGTCTTAGGACGACGCCTCTTCCAATACCACAGATACACCCACGATGATCATTTGTTCCAATGACTTCTACTAATATATTACGACATGCTTGCGGAACAATGGCACCTTCATTAGTACCAACGATTCTTACAACACAAATAAAAGTTTATTACTGAAATGAAGTAACCCACAATGAATATTTTTGATAAAAAAATCTACTTACACTTTTCTCAGTAAGTATGTGTGTAGCCTGTTAACTTTAGGTTCCCAAATCATTTTGGGTCCTCTAATGTTAGTTTGATTAATATTTCCACTTGGTTTATTTTGAGAATCATAATTGCAGAAGTATTATGAAGTAGACATATTTCTCTCTTTTTTTTTTTCCGATCATGACACCCTTAATAAAATTGTGAAGGAGGATAACCATAATTACTTTGGTGGCATTTTTAATAAAATAAAATAATGCAATATGACCACTTTTATTACAATAATTGCATGAGGGTTATGCATTTGGGATTTTAATCAGCATGGCATATGTTTTTGAAGTTTTTAACATTATTTGTAGGTTCATAATTTATACCAGCCTTATTATATGATGCTCTTAGATTACCTAGAAGAAGATTCAAGTTATCTCTTCCTTTAGTGAATTTATCTAGTGTGATTTGTAAATCATCATTTTTACTTTTACCTTTACACGGAATTGATCGCTCAAACACAAGGTAAGCGTAAGACCAAGCGAGTTTTTACACTTTCTCTCTTTCACGACTTTTGAGCTTCAAGTTCTCTTTCTTCATTTATCATTGATTTAACAATTCACACTACGCCAAAAATAGCCTTAGGCAGCACTAAAAAGACAGCGCTTTTCTCACAAAGCGCTGCTATAAGGAATAAAAAAATTCGCTAAAAAAAAGCGCTGGTAAAGGATACCTTTAGAAAGCGCTTTCTAAAAGCGCTGCTAAAGGCCGTAAATAGTCCCCACCTTAGAAAGCGCTTCTTAAAAAGCGCTGCTAAAGGTATAGCCTTAGAAAGCGCTTTTTAAAAGCGCTGCTAAATGATAACCTTAGAAAGCGCTTTTAAAAAGCGCTGCTATAGTCTAATTAAAAGATAACTTTAGAAAGCGCTTTTTAAAAAGCGCTGCTAAAGGTATATTAAAAGAAAGCGCTTTATTAGAAAAAGCGCTGCTAAACTAGAACTTAAGAAAGCGCTTTCCCAAAGCGCTGCCTTAGGTAAATTATTATTAAAAATAAAATAACACTAAATTTTCATAACCCTATTCATTGTTTCTAATCATTTTCACTCAAGACCACCAACCTTTCTCTCTCGCGATTTCTCCGACCACCAGCCTTCTGTTCGTCCTCCTTTCTCCCTTTTTTTTCCGTTTTCTCTGCATTTTTCGTTCGAAGAAGAAGAAGAAGCGGAAAACGAAAATCAAGAAGAGGCATTCTGTATTCTTCTCCGACCGTTATCGTGCAGGTACGCATTCTTCTCCGACCGTTTTAGGTTTTCTTGAGATGTTAGAGTTTAAGTTTAGCCTATTTTCTTGAATGTTGGTTCTTTAGAGTTCTTGAACGAAGAAATGTTGGTTCTTGAATGGCATTGTGAAGCTATCATGTTAGAGTTTAAGTTTTGCTCATGTTGTATTATGAAATTGTAAGTTGAAGCAAGATAATGTGAAGCTATCATGCATGGCATTGATAGAATGTTAGAGTTTAACGTTAAGAGGCTGAAACAGAACCATAAAAATGACTAGGAACCAAAACTGAATGTGGAAAAACTTAGGCAGAATAAGAAGGGAAACAGAACCATGATCTGATCAACTTCTTAAAAACTTCTAATATTACTTTTATATTATACAACTTACTGCTTTGTCAAATTTAATTAACAAAAATATGATATGAATATCAAGATTCTTCAACAACAAAGGTTTCTCTGTTAAGATTTTTGGAATTGACTAGAGTTTGGCTAAAACTGTAATCATTCTATCATATAGAATCCAGCGTTTTCTTCGATACTTATGTGTTATTAAAACCAAACTAACATGATATATCTTCCATTATATAGGTTGAATGAAAACAATGTTATTATCTTCCATTCTATAGGGTGACATGTTTCTGTTTTCAAAGTGTTAAGAAATCCTTGATATGATTAGCATAACTATATTAGATATGTTGATTATTGTTTGTGGTAATAAGAACATTATAATTTAGTAGTTGAGTTTATAGATATTGAATGTGTTTTACCTTTTATTGGTAGTTCTGATCATGTGATTGGGTTGTATTAGTTTTATCGATTCTGTTTTAGAAACTTAGACCTGTTAATAGTTTTATTAACTAGTGGTTGCTTCAAAACCATTACTCTATTATAGTTCTCAACTTTGTTTTGCACTTCTCGGAACAAATGAGTAGGAAGAACATAAGCATGGTTGTGAAACTTTAGGTTTCTCCACTGCCATAAGACATATCTCAGGTGGTTGAAACATGACACAAATGAATTTGTGAAGAAAATACAAGGTTCAAACTTTAGCTACCAAAATAACATACTAACAACAGACTATAAAAGCATAGTAATATTACAACACTCAATTTAGTAACACACTAGAACCATTGAAAAATTATCTTATAAGTAACCCTATGTAAATTATGAAAAGTGACATTGAAAAGTGAAAAGTTGGATTGATATTGATAGTATGATTGTTTTACAGGTGCAGAGTGAAGGTCTGATTGTTGGACGAATCTTATATAGGGGTTACTTGTGATCAAAGTGTGAAAGTCGGATCGTTTCCCAACAGGTAAATATTTTTTATTTTGTTTTTGTTTAGCTTAATTAGTATAACTATGGATAAGAAATGGATGTCTTCAAGTCGATTGTCGAAAGAGTACGAGAATGGGGTATCGAAATTCGTTAAGTTTACTGTTGCGCACGCCGAAGACCCCAGTCGAATGATATGTCTTTGCTTGGGTTGCTGTTTTGGGAGTCGGGTTGACGCGGTTCAGTTGGCATCGCATGTAATGAGGCGTGGAATTGATAGAAGTTATACATGTTGGAATTTGCATGGTGAAAAAATTAACGGGAATGTTGAACCGGGGGGATAATAGGACCTATGCTTCAAACGACATTGGCACAGATACATACGATTATGATCGAGTCGAAGAGATTGCAGAAACTCTCGAAGAAGATCTTAAGGATTTTCCGAAAATGTTTGAGAGGTTGGTAAGCGATGCAGAGAAACCGTTGTATAATGGTTGCACTAAATTCACAAGATTGACTGCGGTATTAAAGTTGTACAACTTAAAGGTGGGCAATGGATGGTCGGATAAAAGTTTCACAGAGTTATTGGCCCTTATGCAAGATATGCTTCAAGAGGATAATGTTCTTCCCAATCGAACATATGAGGCCAAAAAGATGTTGTGCTCTATTGGCATGAGCTATGATAAGATACATGCATGTCCAAACGATTGCGTTTTGTTTCGAAATGAGTATGCATCATTAAATGAGTGTCCTAAATGCGGTGTCTCTCGATATAAGAAAAAGTTGTCTCCAGCAAAAGTCTTATGGTATTTTCCTATAATTCCGAGATTTAGACGCATGTTTTGTAGTGAGACCGATTCAAGACACTTGACTTGGCATGCAGATGAAAGAATTATTGATGGAAAGTTTTGACATCCGGTAGATTCACCACAGTGGATGAAAATTGATGATGATTATCCTGAATTTGGAAAAGAAGCATGAAACCTTCGCTTTGCATTATCTACTGATGGAATGAACCCACACGGTCTTCAAAGTATCTCACATAGCACTTGGCCTGTGATCATTATGATTTATGACCTACCTCCATGGCTATGTATGAAGCGTAAGTATATGATGTTATCTATGTTAATTTTTGGGCCTAGACAACCAGGGAATGACATAGACGTATACTTGGTATCCTTAATCGAAGATTTAAAGTTTTTGTGGGAGAACGGTGTGGAGGTTTATGATGGGTATAGGAAAGAAAGTTTCAACTTAAGGGCGATGTTGTTTGGCACAATTAATGATTTTCCAGCATACGGAAATCTATCAGGGTACAACATAAAAGGTCAATCTGTGTGTCTTATTTGTGAAGATAAAACAGATTCGACGCGATTGGAGTTTGGTCAGAAGAATGTATTTCTCGGTCATCTTAGATTCTTAAATTCTAATCATCACTACCGTGGGTGGAGAAAATCATTCAATGGAGAGCTCCACCTATATTGACAGGTGATCAAATTTTTGAAAAGGTGAAAGATATGAGTACTCAGTTTGGCAAGCCTTTTGCACATACACTTGTCAAGAGAGGGTGGAAGAAGAGGTCAAATTTTTTTGAACTGCCATATTGGAAGTCGTTGTATGTAAGACATTTTCTCGATGTTATGCGTATTGAAAAAAACGTATTTGACAGTGTTATTGGTATGTTACTCAATATACAAGGAAAGCCTAAGGATGACCTTAAAGCAAGAAAGGACTTGATAGCGGTGGGGATAAGAACTGAATTAGGACCCTTGAAGAAAGGAAAACGAACATATCTACCACCTGCTGCGTATACTCTATCTAGAAAGGAGAAAAAAGTATTGTGTAAGTTTCTAAGTGAAGTTAAAGTTCCAGAAGGATACTCTTCAGATATTAGAAGACTTGTGTCTATGAAAGACCTCAAGTTAAAGAGTTTAAAGACGCATGACTGCCATGTTATAATGGAACATTTTCTACCAATAGGTATACGTTCTATTCTTCCAGAAAAAGTAAGAAGCGCAATAACTAAATTGTGTTTTTTCTTCAAGTCAATTTGCAGTAAGGTGATCGATCCTGCGATCTTAACATTGCAAAAAGAAATAGTTATTACTTTGTGTGATCTTGAAATGTATTTTCCTCCCTCGTTTTTTGACATAATGGTTCATCTAGTTGTTCATCTGGTGAAAGAGACACAATTGTGTGGACCAACTTATATGAGATGGATGTACCCTGTTGAACGTTATATGAAAATATTAAAAGGGTATATGAAAAACCGAAGTCGACCAGAGGGTTGTATTGCCGAACGATACATTATTGAAGAAGCGATTGAGTTTTGTACTGAATATCTGTCCAATGTACAATCAATTGGACTCCCCAAATCTCATATTGTCGAAAAAAAAGAAGGAAAAAAGTTAATTGGAAATGAAGTTATGACAATATCAAGGGTCGAACGGGATCAAGTGCATTTGTATGTTCTGCACAATGAGAATGAGGTTGAGCTGTATGTTGAAATGCACAAGGATGTTCTCCGAGGTTTAAATCTGAATAGAAATGAGAATTGGATAGTACGAGAGCACAATCGAAGTTTCATACATTGGTTTAAGGATCATATTTATTCAGAGTATTATTCATATCCCGCTTCAATAACAGAAAGGTTGAGATGTTTAGCATATAGCCCAAGTTTGGTTGTGTTTTCTTATAGCGCATACGCAATTAATGGATACACATTTTATACCAAAGAACAAGATGATAAAAGTACTATGCAAAATAATGGTGTCACCGTGGTAGCTGAAGCAATGCACATTTCAAGTGTGAAGGACTTAAACCCCAAATTTGCAAATCTGTCATATTTTGGGGATATCGAGCGCATTTGGGTGTTTGATTATGAGAAGTTTCAGATTCCTATATTTCGCTGCAAGTGGGTTGAAAATAATAATGGCATACGAATGCATAAGTCAGGATTTTGCAAGTGGATCTTAATAGGGTGGGGTACAAAGATGAGCCTTTTATTCTATCCTCTCAAGCTAAACAAGTGTTCTATGTCACTGATCCGACAAGTACAAAATGGTCTATAGTGCTTTTATCTAACAAAGTAATTGATGAAAACATTGGAGATCAAGGTGATATTGATGTTGATATTGAATCATTTACTAGAAATGATCAAGATGAAAATATTATAGCGAATGAATCATATACTAGAAATGATCATAATGAGGGTATTTGGATCAATCCAACCGTCCGTGTTGTTAAGAGACGGGTAGAACAGATTCCAACCAAGAAAAGAAAGAGACGTTAGTGAAAAAGGTACTAGTTATAAAATTATAGCTTATATCATTCAATAATATTAAATAGTTGTCATGTTATATATATTCAATGGATTATGGATTATGGATTTTTATATTTGTCATTTAATTTTTGTTTTTTTCTTTCTTACAGGCCAGATGGCTAGTAACCAGGAAGACTCACACGAGACACATGATACAAATGAAAGACCTGAGAATGTAGAAAGTGAAATTAAATGAGGAATAACAATTATGAAGTCAATCATCCGTGCAAGAAATAAAGGGATCAAATTTGATGTACATTGGAGTGATGAAAACCAACTAATTGAGCCAAATGGTTTAATGTTGACTAGTTACATAGGTTCCCTTGTTCGTCAGCACATTCCAATCACCAGTGATAATTGGAGGAATCCATTGTTGCAAGCCGGTAAAGATAAAATATGGACTGAGATACGGGTACTTACCAAATATGATTGATGTTATTAGATTTTTGTTGATGATTAAGTCTTTAATTTACTTATACTAACACACTCTATGTGTATGTTTTTTCGTAGAGGTCTTTTAATATTGATGAAAGCCGAAAAAAGTATTGTCTTCAATTGGCTGAAAAAAGACACAGAGGGTTTCGAGCTATGTTATCAAACAAATATCTTAGGGATGTGGAAAAATTTTTTGTTGAAGCAGAACTTCCACAGTTGTATGCGGACTTGATTGCACCTGAAGAATGGAGCACTTTTGTAGCCAAACAAAAAACTGAGAAATTCAATGTAATGTTAATTTGTCGTGTCTATTAATTGTATTATATACTTGTTGCATTAGTTTGTTCTGATATGACTTAAACTTGTTTATCCAGGAATTGAGTGCCATTAATCGCCAAAGAGCATCAAAACCCGCGTATCCATATAGAAAAGGGTGTTTGGGATATGCACATTTACAGCAAAAATTGGTAAGTATATATAAATGCTATGATTTTATTAATTGTCTTATTGTGTTATAATTGATGATCTTATTATTTTTCTCAATGCGTAGTTAGAAGAGACGAAAAGTGAAGAAACATCACTTCCGGACCATGTTTTGTGGAAGGAAGCTCGTGTGGGCAAGGATGGAGTTGTTAGGGGAGATGTTCAGCATGTTTATGACGAATGTGTAAGTATAACATTATGTCTTTAAGTTAGTCAAAATTTTATTAAAATATAATTAATTTTTAATCCCCACTAATAATTTTCGATACGTCAATGAATTTCAGGAGACTCTATCTAAATCCTTAACCACGGGTGAGGAGGATTGCAGGAGCATACTTAGTCGAGTACTAAATGTTCCTGAGTATTCCGGTCGGGTGAGGGGTAAAGGATTTGGCGTGACTCCATCTTCCTTGTATAAGCATCCAAAGAGAAAAAATCATAGCAATCAAGAAGTGATGCAATCGTTGGAGGAATTAAAAGCGCAAGTCCGTGAATTGCAAAAGGATAAAGAGAGATATGAGGCGGAAAAGCTCGGTTCAGAGTTGAAAGCTACTAGTGACAAAGCTAGTATCAATTGTCAACAGAAAATTCCCGAGGTAATTAGCACGTTTATTTTAATTTACATATATTTATTTTAATTAAATTAGCACGTTTATTTTAATTGACATATATACACATTAACAGTTACATATTTATTATTTCTTTAGGGCATTTCATCTTGTCAGCTGTTTTTATCGTTACCGACTTATCGCATAGTTGGCAAGGAAAAAATGCATAACAAATTGGGAGAGTTACTTCACCATAAACTGCTCCCTGATGGATGTCTGAAAGTGTCGGTTGATATTGCTTTAGAGCTTGATGCGTTGCTACCGATACCTAACGTTGTTTCAGAGACAACATTGTTGCGAGATGCAATAGGATCGTTTGTTGCATGGCCGACATACCTCATTTTCATAGATGAGGAGGTATGTTGAAAACCATTATGAATGTTTTAGTAATCAAAAGTCAATTCTGAACCATTCTGAAAAGCATCCTGAATGTTTTTACATGGTAATGTTAGACTCCTACAAAACTCGCATCTAAGGATAAAGGGATTTTGCCGCACAACGAGTCTGTTGCATCACAAAAAGAGGTACATTGAAAGTGTTATTCTATGATCCGAATTCAAAAGCTTCATGATTTTCTACTTTACCTAACTTATATGATTTTTAGGTTCCTGCTCAAGTTTCACAATAAGCCAGCAAGAAAAAAGCTCCTACAAAGACCGGCCAGCAGGCAAAAAGAGCTCTTACACCTCGCTTTCGGATGTGTCTTGAAACACTTGTGGCAAAATCAGATTTGATGGACGATGCTATTCGTCAAATAGACATGGACGAAGGTGTTTTTGGTTTTCCTCATTCCGAAATAATTGCAAAAGAGGACATGGAACAGATTTTTCGGCATCTTGAATTAGGCATCGGTGTTATGCATTCATACATCTGGTACTTCGATCAATCTATTATTTAATTAGTTGAACAATTTATTTACACATTTTAATGAAAATAGCTAATGTTTATTATGTTTTTATTTAAGGTGCTTGTATGACAAATTGATGCGCGAGAATCAATTGTCAAACAGATTCTATTTCTTGTCTTGCGCCCGTGTCAATGCACCGACTACTGATCCAAATTCAGTAAAAGATCACTTACTCCAGAGATTTATGGCCAGCAGTACAGAAAGTTTGTATCTTTTACCGTATAATACTGGAAACGGGTAAGATTTTCATTCTAATTTCATTCTAATCTTTGTATCTTTTGCGTATAAATTATCCATTTAAACTTTTGTTATATTTTACAGTGGACACTGGTTGTTTGTTGCTATTAATCCTACAAGAGAAGTGGTGTATTATCTGAATTCATTAGATCATGATTGGACAACATATCAGAATATGAAGGATTTGGTTGATACGTAAGTGAGATTGTTCTAAATATTCGTGTGTATTTGTATATTTAATTATTTCAGTGAGATTGTTCTAAATTTACGTTTTTCTTTTATAGAACAATACTAGTATACCGAGCATAAAGAGAAGCTCGAGTATCACAGTCTAAAGCTACCACCATTACATGGATCAAAGTGGAGGTATATTAATTTTCACAATGTTGCTTATAATAGTGATGCTACTTGATAACACAAGACAACTATATATTAATTCTAATTTGTTTTTCTATGTGTAGTGTCCTCGTCAGTGTAATGGTATAGACTGCGGTTATTTCGTTTTGAGGTTTATGAGAGAAATCCTTCATTTGGATCGATTAGAGATTCCCATCACGGTATGGATTTATAACTTAGGATTTATTTTAATACTTATCAGATATTTCATATAATTTATTATTTTAAACTAAATCATGCATATTGTGTTTTGTTATGTAGTACTTTGATGAATATGCGTGTCCTCATTACACGAAAGATAATTTGGAACAAATCAAGGAGGAATTATGTGAATACCTTATTGAGAAAAGAATCATATAAGGTATGGAAGTTGGCGTGTAGTTATGGAGTGTAATTGTATAGTTTTGGAAGTTGTTGTATATTAGGAGATCTTTAGAAGTTAACGGATTAGAATGGTTTAATTATGTGAATGGTTTATGTGAATGGTTTATGGATTAGAATAGTTTAATTATGTGAATGGTTTATGTTAATGGTTTATATATTAGAATGGTTTAATTATGTAAATGGTTTATGTGAATGGTTTATGGATTAGAATGGTTTAATTATTATGTGAATGGTTTATGGATTAGAATGGTTCAATTATGGAAATGGTTAATGGAAATGGCCTAAAATGTGAATCATGGATTAGAATGGTTTATGTGATTTATAAGGATTAGAAATGGTTAATGGAAATGGCTTAAAATGTGAAGGAAAATATACAGGTTTCTACAGGTTTAATTTCTGCATAAAAAAGAAGGAAAATTTGATTTTTTAAAAAATCATTAAAAAAACGTGAAGAAAAGATAGCGCTTTTAAGAAAAAGCGCTGCCTATAGCGAAAATAAAAAATAAAAAAGAAAGCGCTTTCAATTAAAAGCGCTGCCTTAAAGTTAAAATAAAAAATTTAGACAGCGCTTTCAAAAGCGCTGTCTAAAGGTGAAAATAGAAAGCGCTTTTCCTGAGAAAGCGCTGCCTAAATGTGAAAATAAAAAATAAATTAGACAGCGCTTTCAAAAGCGCCGTCTAAAGGGGGACAATAGAAAGCGCTTTTTTCTAAGAAAACGCTTCCTAAAGATGCCAATAGAAAGCATAAAAGGATAGAAAAAGCGCTGCTAAAGGGCCACTTTAGAAAGCGCTTTTTCTGTTAAAAGCGATGCTAAAGGCCTACTTTAGAAAGCACTTTTAAAGGTAAAGCGCTGCCTAAAGTAGGCCTTTAGCAGCGCTATCTCATAAAAAAAGCAATGTCTTTACCTACGGCAGCGCAGCCTTAGGCAGCACTTTTAAGCGTTGTTAAAGGCCAAAAAAGCAATGTCTTTTCCTTTTTTTTGGCGTAGTGTCATTTGAAACTTGACTCTTCTAACTAATGAATGTCATTTAACCCTAGATGTAATACCCCATATTCTCTAAACGCTCAATTCGATATCAGACGAGATCAAATGAGTTTCTATGTACTCTATCTTTGGTTAGTTGGAATAATGGAATCTCCTAAGTGCTCTAAGTATTGTCAATTGGGATCAATAGAGCAACTAAGGAACTCTGAAGAGATCAATTAATCAACAAAAGAGATAGATCAATATTTATTAGTTCAAGAGAGGATTTTATGGTAACTCTAATAATTGATCAATTGGTGTGAGACGATAAAATATCAATTGGAGATGTTTTACCCTATTGGATTATATATATATATATATATATATATATATATATATATATATATATATCTATGTTGTTAATCTCGGAAAGCGGCACGGCGCGGTCACTCCGAAAATGGGAGCGGCGCGGAAGCGGGGAGCGGCGCGGGCGCTATTTTTCCGACGCGGGCGCGGAAATATACTAAAAATATACTAATAAATATATTAAAAAAAAACTCAAACTTCATAATAGTATATATTACTTCAAATTCCTAATAGCATTCATTACTTCCAATTCCAAATATCATTAAAAGACATAAGTCTTAAGCAAAAAAGCATTGCAACATACTTCCAAAATTCAAGAAAATAAACATTTAACATCTAAATCTTAAAATAACTTAAACAATCTAACTCTAATAAAACTTCAACAATCATTAAAGTCAAAGTCTTCATCGTCACTTCCTCCGACACTAGCATCGTCTTCATCCTCTTCAATCTCTTCATCCTCTCCAAGATACTCTTCATCACCAAATTCATCATCTACTACTACCACTTCCTTTGCTTTTGCCTTAGATCTAGATGAAGAAGGTGGAAGTGGTGGAGGTGCAGCTGCCTTCTTTTGCATTGCCGCTTGGCTCCTAGTGTTGATTGCAGGCTCAGCAGCACCACTTGCAATTTCAACATCTAGCCAAGATAAATCATCACCATCAAACACCATATCATCATTATCAGGTTGAGCTTCTTCTTCACCTCCCAACAACCATAGGTAAGTGGTCTCAAAATCATCATCCATAACCACAGGATCAATCAAATCATCACTATCAAAACGCTCTTTCAAGTTTTGATTATACTTGATGAAAACCAAGTCTTGCAACATTTGATGTTCAAGTCTATTTCTCTTCTTGGAGTGAATCTATATTATAATTTTAGTGTTAGTTTAAATAATAAATATAAACTATTAATTTGAATGTATAAATTAATACCAAGTACTTACATGCTCAAAAGCACTCCAATTCCGCTCACAACCCGATGAGCTACAAGTCAAACTCAATATCTTAATAGCAAAGAGTTGCAAATTTGGTGTTTTTGCTCCATACCTCCTCCACCACTCAGCTGCAATGTAAGACTTATTTGCATTAGCATATATACATAAAAATTGTTATGTAATTGAATTATTGTCAAATATACTTAGTTACTTACCAGGAGCTACATCATTCCTTTGCCTCACCGCTTCCGTCAATGCAAAGTGGCCTACACCCATCTTATATTTTGACAATTCTCCATGGATGACATCAACAACTTTATCACTTTCAGAAAGCTTATTAATGCATGTATAAAGACCATCCAACAACTTATCATCATTCTCAATCATTGGATTGCTATAAAAGAACCTCGGATTAAGATAATATCCAGCTGCGTGTAACGGATGATGAAGTTGAATACTCCATCTTCTATCAATAATAGCAATGATATCTTTGTACTTGCTTTCATTGTTGTTGAAGTTTTTTGTAATTAACTCCTTGGCTTCCAACATTGCATGATAGATGTTACCCATTGCCGGCTTCTTTTCATTATCAACAAGCCTAAGTACTTTTACAAGAGGCCCCATAGCCTTAAGAGTGTACACAACATCCTCCCAAAATGAGACTTGAAGTACAATAGCAGCTGCCTTCTTTCCTTTCACCTCCTTACTAGCATTCAAGTTCAACCATTCTTCAGAAGTGAACATGGTTCTAATTTTTGCCTTTAAAGTGTGCAACCTATGCAAAGTAAGAAAGTTTGTGGCAAACCTTGTGACTCCACTTCTAACTAACTCACTTTATAATTTCTCCCTCATTAAGTTTAAAACCAAAGAATGGTTGTAAATGAAGCCCACGAGTTGCATTCCTTTTTGTATAACCTTCTTGACTTTAGGAATTTTTCCGATATCTTCTAGCATCAAGTCTAGACAATGAGCAGCACATGGAGTCCAAAATATTTTTGGCCTCGAGACTTGAAGATGTTTACCAGCCAAGACATAGTTGCTTCCATTATCGGTAACTAGCTGAATAACATTACTTTCACCAATCTCTTCAACAAAGCTATCCAATAGTTCAAACACTTTTTGTGCAGTTTTCATGTATGCAGAAGCATCAACACTCTTAACAAACATAGTTCCTGCCGGAGAATTGACCAAAAAATTAATCAATGTCCTTCCTTTTGTATCAGTCCAACCATCAGACATTATGGAACAACCATAGTTTGCTTGTTCTTGCTTATTAGTACTCAACATCTCATGCGTAAGTCTCAACTCATCTTGAAGCAATGGAACTCTCAACTCATGATAACTTGGAGGCTTCAAGTGTGCACCATACATACCAATTGCTTCAACCATCAACTTGAAACTTTTTGAATTTGCAACATTGAATGCAATTCCATTCCGATAAAAGAAACGGGCTATGTATTAGAGGCAACTTGCTCTTGCTTGCTTATCACAAGCATCATTCAAGCTTGTTTGCTTTCCTTTTTTCAAAGTTTCCTCGGGTTTTCTATAGAAAATTACATCCAATGGCCCTTTTGTATTCTTCTTGGCAGTCGGCAAACTCCCCTCTTCAGCCGGTCTTTTTCCACTTCGAATCCTAGATATCTCTAGCAACCGTGCCACCTCATCATCATCTTCATGCACTTCACCTGACATACCTTTCTTTGCGGCCAATTTCTTATCTTCATGCTCTTGCAGAATCGCCTTAACGTCTTCGGGTGTTTGAGTGCAGGCCTTCACATTTCCTTTAATTCCTAATTGATGTTGTTTGGCTCTAGAAATTCCTCCGGTAGACGTTTCGTTGCAAAAATCACACGTTACTCTCCTCTTATTATTCAAATCTTTTAAATGGTTAAATTTCCATCCAATATCACCTGATAGTTTGTGTTGCTTGGCAGAAGAAGCAACCGATTGATCATTAGATGATGATGGTGGAATAGAACCAGTAGAAGGTATTGGAGTTGTCATAGCTGTTAAGAAAAAAAAAAGAACAAAACAGAGTACTTTAAGAAAAAAATAGAACAGAACATAAGAAAAAAAAAACAATAGTGATGAAAAACGAAAAAATAGGCAGTTGGCAGTTTTTTCATTGGAGGATGAAGTGGCAGTATTTTCAATGATAAGAAAGAAAGAAAAAATAGGCTGATTTTTCAACCAAGTGATGAACAGAAGAGGCAGTTTTTTGCTTTTCAGAAAGAAAGAAAAAAAACCGAAAAAATAATTAACAGAGCTGAAAAAAAAAGAAAAATAATGAAGAGCACTTACTGTTGAAGACGACGGCTGGGGCGCAGGGATGAACAGGGCGCAGTGATGAAGAAGGGAGAAGATAAGAGCGTTGGCTATGGAAGGGAGAAGATGAAAGCGTTGGCTATGGAAGGGAAAAGATGAGAGCGTTGGCAATGGAAGGGAGAAGAAGAGAGCCGTTGTGTATCGTACGGCTGAAAGAAGCAAATACTGAGTAAAAAAATTAGGGTTTTTTTTTAAAATTATAAAGAAATGGGCCAAAACCCACTGACCCGACCCGGTATGATACCGGACGCTTCCGCACCGCTTCCGCGCCGCTCCGATACCGCTATACCGGCCGCGACAACCGCTTTCGAGCCGCATTCCACTTTCGCGCCTTACCGGTTCGTCTGGATGCGGCGCCGCCGATTTGGACGCGGTGCGCCGATATCGTGGCCGCTACCACCGCTTTTGATAACACATATATATATATATATATATATATATATATATATATATATATATGTGTGTGTGTGTGTGTGTGTGTTTGTAAGAGAAAGAAATATAAGTGTGGAAAGAGAAAGAAGAAGAAACGTGGAAAAGAGAAAAGAAGAGAAAGATGAGAGGAAAAAGCTTGGAAATAAGGAAAAGCTTGTGTTAGTGCTTGGATTGGCTGGAATTTTGGTAAAACAAAGTATATTCAATGTTGATGTCAAGGTACTGATGGTGCAACATTGAAGTCTTAACACTGGGTTGTGTTAAGTATGTATTTGTTTAAGTGGATGTCTGATGTCACATGGCGATGTTGTGACATTAGATCTGCAGAACTGATAATAGTATGGGCTTGTTGTTATTAGGGCACGCGTGTTAGCTGGAATTGTGGAGAGTGGTTGACTCATTGGATGAGAATATCTTGGGATAGATATTTTCTGTTACATGGGAGATTTGATTGCAGGTCTGTTGGAGAATTAAAAGGTTGAAGATTTAAAAAGATTTTGGGGATAAAATCTGTTTTGAAGATTCAGTTTTAATTAACAAATCTGATCAAATATTGTAGCAAGTCCAAGACCAATTCAAGGAGCTATATAAAGCGCACAATACCAAAGGAAAAAGGTACAGAAATACGGGGAGAAGATCAAGAGCAGAGACTGAGTGTCTTGAGTATTTTGTACAAGGTGTATAACCAGAATTCTAGGGTGAATTGCTGTGTCGTATTCTGTCCTCTCTAAAGCTGTGAAGCAAAGAGAGTTGTATTACTTGATCAAAGCTATGAAGCAGAATCAAGGGTTCTCAAAGAGGTTATTCTTTGAGTGGTTTTAGGGATTGAGTAGTGTTCTCATATCTAAGTGGTTTCTTAGGTAGAAAGTC
This sequence comes from Lathyrus tuberosus, assembly GCA_022829125.1. Taxonomy (NCBI): domain Eukaryota; kingdom Viridiplantae; phylum Streptophyta; class Magnoliopsida; order Fabales; family Fabaceae; genus Lathyrus; species Lathyrus tuberosus. The sequence continues at coordinate 1,377,268 of JALAZF010000280.1, forward strand.
ACTAGTAGGAATTAAGATTAGGAGATTGTCAACTGGGTTGTTGAGTCTGTAATTTAATTCTACAAGTAGTGAAATTCATCCCTGGCTTGGTAGCCCCCAGACGTAGGTAGTTAGACCGAACTGGGTGAACAAATCATTGTGTTGATTTATTTCCTGTTATTGCTGTCCATTGTGCAGAGTGTGTTGTTGTGACATCGCACCTTAACATCACACGTCTGGTACCAGAATTTCAATTGGTATCAGAGCAGGCATCCTGTCTGGCTCTGGGTGAGATCCGGGGAAGATACTTTCTGGTGTGAAGATGGACAAAGAGGTTGAAGGATTTGTCAACAGACCCCCTATATTGGATGGCTCAAACTATGAGTATTGGAAGCCTAGAATGACTACTTTCTTAAAGTCATTGGACAACAGAGCTTGGAAGGCTGAATGGAAAGCTCCTGTGGTGTTTGAAAAAGATGATGCTGGCAAAGATAAAGAGGGCACCTCAAAGCTGAAGCCGGAAGAAGAATGGACCACGGAAGAAGATGAGCTTGCCCTTGGAAATTCCAAAGCTTTAAATGCAATCTTCAATGGAGTGGATAAGAATATTTTCAGGTTAATTAATACCTGTGAGGTTGCTAAGAAAGCATGGGATATTTTGAAGGCCACTCATGAAGGAACATCTAGAGTTAAGATGTCAAGACTCCAGCTTCGAACATCGAAGTTTGAGAGTCTGAAGATGAAGGAAGAGGAGATTATCCATGACTTCCATATGAGTGTGCTTGAGCTGGCTAATGCATCCAGTGCCCTTGGAGAAAAGATGTCAGAAGAAAAGCTTGTAAGGAAAATCCTGAGGTCTCTTCCTAAGAAGTACAAGATGAAGGTAACTGCCATTGAAGAATCACAAGACATCAGCAAGATGAGGGTTGATGAGCTCATTGGATCTCTTCAAACTTTTGAGCTTGGTTTGAATGAGGAAGAACCTGAAAAGAAGCCCAAAAGTATAGCCTTGGTTTCCACTCCTGCAGAAGTTAAGAAAGTTACAGATGATGAGTCTCAGGAGGGTCTGTCTCAAGCCATAGTTATGTTGGGAAGACAGTTCAACAAAGTGTTCAAGAGGATGAACAATAACTCCAGGCCTAATGTCAGGAACATCTCTTCTGACAACAGCAAGGAAAAAGAGAAGGATGAAGAGAAGACTGCCCAAGATAAAGGAGTTCAGTGCTTTGAATGTGAAGGGTGTGGACATGTCAAGAAAGAGTGTCCCACATTCTTGAAGAAGCAGAAGAAGGGCATGACAGTTTCCTGGTCTGACTCTGATAGTGAAAGTGAAATTGAGTCAGCAAAGCATGTTATAGCTTTGACAGGAATTGTTGAACCTGATGATGATAGTGATGGAGAAGTCACTTATGATGAGCTACCTTCAACCTACAAAGAGTTGTGCTTAAAAAGTGTTGAACTATGTCAGGAGAGGAATCAACAGAAGAAACAGATTGCTCAGCTAGAGAATGACAAAGCTGAATTGGAAAAAGAAGTCTTATGTGTCAAAGCTCATCTTAATCATATGACTAAATCTGTTAGAATGTTGAACAGTGGGACAGCCACTCTTGACAAGATACTACAGTCAGAAAAAGCTGTTGGAGACAAAGCTGGGATAGGTTATGTGGCTGAGGATAAGGGTACTTCAGAAGCAAGCACTTCATGTTCAAAGAAGGAAGTGTCACAACCTTTGTCTCAACATCAGCCAAAGAAGCAGGATCCTACACCTAAGAAAGCTGATGTTTCACAACCTAAGAAGATTGAGAAGAAGACTGGTCCTAATCAGAAGAGAAAGTAGCCACAAGGAGCTAGTCAGTATATGCCCCCACAACACCACAAGAGCTTCCAAGCTGCTCAGTTCAAACAGCACATGTCTTATCAGGTGTCTCAACATCAGGGGTATGGTTACACCAATGTTGTTCCTCATATCTATGGAAGAAGAAAGCCACACCATCATGGGAGACAATCTAGGAAACAACATTCTCAGCCTCCTTATGGAAGAAGATACCAGCATAATAGAAGGCAGGCCAGTTATGGTAGGAGGAGACCACATTATGGATGGCAGCCTAAGTAATCTCATCATGGCAGAAGATTCATAGATGAAAGGGTGAGATGCTATTATTGTGGTAGGTTTGGACATATGCAGTACTCGTGCTACAAGCTGCATGGATACCCTCAGCCTCAAAACAGATGGAGAGAGTACAGGCCCAAAGTAGTAAAACAATGGGTTCCTAAAGCTCGGGTCACATGTCTATTGGCTCACACATCAAATGGACATTTTGCTATGGATGCATGGTACTTTGACAGTGGATGTTCAAAGCACATGACTGGATCCAAGAACCATTTGGTAGAGTTCAATCCTTGTCATGCAAATGATGTTATTTTTGGCAATGGTGAAAAAGGAGTAGTAGAAGGAGTTGGAAGAGTGAAGAATCATGATGGTCTTACTCTTGATAATGTGCTCCTTGTTAGCATAAGTCAACTTTGTGATGAAGGTTACAAGGTAAGCTACACCAAAGATGAATGTGTGGTAGCTGATGAACAGAATGAGGTAGTGATGAAGAGAGTAAGATCCAAAGATAATTGTTATCAGTGGATACCTCAAGAGGACAGCTTATCTAGTGATGTTAAGGTTAATGTTGTAACATCAGATGGTGACATCAAGTGTGAAAGTATGGTGAAAAGTCAATCTGGGTTAATGACTTATGGTGCTGTTACTCCTAAGTTGGATGATGTGTTAAAAGCCAACTTGAGTAGTCAGTTATGTGAGCAAGATGAAGGAGTCAATAATGCTGATGGAAGGATCAAAAGCTGTGACCTTAAGAAGTGTTGGGAGATGAATACTTGTGAGGCCAAGAAAGATGACAACCTGACTAATGACTCCTATAGTTCAGAAGAAAAATTTCACAGGTTGACAATCCTTAGGTTGGAAGATGCAGATGTTAGAGCTGATGTTAAAACATCTCAAGTCAAGAAAGGTACTTCAAGCCTTAAAATAAAGAAGAGTGATGATGAACTAATTGCAAAAGTGGTTCCTGGGGTTGCTAAACGACTGAAATCAAGGAAGAGGAAAGCTATTGAGTCACCTCCAAAGATGAGAACTGATAAGCAGAAGATCTATGTGGATGGTACTACAAAATCCAGGAGTAAAGTGTTCATCTCTTCCAGAAATAGGAAGATCAGAGATAAGTCTGATGATAATGTCTAGGATATCTCTCAAATGAAGGAAGTCGTTGTTGTTAGAACTTCTGAGAAAATTCAAAAGGCCATACTGGATAACATTCCTGTGCTTTTCATAAAATGGTGGAAGTATGTTCTGGAAAAAGAATTTGGTATAGATACTCTGGATATGGTTGAGTTTGCTAGGATATGGTTCAGAGAGGGTGTGGGAACTTATGGTATTCAGGTGTGTATGAATAAGTTGCTCTGACTGTGTTTTATTGGGAGCTTCTTGAAGGACTTCATTGTACAATGAGTCCTTTGAATGGTGATGAGAAGCTGATGTCCCAAAAGATGTTATAGCATCATGTTTGCTGGTGGTTAGATCTGGAAGATGATTAAGATTGGACATGTGGAGTTGAATGCTCTAGCATTTTGGTCAGAAGAAGTGGAGATTATGGTCATGTGTTTAAGCATGACTACTGTCTTTGAAGACATCACCAGTTTCAACAACTACTGGTGGATGTAAGGAAAGAGGAAGTGTGATCTCTTGAAGAGATTGGATCTCAGTAAAGCTTATAAGTAAGCTGAGAATTTGTGGAGTTTGTGACACAGTGTTGAGTTTGGATTATTTTGCTGATAGTAAATCCAGTAGTGGAGCATATGTAATACCCTGGTGTCAAGAGTGTCAAGAGTATCCTTGGTGAAGGATGTCTTTGTTCTGGATCTGAAGCTTAGTGCTTACATTATATCTAAGGAGCATCTACATAGTTATACGGGAGAATGATGAAGTAGAAGGTTTGCCTTGGATGGTGAAGATGAATTGTATGATATCCCTTGGTGAAAGGGACAGTGGTACCAAAATGCATGTAAATGTGCTCAAATGTTCATCTCCATCTAGAGCATTTGTTAATCTTGACAGGGGAAGTATTTGTCTATGGATTTTGCAGCAAAGGTACATATATTGTGAAGATTGCATGCTGATCAAGATTATGGAGATTGGTTGAATCTTATGAGGATATAATGTCAGATAGCATGCTATGACATTAGGCTGTTGGTTCATATTAAGGCAGTACAATTATCAGCAAAGCAATAGAAAAGTACTGTAAAGAATTTTGTAGAGTTACAGAAAAATCTAAAATATGATTGGAGTTTTATTAGATATTTGAAGATACAAGGTTAAACTAGATCCTCATGCCAATCACCTGCATCCAGAAATGCCTTCCAATCTGCATCCCATTCATCTTCTGAAGGTTGTTTTTGAGCAGTATGGTTCTTACCATGCTTCATAGTTGTCACTGAAGTCCTGCCAGTTTTTGTTGCTCCTAAAGAAGGACCTGATGTCGTCTGAGATTTGACCTTCTTCTTCAGAGGTTCTGGATTTTTATCCTCATGCTTGAGTTTCTTGGTTGATACTTTGGAGCTTGATTGACTCATGCTTTATTGGAGTGTTGTGCTGAGCAAAGGAGAAAGAGTGGTTTTATAATGGTTTTTCTAAAGCATTGTTTGTATCGGCAGTCTAGTCAAAAGTGTTGGAATGTGGTTTTGACCATGTCTTTAATAATGTCAGAACATTGTGTTTGGAGATTGCATAGATCTTGTTGCTACTGACAGTAGGGCTTGTATTATGTCGCATGTGATGAAGTGTAGGTCATATGAATTGGCATAATTTGTCTAATTATGGCTAAAAAGGGGGAGAGTTAAAAATTGCCATGAAGAGAGTAATTGATGCTGCTAAAAGTAAAAGGTGTTTAGTTGAAAAGTGTTGATGTAGTTATTGAGGGGGAGTTATTAACAGTTGCTATGCTGAGCAACATTGCTGCATTAAGAGGGAGTTTAGACTGAGCTGTTAGTGAAGATATCATAGCATTTGAAGAGTGCAGCCAAGCAGACATCAAGGGGGAGAAGTGCTGCACATTGTGAGCTACTGAACAGCTGTGATGCTGGTTCATGTTTTTGAGGGGGAGCACCAATTGGCTGTTGTCAATAATGAAGATGGTGCTGCAGCAGATCTAGTAATGAAGACTATGAAGATTATCAAACTGCTGCTGATGAAGTGTATCTCAAAATTACTGAAGGTTTTCCGCTGCTGAAGACTCTAAGGATTCAGAGGGTGTTTTAGCCAAAATTAGCCAAAGGGGGAGATTGTTAGTGCTTGGATTGGCTGGAATTCTGGTAAAACAAAGTATATTCAATGTTGATGTCAAGGTACTGATGGTGCAACATTGAAGTCTTAACACTGGGCTGTGTTAAGTATGTATTTGTTTAAGTGGATGTCTGATGTCACATGGCGATGTTGTGACATTAGATCTGCAGAACTGATAACAGCATGGGCTTGTTGTTATTAGGGCACGCGTGTTAGCTGGAATTGTGGAGAGTGGTTGACTCATTGGATGAGAATATCTTGGGATAGATATTTTCTGTTACATGGGAGATTTGATTGCAGGTCTGTTGGAAAATTAAAAGGTTGAAGATTTAAAAAGATTTTGGGGATAAAATCTGTTTTGAAGATTCAGTTTTAATTAACAAATCTGATCAAATATTGTAGCAAGTCCAAGACCAATTCAAGGAGCTATATAAAGCGCACAAGACCAAAGGAAAAAGGTACAGAAATACGGGGAGACGATCAAGAGCAGAGGCTGAGTGTCTTGAGTATTTTGTACAAGGTGTATAACCAGAATTCTAGGGTGAATTGTTGTGTCGTATTCTGTCCTCTCTAAAGCTGTGAAGCAAAGAGAGTTGTATTACTTGATCAAAGCTGTGAAGCAGAATCAAGGGTACTCAAAGAGGTTGTTCTTTGAGTGGTTTTAGGGATTGAGTAGTGTTCTCATATCTAAGTGGTTTCTTAGGTAGAAAGTCACTAGTAGGAATTAAGATTAGGAGATTGTCAACTGGGTTGTTGAGTCTGTAATTTAATTCTACAAGTAGTGAAATTCATCCCTGGCTTGGTAGCCCCCAGACGTAGGTAGTTAGACCGAACTGGGTGAACAAATCATTGTGTTGATTTATTTACTGTTATTGCTGTCCATTGTGCAGAGTGTGTTGTTGTGACATCGCACCTTAACATCACACATATGGTACCAGAATTTCAGCTTGGATCATCATCATTATTCATCATCTTCATCATCTTCTTCAACCTCCTCTTTTATCATCAAAGTGGGTTCTAGTTAGAAGCTTTAAGTTCTAAAGTTAGAGTTGTTGGAATTTAGGTTAGAAATTGATAAATGAGTAATCTTGCTAAATCAATGTTTCTAACGGTTCAAATGCGGAATAAAGTGCGTAGTATAGTCGGGTTATGTGTGAATTTAATCGGTAATGTGTGTTGTTATGTTTCAACATGATTTGAATGAGTTTGGGTGGAATTTTGTATCAAGAAAAACATAATTTTTAGCTTCTGCAACAGGGTTAACCGGTTAACGGTATGGGGTTAACCGATTAACCCATGAAAAAATGGTGTTTTGCGTGAAAATATGACTGGTTAACCGATTAACATGATATGGTTAACCGGTTACCAAAATATGCCTCTAACTCTCATTTTGATTCTGTGTGAACATTTCAACATGGTTGACCGGTTAACCATATCCTGTTAACTGGTTAACACTGTCTTGAATTGTGAAAATCTTTTAAAATCCATATTGTGGCGGTGAGAATCGGATAACAAGCTATTAATTAACTTGCATCACAAAACTTTTAAATTCACCACCGACTTTGATTTATCCAAAGGAAAGGTTCAAGATCGAGAAAACCTAAAGGGGGGAGATCTAAGGTTCGGGGGTTGGTTATACAAAGGGAAGGTATTAGCACCCTAAGTATCTGTAGTACTCTACAGGAACCTCTTGTTTTAGTTTATGTTATGCTATGTTTGCTTGCTAAGATATCCGCTAAAGGTAAAGGTAACGACCTAAGGGTATGTACACTAAGTTTGCTCGCCAAGACGTCGCATCTTGTGCCTACGTATCTGACTAAAGAATCAGAGCAACCGTAGTTCACCTAACTAAGGGTGAAAGAGGAACCATTGACTAGGGCCAAAGTTCCAAGGGGAAATGAGTGTGAGCTCATTTTAGAGTTCAAGAAAACTCTCTAAATCTAAGTTATAGAGGAAAAGTGAGTTTTCATGATGGTGAGAATCACATAGAGTTCAAAACTCTAACCTATTGCTAAGTTATGATTCAATGGCTCTTATGAGGCCAAGAAAAGGGAAAGGCTCTTATTAGGCCAAGGTGGGATGATTTGTTTATTGACTTATGAGTCAATTTAGGAGGACTTTCCTTTGGAAGAGTATTGAGGATGTGTCAAATGAAACAGGCAACCACAATCATAATAGAACCGGGAGGGTCATCCACAAGATTTCATCAAAAGATATTTAAAAGTCCCACCAAAGAGAGAAATGAAAAGTTAGTGGTCAAAGAAATTGAAAATTGAAATGAAATAGAAATAGTCTCGTCTTAATCATGATTTAATCAAGAAATCGATAATCAACGATTCTTAACTTTCATCGACTAAAAAGTGAATGAAACTGAAATAAAGAGAAAGTGGTCTCATATTGATCAAAGTTTTGTCGTTTTAATGAGATCAACCAAACTATGAAGTTTGTTATATCATCGACCAAAAATAAAGAAAATGGAAACGAAATGAAAAATAAAGTTGGTCTCGTCTTAATCAAGATTTAAATCGATAAATCGATAATCTTAGATTTTTTACTTTCATCGACCAATAAAAATAAATAAAAAAGTGGCCTCATATTTATCAAGACTTTATCGATTTGAAATAATCAAAGTCAAGATTTGTGTAATATCATTGGCCCAAACAAAATTGAAATAAAGTCGAAAAATGACAATCAAGATGAAAATGAAAAGTGAAGATCAATCGAGAAATAAATCGAGGAATGAATCTAGACAAAGTGATAACCAAAATAAAATTGAAAAGAGTTTGAGAAAATAATTTAAACAAGAGTATTAACAAAATAATTACCAAAACTATTTAAAGAAATTATCAATAAAAACCATGAGAAAAATATTAACAAAAGTATTTAACAAGATTTTTTTAAAAAGAGTTAACAAAAATGAACCAAACAATAATCAAAACTAATTAAAATTTAAAAATAGAAATCTAAAGGGAGGGGGTGTTGGCCAGAATCATAGGGCGAAAATAGCAAATGAAATATGCTGAAGCCCAAAACAAACAAGGCTTGGCCAGCGTGTGAGAAACATGTTGTAGGGTGCAAGTAACAAAATGCAATGGGCTGTGAAGCAAAGACCCGGGTCGGACCTGAGTCCCCATGACCTGGTTCAGCTAAGAGTGAAAGGGTTTTGAAAACCCTAGAACCAAATGAAACGGCCGTACGAAAAAAAGAAACAGAAGCATAACACACGATCCTTCCTCCCTCAAAACTCCTCTCTCTGACTTTTCGCTCTGCCTTCTCTCTCACTCAGATTCGCATTCTCACTCGCGGTCTCTCTTTCTCACTCGCGGTCTCTCTTTCTTACTCGCAAATCGCTCACCCTTCTTTGTCGCTCTCTCTGTCTCTTTCACACGCGGCGTGGTGTTGTGGATGAAATGGTGGTTGTTTGAAGGTTTTAGGTTGTTGTTTGCCGGTGAAGATGAGTGATGGAGGATTGAAGTGAGTTTATGGAGATTTGGGTTATTGGAGGTTTGATATTGAAGGTTTGAAGGTTGTCTTTCTCGTTCTATTTCCGAAGAAAGGTTATTGTTAATGATGAGCGAAAGGTTTTGGTTAAGTTGTTGTTGATTCGGTTATGGAGGTTTGATGAAAAAGGAAAAAGAAAGGTTGGGTGGAGGTTTGGACGGGTTTGTGAATGAAGATTGGGAAAAATTGATTGAAGTTGTTATTATGGATGAGGATTTTTCTGGTTATGAGGTTCGAAGGAAGGTGGCTTGTCTCGGTTGAAGGAGGTTTTGGAGATTTGGAATTGAGCCCCCCTCCCCACAGAAACAAGATTTCGTCCTCCCTTTTGAATAGGTTTCTCCTCTTTCTTAATACTCACCAGTCTATCCCTTTCCTGTGTGGTCATTTTCATTTTCAGGTTTTTTGTTTGTTTTGCAACAGAGCTGAGTTATACGCAGAGTGTAGGCTGAGTGTGCTTGTATGTTGCGTTTGATGCTATTGTGGTTATGGTCTCCCTTCTGTTTTGTAGGAATGCAGGAGTCTAATTTGGTGAATGTTTACAGCGTATTGGTCAAGGTATCAGGGTTAAGTGATGCAGAGTTTTGTAGCAGACTGTACCACATGACATGACAGGTTTTGCACAAGTGTGTCATTGTCTTGTTGCCGTTGCCATTGTACCGTTGATGCTGATTAAGTTCTTGGCAAGTGAATGGGCTTATGAGTGTACAATGGGCCGATACAAACTTTCAAATCATGCGTATTGGATGGTGGTGTAACTTGGATCCACTTTTGAATGTCAAGTGCTTTTGTCCCTTTTTTTTAGTTTTGCTATTTGTGATTTTTTTTTTATAAAATTAGGACCTAAACTTAAATTAAATCTAAATCCAAATTAAAATTGAACTAAATTAGAAAAGTATTTAAATTAACCTAATTAAAATTAAACTAAAGAATAAAATCTAAATTAAAATTAAAATTAAATAAGATTTAAAATATAAACTAAATTAAAAAACAAAATTAAACTAGATTAATTCTAAGTAATTTAAAATAAATATTTAGATAAATATATAAATAAATATGGTCAAGAATGACATGCAAAAATGGCCGATTTAAAATGATATGCAAACGATCATAATATCTAAGGGTAAAATTTGGGGTACAACACATATCTTTTGATCTGTGTGTTCGATCGAGGCGTTTTTGGTATCGTTGGAAAGCTATGACGATCCTCTACCCAATAAAAAGTAAAAATATTGAAAGTGATGTGGGATTAATTAATTGGTGGAAATTGAATGAAAGTAATGTTTTATGTGATGTGCTATTACATATATTTTGCTCGTACTATTGTGTTATGCTATATCTATCTATGTGTTGTTGAATATGATTGAGAGAATACATGCTTAAAATGAATTAGGAAGAGTGAGAAAACTTTACCCAAAACCAAATGATATAGTTTAAGGTTGTGACCTAGTTGTGACTAGGATTGTGATAGAGACTCTAGATGGCGATGCTCGTGCATTCGATGCCTAGGTGTGCATCCTTGACGAGTAATGGTCTAGATGAGAGTGAGACTCTAGTATGAAACATGTGTGTGAACCTTGTGTTCTTTGTGATTAAGGCATTTGTGGCCTTGTGATTGTCGAATACAATCATGTTTGTGTGTGAGATCACGTAATCGAAACCGTATTGAATACAATCATGTTCAATACTGTGAAACAATACACGATTCCACCAAAGCTTGCATCATCAGTATCCATTTGTTGTCATTTTCGTCATCATCATCACGATAGTGAAGAAAATAGAAGATTACGCACATACCAACACCGTCGTCATCATCGTCACCGTCGTTGTTGTAAGGAAGGAAGACAACAACAACACCAACACCAACATCGTTTACTTCGTCGTCACGTTTAGGGTACGTAAAATATTTTCCCCATGCATCTACAGTAAACTCTTTTGCCATTGTTGTTCATGTTATTGTTGTTGTTTTTGAACTTAGATGTCGACCTTGTCGAGTTCTTCATCAGAAACCAGCGAAGAAACTCAAACAAATGAAAGGTTAGCCAATGAAACTCAAACAACTGAAAGTCAAACGAAAAGATCACAAAGAGGTGTCACAATGATGCCCCAATTCACATCATTCCGCAACTCATCTGGTGAAAAAATTCCGATCGAGTTTGATTGGCACTACAAATTAGTGGATTGTCCACATTACGCTACTTTTAGGAGTTATGTTGCGTTCCTTGCACGTAGCAAAGTCAGTATACTGATTGATGATTGGAGAGAAGTGGATGGTAATGTCAAAGACAGCTTATGGACAGACATTAAGGTATTTCATACTATAATTTTCATATATTTGATATCACTACCTATAGTTTTTAATTCATACTTATATATTGATTTAATGTAGTTGAATTTTGAGTTTACCGATGACTCAAAATTGAAAAGAAAGTGGATGACTTATGCCGATGTTCGTTGGAGGGGATTTAAGTCACGACTCACGGCTGGCTACATTACGAAGCCTAAGAGCGGTCTTCAACCTCCATGGATTCGGTATAGTTTTTTATCGAAGAAGGTGTGGCAGAAGTTTGCGAAGAAACGCCGTTCTGAGGAATTCAAGGTTAGTACTAGTAATCTTATGTAACCTATAATGTTATGCTAATGAGTTATAGATACTAATTATACACATTTTTCACTATGTTAATAACAGGCTAAAAGCGAAGTAGGAATTCAGAACAAGGCGAAAAACATGTACCCCCATAGATTGTCTCGTGGGGGTTACAGGAAACTTGAGAAGATGATCTTGCAGGAAAAACTACAAGAAGGAGGAGATGGTGACATTCCATCTCCACCTTCAAGACATGAGAAATGGAAGAGGGCTCGATTAAGACCTAATAGAGAGTACACCTCTGAGGCTTCAAGAGTAGTTGCTGAGAAAATTGTAAGTATATGTTTTGTTTAAATGCGTTTGCTTATGTAAGTTGCTCATGAGTTGTTATTTAAATGCGTTTGCTTATGTAATTAAGTTGCTCATGTTGTGTAGGATAACTTGGTTGTGGCGGCCCGTGAAGGCACATTTGTTCCGGAAGCACGACATGACATATTAGTCGAAGCTATCGGAACAGCTGAGCATGGAGGTCGTGTTCGTGGTGTTGAAGATGGTGTCGGCTTGAGGTCATACTTTGGATCTCAAAGAAAAAGCACCGAAACCGCTGAATTTCTTGCTCAACGAAAAAAGATTGATAATGTTGAGAAGCAATTGGCGGAGCAAAGAAGGTTGTTTGAGGAGGAGAGGGAAAAAAGGGAGAAAGAAGTAGAAAGGTTACAAGAGATGTATTCGGTATGTGTCGTAAATCGCGCTTATTTTTGTATGATATATATTATATGTTCTAATTGAATATATTGTGCTTATTTTTGTTTTATGTTCTAATTGAATGTTATGACGTAGAGATTAAGTGAAAGCCTCGAACAACGAACTAATGAAGATCGTCGTTGCGTTGGTGATGATCAAACTCCAAGTAGAAGTGTCATAAATCACGCTTCTACAAAAGGGAGTAATTGTACAGCCCCTCCCCCACCTGTAGATAACCGCAATGGGATATTGGACCCTAGTCCAAATGAAATAACAAATTTATACTACTCCATTTCAACAACAGACCTTGCGTAACCTCTCCCGCTAGAACATTGCCCAAAATTGGATTTAGTGTATTACACTCCTGAAGATGTGAGGGATTTTCTCGCAGGATATAAGTGGCTTGGCCTATCTATTTTGCAAGTTGGGTGCACGTAAGTATATAGTCGAATATACATGTCATTATAGAACATTATAATTTTTTGTATTTTCTCCCTTAATTTATTCATTTTCTTTGCCATTTAGGTACATTCACCGTGTTTGTATAGAGTTAAATAAATCAAGTACTTATGGAATCTTGGAGCCAACTTATATTAGTTAGGCGTATAATGAAAAAAAAATCATGGAAAAGTACTTGAAAGAACGGCTAAATGAGGGAGGAAAAGAATGTTACCTTGCATCATTCCTCTGTAGGTAAGTATTGTTGTAATTTATTTATATATTCTATATTTAGTTTTGTTTTAGTAAAAACTAATAATATATATATATATATATATATATATATATATATATATATATATATATATATATATATATATATATATTCTCGTGTTCATTCAGTGGTCATTGGCAATTTATCGTAATATCGTTTAGGACAAATACGGTGACATTATTGTGTTCCTTGCACGATCCACTCCACAAACCAATGAAAGATCTTGTATTAACGTAAGTGTCTTTGTTTAATATCATTTTCTTTGGCATTAATTGTAATTAGTTTATCATGTAATATGTTTAATTCAATTTTCAATGTGTAGTATTGTGGAGCAAGTTAATAAGTTGAGGAATGTTAGAAAAAAGCCTACATACCTTGCTCCTAAAGTAAGTGGCCCGATTACCTGTTTATTTCATTTACATTCATGCATGTGTGGTTGTATTCATGTTTTTATATTCATGTAATTTGTAGATGAGGAAACAACGCGGGAGTTACGAGTGTGGGTATTTTATCATGAAACATATGTTAAACATCGTCCTTGCCGGCACTGTTGATTCATGGGATACGGTAATATATGCCATAAAATGTTTACATATATTAATATATAAGTTGACTATTGAATTATTATCATGCATGATATATCTTCAATTTTTTGCTCTTATGTAGATGTTTAACGACGAAACCTCATTCCCCCTTGAGGACTTTGTGGATCTTCGTAAACGTTGGGCGTATATCCACAATGAGCTTAAGGGTTCTGCTCCTGCTGTATGATATATCAGCAACATTTTTTGATGCACATATTTTTTGCTTTTGATGCACATAATGTGAACAATAGTTTTGGCTTTTGATGCACATAATGAAATCAATAATATTGGCTTTTGATTTAAACAATGTTAGCAGTTTAATTCTCTGATTCATTTAGCTTTTGATGTAAATTTCTTTTGATGTAAATTCTGTGATTCATTTATAAGGATAAAATATAGGAAGAATTGTGTTTGATGCACATATTGTGTTTGCATGTAAATAGAAGCTGTTTTGACAGGATAAATTATGGGAATAATTTGATACGCAGATAAATTTTATATTTAAAACAGTCTGTTTTTGGCAGCGGTTATAAACCTATCCGTAGTTGTATGTCAAACGCTAATATAAATAAAAAATATTGTTGCTGAGAATCGAACCAGATCACAGTTTAGTATATCACAACGGTTGACTAAACTAACCGTCGTGAAATGGTGCGCGCATACTAGAATACAACAACGTTTTCCAGGACCGTCATTGTACGTACCTCATATACAACAACACTCTACATAACAACGCCTTCGCCCCCGTCATTATATGTCATTTCCAACCGTTGTTAAATGGGTTTTTCGTAGTAGTGTTAGATTTTATTGTTTTGGCTAATTTCAATGTCTTGTACCATAGGTTGTATTTATTTATTAGAATGGTCAAGTATGTGAATTATGTCAATAGGCACTTATGATGGTGTCGGTACCAAATAAAACACTTGTATAGTATTATTCTAGGTATATATTATACAGGGCGTTACACTATATATATTCATCATCAAAACCAACATGATCATCTAACTGTTGTAGCACTTCTACCTGCAAGAACATAGATTCACAAATAGCATATAACTTACACAACAAAATTTATAAGGAAAAACAGAGATACAAAGCTTTGTCAAAAAATGACCAAAATAACACCTTATGACAATCGATCCTTTTTATAGGTAACCAAGAAATGCAGATTTATGATAGAGATTAACAAGAATACCTAATGGAAGAATCACTTGCTTAAGATTAACCTCAATGTTAAAATGACACTTGAGTGTACTCGAGTGTTATATCGGCTTCGCCACTCCCTACCTTAGGAGTAGTTAAGCTACCAAATGTTTCCTTTACAAATTAAAGAAAACACTACATCAAATAATAACTCAATTTATTTTAGCCAAAATTATTTTGATTATAAAATTAAGTTTTAAAATTAAAAGCCAAAAACTCCTTACTAACCCAAATGGGCCTCTAGATTATCACTGAAAGTGGTTAACTCTATGATTTGAGATAAAATAGACTAGAAACACAAATTTATATTTTGGTCATTTCATTCATGTTTGTTTCAATTATAGCTTGTAATCTCCCCCACAAGAATACTATTTTTTGTCAATATTTTTTGCTTTGCATTAAAAATATGGCTAGAGAAGTCAATGATCTGTTGCGCCATTTCTTTCTTTCTTTATCTCACATGATTCACCTTTTATTATTTTATCTCGAAAAACTATTTGCACGAGAAAAACATACAAAGTTTCCTATTCTTGACAAAATAAAACAGAGAAATTAAAAGTTCTTCACTCCCTTACTTCAACCACAATTATTATAGATATTTTGATTAATATTTACAAAAGCCATTGTAGTCTATATAAGCTAAATTACATGTGACGTACGTGTATGTGTGAATCACATTCACATTATATTTCATTTTTATAAGACTTATTCCTTTTTCTTAACTAGTTAGTCAATCCACAACCGTACTAGAAGAAAATTAGCAGTACATCATAACTTAAGTAATAATGATTAAATATATAACTTCATCTACTAACTGGTAATAGTAGCATTTCAATATTATACACTTGAATTTGCTTAATAATTAATCAACCAATATAATCACTTTTCTCAATTTATCCAATGGCTGTGATATCTTGAATATATATATATATATATATATATATATATTTGAGTCTATTTTACTTTTTCCTTTTTTTTTTTTTTTATGAAAACTTAAGCATGTGGATCTTATGTTAAAAATATTAAAATTAAGAAACTGGCAATGTTCATTAAAGTGTGTACCATCCTTACTTTTATTCATTAATCTTCCATTTATGTTCTATCTATATCTTCAACTACACGTGTGTGAGGAAAGATTATGTGAAATGGAAGCAAAAAAACTTAGCTTGATTCTAAAACAAACTGTTATATACGTTTGATGAATAACTATAAAATATATATTTTAATGTCACACATTAATAATATGACCTATAATACATTCATGTATGCTATGATTACCTTGTTAGTGAAGTAAAATCAGAAAAGAAAAAAAGATTATAAAAAATTATAAAAAAATAAAAATAAAAATAAAAACCATAGAGTCAGACAAGAAGACAACCATTTTTTTTTTCTATTATATTATTATGTTATGTTGTGTCTCTCTCCAAACCTTTTCTTACTACCAACCCTTTTTTCTCACTCTTTCCTATATTGTAAGCAAACGCCATAACCATCACAATCATCATCTCATTGTCATCATTAATTTATTTCCTTAAGATGAAGCTTCTTTCTTGCTAGGTCTATATAAACCCATGTTTTTGTGATCATATACCTATCAGATTAACCGATTCGGGAAGAACAATAAGAACATTAACTAGTACGATGAGAAAGCCGGAGATTTATAATACGAAAAAGAATGACAGTGTTAAGAAGAAGCTTAGGAAAGGTTTGTGGTCGCCGGAAGAAGATGAGAAACTTATGAACTATATGGTAAGGAATAATGGACAAGGTTGTTGGAGTGATGTAGCCAGAAATGCTGGATTGGAAAGGTGTGGCAAAAGTTGTAGATTAAGATGGATTAATTACTTGAGACCTGATCTTAAAAGAGGTGCTTTTTCAAATCAAGAAGAAGAACTCATCATTCATTTGCATTCCATTCTTGGAAACAGGTTTGTTAATATTCTTTTCAACTTCATCATTTGCATGCATTGAAAATTTACCTAACATTTGAATATATTTTACTTTTGAAGATGGTCACAAATCGCAGCACGTTTACCTGGGAGAACCGACAATGAGATAAAAAACTTTTGGAATTCAACCATTAAGAAAAGACTCAAGAACATGTCTTCTACTACAACAACAATCTCAACATCACCGAATGCAAGTGATGAATCGTCTTCACCTGAGCCTAACAAAGAGATCAATATACTAGGGTTTTCTGGACAACATCATCAACATGCAAATTACAACAACTATATGATGAATGTGCCTGTGTTCGCTTCATCATCTCCTTTGCCATCGACATTCGAAAACACGATTTTCACTACTACTAATATTGACACATTGCCTATGCTGCAGCATAGTGGATACTTAAACACTGCATTTACAGTGCCATGCTTTTCACAAAGTCATCAAGTTGATATTAAAGATTCTTATTTCGAAAATGGTGGAGTGCAAGATGATGTCTGCAAGAGAGAGAACATCAGTATTGATTATACTTTTGATGACATGAACAGCATTCTTAGTAACTGCAATATTATTGGCACCAATAATGATAATAAAAGTGGGGCAGTGGATAATTTATTTCAAGAACAATTGAACTTGGGAGAGTGGGATTTTGAGGAGTTGATGAAAGATGTTTCCTCCTTTACTTCTTTTGATTATTCATTCTGATCCAATAATTGAGTTGAGATCTTTTCCCATTTTTTTCTTCCTAAATCTCTCTTAATTGAGATCTCATTATTTCTTAGTCAAAAACTCAACCTCCAGAGTTTATATACATGAACATTAATTGGTATACTTGGTGATTTTATTAGAACCTTTGTAATATATTTGTACTTTCTATGTTATATACAAAAAGAGGAAGTTTACAAATTAACAATAAATTTGTACTTAGGTCTGAAATTAAAGTCAAAGATATATATGATTGCATAATTTGTCTTGCAATTTGATTTTTGTAGATGGAAACAGTCGTACACTTTCTAATTATTATTATAATTAATTTTTGTGGTTAATGTTTATGCTAAGTGTTCATTGTAAAAAAAAAAAAGAGTGATGTGTGATTTTTTGGTTCCTACATGTTGAGAAACAAATGTGAGTTGTGTGAAAAAACAAATGTGTTTTAAGTCTCACATTGCTTAGAAAAATGGAGGTTAAGCACTTCATAAGCAAGAGGATCCATACACCTATCACCTTAAGGTTTTGGGTGAATATGTGGTGCCGCTCTCACTTATTTGGGTGAGTTTTTAACCTTTAGGTGAAAATTTGGCCCAATCTGAATGCTTCCCCCTCTTGATAACCCATCAGTGCTATCAGAGCCAATGGTTCGAGTAAGGGACCGGTTCCTTGTGTCGAAAGTCTTTTTGACATAGTGGTCAGGAGGCGTGTTCCGTTAAAGTGCCCATAACGAGATAAGGGTGTCTCTCAATGGCGGTACAAGCATGTGAATGAAAGAGCTTCGGCTTGAGGGGGAGCATAGTGGATGAACTCACACTTGAGCGGGAGATTGTTGTGAGTTGTGTGGAGAAACAAGTGTGAGTTCTAAGTCCCGCATTGTTTAGAAAAGTGGAGGTTAAGCACTTTATAAGTAAGAGGATCCATACACCTATCACCTTAAGGTTTTGGGTGAATATGTGGTGTCTCTCTCACTTATTTGGGTAAGTCTTTGACCTTTAGGTTAAAGTTTGGTATAATGTGAATGCTTTCCCCTCTTGATATCCCATCACATGTGAGTGTCTCTTGAAAACTGTCTGGTGTTGTGCAGGACTTTAATGCGGTTCTTAGTTGTGATGAGAGGAATGAGGTGGGTGTGGGGGTCGGGGGCCTATGATTCAATCGTTGTGGAGTCCCTGGAGTTTGGTGCTTCCACTGAAGTGATGGGATTGGTGGATTTACCTTTGCTGGGGAGGAGGTTTACCTGGCTCCATTCGAATGGGGTATCTATTAATAGGTTGGATCGAGTTTTTCTTTCGGCTAGGTGGGAGGAGGAGTAAGGCCAAGGTAGTATGTGTGATTTAGCTCAAGACGTCTTGGATCAGTGTATGTTAGTTTTGAAGTATTCTTCTTATTTATGTCGGACTTAAGCTTTTCAGGATTAACAATTTCTAGTTGAGGAATGCTAACTTTGAGAGGGTGGTCTGTGAGTCATGACGGTTGGAAGTTCGAGAGGGTTGGATGACGTGCAAGCTAGAGGATAATTTGAGAGTTCATAATGGGGCTCTTAAGGTTTGAAATAAGGAGGTGTTTGGAAATTTGGATTTTAAGATTAAGGGTTTTTTCAGATAAGCTTTTGAATTTGGAGTTGAGAGTGGAGTTGGGGTCTCTTCTCCAAGAGGAGTTAGTCGTTAGGTCTCATATTTTTCAAGAGTTGTGGGATCTTATTTGGTGTCGTGACTCTCAAAATTTTCAGAGATCTGGATTATCTTGATTAAAGGAAACGAATGTCAATACTAGATTCTTGCATGCTTGTTTTAAGCAAAGGAGTAGAAGGAATAGTTTGGTGGCTCTCTGTTAAGTATCACATATATTATGTAGATTATTATAAGTATTATTAAGTATAAATTTTATTGTGGAGATTATTATAGGTATAGATAACTGTTTGTTATGGGTAAGTGGGGATTAAGGTTTAGGTAAACTCAGCCATAGTATTATATATATGGCTTGTAACATTAGAGTCCTAATTAATAAGATAAAAATAAAAGGAATTATAGTTGCTCTATAGTTGCGGAGGTAGGCATCATTCGTCAAATTGAATTAACAAAGATCATTCATTCATCATCGAATTGGTATCAGATGACGATTAACTCTCGTGCGAAATTCAAAGTAACATGGTTTGATGGGATGGGTAATTTTGGAATATGGAAAAGTAGGGTTAAAAATTTGTTGGCTCAATAAATTTTATAAAAGGCGCTGCGTTAGACAAAACTAAACAATATAGAGGATACCGATTGGGAAGAGTGGAATGAGAAGGTTGCAGGATCGATTCACTTTTGTGTTTCAGACAATGATGTATCATATCATGGACCTGACGACTCTGAAAGAGGTTGGAGGGTTAGTATATGTCAAAGATGTTGATGAACAAATTATTCGCGAAGCAACAACTATACAGTCTAAAGATGCAGGAAGGATTTGATTTGCAACGACATACTAATGACTTCAACAAGATAATCATTGATCTGGTGAGGCTTGAAGTGACGATTGATGACGAAAATAAGACAATTATCTTGCTTTACTCGTTACCAGGTTCATATGACCACTTGGTGACTAATCATACCTACCGGAAAGACATTATGAGTTTTAATGTAATTATTACGTTTTTGTCTCATTCTCAAAGAGACAAAGAGTAGAGGAATGACCTCAAGATGATTGTGTGTATCTAAAAAGGGGAGGGCCAACATCATGGATGGAACAAGGGTAATGGATGGTTTGGAAATAAGAGGTCTAAATCTAGGAATCGTAAGTAGTCAAGTGTTATAGTTACAAACAGATTGAGCATTGGAAGATGGGCAGTCCAAACAAAATGTATGGCTCGTCTAGTCCTGTAAATGTGGTCCAAAGTTATGATTCTGGAAGTAAAGCATATATACTGTATGTTTCATCCAACAAGTACGCATATGCGTGGATTCTTGACTCTGGTTATTCTTACCACCTGATGCCACGCCAGGAAGGGTTCACTACATTCTGATCAGGTAACTTTTGATTTATTTATCTAGGTGATGACAAAGCATGTAATATCACTGGAATGGGATAAATTAAAATTGCTACAGACGGTGGTGGCTTGCAAATATTGAATAAAGTAAAATGTATTCTACAATTAAGGAAGAACTTGATTTCCCTAAGTACTTTGCAGGAAAATGGTTTTTCCTATAGGTCTGATGGGGATAGGGACATTATGAAGGTTAGCTAGGATGCATTGATTGTGATGAGAGCAAGGAGGATTATAGGTAACATCTACAAATTATTGGGGAACACTTTTGTATGTAATGTTGCATTAATTTAGTTTGATAATGATGCAACCAAACTCAGGCATATGCGTTTGGGTAATCTCGGTGAATGTGGGATTATGGAACTTCATAAGATAAATCTATTGAAAGGTGTTCATAGTTGCAAGTTGGAATTGTGAAAGTATTGCATACTTGGGAAATATTGTCGTGTTCGACTCAACATCGGAAAGCAAAAAACATAGGAAATTTTAGACTATATGCATTTTGATGTGTGAGGACCTACTAAAGAGGTTTCCATGGGGGGTGGTTTCAAGTATTTTGTGACTTTCACAGATAATTTGTCTCGCATGGTTTAGGTGTATTTCTCGAAGCAAAATTTTGAAGTCTTTACCGAATTCAAATTTAGATTAAGATAATGGGACATAATACACTAATTTGAAATTCAATAGGTTATATGAAGAACATGATATTTAAAGACATTTCTCAATTCATAAGAAACCACAACAAAATGGTATGGAATGGAGAATGAATAGGTCTCTAACTAAAAGGGCAGGATGTCTCTTGTTAAATTTGGACTATCAAAAGGTTTTTGGGCAGAAGCAGTTAACATGGCTATTATCTTATCAACATGCCAACAAAAGCTTCATTGGAGGGGAAGGTTATTGAGGAGGAATGGACAAGTAATTTTATTGACCTTGATAATTTAAGGACTTTTAGCTGTCCAAATTACGTGCATATATCCAGTGAAGATTGATTTAAACTTGTTTCAAAGTCAAAGAAGCATGTCTTCATCGGTTACGCAAAAGATATGAAGGGTTCAAGTTATGGAATCCGTTTAAAAGGAATATCGTAATAATAGAGATGTTGATTTTGATCAGTAGTTAATGTTGAAGCAGACAGTTGCAATAGATGTATCAACATCTGAAGGATAAACTTCTAACAAACATGTGATTTAAGTGGATGTTAATCCACCACCAGTGAAGAATATGTCGGTAGTGCTTAAACAACATGAGGAGTTAGCCTTTGATACTGAAATTGACAACAAACCTGAAGTTTCAGGTGGGGTACATGATTATATTCTTGTTCGTGGCAGATAGAATCATTCAACCAAACCATCATAAATACATGGGTATGAAGACTTGGCAGCCTATACATTTCTTACTAGTTCTAAAGACCCTTCTAGTCTTCAAAAAAGGCTATAACTATCCAGGAGAAAGATAAGTGGATGGGTGCAATGGTGGATGAGCGGGACTCCTTAAAGAAAAATTTGACAAGGGAGCTTGTTCAACTTTCTAAGGGAAAAAGGGTCACCTTTTTTAAGTGGGTATTCAACAAAAAACCACTCATAATAGGAAAAGAAATGGAAGATTTCAAGTTCTATCTTGTAGGAAAGGGATACTCACAATAAAAATAGATTGAATATTTTCTCTCGGGTCGTCAGCCATATTTCTATCAGAGCAGTGTTAGCCTTGATAGTCAATTGAGACTTACATTTAAATAATATGGATGTGAAGACATCATTTTTCACAGTAATCTAGATGAGAAAACTTACATGGAGCCAACAAAGAGGTTTAGTGACAATGGAAATGGCACACTAGTTTTAAATTGACGAAGTCTTTGTATGGTTTAAAGCAGTATCCAAGGCAATGATACAATCACTATGATTCTTAAATTCTTAAGATTGGAAATAGAAGGTGTGAGCATGATTTTTGTGATTATGTTATGAGTCTCAATAATGGCTCTTTTGTTTTCCTGTTATTGTATGTTGATGATATGTTGATTGTTAATCATTTACATGATGTAAACAAACTAAAAAATCATGTTTGGAAATGAGTTTGGCATGAAATACTTATGTCACGCTAAAAAGATTCTTGATACGGAAATTCATAGGGATAAGAGTACTAGGAAATTGTGGCTCTCTAAAAAAAACAATGTTGAAAAGGTGCTAGACAAGTTTGACATGAGTGATTTGAAAGATGTGACAAATCCATTTGGGAATCACTTTAAGCTCTCATTGGATCAATGTTTAAAGATAGATGCAAAATCTGAGTATATGGCAAAGGTCCATTATGCCAGTGTTGTTGATTGTTTAATGTATGTTATGGTCTGCACTAGACCATATTTGGCACAAGCCATAAGTCAAGTTTGTAAAGCGTCATTGGGAAACACTCAAATGGATTTTCATGTGCTTGAAGGGTACTATGATTTATGGTGTCATATTTAGAAGAGAACACGGTGATCCTTCAATTATAAGATATATTGATTCAGATTATGTTGGTGACATGGATTATAGGAAGTCTACAATAAGGTATTTACTTACTTCGGCAAGAATACCTATTTAATAGAAATCATTAGTTCAATCCATAGTGGTCATGTCGACAACTAAAGTAGAATACATGGCGGCAGATGAAGCTGCCAAAGAAGCCTTATGACTTACATAATTAGTGAGAGGATTGAATGTTGAGTAAGGTGGAGTTTGGTTGAATTGTGACAGTCATAGTTCCATTTATTTGGCAAACAATCAGGTGTATCGTGCCACGACCAACCATATTTATGTGAAGTTTCACAATATCAAATAGTTACTTACATTTGGACATATATTACTTTAAAAGGTTCATAATTCAAAGAATGCAGTTGATATGTTGACAAAGTTTATCATTAGTGACAAGTTCAAGCATTGCTTGGATTTATTAAATGTATCTTAGTGTTAAGTATGAGGTGTAGCTCCCTAATTGCCAAGGTAAATAGTTATGCATGAAGTCTTAATAGGTTTGATATTCGCCAAGGTGGAGATTGTTGAGTATGACTCATATTATAGAGATTATTATGGTTATTGTTGAGTATATCTCATATTGTGGAGATTATTATGGGTAGAGATACTTTTTTTTTTTGTTTTGGGTACCCATGGTTACTCTTCCTTGTCTTTCTTTGGTTGAGGCTCAGTCCCTCTCTACTTGTTTTTTATTCTTTAAAAATGGACAAAGTGGTTCCAGAGATTGACGGGTCCAAGAGTCTGGGTCATGCTAGTTTCAATTTCTATTTCTATAAGAAGTTGTAGGGTTAATCAAGGAGGAGGTTTACGTGATGTTTGACCAACTTTTTTAGAATGGTATGTCATCTAAGAGTCTTGCATCCTTTTTTGTCGCTTTATCCCGGAGGGGGAATCTCCTTTGGAGTTATGAGATTTTAGACCCATTTTACTTCTTGGTTCTTTGTATAAGTTGATGGCTAAGATGTTGGCGTCTAGGCTCTCTAGGGTAATGTGGAAGCTTATCTCCCCAGATAAATTGACATTTATTAAGGAGAGGAAATTAGAGGGCAGAGTGGTTGCTCTTAATGAGGTGGTAAATCTTACTAAGGTGTCTAATCTTGAGTCTTTTCTATTTTAAGTGCATTTTAAGAAGGCTTATGATTATATTAGTTGATCTTTCCTAGATTATATGTTGCAGATATTTGGTTTTTATGATCGTTGTGGGTCTTGGATTCATCCTTGTGTTTTTTCAGTTAGCCTCTTAGTATTGGTGTATGGGTGCCTTACTGAGGAGATTAATATCCGAAAAGGTCTGAAACAAAGAGATCCTTTGGTCACACTACTACAAATAATACATTTCATGACAAAGCTTTCACCTCTGTCAATGAAAAACCGAGGTCAAATAACCTGAAACGTGCCATTTTATTTTTTATTTTTTAAAAATTATATCTTATCCTCTGTTTTGTAGAAACTGACAGGAAATGTAGCTTAGGGTTTGAGGTTCAATTCCCAGCTCCTACAATTTTATACTTTATTTAGAACCTAAATTGCGCCTTTATTTTAAAAATCATCTTATCCCTCGGCTTTTAGAAAAACCGACTTGAAATGTTGATTAATATTTTATTTAATTAAATTTAACACAGTTTTTACCTCGGTTGCGTAACCTCCATTTTTCTAAAAATCGAGATGTAAATTCTAAACAATATTTCATTTAGTCATCAGAATGTTAAGTTTCACTTACTTTTTTCGTCATAGCAAATGAAAGAAACACAATTCTTCTCCACCTAACGAATTGAAACACCATTCTTCTCTTAACGAACAAAAACACCACCTTTTTCACCTAACAAACTGAAACACCATCTTTTTCAAGGAGGAAGGAAGCTCGAACCTCAAACCAACACTTTTCTTTGACTCTCTCATCATGTTTTCGGTATGTAAAAGTTTCTCCATGAATATACTAGTAATGTTGTTGTTGTTGATGTATTTGAATTTTTTGTTGTTGTTATTCTTGTTATTGTCGTCGTCCTTGTTGTTGTTATTTTTATGGTTTTTAAGACTTAGGATATATTGTAGTGCTATTTTTTAGGTATTTGTAGTTGTTGTTTTATTTTGGAATGTTTATTTTTATTTTATTTTGAGAAGTTGTATGTGATTATGGATCTTAGTTGGATTAAAACCAATAGATTAAGTAAAGAGTATGAGAATATAGCGATTCAATTTCTTGAATTCATGGGCAAAATCTTCCTAATGTTAATGGGATGTTTTGGAGTCCTTGTAAAAATGCTGAAATACGCAAAAACATCCAAGAGATGTTATATTCAATCATTTAGTTTGTGATGGAATTATTAAAAATTACATGAAATGCGGATGGCATGGTAAAGTGACAAAAAAAGACATGTGTCACATAGAGTTGAAGTTAATGAATTTATGAATGATACTTTAGAAGATGTCATTTGTGATATTGGAGTAGATGCTTTTAAGAAAGCTCGTGTGGAAGATACTTTACAAAGAGACATGGAAGAGTTGTTATATTCGGGATGCAAGAATTTTACAAGATTGTTAGTTGTGTTAAGACTATTTAATCTTAAGGCAAGAGGTGGGTGGACGGATAGAAGTTTCACTGAATTTCTTGAATTATTGAAAGAAATGCTTTAAAAGGTAACATGTTGTCGAACCGTAGTTATGAGGCTAAGCCAATATTGTGTCCAATAGTTTTGGACTATGTCAAAATACATGCATGTCGTAATAATTAAATACTATACATGAAAGAGTATGAAAACTTGAAGGAGTGCTAGAGGCATGGGGAGTCATGCTACAAACCAAAAGGACAATGATGTTGAAGATGATGATGTTATAACTAGAAAGTGTAGCGAGCGATTTTTGTTGGTGACGCGACCACCTTATCGCTAGGTTTTCCTCACCGCAATGGTAGGAGGGGGTGCTACTTTCTGATTTCTTATTTATCCCGTGAAGCTGGAAGGGAAAGGCAAGCTATCTAAAACTAACCTTGCACGCGAATGTTTAACTGAACAAACGCTTTAAAAGAGATTGGGGGTCCGGGGTCAGGTTATACAATGGGGAGTTGTCAGTTACCCATCCTATATGTGGTTATCCACAGGATATTAGCTTTAGGTTTCGCTTTGTACTTGATAGTGTTTATCCGTTAATGGGTTGGGAAAGTTTCTTGGGAAGTATGAGTGAGTGAGTGAGTTTTGGTTGATGTTCGGTTTTTTCTGATGTTTTTGGTAAGGTACTGGACCTAAGTTTTGATTGATGTGTGAAGGTACTGGACCTAGAGTTTTTGATTAGTATGCTCGCTAAGATTTCGCAACCTTATGCCTACGTATTCCCGTTTAAACGAAACAGGGAAATCAGAGCAATCGTAGTTCCTCCTATTCTAAGGGAGGAAAGAGATGGTTTGGTGTCTTGTTCAAAGCCTGAGATTGAAGCTAAAAGGTTTATTTGTGTCTTGTTCAAAGCCCAAGATTGAAGCTAAAATGTTTGTTTGTGTCTTATTCAAAGACCAAGATTAAAGCTAAAAGGTTTGTTCGAGAGAGAATTTGTCATCTCTAAAGGGAGATGTCGATTTTTGTGTGCCTTGATCAAAGCCCAAGGTTGAAGCTAAGAGGTTGATTGACTCCACTAGGGAAGTCCTTATACAAAGCCTAAGAGGAGGCTGGATAAGACCGACTCAACAAGAGAATGTATATATTGGTGTCTTGTACAAAGCCCAAGATTGAGGCAAAAAAGAGACTGACTCTTTGGGGATTGTTGTACCCCAAATTTTTACCCTTAGATGTCATCTTCATTTGTGCATCTTAGGTCAATCATCTCTGCATTGTTGGAACTAACTCATATCTTGCAGTTTGTTTCTTTGTGTTCAAATTAGGTTTGCATATCACCTTGAAGCTCCACAAGTTGTTTTGAAGCAAGTCAAGTCAATAAAAGATCTCCAGAGCAAGAACTGTGGAATTAGGGTTTTGCTCTGAAGAAATCACCGAGAATTTGGCTCTATCAAGTCAAGATTCGTGTGGTTCACTTACCACTTAAGGTCATCTACATCCAAGAGACATCATTCAACAAGAATCCAATATCTATTGGTCCTCAACAAGAGAAGTTTGAGCCTCAGCCTCACTATACCTCCAAATTAGGGTTTCTGTGACACCTATCAGTCAATGACTTTGATTTTCATCAAGATGAGCTCCCAAACCCTAATTCTTGATTCTTTGGGTTTATCAACATCCTTAAGAGTCTCCTAAGACCTTTAGATGAGAAGGAAGAAGCAAGTTTACAAGATCTGAATCAAGTCAAACTTGAACCGAGTCTTTGTTTGAATCGAGTCGAACATTGCCTCTTGTTTTAAAACTGTTCTCGTTTGAATCGAGTCAAACCTGAACCGAGCCTTTGTTTGAATTGAGTCGAACATTTCCTCTTGTTTTAAAACCGTTCTCGTTTGAATCGAGTCAAACATGAACCGAGCCTTTGTTTGAATCGAGTCGAACATTGCCTCTTGTTTTAAAACCGTTCTCGTTTGAATCGAGTCAAACCTGAACCGAGTCTTTGTTTGAATCGAGTCGAACATTGCCTCTCGTTTTAAAACTGTTCTCGTTTGAATCGAGTCAAACCTGAACCGAGTCTTTGTTTGAATCGATTCGAACATTGCCTCTTGTTTTAAAACTGTTCTCGTTTGAATCGAGTCAAACCTGAACCGGGTCTTTGTTTGAATCGAGTCGAACATTGCCTCTTATTTTAAAACTGTTCATGTTTGAATCGAGTCAAACCTGAACCGAGTCTTTGTTTGAATCGAGTCGAACATTGCCTCTTATTTTAAAACCGTTCTTGTTTGAATCGAGTCAAACTTGAACCTAAACCTCGAGCTATCGTGAGCTCGTTGTTTATCCTTTATCTCAGCTTTCAGTTGTTCTTGTTTGAATCGAGTCGAACATGAACCTTTACCCTTGATTTTTGAAAACTAATTTTAAGCCAAGCTTCTTGGAACAATTTTCTTTTTTAAGACTCCTATCTGGTGCGCAGAGTTTGTCTCTGTCTTTCTGGCTTTTCTTGAAGATCCCATCTTGAACTCTTCGGTATAAGAATCCCCAGGAAGTCTTTGCTTGGTTGTCTGTCCTTTTTTAGGCTGATCCCTGGATCAAGTTTTTCTTTCTGGTTTCATGCCCAGGAAGAGTGTGGGTTTGTTTTGTCCCCAGTAGTCTATCTCTCCGGATTTTTTCCCCAGTGGAGATTGTTTTTTGATTTTTCCCCGGTGTTTCTTTGGAGTCTCCCCAGTGAGTCTCTTTCGCTGCTTAGCCTGTATCCCCAGTGAGTTTTTCTCATGGATACTAGATTTTGTCTTTCCCCGGTGAAGCTTATCTTGTGTGTTTGCTTCCTGTTGTCCCTGGTGTCTGGTCTGTCTGCATCTTTGCACCATTTTGGCATCATATCATCATTTTAGAAGTTCATGGTATGTCAGCATTTGCATGTATGTCGCTTGTCCTTAGCATTTGCATTCCATCTAAGGGCAAAATTTTCGGTCTGCTATATTTGAATACCTTTCACCTTGATGCCCCCGGAATCTCCGTTCCTCGTGCCATTCGGTAAAGCTATTTAAATAGGGGCAACTGTTGTACCCCAAATTTTTACCCTTAGATGTCATCTTCATTTGTGCATCTTAGGTCAATCATCTCTGCATTGTTTGAACTAACCCATGTCTTGTAGTTTGTTTCTTTGTGTTCAAATTAGGTTTGCATATCACCATGAAGCTCCACAAGTTGTTTTGAAGCAAGTCAAGTCAACAAAAGATCTCCAGAGCAAGAACTGTGGAATTAGGGTTTTGCTCTGAAGAAATCACTGAGAATTTGGCTCTATCAAGTCAAGATTCGTGTGGTTCACTTACCACTTAAGGTTATCTACATCCAAGAGACATCATTCAACAGGAATCGAAGATCTATTGGTCCTCAACAAGAGAAGTTTGAGCCTCAGCCTCACTATACCTCCAAATTAGGGTTTCTGTGACACCTATCAGTCAATGACTTTGATTTTCATCAAGATGAGCTCCTAAACCCTAATTCTTGGTTATTTGGGTTTATCAACATCCTCAAGAGTCTCCTAATACCTTTAGATGAGAAGGAAGAAGCAAGTTTACAAGATCTGACCTCAGTGCATTCACAGTCAAAATTAGGTTTTTGACTGAAGCCCTAATCCTTGGGAATTTTGGTTCAAATGGAGTGTCAATGGTTCTAATCATCATAGAATGTCTCATGAGGTATTCAAAGTATCAAGATCAAGTTTCATGAGGTTTCTTACAAGAGAAGTAGGGTTTTGCTCATGAAAGTATTCATATGTGAGATTTTCCCTCTAATAGCACAATTTGAAATGACCATAACTCCTAAACCACACACTCAAATTGAGTGACTCAAAGCTCATTGGAAAGCTCTTTTCAAGATATTCAATTTGTTCCATATGACTTTTCATCTAAAAATGCTTGGTTTTTGAGTTATGAAGCTTGCAAGATAATCTGACCCAACACTTAGAGAAATTTCAACACTTTTCTTCACAGTTTTTCTCTAACTTTGACCTCATTTTTCACCCATTTCCACTTGGATTCAAGACTTAGGTCCCAAATGAAAGTTTTAGAGCATGATGAGAGCTTTCCAACCATATGTGGAACATCTCATTTGGATGATCCAATCTCAAGTTATGGTGTTTTAAAGTTAGGTGTTTCAAATTGTGAAAACTCTATAACTTAGAATTTTTCTAAGTTTCTTTTTGGACAGCCTGGTTCACATGAGTTCATGACAATTTTTCTCATAATTACAAGCCTTATCTCAAGTTGTTCTCCACATGAAACTTGTTCTATCAAATGCCTATTTTGCAACGGATCAAAAATCTAACAAGTTGGATCACTAGTCATCAAGATATTGTGCTCTAAAGTGACTATGTTGCATGATATTCTATACTTAAAGAAATTCTGGTTTTGTTCTTTTGTGATCACACATCTTGTCACAATTTTCTCACATGTTTCTGGCCTTTATTCCAACTTTTCAACAACATCAAAGTTACTCTACTCCATGCCAACTTTCCAAGGTATCAAGAACCAACTCATTTGGTTTGTTAAACTTGACAATATCATGTGACAAACCTTTTAATGTAGTTTCATTACCCAAACCACATTTCACTTTGAACTAAATCCTAACCAAATCCAAAGTACACTACTCTGATTTCATTGCCATCAGTTTCCAACACTTTGTGCCACCAAAACTGTGAAAGCAACTGTCCAAGTACATGTATTTTGTACCTTGTAAGCTGGCATCCAAAAGTAATAACTATGGACTGTTGTGTCCACACCTTAAAACGATGGTTTATAATCTTTATTCTACTGACTTAAGACTTTAAACAAGCAACAAAAAGCTCACTTGGCTCAAGATAAATCTCAGGGTATGGTGTGCAAAGATTTGAACTTAGGATCTTTCTCTCTTAAATAAAGCCCTTACCCACTGAGTTTGGAGGTCATTAACCATGCTGCTGCTACTATAAAAAGAGGCTGGCTTTCACTTCTCAGAACGGCAAGATAATATGAGAACACACGAGCAACTTGTGAGTTTGTCGTAGCAACCAACAAAAAGAGAAAGAGCTGAGCACTTTACTCAGAGGTCTTGCAGATCATCATCAGCCAAAGGGAGAGGATGGATTTCTAAAGCTCTAAAGTGAAGAAGTAGTGGTCTGTCACCACATGGTAAGCATCTACCATGTCTCTACGTCTTCATGGTTCCATATACAACCATTTTGGAATGATACCATGTGTCTATGTTATGCATCCATGATAGTTTTGAATGTTGACATGATTAAGACATTTGAGTTTGCATTGTGTATCGTTGTTCAGTTAGCTTGTGTCAGTTTGGACACACGACTTTCGCATCTGTTTTATCCATGTTCAAGTTTCTATTTTGAGTTATAAAGGGTTTAACGTTATTCTACCCTCTGAGCACTACGATTTGGTGTGTCGTTTCATGGAATTTAGTGGAGATTTGAGGATGAAACTGTTTGAACAAGATGAGGGTTTGCCATACTTTCTTCTGGTTTTTCCACGATAATTGTAGTCTGTTTCTTCACGTTGCATGAAGAACAAGAAGAGGTGGCAGCGTGGGATTGGTTTAGGTTATATTTTTGTTGTTTTGTGACTTAAAAGGCATGTGACCGGTTGATTTAAGTGTTACACATTTTATACACGCTACATTTTATTTTCACTTTGCTGATGTTATTTCTTTTTTGGACCGTGGGCCTTCACATTTCGCTAATTACACCCCTGGTCAGAAGCCCATGCGTGCAACAAACTGTCCCTTAGTTCATTCTCAGATTGCTTATGCACCCCCTGCGTGGGTTTTATTTCTTTTTATTTTATTTTCTATTTTCAAATATTTTCATTTCAAATCTTTTTTAAAACTTTTTGATTTTATTTATTTTATTTAAAACTTTTTCTTTATTTCAAAAACTCCAAAAATATTTTAATCTTTATGTAATTTTACTTATCAATTTATTTCTTAATTGTTTATTTAAGTTTAATTACTAATGTGTGAATTTTAAATCACCCATCTTTGGATTAATTGTCAACTTTATTTATGAGTCATCTTTGTTGATCATTTGAGTGTTTATTCACTAATTATTGTTTAAGTCTTGAACAAAGTTATCCTATGTTTGACTTATCATATGTTTGACTTTGATGTGAACTTTGTTCTTCTTTAAATATCATCTTAGATTAATATCATGTTTCTTTATCTTGTGATTGTTTCTTGTGATTGTCTTCCTTAAGATTAATACATATTGAGTTGTCTTTGTTTACATGTCTCTATGATGTTCATGTCCATCTTATCCATGCTTTATTATGAAATACTCATGCTATTGTTGTTATCTTATTAATCTTTATCAATATCTCTTGTTATCATATCCTACAACTGTTATTATCCCCATTCTAAAGGAAGGTGATTAATGTTGACTCTTAAAGTCATAGCCCCCACCTTAACTTAGTAGCCTCATAAGAGCTAAACCTTATTTCTTGGCCTCCTCTGAGCCATGGAATCATAACTAGCCTTAGGAAAGAGTTTTACACTCTGTGTGATATTCATCCTAATGGATACTCACTTTCCCTCTTTAACTTTAAAACATAACATAGGACCATTATAACTAGACTTAGAGAGTTCTTATACTCTACAATGAGTTCGCACTCATTTCCCCTCTGAATATTGACCACAGTCAATCATTCAGTAGAAGTAGAACTACGCATACTCTGATTCTATACCCGAGGATACGTAGGCGCAAAGTGCGATGCTTTGTCGAGTATACTTAGATACTAACCCCTAGGGTTTCAACCTTTAGCATAGAACCCTTAGCAGACATAACATAACACAAACATTAGCAAGAGGCTCCTGTAGAGTACTACAGACATTTAGGGTGCTAATACCTTCCCTAGGCGTAACCAAACCCCGAACCTTAGATCTTCCCCCCTTAGGTTTTTCTAACGATCTTGAACCTTTCCTTTGGATAAATCAAAGTCGGTTGTAAAAGAAATATGATGCAAGTTAATTAATAGCTTCTTATCCGATTTTCACCGCAACAGGGATATCATTATGCAAAGCCTAAGAGGAGGCTAAAAGTTTGACTTTTCCGGGGAAAATGTTCTATTTGTCTTGTACAAATCCCAAGATTGAGGCTAAACGAAATTTTGACTCCACCGGGGAGGTTTGTATGTGTCTTGTACAAAGCCCAAGATAGAGGCTAAAAAGAAGACTGGCTCTGCGGGAAAGAAATCTTTATATGTCTTGTACAAAGCCCAAGATTGAGGCTAAAAGAGACTTTACTGACTCGACTGAGGATATTTTATGTGTCTTGTACAAAGCCCAAGACGGAGGCTAACAGGATTTGACTATGCTGGAGAGTATTATCTGTCTTGTACAAAGCCCAAGATGGAGGCGGAAAAGAGTTTGACTCTGCTTAGGAATTTATTTCTCGAAGCCTAAAAGAAGGCTTGAAGGATAGACTCTGCTGGGAAAGATGTTTGTCCCAATCTTTAAGAGAAGTTTATGAAAATTTATGTCTCGTACGAAGCTCGAGATGGAGGCTAAAAGGGTTTTGACTCAACAAGAGAGTGCTAAAAGGTGATTGACTCAACAAGAGAGTCTGAAAAGTGATTGACTCAACAAGAGAGTCTGAAAAGTGATTAACTCAACAAGAGAGTCTGAAAAGGTTAGCTCCGCTGGGGAGAATCACTGTACAAAGCCCAAGAGGAGGCTAACTTTGCTGAGGAAAGATCATTATACAAAGCCTAAGAGGAGGCTATCTTCTGTTGGGGATTATTGAGATCCCGAGGTAGGTCCAAATGGGGAATCAACTCTTGCTGAGGGTTACAGAAGAGTTGAGATATCAGAGGCCTTGAGGTTCTGATTTGAGATTTTTATGAGAGTGACTGGGTTTTAGCTCTGCTGAAGATTCATCCAGAGTGATCGAGGTTTCTCCTATGTTTGTAGGGAACTTGAGAATGTCTTTGAGACTCAAGGGGATTAGACACTCCAAGTCTACTAGTGTGGAAGAGTTTTATCTTTTGTATGATGCCCAAGAGGAGGCACGGGTACTTAAGGGATGAGAATCAACCCTAGATTCGAGGTTTGACAATGGAATGACTGCTCTAGGAAACGAAGACTAAGTTCTGTCGCATACCTTTAAGAGGTCTTCAGGGTCCTTGTATTAAGCCCAAGAGAAGGCATGAGAACTTCTAAGAAGCCAGAGGTTCCTTGTACAAAGCCCAAGAGGAGGCGGGGATGCTTTTAGGAAGCCTGTGGGTCCCAAACCAAGAAAAGTTCAAGAAATGCTATTCACCGAGAATATATCATTTAGTGAAAGTTCTGAGGTTTGAAGAAACTCAAGAGATGCTATTCACCGAGAATAGATCAACTCTGGGGTGTAGAATTTCTTTGACAATTTCTAGGGGTGACAGTCTGAGAAAAGGTTCACGAAGAATACTGCCTTTCTCTTTGTTTCGTATTGTTTAAGCCCAAGAGAAGGCAATGGTAACTATAACCAGATTGTGCTTATTCATCAATGTTATATGTAGTAAAGTAATTAATACTAGAAATTTAGATGAACTGGAACATGAGGATGCAGTTATCTTGTGTCAATTAGAGATGTATTTTCCTCTATCATTTTTTTAACATTATGGTTCACTTAGTTGTTCATCTAGTAAGGGATTTTAGTTTTTGTGGTCCAATTTATTTAAGGAGGATGTATCTGGTAGAGCGATACATGAAGATATTTAAAAGGTATACAAAGAATTATAACCGCCCGAAAGCTTCGATCTTTAAACAGTATGTCACAGAAGAAGCTATTGAGTTTTGTATAAACTATTTGTCAGAAGAAAACTCTATAGGAATTTCTGAGTCTCGTCATGATGATATGGAGGCAGAGGTACTCAAGGTTTAAATGTTAAGATAATGGACCAAGATGTAGTTAATCAAGCACATTTGTATATATTGAATATCTTTGATGAATTTTGACCTTACTTATTGTAGCGTGCGATTTTTTTCGGTGACGCGACCACCTTATCGCCATGGGTTTCTCCTCACCATAATGGTAGGAGTGGGGTGCTACTTTTTGATTTCTTATTTATCCTGTGAAGCTGGAATGGAAAGGGAAGCTATCTAAAACTAACCTTGCGCGCAAATGTTTAACTGAACAAACGCAAAGAGAGATTCGGGGATTTCGGGGTCAGGTTATACAATGGGGAGTTGTCAATTACCCATCCTATATGTGGTTATCCACAGGTTGTTAGCAATTTTCCTTACTGCTTTCTACTTACTGGTGTTTGTTTGTTGTGGGTTGGGAAAGTTTCTCCTTTGGGGAGTGTTTTAGAGAGAGAGTTTTTGTTTGATTTCGGGCTTGCCGATGTTTTTTGATGAGTGAAGGTACTGGACCTAAAGCTTTGTTTGGTGTGTAAAGGTACTGGACCTAGAGTTTTTTATTGGTGTGTGAAGGTACTGGACCTAGAGTTTTTTATTGGTGTGCTCGCTAAGATTTCGCAATCTTATGCCTACGTATTCCCATTAAAGAAAAAAAAGGGAAATCAGAGCAATCGTAGTTCCTCCTATTCTATGGGAGGAAAAGATGTTTTGGTGTCTTGTTTAAAGCCCAAGATTGAAGCTAAAAGGTTTATTTGTGTCTTGTTCAAATCCCAAGATTGAAGCTAAAAGGTTATTGAGAGAGAATTTGTCATCTCTAAAGGAAGACATCTCGTCTGTTTA
Organism: Lathyrus tuberosus; assembly: GCA_022829125.1. Classification (NCBI taxonomy): domain Eukaryota; kingdom Viridiplantae; phylum Streptophyta; class Magnoliopsida; order Fabales; family Fabaceae; genus Lathyrus; species Lathyrus tuberosus. The sequence continues at coordinate 1,412,375 of JALAZF010000280.1, forward strand.
TCGCAATTATTGGTTAACTGATTATAAAGGAGAATTACTTTACTGGGATATGTGAATCCAGTAATTCCATAATTTCCTTTATAGGGATTTGTCCTGAAGGAGAAAACTTTAACTCGGTGTAGAGAAATGACATTTTCCCTTAGGAGTCTTCCATACTAAGAGAGGGACAGTGGCGTGGGTGTAAATAATCCAGAGGCTTGCCACTTATAGCAATTAGATGAAAGAGGAAGATTTACCAGGGTAAAAGATGGACTACAGCTTGGATATTTGAATCAACAGGTGCGCCACTTATAGCAGTTGTCTGGAATTAAGGTTTGTTTTGATTTTCTATTTTGATATGTGATATACAGAGAAATGTCTTCCTACAGAGAGTTTTTGATTTCCTATGAGGGGATGGTGGTTTTTGTATGTGCCTTGATCAAAGCCCAAGGTTGAAGCTAAGAGATTGATTGACTCCACTGGGGAGTTCCTTATACAAAGCCTAAGAGGAGGCTAGAAAAGGCTGACTCAACGAGAGAGTGTTTATCTGTCTTGTACAAAGCCCAAGATTGAGTCTAAAAGAGAATTGACTCTTTTGGGGATATTATTATACAAAGCCTAAGAGGAGGCTAAAAGTTAACTTTTCTGGGGAAAGATTTTGTTTGTCTTGTACAAAGCCCAAGATTGAGGCTAAAAGGGGAAACTGACTCTACTGGTGAGAGTTTTTATCTGTCTTGTACAAAGCCCAAGATTGTGGCTAAAAAGAGATTGACCCTGCTGGAGAGATTTATATGTGTCTTGTACAAAGCCCAAGATTGAGGCTGAAGGATATTTATGGGTGTCTTGTACAAAGCCCAAGATTGAGGCTGAAGGATATTTATGGGTGTCTTGTACAAAGCCCAAGATTGAGGCTGAAAAGAGGATCAACTCCTGTTTAGGGATATTAATTCTCAAAGCCTAAAAGAAGGCAGGGAGGAATTGACTCCGCTGGGGAAGATATTTATCCAGAGCTTAAGAGAAGGTTATGAAGATTTTGACTTTGTTGGAGAAAGTTTATATATGTCTTGTACAAAGTCCAAGATTGAGGCTAAAAAGAATGACTCAACAAGAAAGCGTTTATGTTTTGTACCATTGACTCAACAAGAGAGTGTGGAAAGGTGATTGACTCAACAAGAGAGTACTTTGTTTGTCTTGTATAAAGCCCAAGATTGAGGCTGAAAAGGGTTAACTCAACAAGAGAGTGTTTTAAGAAAGAAGATGGACTCAACAAAAGGGTGCTTTTGGGGCTAATTCTCTGCTGAGGAAAAATCATTATACAAAGCCTAAGAGGAGGTTGGCTTCTGCTGAGGATTATTGAGATCCAGAGGCAGGTCCAAGTCGGGGGATCAACTCTTGCTGAGGGTTACAGAAGAGTTGAGGTATCAGATGCCTTGAGGTTCTGATTTAGGATAATGTTATACTGATGATAAGCTGACCCTGGCTGGGGAAATTTAAAGTGAGAGTTTAAAGATTGAGTTTTGAAAACCTATAGAGGTTTTAACTCTACCGGAGATTGATAGAATAATCAGGGTTTTTTTCCTGTGTGTTGTAGGGAACTTGAGAATGTCTTTGAGATCCAAGAGGAGATTAGACTGTCCAAGTCTATTGATATGGAAGAGTTTATCTTTGTATGATGCCCAAGAGAAGGCTGATGCTTTAAGGGATGATAATCAACCCTTAATTGGTCTGAGGTTTTGACTCTTTGGAAAGACTGCTCTAACAAAAGATGACAAAGTTCTGTCCTATACCTTTACGAGGTCTTCAAGGTCCTTGTATTAAGCCCAAGAGAAGGCATGAGAACTTCTAAGAAGCCGGAGGGTCCTTGTACAAAGCCCAAGAGGAGGCGGGGATGCTTTTAGGAAGCTTGTGGGTCCAAACCTAAGAAGAGTTCAAGAAAAGTTTCACCGGGAATAATCTTTTCTTTAGTGAACAGTTCTAGGGTTTGAAGAAATTCATGAGAGGTTTCACCGGGAATTAATCCTCTCTAGGGGAAATGAATTTCTTTGACAATTTTATAATAGTGGCAGTCTGAGAAAAATTTCCCCGGGAATAATGCCTTTCTCTTTGTTCCATATTGTATAAGCCCAACAGAAGGCAAGATTGTATCTGGAATTCCTATGGGGAACTAATTTGGACTGTTTAAAAGAGTGACCACTGGCTTTATCTAATCCTAGACCTAATTGCCGGGGTAAACTCTAAACAGATAATATACAGGCATATATATACAAATGAAATATATACTGTATGTAAAAGAGGGTAGGAGGACTTACAGGTGAGCAATCTTCCAGCACAAACAAATATATATATATATATATATATATATATATATATATATATATATCTGTGTGTGTGTGTGTGTGTTTGTGTGAAAGTATCTAAAAGAAAGCTAATAAAACTTACAGGTGAGCAAGCTTCCATTGTAACAGCTGTATGGTTAGTTGTTCAAGAAATTAAAGAAAATTTTGATTACAACTATGAATTTTAACCTAAATCAAAAAGGAAAGTTGTTTTTGAAAAGAAGATTGTGACTTATACTCAAGGAGAGGCCCATGGAATGACAGCGATTGCACCGTCGTTTTTGAAAACTGTACAGGGGCTTATACAATGAATGAGGCCCAAAATTATTTATGTACAAAAGAGAGTTGGGTCTTACACTCTATTAGAGGCCCAAAGTGTATTTAAAAAAGAAATATGAGACTTACAACACAAAGGGGAGGCCCAGATGAAAAAACAACGACTACACCGTTATTTTAAAGATCGTATTGGGACTTATACAATGACTGAGACCCAAAAAGGTTTATGTACAAAGAGATGGGTCTTACACTCTATTAAGAGGCCCAAACTGTTTGAAAAAGAAAAGAAATGGGACTTACAACACAAGGGTGAGGCCCAAATGATTTTTGTTTAAAAAGGCGACGATCGCGCCGTGGTTTTAGAAACACAGTGGGACTTATACAACGACTGAGGCCCAAAAAGGTTTCCTATTTACAAGGGATGGGTCTTACACTCTATTAGAGGCCTGTAGTGTTTTGAAAAAGATTTTTGAGGGTGAAAATCAACAAAACCCTAATTTGTTTTCAAAAATATATTTTAATTGAATAAAAATTCAATTAAAATGATCAAAATTATTAAACATGTGTGAAAAACAAGTTGTGATCTTGGGTTAATGTTTGAAAAATCATGTTTTATTCATAAATGATTTGAAAACCATTTGAAGTTGAAAAATCAAGAGAAAGAAATATTTTTAAATGTTTAAAAACAAATAAAACATAATTCTTTACAAAAATACTAAATATATGAAATAAATAATATTTTTGTGAAATTTTTGTATAATAAAATATTTTAACATTTTTGTGACTTTTTGCAAAAAGAACCAATAAAAAATGATAAAAAATGGATGAGAAATTAATTTTTGAAGTTATTCAAAAGATGGTGAAAAAGTGACAAGAAAACAAGTGGTAAAAAATTAGAAATGGTCCCCCCAAGGCTTGAACTCACGCCCTTGGGGTGGAGAGTTTAAAATTCTACCATCTGAGTCATGTGCGTGTGGTGATAGAGAATGAGATCAATGAATAATATGTGAAGAAATCCTTTGAAAATGGTTAAAAAATAAAATCAAAAGGTCTGGGGCGAGGGGGATTCGAACCCCAAACCTCTTGCTCGCTCACACACACACAAATACTAGTGTTTCCACTAGGGCGCAATGCCAATTCAGTTATATGGTGGCAACTGAATAATATATACTAAAACTGGTTGGATTTCTGAAGAATGGCGTCATGGCCATCTTCTTCCTTGGGAAAGATACGTGAAGCCTCCTATCTCGCTCATTTCTCAACCATTTCACACGATCTAAATATGAAAATCGTGCGTTTTTAAACAAGGAACACAATGGAAATATTCAATTTTGTTTAAATTGAGTGAATCAAAAGATATTACATTCGGACCAGATGAACCCTAAAAATGGCAAGAGCTTAATGAAATCACATACACGAACTATAAACATTAATTGATTGAGGGTAAATGATCTACAAACATTCAGAAACACAATGGTAATTGGAAAATATGTTTATGATTCATGATTCATTGAATTTGAAAGTTTGAGGCTTACCTCTGCAAGAAGGGTTCAATTTCAATGGTAGAGGTGTTACAGAAGTGAAACAATGATCTGGATAGCTTTCTTAGGCCTCAAGGATTGTGTTTGAATAATTGGAAAGACTTGAATCCCTCTGAATGTAGTAGCTCGAATCCAACTGCAACTTGATCAAGTGAACTATGGAGATGATGATTTGGATTTACAAATGTGATTTAGAGGTTTAGATCACTTCTATATGATGTATATGAGGTGTGTGAACCATTGGTTTGAGTTGCATTGGTCTCCAACTCAAAACCCGATAGTGCGTTCTCAAGAAAAATGAAATTTTGTGTGTAAGAAAGAAATGAGAGAAAGCAATGTGGTGAGTTTCTTTGGTGTGTCTTGAATGATCAGTTAGAAACTCTTTTTATAGAAGAAGAGTTGTACTGAAGTGGTTCTCTTGAAGCTCAAAGGATAAGAACTTGGTTCAATGGTCTTTGCTAGTTATAATAGCTTCTTACACAAGGCATTTATGACTGCTCCAAATAGCTCATCTATGTCTTGACCAATTCCACATTCTGCAGTCCTTTTATATGTTGTTTATTAGAGCATCTTGACTACAAGTGATCAGAATCTTGAATGTGCACTATTTCACATAATTGCATTTTGAATTCCAAGCCTTTGTTCAACTATTCACCAAGCCAAAGGATGAGCTTTGAAGCATCTTGGCCTAATTTTGCAGGTTGGATCAGATAGATCATGACCATATTGAATGAATTTGGCATAGTGATCATTGTCTTTGACTCAGAAATCGTGGCTAGCAAGCAATGCACAAAACTGTCTTGCAAGATAGTTTGCAGCAAGGCATGTTGCAGCAGCCATAACCTTTAGCTCAAGTGGAGTTTTCTCATGCTTTTGGGCTCATTGGAAAGCTTGCATATACCTCTCCAACTTTGATGTCCACCAATGGACCTGATTTAGTTTGCATCAAGGTGAAAAATTCCTTGGAAGTTTGATGTGTCATGCTGAAATTACAAGGCAGAATTTTCACTAAGTGTTTTTGACATATTTTGGTTTTTTCACCACTTTGATCCACTCCTAACTAAAAATCCATGAATAATTTGAGCTTGATGTAGTTGAAGCTTTTGTAGAATGTAGGAAGACCTATAAATCAGGCTTTGGATCACCCAAAATGGCTGCCTAGATCAAAAGTTATGGTCCTTGGAAGTTGGCACCAAAACCATCCAAACTTAGTAACTTAGAAAAAATTTCAATTTTTCAAGATTACCCCTTTTACAAGTTATCTTGGTTTCTTGATCAATTCTTGTTCAAATGACATTATAAGTCATATTTTATGAAATATGAGTCATAAGAATCATTTTTGCCAAAAAATTCATGTTTTGACTTTTGGCCCCGGAGCGGTTCGGCACGTAAAAACCCTAATTCCCGACTTTTGGGGAATGCATCCTCTGAGGGTAATTTAGCTTTGCAAATGGATTCTTAGGGTTATTTTGAGCATGTTGAGTCACATGTTGAAGTTTTGGCTCATCCCCTTGTGAAAATCTCACTCTGGAGGTCCCGGTCGTCCAAAACCTTAATTTAGCGATGTCGGGTGTTTCGAGGCTCAAACCACTTGGAATGTGGCAACTATGTGCTTGATTCTTGATATGAGAGTCCTGTTGATCCTTTATGGGTGTTTTAGAGGTTAGACAAGTTGAAGATCATGTCAATTTTTTATTGATCCTTTGTCTAAAAGCTTTGAGAGGGCTTGAAACCCTAATTCTCGAATGTAGTGAAAGCTCAACAATCCTTGAGGAGATTGATGAGGCATGATGGCACATCCATATTATGGTGATGATCTACACAATGATGGGAAATCTTGGTGGTCAAGACTTGGGGTATGACACTTATTCACTCACAAAAGTCTTATCAAGGAAAATTTCCCTTGAATGAGTGAAAAATGGATGTTAATAGAGCATATCAAAACTTTCACGACTTGGTTTAATGAAAGGGTTTCTAAAATAGTAGTGCATTAGAGAAAATTAAATGGATATCATATATGCCTAAGTTTAATGTGATAACTTAAAGTGCATACAATATTACTAAATATTCATTCTATACAAAATCAAAGGATGGTCGTAGTACCATGCAAAATAGTGGGGTTATGATTAAAGATGAGTTCATGTACTTCTCTTGTTCCAAAGATAACAAACATGTATTATAGCATCCAGAGTATACTTTGTAGTTATTTAAGAGATTTTGGAGATTGATTATTTTACTTTAAAGCGCCTTTACTTAAGTGCAAGTGGATTGACAGTAATACTGGTGTATAAACTAATGAATTAGGATTCACATGGGTTGATCTTTGAAAGTCATCTTATATGAGCAAACCATTCATCATGGAATCCCAAGAAAAACATCTTTTTTTATGTCACTGATCCTTCTAACACAAGATGGTAAATTTTTCTACAAGGAAAACATATTCCCGATAGTGATGAAAATCAAGATTTAAAATTTGAGATTTCTTCTTTTGCAACACATGTACGTCACTCATCTGAATAAAATGATTCAGATGATGTACATGTTATTTGCCATGATCATCAAGAGGGGATATGAAAAAACTAGTAAGTAAATGCTTTATATCACTTAGTAATATATATTTATTCATTTTACTTTTTGGTTATTTGTACAAATACTTATTTTTTCCAACATGTAGAGATGTCGAAGGATACCATATGTTGCATGGTTTTAGAAGTAAAAGTCAGAAAATTCAAAATCTCTAAACTAAATGTTATATGATGCATGTTATTGATATTGAAGTTTGAAGTTGTTTTTGAAGATTGAATTTTGAATGTTTTTATCGTTGTTGAGATCAATGGTTTAAAATTTTAATGTTGTTTTTGTTGATTATTCTAATTGATTTCAAGTGTTGTTCAAATTATAGGTGCTCAACAACCGGTTACAAATCACATAAGATAACTTTTGGATTGCATACAAGAATTTTCATTTTGATTATTACTTTTGTTGGTTAATCATTTGTTTTAGTTTTGTTGTCACATTATAAGGTGTCACTACTACAAAATATACCTTTCTTAACACCAATTTTACAACGGCCATAGTGTTAACCGTGGTAATAGTTTATTTTTGGGCACTTTTTTAGGTATTTACTAGAGGATATGTCACAACAGTCAAATGAAGCAATTGTGGTGAAAAGGTACACGGGGTGAAATGGTTCGAATCCCATCACCTACAATTAGCCATTTATTGTGATAAAAATGTTATTGACCTTGTATATCACCACGATTTTTATTAACAACCGCGATGAAAGGTGAACTTTATTTATATATAAGCAAAGTTATCTATCATTTCAGTACATAACAGCCATCTCTCTCAAAACAAAACCCTAACAACTCTTTCACTCGCCTCTCTCAAAACAAAACCCTAACAACTCTCTCACTCGTCTCTCTCATATGGAAACCCCAAAACGAAACCATAACAACAAATCTTAGCCAATGGATATTTACAGGTTTGTTTTCTCTATAGTTTTTTTTTAAAAATTTGTTTCAATAGCTTATTTCATGATGTTTGAACTTCCTTCTTGTTTTGACTTGTAGGTATGGATGCTTCTTTCAATAAAGAGGACGAAGATAAATTTAGCCTTACAAACTTGTGTCAAAGATCCAGAATGACATCCATTCAAGATATACACAAGTTTTCAGGTCTAAATTTATCTTCATCCTTATTTAATTGACAACACACCTTTATGGGACATGCATGGTATGTTTCTGAAGCATTTTATGACTTGATATGTTTGTTGTATCATTTTTGTTGCTTATGGTTTGTTGTAAATGAATGTTTTTTATGAATGTCATTGTTAATGTTTATTTAAAAGATGAGTTTATTATATATTATGTGGTTTGAGTGTTTTTCCAATCCCTTACCGAATATATAACTTTCCAAACTGTATTAGAAAATTATGACATGATAGATAAAATTGTATTAGAAAATAAGTTCAAGTTCAATTCTTGACAAGAATTCTTCACACTGTTAACTGCATGTTGTTCTTTGACCGTGAGAACTTGGTTTAATGATCGTAGATCTTCAACCACCCCTCTCTCCACCTCTAATTTTGTTTGCAAAGTAAATAATATTTTGCAAAAATAATTAGAGGTGAAGACAGGGGCAGTTGAACAACTAGGATCATTAAACCAAGTTCTTATTGTCAAAGAACAAAACACAGATAAGGACTTGAAGAACTCTTGTCAAGCATTGAATGTGAACTTATTCTTCTAATATAACTTAATTTGTCATATTATAATGTTCTAGTGCAAATTGAAAGGTTATATGTTTAGTGAGCGTTGGCGAAATAAGCATTCCACATACTTTATAATAAACTCAAGTCTATATTTAATCACAGTTGTTTAGAACAACCGTGATTAAATATGTTGCATTAAATAATATCACAAAGATTATTTAATGTAACCGTTATGGCAGGTAGTGCGCTACATAGATACATTCATGGTTGCACGACCGTGGTGGAAATCATCATACATACAATCACACCTTACCTCACAACGGTTGGACCGGTGTGGTGGTATCCCTTTTTCAACTGTTGTGATATGTGTTTTTTGTAATAGTGAGTGTGCCATTTTGGCTTTGCATTGGTGTAAACAATGAATACTTTTGGTACAATGTTTATGTCTGTGAAATGGGCAAAAGGTACAATGTTTCTATTTCAGAAATGGTAAAAAAAGGTTCTTTAATACAAGTTAAACTAAAATTATAGGAAAATAATTAATATTACTTTATTACCTCTAGTTAGTATTATAAACCAATGTAATAATACTGCCATATTAACTAGGTTTTTCTTATAACAGAGATAAAATGTGGGACGTGTCATCCAATTTTAAAAATAATACAAATGCAGTTGTTAGGGATTGAACTCATAACCATTAAGTCTTTCCTCTCAAAGGATCCTCAATCAAGGTAAAAAAAAATGGAGCACATTTCATGTGACCCTTCGCTACCTCACATCCGAAACCGAGGTTAACCCCCATTTTCTAACCGAGGTAAAAAGGTTTTTTTTGTTGTAGTGTCATCTTTCTTTTTCTTTTAGTGGTGGATGTGCTTAGTGCTTCTCTTAAAAAGACAGTCTCAGTTGGTGTGTTTGAAAAATTCAAGGTAGGTACATATGGGTTGGAGGTTTCTCATCTCTAGTATGGTGATGATATGGTGTTGATGTGGTGTCCTCTATTGATAATATTTTAACCATCAAGGTTTTTTTTAGAAGTTTGGAGCTTTCCTCGGGTATCAAAGTGAACTTTTCCAAGAGCTCCCTTTTTGGGGTAAATTGGGGAAGGCCTTTCCTGGATTTGGTAGAGGCCTTTTTAAGATGGGGTCTCTCTCCTTTAAGTAAATTGGACTTCCAATGGGTGAGATCCCAAAGAAAGAAGGGATTGTGCCCCACTTGTTAACATTGTTACTAAGAAGTTGGCTTCTTGGAGAAATATATTTTTTTATTTAGGAGTCAAAGTGGTTATGTTGAACTCGCTGTTGAATTCAATTCTTGTGTTCTTTATGTCTTTTATTAGATTCCATTTTTGGTTTGGAAGGAGTTGGTTGGTTTGGAAAGGTGTTTTCTTTGGAATTTCTCTAAAGAAGGTGTCAAGTTCAAATGTGTTAAGTGGGAGAATTTGTTTAGAGCCAAAAGGTCAGGTGGATTAGGGTGAAGGATCTTAGACTTTTAAATTTTCCCATATTAAGTAACTGGAGGTGGAGGATTCTTTTGGATTTGACTTTGCTCTAGAGATACATAAGCAAGGCTAGATATAGAGCTCAGGGGTTTGGTTCCCTTTTGGGAGGTAAGGAAGGTCGTCTTAGTAGGGTTTCTCATTGGAGAGTTGTTTCTATTTTGTAAACTCCACCGAATCAGGAGGTTAATAGGTTTTCCTCCTCTTGTGTGAGGTCAGTTGGGAATGTAAAGAAGACTAAGGCATGGCATGATATCTTGGTCAGGACTACCCCTTTGTGCATTTCTTTTGAAAGGTTTTTTCTTATCTTAAAGCATAAGTCTCAAGTTGTAAGGTTTTTGGGTGCTTAGGAAAGAGATGTTTAAGTTTGGCATTTTAGGTGAAGGAATACTTTCTGTGTCTAGTATGAAGAGCTCTTTGAGGCTTTTATTTCCATCATTCAAAGAGTTGTAAGACGTATTCGAGAAGATACTTTGGTTTGGAAGCCAGACCTGAATATGGGCTTTTCGGTCGATTCTACTTATGATAAGCTTTTGCCTTTGTTTGGTTTCAGAGAAGGTAGGTCTAAGAGGGTAGTGTTATGGTTTTCTAGGATTTGAAATATTTTGGTGCCTTCTAAATTTGTGGTGTTCTCTTGGTAGTTGATTCAAAATAAGTTGTCGACTAGACACAATCTTTTGAGGCATCATGCATTAGGTATAGTAACGAGGAGTGTCTTGTGTGTGTTAGGCACGTCGAGTCAGCATATCATCTTTTTGTTTTGTGTGAGGTTTCTTCTTCCATTTGGTAGAGAATTTTAAGTTGGTATACCCTATTTACCCCAACGCATAATTCATAAATAAATCAGAGATTTTTCAACTTATCACATAGGATGTCACACATACACAACAAACAACACCTGTTAATCATGTTACTTTATTTCACCTACAATGTTTACACGACATCCAAACTCATATGATATTTGCCTGGGATGTTTAGTGTTTAACATCCAAACTCGTATGATAAAAATTAGCAAAGGAACAGAGTTAAAAACAACACAATCAAACATATAACATTCACACCATTGGTCTCATAAACTCTACTTCAAATTTAAAAACATAAACAAGAGAGTTATATTGTTCAACTCTCAACAACATAAAATCATAACTCCAACAAATATTAACAAGTGAATAAACACGAACGATTCCCATCCCGATCTTACATGATCAGAGCATACCCTACTAAATAAGTGACAACTAATGGAAGTCACTTCAAGAGCTATCTTTTCACTTACTTCAGTCAAAGCTACTCTTGAGTATCGCACGATGCCCATGTAAAGGCAACATTCAAACAGAAGGGGTGAGAAATCACAAGAAATTATAAAAGGCATAACATAAAAGATAGATTGCACTCAAAATAGTCATTCACAACAACATATCATAATTCTCGCGCCCAAAATAAATCATCAACAACATTCAACAAGATCATCAACAACAAAACATACAAATGAAACAAGGATGCAATGTATTCAACAACCGACTCGAAAATGCATGTGGAACCAAAACATGAACTCTCATGGTTTGTTTTACTCCTTGATCCACCACCATAGGATCTGGTTCACTCTTGAACCGGAATACAACAAAAATCGTTACCGCCACCATAGATAACACTTCACTTATTCCACCATCATAGGAATTAGCCACTGGCACCCGAACCACCACAATAGGATTGAGGCCACAACATAAATAGAACCTTAGTTCCGACAACATGGATACATGACTCACAACATGCAACAACAACAACAACATCATTAACACATACACATCAGTCCACTCTTGACCGTATATGTCAACATCAACACCACGTCACTAACATAATTTCATCATGTTCATATCATCATCATAAAACTCCAACACAACAACATCAACACAATCATCTTATTAACATCATTATAGCAACACCGATATAACAACATTATTGTCACACAACAATTATTCATGTTTAATAAATTATTTATCATTGGCATATATTCATTATTCATCAATTACTACATCATACCGATTAAAATCATGATAAATCAGCAACTGGCATCAAAACAACATCATACAGCAGCTAATAGTAGCCAATAACCAACAAAACACGGAAAATTAATAGTTGCAACTTTCACATAAACAACTTCCATATAACAACTAAGGCATCTACAAAAATAAATGTATTACCAATTAATTCAATGTTAAATACATTATATTCATCCTCTAAATACATCACCAAGAGATAGTACTATGCGTTAGCTTTCCAACGCTTCGAACCGCTCGTCAAACGGAGTTACGGAGCTCTAGTTATGTCATTTTCAATTTACAAGTTTTCACGTAACAATGGTAACCGATTACTCTCAAACCCGTAACCGGATACGAGCTTGAAAACAACACATAAACCTATTTTTCAAGTGGTAACTAGTTACACTCAGTTCAGTAAAAAGTACCGATCTCAGAGTTTGAAACCCAACACTTATCCAATGATTAAAACATAAAATTTACGATTTATCACATATTGGCATCAATTCAATCATATAATTAATAAGTTTATCAATACCATAAACCTTCGAAACTCTCAACAATGGTGAAATTATCCCAACACTCAAAACAAAAAATACAGCCACACACTGTCCACGAAAATCATCAACAATCACAACATATAACATCAAGATATCTTAAAAATTCATAAATTAGTAAAATCCCAAATGCCCTATTGGAGTTTAAGGACTCTTCTACCCTACCCTTCATGCATATACCCTCATTATTGAAGCAATTTCCCACCCTTACCTGAATTCTAGAAAAAAATCCAAGCTTTTGGTTATGGTTTCTCCTTCCTAGAGCTTTCCATAAGTTTCTCTTACTTTTCTCTATTCTTGCGTCTTTTCCTCCAACTCCAAAAGTTTTACGTACTGTGAACTTTTTTCCTTACTTCTCTCATTATAAATCAAAAAATGAATTCTATCTTTCTAATATTCCACTAAGGCCAAACTTATTACTAACTTACATTATTTATTTTAATTCTCTACAATTCACACTTTCCACCCCAAAATCATTATTTTCCATTTAATTAAAATAACTTAAATAATCTACTATTCATTCAATTATTATTAAATAAATTCTAATTAATCTTAAATAGTCTTCATTCTCTCTAAAACCTCAATCTCAAAGTCATGCACCCTTATGACCCACCCTTAATTAATTACTGCTCACAACAAATCAAATGCATTTATATAAATTTAAATAATTATACCACACACCAAATAATTAAATAAAAAAATAAATATTATATTAAATACTTTAATCAAATTTTGGGGTTTTAGTCATGATTAATGTTCCGGACTGGGCCGGTGCCTGCCCATCCGTCGGGCAGGTCCAGCCCAATACTGGTGCGGCCCAATAAGGTCCACGCTCATTCGGTGTTGATCACGGCCAAACCTCTCCCATCGTCGGGCACGTCTTGGACATATACTGTCGAGCAGAGGCTTCGAGGCTAGGAGATCACCTCTCTTCTCAACCTCCACGTTCTCCTTCCCGCAAGGACACATCATCTTGTAACCTCCTACCTCCGAAGGAATCGATCTGCCCACCTTCCGGAGATCTCGGGACCGTTACCCCAGGGCGAAGACCATGTGCTGGTCTTCCCTACGCCACGTAAGCCCTGGCAGTTCCCTGGATTGGGCCTTGCAATCCAGCCCAGTGCAGGTAACCGTTGGCCCCGCGCTGGGGGCATCCTATAAATACCCTCTCATTTGAGAGGGCCAGGTTACGTTCATTCTAAATCTCACACCTATATTTTGTACTTGCTTACTCCCTTTTTCCTGACTTTGGCATCGGAGTACCTTGCAGGTACACCCCCCCCCCCCCCCCCGGCGCCGTTTCACCATAACCGAAGTTGCTGATCTCACGACGTTGCTGGGCACTGAATTCTTTCTGATCAGGTAAGATCAGTGGTGCCGTCTGTGGGAACCCTTGCTTCCCTGTTTACCTTATCGTAAAACCGAAGCAATCTCTACTCTTTTTCTGACAACCATGGCCAGCTCCCATCCTGGGAACAAGACTCCGGACACCGCCTTCATGCAGCTCAATAGCGGAAACCACTGCGAGGACAACGCGGCCATCCACGTCGAAGAAGGCGATGTAAGGGATGGGCAGATTGCCTCCACTTTCTCCGACGACCCGGCGTATGACACCGCCCAACAGGACAACCCGCCGGTTGTCTACCATCCAGTCGCTGCAACACCAAACGCTGATCTGGGCACGATGGCCCTGTTCTCCTTAATCAATCAGACCAACCAATTGATTGCCCATCAAAACGAGAGGATCAAAGCCCTCGAGAGGGGGCGACCACGACGCTCCTCCCCGCGAAGAAATTGTCACCCACCTTCTCCTCGCCGGTCCCCTTCCCCGCAAAGGACACCCCTGTCAGACTCTCACAGCGCTTCCCCGCAACCTGCGGGCCGCCGACTGAGCCTGGAACGAACCCATCCTGTGGTCACCCAGAAGAGCCCTCGCTCCCCTCCTCAGAAGAAGCCACGGAGCTCCCCGACCAAGAAGAGGAGCAAAGCTGACAGCGAAAAGTCGAAGAGCCGTTTCAGGATCTCTCCTTGACGATATGGAACTGGTCGAGGCCATCATTCCCCATCACGTCACTAGTCAGAAATGATGAGGACGACCAGACGACCCCTCTGTCCAGGGAGATTATAGACACCCCTATACCTGTAGGGATGGAAAAGCCTCCCTCCTTGGGGACCTTTGACGGGGCCGCCGACCCCGACGATCATGTCGATAGCTTCGAGGCTATGCTCGACTATAGGAATGTCCGAGGAGCTATTAAATGTAGGCTCTTCCTGACTACCCTCAGGAAAGGTGCCATTACTTGGTACAAAAGCCTCGCCCCAGAATCCATCACATCCTGAAAGCAACTGAACAAGCATTTTACTGCGTCTCGCCGCCATCCGAAGACATTGGCCTCTTTGGAAAGCATCCTCCAGGGGAGGAACAAATCTCTCAGAGACTACATCGAGAGATTCAACTGCGAGGCTATCGAGGTACCCGCTACCGACGACATGAAAAAATTCCTGATCGAGCGGGGACTGCGTCATGGGACCGAGTTCTCCAAATCTGTGGGCATCCATAGACCTCGCAACTTGGAGGACCTCCTCCACCGGGCACAGTCGTACATCGAGTTCGAGGACTCGGAGGCCGCCCACGTTTCCCAAGACTCACGACACCAAGAGGTCTCCCGCGGCCCTAGAGATGAAGACTCTGCTGCCCCCCGGTGCAGGTGAGAAAGGAGACGAGAAGGCCGTCCCACAGACTCTCGCGAGCCGAGAGGTCCGTCTGGCCGGTTCACGGAGTACACTCAACGCTCCCCGCGAGCGAATTCTCACCGAGTGCGCCAACTCGGAATTTCACAAAGGGGGTGTCCACTTTCCTAAGCCGACACCCCCCAAATCAAACACTGACAGATCCAAATACTGCAGGTTCCACCGGAGCCATGGACATGTCACTGAAGATTGTATCCACCTCTAGGATGCAATTGAGATCCTAATCAAGGAAGGGCATCTCGAGCAGTATACCAAGAGGAATGACACCCCACGTCCAGATGCCCGGGACACACAGAGCGTCGAGGAGACGACCCCTCCCTTCAGGGAAAACCGACTGTAAGTCACCCTCAGCATCACACGACCCAAGGACTTTTACGTCGCCGAGGGAATTGAGGACCCCGAGGCAGTTCGCAGCATGTGGGCGAGCTTCCCCCTGAAGAACCCGTCACTGCCCGCAGCACGTGGGAGAACTTCCCCATGGCGATGGTCATATCTGGCGGAGGCTTCGAGAAGGTCTCTGTCAGATCGATCAAGCAGAAATTTGATGAGCTGGAATCCGCGACCTCGGCGAAGACTACCACTTTCGAGAAGGTGCAAGGGAGATCAAACCCCATCACCTTCTACCTCGAGGAGCTGCCAGGCGGAGCGCCCAACGCTACCATCCCCCTCTTAATCTAGGCGCAGATGGCAAATTTTGACGTCTGCAAGATCCTAGTCGGCCAAGGGAGCTCTGTGGACATAATGTACGCCCACCTCTTCGAGACCCTCCAGCTCGACGAGAAGCATCTGACCCCTTACGTGGGCTCGGATCTACAAGGATTCAATGGCACCACCAACAGACCGTTGGGCTATGTTGAACTGATGGTCACTTTCGGGAGCGAGGACACTGCCCAACAAGTCAAGACCCGCTTCCTGGTGGTTGAATGCCCGTCCCTCTACAATTGCATCCTGGGGAGGACCACTTTGGCCGAACTCATGGCAATACCATCTACAGTCCATCTGAAGATGAAGTACTACACGGCCAGAGGCCGGGTTATCACTATGCACGGGGACATTGAAGTGGCTAGGAGGTGCTTCGACGCTGCAACCAAGGGCCTGAGTTCCATCAACACCAAACCCAAGGCCAGAGCGAAGCCATCCCCGGACACAGTGCAGAAGCCGCTCCCGCGCGTCAACGCGATTGACCTCGATAGCAGGTTTCCCGGTGAGCAGGAAGAGGGCGGAGCAGCTGACCATGACCTCCTAACCGAAGGCAACGACCAGCCTCTCCACCCAACGCGCCCCATCTTGGACGGAGACTTCGAGCTCGTCGTCCTCAGAGAGGATCCCAACCGGAACGTAAAGATTGGCATCGGACTCTCCGACCTGGCGAAGAAGTAGCTCAAGGCATGTCTCAGGGAGAACATTGATCTGTTCGCATGGAGCGCATCTGAGATGCCTGGCCTCGGCCAAGAGGTGGCCTGCCATCAGCTCACCGTAGATCCTGCCGCTAGGGCCATAGTACAACATAGGCGTAGGCAGTCTCCCGAAAAAACGGAGGCTACTGAAAAAGCTGTAAAAAACCTCTTAGAGGCAAATTTCATTTCGGAGCCCAGGTACACAACCTAGCTATCCAACGTTGTACTTGTCAAAAAGAATAATGGAAAATGGAGGATGTGTGTTGACTATACCGACCTTAACCGTGCATGCCCAAAAGATTCTTATCCTCTGCCTAACATCGACCAGTTGGTCGACAATTCTACAGGTTTCAAACAATTCTCCTTCATGGACGCCTCTTCAGGGTATAACCAAATCCCCATGGCTAAGACCGACAAGTAGCACACTTTCTTCATGACCGAATCGGGCAATTACTACTACAACGTAATGCCCTTCGGCCTGAAGAATGCCGGCGCAGCCTACCAACAGATGATGAACAAAGTCTTCCGGGGAGAGATCGACGACATGCTTAAGGTATACATGGACGACATGATCGTCAAATCCGCAGAAGAAGTCGACCACACCGCCCATCTCAAGAAAGTCTTCGACACGGCGAGGAGATGCAGGATGAGGTTCAACCCCGACAAATGCACCTTTGGCTTTCGGGCGGGCAAGTTCCTCGGTTTCTACCTCATAGAGCGGGGAATCAAGGCAAACCCCGACAAGTGTAGGGCTTTTTCCAAGATTCCGACCCCGAACTCGAAGAAGTCGATACAATCGCTGAACGGAATGCTGACCGCGCTTTCCCGCTTCGTCGCCAAATCCGTACAGTACGCACTCCTATTTTTCAAGCTCCTAAGATAGAAGGCCACGTTCAAATGGACCGAGGAATGTGCTTAAGCGCTCCTCCACCTCAAACATGTCCTTTCACAAACCCTAGTTCTCTCTCAACCAGAGAACGGGGAGATGTTGTTCCTGTACCTCGCCATCACGTTCGAAGCAGTCAACGCTCTTCTTATCCGGGAAACCCCCGACGGGCAGAAGCCGATTTACTTCACCAGCAAGGCTCTCTAAGTCCCCGAGTTCAGGTATCAACATATCGAGAAAGTCGCCCTGGCCCTTATCACCGCAGCCAGAAGGCTACGACATTACTTCTTGGCCCACACAGTCGTGGTAAGAACCGAGCAGCCCGTAAGAAAACTCCTCGGTCGATCAGACATGGCAGGGAGGATGCTCAGATGGTCGCTCGAAAGGCCCTGAAGGCTCAGGTGCTGGCCGACTTCGTGGCAGAAATGACCCTCCCGGAACCTTCGACCAACGAATCCCAGAAGTGGACGATCTACGTCGACGAGGCATCCAGCTCAAAGGGTAGCGGGCGGGCATCATCCTCAAAAACGAGGAAGGCATCCTGATCAAATTTTCCCTCACATTTTCCTTCCCGACGTCGAACAACCAAGCTGAATACGAGGCTCTCCTCGTTAGGCTACGGTTGGCTGAGGACCTCGGTGCCAAAGAAGTCAAAATTTTCACCGACTCCCAGCTCGTGGCCTCTCAGGTCCTAGGAGAGTATCAGGCCAAGAACGAAAGCCTCATCGAGTACTTGACCCTGGTGAAGGAAAAGATGAAGAAATTCACCTCAGCAGAAGTAACCCACATCCCGCGCGAGCACAACACTTGAGCAAATGTCTTATCCAAGCTGGCGAGCACGAAAAAGAAGGGCGGGAACAAATCGGTTATACAAGAGGTGCTTTCGCGCCCAAGCATCGATAAACACATCCCTGCGACTGACGTGAATGCCATCGGGGACAGCAACAACTAGATGACCGTGGTATACGAGTATCTCGCCACTGGCAAGCTGCCCGAAGATCCCAAGGAGGCCGGGGTGGTTAAGCGACGAGCGTGCTCATACACAATTGTCGAAGACAAACTATACCGACAGGGCTTTTCGATCCCTCTCCTCAGGTGCGTCGAAGAGACCAAGGTCCCCGGCATACTCCAGGAAAACCACGAGGGGATCAATGCATAACACCTCGGCGAACTGTCCTTAGCTCGCAAGATGCTACGAGCAGGATATTACTGGCCCACCATGTAACAGGACGCCAAGGAGCACGTCAAAAAGTGCGACAGATGCCAACGACACGGGGACATGCACCTGGCCCCACCCAGCGTGCTCAAAACACTGTCGTCCTCGTGGCCATTCGCGTGGTGGGAAATTTATATCCTAGGGCCCTTCATCGTGGGGTCATACCAAAACAAGTACCTGGTCGTTGGCGTGGACTATTTTACGAAGTGGATCGAGGCGGAAGCCCTGGCCAAAATCACGGCTCACAATATACTGCATTTCTACAAGAGGAACATACTCGCCTGGTTCGACGTGCCCCAGGCGATTGTCACCGACAACGGGACACGGTTCACCGACAAGAACTTCCAAGACTTCGTCCCCAAGCTGGGCACGAAGCATCACTTCACGTCGGTCGAGCACCCTCAAACGAAGGGCAAGTTGAAGTGGCGAACAGAGTGATCCTGCGAGGACTGAAACGCTGACTAGGCTACGCCAAGCAAAGGTGGGTCGAGGAGCTGCACAACGTCCTTTGGGCCTATCGGACAACCCCACATTCCACGACCAGGGAGACACCCTTCCACTTAACCTACGGAACAGAAGCAGTGATCCCCGTGAAAATAAGGAAGCCCTCGAGGAGAACGGAATCGCCCCTCGACGGGGGGACAAACGATGAGGCCCTAAGGAAGGAGCTCGACTTTGTCGAGGAGATAAGGTTCGGCGCGTCCCTCTGAGAAGCCTCACTTAAACAGAAAATAACTCTACGTTATAATAACAAAGTTATTAGACGTGATTTTCAAGTAGGCACCCTCGTCCTACGAAGGAACCAGAAAGATCCGTGAGAAGGCAAGCTCGCCGCGAACTGGGAGGGCCCCTACCGCGTCCGCGCGAAAACATGGACAGGAGCCTACTACCGTGAAAATCTACACGGGGAGGAACTTGCTTGAACATGGAATGCTACGAAGCTTAAACAATACTACAGTTAAACACTGCCCACGACACAACCACGTCGCGATTACGGGGGCGCACTAAGGTACAAGCGCGACTCCCCTCCATGAAACAAGAAGATCAAGGGTCGCATTGTATGTGCGTGAGGACCCTTGATCTAATGAGGATACCTTGACCAAGCTCCACCGTCACTGTACCAGTCAGGCAGAACACCCAGCTCGCGATGGGAAGTTCGTGCCACGAGACTAGGACCTCGACCGAATTCCTAGCCTCGTTAAAGGTCGGAATACATCTCCGACCACTCGACCAGTCCCCCATGTCATACCCCAAATTTTGACCACTAAGATTTCCCATCATTGTGCAAATCATCATCATAATATGGATGAACCATCATACTTCATCAGTCTCCCCAAAGATGGGTGAGCATTCACTACTATCAAAATTAGGGTTTCAAGCCCTCTCTGAGTGCTTAGACAAAGGATCAATCAAGGAATGACATGATATTCAACTTGTATAACTTCTAAAACATCCACAATGGATCAAGAGGACTCCCACTTCAAGGATTAAGCACAAGGTTGCTCCCTTCCAGGTGGATCAAGCTTCAAGATCGCCAGTGTCACCAAATTAGGGTTTGGTCGACCAGGGCCTCCAGTTGGAAATTTTCCTCTGGGCATGAGCCAATGCTTCAAAGCATATCCTAATATACTCCATGGAACCTCATGGACCCAATCATCAAGTCAATTTGGCCTCAGGGGATGCATACATAAAAAATCAGGAATTAGGGTTTTTTGACCTAATTCACCCCTAAGTTGACTTTTGGGACAAATCATGAACCAAGACCTCAAGACATGATTTGAGGGTCTCTAATATACCATATTGATCCATTTGGAACAATGGATTGATTCAAGAAGCTTGAGCAACAAGTTTCAATTTCATCTGAGCCACAGTTAGGGTTTCGCGAAAAAAGTCAACTGTAGCTTTGACTTTTGACCAGGACATGCTCCCAAACCCTAAGACATGATTCAATACACCCTATAACACCCATGGAACATGTCCATCAAGTTTGATTTAGGTCAAGGACATGATTTCCCAAAGGATTGCACGGTTTGGAATTCATCTGATAAAAAGTCAACTGTGCACAAAAGTCAACTTTGACTTTTTGAGATTTTTCACAAAAATGGATTTTTAACCCTAAAATGATGTTAATGTATGATTTGAATCATCATTCATCAAGAAAAATAAAAGAAAGTGGGATAACTTGTAAAAGAGGTAACCATAAAAACTTAGAAAATTTTCTAAGTTATGAAATAAAGTGACAAAGGTACCAACTTTGGAGGATCATAACTCCTAAACCACAAAGCCATTTTATCCCATCCAAAGCTTGATTTGTAGATCTTATGACCCTCTACAAAAACTTCATACTGACTTATGCCCAAATTCCTCATGGATTTTGAATTATGGAGTGATCAAAATCAAGAAAAGTCACTTTGTTCCAACACTTAGTGAAAATTTCACTAAGTCAGAATTTGCCTTACTTTTTTCCAAATGTAGGGACATTTTCCACTTGGATCCAAAAAGTATCAAAACCAAATATGATCAAACAATTGCTGTATCATATAAGGGCTTTCCAAAATGGCCAAGAACATCACCAAATTCAACTTGAGCCATGAGATATGACATTGGCAAGATGCCTTGCTGAAATCTGCCAAGGCAAGGCAGATATTTGCACTTTTGGTCGATTTGACAAAATCAACCAATTCCAAGCCTTGTCATCACTTTGGACACATCTGAGGATTGAATCTAAAGGGGACAATCACTGAGCCAAGCCTTCAAAGTCCTTGGAACAAGAAATGGCATGCTAAACCTAGAATTTCCCAAAATAGGGACAAGACTCCAATTTTGGATTGGAGCATTCAATGGAAGCACCAAGGTGGCATGGACTGAGCTATTAGCAACTGAATTCAGTCAAGACTTATCCAAGACCAAGGGGACCAGCAGCCTGTGCCCTAACCTCTAGTCAATGGCTAGAGGAGACTTGGATTTTCATTTGCCAACATTGGCCAACCCTACTCAGCAGTTGCCATTCACTATTCCTTGCAAAATAAACTTGCTCTACTATAAATAGAGCTCAATTGTGATTAGTTTAAGTACACCAAAGGCCTACAATGCTTTCCTTTCTCAAAATCCACTTCTCACTCTCAAAAATGCCTTTCTTAGCAAGTCACTATCGGGTTTTTCATTAGAGAGCAATTCCACTCAAACCAATCACACACACACCTCATATACATCATATGTGAGCTGATCAAACACTTAAATAACAACTGTAACACTGATTTCTCAGAATCACCAACCAGTTGCTCAAGTTTTCAATCAAGTTGTTGTTGAGATGCCATGAAGTGATCCAGCCATTTCCAATCAAGTTCAAGCATTCAAACACGCTCCATAGGGTGTAGGGAAGCTGTTTAGATCATCAGAATTCATTTGTAACACCTCCAACTCAGAAATCAATTTGCTCTTGCTGTCACGACCTAGAGGTAAGCCTAAACTTGGTCATCTCTCAATCTATGCATATTTCCTCGCACAATACTTTTGCCAAATATTCATAATCATGCATGGAATGTTTCCCCTCAAGTAATTGCTTTGTTTGAACCGTGTATCAAAAATCCCAGCCTTCATGCAGAAATTAGGGTTCTTGAGGATTTATCGTGATTTCTTGTTTTATGCTTAATTTAAATGAAATTAATTGTCATAAACATGATCGTGAGGTGAAAACGAGCAGATTGATATGTGGATTGCATGATATAATCAAGTATTCAATGAGATTGGATAGAAAACGCAAATCTGGGCAAGGCAGAAAACGCGCGTGTTCTTGGGCCATGTTCTTGGCGCCATTTTCACAAATTCAAATATTTGAATTTTGTGATTTTTGTTTAATTGATTCAAAAATTAATTTCTCTCTGAGTTTTAATGATTTTAAGTTGATTCTTTTTTTTAATAATTCACAAAAATGTTAAAATATTTTATTTTTCCAAAAAATCCCAAAAATATTATTTATTTCATATAATTGATATTTTTGCAAAAAATTAATATTTTAATTGTTTTTGACATTTAAAATATTTTTTCCTTATTGATTTTGCAAATTTTAATGATTTCTAATCATTTTGTAGAGCAAAACTTGATTTATGAAGCATTAATCCAAGATCATAATTTGTTTTCCACATGTTAAACAATTTTGATCATTTTAATTGAATATTTTATTCAATTAAAACACATTTTGAAAACAAATTAGGGTTTTTGATTAATTCAACCCTCATAAATCATTTTCAAAACACTTTAGGGCCTCTAATAGAGTGTAAGACCCAATCCTTTGTAAATACAAACCTATTTTGGGCCTCACTTATTGTATAAGTCCCGTTGTATTTCAAAAAGTTCGACGCGATCATCGTCCGTTGAAAAACAAACCTTGGGCCTACCCTCGTGTTATAAGCCCCATTTCTTTTCTTTAAAAATCTTTTGGGCCTCTAATAGAGTGTAAGACCCAATCCTTTGTAAATACAAACCTACTTTGGGCCTCACTTATTGTATAAGTCCCGTTGTATTTCAAAAAGTTCGACGCGATCATCGTCCGTTGAAAAACAAACCTTGGGCCTACCCACGTGTTATAAGCCCCATTTCTTTTCTTTAACAATCTTTTGGGCCTCTTGATAGAGTGTAAGACCCAAACCCCCTTGTACAAACAATTTTGGGCCTCACTTATTGTATAAGTCCCTCTGTACAAGTAAACGGCGCGATCATCGCCATTTAAATCAATTAGGCCTACCCTCGTGTTATAAGCCCCACTCTTTTTTTTCTTTAAACCTTTTGGGCCTCTTGAGAGAGTGTAAGACCCAAATCCCTTTGTACAGCAAACAATTTTTGGGCCTCAGTCACTTGTATAAGTCCCTCTGTACAAATTCAACAGTGCGCTCATTGATAAAACCCTGGGCCTCTCCTTGAGCTGTAAGCCCCAAATCTTTCTTTTTCAAAGCACTTTCTCCTTTGATTTTGAATTATACTGTTGTTTTCAATCTTTCTTTGTTGAACAACTAACCAAACAGCATGGAAGCTCTACAACCGAGTAAGTGTTTATATGCTTTCTTTATCCGCTTTCATATACATATAATTGTATTGTGGGGTTGTTTCACTGTAAGTCTTCTTTCATAAACTCATATCATTTGTGTAATACTAATATAGATATTTAGAGTTTCCCCGGCAACTACATCTAGCATTAAGCTCGTTGATCACTCTTAAATAGTCAAAACTAGATCCCCATAGGATTACCAGACACAGTCTTCCCTCCTCTTGGGGTTAAACAATATGGAGATGTGAAAGGCAGATTCTTTTTGAACCCTTTCTCAGACTGTCACTCGTAGAAGTTGTCAAAGAAACTCTACTCCCCAGAGATGATCTTTTCTCCCTGAATTGCATCTCTTAAGTTTCTTCCAAATACTCGAACTTTCCTGGCTTGATCTATTCTTTGTGAATAGCCTGTCTTGAACTTCTCGGGGTTTGGGGACCCGCAGGCTTCTTAAAAGCAAAGAAACTTTATTCCCCAGAGATAATCTTTTCTCCGTGAATGGCATCTCTTGAGTTTCTTCCAAATTCTCGAACTTTCCTGGCTTGATCTATTCTTCGTGAATAGCCTGTCTTGAACTTCTCGGGGTTTGGGGACCCACAGGCTTCCTAAAAGCATCCTCGCCTTCTCTTGGACGTTGTACAAGGACCCGTCGGCTTCTTAGAAGTATCCACAGCCTCCTCTTAGGCTTCGTATAAATGATTTCTTCCTCCGGGAATGATAGCCTCCTCTTGGGCTTAGTACAAATTATCCCTCGGCTTCTTAAAAGTTTCTTGCCTCCTCTTGAGCTTCGTACAAATTGTCCCGACAACCTCCTAAAGGTATAGGAACAGAAATCAGTCATCTTAATAAAACAGTCTTTCCAAGAGTCTACAACTGTTTCTCAAAGCATAATATAAAAGATGAAACTCTAGACTTGGACTGTCTAATTTCCTTGAGTCTCAAAGACATTCTCAAGCACCCTTCAAGAATAGGAAGAAACCCCGCAGACTCAGACAGTCTCAATACCCTTTGGATTTCTCATTTCCTTAAAGAATAGGAAATAACCCCGATCCTTGGAACAAATCCATGAGTACAACATTACTCATATAAGAACTGATTTTCTCTTTGAACCAATATACTGGACCTGTCACTCAACTGAAACAGCACCATAGCCTCTCTCTTGGGCTTTATACAATGATTCTCCCCAGCGGAACCAAACTTTTTTAACCTTCATCTCGGGCTTTGTACGAGATACAAAACACTCTCTTGTTGAGTATAAAAGAATCTCTTATTGAGTCCCACCTTTAGCCTCCGTCTTGGGTTTCGTACAAGACACATATAAAAGATTCCCCTGTAGAGTCAAACTCTTTAGCCTCCGTCTTGGGCTTCGTACAAGACACATACACAAATCACTCCCTTGTTGAGTATAAAAAACTTTTTAGCCTCCGTCTCGGGCTTCGTACGAGACACATAAAAAACACCCTTTTGTTGGGCCACTAGCCTCCTCTTAGGCTTTGTATAAGAAAACCACTGGTTGATCCAATCAACCTTTTAGCATCAAAGTTGTGCCTCGTTCAAAGTACACAAACATCAACAACTCTTTCCCCTTCATCCAATCGCTATAGGCGGCAAGCCTCTGGATCATCTACATCCATGCCACTGTCCCTCTTTTAGCATGAGAAATTCCTAAGGAAAGATATCATTGCTCTACACTGAGTTAAAGTCTTCTCCTTCAAGTTGGAAACCCCCTATAAAGGAAATTATGGTATTGCTGGATTCACACATCCCGGTTAAAGTAATTCTCCTTTTTAAACAGTTGTGACAAACAAACCCCTCTTTAGAGATGACAAATTCTCTCTAAAAACAACACCTTTTAGCTTCACATCTTAGGCTTCGAACAAGATACAAATAGACCCTTCAGCTTCACATCTTGGGCTTTGAACAAGATATAAACCACCTTTAGCTTCATGTCTTGGGCTTTGAACAAGACACCAAAACACCATTTCCTCCCATAGAATAGGAGGAACTACGATCGCTCTGATTTCCCTGTTTCGGAAAAACGGGAATACGTAGGCATAAGATTGAAAGAAAAATCTTAGCGAGCACACTAATCCAAAACCCAAAATCCCATTCCTTCACATCTCAATCGAAAAGCATCAGTCTTAACCTCTCACCAATCGACCGGACACTATTTTAACAAAATAACCTAAGAGAGACCCACAATCTTTGTAGCATCTGTAAACCAACAGTCACCTGTTCAAACTCAGTTTGCAAGCAGGGTTAATTGGAGACATCTATTTCCCTTCCTTCACCAGCTTTAATAGGATAAAAAATGAATCGAACTGTAGTAAACCCCAAAGAGCGGTAGTGCTTCGCAACCACGTCTAAAATCGCTCGCTACAGAAAAATGGCGACTCTGCTGGGGACAACGAGATCTTGTTCTCTTCCCATCTCTTAGGTAGAAACCTTAAAAAAAAAATGGCGCCCACCGTGGTGCCGATCTTTCTTTCTTTCTTTCTTTTCTGGGATAGGACTTTTTGTTGACTTCACTAGGATCTTAGGTCAAAACCTTTAAAGTTGGGAAGGAACCACAGAATGGCGTCTCCGCCGGGGAGCCATTTTCTGTCAGGAACATAAGATTCATAGCATTTAAAAAGTCTAGGACATTAGGACAAATATATATACTGCTTTTCCTAATTGATATCTGTGTTTATTTTTCTGCTAATGGGAATGCGTGTGATGCCGCATGTGGAAAGATTGAGTATACACTTAAGATAAGTGATGGCGACGAGGTCGACCATCAACCTCAGTGGAGGCTTCCCAATGTAACCCATTCCCTCTCATAGGCAATGGGTCGATTGTGATGTATGAGAAACTGAGGAGCCAACCCTTTTGTAGTGCGGAAACTATCAGAAATGGTTGTTATGCGATACTACCCTCATTTGAGGCTGATGATCTATTCTCGGTGAATAGCATTTACTCTAAGATTTCATACAGCTCGTTGGCGATCTGCTTGCTGTTTGTTATCCTGGGAGGAGCTGATGATTTTGAGTACAGGTACAAAAAATCACCCTAGTATAAACCTTTGGGGATGGGTAGAGCCTTGACTCCTTGACAACGACCCTTTGACCCCATGTTTTTTCTATGTTTTTGTGTGCTACATTCATGTATTCATTTAAAAAACATTAAAACATTCAAAAAAAATTCTCTTCTAGTCTCTCTGTTTTTTACAAAATAAACTAAGACTGTGATTGCAAATATCAGAGAAAAGGATTGCGCTAATGGATTTCGGTAGAAGGAGAACTCATAAGTACACCTTCAGGATTCCAAAACTAGAGGATTTAAGAGGTTTGGCGAGGATGATCACAAACCAAGAGGCTTTTAGAGCCAAGTACGGAGGTTTGCTATCTCTGCTAAGAGTCCATGTGATTGAGGGAATCATGGATGCGCTCGTTCAGTTCTATGATCCGATCTATCATTGTTTCACATTCCCGGATTACCAGCTAGCACCAACGCTGGAGGAGTATTCTCATCTGACTGATCTACACATTACTGATCAAGCTCCATTTTCTGGACTGGAAGAAATTCCAAAGAATCAGACCATTGCAAGAGCAATTCATTTGGATGAGTCTGAGGTCAGGACTCACATGACCACTAAGGGTGGCATACATGGTTTGCCAGCCCAGTTCTTGACAAAGAAAGCCCTGTACTTCGCTAGTATTGGGAACGTGACTGCTTTTGAAAGCATCTTTGTTTTACTCACCTACGGGTTATTTTTGTTGCCCAACATTAATAACTTCGTCGATATCAACTCCATTAAGGTTTTTCTCATTGGAAACCCTGTACCAACTTTGCTCGCAGATACGTATCATTCTGTACTCTTAGGGAATTTGTACAGTGGAGGGGAGATCACATGATGTGTACCTCTGCTTTATAAATGGTTTATCTCCCATTTGCCTAAGTCTGCTGTTTTTTGGGATCACAAGAGTGCCTTACGTTGGTCACAGAAAATCATGTCTCTCACCAACTCTGACATTGATTGGTGTAATAGGATTTATGATGGGATCAGGATCATTGACCGCTGTGGAAACTTCCCCAATGTACCCCTTATAGGAACTAAGGGAGGAATCAATTATCATCCAGTTCTCGTTCGTCGTCAATTTGGATACCCGATGAGACACGTCCCACGGAGTGTTCATCTGGAAGGTCTTTTCTTCAAGGAAGGAGAAAATGACAGAGCACTAAAGACAGAAATAGTGCACGCTTGGAAACATGTTCATAAGAAAGGACGGGAGTCTCTAGGAAAACCGGACTGTGTCTCGGTGGAGCCTTATCTCCAATGGGTACAAACTAGAGCTCTCAAGCTAAAGATGCCTTATCCTCATCACGGAGTTCTTCCACCGAGGGAGTCTGTCATGTACTTCATGACTGAGACTGAAAAGCTTCAGGTTACTCTCAACAAAGTTCAACAGGAGAGAAGGTCTTGGAAGAACAAGTACCGCACCCTCAACGTGGAGTGCATCAAAATACAACAACTACTGAAAGATAAGGATGCTCTGATTGAAATTTTGGAGCAACATGCTGTAGAGAATCAAGATGACCAAAGGAATTTGCTCACTCCTTTCACCTGGAAAAGGAATGACAACCCGACAACGGCCCAAGAGCCCCGATCAAAGAAAAGGAAAATACCAGAGTCAACACCCGATTTCTCTTCAGAGAGGACTCGGGACCCATTAGCTTAGGTTTCTGTTTCCGCACCTTGTAATCTACTGTATTTCCATTTCTGTAATCCGTTGATTTCAATAAAAAGGGGTTTCCCCATTGTTTGATATTTGCAATCTAATTGTCGAAGTTTATTTTGATTAAACCAAAAAAACAATTAATATAATCATTGCATTCATCATTCTCACATCGCGTATTCTTCTTACCTATGAATCTCACGTTTGCGTCTCGGTTCTAAAGTCAAACTGTCTCATTCGTATAATACTCGGGCCAATCGTCAGAAAAGGATGGATGATCTTGAGGAAGAAAACAGAGAGTTGAAAGAAGAGATCGACGCTCTGAGAGAGGATATGAGAAAGCTTCATAACGACATGCAAGCCATGGCAGAAGCTCAGCTACAAAGGACTATGATCTCAGAGATCACCTCAACGCCCATAGTAGAGAAGTATGATCCTAGGTATCAAATGCCGAAAGATCGTCCTTGGGGCTTGCCTGTTAACTATATCCTAGAGGATATGTTCCGCCGATCACTAAAGATCAGGGAATCATAACAGAAGCCGCTGGGCCTGAA
Source organism: Lathyrus tuberosus (assembly GCA_022829125.1). Lineage (NCBI taxonomy): Eukaryota > Viridiplantae > Streptophyta > Magnoliopsida > Fabales > Fabaceae > Lathyrus > Lathyrus tuberosus. The sequence continues at coordinate 1,441,368 of JALAZF010000280.1, forward strand.
GGTTACAAACTTCGGGAAAGCGAAGATGCCAGGGGCATACTAAAGACTCCTGAAGGTTACAAACTTCTGGAAACGCCAAGATTCACTGTCGTAGTCACGGTACCACCCCCTATGGTGCACACTGTCCCGGAAGGACAGATTCCACTGATACCTTCTGGTAAGAAGGAAACTATGTTCGATAGAATGGATTAATTCCAGGAACAGTTCCTGGAAATGAAGAAGGAACTACAAGCCATCCGCGGTCAGGATTTATTTGGAAAAGACGCCACAGACCTCTGCTTGGTCCCCAATGTGAAAGTTCCGCACAAGTTTCAAGTGCCCGACTTTGAAAAATACAAGGGTAACTCTTGCCCTCAAATTCATCTGGTGATGTACGCTCGGCGAATGTCAGCTCAGACGGAGAATCAGGACCTACTGATTCACTACTTTTAGGATAGTTTAACTGGGGCCGCATTAAAATGGTACATGCGTTTAAACCGTACTACGATTAGCACATTCAGAGATCTTGGTACTGCCTTTGTCCAACAATACAAATACAATTTGGACATGGCACCGGACAGAGATAAACTCAGATCGATGTCACAAAAGGACAAGGAAACCTTTAAGGAGTACGCTCAGAGATGGCGTGAAATTGCCGCTCAGATTTGTCTACCTCTTGAGGAAAAAGAGATGACAAAAATCTTCTTAAAGACCTTAAGCTCATTTTACTATGACAGAATGGTTGCCAGTGCGCCCAGTGATTTCACCGAGATGGTGGGCATGGTAGTTCGTCTTAAGGAAGCCGTCCGAGAAGGACGTTTGGTAAAAGACGCTGGATCATCGAGTAGTACAAAACGATACGGTAATGCTCTCCCTAAGAAAAAAGAGCAAGATATTAGGAATATCTCTCTCGGAAAGCAAAGGCGGCGGTACCAACCGATAGCAGCTGTAACTCCTGCTATCAGCCCTGCGCCTATTCCTACGTATCAACCTCAGGTTGCGCAGAGCCAACCTAATCAGCAAAGGACACGACAACCTCTTCAGTAGGCTCGTCCTCCATACAATAACAACCATATAACGCGGCCACCAGGGTTTGATCCTATACCCATGTTGTACGCAGAACTATTTCCGTTACTACTGGCTAAGGGGCACATCCAGACTAAGTCCCCTCTCACAGTGCCGGAAAATCTGCCTTTTTGGTTTAAGGTGGATCAGACATGCCCTTATCATCAAGGAGGTCCAGGGCATAACATAGATAACTGTCTCAATTTCAAATCCGACGTGCAAAAGTTTGTTAGGAGCGGGCTCTTATCTTTCAAAGATATGAATCCCAATGTTCTCACAAACCCACTGCCTCAACATGAGAAAGCTGCAGTCAACCTGATTGAGAAAGAATTTAACAATGTCTATCAAATTCATGATGTACTCTTGTTAAGGACCAATCTGGTCAAGATGCATTGTAGACAGAGTGGATATGGCCATGTGCCACCTCATAATTATCATCAGTGTGATATATGCTCTAAAAGCAATCAAGGATGTTCTGTGGTGCAATCAGCTCTACAGGAACAGATGAATCTCGGATGGATCCAAGAGCACCGAGTTCGTGGAGATAACATGGTCTATACAAATTCCAACGTCATTCAGAACCACGACATCCGTACGATGAATGTCAACCTAGTGGCAATGCATTTAAGGCAAAGCCAGTATCATAATCTGCCACGGCACGATTACAGTTCTTGTCTAACTTGCTCGGTAAACAAACAGGGATGCTCTTTCACACAGGAGGCCCTCCAGCGTCAGATGGATCTTGGATAGATCCAGGACTACCATGATAGGAATCCCTATCAGATCAATATGGTTCAAATCTTTGACATTCGCTTGATGAATACCAACTTGGTAGAGCTGCATGTTGAGCAGGTCTGACTTGGATTCCTGATATCACATAATTATCACAGTTGTAAAGCGGGATGCGAAAATGATCAGGGATGTGCCCTTGTCTAGGAAGCACTTCAACACCTATTAAATCATTGGTGGATGCCAATCTACATGGATGAAGATACTCAGCAAATTAGTATCAATAACAGAAACCCCACTCGGCGTCAAAGTCAGGATGTCCGACTCGTGGAAGCTAACCTAGTGAGGTTACATTGTATTCAAAGTGGGCGTGGCCAGGTGCCACCACACAATTATGAACGTTGTGGAGTCTGTTCGAAAAGTAACCAAGGGTGCTACCTTGTGCGAGCAGCTCTCCAGGGGTAGGTGGATCGTGGAGAGATTCGCCCATATCCAGGTTCCGGACCCATCAATTGGTCGCCGAACTACCTTGCCAATCAAATTGAGGACATTGTCGTCATCTCTGATCATCATAGGACCAGGAATGTTTTTGCCATTACCCCTCTGGTTGACGAATCAAGAATTCCCAACCGGAAACGGATCGAGATTACATACGATGGTCAGAAAAACCAGAAGGTTCCCATAGTCATCTATCTGCCAGGACCACTACAGTATGAATCAGCTAAGGCAATCCCTTACAAATACGGTGCAACAACAATTGAAAATGGAAAGGAAATTCCATTACCCTCCATTGTGAATATTGCAGACATCAGTCGAGTAACACGGAGTGGTAGAATCTTCAACAGAGGAGTTGGAGAGTCCAACAAAGAAAAGAAACTTCAAACAGAAGCTCTCGATCCATCAGTCGGTCAATCCAGTAATCCCAACCTTTTGAAAAACAATGATGAGATACTGAAGCTCATCCAAAGGAGTGAATACAGTATTGTTGATCAGCTATTACAAACTCCTTCAAAGATCTCGGTATTATTGATGTTACTCAGTTCAGAAGCGTACAGGGAGGCTCTACAGAAAGTCTTAGAGCAAGCCTTTGTAGAACAGGATGTAACAATCAGACAGTTCGATAGTATTGTCTCTAACATCACTTCTTGCAACAATTTGGGATTTAGTGATGAGGAATTACCTCAAGAGGGTCGCCGCAATAACATGGCACTCAATATCACAGTCAACTGCCAAGACGATGCTTTAGCCAGCGTACTGGTAGACACGGGGTCAGCCCTGAATGTTATGCCAAAGTCCACTTTGATGCTATTATAATTCAAAGGCCCTCCAATGAGAACCAACGAGGTCGTTGTCAAAGCGTTCGACGGATCCAGAAAAACGGTTATCGGCGAAGTTGACCTTCCCATAACTATTGGTCCTCACACTTTCCAAGTCACCTTCCAGGTCATGGACATCCGGGCAACGTACAGTTGTTTATTAGGAAGACCTTGGATACATCAGGCTGGAGTGGTCACTTCAACCCTCCACCAAAAGCTAAAGTTCGTCCAGAACGGCCAACTCATCACAGTCTGTGGGGAGCAGGCATTGCGCGTCAGTAATTTATCATCATCCACTTGTGTGGAACCAGAAGGGATAATTGGAACTCAGTTCCAAGCGCTTTCGCTGCACAAGGACGACCAATTGGAAAACAAAACTTCAATTTCCTCATACAAAGATGCTCTTAAAGCAGTCGAGAGTACCGATACAACAGGATGGGGACAACTTGTCATTCCTACTAGCAATACAACAAAGAAGGGTCTTAGTTTCTCTGCAACCTGTACCCAGATAGCTGCTAACGATGAAAGTCTTCATCCCATTCAAAACTTCTTCCATAGTGGGGGGTTCCTTCACCTAGTGCTTCAGGCAATCCATGCTATCAATGAGGAGGATTCATCCGACACAAATGAAGAATGGAAGTCCTATCTTAACAAGGACGGTTATATGTCTCAGGAAGAGGTGCCTACGCCATTTTGCTATCCCGCACAGAGTCTGAGATTTATACCACGCTCAGATGTCGAAATGATATACGGAGGTTGTGATCCGGAAGGATGCCGTGCTCCGCCAAATTCATTAGAGGAGGACACTCCGATGAAAGACAACTTTGACCACAATTACTAAGGCCCGATGGATAGCCTGCCAATGTGGGAGCCTTACCTAGGAGACTTAGCGCCAGAAAGTCAGTCGAGTAATGAAACTCAGCTGAGCATCATTGGACAGAATACCTGTGTCCCCACTTTGTCATGGGATCAACACTCAGGTCATTCAGAAACTACTCAACATGACGATGAATTTGCAACGTTTGCAGGACTGGAATTCATCAACTATGCTTTTCCCGAGGTCAACGTCATCGAGAGGGATGACCCCTCCAGTTCCAAAGAAGTGTGGGACACCTTGGGACAACTGAGTGGAAAATTCGACTATATGGTCAAGTACACCGCTCCCGAAAGCTCTCGTATCAGGCTCGAAGACATCCAGGCAACTGGATGGGGAGATACAGGTGAGAGTACAAGTACTCTGCAAAATGCAACAGAGGAATCCTCCTACGACAATTCTGCCTAGGAGACAGATTCCAATGATCCTGCTCCACCAGAAATCAGCGTTATTTCTGAAGACAAATCGAGTAAGGTGCTAGACTTTGTGATTCACCAAGGAGTTCGCCGCCAGTGGGTTGCTGTTGATGTTTCAAGGATTGTTCATAAGTCAAAGTAATTTCCATCTTTAACCTTTCACCCTGCCCAGGTGAAACAGATGTTTTGATAAGGCTCGCTTTCTGTAAATTTTCCCTCTTCGCTTCGCCCAAATCGACAGAGTTTTGTTTTATAGGGCTGTAGTTTCAAGAATCGACTTGTTCATTAATAAAATAACGTCGTTCTGTAATTTCCGCATTAATTACAGTTTTCTCTTTTTGCTTTTTCTCAGAAATGGTAATCCTAAAAAACAATTCAATAATAAAAACAAGCAGTAATAAAAAATACACTGCACACACTTCGACATTCTCTCTATCTCTTCTAAACACGAATCATCACGTCATGCAGATTGCTTGTTTTAAACCCCGTTGAAACATACGATCCGATGCATTCTCCCAACTTTGAATTCCCGATATTTGGGGCTGAAGAAGAAGTTGACAAAGAAATTCCAGAAGAGATCTCCCGACTACTCAGACAAGAGGAAAGGTCAATTGAACCTTACAAAGAGCTGTTGGAAACGGTCAACTTGGGTTCAGAAAAAGAGAGAAAAGAAATCAGGATTGGGGCACTGCTCAGTCCAACTGCCAAAGAAAGTTTGACGAAGCTTCTCAAAGAATTCCCCGATGTATTCGCTTGGTCCTATCAGGATATGCCAGGGTTGGATACCAGCATCGTGGAACACCATCTATTGTTAAGATCGGAATGTCCGCCAGTAAAACAGAAGTTGAGACGGACTCACCCAGACATGGCTGTCAAAATCTAAGAGGAGGTACAGAAACAGATTGACGCTGGTTTCCTCGCTACATCAGAATATCCTCAATGGTTAGCCAACATCGTACCCGTTCCAAAAAAGAATGGAAAAGTCAGAATGTGTGTCGATTACAGAGACCTAAACAAGGAAAGTCCAAAGGATGACTTTCCTTTACCACACATTGACATGCTGGTTGACAGTACAACAAAGGTAAAAGTTTTCTCATTCATGGATGGATTCTCGGGCTACAACCAAATCAAAATGGCGCTGAAATACATGGAGAAAACTTCGTTCATTACCCCATGGAGTACCTTTTGTTACAAGGTAATTCCGTTCGGTTTGAATAATGTCGGGGCAACCTATCAAAGGGCCATGACTACTCTGTTTCATGACATGATACATAAGGAAATCGAGGTATATGTCGATGATATGATTGCAAAATCTAAGATAGAAGAGGAGCATGTGACCCACCTGTCATAATTATTCGAGCGTTTGAGAAAGTACAGACTCCGCTTGAATCCCAACAAGTGCACCTTCGGTGTCCGTTCAGGGAAACTCTTAGGGTTCATCGTCAGCCAGAAAGGAATTGAGGTTGATCCTGACAAGGTCAAGGCCATTCGAGAAATGCCTTCTCCTAAAACTGGAAAACAAGTCAGAGGATTCCTGGGACGTTTGAACTACATCTCCAGATTCATATTCCTCATGACCGCGACATGTGCGCCAATTTTCAAGTTACTTAAAAAGAACCATGACTGCGTTTGGATAGAGGACTGCCAAACTACCTTCGACAGTATTAAGGAATATCTGTTGAACCCACCGATTCTATCACCTCCAGTGGAAGGAAGACCACTGATCATCTACCTCACAGTCTTGGAAGACTCGATGGGGTGTGTAGTTGGCCAACAGGACAAAACCAAACGGAAAGAGTCTGCCATTTACTATCTAAGCAAGAAGTTCACCGACTATGAAACTCGGTACACGATGCTCGAGAAAACTTATTGTGCTTTGGCTTGGGCAGCCAAACGTCTTCGCCAGTACATGATTCGTCACACTACTTGGTTGGTCTCCGAGATGGATCCAATCAAGTACGTCTTTGAAAAGCCTGCTCTCACGGGAAGAATCGCCCGTTGGCAGATGTTGCTATCAAAATATGACATAGAGTACCACGCTCAAAAATTTGTTAAGGGGAGTATTTTAGCCGATCATTTGGCTCATCAACCGATTGACAATCAGGAATCAATCGGGTTTGACTTCCCAGATGAAGATGTCATGTATCTAAAAATGAAAGACTGTGACGAACCGCTACCCAATGAAGGGCCAGAACCAGGTTCCCAATGGGGACTTATCTTTGACGGAGCTGTCAATCATTACGGAAGAGGAATTGGGGCAATCACTGTTACCCCTCAGGGTACCCACATTCCTTTCACCGCCAGACTTACATTCAAGTGTACAAACAACGAGGCTTGTATTATGGGTCTCGAGGAAGCAATTGATTTAAGGATCAAAAACTTGGATGTATATGGCGATTCAGCCCTGGTTATCAATCAGATAAAAGGAGATTGGAACATATACCAATCAGGATTGATTCCCTACAAAGATTACGCGAGAAGGTTGCTACCTTTCTTCAACAGAATTGAGCTTAATCACATCCCTCGTGATGAGAATCACATGGTTGATGCATTAGCCACACTATCTTCCATGATTAGTGTAGGTCAATGGAATGACATACCTAAGATCGACATAATGCGCCTTGAAAGGCCCGCTTACATCTTCACGATTGAAGCAGTCATAGACGATAAACATTGGTATCACAATATCAAATGCTTCCTTCAGAAATAAGAGTACCCTCCTGGGGCACTAAGGAAGGACAGGAAGACCCTCAGAGGACTAGCAGGTAGTTTCTTTCTGAGCGGTGATAATCTCGATAAGCGGAATTTTGACATGGTCTTGCTCCGATGCGTAGACAGACCAGAAGCAAACATGCTGATAAAATAAATTCACGAAGGATCCTTTGGTACTTATGCTAATGTACACACGATGGCGAGAAAAATTCTAAGAGCAGAGTACTATTGGTTGACAATGGAATCCGACTGCTACAAGTACATAAGGAGGTGTCACAAGTGTCAGATATACTCCGACAAAATTCATGTACCGCCAACGCATCTCAAAGTTCTCTCTTCCCTGTGGCCTTTTTCCATATGGGGAATCGACATGATTGGCATGATTGAGCCTAAGGCTTCAAACGGACATTAGTTCATTCTGGTAGCCATTGATTACTTCACTAAGTGGGTCGAAGCAGCGTCGTACGCTAATGTAACCCGACAAGTGGTGGTCCGATTTATCAAAAACAATATCATCTGCCGTTATGGTGTTCTGAGCCAGATCATTACTGATAATGGATCTAACTTGAAAAATAAGATAACGAAAGAGTTGTGCGCAGAGTTCAAGATTGAACACCATAACTCATCTCCCTACCGACCCAAGATGAACGGAGCGGTAGAAGCGGCTAACAAGAATATCAAGAGGATTGTTCAGAAGATGGTTGTAACCTACAAAGATTGGCACGAGATGCTACCCTTTGCTCTTCACGGTTATCGCACATCTGAACGTACTTCAACAGGGGCAACCCCTTTCTCTCTAGTATATGGCATGGAAGCAGTGCTCCCCATAGTAGAGCTCCCATCAATCATGGTATTGATGCACCGAAGCCGAGTGGTGTCAAAGTCTACACGACGAACTGAATCTGATTGAAGAGAAACAAATCACGGCAATATGCCGCGGTCAGTTGTATCAACAGAGAATGAAGAGGGCATTCGACAAAAGGGTTTGACCTCGCGTCTTCAGAAAAAGAGACCTCATGCTAAAAAAGATACAATCATTTCTCACTGATTCTCGGGGCAAGTGGACTCCGAATTATGACGGCCCATATGTGGTCAAGAAAGCTTTATCAGGCGGTGCCTTGAGACTTGCAACCATGGACGGAGAGGAATTTGCCTACCCCACAAATGTTGATGTAGTCAAGAAATACTTCGCCTAAAAAAAACGTCTCGGTGGATTGAAAACCCGAAAGGGCGGTCTAGGCAAAAATTAGAGACATGATCAAAAATCATCCCGATGGATTGGAAACATCATAGTACAATCCAGGAAAAAATTAGGGATAATGGAAAGTAACTACTTTCAATAGAGGCAAGTCCCTCAGCAGCAGTTACATCATCCATCGGAGGAAAACTCCAATCAAGGTCATCTTCGACAGAAGCTCAGGATGTCCCGAATTCAAAGTTGATAGAAGGATAGTGGTTGTTATGTTTCAACGTAGCCCTTTTCCCTGTAAATTACCATTTTTTAACTTTGTAAATACTCTTTGGAATCACGCGTTTGGCTGATCTCCATCTTATCAATAAAATTTGAGCCCTTGGGCTTTTGTTTGTAATTCTCATTTGTTTTAGCTTTACAGAACGACATTTTAATATGATTAACGATTCTTGAAATAAAACAAAAATGAATTTAGCTGTAAAACTTTTTCTGCTTTAAAATAAAGATGGTAATTTCTTTTGACTATTGAACATCGAAAGAACATCAATCGCTTCTCCAGAAGTAAGTAAACTTCAAAGTGCAGAATCAAATTACTCATTCTAACCCAGTACACCTGAATGAAGGGATCAACTGTGTCAGAGACCTTGTTTCGTCTGACACGCCTCGGCCGAGTTCTTATCTCCTAAGCCTGACCAACATAGTTCCCCGCGGGGACTACTTCTCCTAAGCAAGGTAGAATTGCTATCTTGAACCAGCGGTACTTCTTCGCCCCGCGATGGCCGAGTATCCAGTCATGTTCATCTTTTAGTTTGTATGTCACGTCAGTTTTGTCAGCATATACATACGTACATCATGCATTATTAATTGTCATTCACATTTTATATTGCATCACTATCACTCTAGTCGATCTTATCCCTAGTGATAACAGTTCTCTCAATCGAGTTGTCAGTTTTTTTCCTCGTCAGGAAATGCTGCGTCTGAACAATCTCTCTCCTCCAATTTATTTCTGGAATGAAGTTGGCTCCTCGACCACTCTGATAACTTAAACCTCTGAAAAACCAGAGAGCCCTCAGTCAACATCACTCTTCGCCATTGAAGATGATATCCTTGCTTTCCCGGATTAAGGAAAATCCCGAGAGAAAGCCTCCTAATCAGAGATTCGGTGGTACAGCAGTTTTTCTCCGAAAAAACCACTGATGAAAAGGTCATCCGCACCTCAAATTGGATCCCATCATATGGCATTTCTCTGAGAAGATCCCGAGAAAAGTATGATGTAAGACCCCAAACGAAAGCAGTCTTTCAGGAGACTCGTCTTCCCCAGTAGAAACAAATGGCGTCTCCAACAGAGAAGTTTGTGCACCTCTACAACTCAGATGCCTGGGTTCCCCAACAAGTCTGACGTCAACTTTTTCTGTCAAATGGCATCTCCCCAGGAAAATTCGGCGAGAAGTTTGAGGAAAATCGCTACGAATAACGTCCCTTGTCAATAAAGTTTATTGATAAAAGAAACTAAGACCAGTTCCTTGGTAGGAAATCAGGATCGAGGGGAAGTTTAAATCAGAAACTAAGACCAGTTCCTTGGTAGGAAACCAGGATCGAGGGGAAGTTTAAATCAGAAACTAAGACTAGTTCCTTGGTAGGAAACCAGGATCGAGGGGAAGTTTAAATCAAAAACTGAGACCAGTTCCTTGGCTGAAGACTAGGATCGAGGGGAGGTTTACCTTTTCTAAGCATCATTTCTTAGCAAAAGAAGATGAATGCGCAAACTACCGTTCATAACAAACCATCAAAATTTCGGGTATTCCGATATTTAATCCTCTTGCACCCCGAATGCCCGAATACCTTCGTCATTCACACCTTCGTGTCCAAGAAGATTAAATAGGGGCATCTGTCATACCCCAAATTTTGACCACTAAGATTTCCCATCATTGTGCAAATCATCTTCATAATATGGATGAACCATCATACTTCATCAGTTTCCCCAAAGATGGGTGAGCATTCACTACTATCAAAATTAGGGTTTCAAGCCCTCTCTGAGTGCTTAGACAAAGGATCAATCAAGGAATGACATGATCTTCAACTTGTCTAACTTCTAAAACATCCACAATGGATCAAGAGGACTCCTACTTCAAGGATTAAGCACAAGGTTACTCCCTTCCAGGTGGATCAAGCATCAAGATTGCCAGTGTCACCAAATTAGGGTTTGGTCGACCAGGGCCTCCAGTTGGAAATTTTCCTCTGGGCATGAGCCAATGCTTCAAAGCATATCCTAATATACTCCATGGAACCTCATGGACCCAATCATCAAGTCAATTTGGCCTAAGGGGATGCATACATAAAAAATCAGGAATTAGGGTTTCTTGACCTAATTCACCCCTAAGTTGACTTCTCAAGACATGATTTGAGGGTCTTTAATATACCATATTGATCCATTTGGAACAATGGATTGATTCAAGAAGCTTGAGCAACAAGTTTCAATTTCATCTGAGCGACAGTTAGGGTTTCGCGAGAAAAGTCAACTGTAGCTTTGACTTTTGACCAGGACATGCTCCCAAACCCTAAGACATGATTAAATACACCCTATAACACCCATGGAACATGTCCATCAAGTTGTATTTAGGTCAAGGACATGATTTCCCAAAGGATTGCACAGTTTGGAATTCATTTGATAAAAAGTCAACTGTGCACAAAAGTCAACTTTGACTTTTTGAGATTTTTCACAAAAATGGATTTTTAACCCTAAAATGATGTTAATGTATGATTTGAATCATCATTCATCAACAAAAATCAAAGAAAGTGGGATAACATGTAAAAGGGGTAACCATAAAAACTTAGAAAATTTTCTAAGTTATGAAATAAAGTGACAAAGGTACCAACTTTGGAGGATCATAACTCCTAAACCACAATGCCATTTTATCCCATCCAAAGCTTGATTTGTAGATCTCATTACCCTCTACAAAAACTTCATACTGACTTATGCCCAAATTCCTCATGGATTTTGAGTTATGGAGTGATCAAAATCAAGAAAAGTCACTTTGTTCCAACACTTAGTGAAAATTTCACTAAGTCAGAATTTGCCTTACTTTTTTCCAAATGTAGGGACATTTTCCACTTGGATCCAAAAAGTATCAAAACCAAATATGATCAAACAATTGCTGTATCATATAAGGGCTTTCCAAAATGGCCAAGAACATCACCAAATTCAACTTGAGCCATGAGATATGACATTGGCAAGATGCCTTGCTGAAATCTGCCAAGGCAAGGCAGATATTTGCACTTTTGGTTGATTTGCCAAAATCAACCAATTCCAAGCCTTGTCATCACTTTGGACACATCTGAGGATTGAATCTAAAGGGGACAATCACTGAGCCAAGCCTTCAAAGTCCTTGGAACAAGAAATGGCATGCTAAACCTAGAATTGCCCAAAATAGGGACAAGACTCCAATTTTGGATTGGAGCATTCAATGGAAGCACCAAGGTGGCATGGACTGAGCTATTAGCAACTGAATTCAGTCAAGACTTATCCAAGACCAAGGGGACCAGCAGCCTGTGCCCTAACCTCTAGTTAATGGCTAGAGGAGACTTGGATTTTCATTTTCCAACATTGGCCAACCCTACTCAACAGTTGCCATTCACTATTCCTTGCAAAACAAACTTGCTCTACTATAAATAGAGCTCAATTGTGATCAGTTTAAGTACACCAAAGGCCTACAACACTTGCCTTTCTCAAAATCCACTTCTCACTCTAAAAAATGCCTTTCTTAGCAAGTCACTAACGAGTTTTTCATTAGAGAGCAATTCCACTCAAACCAATCACACACACACACCTCATATACATCATATGTGAGCTGATCAAATACTTAAACAACAACTGTAACACTGATTTCTCAGAATCACCAGCCAGTTGCTCAAGTTTTCAATCAAGTTGCAGTTGAGATGCCATGAAGTGAACCAGCCATTTCCAATCAAGTCCAAGCATTCAAACACACTCCATAGGGTGTAGGGAAGCTGTTCAGATCATCACAATTCATCTGTAACACCTCCAACTCAGAAATCAATTTGCTCTTGCTGTCATGACCTAGAGGTAAGCCTAAACTTGGTCATCTCTCAATCTATGCATATTTCCTTTCACAATACTTTTGCCAAATGTTCATAATCATGCATGGAATGTTTCCCCTCAAGTAATTGCTTTGTTTGAATCGTGTATCAAAAATCCTAGCCTTCATGCAGAAATTAGGGTTCTTGAGGATTTATCGTGATTTCTTATTTTATGCTTAATTTAAATGAAATTAATTGTCATAAACATGATCGTGAGGTGAAAACGAGCAGATTGATATGTGGATTGCATGATATAATCAAGTATTCAGTGAGATTGGATAGAAAACGCAAATCTGGGCAAGGAAGAAAATGCGCGTGTTCTTGGGCCATGTGCTTGGCGCCATTTTCACAAATTCAAATATTTGAATTTTGTGATTTTTGTTTAATTGATTCAAAAATTAATTTCTCTCTGAGTTTTAATGATTTTGAGTTGATTCTTTTTTATAATAATTCACAAAAATTTTAAAATATTTTATTTTTCTAAAAAATCCCAAAAATATTATTTATTTCATATAATTGATATTTTTGCAAAGAATTAATATTTTAATTGTTTTTGACATTTAAAATATTTTTTCCTTATTGATTTTGCAAATTTTAATGATTTCTAATCATTTTGTAGGGCAAAACTTGATTTATGAAGCATTAATCCAAGATCATAATTTGTTTTCCACATGTTAAACAATTTTGATCATTTTAATTGAATATTTTATTCAATTAAAACACATTTTGAAAACAAATTAGGGTTTTTGATTAATTCAACCCTCATAAATCATTTTCAAAACACTTTTGGGCCTCTAATAGAGTGTAAGACCCAATCATTTGTAAATACAAACCTATTTTGGGCCTCACTTATTGTATAAGTCCCGTTGTATTTCAAAAAGTTCGACGCGATCATCGTCCGTTGAAAAACAAACCTTGGGCCTACCCTCGTGTTATAAGCCCCATTTCTTTACTTTAAAAATATTTTGGGCCTCTTGATAGAGTGTAAGACCCAAACCCCCTTGTACAAACAATTTTGGGCCTCACTTATTGTATAAGTCCCTCTGTACAAGTAAACGGCGCGATCATCGCCTTTTAAATCAATTGGGCCTACCCTCGTGTTATAAGCCCCACTCTTTATTTTCTTTAAACCTTTTTGGGCCTCTTGAGCGAGTGTAAGACCCAAACCCCTTTGTACAGCAAACAATTTTTGGGCCTCAGTCACTTGTATAAGTCCCTCTGTACAAATTCAATAGTGCACTCACTAATAAAACCTTGGGCCTCTCCTTGAGCTGTAAGCCCCAAATATTTCTTTTTCAAAGCACTTTCTCCTTTGATTTTGAATTATACTATTGTTTTCAATCTTTCTTTGTTAAACAACTAACCAAACAGCATGGAAGCTCTACAACCGAGTAAGTGTTTATATGCTTTCTTTATCCGCTTTCATATATATATATATATATATATATATAACTGTATTGTGGGGCTGTTTCACTGTAAGTCTTCTTTCATAAACTCATATCAACTGTGTAATACTAGTATAGATATTTAGAGTTTCCCTGGCAACTACGTCTAGCATTAAGCCCGTTGATCACTCTTAAATAGTCAAAACTAGATCCCCATAGGATTACCAGACACAGTCTTCCCTCCTCTTGGGGTTAAACAATATGGAGATGTGATAGGCAGATTCTTTTTGAACCCTTTCTCAGACTGTCACTCGTAGATGTTGTCAAAGAAACTCTACTCCCCAGAGATGATCTTTTCTCTATGAATGGCATCTCTTGAGTTTCTTCCAAATACTCAAACTTTCCTGGCTTGATCTATTCTTTGTGAATAGCCTGTCTTGAACTTCTCGGGGTTTGGGGACCCACAGACTTCTTAAAAGCAAAGAAACTCTATTCCCCAGAGATGATCTTTTCTCCGTGAATGGCATCTCTTGAGTTTTTTCTAAATTCTCGAACTTTCCTGGGTTGATCTATTCTTCGTGAATAGCCTGTCTTGAACTTCTAGGGGTTTGGGGACCCACAGGCTTCCTAAAAGCATCCTCGCCTCCTCTTGGGCGTTGTACAAGGACCCGTCGGCTTCTTAGAAGTATCCACAACCTCCTCTTAGGCTTCGTATAAATGATTTCTTCCTCCAGGAATGATAGCCTCCTCTTGGGCTTAGTACAAATTATCCCTCGGCTTCTTGAAAGTTTCTCGCCTCCTCTTGGGCTTCGTACAAATTGTCCCGACGACCTCCTAAAGGTATAGGAACAGAAATCAGTCATCTTAATAGAACAGTCTTTCCAAGAGTCTACTACTGTTTCTCAACGCATAATACAAAAGATGAAACTCTAGACTTGGACAGTCTAATTTCCTTTAGTCTCAAAGACATTCTCAAGCACCCTTCAAGAATAGGAAGGAACCCCGCAGACTCAGACAGTCTCAATACCCTTTGGATTTCCCATTTCCTTAAAGAACAAGAAATAACCCCGATCCTTGGAACAAATCCATGAGTACAACATTACTCATATAAGAACTGATTTTCTCTTTGAACCAATATACTGGACCTGGCACTCAACTGAAACAGCACCATAGCCTCTCTCTTGTGCTTTATACAATGATTCTCCCCAGCAGAACCAAACTTTTTTAGCCTTCATCTCGGGCTTTGTACGAGATACTAAACAATCTCTTATTGAGTATAAAAGACTCTCTTATTGAGTCCCACCTTTAGCCTCCGTCTTGGGCTTCGTACAAGACACATATAAAAGATTCCCCTGTAGAGTCAAACTCTTTAGCCTCCGTCTTGGGCTTCGTACAAGACACATACACAAATCACTCCCTTGTTGAATATAAAAAACTTTTTAGCCTCCGTCTCAGGCTTCGTACGAGACACATAAAAAACACCCTCTTGTTGGGCCACTAGCCTCCTCTTAGGCTTTGTATAAGAAAACCACTGGTTGATCCAATCAACCTTTTAGCATCAAAGTTGTGCCTCGTTCACAGTACACAATGTAGCGAGCAATTTTGGACGCGGTTCTTAAGCGCTGGTCGCTCTCTGTGGTTTGAGCTTTAACTACAGGTCGATTCATTTTTTATCCTATTGTGAGCTGAATAAGGAAGGGAAATAGATGTCTCCAATTAACCCTGCTTTGCATACTGAGTTTGAACAGCGGTCTGTTAGGTTACGGATGCTATTAATGTGGGGGGGGCCTTTGTACTGGTTATTTGTATTTTCGCCAATACTATTTTCTTTCTTTTTTTTACCTGGGCAGAAGGTTTCTGGCGGGGAACAAGGATTAGGATGTTAGGACTGATGCTTTTGAAATACTGCTTTTGATTGATGGAGATATGGGATTTGGGTTTTTTGTTGATTGCGCTCGCTAAGATCTTTTCTTTCGATCTTATGCCTACGTATTCCCGTTTACCGAAATAGGGAAATCAGAGCGTTCGTAGTTCCTCCTATTCTATGGGAGGAAATTGGTTTTTGGTGTCTTGTTCAAAGCCCAAGACATGAAGCGAAAGGTGATTTGTATCTTGTTCAAAGCCCAAGATGTGAAGCTGAAAGGTCTATTTGTGTCTTGTTCAAAGCCCAAGACGTGAAGCTGAATGACCTTGACTTTAGAGAGAATGTGTCATCTCTAAAGAGGGGAGAAGGAGAATTACTTTAACTGGGATACGCGGATCCGAGCAATGCCATAATTTTCGAAGAAAGGGTTTTAACCTGAAGGAGAAGACTTTAACTCAGTGTAGAGCAATGACATCTTTCCTTAGGAATTTCTCATGCTAAAAGAGGGACAGTGGCATGGATGTAGATGATCCAGAGGCTTGCCGCTTACAGCGATTAGATGAAGGGAAAGGAGTTGTTGATGTTTGTGTACTGTGAACGAGGCACAACTTTGATGCTAAAAGGTTAATTGGATCAACCAGTGGTTTTCTTATACAAAGCCTAAGAGGAGGCTAATTTCCGCTAGGAAAATCATTTTACAAAGCCTAAGAGGAGGCTAATTTCTGCTAGGAAAATCATTATACAAAGCCTAAGAGGAGGCTATTTTGTGTCTCGTACAAAGCCCGAGAAAGAGGCTAAAAGGGTTCGACCCAGTGGGGCATATCGTTATACAAAGCCTAAGAGGAGGCTAGCAAAGAGTTGACTCAGTTGGAGAATCTTTTATACTCAGTAAGAGAGTGTTTTTGTATCTCTTACAAAGCCCGAGAGAGAGGCGAAAAGGTTGTTTTGACTCCACTGGGGAGAATTTTGGTATCTCGTACGAAGCCCGAGATGGAGGCTATTGTAACTGTTTCAGTTGAGTGACAGATCCAATATACTGATTTTAAAAGAGAAAATCAGTTCTTATATGAGTAACACTGTACCCAGGGGTTTGATTTGAGGATCAGGGATATTTCCTTCTCTTTGAGGAAACAGGAAATCCAAAGGGTGTCGAGACTGTCCGAGTCTGCTGGTTTCCTTCCTATTTAACGAAGGGTGCTTGAGAATGTCTTTGAGACTCAAGGAAGTTAGACTGTCCGTGTCTAGAGTTTTATCTTTTGTACTATGCTGTGAGAAACAGTAGTAGACTCTATGAAAGGACTGTTCTATGAGGATGACTAGGTTCTGTTCCTATACCTCTAGGAGGTCGTCGGGACAATTTGTACGAAGCCCAAGAGGAGGCTGGAAACTTTTAAGAAGCCGACGGGTCCTTGTACGAAGCCCAAGAGGAGGCTATCATTCCCGGATGAAGAGATCATTATACGAAGCCTAAGAGGAGGCTGTGAATACTTCTAAGAAGCCGTAGTGTCCTTGAATAATGCCCAAGAGGAGGCCGATGCTTTTAAGAAGCCCGTGGGTCTTATCATCTCCTTTCTATTAGGAGAGATAACTCTTTTAAAGATAAAAACCACTGGTAAATGTGAGAGGTTTACTATCCAGCGACTTTTAGCTTTTAAAGAGGGTTCCTTAGTTAAGGTCCAAGATTATGACCGTAGTGGGTACCCAAACCCCGAGACATTCAAGGCAAGCTATCCACAAGGAATATATCAAGTCAGGAAAGTTCGAGAATTTGGAAGAAACTTAAAGATGCCATTCACGGAGAATACATTCATCTTGGGGAGTAGAGCTTCTTTGACGATTCCTAAGGAGGACAGCCGAAGAGAAGATTGTATCTGGTGCTCCTATTGGGGATCTAGGCGTCTATTTCTACGAATAAACGAAACGGCGTCACCTAGTTCTAGACGTAGTAGCCGGGGAAACTCGAAATATCTATACTATTATTACACAGTAGATATGACTTTATGAAAGGAGACTTACAGTGAGCAGCCCCACAATACAGTTTATAATATGAAAGCAGTAAACAAAAGCGATAACCACTTACTCGATTGGAGTGCTTCCATGCTGTTTGGTTAGTTGTTCAACAAAGAAAGATTGAAAACAACAGTATATTCAAAATCAAAGGAGAAAGTGCTTTGAAAAAGAAAGATTTGGGGCTTACAGCTCAAGGAGAGGCCCAGTGTTTTATCAGTGAGCGCACTGTGTGACTTTGTACAGAGGGACTTATACAAGTGACTGGGGCCCAAAATGGTTTTCTATACAAAGGGATGGGTCTTACACTCTCTTAAGAGGCCCAAAAAGGTTTAAAGAAAAGAGTGGGGCTTATAACACGAGGGTAGGCCTAAATGATTTTTCGTTTAAAAATGGCGATCGCGCCGAGGTTTTCTTTTAACGCAGAGGGACTTATACAATAAGTGAGCCCAAGATGTTTTGGTTAAAAGGGGGATTGGGTCTTACACTCTAATAGAGGCCCAAAGTGTTTTGAATGGGTCTTATACCTCAAGGAGAGGCCCAGATGATTTTTATTTTTAAACGGGCGACGATCGCGCCGTTTACTTGTACAGAGGGACTTATACAATGAGTGAGGCCCAAAAAGTTTTTGTACAAGGGGGGATGGGTCTTACACTCTCTCAAGAGGCCCAAAGAGTTTTGAAAATGATTTATGAAGGTTGAATTAATCCAAAACCCTAATTTGTTTTCAAAATGTATTTAATTGAATAAAAATTCAATTAAAATGATCAAAAATTGTTTAACACATGGAAAACAAATTGTGATCTTGGATTAATGCTTCAAAAATTAAGTATTGACCTACAAAATAATTAGAAAGCATTAAAAGTTGCAAAATCAATGTAGAAAAAATATTTAAAATGCCAAAAACAATCAAAATATTAATTCTTTGCAAAAATATCAATTATATGAAATAAATAATATTTTTGGGATTTTTTGATAAAATAAAATATTTTAACATTTTTGTGAATTATTAAAAAAAGAATCAACTCAAAATCATTAAAAATCAGAGAGAAATTAATTTTTGAATCAATTAAACAAAATCACAAAATTCAAATATTTGAATTATTCAAAAATGGCGCCAAGAACAGCTGAAGAACACGCGCGTGTTCTTGGTTTCTCAGATTTGCATTTTCAATCCAATCTCCATGAATACGTAATCATATCATGCAATCCACATATCATTATGCTCGTCTCAACCTCACGATCATGTCTATGTACTTTAATTTCATTTAAATTAAACATACAACAAGAAATCACGAAAAGACCTCAAGAACCCTAATTTCTGCATGAAGGCTAAGATTTTTGA
The DNA here is from genome assembly GCA_022829125.1 of Lathyrus tuberosus. Classification (NCBI taxonomy): domain Eukaryota; kingdom Viridiplantae; phylum Streptophyta; class Magnoliopsida; order Fabales; family Fabaceae; genus Lathyrus; species Lathyrus tuberosus. Next base: position 1,460,350 of record JALAZF010000280.1, read on the forward strand.
TACACGATTCAAACAATGCAATTAATTGAGGGAAAACATTCCAAGCATGATTATGAACATATGGCCAAATTATTGTGCGACGAAATATGCATAGATTGAGAGATGACCAAGTATGTGCTTACCTCCAAGCCGTGACAGCAAGTGCAAATTGATTTTTGATTTGGAGATGTTACAGATGAGTGGTGATGATCTGAATAGCTTCCCTACACCCTATGGATTGTGTTTGGATGGTTGGACTTGATTGAAATTGGCTGGATCATTTTGTGGTACCTCAGCTTCACTTTGGTTAAAACCTTGAGCAACCAGCTGGTGATTTCATGAAATTGATGTTTCAGAAGTTATGTGAGTGTTTGATCAGCTCATATGTGATGTATGTGAGGTGTGTGAGTGATTGGTTTGTGCAGAATTGCTCTCAAACTCAAAACCCGATAGCTACCTTGCTAAGAAAGGCATTTTTGCCAAGAGAAAGAGATTTTGAGAAAAGCATCTGTTAGATGACTTTGGTGTACTTAAACTGACCACAATTGAGCTCTATTTATAGTAGAGCAAGTTTGTTTTGCAAGGAATAGTGCATGGCAGCTGGTAAGTAGGTTTGGCCAATGTTGGCAAATGAAAAATCCAAGTTTCCTCTAGCCATTGACTAGAGGTTAGGGCACAGAGCTTTGGTCCCCTTGGTCTTGGATAAGTCTTGACTGATTTCAGATGAGAATGGCTCAGTCCATGCCACCTTGATGGTTCCATTGAATGCCTCTTTCCAAATTTGAAGTCTTGTCCCTATTTTGGCCATTCTAGGTTCAACATGCTATTTCTTGTTCCATGGACTTTGGAGGCTTGGCTCAGTGATTGTCCCCTTTAGATTCTATCCTCTGAGGTGTCCAAGTGGATTGGAGCAATTGAATTTGGCTGATTTTGGCAAATCGACCAAAGTTGCAAATTCTGCCTTGCCTTGACAGATTTCAGCAAGGCAACTTGGCAATGTTGTATCTCATGGTGTAGGTTGAATTTGGCAATGTTCTTGGCCATTTTGGAAAGCTCTTACATGATACAACAACTGTTTAAACAAGTTTGGTTTTGATCTCTTTTGATTCCAAGTGAAAAATCCCCCTACATTTGGCAAAAAGTGAGGCAGAATCTGACTTAGTGAAAATTTCACTAAGTGTTGGAAAAAGTGACATTTTCACTTTTCAGCCACTTTGATCACTCCATAACTCAAAATCCTTAATGAATTGGAATGACTTGTAGTTGAAGTTTTTGTAGGTGATAATGAGGGCTACAAATCCATCTTTGGATGAGAAAAAATGGCCTTGTGGTTTAGGAGTTATGGTCCTCCAAAGTTGGTACCTTTGCCACTTTATTTTTAACTTAGAAATTTTTCTAAGTTTTATGGTTACCCCTTTTACAAGTTATCTCACTTTTCTTGATTTTTCTTGATGAATGATGATTCAAATCATACATTAACATCATTTTAGGGTTAAAAATCCATTTTGGTGAAGAATCTCAAAAAGTCAAAGTTGACTTTTGTGCACAGTTGACTTTTTATCAGATGAATTCCAAACTGTGCAATTCTTCAGGAAATCATGTCCTTGACCTAAATCAAACTTGATGGACATGTTCCATGGGTGTCATAGGGTATATTCAATCATGTATTAGGGGTTGGGAGCATGTCCTGGTCAAAAGTCAAAGTTACAGTTGACTTTTCACTTAAAACCCTAATTGTGGTGCAGATGAAAATGAGACTCGTTGCTCAAGCTTCTTGGATCAATCCATTGTTCCAAATGGATCAATATGGTATATTAGAGACCCTCAAATCATCTCTTGAGGTCTTGGCTCATGGTTTGTCCCAAAAGTCAACTTAGGGGTGAATTAGGTCAAGAAACCCTAATTCCTGATTTTTGATGAATGCATCCCCTGAGGCAAAATTGACTTGATGCATGGGTTCATTAGGTTCCATGAAGCATATTAGGTTATGTTTTGGATCATTGCCTTGTGCCCAGATGAAAATTTCCATCTGGAGGCCCTGGTCGACCAAAACCCTAATTTGGTGATACTGTGGATCTTGAGACTTGATCCACCTAGAAGGGAGCAGCCTTGTGCTTAATCCTTGAAGTGGGAGTCCTTTTTGATCCATTGTGGATGTTTGAGAGATTAGACAAGTTGAAGATCATGTCATTTCTTGATTGATCCTTTGTCTAAGCACTCAGAGAGGGCTTGAAACCCTAATTTTGATTGTATTGGATGCTCACCCATCTTTGGGGAGACTGATGAAGCATGATGGTTCATCCATATTGTGATGATGATTTTCACAATGATGGGAAATCTAAGTGGTCAAAATTTGGGGTATTACAGATGCCCCTATTTAATCTTCTTGGACCCGAAGGTGTGAATGACGAAGGGATTCGGGCATTCGGGGTGCAAGAGGATTAAATATCGGAATATCCGAAATTTTGATGGTGGTTATGAATGGTAGCTTACGCATTCATCTTCTTTAGCTAAGCAATGATGCTTAGAAAAGGTAAACTTCCCCTCGATCCTGGTCTTCAGCCAAGGAACTGGTCTCAGTTTTCTTTTGAAATAAACCTCCCCTCGTTCTTGGTTTTCTACCAAGGAACTGGTCTTAGTTTCTGATTTAAACTTCCCCTCGATCCTGGTTTCCTACCAAGAACTGGTCTTAGTTTTTTTTGTCAATAAACTTTATTGACAAGGGACACTATGTGTTGCGGTTTTCCTTCAAACTTCTCGCCGAATTTTCCTGGAGAGATGCCATTTGAGGGAAAAAGGTTTGATGTCAGACTTGCTGGGGAACCCAACGTCTGAATTGTAGAGGTACACAAACTTCTCTGTTTTGGAGACGCCATTTGTCAATTTTACTGGGGAAAGCGAGTCTCTTGAGAGACTGTTTTCGTTTGGGGTTACATCATACTTTTCTCGGGATCTTCCCGGAGAAATGCCATATGATGGAATCCAATTTTGAGGTGCCAATGACCTTCTCATCAGTGGTTTTTCGGAGCAAAACTGGCGTGCTGCCGAATCTCTGATCACGAGGCTTTCTCTGTGGCTTTTCCTTAATCCGGGAAAGCAAGGATATCATCTTCAATGGCGAAGAGTGATGTTTATTGAAAGTTTTCTCTGGCTTTTCAGAGGTTCAAGTTATCAAAGTGGTCGAGTGCCGACTCTGATCTAAAGATACACTGGTGGCGAGATTGTTCAGACACAACGTTTCCTGACGAGGAAAGAACTGACAAACTCGATTGAGAAAACTGTTATCACTAGGGGACAAGACCGACTAGAGTGATAGTGATGCAATATGAAATGCGAACGCAAATAAAAAATGCATGATGTATGTATGTATATGCTGATAAAATAGACGCGACATACAGACTAATGGATGAACACAATTGGATACTCGGCCATCGCGGGGCGAAGAAGTACCGTTGATTCAAAATAGCAATTCCACCTTGCTTATGAGAGATAGTCCCTGTTGGGAGCTAAGTTGGTCGGGCTTAGGAGATGAGAACTCGGCCGAGGCGTGTCAGACGAAACAAGGTCTCTGACACAGTTGATCCCTTCATTTAGGCATACTGGCTTAGAATGAGTACTTTGATTCTGCACTTTGAAGTTCGCTTACTTCGGGAGAAGCGATCGATGTTCTTCTGATGTTCAACAGTCAAAAGAAATTGCCATCTTTATTTTAAAAGCAGAAAAAGTTTTAACAAGTAAATTCATTTTTGTTTTATTTCAAGAATCGCTGATTAAGCTTAAACAACGTCGTTCTGTAAAGCTAAAACAAGTAAAGAATTACAAACAAAAGCACAAGGGCTCAAATTTTATTGATAAGATGGAGATCAGCCAAACGCGTGATTCCAAAGAGTATATACAAAGTTAGAAAACGGTAATTTACAGGGAAAAGGGCTACGTTGAAACATAACGACCACTATCCTTCTACCAACTTTGAATTCGGGGCATCCTGAGCTTCCGTCGAAGATGACCTTTGACTGGAGATTTCCTCCGATAGATGATGTAACTACTGCTGAGGGACTTGCCTCTGTTGAACATAGTTACTTGCCATTATCCCTAACTTTTGCCTGGATTGTACTATGAGATTTTCAATTCATCGGGATGATTCTTTTCATGTCTCTAACTTTTGCCTGGACCGCCCTTTCGGGTTTTCAATCCACCGAGACGTTTTTTTTTTTTTTAGTTTAGGCGAAGTATTTCTTGACTACATCAACATTCGTGGGATAGGCAAATTCTTCTCCGTCCATGGTTGCAAGTCTCAAGGCGCCGCCTGAGAAAGCTTTCATGACCACATAGGGGCCATCATAATTTGGGGTCCATTTGCCTCGAGAATCAGTGAGAAATGATTGTATCTTCTTGAGCACAAGGTCTCCTTTCCTGAAGACACGCGGTCGGACCTTTTTGTCGAACGCCCTCTTCATTCTTTGCTGATACAACTGACCGTGGCATAGTGTCGTGACTCATTTTTCCTCGATCAGATTCAATTCGTCGTGTCGACCTTGACACCATTCAGCTTCGGTGAGCTTCGCTTCCATCAATACCCGGATTGATGGGATCTCTATTTCTATGGGAAGCACTGCCTCCATGCCATACACTAGAGAGAAAGGGGTAGCCCCTGTTGAAGTACGGACAGATGTACGATAACCGTGAAGCGCAAAGGGTAGCATCTCATGCCAATCTTTGTAGGTTACAACCATCTTTTGAACGATCTTCTTGATGTTCTTGTTAGCCGCTTCTACCGCTCCGTTCATCTTGGGTCGGTAGGGAGATGAGTTATGGTGTTCGATCTTGAACTCTGCACACAACTCTTTCATCATCTTATTGTTCAAATTAGATCCATTATCAGTAATGATCTCTCTTGGAACACCATAACGGCAGATGATATTGTTTTTGATAAATCGGACCACCACTTGTCGGGTTACATTGGCGAATGACGCTGCTTCGACCCACTTGGTGAAATAGTCAATGGCTACCAGGATGAACCGATGTCCGTTTGAAGCCTTGGGCTCAATCATACCAATCATATCGATTCCCCATATGGAAAATGGCCACGGGGAAGAAAGAACTTTGAGATGTGATGGCGGTACATGAATTTTGTCGGAGTATATCTGACACTTGTGACACCTCCTCATGTACTTGTAGCAGTCGGATTCCATGGTCAACCAATAATACCCTGCTCTTAGGATTTTTCTCGCCATTGTGTGTCCGTTGGCATGAGTGCCAAAGGATCCTTCATGAATTTCTTTCATGAGCATGTCTGCTTCTGGTCTGTCGACGCATCGGAGCAAGACCATGTCAAAATTTCTCTTATAAAGAGTGTCACCGCTCAGGAAGAAGTTTCCAGCCAATCTTCTGAGGGTCTTTCTATCTTTTCTGAATGCCCCAGATGGGTACTCTTGTTTCTGAAGGAAGCATTTGATATCGTGATACCAAGGTCTGTCGTCTATGACTGCTTCAATCGCGAAGATGTAAGCGGGCCGTTCAAGGCGCACTATGTCGATCTTAGGTATGTCATTCCATCGACCTACACTGATCATGGAAGAGAGAGTGGCTAATGCGTCAGCCATGTGATTCTCATCACGAGGGATGTGATGAAAGTCGACTCTGTTGAAGAAGGGTAACAACCTTCTTGCATAGTCTTTGTAAAGAATCAATCCTGATTGGTATGTGTTCCAATCTCCTTTTATCTGATTGATCACTAGGGCTGAGTCGCCGTATACGTCCAAGTTTTTTATCCTTAAATCAATCGCTTCTTCGAGACCCATAATACATGCTTCGTATTCGGCCTCGTTGTTCGTACATTTGAACGTAAGTCTGGCTGTGAAAGGAATGTGGGAACCCTGAGGGGTAACAATGATTGCCCCAATTCCGTTTCCATAATGATTGACTGCTCCGTCAAAGATAAGTCCCTATTGGGAACCGGGTTCTGGCCCTTCACTGGGTAGCGGTTCATCGCAATCTTTCATCTTTAGATACATGACATCTTCGTCTGGGAAGTCAAACCCGATTGATTCTTGATCGTCAATCGGTTGATGAGCCAAATGATCGGCTAAAATACTTCCTTTAACGGCTTTCTGAGCATGGTACTCTATGTCATATTCTGATAGTAACATCTGCCAACGGGCAATCCTTCCCGTGAGAGCAGGTTTTTCGAAAACGTACTTGATTGGATCCATTTCAGAGACCAACCAAGTAGTATGACGAATCATGTACTGGCGAAGACGTTTGGCTGCCCAAGCCAAAGCGCAACAAGTTTTCTCAAGCATCGTGTACCGAGTCTCGCAGTCGGTGAATTTCTTGCCTAGATAGTAAATGGCAGACTCTTTCCGTTTAGTTTCGTCTTGTTGGCCAAGTACATATCTCATTGAGTCCTCTAGGACTGTGAGGTAAATGATCAGTGGTCTTCCTTCCACTGGAGGTGATAGAATCGGAGGATTCAACAGATATTCCTTGATACTGTCGAAGGCGGTTTGGCAATCTTTTGACCAAACGCAATCCTGGTTCTTTTTCAATAACTTGAAAATCGGCGCACAAGTGGCGGTCATAAGGAATATGAATCTGGAGATGTAGTTCAAACGTCCCAGGAATCCTCTGACTTGTTTTTCAGTTTTCGGAGAAGGTATTTCTTGAATGGCCTTGACCTTGTCAGGATCAACCTCAATCCCTTTCTGGCTGATGATGAACCCTAGTAGTTTCCCCGAACGGACACCGAAGGTTCACTTGTTGGGATTCAAGCGGAGCTTGAATTTTCTTAGACGTTCGAACAATTTTGACAGATGTTCAACGTGCTCACTCTCTGTTTTTGATTTTGCAATCATATCATTGACATACACTTCGATTTCCTTGTGTATCATGTCATGAAACAGAGTAATCATGGCCCTTTGATAGGTTGCCCCGGCATTCTTCAAACCGAACGGCATTACCTTGTAACAAAAGGTACCCAATGGGGTAATGAACGAAGTTTTCTCCATGTCTTTCGGCGCCATTTTGATCTGGTTATAGCCCGAGAATCCATCCATGAAGGAGAATACTTTGAACTTTGCTGTGCTGTCAACCAGCATGTCAATGTGTGGTAAAGGAAAGTCGTCCTTTGGACTTGCCTTGTTAAGATCTCTGTAATCGACACACATTCTAACCTTTCCATCCTTTTTGGGAACGGGTACGATGTTGGCTAACCATTGAGGATATTCAGATGTAGCGAGGAAACCCGCGTCAATCTGTTTCTGTACCTCCTCCTTGATTTTGATGGCCATGTCCGGGTGAGTCCGTCTCAACCTTTGCTTTACTGGCGGATATTCCGATCTCAACGGTAAGTGATGTTCCACGATGCTGGTATTCAACCCTGGCATATCCTGATAGGACCAAGCGAATACATCGGGAAATTCTTCGAGAAGCTTTATCAAACCCTCTCTGGCAGTTGGACTGAGCAATGCTCCGATCCTGATTTCTTTTCTCTCTTTTTCTGAACCCAAGTTTACCGTTTTCAACGGCTCTTTGTGAGGTTCGATGGACCTTTCCTCTTGTCTGAGTAGTCGGGAGATCTCTTCTGGAATTTGGTCGTCATTTTCTTCTTCAGCCTCGAATACCGGGAACTCAAAGTTGGAAGAAGGCATCAGATCGTATGTTTCAACGGGGTATAAAACAAGCAATCTGCATGACGTGATGATTCGTGTTTAGAAGAGATAGAGAAAATGTAAGTGTGTGCAGTGTTTTGATTTTACTGCTTGTTTTTATTATTGAATGTTTTTTAGGATTACCATTTTCTGAAAAAGCAAAAAGAGAAAACAACAATTAATGCGGAAATTACAGAACGACGTTAATTTATTAATGAACAAGTCGAATCTTGAAACTACAGCCCTATAAAACAAAACTCTGTCGCTTCGGGCAAAGCGAAGAGGGAAATTTACAGAAAGCGAGCCCTATCAAAATATTTGTTTCACCTGGGCAGGGTGAAAGGCTTAAAGATGGCAATTACTTTGACTGACGAACGACCTTCGGAACATCGACAGCAACCCATTGGCGGCGAACTCCTCGGTGAATTACAAAGTCTGGCACCTTCCTCGATTTGTCTTCAGAAATGACGCTGATTTCTGGTGAAGCAGGATCATTGGAATCTGTCTCCCAGGCAGAATTGTCGTAGGAGGATTCCTCTGTTGCATTTTGCATAGCATTTGTGCTCTTAGCTGTATCTCCCCATCCAGTCGACCGGATGTCTTCGAGCCTGATACGAGAGCTTTCGGGAGCGGTGTACTTGACCATATAGTCCTATTTTCCACTTGGTTCTCCCAGAGTGTCCCAAACTTTTTTGGAACTGGAGGAGTCATCTCTCTCAATGACGTTGACCTCGGGAAAAGCATAGTTGATGAATTCAAGTCCTGCAAACGTTCCAAATTCATCTTCATGTTGAGTAGTTTCTGAATGACCTGAGTGTTGATCCCATGACATGGCGGGGACACAGGTATCCTGTTCAATGATGCTCAGCCGAGTTTCATTACTCGGCTGACTCTCTTGCCCCAAGTTTCCTGGGTAAGGCTGCCACATTGGCAGGCCATCCATCGGGCCATAGTAATTGTGGTCAAAGTTGTCTTTCATCGGAGTGTCCTCCTCTAATGAATTTGGCGGAGCACGGCATCCTTCCGGATCACAATCTCCGTAGATCATTTCGACATCTGATCTTGGTATAAATCTCAGACTTTCTGTAGGAAAGCAAAAAAGGCATAGACACCTCTTCTTGAGACATATAGCCATCCTTGTTAAGGCAGGACTTCCATTTTTCATCTGTGTCAGAGGGATCTTCCTTATTGATAGCATGAACTGTCTGAGACACTGGGTGAAGAAAACCTCCACTGTGGAAGAAGTTTTGAAGGGGATGAAAACTTACATCGTTGGCAACTGTCTGGGTACAGGTTGTAGAAAAACCAAGACCCTTCTTTGTTTTATTGTCAATGGGAATGACAAGCCGTCCCCATCCTGTCGTATCGGTACTCTCGACCGCTTTGATAGTATCTTTGTATAAAGAAATTGAAGTTCCTTCTTTGGACTGATTGTCCTTGCTCACCGATAGTGCTTGGAACTGAGTTCCAATAACCTCCTCGGGTTCCACACAAGTAGATGATGATAAGTTTCTCACAAGCAAGGCTTGTTCCCCACAAACTTTGACAAGTTGATCGTTCTCGACGAACTTTAGCTTTTGGTGGAGGGTTGAAGTAACCGCTCCAGCCTGATGTATCCAAGGTCTTCCTAATAAACAACTGTATGTTGCCCGGATGTCCATGACCTGGAAAGTGATTTGGAAAGTGTGAGGACCAATAGTTATGGGAAGATCCACTTCACCGATAACTGTTTTTCAGGATCCGTTGAATGCTTTGACGACGACCTCGCTGACTCTCATCGGAGGGCCCTTGAATGATAATTGCATCAAAGTGGACTTTGGCATAACATTCAGGGCTGACCCTGTGTCTACCAGTACGTTGGCTAAAGCATCGTCCTAGCAGTTAACTGTAATGTTGAGCGCTATGTTATGACGGCGACCCTCTTCAGGTAATTCTTCATCACTAAATCCCAAATTATTGCAGGAAGTGATGTTAGAGACAATGCTATCGAACTGTCTGATTGTTACATCCTGTTCCACAAAGGCTTGCTCCAAGACTTTCTGTAGAGCCTCCCAGTGGGCTTCTGAACTGAGTAACAGCTATAATACTGAGATCTTTGAAGGAGTCTGTAACAGTTGATCGACAATGTTATATTCACTCCTTTGGATGAGCTTTAGCATCTCATCTTTGTCTTTTGAAAAGTCTGGATTACTAGATTGCCCGACTGGTGATTCAGGAATTTCTGCCTGAAGTTCCTTTTCTTTGTTGGATTCTCCAACCCCTCGGTTGAAGATTCGACCGCTCCGTGTTACACGACTGATGTCTGCAATATTCACGACGGAGGGTGATGGAATTTCCTTTCCATTCTCAATTATTGTTGCACCGTATTTGTAAGGGATTGCCTTAGCTGATTCATACGGTAATGGTCCCGGTAGATAGACGACTATGGGAACCTTCTGATTTTTCTGACCATCATAAGTAATCTCGATCCGTTCCCGGTTGGGAACTCTAGATTCGTCAAGTAGAGGGATGATGGCAAAAACATCCCTGATCTGGTGATGACCAGAGATCGTGACAACATCCTCAACTTGCTCGGCAAGGTAGTTCGGCGACCAAATGATGGGTCCTGAACCTGGACATGGACGAATTTCTCCACGATCGACCTGACCCTGAAGAGCTGCTCTCACAAGGTAACACCTTTGGTTACTTTCCGAACAGACACTGCAACTGTCATAGTTGTGTGGTGGCACCTGGCCACGCCCACTTTGAATACAATGTAACCTCACTAGGTTATCTTCCATTGATCGGACATCCTGACTTTGACGACGAGTAGGATTCCTGTGACTGATACTAATTTGCTGAGTATCTTCGTCCATATAGATTGGCATCCACCAGTGATTTAACAAGTGCTGAAGTGCCTCCTGGACAAGGGTACAACCTCGGTCGTTTTCGCAACCCGCTCTACAATTTTGATAGTCATGTGATATTAAGAATCCAAGTCGGACCTGCTCAGCATGTAACTCTACCAAGTTGGTATTCATTACGCGAATATCGAAGATCTGAACCATGTTGATTTGATAGGAGTTCCTATCATGGTAGTCTTGGATCCATCCAAGATCCATCTGACGCTGGAGGGCCTCTTGTATGAAAGAGCATCCCTGTTTGTTTACCGAGTAAATCAGACAGGAACTGTAATAGTGCCGCGGCAGATTATGATACTGGCTTTACCTTGAGTGCATTGCCACCAAGTTGTCATTCATCGTATGGATGTCGTGGTTTTGAATGACGTTGGAATTCGTGTAAACCATGTTAACTCCACGAACTCGGTGCTCTTGGATCCATCCAAGATCCATTTGTTCCTGTAGAGCTGCTTGCACTACAGAACATCCCTGATTGTTCTTAGAGCAGATATCACACTGGTGATAGTTATGAGGTGGCACATGGCCATATCCACTCTGTCTACAATGCATCTTGACCAGATTGGTCCCCAATAAGAGTACATCGTGAATTTGATAGACATTGTTAGTCTCTTTCTCAATCAGATTGACTGCAGCTTTCTCATGTTGAGGCAGCGGGTTCGTGAGAACGTTGGGATTCGTATCTTTGAAAGATAAGAGCCCGCTCCTAACAAGCTTTTGCACATCGGACTTGAAATTAAGGCAAGTCTCTATGTTATGCCCTAATCCTCCTTGATGATAAGGGCATGTCTGATCCACCTTAAACCAAAAAGGCAGATTTTTCAGAACTGAAAGGGGAGACTTAGTTTGAATGTGCCCCTTAGCCAGCAGTAATGGAAACATCTCTGCGTACGTTACGGGTATAGGATCAAATCCTGGTGGCCGTGTTGTACGGTTGTTGTTATATGGAGGACGAGCCTGCTGAAGAGGCTGTTGTGTCCTTTGTTGGTCAGGTTGGCTCTGCGCAACCTGAGGTTGATACATAGGGATAGGCGCGGGGCCAATAGCCGGAGTTACAGCTGCTACTGGCTGATAACATCGCCTTTGCTTTCCGAGAGAGATATTCCCAATATCTTGCTCTTTTTTCTTAGGGAGAGCACTACCATATTTTTTAGTACCGCTCGTTGATCCAGTGTCTTTTACCAAACGTACTTCTCGGACGGCTTCCTCAAGACGTACACCCATACCGACCATCTCGGTGAAATCACTGGGCGCACTGGCGATCATTCGGTCATAGTAAAATGAGCTTAAGGTCTTTAAGAAGATCTTTGTCATCTCTTTTTCCTCAAGAGGCGGACAAATTTGAGCGGCAATTTCACGCCACCTTTGAGCATACTCCTTAAAGGTTTCCTTTTCCTTTTGCGACATTGATCTGAGTTGATCTCTGTCGGGTGCCATGTCCAAATTGTATTTGTATTGTTGGACGAAGGCAGTACCAAGATCTCTGAATGTACTGATCATAGTACGGTTTAAACCCATGTACCATTTGAGTGCGGCACCGGTTAAACTATCCTAGAAGTAGTGAATCAGCAGGTCCTGATTCTCCATCTGAGCTGACATCCGCCGAGCGTACATCACCAGATGGCTCTGAGGGCAAGAGTTACCCTTGTATTTTTCAAAGTTGGGCACTTGGAACTTGTGCGGGACTTTCACATTTGGGACCAAGCAGAGGTCTGCGGCATCCTTTCCAAATAGATCCTGACCGCGAATGGCTTGCAGCTCTTTCTGGATTTCCAAGAACTGCTCCTGGAATTCATCCATTCTGTCAAACATAGTTTCCTTCTTACCAGAAGGTGTTTGTGGAATCTGTCCTTCCGGGACAGTGTGCACCACAGGGGGTGGTACCGTGACTACGGCAGTAAGTCTTGGCGCCTCCCAAAGTTTGTAACCTTCAGGAGTCTTGAGTATGCCCCTGGCATCTTCGCTTTCCCGAAGTTTGTAACCTTCAGGCCCAGCGGCTTCTGTTGCGATTCCCTGATCTTCAGTGATCGGCGGAACATATCCTTCCGGGATATAGTTAACAGGCATGCCCCAAGGACGATCTTTAGGCATCTGATACCTAGGATCATATTTTTCTATGATGGGCGTTGAGGTGATCTCTGAGATCACAGTTCTTTGTAGCTGAGCTTCTGCCATGGCTTGCATGTCGTTACGAAGCTTTCTCATATCCTCTCTCAGAGCGTCGATCTCTTCTTTCAACTCTCTGTTTTCTTCCTCAAGATCATCCATCCTTTTCTGACGATTGGCCCGAGTATTATACGAATGAGACAGTTTGACTCTAGAATCGAGACACAAACGTGAGATTCGTAGGTAAGGAGAATACGCGATGTGAGAATGATGAATGCAATGATTATATTAATTGTTTTTAGGTTTAATCAAAATAAACTTCGACAATTAGATTGAAAATATCAAACAGTGGGGAAACCCTTTTTTATTGAATTCCAAAGGATTACAGAAATGGAAATACAGTAGATTACAAAGTGCAGAAACAGAAACCTAAACTAATGGGTCCCGAGTCCTCTTCTTTGACCGAGGCACTTGGGCCGTTGTCGGGTTGTAATTCCTTTGCCAGGTGAAAGGAGCGAGCAAATTCCTTTGGTCATCTTGATTCTCTACAGGATGCTGCTCCAAAATTTCAATCAGAGCATCTTTCTCTTTTAGTAGTTGCTGTATTTGGATACACTCTACGTTGAGGGTGCGGTACTTGTTCTTCCAAGACCTTCTTTCCTTTTGAACTTTGTTGAGAGTAACCTGAAGCTTTTCAGTTTCCCTCATGAAGTACATGACAATTTCCCTCGGCGGAAGAATTCCGTAACGAGGATAAGACATCCTTAGCTTGAGAGCTCTAGTTTGTACCCAGTGGAGATAAGGCTCCACCGAGACACGATCCGGTTTTCCCAGAGACTCTCGTCCTTTCTTATGAACATGTTTCCAAGCTTGCACTATTTCCATCTTTAGTGCTCTGTCATTTTCTCCTTCTTTGAAGAAAAGACCTTCCAGATGAACACCCAGTGGGATGTGTCTCATCGGGTATCCAAATTGACGAAGAACTAATATCAGATGATAGTTGATTCCTCCTTTAGTTCCTATGAGGGGTACGCTGGGGAAGTTTCCACAACGGTCAATGATTCTGATTCCCTCATAAATCCTATTACACCAATCTATATCGGAATTGGTGAGAGACATGATCTTCTGCGACCAACGTAAGACACTCTTGCAATCCCAAAATGCAGCAGACTTGGGCAAGTGAGAGATAAACCATTTGTAAAGCAGAGGTACACAACATGTGATCTCCCCTCCGCTGTACAAATTTCCCAAGTGTACAGAATGATACGCATCTGCGAGCAAAGTCGGCACAGGGTTTCCAATGAGAAAAACCTTAATAGCGTTGATATCGACGAAGTTATTGATGTTGGGGAACAAAAATAACCCGTAGGTGAGCAAGACAAAGATGCTTTCAAAAGCAGTCTCGTTCCCTATACTAGCGAAGTACAGAGCTTTCTTGGTCAGGAACTGGGCTGGCAAACCTTGGATGCCAACCTTAGTGGTCATGTGAGTCCTGACCTCAGACTCATCCAAATGAATTGCTATTGCAATAGTCTGATTCTTTGGAATTTCTTCCAGTCCAGAAAACGGAGCTCGATCAGTGATATGTAAATCAGTCAGATGAGAATACTCCTCCAGCGTTGGTGCAAGCTGGTAATCCGGGAATGTGAAACAGTGATAAACCGGATCATAGAACTGAATGAGTGCGTCCATGATCCCCTTAATCACATGGACTCTTAACAGTGGTAGCAAACCACTGTGATTGGCTCTGAAAGCCTCTGGGTTAACGATCATCCTCGCTAACTTTCCCAAATCCCCTAATTTTGGAACCTTGAAGGTATACTGGTGAGTTCTCCTTCTACCGAAATCCATTAGCGTAATCCTCTTCTCTGATATTTGCAATCACAGTCTTAGTTTAATTTGAAAAATAGAGAGACTAGAAGAGAAAGTTTTTTGAATGTTTTAATGTTTTATTAAATGAATGCATGAATGCAGCACACAAAAACATAGAAAAAACATGGGGTCAAAGGGTCGTTGTCATGGAGTCAAGGCTCTACCCATCCCCAAAGGTTTATACTAGGGTGATTTTTGTACCTGTACTCATTATCATTAGCTCCTCCCAGGAAGGCAGACAACAAGCGAATCGCCAGCGAGTTGGGTGCAATCTTAGAGTAAGTGCTATTCACCGAGAATAGATCACCAGCCTCAAATGAGGGTAGTATCGCGTAACAACTATTTCCGATAGCTTCCGCACTACGAAAGGGTTTGGCTTTTCTAGGTGTATACTCATTCTCACCACATGCGGCATCACACGCATTCCCAGTAGCAGAAAAATAAACACGTATAGCAATTAGGAAAAGCAGTATATATATTTGTCCTAATCATCCTAGACTTATAAAGCTATGATTCCTAAGTTCCTGACAGAAAATGGGTTCCCCGGCGGAAGCCTTAATCTGTGGTTCTCAGCCTAAGAGATGGATCAACATAAGTCAATCTTTCTCCTCAGCAGAGTTGTCATTTTCCGTGGAAAATGGGGACGATGCCCTAAAGCAAACTGAGAATCGGCCCCACGGTGGGCGCCACTTTTCTGTAGCGAGCGATTTTGGACGCGGTTCTTAAGCGTTGGTCGCTCTCTGTGGTTTGAGCTTTAACTACAGGTCGATTCATTTTTTATCCTATTGTGAGCTGAATAAGGAAGGGAAATAGATGTCTCCAATTAACCCTGCTTTGCATACTGAGTTTAAACAGCGGTCTGTTAGGTTACGGATGCTATCAATGTGGGGGGGCCTTTGTACTGGTTATTTGTATTTTTGCCAATACTGTTTTCTTTCTTTTTTTTACCTGGGCAGAAGGTTTCTGGCGGGGAACAAGGATTAGGATGTTAGGACTGATGCTTTTGAAATACTGCTTTTGATTGATGGAGATATGGGATTTGGGTTTTTTGTTGATTGCGCTCGCTAAGATCTTTTCTTTCGATCTTATGCCTACGTATTCCCGTTTACCGAAACAGGGAAATCAGAGCGTTCGTAGTTCCTCCTATTCTATGGGAGGAAATTGGTTTTTGGTGTCTTGTTCAAAGCCCAAGACATGAAGCGAAAGGTGATTTGTATCTTGTTCAAAGCCCAAGATGTGAAGCTGAAAGGTTTATTTGTGTCTTGTTCAAAGCCCAAGACGTGAAGCTGAATGACCTTGACTTTAGAGAGAATTTGTCATCTCTTAAGAGGGGAGAAGGAGAATTACTTTAACTGGGATACGCGGATCCGAGCAATGCCATAATTTCCGAAGAAAGGGTTTTAACCTGAAGGAGAAGACTTTAACTCAGTGTAGAGCAATGCCATCTTTCCTTAGGAATTTCTCATGCTAAAAGAGGGACAGTGGCATGGATGTAGATGATCCAGAGGCTTGCCGCTTACAGCGATTAGATGAAGGGAAAGGAGTTGTTGATGTTTGTGTACTGTGAACGAGGCACAGCTTTGATGCTAAAAGGTTAATTGGATCAACCAGTGGTTTTCTTATACAAAGCCTAAGAGGAGGCTAATTTCCGCTAGGAAAATCATTATGCAAAGCCTAAGAGGAGGCTAATTTCTGCTAGGAAAATCATTATACAAAGCCTAAGAGGAGGCTATTTTGTGTCTCGTACAAAGCTCGAGAAAGAGGCTAAAAGGGTTCGACCCAGTGGGGCATATCGTTATACAAAGCCTAAGAGGAGGCTAGCAAAGAGTTGACTCAATTGGAGAATCTTTTATACTCAGTAAGAGAGTGTTTTTGTATCTCGTACAAAGCCCGAGAGAGAGGCGAAAAGGTTGTTTTGACTCCACTGGGGAGAATTTTGGTATCTCGTACGAAGCCCGAGATGGAGGCTATTGTAACTGTTTCAGTTGAGTGACAGATCCAATATACTGATTTTAAAAGAGAAAATCAGTTCTTATATGAGTAACACTGTACCCAGGGGTTTAATTTGAGGACCAGGGATATTTCCTTCTCTTTGAGGAAACAGGAAATCCAAAGGGTGTCGAGACTGTCCGAGTCTGCGGGTTTCCTTCCTATTTAACGAAGGGTGCTTGAGAATGTCTTTGAGACTCAAGGAAGTTAGACTGTCCGTGTCTAGAGTTTCATCTTTTATACTATGCTGTGAGAAACAGTAGTAGACTCTATGAAAGGACTGTTCTATGAGGATGACTAGGTTCTGTTCCTATACCTCTAGGAGGTCGTCGGGACAATTTGTACGAAGCCCAAGAGGAGGCTGGAAACTTTTAAGAAGCCGACGGGTCCTTGTACGAAGCCCAAGAGGAGGCTATCATTCCCGGATGAAGAGATCATTATACGAAGCCTAAGAGGAGGCTGTGAATACTTCTAAGAAGTCGTAGTGTCCTTGAATAATGCCCAAGAGGAGGCCGATGCTTTTAAGAAGCCCGTGGGTCTTATCATCTCCTTTCCATTAGGAGAGATAACTCTTTTAAAGATAAAAACCACTGGTAAACGTGCGAGGTTTACTATCCAGCGACTTTTAGCTTTTAAAGAGGGTTCCTTAATTAAGGTCCAAGATTATGACCGTAGTGGGTACCCAAACCTCGAGACATTCAAGGAAAGCTATCCACAAGGAATAGATCAAGTCAGGAAAGTTCGAGAATTTGGAAGAAACTCAAAGATGCCATTCACGGAGAATACATTCATCTTGGGGAGTAGAGCTTCTTTGACGATTCCTAAGGAGGACAGCCGAAGAGAAGACTGTATCTGGTGCTCCTATTGGGGATCTAGGCGTCTATTTCTACGAATAAACGAAACGGCGTCACCTAGTTCTAGACGTAGTAGCCGGGGAAACTCGAAATATCTATACTATTATTACACAGTAGATATGATTTTATGAAAGGAGACTTACAGTGAGCAGCCCCACAATACAGTTTATAATATGAAAGCAGTAAACGAAAGCGATAACCACTTACTCGGTTGGAGTGCTTCCATGCTGTTTGGTTAGTTGTTCAACAAAGAAAGATTGAAAACAACAGTATATTCAAAATCAAAGGAGAAAGTGCTTTGAAAAAGAAAGATTTGGGGCTTACAGCTTAAGGAGAGGCCCAGTGTTTTATCAGTGAGCGCACTGTGTGACTTTGTACAGAGGGACTTATACAAGTGACTGGGGCCCAAAATGGTTTTCTATACAAAGGGATGGGTCTTACACTCTCTTAAGAGGCCCAAAAAGGTTTAAAGAAAAGAGTGGGGCTTATAACACGAGGGTAGGCCTAAATGATTTTTCGTTTAAAAATGGCGATCGCGCCGAGGTTTTCTTTTAACGCAGAGGGACTTATACAATAAGTGAGGCCCAAGATGTTTTGGTTAAAAGGGGGATTGGGTCTTACACTCTAATAGAGGCCCAAAGTGTTTTGAATGGGTCTTATAGCTCAAGGAGAGGCCCAGATGATTTTTATTTTTAAACGGGCGACGATCGCGCCGTTTACTTGTACAGAGGGACTTATACAATGAGTGAGGCCCAAAAAGTTTTTGTACAAGGGGTGATGGGTCTTACACTCTCTCAAGAGGCCCAAAGAGTTTTGAAAATGATTTATGAAGGTTGAATTAATCCAAAACCCTAATTTGTTTTCAAAATGTATTTAATTGAATAAAAATTCAATTAAAATGATCAAAAATTGTTTAACACATGGAAAACAAATTGTGATCTTGGATTAATGCTTCAAAAATTAAGTATTGACCTACAAAATAATTAGAAAGCATTAAAAGTTGCAAAATCAATGTAGAAAAAATATTTAAAATGCCAAAAACAATCAAAATATTAATTCTTTGCAAAAATATCAATTATATGAAATAAATAATATTTTTGGGATTTTTTGATAAAATAAAATATTTTAACATTTTTGTGAATTATTAAAAAAAGAATCAACTCAAAATCATTAAAACTCAGAGAGAAATTAATTTTTGAATCAATTAACAAAATCACAAAATTCAAATATTTGAATTATTAAAAAATGGCGCCAAGAACAGCTGAAGAACACGCGCGTGTTCTTGGTTTCTCAGATTTGCATTTTCTATCCAATCTCCATGAATACGTAATCATATCATGCAATCCACATATCATTATGCTCGTCTCAACCTCACGATCATGTCTATGTACTTTAATTTCATTTAAATTAAACATACAACAAGAAATCACGAAGAGACCTCAAGAACCCTAATTTCTGCATGAAGGCTAGGATTTTGATACACGATTCAAACAATGCAATTAATTGAGGGAAAACATTCCAAGCATGATTATGAACATATGGCCAAATTATTGTGCGAGGAAATATGCATAGATTGAGAGATGACCAAGTATGTGCTTACCTCCAAGCCGTGACAGCAAGTGCAAAGTGATTTTTGATTTGGAGATGTTACAGATGAGTGGTGATGATCTGAATAGCTTCCCTACACCCTATGGATTGTGTTTGGATGGTTGGACTTGATTGAAATTGGCTGGATCATTTTGTGGTACCTCAGCTGCACTTTGGTTAAAACCTTGAGCAACCAGCTGGTGATTTCATGAAATTGATGTTTCAGAAGTTATGTGAGTGTTTGATCAGCTCATATGTGATGTATGTGAGGTGTGTGAGTGATTGGTTTGTGCAGAATTGCTCTCAAACTCAAAACCCGATAGCTACCTTGCTAAGAAAGGCATTTTTGCCAAGAGAAAGAGATTTTGAGGAAAGCATCTGTTAGATGGCTTTGGTGTACTTAAACTGACCACAATTGAGCTCTATTTATAGTAGAGCAAGTTTGTTTTGCAAGGAATAGTGCATGGCAGCTGGTAAGTAGGTTTGGCCAATGTTGGCAAATGAAAAATCCAAGTCTCCTCTAGCCATTGACTAGAGGTTAGGGCACAGAGCTTTGGTCCCCTTGGTCTTGGATAAGTCTTGACTGATTTCAGATGAGAATGGCTCAGTCCATGCCACCTTGATGGTTCCATTGAATGCCTCATTCCAAATTTGAAGTCTTGTCCCTATTTTGGCCATTCTAGGTTCAACATGTTATTTCTTGTTCCATGGACTTTGGAGGCTTGGCTCAGTGATTGTCCCCTTTAGATTCAATCCTCTGAGGTGTCCAAGTGGATTGGAGCAATTGAATTTGGCTGATTTTGGCAAATTGACCAAAGTTGCAAATTCTGCCTTGCCTTGACAGATTTCAGCAAGGCAACTTGGCAATGTTGTATCTCATGGTGTAGGTTGAATTTGGCAATGTTCTTGGCCATTTTGGAAAGCTCTTACATGATACAACAACTGTTTGAACAAGTTTGGTTTTGATCTCTTTTGATTCCAAGTGAAAAATCCCCCTACATTTGGCAAAAAGTGAGGCAGAATCTGACTTAGTGAAAATTTCACTAAGTGTTGGAAAAAGTGACATTTTCACTTTTCAGCCACTTTGATCACTCCATAACTCAAAATCCTTAATGAATTGGAATGACTTGTAGTTGAAGTTTTTGTAGGTGATAATGAGGGCTACAAATCCATCTTTGGATGAGAAAAAATGGCCTTGTGGTTTAGGAGTTATGGTCCTCCAAAGTTGGTACCTTTGCCACTTTATTTTTAACTTAGAAAATTTTCTAAGTTTTATGGTTACCCCTTTTACAAGTTATCTCACTTTTCTTGATTTTTCTTGATGAATGATGATTCAAATCATACATTAACATCATTTTAGGGTTAAAAATCCATTTTGGTGAAAAATCTCAAAAAGTCAAAGTTGACTTTTGTGCACAGTTGACTTTTTATCAGATGAATTTCAAACTGTGCAATTCTTCAGGAAATCATGTCCTTGACCTAAATCAAACTTGATGGACATGTTCCATGGGTGTCATAGGGTATATTCAATCATGTATTAGGGTTTGGGAGCATGTCCTGGTCAAAAGTCAAAGTTACAGTTGACTTTTCACTTAAAACCCTAATTGTGGTGCAGATGAAAATGAGACTTGTTGCTCAAGCTTCTTGGATCAATCCATTGTTCCAAATGGATCAATATGGTATATTAGAGACCCTCAAATCATCTCTTGAGGTCTTGGCTCATGGTTTGTCCCAAAAGTCAACTTAGGGGTGAATTAGGTCAAGAAACCCTAATTCCTGATTTTTGATGAATGCATCCCCTGAGGAAAAATTGACTTGATGCATGGGTTCATGAGGTTCCATGAAGCATATTAGGTTATGTTTTGGATCATTTCCTTGTGCCCAGATGAAAATTTCCATCTGGAGGCCCTGGTCGACCAAAACCCTAATTTGGTGATACTGTCGATCTTGAGACTTGATCCACCTAGAAGGGAGCAACCTTGTGCTTAATCCTTGAAGTGGGAGTCCTTTTTGATCCATTGTGGATGTTTGAGAGATTAGACAAGTTGAAGATCATGTCATTTCTTGATTGATCCTTTGTCTAAGCACTCAGAGAGGGCTTGAAACCCTAATTTTGATTGTATTAGATGCTCACCCATCTTTGGGGAGACTGATGAAGCATGATGGTTCATCCATATTGTGATGATGATTTTCACAATGATGGGAAATCTAAGTGGTCAAAATTTGGGGTATTACACACAAACATCCACAACTCTTTCCCCTTCATCTAATCGCTATAAGCGGCAAGCCTCTGGATCATCTACATCCATGCCACTGTCCCTCTTTTAGCATGAGAAATTCCTAAGGAAATATAACATTGCTCTACACTGAGTTAAAGTCTTCTCCTTCAGGATGGAAATCCCCTATAAAGGAAATTATGGCATTGTCGAATTCACACATCCCGGTTAAAGTAATTCTCCTTTATAAACAGTTGTGACAGACAAACCCCTCTTTAGAGATGACAAATTCTCTCTAAAAACAACACCTTTTAGCTTCACATCTTGGGCTTCGAACAAGATACAAATAGACCCTTCAGCTTCACATCTTGGGCTTTGAACAAGATACAAACCACCTTTAGCTTCATGTCTTGGGCTTTGAACAAGACACCAAAACACCATTTCCTCCCATAGAATAGGAGGAACTACGATCGCTCTGATTTCCCTGTTTCGGAAAAATCGGAATACGTAGGCATAATATTGAAAGAAAAATCTTAGCGAGCACACTAATCCAAAACCCAAAATCCCATACCTTCACATCTCAATCGAAAAGCATCAGTCTTAACCTCTAACCAATCGACCGGACACTATTTTAACAAAATAACCTAAGAGAGACCCACAATCTTTGTAGCATCTGTAAACCAACAGTCACCTGTTCATACTCAGTTTGCAAGCAGAGTTAATTGGAGACATCTATTTTCCTTCCTTCATCAGCTTTAGTAGGATAAAAAATGAATCGAACTGTAGTAAACCCCAAAGAGCGGTAGTGCTTCGCAACCACGTCTAAAATCGCTCGCTACACTCCACACTGTCGAGGATCAACAAAGTCGAGCAAACCCCCAACTTAGACAAATTACTTAGGCAAAAAATAATAAATACATCATGCATACAAGCATCACTCACATAAATAAGCAAAATTCAAAGCATTAAGTCGGGCAGAAGCCCATTGTGCAAATATTACAAAGATGTCATCAGGTCCCTGGCACGCAGGCCGGGCAAAAGTCATTACAAAAAATGGCGCGCAAGCCAAACAAAACAAGATCAAAAGAGAAATGGCATGCAGGCCGAGCAAATAAAAGAACTAGACAGCGATCTCTTCCTCGATCCGGCCATCAGTCTCCTCGACACAGCTGTCCTTCTCCTCTAGTACGACCAGCTTACCGTCGACCACATGAAGGAATGGGCTAATCCTGTCAAGTACAAGCTGGACGTCCAGATTCTCAGCCTCAATTTGCGCCACAACACTTTTGAAGAACACCTCGAGGCCCTCCAAATAGTCCTGCTGAAGCTCCCGAATCTTAGCGATCAGGGCACTGTGGCTGACAAAACCTTTCCCTTCTGCTGTCTCATCCTCTGCAGGACGAGCAACAGCTTCCAGCTCAGCAACCCTAGTCCGGAGGCGATCCCGCTCCTTCTGAGTTGTCTTCAGCTCAGCATTAGTCTCGTTCAGCTTGTGGAGGACGTTTGTGTGGTTCTCGCACTTAGACTAGGCCTCTTGTAGGCCACCCTTAATCTTGTCCTTCTCCTTATCGAGGGCAGTGTATTCATCCTTTACCTTTTGCAGCTCGGAAGCAGGGGAGGTATCCTCATTCAAGACCAAGGCGGTCTCAAAGATTTGCATCATGGTCGCCATATCCTTGACAAGTGCCTTCTTCCTGGCCGATCTGTCCATCCCCAAGAACGTCTTCACCTCGGCCTCGGCAACAATGGGGGGCTCCCTCCGAAGAAGTCCCGCTGAAGGTGACAGGAGGGAAACATGAACTTCTCCGTTGGGATAGGGCCCTCGAGATCCACAAGGATGGGTCCCTCGGTCCTCATCCTCTTGGCAGGACTGCCCTCCAGAGGGGGAGACTGACTATACTGCGGAGAAGAAGAGACGCTTGTTCCCCCGATCGGCACCGCTGTCTGAATGACTTCACTAACCTGGCCCTTAGTTCGCTTGGTTGCCCAGTCAGCGACCAGCTTCATGATGTGCTCAGTGGCATTCGACATTTGACCTGCAACGGAAAACATGACACAAGTCAGCACAAGAAAATAGAACAAGGTGAACGCCCGAGCAAAACAATGGGCTACTACCTAGGAACCTCTTGGTTTCATCTGGGGACTTGCACTCAAGGAGAGCCTTGGTGTTGATGTAACGGGCTGCAGTCACGACCCGTCCTCGTGCGTCGAGGACAGAATTCCCGTCCCTAGTTATACATTCTGCACGGTTGAAGCCGACGACATACGCGACCAGCTTTGCGAATGCATCCTTATCTTCGATGGGCAATTCGTTGTGTTTCACGATGTAGGAATCTGTGCCCCTCTCGAAGTGCGCCTCCTCCCACTCCAAGGGGCACTTGGACATAAATATTTCTTCCCCGTCTCGTCGGTCACGATATTGTAAAGCGCGCCCATGGCCTCGTGCGTCGCAGGCATGATGTAATAAAATCTGTCCTTGAAATTCCTGACAGAATCTGAGCACACCTTGAACAGCTTCCTCGGCTGCTTGAAGGAGACCCAACTGTGTCACCCTTGATCAGTTGCCTGTTGAAGGTGGAAGATACGAAAAAAAGAGGGGAAGAGTGGTCCCGATGCTAAGGTAGTCGTACACGAGCTTGAACGCCCGCATGAAGGCAAGCGCATTGGGGTGGAGCTGAGAAGGCGCCAGGCTCAACCAATTGAACACCCCAGCTGGAAGCCGTTGAAGGGGAGACGAATGCCGGCCTCCTTAAACGCGAACTCGTACATAGGGAACCTTAAGCCCCGGTAATTCAAACATATCCGGTAGTGCTCCCTAGGTTGAAAGATCGTCCAGTTTGTTCACTCGCCCACAATGATGTCCTCGACAACTGGGAAGACATCCATGTCATCAAGGGCAAACCGCGACCGAATTTGTAAAGGCTCTTCGCCGGCCCAGTCCGCGGGCGAACGAAGGGGCTCTTCCCCTGGGAGTTATACGGGCTCGGGCAGGTCAGGCTCGGTGTCTATCTGGATAATACCTGCGATCATCACGACCATTTTTATCTAAAAAGCAGAGGAAATTGGTGAGTTTGATGGCCGGGATCAAATCCACCCTTCCATCGTCGATCAAGTGAAAGGGCAAAGAAAGAGCGCTGGAATTGCTCGGGGCAATAAGGAACTGTCTGGTACCTTCATCCCGTTCACCCACGTTCTCGAGGAACCTATCGAACTGCCAGGGACCTTCGTCAGGTCCCCGGCTCTTTCGTCCCACGTCCTCGGGACATTCATCCCACATCCTCGAGACATTCATCGGATCCGCGGGACATTCATCCCAAATCCCCATTAAAATAATCGAAACCCTAAAGAAGTTCCACCGTTCTCACCGAAAACTCCGTATCCTCCCCGGGAACTTCATCAGTTCGCCGGAGAAATCACCGTACGAAAGTGAAACAGAAAAAAAAGAAGGTCAGAAGCTTACTTGAGATGGTAGTTGAGGGTGGTCTGGTACGATGGGAGCGGCGGCGTGCGGCGGTGTATGGCGGAGGAACGACGACGAATGTTGGAGAAGAGGAGAGAGGATCAGAGCAAAAAAGGTGGGAACATGCGAATGGCACGAACTTAACCCCTTTTATAAGCCCTTCACGGGACTCGAGGCATCCCTAGGCTCTTGAGTGCCCTAGGCATTGATGGCGGGCGACACGTGGCACTCAGATGCCCATGCACGTCTTTTCCTCTTCCTCGCATGTCCGCGTGAAACACTCAGCTATTTCCTTTCATCTCCTCGACACGTGGCATCATCGACTAACAATCCTCGGGCCCCTACCCGTCGAACACTCCTCGAGGTTCCTCGACATCCGAGATGACTCTTAAGTCATTACTCTGACACTTCGGAGCAATGACTTGGGGGACCCTGTTCCGGACTGGGCCGGCACCTGGCCATCCGTCAGGCAGGTCCAGCCCAATAAGGTCCACGCTTATTCGGTGTCGAGCACGTCTAAACCTCTCCCATCGTCAGACACGTCTTGGACATCTACTGTCGAGCAGAGGCTTCAAGTCTAGGAGAGCACCTCTCTCCTCGACCTTCAGGTTCTCCTCCCCGCGAGGACACGTCATATTGTAACCTCCCACCTCCAAAGGAATCGGTCTGCCCACCTTCCGGAGATCTCGGGACCGTTACACCAGGGCGAAGACCACGTACTGGTCTTCCCTACGCCACGTAAGCCCTGGCAGTTCCTTGGATTGGGCCTTGTAATCCAGCCCAGTACAGGTAACCGTTGGCCCCGCGTTGGGGGCATCCTATAAATACCCTCTCATTTGAAAGGGTCAGGTTACGTTCATTCTAACTCTCACACCTATATATATATTTATGGAGAGAGAGAGAGAGAGAGAGAAAGAGAGAGAGAGAGAGAGGAAAATAACGAATTCGCTATTTGTTAGTGAAATTCTGGCCTGTATATATCAGATGTCCTATCGAGATGTCGTGACACTGATATACAACAACAATGAACAAGTTCAAAATAAAAGTGTGCATAAAATGTAAAGAACACCAGAAATTGTTAACCCAGTTCGGATCTAACTATCCTACATCTGGGGGCTACCAAGCCAGGGATGAAATCAATATTCGATAGTATCAATTCACTGATAACCACACCCGGTTCAATCAGCTCACTTAATCACTACCCTTCCTATGACTTCTACCTAAGACTCCCCTAGGTATGAGGCCCTCCTCAAATCCCTCTTCAATCACAACCCGTGACTGGTTCCTTACAAGACAAGTAACAATGGTCGAAACACAAATTCTCAATACTTCACAGCTTATGAGAATTAACACTCAGCTACTCAATGCTTAAAAGCTTATGAGCAACCTTACACAACTTACACTACAGTCCTTGTACTGTTATCATAAGATACCAGTTAGGCTCACAAAACACAAGCACACAACCCTAAAAATACATGTAAGTTCGACACCTAAAACTAGGTTTACATCAGTCTATTTATAGCTTGTAATCTGGACTGAATTGGGCTTCAAAAACGCAACAATTAGGCTGCTCACAAATCTGCAAAATTAACTCCAATAAAATAGGTCTTCAATCCAAAGTTTCCTATTATGTCTTCATAATTAGAAACAGCAGCAAATCCGAAAACCAACAAGTAACCCTAATCCAAAAATGCTTTGGATGCCACATAGGATAACCAAATATTCATAGAATATTCAGTTACAAATCATTGTAACAGAATCTGCAATAAATCCTGACTTCACAGCGCGATGTCCTATGAGCAGTCATGAAACATCTTCATACGACATGTTGAACAAAGAGTAGTGAAACATATTTTTAGACATCTTCATTCAACATCTGCTTCTACATGAGTTTTAGCAAAATAATGCCAACCATAAAACCAAGGAAATAACAATCTCCCCCTTTGGCTTATTTTTGGCTAAAACTCCACACACACTTAAACACCATCAGTATCAGCAGCGGAAAAAAAACTCCTCCTCAGCTGCACACACAAACAAATCCAGCATAGCAGCACTCCCCTTCAGCTGCAAAAGAACACACACAGTACCACAAGAACGCTCATCATAGTAAACTGGCAAAACTCCCCCTCAACAGCAACAACATTTCACATAATATTCTCCCCCTCAGCAATTGCAGCATCACAAACATAATCTACCTGCAACACACATACATCCCCTCAATAGCACAAGCACATACCAAAGCTGCTCTCCCTCACACTTACTACTCCCCCTTTTTAGCCACAAATATGACAAAGAAAGGTCATAGATAAATGTAAATATATTACATAGCAGTATATTGTTCAACATCATACCAGAATTAAGTTGTCCAAAAGTAAAAGAGAAAAACAAAAACAGACAAAAATAGAAAATAAACTTGCAGATAGTCTAGCTAATCAGCACTGTCCTCTTCATCAGCAACCTCATCACCTTCAGATCCAGAGGCACCATTCTCAGAACCAGAATCATCAGACTGCTGGACACTCCCTATATCAGACTCAGTAGATTCACCTTGTCCATCATCTTCAGTCAGCTCTTGATCTTTAGCAGCATTTCTCTTTTCAACCAAGGCTTTAATCAGCTGCTCTAGCTTTGTCTTCCTTGCTGCATCTCTTTTGATAGATTCTTCCAGCTCCTTGCAGGTTTCTTGCAGCTGAGCAATGGTTTCATCATCAAGATTGGCAGGACCAGGTGTCTGTGTAGATGTCCCAACAATGTCTGGGACATGTGCTCCACCCAATAGCTTGTAGTGAAGGGACAGAGGAGGTTTCCTTTTGAGTGCAGTGTCACCCCTCAACACAAGATTAGGACACTGTTCTAGAATAATACCACAGATCAAGTAAGGGAAACCAATAGGCATCTTGACAGCAGGTGAGCTAGCCTGTTTTAAGATCTGCTCAAAGATGTATGATCCAAAATCAAAGGAAATCTTCTTCCCTATAGCATATATGAATCTGCCAAGTGTAGACGAGATATTAGATGTGTGATTTGTAGGAACCCAATTTACCACGGCAATCCTGTGGAGGATGGCATATTTGACACTTAGTTTACCAGACGACAACTTCTTTGCATTTGTCCAATGTCTCATACAGCCACCTGTTATCTCCTTGCAAACAGTATTATCAGTAACCTCTAACTCAGGTTGAGGTTCATTACTCCTGTCCAGATAGTTGTTGATAATTTCAGGTGAAAAGGTGACAGCTTCTTCTCTCACACATACTTGTCTGGGATTGTTGCCCCTGTTCTCGTCACCCTCTTCAGACATATTTACCACAAATTCTTTGACTAGATTTCCATAACAGGGTCCTAACTTGGACACTGTTCTCATCAATCCAGCCACAGCAATGAGCTCCACTATTTCTTTGTACTTTTTGAAGTCCTTCCCCAACTCTCTCTCCAGAGCAATCCTTCTTTGATCAACAATTTTCCATCTATCTGTATTTCTCATAGAGCTTTCAGTAGAAGCCTTCTTGCAGGTGGAGTTTTTTATACCAATGATGTCCAGGACATCTGTTCCAACTTCATAGTCAGAATCACTTTGATCAGTAATTTTTCTTTTCTTAGTGGGCACTACAACCTTGCTCCATTGCTTAGGCGGCCCTGCTTGAACTTTTCTTTCCCCACCTCCAGATTTACCACGCAATTTCGGAGACTTGGAGTCTTCACTTATTACATTTTTTTCTCTTCTTCTCTGAATTCTTCTCAGCATTCTAGCAATAGGTTCCTCATCATAAGTGAGGTCATCAACATTAATAACATTGTCAGTCCTTACATCAGTTTTCCTTTTACTTCTTCTCTCACGGTCCACAACCATGGAAACATCACCATCCGTCCTATCAGTAGGGCTACTATTGATATTTTCTGTCACTGATGTTGGAGCATTAGACTCGACATTTGCCTTAATTCCACTCAGAATCGAGGCAACAACCCTTATAATTTCCTTATCCTTTCTGACAGCATCATCATCAGTGGAATTCTTGTTCACATCACAAGATTTAGTACCCTTCCGCTTCTCAACTATGCCTGATTTATATCCCTTTTCAGCCACGTCTTTCTTAAGGCTTACTTGGTTAGCATACAAACTGGTCATGGAGTGGACTTTCTTCTTAGGTGAGAAGGGTTTAGATTTCTTACCTAGAATGTTGACATTTGTTGTGTGAGAAGCTTGTTGGTTGCCTTTTGGGTCAGCCGACATAACTTTCAACGGAGCAATGTCGAGCACTAGGTCAGAGAGGTTTATCATCTGCAGTGATTCTTCATCTCCAGTATTGATTCGTGGAGAACCAGTGTTATCAGGGGAGCCGTGCATGGAATCGGAGTTAGGATGTTGAGACATGTTTAGTTGATCACAAAAAGCAGTATTGAGGAGAGTAAGAGCAAACCCTAGCGGAGAAGAGTTTTGAAAGAATAGGTCAGATGAAGTTTTTGTACTGTAGGATTGAAGTTGGAATGTGTTAGCTGGGCTGTTTATAAGTTTTGGAAATGGGTCCTTATACACGTGCCATTCACAAGCTCTTTGATTTAACACTTCCACAATAGTGCTTTCAGCTTTCCACAAATAGCAATCCTCTGAGGTTCTTTCACCTCTCATAACAACAGAATTCTTTTCATCCATTATTAAACATTCATAGTTTGTAAAGATGACCCTAAGACCGTGATCACACAACTGGCTTATGCTTATTAGGTTAGTATCTAACCCTTTAACAAGCAATACTTCTTCCAGAATGGGCTGTCTTGGACAGTCCACTCTTCCAACACCAAGCACTTTTCCTTTTGATCCATTACCAAAAATCACCTCATTAGGAGCATGATACTTAACATGTGACATATATCTACTAACACCAGTCATATGTCGAGAACACCCACTGTCAAAGAACCATTTTTCATCTGTAGAGACTCTGAAGGACTTGTAGTCCCTATGTTCCTTTACAAAATCCTTTGAAGTCCATATCCTTTTTGTTTCAACCCTGCTTTTCTTCTTACTATACTGTTGCATGGGTTTGGGATAACCATGTAGCTTGTAGCAAAAAGCTTTTATATGACCAAACTTCCCACAATGGTAGCATGTCCACCTTTGATTCTTTTTCTTTATGAACTTCTTCTGATGCCTGGGAGGATGTTGCAGCATGTTATTCAACATCTTCAAACTTCTCTTATCTTGAGCGGGTACTTCCTCAGATTCATTTGTACCTTTAAATCCAATACCACTGACATTTCCAGTATCTCTTCCTGACTTCAGAATTTCATCAAGTACATCCGAACTCCTATTTAACATTCTGACATTTTTTATCATGTTGTCTAGTTTTGAATTCAATTGATTTACTTCACTTTGTAGATCAGCTATAGTAGACATATACTCAGTATTCTCAGCTTCTAAATGAACAATGGCACATGCTTGTTCTTCTTTCTGCTGACATACTTCTTCATGTTCAATGCACAACTTCTTATAAGAGATAGCCAGCTCTTCAAAAGTAAGCTCTTCAGATTCTTCATCTGATTCACATACTCCTGTTAATGCTGTCACCAACTTTGCAGATTTCTCATCAGTTTCAGAATCATCTTCTGACCATGTCACAGATAATCCCTTCTTCTGTCTTTTGAGATAAGTGGGACACTCAGTTTTTACGTGCCCAAATCCTTCACATTCATAGCATTGAACTCTCTTCCCTTTATTAGAGTCCTCTTCAGTTCTGGATCTTCTGCCTCCATCCTGGTCTTTGTTGATGTCGAGAGACTTGTTCCAAACATTTTCTCTTGACTTCCAGTCCATCCTTTTCAACACTTTATTAAATTGTCTTCCAAGCAACACTAGCTCTTTGGACACATCTTCATCTTTGACCAGTTCTCCTTCATCATCTGAGTCATCAGCATTCGACACAAGTGCTATACTCTTCTTCTTTTCAGCTTTTTCACTGAATCCTAACTCAAAAGTTTGGAGTGATCCCATAAGCTCATCCACCTTCATTTTGTCAATGTCCTGAGCTTCCTCTATAGCAGTAACCTTCATATCAAATCTCCTAGGAAGAGACCTGAGAATCTTCCTGACCAGCTTGCATTCAGACATCTTTTCTCCTAAGGCACTAGAGACATTAGCTATCTCAATAATGTTCATATGAAAATTATGAATGCTCTCATCCTCTTTCATCTTCAAACTCTCAAACTTGCTAGTGAGAAGCTGAAGCTTTGACATTTTCACCTTTGAGGTCCCTTCATGAGCAACTTTCAAGACCTGCCAAGCCTCTTTGGCAATAGTACAATGCTCAATCAGTCTGAAGATATTTCTGTTGACACCATTGAACAATGCATTCATGGCTTTAGAATTTCCAACAGATCCTTTGTAGTCAGCATCATCCCAGTCCTCTTCTTCCTTCAGAACATCAGTAAGATTTCCTTCTCCATCTCTTACCTTTGGAGGCTCCCTACCTTTGAGAACAGCTTTCCATGCTTGATCATCCATGGACTTGATGAAAGCTATCATCCTAGGTTTCCAATACTCATAGTTTGAACTATCCAGCAGAGGTGGTTTATTTAGAGCTCCTCCATCCTTGTCCATTGTGCCAGAAAGTACCTTCCCTGAATCTCACCTAGAAACAACAAAGGGTGCCTGCTCTTGATGCCAATTGAAATTCTGGCCTGTATATATCAGATGTCCTATCGAGATGTCGTGACACTGATATACAACAACAATGAACAAGTTCAAAATAAAAGTGTGCATAAAATGTAAAGAACACCAGAAATTGTTAACCCAGTTCGGATCTAACTATCCTACATCTGGGGGCTACCAAGCCAGGGATGAAATCAATATTCGATAGTATCAATTCACTGATAACCACACCCGGTTCAATCAGCTCACTTAATCACTACCCTTCCTATGACTTCTACCTAAGACTCCCCTAGGTATGAGGCCCTCCTCAAATACCTCTTCAATCACAACCCGTGACTGGTTCCTTACAAGACAAGTAACAATGGTCGAAACACAAATTCTCAATACTTCACAGCTTATGAGAATTAACACTCAGCTACTCAATGCTTAAAAGCTTATGAGCAACCTTACACAACTTACACTACAGTCCTTGTACTGTTATCATAAGATACCAGTTAGGCTCACAAAACACAAGCACACAACCCTAAAAATACATGTAAGTTCGACACCTAAAACTAGGTTTACATCAGTCTATTTATAGCTTGTAATCTGGACTGAATTGGGCTTCAAAAACGCAGCAATTAGGCTGCTCACAAATCTGCAAAATTAACTCCAATAAAATAGGTCTTCAATCCAAAGTTTCCTATTATGTCTCCATAATTAGAAACAGCAGCAAATCCAAAAACCAACAAGTAACCCTAATCCAAAAATGCTTTGGATGCCACATAGGATAACCAAATATTCACAGAATCTGCAATAAATCCTGACTTCATAGCGCGATGTCCTATGAGCAGTCATGGAACATCTTTATACGACATGTTGAACAAAGAGTAGTGAAACATATTTTTAGACATCTTCATTCAACATCTGCTGCTACATGAGTTTTAGCAAAATAATGCCAACCATAAAACCAAGGAAATAACAGTTAGGAGTAAATTGTGGAGAGCCGTTGAATGTCAATGCAATTGAGATTCTTTATGATCATTAGAAGGAGAATCCTTTTGTTTTAGGAATATTCTAGAAGGATCTCAATTCCCTCAGAGTGGTCATTCGGGGTTAATATGGTCAGCCCTGAACAATTTTCCCATAACCCCTCGCTCATGCTCAGCAAGAGGAAGGCTTGTCATGTCAGCTTCTGGTGTCGACCACTCTCTTGTTTGCTTTACGAAAGGCCAAATACAATTTAATGCTTCATACTTTAAACATCTTTTCAGAGGTATCATCATTACGACTCTAGGAACCCAAACATTGAGTGTTATCTGCGAGTGATTTGACACATTTAGTGGAGTCTTTTTCATGTCAGAGTATAGTTTTTAAAGATTCAATGTTGTCTTTCTTTGAGTTATTTTCTCAATTTAACAGTTACAATTTAGTTCGACACCTTGCTTTCTTGCATCTAAAAAGTTAGTGCGCAATATGTATAAGACCACATAATAGTACTCATAAATCCCAGAAAATTGCTTCATCTTCTTGAGTGGATTCTGTTTACTCTTCCACCATTTTTGTTTTGTAAGTAACGGTAGTCTCGATAGAGCCTTTCTTGAAGTTGGCCCAACATCTGATTAGG
Organism: Lathyrus tuberosus; assembly: GCA_022829125.1. NCBI lineage: Eukaryota > Viridiplantae > Streptophyta > Magnoliopsida > Fabales > Fabaceae > Lathyrus > Lathyrus tuberosus. The sequence continues at coordinate 1,493,205 of JALAZF010000280.1, forward strand.
GTACCTTAACCCTCACAAAGGATGAATGAATATGCAGTAAGTATGGCGATTGCGCCATTCCCTTTTATGAGTGAACCTTCTCAGTTCTAGTTCTTTCATAATTTTATCCTGCAAGTTAGGCATATGTGAAGGTCTACCAATACTTGTGCCAATACCTAAGAGGAAAACCTTTTGTGATTCTTTTCTTTCACCTCTTTAATATTGTTGTGGCCTTCTGAATCAGATACAGAGTAGAGGATTAATTTCTTTGGAGCCAACAGTGTGTGGCTTCGAGCCTTTTATTGAGCTGCAAGATTTTCAAGACTAGTTTTTTCTGGTCACCCCATCAGCCCAGTATCCTTATTGTTCTTGAGGATCAAAATTTGTTCAGAAGATGACTGTCATAAGATATGACACTCATCACCATTCACCATTTCAAAAACCGTTCCAAAACCGAACCATTGAAGCGCTAACAGGAGACCATAATATGTATTGACTATGTTAGCGACAAACAGGTGTGTCCTCCCATGTCTCAAAAACTGCAAGAACTTCTAATTATCCCTTATCCACCAATCAAATCCACCAAGAATCCCCTCTAAAACCAGACAAAATATGATTTTCTCTCTTCTCTCTCTTTTCTTCCAATAAACCAACTCCACTATTCTTCTTCTTTGACACTCAAAATCACCCAAAACCATAAATTCCATAGCCAACCCATCACTATACTACACATCCATTATAAAAAAAATGCACCACCACCAAAACCTATTTAAAATAAAAATAATATTTTCTTCATAATCTGAAGATACCTCCCTGAAGAATCCTAAGAGGATATTCACCAAGAACATGGAATATATGGAGAAGGAACGCTACTATAGTAGAACACTCAATGGGCATTGTGCTCAAATACGAAGATAAGAGGGCGAGGTTCTATGTGCTAGTACTGAGGCATATTACGCCAACTAGGTATATGGACGAAACATTTTCAAAAACTTAGGTTTGCTATCTTATGTGTAGTGGATGTTTGAGCAACTTGGTTGGAGACATTTTTTGTCTCTTAAACATCCAACTTTTGAAAGAATTACTCTTTAATTCCTAGTTTTTATTATAGATGAATTAGGAAAAGGCTACGAGGACACTTTAGAGCGGTCTCTTTTAGAGTGTTTAACTAAGATTTTGAGTATAACTTTGATGAAATAGGAATCATGTTTTAGTTCACTGTGATAGGTAGGGAAATCGTCCACATGGGTGGTATGGCTACCTTTGATTTTGAGTGGTTTATGAGTCGTATAACAAGAAAGACGATTACCAACATGGAGGGGGAAAAGTCCTTATGCATACACAACCCCTGTATTAGGTATGTTTAGAAATTTATGGCACATACTGTGTTTGGTAGAGGCGATAGTTTAAGAAATACCAATTTAAAAGAACTTTACCTAATCAACTGCATCTTCAAAAATGGAAAAGTCCACACCGCGAGTTTAATTTTTGCAAGCATGGAAAAGGTGATTAATGTTAAGAATGGTGTAATTGTGTTGGGTGGTTTGATTACCTCCCTAGACAAAGCCCTATGGCTTGGCAGAGAGTTTAAAAGTCTAGAACCTATTGTAGGAAACAACGTATTAGACATGATGCATGTCTTGCGCAAAAGTTGACTACGAAAATAAGCCTGAATTCATTAGTCCTAATGATTAGGAACATGGCGGTGTGAAATATTGTGTTTCCAAACCCGATAATCACCAAAATTTAAGATAAAGGTAATTGGTTATATCGAGTGGATACTGATGTCCACTCCGATTCTAAGAAAACATTGACACTAAGATGGACCGGAGAGGGCGAGTCTCTTCATTTAGTCCATCACCACCTACACCCATTCCCCATGTGGAAAATGAATAATTTGTAGGTATTGAAGACCTCCATTAGAGTAGTATCGAGTATGAGCTAAATGCATTAGGAGGCAAAGTGGAGGATTTAAGAGATGCTCAATAAGCTCGCAATGATAGAGAAGCTGGTTGGGAAATTAGAGAGAGGCTGACTTACATGTTGGTCCGGGGGATGTTTTACTGGCATATCCGACAAGGCCATTTCCACCCTCCCAGTTCCGACTGTGATGATTGATCTCATACTAGGTTTTATATAGCATCTCTTTACCTTTATCATTCAACATTTGGTACAATGTATGGCTTAAGTGTGGGAGATTTTATGCATGCTTTCTACTTTATTTAGTTGTTTATTTAATTTTTGTGTCTTTGGTATTCTGTCTGTGTATATGTGTGATCCATGGGAAAAAAATTACCCAAACATTTTAATCATGAAAAATTAAGTTTTTAAAGAGTTATGACGGTTTGGGTAGACAAAGTACATCGAGTGTATGCGTGAAATGATTTAAGGTTAATGACGCTAGGAAAAATCGGTAAATTTGTTTTGTCTTAATGTTATGAGTCTCCCGATACAATACTGATTAAACTTGATTTGACTTGTAACCTCTATAATTGTACTTGTTCTTTGAGTAAATATTATGAGCGATAAGGCATAGATTTCAAGTATGTGTAATGTGTGTTATATGGCTGATGAAAAAGAATTTATGTAATAATAGGGCAGTAAAATGCAACTGCACCTACTAAGTCAGGTAACCCTCACCTGGTTATTCAACCCAATGGTGGTTGATCCCTAATGCCCTAAAAATTAAGAAAAATAAAATAAATATGCAAATAAAAGAAAGCTGATCATAGTAAGTCGTATATAACCTAAGCAGGTCATCCTTATCGAAAGTTAACTCGTTACCATTGCTTAAATAAAATTCTTCATCCATGACCACTTAATTCTTTGTTTCCTTTTATGATATGAAATTCCTTAAAGTGATTGTTCTTGTTTTTGAAAAGATAAAAGGTTAATAGTAGAGGTTTATATTCAAGTGTGTAGGGGAATCAATATCATGGAGGAACACCAATGCGTTTTATCAAACCATTTGAATTTAACTAGTACTGGATTAGTAAACTTTAGGTTTAATTTATCATGCATTCTCGAATGAGTATATATATCTTTCTTTCATGAACTTTCCTTTGAAAAATCACTAGCCTTAGTTAAATTCTTTCAATGGAAGCCATATTGCTTGAGGACAAGAAATGGTTAAAGTGTGGGGAGTTTGATCATCAGTATATATTTTTTTTGCTTTTAATTAGTATTCTTTCTATGTTTTTGGTATGTTTCATTTACATTTTCTTCCAAAAATGGGTATTTTCACTATGTATGAGTTATAGAGCGTTTGGCTCTAATCGTTGAAGAAAAGAGAAGGAAAAACACAGGAGGAACAAGCAAACAAAAGCCATGACGGGCAACCCATATTTTTAATGATGCTCGTCATGGTCCCGGAAGAAGTCATCATGGGAGCACGAAGAAAACAAAGATTCAGCAAACAGAAGCCATGACGGGGTGCCCATCATCACCCATGACCCTCGTCATGGACCCAGCCTCCATGTTTTTAAAGTTCATTTTCCTATTTTAGTTACTTCTCCTGGTTTTTTTCTTGCAGTTTTTGCTCGTTGATAAGTGGACTCAACTTCCGAATAGTGTAGAACTAAGCATATAAGGAAGAAATTATTGAAGTATTATTGTTTTAGTATCTTAAATTTCATAGTTTTATGCATGTTTGGGGTTTCCCTTTATTATTGGTTGCTGCTATTTTTCTGTGTTGATCTTTATTTTCTGTTGTATTGGAAAAAATGCCTCCCTTGGAGCATTCTTATTATTATTATTCACTGCATTTCAGGTTACTATTTTACTGCTTTTATAATATATGTTCATTATATTTATGTTGTGTTATCATTAGCCATGTCTAAGTAGTTTAATTTAGGGCCTGAGACATAACAATTGTCATACTTACAGACCTCGTGCAGGTTGTGTAAATATCAATCCTAATGAGAAGGAGTTTTTTTTTTTTTGAAATTGTTGTTTTTAAAAAGAAAGATGTTCGCTATGAAAGTAGGAACACAAAGATATCATTTATGAGCCAAAAGGATGTAAACAATATCTGACTTAGAAATTCGAGCAATTAATTTTGAGATTGTTAAAACATTTATGAATTAATTGAGGAATTACTTTTATTTTATAAAGGATCCTTAAATTTACAATCCATCCTACAAAAGTAAATGGAAATTAAATTTAGTGTCTGGTAATACGTCGACAAAGGTTGGCATTACCACTAATTTTGGTACTTTTTGCAAAAGACAAAATTATCGTTATAATTAATATGGAAACTTGTACGAGTTGAGTCGGTGTACAAGAATCATAATCTTGGACTCTGATTTTTATTCTTAAGAAAATCAAACATTTTAAACAAGCGAATTTTCACATAACCTTAGATAAACACATATACGATAAATAATTGTAATTGATCATTAGTCTTTGAGGACGATAACTCTTTTTACTAATTTGGTATTGTTGTATACTTGGGATGTATAAGTTAGTTTCGGAAATTTTTGGCTTCTTTTCTTTTGATATGCATATTCATGATATCTTTGTTCTAAAACTGGTTGTGTGTGGACTTGATGAAGGATGAAGTACATCCTCGACTCATATAGCAGAGAATATGGTCGGTGGGAAGTGAAGTTACACTGGACATGCTTCTAGCACTACTGAGTATGTAAGGTCTTCCTGCCCGTCCTTTGGTGAGGGGGTTGAGCTCTCATTCTTCCAATGACCATCGGACCCCTCCTTTGGAAAATGACTGCACATATTTGGCCAATCTGTTTGGGTCCGCCTTGAAGGATGAATTAATTACTCTAACTCGGTAAACACGAAATGCCTCAGTTGCTTTATCCCTTGGTGGGAATGGCCATTGGGAAGCTCTTTGGTCTAACCAACACAGTACTGAGAAGCAACGACTAGAGGAGAATGTTCACGATCTGAAGCTTCAACGGGATAAGTATATGCAGGAAATAAAGGTAACTTCTACCTATTTGAGGTATGATTGTGTAATCTTGAGTGTAATACTTTGGATCTCTTACAAACTTAGGAGGTAGTCTCTTGAAGTTTGTTGGACGTCACTAGGTTGGTACCCTTCCCCTCCCACCTCCCCTCCCGCCATGTGAAAACTCGGTCCAGGGTAGACGTGTGGCCAACCCATTAGAGCCTATGGAGTGGCTAGCTTCTAGAGAAGGGTGGAACGTTATTTCATATGGGGAATTGATTGATTTTGTCAGAAGTGCAAAGCGTCTCCAACAACACCCTTGAGTTTTGGTGGGGGGTGGATTGCTTTGGTAGGACGTGAAAAGCGTCTCTGATAACTCCCTTGACTATTGGTGGGGGTTGATTGCTTTAGTTGGACGTACAAAGCATCTTCAACAACACCCCTAACTTTTGGCGTTCAAACTGATTAAAAAATGTAATGACACATAAAGCTAAATATTTTTGGATTTGTTTGTATGCCATTTTCTAAAAATGACTTGACTGGATTGAATTAGATTGGTTTTTCAAAATTGAACCAAACGGAATACATTCATTTTGTATTAGTATGATATGTGGAATCTAGTTTTGAAGGTTATTAATCTATGAAGATTCATATGCCTTTAATGATGACAACTAATTTTTACGATGAGTTTAATAATAACAACTAGTCATTGATGACTATAGTAAAGCATAAAGCGGTTAAAGATTTAAACCATGTTATTAGTGGTTGATGGACTTGAATCTCTAATGATGGAAACCAAATGGAATATAACTCAAGCATAATCTCAAAAAAAAAAACTCAAGCAAGTGTATATAAGAATAAAGCATCTGACAAGTCTTGAACTATATAAAAGTATGTCTCGATACGTCTGAGTGAATATATTGTAAAAGCATAAATGCATTCATAAAGTGCATGTCTAATCACACACACACACACACACACACACACACACACACACACACACAAGTTTTAAAACTCATTTTTCTCAAGAAAATATTTATAAAAATAAATACCTTAATCTTGTGCTGGACAAGTTAGGAATTGCGAAAAAAGATATGGAGCTTTGTGTCAATCGATTGGCTCATTATTATTGGTCATAAAAAAATTACATATATATATATATATAATCCTTTTGTTTATTTTTCCTCACTAAAAGTTTAGCCGTAGTATATATATATATATATATATATATATATATATATATATATACACAATCCTTTTGTTTACTTTCCCTCTCTAAAAGTTTAGCCATAGTAATTTTCGAGAACACTACTGCAAAAAGGCTCTTTCACCACGGTTAAAAAAGGGATACAATTGTGCTTTACAAACCATGGTAACGTATGGTGTGGTAGTATGTGTCAACTTTACCACCACAGGTTGCTGATCGTAGTAAAAACATAGTAGTGCATTACATATCACTACAGTTGTAAAAAACAACCGTATTAAAACATGGAGGTCAGGGGTTCGATACCCAGCGCCATAATTTTGAGAGATTTCTTATCTAATTCTAATAATCGGAGAGCGAGATGCCAGTAATGGGCTAAAGAAAGCACGTAAAACATTGATTAATGTAAGTTGTTTTCTAACATAACTTAGTCTTTTTCATATTATTAATTTGTAATTCAATTTGAAAGGTTATATATTAAATAAGGGATTGGTGAAACACTCAAACCTCATACAATATAATAAACTCATCTTCTAAGACTTGTTGATTAAACGTAATAAAAGCTACAATGTACAAGGTATATCATTAAAAATAATAAAATCATCAACAATAACACAACTTTTATCAACAAAACCAAAATCATCAACAACAAACAACTTTTATCAACAACAACAACATACAACTTTTATCAACAACAACATACAGCTGTTATCAACCACAACACACCTTAACAACAACATGCATTTTTTATCAACAACAACATACCTTAACAATAACATATAAATTTTTATCAATTACAACATACCTTAACAACAACATACAACTTTTATCAACAACAAAATACCAAAACAACATCATATAAATTTTATCAATTACAACATACCTTTAATAACAACATACAACTTTTAATCAACAAAAACATAAATTAACAACAACATATAACTTTTATCAACAATAACATACCTTAACAATAACATATAACTTTTATCAACAACGACATACAACTTTTATCAACAAAAACAAAATCATCAACTACTACAACTTTTATCGACAACAACATACCTTAAACAACATACAACATAGTTTAACAAAAACATTAACATACCTGATTTGGTGTGATCAGACTGGATCGTCGTGGCCTTTCATGTAGGGCAGAGATGATGGTTGTAGGAGAGGAGGGGGTGTACCTGAAGGCACTCAGATGCCAAAGTAAGTTTGGGCTAGAGAGAAAGCAAGTACAAAGTGTTTAGGTATGATTTAGAGTATTGAATATTGATTTTCTGACCCTCTCAAGTGAGAGGGTATTTATAGAAAAACACTCAGCGCGGGGCCAAGTAAGTTCTTCATCTTTTATTGTTAGTTCTAGGATGTTCTTAGTTTTCTAGAAATTGGCATGCATTTTTCGGTGACTCATGAATTTTCTGGTTGAATGTTCATGTGTTCTTCGATGAACACATGAATTTTCTAGGAAATTCATGAAGATCCTGAGGAACATGATGAACCTAGGATGAATGTCTTTGAATGTAGTATAGGACTGTGTAGATCTTCCTAGGTTTCTAGTTAGGAGTAGCTTAAGTTTGTAGTCGGGCATTAGGCCTTCTTGAAGCGAGAATTGATTTTCGTGTGTTTGACAAGTTTTGTTTTGTCGAGGAGACTCATCCTCATGAAATCCTTTCATAGAGTCTGGAGACTCGTTCCCGTTTTACGGGGAAAAGGATTTCGCCGCATCCCGGTACCGTCGACTAGGTCTTGAGGGCGTCCTCGAACTTACTCCTCGCCTTTTCACTTGATTAGTGGTGGAAGGGTGAATTTGATCTTTGTCGTCAAATTTACTTTTGTTTCCTCTATTTTTCAGGGGAAATGGATGACAGAAACGAGGGAGTCGTCCTCGACGTTGGGGCTATTAATGGGGAGGCGAAGCAATCCGTCGAGCATGCTAACGTCAGAATGGCTGATAGGGATCTCGATTGGATCACCCAAGAGCTAATGTCGACGAGATCGACTTTCACCGAAGAGGAGGCTCACGAGTTCCCTTACCTTGAAGACCAGGCAGAGGATGCACCCGTGAACTGGAAAGCTCTTTGCCCCACAGAGGATGAGCGGATATGTTCGGTGTATCCGGGGATGAGATTTCCAATGTATGAATTCGCTTTTGTGGAGGCGGGGTATCGTCTGACTTTCACCGATTTCCAAGAGGCCGTCTTCTGTCATCTCAAACTGTGCCCTGCCCAACTGCATCTGAATGCTCTGGCGTTTATTAGGGCCTTTGAGCTGGTCTGCCGATATCTAAAGGTCGGGGCCACAGTGGATCTCTTCTTCTGTATTTCCAAATTCAAAGGAGCACAGCAGGTCCAAAACAAAGTTGGGTGTCCTTTAAGCAGCAAAGCAGGCTATTCTGGCCGTATTCGGAGTCTGTCCAAAACTTCAAATACCGGTTCCTGGTCGTGAAGCCAGTCTCAGAGGCGACCAAGGAGTCTTTGGCCACCATGGAAACCTTGGAGGTTTATGGTCGGGAGGTAACGAGGGTCGTATCAAAGTTCCCACTGGAGTAGGTGTTTGGCCACTTTAGATATAGGACTGATTAGTTTCTTGTCAAGCATGACCAGCTATGTGACGGGGACAAGGAGTCTTTCCGGGCATTACATGCCTTCGTAGAGAGTTTCAGCCCCACTTTCGTAGTGGATAAGGACAACAAAGTTCTGCTCGGGGAGGATGGGGAGCTTGCTCGGGCAGCTCGCTACATAAAATCCAAGGCCTTCATTGAATGTGAAAATGAGGATATCGCGTTTCAGCTCCTCGGTACAGATTATCTCTTTGCCTGTACTTTTAACATCTTGTGCAATGTGCTAATCCTTTTTTTGTTTCTGCAGGAAAAATGTCGAACATGCGGGAGCGCTTGGTCAGGTCCGCAGCTGTCAAAGACCTCAAGAAGGCACTAGTGCCGAGGGCCGACGCTGCCAAGCAGCAAGCAACGCTGAAGAAATTCATGGGCGGCACCACCTCCTTTATGGGCAGCACATCGAACCCTCCTACCCCGGACACAACAAATAAGAGGAAGCAGGATGATATCGACTCTTCCCCGGCTGGTGGTTCGAGCAGCTTTGTCGGGGGAAAATTTGTACTGCCACCGTGTTATCTTCAAAGGAAACTGTTTGACGGGGAAGGCTCTGTTGTTATCCCCGACCTTGAGGCGTCGGCCATTCTGTCCGCTGACCCTAAGGTGAGGAGGAGGCTCCCGTGCCAGGATGTGGCCACTGTTATAAGTGTGCTGGAGGCGGAGCTGGCCCTTGGGGATGCGGAGACAGTTCCGCTTGCGGATCTCAAGAGGGCGCAGCCAAGATCACCGAACTTGAGTTGAAGAATGTTGAGATACACAACAGGATGATAACTCTCAAAGGCAACCTGAAGGCCAAGATTGAACTCCAGAAGAAAGTGAACCAGGTGAGGGAGGATCTGACAAGGATGAAGGAGGAGAATACCACTCTGAATGCGAAGGTTGTCGGGTTGGAGGGCTCGACGGTGGTCAGTCTGGATGAGACCGAGGAGGAGAAGGCCCTGAAGATCTGGAGGGACTTAATTGAGAGAATTTACATCCTCGAGCAGGACAACTTGGGAGCGGTTGAGTTTGGATTCAACGCTACAGTGGAGCAAATGAAGGCTCTCAATTCTGACGTCCAACTGTTGACCGAAGGGATGGGTGTTCTAAACGCAGTTGTCAATGGCCAGGTGGTTCCTCCCGAGCTTCCCACTGATGCAGTTTAGTATTTGTTTGTACTTGTGTATTTTGTTGTCCTGCGTGCCATTTGATTGTAATCGACTGTTGGGCATGACCCATTTTTGTAATATTGACAATTTTGGCCTTGTGGCCATACTATATATATATATATGTGTGTGTGTGTGTGTGTGTGTGTGTGTGTGTATGTGTGTGTGTGTGCGTGTGTGTTTGATATTATATGCGTTACATTTTATTTGTGTATGCTTTAACATTTTAATGAGTAGTGTTCGCTAAGTATGGAAGTTTTGCTTGACTCATTATCATTACGCTCGACGGTTTAGGGGACTCGTCGAGGAAGTAAAGTGTTTTCGTCGATGGTGGGACTAGGATCTCGGTCGAGGTCCTGATCCCACAGGGCTTGGACCATTCCCATTGCGAGCTGGGTGTCTTGCCACGCTGGTGCAACAACGACAGAGCTCGATTGAGGTATCCCAGTTGGGTACAGAGTCTGCTCGTCCCATAAGCAAAAGCTGGCCGGTGTTGTAAATTTAAGGATTGTGCTTGCACCAGGGCACGCTCCTGTGGCCGAGCCGTCCCCCTGCTGTGGGGTGATCTCGTCGGCAGTTAGTCCAAACTGGTGGATGGTTATAACTGTAATATAGTTTGAGCTTTTCAGTGTTCCATGGTCGAGCGAATGGTTCCCCATATAGAGTTTCGAGGTAGTAGGATCTAGTGCCTGTTTTTGATTTGACCCTGTATGGTCCTTCCCAGTTTGCAGCTAGCTTGCCCTCGCGTGAATCTTTTTTATTTATGCATAGGACTAGGCTGCCAACTTAGAAGTCGCGCTTTAAGACTTTGGTGTCGTGGCGCAAGGTTATTTTTTGTTTCACCGAAGCTTCGCGGAGAGCTTCCCCTGATCGGATCTCTTCGACTAGGTCGAGCTCTTCTCTTAGAGCCTCGTCGTTCGGCTCTTCGTCAAGAGGATCGTTGGTTCGTCTGGAAGGTTCCCTGATTTCCAGCGGTATCACTGCCTTGGTTTCGTAGGCTAGTAGGAAGGGAGTTTCCCAGATGGTGGAGGTGGGGTTGTTCTATAGGCCCAGAGCACGCTATGTAGCTCCTCGACCCATCTCTTTTTGGTTTCATCTATCCTTCGATTTAGACCTCAAAGGATCACCCTGTTCGCAGCCTCTGCTTGCCCATTAATCTAGGGATACTCGACATAAGTGAAGTGTTGCTTTGTGCCTAGCTTGGCGACGAAGTCTTGAAACTTCCTGTCCGTGAACTGGGTTTCGTTGTCGGTCACAAGGGCCTGAGGCACCCCGAATCGTGCGAGGACGTTTCTTTTGTAGAAACAAAGTATGTTGAAGGATGTGATCTTGGCGTGAGCTTTGGCTTCGATCCATTTTGTGAAGTAATCGACGACCATGATCAGAAATTTATTTGGTAAGGGGCCGAGGATATCGATCCCTTACCAGGCGAAGGGCCATGGCGAGGACAGAGTCTTCAACTCGTTGGGGGTTCCAAGTGCATGTCCCCGTGGCCCTGTCATCTGTCACATTTCTTGACATGCTCCTTAGCGTTGTGCTGCATGGTCGGCCAATAGTATCCTGCTCGCAGGGCCTTTCGTGCCAATGACCTCTCTCCCAAGTGTTGTGCGTTGATACCGTCGTGAATTTCTTAGACAACTTCAGGGACCTTGTTCTCCTCAATGCATTTTAGGAGGGGGATGGAGAATCCCCGACGGTAGAGCTTGTCATCGACCGATACGTATGACCAGGCTCTTCGCTTGGTCACGCTGGTCTCGTTGCTGTCCTCAGGCAACTCCCCTGTGGTGAGGTAAATGTATACCGGGGTCATCCAACAGCTGCTGTCGCCAATGGCATTGATGTCGAGCAGCCCTGATGACTTTTCAATACTTGGGCTGGAGAGTATCTCTTGTATGACGAATTTATTGCCACCTTTCTCTTTGGTGCTAGCCAGTTTTAACAGGACATCTGCTCGAGTGTTTCATTCGCAGGGGATGTGCTGGACTTCCCACGCATCGAACTTAGTTAACCTCTCTTTCACCAGCGTCAGGTATTCGATGAGGTGGTCGTTCTTGGCCTGGTACTCTCCTCGTACTTGGGACGCTACGAGCTGGGAATCTGTGAAGATCTTCACTTCCTTGGCGCCCAGGTCCCCGACCAACCAAGGCCTGCGAGGAATGCCTCGTACTCGGCTTGATCGTTGGATGTAAGGAAGGACAGGGATAATGATACTTCAATTAGGATTCCTTCTTCTTTTTCGAGGATAATGCCTGCGCCACTGCCCGTGGAGCTGGGCGTTTCGTCGACGAAGATGGTCCATTTGTGTGCTCTGCTTAACTGGGATGCTGGGGGTGTCATTTCTTCCACGAAGTCGGTCAGGATTTGCGCCTTGAGGGCCTTCTTGCCCTCGTAGTGGATGCCGAATTCTAACAGTTCCAAAGACTATTTGAGCATTTTTCCGGCCATGTCTGGCCAGCTAAGCAGCTGTCTTATGGACTAGTCTATTCGCACCACTATCGTGTGGGCCAGGGAGTAATGCCTTAACCTCCTTTCCGCGTTGATGAAGGTGAGGGCAACCTTCTCGATCTGCTGGTATCTAAGTTCTGGCCCTTGCAAAGCCTTTCTCGTGAAGTATATGGGTTTTTGGCCGTCGGGTGTTTCACGAATGAGGGCAGCGCTAATGGCCTCGCCAGTGACAGAGAGGTATAGGTACAATGTCTCCCCGCTGTCAGGTCGTGACAGAACAGGGGGTTCTGGCAAGGATCGCTTGAGGTGGGGCAGAGCCTGCTCGCATTCCTCTGTCCATTCAAACGTGGCCTCTTTTCGTAGAAGCTTGAAGAATGGCAGGGCATGTTGGGCAGACTTGCCCATGAAGCGACATAGTGAAGCGAGCATCCCGTTGAGGGACTGTATGGATTTCTTTGACCTTGGCGTTGGAAATTCAGCGAATGCCCGACATTTGTCATGGTTGGCCTCGATCCCCCTCTCGGTGAGGTAGAAGCCGACGAATTTCCCTGCCCGCATGCCGAAGGTGCATTTTTCTGGGTTAAAACGCATTGTGCATTTTCTCGCTTGGTCAAAGACCTTTGTAACACGATCATGTCGTCCATGTATACTTCAAGCATGTCTCCGATTTCTGATCGGAAGACCTTGTTCATCATACGCTGCTACGTGGCCCTAGTGTTTTTTAGACCGAAGGGCATTACATTGTAATAATAGTTCCCCGACGAGGTCATGAACGCGGTATATTTCTTGTCCTTTTTAGCCATAGGAATTTGGTTGTATCCCGAGTAGGCGTCCATGAAGGACAAGAGTTTGAAACCTGCATAATTGTCTACCAGCTTATCTATGCTGGGCAGAGGATAAGCGTCCTTCGGGCAAGCCCGATTTAGATCAGTACACATGCGCCACTTTCCATTATGTTTTTTTACTAGTACAATATTGGACAGCCAGGTTGTATACCTGGCCTCCGAGATAAATTTTTCCTCTAAGAGGTCTTTTATAAGTTTTTCGATAGCCTGTGTCTTTTCATCAGATTGCTTGCGCCTGTGCTGCACTACCGCTCGAGCAACTGGGTCGATGGTGAGTTGATGGTAGGCAGTATCAGGGTCAAGGTCGGGCATGTCTGCAGCGCTCCAAGCAAATATATCTGCATTATCTTTCAGGCATCTTTTCAGGTGCTGCTTTACCTCTTTGGGCAGCCATGCGCCTATCTTTACCCCTCTGTTCGGGTTGTCTCTGAAGGTGATCACTTCGAATTCCCCATCTGGTATGGTCGTATGATGGTTAATGCAGGGGAGCTTTCTATCACTGCTAAAGTGACTTCATTGCTGTCTTCCTCGCCTTCTTCAGAGATCCGGCTGTCAAGGTCGATTGTGTGCACTAGGAGAGCTGCCTTTTTGTTGGGCTGGCTTTCCTCGCTGGGAAGATCTTCATCCCTTGCTCGTTTGGCAGCCTTAGGTGCTGCGCTGATTGAGCTTTGCCCTCTGGTCGCTGCTTCAAAGTACCTCCTCGCTGCCTCTATATCTCCCTGCAAAGTCACGACGTGGCCCTTCTCTGTGTAATATTTCATCTTGAGATAAACAGTTGAAGGGACAACGATCAGCTCCGCGAGGGTTGGTCTCCCCATACATTGGTATAGCGATGGACAGTCGATTACCAGAAATTGAGTTTTAATCGACATGGAGGCCTCCTCCTCCCCGAACGTGATTTGGAGCTCCACGTACCCCCAAGGCCTAGCGGTAGCTCCGTTGAATCCTTGTAGATCTGATCCCACGTACGGTGACAAATTCTTCTGGTCGAGCTTCAAGGCGCAGAACAAACTGGTGTACATGATGTCCACCGAACTGCCTTGGTTGACAAGGATCCATCAGACATCAGTGCTAGCCAATCTTGCCCTGATGAGCAGAGGAATGTGTGAGTTCGGGAGCCCCCAGGCAGCTCTTCGCGGTAGAATGTGAGAGGCTAAAAATGCCCCCAAAATTTCTCGAGCGTGGATAATCGGTCGGGGCTGCAGTCAATTAGCTGGTCGAATTTCCTTTTGACCGACCCTACCCCACATGAGATAACCATTTCCATGGGGAAGGTCTCTCATGTGCTGTGTGCGGTGATCTGGGGAGGGTCTTTGAGGGAGTAATGGGCGAAGAAGTCCTCTGGCCGCGTGATAGACATAGCAACTTGAGGGGGATGACTGGATGGCGAAGCTTGTGTTTCCTTCTTAGACTCCGAGGTCTCTCACCAGGAAGCTTCTCCCTTTTTCGTATATTATTTCCGGTGACCCTCCTTGATGAGGATCTCTATAGCGTCCTTTAGGTGAATGCAATCTTCGGTCATGTGGTTGTGACTGCGATGGAAGCGACAATATTTGCTCTTGTACATGTTGCCCTTTGACGTTGTTGGCTTGGGGAAACATACACCCCCTTGCTTAAATTCCGCGTTGATGCATTCAGAGAGAATGTGCTCATGGGGTGCTATCAACAAGGTGTATTTTGTGAAGTGGCCAGCAGGCCCCTTGTACTCGCGAGGACGGTCATCTCGTCGTTTCTCCTTGTCATGCCGAGGAGCCTCTGAGTCATCCTTTTTCGTTGCCTGAGAGTTCTCCTGATCTCTTGAATCTCGGGCCTTATACGCAACTTCTTTCTCCTCGTACTGTATATAAGTCTGGGCCTTACGGAGAAGTTTGGCCAGGGTACGGGGTGTCTCGATGCCCACTGCTTTGCAGAACTCGCTCTTCGTCCTCAGCCTCTTCTCGAGGAGGTATTTCTTCATATGGTTCGTAGTATGGACCTCTACAGCTTCCTTGTTGAATCTCTCGATGTAGGCATGCAGGGGTTCGTCCCTGCCCTGAATAATGGCTTCGAGAGTGGTTTCTGACTTTGGATGGCATCTGGAAGCAGTGAAGTGTCGAGCGAACTGGTTTTTCAGATCTTTCCACGAGGTGACTGAACCTCGGGGAAGTCTCTTATACCAGGTCATGGCCTTCTTTCGGAGGGTGATGGGGAATAACCTGCACTTAATGGCTCCACTCACGTTGTAGTAGTGGAGCATGGCTTCAATATTCTCTACATGCTCGCCAGGGTCGATGGTTCTATCATATAGAGCCAGAGGAGGAGGCTTATCCAGCCCACGAGGAATACGGGTGTCCATGATCTCCTGAGACAAGGGTCCATGGACGTCGTCATCGCTGCTCGTGCTCGATGACGTGCATGGTGAGTGGTTGTATCCTCGACTTCTACTGCGTCGAGGAGAATGTCTGTGTGATCTACGATATTTGCGATGCTTTTCTGAGGGCTTGTTCCTTTTCGGGGTAGGAGAACGTCTGGATCTCCGCGGAGGAGTATGGTGTCATCTTCTGGTGACCTCTTGCTCAGGTTCTTCCTACTTTGATCGTCCCCTGATGGGAGAAATGCTCCTAGATCTGTCTCGTCAACATTTCTGTGGGGGAGACTGAGGGCGTGGAGATGGACTGCGAGGCTTTTGCGAAGGAAGTCGCTTCTGAAGAGCATGTTCGAGCATGTTGATCTTCTCGCCCTGTTGGAAGATCAGGTAATTGGACTTGTTGAGAAAGGCAATGAGGGCAGCAATGTCGGGGTCAGTGTTTTGAGGGACAGATATAGGCTCAAAGATGTGACCGGCAGCCTGTGCGCGTGGCTTCACATCGTCGGAAGGAGGACACGCAGTCCTTCCGTCCCTGTGGTCGGTCTCATGGACCGCAGCTCCGGGTTTATGGTGGTCGACGTTATCCATGGTAACGGCGACAACAGGTTCTTGATGGGCATCATCGTTTCTGTTGGAGGCCATGATGATCAAGGGAAATTCAGAGAGTAAGCTTTGGTCTTTTGGGTGAAAAGATGAGGGATCTTGGTTCAAAAAGATGGGCAAGCGATGTTTCCCACAGACGGCGCCACTGATCTGGTGTGATCAGACTGAATTGTCGTGGCCTTCCGTGTATGGCAGAGATGATGGTTGTAGGAGATGAGGGGGGTGTACCTGCAAGGCACTCCGATGCCAAAGTAAGTTTGGGCTAGAGAGAAAGCAAGTACAAAGCGTTTAGGTATGATTTAGAGTATTGAATATTGAATACCTGACCCTCTCAAGTGAGAGGGTATTTATAGAAAAACACTCAGCACGGGGCCAAGGTGTCCCATGTGACCGAAATATCTGATCGACCAATGGGAGACTGCCAGGTGAAAGGTCTAGCGCGTGACCTTAAGACCTGGTCCAACTGTCTCCATGAACTCCGAAGAGGCAGTTTGTCGCGTGAACTGTCAAGCGCGTGAGGAGGACGTGCCCAACGGCTAGATCGTGCCAACGGCTAGATCGTGCCCAACGGCTAGATTGTGCCCAACGACTAGATTGTGCCCAACAACTAGATCGTCTGAACCTCATTATTAGGCCTTGCCAAAAGCTGGACTGGGTTGGGCATTGCCCTACTGTGGGCCAAGTGCCTGTCCAGTCTAGAACAATACCCCAACAAAAACATCAAAAATATCACAACTCATAATAAAAGGTGGAAAAGTCTCACGTACATGAAATGTGAAAAGGAATGGAAAGAAATGAGTTTTGTGTAACACATTTCCTTGATCCATAAGAGTTAAAGATGATATGTTGAATTTTTGTAAATAGTATGCAATTGCTCATGGATATTAGGATAAGGCGTGAGAGATATGTTAGGGTTTTTTTTATGAGAGAGACTTTTATTTTGTCCTGAACTTGAGAATTTTCATGTAATATAGGTCATACTTTACACCATGGTTGTTTAAAATGTCCGTGTTGAAATGTAGGTTTATTTTACAACGGTTTCTATTTTAAATAGCGGTGAAAAGTATTTTAATTTTAATATAAATATAAGACTATAAGTGACACGCTCACTTTGTAAACAAAAAAAAGGAAAATTGTTGGTTGAGATTCGAAGCTTGTAAGCCTTAACATATCACCACGATTATTAGTATGGACCGTAGTGAAAAGGTTTTTAATGAAATAAAAAAATGGAATTAGAGTTATTACTTCAGTTGATTGAAGGGTCGAGGTAATAACATGTTATTATAGGTGTATTTTGTAGTAGTGGAAAGTTTTATTTTGAGTGAGGAAGTTGTATTTTTGGAATGATAGTTTTGTAATTCACCAAGGAAGTTTTTTGTACCATGGTTGAACATTTCATCCGGTTAGAGATTGTTTGTTTGGGTTTAAAGCTAAACTTGTGAAAAGCTTTGGTTTGAGGATTGTGTAATTAAGTCTCCGTTTAGGTTCGAAAGTTTAGCCCGTTCAAAAGCTTTCAAGGTCCAAGATCATTCGGGTGGTAAAATCTTACAGGTTCTTGGTTAGCCCGGTATAAAATCAAGTTTTGGTTAAAGCTCAGCCTGTGATAAAAATTTGCTTTTCGAGATCAACTCGGTGGTAAAATATCATAGGTTGTTCGTCAGCCCGATTTAAAACCAAGGTTAGGCTCATGATCTCAACTTGATGTTAAAAGCTCTCTCATGTTTAAGATCATACCGTGGTAAAATCTTGGTTTGAAACTTGAAGACTATCCGCTCCAAGTTTCTCGTGGAAAGAAGACTAACCGCTTCGATCCATCGTTTGAAAAGAAGAATCGCTGCTTCTCTCCATGTTTACTGTTTGGTTGGAAGTTAGCCACAAACTTCATTTTTCCTTGTATAAGGGGGTTCGAGAGTTCAACCTAATAAAAGCTCTTAAGTTTATTAGATACTCTCAAGACAAGTCTTGGGGAGAGCACTGAGTCTTTTTCCATTTGACCGAACCTCTATAACCTCTAGTGTCTTTCTCTCTTCCGTTAACTTTTATTTTCCCCGCTTTACTTTCTGAATTTTATATTTCTGCTGCTTAATTTTAAAAATTTTATAAAATGTTTTCAAACTCTGATTTTAATCCTAAAATTTTCAAATTCAATTTTTTCTGACACACAAAATTCACCCTCTCATGTGTGAAGTCACATGTCTTATATGATATATTATATTAATCTATTATTGGTCAATGTTTAATTTATTTTAATATTATATATTAGTCTAATTTAATATTTTTTTACCATTTCATTTGTTTTAAATATAATCGACCATTGGCATTTTATAATATTAACTTTTAATGCTTGACCAAAAAAATTATTTTTTATTATATATTATGTATTGAACTAAACCTATTATATTACCATTTATTATAATATTAATATTAATTAAAAAATAATTACAATTTTATTTTAAATATTTAAAAACCAATTTAAATTAAAAAAATTAAAATTGAATCAAATTAAATCATATTTTTAAATTATTTATTTAAATATAAAATAAATCATAATTTGTTTTAGATGGGACATATTTTTATCTTAAAATCAATTCAAACTACATAATAGGCCAATCTTATGCAAGTGCAACAAGCGCTACAATACAAGTTCTAAATTTTGAAAGGTCTCAAATTTTAAAATGTCAAATTTTTTTCATAAAAATCAATAGAAAAAAAAGTATATTATAATAAAAACTCAATAAATCTACATAAAAAAACAAAGAGAAAATTATAAACACTATAATTTATAAAGGGTGGACTAAACCTAAACTAAAAGATCATATAATAAGATTGATTGATGTTAGATTAGCTTAGGCTTAGCTTGCTATGTGTTTTGGTGTTCTAGCGGCCAGATCGAGTGTGATTGTCTTTGTACGGTCATTGTTTTTTTGGTTATATTAAAGTAATTTTTTATTAAAAAAAACTCAATAAATCAAAATATACTATTATAAAAGTCTAATACATATAAAAATTAAGATTGATCAAAACTCAAAATAATTATAATTAAATATATTGTTAATTAATATATAATTGTATTTTTTTTAAATGTCTTTTTAAGTTATTATAATTGTGTTTTTTTATTTTTAATTTAGACCCTTTTTTAAATTAAAACATGTGCCTCCGATAAAATTGGCCCGATCTGCTAGATAACAAACATTACTAACCATAAGTAGTCTTTGCACACTCTTTCTATGGTTTCTAATATTGATTTATCATTAAAAAACAATGTCATGATTGTTTATTGAAAAACATGATACTTGGAGTTGGGGAGCTTAATCTAATAATTAAGTTAATTAGTCCACTCTGTACTCATGAGTTCAGTTGGATTAATTAATGTGATTTTGTCGAGATTTCATCATATTATATGGAAAAGATTACTTAAGCTCAATGGTTGAATATAAAGACTAGTGATTATAACTTCAACTTTTATTTTAAGCCGTGGAAGGGAACTAAGTATTATTTATATTTATTATTAGACAAACCAATAATTTGCAAAATAATTATCAAGAAGTGAATGTAAAGCAAGTAATTGATTTGAAATGGGCAAGTTGTGGCAATAGTTGGCTAGTTGACAGAGATAAAGGCAGACAGATTTGGCAAGTGAGGTTGCATGTTGGCTTCAAAAGTGAAACAACATATGACACAGAATAGGTATAAAGTTAAGTTAAAAAAGGAAAGAGCAATATATTATATAGTGAGGGTGCAATGTACTATTCTTACCTTAGAAATTCTATGTTGAATGAAATCATTAAAAAAATTGGTGAAGTTAAATCTTTAGTTAATGGTTAAACACTATGTTATAAGATGTATAGCATAGCATATATTAAGCATTTATATATTAGTCACATTGCACTTGACTCTTTAACTTAATCAATATTAAACTTTTATTTTATACTTTATTTTTAATTTTAAAACATTGTTGTTAATCTTTCAAACTTCCCTTCATTATTCACAATGTTCACTATTGGGGATTAAGATGGTTTCTTTTCCCTCTACGGTACCTCCCATCTTCTCTCATAAACTAGCACCTTAGATTGTGTTATAGTTCAATTTTAAAAGTTAGAAGATAGTTAAGGTGGTTAGATAATTATAATTAACCTAATATGTAGTTATTACTGATCTTCTCACGTATGAATAGTATTGATATGATTTCGCATAAGGCTACTATTTATTTCATATGTTTTTACTATTAGTTTAGTTTTATATGTGGTTATTACTAACTTTGTTTGTGGTTACAAATTAGTTAGTTAGTAATATGATCTTATATAAATGATGTACACATATTTGTAATCATTCAAGTGTATTACCGGGTTTCTTTGACCTGATCGTAGTGGGCATGAGAATTGAATATGGCTTGAAGAATGATAAGATTGTGAATGTTCCTGGGACCTCCAATACGACAAAGAAATCCCCTAGAGGATTCCAAAAGAAAAAGGAAGGAGGGACTAATGTTTTGTCTGGTAGTTAAAGAGGAAACCCGTCAAGAAGGAAGCAGCAACAGTATGCCTATCAGCAGCAAGTCTACCCCGCGTAGTATGCTCAACAACCGTACGTAGCTACTATTGCACCAACTTACCCGCAAGCAGCTCCTCCTGCATACCAGACTATTAGCAACCTTTTGCACCAGGGTATCAGCCAAATCAAGTAGCACCTCCACGTCAACAAGCGCCTGCAAGCTCCTCATCAAAATGTTGTAAACCAGAATAGGAGACAAGGGGTAGAGCCACCTTCAACCCAATTCTCATGACGTATACTGAGCTCTATCCCTCTTTGTTGCAAAAGGTACTAGTGGTTCCGAGACCTTTGTGTCCTCCTCCTGATCCTATACCTGCATGGTACAACTCAAATGCTCATTGTCATTTCCATGAGGGTGCTCCTGGACATGATTTATAGGGTTGTTATGCTTTGAAGCATAGGGTGTGAGAGTTGATTGAAAATAAAATTTTATCTTTCAAAGATGTGAGCCCGAATGTTGGAAACAACCCTCTTCCGGTACATGGAGAGTGAAGCATGAATCAAGTTTGAGAAGTCATTTCCCTAAAGTTTGTGGATCAGACAAGAAAGTTCAATTCTTTAAAGCTAGCAATCATTTGGCTATTTCAGCATTCCATTTGTAATTTTTTGCATGTTGGATGTTTATTTTCTTTTAAGATTTGTTGTTTTCTTTTAAAAGGTAATGTTAATGTAGTGGTTATGCAATTTCTAAATCAATCATATCGTATTCATTCATTTTTCATTTATGTCAAAAACAAAATAAATAAATAAAATTTCTCTCATTCACTTATCTTTATCAAATTGTTGTTTAAGCAAAGATTATAGGGAGGATGATAAAAATGAAATACTTATACTTGTTGATGGTATGCTTTCAATTAAAACTTTACTAGTGACGTAACGCATTATTTCAATCCCCAAAAACTGAAGAGATAAAGAGTTAATCCCTAGTAAATTACTTCAAACCCTTAATCTTAACTAGGGGCAGGGTAGTTTGTTCAGTTAATCAGACTTTGCATTCAAATTGCAAGAGAAAAACACCACACTTGAGTATTAACCACACACCACAAAGTGTCAAAGAAGTCGTGAAAAAGACAAGAGAAATTATAGTGGTTGTTTCTGAATAACCAATAACATGGTAGTCACAATCTTTCAAAAAAATTGAAAAAAATGAAAGAAAAGCCCACTAAGTCGAACACCATAAAAGACGACTTAGGAAAAAATAAGGGCAATCCCGGTGGATCGAAAGCTTCAAAAGAAACGATCCAGGGAAAATTTGGGATAAAAATCAATCAAAAGAGGTCATCAAATCCTTAACAAAAACAAAGAGAATCAAAATAAGGTGACTGACGTTTCAAGAAAATCTCATCTTGAATCATCATTTTTACCCTTGCATTGTCAAACTCTCTTGAGATTTGGATGTGTATGCTGAATTAACTGAACGTATGACTGTAGTCATCAAGAAGAAGGGGTGGGTTAAAAATTAAATTTTGAGCCTTACATCCTTTTGTTTCAAAAACCGTGAACCAGAGCACATTACAACCCTTAAAAGACTTAATTGAAGCAGAGTTTATTTTGAAAGCATACTGAAGGTGAGAAAAATACACAAGAAGGAGGGGTTGAATTGTGTTATCCGTTTTTACTTTGCTTATGAACAGAGTTCAGATTCTAAACTATGTTCAGATTCTGATTATACGTTGCAGTAGAATTATAACAAAAGCAAATAAATAATAACAGAACACACAGAGATTAATTATGGTTCCTCCTAAACTGAGAGTAGTCCAGTCCCCTTCCATCACAAGAAATTTTTCACTATAATCAAATCATGATTTCAATTGCTTATGCCCTCGACATAAGACTTTTCTGCTCAGGCCCTCGGCCCGAGACTTCCTGCTTAAACGCTTCATGTTCAAAACTTCCTGCTTAGACCCTCAGCTCAAGACTTCCTACTTAGATTCCACAAATCCAAGACTTCCCGCTTAAACCCCTCAAGTTCAAGACTTCTGCTCAAACGAACAGTCAAAGACTTCCTTGCTAAAATCCCACGATTTCAAGACTTCTGCACAAACCCCTTAGGTTCAAGACTTCTGCTCATACCCACTTGTTGTACCCCAAATTTTACCCCTTAGATGTCATAACATCTTGCATAGACATTTAGGATCAATCATACATGCATTGTTTAACTAACCCACATTTTGCAGTTTTGTTTCCCTTATGTCTGAAATTAGGGTTTACACAGAAAGATTCAAGGTCTCCTAAGGTATTCTCTAGCTCCATATAATCACCACAAGGATTAATCAGTGTTTGGAACCAAGATCTCAAGACTTTGAATCAAGTCAAGTCAACAGAGGATCACCAGACCAAAAGGTGGAATTACGGTTTTAACCTAAGGAATCACTGAAGATTTTTTCCCTATTAAGTCAAGATTTGATTGGTTCATCAACCAATTAATATAGCCTACATTCAAGAGGTCTCATTCAACAAGAGTCCAATATCATTTGGTTATCATCACAAGTACCTTGAGCCACAAATTCACCATGCCTCAAACTAGGGTTCTGGTAGAATAAGTCAACCATTGTCTTTGATGTTAATCAAGACATGTTCCCAAGCTTTGGGACATGATTCCATATGATATCAAATATCTCTAGAGGCCATCTATGAGCTTTGGGAGAGATTGAGGAGGCAAGGTCATCAGAGATTATCCACGTTGTACTCCTGAGGAAGATTAGGGTTTGACTGAGGCTTTGACTTTTGAGATTTTGATCCAAGATGAAGCATCCAAGTCCTTAATCCATCATGACATGTCTAATTGTTGAGTTAGGTCATGAGAAATCAAGAGGGCAATGTTTGGTCTTTGAAACTTTCTAAGTGTCGAAAATTCACTTCTTGTGCAAAATTGGGAAGGTCATAACTTTCAAACCACACATCCAAATTGAGTGACTCAAAGATCAAATGGAAGCTCTTTCCATGAACTTCAAGGTGTATTAGAGGACCTCTCTCCAAGAAATGTATGATTCTTAAGTTATGAGACTTAGAAGATAAGTTGCCTTTGGGACTTAGTGAAATTTTGGTCATTTTCATCCAATTTTAACTCGATTTTTCACCTAATTCCAAGCTTCAAATCAAAAATCTTTGGACATGAAAGTTGTTCCCTGTTCTTCAAGCTTTCCAAGCATGTGTGGAACTCCTCATTTGGATAAGCCAATCTCAAGTTACGATGTTTTAAAGTTAAGTGTTTCAAGTTGTGAAATTTCCATAACTTAGAAATTTTTCTAAATTCTTTTGGGCAACATGAGGGACACGAATTCATGGCATCTTTTACCAAATGTTACAAGCTTCATCTCAAGTTTCCTTCCACATGAAAATTGCTCTATCAAATGTCTACTTTACATAGAGCCAAAAATCTCACAAATTGGATCAGTAGTTATCAAGATATGGTGCACTAAAGTTCGCATGTTGAAATGTTGTGAACACTTAGAAAAATTCAGAATTTAATCAGTTTGCTACGCCCATATTGTGCACGATTTCTTCACTTGTTTCATGGTATAATTTCAACTGGTCACCAACATGAAATTCACTCTACCACATGCTCTCTTTCAAAGGGACCAAAAACCAATTCATTTGGGACATTGGTAGTATAATTATCGTGTGAACAAGTGAAGCCCATGAATATTGTTCTAAGAAAATCATACTTCACAATTTGAATCAGACTTGAAGCAAAACATAGACAAACTTTTGCAGCTCCTATCCTTGGCGTGTTATCCACCCTTTTTGAAGTCTCTAACCATTTCCTCTTTAAGCTCTCATGCTTATGGCTTATTAAAAGTTACCTTGAGAACATGACCTTTGTTCAACATAAGGGTTGTCATCTCTGCAGAGATCCGTGTGCAATCCCAACCATTACCCCTTTTAAACCCCACTCTTATGACACAACAAAAGGGAGATTTGAATCAATACATAGAAGTGTGAAATATGACAAACCTGAGTTCTATCCTCTGAAGCCTTATGCTACATGTGAGGCGATCTTTTCTCCAAGGTTGACCAAATTTGAAGGCTGAAAAGAATTCTATGTAAACCCTAATTTGTTATCCTATGGACAAAGCATTTGGCCATTGTGTTTCAAAGATTCGTTCCAAACTCCTTTGGCTATAAAAGGAGAACCATTCTCTTTTGTTCAGCACCAACAATTTTCACAAAACACTCTAAAAAGATCTTTGAGTTTTGAGCTTCACAAGTGAGAAAGAGGAGGAGAACTGCCTTGAGGTCCTTGCTAGTTCAGAAAGAGGAGAAGCCAACACACACTTGAAGGTTCAGTGGACATATTCCACTTGGTAACTACACTCTCCATACTTAATATCCATGCTCATGTATTACTGACATTATCATATCTCTTTATAAGCTGCTTATGTAATGTGTTTGATGTTGTTATCCATTCATCCATAATGTGACATTAATGTGTATTTGAGTTTTTCATCTTTGGTACACCATGATGAGCAAAGGGAAGTGTGTTTGTTCCGGTTAACATATTGAACATGTAACTGTTACTTGGTATCCATATTAAGCTTTGTATAAAGACTCTTAGTTGTTGTAACTCATTTACTTACTGCTGAAGCCTAGAAATGCTCTAAACCTATCCTTTGTTATATGTCAACCTGTTGATAAGATGCTCTTTTGTTTTTATATTCGTGTTTGTTGTCAAGGTTTGAATGCTTTTGTTTTGTTGTTACTAATTGTTGAGGTGCAAATCTGCTTTCTTAAACTCATGTGGATGCCTTTGGTTTGACACTGATTTAATAATGTGATAAGGGTCGTGATATGTTTCTGAAACGTCTCAAAACACATTTGGCAGTAGGGTAGGTTTGTGTGGTTTGGGATTGTGTTGATTTTTCTATTTATCTTACTACCATGTATTTGACTTACCTTGATGACTGTTTTGTATCTAAGTGGCTTGCCTATGTGTTGATGTTTGTTGAGTGTTGTCTTTGAGCATGGAAGTTGTTTCTGATACAGTCTATCATAAGGACTATCCTTGGCATCCCTTCATTATTTTTACTCACATCCTAATATGCACATATGCCAGGATATGTTATGATCATTGTTTTTTTGAGCTAAGTTGACTTATGCGTTTGAGACTGAGATGTTTGAACTGCTAACCTCTTTAAGTCATGCAACTGTTGCCAGTGCTTTGTGTTTTAACTTCTTGTGTTGCAACCTACTGGTATGATATTGGTTTAATGTATGTGTGATAGTTCTGTTCAGAACTGCTAAACTTGTCATTTAGGATGAGAATTTGATGTTGTCCCTTTGTGTTGAGTTATTTGTTTTGGTACCTAACCACGTGTCTGTCAACATTTTACAGTTTGTTGTGTTTTACATACCATATCATGACATGTTGGTTTTTGTATGCTAAAACTGGTGCATTGGAACTAATAATCTCTTGAGGTTATGTTTTGTGTAAAGGTGCCATGTTATGTTCATCATGCTATTGTGTTCAAGTTTGCTCAAACTTTTTCCTGGCTATGCATTTAATTTATGTGTACAAAGTGTGTGGATAGGCTGTTATGTTCAGAAGCATGAAACACTGCCTCAATATTTGCTTGTGTATAAAGTAACATTATTCTGCCTTGTAATAGCAGACTGCCCATGTGTTGATGTTTTTTTTTTAGTTTGTCTCTAAATATAAAAGTCTGTTGAGGATTCATTTTTAGGGTATCGTATTCATGTGTTTTCTCATACATACCAACCATGCCATGCTTGGTCTGAATTAATTGAACACGTTGATAACTCTTTGAACCCAGGCCTGAACTTTGTTAAGTCTCCAAGACTTGTGTGTTCAGATTCCCATGTCTCATTTGTTTTTTTATTCTGTCATGATCATGCTTGTATGTGATATCAATATCATTACCCTGATTCTGAGAATGGTATGAACTGCTATCTTTGTTCCAATTCTTTTCATGAATAACAACACGTAATATGGTTACTTTCTTGATCAATTTTCCTCAATTTCCCTTTGCCACATCAGTATCATCACTTGCCATGATTTGAAGCCCTTATGTCCATTTGCTAGGAGTAACTTTGGACCACTTGCTCTGTTTGATTTTGCATGTAACTACAAGGCTGTATTTTGATATTTTATTCTGAATAATCACATGCTTACATCCTTTGCCCTGCTATATTCATGACTGCTGCCATCTTAATTGTTTGCTTTCTTACACCTTGGTCAACTAATCGTATGGAATGCATGTAAGTTAGTCCTAAAATAACTTTGCCTTTTTCATCAGCATGCCAAGTCTTGATTATGTATGTGAGCCATATGAGAATCAGTTTGATGTTGCACTATTTTGTTCCCTAGTTCACATAAATGTTTGTTTCGTGCATCCAAATCAGTCTCTAGGTGTATTTAAATGTTGTCTTTGAACATGAGCTGCATCTCTGTACACTGCTAGTTTTTGACAATATGATGTTTGCACATCCCAAAATGTTGAATCTGTTTTGATGTCACAACTGATATTATCATGAGTTCTCACCAAAATGCACCTTTCACTTGAGAGTGTTTTCCTTTGATTCTGATTCAGGAAGCACTACTGACAATTTGTGGTGGGGGACAAGATTCATTACATTTTATTCATTTAAGTTTATTTGAGTTGATGTTGATTTGAATTGGTGAAATTTTGTTTGTTTTGTCATTATGTTTGGACCATTGTAATAAGTTGGCTGCATAGTTTGCCAAGGACAGCACTGCATAAATTGAATTTGCTTGAGTAGAACAAGCCTTGATTCTTGGGTATGGTGAGGCAAGGGTTTGGTTTTCTTCTTTGAGTGCAAGGGTTAAGTATTTGTGGGGTGGGCACATACACTGGATGTATGGCCACCCCAGTGGTAAGAAAACACACACATTTACTACCAGGACTGGGGTTTGAATTCCCCCTCGCCCCAGTCTTTTTATTTTATTTTCTGAAACCAATCTTGTTTCATATATATTGCATCGATACTATAACTTGTCAAGGCGCGTGTGTTGGTTGAGTTGGTAGGAGTTTTGGGCTGCATCCACCATGTCACGGGTTCAACACCCATGAAAGCCATTTCCCCATTCTTTTTATCACATGTTCACTGTGCATTTTATGGTTTATGCTATGATTTTCAAAAAATTCATAACTTGATCATTTTTTCTCTTTTTTGCCCATTCTTTTTGCAAGTTACTCCTTAACATGTATACTTTTTGAGTATAAAAAGAAATGGGTGGAAACATTTGTTTTTGAGGTGTCTATTCGTGTTTGGAATAGAATCCTTTTAGGGTTTTTGTATTGAACATCTTGGTTCCTCTTAATTCTTTCAATATGTCATTTTGTTCATCTTGTTCAAGTAATGCCTAATGTATATGTTTCTAACCTTGTATGGCATTGTGAGCTTTGTTTCACTTTTGATACTTTGATGTTTAATGTTGCATTTTCATGTAAATATCCATGTAAACTGCTTGTTTCATAAAACTGTTGTTCTCCCTATTCCAAAGGAAAGTCCTCCTCAGTTGACTCATAAGTCAATAAACAAATCATCCCACCTTGGCCTCATAAGAGCCTCTCCCTTTTCTTGGCCTCATAAGAGCCATTGAATCATAACTAGAAGTAGGATAGAGTTTCTAAACTCTATGTGGTACTTACCAAGTTGAGTATCCACTTTTCCCCATCATAACTTAGACTTAGAGAGTTTCTTCAAACTTTAAAATGAGCTCACACTCATTTCCCCTCGGAACTTTGGCCATAGTCAATGGTTCCTCTTTCACCCTTAGTTAGGTGAACTACGGTTGCTCTGATTCTTTAGTCAGATACGTAGGTACAAGATGCGACGTCTTGGCGAGCAAACTTAGTGTACATACCCTTAGGTCTTCACCTTAGCATAGATTTATTGGCAAGCAAACATAACATAACACAAACTAACAAGAGATTCCTGTAGAGTACTACAGATATTAAGGGTACTAATACCTTCCCTTAGTATAACTAACCCCCGAACCTTAGATCTCCCCCCTTTAGGTTTTCTCGATCTTGAACCTTTCCTTTGGATAAATCAAAGTCGGTGGTGAATTCAAAGAAATGTGATGCAAGTTAATTAATAACTTGTTATCCGATTCTCACCGCAACAGAAATGGCGACTTCACTGGGGACAATTTGAGGGTTAAGCCCACCTTGTTTTGTTTATGTTATTTATGTTTGTTTGTACATATCTGTGTATGTTTGTATGTTTGTATATCTGTATATATGTCTGTATCTGCTTGAATCTTCTGTTTGGCAGGGTACTACTATTGAGTGGTGAGATAAGTCCTAACCCGGACTTGAGAGCACGTTTAATTAGGATCGTGGACATAGTCAAGGAGACTTCGAGGGAGTAATCCCAAAGGAGTTGACTTGAAGTTCCACACTCAGTTGAGGCCCTCTCAAAGGTTGGCATATGTTGAACGAGCTATCTTGAAAGCGTTGCCACCTTCGACCTAGGTGCCAGTGATTCGGATGACCTTTAGTTACCATTTTACCCCACTTGGCCTATTTAGGATGTAGTGTGATGACTATGAGGGAGTAATCCAAAATGGTTGCTACGCGATACTACACTCAGACGAGACTCTCTTGAGAATTTTATTGATTACCAAGTAATTGGGAAGTCGATAAAATCCGAAAGATGGGTTGTCGACTCTGGGCACTTTTAGAACCCTGTTCTGTAATTGATAAGCCCATAACACATACCTATTTCGGGAAGGGTAGACCATGGCTCCACGCTCGTGACCTCCGACCCTAGGTTCTTTGTGTTGCATGTATATATGCGCCTATCTGTCTATGTGTGTTTTATGTTGCATACATTCATCCATACATCATTTCCATGCCATATTCAAGGAACTCAATTTTGTTTTGCAAACTCTATAGGATGGATTTTGGAAGAAATAATGCAGAAGTATACCTTCATTAGTCTAAAGTTGGAAAATCTGAAGAGTCTGGGTGAGCCAATCAATGAATCATCAACGTTCCGAGGCAAGTATGGGAAGATTTTTTCCTTGATGAAGTTGAAGATGGTAGATGGGATGCTTCGCACTCTTGTGCAGTTTGACGATCCTTCGTACCACTGCTTTACTTTCCCAGAATATCAGCTAATGCCTACTCTTGAGGAGTATGCTATTTTGGTTGGTATTCCCCTCACTCCAAGTCCTCCCTATTCTGGATTGGAAAAGACACCTAAGAAGAAAGACATTGCAGAAGCCGCTCTGTCATACCCCAAATTTTGACCACCAAGATTCCCATCATTCTGCAAATCATCATCATAATATGGGCGTATCATTATGCCTCATTAGTCTCCCCAAAGATGGGTGAACACTTACTACAGTCAAAATTAGGGTTTCAAGCCCTCTCTGAGTTCTTAGACAAAGGGTCAATCAAGGAATGACATGATCTTCAACTTGTCTAAACCTCTCAAACATCCACAATGGATCAAAAGGACTCCCACTTCAAGGATTAAGCACAAGGTTGCTCCCTTCTAGGTGGATCAAGCCTTGAGATCGCCAGTGTCACCAAATTAAGGTTTTGGTCGACCAGGGCGGGCCTCCAGGTGGAAATTTTCCTCTGGGCATGAGCCAATACTTCAAAACATAACCTAATATTCTCCATGGAACCTCATGACCCCAATCATCAAGTCAATTTTGCCTCAGGGGATGCAGTCATAAAAAAATCAGGAATTAGGGTTTCTTGACCTAATTCACCCCTAAGTTGACTTTTGGGACAAAGCATGAGCCAAGACCTCAAGAGAGGATTTGAGGGTCTCTAATAAACCACATTGATCCATTTTCAACAATGGATTAATCTAGGAAGCTTGAGCAATAAGTCTCAATTTCATCAGTACCACAGTTAGGGTTTCGCGAGAAAAGTCAACTGTAACTTTGACTTTTAACCAGGACATGCTCCCAAGCCCTAAGACATGATTCAATATACCCTATAACACCCATGGAACATGTCCATCAAGTTTGATTTAGGTCAAGGACATGATTTCCTAAAGGATTGCACAGTTTGGAATTCATCTGATAAAAAGTCAACCGTGCACAAAAGTCAACTTTGACTTTTTGAGATTTTTCACAATTATGGTTTTTTAACCCTAAAATGATGTTAATGTATGATTTGAATCATCATTCATCAAGAAAAATCAAAGAAAGTGGGATAACTTGTAAAAGGGGTAACCATAAAAACTTAGAAAATTTTCTAAGTTATGAACAAAGTGGCAAGGGTACCAACTTTGGAGGATCATAACTCCTAAACCACAAAGCAATTTTTCCCCATCCAAAGCTTGATTTGTAGATCTCATGGCCCTCTACAAAAACTTCAACTAGACCTCATTCCAATTCTTCATGGATTTTGAGTTATGGATTGATCAAAATCACAAAAAGTGAAAATGTCACTTTTTTCCAACACTTAGTGAAATTTTTCCAAATGTAGGGACATTTTTCACTTGGATCCAAAAAGTATCAAAACCAAATATGATCAAACAGTTGTTGTATCATATAAGGGCTTTCCAAAATGGCCAAGAACATCACCAAATTCAATTTGAGCTAAGAGTTATGGTAGTGGCAAAATGCCTTGCTGAAAACTGCCAAGGCAAGGCAGAATTTTGCATTTTTGGGCGATTTTCCAAAATCAGCCAATTTCAAGCCTTGTCATCATCTTGGACACATCTGAGGATCAAATCTAAAGGGGACAATCATTGAGCCAAGCCTCCAAAGTCCTTGGAACAAGAAATAGCATGCCAAACCTAGAATTGCCTAAAAGAGGGACAAGACTCCAATTTTGGATTGGAGCATTTAATAGATGCTTAGAGGTGGCATGGACTGACACATTTGCAACTGAATTCAGTCAAGATTCCTCCAACAAGTAGGGAACCAAAGCTCTGTGCTCTAACCTCTAGTCAATGGCTAGAGGAGACTTGGATTTTCATTTGCCAACATTGGCCAAACCTCTGTTGCAGTTTCCATTCACTATTGATCCCAAAACAAACTTGCTCTACTATCAATAGAGCTTATTTGTGCTCAGTTTGAGTACACCAAAGCCATCAAACAGATGCTTTCCTCAAAATCCCTTTTTCTTGGCAAAAATGCCTTCTTTAGCAAGGTAACTCTGAGTTTTTGAGTTTGAGAGCTTTTTCAATCAAACCAATCACACACACACCTCATAAACATCATATGTAGGTGATCCAAACTCTCACAAGTGACCTGTAATCACAAAATCACAAAGTCACCTCTCAACCTCAAAATAGGCTCTTTGTGCATTTTTCAAGCCATGTCTTGATTCAGTCACTTTCCAAACCAGATAAAACCTCAAACACACTCCAAATATCATCCTTGAACTGTCCCAAATGGTTCCCCCCATCTAGAACACCATTTGAGAGAGTTGCTATTTTGGTCACTTTTAACCCCTTTTGCAAGAAAGGGCCAGTTTGTGTTTTTGCAGGTACCAGCTGATTCCAATCATCCTAAAAGCTTCTAAGGGATCATTTAAGTGTGTCTAAAGAATCAAATCATTTCTGGAACAAGAGGCTTGACAGATTGCACAAAAACTCCAAAAAGCTCAAAAAGAGGTAAGCCTCATGACTTGAACTTTCCAAAATATGCAATGCTTTGAAGTCCACTGATCATGCATACCTCATACATGTTAAATATGTTGTGTTTGAACTAATTGATCATGTAATTCATGCCTGTATCAAAGTGTAGCATAGAAAATGCAATTATAGGCCTTTTTCAAAACCACTATCGAGTTTTGAGGAGGGAGTGTGATCTGAAAAAACTACCACTACCATTGGATTCCTTGTAAAATTCTGGTCCAGATGCATATAAATTTTGTCTCAAACCATTAAGAATTGAGAAAGTTATGACCTTCACGTTTCTAAGCCAAAACTTGCCTTGCCTTGCCTTGGGTCAGGCCTAAAACCAAGGCATGACTTGTATATTTGTGATTTCACTTCAAACAATGGATGTATCACCACCCCAGTGGTAAGACGGGTGCCTTGTGACCTTGAGGCCGTGGGTTCAAACCCCACCCATGCCATTTTGTGTTTTTTCATATTTTGCCATTTTTTCCAATTTTTTATGTTTTATTAATTAATTGGAAAATTAATAACTCACTCAATTTTAATTATTTTTGATTGGTTCTTTTTGCAAAAAATCACAAAAATGTTGAAATAATTTATTCCACAAAAAAATCAGATTTATATTATTTATTTAATATAATTAGTATTTTTGTGAATAAATTCATTTTTTAATTGTTTTAGACATTTTAAAATGAAAATTCATCTTGAAAAATCAAGACCAAATGAGTTTTAATATCTCTTGTGATTAAAACTTCACTTTTCAAACCTTAAACAAAAATCACAAGTGGTTTATTCAAATTCATTTGGTATTTTTCCTTGATTTTCTTTTAATATTTACTTTTAAAAGAAAAACAAATTAGGGTTTCTTTGATTTTCACCCTCATCAATCATTTTCAAACACTCATGGGCCTTTAATAGAGTGTAAGAACCAATCCCCTTTTAACCAAAATAATTTTGGGCCTCAGATATTGTATAAGTCCCTATGCGTTAAAAGAAAAGTTCGGCGCGATCGTCGCCCGTTTAAAAATAAACCATCTGGGCCTCTCCTCGAGCTGTAAGACCCATTCAAAATTTTTGGGCCTCTGATAGAGTGTAAGACCCAATCCTTTGTAAATACAAAACCTTTTTGGGTCTCACTTATTGTATAAGTCCCGTTGTATTTCAAAAAGTTCGACGCGATCATCGTCCGTTGAAAAACAAATCTGGGCCTCTCCTCGAGCTATAAGACCCATTCAAAAATTTTGGGCCTCTATTAGAGTGTAAGACCCAACCCCTTTTGAAAACCAAATTATCTTGGGCCTCAGTCATTGTATAGGACCCACTGCATTTTCAAAATCTCGGCGCGATCGCCATTTCAAACGAAAAGTCATCTGGGCCTACCCTCGTGTTATAAGCCCCACTTTTTTTCTTTAAAACCTTTTTGGGCCTCTTGAGAGAGTGTAAGACCCACCCCTTTGTAAAGAAAACCTTTTTTGGGCCTCAGTCATTTGTATAAGTCCCTCTGTACAAATTCAAAACCACAGTGCCATCACTGATAAAACCCTGGGCCTCTCCTTGAGCTGTAAGCCCCAATTCTTCTATTCAAAGCACTTTCTCCTTTGATTTTGTATATAATATTATTATCAAAGCTTTCTTTGTTGAACAACTAACAAAACAACATGGAAGCTCTACAACCGAGTAAGTGTTTATAGGCTTTCATTTACCGCTTTCATATATATATATATATATAACTGTATTGTGGGGCTGTTTCGCTGTAAGTCTTCTTTCATAAACTCATATCAAACTGTGTAATAATAGTATAGCTATTTAGAGTTTCCCCGGCAACTACGTCTAGCACTAAGCCCTGTTGATCACTCTTAAATAGACTAAACTAGATCCCCATAGTATTACCAGATACAGTCTTCTCTTCGGCTGTCCTCCTAGGAATTGTCAAGAAACTCTACTCCCCAGAGATGATCTTTTCTCCATGAATGGCATCTCTTGAGTTTCTTTCAAATTCTCAAACTTTCCTGGCTTGATCTATTCTCTGTGAATAGCCTGTCTTGAATTTCTCGGGGTTTGGGGACCCACAGGCTTCTTAAAAGCATCCCCGCCTCCTCTTGGGCGTTGTACAAGGACCCGTCGGCTTCTTAGAAGTATTCACAGCCTCCTCTTAGGCTTCGTATAAGTGATTGCTTCCTCCGGGAATGATAGCCTCCTCTTGGGCTTCGTACAAATTGTCCCTCGGCTTCTTAAAAGATTCCAGCCTCCTCTTGGGCTTCGTACAAATTATCCCGACGACCTCCTAGAGGTATAGGAACAGAAATTAGTCATCTTAATAGAATAGTTTTTTCAAAGAGTCTAGATCATGCTACTGCTGTTTCTTAAACGTAGTACAAAAGATGAAACTCTAAACTTGGACAGTCTAATTTCCTTGAGTCTCAAAGACATTCTCAAGTTCCTTTCAAAACTAAGAGATGAAACCCATAGACTCGGACAGTCCCAATCCCCTTTGGATTTCCCATTTCCTCAAAGAATAGGAAATATCCCTAATCCTCGAATCAAAATCCCTGAGTGCAAACATTACTCATATAAGAACTGATGTTCTCTTTAAATCAGCACATTAGACTTGTCACTCAACTAAAACAATAACCATAGCCTCCATCTCGGGCTTCGTACGAGATACAAAAAGACTTCCCTGTTGAGTCAAACCTTTTAGCCTTCATCTCGGGCTTTGTACGAGATACAAAACACTCTCTTGTTGAGTATAAAAAGACTCTCTTGTTGAGTATAAAAAGACTCTCTTGTTGAGTCAAACCTCTTTTGCCTCCATCTCGGGCGTCGTACGAGATACAAAGCACTCTCTTGTTGAGTCAACACTTTTAGCCTCTCTCTCGGGCTTCGTACGAGACACACAAAATCACCCTCTTGTTGGGTCAATTGCCTCCTCTTAGGCTTCGTATAAGGAAACCCCGGTCGAGTCAATCAAACTTTTAGCATCAAAACTGTGCCTCGTTCATAGGATACAAACATCAACAACTCCTTTCATCTAATCGTTGTAAGCGGCAAGCCTCTGGATTATTTACATCCACGCCACTGTCCTTCTTTTAGCATGAGAAATTCCTAAGGAAAGATAGCATTGCTCTACACTGAGTTAAAGTCTTCTCCTTCAGGTTAAAACTCCCTATAAAGGAAATTATGGCATTTCTAGGATTCACATATCCCGGTTAAAGTAATCCTCCTTTATAGTCAGTCACCAACAGTCAAGACAAATACCCCCCTTTAGAGATGACAAATTCTCTCTAAAGTCAAAACCCCTTTAGCTTCACATCTTGGGCTTTGAACAAGATACAAATAGACCCTTCAGCTTCACATCTTGGGCTTTGAACAAGATATAAACTACCCTTTTCAGCTTCATGTCTTAGGCTTTGAACTAGACACCAAAACACCATTTCCTCCCATAGAATAGGAGGAACTACGATTGCTCTGATTTCCCTGTTTCGGAAAATGGGAATACGTAGGCATAAGATTGAAAG
Organism: Lathyrus tuberosus; assembly: GCA_022829125.1. Lineage (NCBI taxonomy): Eukaryota > Viridiplantae > Streptophyta > Magnoliopsida > Fabales > Fabaceae > Lathyrus > Lathyrus tuberosus. Next base: position 1,528,948 of record JALAZF010000280.1, read on the forward strand.
AAAAATATTAGCGAGCACACTAAACAAAAATTCAAAATCCCATGCCCTCAGTCCTAAAACACCCTACCCATGAGCCGTCCAATGTTTTCAATCTCAAAGAAAGAAAGAGTACGAAGAAAAAGGCCCTATTACCATATAGCATCTGTAACCTAACAGACCGCTGTTTAAACTCAGTATGCAAGCAGGGTTAATTGGAGACATCTATTTCCCTTCCTTAGTCAGCTCAATAGGAAAAAAATTGAATCGAACTGTAGTAACCCCCAAAGAGCGACAATGCTTAAGAAACACGTCCAGTTTCGCTCGCTACAGAAAAGTGGCGCCCACCGTGGGGCCCTATTCTTCTCGTTCTTATTATCTAAGGTGAAAACTTTGGACAAATCCTTTTCTTGGCAGTGCCTTCACTGGGGATAGGACTTTGGTAGACTTCATTAGGATATTAGGTCAAAAGCTTTAAATTGGGAAGGAACCATAGAATGGCGACTCCGCCGGGGAGCCATTTTCTGTCAGGAACATAGGATTCATAGCTCTTTAAAGTCTAGGACATTAGGACGAATATATATACTGCTTTTCCTAATTGATATATGTGTTTATATTTCTGTTAATGGGAATGCGTGTGATGCCGCATGTGGAAAGATTGAGTATACACCTAGGAAAAACCCCTTTAGTGGTGCGGAAGCTATCGGAAATGGTTGTCACGCGATACCACCTTTTTCTAAGGACTCTTCAAAAAAACACCACCTAGCACGGTTCCCGGCCCGCTGGTGTTTTTCTCGACAAGAGTTGATGATGTTGAGAGACAGGTACAAAAATCAATAGTATAAACCTTTGGGACGGGTAGAGCCTTGACTCCATGACACCGACCCTTTGACCCCATGTTTTTTCTATGTTTTTGTGTACTGCATTCATGCATTCATTTAAATAAAAAAAAACATTAAAACAAAGGAAATCTTCTCTTCTAGTCTCTCTTTTTCAAATTAAACTAAGACAATGATTGCAAATGTCAGAGAAAAAGATTGCGCTCATGGATTTCGGTAGAAGGAGAACTCATAAGTATACCTTCAAGGTTCCAAAACTAGAGGATTTGAGAGGTTTGGCGAGAATGATCATGAACCAAGAGGCTTTCAGAGCCAAGTATGGAGGTTTGCTATCTCTATTAAGGGTTCAAGTAATTGAAAGAATCATGGATGCACTCGTTCAGTTTTACGATCCGGTCTATCACTGTTTCACATTCCCGGATTATCAGCTCGCACCAACGCTGGAGGAATATTCTCATCTGATTAATTTACACATCACTGATCAAGCTCCTTTTTCTGGACTGGAACAAATTTCAAAGGATCAGACCATTGCAAGAGCAATTTATTTGGACGAGTCAGAGGTCAGGACTCACATGACCACTAAGGGTGGCATACAAGGTTTGCCGGCCCAGTTCTTGACAAAGAAGGCCCTGTATTTCGCTAGTATAGGGAACGTGACTACTTTTGAAAGCATCTTTGTTTTACTCACCTACGGGTTATTTTTGTTTCCTAACATCAATAACTTCATCGATATCAACTCCATTAAGGTTTTTCTCATTGGAAACCCTGTGCCGACTTTACTCGCAGACGCATATCATTCTGTACACTTAGGGAATTTGTACAGCAGAGGGGAGATCACATGTTGTGTGCCTCTGCTATACAAATGGTTTATCTCCTATTTGCCTAAAGTCTGCTGCTTTTTGGGATCAAAAGAATACCTTACGTTAGTCGTAGAGAATCATGTCTCTTACCAACTCTGACATAGATTGGTGCAATAGGATTTATGACAGGATCAGGATCATTGACCATTGTGAAAACTTCCCCAATGTACTCCTCATAGGAACTAAGGGAGGAATCAATTACCATCCACTGTTGGTTCGTCGTCAATTGGGATACCCGATGAGGCATGTCCCGCATAATGCTCATCTGGAAGGTCTTTTCTTCAAAGAAGAAGAAAATGACAGAGCACTAAAGATGGAAATAGTGCACGCTTGGAAACATGTTTATAAGAAAGGACGAGAGTCTCTAGGAAAACTGGACTGTGTCTCGGTGGAGCCTTATCTCCACTGGGTACAAACTAGAGCTCTCAAGCTAAAAATGCCTTATCCTCATCACGGAGTTCTTCCGCCGAGGGAGTCTGTCATGTACTTCATGACTGAAACGGAAAAACTCCAGGTTACTCTCAACAAAGTTCAGCGGGAGAGAAGGTCTTGGAAGAACAAGTACCGCACCCTCAATGTGGAGTGTATCAAAATACAACAACTACTGAAGGATAAAGATGCTCTGACTGAAATTTTGGAGCAGCATGCTGTAGAAAATCAGGATGACCAAAGGAATTTGCTCACTCCTTTCACCTGGCAGAGGAATGACAACCCGACAATGGCCCAAGAGCCCCGGTCCAAGAAAAGGAAAGTACCAGAATCAGTACCCGATTTCTCCTCAGGGAGGGCTCGGGACCCATTAGCTTAGGTTTATGTTTCCGCACCTTGTAATCTACTGTATTTCTATTTTCGCAATCCTTTGAATTCAATAAAACGGGGTTTCCCCACTGTTTTATATTTGCAATCTAATTATCGAAGTTTATTTTGGTTAAACAAAAAAAAGGAACAATAAATATAATCATTGCATTCATCATTCTCACATCACGTATTTTCCTTACCTACGAGTCTCACATTTGTGTCTCGATTCTAGAGTCAAACTGTCTCATTCGTACAATACTCGGACCAATCGTCAGAAAAAGATGGATGATCTTGAGGAAGAGAACAGAGAGTTGAAAGAAGAGATCGACGCTCTGAGAGAGGATATGAGAAAGCTTCGTAACGACATGCAAGCCATGGCGGAAGCTCAGCTACAAAGAACTGTGATCTCAGAGATCACCTCAACGCCCATAGTGGAGAAGTAAGATCCTAGGTACAAAATTCCGAAAGATCGTCCCTGGGGCATGCCTGTTAACTATATCCCGGAAGGATATGTTCCGCCGATCACTGAAGATCAGAGAATCATAACAGAAGCCGCTGGGCCAGAAGGTTACAAACTTCGGGAAAGCGAAGATGCCAGAGGCATATTGAGGACTCCTGAAGGTTACAAACTTTAGGAAACGCCAAGATTCACTGCCGTAGTAACGGTACCACCCCCTGTGGTGCACACTGTCCCGGAAGGACAGATTCCACAGATACCTTCTGGTAGAAAGGAAAGTATGTTCGACAGGATGGACGAGTTCCAGGAACAGTTCCTGGAAATGCAAAAGGAACTGCAAGCTATCCGCGGTCAGGATTTATTTGGAAAGGACGCCGCAGACCTTTGTCTGGTCCCTAATGTGAAAGTTCCGCACAAGTTCCAAGTTCTCGACTTTGAAAAATACAAGGGTAATTCTTGCCCTCAGAGTGACTTAGTGATGTACGCTCGGCGAATGTCAGCTCAGGTGGAAAATCAGGATCTACTGATTCACTACTTTTAGGATAGTTTAACCGGTGCCGCACTAAAATGGTACATGGGTTTAAATCGTGCTACGATTAGCACTTTCAGAGATCTTGGCACTGCCTTCGTCCAATAATACAATTTGGACATGGCACCAGACAGAGATCAGCTCAGATCGATGTCACAAAAGGACAAGGAAACTTTTAAGGAGTATGCTCAGAGATGGCATGAAATTGCCGCCCATATTTGTCCACCTCTTGAGGAAAAAGAGATGACAAAAATCTTCTTAAAGACCTTAAGCTCATTTTACTACGACAGAATGGTTGCCAGTGCGCCCAGTGACTTCACCGAAATGGTCGGTATGGGGGTATGTCTCGAGGAAGCTGGTCGAGAAGGACGTCTAATAAAAGACGCTAGATCATCAAGTAGTACAAAGCGATACGGTAGTGCTCTCACTAAGAAAAAAGAGCAAGATATTGGGAATATCTCTCTCGAAAAGCAAATGCGATGTTATCAGCTAGTAGCGTCTGTGACTCCTGCTATCAATCTTGCGCCTATTTCTACGTATCAACCTCAGGTTGCACAGAGCCAACCTAATCAACAAAGGACTCAACAGCCTCTTCAGCAGGCTCGTCCTCCATACAATAACAACCGTGCAACGCGGCCACCAGGATTTGATCCTATACCCATGTTGTACGCCGAACTATTTCCGTTACTACTGGCCAAGGGGCACATCCAGACTAAATCCCCTCTTGCAGTATCGGAAAATCTGCCTTTTTGGTTTAAGGTGGACCAGACATGCCCTTACCATCAAGGAGGACCAGGGCATAACATAGAGAACTGTCTCAATTTCAAATATGACGTGCAAAAGCTTGTTAGGAGCGGGGTCTTATCTTTCAAGGATACAAATCCCAATGTTCTCACGAACCCGCTGCCTCAACATGAGAAAGCCGCAGTCAATCTGATAGAGGGAGAGTCTAACAAAGTCTATCAAATTCATGATGTACTCTTATTGAAAACCAACTTGGTCAAGATGCATTGTAGACAGAGTGGATATGGCCATGTGCCACCTCATAATTATCATCAGTGTGATATCTGCTCTAAAAGCAATCAAGGATGTTCCGTGGTGCAATAAGCTCTACAGGAACAGATAGATCTCGGATGGATCCAAGAGCGCCGAGTTCGTGGATTTAACATGGTTTACACGAATTCTAACATCATTCAGAACCACGACGTCCGTGCAATGAATTTCAACTTGGTGGCGATGCACTCCAGGCAAAGCCAGTATCATAATCTGCCGCGACACGATTACAGTTCATGTCTGACTTGCTCGGTAAACAAACAGGGTCGCTCTTTTGTACAAGAGGCCCTCCAGCGTCAGATGGATCTTGGATGGATCCAGGACTACCATGATAGGAATCCCTATCAGATCAACATGGTTCAAATCTTTGACATTCGTTTAATGAATACCAACCTGGTAGAGTTACATGTTGAGTAGGTCCGCCTTGGATTCCTGGTATCACATGATTACTAGAGCTATAAAGCAGGTTGCAAAAACGATCAAGGTTGTGCCCTTGTCCAGGAGGCACTTCAGCACTTGTTAAATCACTGGTGGATGCCAATCTATATGGATGAAGATACTCAACAAATTAGTATCAATAACAGGAACCCTACTCGGCGTCAAAGTCAGGATGTCCGTTCTGTGGAAGCTAACCTAGTGAGGTTACATTGGATTCAAAGCGGGCGTGGCCAGGTGCCACCACACAACTATGAACGTTGTAGAGTCTGTTCGGAAAGTAACCAAGGATGTTACCTTGTGCGAGCAGCTCTTCAAGGTCAGGTGGATCGTAGAGAGATTCACCCATACCCGGTGTTGTACCCCAAAATTTTCCCTTAGATCCATTGATCTCTTGCATGTCATATTAGGTCAATCATGCTGCATAGCTAACCCTTTCATCAGAGTTTTGTTTGTGTTTGTTTCATTTTTATCAGGTGCTATCTTAAGGAGACTCAAGAGGTGATTAATCAAGATTTTGGATGGAACATTGAATCAAGCAAGTCTCTCGTTTCAAAGAATTATCTCCATAACCCTCTTCATAATCCTTTCCATAACCAAAGACCTATCCACCTTATTCACCCTCAATTGTCACTCTTTTATTCCAAACTAATTTCAATAATCATTTATTACCCTTTTTTCTTATCCAAGTATCCATCTTTCATTCTAACCATTTTCATACCTATTTTCAAATCCAAAAATCATTTCATTTATCCAATTTTTAATCCATAAATATCTATTTCTATAATCCATTTTCCATTATCAATACAAATATCCAATTCCATACAATTTTATCTCTCAAGGCCATATTTAAGATCTTTTCATTTTTTATTCAAATATCCATTAAAACCATAATTATTATCCATTTTTTCAAATCAATTTCTATCAATATCCATTCAATCACTCATTCAATTATCAAATTGTCCAAAATCTATTTATCCATATCCATTTTTCTTAACCCATTTTATAAATTCACATTTCCAATTATCCAAATTTTCTTTTTTTCCTAAATCCAAATTGCATTTTTATTCATATAATTTATCATTATCCATAATCATCCCTATTTTAACATTATCCTTTTTTTATCTATTTTAATATCCAAACAATTTTATTCAAATATAAAAAAACCAAATTCATTTTCAATTACCTTTTCCATTTCAAATTACCAATCGTAAGCCCGTTTCACTTTTTTTTAAAGCCCATTGTGTAAAATCAAAACAAAAAACACAATTGTAGTGACAAGTTGTTTTCACCCTTTTTCAAACCGTACGAAAATATCTGCTCCAATGCAAAAAGCCTCCATAACCATGCTGCCATGAATGCTAGTGACAAGGACTTATCGCAACGGTAACTTGCGTCTTGACAACGGACGGATTCCTACTGAGTTTTTCAAATGAGGTTGGGCGAACCATAAGTAGAGGGATAACCTTGAACCTTGGGGAGGGGGGAAAAACTGAACCTTTATCACCAACTTCAAACCTTCACCGAAATCCGCTACTTCCCCTGTTTCTTTCCTCTGCTCTCATTACCACAATCAAACCTCTTTAAAACCTCTTCTAGCTTCCACCATTCGCGGACTCTCCACAACCCACAGCTACACAACCAATCATCTTCTTCACAACTTTCATAATAATCTTCCTCCTCTCTGAATCTTATGACCGTCCCTCCACTTAACAACCTTCAAAATTCCTCCACCTCACCATATCTTCAACATCAACAACAACAAAAAAAACAAACTTACAACCTCAAAAATCCAATCGACCTTCCTCTAACTCTTCATAGCCTCACGAACAATACCAATTCCTACAAAATCTTCTTCAAACCCATAGACTCAAAATACCCAAAATCCAATCGATCCACTCTCAATCGAATCCGTTTCAAACCATAGACACAGAATCGAAGCAACCAAACTTGGATTGAGCGAGCAAAGTGAAGAAGAAAGGTGGAATAGCTGATAACTATCCTGAAACAAATCTAATCGCACGGAGAATGTTGAGGAAAATGATTTTCATTGTTGGAGCTTTGTTGAATTCGTTGTGAGCGGTTCGATGTCGTTGTTGCTGTTGTGTCCCACGCGACGATCGAATCTGACTTCGTTTGATTTTGTTCCAGCGGTTGTTTTTGGGCCGGTTGGGTTTACTCTGTTGGTTTTTGAAGATTGATAAAAAGAAGTTAGATGATGATTTTGTTTCTGAACGTTGACCTAAGATGTGGTTTTCATTGTAGCCAAGTATCTTGTTTTTGTTGCCTTGTTAGGTTTTGGGTCTTCGTAGAAGCCCATCCTTGTTTTGCTATCCAACCATGTTTCTTCCATTGAAGGGATGATGGGCTTATAAAGCCCACATGATTCCTCTATGATCTGCACCCTCCCATTTCCAGCGCATCCCCCTCTTTTTTTATTATTTTGTTCTTTTACCAAATTGTTTTTTAAAAGAAATATATCTTGAATGATTTCTTGTTAACTATTTTTGGTTATCATTCTATTTAGATTTTTACTTGGGTTTTCGTCTTCGATTTTCATTATCACTTCAATGTTTATTTTGGCCAATGATATTACAAAAATCATGTTTTGTTGATTTATCCCAATCAATAAATCCCTTGATTAGTAAGAGGCTGTTTTTTTTTCTATTTTGGTCGATGAAAGTTAAAAATCTAAGATTATCGATTTGTCGATTAAATCTTGATTTAAACGAGACCAACTTGATTTTCATTCCGATTCTACTTTGGTCGATGAAAGTCAAATGTCAAGATCATCGATTTACCGATTTAAATCTTGATTAAGACGAGATCAACCTTTTTTTATTTCATAATCGCTATTTAGGCCGATGACGTTACACAAATCTTGACTTTAATCATTTCAAATCAATAAAGTCTTGATGAATGTGAGGCTATCTTTTATTTATTTTTGTTGGTCAATGAAAGTCAAATATTAAGATTATCGATTTCTCGATTAAATCTTGATTTAGACGAGACCGACTTTATTTTTCATTTCGATTCCACTTTCTTTATTTTGGTCGATGACATAACAAACCTCATGGTTTGGTTGATTTCATTAAGTTGACAAGACTTTGATCAACACGAGACCATTTTCTCTTTATTTCAATTTTATTCACCTATTTAGTCGATGAAAGTCAAGAATCATTGATTATCGATTTCTCGATTAAATCATGATTAAGACAAGACTATTTCTATTTTATTTCATCCTATTCATGTCTTATTGCATCATCATATTTGCATTATAATCTCTTTATCTTGATAATATTTATAACTATTATCTTTCCCCCCGTTCCAAAGGGAGATCACCTTAAATTGACTCTTGAAGTCACTAAACAAACCTTCTTACCTTACCCTTCTAGGTTCACCCCTATTTCTCGGCTATCGTGAGTCAATGAAATCATAACTAGAAGTAGGTTGGAGTTCTTACACTCCATGTGATTCTCATCATCATGAGAACTCACTTCCCCCTATAACGTAGACTTAGAGAGTTATCGTGAACTCTAAAAATGAGTCATACTCATTTTCCCCTTGGAACTTTGGCCATAGTCAATGGTTTCTATTCCTTCACCCTTAGATCGGTGAACTACGAATACTTTGATTCCACTCCCGAGGATACGTAGGCGCAAGGTACGATGCCTTGTCGAGTATACTTAGATACAAACCCCTAGGGTTTCAACCTTTAGCATAGCACCCTTAGCAAGCGAGTAAGATATAACAAGTTAAAATAAGAGGTTCCCGTAGAGTACTACGGATGTTTAGGGTGCTAATACCTTCCCTAGGCGTAACCAACCCCCGAACCTTAGATATCCTCGCTTTAGATTTTTTTAACGATCTTGAACCTTTCCTTTAGATAAATCAAAGTCGGTTGTAAAAGAAATATGATGCAAGTTAATTAATAACTTGTTATCCGATTTTCACCGCAACAGAAATGGCGACTTCACTGGGGAAACTATTTTTGAGGGTTAAGCCCACCTTACTTTATTTATGTTGTTAATGTATTGTGTGCTATATATCTGTATATATTTGTGTATCTCTGCTTGATTTCTTCTTTGGGTTGGGTGTGCTACTTTTGAGTGGTGAGATAAGTCCTAACCCGGACTTGAGAGAACACATATGTTTAGGAACCGTGGACATAGTCAAGGGAACTTCGAGGGAGAAATCCCAAAGGAGGGAACTTGAAGTCCACACTCAGTTGAGGCCCTCTTGAATGTAGTAGAATGTTACGCGAGCAATCATGAATGCGTTACTACTTTCAATTTGGTGCCAGAGATATTGAGAACCTTTAGTTACCCCTTTACCCCTGCTTTGCCTATTTAGGACGTAGTGCGATGACTGTGAGGGAGCAATCCCAAATAGTTGCTACGCGATACTACACTCAGATGAGACTCTCTTGAGAATTTTATTGGTCACCGAGCAATTGGGAAGTCGATAAAATCCGAAAGATGGGTTGTCGACTCTGGGAACTTTTTAGAACCCTGTTCTGCAAACTGAGAACCAGTAGTACACACCTTTTGGGATGGGTAGACCATGGCTCCATTCATGAGACCCTAAAACCTAGGATTTGTATGTTTTGTTGTGTGTACATATGTTTGTGCTCGTGTGCTTTATGCATCCATACATTCAAGCATTCCTAGCCCTTTGGTTTCGAGGAACTCAAATGTTTGTTTCCTTTACAAAGATCAATAGAGATCAGGGATTTTAAAAACAAAAACTTTTTCAGTTTTTCCAAAAGAATTTTTTGCAACTTGCCTTTGAGTTCCTTGAAACCATTTGGCCTGCATTAGCATCTCATTTGCATCATGTCATAGCATGTGCATTTCCTCTCTGTCTTCATCTCATGTCGCCGTTTTCCCTTCAGAATCGTCACCCGAGCCAAACTCGACAAAGGATGTCTGAATAATACTGTGAAATGGACAGAGTCAGCAATGAATTGAGTGAGCTCCGAGGAGGAATGGGGCAGATTCTGGAAGCAATTCAAGTTATGAGAGCAAGGATGGATACACAAGTGACGGTGGTCTCCGAGATCATCACTACAACTGTAGAACCTCCCGTTACTACTGTGAACCCCACTTTGGGCATACCTTTTAACTTTATACGTGCTCCGGCTGTCACTTCTACTTAACAAGTTGTTCCTTTGGTTAATGAGGCTTTTCAAGCTATTCCTACCTTCACTCCAGCAGCAGTGCAAGCTCAGGTGCACCCAGTTTTTCAGAACCCACATCCGGTTTACGATTATATCAATATGTCTGAAGAAGAAGATAATCGACATGAAAGGCTGAAGGAAAGTGTAGAGACAATGCAGAGGAAATTGGAAGCAATGGAAAGGAGTAATGTATCTAATACTAGTGTTAAAGACATGTGCTTAGTCTCAGGCTTGGTAATTCCACCCAAGTTCAAACTACCAAATTTCGACCTATACTCAGGAGCGACCTGTCCTAAGTCGCATTTGGTCATGTATTACCGACGAATGGCTGCATTTATGGATAATGATAAGTTAATTATCCATTGCTTCCAAGATAGTTTGAAAGGAGCTGCTGCAAAGTGGTATTTGACTTTGGACCAATCTAGGATCCATTGCTTTCAAGATGTATCTGATGCTCTTGTAAAGCATTACAAATATAACATGGACCTGGTGCCAGATCGTAGACAACTACTGAGTATGTCTCAGAACGAAACTGAGTCTTTTAAAGAGTATGCACAAATATGGAGAGAGCTGGCTTCACAGGTAGAGCCACCTTTATCTGAAAAAGAGTTAACTGATTGGTTTGTTGACACGGTGAGACCGGAATTCTACGAAAGGATGATCAGTAGCGTGTCTGCTAATTTTTTTGATATCGTGGCTGTGGGGGTTAAAGTAGAGCTTGGTCTGAAGAGTGGGAAAATGACCAAGAGAGCTGATAGTTTTAGCGACGATGCTAAGATATCCTTCAAAAGGGAGGGAGATACCAGTGTGGTGATGACGAACAAAAATAAGAAAAATTAGTTCTGGAAACGTCAACAGCAACAACAGTGTTATTCTGTTCAGTAACCTTATGTGGCCGCCATCGCGCCAACATTCAACCACCATGCTTCTGTTTATCAGTCGGTTCCTCAACCACCAGTGTACCAATGAGCGCCCAACGCTCCTGCTTATCACCAACGGACTCAAGTTTCTCGTCAGAACATTTTGGGTAAAAGAAAGGGTGGAAGGCCTCGGATTCCTCCCATTCCTATGACGTATACAGCATTGTATCCTGCTTTAGTGCAACAAGGATTAATAACTACAAGGTCATCAAGCCCACCTCCTGATCTACTTCCACCTTCTTACAATCCCAATGCTCATTGTGCATTCCATGAAGGGGCACCAGGCCATAATTTAGAAGGTTGCTTTGCTTTGAAGCAAATTTTGAAAGGACTTAGTGGAGAGAAACATTTTGTCTTTCGATGGCTCCCAGCCTAATATCAGGAACAATCCTTACCCTCTCATGAGATAAGTAATGCTGTGGAGGAAGTATCAAGACAAAGAAGGATTAGAGTCTGTGATTGAGCCTTTCTTTGATTTTCTGTATTTGATTCCCTAAAACTGGAAATCTTTTGGTTGTTTCAGCAATTTTATTGTATTTCCTTTGCACTTTGAATTTGTATTTGCTTATAAGCTTTGTTGTACTTTCAGATTGGCAAGGTTAATGAAATATTTGTGCAACTTTTGAATTAAGTCCATTCGTTTCACTCATCTACTTTTATGCTCATATACAAAAAATACAAAATATATCTTCACCTTGTTTCACTCCCTTTGTTCAACTGTTTGTTTAAACAAAGATTAGGGAGGATGATGAAAACATTATATTCATAATTGCTATGGTATGTTGCCGATTTAACCTTGTCGATGATATAAGGCATTGTTTCAATTCCTAAACACTGGAGAAATAAGGAAGATAATCCCTCGTTAACCCTTCAAGCCTAGAAGTAGGAGTTTTCTTTCCTTACACAAAAAAAACCCTTAATCTCAACCTTGGGGCAGGGTAGTTCTCAGTTTAACTTGGTTATGCAATCGAATGCAAGCGCTTCGTGCAAGACACCAATCAACTCTCAGGTCAAGTGACTTCCTAGATTTTGGAAACTTGAATGTATAGCTTGAGTTAACTGAGTGTAGGATTGGAGTTCATCACGAAGTTGAGTGGGACAAATTAACTTTGAGCCTTTATCCTTTGTTTCATAAACCGTGAACCAGGCCATGTTACAACCCTTAAAAGACCTAATTGAGGTAAGGTTGTTTTGAAAGCATACTACAGCAAGGTTGATAACCTGACTCCTAATAATCTTTGTTATTTGCGTGTGTTAATCACTTCATCTGTCATTCCGTAAACGACTAGATCCACCTTTGCTTTTGATTTAATCATTCCACCGATTGTGTTTCATCAATAAAACTCGATTTCAAAAGCTTGCATGAATTTTGCATTGAAATTGCCAATTTTTAATGAACAATACTTGTTTACAAAAACAATTCAATATCAAAGAAATCCCAACAAACCCAGCCAGTTAGGGGATTCGACTCGATAAAGGAAGCTCAGTCAGGGGCAACCAGGTGGAAGGATTTTCCAATCTACCGAATCAGGGGCAGAGCTCGTCAAAGTTCAAAATACTGGAGCAAGTCTTCTCCAAGACATCTTATGACAAGTGTGGACTCCAGTGACTCATCAGCAGGGGCAAGATTTGTTCCCTAGCCATTTCTACTACAGTTTGAGTAATACGAATACAGTTGAACAGGGAAAATTGTATCTAGGTTCATTTCTTTTCAAAAGTTTAAAGACATTGAAGCATTTCGTATGCCAATTCTTCTGTAAAATCCTTTTGATTACCTATCGGTTAATCAGGGGCAATCAGGTCGAGATTCGGAAAATCTCTAAAAAAACAGTTAAGTCAGAGACATCTCCTTCACAGATCAACCAAGCTGACAGGGGCAAGTTTGTTCCCCAAATCGTCAAACAACCAGTCTGAAGTAAGTTCAAGGACTTTGTATCACGAATGCATTTAATCTGGGGCGGTTACGCCGAGATTTCTCCAAGAGTTTGAAGATATTGAGACACCTTGTATGCCAATTCTTCTATAAAATCCTCTTGTTATCATCTTCTGACAGACCATATAGCCTGGGGCAGATAAGATTTGAAGATGATCATTACACCAGTAGGATGCATAACTACTTTGTTCTTGTGATATCCTTTGCTAGCTCCCCAATGAGCTATTACTTCAGCTAAACTTGACAGATCTCCATGGATTCTCTACCAACAAAGAAATCAAGCTCATGATGGAAATCCTCATACCTCAAGTGGAATACTCTTTTCACCAGTGAAGTTTTTGATTCTTCTCCATCCCCAGTATTGGTCTTACCTGTTGAGTTCAGCTGGGTATCCTTTGCCGAGCCGTTTATTTCATCTCCAGTTTCGCTTCCTGTCTGTTTTGTCAGTATAAGCATTGAGCATGGCATAAGCACTCATATGCATAAGCATCTTAGCATTTCTGCTTCCTTTTCTGGTGTTTACCTGTCTTTGTTCACTTTGGCGATTATCTCCCCAAGTGACTGGGTTTGTCTATTCTCTCCAATAGAGTTGTCAGCCCTTAGGCATAAAGTGCCCATTCTTTTCTAAATTCCCCACAGAGTTTTATTCTCGCGGATGATGGTTGGTTCAGTTGTCTTTTCCACATGTGGATAAGATAAGTTCCCATTTGGGTTCATTCCTCAATTGGAGTCTTGTTTGACCGTTTCTTTCTAGCTTGTTCCTAGATTGAACTTTGGTCCCCGACAGGTGTGGTTTTTTTTAACCTATCTTGGAACGTGCATTTATTTTGCACCGTTTCTCGCAAGAAGCATCTTTTACAGATCCACCTTGAAGACAGAATTATTTCTCCAACAGTGTTATGATATCATCATATCTTTGAAGCAGCAATCTCTTGAAGAAGCTTGGCAGTCTCTTATAAGCAGCTTATCTATCTCTGGTACTATTCAGCCTTTTTGCAACCATAATGGGTATTCCCCAGGAAGTCTTATCTTCAGTTATGCAATTCCAGTACTAACCTATCATTCTAGATAATTTATTGGAGCCCATTTCTTGGTTCTACCTCCAATAAGGTTCTTCTTTTTCTAAAGTGCCAACCGGTCATACGTGAACCTGTTGTTCCATCACTTTGGATGTTTTTTCCCAGTGAAGACCGTCTTTCTGGATCAACCTTCATTGTGGATCCTTTCTAGAATGTCATCTAGCCTTGATGATTAATCATTCTAGATACTTTATTGGAGCCCATTTCTTGGTTCTACCTCCAATAAGGTTCCTTTTTCTTCTAAAGTGCCAACCGGTCATACTTGAACCTGTTGTTCCATCACTTTGGATGTTTTTTCCCAGTGAAGACCGTCTTTCCGGTTCAACCTTCATTTGCGGATCCTTTCTAGAATGTCATCTAGCCTTGATGATCAATCATTCTAGATACCTTTATTGGAACCCATCTTTTGGTTCTACTTCCAATAAGGTTACCTTTCTGGCTCATACCAGTTTTCTTCATAAAGCATATTATGTGTTATCTCAACCAACTCTTATTTGAGTACCAGAGTTTATTCTTGGCTCATTAACTTTGTTCCCATTTAAACTCCAGTTGTTTATCTTTGGTTATCGTGAACCGTTTGCTTATATCAGGTTATCGGGAACCTGTAATTCCAGGCGTTTTTATCTGGCGCGCAGAGTTCGTCTCTGTCTTTTCTGGCTTTTCTTGAAGATCCCGCTTGAACTCTTCGGTATAGGAAATCCCCAGAAAATTCTTTTTCGGGTGTCTTCCTTTTGCTTCAACTGGTCTCCAGTGGAGATCATGCCTTCTTTCTGGTTTCTTGCCCAGTAAGAGTGTGCCTTTTCCCTAGTGTCGTCCGGTCATGTTTGAACCTGTCGTCCATCTCCCTGGATCCTTCCCCAGTGGAGAATTCTCTTTTGTTTCCTATCCCCGGTGTTTCCTCAGGGTCTCCCCAGTGAGTCTCTTTTGTTGGTTAGCCTGCATCCCCAAGGAGTTTCTTTCCTTGTGGATACTACCCTTCTTCTTGCTTCCCCAATGAAGCTTCCCTCTGTGTTTGGCGGCTCTCCTTTCTTTGGTGTTTTGTTTTGTCTGCATTTTTGCATCTTTCATGGCATCATATCATCATATTAGTAGCATTGCACTTCTTTGTATCTAAGGGCAAAATTTTTGGTTTGCTATATTTAAATACCTTTCACCTTGGCGTCCCGAGGATCATCGTTCCTCGTGCCATCCGGTGAAGATATTTAAATAGGGGCAACTGTTGTACCCCAAAATTTTCTCTTAGATCCATTGATCTCTTGCATGTCATATTAGGTCAATCATGCTGCATAGGTAACCCTTTCATCAGAGTTTTGTTTGTGTTTGTTTCATTTTTATCAAGTGTTATCTTAAGGAGACTCAAGAGGTGATTAATCAAGATTTTAGATGGAGCATTGAATCAAGCAAGTCTCTCGTTTCAAAGAATTATCTCCATAACCCTCTCCATAATCCTTTCCATAACCAAAGACCTATCCACCTTATTCACCCTCAATTGTCACTCTTTTATTCCAAACCAATTTCAATAATCATTTATTACCCTTTTTCTTATCCAAGTATCCATCTTTCATTCTAACCATTTTCATACCTATTTTCAAATCCAAAAATCTTTTCATTTATCCAATTTTTAATCCATAAATATCTATTTCTATAATCCATTTTCCATTATCAATACAAATATCCAATTCCATACAATTTTATCTCTCAAGGCCATATTTAAGATCTTTTCTTTTTTTATTCAAATATCCATTAAAACCATAATTATTATCCATTTTTTCAAATCAATTTCTATCAATATCCATTCAATCACTCATTCAATTATCAAATTGTCCAAAATCTATTTATCCATATCCATTTTTCTTAACCCATTTTCTAAATTCACATTTCCAATTATCCAAATTTTCTTTTTTTCCTAAATCCAAATTGCATTTTTATTCATATAATTTATCATTATCCATAATCATCCCTATTTTAACATTATCCTTTTTTATCTATTTTAATATCCAAACAATTTTATTCAAATATAAAAAAACCAAATTCATTTTCAATTACCTTTTCCATTTCAAATTACCAATCGTAAGCCCGTTTCACTTTTTCTTTTTTTAAAGCCCATTGTGTAAAATCAAAACAAAAAACACAATTGTAGTGACAAGTTGTTTTCACCCTTTTTCAAACCGTATGAAAATATCTGCTCCAATGCAAAAAGCCTACATAGCCATGCTGCCATGACTGCTAGTGACAAGGACTTGTCGCAACGGTAACCTGTGTCTTGACAACGGAAAGATTCCTGCTGAGTTTTTCAAATGAGGTTGGGCGAACCATAAGTAGAGGGATAACCTTCAACCTTGGGGAGGGGGGAAAACCGAACCTTTATCACCAACTTCAAACCTCCACCGAAATCCGCTACTTCCCCTGTTTCTTTCCTCTACTCTCATTACCACAATCAAACCTCTTTAAAACCTCTTCTAGCTTCCACCATTCGCGGACTCTCCACAACCCACGGCTACACAACCAGTCATCTTCTTCACAACTTTCATAATAATCTTCCTCCTTTCTGAATCTTCTGATCGTCCCTCCACTTAACAACCTTCAAAATTCCTCCACCTCACCATATCTTCAACATCAACAACAACCAAAAAAACAAACTTACAACCTCAAAAATCCAATCGACCTTCTTCTAACTCTTCACAGCCTCACGAACAATACCAATTCCTACAAAATCTTCTTCAAACCCATAAACTCAAAATACCCAAAATCCAATCGACCCACTCTCAATCGAATCCGTTTCAAACCATAGACACAAAATCAAAGCAACCAAACTTGGATTAAGCGAGCAAAGTGAAGAAGAAAGGTGGAATAGCTGATAACTATCCTGAAACAAATCGAATCGCACGGAGAATGTTGAGGAAAATGATTTTCATTGTTGGAGCTTTGCTGAATTCGTTGTGAGCGGTTCGATGTCATTGTTGCTAAATATCGATTTGTCGATTAAATCATGATTAAGACCAACTTGATTTTCATTCCGATTCTACTTTGGTCGATGAAAGTCAAATGTCAAGGTCATCGATTTACCGATTTAAATCTTGATTAAGACGAGATCAACCTTTTTTTATTTCGTAATCGCTATTTAGGCCGATGACGTTACACAAATCTTGACTTTAATCATTTCAAATCAATAAAGTCTTGATGAATGTGAGGCTACCTTTTATTTATTTTTGTTGGTCAATGAAAGTCAAATATTAAGATTATCGATTTCTCGATTAAATCTTGATTTAGACGAGACCGACTTTATTTTTCATTTTGATTCCACTTTCTTTATTTTGGTCGATGACATAACAAACCTCATGGTTTGGTTGATTTCATTGAGTTGGCAAGACTTTGATCAACACGAGACCATTTTCTCTTTATTTCAATTTTATTCACTTATTTAGTCGATGAAAGTCAAGAATAATTGATTATCGATTTCTCGATTAAATCATGATTAAGACAAGACTATTTCTATTTTATTTCATCCTATTCATGTCTTATTGCATCATCATATTTGCATTATAATCTCTTTATCTTGATAATATTTATAACTATTATCTTTCCCCCCGTTCCAAAGGGAGATCACCTTAAATTGACTCTTGAAGTCACTAAACAAACCTTCTTACCTTACCCTTCTAGGTTCACCCCTATTTCTTGGCTATCGTGAGTCAATGAAATCATAACTAGAAGTAGGTTGTAGTTCTTACACTCCATGTGATTCTCATCATCATGAGAACTTACTTCCCCCTATAATGTAGACTTAGAGAGTTATCGTGAACTCTAAAAATGAGTCATACTCATTTTCCCCTTGGAACTTTGGCCATAGTCAATGGTTCCTATTCCTTCACCCTTAGATCGATGAACTACGGATACTCTGATTCCACTCCCGAGGATACATATGTCGCTCCCAGGATTTTCATCCAGGTAAAAACGCGAAAGTCGCACCGAAACAGAGTCGCCAGCAATGTGTATTTTTCCCAAGAGAGGGAAAGGAAACACCGCATAAACCTGAAGGAAGGAAAGAGCATGGTCTTGCGACCAAGAGAACTGGGTTCGGGAGTCGGTTACGCGAAGGGAATGTATTAGCACCCCCACGCGTCCATCGTACCCGATGGGATCCACGCTTGCCGTTTCAATCAAAGGGTGTAGAAAACTGGAGCTCCGCTGCTACTGGAAAGAAAGGTAAAAAGGAAGGATAGAAAAGAAAGGAGAGAGAACAAGAAACAAATGTAGGGAAAATAAAATAAGTGCTCGAATGGGCCCTACCCCACTGCCTACGTATCTCATCAAGAACATGAGAATCAAAGCGACGTAGTTCCCCTCAACGAGGGTCGCTTTGTTTGTGTTTTTTAGTGGAAACGTCAGAGTGCGCGTCCCAGCAGCTAGGTGTTGCAGCTCGCTGTAGGGAGACTTAGGCGTTACCTGTTTGCAGTGGAACGGACTTGACGCATCCTTAAGGAAAGAGTGAAGAGATGAGAAAAGAAATTGTTTGTTTGTGTCTTTTAAGAAAGAAGTGTTTTGATTGTTTTTGTGTTTCGTAACACGTATTGTATTTAAGTCTATTATATAGGATCGAATGCGTCACATGGTCGTCCTAACAGGACGTATGCTAAACACTCTAGAAAGGCGGAGGGAAACCCTCCTACTTCCATTTCCCACACTTTAGGCTTAAGTGCAATATATGTTATGCCATTATTAAGTGTTTTTGCTTTTATTTTGAGATGAGAAAGATAGAGACTCAAATGGAGCAAAAGGTGAAAACTAAAGGGGACTAAGACTCACCCTAATGTTATCATATAGGGATGTTCCTATGGTTAAAGTGGTTTAAGAAAACTAATCCTAAAAGAAAGGAGAAGAAGAATGAATTAAACAACTCACTTCAAAAGTAGAAGATGAGTTGTAACTCAAAGGGGAGAAGAAAGAAGTTATTCAAGGAAAGCATATAAATGCTTATCATAATCACAAGTTGAATTTAAAAGAAATAAGAGAAGATGAAAGAAAGAAGTGTATGTGGAAGCATATCCACACACTTACTTAACCTTAGCACCTACATGAAAAGGTTAGTTCAAAAACTATTTACAAGAAATCCTAAGTAAAAGAACTTGGTCAAACAAGCAAATGGAAGGAATTATTGAAAACAACAGCTATTACAGCCCACATGCAACAGAACAGCAGTAAATTCAGCTTCATATACCAAACAGCAAACAACAGCTCATGTTCAGCATACAAAATTGGTGTAACAAGCATTTGGAAGCACATACTACAACATATATGTGTATAGGCAGCAGTGGAAGATTAGAGACAGCATGCATTAACAAACAATTTCAATCATGAACAACCATTATCATGCATCAAGCCTTGCACATTCATCAAACAAACATGATGACAATCACATTACAAATCATGGTGAACAATCCTTGAAATCAAACATGTTATAATGCACATTACAAAAGAATACACATTGTCAAGAATATGAGCAAATCAAAAACAAGTATACATCTCTTGAAACAGAAAGCAAATGAACATGCGCATAGTAATTCACGCAACATAACATCAATTAGCAATTAACAAGCTCAATGTGTGTGTCTCATGTGTTCATCACATCAATTAATCTACAATGCAAACATTATGCTCAATAATGAAAAACAAAGGCACACGTGTCATAAAAATCAAGTTCGTACTGTGGTGTGAGTTAAGATATCTCAAAAATAATCCACCAATCATCAATGCATTGATCCATGAAGTTTAAACATGTTAAGGATGTCAAACAAGCAAGAAAATGCACAAAAATACACATTCTGTCCCAGATTAACCGGTTAACAAACGGTGAGTAACCGGTTACTTAGTTAAAAATCAAACAGTTTACGCAAAAATACACATGTTAACCGGTTAACAAACGGTGAGTAACCGGTTACTCTGGGTCAGTGGCCAAAAAAACCAATTTCAAAAGCATTTTTCAGCAACAAATCACTTCTCCAAACTTCCAAATGAACATGTAACCAATTAGGCATGAAATTACATTGAATTACAGTCAACAAACATCAATTGGATTCAATTAACAACCACACCAAGAATCATATTCAAGCATATGAATCCAAATCAAAAATCCACAAAGATCTACATCGAATAAGTTGCAAATAAGCTAAAAACAGTGTAGATTTAGGGAAAACCAACCTACAAAGCGGAGACTTGCTTTGGTAATTGTTGCAAAGTAATCTTAGTGCAGAAAATGAAAGAAAACCATAGATTCTTCAATCAATAGCCGAAATGCGTCGAAACCGAGCAAAATCGCGAAAATCCACCAAAATCCAACTTGCACCAAAATAAATGGTGAGAAACCTTTGGATTGAAGAAGAACAAGCTGAAATTCTAGAAAATCCAACCAATGCAAACCAAGAGATGAAGTTTAGCTCAAGAATTAATCACTTTTCAATGTAAAAAGTGATTATTCCTCAAGAAATAAGAGCTTTTGTGTGTGGTTTTGGAAGAGAGAAGTAGAAGTTGTAGCAAAGTGAAGAGAGAAAATGAGAGTGAAATGTGAGAAATTTGAGAAAATGGTTGAAGCCCTTGAAAATGAGTGAAGCATCTCTTAAATAGATTTTAGGTTTGGAGTGTGAGAGGTTTGGAATGAGGTTTGGGTTTGGAGCTAGGGTCGGAGTTAGTTAGACTCAACTCACCGAGTCAAGTTAGTTAACTCGGTTAGTTAGGATCAACTCGGTTGCTTGGAAAACAAGGAAACACAACTAGTGTGTAGGTAAGTGACTTGGGCTGCAAGCAAGGCCTTGTGACTTGTGAACATTCAGCATGAAACCACCTTGTTAGAGCCCTCATATGACCTTCATAACTTGTTCAAATAAAAAAATGTCCAACATCAAAGTTGAAGAGGGCACGGAGATGAACAACTTTGATGTTCAATAATTTTTCATTTGAAGCCTTCTTGATGGAGAAAATTGGCTTGACATTTGGCACGCTAACTGTTTGATGAAATTATGGGCTATGGGCCTGCGCTTGCCTTGCCATGACTTGAGATTTGCCTTGATTTTACCAAACTTTGATTGATCACAACTCCCTCAATTTTGATCCGATGGAAGAGTTCTTTATATGGATTTGAAGCTTATAACATGAACTTTAATTGGCTCAACTTGGGCCTGAAGTTTGGAGCCTTTATCTTGGAGAAAGAGAGCCTCAAAGTAGGGTGCAAAATGGTCCAAACTTGCCATTTTGGGAAACCCTAAAGTTTCTATTTTTGGCAGTTTTGTGATTTCTTGATTTTTCATGATTCTTCCACCATTTCTTGATCAAATATTGTCCAATGAACATATATAACATGAATTTCATGAATTTGACCTTAAAAAGTCAGGAGTTGACTTTTTTCACTGCACAGTTGACTTTTTCCCCAATTTCTTGATTATCAAGCAACTGATCAATTGAGACTCTTCTGAAATGAATCAATGGCCAATCTTCCATCCTTAGACACTTAATATCATGTAGAAAACATTGAGATCAAGTTTGAATCAAAATTTCATTAGGAGATCACTTGAATCCAAAACCCTAATTTTGACTGTTTTGTGTAGGAGATGATGCACTGTTCAATCCTCTTAACGAATTTCCATCTTCCAGTGACTTGTGAGATCAAGTGGTATGATATATGATGTAATAAACCCTTGAGGCTTGTTGAGAAACCCTTGGCTCTTGTTCTCTTGCTTTGTATGATCCACCTCTTTGAAAATCAACTGATCCCATGCCCTTATGCAAGATGCAATGCTAAATGCTTAATGTTTTATTTTTTCTATGCTTGAATGCAATGCAATGAAATGAAAGCTCATGCTAAATGATATGAAGAAAGGACAGGGAAAATTTTGGGGTATTACAGCTGCCACTATTCAATCACTGTAGACCTGAATGGATGATAGTGATTGCTGTCAGACTTTCAAGGTATGGAGGGATTGAATACCGAATATAACCAAAAATTTACACTCTGTGGAGAAGAAGAAAAGGGATATAAACCCCACCAAATGAACTCTGCTTGAATAAAACTCTAATGATGAAGAATAACACTGAAGGGATGTCTTTTTGCACAATGCCAGACGACTACTGGCCTGCCACACTACGGGTGGACTTTAGCAACGTCTTTTGTACCACGCCAGACGACTACTTGCTTGCCACACTGCGGGTGGACTTTAGCAACATCTTTTGTACAACGCCAGACGACTACTGGCCTGCCACACTGTGGGTGGACTTTCGCCAATCTACGGCTGGTCTTGAACATGTCTTTTTAAGTGGAGTCAGACGACTACTGACTTGCCACACTGCGGGTGGACTTTCGCCAATCTACGGTTGGACTTTAAACTATCTTTTTGAATAGAGTCAGACGACTACTGACTTGCCACACTGCGGGTGGACTTTAACAACGTCTTTTGTAGAATGCCAGACGACTACTGGCCTGCCACATTACGGGTGGACTTTAGCAATGTATTTTGTACAACGCCAGACGACTACTGGCCAGCCACACTACGGGTGGACTTTAGCAATGTCTTTTGTACAACGCCAGACAATTACTGGCCTGCCACACTACGGGTGGACTTTAATAATGTCTTTTTTTGGAATGACGCCAGACGACTACTGGCCTGCCATGCTACGGGTGGACTTTAACAATGTCTTTTGTACAACGCCAGACGACTACTGGCTTGCCACACTACGGGTGGAATTGCGCCAATCTACGGTTGGACTTGCAGCTGAATTGCCACCCTTGGTTGGACTTTTGCCAATCTACGGTTGGACTTGAACCTGTCTTTTTAAATGGAGTCAGACGACTACTGACTTGCCACACTGCGGGTGGACTTTCGCCAATCTACGGTTGGACTTTAAACTGTCTTTTTGAATGGAGTCAGACGACTACTGACTTGCCACACTGCGGGTGGACTTTCGCCAATCTACAGTTGGACTTTAAACTGTCTTTTTGAATGGAGTCAGACGACTACTGACTTGCCACACTGCGGGTGGACTTTTGCCAATCTACGGTTGGACTTGCAGCTGAATTGCCACCCTTGGATGGACTTTTGCCAATTAAGGTTGGACTTGCTGATTTTCCACCCTTGGATGGACTTTTGCCAATCTACGGTTGGACTTTTGCAGCTGATTTGCCATCCTTGGATGGACTTTTTCCAATCTACGGTTGGACTTGCTGATTTGCCACCCTTAGATGAACTTTTTCCAATCTACGGTTGGACTTTGCTGTTTTGCCACCCTTAGATGGACTTTTGCCAATCTACGGTTGAACTTTGCTATTTTGCCACCCTTAGATGGACTTTTGCCAATCTACGGTTGGACTTTGCTGTTTTGCCACCCTTAGATGGACTTTTGCCAATCTATGGTTGGACTTTGCTGAGGAACAGTGATCAATAATTTGACCTTAGAGACTCCTTAAAGGATGGTATCTCTGCTGGAGAATGACTGAACAATCTATTTACTTCGAATTGTCGCGCTTTCCAAAAATAAATTGGACTTTGAGATGTAGGAAAGTGATGACTCTGCCAAGAATTACTTCGTCTGACTGGGGACGAATTCTGGTCATAGCAACTCCGCTGGGGATGAGAATTTTCTGACTTGGCTGGGGAAAGAATGTACTAACACTCTGCCGAAGAAGACAAGTCATTAAAACTCTGCTTGGGGATCTGTCAAACCCGAGGAGAATATGCTAACACTCTGCTGAGGAAGAGATTTCGTTGACCTGCTAAACTTCTGCGGGGAGGAAAAAACAACTCAGCTGGGAGTATTGTTGACGAGATTCAATGCTGAACTCTGTGGGGAGTACAACTACCAGAGACAAGTCTTGTTGGGGACCGAAACTACTCCGTCAGGGATACACAAATTCGGGTTAGAAGACATTCCGTTGCAACATACTGAGAAAGAGTCCCTAGAGATCTGCTGGGAAACATCAAGCAAATGTACGGTAATCTGCTGAGGAATACAACTGTCGAGCTTAGGATAAGAGCCACAACGTCCCATGCTAGGCAACCTTTCGTTCGACGACTCCACTGGGGATAATAAGTTGACAACAAACTCTGCTGGGGAGAATTGCTTCCAAGCGTCTCTCGCTGGGGAATGTCCCTTAAGAGGATTTTACAGAAGACCAAGCATCTTTAAACTCTTAAGCAAATGCCGAGACTTGAGAGGTCACTCTACTGGAGATAATAGATCTGAAACACATCTCGCTGGGGAATTTCATGATGCCCCATGCTTGGGAGGTTCAACAGCTTGTCTTTGCCCCGGATCACGCGGTGTATCCGAAGAAAACGTCCCAAGAGGATTTTACAGAAGACTTGGCATCTTCAAACTCCTGGACGCTCGTTGAGTCTTGAACATTAACAGCGAGGTAACTCTACTGGGGAATTTACAACCGTTATTGACACAGAAAAGCTTGTAGCCGTTGGAAGTACTGAATGGGAGAATCGACTTAATAAAATACAACAATACCCAGTTGAGATTAACTTGTCGATATCGAATCACTGCGAGCGATCGTCGGCTGAAGATAGATTCAATCAGTAAATGTTGTGACCAAAGGTGACATGGGGACCTTCTCCTGAACCTGCCTGCCCCAGTCTCCTGCATGGGGATAAGTGATTACTGGCCTAGAAGACATGATCCATGCTCTTGGAATACTTGTACCTGTTACCTGCAACAAAAGAATATACACACGTGCCCCAGGATATTGTGTGGTTTGAATCCACCATCCAGGATTACTCAACATTCAAAGTGATTTTAAATGTTTTTCTGTGCATGTTATTTGTAAGGCCACAGTGTTTTCAAATGCAATGTTTTTATCAAAAATTCGGACGTTTTTGCAAACAAAGCAGTAAAAACAAAATAAGAAGCTTTTGACTGAAATTCAATTTATTGATTGAAAATGCCCAGAATAGGCAAGTACAATTGAGAAGCAAAGCCTTGAAAGAGGAGATTGCTGTAAATTGAGAAAAGAAACTATCCTAATGGCAATGTGAAAACGGCATTCCACTGAGTTTCAACTATGCTATGGCCAGTATGTCTTCAAGACTCCCCGACCTTGCCTTATGAGGAGTGATTAGACTGATTCCTACCCTTTGGAATGTCAGTTGCTGAAACAGTGATGGGGCACAGATAACTCAGACCGTAGTCGTTCGCTTAAATCCCTCTTTTGCATGGACTGCCCTTTCGGGTTTTTAACCATCGGGATACCCTTTTTTGCCTAAGTTGTCCTTGCGGATTTTTAACTCACCGGGTGTACCGTTTTTTTATGTTATATCCCTAATTTTTGCCCGAACCTTTTTATTCTGTTTTTGTGGTTCGCCGGGATGCCCTTTTTTGCTTGGACTTCTCTCTTTTTTGTCTAGCGGGTCTATTTATGCGAAGTATTTTTTTACTACGTCTGAGTTGACAGGGGATGAAAAATATTCGCCATCCATGGTTGTAAGTAATAAGGCTCCGCCCGAGAAGACCTTTTTAACCACGAATGGACCTTCATAGTTGGGAGTCTATTTTCCCCTGTGATCTGTACTAGGAGGAAGGATCCTTTTGAGTACCACATCTCCCACTTTGTAAACCCGAGGACGCACCTTTGGGCCAAATGCTTGCTTCATCCTTCGCTGGTATAACTGCCCATGACACACAACTACCAGTCGTTTCTCTTCAATAAGGCTCAACTGATTAAATCTGGCACGAACCCATTCAGCTTCATCTAACTTGACGTCCATCATGACTCTGAGGGATGGAATCTCAACTTCGACCGGTAGTACTGCCTCCATACCGTATACAAGTGAGAATGGTGTTGCCCCAGTGGACGTGCGTACTGACGTTCGATACCCATGTAAAGTAAATGGTAACACCTCATGCCAATCTTTATATGTGACAACCATTTTCTGCAGAATCTTCTTAATATTCTTGTTGGCCACCTCCACAACGCCATTCATCTTCGGGCGATACGGAGAAGAATTGTGATGCTCAATTTTGAAGTCCCGACATAGTTCAGCCATCATTTTGTTGTTTAGATTAGAACCATTATCAGTAATGATTCTCTCGGGCACTCCGTAACGACAAATGATATCCCGTTTCAAGAAACGAGCTACCACCTGCTTAGTGACGTTGGCATAAGATGCTGCTTCAACCCATTTAGTGAAATGATCAATGGCGACCAAGATGAAACGATGGCCGTTTGAAGCAGTAGGCTCAATCTTTCCGATCATGTCAATGCCCCACATAGCAAAGGGCCAAGGAGAGGACATGACACTCAACGGATTCAGAGGCACATGCACTTTGTCTGCATAAATCTGGCATTTGTGACACTTGCGGGCGTACTTGCAACAATATGCCTCCATCGTCAACCAGTAATACCCCGACCTTAATAGTTTCTTTTCCATTGTGTGTCCTTCGGCATGGGTACCGAAAGAGCCTTCATGTACTTCCTGCATTAACAAGTCTGCTTCGTGTCTATCCACGCATCTGAGCAGAACCATGTCAAAATTCTGTTTGTACAGTACGTCATCCTGATTCAAGAAGAAGCAACCAGACAACCTTCTCAACGTCTTCTTATCTTTGGTAGATGCCCCAGGCGGGTACTCTTGACTTTTCAAGAAACACTTGATGTCATGAAACCATGGCTTGTCATCAGACGTTGCATCAACAGTAAACACGAATACAGGTCTATCAAGATGAGACACTTCAATCTTAGGTACATGATTCCACCTTTGCACTTTGATCATGGAAGACAATGTGGCCAAGGCATCAGCAAACTTATTCTCATCTCGAGGAATATGGTACAGCTTCACTGTTTTGAAAAATGTCAACAATCTCCTTGTATAATCTCTATACGGAACCAGATTCGCTTGGTGCGTGTACCAACTCCCTTTCACTTGATTGATTACCAAAGCTGAATCACCGACGATATCAAGGGTCTTAATTCGTAAATTAATCGCCTCCTCAATT
Organism: Lathyrus tuberosus; assembly: GCA_022829125.1. Lineage (NCBI taxonomy): Eukaryota > Viridiplantae > Streptophyta > Magnoliopsida > Fabales > Fabaceae > Lathyrus > Lathyrus tuberosus. The sequence goes on from JALAZF010000280.1 coordinate 1,555,984, forward strand.
CCCATTATACAAGCTTCATATTCTGCTTCATTGTTGGTGCATCCGAAAGTTATTCGGGCAGTGAAAGGCATATGAACACCTTCCGGTGTGATAAGAACTGCTCCAACTCCGCATCCATTCATGTTGACAGCCCCATCAAACATCAAACTCCATTTGGATTCAGGGTCTGGCCCCTCCTCCGAGATTGGTTCCTCGCAATCTTTAGCTTTGAGAAATATGATGTCCTCATCAGGGAAATCAAATTTCATGGGTTGGTAATCATCAATCGGTTGTTGCGCAAGATAGTCTGACAAGATACTTCCTTTGATGGCCTTTTGAGAAGTATATTGGATATCATATTCTGTCAAAACCATTTGCCACCGTGCAACTCTGCCTGTTAGTGCTGGTTTCTCGAAAATGTATTTGATATGATCCATTTTTGAAATCAACAAAGTTGTGTGCCTGATCATATACTGCCTCAATCGCTTAGCAGCCCATGCAAGTGCACAGCATGTCTTCTCAAGCATTGAGTATCGGGACTCGCAGTCATTGAACTTTTTGCTCAGGTAGTAGATAGCATGCTCCTTCCTACCTGTCTCGTCGTGTTGACCGAGAACATAACCCATAGAACCTTCAAGCACTGTCAAATACATTATCAAAGGTCTTTCTGAAACTGGAGGCATGAGAATTGGAGGTTCCTGCAAGTATTCTTTTATTTTATTGAACGCCAATTGGCAATCGTCATTCCACCTGACCGTTTGATCTTTTCTTAGCAGTTTGAATATTGGTTCGCATGTGGCTGTTAGGTGAGATATGAACCTTGCAATGTAGTTCAATCTACCCAGAAAACCACGAACTTCTTTTTCTGTTCTCGGTTCAGGCATATCTTGTATTGCTTTTACTTTGGCAGGATCAACCTCAATCCCTTTTTCACTCACAATGAAACCCAGTAGCTTTCCAGAACGCACCCCGAAAGTGCACTTGTTCTGATTCAACCTTAGACGGAACTTTCTCAGCCTTTCAAACAACTTTTTCAAGTTAATCAGATGTTCTTCCTCCGTTCGCGACTTGGTGATCATGTCATCCACATAACATTCAATCTCTTTATGAATCAAGTCGTGAAATAAAGTTACCATTGCCCGCTGGTACGTTGCCCCTGCGTTTTTCAACCCAAAAGGCATCACTTTATAACAGTATGTACCCCATGGGGTAATGAACGTGGTCTTCTCCATATCCTCAGGTGCCATCTTAATCTGGTTGTACCCAGAGAAACCGTCCATAAACGAGAACACTGAAAACTGAGTTGTATTGTCAACTAGCACATCTATGTGAGGTAGTGGAAAATCATCTTTCGGACTAGCTTTGTTAAGATCTCGATAATCCACACACATTCTCACCTTTCCGTCTTTCTTTGGTACCGACACGATGTTGGTAACCCAGGGAGGATAATTAGTCACAGTAAGAAACCCTGCGTCCCACTGCTTCTGAACTTCTTCTTTGATCTTTATGGCCATATCGGGATGAGTCCGACGAAGTTTCTGCTTGACTGGCAGGCATTCTTCTCTCAATGGCAGCCTGTGTACAACAATATCGGTATCCAACCCTGGCATGTCTTGATACGACCAGGCGAAGATATCAACATATTCACACAACATCTCAGTCAAAGCTTTCTTCACATCTGTTTGCAGGCTGGCGCCAATCTTGACCTCTTTCTTAGCATCCTCGGTACCAATATTGATGATCTCTATGGTCTCTTGATGAGGCTGGATGGTCCTTTCCTCTTGTTTTAACAATCTGGCCAGTTCCTCAGGGAGTTCACAACCCTTCTCATCCCCTTCCTCGGCTTGATAAATCGGTTTGTCAAAGTCATACATAGCCATAGCAGAACCGTTATTAATGGAATCCGGAGGATCAAGTCTGCACGAATGGGTTCATGCTTTATTTTAGAATTTATTTTAAAACAAAAAGAAACAAAACATTGCCATTTTATTATTTTTGTGCAAAAATAAAAAAAATGAAAGACAAAGAACGAAATTTGAGTGCAAAACGTCCTTTATTGATGATTAAAACTGCAAATGAAAACAAGGTGGCCCCTACAAATGAATCTGTACGCCTTGGGCAGAGCGCAAGATGTTAACATGCATTATGGTTAGAAAAACAAAGAAAATTACTCTGTTTGAAGAGTAACTTGAACGACTTCTTCAACGGACCAGTTCTGCAATTGTTGTTCCGGATCACGTGGGCGCACCCAATTGTCCAAGTCACAGTCAGTGTCAATGCCATCCTCTGTAGCCGTACAAGATTGATCTGCATATATGATTCCCCCACTGCTGAAAGTGATGGGTCCACTGTTCTCTACAACAGAAGTCATAGAGGGTTAATAGCCAATACCAAACTTGTCCTCCTTCATTGGTGTCTCTATCAGCTTGCCCCAACCTTGGGCATTACCTGCTCTGACAACCTCGACAGCTTGCTTATAGGACGAAATGGATGTACCGGCTCTATCTGGTGCAAGGGAAGATTCAGGCACGTTATCAATATTTACCGCTTCAAACGACTGGCAAAGCATTTCGTGGATTTCCCCATCCATCTCAACATACTTGAACGTGGACAAATGACTGACAAAAATGTCCTCTTCATCACACACTGTCACAACTTGTCCTTCAAACTCGTATTTCAGCTTCTGGTGTAATGTGGATGTAACAGCCCCGGCCGCATGAATCCATGGGCGACCTAATAAGCAGCTATAAGCAGGCTGTATATCCATCACGTGGAATGTCGACTTGAACACTTGCGGTCCAATTTGCACAGGTAATTCCACTTCACCAAACACAGATCTTTTCGTCCCGTCGAATGCTCTGACAACCAAATCACTTGGCCTTAAAATCAATCCATCAACTTCTAGCTTCATCAGCGCCTTCTTAGGCAAGACATTGAGCGAGTAACCACTGTCTACCAACACGTGAGACAACACTGCACCCCTGCACTCCATTGTAATGTGCAAAGCTTTGTTGTGGTTTCTTCCTTCAGAAGTTAAATCTCTGCTTGTGAAACCCAATCTGTGGCTGACATTGACATTAGAAATCACACCCTCGAGCTGATTGACGGTAATTTCCTATGGAACATAGGCTCTTTTCAACACTTTCAACAAAGCTTCTCGGTGTGCATCAGAACACATCAACAATGACAAAATTGAGATCTTCGAGGGCGTTTGGTTCAATTAATCGAAAATTTTATAATCACTTTTCTTTATTATCCTCATAAACTCTTCTATCTCGTTGTCAAAGGTAATCTTGGTCTCTGTTTCAGGCACAAGCACACTCTCAGCCACCTGTTTTCCTTTAGCTTTTGCCACAACATTAACTTCTTTATCAGTGCGCAAAGTTTGGGGAGCGAACAACCTTCCACTCCTAGTAAAGCCACATACACCACCCACATTATCAATATTTGAACTGGCTGATGTCCCGACTTCCTACTTTTTCCCTTCATAATACACGTCTGCCCCATAGTGCCATGGGATTGCCTTCTTAGATGTAAACGAAATTGGTCCTGGCACCGTGATGGTAACAGGACTGGATCTTTCTTGCACAACACTTGCCACAGGAGCTGTACTTGCAGACACCTGAATTTTAGCGGGTGTATAATAAATGGTCACAGTTAACACCTCATCAATATCTTTCACAACCAGGTCAAACTGTAGCCGACCCTCATTAATCAGACTCTGCAAACCGACTCTCAATTAATCACAACCATTCTCTTGGCCCATACATTCAGAAAAATCTTGATCACAACCCGGGAACACCTGTCCCTTCAACAAATGATCCTTCACCACTAGCAATGAAGTTTTCACCTGCCTGATATCTGCCACCAAGTTCAATCTCTTTCCATCCTCAATAGCGTGCACATCTGCCACACCATGATTGGGCATAGGGTTCTGGATAACATTAGGAGGTAGCGAGAAATTGATTGCTTTAGCATCGATCAAGTCTTGCACTTTATTCTGAAATGCCCAACACTTCTCAGTGGTATGCCCCTGAGCACCTGAGTGGAAATCACAGCGAGCGTTAACATCAAAATTAGGTAGCAAGTTACCAGCGGCAGGAGGTCTCATAGTACGAAGCTCAACCAACTTCAATTGGAGCAACTGAGGTAACAACGCTGAATAGGTCATAGGGAGAGGGTCAATCTTACGGTCCCTCTGCCTAGACCTCTGTTGGAAAGGATGTTGTTGCTGTTACTGCTGAGACTGCTGTTGTGGTTGTTGTTGCTGAACAGATGGTGCTAGGATTGTCACTGCACCTACCTGGTGATAAGCCTGAGAATGTCCTCTTCCTCGTCCTCTATACACAACGTTTGTATCACCTTCTCTTCTTTTCTGACCACTAGCAAAGGGTTTCTTCATTCTAGAAGAGCCAGCCCCACTTACATCTTGGATCTTCCCAAGTTTCAACAGACTCTCGATTCTTTCTCCAGCAATCACAATATCAGAAAATCCGGTCGATGGACAAGCAGCCAATCTTTCAAGGAATGCCCCTTGCAGGGTGCCCATAAACATATCTACCATTTCTCTATCCAGCAAAGGGGGTTGAACCTGAGCAGCCATTTCTCTCTACCTTTGAGCGTATTCTTTGAAACTTTCCTTAGCATTCTGTGACAACCCTTACAGATGAGTACGGTTGGGCGCCATGTCGATATTATACTGGTATTGCTTCAGAAACGCCTCTGCCAGATCCTTCCAGCTTCTCACAGCAGCTCTGTTCAATTTCATATACTAGGTCAAAGAAGCTCCAACCAAACTGTCTTGAAAGTAATGCATCCATAACTTCTCATCATCAGTGTGGGCTGAAATCCTCCCAAAATAAGCCTGAATATGTGTCCGGGGACACGTATTGCCATGATATTTGTCAAAAGTGGGCGGCTTGAACTTTGGAGGAATTCTGACTCCTGGTACCAGACCCAAACTAGTAACGTCAATGCCCATAGAATTCTTACACTCTATAGCCCAGATCTTCTCAGCCAACTCATCATACCTTTTGTCACCAGGATTACCCATATCAGCATCCAACAGGGTGAATTGGTCTTCCTGAACATCTTCCTGAACAACACCAGCATTTCTGACATTTCCATTACCCAGATTACCAACAAGAGGAGGATTGCCAACAGGAGGAGGATTGCCAACAGGAGGAGGAGTGCCATGAGTCTGTGAATTGTCAACCTGATTACCTCCCAGCGTAGTCTCTGGACGCTCAACCAGAAGTCTCAATCTCTCTTGAGTTTGTGCCATACCAGTCATGAGGGTCATGAACTGGTCCATGCGTGCCCTTATTTCAGCCAAATCATTCTGTATTTGATCCATTATCCTGGCTTGATTTCTTCGAGTTGAATATCGGTGTACGTGATTCTCAGCTATAATGCCTGAAACTGAATAAAGGTTAGAAAGACCGGAGCAAGTACCTGCAAAGCAAGCAACAAAATGCAAAATGATATGCCATGCAATGCAAATTCCATGTTTATCACCGCCAGGGCGTTTTACACCCTAATTCCAGTCTTAATCACAAGAATCTCACTGATAGTCACATAATATTGAGAAAAAAAATATCGCGAAGAACTATGCTATGATAACGTTGTGATAATGTGCTGGTGAATAGCGTGATGCCGAAGAAACCCCTTTGAATAATCCATTCATTGAATTCAACAGAAAACTAATAAGTGCCGAAACATTTTACAGTGAGTTCGTAAATGGGAAGTACATCAAGGAAATGACTCCATCAACAAGCCTGATGGTAACCAACAGTACATCAACAAAAATACATTAAAAAGATGGGAAAGTAATATCAAACATCTAACTCCAAATCTTTCAATTTCTCACTAGAATGCTTGATTTCTTCAAAAAGGATTCTAGTGCGCTGATGACCCGACTTTTCAATCAACTCTTTGATCAAAATGTCTCTCCTATTCAGAGCTTCGGCTAATGAATCTGCGTGCATCAGGAGAGCTTCATCAGTACTCACTTCCTTAAACCTTTTCACCCCAGCTTGTATCTTGAGTCTTCCCATTTCCACCATGGCATCTTCAAGCTTTTTCTTAGACACTTTCAATTCATCATTAACATTCTTTAGCTGCTCTTGGCTTTTTCCAAGGTCTTCCCGATGCTTTCTCCATTGTTCATGCGCTCTAAGAAGCTCATCGTCTTTGGCTTTAAACTGCTCTCGCCACTCTGTATTCTCTATTCTGACCTCATCCCAGGCTTGCTGAAGCTTGGCTAACGTGTCTTTAGTTTGGGCTAAAGCCTGTTTGGTCTTCTTATGAGCTTGAGTAGCAGCATTGGCACCCTTACTAATCTTCTGGAAATGTTGAGCTTTTTCTACAAAATCCCTTTCTTTTACTGCTAAAATTTGTTCGACATCTTGAGCTTTCTATTCCAATCTTTTGTTGGTTAATAGTGCTTCTTGAAGACGGCTATTCAGCTCAGAATTCTCCCCTTGAAGCTTTTTCACCGAGGCTTGCAACTTGTCAACTTCTTCCACAGTGGCATTACTTCCTTTTTTCTCACCCTCAGGATATAGAAGGGGTGCCTTACCAAAAGGCAAATGAAAATCTTCAACCCTTTTCTTCACCCACTCTTCATAGGCTGGATAAGCCCGATTGTTGGGTTTGCCCAGAGCCACTTTCCCTTTCTTCAATACGCTAACCCAGCTTTCAGAAGCTTTTTGTACTGTTTCCCAACCACCTGATGCATGAAAGTACAGGGACTCCTCCACATCTCTCTTAATGGGCGGACCCGTCAGAGCGTACCCAAATTACCGGATAGCCAAGGAAGGGTTGTAATTAATTCCCCCCTTTCTTCCTATCAGTGGAACATTAAGGAACTCACCACAGCTATGGATAATATTCTTGCCAATCAGCCCATGATCTACCCATATGATGTCCTTGGCAACTAATCCCATTAAGCGCTGACTCCACTCTAGAGAATCTTTAGAATCCACAAAAGCCCCTGATTACGGTAAGCGACTTGCAAACCACCTATAGAACAAAGGTGCACAGCAACGAATTACAACTCCTCTTTTCTTTTCGTTTCTATTATATAGGGCGTAGTTAAGATCTCCCAACAATGTTGGTACCGGATTTTTCATCATGAATATCCGTATGGCGTCAGTATCAACAAAATCCGGCTCGTTGGGAAACAATACAATGCCGTATACACAAAGGGCTAGCAAAGCATTAAAAACAACCCATTTCTCGCCTTTAGCTGCCTCCTGAGCCTTCTTTATCAGATACTCCAACTTGTAACCACGAATCTTTCCTTTGTTGGAGATATTGGCTTCTAACTCTGATTTTCTCAAATAAAGAGCACCAGCCACTTTTCCAAAGTCAAGATCGCCCACATACCCAAAGAAAGGAGGCTTCTCCTTGATAGCAACCCCTAACATGTTGGAATATTCCTCCAAAGTAGGTACCAACAAATAATCTGGAAATACAAAACACCTCAGCGGAGGGTCGTAGAACTGCATCAAAGTATGGAGACCCCTGTATTCGTAGTCACTGACATTGTACACAAAAGATAAGATCCACCCATATTTTTCTTCGAAAGATATCCGCACTTCAGGGCTCGCCATTCCTTTCAGGACAATAATAGGGCCTAGAGTAGGGGTGAGGAACTTGTAACTGATAATATTCTTCCTCTCTTTGGTATTCATCCTTGTGATAACCTGATGACTGGAATCGGGGGTAAAATATGGACCTGGAAATGAATAAACATGTATGTTAGGATATGATAATGCAATGCAAAGGGCATGGTATCAAGGTGCCAAGTGTCTGTGCTGGACTGTGAACGGTGTCAGTGTAGCTCTGAGATCAATATAGAACCATGGATAGGAACCATCTGAATACAATAGGATGAATTCTCCTTTTGTGTAACGACAACAGAAAACCGGGTATGTAGGAGGTTATGGTCACCTGCAAACGTGTAAACAACCCGCCCTTCTCACGTGTGGGTACTAAGATCCTCAGTATCCCGGGCTCTCAGGTCGAAAAATGATGTTACGTTCACCATTTCTGGTTTGGCATCATCATCAATCGAGAAGGCCTCAACTGATTCACCAAAACGAAAGGTCCTCAGCTTCAGGCATTGAGGTCGAGAAGCAATAGTACATTCATCCCTCGGGGTACAGTATTATCGCCAATCGAGGAGTGCCTCCACCGATTCTCTTTCAAAAAGGACATCCTATAGCAAGTTCCCAGCATTGGGTCCTCGGATCGAGAATGTGCAATGGGTTTGCCACATAATGTGGTCTGCCACTGTCACATCTCGGGAGGAGTGCCGCAACTGAGTCCTCGGGAATGGTCACCAGAGTCGACAGTTCCTCAAGAGAATTACTACTGGTCTGCATAACATGCAGTAGCAGATAGCTCCTGATAGAACCTCGTCTGGTTGTGGGTCTCATGAACAACAATACGTGGTCACCACCACGCAAGCGTCACGACTATCCACTCTAATACCTATGTGTATACTCAATCCTGGGTAGTGGGCTTATCTCTTAGAACACCCTGCCCACCAAACAGAAAAGTCCAGCACAGCACAGTATAATAATGATATGTAATGCAGTAAAATGCGATAAATACAATAAAGTACAGTAATACAGTAAATAACAGTACAGTAAAAATGATAAACAACAAAACACAGCATCACAGCAAACACCCAATGAAAGAAAAAAACAGACAAGCGCTACGATTGACTCGCTAAGGAAACCAGAGATTCTGGGTTCGTTCCCCAGCAGAGTCGCCAACTGTCGCTCCCGGGATTTTCATCCAGGTACAAACGCGAAAGTGGCACCGAAACAGAGTCGCCAGCAATGTGTATTTATCCCAAGATAGGGAAAGGAAACACCGCATAAACCTGAAGGAAGGAAAGAGCATGGTCTTGCGACCAAGAGAACTGGGTTCGGGAGTCGGTTACGTGAAGGGAAGATATTAGCACCCCCATGCGTCCATCGTACCCGATGGGATCCACGCTTGCTGTTTCAATCAAAGGGTGTAGAAAACTAGAGCTCCGCTGCTACTGGAAAGAAAGGTAAAAAGGAACGATAGAAAAGAAAGGAGAGAGAACAAGAAGCAAATGTAGGGAAAATAAAAGAAGTGCTCGAATGGGCCCTACCCCACTGCCTACGTATCTCATCGGGAACATGAGAATCAGAGCGACGTAGTTCCCCTCAACGAGGGTCGCTTTGTTTGTGTTTTTTAGTGGAAACGTCAGAGTGCGCGTCCCAGCAGTTAGGTGTTGCAGCTCGCTGTAGGGAGACTTAGGCGTTACCTGTTTGCAGTGGAACGGACTTGACGCATCCTTAAGGAAAGAGTGAAGAGATGAGAAAAGAAATTGTTTGTTTGTGTCTTTTAAGAAATAAGTGTTTTGATTGTTTTTGTGTTTCGTAACACGTATTGTATTTAAGTCTATGATATAGGATCGAATGCGTCACATGGTCGTCCTAACAGGACGTATGCTAAACACTCTAGAAAGGCGGAAGGAAACCCTCCTACTTCCATTTCCCACACTTTAGGCTTAAGTGCAATATATGTTATGCCATTATTAAGTGTTTTTGCTTTTATTTTGAAATGAGAAAGATAGAGACTCAAATGGAGCAAAAGGTGAAAACTAAAGGGGACTAAGACTCACCCTAATGTTACCATATAGGGATGTTCCTATGGTTAATGTGGTTTAAGAAAACTAATCCTAAAAGAAAGGAGAAGAAGAATGAATTAAACAACTCACTTCAAAAGTAGAAGATGAGTTGTAACTCAAAGGGGAGAAGAAAGAAGTTATTCAAGGAAAGCATATAAATGCTTATCATAATCACAAGTTGAATTTAAAAGAAATAAGAGAAGATGAAAGAAAGAAGTGTATGTGGAAGCATATCCACACACTTACTTACCCTTAGCACCTACATGAAAAGGTTAGTTCAAAAACTATTTACAAGAAATCCTAAGTAAAAGAACTTGGTCAAACAAGCAAATGGAAGGAATTAATGAAAACAATAGCTATTACAGCCCACATGCAACAGAACAGCAGTAAATTCAGCTTCATATACCAAACAGCAAACAACAACTCATGTTCAGCATACAAAATTGGTGTAACAAGCATTTGGCAGCACATACTACAACATATATGTGTATAGGCAGCAGTGGAAGATTAGAGACAACATGCATTAACAAACAATTTCAATCATGAACAACCATTATCATGCATAAAGCCTTGCACATTCATCAAACACACATGATCACAATCACATTACAAATCATGGTGAACAATCCTTGAAATCAAACATGTTATAATGCACATTACAAAAGAATACACATTGTCAAGAATATGAGCAAGTAAAAAACAAGTATACATCTCTTGAAACGGAAAGCAAATGAACATGTGCATAGTAATTCCAGCAACATAACATCAATTAGCAATTAACAAGCTCAATGTGTGTGCCTCATGTGTTCATCACATTAATTAATCTACAATGCAAACATTATGCTCAATAATGAAAAACAAAGGCACGCGTGTCGTAAAAATCAAGTTCGTACTGTGGTGTGAGTTAAGATATCTCAAAAATAATCCACCAATCATCAATGCATTGATCCATGAAGTTTAAACATGTTAAGAATGTCAAACGAGCAAGAAAATGCACAAAAATACACATTCTGTCCCAGAGTAACCGGTTAAGAAACGGTGAGTAACTGGTTACTTAGTTAAAAATCAAACAGTTTACGCAAAAATACACATGTTAACCGGTTAACAAACGGTGAGTAACCGGTTACTCTGGGTCAGTGGCCAAAAAGACCAGTTTCAAAAGCACTTTTCAGCAGCAAATCACTTCTCCAAACTTCCAAATGAACATGTAGCCAATTAGGCACGAAATTACATTGAATTACAGTCAACAAACATCAATTGGATTCAATTAACAACCACACCAAGAATCATATTCAAGCATATGAATCCAAATAAAAAATCCACAAAGATCTACATCGAATAAGTTGCAAATAAGCTAAAAATAGTGTAGATTTAGGGAAAACCAACCTACAAAGCGGAGACTTGCTTTAGTAATTGTTGCAAAGTAATCTAAGTGCAGAAAATGAAAGAAAACCAGAGATTCTTCAATCAATAGCCGAAATGCGTTGAAACCGAGCAAAATCGTGAAAATCCACCAAAATCCAACTTGCACCAAAATAAATGGTGAGAAACCTTTGGATTGAAGAAGAACAAGCTGAAATTCCAGAAAATCCAACCAATGCAAACCAAGAGATGAAGTTTAGCTCAAGAATTAATCACTTTTCAATGTAAAAAGTGATTATTCCTCAAGAAATAAGAGCTTTTGTGTGTGGTTTTGGAAGAGAGAAGTAGAAGTTGTAGCAAAGTGAAGAGAGAAAATGAGAGTGAAATGTGAGAAATTTGAGAAAATGGTTGAAGCCCTTGAAAATGAGTGAAGCATCTCTTAAATAGATTTTAGGTTTGGAGTGTGAGAGGTTTGGAATGAGGTTTGGGTTTGGAGCTAGGGTCGGAGTTAGTTAGACTCAACTCACCGAGTTAGTTAACTCGGTTAGTTAGGATCAACTCGGTTGCTTGGAAAACAAGGAAACACAACTAGTGTGTAGGTAAGTGACTTGGGCTGCAAGCAAGGCCTTGTGACTTGTAAACTTTCAGCATGAAACCACCATGTGCGAGCCCTCGTATGACCTTCATAACTTGTTCAAATAAAAAAATGTCCAACATCAAAGTTGAAGAGGGCACAGAGATGAACAACTTTGATGTTCAACAATTTTTCATTTGAAGCCTTATTGATGGAGAAAATTGGCTTGACATTTGGCACGCCAACTGTTCGATGAAATTATGGCCTATGGGCCTGCGCTTGCCTTGCCATGACTTGAGATTTGCCTTGATTTTACCAAACTTTGATTGATCACAACTCCCTCAATTTTGATCCGATGGAAGAGTTCTTTATATGGGTTTAAAGCTTATAACATGAACTTTAATTGGCTTAACTTGGGACTGAAGTTTGGAGCTTTTATCTTTGAGAAAGAGAGCCTCAAAGTAGGGTACAAAATGGTCCAAACTTGCCATTTTGGGAAACCCTAAAGTTTATATTTTTGGCAGTTTTGTGGTTTCTTGATTTTTCATGATTCTTCCACCATTTCTTGATCAAATCTTGTCCAATGAACATATATAACACGAATTTCATGAATTTGACCTTAAAAAGTCAGGAGTTGACCTTTTTCACTACACAGTTGACTTTTTCCCCAATTTCTTGATTATCAAGCAACTGATCAATTGAGACTCTTCTGAAATGAATCAATGGCCAATCTTCCATCCTTAGACACTTAATATCATGTAGAAAACATTGAGATCAAGTTTGTATCAAAATTTCATCAGGAGACCACTTGAATCCAAAACCCTAATTTTGACTGTGTTGTGTAGGAGATAATGCACTATTCAATCCTCTTAATGAATATCCATCTTCCAATGACTTGTGAGATCAAGTGGGATGATATATGATGTAATAAACCCTTGAGGCTTGTTGAGAAACCCTTGGCTCTTGTTCTCTTGCTTTGGATGATCCACCTCTTTGAAAATCAACTGATCTCATGCCCTTATGCAAGATGCAATGCTAAATGCTTAATGTTTTATTTTTTCTATGCTTGAATGCAATGCAATGAAATGAAAGCTCATGCTAAATGATATGAAGAAAGGAGAAGGAAAATTTTGGGGTATTACAACGTAGGCGCAAGGTGTGATGCCTTGTCGAGTATACTTAGATACAAACCCCTAGGGTTTCAACCTTTAGCATAGCACCCTTAGCAAGCGAGTAAGATATAACAAGTTAAAACAAGAGTTTCCTGTAGAGTACTACGGACGTTTAGAGTGCTAATACCTTCCCTAGGCGTAACCAACCCCCGAACCTTAGATCTCCCCCCTTTAGGTTTTTTTAACGATCTTGAACCTTTCCTTTGGATAAATCAAAGTCGGATGTAAAAGAAATATGATGCAAGTTAATTAATAACTTGTTATCCGATTTTCACCGCAACACCCGGGTTCCGGACCAATCAACTGGGCACCGGACTACCTCGCTGATCAAATTGAGGTTGTTGTCGTAATCTCTAATCATCAGAGGGCCAGGGATGTTTTTGCCATTATCCCTCTACTTGATGAATTGAGAGTTCCCAACCAAAAACAGATCGAGATTACTTACGATGGTTAGAAAAATCAGAAGGCTCCCATAGTCATCTATCTACCGGGACCACTACCGTATGAATCAACTAAGGTTATCCCTTACAAATAAGGTGCAACGATAATTGAGAATGGAAAGGAAATTCCATTACCCTCCGTCGTGAATATTGCAGACACCAGTCGTGTAACAAGGAGCGGTCAAATCTTCAACAGAGGAGTTGGAGAGTCCAGCAAAGAAAAGGAACCTCAGACAGAAGTTCCTAATCCATCGGTCGGTCAATCCAGTAATCCCGACCTTTCGAAAAACAACGATGAGATGCTGAAGCTCATCCAAAGGAGTGAATACAACATTGTTGATCAGCTATTATAAACTCCTTCAAAGATCTCGGTATTAACACTGTTACCCAGTTCAGAAGCGCACAGGGAGGCTCTACAGAAAGTCTTGGAGCAAGCCTTTATGGAACAGGATGTAACAATCAGACAGTTCGATAGCATCGTCTCTAACATCACTTCCTGCAATAACTTGGGATTTAACGATGAGGAATTACCTGAAGAAGGTCACCGTCATAACATGGCGCTCAATATCTGTAGCGAGCGATTTTGGACGCGGTTCTTAAGCGCTGGTCGCTCTCTGCAGTTTGAGCTTTAACTACAGGTCGATTCATTTTTTATCCTATTGTGAGCTGAATAAGGAAGGGAAATAGATGTCTCCAATTAACCCTGCTTTGCATACTGAGTTTAAACAGCAGTCTATTAGGTTACGGATGCTATCAATGTGGGGGGCCTTTGTACTGGTTATTTGTATTTTCGCCAATACTGTTTTCTTTCTTTTTTTTACCTGGGCAGAAGGTTTCTGGCGGGGAACAAGGATTAGGATGTTAGGACTGATGCTTTTGAAATACTGCTTTTGATTGATGGAGATATGGGATTTGGGTTTTTTGTTGATTGCGCTCGCTAAGATCTTTTCTTTCGATCTTATGCCTACGTATTCCCGTTTACCGAAATAGGGAAATCAGAGCGTTCGTAGTTCCTCCTATTCTATGGGAGGAAATTGGTTTTTGGTGTCTTGTTCAAAGCCCAAGACATGAAGTGAAAGGTGATTTGTATCTTGTTCAAAGCCCAAGATGTGAAGCTGAAAGGTCTATTTGTGTCTTGTTCAAAGCCCAAGACGTGAAGCTGAAAGACCTTGACTTTAGAGAGAATTTGTCATCTCTAAAGAGGGGAGAAGGAGAATTACTTTAACTGGGATACGCGGATCCGAGCAATGCCATAATTTCCGAAGAAAGGGTTTTAACCTGAAGGAGAAGACTTTAACTCAGTGTAGAGCAATTCCATCTTTCCTTAGGAATTTCTCATGCTAAAAGAGGAACAGTGGCATGGATGTAGATGATCCAGAGGCTTGCCGCTTACAGCGATTAGATGAAGGGAAAGGAGTTGTTGATGTTTATGTACTGTGAACGAGGCACAACTTTGATGCTAAAAGGTTAATTGGATCAACCAGTGGTTTTCTTATACAAAGCCTAAGAGGAGGCTAATTTCCGCTAGGAAAATCATTATACAAAGCCTAAGAGGAGGCTAATTTCCGCTAGGAAAATCATTATACAAAGCCTAAGAGGAGGCTAATTTCCGCTAGGAAAATCATTATACAAAGCCTAAGAGGAGGCTATTTTGTGTCTCGTACAAAGCCCGAGAAAGAGGCTAAAAGGGTTCGACCCAGTGGGGCATATCGTGATACAAAGCCTAAGAGGAGGCTAGCAAAGAGTTGACTCAGTTGGAGAATCTTTTATACTCAGTAAGAGAGTGTTTTTGTATCTCGTACAAAGCCCGAGAGAGAGGCGAAAAGGTTGTTTTGACTCCACTGGGGAGAATTATGGTATCTCGTACGAAGCCCGAGATGGAGGCTATTGTAACTGTTTCAGTTGAGTGACAGATCCAATATACTGATTTTAAAAGAGAAAATCAGTTCTTATATGAGTAACACTGTACCCAGGGGTTTGATTTGAGGATCAGGGATATTTCCTTCTCTTTGAGGAAACAGGAAATCCAAAGGGTGTCGAGATTGTCCGAGTCTGCGGGTTTCCTTCCTATTTAACGAAGGGTGCTTGAGAATGTCTTTGAGACTCAAGGAAGTTAGACTGTCCGTGTCTAGAGTTTTATCTTTTGTACTATGCTGTGAGAAACAGTAGTAGACTCTATGAAAGGACTGTTCTATGAGGATGACTAGGTTCTGTTCCTATACCTCTAGGAGGTCGTCGAGATAATTTGTACGAAGCCCAAGAGGAGGCTGGAAACTTTTAAGAAGCCGACGGGTCCTTGTACGAAGCCCAAGAGGAGGCTATCATTCTCGGAGGAAGAGATCATTATACGAAGCCTAAGAGGAGGCTGTGAATACTTCTAAGAAGCCGTAGTGTCCTTGAATAATGCCCAAGAGGAGGCCAATGCTTTTAAGAAGCCCGTGGGTCTTATCATCTCCTTTCCATTAGGAGAGATAACTCTTTTAAAGATAAAAACCACTGGTAAACGTGCGAGGTTTACTATCCAGCGACTTCTAGCCTTTAAAGAGGGTTCCTTAGTTAAGGTCCAAGATTATGACCGTAGTGGGTACCCAAACCCCGAGACATTCAAGGCAAGCTATCCACAAGGAATAGATCAAGTCAGGAAAGTTCGAGAATTTGGAAGAAACTCAAAGATGCCATTCACGGAGAATACATTCATCTTGGGGAGTAGAGCTTCTTTGACGATTCCTAAGGAGGACAGCCGAAGAGAAGACTGTATCTGGTGCTCCTATTAGGGAACTAGGCGTCTATTTCTACGAATAAGTGAAACGGCGTCACCTAGTTCTAGACGTAGTTGTCAGGGAAACTCGAAATATCTATACTATTATTACACAGTAGATATGAGTTTATGAAAGGAGACTTACAGTGAGCAGCCCCACAATACAGTTTATAATATGAAAGCAGTAAACGAAAGCGATAACCACTTACTCGGTTGGAGTGCTTCCATGCTGTTTGGTTAGTTGTTCAACAAAGAAAGATTGAAAACAACAGTATATTCAAAATCAAAGGAGAAAGTGCTTTGAAAAAGAAAGATTTGGGGCTTACAGCTCAAGGAGAGGCCCAGGGTTTTACTATTTGACTTTGTACAGCGGGACTTATACAAGTGACTGGGGCCCGAAAAAGGTTTTCTGTACAAAGGGATGGGTCTTACACTCTCTCAAGAGGCCCAAAAAGGTTTAAAGAAAAAGAGTGGGGCTTATAACACGAGGGTAGGCCCAAATGATTTTTCGTTTAAAAATGGCGATCGCGCCGAGGTTTTCTTTTAACGCAGAGGGACTTATACAATAAGTGAGGCCCAAAATGTTTTGGTTAAAAGGGGGATTGGGTCTTACACTCTAATAGAGGCCCAAAGTGTTTTGAATGGGTCTTATAGCTCAAGGAGAGGCCCAGATGATTTTTATTTTTAAACGGGCGACGATCGCGCCGTTTACTTGTACAAAGGGACTTATACAATGAGTGAGGCCCAAAAAGTTTTTGTACAAGGGGGGATGGGTCTTACACTCTCTCAAGAGGCCCAAAGAGTTTTGAAAATGATTTATGAAGGTTGAATTAATCCAAAACCCTAATTTGTTTTCAAAATGTATTTAATTGAATAAAAATTCAATTAAAATGATCAAAAATTGTTTAACACATGGAAAACAAATTGTGATCTTGGATTAATGCTTCAAAAATTAAGTATTGACCTACAAAATAATTAGAAAGCATTAAAAGTTGCAAAATCAATGTAGAAAAAATATTTAAAATGCCAAAAACAATCAAAATATTAATTCTTTGCAAAAATATCAATTATATGAAATAAATAATATTTTTGGGATTTTTTGATAAAATAAAATATTTTAACATTTTTGTGAGTTATTAAAAAAAGAATCAACTCAAAATCACTAAAACTCAGAGAGAAATTAATTTTTGAATCAATTAAACAAAATCACAAAATTCAAATATTTGAATTATTCAAAAATGGCGCCAAGAACAGCTGAAGAACACGCGCATGTTCTTGGTTTCTCAGATTTGCATTTTCTATCCAATCTCCATGAATACGTAATCATATCATGCAATCCACATATCATTATGCTCGTCTCAACCTCACGATCATGTCTATGTACTTTAATTTCATTTAAATTAAACATACAACAAGAAATCACGAAGAGACCTCAAGAACCCTAATTTCTGCATGAAGGCTAGGATTTTTTATACACGATTCAAACAATGCAATTAATTGAGGGAAAACATTCCAAGCATGATTATGAACATATGGCCAAATTATTGTGCGAGGAAATATGCATAGATTGAGAGATGACCAAGTATGTGTTTACCTTCAAGCCGTGACAGCAAGTGCAAAGTGATTTTTGATTTGGAGATGTTACAGATGAGTGGTGATGATCTGAATAGCTTCCCTACACCCTATGGATTGTGTTTGGATGGTTGGACTTGATTGAAATTGGCTGGATCATTTTGTGGTACCTCAGCTGCACTTTGGTTAAAACCTTGAGCAACTAGCTAGTGATTTCATGAAATTGATGTTTCAGAAGTTATGTGAGTGTTTGATCAGCTCATATGTGATGTATGTGAGGTGTGTGAGTGATTGGTTTGTGCAGAATTGCTCTCAAACTCAAAACCCGATAGGTACCTTGCTAAGAAAGGCATTTTTGCCAAGAGAAAGAGATTTTGAGGAAAGCATCTATTAGATGGCTTTGGTGTACTTAAACTGACCACAATTGAGCTCTATTTATAGTAGAGCAAGTTTGTTTTGCAAGGAATAGTGCATGGAAGCTGGTAAGTAGGTTTGGCCAATGTTGGCAAATGAAAAATCCAAGTCTCCTCTAGCCATTGACTAGAGGTTAGGGCACAGAGCTTTGGTCCCCTTGGTCTTGGATAAGTCTTGACTGATTTCATATGAGAATGGCTCAGTCCATGCCACCTTGATGGTTCCATTGAATGCTTCATTCCAAATTTGAAGTCTTGTCCCTATTTTGGCCATTCTAGGTTCAACATGTTATTTCTTGTTCCATGGACTTTGGAGGCTTGGCTCAGTGATTGTCCCCTTTAGATTCAATCCTCTGAGGTGTCCAAGTGGATTGGAGCAATTGAATTTGGCTGATTTTGGCAAATCGACCAAAGTTGCAAATTCTGTCTTGCCTTGACAGATTTCAGCAAGGCAACTTGGCAATGTTGTATCTCATGGTGTAGGTTGAATTTGGCAATGTTCTTGGCCATTTTGGAAAGCTCTTACATGATACAACAACTGTTTGAACAAGTTTGGTTTTGATCTCTTTTGATTCCAAGTGAAAAATCCCCCCACATTTGGCAAAAAGTGAGGCAGAATCTGACTTAGTGAAAATTTCACTAAGTGTTGGAAAAAGTGACATTTTCACTTTTCAGCCACTTTGATCACTCCATAACTCAAAATCCTTAATGAATTGGAATGACTTGTAGTTGAAGTTTTTGTAGGTGATAATGAGGGCTACAAATCCATCTTTGGATGAGAAAAAATGGCCTTGTGGTTTAGGAGTTATGGTCCTCCAAAGTTGGTACCTTTGCCACTTTATTTTTAACTTAGAAAATTTTCTAAGTTTTATGGTTACCCCTTTTACAAGTTATCTCATTTTTCTTGATTTTTCTTGATGAATGATGATTCAAATCATACATTAACATCATTTTAGGGTTAAAAATCCATTTTGGTGAAAAATCTCAAAAAGTCAAAGTTGACTTTTGTGCACAGTTGACTTTTTATCAGATGAATTCCAAACTGTGCAATTCTTCAGGAAATCATGTCCTTGACCTAAATCAAACTTGATGGACATGTTCCATGGGTGTCATAGGGTATATTCAATCATGTATTAGGGTTTGGGAGCATGTCCTGGTCAAAAGTCAAAGTTACAGTTGACTTTTCACTTAAAACCCTAATTGTGGTGCAGATGAAAATGAGACTTGTTGCTCAAGCTTCTTGGATCAATCCATTGTTCCAAATGGATCAATATGGTATATTAGAGACCCTCAAATCATCTCTTGAGGTATTGGCTCATGGTTTGTCCCAAAAGTCAACTTATGGGTGAATTAGGTCAAGAAACCCTAATTCTTGATTTTTGATGAATGCATCCCCTGAGGCAAAATTGACTTGATGCATGGGTTCATGAGGTCCCATGAAGCATATTAGGTTATGTTTTGGATCATTGCCTTGTGCCCAGATGAAAATTTCCATCTGGAGGCCCTGGTCGACCAAAACCCTAATTTGGTGATACTGTCGATCTTGAGACTTGATCCACCTAGAAGGGAGCAACCTTGTGCTTAATCCTTGAAGTGGGAGTCCTTTTTGATCCATTGTGGATGTTTGAGATATTAGACAAGTTGAAGATCATGTCATTTCTTGATTGATCCTTTGTCTAAGCACTCAGAGAGGGCTTGAAACCCTAATTTTGATTGTATTGGATGCTCACCCATCTTTGGGAAGACTGATGAAGCATGATGGTTCATCCATATTGTGATGATGATTTTCACAATGATGGGAAATATAAGTGGTCAAAATTTGGGGTATTACAGATGCCCCTAT
This sequence comes from Lathyrus tuberosus, assembly GCA_022829125.1. NCBI lineage: Eukaryota > Viridiplantae > Streptophyta > Magnoliopsida > Fabales > Fabaceae > Lathyrus > Lathyrus tuberosus. The sequence goes on from JALAZF010000280.1 coordinate 1,575,773, forward strand.
TTAATCTTCTTGGACCCGAAGGTGTGAATGACGAAGGGATTCGGGCATTCGGGGTGCAAGAGGATTAAATATCGGAATATCTGAAATTTTGATGGTGGTTATGAATGGTAGCTTACGCATTCATCTTCTTTAGCTAAGCAATGATGCTTAGAAAAGGTAAACTTCCCCTCGATCCTGGTCTTCAGCCAAGGAACTGGTCTCAGTTTTCTTTTGAAATAAACCTCCCCTCGTTCTTGGTTTCCTACCAAGGAACTGGTCTTAGTTTCTGATTTAAACTTCTGCTCGATCCTGGTTTCCTACCAAGAACTGGTCTTAGTTTCTGATTTAAACTTTCCCTCGATCCTGGTTTCCTACCAAGAACTGGTCTTAGTTTCTTTTGTCAATAAACTTTATTGACAAGGGACGCTATGTGTAGCGGTTTTCCTTCAAACTTCTCGCCGAATTTTCCTGGAGAGATGCCATTTGAGGGAAAAAGGTTTGATGTCAGACTTGCTGGGGAACCCAACGTCTGAATTGTAGAGGTACACAAACTTCTCTATTTTGGAGACGCCATTTGTCGATTTTACTGGGGAAAGCGAGTCTCTTGAGAGACTGTTTTCGTTTGGGGTTACATCATACTTTTCTCGGGATCTTCCCGGAGAAATGCCATATGATGGGATCCAATTTTGAGGTGCCAATGACCTTCTCATCAGTGGTTTTTCGGAGCAAAACTGGCGTGCTGCCGAATCTCTGATCACGAGGCTTTCTCTGTTGATTTTCCTTAATCCGAGAAAGCAAGGATATCATCTTCAATGGCGAAGAGTGATGTTTATTGAAAGTTTTCTCTGGCTTTTCAGAGGTTCAAGTTATCAAAGTGGTCGAGTGTCGACTCTGATCTAAAGATACACTGGTGGCGAGATTGTTCAGACACAACGTTTCCTGACGAGGAAAGAACTGACAAACTCGATTGAGAAAACTGTTATCACTAGGGGACAAGACCGACTAGAGTGATAGTGATGCAATATGAAATGCGAACGCAAATAAAAAATGCATGATGTATGTATGTATATGCTGACAAAACAGACGCGACATACAGACTGATGGATGAACACAATTGGATACTCGGCCATTGCGGGGCGAAGAAGTACCGTTGATTCAAAATATCAATTCTACCTTGCTTAGGAGAGATAGTCCCGTTAGGAGCTATGTTGATCGGGCTTAGGAGATGAGAACTCGGCCGAGGCGTGTCAGACGAAACAAGGTCTCTGACACAGTTGATCCCTTCATTCAGGCATACTGGCTTAGAAGGAGTACTTTGATTCTGCACTTTGAAGTTCGCTTACTTCGGGAGAAACGATCGATGTTCTTCTGATGTTCAACAGTCAAAAGAAATGCCATCTCTAATTTAAAAGCAGAAAAAGTTTTAACAAGTAAATTCATTTTTGTTTTATTTCAAGAATCGCTTATTAAGCTTAAACAACGTCGTTCTGTAAAGCTAAAACAAGTAAAGAATTACAAACAAAAGCACAAGGGCTCAAATTTTATTGATAAGATGGAGATCAGCCAAACGCGTGATTCCAAAGAGTATATACAAAGTTAGAAAACGGTAATTTACAGGGAAAAGGGCTACGTTGAAACATAACGACCACTATCCTTCTACCAACTTTGAATTCGGGGCATCCTGAGCTTCCGTCAAAGATCACCTTTGACTGGAGATTTCCTCTGATAGATGATGTAACTACTGTTGAGGGACTTGCCTCTGTTGAACATAGTTACTTGCCATTATCCCTAACTTTTGCCTGGATTGTACTATGAGATTTCCAATCCATCGGGATGATTCTTTTCATGTCTCTAACTTTTGCCTGGACCACCCTTTCGGGTTTTCAATCCACCGAGACGTTTTTTTTTTTAGTTTAGGCGAAGTATTTCTTGACTACATCAACATTCGTGGGGTAGGAAAATTCTTCTCCGTCCATGGTTGCAAGTCTCAAGGCGCCGCCTGAGAAAGCTTTCGTGACCACATAGGGGCCATCATAATTTGGGGTCCATTTGCCCCGAGAATCAGTGAGAAATGATTGTATCTTCTTGAGCACAAGGTCTCCTTTCCTGAAGACACGCGGTCGGACCTTTTTGTCGAACGCCCTCTTCATTCTTTGTTGATACAACTGACCGTGGCATAGTGCCGTGACTCATTTTTCCTCGATCAGATTCAATTCGTCGTGTCGACCTTGACACCATTCAGCTTCGGTGAGCTTCGCTTCCATCAATACCCGGATTGATGGGATCTCTATTTCTATGGGAAGCATTGCCTCCATGCCATACACTAGAGAGAAAGGGGTAGCCCCTGTTGAAGTACGGACAGATGTACGATAACCGTGAAGCGCAAAGGGTAGCATCTCATGCCAATCTTTGTAGGTTACAACCATCTTTTGAACGATCTTCTTGATGTTCTTGTTAGCCGCTTCTACCGCTCCGTTCATCTTGGGTCGGTAGGGAGATGAGTTATGGTGTTCGATCTTGAACTCTACACACAACTCTTTCATCATCTTATTGTTCAAGTTAGATCCATTATTAGTAATGATCTCGCTTGGAACACCATAACGGCAGATGATATTGTTTTTGATAAATCGGACCACCACTTGTCGGGTTACATTGGCGAATGACGCTGCTTCGACCCACTTGGTGAAATAGTCAATGGCTACCAGGGTGAACCGATGTCCGTTTGAAGCCTTGGGCTCAATCATACCAATCATATCGATTCCCCATATGGAAAATGGCCACGGGGAAGAAAGAACTTTGAGATGTGATGGCGGTACATGAATTTTGTCAGAGTATATCTGACACTTGTGACACCTCCTCATGTACTTGTAGCAGTCGGATTCCATGGTCAACCAATAATACCCTGCTCTTAGGATTTTTCTCGCCATTGCGTGTTCGTTGGCATGAGTGCCAAAGGATCCTTCATGAATTTCTTTCATGAGCATGTCTGCTTCAGGCCTGTCGACGCATCGGAGCAAGACCATGTCAAAATTTCTCTTATAAAGAGTGTCACCGCTCAGGAAGAAGTTTCCAGCCAATCTTCTGAGGGTCTTTCTATCTTTTCTGAGTGCCCCAGATGGGTACTCTTGTTTTTGAAGGAAGCATTTGATATCGTGATACCAAGGTCTGTCGTCTATGACTGCTTCAATCGCGAAGATGTAAGCGGGCCGTTCAAGGCGCACTATGTCGATCTTAGGTATGTCATTCCATCGACCTACACTGATCATGGAAGAGAGAGTGGCTAATGCATCAGCCATGTGATTCTCATCACGAGGGATGTGATGAAAGTCGACTCTGTTGAAGAAGGGTAACAACCTTCTTGCATAGTCTTTGTAAGGAATCAATCCTGATTGGTATGTGTTCCAATCTCCTTTTATCTGATTGATTACTAGGGCTGAGTCGCCGTATACGTCCAAGTTTTTGATCCTTAAATCAATCGCTTCTTCGAGACCCATAATACATGCTTCGTATTCGGCCTCGTTGTTCGTACATTTGAACGTAAGTCTGGCAGTGAAAGGAATGTGGGAACCCTGAGGGGTAACAATGATTGCCCCAATTCCGTTTCCATAATGATTGACTGCTCCGTCAAAGATAAGTTCCTTCTGGGAACCGGGTTCTGGCCCTTCACTGGGTAGCGGTTCATCGCAATCTTTCATCTTTAGATACATGACATCTTCGTCTGGGAAGTCAAACCCGATTGATTCTTGATCGTCAATCGGTTAATGAGCCAAATGATCGGCTAAAATACTTCCTTTAACAGCTTTCTGAGCATGGTACTCTATGTCATATTCTGATAGTAACATCTGCCAACGGGAAATCCTTCCCGTGAGAGCAGGTTTTTCGAAAACGTACTTGATTGGATCCATTTCAGAGACCAACCAAGTAGTATGACGAATCATGTACTGGCGAAGACGTTTGGCTGCCCAAGCCAAAGCGCAACAAGTTTTCTCAAGCATCGTGTACCGAGTCTCGCAGTCGGTGAATTTTTTGCCTAGATAGTAAATGGTAGACTCTTTCCGTTTAGTTTCGTCTTGTTGGCCAACTACACATCCCATTGAGTCCTCTAGGACTGTGAGGTAAATGATCAGTGGTCTTCCTTCCACTGGAGGTGATAGAATCGGAGGATTCAACAGATATTCCTTGATACTGTCGAAGGCGGTTTGGCAATCTTTTGACCAAACGCAATCCTGGTTCTTTTTCAATAACTTGAAAATCGGCGCACAAGTGGAGGTCATAAGGAATATGAATCTAGAGATGTAGTTCAAACGTCCCTGGAATCCTCTGACTTGTTTTTTCAGTTTTCGGAGAAGGCATTTCTTGAATGGCCTTGACCTTGTCAGGATCAACCTCAATCCCTTTCTGGCTGATGATGAACCCTAGTAGTTTCCCCGAACGGACACCGAAGGTGCACTTGTTGGGATTCAAGCGGAGATTGAATTTTCTTAGACGTTCGAATAATTTTGACAGATGTTCAACGTGCTTACTCTCTGTTTTTGATTTTGCAATCATATCATCGACATACACTTCGATTTCCTTGTGTATCATGTCATGAAACAGAGTAGTCATGGCCCTTTGATAGGTTGCCCCAGCATTCTTCAAACCGAACGACATTACCTTGTAACAAAAGGTACCCCATGGGGTAATGAACAAAGTTTTCTCCATGTCTTTCGAAGCCATTTTGATCTGGTTACAGCCCGAGAATCCATCCATGAAGGAGAATACTTTGAATTTTGCTGTGCTGTCAACCAGCATGTCGATGTGTGGTAAAGGAAAGTCGTCCTTTGGACTTGCCTTGTTCAGATCTCTGTAATCGACATACATTCTAACCTTTCCATCCTTTTTGGGAACGGGCATGATGTTGGCTAACCATTGAGGATATTCAGATGTAGCGAGGAAACCCGCGTCAATCTGTTTCTGTACCTCCTCCTTGATTTTGATGGCCATGTCCCGGTGAATCCGTCTCAACCTTTGCTTTACTGGAGGACATTCCGATCTCAACGGTAAGTGATGTTCCACAATGCTGGTATCCAACCCTGGCATATCCTGATAGGACCAAGCGAATACATCGGGAAATTATTCGAGAAGCTTTATCAAACCCTCTCTGGCAGTTGGACTGAGCAATGCTCCGATCTTGATTTCTTTTCTCTCTTGCTCCGAACCTAAGTTTACCGTTTCCAACGGCTCTTTGTGAGGTTCGGTGGACCTTTCCTCTTGTCTGAGTAGTCGGGAGATCTCTTATGGAATTTGGTCGTCATTTTCTACTTCAACCTCGAATACCGGGAACTCAAAGTTGGAAGAAGGCATCGGATCGTATGTTTCAACGGGTTATAAAACAAGCAATCTGCATGACGTGATGATTCGTGTTTAGAAGAGATAGAGAAAATGTAAGTGTGTGCAGTGTTTTGATTTTACTGCTTGTTTTTATTATTGAATGTTTTTTAGGATTACCATTTTCTGAAAAAGCAAAAAGAGAAAACAGCAATTAATGCGGAAATTACAGAACGACGTTATTTTATTAATGAACAAGTCGAATCTTGAAACTACAGCCCTATAAAACAAAACTCACTCGCTCCGGGCAAAGCGAAGAGGGAAATTTACAGAAAGCGAGCCCTATCAAAATATCCGTTTCACCTGGGCAGGGTGAAACGCTTAAAGATGGCAATTACTTTGACTGACGAACGACCTTCGGAACATCGACAGCAACCCATTGGCGGCGAACTCCTCGGTGAATTACAAAGTCGGGCACCTTCCTCGATTTGTCTTCAGAAATGACGCTGATTTCTGGTGAAGCAGGATCATTGGAATCTGTCTCCCAGGCAGAATTGTCGTAGGAGGATTCCTCTGTTGCATTTTGCATAGAATTTGTGCTCTCAGCTGTATCTCCCCATCCAGTCGGCCGGATGTCTTCGAGCCTGATACGAGAGCTTTCGGGAGCGGTCTACTTGACCATATAGTCGTATTTTCCACTTGGTTGTCCCAGAGTGTCCCAAACTTCTTTGGAACTGGAGGAGTCATCTCTCTCGATGACGTTGACCTCGGGAAAAGTATAGTTGATGAATTCAAGTCCTGCAAACGTTGCAAATTCATCTTCATGTTGAGTAGTTTCTGAATGACCTGAGTGTTGATCCCATGACATGGCGGGGACACATGTATTCTGTTCAATGATGCTCAGCTGAGTTTCATTACTCGGCTGACTCTCTTGCCCCAAGTTTCCTAGGTAAGGCTGCCACATTGGCAGGCCATCCATCGGGCCATAGTAATTGTGGTCAAAGTTGTCTTTCATCGGAGTGTCCTCCTCTAATGAATTTGGCGGAGCACGGCATCCTTCCGGATCACAATCTCCGTAGATCATTTCGACATCTGATCTTGGTATAAATCTCGAACTTTCTGTAGGAAAGCAAAAAGGCATAGGCACCACTTCTTGAGACATATAGCCGTCCTTGTTAAGGCAGGACTTCCATTCTTCATCTGTGTCAGAGGGATCTTCCTTATTGATAGCATGAACTGTCTGAGACACTGGGTGAAGTAAACCCCCACTGTGGAAGAAGTTTTGAAGGGGATGAAAACTTACATCGTTGGCAACTGTCTGTGTACAGGTTGCAGAAAAACCAAGACCCTTCTTTGTTTTATTGTCAATGGGAATGACAAGCCGTCCCCATCCTGTCGTATCGGTACTCTCGACCGCTTTGATAGCATCTTTGTATGAAGAAATTGAAGTTCCTTCTTTGGACTGATTGTCCTTGCTCACCGATAGTGCTTGGAACTGAGTTCCAATAACCTCCTCGGGTTCCACACAAGTAGATGATGATAAGTTGCTCACAAGCAAGGCTTGTTCCCCACAAACCGTGACAAGTTGATCGTTCTCGACGAACTTTAGCTTTTGGTGGAGGGTTGAAGTAACCGCTCCAGCCTGATGTATCCAAGGTCTTCCTAATAAACAACTGTATGTTGCCCGGATGTCCATGACCTGGAAAGTGTGAGGACCAATAGTTATGGGAAGATCAACTTCGCCGATAACTATTTTTCTGGATCCGTCGAATGCTTTGACGACGACCTCGCTGACTCTCATCGGAGGGCCCTTGAATGATAATTGCATCAAAGTGGACTTCGGCATAACATTCAGGGCTGACCCTGTGTCTACCAGTACGTTGGCTAAAGCATCGTCCTGGCAGTTAACTGTAATGTTGAGCGCCATGTTATGACGGCGACCCTCTTCAGGTAATTCTTCATCACTAAATCCCAAATTATTGTAGGAAGTGATGTTAGAGACAATGCTATCGAACTGTCTGATTGTTACATCCTGTTCCACAAAGGCTTGCTCCAAGACTTTCTGTAGAGCCTCTCTGTGGGCTTCTGAACTGAGTAACAGCGATAATATCGAGATCTTTGAAGGAGTCTGTAACAGTTGATCGACAATGTTATATTCACTCCTTTGGATGAGATTTAGCATCTCATCTTTGTCTTTTGAAAAGTCTGGATTACTAGATTGACCGACTGGTGGATCAGGAATTTCTGCCTGAAGTTCCTTTTCTTTGTTGGATTCTCTAACCCCTCGGTTGAAGATTCGACCGCTCCGTGTTACACGACTGATGTATGCAATATTCACGACGGAGGGTGATGGAATTTCCTTTCCATTCTCGATTATTGTTGCACCGTATTTGTAAGGGATTGCCTTAGCTGATTCAAACGGTAATGGTCCCGGTAGATAGACGACTATGGGAACCTTCTGATTTTTCTGACCATCATAAGTAATCTCGATCCGTTCCCGGTTGGGAACTCTAGATTCGTCAAGTAGAGGGATGATGGCAAAAACATCCCTGATCTGGTGATGACCAGAGATCGTGACAACATCCTCAACTTGCTCGGCAAGGTAGTTCGGCGACCAAATGATGGGTCCTGAACCTGGACATGGACGAATTTCTCCACGATTGACCTGACCCTGAAGAGCTGCTCTCACAAGGTAACACCCTTGGTTACTTTCTGAACAGACGCTATAACTGTCATAGTTGTGTGGTGGCACCTGGCCACGCCCACTTTGAATACAATGTAACCTCACTAGGTTATCTTCCATTGATCGGACATCCTGACTTTGACGACGAGTAGGATTCCTGTGACTGATACTAATTTGCTGAGTATCTTCGTCCATATAGATTGGCATCCACCAGTGATTTAATAAGTGCTGAAGTGCCTCCTGGACAAGGGTACAACCTCGATCGTTTTCGCAACCCGCTTTACAATTTTGGTAGTCATGTGATATTAAGAATCCAAGTCGGATCTGCTCAGCATGTAACTCTACCAAGTTGGTATTCATTACGCGAATATCGAAGATCTGAACCATGTTGATTTGATAGGAGTTCCTATCATGGTAGTCTTGGATCCATCCAAGATCCATCTGACGTTGGAGGGCCTCTTGTATGAAAGAGCATCCCTGTTTGTTTACCAAGCAAATCAGATAGGAACTGTAATCGTGCCGCGGCAGATTATGATACTGGCTTTGCCTTGAGTGCATTGCCACCAAGTTGTCATTCATCGTACGGATGTCGTGGTTTTGAATGACGTTGGAATTCGTGTAAACCATGTTAACTCCACGAACTCGGTGCTCTTGGATCCATCCAAGATCCATTTGTTCCTGTAGAGCTGCTTGCACTACAGAACATCCTTGGTTGTCTTTAGAGCAGATATCACACTGGTGATAGTTATGAGGTGGCACATGGCCATATCCACTCTGTCTACAATGCATCTTGACCAGATTGGTCCCCAATAAGAGTACATCGTGAATTTGATAGACATTGTTAGTCTCTTTCTCAATCAGATTGACTGCAGCTTTCTCATGTTGAGGCAGCGGGTTCGTGAGAACGTTGGGATTCGTATCTTTGAAAGATAAGAGCCCGCTCCTAACAACCTTTTGCACATCAGACTTGAAATTAAGGCAAGTCTCTATGTTATGCCCTGATCATCCTTGATGATAAGGGCATGTCTGATACACCTTAAACCAAAAAGGTGGATTTTCCAGAACTGAAAGGGGAGACTTAGTCTGAATGTGCCCCTTAGCCAGCAGTAACGGAAACAGCTCTGCGTACGTTACGGGTATAGGATCAAATCCTGGTGGCCGTGTTGTACGGTTGTTGTTATATGGAGGACGAGCCTGCTGAAGAGGCTGTTGTGTCCTTTGTTGGTCAGGTTGGCTCTGCGCAACCTGAGGTTGATACATAGGGACAGGCGCGGGGCCGATAGCAGGAGTTACAGCTGCTACTGGCTGATAACGTCGCCTTTGCTTTCCGAGAGAGATATTCCCAATATCTTGCTCTTTTTTCTTAGGGAGAGCACTACCATATTTTTTAGTACCGCTCGTTGATCCAGTGTCTTTTACCAAACGTCCTTCTCGGACGGCTTCCTCAAGACGTACACCCATACCGACCATTTCGGTGAAATCACTGGGCGCACTGGCAATCATTCGGTCATAGTAAAATGAGCTTAAGGTCTTTAAGAAAATCTTTGTCATCTCTTTTTCCTCAAGAGGCGGACAAATTTGAGCGGCAATTTCACGCCACCTTTGAGCATACTCCTTAAAGGTTTCCTTTTCCTTTTGCGACATTGATCTGAGTTGATCTCTGTCGGGTGCCATGTCCAAATTGTATTTGTATTGTTGGACGAAGGCAGTACCAAGATCTCTGAATGTACTGATCGTAGTACGGTTTAAACCCATGTACCATTTGAGTGCGGCACCGGTTAAACTATCTTGGAAGTAGTGAATCAGCAGGTCCTGATTCTTCGTCTGAGCTGACATCCGCCGAGCGTACATCACCAGATGGCTCTGAGGGCAAGAGTTACCCTTGTATTTTTCAAAGTCAGGCACTTGGAACTTGTGCGGGACTTTCACATTTGGGACCAAGCAGAGGTCTGCCGCGTCCTTTCCAAATAGATCCTGACCGCGAATGGCTTGCAGCTCTTTCTGCATTTCCAAGAACTGCTCCTGGAATTCATCCATTCTGTCAAACATAGTTTCCTTCTTACCAGAAGGTGTCTGTGGAATCTGTCCTTCCGGGACAGTGTGCACCACAGGGGGTGGTACCGTGACTACGGAAGTAAGTCTTGGCGCCTCCTGAAGTTTGTAACCTTCAGGAGTCTTGAGTATGCCCCTGGCATCTTCGCTTTCCCGAAGTTTGTAACCTTCAGGCCCAGTGGCTTCTGTTGTGATTCCCTGATCTTCAGTGATCGGCGGAACATATCCTTCCGGGATATAGTTAACAGGCATGCCCCAAGGACGATCTTTCGGCATCTGATACCTAGGATCATACTTTTCTATGATGGGCGTTGAGGTGATCTCTGAGATCACAGTTCTTTGTAGCTGAGCTTCTGCCATGGCTTGCATGTCGTTACGAAGCTTTCTCATATCCTCTCTCAGAGCGTCGATCTCTTCTTTCAACTCTCTGTTTTCTTCCTCAAAATCATCCATCCTTTTCTGACGATTGGCCCGAGTATTATACGAATGAGACAGTTTGACTCTAGAATCGAGACACAAACGTGAGATTCATAGGTAAGGAGAATACGCGATGTGAGAATGATGAATGCAATGATTATATTAATTGTTTTTAGGTTTAATCAAAATAAACTTCGACAATTAGATTGCAAATATCAAACAGCGGGGAAACCCCTTTTTATTGAATTCCAAAGGATTACAGAAATGGAAATACAGTAGATTACAAAGTGCAGAAACAGAAACCTAAACTAATGGGTCCCGAGTCCTCTTCTTTGACCAGGGCGCTTGGGCCGTTGTCGGGTTGTCATTCCTTTGCCAGGTGAAAGGAGCGAGCAAATTCCTTTGGTCATCTTGATTCTCTACAGCATGCTGCTCCAAAATTTCAATCAGAGCATCTTTCTCTTTTAGTAGTTGCTGTATTTGGATACACTCTACGTTGAGGGTGCGGTACTTGTTCTTCCAAGACCTTCTTTCCTTTTGAACTTTGTTGAGAGTAACCTGAAGCTTTTCAGTTTCCGTCATGAAGTACATAACAGTTTCCCTCGGCGGAAGAATTCCGTAACGAGGATAAGGCATCCTTAGCTTGAGAGCTCTAGTTTGTACCCAGTGGAGATAAGGCTCCACCGAGACACGGTCCGGTTTTCCCAGAGACTCTCGTCCTTTCTTATGAACATGTTTCCAAGCTTGCACTATTTCCATCTTTAGTGCTCTGTCATTTTCTCCTTCTTTGAAGAAAAGACCTTCCAGATGAACACCCAGTGGGATGTGTCTCATTGGGTATCCAAATTGACGAAGAACTAATATCGGATGATAGTTGATTCCTCCTTTAGTTCCTATGAGGGGTACGCTGGGGAAGTTTCCACAACGGTCAATGATTCTGATTCCCTCATAAATCCTATTACACCAATCTATATCGGAATTTGTGAGAGACATGATCTTCTGCGACCAACGTAAGACACTCTTGCAATCCCAAAAAGCAGCAGACTTGGGCAAGTGAGAGATAAACCATTTGTAAAGCAGAGGTACACTGCATGTGATCTCCCCTCCGCTGTACAAATTTCCCAAGTGTACAAAATGATACGCATCTGCGAGCAAAGTCGGCACAGGGTTTCCAATGAGAAAAACCTTAATAGCGTTGATATCGACGAAGTTATTGATGTTGGGGAACAAAAATAACCCGTAGGTGAGCAAGACAAAGATGCTTTCAAAATCAGTCCCGTTCCCTATACTAGCGAAGTACAGAGCTTTCTTGGTCAGGAACTGGGCTGGCAAACCTTGGATGCCACCCTTAGTGGTCATGTGAGTCCTGACCTCAGACTCGTCCAAATGAATTGCTATTGCAATAGTCTGATTCTTTGGAATTTCTTCCAGTCCAGAAAACGGAGCTCGATCAGTGATATGTAAATCAGTCAGATGAGAATACTCCTCCAGCGTTGGTGCAAGCTGGTAATCCGGGAATGTGAAACAGTGATAAACCGGATCGTAGAATTGAATGAGCGCGTCCATGATCCCCTTAATCACATGGACTCTTAACAGTGGTAGCAAACCACCGTGCTTGGCTCTGAAAGCCTCTGGGTTAACGATCATCCTCGCTAACTTTCTCAAATCCCCTAATTTTGGAACCTTGAAGGTATACTGGTGAGTTCTCCTTCTCTGATATTTGCAATCACAGTCTTAGTTTAATTTGAAAAATAGAGAGACTAGAAGAGAAAGTTTTTTGAATGTTTTAATGTTTTATTAAATGAATGCATGAATGCAGCACACAAAAACATAGAAAAAACATGGGGTCAAAGGGTCGTTGTCATGGAGTCAAGGCTCTACCCATCCCCAAAGGTTTATACTAAGGTGATTTTTGTACCTGTACTCATTATCATCAGCTCCTCCCAGGAAGGCAGACAACAAGCAGATCGCCAGCGAGTTGTGTGCAATCTTAGAGTAAGTGCTATTCACCGAGAATAGATCACCAACCTCAAATGAGGGTAGTATCGCGTAACAGCTATTTCCGATAGCTTCCGCACTACGAAAGGGTTTGGCTTTTCTAGGTGTATACTCATTCTCACCACATGCGGCATCACACGCATTCCCATTAGCAGAAAAATAAACACGTATAGAAATTAGGAAAAGCAGTATATATATTTGTCCTAATCATCCTAGACTTATAAAGCTAAGAATCCTAAATTCTTGACAGAAAATGGGTTCCCCGACGGAAGCCCCAATCTGTGGTTCTCAGCCTAAGAAATGGACCAGCATAGGTCAATCTTTCTCCTCAGCAGAGTTGTCATTTTCCATGGAAAATGGGGATGATGCCCTAAAGCAAACTGAGAATCGGCCCCACGGTGGGCGCCACTTTTCTGTAGCGAGCGATTTTGGACCCGGTTCTTAAGCGTTGTTCGCTCTCTGCGGTTTGAGCTTTAACTACAGGTCGATTCATTTTTTATCCTATTGTGAGCTGAATAAGGAAGGGAAATAGATGTCTCCAATTAACCCTGCTTTGCATACTGAGTTTAAACAGCGGTCTGTTAGGTTACGGATGCTATCAATGTGGGGGGGCCTTTGTACTGGTTATTTGTATTTTCGCCAATACTGTTTTCTTTCTTTTTTTTACCTGGGCAGAAGGTTTCTGGCGGGGAACAAGGATTAGGATGTTAGGACTGATGCTTTTGAAATACTGCTTTTGATTGATGGAGATATGGGATTTGGGTTTTTTGTTGATTGCGCTCGCTAAGATCTTTTCTTTCGATCTTATGCCTACGTATTCCCGTTTACCGAAACAGGGAAATCAGAGCGTTCGTAGTTCCTCCTATTCTATGGGAGGAAATTGGTTTTTGGTGTCTTGTTCAAAGCCCAAGACATGAAGCGAAAGGTGATTTGTATCTTGTTCAAAGCCCAAGATGTGAAGCTGAAAGGTCTATTTGTGTCTTGTTCAAAGCCCAAGACGTGAAGCTGAAAGACCTTGACTTTAGAGAGAATTTGTCATCTCTAAAGAGGGGAGAAGGAGAATTACTTTAACTGGGATACGCGGATCTGAGCAATGCCATAATTTCCGAAGAAAGGGTTTTAACCTGAAGGAAAAGACTTTAACTCACTGTAGAGCAATGCCATCTTTCCTTAGGAATTTCTCATGCTAAAAGAGGAACAGTGGCATGGATGTAGATGATCCAGAGGCTTGCCGCTTACAGCGATTAGATGAAAGGAAAGGAGTTGTTGATGTTTGTGTACTGTGAACGAGGCACAGCTTTGATGCTAAAAGGTTAATTGGATCAACCAGTGGTTTTCTTATACAAAGCCTAAGAAGAGGCTAATTTCCGCTAGGAAAATCATTATACAAAGCCTAAGAGGAGGCTAATTTCCGCTAGGAAAATCATTATACAAAGCCTAAGAGGAGGCTAATTTCCGCTAGGAAAATCATTATACAAAGCCTAAGAGGAGGCTATTTTGTGTCTCGTACAAAACCCGAGAAAGAGGCTAAAAGGGTTCGACCCAGTGGGGCATATCGTTATACAAAGCCTAAGAGGAGGCTAGGAAAGAGTTGACTCAGTTGGAGAATCTTTTATACTCAGTAAGAGAGTGTTTTTGTATCTCGTACAAAGCCCGAGAGAGAGGCGAAAAGGTTGTTTTGACTCCACTGGGGAGAATTTTGGTATCTCGTACGAAGCCCGAGATGGAGGCTATTGTAATTGTTTCAGTTGAGTGACAGATCCAATATACTGATTTTAAAAGAGAAAATCAGTTCTTATATGAGTAACACTGTACCTAGGGGTTTGATTTGAGGATCAGGGATATTTCCTTCTCTTTGAGGAAACAGGAAATCTAAAGGGTGTCGAGACTGTCCGAGTCTGCGGGTTTCCTTCCTATTTAATGAAGGGTGCTTGAGAATGTCTTTGAGACTCAAGGAAGTTAGACTGTCCGTGTCTAGAGCTTTATCTTTTGTACTATACTATGAGAAACAGTAGTAGACTCTATGAAATGACTGTTCTATGAGGATGACTAGGTTCTGTTCCTATACCTCTAGGAGGTCGTCGGGACAATTTGTACGAAGCCCAAGAGGAGGCTGGAAACCTTTAAGAAGCCGACGGGTCCTTGTACGAAGCCCAAGAGGAGGCTATCATTCCCGGAGGAAGAGATCATTATACGAAGCCTAAGAGGAGCCTGTGAATACTTCTAAGAAGCTGTAGTGTCCTTGAATAATGCCCAAGAGGAGGCCGATGCTTTTAAGAAGCCCGTGGGTCTTATCATCTCCTTTCCATTAGGAGAGATAACTCTTTTAAAGATAAAAACCACTGGTAAACGTGCGAGGTTTACTATCCAGCGACTTCTAGCCTTTAAAGAGGGTTCCTTAGTTAAGGTCCAAGATTATGACCGTAGTGGGTACCCAAACCCCGAGACATTCAAGGCAAGCTATCCACAAGGAATATATCAAGTCAGGAAAGTTCAAGAATTTGGAAGAAACTCAAAGATGCCATTCACGGAGAATACATTCATCTTGGGGAGTAGAGCTTCTTTGACGATTCCTAAGGAGGACAGCCGAAGAGAAGACTGTATCTGGTGCTCCTATTGGGGATCTAGGCGTCTATTTCTACGAATAAGTGAAACGGCGTCACCTAGTTCTAGACGTAGTTGCCGGGGAAACTCGAAATATCTATACTATTATTACACAGTAGATATGAGTTTATGAAAGGAGACTTACAGTGAGCAGCCCCACAATACAGTTTATAATATGAAAGCAGTAAACAAAAGCGATAACCACTTACTCGGTTGGAGTGCTTCCATGCTGTTTGGTTAGTTGTTCAACAAAGAAATATTGAAAACAATAGTATATTCAAAATCAAAGGAGAAAGTGCTTTGAAAAAGAAAGATTTGGGGCTTACAGCTCAAGGAGAGGCCCAGGGTTTTACTGTTTGACTTTGTACAGCGGGACTTATACAAGTGACTAGGGCCCGAAAAAGGTTTTCTGTACAAAGGGATGGGTCTTACACTCTCTCAAGAGACCCAAAAAGGTTTAAAGAAAAAGAGTGGGGCTTATAACACCAGGGTAGGCCCAACTGATTTTCCGTTTAAAAATGGCGATCGCGCCGAGGTTTTCTTTTAACGCAGAGGGACTTATACAATAAGTGAGGCCCAAAATGTTTTGGTTAAAAGGGGGATTGGGTCTTACACTCTAATAGAGGCCCAAAGTGTTTTGAATGGGTCTTATAGCTCAAGGAGAGGCCCAGATGATTTTTATTTTTAAACGGGCGACGATCGCGCCGTTTACTTGTACAGAGGGACTTATACAATGAGTGAGGCCCAAAAAGTTTTTTTACAAGGGGGGGTGGGTCTTACACTCTCTCAAGAGGCCCAAAGAGTTTTGAAAATGATTTATGAAGGTTGAATTAATCCAAAACCCTAATTTGTTTTCAAAATGTATTTAATTGAATAAAAATTCAATTAAAATGATCAAAAATTGTTTAACACATGGAAAACAAATTGTGATCTTGGATTAATGCTTCAAAAATTAAGTATTGACGTACAAAATAATTAGAAAGCATTAAAAGTTGCAAAATCAATGTAGAAAAAATATTTAAAATGCCAAAAATAATCAAAATATTAATTCTTTGCAAAAATATCAATTATATGAAATAAATAATATTTTTGGGATTTTTTGATAAAATAAAATATTTTAACATTTTTGTGAATTATTAAAAAAAGAATCAACTCAAAATCATTAAAACTCAGAGAGAAATTAATTTTTGAATCAATTAAACAAAATCACAAAATTCAAATATTTGAATTATTCAAAAATGGCACCAAGAACAGCTGAAGAACACGCGCGTGTTCTTGGTTTCTCAGATTTGCATTTTCTATCCAATCTCCATGAATACGTAATCATATCATGCAATCCACATATCATTATGCTCGTCTCAACCTCACGATCATGTCTGTGTACTTTAATTTCATTTAAATTAAACATACAACAAGAAATCACGAAGAGACCTCAAGAACCCTAATTTCTGCATGAAGGCTAGGATTTTTGATACACGATTCAAACAATGCAATTAATTGAGGGAAAACATTCCAAGCATAATTATGAACATATGGCCAAATTATTGTGCGAGGAAATATACATAGATTGAGAGATGACCAAGTATGTGCTTACCTCCAAGCCGTGACAGCAAGTACAAAGTGATTTTTGATTTGGAGATGTTACAGATGAGTGGTGATGATCTGAATAGCTTCCCTACACCCTATGGATTGTGTTTGGATGGTTGGACTTGATTGAAATTGGCTGGATCATTTTGTGGTACCTCAGCTGCACTTTGGTTAAAACCTTGAGCAACCAGCTGGTGATTTCATGAAATTGATGTTTCAGAAGTTATGTGAGTGTTTGATCAGCTCATATGTGATGTATGTGAGGTGTGTGAGTGATTGGTTTGTGCAGAATTGCTCTCAAACTCAAAACCCGATAGGTACCTTGCTAAGAAAGGCATTTTTGCCAAGAGAAAGAGATTTTGAGGAAAGCATCTGTTAGATGGCTTTGGTGTACTTAAACTGACCACAATTGAGCTCTATTTATAGTAGAGCAAGTTTGGTTTGCAAGGAATAGTGCATGGCAGCTGGTAAGTAGGTTTGGCCAATGTTGGCAAATGAAAAATCCAAGTCTCCTCTAGTCATTGACTAGAGGTTAGGGCACAGAGCTTTGGTCCCCTTGGTCTTGGATAAGTCTTGACTGATTTCAGATGAGAATGGCTCAGTCCATGCCACCTTGATGGTTCCATTGAATGCCTCATTCCAAATTTGAAGTCTTGTCCCTATTTTGGCCATTCTAGGTTCAACATGTTATTTCTTGTTCCATGGACTTTGGAGGCTTGGCTCAGTGATTGTCCCCTTTAGATTCAATCCTCTGAGGTGTCCAAGTGGATTGGAGCAATTGAATTTGGCTGATTTTGGTAAATCGACCAAAGTTGCAAATTCTGCCTTGCCTTGACAGATTTCAGCAAGGCAACTTGGCAATGTTGTATCTCATGGTGTAGGTTGAATTTGGCAATGTTCTTGGCCATTTTGGAAAGCTCTTACATGATACAACAACTGTTTGAACAAGTTTGGTTTTGATCTCTTTTGATTCCAAGTGAAAAATCCCCCCACATTTGGCAAAAAGTGAGGCAGAATCTGACTTAGTGAAAATTTCACTAAGTGTTGGAAAAAGTGACATTTTCACTTTTCAGCCACTTTGATCACTCCATAACTCAAAATCCTTAATGAATTGGAATGACTTGTAGTTGAAGTTTTTGTAGGTTATAATGAGGGCTACAAATCCATCTTTGGATGATAAAAAATGGCCTTGTGGTTTAGGAGTTATGGTCCTCCAAAGTTGGTACCTTTGCCACTTTATTTTTAACTTAGAAAATTTTCTAAGTTTTATGGTTACCCCTTTTACAAGTTATCTCACTTTTCTTGATTTTTCTTGATGAATGATGATTCAAATCATACATTAACATCATTTTAGGGTTAAAAATCCATTTTGGTGAAAAATCTCAACAAGTCAAAGTTGACTTTTGTGCACAGTTGACTTTTTATCAGATGAATTCCAAACTGTGCAATTCTTCAGGAAATCATGTCCTTGACCTAAATCAAACTTGATGGACATGTTCCATGGGTGTCATAGGGTATATTCAATCATGTATTAGGGTTTGGGAGCATGTCCTGGTCAAAAGTCAAAGTTACAGTTGATTTTTCACTTAAAACCCTAATTGTGGTGCAGATGAAAATGAGACTTGTTGCTCAAGCTTCTTGGATCAATCCATTGTTCCAAATGTATCAATATGGTATATTAGAGACCCTCAAATCATCTCTTGAGGTCTTGGCTCATGGTTTGTCCCAAAAGTCAACTTAGGGGTGAATTAGGTCAAGAAACCCTAATTCCTGATTTTTGATGAATGCATCCCCTGAGGCAAAATTGACTTGATGCATGGGTTCATGAGGTCCCATGAAGCATATTAGGTTATGTTTTGGATCATTGCCTTGTGCCCATATGAAAATTTCCATCTGGAGGCCCTGGTCGACCAAAACCCTAATTTGGTGATACTGTTGATCTTGAGACTTGATCCACCTAGAAGGGAGCAGCCTTGTGCTTAATCCTTGAAGTGGGAGTCCTTTTTGATCCATTGTGGATGTTTGAGATATTAGACAAGTTGAAGATCATGTCATTTCTTGATTGATCCTTTGTCTAAGCACTCAGAGAGGGCTTGAAACCCTAATTTTGATTGTATTGGATGCTCACCCATCTTTGGGGAGACTGATGAAGCATGATGGTTCATCCATATTGTGATGATGATTTTCACAATGATGGTAAATCTAAGTGGTCAAAATTTGGGGTATTACAATATCACGGTCAGCTGCCAGGGCGATGCTTTAGCCAACATACTGGTAGACACAGGGTCAGCCCTGAATGTTATGCCAAAGTCCACTTTGATGCAATTATCCTTCAAAGGACCCCCGATGAGAACCAGCAAGGTCATCGTCAAAGCATTTGACGGATCTAGAAAAACGGTTATCGGCGAAGTCGACCTTCCCATAACTATCGATCCTCACACTTTCAAAGTCACTTTCTAGGTCATGGACATCTGGGCAACGTACAGTTGTTTATTAGGAAGACCTTGGATACATCAGGCTGGGGCGGTCACCTCGACCCTCCACCAAAAGTTAAAGTTCGTTCAGAACAACCAGCTCGTCACGGTCTGTGGAGAACAAGCCTTGCTCGTGAGTAATTTATCATCATCTACTTGTGTAGAACCCGAGGAGATTGTTGGGACTCAGTTCCAAGCGCTTTCGTTGAGCAAGGACAATCGATCCGAAGAGGGAACTTCCCTTTCCTCATACAAGATGCTATCAAAGCAGTTGAGAGTACCAATACAACAGGATGGGGACAGCTAGTCATTCCTAGTGACAATAAAACAAAGAAGGTTTCCTAGTGACAACAGGATGAGTACCAATACCACCTGCACCCAGACAACTACTACCAACGATGAAAGTCTTCATCCCATTCGAGACTTCTTCCACGGTGAAGGTTTCCTTCACCCGGTGACCCAAGAAGTACACACTATCAATGAGGAGGATCCCTCCGACACAGATGAGGAATGGAAGTCCTATCTTAACAAGGACGGTTATATGTCTCAGGACAAAACGCAGATTCCATTTTGCTATCCTGCATAGAGTCTGAGATTTATACCCTGGTCGGATGTCAAAATGATATACGGAGATTGTGATCCGGAAGGATGTCGTGCTCCACCAAACTCATTAGAGGAAGACACTCCGATGAAAGACAACTTTGACCACGACTATTATGGCGCAACGAATGGCCTGTCAATGTGGCAGCCGTATCCGGGAGACTTGGAGCAAGAGAATCAGCCGAACAATGAAAATCAGCTGAGCATCATTGAAAAGAATACTTGTGTCTCCACCATGTCATGGGATCTTCACCCAGGGTATATTGAAGATACCCCACACGACGATGAATTCGCAATGTTTGCAGGACTAGAATTCATCAACTATGCTTTTCCCGAGGTCAACGTCATCGAGAGAGATGACTCCTCCAGTTCCAAAGAAGGGTGGGACACCTTGGGACAACCGAGTGGAAAGTTCGACTACTTGGTCAAGTACACCGCTCCTAAAAGCTCTCGTATCAGGCTCGAATACATCCAACCAACTGGATGGGGAGATACAGCTGAGAGTACAAATACAATGCAAAATGCAACAGAGGAATCCTCCTACGACAACTCTGCCTGGGAGACAGATTCCAGTGATCCTGCTCCGCCAAAAATCAGCGTTATTCTGAAGACAAATCAAGGAAGGTGCCATACTTTGTGATTCACCGAGGAGTTCGCCGCCAATGGGTTGCTGTTGATATTCGGAAAGTTGTTCAAAAGTCAAAGTAATTGTCGTTTTTAACCTTTCACCCTGCCCAGGTGAAACGGATGTTTCGATAGGGCTTACTTTCTGTAAATTCCTCTCTTCGCTTTGCCCAAAGCGACAGAGTTTTGTTTTATAGGGCTGTAGTTTCAAGAATCGACTTGTTCATTAATAAAATAATGTCGTTCTGTAATTTCTGCATTAATTGTTGTTTTCTCTTTTTGCTTTTCTTAGAAAATGGTAATCCTAAAAAACAACTCAATAATAAAAACAAGTAGTAAAAGAAAATACACTGCACACACTCTTACATTCTCTCTATCTCTTCTAAAACAAATCATCACGTCATGAAGATTGCTTGTTTTAAACACCTTTGAAACATACGATCCGATGCCTTCTCCCGACTTTGAGTTCCCGGTATTTGGGGCTGAAGAAGAAGTTGACAACGAAATTCCAGAAGAGATCTCCCGATTACTCAGACAAGAGGAAAGATCTATTGAACCTCATAAAGAGCCGTTGGAAACGGTAAACTTGGGTTCAGAAAAAGAGAGAAAAGAAGTCAAGATTGGGGCACTACTCAGTCCAATTGCCAAAGAGAATTTGATAAAGCTTCTCAAAGTGTTTCCCGATGTATTTGCTTGGTCCTACCAGGATATGCCAGGGTTGGATACCAGCATCGTGGAACATCATTTACCGTTGAGATCAGAATGTCCGCCAGTAAAATAGAGGTTGAGACGAACTCATCCGGACATGGCCATCAAAATCAAGGAGGAGGTACAGAAACAGATTGACGCAGGTTTCCTCGCCACATCAGAATATCCTCAATCGTTAGCCAACATCATACCCGTCCCAAAAAAGGATGGAAAAGTCAGGATGTATGTGGATTACAGAGATCTAAACAAGGCTAGTCCAAAGGACGACTTTCCCTTACCACACGTTGACATGCTGGTAGACAGTACAGCAAAGTTCAAAGCTTTCTCCTTCATGGATGGATTCTCGGGCTATAATCAGATAAAAATCGCACCGAAAGACATGGAGAAAACTTCATTTATTACCCCATGGGGTACCTTTTGTTACAAGGTAATGTCGTTCGGTTTGAAGAATGACGGGGCAACCTATTAACGGGCCATGACTACTCTGTTTCATGACATGATACACAAGGAAATCGAGGTATATGTCGATGATATGATTGCAAAATCTAAGACAGAAGAGGAGCATGTGACCCACCTGTCAAAACTATTTTAGCAGTTGAGAAAATACAGACTCTGCTTGAATCCCAACAAGTGCACCTTTGGTGTCTGTTCAGGAAAACTCTTAGGGTTCATCGTCAGCCAGAAAGGAATTGAGGTTGATCCTGACAAGGTCAAGGCCATTCAAGAAATGCCTTCTCTGAAAACTGAAAAATAAGTCAGAGGATTCCTGGGACGTTTGAACTACATCTCCAGATTCATATTCCTCATGACCGCGACATGTGCGCCGATTTTCAAATTACTGAAAAAGAACCAGGACTGTGTTTGGACAGAAGACTGCCAAACTGCCTTCGACAGTATTAAGGAATACCTGTTGAACCCACCGATTCTATCACCTCTAGTGGAAGGAAGACCACTGATTATCTACCTCACAGTCCTAGAGGACTCAATGAGATGTGTACTTGGCCAACAAGACGAAACCAAAAGGAAAGAGTCTGCCATCTACTATCTGAGCAAGAAATTCACCGACTGTGAGACTCGGTACACTATGCTTGAGAAAACTTGTTGCGCTTTAGCTTGGGCAGCCAAACGTCTGCTCCAGTACATGATTCGTCACACTACTTGGTTGGTCTCCGAGATGGATCCAATCAAGTATGTCTTTGAAAAGCCTGCTCTCACGGGAAGGATTGCCCGTTGGCAGATGTTGCTATCAGAATATGACATAGAGTACCATGCTTAGAAAGCCGTTAAGGGGAGTGTTTTAGTCGATTATTTGGCTCATCAACCGATTGACGATCAAGAATCAATCAGGTTTGACTTCCCAGACGAAGATGTCATGTATCTAAAAATGAAATATTGCGATAAACCGCTACCCAGTGAAGGGTCAGAACCAGGTTCCCAATGGGGACTTAACTTTGACGGAGCAGTTAATCATTACGGAAACGGAATTGGGGCAATCATTGTTACACCTCAGGGTACCCACATTCCTTTCACCGCCATACTTACGTTCAAGTGTACAAATAACGAGGCCGAATACGAAGCTTGTATCATGGGTCTCGAGGAAGCAACTGATTTGAGGATCAAAAACTTGGACGTATACGGCGACTCAGCCTTGGTTATCAATCAGATCAAAGGAGATTGGAACACATACCAATCAGGACTAATTCCTTTCAAAGATTATGCAAGAAGGTTGTTACCCTTCTTCAATAGAATTGAGTTTCATCACATCCCTCGTGAAGAGAATCACATGGCTGATGCATTAGCCACTCTCTCTTCCATGATTAATGTAGGTCAATGGAACGACTTACCTAAGATCGACATAATGCGCCTTGAATGGCCCGCTTACATCTTCACGATCAAAGCAGTCATATACGACAAACCTTGGTATTACGATATCAAACGCTTCCTTCAGAAACAGGAATACGCACATGGGGTGTCCAGAAAGGACAAAAAAACCCTCAGAAGACTGGCTGGAAACTTCTTTCTGAGCGGTGATACACTTTATAAGCGGAATTTCAACATGGTCTTACTTCGATGCGTCGATAGACCAGAAGCAGACATGCTGATAAAAGAAATTCACGAAGGATTCTTTGGCACTCATGCCAACGGACATACAATGGCGAGAAAAATACTAAGAGCAATGTACTACTGGTTGACCATGGAGTCTGACTGCTATAAGTACATGAGGAGATGCCACAAGTGTCAGATATACTCTGACAAAATTTATGTGCCGTCAATGCATCTCAAAGTTCTTTCTTCCCCGTGGCCTTTTTCATATGGGGAATCGACATTATTGGTATGATTGAGCCCAAGGCTTCAAATAGACACCGGTTCATCCTGGTAGCCATTGACTATTTCACCAAATGGGTCGAAGCAGCGTCATACACTAATGTAACCCGACAAGTGGTGGTCCGATTTATCAAAAACAATATCATCTGCCGTTATGGTGTTCCCGGCCAGATCATTACCGATAATGGATCTAACTTGAATAATAAGATGATGAAGGAGTTGTGCGCAGAGTTCAAGATCGAACACCATAACTCATCTCCCTACCGACCTAAGATGAACGGAGCGGTAGAAGCGGCTAACAAGAACATCAAGAAGATTGTTCAAAAGATGGTTGTAACCTGTAAAGACTGGCACAAGATATTACCCTTTGTGCTTCACGGTTACCGCGCATCTGTCCGCACTTCAACAGGGGCAACCCCTTTCTCTCTAGTATATGGCATGGAAGCAGTGCTCCACATAGAAGTAGAGATCCCATCAATCCAGGTATTGATGGAAGCTAAGCTTACAGAAGCTGAGTGGTGTCAAAGCAGACACGACGAACTAAATCTGATCAAAGAGAAACAAATAACGGCACTATGCCACGGTCAGTTGTATCAACAGAGAATGAAGAAGGTGTTTGACAAAAAGGTCCGACCTCGCGTCTTCAGAAAAGGAGACCTTGTACTCAAGAAGATACAATCATTTCTCACTGTTCTCGGGGCAAGTGGACTCCAAATTTTGACGGCCCCTATGTGGTTAAGAAAGCTTTCTCAGGCGGCGCCTTGAGACTTGCAACCATGGACGGAGAGGAATTTGCCTACCCCACGAATGTTGATGTAGTCAAGAAATACTTCGCCTAAAAAAAACGTCTCGGTGGATTGAAAACCCGAAAGGGCGGTCCAGGCAAAAATTAGAGACATAATAAAAAATCATCCCGATGGATTGGAAATCTCAAAGTACAATCCAGGCAAAAATTAGGGATAATGGCAAGTAACTACGTTCAACAAAGGGGCAAATCCCTCAACAGCAGTTATGTCGTCCATCAGAAAAACACCAGTCACGGTCATCTTCGACAGAAGCTCAGGATGCCCCGAATTCAAAGTTGGTAGAAGGATAGTGGTCGTTATGTTTCGATGTAGCCCTTTTCGCTTAAATTACCATTTTCTAACTTTGTATATACTCTTTGGGATCACGCGTTTGGTTGATTTCCATCATATCAATAAAATTTGAGCCCTTGCGCTATTGTTTGCAATTCTTATTTGTTTTAGCTTTACAGAATGACATTTTAATATGATTAACGATTCTTGAAATAAAACAAAAAAATGAATCTACTTGTAAAACTTTTTCTGCTTTTAAAAAATTAAGACGGCAATTTCTTTTGACGGTTGAACACCGAAAGAACATCGATCGCTTCTCCAAAAGTGTTCGAACGTCAAAATGCAGAATCAAAGTACTCCTTCTAAAGTCAGTGCGCCTGAATGAAGGATCAACTGTATCGGATGCGGTTTTCACATCTGATACCCTCGGCCGAGTTCTAATCTCCTAAGCCCGACCAACGATATTCCCCGCAGGGACTGTCTCTCCTAAGCAAGGCAGAATTGCTACTTTTGGATCAACGGTACGACTTCGCCCCGCGATGGCCGAGTATCCCGTCATGTTCATCTTTCAGTCTGTATGTCGCGTCAGTTTTGTCAGCATATACATACATACATCATGCATTATTGATTTGCATTCACATTCATATTGCATCACTAAAACTCTAGTCGGTCTTATCCCCTAGTGATAAAAGTCCTCTCAATCGAGTTGTCAAATTCTTTCCTCGTCAAGAAAGGTTGCGTCTGAACAATCTCTCTCCTCCAGTTTATTTCTGGATCAAAATTGGCCCTTGACTACTTTAATAACTTGAACCTCTGAAAGACCAGAGAACCTTCGACAAATGTCATTCTTCGCCATTGAAGACGACGTCCTTGCTTTCCCGGATTAAGGAAAATCCCTAGAGGAAGCCACTTAAGCAGATATTCGGCAATACAGCAGTTTTGCTCCGAAAAAAAGCCGCTGATGAAAAGGTCATCGGCACCTCAAAACTGGATCCCATCATATGGCGTTTCTCCGAGAAGATCCCGAGAAAAGTATGATGTAATACTCCAAGCGGAAGCAATCTCTCAAGAAACTCGCTTTCCCCAGTAGAAACAAATGGCGTCTCCAAACAGAGAAGTTTGTACACCTCTACAACTCAGACGACTGGGTTCCCCAGCAACTCTGACATCAAAATTTTTCTATCAAATGGCATCTCCCCAAGAAAATTTGGTGAGAAGTTTGAAGAAAACCGCTACGAATAGTGTCCTTTATCAAGAAAGTTTATTGACAAAAGAAACTGAGACCAGTTCCTTGGTAGGAAACCAGGATCGAGGGGAAGTTTATTTCAGAAACTGAGACCAGTTCCTTGGTAGGAAACCAGGATCGAGGGGAAGTTTATTTCAGAAATTGAGACCAGTTCCTTGGTAGGAAACCAGGATCGAGGGGAAGTTTATTTAAGAAACTGAGACTAGTTCCTTGGTAGGAAACCAGGATCGAGGGGAAGTTTATTTTAGAAACTGAGATCAGTTCCTTGGTAGGAAACTAGGATCGAGGGGAAGTTTATTCCAGAAACTAAGACCAGTTCCTTGGTAGGAAACCAGGATCGAGGGGAAGTTTACCTTTTCGAAGCATCATTGCTTAGCAAAAGAAGAAGGATGCGCAAGCTACCATTCTTAACCACCATCAAAATTTCGGGTATTCTGATATTTAATTCTCTTGCACCCTGAATGCCCGAATACCTTCGTCATTCACACCTTCGGGTCCAAGAAGATTAAATAGGGGCATCTGTCATACCCCAAATTTTGACCACCAAGATTCCCATCATTGTGCAAATCATCATCATAATATGGGTGTATCATTATGCCTCATTAGTCTCCCCAAAGATGGGTGAACACTTACTACAGTCAAAATTAGGGTTTCAAGCACTCTCTGAGTTCTTAGACAAAGGATCAATCAAGGAATGACATGATCTTCAACTTGTCTAAACCTCTCAAACATCCACAATGTATCAAAAGGACTCCCACTTCAAGGATTAAGCATAAGGTTGCTCCCTTCTAGGTGGATCAAGCCTCGAGATCGCCAGTGTCACCAAATTAGGGTTTTGGTCGACCAGGGCCTCCAGGTGGAAATTTTCCTCTGGGCATGAGCCAATACTTCAAAACAAAACCTAATATGCTCCATGGAACCTCATGACCCCAATCATCAAGTCAATTTTGCCTCAGGGGATGCAGTCATAAAAAAATCAGGAATTAGGGTTTCTTGACCTAATTCACCCCTAAGTTGACTTTTGGGACAAAGCATGAGCCAAGACCTCAAGAGAGGATTTGAGGGTCTCTAATAAACCACATTGATCCATTTGCAACAATGGATTAATCCAGGAAGCTTGAGCAACAAGTCTCAATTTCATCAGTACCACAGTTAGGGTTTCGCGAGAAAAGTCAACTGTAACTTTGACTTTTAACCAGGACATGCTCCCAAGCCCTAAGACATGATTAAATATACCCTATAACAACCATGGAACATGTACATCAAGTTTGATTTAGTTCAAGGACATGATTTCCTAAAGGATTGCACAGTTTGGAATTCATCTGATAAAAAGTCAACCGTGCACAAAAGTCAACTTTGACTTTTTGAGATTTTTCACAATTATGGATTTTTAACCCTAAAATTATGTTAATGTATGATTTGAATCATTATTCATCAAGAAAAATCAAAGAAAGTGGGATAACTTGTAAAAGGGGTAACCATAAAAACTTAGAAAATTTTCTAAGTTATGAACAAAGTGGCAAGGGTACCAACTTTGGAGGATCATAACTCCTAAACCACAAAGCCATTTTTCCCCATCCAAAGCTTGATTTGTAGATCTCATGGCCCTCTACAAAAACTTCAACTAGACCTCATTTCAATTCTTTATGGATTTTGAGTTATGGATTGATCAAAATCACAAAAAGTGAAAATGCCACTTTTTTCCAACACTTAGTGAAATTTTCACTAAGTCAGAATTTGCTTTCACTTTTTTCCAAATGTAGGGACATTTTTCACTTGGATCCAAAAAGTATCAAAACCAAATATGATCAAACAGTTGTTGTATCATATAAGGGCTTTCCAAAATGGCCAAGAACATCACCAAATTCAATTTGAGCTAAGAGTTATGGTAGTGGCAAAATGCCTTGCTGAAAACTGCCAAGGCAAGGCAGAATTTTGCATTTTTGGTCGATTTGCCAAAATCATCCAATTTCAAGCCTTGTCATCATCTTGGACACATCTGAGGATCAAATCTAAAGGGGACAATCACTGAGCCAAGCCTCAAAAGTCCTTGGAACAAGAAGTAGCATGCCAAACCTAGAATTGCCTAAAAGAGGGACAAGACTCCAATTTTGGATTGGAGCATTTAATAGATGCTTAGAAGTGGCATGGACTGACATATTTGCAACTAAATTCAGTCAAGATTCCTCCAACAAGTAGGGAACCAAAGCTTTGTGCTCTAACCTCTAGTCAATGGCTAGAGGAGACTTGGATTTTCATTTGCCAACATTGGCCAAACCTCTGCTGCAGTTGCCATTCACTATTGATCCCAAAACAAACTTGCTCTACTATAAATAGAGCTCATTTGTGCTCAGTTTGAGTACACCAAAGCCATCAAACAGATGCTTTCCTCAAAATCCCTTTTTCTTGGAAAAATGCCTTCTTTAGCAAGGTAACTCTGAGTTTTTGAGTTTGAGAGCTTTTTCAATCAAACCAATCACACACACACCTCATAAACATCATATGTAGGTGATCCAAACTCTCACAAGTGACATGTAATCACAAAATCACAAAGTCACATCTCAAAACCTCAAAATAGGCTCTTTGTGCATTTTTCAAGCCGTGTCTTGATTCAGTCACTTTCCAAACCAGGTAAAACCTTAAACACACTCGAAATATCATCCTTGAACTATCCCAAATGGTTCCCCCCATCTGGAACACATTTTAGAGAGTTGCTATTTTGGTCACTTTTAACCCCTTTTGCAAGAATGGGCCAGTTTGTGTTTTTGTAGGTACCAGCTGATTCCAATCATCCTAAAAGCTTCTAAGGGATCATTTGAGTATGTCTAAAGCATCAAATCATTTTTGGAACAAGAGGCTTGACAGATTGCACAAAAACTCCAAAAAAGCTCAAAAAGAGGTAAGCCTCATGACTTGAACTTTCCAAAATATGCAACGTTTTGAAGTCCACTGATCATGCACACCTCATACATGTTAAGTATGTTGTGTTTGAACCAATTGATCATGTAATTCATGCCTGTATTAAAGTGTAGCATAGAAAATGCAATTATAGACCTTTTTCAAAACCACTATCGGGTTTTGAGGAGGGAGTGTGATCTGAAAAAACTACCACCACCATTGGATTCCTTGTAAAATTCTGGTCCAGATGCATATAAATTTTGTCTCAAACCATTAAGAATTGAGAAAGTTATGACCTTCACATTTCTGAGCCAAAACTTGCCTTGCCTTGCCTTGGGCCAGGCCTAAAACCAAGGCATGACTTGTATATTTGTGATTTCACTTCAAACAATGGATGTATCACCACCCCAGCGGTAAGACGCGCGCCTTGTGACCTTGAGGTCGTGGGTTCAAACCCCACCCATGCCATTTTGTGTTTTATCATATTTTGCCATTTTTTCCAATTTTTTATGTTTTATTAATTAATTGGAAAATTAATAACTCACTCAATTTTAATTATTTTTTATTGGTTCTTTTTGAAAAAAACACAAAAATGTTGAAATATTTTACTCCACAAAAAAATTAGATTTATATTATTTATTTAATATAATTAGTATTTTTGTGAATAAATTCATTTTTTAATTGTTTTAGACATTTTAAAATGAACATTCATCTTGAAAAATCAAGACCTAATGAGTTTTAATATCTCTTGTGATTAAAACTTCATTTTTCAAACCTTAAACAAAAATCACAAGTGGTTTATTCAAATTCATTTGGTATTTTTCCTTGATTTTCTTTTAACATTTACTTTTAAAAGAAAAACAAATTAGGGTTTCTTTGATTTTCACCCTCATCAATCATTTTCAAACACTCATGGGCCTCTAATAGAGTGTAAGACCCAATCCCCTTTTAACCAAAACAATTTTGGGCCTCAGATATTGTATAAGTCCCTCTGCGTTAAAAGAAAAGTTCGGCGCGATCGTCGCCCGTTTAAAAATAAACCATCTGGGCCTCTCCTCGAGCTATAAGACCCATTCAAAACTTTTGGGCCTCTGATAGAGTGTAAGACCCAATCCTTTGTAAATACAAAACCTTTTTGGGCCTCACTTTTTGTATAAGTCCCGTTGTATTTCAAAAAGTTCGACGCAATCATCATCCGTTGAAAAACAAATCTGGGCCTCTCCTCGAGCTATAAGACCCATTCAAAACTTTTGGGCCTCTATTAGAGTGTAAGACCCAACCCCTTTTGAAAACCAAATTATCTTGGGCCTCAGTCATTGTATAAGACCCACTGCATTTTCAAAATCTCGGCGCGATCGCCATTTCAAATGAAAAGTCATCTGGGTCTACCCTCGTGTTATAAGCCCCACTTTTTTTCTTTAAAACCTTTTTGGGCCTCTTGAGAGAGTGTAAGACCCACCCCTTTGTACATAAAACCTTTTTTTGGGCCTCAGTCACTTGTATAAGTCCCTCTGTACAAATTCAAAACCACGGTGCCATCACTGATAAAACCCTGGGCCTCTCCTTGAGCTGTAAGCCCCAATTCTTCTGTTCAAAGCACTTTCTCCTTTGATTTTGTATATAATATTGTTATCAAAGCTTTCTTTGTTGAACAACTAACAAAACAACATGGAAGCTCTATAACCGAGTAAGTGTTTTTACGCTTTCATTTACCGCTTTCATATATATATAACTGTATTGTGGGGCTGTTTCGTTGTAAGTCTTCTTTCATAAACTCATATCAAACTGTGTAATAATAGTATAGCTATTTAGAGTTTCCCCAGCAACTACGTCTAGCACTAAGCCTTGTTGATCACTCTTAAATAGACTAAACTAAATCCCCATAGGCTTACCAGATACAGTCTTCTCTTCGGCTGTCCTCCTAGGAATTATCAAGAAACTCTACTCCCCAGAGATGATCTTTTCTCCGTGAATGGCATCTCTTGAGTTTCTTTCAAATTCTCGAACTTTCCTGGCTTGATCTATTCTCTGTGAATAGCCTGTCTTGAATTTCTCGGGGTTTGGGGACCCACAGGCTTCTTAAAAGCATCCCCACCTCCTCTTGGACGTTGTACAAGGACCCGTCGGCTTCTTAGAAGTATTCACAGCCTCCTCTTAGGCTTCGTATAAGTGATTTCTTCCTCCGGGAATGATAGCCTCCTCCTGGGCTTCGTACAAATTGTCCCTCGGCTTCTTAAAAGATTCCAGCCTCCTTTTGGGCTTCGTACAAATTGTCCCGACGACCTTCTAGAGGTATAGGAACAGAAATTAGTCATCTTAATAGAACTGTTTTTTCAAAGAGTCTAGATCCTACTACTGTTGTTTCTTAAAGGTAGTACAAAAGATGAAACTCTAGACTTGGACAGTCTAATTTCCTTGAGTCTCAAAGACATTCTCAAATTCCTTTCAAAACTAGGAGATGAAACCCGTAGACTCGGACACTCCCAATCCCCTTTGGATTTCCCATTTCCTCAAAGAACAGGAAATATCCCTGATCCTCGAATCAAAATCCCTGAGTGAAAACATTACTCATATAAGAACTGATATTCTCTTTAAATTAACACATTGGACTTGTCACTCAACTGAAACAATAACCATAGCCTCCATCTCGGGCTTCGTACGAGATACAAAAAGACTCTCCTGTTGAGTCAAACCTTTTAGCCTTCATCTCGGGCTTTGTACGAGATACAAAACACTCTCTTGTTGAGTATAAAAAGACTCTCTTGTTGAGTCAAACCTCTTTTGCCTCCATCTCGGGCGTCGTACGAGATACAAAGCACTCTCTTGTTGAGTCAACCCTTTTAGCCTCTCTCTCGGGCTTCGTACGAGACACACAAAATCACCCTCTTGTTGGGTCAATAGCCTCCTCTTAGGCTTCATATAAGGAAACCTCGGTCAAGTCAATCAACCTTTTAGCATCAAAATTGTGCCTCATTCACAGGCTACAAACATCAACAACTCCTTTCATCTAATCGCTGAAGCGGCAAGCCTCTGGATTATTTACATCCACGCCATTGTCCTTCTTTTAGCATGAGAAATTCCTAAGGAAAGATAGCATTGCTCTACACTGAGTTAAAGTCTTCTCCTTCAGGTTAAAACTCCCTATAAAGGAAATTATGGCATTGCTAGGATTTGCATATCCCGGTTAAAGTAATCCTCCTTTATAGTCAGTCACCCAACAGTCATGACAAATACCCCCTTTAGAGATGACAAATTCTCTCTAAAGTCAAAACCCCTTTAGCTTCACATCTTGGGCTTCGAACAAGATACAAATAAACCCTTCAGCTTCACATCTTGGGCTTTGAACAAGATATAAACTACCCTTTTCAGCTTCATGTCTTGGGCTTTGAACAAGACACCAAAATACCATTTCCTCCCATAGAATAGGAGGAACTACGATCACTCTGATTTCCCTGTTTCGAAAAACGGGAATACGTAGGCATAAGATTGAAAGAAAAATCTTAGCGAGCACACTAAACAAAAATTCAAAATCCCATGCACTCAGTCCTAAAACACCCTACCCATGAACCGTCCAATGTTTTCAATCTCAAAGAAAGAAAGAGTAAGAAGAAAAAGGCCCCATTACCATATAGCATCCGTAACCTAACAAACCGCTGTTTAAACTCAGTATGCAAGCAGGGTTAATTGGAGACATCTATTTCCCTTCCTTAGTCAGCTCAATAGGATAAAAAATGAATCAAACTGTAGTAACCCCCAAAGAGCGACAATGCTTAAGAAACACGTCCAGTTTCGCTCGCTACACGCTCACCTCAAATTGTTGGATGTCAAAGCTAACTTGATCACCAAGGGGGGAATTTCTGGTTTGCCTGCCAAGTTTCTAATGGAGAAAGCTCATCATTATGCCAGTACGAAGAACATGGGGGACTATGAGGCTGTTATGGCTCTACTCATTTATGGGTTATTCCTGTTTCCCAACATCGACAACTTCGTCGACATGAATGTAATCAAAATTTTCATCCTTGGAAATCCAGTTCCAACCTTGCTTGTCGACGCTTACCATTCAGTACATCTGAGGAACTTCCAGGGAGGGGGGATGGTAACCTGTTGTGCTACATTGTTATATAAGTGGTTTATTTCCCACTTACCTCGTTCGGCAACCTTCTAGGATCTCAAAGATGGGCTTCTATGGTCAGAAAAGATTATGTCCCTCACAAATACTGATTTGGAGTGGTATAATCCGACACTCAAAGGCAGAGACATGATAGATAGCTGTGGTGATTTCTCAAACATACCTCTCCTTGGTACAAAAGGATGTGTAAGCTACAATCCAGCCTTGGCCCGTCGTCAACATGGTTACTCTATGGAGGCCAAACAAAGTAACATTTATTTGGAAGGACTGTTCTTTGAAGGAAACAAGGACCCTGTGCTCAAAGGAGAGATTGTACACGCTTGGCGTCATGTACACAAGAAATGGATATCTGCTTTAGGGAAACCCCAGTGTGTGTCTTCAGAGTCTTATACCCGTTGGGTACAAGAAAGGGCTGTTGATTTGAAGATGCCCTACAACCGTCATGAACCTATTCCACTAGCTCCCCGTGACCCTGTTCTATTTTTCACAAGCAGTGAGGACGAATTGAAGATTCAGTTGGCTCAGGCAGAACGAGAGAGGGACACATGGAAGAACAAATACCAGATCCTCGACTATGAGATGAGCGAGCTCCAAAAGATCAATAGAAGAGAGAAAGAGGAATCTGCCAAGAAAAGGAAGGTGCAAGGGGATTTATTTTCTCCTAGCACATCATCTGTACCTACTGCTAGTGTTCCGTCTCCATCAGGACTATGGAAGCCATATGTGGACCAGCTTGCTCTTGAGAATAAAAGGTTGCAGAAGGAGAACCAGAGGCTCACAATGAGATTGATGGGAGAAGATTGATCAAAGAGCCTAAGACTTAGTTTCTTTTTATGTTTTACTTTTATTTTATTTTTTGCTTTTGAAGGTGTAATCATCTCTTTTGTAATCCAAAAAGACTATTATCAATGAAATGAGATTCTCTTTTAAATCTTGCAAAGTGTTCCCTATCCAGTAGTGTTTGGAAAATGCAACTTTGAGTTTCCTTGAATTACGCATGTCATTCGCATTACATCTTGCATTCTCCGCTAAACTATCAAGGTACTAACTTTGTTTTGCAGATTTTGTAGACATGGATGCTGCAGGAAAAAAAGTCCGGCCTTACTTCTTTGAACTTCCTGAGCTAGAGCAATTGTTATGGTTGAAGACCAATCAGCCTTCGCTGATAGATATGGGTGTATCCTTCCATTGATGAGAGTCCCGGTAACTGAAGGGCCCCTTGAGGTTCTGGTCCAGTTATATCATCCTGCATACCGCTGCTTCGTGTTCCCGGAATTCCAGTTGGTGCCAACTTTAGAAGAATTCTCTGCTATGATAGGGATTCCTGTCAGGGGAGCTCCTATCTTTTTTGGGATTGAGGAAATGCCCTCCGCCAGAGACACCGCCAGAACAACAAGGATCAAATTGTCTGACATCCAGGCTAATCTGACTAACAAAGTAGGAAGGCACAGACTGCCCGCCCAATTCTTGCTGGGAAAAGCTCTTTACTTCAGGAACAAAGGGAATACTGCACTGTTTGAGTCAACTTTTGCTCTACTACTCTATGGTTTGTTCTTGTTCCCAAATGCAAAGAACTTTGTGGGTGTTCAGACCATCCAGATATTCACGATCAACAATCCAGTTCCAATGCTGCTAGCAGATATCTACCACGCCATTCAGGACAGGTATACAAGAGGTTGTGGGAAAATCGTCTGTTGTGTGGCCCTTTTCTACAAATGGTTCAAAACCTACTTGCCAAAGACACCAGCCTTTTGGGAGGTTGAGGACAGCAAGATCTGGTCCAAAAAGCTGATGGAACTAAAGCATACCGACATTGAATGGTATGATCCAACTGATGAAGGAATCATTGTAATCCATAGCTGTGGGGACTGCCCCAATGTACCCCTTATGGGGAGGAATGGCTGTATCAATTACAACCCTGTCCTTGCTCGCCGTCAGCTGGGCCATCTGAAGAAAGGAATTCCAGATAATGAGGATATGCAGATGATGTATTATGAGGAAGAGGAAGGGTTTGAGATGAAGATGCGATTTGAGCGCGCCTGACGCCAAATCAACAAGCAACTATGGAGAGCTGAATGCCCTGTCACCGAGGCCCACTTACAATGGTCTCGTGACATAGCTCATGTGATGAGGAAGCCATTTCCTCGCCACGAATCACCCCCTAAGACCAAACAGAGGATGATGGACGCTCTAACAGACTTGTTTCTGGAGAAAGAGAGGATCAAGGGTCGTATTGAGGAGCTCATGAAGAAGATTAATGGAGGGGAGAGGACATCAACTAGTGGATCCAATTTCTAGTTTCCTTTCATATTGTTATTGCTGTTTCTTTTGATATTGTTTCCTTTCGTTGTTGTTGCTATTTCCCTTTTGTTGTGGGTGAATTCCTACTTTTGTATTCGAAGTATGAAGATACACTGCTCCTAATGTATTGTTTGCCAGATTTTGTTGAAGATTCCATTGTCTACATTATTTGCAAAATCTCTTTGGTTTCTTGATAGTTTAGCTTGCATTTGCATTTGCATCCTCATTTGCATCATGTTATAACATATGCATGTTCCTCTTTATCCTCATCTTATGTCACCCTGTTATCTCCAGAATCGTCATGCTGAATCCCAGACACAACTACAACACTTGGGCCCAAGCTCGACTAAGGATGTCAGAAGCATACGGAGAAATGGACAAAGTCAACAACGAATTGAATGAGATACGAGGAGGGATGAGACATATCCTCGAGGCTATTAATGTTATGAAGGCAAAAATGGATACCCAGACCACTGTGGTTTCTGAAATCATCACTACAACGGTAGAACCTCCTATCATCCCTGCTGTGAACCCTACTTTGGGCATGCCGTTTGATTTTATCCATGCCACAGTTCCTTTGTCTACCCAGTAAACAGTCCATCCGGTTAATGAAACCCTACAAGTTATTCCCACATTCACTCTAGCAGCAGTACAAACACAGGTACACCTGGTTTTCCAGAACCATCATCCTTATGATTACATTGATGCGTCAGAAGAAGGGGATGATCGACACGAAAAGTTGAAAGAAAGTGTCGAGACAATGCGGAGAAAGATGAAGGTGATGGAAGGAAGTAATGCATTTAGCACTGATGTTAAGGATATGTGTTTGGTCTCAGATTTGGTAATTCCACCCAAGTTCAAACTGCCAAATTTTGAGTTGTACTCAGGTGCCACATGTCCCAGATCTCATCTGATCATGTACTATCTAAGAATGGATGCACATGTGCGCAACGACAAACTGATGATCCATTGCTTTTAAGACAGTCTAAAAGGGGCTGCTGCTAAGTGGTATTTAAGTTTGGACCAGTCCCAGATCCGTTGTCTCCAGGATGTGACTGATGCTTTTGTGAAACACTTCAAGTACAACAAGGATCTAGCTCCTGAACGTAGGCAGTTGTTGAGCATGACTCAGAGCAGTACTAAATCCTTCAAAGAATATGCACAACGGTGGAGAGAAACGGTATCCCAAGTTGAACCACCCTTGACTGAGAAAGAGTTGGTTGATTGGTTTGTAGACACAGTAAAGCCGAAATTTTATGAGAGAATGATCAACAGTGTCAGCGCTAATTTCGCTGATATTGTCGCAGTTGGCGTAAAAGTGGAGGCAGGTTTAAAGAGTGGGAAGGTAGTCAGTTCTTTAAGTAATTTGACTAGCGTCAGTACCAAGAAGGCTCCTAATCAGTTTCATAAAAAGAAAGAAGGGGAAACCAATGCCGTCATGGCAGGAAAGAAGCAGAATCCTAGGTGGAGACAGCCAATGTACCAACAACAGCCGGGTCCAAACTTCTCTCAACAACCAACTTACCATGTGTAGTACCCTCATCAACCTTACACAGCAGCTGTTACACCTACTTTCAACCATCAAGCAGCGCAACAGGTGCCAGCCTACCAACAGCCAGCCTATCAGTAGTGGCCGAGAAACCAGAACTACCAACAGCAGAGGCAACAAGTTCCACAACAGAATGCTCCTCAAAGAAGACAAGGGGAAACGCCCACATTTCCGCCCATACCGATGTCCTATACTGAGCTCTACCCTTCTTTAGTGGAGCAAGGATTGATCGTTACCAGGACTTTGGGACCACCAACTGAGAAGTGTATGTCACTCTTCAATCCAAATCTAAACTGCGTTTTTCATCAAGGAGGGGTCGGTCACGATTTGGAAGGCTGTTTAGCGCTGAAAAATATAGTAAAGAAGTTGATGGAGAAGAATATCCTGTCATTCGCAGACAACCAGCCGAATGTAAAAAATAACCCTCTGCCTACGCATTGGTCTACTAATGCCATTGAAGATGAAGATGGTGAGGTGTTAGTTTTGGATTCCACAAAGATCAAGACCCCTATCAAAGCCTTTCATGCTAAGTTGTTCAAGGCTGGGTTGGTCAAAGTTTTCCATGGTGATTGTGAGGAATGTAACGCCAATATCAAAGGTTGCCGTTTAGTTCAAGACGATGTTCAGTGTTTGATCAATGAAGGTTTTCTCCAAGTGTTCAGCAAGGTACAAAAGAGTGAGATTATGGTAATTGAACCTGTGTTTAGCCTACCGAAGCCAAGAGAGTCGGTACCTGTGTTCAACGCACCTAAGTCGGGTTCTATAGTTCCTGTGTTTAATAAACTCGTACCGGTTTTCAACAATCCTGAGACTGTTATTGCTTCCACTGCCAATCATTCTAAGCAATATGTCACCCGACAACCTATTCCGTTTAGGTTCAGAGGGACCAAGGCCGTGCCGTGGATTTATGAGAATGTTATGGGTAGCAAAAGACGAGAAGACGTGATTCCAAGGAAAGAGGTGGGAATCGCTGTTGAAGTCATGGTTCCAAGGAATGAGGTGGGAACTACTGTTGAAGATGTGACAAACATAGTTGGAATAGTAAAAATAACCCGAAGCGGTAGAGTATACACTCATTCTTTCAAAGAAACTACACCCAAGGAAACTGTTGTTCCCATACCTCCTAAAGACAAAGGAAAGGAGGTAATTTCTAAAGAAGAAGACGAAGAGTTCCTAAGGATTATCAAGAGAAGTGATTACATGGTAGTAGATCAGCTTCATCAGACCCTATCCAAGATTTCAATCTTGTCTCTGTTAGTCAATTCACCTATTCACAGATCAGCTCTACAGAAGGTACTGGCCCAGGCACACGTGGCCCAAGATATAACCGCTGGACAATTAGATCATGTCGTTGCCAACATTACAGCTTGTAACACTCTCAATTTCAATGACGAGGAGTTACCTCAAGCAAGAAGGAACCATAACCTTGCTTTACATGTGTCAGTAAAATGTCAAGAAGATACATTGGCCAGAGTTCTTGTGGATACCGGCTCATCTTTGAACGTCCTACCAAAAAGAACCCTTGAGAAGTTGTCTTACCGAGGAGCTGTAATGAAACCCACTTTACTTGTTGTTAAAGCCTTTGATGACTCCAGAAGATCAGTGATGGGTGAGATTGAGCTGCCTGTCTTGATTGGTCCCCAGGTGTTCAATATCCTTTTTCAAATCCTGGACATCAACCCAGCCTACAGTTGTTTATTAGGTAGACCAAGGATCCATGAGGCTAGCGCTGTGACCTCTACTCTTCATCAGAAAATAAAGTTTGTGACCAAAGAGAAATTGGTTATTATACACGGTGAAGAAGACTTGATGGTCAGCAATTTGTCCTCGTTTCGTTATATTGAAGCGAATGAAGATGCTATGGAAACCTCTTTCCAGGCTCTTGAGATGGAAAATGCCGTCATGATTGATGATAACGAACTAGTGGCCTCCGATTGTCCATCCTTTTCTTCTTTCAAAAGCATCC
Organism: Lathyrus tuberosus; assembly: GCA_022829125.1. Taxonomy (NCBI): domain Eukaryota; kingdom Viridiplantae; phylum Streptophyta; class Magnoliopsida; order Fabales; family Fabaceae; genus Lathyrus; species Lathyrus tuberosus. Next base: position 1,614,296 of record JALAZF010000280.1, read on the forward strand.
AATCTGCCCTACAAAAAGGTATACCAGAAGGCTGGGGCAAAGTCGTAGAAGTTCAAGAAAGAGAGAAGTACCAAGGGTTGGGTTATAAACCAACTCTTGAGGAAAAAGCTGCTTCAACAATGGGAAGACCAAAGACAATTCAAGAGGTGTTTGTCAGTGGAGGACATCAAGTCCATGTATCATTGAAGACGTTAAAGGCGAAGACATCAGCCACTTGGTTTTTCAATGTGACACCGTTTTGAGTAATTGGGAGGCTATTGAGATCCCTACTTTGTACCCTATGCCAGAGTAATTTGTTTGCTTTTGTTGATATTTTCACTTCCGCAGCCTTGCCCGAGGCTATCGGATTATTTTGTATGGGCCACCGCTTTTAATTCTCATTAATCAATGAAAGTGATGTTTGTTAAATTCTGTGTCTTTATTTTACTATTTTTTTTTTTTGCTTTTAAAGAAAAATGGCAATCTTTTCAAAACTACAAAAACATTTTCTTCTAGCATTTGAGTTTTGTGCATTTTAATAAAATAAATCTCTCCATCATGCAGAATAAATCCCAAACCCGTTGTATTCAATGACCCTAATCTCACTATTGACTTTAATTCACCTATTTATGAAGCTGAGGATGAGGAGGATTATGAGGTCCCCGATGACTTGGCAGAAATGTGTGAGTATCAATACACGGACCTTCAACCACATGAAGAGCAGGTTGACGTCATCAATCTTGGTACCGAAGAAAGAAATAAAGAGGTCAAGATTGGGGCACCACTAGGGATGGACACCAGACAACGGTTAGTATTGCTTCTTGAAGAGTATGTGGATGTGTTTGCTTGGTCTTATCAGGATATGCCTGGTTTGGATACAGACATCGTAGTTCATAAGCTACCACTCAAGCCCGAATGTCCCCCTGTGAAACAGAAGCTTCATAGAAGTTAACCTGACATGGCCCTCAAGATCAGAGATGAGGTTAAAAGACAACTGGATGCAGGTTTCTTGGCAGTTTCGAAGTATCTTGAATGGGTAGCCAACATTGTGCCAGTAATGAAGAAGAACGGTAAAGTGAGGATGTGTGTAGACTACAGGGATCTCAACAAAGCCATTCCTAAGGACGATTTCCCTCTTCCGCATATTGACACTCTTGTGGATAATACGGCTCGATTTGCAGTTTTCTCATTTATGGATGGCTTCTCAGGCTATAATCTGATCAGAATGGATCCGGCCGACATGGATAAAACTAAGTTCATTACTCCATGGGGAACCTATTGCTACAAGGTCATGCCCTTCGGTTTGAAAAACGCAGGGGCAACTTATCAAAGAGCTATGGTGACTTTATTCCATGACATGATCCATAAAGAAATTAAAGTGTATGTGGATGATATGATTGCTAAGTCTCAGGGTAAATAGGAACATTTGGATCATCTTCTGAAGTTATTTAAGAGACTCCGGAAGTATCAGCTGAAGTTGAATCCTGCCAAATGTACTTTCGGTGTCAGATCAGGGAAGCTACTCGGTTTTATTGTCAGTTAAAGAGGAATTGAAGTAGATCCTGACAAGGTGCGAGCCATTCAAGAGATGCCCGTTCCGCAGACGGAATCTCAAGTAAGAGGGTTTCTGGGCCGTTTGAATTATATTTCTAGGTTCATCTCCAATATGACTCCTATTTGTGAACCAATCTTCAAGCTGCTCTGCAAAGATCAAACTGTAGAGTGGAATTCTGATTTCCAAAAAGCTTTTGAGAAACTCAAGAACTATTTGCTAGAACCACCTATTCTGATTCCTCCTATTCCGGGAAGGCCTCTCTTCATGTACATGACTGTTTTAGAAGGATCCATGGGCTGTGTCTTGGGCCAATATGATGAAATTGGTCGCAAAGAGCGTGCCATCTATTACTTGAGCAAGAAGTTTGCTGATATCGAAAGCCGTTATTCACTGCTGGAGAAGACCTATTGTGCTTTAGCGTGGGCCGCCAGACGTTTGAGGCAGTATTTGATATGTCACACTACTTTGTTGATCTCGAAAATGGATCCAATAAAGTACATCTTTGAGAAACCTGCTCAAACAGGAAGACTTACCCGTTGGTATATGCTATTATCAGAATATGATATCCAATATGTTGCTCAGAAGGCTATCAAGGGAAGTGTTTTATCAGAATACCTTGCAGATCAACCTGTTGAAAATTATGAACCTCTCAAGTTTGATTTCCCTGATGAAGATATCATGGTGGTAAAAGACTGTGAAGAGCCTGGCCCTGATGAAGGCCTTGAACCCGGTTCTAGATGGAAGATGATGTTTGACGGTTCTTCCAACTATAAAGGACATGGTGTGGGCGTTGTGTTGATAAACCCTGATGGTGGTTACACTCCTTTCACAGCAAGATTGGACTTTGGATGCACAAACAATGTTGCTGAATATGAAGCTTGTATCTTGGGTTTAGAAGATGCAATCGATCTCAGAATCAAGATTCTAGAAGTCATGGGTGATTCCGCTTTGGTTATCTATCAAGTCAAGGGTGAATGGGAAACTAAAGATGAGAAATTGATCCCATACCGTGCTTATATTGTGGAAATGATCAAATACTTTGATGAGATTACCTTCTGTCATGTTCCTTGCTCAGAGAACCACATAGCTGACTCCTTAGCCATGTTAGCTTCAATGTGGAGGGTTAATTTTGTCAATGAAGTGCCACTCATCAGTATCGAGCGTAAGACCGAACCAGCTTACTGCCAGTCAATTGAAGAGGAAGTAGATGGAAAACCGTGGTTCCATGACATCTTGAATTATATGAAGACTCAGGAGTATCCTGCCAATGCTTTCATCCTTGAAAAGAAGACTTTGCGAAGATTGTCATCCAAGTTCTTCGTCAGCAATGATGTACTTTACAAGAGGAATCACGACATGGTCCTGCTAAGATGTGTTGATAAATGAGAAGCAGACCTATTGATTCACGACATTCATGAAGGAGCCTTTGGTACCCACGCCAATGGGCATGCCATAGTTAAGAAGATCTTGAGAGCTGGTTATTATTGGTTGACTATGGATGTTGACTGTATCAATACGCCAGAAAGTGTCATAAGTTCCAGATCTATGCTGATAAGATGCATGTTCCTCTGACCTTGCTGAATGTATTGTCATCTCCTTGGCCTTTCTCCATGTGGGGCATTGACATGATCGGAGCTATTGAGCCAAAAGCTTCTAATGGCCATCATTTCATTCTAGTGGCCATCGATTATTTTACCAAGTGGGTTAAAGCTGCTTCTTATGCCAATGTAACCAAGCAAGTGGTTGCTCGTTTCATCGGGAATAATATCATCTGTCGTTATGGAATCCCTAACAAGATCATAACTGACAATGGGACAAATTTGAACAACAAGACAATGAAAGAGCTGTGTGATAATTTCAAGATTGAGCATCACAATTCTTCACCATATCGTCCCAAGATGAATGGAGATGTTGAAGCTGCTAATAAAAACATCAAGAAAATCCTGCAAAAGATGGTCAAGACTTATAAGGATTGGCATGAAATGTTACCATTTCCCTTGCACGAATACAGAACTTTGGTTCGAACTTCGACATGGGCAACTCCCTTTTCTCTGGTATATGGAACGGATGTGGTCCTCCCCATTGAAGTAGAGATACCGTCTTTGAGAATCCTGATGGAAACCAAGCTTGATGAAGCAGAATGGGTCTAAGAGAGATATGACCAACTGAACCTCATTGACGAGAATCGACTAACTGCTATGTGTCATGGGTACTTGTATCAGAAGAGAATGAAGAGAGCATTTGACAAAAAGGTCCGTGTTCGAGAAATTCGAGAAGGAGAACTTGTACTCAAGAAAATCCTGCCATCTCAAAGGGATGCTCGCAGAAAATGGGCACCTAACTATGAGGGTCCGTTTGTGGTAAAAAGTGTGTTCTCATGGGACTCCTTATTCCTCACAACGATGGATGGTGAACAACTCGCACACCCTGTGAATGCTGACTCAATACGAAAATATTACGCCTAAAAAGCCCGCTAAGTCGAAAACCAGAAATGGCGACTTAGGCAAAAAAAAAGGGTATCCCGGTGGGTCATAACCTATGAAGGAGACTCAGGCAAAAGTTAAGGATCAAATAAAAAGAAAGAGCTTGCTAGGTTGAAAACCCGAAAGGACGGCCTAGGCAAAAAAGAGCGTCCCGGTGGACTAAAAACTCGAAAGGGCGGTCCGGGCAAAAGTTAGGGACAAAGGCGTTTCACTGTGTCAGATAGGGTTGTCACCTACATCCAGAAATTCATGAAGAAAGTCCAGTTTCACTTGTCCTCATCAGCAGCAAAGATTCTAGGACTCTTAGTCATTAGGGATGGTAGTGGTCATTGAATATGATGTAACCTTTTCCCAAATTGCCATTACTTCAATTGTAATGTTCCATGGAACTTTGCTATTGGCAAGTTACCATTCTAATGAAATCAGATTTTGAGCCATTCTTTGTTTGATATTTATCATTACTCTAATATTTTCTTTGTTATGCAAAACTTCATTTATTCATTAATAATGGTTTTGAAAGCGGAAAATGTTTTGAAAAAATCTTGTGAGAAAACACGATAAAAGTATACATTTTGCTTTGGCACTAGGGACAATTTAGTAAAATCATTTGCCTCCTTCAAAAGCTCAGTTTGTGACGAAAACACTGATAAATCATCTGGCATGAACTTGTTGCTAAAAAGAGTTTGGCAGCACTTCCCCAAATCAAACATTTCAGTAATGACTGACCATCGATACAAAGGACTTCTCCCCAGTATATTCACAGATGTTTGTTGAAAATGTGATTCCCCAATAAAGTAAAGACATTCCCGAATTAACTCCAAAACCTATGGCCTTCAAACTTCAGTGTGATGGATGTGTCGTCCTTCCTTTCGCTATTTCCAGTCTTCCGTCTCTCGTTAGAGTCGTTTCTTGCATATCACTAAGCATTCGCATCGTACCATGGCATTGTGCATCTTAGCATTTAGGTGTTTTGCTTGTGGAGTCTTTATCTTTCTTTATCTCTATTTTGCTGGTCTTTAGACCTTTGTCTGTGTCTTGCCTGCGTCTGGTATTCACCTTCGTGCGCCAGATCCGACTCTTTATGCATTATTCCCCAGGAAGTCTAATCTTCATTTATGCGACCCCGGTACTGGCCTATCTGATACTTAACCCCCTCATGTGGAGGCATAAAGTCCAATAATCATTGGCAACCTAAACTTCGAGTCAAATATGAACCTGTTGTTTGAACTCGGGTCAACTATGAACCTAAACTTCGAGTCAAATATGAACCCTTTGTTTGAAACCAGGTCAAATATGAACCTAAACTTCGAGTCAAATATGAACCCGTTGTTTGAAACCAAGTCAAATATGAACCTAAACTTCGAGTAAAATATTAACCCGTTGTTTGAAACCATGTCAAATATGAACCTAAGCTTCGAGTCAAATATGAACCCGTTGTTTGAACCCAGGTCAAATATGAACCTAAACTTCGAGTCAAATATGAATCCGTTGTTTGAACCCATGTCAAATATGAACCAAAACTTCGAGTCAAATATGAACCCGTTGTTTAAACCCAGGTCAAATATGAACCTAAACTTCGAGTCAAATATGAACCCGTTGTTTGAAACCAGGTCAAATATGAACCTAAGCTTCAAGTCAAATATGAACCTGTTGTTTGAACCCATGTTAAATATGAACCTAAACTTCGAGTCAAATATAAACTCGTGTTTGAACCCAGGTCAAATATGAACCTAAACTTCGAGTCAAATATGAACTCGTTATTTGAAACCAGGTCAAATATGAACCTAAACTTCGAGTCAAATATGAACCCGTTATTTGAACCCAGGTCAAATATGAACCCATTGTTTGAACCCAGGTCAAATATAAACCTAAACTTCGAGTCAAATATGAACCCGTCGTTTGAATCCAGGTCAAATATGAACCTAAACTTCGAGTCAAATATGAACCCGTTGTTTGAACCCAGGTCAAATATGAACCTAAACTTCGAGTCAAATATGAACCCGTTGTTTGAAACCAGGTCAAATATGAACCTAAACTTCGAGTCAAATATGAACCCGTTGTTTGAAACCAGGTCAAATATGAACCTAAACTTCGAGTCAAATATGAACCCGTTGTTTAAAACCAGGTCAAATATGAACCTAAACTTCGAGTCAAATATGAACCCGTTGTTTGAAACTAGGTCAAATATGAACCTAAACTTCAAGTTAAATATGAACCCGTTGTTTGAAACCAGGTCAAATATGAACCTAAACTTCGAGTCAAATATGAACCCGTCGTTTGAATCCAGGTCAAATATGAACCTAAACTTCGAGTCAAATATGAACCCGTTGTTTGAACCCAGGTCAAATATGAACCTAAACTTTGAGTCAAATACGAACTCGTTGTTTGAACCCAGGTCAAATATGAACCTAAACTTCGAGTCAAATATGAACTCGTTGTTTGAACCCAAGTCAAATATGAACCTAAACGTCGAGTCAAATATGAACCCGTTGTTTGAAACTAGGTCAAATATGAACCTAAGCTTCGAGTCAAATATGAACCCGTTTGTTTGAACCCAGATCAAATATGAACCTAAACTTCAAGTCAAATATGAACCCGTTGTTTGAACCCAGGTCAAATATGAACCTAAAGTCCAGTAATCTCTGGCCCCGATTATTTCAGGTCAACTATGAAACTCGATCACTTATGAACCAAGATCTTGCCAACCAAAATCGTAGGTCAATTGTGAACCTTGATTCTTGTCCAACTCATATTGGTTCCTTAACCTTATCCCCAGCCAAAAGTCCAGTCACATTTTATTATCTGGCGCGAGAGTTCATTTCTACCTTTTCTGGCTTTTCTTGAAGATCTCGTTTGAACTCTTCAGTATATGAAATCCCCAGAAAATCTTTTATTGGATGTTAATCCTTTTGTTTCAAACTGATCCCCAGTGGAGATCATGTCTTCTTTCTGGTTTCATGCCCAGTAAGAACGTGTCTTTTTCCCCCAGTGTCATCCGGTCACCTGTGAACCTGTCGTCCATCTCCCTGGATTTTCCCCCAGTAGAGAATACCTCTCTAGCTCCTATCTCCAGTAAGGACCTGTAAGGTTTTCCCCTTTACATTTCTATCCCCAGTCTTTCCTTGGAGTTTCCCCAATGAATCTCTTTTGTTGGTTAGCCTGTATCCCCAGTGAGTTTGCCTCATGGATACTAACCTTCATCCTTCCCCGGTGATACTCGCTTGTGGTTGTTTGCTCTTTATCCCTGGTGTATGGTCTGTCTGCATATTCGCACTACCATGACGTCATATCATCATATTAGAAATTCATGGCATGACAGCATTTGCGTATCCGTCGCTTGTCCTTAGCATCTGCATTCCATCTAAGGGCAAAATTTTCAGTTTGCTATATTTAAATACCTTTCACCTTGATGTCCCGAGGATCTTCATTCCTCGTGTCATCCGGTAAAGCTATTTATATAGGGGCAACTGTTGTACCCCAAATTTTACCCCTTAGATATCATAACATCTTGCATAGACATTTAGGATCAATCATACATGCATTGTTTAACTAACCCACATTTTGCAGTTTTGTTTCCCTTATGTCTGAAATTAGGGTTTACACAAAAAGATTCAAGGCCTCCTAAGGTATTCTCTAGCTCCATATAATCACCACAAGGATTCATCAGTGTTTGGAACCAAGATCTCAAGACTTTGAATCAAGTCAAGTCAACAGAGGATCACCAGACCAAAAGGTGGAATTAGGGTTTTAACTTGAGGAATCACTGAAGATTTTTGCCCTATTAAGTCAAGATTTGATTGGTTCATCAACCAATTGATCTAGCCTACATTCAAGAGGTCTCATTCAACAAGAGTCCAATATCATTTGGCTATCATCACAAGTATCTTGAGCCACAAATTCACCATGCCTCAAACTAGGGTTCTGGTAGAATAAGTCAACCATTGTCTTTGATGTTGATCAAGACATGTTCCCAAGCTTTGGGACATGATTCCATATGATATCAAATATCCATAGAGGCCATCTATGAGCTTTGGGAGAGATTGAAGAGGCAAGGTCATCAGAGAAAATCCACGTTGTACTCCTGAGGAAGATTAGGGTTTGACTGAGGCTTTGACTTTTGAGATTTTGATCCAAGATGAAGCATCCAAGTCCTTAATCCATCATGACATGTCTAATTGTTGAGTTAGGGCATGAGAAATCAAGAGGGCAATGTTTAGTCTTTGAAACTTTCTAAGTGTGGAAAATTCACTTCTTGTGCAAAATTGGGAAGGTCATAACTTTCAAACCACCACTACCACAAAAAAGACCTTAGACAGCGCTTTTTTTGCCCTTAGACAGCGCTTTTAAGCGCTGTATAAACCTGCGCTGCTATAGGTTTAGACAGCGCTTTGGGTAATACCAAAAGCGCTGTCTAAAGGTGGGTATATTTAATGAAAAGCGCTGTCTATGGTACCTTTAGACAGTGCTTTTTGACATTATAAGGTATACCTTAGACAACGCTTTTGGAAAAAGCGCTTTCTAAGCCTCACCTTTTTTGACATTTTTTTGGTATACCTTAGACAGCGCTTTCACCAAAAGCGCTGTCTAAGCCCTACCTTTTTTGACATTTTTTTGGTATACCTTAGACAGCGCTTTCACTAAAAGCGCTATCTAAGGTCAACCTTTTTTAACTTTTCTAGGTATACCTTAGACAGCGCTTTTGTCAAAAGCGCTTTCTAATCCCTACCTTAGACTGCGCTTTTGTCAAAAGCGCTTTCTAAGCCCTACCTTAGACAACGCTTTCTCCAAAAGCGCTGTCTAAGGTATACGAAAAATTTTATATAAATTTTTTAAAACCACAATTTTTACCAGGTTTTTTCAACCAGAATTTGACCTGTTTTTCAACCAGCAACTTTTTTCAGAAATTGGCAATTCAAACCATTGGCAATTTACACCAAAATTATATATGCAAAACAATTGGCAATTCAAACCAATATATATATTTAACATTACAAACCAAAATTATATATACACCTATTTATAATTACAAATCATTACATTTTTTCTACAAATGCACATATTACTTATACTAATACTTTTGCATCCAACCAAAGCATTGCTTCAAATCTACATTATAGGTCCTGAAAACATAAAGATTGTAATTCAATTAAAAGAATACATAAACAAAGTTACACATATTTAAATTCTCATCAATTAAAGTAAGAGTACAATATTATACATTGTAAAATTCCGAGCTCTATAATGTATTGACACCACTCCTCTTTGATTTCATCCAATTGAGTCTTTGAGTAATTAGCACACTTGACTTCTTCAAAGTACTACATAATAATATAACATAGTTTGATTTAGTTTTAACTATTTCATTAGACATGAGAGATATGTGTTAATATTAAAATAACTCATAAGTTAGAAATACATACATCGGATGGAATCTCTATTCGATCCAACAAAAGAGTGTCTCTCATAAATCTCAACATGAAATAGCCGCAATCTATTTGATTGCGTTGCCGAGGACACTACAAATGAAAAGAAAATATGGATAAATCCTAAGTTTTATCAAGTAGCATCACTAATATAATAAAACATGTGATAATTAATATACCTTCACATAATTCCATGTAATAATGGGGTTGACTCTCCGCAATGGTAGTGGGCCATCTTGTAGTGCTAGGAAAGCTTGTATTGCGCTAATAAAATATAAATGAATATTTAGAACAATTCACATAAATAAATAAATAAACAAATAAATATACACATTCATATTTAGAACAATCTAACTTACGTGTCAATACAGTTCTTCATATCCGGGTATGTTGTCCAATCATTTCCTAACGAATCTAGATAATACACCATTGCTCTGCTAGGATTGATTGTGACCAACAACCAATGGCCACTGTAAGATTAAACAAGTGTTAGATGGAAACTTTCTACACGACGTCAAAATACAAAAAAACTATAATAGATGAATTTAGAATGAAAATCTAACCCAGTATTAAACGGTAAAAAAAACAACTTTTCCGTTTCTTGGTTGTTCATAAAGATGTCGCGTACATACGCCAGGACCTCATCTGTTTTAGTTAATATTAAGGTTAAGTTGACAGACGTCGGGCATAGGAATGCAAATATTTGGTGCAATCCTTGTGGGCGCATAACTTTGTCATACATAAACCTTAAATAAAAACATCATTAACATTAGACTATTCATTTGAAACATAAAGTAAATAAGTTGTTCAATTAATATACCAAAGTAGATCGGATATATACCTGACGTATGTATTGACAACAGTGACACCCAATTCTCCATGATTGAAAACTTCATCGAAGTCTTCATTACCAATATTCTGCTCATATTCAAAGCCATAGATACCTTTCTCCATATGTATAAGACGAGTACCTCGAGTCAGAATATCTGTAAATTGTAGAAACGTCTGGAGGCACGACCTAAACTTGGAGACAGGTTGTTTTCTAACCCTGGTATTCTTAGCACCAACATTTTTTTGCGTTGAAACGTTGCTAATCACTTTACCAGGCAGCTATATATCATATAATTTGTTAGATGAAGTATAAGATATCCAATTTATCATTTTCTTCATAATGGTTATTCCTCTTCTAATCTCTTCTTCCATAGCTCTGTTACTTCCATCCTGAATATCGGGATCATCATCATGTGGGTGATCATCATCATGTGGGTGATCATCATCATGTGGGTGATCATTGTTAGTAGCCATCTAACCTGTAATAAATAAATCAAGGATATCAAATATAATATACAACAAATATAATAAAGAAATCAAGGATATCAAATATAACAAATATGACATAATATATAACAAATATAATAAAGAAATCAAGGATATCAAATATAATATATAACAAATGTAATAAAAAAATCAAGGATATCAAATATAACAAATATGACATAATATATAACAAATATAATAAAGAAATCAAGTATATAACAAATTTTACCTCTTTCACTAACATCTCTTTCTTTTCTTGGTTGGAATATGAATTACTTGTTTCTTAGCAATGCGGACGGATGAATGGATCCAAATTCCCTCGTTATGGTCATTTCTGATATATGACTCATCCGCTATAAGATCCTCATCTTGATCATTTCTATTCAACTCATTCCGTCTAATGCATGACTCATTCTCAACATCAATATCACATTGATCTACACCGCTATCATCAACCACTTTGTTAGATAGAAGCACTATAGACCATTTCGTACTCGTCGGGTCAGTGACATAGAACACTTGTCTAGCTTGAGATGCTAGAATAAAAGGCTCATCTTTGTACCCCACCCTATTAAGATCCACTTGCAAAAATCCAGACTTATCCATTCGTATGCCACTACTATTTACCCACTTGCAACCAAAGATTGGAATCTGAAACTTCTCGTAATCAAACACCCAAATGTGCTCAATAACTCCAAAATATGACAGATTTGCATATTTGGGGTTTAAGTCCTTCATACTTGATATGTGCATTGCTTCAGCTAGAACGGTGACACCACTATTTTGCATAGTACTTTTATCGTCTTGTTCTTTGGTATAAAATGTGTATCCATTAATTACGTATGCGCTATGAGAATACACATGCAAACTTGGACCATATGCCAAACATCTCAACCTTTCTGTTACTGAAGCAGGATCTGAAGAGCGCTTCGAATAAATATGATCCTTTAACCATTGTATAAAACTTTGATTGTGCTCTCGTACTATCCAATTTTCATTTCTGTTCTGATTTAACCTTCGGAGTACATCCTTGTGCATCTCAACATATGGCTCAACCTCATTATCATTGTGTAGAACATACAAATGCACTTGATCCCGTTCATCCCTTGATACTGTCACAATTTTATTTCCAATTAAGTTTTTACCATCCTTTTTTTTCGAAAATATGAGCTTTGGGGAGTCCAATCGATTGAACATTGGACAAATATTCAGTACAAAACTCAACCGCTTCTTCAACAATGTATCGTTCAACAATACACCCCTCTGGTCGAATTCGGCTTTTCACGTACCCTTTTAATATTTTCATATAATGTTCAACAGGGTACATCCATCTCATATAAGCTGGTCCACACAACTGTGTCTCTTTCACAAGATGAACAACTAGATGTACCATTATGTCAAAAAAAGAGGGAGGAAAATACATTTCAAGCTCACACAAGGTAATAACTATCTCTTTTTGTAGTGATGGTAAGATATCGGGATCGATTACCTTACTACAAATTGACCTAAAGAAAAAACACAAATTAGTTATGGCGCTTCTTACTTTCACTGGCAAAATAGAACGTATACCTATTGGTAGAAAGTGTTCCATTATAACATGGCAGTCGTGTGTCTTTAAACTCTTCAACGTGAGGTCTTTCATAGACACAAGTCTTCTGACATCTGAAGAGTATCCTTCTGGAACTTTAACTCCACTCAGAAACTTACACAATATTTTCTTCTCCTTTCTAGACAGAGTAAAAGCAGCAGGTGGTAGATATGTTCGTCTTCCTTTCTTCACGGGTGCTAATTCAGTTCTAATCCCCATCGCTACCAAGTCTTTTCTTGCTTTAAGGTCATCCTTAGTCTTTCCTTTTATATTGAGTAGCGTACCAATAACACTTTCAAATACATTTTTCTCAATATGCATAACATCGAGAAAATGTCTCACATACAAAGACTTCCAATATGGCAATTCAAAAAATATCGACCTCTTTTTCCACCCACCTTTGACAACCTTATGTGTAAAAGGTTTGCCAAACTCAGTACGCATATCTTTCACCTTTTTAAAAACTTGGTCACCTGACAACATAGGTGGAGCTCTACCTTGTTCGGTGTCTCCATTGAATTCTTGTCTCCGCCCACGGTAGTGATGTTTGGCATTTAAGAATCTACGATGACCGAGAAAGACATTCTTATGACCAAACACCAATCGCTTCGAAACTGTTTTATCTTCACAAATAGGACACGCTTTTTCACCTTTTATGCTGTACCCTGGTAGATTCCCGTAAGCTGGAAAATCATTAATTGTGCCAAACAACATCGCCCTCAAATTGAAACTTTCTTTCCTATATCCATCATAAACCTCCACACCGTTCTCCCACAATATCTTTAAATCTTCGATCAAAGGTGTCAAGTATACATCTATGTCATTCCCTGGTTGTTTAGGCCCAGAGATTAACATGGATAACATCATGTACTTACGCTTCATGCTTAGCCACGGAGGTAGGTTATAAATCATAAGAATCACAGGCCATGTGGTATGTGAGATACTTTGAAGACCATGCGGGTTCATTCCATCAGTAGATAATGCCAAGCGAAGGTTTCTTGCTTCTTCTCCAAAATTAGGATAATCATTATCAATTTTCGACCACTGTGGTTAATCAGCCGGATGTCGCAACTTTCCATCAATAATTCTTTCATCTGCATGCCCAGTCAGGTGTCTTGCATCGGTTTCACTACGAAACATTCGCCTAAATCTCGGTATTATAGGAAAATACCATAAGACCTTGGCTGGAGACAATTTTTTCTTATATCGAGACAAACCGCATTTAGGGCACTCAGTTAACTATGCATATTCGTTTCGAAACAAAACGCAATCGTTTGGACAAGCATGTATCTTATCATAGCTCATGCCAATAGAGCACAACATTTTTTTGGCCTCATAGGTTCGATTGGGAAGAACATTATCCTCCGGTAGCATTTCTCTCAAAAGGGCCAACAACTCTGTGAAACTTTTATCCGACCATCCATTGCCCGCCTTTAAGTTGTACAACTTCAATACCGTAGACAGTCTTGTGAATTTAGTGCAACCTTGATAGAGCGGTTTCTCTGCATCGCTTACCAACCTCTCAAACATTTCGGGATAATCATGAAGATCTTCTACAACTGCTTCTGCAATCTCTTTGACTCGATCACAATCGTATGTTTCCGTGTCTTTGTCATCTGAAGCATAGGTCGTATTACTTTTCCCCGTCGGTTCAACATTCTCATTAATTTTCTCACCATGATGTATCCAACACTTATAACTTCGATCAATTCCATTCATCAGTAAATGCGATTTCAATCCATCTGCGTCAACCTTACCCACATAACAACAACCCAAGCAAGGACAGTCCATTCGACTGGGGTCTTTAACGTGTTGAACATCAAACTTAACGAAATCCAATACCCCATTCTCGTACTCTTTGGACAATCGATCGGCATCCATCCATTTTTTATCCATGGTTTTCCTACTTATTAATTCAACCAAATAACATTAATTCAACCATATTAATCAAGAAATGAACAAGTTTGATAGTGTTTGATATGTAACTGCTATTTTTTATACGAAAATAAATGAAGGAGTGAATTATGCACACTTAACCTATCTATGTTGACAGAGACTAAATTGATAAAGTGATGGAATCTCTCAGCTCCTTTATTAAAAGTTTCACCTCTTTCGAAAATTTTAATTTTTTTTTAAGAACAATGCTATAATGACACAATATATTATAATTTTTTTTTAAGAACAATGCTATTTTAATTTTAAAATCATTGCATCATCCAAACAACCGCCATCATAAATAGACGCAAATCATAATTAACAATGTCAAGTAACCTCTAACAATCCTAACAGTTAGAAAGAATTTAACATTAGCATAACAAGTCCAAACTAAGAGTTTTAGTCTAAACATAACAATCAACTTTCGCAGTCCAAACTTCTAACATCAACAGATTTTCTAACTTCTAGCTTTCGCAGTCCAAATATCAAAGCATTTAGCTCACTAAAACTAACCTAAACTAGCATGTTAACAATTCAAATTCCAACAACAGTCCAACTAATTTCGACCTAAACAATAATCATTAACTGACAATACAAAGCAATTAACTTCATTAACAAAACTGCCAACATAACTTCATTAACAAAACTCATCAAACATACTCATTCACTACAACATTCTAAAGCAACAAAACCCTACAAAAACAATGTAAAGCAACAAAACCATATTCTTCACAACAACGACGTACCTTTAACGACGGTAACAACGGCAATGCAAGAACGAAATGTATCAGTTACAAAGAGCAGAAATGAACGACGGTAATGACGACGACAACGGACGGCAATACAACGACGGCAACGGACGGACGACAATACAACGACGAAGGTGGAGGACGGACGGCAACAACGAACGACGACGGTGGAGGTTTTGAGTTCGCAAGGGTTCAGTTCGCATGGGAGAAAGGTAGAAGAAAGAGCGGAAATATGAAAATGAATACTGACTATTCATATATTTTAATTTAATTAGACCTTAGACAGCGCTTTTCATAAAAGCGCTTTCTAAGGTGGGCCTTAGAAAGCGCTTTCTAAGGTTTGCCTTAGACAGCGCTTTTGATTTTATTTTTTTTTTAATTTTTAAGACTTTAGAAAGCGCTTTTAAGAAAAGCGCTATCTAATATTTTCGTTTAATTTTTTTAAAAAATTAATAAGACTTTAGAAAGCGCTTTTGACCAAAGCGCTGTCTAAGGTCTTGTATTTTTTTGCGCTTTTATTTTTTTAAATGAATAGTATCCGTTTTTTTAACCTATAGCAGCGCTTTTAAGAAAAGCGCTGTCTAAGGTGCGATGTTATAACTTACTTTTGTTGTAGTGCACACATCCAAATTGAGTGACTCAAAGCTCAAATGGAAGCTCTTTCCATGAACTTCAAGGTGTATTAGAGGACGTCTCTCCAAGAAATGCATGATTCTTAAGTTATGAGACTTAGAAGATAAGTTGCCTTTGGGACTTAGTGAAATTTTGGTCATTTTCATCCTACTTTAACTCTATTTTTCACCTAATTCCAAGCTTCAAATAAAAAATCTTTGGACATGAAAGTTGTTCCTTGTTCTTCAAGCTTTCCAAGCATGTTTGGAACTCCTCATTTGTATAAGCCAATCTCAAGTTATGATGTTTTAAAGTTAAGTGTTTCAAGTTGTGAAATTTCCATAACTTAGAAATTTTTCTAAGTTCTTTTGGGCAGCATGAGGGACACGAATTCATGGCATCTTTTACCAAATGTTACAAGCTTCATCTCAAGTTGCCTTCCACATGAAAATTGATCTATCAAATGTCTACTTTACATAGAGCCAAAAATCTCACAAATTGGATCAGTAGTTATCAAGATATGGTGCACTAAAGTTGGCATGTTGAAATGTTGTGAACACTTAGAAAAATTCAGATTTTAATCAGTTTTCTACACCCATATTGTGCACGATTTATTCACTTGTTTCATGGTATAATTTCAACTTGTCACCAACATGAAATTCACTCTACCACATGCTCTCTTTCAAAGGGACCAAAAACTAATTCATTTGGGCCATTGGTAGTATAATTATCGTGTGAACAAGTGAAGCCCATGAATATTGTTCTAAGCAAATCATACTTCACAATTTGAATCAGACTTTAAGCAAAACATAGACAAACTTCTGCAGCTCCCATCCTTGGCGTGTTATCCACCCTTTTTGAAGTCTCCAACCATTTCCTCTTTTAGCTCTCATGCTTATGGCTTATTAAAAGTTACCTTGAGAACATGACCTTTGTTTAGCATAAGGGTTGTCATCTCCGCAGAGATCCGTGTGCAATCCCAACCATTACCCATTTTAAACCCCACTCTTATGGCACAACAAAAGGGAGATTTGAATCAATACATAGAAGTATGAAACATGACAACCCTGAGTTCTATCCTCTGAAGCCTTATGCTACATGTAAGGCGGTCTTTTCTCCAAGGTTGACCAAATTTGAAGGCTGAAAAGAGTTCTATGTAAACCCTAATTTGTTATCCTATGGACAAAGCATTTGGCCATTATGTTTCAAAGATTCGTTCCAAACTCCTTTGGCTATAAAAGGAGAACCATTCTCTTTTGTTCAGCACCAACAATTTTCACAAAACACTCTAAAAAGATCTCTGATTTTTGAGCTTCACAAGTGAGAAAGAGGAGGAGAATTATCTTGAGGTCCTTGCTAGTTCAGAAAGAGGAGAAGCCAGCGCACACTTGAAGGTGCAGTGGACATATTCCACTTGGTAACTACACTCTCCATACTTAATATCCATGATCATGTATTACTGACATTATCATATCTCTTTATAAGCTGCTTGTGTAATGTGTTTGATGTTGCTATCCATTCATCCATAATGTGACATTAATGTGTATTTGAGCTTTTCATCTTTGGTACAACCTGATGAGCAAAGGGAAGTGTGTTTGTTCCTGTTAACATATTGAACATGTAACTGTTACTTGGTATCCATATTAAGCTTTGTATCAAGACTCTTAGTTGTTGTAACTCATTTACTTACTGCTGAAGCCTAGAAATGCTCTAAACCTATCATTTGTTATATGTCAACCTGTTGATAAGATGCTCTTTTGTTTTGATATTCGTGTTTGTTGTCAAGGTTTGAATGCTTTTGTTTTGTTGTTACTAATTGTTGAGGTACAAATCTGTTTTCTTAAACTCATGTGGATGCCTTTGGTTTGACACTGATTTAATAATGTGATGAGGGTCGTGATATGTTTCTGAAACGTCTCAAAGCACATTTGGCAGTAGGGTAGGTTTGTGTGGTTTAGGATTGTATTGATTTTTCTATTTATCTTATTACCATGTATTTGACTTACCTTGATGACTGTTTTGTATCCAAGTGGCTTGCCTATGTGTTGATGTTTGTTGAGTGTTGTCTTTGAGCATGGAAGTTGTTTCTGATATAGTCTATCATAAGGACTATCCTTGGTATCCCTTCTTTATGTTTACTCACATCCTAATATGTACATATGTCAGGATATGTTATGATCATTGTTTTTCTGCGCTAAGTTGACTTATGCGCTTGAGACTGAGATGTTTGAACTGCTAACCTCTTTAAGTCATGCAACTGTTTCCAGTGCTTTGTGTTTTAACTTCTTGTGTTGCAACCTACTGGTATGATATTGGTTCAATGTATGTGTGCTAGTTCTGTTCAGAACTGCTAAATTTGTCATTTAGGATGAGAATTTGATGTTGTCCCTTTGTGTTGAGTTATTTTTTTTGGTACCTAACCACGTGCCTGTCAACATTTTACAGTTTGTTGTGTTTTACATACCATATCATGACATATTGGTTTTTGTATGCTAAAACTGGTGAATTGGAACTAATAATCTCTTGAGGTTCTGTTTTGTGTAAAGGTGCCATATTATGTTCATCATGCTATTGTGTTCAAGTTTGCTCAAACTTTTGCCTGGCTATGCATTTAATTTATGTGTACAAAGTGTGTGGATAGGCTGTTATGTTCAGAAAAGAGAGAAGCATGAAACACATCCTCAATATTTGCTTGTGTATAAAGTAACATTATTCTGCCTTGTAATAGCAGACTGCCCATGTGTTGATGTTTTTTTGTAGTTTGTCTCTAAATATAAAAGTCTGTTGAGGATTCATTTTTAGGGTATCGTATTCATGTGCTTTCTCATACATACAAACCATGCCATGCTTGGTCTGAATTAATTGAACATGTTGATAACTCTTTGAACCCAGGCCTGGACTTTGTTAAGCCTCCAAGACTTGTGTGCTCAGATTCCCATGTCTCATTTGTTTTTTTGTTCTGTCATGATCATGCTTGTATGTGATATCAATGTCATTACCCTGATTCTTAGAATGGTATGGACTACTATCTTTGTTCCAATTCTTGTCATGAATAACAACACGTAATATGGTTACTTGCTTGATCAATTTTCCTCAATTTCCCTTTGCTACATCAGTATCATCACTTGCCATGATTTGAAGCCCTTATGTCTATTTGCTACAAGTAACTTTGGACCACTTGCTCTGTTTGATTTTGCATATAACTACATGGGTTTCTTTTGACATTTTATTCTGAATAATCACATGCTTACATCCTTTGTCCTGCTATATTCATGATTGCTGCCATCTTAATTGTTTGCTTTCTTACACCTTGGTCAACTAATCATATGGAATGCATGTAAGTTAGTCCTAAAATAACTTTGTCTTTTTCTTCAGCATGCCAAGTCTTGATTATGTATGTGAGCCATATGAGAATCAGTTTGATGTTGCACTGTTTTGTTCCCTAGTTCACATAAATGTTTGTTTCGTGCATCCAAATCAGTCTCTAAGTGTATTCAAATGCATGTCTTTGAACATGAGCTGCATCTCTGTACACTGCTAGTTTTTGACAATATGATGTTTGCACATCCCAAAATGTTGAATATGTTTTGATGTCACAACTGATATTATCATGAGTTCTCAACAAAATGCACCTTCCACTTGAGCGTGTTTGCCTTTGATTCCGATTCATGAAGCACTACTGACAGTTTATGGTGGAGGACAAGATTCATTACATTTTATTCATTTAAGTTTGTTTGAATTGATGTTGATTTGAATTGGTGAAATTTTGTTTGTCTTGTCATTATGTTTGGACCATTGTAATATGTTGGCTGCATAGTTTGCCAAGGACAGCACTGCATAAATTGAATTTGCTTGGGTAGAACAAGCCTTGACCCTTGGGTCTGGTGAGGCAAGGGTTTGGTTTTCTTCTTTGAGCGCAAGGGCTAAGTATTTGTGGGGTGGGAACATACACTGGATGTATGGCCTCCCCAGTGGTAAGAACACACGCGCATTTACTACCAGGACAGGGGTTTGAATCCCCCTCGCCCCAGTCCTTTTATTTTATTTTCTGAAACCAATCTTGTTTCATATATATTGCATCGATACTATAACTTGTCAAGGCGCGTGTGTTGGTTGAGTTGGTAGGAGTTTTGGACTGCATCCACATGTCACGGGTTCAGCACCCATGAGAGCCCTTTCCCCATTATTTTTATCACATGTTCACTATGCATTTTATGGTTATGCTATGATTTTCAAAAAATTCATAACTTGATCATTTTTTCTCTTTTTTGCCCATTCTTTTTGCAAGTTACTCCTTAACATGTCTACTTTTTTAGTATAAAAAGAAATTGGTGGAAACATTTGTTTTTGAGGTGTTTATTAGTGTTTGGAATAGAATACTTTTAGGGTTTTTCTATTGAACATCTTGGTTCCTCTTAATTCTTTCAATATGTCATTTTGTTCATCTTGTTCAAGTAATGCCTAATGTATATGTTTCTAACCTTGTATGACATTGTGAGCTTTGTTTCACTTTTGAAACTTTGATGTTTAATGTTGCATTTTCATGTAAATATCCATGTAAACTGCTTGTTTCATAAAATTGTTGTTCTCCCTATTCCAAAGGAAAGTCCTCCTCAGTTGACTCATAAGTCAATAAAGAAATCATCCCACCTTGGCCTCATAAGAGCCTCTCCCTTTTCTTGGCCTCATAAGAGCCATTGAATCATAACTAGAAGTAGGATAGAGTTTCTAAACTCTATGTGGTACTTACCATGTTGAGTATCCACTTTTACCCATCATAACTTAGACTTAGAGAGTTTCTTCAAACTCTAAAATGAGCTCACACTCATTTCCCCTCGGAACTTTGGCCATAGTCAATGGTTCCTCTTTCACCCTTAGTTAGGTGAACTACGATTGCTCTGATTCTTTAGTCAGATACGTAGGCACAAGATGCGACGTCTTGACGAGCAAACTTAGTGTACATACCCTTAGGTCTTCACCTTAGCATATATTTCTTAGCAAGCAAACATAACATAACACAAACTAACAAGAGGTTCCTGTAGAATACTACAGATATTAAGGGTGCTAATACCTTCCCTTAGTATAACCAACCCCCGAACCTAGATCTCCCCCCTTTAGGTTTTCTCTATCTTGAACCTTTCCTTTGGATAAATCAAAGTCGGTGGTAAATTCAAAGAAATGTGATGCAAGTTAATTAATAGCTTGTTATCTGATTCTCACCGAAACACTGTAACACCCCCAATCTATACCCCGAGGAATTAAAGCGATAACAAATAAATCAAAGTATGATTAAAACATTCATGGCATAGACGGAGGCGTCACATCAATTGAAACAAAATACAACAACCAGCTCATATAGATATGCAACAATTAGGTAGCAACGTAAATATAGGAACTCAGTTCCTAACACCCAGAATTCAGATACAGAATAAAAGCGAAAAACCTACAACTGAAATCTTATATATATAACATAAAAGTTTGTCTGTCATATACAGAGTCATACATGTACAATCCAAAGAACATATGTACATATACAAATAATCACATAACGATCTCCCTCGACTACCCGGTGCTACATATCAGAGTCGACCGACAAAAGAATGAAGACATAATCTTCACAAAAAGACCTCCAGCATCTAATCTGCAATGCCTCATAGAGCATTCAAAACAGCAGAAGGGTGAGAAACACAATTATAATATAATTGCATACAATTATATAATAACACAAAAATACACATGTAAAATATTCTCACCATAACTTACACCAGAATTCAAAAACAAAACAACATAATTTATATCTCATACATCCATCACAAAGACATATAAATCATGCTCAATGCATTTATCACCCACACACATATATATATATATATATATATATATATATATATATATATATCAACTCATCCATTCCATTCACAATTCCACACATAATCAATCCATTCATGATATATGCAAATGCGCAGAGACCGACACAACGACTCTATGCAATGCAATACGGTACCGTTCCATCCATCATTCTCATCATTAATTCACTCAGGAATTATTGGAATCATCGCTTGTTACTTAGTGTAACTCCCCGTCGGGCAAACGATGTTCCCCGTCGCTTTAGGTCCTCTTGGTATAAGGCTCACGACGTTTATGGATCGCTTTAGGTCCTCTTTGTATAAGGCTCACGATCCGATCGCTTTAGGTCCTCTTTGTATAAGGCTCACGATCCGATCGCTTTAGGTCCTCTTTGTATAAGGCTCACGATCGTCTATAACGTCGCTTTAGGTCCTCTCGGTATAAGGCTCACGACCGTTATAGCAGATTCCCTATGGAATCATTTCGTCGCTCACACCCACTAGGGCACACGACATCACAAGAATGCATTATCATGATGCTTGGCATACAATGACTCATGACAATCAAATGCATACATATATACACCCATAATCATGCATATACAATCAAACACGACACAATGCATTTATTTGCCATAAGGCCACAAATCATCATCACAAAATTTCATCACATGCATTCACGTCATATAACAGCACACAAGTCATACGCTATATATATATATATATATATATATATATATATATATATATATATATATATATATATATAAAGCATATTGCATGATAACACAACAATCACATACAGTTAAGATGGTAAAAGTCGACAAAAGGACACATTCCCAAATTCCTGACATAATTAAATCGGCCACCAATCTCAAAACCATTTTTATAAGAAAGAATATTTCACAAGCTTTCTAATGGTACCAAGAACGCCTCGATCCGAGTTACGGATCAAAAGTTACGGCATCGGACGCAAAATCGGGAAAATTCTGCACCCTCTCTGGTCATACGCGTAATGCTCAGCTCGCTCGCCCATCCATACGCATATTGTCCAAATTGCTACGCGTATGGGCAAATACTGAATTCTCCCCTAAAAATTCCACTAAAAACCTAGTACGCGTATTGCCTCCCTAGTTACGCGTAATGCCTTGCCAAGTACGCGTACCATTATGCATTCCAGCAGAGGGCCGTGTAAAATGGGTTCCATACGCGTAATTCCCTCAATTTCCCCTAGCCATACGCGTATTGCCCAACCCAATACGTGTATTGCCATGCCTGTTACGCGTATGGGCAGCGAAACCCAGAATTTTTCCTGCAGAATTTCTGCTGCAAAATTCAACCAAATTCACTCCCAAATCTCATCTAAACAACAACCAATTACCAATTGAATGCACAACAACATATATCTAACATGGATCAACAATAAGGAACCGTAAAACATGATTTCCGACACAAATTGTATCAAATTCTAACAATCTCAACATGGTAATGGTTTTAGTTCTATATTCAATTTCAACCCAACAACCAACAAATACATACATACATAATCATACACAAGCATAGAATAATCGAGTTTCGCACCCTTACCCGATTAATCGTGTTTTGAAATGTCGGTTGATTCGATTCCTTAAACCCCAAGTTTTCCTCTTTTTTCTTCTTTCCTTTTCTCTTTTCCTTCTTTCTCTTTTCCTTCTTCTCTTTTCCTTCTTTCTCTTTTCCTTCCTTACTATTTTCTCTCTTTTTTTCTCTTTTTAAGTTTCTAACTTAAGAAAAATAAGTAAAATGACCAAAATACCCCTACACTCAAATATCTCGCAAACGCTCCCAAAACGCGATAAAACATAATAACGATGAAAAATAATATATTGCCAAATAAAAGTCTAAAATAAAATAATATAAAAACAAAAATAATTAAATCGACTCGATTAAATAACTCTAACAAAAACTGGGGCGTTACAACTCTCCCCCACTTAGACATTTTCGTCCTCGAAAATATACTGATACGAACAACCCCGAATACGACTCTCGCACCCGACTAACAAACTATCATGCCAACAGAAGGGACACCACGAATAACACAAACTGACAAACCACCTCGCTAACAACGACCACAACAACGACACGACAATGACGACGACTACAACGACAAGATGCAAAGTCTATACAATGCACTTGATGACCAACTCACAACTCAAAGAAAACCATGTTACCAACACCCAGGTAACACTCCCCTAATCTCCCACACAGGAATTAGCTACTCGCACTCGAACCATCACGATGGAAACGAGGCAACCACACAAAAAAGAACATAAAGTTCCACAACCCAACATCGTTTCAACAACCTCTAGATAACCATAATCCAACATCCTTGTCACACAACACTATAACAACAATGCTACGATTCACCAACCGAACATACAACCAAAACATCCATCTACATAGTAGCCCATGAATAATATTTAAACCTTTCACCTAACACTTCCATTCTGAAACGTCCAATGGTCTCAACATTCCTACATGTTTAGAATGTTCAACCTATGAAGTCTTACAAGTCACACACGCCTATACGAAATGTGCCACATCACGCTTTCGATGCGCACTCTGATTACTCGCAACAATCAAATCCACCAATCCCACGTCCAAAGTCTAACTCATTCTCATATTCACCAAAAATCACTGTCCCCTTTTTAATATACCCAACTTCACACTCTACTGTGTTATCTCACACACCAGACACAAGTCTCTGAACTGCTCAAATAATTTTAATTCTCTGACCATCAAAACAGACATGCATAAAAGCTTTCAACTTAACTCATCAGGCACAACATTAGCTTTTCCCGATGATAATCCAAGCCAAATTCATAACTCGTCACGAATTCTAACCATCCCCGTTGTCTCACACTCTATTCCTTCAGACCAAACAAGTACTATAAACTCTTGTGATTACTAAACACTTCGAACCTAGAACCATAAAGATAATACCTCCAAATATTCCAACACAATACAACCACAACCAATCCCAAATCCGGAATAGTATAGGTCCTTTTATGAATCCTCAATCATAGTAAAGCATAAGCCATGACTTTACTCTCGTGCATTAACACACTGACTAAACTCGTCATAGACACATCACAATACCTCACAAACGGTTCATCAGAATCACGCAGTATCAAAACTGGAGCCGTAGACAACTTCTACTTTAGCTCTCTGAAACTTTCCTTACAACGAACATCCACAACAAACGACTTACCTTTTGCAAGTCAATCGAAGTAACGAAAACGCTAACTTGGAAAAGCCTTCCATCACCTCCGGTAATAACCAACTAAAGTCCAAAAAGATTCTAATCTCCTTAACCAACTTCGGAGCCTCTCATCGTAGAACTGTATCTACTTCCGATGGATCCATAACCATACTCTCATCTGAAATAACATATCCAAGAAAACTAACCTTTTTCAACCCAAATTCTCACTTGAATAACTTAGCATAACACTTCGTCTCTTTTCAACACTTGTAATTCAAATCTCAAACACTCTACCTATTCTTCCTCTGAGTTTATAACAGATCCAAATATCCTCAATCAAACCCATTACGAACTTATCCAAATAAATATGGAAGATATGATTCCTCTACTCCACAAACATTACAGACGCATTACTAACACCAAATAACATCACTGTACGTTGTAATGCCCAACCAAATTCCAAAAGATATAAATTCTTAAAGCTTTTGCAAAAAAAATCCCTGGGTAACTGGTTACTCACATACAAGCTTAACAGAGTAAATAATAGCCTATCCCGATGATAAAATACATAACCAGTCACATTAAATCGATCAAAGCCTCAACTCACACAATTCACCACTCCTATCAAACATTCCAAACAATTGCAATTTCACTCATACTCAGCCAAACCATTCCAGTCATCTGTTTATGAAAGTGGACACTTGTTGTCCATCGTTACCTTATTCAACTGTCAGTAATCCATACATAATTTCTTCTCTGGACAGTCCAAATTCCATAAATCCCAACACGTAGCAACAACCAACCCAAAAAGAACTCTTAAATATTACATCCACCCCTAGGGTTTTCTCAAGATTTCCATTAATGCCCTAAAACTTTTAAAAACTCCAAAACTCACCAAAACTCTAAGTTTTACTTTCCATAGTCTCAATACGCTTACACACATCATGCTTGTTATTCTGTTCAATCATCCTTCCTTTTTGCTGCTAACAAAGTTGGAGCTCTCTAAGATGACACACTTGGTCTCACAAATCCCTTTTCCAGTAAATCTTCTCACTGTTTTTTCAGTCCGGGTACTTCTAATGTTAACATCCAATATTCCATCCGAAAACATATCTGGAAATCACGCACAACTGGCAGCCCTTCAATGTGGCCTTTCTGCCAATTTCTAGAAAACTATCATCACAAACATAACAAACATCTTAATCTCATCCCCTAAGAGTTTTCTACTTCCTTAGCAGATATAAACCTCAACTATTCACCTTCGTCCAATTTGAGTTCACACTCTACTCTCAGAGAACAACCATTAACGATACCTAATCGTTCCCTCTCAACGACTTCCCAACTGAACCAACATACCAAAGCCTCTAATCCGTCTCATCTTCCGATATAAGAATCTTTATCGACTCATCAAAGTAATCCGCAATCATTTCCTTAATTCCAAACAATTCATTGCACACACTATCAAAGTCGGAAAGACACGTCTATTCCATCCAACATAATTTTGTCTACTATCAACAAGAGATTAAGGGTGATCAGTTCCTTAATCTGTCAGTAGACATCCGACAATCATGATGGGGCATAAACCGTCTTTACCAAACTATAATAGCATTTCTTGTGTCTTGTGCACACAACTACCTAAAGCACAAATCCTTAGTCAACATAAACCTTACCTCCGCATTCCCTCTGCAATCGGGAACAACACTGTCCAAATAACACTTACAATCTTGCAACCAACGCTCCACAACTGAAGCAACTTGGAGAAGCACCAGCCTCTCCCCCACTTATCTCATTCTCACACCTGAAGACAAAGGATTAGAAAAACCAGAAAGTACTGACAGTGTTTCACACACATATCACATACTAAGGGACAAACAACATCGACAGTATTCAACTGTCACACCAACTGACTCAACAACTTGGCCGGATGTACCGACATGCTCTGATACCATTTAATGTAACACCCCCAATCTATACCCTGAGGAATTAAAGCGATAACAAATAAATTAGAGTATGGTTAAAACATTCATGGCATAGACGGAGGCGTCACATCAATTAAAACAAAATACAACAACCTGCTCATATAGATATGCAACAATTAGGTAGCAACGTAAACAGAGGAACTCAGTTCCTAACACCCAGAATTCAGATACAGAATAAAAGCGGAAAATCTGTAACTGAAATCTTATATATATATATATATATATATATATATATAACATAAAAGTTTGTTTGTCATATATAGAGTCATACATGTACAATCCAAAGAACATATATACATATACAAATAATCACATAACGATCTCCCCCGACTACCCGGTGCTACATATCAGAGCCGACCAACAAAAGAATGAAGACATAATCTTCACAAAAAGACCTCCAGCATCTAATCTGCAATGCCTCATAGAGCATTCAAAATAGCAGAAGGGTGAGAAACACAATTATAATATAATTGCATACAATTATATAATAACACAAAAATACACATGTAAAATATTCTCACCACAACTTACACCAGAATTCAAAAACAAAACAACACAATTCATATCTCATACATCCATCACAAAGACATATCAATCATGCTCAATGCATTTATCACTGATGCGTCCGCAAGCGCACGGATTTATCGAAGTAATATAAAAGATTGTCGAACCACAGAGACTAATATCAACCTATCGTTATCTATCGTCGCTTTGTAAAGCTAAGGCTAATGATATTTGGAAAAAGGGAAACTAGAACTAAAACTAAAATAGAACTAAGGAGAATATAATAAAAGAACGAGGCCGGGATATGGTTTCCGCGCTCCTAAGGACTCGTAAAATGAGGTGCTAATTATGACTATACTCCTATTCCGTAGAATATACCAACTCAAAGACTCTGTCTCACGCTCTCGCGATCTTAACTAAAATCATACTTCCTAATCCCAAGATTTTGCTCTCGCTCGCCCGGTAACTAGGAAACACTCTTTGAAAGCCAGCAGTATCCTAACCAACATCTAAAGCACTCTCGCTGTATTTAGATATGATGTCTAACTTCTACTATCCGGTTCACTCCTCACGCTCTCGCGGATCTCGGCTTAAACCTTAATATGCTTCTCACTCTCATGACAAAGCAATGTTAAATAATCTCTCACTCCCGTAACAAGGCTACTTAAATTACGATTAGAAGTTAAAACCAAAATAGACTTTTAATCATAAATTTGTACCTATTATTTTCTACCGAGTCCCGTCGGTAACGACGGTCCTCATACGCCGGACTCAAGATAATTTAGCAAGACATAGAATTTAAAACCGAAAAACATAAACATAAACATAAACGGAAATAAAGTAAAGCAAACATGGTAATAAAATAATAGAATTCTAATATTAATTGCAAATGTCGAAACCTGATACAAAAGCTATTCTTCAAGCAACCCCCTCCACAAATGTCGGCAGGATTGAAGCTTTCGGAATTGCGAAATATCGAGTTCTGAGTTTGTAAACAAATAAAACTAAGCTACTGTAACAGTTCCCTAATGTTGGAAACTACTACTTGCAGGGTAATGGAATTGAAAATAAAGGAAACAAAGAAAACAACGAAAAACAAAAACAGAAGCTGAGGTTTAATTTTGGCAGAGCTTCGGTACGGCAATAACCGCCCAAAGCACCCCCCTCTTCTCTTCGTATGTTGACATATTTATAGAGGAGGAGCTTGTAACAGTTGATCTTTGTTCGTGGGCTTTTTGCTGAGAAAGTACCGGAGACTGGGATTGAGTCGTGTGAGAGAATTTAGGAGTCGTTAAAGACTTCTTCTTTTATGGCCACGTCTCTTCTGTTTCTTCATAATATGTGTGTTGTGTGTTACGGTCGTGAGGATATGGTGACGATCACTAATATGCTTTCAGCGTGTTACGGTCGTAACACATTGCTTACGGTCGTTAGACATGAAATAGCGCGTTACGGTCGTGAATGTGGTGTGACGATCGTAAAACTCCCTTGAGCGCGTTACGGTCGTAAGGCATATGGTGACGACCGTCACTGTTACAAAATCTCAGATTTTGACAGTGTCTTTTCTTCTCATTTTCTGTCAATTTTTCTTCACTTCTTCTTTTTTTACTATTTTGACTTGAGATGTATTGCACCTGCAAAAAGGCATAAAAACTCGGAATAATCGGGGATTAGTTGAGTCAATGCACGATAAAAATGTACTAAAAACCTAGTAATTATACGATATGATTTCTCGTCATCAATCACCCACATATATATATATATATATATATATATATCAACTCATCCATTCCATTCACAATTCCATACATAATCAATCCATTCATGATATATGCAAATGCACAGAGACCGACACAACGACTCTATGCAATGCAATGCGGTACCGTTCCATCCATCATTCTCATCATTAATTCACTCAGGAATTATTGGAATCATCGCTTGTTACTTAGTGTAACTCCCCGTCGGGCAAACGATGTTCCCCGTCGCTTTAGGTCTTCTAGGTATAAGGCTCACAACGTTTATGGATCGCTTTAGGTCCTCTTTGTATAAGGCTCACGATCCGATCGCTTTAGGTCCTCTTTGTATAAGGCTCACGATCGTCTATAACGTCGCTTTAGGTCCTCTCGGTATAAGGCTCACGACCATTATAGCAGATTCCCTCTGGAATCGTTTCGTCGTTCACACCCACTAGGGCACACAACATCATAAGAATGCATATCATGATGCTTGACATACAATGACTCATGACAATCAAATGCATACATATATACACCCATAATCATGCATATACAATCAAACACCACACAATGCATTTATTTTCCATAAGGCCACAAACCATCATCACAACATTTCATCACATGCATTCACATCATATAACAGCACACAAGTCATACGCTATATATATATAAAGCATATTGCATGATAACACAACAATCCCATACAGTTAAGATGGTAAAAGTCGACAAAACGACACATTCCCAAATTCCCGACATAATTAAATCGGCCACCAATCTCAAAACCATTTTTATAAGAAAGAACATTTCACAAGCTTTCTAACGGTACCAAGAACGCCTCGATCCGAGTTACGGATCAAAAGTTACGGCATCGGACGCAAAATCGGGAAAATTCTGCACCCTCTCTGGTCATACGCGTATTGCCTTAGGCCATACGCGTAATGCCCAGCTCGTTCGCCCATCCATACGTGTATTGACCAAACTGCTACACGTATGGGCAGAGACTGAATTCTCCCCAAAAATTCCACTAAAAACCTAGTACGTGTATTGCCTCCCTAGTTACGCGTAATGCCTTGCCAAGTACGCGTACCATTACGCATTCTAGCAGAGGGCCGTGTAAAATGGGTTCCATACGCGTAACGCCCTCAATTCCCCTAGCCATACGCCTATTGCCCAACCCAATACGCGTATTGCCATGCCTGTTACGCGTATGGGCAGCGAAACCCAGAATTTTTCTTGCAGAATTTATGTTGCGAAATTCAACCAAATTCACTCCCAAATCTCATCAAAACAACAGCCAATTACCAATTGAATGCACAACAACATATATCTAACATGTATCAACAACCATCTATATTCAATTTCAACCCAACAACCAACAAATACATACATACATAATCATACACAAGCATAGAATAATCGAGTTTCGCACCCTTACCCGATTAATCGTGTTTTGAAATGTCGGTTGATTCGATTCCTTAAACCCCAAGTTTTCCTCTTTTTTCTTCTTTCCTTTTCTCTTTTCCTTCTTTCTCTTTTCCTTCTTCTCTTTTCCTTCTTTCTCTTTTCCTTCTTTCTCTTTTCCTTCCTTACTATTTTCTCTCTTTTTTTCTCTTTTTAAACTTCTAACTTAAGAAAAATAAGTAAAATGACCAAAATATCCCTACACTCAAATATCTCGCAAACGCTCCCAAAATGCGATAAAACATAATAACGATGAAAAATAATATATTGCCAAATAAAAGTCTAAAATAAAATAATATAAAAACAAAAATAATTAAATCGACTCGATTAAATAACTCTAAAAAAAACGGGGGCGTTACAAACACCACTGCCCAAGACTTTCTTGCTCAACCAATGACTGATTAATACTTCAATTCTCTAGCACGTAGCAGGAGAGTTACTTGGCTCAAGCTCACAACAAGGGACTTTGATGCTCAAGCACATAGTAAGAGACTTTATATAAACTAATAAACAACATGTTTAGTAGAATACATAACAAGGTGCACTTGATACATAATCATAGGTTTCATACGCCAAATTTTGACCACTAAGATTTCCCATCACTGTGAAAATCATCATCACAATATGAATGAACTTTCATATTCATTAGTCTCCCCAAAGATGGGTGAGCATCCACTACAATCAAACTTAGGGTTTCAAGCCCCCTCAGAGCTCTTAGACAAAGGATCAATCAAGGAATGACATGATCTTCAACTTGTCTAAACCTCTCAAACATCCACAATGGATCAAGAGGACTCCCACATCAAGAATCAAGCACAAGGTTGCAACATTCCAAGTGGATCAAGCCTCAAGATCGCCAGTGTCACCAAATTAGGGTTTTGGTCGACTAGGGCCTCCAGATGGAATTTTTTCCTCTGGGCATGAGCCAATGCTTCAAAGCATAACCCAAAATACTCTAAGGGACCTCATAAACCCAATCATCAAGTCAATTTAGCCTTAGGGGATGCATTCATAAAAAATCAGGAATTATGGTTTCTTGACCTAATTCACCCCTAAGTTGACTTTTGGGACAAAACATGAGCCAAGACCTCAAGACATGATTTGAGGGACCCTAATACACTATATTGATCCATTTGCAACAATGGATTGATCCAAGAAGCTTGATTCACAAGTTTCAAGTTCATCAGAACCACAATTAGGGTTTCGCGGAAAAAGTCAACTGTGCCTTTGACTTTTGACCAGGACATGCTCCCAAACCTTGGGACATGATTCAATACACCCTATAGCACCTATGAAATCAATCCATCAAGTTTGATTTAGGTCAAGGACTTGATTTCATAGAGGCTCGCACAGTTTGGAATTCATCTGATAAAAAGTCAATTGTGCCCAAAAGTCAAAGTTTGACTTTTTGATTTTTTGATCAATTATGGTTCCCTAACCCTAAAATGATGATAATGTGTGATTGGAATCA
Source organism: Lathyrus tuberosus (assembly GCA_022829125.1). NCBI lineage: Eukaryota > Viridiplantae > Streptophyta > Magnoliopsida > Fabales > Fabaceae > Lathyrus > Lathyrus tuberosus. The sequence continues at coordinate 1,646,175 of JALAZF010000280.1, forward strand.
TCATTCATCAAGAAAAATCAAGAAAAGTGGGATAACTTGTAAAAGGGGTAACCATAAAAAACTTAGAAATTTTCTAAGTTATGGAACAAAGTGGCTAGGGTACCAACTTCCAAGGATCATAACTTGTGATTCAAGCAACCATTTTGGCTGATCCAAAGATGGATTTATAGCTCTCATGTCATACTTTAAAAGTGTCAACTACACCTCATTCCAATTCTTCATGGATTTTTAGTTATGGAGTGACCAAAATGACAAAAACATGAAAATGCCACTTTTTCCAACACTTAGTGAAATTTTCACTAAGTCAGAATTTGTTTCACTTTTTTCAAAATGTAAGGGATTTTTTAACTTAGATCCAAAAAGTGTCAAGACAAACTATGATCACACATATGTTGTATCATATGAGAGCTTTCCAAAATGGCCAAGAACTCCATCAAATCCCATTTGAGCTAAGAGTTAGGACAATGGCAATATGCCTTGCTGCAACTGTCATGGCAAGTCAGATTTGTACATTTTGCTCGGTTTGATCAAATTGTGCAAATGACAAACAAGTTTATCCATCTGAACACCTCAGGGGGAGAACAAGGAGGAACAAACACTGATCCATAAGCCTCCCAAGTCTTTGGAACCAAAAGTAGCATGCCAAACCTAAAAATGTCTAAAAGGGGGACAAGACTCCAATTTTGTTTTGGAGCATTCAATGGATGCACCAGGGTGGCATGAACTGAGCCTTTTCCAATTGAATGAGTCAAGGATGATCTCTGAACTAGGGAACCAAAGGCCTGTGCTCTAACCTCTAGTCAATGGCTAGAGGAGACTTAAGATTCCAAAGTGATGCAATTGGACAATGAGCTACTGCAGTTGCCATTCACTATTGCTTGCAAAACAAACTTGCTCTACTATAAATAGAGCTCATTTGTGCTCAGTTTAAGTACACCAAAGGCCTACAACACTTGCCTTTCTCAAAATCATCTTCTCACTCTCAAAAATGCCTTTCTTAGCAAGTCACTATCGAATTTTTCAGTAGAGAGCAATTCCACTCAAACCAATTGCTCTAACACCTCATAAACATCATATGTGAGCTGATCAAACACTAAACACACAACTGTAACACTGATTTCTCATAATCACCAGCCAGTTGCTCATGTTTTCAACCAAGTTACAGTTGAGATGCCATGAAGTGATCCAGCCATTTCCAATCAAGTCCAAGCATTCAAACACACTCCATATGGTGTAGGGAAGCTGTTCAGATCATCACAACTCATCTGTAACACCTCCAACTCAAAAATCACATTGCTCTTGCTGTCACGACCTTCAAGTAAGCCTAAACTTGGTCATCTCTTAATCTATGCATATTTCCTCACATAATACTTTTGCCAAATGTTCATAATCATGCATAGAATGTTTCCCCTCAATTAATTGCTTTGTTTGAATCGTGTATCAAAATTCTCAGCCTTCATGCAAATTTTAGGGTTCTTGAGGTTTTGTCTTGATTTCTTATTTCATGCTTAAAATAAATGAAATTAAAGACCATAGACATGATCGTGATGTGAAAATGAGCAGATTGATATGTGGATTGTGTGATTTCATCAAGTATTCAGTGAGATTGGATAGAAAATGCAAATCTGAGCAAAACCCCCTTCGCGCGTGTTCTTGGCCCGTGTTCTTGGCGCCTTTTTCACAAATTTGAATATTTGAATTTTGTGATTTTATTTAATTGATTCAAAAATTAATTTCTCTCTGAATTTTAATGATTTGAGTTTATTCTTTTTTTAATAATTCACAAAAATGTTAAAATATTTTATTTTTCCAAAAATTACCAAAAATATTATTTATTTCATATACTTGATATTTTTGCAAAGAATTAATCTTTTATTTGTTTTTTAACATTTAAAATATTTTTTCCTCCTTGATTTTCCAAATTTAATTGGTTTCCAATCATTTTGTGGATATAAACATGATTTTTGAAACATTGATCCAAGATCACCACTCATTTTTCACATGGTTTCAACACTTTTTATTAATTTTTTAACAAAATTAATTCCTTTTCTAAACAAAATTAGGGTTTTGATTAATTCAACCCTTATCAATCATTTTCAAACACTCATGGGCTTCTAATAGAGTGTAAGACCCAATCCCCTTTTAACCAAAACAATTTTGGGACTCAGATATTGTATAAGTCCCTCTGCGTTAAAAGAAAAATCTCGGCGCAATCGCCAGTTCAAAAATCAAAACATCTGGGCCTACCCTCGTGTTATAGGCCCCATTTCTTTTCTTTAAATTTCTTTGGGCCTCTAATAGAGTGTAAGACCCAACCCCTTTGTAAATAATACCTTTGGGCCTCACACATTGTATAAGTCCCTCTGTATAGTTTCAAGCGTTCGCGATCGTCGCCTTTTTAACAAAATCTACTGGGCTTCTCCTTGAGTTATAAGACCCATATTTGTTCATTTTAAAACTCTTTGGGCCTCTAATAGAGTGTAAGACCCAACCCCTTTTTGAAACCAAAATGATTTGGGCCTCAGATGTTGTATAAGACCCACTGTGTTTTCAAAAACCTCGGCGCGATCGCCGTTTTCAAACAAATAACCCTGGGCTTCTCCTTGAGTTGTAAGTCTCACCTCTTGAATAAAAATAAATCATTGGGACTCTAATAGAGTATAAGGCCCAACTCCCTTTGTACAGAAAACCTTTTTTGGGCCTCAGTCACTTGTATAAGTCCCTGTACAAATTCAAAACAACAGTACAATCATCGTTAAAACCTGGGCCTCTCCTTGTGTTGTAAGCCCCAACAATCTTTTCAAAGCACTTTCTCCTTTGATTTTGAATTCAAATATATGTTGTTATCAAAACTTTCTTTGTTGAACAACTAACGAAACAACATGGAAGCTCTACAACGGGTAAGTGTTTATCCGCTTTCATTTACCGCTTTCATATGTATATAACTGTGTTGTCGGGCTGTTTCACTGTAAGTCTTCTTTCACATACTTTTATATACTTGTCACATATCCACTGTGTAATACTAGTATAGTTATTTAGAGTTTACCTCGGCAACTACATCTAGAACTAGGTAAAGCCCTGTTGTTCACTCTTTAAATACAAACAAAACTAGATCCGCATAGGATTTTCGGATACAGTCTTCCCTTCTCTTGGGGTTAAACAATATGGAACAAAGAGAAAGGCAGTATTCTCGGTGAACCTTTTCTCAGACTGTCACCCTTAGAAATTGTCAAAGAAACTCTAACTCCCCAGAGATGATCTTTTCTCCATGAATGGCATCTCTTGAGTTTCTTCCAAATTCTCGAACTTTCCTGGAATGATCTCTTCTCTGTGAATTGCATTTCTTGAACTTCTCTTGGTTTGGGGACCCACAGGCTTCCTAAAAGCATCCCCGTCTCCTCTTGGGCGTTGTACAAGGACCCTTCGGCTTCTTAGAAGTTCTCATGCCTTCTCTTGGGCTTAATACAAGGACCCTAACGACCTCTTAAAGGTATAAGACAGAACTTAGTCATCCTTTGCTAGAGCAGTCTTTCCCGCGTCAAAACTCTGGCCATTTTAGGGTTGATACTCATCCCTTAATGCCCGTGCCTCCTCTTGGGCATTGTACAAAAGATAAAACTCTAGACTTGGACGGTCTAAAACTCTTGAGTCTCAAAGACATTCTCAAGTTCCTTTCAAACATAGGAAAAAACACCGATCACTCTGGATCAATCTCCAGCAGAAACCCGGTGTCTCTCATGAGAGTTCCCCACACTTGGACCCGCTTCAGGATCTCAATAATCCTCAGCAGTAAGTCAGCCTCCTCTTGGGCTTTGTACAAATGATTCTCCCTAGTGGAGCTAACCTTTTCAGACTCTCTTGTTGAGTCAACCACTTTTAGCCTCCGTCTTGGGCTTTGTACAAGACTTATAAAACACTCTCTTGTTGAATATAAAAGACTCTCTTGTTGAGTCAATCTCCTTTTAGCCTCAATCTCGGGCTTCGTACGAGACAACAAATCACTCTCTTGTTGAGTATAAAAGACTCTCTTATTGAGTCAGTCAACCTTCAGACTCTCTTGTTGAGTCAATCACCTGTTCAAGACTCTCTTGTTGAGTCAACCTTTTTTTTTAGCCTCTATCTTGGGCTTTATACAGGACAGATAAAAATACTCTCTTGTTGAGTTAAACCATTTCAGCCTCCATCTTGGGCTTTATACAAGATACATTCTCCCCAACGGAGTCAAAATCCCTTTTAGCCTCCATCTTGGGCTTTGTACAAGACAGAAAGAACCTTTTCCCCGAAAAAGTCAAACTTCTAGCCTTCTCTTAGGCTTTGAATAAAGAAATCCCCGGTTGAGTCAATCAACCTTTTAGCATCAAATTTGTGCTTTGCTCACAGCACACAAACATCAACAATTCCTCTTTAGAGATGACAAATTCCCTTTTAGTCAAAACCCTTTAGCTTCTCATCTTGGGCTTTGAACAAGATACAAATCACCTTTAGCTTCAATCTTGGACTTTGAAAAAGACACCAAAACATCTCTTTTCTCCCATAGAATAGGAGGAACTATGATCGCTCTGATTTCCCTGTTTAGTTAAACGGGAATACGTAGGCATAAGATTGCAAAATCTTAGCGAGCATACTAATCAAAAACTCAAAATTCAGTACCTTCACACATCCATCAAAAACATCAGACCTAGTACCAAAATTCTCCTATACAGTCACGACACTCCGTTCTTAAACGAAATAACCTAAAGACAGAGCCCCCTTTTGATAGCATCTATAAACCAACAGTTTTGATTGTTTAACCTCGGTATGCAAGCAAGGTTAATTGGAGACATCTATTTCCCATCCTTAATCATCTTCACAGGATAAAAAATGAATCGAACTGTAGTACCAAAGCAATAGTGATTCAAAACCACAAAAATTGCGCTACAATAGGTACAGGGTAAATAACCATAACAAAGATCACAACACTTAAGATTTCTAAGATATTCAATATTTAAGAATCTTAAGGATTTGTACAATTTACAACATATAACAGAAAATTTTCATACTCGATTGTGTTGCCATTGTTGATCTTGTTATTCTTCCATTCGGATAGAAGTGTGAAACGCTTCTTTCTTCTTGCCTATCCATCTTTGTTTTCCTTGTTCCTTGTTGATTCTAGATTGACTCTTCAACTACTTATATAGCAGTTGTAGAATGATATCTATTGGAAGAGATAACTTGTACGAGTGTCTTTGTTACTCCGTAGTACAAGAGACGTTGAAGATAGATACACCAAAAGATCTTAATCCATTGTGTAACTCTTTTAACCATAGCGTCTTCTTTGTGATCTTTTACTATAGATCCGTTGAGAATAGATATTCGTAAAGCATGTCAACTCTTCTTGATCCATGTGAACACAGACTCTAGGTGACAAACTGAATTGACATTGTAGCTTGCTTTCTGCAGTACGGATAACTTAGCTTAGTCCGTGGTTCTGAATGATCACCAAAAGCTGATACATTCACTAAGTTTAGAGATAATATGTTGCTCTTCTGATGTTGATACATTCATCCTCAGAGTTTATACAAACCTATATCATCAGACTTCACTTAATAATGTGCATCTGTTCTGAACCACCAGAAGCCACTAACTCAACTTCTCTCAAGTGCGTCCTTATATCATATTCTGAATTATTTCTTCTTAAGCTTTAGAACCTGCAAACTCAGAACACACATTAGATAACACCATTGTTCTTTCAACACTTTGTTATTGTTAGGTGCGGATTTGACCTAAAAATGAACTATCTTTCCTTGCACTTTTTCCACTCTTTTCTCATGTTTTCATTGGTTTTGCTAATGATTGTTGTTGTTCTTCTAACAATGAGAATATACCTTTGGTGCTTGTAATGTGTGTTATTGTGCAGGAAAAGGCACTAAATGATCAAAGTGTAAGACACAAGAAAATGATGCAAGCTGCCAAAGAGAAGAGGAAGACATCAGTAAGTTTGCTTTGTGAACTTGAAAGCGAGTACCAGCGAAGGTTCGCTTTGCAAACTCTGGCGAGGTCTCTAGCGAATGGTCCCAGAATTTGGCAGGGGAAAAAGGCACTAAAGTTCGCTTTGCGAACGGGAAAGTGGGTGTTCGCTTGCGAGTGATCCTTCGCACAGCGAACTCACGAGAATTTTGGGGGCGGTTTAACTATTCAGAGGCACCTGAAGTGCCATTTTTATTCATTCACTGTGCGAATAAATGATTCGCTTTGCGAACATGAAAATTCCTGAATGTGTATAAATAGAATTTTCACACTTTTTGAGATTATGTTTTACTTTTGGAGATAAAGAAACTTGTAAATTAAAAGATCAGAATTTATATCTCTTCATTTTTAAGGGAGAAAAGGTAGGATCTTTGATCTCTTTTTAGATGAGGATGTAATCTTTTGATACCTTATGTATTCCATCTAATGTATGTTTTTGAATATGTTTTGATTCTCTATTGTTTGTTGTCTTTGATTGATTATATGTGGTCTTGACAAAACCTTTACAAATCCTTGATCTTAGATTTTCATCTATCAATGAACAAACTTTTGACATGGTTTTGTGAGTTGATATTTATTGTATCTTTTGTTGTATTGTGTTGATTAAGTAGCATGGCTAGCATGAGTAGGATCGATACGGTATTGCGAAGATGCGTGATAATAGTGATGAAGAACGGTATTCACATTCATTTGGCAAATTAGTTGAATACATGTAAAAAAGGTTAAACGTATGTACGTATTCTGATCGATGGCATTTTATATGAAGCAATCATTTATCTGATTTGAGTGTCATCTTTGTTTACCTGTTTATATTTGATTTGAACTGCTATAGATATATACTCTTCGGATCTGGATCTAAGATGATTATATGTTTTGTTCTAAACTCTAGAAATAGATTTAGGCTTAACACTTGCGTGAGTATCAGCTCTTAATGCTCTGTGTTGGTTTTTGTTGCGTGAGACATCACCAATGAGGCAATACGGTCGATCTCTCGACGTTGCGTTAGACATAACCTCTGTCGTGGGTGATACGTGAGGATATTAGGCGAATGATTGATTTATGTATAATATGATTAGAAGAATGCATGTGTTATCAATTGATGAGATCCAATTCCAACAAGGCTCCGTTTATAATTCAGTCTTTACTTTATATTTTCAGTCTTTACATTTTCCGCATTTGCTTTTGGTTCCGTCTTAAACCAAAATTTTTGATCCATAAGCTTAGAAATGTAGATACCGTCGAACGGTATTCCTTCCCTCGCACTGATCCCTGTGGATACGACAAAACTGGGTTACTTATATATTTTTGCTTGCTGCTATATTAGCTTTAACAAAATGGCGCCGTTTCCGGGGATCGGTGTTTAGATATTGAATCGCATCGCAATAGTTTCTATATTTTTGAGCTTTGTACATTTGTTTATATTGTTCGTATTTGTTTTCTTTCATGTTTTCTCTAGTGTGATCAGGAATGATGAGAACTCCTAGATTGGTTGCTATTTGTATAAAAGTATTCAATGAAGCTTCGACCGAGTCTGGATGGTGAGATTTGAATGTATGCGAGGTAAATTGTACTACTTTATAGAATGTTAGATCTATTTAAGAATTTTGTGCTTTGTGCAAATGTGTATTTTTGTTTCATGTTGCAACTTGTTTGAATGCTTGTTTCACTTAGGTCCAAAAGCCACAAATTGTTAGAAACCTCCATTGTTTACTATATGCTTGGATGCCTGATAACTTTGTTTAATACATTTGATTCATGCTTTATCTTCTGATTATTGTGATTTTGTGGAAGCATTGGAAATGATCAAGGCATTTGTTTATATTGAGCACAACCATATCCAAAAGTATCTTACCCGTGAGTAGTGAGAATTCATTAGCCCCTTTGAGCCTAAATAGTTTAGATCTCATTTTATTGATGAACTTGGTTTATGTACATAATTTGAAAGTTTGGTTCATCATTGAATTTTGTGAGGTTTTAAAAATTTCTTCTTGAACCTTTGAACTTTGTTTTAATTTGATTTCCTTGCCTTAAAAAGCAGGGAGCATTCACTTGAGGTTTGGTTGAATTCAAGTTGGGGAGAATGAAAAAGAAGATTGGTAGGTTGCTAAAACGTTTGAAAAAGTTCAAACAAGCATGAAAAGAAAAAGTGTGAATATGAATGTGAAAAACAAAAGAAAATGAATTCTTGTTTGAATGAGAAAAATAGAGAATAAAATAATCGTGCAAAAGGAAGTTTGAGAAGGTTTGTGATAAATGAATGAAAGTGGTGAGTTCAGTTGTGGTGTGTAAATATCATGTATAGTGTAGGTTTCTTTTTGCATCGGCAATTTCGATTCAATGGCCTTTAGAAATGTCCCTTTGTTGTGAACCCGACCAAGCTACAACCTTTAAAGCCCTTAGTGATATTTTTGCTTCCATGTTTTCATTTTTGATTGTTAGATGTTGTATGAATTGGATTGCTATTTGCATTGTTTGTCGGGTGAGTGAAATTTCCCCGCGGTTGCAAACGCGTCAATTTCTTCATTCTTATTCTGAAGAGGAGTGTTAGAGTGATTCAAGTATGAAAATTTAGTTGTTCTTTAAACCATTTCATGATATTTGTTTAAGAACTTAATTCTTTGTCATTGTTAGATTCGATTAAGTGGTGAACGTTGCTTGTGCGCATTTTCATGCTTGACTTTGGTTGAATCTTATGCTTGAGCAAATCCCCTTGTTTTAATGAGGGGCATACTTTGCTTGAGGACAAGCAAAAAAGCTAGTTGGGGAGAGTTGTTAGGTGCGGATTTGACCTAAAAATGAACTATCTTTCCTTGCACTTTTTCCACTTTTTTCTCATGTTTTCATTGGTTTTGCTAATTATTGTTATTTTTCTTCTAACAATGAGAATATACCTTTGGTGCTTGTAATGTGTGTTATTGTGCAGGAAAAGGCACTAAATGATCAAAGTGTAATACACAAGAAAATGATGCAAGCTGCCAAAGAAAAGAGGAAGTCATCAGTAAGTTCGCTTTGCAAACTTGAAAGCGAGTTCCAGCGAAGGTTCGCTTTGCGAACTCTGGCGAGGTCTCAAGCGAATGGTCCCAGAATTTGGCAGGGGCAAAAGGCACTAAAGTTTTCTTTGCGAACGGGAAAGCGAGTGTTTGCTTTGCGATTGATCCTTCGCATTACGAACTCACGAGAATTTCTGGGGCGGTTTAACTATACAGAGGCACCTGAAGTGCCATTTTTCTTCATTCGTTGTGCGAATAAATGGTTCGCTTTGCGAACATGAAAATTCCTGAATGTGTATAAATAGAATTTTCACACTTTTTGAGATTATGTTTCACTTTTGGAGATAAAGAAACTTGTAAAATAAAATATCAGAATTTATATCTCTTCATTTTCAAGGGAGAAAAGGAAGGATCTTTGATCTCTTCTTGGATGAGGATGTAATCTTTTGATACCTTGTGTATTTCATCTAATGTATGTTTGTGAATATGTTTTGATTCTCTATTGTTTGTTGTCTTTGATTGATTATTTATGGTCTTGACAAAACCTTTACAAATCCTTGATCTTAGATTTTCATCTATCAATGAACAAACTTTTGAACTGGTTTTGTGAGTTGATATTCATTGTATCATTTGTTGTATTGTGTTGATTAAGTAGCATGGCTAGCATGAGTAGGATCGATACGGTATTGCGAAGATGCGTGATAATAGTGATGAAGAACGGTATTCACATTCGTTTGGCAAATTAGTTGAATACGTGTAAAAAGGATTAAACGTATGTACGTATTCTGATCGATGGCATTTTATATGAAGCAATCATTTATCTTATTTGGGTGTCATCTTTGTTTACCTGTTTATCTTTGATTTGAACCGCTATAGACATATACTCTTCGGATCTGGATCTAAGATGATTATCTGTTCTATTCTAAACTCTAGAAATAGATTTAGGCTTAACACTTACGCGAGTATCCGCTCTTAATGCTCTGTGTTGGTTTTTGTTGCGTGAGACATCACCAATGAGGCAATACGGTCGATCTCTCGACGTTGCGTTAGACATAGCCTCTGTCATGGGTGATACGTGAGGATATTAGTGGAATGATTGATTTATGTATAATATGATTAGAAGAATGCATGTGTTATCAATTGATTAGATCCAATTCCAACAAGGCTTCGTTTATAATTCAGTCTTTACTTTATATTATCAGTCTTTACATTTTCCGCATTTGCTTTTGGTTCCATCTTAAACAAAAATTTTGATCCATAAGCTTAGAAATGTAGATACCGTCGAATGGCATTCCTTTCCTCGCACTGATCCCTATGGATAGGACAAAACTGGGTTACTTATATATTTTTGCTTGTTGTTATATTAGCTTCAACAGTTATCATCAAAACCTAAAGGATACATGTCATGAACAAATATTTTTCTAACAATCTCCCCCTTTTTGATGATGACAAACATAAGTATTTAAAGAACAATGTTAGATTATTTTAATTTTCTTGGCAACGTCAGAGTCCGAGGTTTGTATGCTCCCTCTAAGTCTAATTATCAAAGGGAGAGAAATAACAGAAATAAAATAAATTTAAATAATAGAATTATAAATAACCAAAATAACAATTTTAAATAACAAAATTTTAAAAAAGAATTAAAATGAACAACATTTAAAACTGAATGGGTTCAGATTCTTTATTAAATACTTCTGTATCTTTCTTCCCATTTTTTCACATAAAAAAGAATTAAAAAAACGAAAAAAGAAAGACATTCATAAATGTAAATCAGATCATCATTACATGATCGGTTCCCAAGGAAGAGAAAACGATACAAGTAATAGAGAGCATTAAAAGCTTTTACAGTGCATCTTTAATAGTTATTGGTCGTAACACTTCCAAGGATCAAGAAAAGGATTTTATCCCATCATTTGGGTTACCCAAACTCCACTATAAAATCACCCAAAGCATAAGTCATTTTCATCAAACATCCTTTAGAGCAATATGGAACCAACAAGTGAGAGCACCAACTCTCTGTCATTACGTAAATTTCAGAGGATACTACTAGTCTTGAGATGCAAAGTCTTCAGAAATCAGCAAGTTCTGAAGCTTCTGAAACTGGATCCTCATCTACTCTACTGAAGTCTTCTGAGGAGGGTTCATCAGCAGCAGTGAAACCTTCTGAAGTAGGTTCAGCAGCATCTATTTTGAAACCTAAGAGGAAATCAATGAAGAAGAAGAACAGAGACGAAGTAATCTTTCATATGATTATTTTGGATTCTGAGGATGAGGATGAGTTTGACTGTGATTGGGGAAACTAGGTAGGTTGTAAGTCATTAGAGGCTTTAGATTAATGTAATCTTAGTATTCTCTATCCTTATTTGTAATCCTTTTTTTATCAATGAAAAAATATATTTTGTCCAATATTAAATTTGCATACGTATAATTTTTACTTTTCCCTTTGATTTTCTGAAAAATACATAAACGAAGTAAAAAAACAAATGAAATAATAAAACCAACGAATAAATATTAAGTTGACATTTACAGTTGTCTTAAGAGAATCTTTATTAGAACTACATACTAGACATCATTTCCCAAGAGTCGGATGTTAAAAGATTGATTTGACCAATCAATATTGAAACTCTAAACACTCAAGATAACAGATGAATAGACTCTATAAAATGTTCAACAAACTCTCTTTTTGAATCACTTAATCTTTAGAATACCAAAAATGTATAAGCAAAAGCAAATATGGGTTTCAAAGAGAGATTATAGGAAGGCAGCAATACTTAAAGCAGCAACTCAAGTAAACGAGCAGCATGTGGCAACTGAAGCATCTTCAAGCAAGCAGATTTCTTCAGAGGCTCATACATCTACAACAACCTTTGTTGAGACACAAAGAAGAAAAATAACTTCTAGGTCAAAACGCAGAAATCTTCTAAGGAGGGAGGTTGTTGAGTTTTCAAAGCAAGATTGGGAAGATTATTTAAACACTCTAGATATGTCAGATGAGCTTAGGGAATTCCTTAGAACATATCCATATGTCTAGAAAGTTTTTTGATAATATGTAATGGCTACCAATCTTTCAATGAGTATGTTGCAAGTTTTTTTAGTTTTAATCCTAAATTTATTTTCCAAACAACATAAGAAATGCATATAGAACAGTTAAGACACACAGGTACATGAACAAATTTTTAAAGATTGCTTAATACAAGATGTTTAACTATTACAAGGCATTCATTTGCAGAAATCCAAAATCAGAATCTCTCATGGATAGCTTCAAGGTTTTCTCTCCAGATTTTAGAAGAATCATCCTCTGAACTTACGAGGACTCCCTGTTGGATCAGTAGTTCAGAAAGAACTCGTCCATAAGGAATGAAGAAAGTATTTCCCTTGTGAAAGGATGAAAGAGTCTTCTTCAGATAGTCAAAAATAATTTGAGAAAGATCAATCTGTAAGTCTGAATTCAGAAGAAGTAGCAAATCTTTTTCAGTAGAATTCACAAGGTCTATATCCTTGTCCTTAAGCAGCAAATTTGAGTTAAGAAGCTGATTCCAAATAATTGCATCAGTACGAAGATTAGAGACTTGAGAGAGTCTTGATGGATCTACAAAAGTATGCCAAGTGGAAGATAGTATTCCCAAACAAGAGTACCAAGGATTTCTCTAATCTCCTCACAGTTGATTACATTAGCAATCGTTTTAGAGGTTACTGTTATAGAAACACCATAAACCTTGGAAATAATAGCATACTCATAATTTAGCTCGACAATGGAAGCATTAACCCAAAATTCTTTGACGATATGTGAATAAGTAAAACCACAAGTATCCATTCTAGCCTTGTTCAAAAATAGTCTTCCAGAAGTTAAAATCTAGCTTAAGCATCTCTTCAAAATCCACAAACTTTCATTGATGACAACTAGTTGATTCAAAGGATAATTTACTAGAGAATTCATCTCAGGTTTGGTTTGATCAACACACAAAAGAAAAATAAATAAAAAGAAAAGACCAGAACAAGATTCTGACCACTGAGGAATAAGAATCTTGTCAGGGGGATAGAAAAGGTGACATGAAATGATGTTTCAGAAAGACAAGGGATAGAGACCATAAATGTATAAGATAAGAAAACATAATTACCCAAGGGTCCTTACCTAGCAGACTTCTTGGACATACTAAATGATTTTTAATTTTAGGGAATTTTAAGTAAGACAGTTTTTTTTAAAAATAATTCTTACTTAAACTGCTTTATCAGAAGTAAAGATTCATTTTCTAAATCTCAGAGGCTAACAATTTTTCAGAAGGTGTCATTAGAGTCTAGTAGGATTAGACTTCGAGTGGGAAAACTTCTGTTAGTTATCAGTCTTTGATATTCTATTTAGAGTCAACCATTTTCTTTTGAAACTAGAGGCATGCTTGATTTATGAATATTGAATTAGTTTCTTTGACTACTAACTAGCAGTAGTATTATCACAAAAGGTGAGAGTACTCTTTCCATAAAATTGATCATCATCTAGTTAATTAAATATTCAGTGTAGTTAAATACAACATAGTTTCTTTTTAAATATTTATGAAGATTCTTTTGTTGTCAACAAAAAGAATTTCTCTAGAGATCTAATAGAGACTTTGTATTTTCTCTTGCTTAAATAGTTTATTTAGTTTAAGAAGTTTGCAAGAGTAAAGAACATAACATACCTCTTTTTTTAGTTTTTCTTGGCCAGGCTATGGGCAAGTATTCAAATTTGACCATGGAATCTGAATCTTGCCTTCAAGTGGATTCTGAGTCAATGGCAGTTGAACCATTGATTCCACTTTCTTCTCCAAACTCCATATTTTTTGCATTCTTTAGCTTTTGAGTTTGGTGTATGGGATTTTATTCCATCACAGGTTTTAAGCAACCATTGATCAGGTGTCATGGAAGATGCCTTGCTCCTTTCTTCTATGATACCTACAGCAAATACAATATAGGTTTTTGGTACCCATATTTTGTGGGTCCAGAAATGTTAGTACTGACAGACTTTCTTTTACTTCATGCCTTAATCTGATAGTGGTACCAAGATTCATTCCAGAACAGAGTCTAGGATGAGTTATGACACTTAACAAAATCTTGTTCTTAGCAGAGTCTTTAATTTTATTGTTTTGGATTGAATCTTTTGACTTCATAATCCTTTTCAAATTTTTAACTAGCATAGAACCAGATAGTGTTTGCTATCATAGGTTAGCATAAAATAAGTTTTCAACACTGTCATAGTATTTCCAGAAAACAAAAGAAGAAATGAAAGGTTTCTCACAAAATTGTCCTTTAACACAAATTCTATGATAGCCTTCAATTTCCTTATGAGCAATGGAGTCACTTAAGATTTTATCTTTAGAAGCAGGCTCCTTATTATCAATATTGAAGCAAGATAGATTAGACATTATCTCTTTCTCTTCAATATTTGATTTATTCTTGGATTTAGATGCTTCTTCAGAAAATGTAGTGGCTAGCTGTACCAGATTACACTTTTCATCGGATTCTGAATCCTCAATTTTGTCAGCTTCATCAGAATATGCTATGAAGATCTCTGACATTTTCTTTATGGGTTTTTCTGTCTGGTAGTTTTTCTCCTTGTTCTTAAGATTTTGATCATCAGTTGAAATATGAATATTTTAGAAGCATCTAAAGTTTCTCTTCCATCAACAGATACCACACTCCATTTAGCCAGCTGAAAGACTCCTTTGATAAGGAAGGAAAACTCCTCATCATCAGACATTTCATAGGAATTTTCTTCAACAAGCTTAAGGAAAATTGACCTTGTAAGTTCTTGTAATTGGCTGAAATTTTGTTAAAACAATGCTGATGTCATGGTTGATGTTGCAACATGAGCTTCTAACAGTATTGGTATGTTTTGGCTAACATTCTGGTTTGTGAATATTGTTGAAGAGGTAAAGTGCTGAAGAGTAATGTCACATGCGATGTCTTAACATCACTATACCAGAACATTAAAACATCAGGTTGTAATGGGATGCGCTGATTATGTTGATTTAAGGTAATCTGTCAGTTAGATTGAATGCGAATTTCCTGGTACAATCAGTTATGAAGTAGATTAGTTTGTTGTGAATTTAAAGCATAAAGATATGGAGAATATTCAGAGTTAATTATTGAAGATTTAATTGAAGATTTGATTGAAGATCTATTTAGAAGCAGGATCTGTTGCAGATTTGTTACAGAAGATTTGATATGATTTGAAGGCCCAAATCCAATTGGGATAATATTATAAAAAGAATGCTTGTAACCTAGAAAGGTACGGGTCCAAGATGTAGAACATTAGGGCTTTGTCTAAGTGAACCACTCGGGTTGTGAGATGGTCACTGTGTTTTATCTCGAAGCCTGGAGGTAAGAGATGTATTGTTCTTGGAGGAAGCTGTTAAGCAACTCCAATGTGAGTCATGGAAGTGTGTCTTCTAGTTTTCTGTGTTAGAAAAGTTGTTGGTAAACAAGTTGCCGATGCAGTGGCGGAGTTGTTGACTGCTAGACATAATTACGATGATTGGGAGTGAGATGGAGTCTCTTACCTAGGGAGGACTTAGGTAGAAGGTTCATTGGGTAGTGATTAAATTAGGTAGATTGTCAACTGGTTTGTTGAGTCTGTAATTTGATACTACTAATAGTGGACTTCCTTCCTGGCTTGGTATGCCCCCAGACGTAGGTAGTTGAACCGAACTGGGTGAACAATCCTTGTGTTGATTTACTGTTACTATTATTGCCTTGTTCATACAGCAGATTGCAATGTTGTGATATTGCACGAGACATCACACATCTGTACCAGAATTTCAATTGGTATTAGAGCAGGCATCCTGTCTATTTCTGGATGAGATCTAGGGAAGATACTTTCTGGTTCATGATCAAGGAAGATAGCTTTGCGGAGTTATGGACTTGCTCAGTTGTATGATCCCTTGGAGTGAAGGATGGACTAGTCATGATAGAGTATGTATTGGAGAACTGCTTGAGTTGTTGGCACATGGTTTATGGATCATTGAGTAGTGCCTAAAGGTGGTTGAGGAGTTGGTGTGTGTTCCGCTGCATGGTATCTGATGTATCCCTGGCTGGTTCTTGTATCCCTGATGGTGAGATCCTAGGAAGGTATGCTCTTGGAAAGACATTAGGGTTTGGTCTCCTCAGCAGGATATTCTATGATGTTGCAGTTTGGGAAAGAAGTGATTAAAAGGTGAATGTATCTTAGTAAAAATTGCATGACATGGAAGAAGAATATATTTCGAATCAGGCATTGAAGACCAATCTGTCCAGAACTTTGATTCCTTCTTTAACAATGAAAGAAGAGGGTGGAGACAAAGCAAAAGAGTATCACTGTCAAATCTGTCATGCGGGAGTGAAGATCTTGATTAGTTATCTCTTAAGCTTAGATGACCTAATGAGGAGGAAGTTTCATCAAGAAAGAAGCTGAGCTTAATATGTCAATTCTAATGTCTCGACATCGCGCTACATATGAGCAGTATATGGTAAATGCTAAGACCGTTTAGATTGTAAGCTGCTTTGAAGGATCACTGAAGCTGTGAAGTTGAACAGTTTTTGAGATGATGGTTATTATGTCATAGCATCTCAGGTGTGCTAGCAGAAGAGAAGGAGTTGATCCTTGGTTGAGCTAAAAACCATGTTATAGGGTAAATGCATCCAAGATTTTGTGTGCAGTAGCAGTGTAAATCAGCCTATGGTAGTTGGAATGAACTCTTCCAGTCTTGTGGCTTGAAGGATTGAAAGTAGCAGTTTGTGTATGGTATGTTTATGCAGAAGGAGAACAGTTATCACTCTTTGGTTAGACAGGAGGTCTGAACCGTGTGCTTATAAGAAGAAGCTTCTGGAAGAGTGGGTTATGCAAGTTACTGCAGTTTTGTTGGTCTATTCTTGGAAGTTGATCAGATGATGATATGCTCTCGTGTGTTCCCTACAAGAGATATGTTTAGGAGATGTGATCTAGACTAATGTTGAAACATCATTTCAGTTCCTTGCTCAGGGTGGAGTAAAAGATCAAGACACTGATCTAACCTGTAATGCTCTTGTGGTATGAGTGAGTGTCATGATGGCTTGAAGAAGTATCAGCAGATGCCGAGTGTGTAACGCCCCGATTTATTTAACCGTATTTAATTATTCCATTTATGTGAAATTTTGTGAATTGTGTGATTTATTGTGTTTCATGTTAATGCATCATGTTTGGGCATTGAGAGTTTTGTGGCATAAATGTGTCACATTTTGAACTAACATCCACTGGTGGAAGTTAGTGTTATTTTGGCCTTTTTTTGGTTATGTCACATTTTGAACTAACATCCACTTGTGGAAGTTAGTGTTATTTTGGCCTTTTTTGGTTATGTCACGTTTTGCACTTGACTTCCACTGGTGGAAGATTAGTGCAAAAACTGACCAAAAGCATTTTCAGGCAGATTTTAAAGGTAACTTCCATTGGTGGAAGTTAGTGAGTTTTTGGCCTTTTTTTGAATTGTGTAAATTAAATGAGTTTTACCTGTTAATTGGATAATTTCTCTGATAGGTAAAATATTTGCAATAAATTATAATTTCTTTTCAACTTTTATTTCTTAAAATATATTTCATCGGTATGTTTAAGTTTTATCGCATTTTGAGAGCGTTTGGGAGATATTTGAGCTGAGGGGTATTTTGGTCATTTTGGTAGTAGATATTTTATATAAATAGAAAGTGGAGAGAGAAAAGATAGAAAGGAAAAGAAAAAGAGAAAGAGAAGAGAAAAAGAGAAAAGAAGAGGAAGAGAAGAAAGAAGGCGAAAAAGAGGAAAATCAAATATTACTCCGTTTCAATCGCGAATAATCGGGTAAAGGTGAGAAGTTTCAATTATATTTCGATTGTATATGTATATGTGTGTGATTGTGTGAATGTTTCCTTGTTTTTTTCATAGTTTCACTTTTAGGTCGAAACGGTAGAAATCGATAGAAACCGATGTTTTTACGGACGAAAGTCGGAATAAATTGTGTAGATGCGTCGAGTAATGTTAGGCCGTGATCGAGTATGCTTGTTTTATCGAATTTGGTTGATTTTGTAAGTTTTTGCATTTTTGGAGAATTGAGAGTTTAAGATTCGGAGTGAAATCGAAAGTCGTAGAATTCACGTTTAATGGTTCCAAATCACTACTATATGTTTGGTATGAATGAGTGTGTGTTCGTTTCGAAGAAAATAATTGAATCGGTCGGATTTTCTGACGAAAATGCATGAACTCGTAGGGCTGTTAGCAGAAAAATTCTGGTTTTTGCAAAACTTCAAAAATTCATAACTCTTGAACCGTAAGTCGGTTTTGACCCCTGTTCGAAGGGTTGGAAAGCTAACGAGATGTTCTTTCTAGGAAAAATAGTTTTGAGGTCTGTATATGGTTCAATTATAGCAGAAAATTGAAACCGTATTGTTGTGTTAATTTTTATCGTCGTGAATGCGTGCGATTGAGGCGTTATCGTGCAATATGCTTTTGTTATATAACGTATAGCTTGTATGTGTTGTTATACGATGTGTTGTGGGTAGCCTTATGGTGTGAATCCTAGATTGTGGAATTTATTGTGAATTGTGGCCTTTTGGCAAATAAATGCATTGTTTAAATTAAATGTAAATGCATGTGAATTGTGAAAGAGTTCGTTGCCGTTTAGGTGGTAAAGCGATGCTCGTTGCCGTTTGGCGTAATTGATGTGAATGTATATAAATTGTATGTGATTGAATGAGATGAATGCATGATTATATTGTGAATATGTATGCATTTCAAGAATGTCTCGAGTCATTTGCATGTGAAGCATAATGATGTGCATTCTTGTGTTGAGGGATTCTAATGAGAACCCATTGTAACGTCGTGTGCCCGTGTGGGGTGTGAGCGATGGTTATAGACGATCGTGTGCCTTATACAAAGAGGTGTGAGCGATCGGGTCGTGTGCCTTATACAAAGAGGTGTGAGCGATCCATAAACGTCGAGTGCCTTAAAAATAAGAGGTGTGAGCGATCAGATCGGATCGTGTGCCTTAAAAATAAGAGGTGTGAGCGATGGGGAACATCGTAGGCCCGACGGGGAGTTACATTAGTAACGAGCGATGGTTCCAATGAGTTCCTGAGTGAACTGGTGATGAGACATGAAATGTTGCAAGTCGGTACCGCATGGCATTTGCATAGAGTCGTTGTGTCGGTCTCTGTGCATTTGCATAAATCATGGATTCATTATGTGTGAGAATTGTGAATGGATGCATTATGTGTGGAAACTCATGAATGGATTGATTGTGTGAATATGTTATTATGTGGGCATAACTGATATATGCTATGTGTTCGGATTGTCGGAAATATGTTATGCATCTGTGGTTTGCTATATGTATTGGTATGTGATGCGTGAGGTGAGAATAACTGTGTATTTGATTTTTATGTGTGTTTGCATATTATTATGCAATCTTGATTTTAGTTGTTATTTCTCACCCTTCTGTTGTTTTATAATGCTCTATGAGGCATTACAGATTAGTGTTGCTGGAGGTCTTTTGTGAAGCTTATGTCTTCATTCTTTTGTCGGTCGGCTCTGATATGTAGCACCGGGTAGTCGGGAGATTGATTAGGATTATTTTGTGATGTTGTGTATATGCATCTTTATCTCTTGGGAGTTGTATATATACATGATTCTGTCGATAACAGATGAACCTTTATGTGATATACATGTATGATATTCAGTTTTAGATTTTCCGCTTTTATTCTAAAATCTGAAATGTGGGTGTAAGGAACTGAGTTCCTCTGTTGATTGCTACCCCACTGTTGCATATCTTTATGAGTAGGTGTTGTATGTTTTGTTTCAATATAATGTGATTCTCCCTGTCTATGCCATGATAATTTAAATATACTCTGACGAAATTTTATTAAGTGTTTATTGTTTTATTATTAATTTTGGGGGTATAGATTGGGGGTGTTACATTAAGTGGTATCAGAGCAGGTCGGTCCGTCCGGCCAAGTTGTTGAGTCAGTTGGTGTGACAGTTGAATACTGTCGTTGTTGTTTGTCCCTTAGTACGTGATAGGTGTGTGGAACACTGTCAGTACTTTCTGGTTTTCTAATCCTTTGTCTGGAGGAGTTAGAATGAGATAAGTGGGGGAGAAGCTTGTACTTCTCCCAGTTGCTTTGGTTGTGTGCCGTTGGTTGCAAGGTTGTGAGTGTTATTTGGACAGTGTTGTTCCGGTTTCAGAGGGAATGCGGAGGTAAGGTTTATGTGAACTAAGGATTTGTGCTTTAGGTAGTTTTGTGCACAGGATGCAAGAAATTCTATTATAGTTTGGTAAAGATGGTTTATGCCCCATCATGATTGTCGGCTGTCTATTGGCAAATTGAGGACTGATCACCCTTAATCTCTTGTTGATAGCAGACGGGAATTATGTTGGACGGAATAGACGTGTCTTTCCGGCTTTGATAGCGTGTGAAATGAATTGTTTGGAATTTAAGGAAATGGTTACGGGTTGTTTTGATGAGTTGATGAAGATTCTAATATCGGAAGATGAGACGGATTAGAGGTTTTAATATGTTGGTCAGGTTGGGAAGTCATTGAGAGAGAATGATTGGGTTTTATTTAAGGACTGCTTCTCAGAGCGGAGAGATTGAACTTAATTGGACGAAGGTGAATAGTTGAGGTTTATATCTGCTAAGTAAGTAGGAAACTCTTAGTAGATGGGACTAAGATGTTTGTTTTGTCTGTGATGATAGTGTTCTGGGAAATTGGTAGGAAGTCATAGTGATGGGCCATCAGTTGTGCACGGTTTTCAGATGTGTTTTTGGATGGAGCATTAAGGTGTTGTCTTAGAAGAGCTCCAGCTTTGTTAGTAACAAAAAGGAATGGATGATTGAACGGAATAACAAGTATAACGGTATTGAGATTATGGAAAGCAAAACTTAAAGTTCTGGAGAGGTTTGGAGTCTTTGGAATTATAGAGCATTAATGGGAATTTTGAGAAAACCTTAAGGGTGGATGTAGTATTTGAGAGTTCTTTTGGATTGGTTGTTGCTACACGTGGGGATTTATGGAATTTGGACTGTAAAGAGAAGAAATTGTGTATGGATTGCTAATAGTTGAATAAGGTAATGATTGAGAACAAGTGTCCACTTTCAGGAATAGATAACTGGAATGGTTTGGCTGAGTTTGAGTGAACTTGCAATTGTTTGGAATGTTGGATAAGAGTGGTGAATTGTGTGAGTTAAGGCTTTGATCGATTTGATGTGACTGGTTATGTTGTTATCATCGGAATAGGCTGTTAATTACTCGGTTAAGCTTGTGTGTGAGTAGCCAGTTGCCTAGTGCAAGGTTTTGCAAAAGCTTTGAAAATTGATATCTTTTGGAATTTGGTTGGGCATTACAAAGTACGGCGATGTTGCTTGGTGTTAGTAATGAATCAGTAATGTTTGTGGAATAGATGAATCGTGTTTTCCATATTTATTTGGATAAGTTCGTAGTGGCTTTGATTGAGGATATTCGAATCTGTTATAAACTCAGAGGAAGAACAGGTAGAGGGTTTGAGAATGGAATTACAAGTGTTGAAAAGAGACGAAGTTTTATGCTAAGTTATTCGAGTGTGAATCTTGGTTGAAAAGGTTAGTTTTCTTGGATATGTCATTTCTGATGATGGTATTTTTATGGATCCATCGGAAGTAGATGTAGTTCTTCAAGAGAGGCTCCGAAGTCGGTTAAGGAGATTAGAAGCTTTTTGGACATTAGTTGGTTATTACCGGAGGTTATGGAGGGTTTTTCCAATTTAGCGTTTCTGTTACTTCGGTGGACTTGCAAAGGGTGAGTCGTTTGCTTTGGATGTTCATTGTGAGGAAAGTTAAGAGGGTTAAAGTGGAATTTGTCTACGACTCCAGTTTTGATTCTGCGTGATCCTGATGAATCGTTGTGAGGTTGTGATGTGTCTTTGATGAGTTTAGGTAGTGTGTTAATGCAAGAAAGTAAATTTGTGGCTTATGCTTTACGACCATTGAGGATTCCTAAAAGGATCTATATTATTCAGGATTTGGAATTGGTTGCGGTTGTATTGTGTTGGATAATTTGGAGGTATTATCTTTTTGATTATGGATTCGAAGTGTTTAGTAATCACAAGAATATTGAGTACTTGTTTGGTCGGAAGGAATATAGTATGAGATAGAGAGGATGGTTGGAATTTGTGATGAGTTATGACTTTAGTTGGAATTATCCCATTGGTATAGTTAATGTTGTGCCTGATGAGTTAAGTCGAAGGTTTTATACATGTCTGTTTGGATGGATGAGAATTATTTGAGCAGTTCAGAGACTCGTATCTGGTGTGAGAGATAATGCAGTAGAGTGTAAGGTTGGGTATATTAAAAGTGAATAGTGATTTTTGGTGAATATGAGAAAGAGTTAGACTTTGGACGTGAGATTGATAGTTTTGATGGTTACGAGTTATCAGAGTGTGCAGCGGAAGTGTGTTGTGGCACGTTTTGTATTTGCGTGTGTGACTTATAAAAATTCATAGGTTGAACATTGGGAACATGTAGAAATGGTAAGACTATTGGACACTTCAGTATGGAAGTGTTAGGCGAAAGGTTTAAAGATTAATCAGGTACTAATATGTAGTTGGGTGTTTTGGTCGTATGTTCGATTGGTGAATCGTAGCATTGTTGTAATATTGTTGTGTAACAAGGATGTTGGTATTATGGTTGTGTGGAGGTTGTGGAATCGATGTTGTGTCGTGGAACTTGTGTTCTTGTTTGTGTTGTTGCCTCGTTTCCATCGTGATGGTTCGAGTGCGTGTGGCTAATTCCTTGTGGTGAATTAGGGGAGTGTTACATGTGGTGATGGTAATGATCTTGTTGTGTTTCGGTTCAAGAGTGAACCTGTGTGTTCGTAACTTGGGTATTCTTTGAGTTGTGAGTTGGTCGTCAAGTGCATTGTATGGGCATTGCATCTTGTCGCTCTAGTCGTCATCATTGTTGTGTCGTTGTTGTAGTTGTGGTTAGCAAGGTGATTTGCCAGTTTGTGTTATTCGTGATGCGTCTTTGGTTGGCATGTCGGTTTGTTAGTCGGATGCGAGAGTCGTGTCCGGGGTTGTTCGTCTCAGTTATATTTTCGAGGACGAAAATTTCTAAGTGGGGGAGAATTGTAACGCCCCGATTTATTTAACCGTATTTAATTATTCCATTTATGTGAAATTTTGTGAATTGTGTGATTTATTGTGTTTCATGTTAATGCATCATGTTTGGGCATTGAGAGTTTTGTGGCATAAATGTGTCACATTTTGAACTAACATCCACTAGTGGAAGTTAGTGTTATTTTGGCCTTTTTTTGGTTATGTCACATTTTGAACTAACATCCACTGGTGGAAGTTAGTGTTATTTTGGCCTTTTTTGGTTATGTCACGTTTTGCACTTGACTTCCACTGGTGGAAGATTAGTGCAAAAACTGACCAAAACCATTTTCAGGCAGATTTTAAAGTTAACTTCCACTGGTGGAAGATTAGTGCAAAAACTGACCAAAAGCATTTTCAGGCAGATTTTAAAGGTAACTTCCACTGGTGGAAGTTAGTGAGTTTTTGGCCTTTTTTTGAATTGTGTAAATTAAATGAGTTTTACCTGTTAATTGGATAATTTCTCTGATAGGTAAAATATTTGCAATAAATTATAATTTCTTTTCAACTTTTATTTCCCGAAATATATTTCATCGGTATGTTTAAGTTTTATCGCATTTTGAGAGCGTTTGGGAGATATTTGAGCTGAGGGGTATTTTGGTCATTTGGGTAGTAGATATTTTATATAAATAGAAAGTGGAGAGAGAAAAGATAGAAAGGAAAAGAAAAAGAGAAAGAGAAGAGAAAAAGAGAAAAGAAGAGGAAGAGAAGAAAGAAGACGAAAAAGAGGAAAATCAAAGATTACTCCGTTTCAATCGCGAATAATCGGGTAAGGGTGAGAAGTTTCAATTATATTTCGATTGTATATGTATATGTGTGTGATTGTGTGAATGTTTCCTTGTTTTTTTCATAGTTTTCACTTTTAGGTCGAAACGGTAGAAATCGATAGAAACCGATATTTTTACGGACGAAAGTCGGAATAAATTGTGTAGATGTGTCGAGTAATGTTAGGCCGTGATCGAGTATGCTTGTTTTATCGAATTTGGTTGATTTTGTAAGTTTTTGCATTTTTGGAGAATTGAGAGTTTAAGATTCGGAGTGAAATCGAAAGTCGTAGAATTCACGTTTAATGGTTCCAAATCACTACTATATGTTTGGTATGAATGAGTATGTGTCCGTTTGGAAGAAAATAATTGAATCGGTCGGATTTTCGGACGAAAATGCATGAACCGTAGGGCTGTTAGCAGAAAAATTCTGGTTTTTGCAAAACTTCAAAAATTCATAACTCTTGAACCGTAAGTCGGTTTTGACCCCCGTTCGAAGCGTTGGAAAGCTAACGAGATGTTCTTTCTAGGAAAAATAGTTTTGAGGTCTGTATATGGTTCAATTATAGCAGAAAATTGAAACCGTATTGTTGTGTTAATTTTTATCGTCGTGAATGCGTGCGATTGAGGTGTTATCGTGCAATATGCTTTTGTTATATAACGTATAGCTTGTATGTGTTGTTATACGATGTGTTGTGGATAGCTTTATGGTTTGAATCCTAGATTGTGGAATTTATTGTGAATTGTGGCCTTTTGGCAAATAAATGCATTGTTTAAATTAAATGTAAATGCATGTGAATTGTGAAAGAGTTCGTTGCCGTTTAGGTGGTAAAGCGATGCTCGTTGCCGTTTGGCGTAATTGATGTGAATGTATATAAATTGTATGTGATTGAATGAGATGAATGCATGATTATATTGTGAATATGTATGCATTTCAAGAATGTCTCGAGTCATTTGCATGTGAAGCATAATGATGTGCATTCTTGTGTTGAGGGATTCTAATGAGAACCCGTTGTAACGTAGTGTGCCCGTGTGGGGTGTGAGCGATGGTTATAGACGATCGTGTGCCTTATACAAAGAGGTGTGAGCGATCGGGTCGTGTGCCTTATACAAAGAGGTGTGAGCGATCCATAAACGTCGTGTGCCTTAAAAATAAGAGGTGTGAGCGATCAGATCGGATCGTGTGCCTTAAAAATAAGAGGTGTGAGCGATGGGGAACATCGTAGGCCCGACGGGGAGTTACATTGGTAACGAGCGATGGTTCCAATGAGTTCCTGAGTGAACTGGTGATGAGACCTGAAATGTTGGAAGTCGGTACCGCATGGCATTTGCATAGAGTCGTTGTGTCGGTCTCTGTGCATTTGCATAAATCATGGATTCATTATGTGTGAGAATTGTGAATGGATGCATTATGTGTGGAAACTCATGAATGGATTGATTGTGTGAATATGTTATTATGTGGGCATAACTGATATACGCTATGTGTTCGGATTGTCGGAAATATGTTATGCATCTGTGGTTTGCTATATGTATTGGTATGTGATGCGTGAGGTGAGAATAACTGTGTATGTGATTTTTATGTGTGTTTGCATATTATTATGCAATCTTGATTTTAGTTGTTATTTCTCACCCTTCTGCTGTTTTATAATGCTCTATGAGGCATTGCAGATTAGTGTTGCTGGAGGTCTTTTGTGAAGCTTATGTCTTCATTCTTTTGTCGGTCGGCTCTGATATGTAGCACCGGGTAGTCGGGAGATTGATTAGGATTATTTTGTGATGTTGTGTATATGCATCTTTATCTCTTGGGAGTTGTATATATACATGATTCTGTCGATAACAGATGAACCTTTATGTGATATACATGTATGATATTCAGTTTTAAATTTTCCGCTTTTATTCTAAAATCTGAAATGTGGGTTTAAGGAACTGAGTTCCTCTGTTGATTGCTACCCCACTGTTGCATATCTTTATGAGCAGGTGTTGTATGTTTTGTTTCAATATAATGTGATTCTCCCTGTCTATGCCATGATAATTTAAATATACTCTGACGAAATTTTATTAAGTGTTTATTGTTTTATTATTAATTTTGGGGGTATAGATTGGGGGTGTTACAGAGTGTGTGAGAGGTTACTTTGACTGCTGTTGATAAGGGTGTGCATTCAACTAATGACAATATACATTGACGGGAGACTGTGTATATGTCTGAAGTAAAAGTGCAGGACTGCAGAAGTGTTGAGAATTACATTTCTCTTTATGAGGTGTGGATGTTATCTCTGGATTTCTGTTGACGGCTCTACTAAGGGAAGTGACCTTCTTTAGTATTGCTTTGGGGTAGTCTTGAACTACTTATTTTCTGAAGATTCAGATGTGGTAGGTTTGAAGTCTTTGGATTTTCTGAGCAGGATGGAAGTTGTCTACTCAAACTTGATTGTTGAATCAAGTCTATGAGAGAATAGAAATCTATTTCTGCAAAGGGAGGAGGTTCTTCTGAGTGGCAGAAGGTAGAGCTGAATTCAGCAGTTGGATGTTCTGACGTCTAGCTTAACATCAGGAGTCTCAGCTGGTGAAGTGGCACATCGGCTAATGATAGGGTGATCTACAGGAATGAACAATAGGATGCTTCAAAAAGATCGTTCTCATGGCAGTTTACGGGAGCTGCAGGAAGGAGAAGATGTTACATGACCATGGCTTAGGGAGTCTAAGTGTGTTTGCTTTTGAGCAAGTGGAACATGTGACTTGAAGATCAAGTTTTCTTGGTGGATTGTTCTGGCAAACGTGAAAAAGGTCAAAATGTGGCATTTGGCTGTTTTCATGTGAGGATTGGTGCAAGTGATGATTGAGCTCAACTTGTGAATTAAACAAAGAGTGAGCTCTTGAAGACATGTAGATGCGAAGAAGCACATGTTATCCTTGATAGGGGGAGATTATTACTGTTTTATGCAGCTGAACGTGGGATTGATATTACTGCAGTTTTTGGTGTGGCAATTTTTGGGAAGGTGCTTACATGAGGGTTTAGTGTCTTGTGCAGTTGTGCATTGCATTTGTTTAGTATAAATGGAACAGAATTAAAACAGAAGTTTATTGCTTGGGAACCTAGTATTTTGTCCATTGGATGCCTGAACGGTGTGCCTTGGTAGAAGTTGTCCTAGTGTACCTAAAATGATGAGCCAAGGTCTTGCTTTAGTTTACCTTCAGTATAGCTGCTATTTGTGATCAAGTGGGTGTGACTACCTATATGACATACAGAAGGTGTGACCTTGTGTTTCGTGCTGATGTCTTACAGTTTGTTACAACATTATGGTTGGTTATGTACCATACTTATGAAGTTGAAAGAAGCAGCATTATCGTCTGAAGTGGCAGTTCTGACATAATGTGGATTAGAATGGGCAGATTCTAATCTTGATGGTAAGTAGTTCTGGAAATACATGGCTACTTTCATGATGAAGACTTCATTAGGATCTTGTGAGTGTAAGGACAGAAGGGTGTTGTCAGTAGTGTGATCAGAAGGTTCCGTCTAATACAAGTAAAAGGTGGTGACAGTCCTTATCTTGTGTGAGAAATCTCCATTCAAACAGGCCTTTGTTTTTTTTTTTGGACTTGGCAGACCTTGCATCTAAAATCCCCATGAGGAATGTGGCATTATTGGTGTGATATCATAAAGGGCATTGAATGTAAGGCTGTTGGCTATAGCCTATTATAGCATGTGTGCTGGTCAAGCTTGTGCAGTGAGATGATGGGACATATCATAGCTGTGTGAAGATAGTGCCTATGCTGGAGAGGTCTGAACAGGAAAATTGGTGTACATGGGTGATTTTATTGTTCTCTGATGGTTTGAAGGAATCTAGAAGGGATTGTGAGAAGTGGTCTCAATATCCATTAGATAAGAAGATGTGTTTGTGGAGTCTTGGGTTGATGAGCAAGCAGACAAGTTGTCTTGGTGTGATGTCAGAACATGATACAGGACATGTTTATCTAGAGCCAAACAAGGAATTGTTTTGGTCGGTAGTGCAAGGATAAGGTGTAACACGTGTCTCTGCCTATGCATGGAGCGTTATTGGCCTAATTTATGGTAAGATTCAGTTGTGAAATATTTAAGGCAGTCAAGGCAGTTTTTGGAAGGTAGGCATTGAATTTGAATGCAATTTTTGATACCTAAAATAGCGTTTCTTTGACCAAGAACCTTGACATATTCAAGGCTCGTTAATTCCAAAGTTACTGGTCAGCTATTTATAGGGGTTATATTGTTCTCCTTCAGCCAGTGAGTGTGGTTGTTTCATAAGTCCTATGGCTTTTGTTCGTTTTTGGGTAAGCACTTCTTGGGTCTGGTTCTGTGAGGGCTTCCTTTGCCAATTTGTGGCTAAAAAGGGGGAGAAAGGAGAGGGTCTGGCTAATTGGGTTGTGCAGATGTTGTGCCTGGAGTCTGCAGTTTCTGATGCTGCAGAAGAGGATGTTACATCCTTAAGTTGGTGTTGAGTCTTTGTGACTTGTGTCTTGAGTTATGAACACAGTTGTGACCTGTGTTCTGAGTTACCTGGGTTAATAGATTGATACTTCTTAAGTTTCATCTTATGCCACGAATTAAACCCAGTGTCTGATCAATGAAGGTGTGCAGAATTATCTTATGCCACCATTGGTCTTTGATGAATAGACAAACATTTCTTTTCTGGAGGAGTCTTCTACATTTACTCTGGGACTGAGTTGAAAGGAAAAAGAAATGTGTTGTATTAAGGGGGAGTGTTGGATATCTTCTTCCTCATGTGCACCTCCTGATGTGCTGTCTGGAGTTGCTGTTATATGGTGGTGTGATGTTCTAACATCATTCAAAATTAGACAAGAAGATGATTCTCCATGGATGCAGTACACAGTAGCTACTGTAGGTTATTGTTAGGATCAGATGACGTCTAACAGTAGTGTAGGGTTGTAATTACTGCTGTAGTCTGAGTTGTAATGTTTATATATTTGTTTTAGCCAAAATTAGCCAAAGGGGGAGATGTAAGTTCTTGTAATTGGCTGAAATTTTGTTAAAACAATGCTGATGTCATGGTTGATGTTGCAACATGAGCTTCTAACAGTATTGGTATGTTTTGGCTAACATTCTGGTTTGTGAATATTGTTGAAGAGGTAAAGTGCTGAAGAGTGATGTCACATGCGATGTCTTAACATCACTATACCAGAACATTAAAACATCAGGCTGTAATGGGTTGCGCTGATTATGTTGATTTTAGGTAATCTGTCAGTTAGATTGAATGCAAATTTCCTGGTACAATCAGTTATGAAGTAGATTAGTTTGTTGCGAATTTAAAGCATAAAGATATGGAGAATATTCAGAGTTAATTATTGAAGATTTAATTGAAGATTTGATTGAAGATCTATTTAGAAGCAGGATCTGTTGCAGATTTGTTACAGAAGATTTGATATGATTTGAAGGCCCAAATCCAGTTGGGATTATATTATAAAAAGAATGCTTGTAACCTAGAAAGGTACGGGTCCAAGATGTAGAACATTAGGGCTTTGTCTAAGTGAACCACTCGGGTTGTGAGATGGTCACTGTGTTTTATCTCGAAGCCTGTAGGTAAGAGATGTATTGTTCTTGGAGGAAGCTGTTAAGCAACTCCAATGTGAGTCATGGAAGTGTGTCTTCTAGTTTTCTGTGTTAGAAAAGTTGTTGGTAAACAAGCTGTCGATGCAGTGGCGGAGTTGTTGACTGCTAGACATCATTGCGATGATTGGGAGTGAGATGGAGTCTCTTACCTAGGGAGGACTTAGGTAGAAGGGTCATTGGGTAGTGATTAAATTAGGTAGATTGTCAACTGGTCTGTTGAGTCTGTAATTTGATACTACTAATAGTGGACTTCCTTCCTGGCTTGGTATGCCCCTAGACGTAGGTAGTTCAACCGAACTGGGTGAACAATCCTTGTGTTGATTTACTGTTACTATTATTTCCTTGTTCATACAGCAGATTGCAATGTTGTGACATTGCACGAGACATCACACATCTGTACCAGAATTTCAGACCTCTTTGACAACTTTTCTTCATCTAATTCAATTTCTTTATTTTGAAGATTTCCAATCAATCATTCAAGACTCAGCACTCTCAAGTTTTTGACTTCTTGAATAGCTGTGACTTTTGGTCTGAATCTAGCAGGCAAACTTCTCAGTATTTTCTTGGAAAAATTAGATGAAGTGTAACTAGATAAGCTTCTAACTGAGCCCCTTCAAATTTAGAACATAAGGATTCAAATAAAGTCTTAGAAGTAGACATATCAATGTTGTTGTTATACTCAGAATGAGGTAGAGCATCTACCAGAATGCTATTATCCTCAAGATGATTCTTGTTAAAGCTTCTTCTTAGATGGTGTAAGATATTTTCTATCTTTGATCACCATTACACCATCAACTTCTATAGTAATACCTTTCTCAAGGGTATTTCATAGACGTTCATCAAAACCCTTTTATCAAGACCAAATATGCTTTGCTTTTTCCGTCATTAAAATTCAGCGAAGTCACCACTGAATATGGGAGGATTTGCAAAGTAATATTTTTATATGGCACTTGATTATTTCTTGAGAGAAAGTATTTAGCAGACATATTTTTCTCATTATATCATTATCTGCACCACGGCTAAGTGTTATGCACAGACAATGCTCTGATACCAACTGAAGGTGAGAAAAATACACAAGAAGGGGGGTTGAATTGTGTTATCCGTTTTTACTTTGCTTCAAAACAAAGTTCAAATTTTAAACTGTAACATCCTAAACCCCCGCATAAAATAATACAATTATCAAAGTAAAATTCATAAAAATTCAGCACATAGGATGTTACTCTCCAACATACACCTGCTCATGCATACGACATGTAACACATACTCATTATTATAAACTGTACTACGAAATCTTTATTAAAAATTCTTCTCAATAAGCAGCGGAAAACTTCCTCGAGATAATGACTAAAAACATAATATGTTTAAACCACGTAACCAACATCACTTAACAAAAGTAATAACGGCTAATGACGTAAATATCAACAAGCGTTCCATATCCCCGGTGTTACACATCAGAGCAGACGCCGACTCAAATAAAATAAAGTAGACAATTTCATCTTCACTAACTTTGACTCTGCATTATCCTTGATTATCTGCGTGATGTCGTATAAAGCAACATACACGGGAACACAATTAATGCATCAAATAGTTGGAATTATGGAATTGAAAATAATTTTAACAGAAAGTATACGAAACCAGCATTCCAACGATTCGAACGGTGACTGAAACGGACCTACAGATCAAAAGATATGAATTTTTAAAGTTTTAGAAAATTTTGTTCGTTCTAGTGGCAGCCAAATACTGTTTCTACTCACCTGATGTTTGCCTAGCGAGACGCCAGCGAACTCACCTTTGCCCAGTAAAATCCCCATTCGTCTGGCAAAATTTCCCTTTCGCCCAAGGCTCACCCGGAGAAGTAGAAGCGGAATTCCTCCCCCATACAAATTCCAGTAGCACCTATTTTCCACCCTCGCTCGCCTCTCAGTTCGCCCGGCGACCTCCAAGTGATATCGCTTCGCCCGACGAGACACTTCATTCTCCTGACAAAAATGTGCAAATCAGCAACCCTGCAGTTGTGATTCTGCACAGTCTAGACCCTAAAATTTCTTGCGAGTTCAATACAATACAGTCCAGAATGCACATAAATCACATGATTATCATACAACAATAACACACATCAATTAGGACCTCCTATAACACAAAAACATAATCCAACAGTCAATGTACACCATTTACATGTTATCACGAACACCGACACGCAACCAAAAATAACCAAAACAACTAAAACAATTAGAGAGATGCATAGAGATGAACCTAAAAATTTACCCACCCCCATACATATATTATTCATCCTTTAAGTGACCAAAGATCTACGCCCTTAACTTAGTGATGATTCTTCAATTGCTCTCTAAGCCTTAGCTATGCTTCCCTCTTCCATTTCTCTTTTCTCCAGAATACGATCGTTCACAAATGATTCTCCCCTTTCTAATTTTCTTCTTTCCTACTATAACCCTTAGACCCCTAATATGGTCTTCCTTCCTTACCCTTACTAAACCTCGTGAATGGTCCACTTTGCCCTTACTATTTCTCTACTCATATTATCCACTTTTAAATTAATAAAATAATTATAACTAATTATTTAAATATACTAATTCCAACTAAATTATTTAAATGAAATAATTATCCAATTATTAATACTAAAATCCCAATTAATTGTTTTTAAATCTAAATAATCTAATTTAAATTATTTAAATTAAGAGTAAGCTACAATACTCCTATAGTCCTACACTACCCAACACATGAACATACCAAAACACACCACATATCACGTAATTCACAAATACACGAGATTAAACACAATTAATCATCAATCAAACAAATTATAATTATTGGGGCGTTACAACTCTCCCCCAATTAGAATATTTTCGTCCTCGAAAATTTACCTCATACGAATAACTCCGGATACGACTCTCGCATCATGCTCTCTAATTCCCAAGTCATATTTCCACCGGCAGCGCCTCCCCACATTACATTCACAAGAGTGATCTCTTTACCTCTCAATTGCTTCACTTAGCGGTCTTCAATCCGTATTGGTAAAGCCTCAACCGTAAGGTTATCCCTTACTTCTACATCATCCATCGGAATCACGTGACGAATCTGGAACATACTTCTAAAGTCGTGACACATGGAACACATCATGCAAATTCGAAAAATTAGGTGGCAACACCACTCTGTAGGTAACAGGTCCAACTCTTGCATAAATCTGATTTGGACAAATAAATTGAGGAGTAAGCTTTCTCGAATTCAATGCACGTCCAACACCGGTCTCCGGAGGGACTCTCAAGAACACATGGTCTCCTTCTTGAAACTCAAGATCTTTCCTCCTCTTATCATGGTAGCTCTTCTGCCTACTCTGCGAAGCTTTCATCTTTTCCTGAATCACCTTTACCTTTTTAGTAGTCTGCTGAACAATCTCAGGTCCAAGTACTACACTCTCACCAGATTCATGCCAACACAAAGGCGTCCGACACCTCCGACCATACAAAGCTTCAAAAGGCGCCATTCTAATACTGGAATGATAACTGTTATTATAAGTGAACCTAATCAATGGAAAATGGCTATCCCAAGTACCTCCCTATTCAAGCACACAAGCCCTCAACAAATCCTCCAAAGATTGTATAGTTCTCTTCGTATGTCCATCCGTCTGCGGGTGATAAGCTGAACTCAATCTCTATTTCGATCCCAAGGCTTCTTGCAAACTCTCCCAAAATCTGGAAGTGAACCTTGGATCTCTATCCGATACAATACTCAATGGAACTCCATGCAACTTCATAATCACCTGAATATAAATCTCTGCCAGCCTCTGCAAAGGAAAACTGATATTAATCAGAATAAAATGTACCGACTTTGTCAATCTATCCACCACTACCCAAATAGCATCATGCCCTCTCGGAGTATTAGGAAACCCAGTCACAAAATCCATAGAAATGTTGTCCTACTTCCACTCTGGAATATCTAACGGTTGCATCAAACCAGCAGGTTTCTGATATTCCACCTTCGCCTTCTGACAAGTCAAACAAGCATATACAAACTTATCCACATCACGCTTCAATCCATGCCACCAAAATATCTTCTTCAAGTCTTGATACATCTTTGTAGCTCCTGGATGGATACTCAAGATACTCCTGTGACTTTATTCTAGAATTATTCTTTTCAACTCAGAATCATCAGGAATACAAATCCTATCACAGAATCTCAACACACCTTGTTCATCCACTCTGAATTCATTACTTTCTGCCTGTTCATTTCCAATCATCAAATCCACCAGTTTTACATCCAACTTCTGACCCTCTCTGATACTATTAAGAAATTCATTGTTAATCTTCAGCATACCCAACATCACACTATGTGGTGTCTGTTCGTAAACTAAACTCATATCTTTGAATTGCTCAATCAATTCCAACTCTTTAACCATCATAGCAGACATATGCAAGGTCTTTCGACTCAAAGCATCAGCCACGATATTAGTTTTACCGGGATGATAGTTCAAGCCAAAATCATAATCCTTTAAGAATTCTAACCACCTTCTTTGTCTCATATTCAACTCCTTCTGATCAAATAGATACCTTAAGTTCTTATAATCACTACACACTTTAAATCTGGAACTATAAAGATAGTGCCTCCAAATTTTCAATAGGGATACCAATGCAGCTAATTCCAAATCATGAGTTGGATAATTCCTCTTATGGAACCTTAACTGTCGTGAAGCATAAGCCACAACTTTACCATCCTGCATTAACACACCTCCTAAACCCATCAAAGAAGCATTGCAATACACCACAAACGGTTCATTTGGTTCGGGTAGAATCAAAATTGGAGATGTAGTCAGTCTCTTCTTCAGCTCAATGAAGCTCTTCTTGCAGTGAACATCCCACACAAATGCTTTACCTTTGCAAGTCAACTGAGTCAACGAAAGTGCCAACTTTGAAAAACCTTCAATAAACCTAGAATAATAACCAGCCAAACCCAAAAAGCTTCTAATCTCAGTTACCGACTTCAGAGCCTCCCACTGTAGAACTGCATCTACTTTGGATGGATCCACAACAATACCATCACCTGAAATAACATGCCCAAGAAAACTTACCTCTCTCAACCAGAATTCACACTTAGATAACTTAGCATAGAGCTTCTTTTCTTTTAACACTTGCAGCACAATCCGCAAATGCTCAGC
The DNA here is from genome assembly GCA_022829125.1 of Lathyrus tuberosus. Classification (NCBI taxonomy): domain Eukaryota; kingdom Viridiplantae; phylum Streptophyta; class Magnoliopsida; order Fabales; family Fabaceae; genus Lathyrus; species Lathyrus tuberosus. The sequence continues at coordinate 1,680,845 of JALAZF010000280.1, forward strand.
ATGTTCTTCTTCAAACTTAGAATATATCAGAATGTCGTCAATAAAGACAACCACAAATTGATCCAAGTAAGCATGAAAAATTCGATTCATATACTCAATGAATACACCAGGTGCATTAGTAACTCCGAACGACATCACTACACACTCATAATGTCCATATCAGTTCCTGAAAGTCGTCTTCTGAATATCTTCATCCTTTACTCGTATCTAATGATAACCCGACCTCAAGTCAATCTTGATAAACACACGGGTACCTACTAACTGATCCATCAACTCATCTATTCTTGGAAGTGGATACTTGTTCTTAATTGTCACTTTATTCAGTTATCTGTAATCGATACATAACCTCATACTGCCATCCTTTTTCTTCACCAACAACACCGGAGCTCCCCAAGACGATACACTTGGTCTCACAAATTTCTTTTCTAACAACTCTTCTAGTTGCTTCTTTAGCTCTATTAATTCTGATGCTGACATCCTCTATGGTGCCATTGAAATAGGTCTGGTACCAGGGACAAGATCAATAGTAAACTCCACTTCTTTCTCTGGCGGTACATCAGCAATATCATCCGGAAACACTTCTGGAAATTCACGCACAACTTGCAATTCATTAATCACTGACTCACTCTCCACTGACAAGGATGCAAACAATGCAAGCACTTAAGCTTATTCTTCTAAGAGCTTTCTCAACTCTCTAGCGGATAGAAAACCATCTTCTTCCCCTTCCTCAGGAGCAAGAAATCGTACCGACTTATTAAAACAGTTAATATGAACATGATTGAACTCCAACCAGTTCATACCCAAGATCACATCAAGATTTCCCAACGGCAAGCAAATAACATCTACACCAAAGTCCTTACCAAAGATTGATAGTGGACAATTCAAACAAACTAGGGAAGTGGTCACCGATCCTTTTGTAGGAGTTTCGACAACCATCTCTCCCTTCATAGAAGAAACAAAAAGGCCTAGCCTTATCACACAATTAGCACCAATGAAAGAATGAGTAGTATCAGTATCAATAATAGCAATCAACGACGTATTATTAATGTAACATATACCTCTGATTAGTTTGTCATCACTGGAAGTCTGAGTCCTTGTCAAAGCGAACACCTTTCCTCCAGTTGAAGCTTACTTTGGCTTCTAGCAACGAGTACTAATATGGCCATGTTCTCCACAGTTGTAACAAGTCACCACTTTAACCTTACAATCAGCAATCAGATGTCCTGCATGTCCACACTTGAAGCATTTCTTCACATCTCTCGTGCACTCCTGAACACGATGACCTAGCTCACCACACCTGTAACACTTAAGAGGAGCAAGGGCACCTCCCCCACTCGGATTCTTGCCATCAACGTATTTCTATTTACCTTTCTCAGCTGGAGCAACATAAGGCTTCCCACGGTTCATTGGTTGTTTTCCCCTTCTCTTGGCCAGCCCTTTATAGTGAGCCGATCGAGCCTTGCTATCTTCCTCAAAGATCCTACAACAATCATCCAAATCTGGAAACCTTCTGATTCGCTGATAACCAATTGCCTATTTGATCTCAGGTCTCAATCCATTCTCAAACTTGACACACTTTGAGAACTCAGCAGTTGTCGCACTATAGTGCGGGTAAAACTTAGCCAGATCTGAGAATTTGGCAGCATACTCCGTAGCCGACATGTTACCCTGCTTCAATTCCAAAAACTCAATCTCTTTCTTCCCTCGGACATCTTCAGGAAAATACTTCCTCAAGAACTCCCTACTGAACACAACCCAAGTGATTACCTCTCCTGTTGCCCCCAACAATTGACGAGTGCTAACCCACCAGTCATCAGCCTCCTCAGCCAGCATGTGAGTACTTGACCGCACCTTTTGTGCTTCAGAACATTCCATAACCCAGAAGATTCTCTCGTTCTCCTTGAGCCAAGCCTGCGCTCCATCCAGATCATATCTTCCCTTGAAGATAGGCGGTCTATTATTTCGAAACTCATCATTCTCACCAACATGAGGCAGGATCTATACCGCCTGAGTAACAGCCTGCAAATCAACAGCAATAGCAGCACCGTTCCTTCCAGCCATTCTAAATCTGTTACGCATCAACAATAGAACACAATGGTTAAGGAAACAACATAGACAGTAATCAACTGTCACACAACAACGACTCGACAACTTGGCCGGACAGACCGGCCTGCTCTGATACCACTATGTAACATCCTAAACCCCCGCGTAAAATAATATAATTATCAGAGTAAAATTCATAAAAGTTCAGCACATAGGATGTTACTCTCCAACATACACCTGCTCATGCATATGACATGTAACACATACTCATTATTATAAATGGTACTACGAAATCTTTATTAAAAATTCTTCTCAATAAGCAGCGGAAAACTTCTTCGAGACAATGACTAAAAATATAATATGTTTAAACCACGTAGCCAACATCAATTAACAAAAGAAATAATGGCTAATGAAGTAAATAACAGCAAGCGTTCCATATCCCTAGTGTTACACATCAGAGCAGACGCCGACTCAAATAAAATAAAGTAGAAGACTTTACCTTCACTAACTTCGACTCTGCACTATCCTTGATTATCTGCACGATGCCGTATAAAGCATCATTCCAACAAATGGGTGAGATTCTCAATCAACAAAAGAAATGCATAATATAAATATAAGAGCATATAGTCATTACACAATTCACCATATCATCACACCATCAACACAATTACAATTTCCCACACAAGTAAACAATCATATAATCCACAACACAACACAACACATTACAATGCAATGAGACTCACAACTCGACTCAATGCATGTGGTACCAATTCGATCCCTTTTTCATGATCATAATTCCCGTCGAAATTTCCATATGAGTCGCTCACACCCCACATGGGTACACGACATCCGTGATCGCTCACCCCACATGGGCACACGAACACCCGTAATCGCTCAGACCCCACATGGGCACACGATTACCTCAACAACAACAACAACAAGAACGCGATTCCATTTCAAGGAAACTGGATAAGGCGCTCACATCCCACATAGGCACATGACTTATCATACAACTTATGCAACATGATATGCATTCAACGACAACATACAACGACGACCAATGCATATAACTATCATACAACCAATACATCACACCACAACTATCCAACACGTAGTATATACCTGTCAAAACATGTAACAATTGTAATCCACGGATACAACACACATTCACACAACCGAACTTCACATTTCAACGTTCAACACATCACAACGTACACGGGAATACAATTAATGCATCGAATAGTTGGAATTATGGCATTGAAAATAATTTTAACAGAAAGTATATGAAACCAGCTTTCCAACGATTCAAACGACGATTGAAACGGACCTACAGATCAAAATATATGAATTTTTAAAGTTTTAGAAAATTCTGTTCATTCCAGTGGCAGCCAAATATCATTTTTACTCGCCTGATGTTCGCCCAGCGAGACGCCAACGAACTCACCTTCGCCCGGTGAAATCCCCATTCGCCCGGTGAAATTTCCCTTTCACCCAAGGCTCGCCCGGTGAAGCAGAAGCGAAATTCCTCTCCCATACAAATTCTAGTATCGCCTATTTTAAACCCTTCGCTTGCCTCTCAATTCGCCCGGCGACCTCCAAGCGAGATCGCTTCGCCCGACGATACAACGCATTCTCCCGGCAAAAATGTGCGAATCAGCAACCTGTTGTTGCGATTCTACACAGTCCATACCCCAAAATTTCTTGCGAGTTCAATACCATACAGTCCAGAATGCACATAAATCACATGATTATCATACAATAACAACACACATCAATTAGGACCTCCTATAACACAAAAACCATAATCCAACAGTCAATGTACACCATTTACATGTTATCACAGACACCGACACGCATCCGAAAACAACCAAAAGGACCAAAACAATTATAGAGAAGCATATAGATGAACCTAACGATTTACCCACCCCCATACATATATTACTCATCCCTTAAGTGATCAAAGAACCCCACCTTAGTGATGATTCTTCAATTGCTCTCTAAGCCCTAGCTCTGCTTCCCTCTCCCGTTTCTCTTTTCTCCAGAATACGATCGTTCACAAATGATTCTCCCCCTTTCTGATTTTCTTCTTTCCTACTATAACCCTTAGACCCCTAATATGATCTTCCTTCCTTACCCTTACTAAACCTCGTGAATGGTCCACTTTGCCCTTAGTATTTCTCTACTCATATTATCCATTTTTAAATTAATAAAATAATTATAACTAATTATTTAAATCTACTAATTCCAACTAAATTATTTAATTGAAATAATTATCCAATTATTATTACTAAAATCCCAATTAATTGTTTTTAAATCTAAATAATCTAATTTAAATTATTTAAATTAAGAGTAAGCCACAATACTCCTATAGTCCTACACTACCCAACACATGAACATACCAAAACACACCACATATCACGTAATTCACAAATACACGAGATTAAACACAATTAATCATCAATCAAACAAATTATAATTATTGGGGCGTTACAACTCTCCCCCAATTAGAATATTTTCGTCCTCGAAAATTTATCTCATACGAATAACTCCGGATACGACTCTCGCATCATGCTCTCTAATTCCCAAGTCATATTTCCACCGGCAGCGCCTCCCCACATTACATTCACAAGAGTGATCTCTTTACCTCTCAATTGCTTCACTTAGCGGTCTTCAATCCGTATTGGTAAAGCCTCAACCGTAAGGTTATCCCTTACTTCTACATCATCCATCGGAATCACGTGACGGATCCGGAACATACTTCTAAAGTCGTGACACATGGAACACATCATGCAAATTCGACAAATTGGGTGGAAACATCACTCTGTAGGTAACAGGTCCAACTCTTGCATAAATCTGATTTGGACAAATAAACTGAGGAGTAAGCTTTCTCGAATTCAATGCACGTCCAACACCGGTCTCCGGAGTGACTCTCAAGAACACATGGTCTCCTTCTTGAAACTCAAGATCTTTCCTCCTCTTATCATGGTAGCTCTTCTACCTACTCTGCGAAGCTTTCATCTTTTCCTGAATCACCTTTACCTTTTTAGTAGTCTGCTGAACAATCTCAGGTCCAAGTACTACACTCTCACCAGATTCATGCCAACACAAAGGTGTCCGACACCTCCGACCATACAAAGCTTCAAAAGGCGCCATTCTAATACTGGAATGATAACTGTTATTATAAGTGAACCCAATCAATGGCAAATGGCTATCCCAAGTACCTCCCTGTTCAAGCACACAAGTCCTCAACAAATCCTCCAAAGATTGTATAGTTCTCTTCGTCTGTCCATCCTTCTGCGGGTGATAAGCTGAACTCAATCTCTGTTTCGATCCCAAGGCTTCTTGCAAACTCTCCCAAAATCTAGAAGTGAACCTTGGATCTCTATCCGATACAATACTCAATGGAACTCCATGCAACTTCACAATCACCTGAATATAAATCTCTTCCAGCCTCTGCAAAGGAAAATTGATATTAATCAGAATAAAATGTACCGACTTTGTCAATCTATCCACCACTACCCAAATGGCATCATGCCCTCTCGGAGTATTAGGAAACCCAGTCACAAAATCCATAGAAATGTTGTCCTACTTCCACTCTGGAATATCTAACGGTTGCATCAAACCAGCAGGTTTCTGATATTCCACCTTCGCCTTCTGACAAGTCAAACAAGCATATACAAACTTATCCACATCACGCTTCAATCCATGCCACCAAAATATCTTCTTCAAGTCTTGATACATCTTTGTAGCTCCTGGATGGATACTCAAGATACTCCTGTGACTTTATTCTAGAATTATTCTTTTCAACTCAGAATCATCAGGAATACAAATCCTATCACAGAATCTCAACACACCTTGTTCATCCACTTTGAATTCATTACTTTCTGCCTATTCATTTCTAATCATCAAATCCACCAGTTTTACATCCAACTTCTGACCCTCTCTGATACTATTAAGAAATTCATTGTTAATCTTCAGCATACCCAACATCACACTATGTGGTGTCTGTTCGTAAACTAAACTCATATCTCTGAATTGCTCAATCAATTCCAACTCTTTAACCATCATAGCAGACATATGCAAGGTCTTCCGACTCAAAGCATCAGCCACGACATTAGTTTTACCGGGATGATAGTTCAAGCCAAAATCATAATCCTTTAAGAATTCTAACCACCTTCTTTGTCTCATATTCAACTCCTTCTGATCAAACAGATACCTTAAGTTCTTATAATCACTACACACTTCAAATCTGGAACTATAAAGATAGTGCCTCCAAATTTTCAATACGGATACCAATGCAGCTAATTCCAAATCATGAGTTGGATAATTCCTCTTATGGAACCTTAACTGTCGTGAAGCATAAGCCACAACTTACCATCCTACATTAACACACCTCCTAAACCCATCAAAGAAGCGTCGCAATACACCACAAACGGTTTATTTGGTTCGGGTAGAATCAAAATTGGAGCTGTAGTCAGTCTCTTCTTCAGCTCAATGAAACTCTTCTTGCAGTGAACATCCCACACAAACGCTTTACCTTTGCAAGTCAACTGAGTCAACGAAAGTGCCAACTTTGAAAAACCTTCAATAAACCTACAATAATAACCAGCCAAACCCAAAAAGCTTCTAATCTCAGTTACTGACTTCAGAGCCTCCCACTGTAGAACTGCATCTACTTTGGATGGATCCACAACAATACCATCACCTGAAATAACATGCCCAAGAAAACTTACCTCTCTCAACCAGAATTCACACTTAGATAACTTAGCATAGAGCTTCTTTTCTTTTAACACTTGCAGCATAATCCGCAAATGCTCAGCATGTTCTTCTTCAAACTTAGAATATATCAGAATGTCGTCAATAAAGACAACCACAAATTGATCCAAGTAAGCATGAAAAATTCGATTCATATACTCCATGAATACACCAGGTGCATTAGTAACTCCGAACGACATCACTATATACTCATAATGTCCATATCAGTTCCTGAAAGTCGTCTTCTGAATATCTTCATCCTTTACTCGTATCTAATGATAACCCGGCCTCAAGTCAATCTTGATAAACACACGGGTACCTACTAACTGATCCATCAACTCATCTATTCTTGGAAGTGGATACTTGTTCTTAATTGTCACTTTATTTAGTTATCTGTAATCGATACATAACCTCATACTGCCATCCTTTTTCTTCACCAACAACACCGGAGCTCCCCAAGACGATACACTTGGTCTCACAAATTTATTTTCTAACAACTCTTCTAGTTGCTTCTTTAGCTCTGTTAATTCTGATGCTGACATCCTCTATGGTGCCATTGAAATAGGTCTGGTACCAGGGACAAGATCAATAGTAAACTCCACTTCTTTCTCTGGCGGTACATCAGCAATATCATCCGGAAACACTTCTGGAAATTCACGCACAACTTGCAATTCATTAATCACCGACTCACTCTCCACTGACAAGGATGCAAACAATGCAAGCACTTAAGCTTATTCTTCTAAGAGCTTTCTCAACTCTCTAGCGGATAGAAAACCATCTTCTTCCCCTTCCTCAGGAGCAAGAAATAGTACCGACTTATTAAAACAGTTAATATGAACATGATTGAACTCCAACCAGTTCATACCCAAGATCACATGAAGATTCCCAACGGCAAGTAAATAACATCTACACCAAAGTCCTTACCAAAGATTGATAGTGGACAATTCAAACAAACTAGGGAAGTGGTCACCGATCCTTTTGCAGGAGTTTCGACAACCATCTCTCCCTTCATAGAAGAAACAAAAAGGCCTAGCCTTATCACACAATTAGCACCAATGAAAGAATGAGTAGTATCAGTATCAATAATAGCAATCAACGACGTATTATTAATGTAACATATACCTCTGATTAACTTGTCATCACTGGAAGTCTGAGTCCTTGTCAAAGCGAACACCTTTCCTCCAGTTGAAGCTTACTTTGGCTTCTGGCAACGAGTACTAATATGGCCATGTTCTCCACAGTTGTAACAAGTCACCACTTTAACCTTACAATCAGCAATCAGATGTCCTGCATGTCCACACTTGAAGCATTTCTTCACATCTCTCGTGCACTCCTGAACACGATGACCTAGCTCACCACACCTGTAACACTTAAGAGGAGCAAGGGCACCTCCCCCACTCGGATTCTTGCCATCAGCGTATTTCTATTTACCTTTCTCAGCTGGAGCAACATAAGGCTTCCCACGGTTCATTGGTTATTTTCCCCTTCTCTTGGCCAGCCCTTTATAGTGAGCCGATCGAGCCTTGTTATCTTCCTCAAAGATCCTACAACAATCAACCAAATCTGGAAACCTTCTGATTCGCTGATAACCAATTGCCTGTTTGATCTCAGGTCTCAATCCATTCTCAAACTTGACACACTTTGAGAACTCAGCAGTTGTCGCACTATAGTGAGGGTAAAACTTAGCCAGATCTGACAATTTGGCAGCATACTCCGTAGCCGACATGTTACCCTGCTTCAATTCTAAAAACTCAATCTCTTTCTTCCCTCGGACATCTTCAGGAAAATACTTCCTCAAGAACTCCCTACTGAACACAACCCAAGTGATTACCTCTCCTGTTGCCCCCAACAGTTGACGAGTGCTAACCCACCAGTCATCAGCCTCCTCAGCCAGTATGTGAGTACCTGACCGCACCTTTTTTGCTTCAGAACATTCCATAACCCGGAAGATTCTCTCGTTCTCCTTGAGCCAAGCCTGCGCTCCATCCAGATCATATCTTCCCTTGAAGATAGGCGGTCTATTATTTCGAAACTTATCATTCTCACCAACATGAGGCAGGATCTATACCGCCTGAGTAACAGCCTGCAAATCAACAACAATAGCAGTACCGTTCCTTTCAGCCATTCTAAATCTGTTACGCATCAACAATAGAACACAATGGTTAAGGAAACAACATAGACAGTAATCAACTGTCACACAACAACGACTCGACAACTTGGCCGGATAGACCGGCCTGCTTTGATACCACTATGTAACATCCTAAACCCCCGCGTAAAATAATATAATTATCAGAGTAAAATTCATAAAAGTTCAGCACATAGGATGTTACTCTCCAACATACACCTGCTCATGCATACGACATGTAACACATACTCATTATTATAAACGGTACTACGAAATCTTTATTAAAAATTATTCTCAATAAGCAGCGGAAAACTTCTTCGAGACAATGACTAAAAACATAATATGTTTAAACCACGTAGCCAACATCAATTAAAAAAAGAAATAACGGCTAATGAAGTAAATAACAGCAAGCTTTCCATATCCCTAGTGTTACACATCAGAGCAGACGCCGACTCAAATAAAATAAAGTAGAAGACTTTACCTTCACTAACTTCGACTCTGCACTATCCTTGATTATCTGCACGATGCCGTATAAAGCATCATTCCAACAAATGGGTGAGATTCTCAATCAACAAAAGAAATGCATAATATAAATATAAGAGCATATAGTCATTACACAATTCACCATATCATCACACCATCAACACAATTACAATTTCCCACACAAGTAAACAATCATATAATCCACAACACAACACAACACATTACAATGCAATGAGACTCACAACTCGACTCAATACATGTGGTATCAATTCGATCCCTTTTTCATGATCATAATTCCCGTCGAAATTTCCATATGAGTCGCTCACACCCCACATGGGCACACGAACACCCGTAATCGCTCAGACCCCACATGGGCACACGATTACCTCAACAACAACAACAACAACAACAACGCGATTCCATTTCAAGGAAACTGGATAAGGCGCTCACATCCCACATAGGCACATGACTTATCATACAACTTTTGCAACATGATATGCATTCAACGACAACATACAACGACGACCAATGCATATAACTATCATACACCCAATACATCACACCACAACTATCCAACACCTAGTATATACCTGTCAAAACATGTAACAATTGTAATCCACGGATACAACACACATTCACACAACCGAACTTCACATTTCAACGTTCAACACATCACAACGTACACGGGAATACAATTAATGCATCGAATAGTTGGAATTATGGCATTGAAAATAATTTTAACAGAAAGTATATGAAACCAGCTTTCCAACGATTCAAACGACGATTGAAACGGACCTACAGATCAAAATATATGAATTTTTAAAGTTTTAGAAAATTCTGTTCATTCCAGTGGCAGCCAAATACCGTTTTTACTCGCCTGATGTTCGCCCAGCGAGACGCCAGCGAACTCACCTTCGCCCGGTGAAATCCCCATTCGCCCGGTGAAATTTCCCTTTCACCCAAAGCTCGCCCGGTGAAGTAGAAGCGAAATTCCTCTCCCATACAAATTCTAGTATCACCTATTTTAAACCCTTCGCTTGCCTCTCAGTTCGCCCGGCGACCTCCAAGCGAGATCGCTTCGCCCGACGATACAACGCATTCTCCCGGCGAAAATGTGCGAATCAGCAACCTGTTGTTGCGATTCTACACAGTCCATACCCCAAAATTTCTTGCGAGTTCAATACCATACAATCCAGAATGCACATAAATCACATGATTATCATACAATAACAACACACATCAATTAGGACCTCCTATAACACAAAAACCATAATCCAACAGTCAATGTACACCATTTACATGTTATCACAGACACCGACACGCATCCGAAAACAACCAAAACGACCAAAACAATTATAGAGAAGCATAGAGATGAACCTAACGATTTACCCACCCCCATACATATATTACTCATCCCTTAAGTGATCAAAGAACCCCACCTTAGTGATGATTCTTCAATTGCTCTCTAAGCCCTAGCTCTGCTTCCCTCTCCCGTTTCTCTTTTCTCCAGAATGCGATCGTTCACAAATGATTCTCCCCCTTTCTGATTTTCTTCTTTCCTACTATAACCCTTAGACCCCTAATATGATCTTCCTTCCTTACCCTTACTAAACCTCGTGAATGGTCCACTTTGCCCTTAGTATTTCTCTACTCATATTATCCATTTTTAAATTAATAAAATAATTATAACTAATTATTTAAATCTACTAATTCCAACTAAATTATTTAATTGAAATAATTATCCAATTATTATTACTAAAATCCCAATTAATTGTTTTTAAATCTAAATAATCTAATTTAAATTATTTAAATTAAGAGTAAGCCACAATACTCCTATAGTCCTACACTACCCAACACATGAACATACCAAAACACACCACATATCGCATAATTCACAAATACACGAGATTAAACACAATTAATCATCAAATAAACAAATTATAATTATATGGGCGTTATATAAACCATGTTCAGATTCTGATTATAAGTTGCAGCTGAATTATAACAGAAACAAATAAATAATAACATAGCACACATATATTTATCATGGTTTCTCCACAACTAAGAGTAGTCCAGTCCCCTTGCAGCATAAGAGATTTTTCACTATAATCAAATAATGATTACAATTGCTTATGCCCTCGCCATAAGACATTTATTCTCAGACCCTTAACTCGACACTTCCTGCTTAAACCCCTCAGGTTCAAGACTTTCTGCTTAGATTCCACGAATCCAAGACTTCCTACTTAAACCCCTCAGGCTCAAGAATTCTGCTCAGATCCACGGTCTAAGACTTCCCTGCTCAAATCCCACGGATTCAAGACTTCTGCTCAAACCCCTCAGGTTCAAGACTTCTGCCCAGACCCACGGTCTAAGAATTTCTTGCACAATCAACAACTGATTAAGACTTTAATGCTCTAGCACACAGCAGAAGACTTACTCGGCTCAAGCTCACCGCAAGAGACTTTGATACCCAAGCACATGGCAAGAGACATTATCTAAACTACTAAACAACCTGTTTAGCAGAATAGAGAACAATGTGTATTTGATATATAATTAGAGGTACAGGGTAAATACCCATAACAAAGATCACAACACTTAAGATTTTTAAGATATTTAATGTTTAAGAAATCTTAAGGTTTTGTACAATTTACAACATATAATAGAAAATCTGCATACTCGATTGTGTTTCCATTGTTGATCTTGTTATTCTTCCATTCTGATATAAGCGTGAAACACTTCTTTATTCTTGGCTCTCCTTCTTTATTTTCCTTGTTCCTCATTGATTCCAGATTGAATCTTCAGCTACTTATATAGCAGTTGCAGAATGATTGTCGTTGGAAGAGATAACTTGTACAAGTGTATTTGTTACTCCATAGTACAAGAGACGTTGAAGATAGACACACCAAAAGATCTTAATCCATTGTGTACCTCTTTTAACCATAGCGTCTTCCTTGTGATCTTGTACTATAGATCAATTGAGAGTAGATATCCGTAAAGCATGTCAACTCTTCTTGATCCATATGAACACAGACTCTAGCTGACAAACTTATTTGACATTGTAGCTTGCTTTCTGCAGTACAGATAACTTAGCTTAGTCCTTGGCTCTAAATGATCACCAAAAGCTGATAAATTCACTATGTGTAGAGATAATACATTACTCTTCTGATGCTGATACCTTCAGCCTCAGAGTCTACGCAAACCTATATCATCAGACTTCACTTAATAATGTGCATCAGTTATGAACCACCAGAAGTCAGTAACTCACCTTCTCTCAAGTGCGTCCTTATATCAGATTCTGAATTATTTCTTCTTAAGCTTTAGAACCTGCAAACTTAGAACACACATTAGATAACACCACTGTTCTTTCAACATTTTGTTATCATCAAAACCCAAAGGATATATGTCATGAACAAATCTTGTTCTTACACATACTATAATAAGATTGCATTAACATGACTCCAAAATTATCTTTGCTGGTTATTTGTGTTGATTACACCACCTTGCACACTGTGAATGATTAGATCAACATTATGTTCTAATCATTGACTCGTTCACTGTATATCACCATCATTTCAATAATGATTGATTTCAAAATTTGTATTGCATTAAAACTACCTTATTTGAATGAATAATTTTATCTGCAAGTCTGCAGTCAGCATCAAAGGAATCCCTACAATGCGTAGTTAAATGCAAGAACTTGATCAGGAGAAATAAGTCAAGTCAAGGGAAAATCACTTCAAGTATCAGTTAATCCGAGCTAATCACCCCCAAATCACTACAAAGACTCAGACTAGGGCAAGCTACCACAAAGAGCTTAATGAGTCCGACCCTCCAAAGGTCATCTAATCAGAATCTTGCCATTCGAAGAATTGGATAATCAGAGGTAGAATGCTGCATCATTCAATCATTGGGGTAAGCCATCCCAAGGTCATATTATGACAGGCTGTTTCCAAACACCTTTAAGGGGAACATCTTCAAAGACCCAGAAGACTGGGGCAAGATGAGCCCCAGAGAGGCAAGTCCTCTTCATGCTTTCAATATGCTTAAGCAAACTCTTCCATACGTCAGCGACTGTTAAGTTAGAGACTAGTGTCGGGAAATCCTACTAGCACAATCCATCAATCCTCCAAAAGGATCCCCTCTTGGCTAGTTGTAACTACCAAACTTTATACAATTCTCCTTTGAATACATCTATCACAGATACTTGGTTGATTTATCGTTGTTGAGGAATTAGAACCTCTATAAACACCCTCTAAAAACTCCTAATCTGCAGAGTCAGTATTTGCATACCATGATCATTCATATATCATGCAAATTCAAATAATATATAGCCTGAAGTGTACTTCACATTCATTTGCATTGACTCATGCCTCGTCATTGATTTTTATCCCTTGACCCGAAGTTTGATTATTATCGACATCTTTTTAAAGTCCAGATGTCACTGGAGACCCTTTCCAAAGCTCATTTGTTACTGGCATTCATTTTAAATCTAATTGTTATTGGTATTCAAAGACCAATTATTATTGGCACAGTTTAAAGTTCAGTTGTCACTGACACCGTTTGTCAACTCTAACTGTTATTAGTAGCCAAAGTCCAGTTGTTACTAACATGTATCTTTTAAAGTCCAGTTGTCACTGGTACCCTTTTCGAAGTTTGTTTGTTATAAAATTCATTTTCAAAATCCAATTGTTATTTGCATCCAAAATCCAGTTGTCACTAGCGCTATTTTCTAAATATGGTTGTTACCGGCATCTATTTACAAAGTCTAATTGTCACTCAATGTTGTTAAAATCGCGATTTAAAACCTAAACTCTTAGATTTTACGTTTCTAGGTCGGCATTTGGTGTTAAATCGCAGGTAAAATCATTTATAAGTAAAATCGTATACTGGAACGATTTTACATGATTTAAATCTCTCTAAAATCTATAAAATCGTGTAAAATCTTTGAATTTTACTCTTTGACTTGATTTTACCTTCTTTTTTTCTTGAAATTTTAAAAAGCCTAAGCCCAATAAAACTTCTCCAACTTTATTATTTTATTCACTTTAAATAACCTCATTTTTCATTAGACATTAGACTTTTCATTTACCAGAGCAATGATGATTAAAAACTTTTGAACTCTAGCGTCACTTCACTTGTATGACGCCGGACCGGAACTTCAACGACAATATTTTGTGAGTTTTATTCTTTGATTGGTAAGTATCTAAAAAGTGAACCTTCTTCACAAATAAAAAACAGAGCAATGTTATGTTACTATTTTATGATGTGATTGTATGTAACATTGGCTTGTCATTATGTTTGTTACACTGTTGTTAGTTGCGTTATTATGTGCCTTTGAATGCTACTATGGCTTGTAATCGAAGTGATTGGTACAATGTTTTGCTATTTTTATTATTTTAATATACCAATTTAATAGAAGATAATTTGATTTATTGTGTATACTCTTTTAGTTAAAATTTATTACTTAAACTTGATTATTTTTCTAATTTAAATTTATATTTAATATTATTTTAACATGAGGTAAACTCTACGATTTCACGTTTTGATTTTACGATTCGATTTTACTTAGCCAAAACGAGTCAAGGTAAAAACTCGATTCTGACAACCTTGTTGTCATTGGCATCCCACGTCCAGTTGTCACTGATATCTTTTCAAAATCCAATTGTTATTAGCATTTATTTTTTCCAATTGTTATTGGGATTCATTTTTAAAATCCAATTGTTTTAGGTACGAATAGATGTTAACCCACGCATCGCATGGCTAACTTTAATATATTATCGGTCATAATAAGTTACGTAGTTTTCTAAATTAATTTATTTTTTATTTATTTAAAAAAAATTATAAACATTTATATATTTTGTGCAATTTGATTATTTACTTTGTAAATCTCAAAACTATATTCTATATAGATTTTAGAGAAGATTTTTTTTATTTATTAATAAATATATTATTCATTACTATTAAATATAGTTTCTTGAAGGAATTTGTTTTTTTATTATTAAAATCAAATATTTACAAACGTTTACATGTTTTGTGCAATTTGGTGATTCACTTTGTATATTTCAAAACTAAATGCTAAATAGATAATTGGGAGAAGAATTTTTTGTTGATTCACTAATAAAAATGTGTCACGTGTTCAAAATCTATATATCTTCATTTTTATCCAAGTACTGTTGGAAAGAAAATAGAAACTCTGATATTTCATCAATTATTACTTTTTTATTGGAAATATACCAAAGATCTATAAAACTGTGAATACAAAGATCTATAAAATTGTTACTATTGCAACGAACATAATAATATTTTGCATATTGCTATGATAATATGATCTCTAGAAATTTACAAAGCTCTCCTTTTATTTTGTACAACCCTTCCACAATAACGCTTAAAGATTATGTCTTCTTGGCTATCCTCTGCAATATATTCTCATACGATTTCATCTAAATACACCGCAAGTATACAGCCAAAAAGGGAATAAAAAATTAGGGAATTTCTTATTACACTTCAAAGGTTTCTTAGACACAATGCAAATTTTCGTTTTTGTTTCCAGTTTTCGGATATGCACATTCAGACGCACCATTTTTCTAAAAAATGTTAATTTATTCCGGATGTGCATATCAGGAATAATTCCTGATCTGCAAATCAGAAAAAATAGCAGAACTTTATTTTTTTTTTAAATCAGTTTTGTTGGTTGGTCGCAGATGTTCATATATCGTCGCAACTTAATATACATTCAAAAACATCCATATATAAAATAAAATGATATATATACATAATAATACTCCGGTCAAAATACAGTACATAAATGTAATAAAAATAGAATACATCAAACAAAAAACTACTGTGTATGCCGAAGGTTCTCTCCTGGCTCCCCTGCTCCTCTACCCCTACCTGCCGTCCTGGCTTGATGTCTGCGGTACTGAAGTGCCCCCCGAGCAATCTCAATAATCTTATCCATGGCAAGTCTGCCACCTGAGCCCTCTGGGAGGTGACCGACGACAATGGCCGCCCACGTTATCTCCTCTATCTCACGACAGCGAGGTAGGACATCATGAGTATAGTCCAGCTGAGATTGTTGCTCCTCTAATATCTCCTGATGAGCAGGTCTAGGTGGCGATCCCTCAACAGTGGGCACCATGCATGGGTGTCAGACGGTATAGAGCCACATGATGTACCCGACAGCAACGCTCCAGTCTCTCGGCGCTCTGGTCGCCCGAGCCTCTTCCAGTACCAAGTGAGACTGGAAGTCAACATATCTATCACCTATCTGCGTGCGGGTCAAGCCTAGAGGAGCAGACTCATGAGGCATCCTGGGGATCGTCTGCATGTAACCGAACTGACGCGAGATGCGCTCCGGCAGGTATCGAGCAGTAATGGTCGAACTGCATGCCAACCATCATGAGAACAGTGAAACCTCATCGAACGGGCGCGTCACACGGTGATCGGCATAGGCGTCATAAAAAATGTCCTCAACAGCCATCTGATCAAGATAAACTCTGTAGGGCTCGGGCACCTGGTTCCCTCTGAGCAGGAGAAATGCAGCAGCACGCGGCATATCCTCAGTGTACCCCTGGATACTCCCCCAACTAGTAATCTTGGGAAAGTGCTGTAATATCCACGTCTGAAATGGAAAACATAACATCGGTGTCAAACATTATAATGAATATAGAAAGAAAAGAAATAAAAAAAGACTTAGAATATAAGATTGTTACCACGTATAGTGTACAACTGTCTGCCACAGTCTTGGCTGCCCAGAGGCAACCATCTGAGAGCCTAGAATAGATGTATGCCAGTGTAGCCGCCCTCAGTTGTACCCATGGATCTCTGTGGGATCCAAAAAGTACTTTTTAAATCGGTTAAAAATGACTTTTTAAATCGGTTGGTTGCCCGATTTAATTCCGATCGATTTAGAAAGTTTTTGGATTTTAAATCAGGTATCATCCGATTTAAAATATTTTATTAAATCAGTTAGTCTGATTTAAAAGTGTTCATTTAAATCGGTTTGACACATTTAAAAAAAGTTCAAAAAGTCATGAAAGTTTTTAAATCTATATAATCCGATTTAAAATCTCAAATTTAAATCAATTCACTTGATTTAGTAATGTTATTTTAAATCGGTTCATTTGATTTAAAAGTACAATGTCATTTTTTTTCTAATTGTCATTTTTCTTTTGTTTCTTCCACAATATTGTACACAATTATAAATAATACAAAATTTTATCACAACCAAACACTAATCAAATATTTCATACATAACCATTAATACAAAATACCATAGGACAAAGTTTTAAATAAATTTGATCAATTATAAAATATTCATGAAACAATGTTACAAATAGTACCATGAAAACTTAATATCTCTTACCTAAATCAAACTTTGTTACTACCAAAAAACTAGCTTGTCTAAGCAAAGCTAACAAACTATGAGACCTACAATAAAAACATAGCAACAAATAGCACCGACACATAATCAAATTACTTCAAATGGATTCTAGAATAAAATTTGCACAACATTCTTGAACATTCGTAACGTCCTCCTCATAAAATGGTGTCGAGTCTCTAAATATCTGAATAAATATTAAATAATATTAGAATATTGTATTAACATTAAAAAAAACAATTAACACATATAGTTGAGTTTTTTTAAATACCTGATTCCATTAATTAACAATCCCAACATATAATTGAAGTATCAGATGGATCTTTTGTCACAAACCACCAAGCCTCCATCCAATAAATATCTACCTCTTAGACAATTCAAGAGGAAATAAGTCACCTGGCAGCAACTTAAGTACTAATTCTAACATGAGAATATGAAAATAAAGAAAAATAAATTAGAAAGCATTTAATAGAATATAAACAAAAGCAGAGTTCTTGCATGTGTTTCTATGTTTAACATGGAAAATTAGAGGCCTAAGTGTCCTATTCTTCAACGTTGACTAAAATAATAATAATAAAGTAAAATGAAAGACTTGGAATACAGACCAAGATGGAATGAGATAGGATTTAAAAAGAATTTGTGTTTATAAAAGTGAGCTAGTTGTAAGATATATTTAGGATATCTTAACATTTTTACATACCACGTTGAAATTTCTATTATGACATGCGTACATATTTGATATTTCATAATACTGTATGACTTGCCACTGAATCTGCATGTTGGTCACACTAAATAAATTTGAGCATAGGGTATTCATATTAATTAAGGTGCATGTATGTATCCCCAAAATGCTTAGGATATTTAGAATAATTAATCATTTCATATACTTAACAAACACCAGTATCCTGATATCATATTTAAATATTATTTAAATAAAAGAGAATAAAATAAGCAATATAACATTCATTACAACTTCATTCTCAAAAATATATATTATTGCATGGTTCCGTGGATTAAAAAAGTGAAAATGGAATTCATACTACATTAGTATTGATATAGTTTTAACTTTAAAAATTCTAGGAT
This sequence comes from Lathyrus tuberosus, assembly GCA_022829125.1. NCBI lineage: Eukaryota > Viridiplantae > Streptophyta > Magnoliopsida > Fabales > Fabaceae > Lathyrus > Lathyrus tuberosus. The sequence goes on from JALAZF010000280.1 coordinate 1,699,714, forward strand.
TAAATTTGGAGTTCAGATACATTTGTTATGTCAACTTTATAGTAAAAACTTCAGGGAAATACAACGCACCCTGTTTCCTTGAAGGAAAAGTCTTTCATCCTTTTAGCTAACTCAATTTCAGTTGCATCAGCTCCAGGCACAATGCGGCTATCCCTGCACATGGCTTGACAAATAATTGCATAGGGAAAACAGATTAATCAACATTTAAAATTACAATTATTGGGAGAATAATGCTTCATAAATAAGTGTAATTCGAATTGATGTAATAGGAATTATTTGGTTTGCAGAGGCCCAAATTTTACAGGGTTAATGTGACATTTTTCTTTTATTATTCCCTTGTTATGAAAGCACGAAACATTGGAATTCACCTTGTAAGTGTTGACTTCATCATCAACTGCTCTTTCAAGATCATCTAGGATACTATCGGTACTTCCTCGTAAAACAACAGTGGATACAAAATTGCCTTCAACTTCATTTTTCACAATGGTTACTTGCATGTCATATCTCAAATAAGGGAAATTATATGCCTCGCATAGAAATGAGAACAAAAAGAAGGAACAGAATACGCCAATACATATAGAAATGAATAAAAATCAAGGAAAGGACTGAGAACAAAAACTTCCCTTCAACTTACCCTTGGCACCACCAATTTCCTCGACTGTAACAGAATTAACACGTCTAAGATCATCTGGGTTTGGTTGGCTAAGTTTCAGCTGTTGAAGGAAAAAATGGATTAGACAGAAGGTAGGTGACAAAAGTCTATATGTACCCAAAGAAGCAATGACACTAACTTTCGCGACAACACCAGTTGTTCGGCAAAATCGACGTAATTCAAACTTTGAACTGATTTTTAGAACCATAAGCCTACAGGAATATTCAAGTTAGAAAATAAACTATACTCATACCACAGCTTCAAATTGACAATATTAATGCAAATTCAATAGCATTAGATTTTACACACTTGTAACATTCACAAAAATGCAAAGCCATCTCTCCTACGGCTGCACCACTGACAATCACTTTGGCACCAGAATCCGCTACGGCCTTGATGAGCTCCTCTACTTTAGCCTCTTCAGTTTTTGAATAGTTTTCTAGCTATACGAATAAAAACAAGTAAAATAATGAATCCACAATAACCAAAACCATCAAATAATTTAAAAAACATATTGAAGCAGTTTTTTATAAGTTATGAAAAGATTATTGCATGGTTCCGTGGATTAAAAAAGTGAAATGGAATTCATCATTAGATAAACATAAGTCCATTAACTAGCGAAAGCAACCTCTCTTGATAATTTTGATATGAAAGATAATCAAAACTTCAAAAACACTAATGAAAATATAACATAATAAATTACATACCGTGTTCTGGCCTAGAGGAGCTTCAATAGCCAGTTGATCAAAGGTAAGGCTTTCCCCACCAGCCTTCACAATTCTAGCTCTGGCACTTTTTGTGAACCTTAAGGCAATTACCTTCATTGCAGGCACGTCATAAACACGACTATCATCGTTCACAACCCCCACATCTACAACAATCTTAACCCTCCTAATGAAACAACAACAGAAAACCCAAATTAAGCATTATGTATATATTTAAAAATTATATCAAATAACAAATTTTCTTTTCTCAAAAATAGGGGCATGCTTGGATTACTTTCTTCAAACTTATCTAACGGCATAAAAACTTGTAAACATGTTTGATAATTTAAGAAATCAGCTTATAAGAAAAAATTGAAATCAGTGCACTATACTTGACAATTTATCCAAACAATTTATCCAAACAATATACTTGACAAATTAATACTAATTGGTAGGCTCTTATTATTAAACAGAGGTTTAATAATAATTGCAATTTCAAAGTGGTTATAAGAACAGAACCCACAATTCCAATTGGTAGGCTCTTATAAGGATCCTTAACCTCTTCAGTCATGGTTGAAGCTGAATCATAGCCTATATAACTAAAGTAAACTATTGTTGCTCCATCAAGAACACCTCTAACACCATAAGGAGCAATCCCTTTTGGAATAACCATGTTCTTGGCACTTCCATTGCAATAACCATCCACAATAATGAATCCAAAGAAAATCACATGGAACACAGTCATAATTAGGTTCAATATAGAGCTTTCCTTTGTACTGAAATGAAACCCAAAGAGAAATTCCAAGTAGGATAACTATCACAATGGTGAAAATCAATAATTGTTTAGTTTGAATTTTACAAGCAGATTGAGTAAACAACCAAAATTGGAAATTAGAATATAGTGATAGAGAGAGTATACAGAATATATCTCTTTTGTTATTACAATTCGTAAAATCAAAACAATGAAGGTAATCTTGACACACCTATCTTTTGTTATTCTTTAACGTAAAAAAAAAAGTAAATAACAGTATCGAGAGACGTCGATATCGTTTTGTCACGCTGTTTTTGAGGTGGTGGACAGTTTTCCATCAACAGCAGTGTAAGAAAGCATCACAACAACTTAAGAGTATAATCTCATAAAATTAAAGAACATTTCAACATCTTGAATACATAAATACTGTCAATTACTTCATACACTAATTTTATTAGAAAAAAACTTAGGTAATCTAATTCTTCTATGCTTATTAATAACAAAACACAACGCAAAACAATAATTAATAGAAAAAATCGACAAATACGATTCAGTAAAATTAGGATTACCTCTTGTGAAGCTGAACGAATTTTGAATTCTTAGCGTCTTCCTCTGTAAAAAAAATTATGATAAAATTAGGTTAACAAAATAAAAAATAAAAAATCAATGAATAAAAAAATTGGAGAAAACGGACTAGAAGAGGAACGTGGTGGTTTATTTACCAGTTGGAAAATTTGAACAGAAGCAGGGATGGAGAATCTAGAGCTATGAATGTCGACGAAAACTGAGGAAACTGAAGCAATGTTTTCGTCCTTTCAGAGAGAGGAGGTGAGAAGGAAGTAACAGGTTTGTTTTGCCGGCCGAGAGAGAAAGTTAGAAGAAAATGTGCGTTTAGGGTTTGTGTTTGCCGCCGAGTGAGAGAAGGAAAAGGATTCAGAGAGTGTTTTTGGCGTTTTTGTTAAATGAAAACAGAGGGAATCATTTACGTTTTTGCGGAGAAGAGTGAGAAGTATTTTCTTTTTAATTATAAAAAATTATATTTAAATAAGGTAAATTGATTTAAATTCTATTCACTAAAAATGCAGCATCTGTGTCATTACTTTTTAGGTTTTTAAATCAAGTGGATATCATATGATTTAAAATGTATGATTTAAAATGTGTTTTTGCACAGCGCTATTTTCTAAATATGGTTGTTACCGGCATCTATTTGCAAAGTCTAATTGTCATTCAATGTTGTTAAAATCGCGATTTAAAACCTAAACTCTTAGATTTTACGTTTCTAGGTCGGCATTTGGTGTTAAATCACAGGAAAAATCATTTATAAGTAAAATCGCATACTGGAACGATTTTACACGATTTAAATCTCTCTAAAATCTATAAAATCATGTAAAATCTTTGAATTTTACTCTTTGACTTGATTTTACCTTCTTTTTTTCTTGAAATTTTAAAAAGCCTAAGCCCAATAAAACTTCTCCAACTTTATTATTTTATTCACTTTAAATAACCTCGTTTTTCATTAGACATTAGACTTTTCATTTACCAGAGCAATGATGATTAAAAACTTTTGAACTCTAACGTCACTTCACTTGTATGACGCCAGACCGAAACTTCAACGACAATATTTTGTGAGTTTTATTCTTTGATTGGTAAGTATCTAAAAAGTGAACCTTCTTCACAAATAACAAACAGAGCAATGTTATGTTACTATTTTATGATGTGATTGTTGTCGTACCTCGAAATATACGATCCTCGCGATGGACGCGGAAAAAAACTGTTCGAAACAGAGTCGCCACCGAACTTTATTCATTCCAAGGAAGGAATAGGAAAATATCGATAAAACCTTTAAAGGGATAAGAAAATGGTCATCACAACCAAATTCGGGTTCGGGAGTCGGTTACGTAAGAGGGAAGGTATTAGCACCCTCTACGTCCGTTGTACTCAACGGGAACCTCTTGATTCGATTCGGGTGTAATGTTAGCTCGGTTTGTTTGTTTTCTTCTAAGGGAATATTGTTTTCTAAGGGGAAAATGGGTGGTTTTTTATTAGGGTGCTCGCCAAGGGTTGGGGCCCTTGTGCCTACGTATTCCCTCGTGCAATGGGAAAGTCAGAGCATTCGTAGTTCGTGGGACTATGGTTGGTTGGTGTTTTTTTTAAATGAATGAGTGTTTAATTCGCATTCTAACTGCTAAACGTTTGCTTGTTTGCTCGCTAGGGGAGGCTGAAGCACTAGTTTATATGCGCAGAAGAATGGACTAAACAATGTTCTTTATGAAAAGTTGTTTGAATTGGATTAAGTGTGTTAAAGATTTGATTGAGAAAAAGAGTTTGATTTGCGTGTGTTTTAGGGTTTCGGTTGCGTGGGAAGTGTTTGGTTTGTTATGTATTTTAGAGGAAGAATGACGATTATTCGATAAAAGAGACGTCGGCCTCGCAACCAATTAATCGGGGCATTACTGAGATGCTAGATCTCAACGACACCTTTTTCATTCTATTAATTATGAAATTGTGTTTGTTGGACAATGGGCTTCTTTGTCCATGTAATTAGGGCAAGTGTTTTAGGAACGAACACAACCCAAAGCATGCGCCTCAAGAGCGTTCGTTCAAGGGCCCAAGAAGTGCTAGACCTCAAGAGTCCATCTCTTTCGTATTTTAATTAGGAAAAAGATTTGAATTTGATTAGAATATTTGGATTAGACGTGATTAATCGAATTAGGGTTTGAATGAATTAAGTTTTAAGGAGGATTAAGTATTTTAGAAACGGAAGACGGAACGAACACAACTCAAGGCGGGCGCCTCAAGAGCATTTGTTCAAGAATCCAAGGAGTGCTAGACCCCAAAAGCCCACTACTTCCATAATTAATTGAGAAAATAGTTTAGAAATATTAACCTAAGTAGTTTGTAATTTAATTTGATTTAAGAAAAATTATTTTTAAAGCTTAAGAAATTAATTAGATTAAGAATTTTAATTTGAGAAAAGATTGTATTTTTAAGTGTTAAGTGTTTTGATAATTTTAGTGTGAATTAATTATTTTTTTAGAAACGAAAGACGGAACGATCACAACTTAAGGCGTGCGCCCCAAGAGCGATCGTTCGAGAACCCAAGAAGTCCTAGACCTCAAGAGTTCACTACTTTCGTAATTAGTTAGAGGGAAGATATTAAAATTGTTTTAATCAGAAAAGACTAGGATTATTAACTCCTAAATTCAAATAACTAATAAATTAAACTAGCATTACTAATTATTAATATCAATATAAGTCAACAAAACTAAGTCTTCCAAAAGACTTAGTCTTCTATCGCTAATCCACCCTTTTCCGAAAAAGAAGAAGAGAAAAAATAAAATAAAAAAACTACTATTAAATTAAGTCTGGCAGTACGGAATCATGCATGGAAAAAGTATCGGCTATTCATGGATCAGTGTATAGGACACGTACACTTTATTAAGCAAGCAACATAAATGTCAGAAAATGAGAATTGAAACGCGCACCTTTACTGCTCATGTTAAAATATTAGAAAAAGAGAAATATACTACACACTTTGCCCTCTATTTTATCCGCTGGACAATGAAACGATGCTGACAGGTGACCATTGGGCAGTGGGAAATTGGGAAATGATCAAAGACATTAATGTTTATTTAGACTTATTTAATATAAACTAAAGAAAAAAAGAAATATGCACACACATTATCAGAGTAAAACCCTATCTATCATGGCCCTTTTCTACCTTTCCCTATAGTTTCCAATATACATTAAATAGGCATGGGCAGTGAAATATTTATTGAAAAACAATCAGCTTTAAACCAACAAAAAGAGGTGAATGTAAAGGCTTTTAGTTGAGAATCATAAAAATCTCTTTCAAAACCCACACGCATATAATCTCTCTCTTTTTTCAGATTCATCACCTTCTCTCATCTTTTTAGTTCATCGTTCAAATTCCTCACCCTTCTCCGTGAAACACAAATGCAATATGAGTATCAGATTCAAACCTTCAAGTAAATGCAGAATTCTAATTCCCTTTCAAACCCCAAACCCTCATGCGTTTATTTCAATCAATGCTTAACCTCACTTCTAAAATTCCTACCTAAAATACTCAAAGGCGTACAAACTTTAACCCTAAATCTATCGTAAACCTCGGATTCATGTAGAAATCAAGCAGCACGTAGCAAGTAAACAAACCATCGGAGAAAACATTCAAACAGAGCAACTCAAATCAACATGCAACGAAGTCAGAACAAGAATATGCAACGGAAAAGGTTTCAAGAAGATGTACCCAAGTCGAGGTGCTCCGATGATCAGGTAACAGGTACTCGCTTGGAATTCTCCTCGAATCTTCCTTTTCCTTAGCTTGTTCAATGTTCGTAATGTAGTTTGAGCTTCACTCTTAATCAGAGCTCTGATGTTAGCTCTGGAAGAGTTAGAAAAAGAAGCTTTAGTGTGGGTTAGGTTTGGATTCCGACAGAGTTTTCCTAGGGTTTTCGTCTTCGTTTTCTTTTTTATTTGTGAATTGAAACATGGTTTTTATAGTAGCAATATTAGGGTTTAGTAATTTGAACTTTGCTGAGGAATCTTCATTTCCATCTATGCCTGTTAACAACTTTTTTATGCTAAGAAATGTTTTTCCATTTTAGTGAATTATGTGGTTTCTGAATTTCTCTGCATTCTCTGCATTCTGTACTTTTGTCATTTTGTGTATGGATCATTCTTGGTGGTCCCTTTGATTTCCTGCTGCCATTGTATTACTTGCAATTTGATGAATTGTAGTGGTTTGAAGTGAATTGGAATGACAAACTAAGTCCTTAATCCAGTTAGGAATGAATTGCATTCTGGATGAATTGTTTGGATTTAAACTAATGAGTTTTTTTAAATATATCGTATATTGCATTCTACTGTAGATGCTCTTTGAATGAAGTAGGGGTCATGAAGATCCTTGGCGGCACAAACATGAATCATGGTAGCTTTGGATGAAGTATGGAATTTGAAACACTTGGTATTACTAGCTCTAAGTCTATGTATTGAAGAGCTTGGTATTTTAGGTCTCATGGACTTTGGAACTTTGATGGACTTTTACTTGTAATAATATCGTTTAGGAATTCTCCAATGTATTTTAGTGCTGTTGTAAAATTGTACGTGGATATCATGGTCATAGCACATGAATCATATGCAATTTATAGCATTATTAGCCTTTCTTAAATTTGGTTTGAATGTCTCATATAAATCCAAACCTATCTTGCAAATGGCTTTTTAACACGGCTTAAAAGCTGAATGAATAAGTCTTGGAATTTAAATCTTGAAGAATGGCTCACATTTTGCTATCACTTGAAATGCTACTTGCACAGGTACTGTTCACATTTTGCGAATGGCTGCTTTAAAACTAACGAATAGATTAATCATGGTCGTGATTCAACCAAAGTCATAACTTGAAAACTCAATTCCAATCATGACTTAAATTAACACAATTCAAATGATTCCATCATGATTTAAAAATAATCCAAGAATAGCATAGAAATGATTCCTATTCATGGCTTGCCCAATCCCAACACGAATGATCACCAATTGATTCTTAAAATTTGACCCACCATGATATCATGACCTTAGATAAACTCAAAGAAAAACTTACCCTACTTTGAACCTTATGGTTTGGAAAGATTGATGTTGACTTAAAAATTATCCATTCATGACTAGAATTTCCAAGCGAGCCCAACAAACTTGCTTTTAGACACAAGTGCCCTTTGAAGTAAGCTTAGAATCCATGACTTAAGAAAATAAACTAATTGCATCTTGCATAAACTTTGGTTATGACCTTGAATCAGTTTGCCTCATAATTTGAACTAGTTCGAGCTTGAGTTAAAAGCAAACATGACCTAAAGATGAAGGGTCATTTCTTAGCTTGTTTTAACCATACAGCCTCAGTGTCGCACTTGGAATATGGTTAAAAATCTTCTTGATCATAGCTTAAAATTAGATTGAAGCCAATTGATCAAGTCTTGACTGAATAATCACAAAATGAGTGCCCAATCCTCCTTTATCTCCTCTTGAAATCAAAGCAACCCAACAAGAGCTAGTAACCCTCACAAACACATACAAGATCCTCAATGACCTGAATCTTAGAGTCAACACAAAATCTTGGTATAAGAAAATATGAAATAGATAGGACAAATTTGGGGTATGATAGATGCCCCTATCTAATTGTCTTGGACCCTAGATAGTGAACCGCTGTATTGCGTTCATTTTTAGGGTAGAAGTCAATTAGATATAAGAAGACCCCAAAATTTGTCTTAAAAGGTAATGTACTATGGAGCAAGAACTGGTAGAATGAGGTAGCATGGTACAAAATGAATAGAATAACTTGAGGTTCTCTGGGTCGTCGAAGTAGTCCCTTATCTATTAAGGTTCCTCGATGATACCAAAGCAGTATCTCTGAAGGCAGAAGATTCTCTGGGTCTTCGAAGTAGTCCCTTAACCATTAAGGTTCCTCGATGATACCAAAGCAGTATCTCTGAAGGAAGACGATTCTCTGGGTCGTCAAAGCAGTCCCTTATCCATTAAGGTTCCTCGATGATACCAAAGCAGTATCTCTGAAGGCAGACAATTCTCTGGGTCTTCGAAGCAGTCCCTTATCCATTAAGGTTCCTCGATGATACCAAAGCAGTATCTCTGAAGGCAGACGATTCTCTGGGTCGTCAAAGCAGTCCCTTATCCATTAAGGTTCCTCGATGATACCAAAGCAGTATCTCTGAAGGCAAACGATTCTCTGGGTCGTCGAAGCAGTCCCTTATCCATTAAGGTTCCTCGATGATACCAAAGCAGTATCTCTGAAGGCAGACGATTCTCTGGGTCGTCGAAGCAGTCTCTTATCCATTAAGGTTCCTCGATGATACCAAAGCAGTATCTCTGAAGGCAGACGATTCTCTGGGTCGTCGAAGCAGTCCCTTATCTATTAAGGTTCCTCGATGATACCAAAGCAGTATCTTTGAAGGCAGACGATTCTCTGGGTCGTCGAAGCAGCCCCTTATCCATTAAGGTTCCTCGATGATACCAAAGCAGTATCTCTGAACAAATTTTCTAGGGGAATAGTTGAGCAAGGTTCCTGCCGGAGGAGATGCACTGGCTCTGTAGGGGAAAGCTCACAAGAAACTTTCTAAGATATCCTCTACTTGGGGAGTACTGACAATAGCTGCTGGGGGTTGTCATTGTCAACTGCATGGTTGAAGAATAATTTGCTGGGGAATAGAATTCCTTGAGTACGTGCGGGGTATACTGCCGATTTTGAGGGAGGACTGGCCAAGATACTTGCGAATTGATCCTGGATCCTGTTATGATACGTTGTTGTGGATGGATATGCCATGCATCGCATGATGCACTGAAACACATACTAAGATGCAACTGCTAGGGAATCTAATGCACGTATGAATGCATAAGATATGATAGTGCTTGATATGATTATGTAATGTTATGTTAGCGTGTTATGATGATGCAAATGATCGGACGCGCTGGGGATGTTTCCTTGTCGAGGGTATCACCAGGGATTGGATTTGGTAATTGCCAAATGAAATTGGACTTTGGTTATTTTGATGTTATGAGGATGCCAATGACGGTGGTCTTTTAGTGGTTGCCAATGAAGACTGGACTTTAAAGGGTAGATTTGAAGGTGCCAATGACGGTGGACTTTCGGGTAGTTGCCAATAAAGGATTGGACTTCGGGGTTGGTGAGAGTGTTTGACTACTCGACCCCTTTTGATCAAGTCAAATATGACTAGGGGCGTGATTGCCCCTGTTGAGCTTTGAAAGATTCACTTCTAGGGATTACGTTGAGCAAATCCCTGAAAAGCTATATTGCTTATGGTGAAGAGCCAAGCCGGCTGACAACGGATTTGATGCTTTCATGTGGTGAAGTTATTTTGGAGACTATCTAATTCCTTTTTAGTTCTTCCCACCACCAAAACAAATTTTATTTTTTTCTAATATTGTCTTTATTAACCGAAGTTTCAAAACACAGTTTATCAAAAACAAAATCAGTTTACAAACAATCAGATAAAGTAAAAAAGTGAGCACAATTTGGTGAGAAATCTCTCTTTGTATTGATTTGACCCTTAAACGGGTAAGTATGTACAAGGATGCAATTCCTTAATGAGGTAATTACGGTGCAGGAAAAAAACATAATGGCAATACAAATTAATGAGGTTCCATTGAGTTTCAACACTGCTATGGTCCCTATGACTTTGATAACTTCAACACCTTGCTTCGTAAGAAGACGGTTGGATTGATTCCTCTCTTCAATGGCACATCAGGATCAAGTGGACGTGCAAGATGGATACTTTGCCTTGGAATTCGTCCCTAACTTTTGCCTGGATAGCCCTTTCAGGTTTTCAATCCACCGGGACGCCCTTTTTTGCCTGAACCGCCCTTTCGGGTTTTCAATTCAGCGGGCCTATGTTTTTATTTTATCCCTAATTTTTGCCTGAACTGATTTTGTTTTTTCAGGTCCACCGGGATTTCCATTTTTTGCCTAAGTCGCCTTTTTAGGTTTTCGACTTAGCAGCTTTATTATTCCACTTTTCTAGGCGTAGTATCGCTTAACGTACTCTGCATTCACCAAGTATGGTAATTCATCACCGTCCATAGTTGTGAGCTTCAAGGCACCACCAGAGAATGCCTCTTTTACAACATAAGGGCCTTCGTAGTTTGGCGTCCACTTGCCCCTGGATTCATTATACATAGTCATGATCCTCTTGAGCACCAAGTCATCTTCCTGGAATGTCCGAGGATGCACTTTCTTGTCAAAAGCTTTCTTCATGCGTTTTTTATAGAGCTGGCCATGACATATTTCTGCCAAGCGTTTTTCTTCAAGAAGGTTGAGTTCATCAAACCTCGTCTTCACCCATTCTGCTTCATCAAGCTGAGCTTCCATTAATACTCTCAATGAGGGGATTTCGACTTCTATCGGAAGGACCGCTTCCATGCCATAAACCAATGAGTAAGGAGTTGCCTCTGTTGAAGTTCGCACTGAGGTACGGTAGCCGTGCAACGCAAAAGGTAGCATCTCATGCCAATCCTTATAAGTTACCACCATTTTCTAAATGATCTTTTTGATGTTTTTGTTGGCTGCCTCAACGGCTCCATTCATCTTGGGTATGTATGGTATTGAATTATGCTGCTCAATCTTAAAACTAGCACACAGTTCATCCATCATTTTTTTGTTGATATTAGACCCATTGTCAGTGATGATATGGTTAGGCACTCCATATCTGCATATAATGTTGTGTTTTAAGAAGCGAGCGACAACTTGCTTGGTAACGTTCGTATACAATGTAGCCTCAACCCATTTGGTAAAGTAGTCTATGGCAACCAATATGAAGCGGTGTCCATTTGAGGCTTTTGGCTCGATCATCCCAATCATATCTATTCCCCACATGGAAAATGGCCATGGTGAAGTCAAGACATTCAAGGGAGTAGGAGGTACATGATTCTTATCAGAGTAGATCTGGAATTTATGGCAAGTTCGGGCATGATGGTAGCAATCAACCTCCATGGTAAGCCAATAATAGCCTGCTCTCAATATCTTCTTTGCCATAGTATGCCCATTTGCGTGGGTACCAAAACAACCTTCATGAATGTCTTTCAGAATCTGCTCAGCTTCATGCTTTTCCACACATCTGAGTAGTACAGTATCATGATTACGCTTGTATAACACATTCCCATTGAGGAAGAAATTTGATGCCAATCTGCTCAAAGTTCTCTTATCCACCGCCAAAGCGCCCTCTGGATATTCTTGTTTTTCCAGATAACGTTTGATGTCATAGAACCATGGCTTTTCATCTGACTCTTCATCGGAAGCCAAACAATGAGTTGGCTCTTCGAATCGCTGTAGATTAATATGCGGCCGATGGTTGGGCCATATCAGTATTTACATAGAAGCCAAAGTTGCCAGAGCGTCTGCCATATGATTTTATTCTCTAGGCACATGGGTAAAGGTGATATCATCAAATTTGGGAAGTAGCTTTGCCACATAATCCCGGTATGGAACTAAGTTGGCATGTTTGGCATCCCAGTCACCTCTAATCTGGTGTATTACTAGAGCAGAATCTCCAAACACGTCAAGAGTCTTGATTCTTAAGTTGATGGCTTCTTCCAATCCAAGTATACAAGCTTCATACTCAGCCATGTTATTAGTGCATGGAAAGCAAAGCTTAGCAGTGAATGGCAAGTGGAAATTCTTGGACGATGTAATCACTGCCCCAATTCAACTCCCATGATCATTTGAGGCACCATCGAACATGAGAGTCCATCGCTCCCTTGGTTCGGGCCCTTCATCCGGACCTGGCTCTTCATAATCTTTTAGTACCATTATGTCTTCGTCTGGAAAATTGAACTTCAAGGGATGATAATCATTCATCGGTTGATGGGCAAGATGGTCCGCCAGTATGCTACCCTTGATGGCTTATTGAATGTCATACTCAGACAAAAGCATTTGCCATCGGGCTATTCTGCCGGTGAGAGCAGGTTTCTCAAAGATGTATTTGATGGGATCCATCTTGGAAATCAGATAAGTAGTGTGGGTCAACATATACTGCCTGAGACGTCTGGCAGCCCAGGCTAATGCGTAGTAAGTCTTCTTGAGTAAGGAATACCTTGTCTCGTAGTCATTGAACTTCTTGCTGAGGTAATAGATGGCATGTTTTTTCTTTCCCGTCTCATCTTATTGTCCCAACACAACCCATAGATTCATCAAGTACAGTCAGGTACATAATGAGTGGCTTTCAGGAACAGGCGGTATCAGGATCGGTGGTTCTTACAGATACTCTTTGATTTTATCAAATGCCCCTTGGCAATCATCACTCCATGCAATTGACTGATTCTTTCTTAGCAGCTTGAAAATAGGTTTGCAGGTGGCAGTAAGATGTGAAATAAATCTGGCAATGTAGTTTAATCTTCCCAGAAAGCCACGAATCTCTTTCTCTGTCCTGGGCGCAGGCATATTCTGAATTGCCCTCATCTTATCATGATCCACTTCAATTCCTTTCTGACTTACAATGAAGCCCAACAATTTTCTAGATCGTACCCCAAATGTGCACTTGTTAGGGTTGAGTCTCAGTCTAAACTTCCTCAATCGAACAAACAACTTTTGCAGATTGATCAAGTGCTCTTCTTCGGTTTGAGACTTGGCAATCATATCGTCAACGTACACTTCAATCTCTTTATGGATCATGTCATGAAATAGCATTACCATTGCACGTTTATACGTTGTCCCAGCATTCTTAAGTCCGAATGGCATCACCTTATAGCAGAAGGTGCCCCATGGTGTGATAAATATGGTCTTCTCCATATCCTTTGGATCCATCTTAATTTGATTATATCCAAAAAAATCCGTCCATAAAAGAGAATACGGAGAACTGGGATGTGTTGTCAACCAATACATCAATGTGAGGCAATAGGAATCCGTCCTTAGGACTAGCTCTATTCAAATCTCTGTAATCCACACACATGCGAACCTTTCCCTCTTTCTTCGGTACCGGCACAATGTTGGCAACCCATTGTGGGTACTTTGCTACTGCCAGGGATCCAGCATCAAGCTGCTTTCGGACTTCTTCACGAATTTTGAGAGCCATATCTAGATGGGTCCTTCTTAACTTCTGCTTGACAGCATGGCATTCCTCCTTGAGTGGTAACTTGTGTACAACCATATCAGTATCTAACCCAGGCATGTCTTGATACGACCAGGCGAATACATCAGCGTACTCACGGAGGAGCTCTATCAACTTGGTCTTGACTTCAATTTGAAGAGATGCACCTATTTTTACCTCTCTTCGGTCTTCCTCAGTACCCAGGTTGATGACTTCAATGTCTTCTTGGTGCGACATGATAACTTTCTCTTCTTGCTTGAGCAGCCTTGCCAACTCGTCAGGGAGTTCACGATCTTTCGCGCCTTCTTCTTCAGCTTGGTAGATTGGACAATCAAAGTCATATAGGCCCGTAGCAGCGTCTACGTCAAGGACCTCGGTGGTGTTTCTGCATGTTTATGATTTATGCAGTTTATTTAGGATAGTGTGTGCATGAAAAATATTGCCATTTATTGTAACATAAAAAAAAATGAAAGAAAGTGAGCGAAAATTGAATGCAAACTGAAATTCATTAATGATAATCAATGTTTGAAAACATCAGGTGGCCCATACAATGCTCCACTACGCCTTGGGCAGAGCGCAGGGTTTTTTATAAATAGTAAAATTATGTTTGGTGTGTAAAGAACTGAGGGACTTCAACGGTATTCCAATTCTGGAGCTCTTCACCAGGCTTTGGTTGTCGGATCAAGCTTGCAGAAGCTTGCTCATCACCATCATGGTCTTCAATGATCATTGCTACCGGAGAACCAAAGATGTGCCCAGCACTTGTAAAAATCTTCTCAACAGGAAGGATCTGATTTCCGTTGTATGGAACAAAGGCTGAATTGCGGGATGGCCGATAACCTAGCCCAAACTTATCAAGCTTTTCAGTAACCTCAACCACTTTGCCCCATCCTTGGGCATTTCCTTCTTCCACCACAGCTTTAGCTTCCTCGTATGAGGCCATTGATGATCTTAACTCTCGGTGCTCTGGTACTCGTTGCACAGCCAACGTACTCACCACCTCAAAGGACTGAAAAGGTGTCTCGACCATCTCACCTTCAACATCAATGTAGCGGAACGATGTTAAATGACTTACCAGGATATCTTCTTCACCGCCTATCACAACCATTTTGTCATTGGTAATAAACCTCAGTTTCTGATGGAGGGTGGACGTAATTGCCCCTGCCGAGTGAATCCAGTGCCTTCCTAGAAAGCAACTGTAACCAGGATAAATGTCCATTACTTGAAAAGTAATGGTAAAGATAGTAGGCCCAATCTTAATTGGCAAGTCCACCTCACACATAACCACGCGCCTAGACCCATCAAACGCCTTCACTGTGAGAGTACTTGGCTTCATGCTTACTCCACTTATAGGCATTTTTTCTAGAGTAGTCTTCGGGAGCACATTCAAAGAGGATCTAGTATCCACCAAGACCCTAAACAACAAAGTACCTTCGCATCTAATGGAAATGTGAAGAGCCCTGTTATGGTTCTTCTTTTCAGCAGTCAAATCATCATCATTAAACCCCAAGAAAATTTCCAGTAGTGACACTGGCTATCACATCATCAAATTGAGCTACAGTTATATCTTTGGTAATATGTGCGGCACTCAATACTTTCAACAGAGAAGATTTATGCATCTCAGAACTGAGCAGTAAGGAGAGCATAGATATATTGGCGGGAGTTTGATTCAGCTGATCGACTACCTTGTAGTCGCTCTTCTTTATAATCTTCAGAAACTCTTCAGCCTCTTTCTGTGTGAATGTCCCTCTTGGAGATGACAACCTTTCTTGTAATTCGGCACTCGGAGTTTCAACTGGTATAGAAACTGCCTTTCCTTTGTCATTGTTTGGCACATCTACTGGTTTTTCTGCAAAGAATCGACCACTACGGGTCATTCCACTTGGTCCTACTACTGCGTCACTGTCATACCCCAAATTTTGACCACTAAGATTTCCCATCATTGTGCAAATCATCATCACAATATGGGTGAACCATCATACTTCATCAGTCTCCCCAAAGATGGGTGAGCATTCACTACTATCAAAATTAGGGTTTCAAGCCCTCTCAGAGTTCTTAGACAAAGGATCAATCAAGGAATGACATGATCTTCAACTTGTCTAACCTCTCAAACAACCACAATGGATCAATAGGACTCCCACTTCAAGGATTAAGCACAAGGTTGCTCCCTTCTAGGTGGATCAAGCTTCAAGATCGCCAGTGTCACCAAATTAGGGTTTTGGTCGACCAGGGCCTCCAGATGAAAATTTTCATCTGGGCATGAGCCAATGATTCAAAACATATCCTAATATACTCCATGGAACCTCATGGACCCAATCATCAAGTCAATTTGGCCTCAAGGGATGCATACATCAAAAATCAGGAATTAGGGTTTCTTGACCTAATTCACCCCTAAGTTGACTTTTGGGACAAGTCATGAACCAAGACCTCAAGACATGATTTGAGGGTCTCTAATATACCATATTGATCCATTTGGAACAATGGATTGATCCAAGAAGCTTGAGCAACAAATTTCAATTTCATCTGAACCACAGTTAGGGTTTTGCGAGAAAAGACAACTGTAACTTTGACTTTTGACCAGGACATGCTCCCAAGCCCTAAGACATGATTCAATGCACCCTATAACACCCATGGAACATGTCCATCAAGTTTGATTTAGGTCAAGGACATGATTTCCTAAAGGATTTCACAGTTTGAAATTCATATGACAAAAAGCCAACTATGCACAAAAGTCAACTTTGACTTTTTGAGATTTTTCACAAAAATGGATTTTTAACCCTAAAATGGTGTTAATGTATGATTTGAATCATCATTCATCAAGAAAAATCAAAGAAAGTGGGATAACTTGTAAAAGGGGTAACCATAAAAACTTAGAAAATTTTCTAAGTTATGAAATAAAGTGACAAAGGTACCAACTTTGGAGGATCATAACTCCTAAACCACAAAGCCATTTTTCCCCATCCAAAGCTTGATTTGTAGATCTCATTACCCTCTACAAAAGCTTCATACTGACCTATGTCCAAATTCCTCATGGATTTTGAGTTATGGAGTGATCAAAATCAAGAAAAGTCACTTTGTTCCAACAATTAGTGAAAATTTCACTAAGTCAGAATCTGCCTTACTTTTTTCCAAATGTAGGGGGATTTTTCACTTGGATCCAAAAGGTATCAAAACCAAATATGATCAAACAGTTGTTGTGTCATATAAGGGCTTTCCAAAATGGCCAAGAACATCACCAAATTCAATTTGGGCCATGAGATATGACATTGGCAAGTTGCCTTGCTGAAATCTGCCAAGGCAAGGCAGAATTTTGCACTTTTGCTCGATTTACCAAAATAAGTCAATTCCAAGCCTTGTCATTACTTTGGACACATCTGAGGATTGAATCTAAAGGGGACAATCACTGAGACAAGCCTCCAAAGTCCTCGGAACAAGAAATAGCATGCTAAACCTAGAATTGCCCAAAATATGGACAAGACTCCAATTTTGGATTGGAGCATTCAATGGAAGCACCAAGGTGGCATGGACTGAGCCATTAGCAACTGAATTCAGTCAGGACTTATCCAAGACCAAGGGGACCAGCAGCTTGTGCCCTAACCTCTAGTCAATGGCTAGAGGAAACTTGGATTTTCATTTGCCAACATTGGCCAACCCTACTCAGCAGTTGCCATTCATTATTCCTTGCAAAACAAACTTGCTCTACTATAAATAGAGCTCAATTGTGATCAGTTTAAGTACACCAAAGGCCTACAACACTTTCCTTTCTCAAAATCTACTTCTCACTCTCAAAAATGCCTTTCTTAGCAAGTCACCATCGGGTTTTTCATTAGATAGCAATTCCACTCAAACCAATCACACACACACCTCATATACATCATATGTGAGCTGATCAAACACTTAAACAACATCTGGAACACTGATTTCTCAGAATCACCAGTCAATTGCTCAAGGTTTTAACCAAGTTGCAGTTGAGATGCCATGAAGTGATCCAGCCAATTTCCATCAAGTCCAAGCATTCAAACACACTCCATAAGGTGTAGGGAAGCTGTTCAGATCACCATAATTCATCTGTAACACCTCCAACTCATAAATCAATTTGCTTTTGCTGTCACGACCTAGAGGTAAGCCTAAACTTGGTCATCTCTCAATCTATGCATATTTCCTCGCACAATACTTTTGCCAAATGTTCATAATCATGCATGGAATGTTTCCCCTCAAGTAATTGCTTTGTTTGAATCGTGTATCAAAAATCCCAGCCTTCATGCAGAATTTAGGGTTCTTGAGTATTTATCGTGATTTCTTGATTTATGCTTAATTTAAATGAAATTAATTGTCATAAACATGATCGTGAGGTGAAAATGAGCAGACTGATATGTGGATTGCATGATATAATCAAGTATTCAGTGAGATTGGATAGAAAATGCAAATCTGGGCAAAACTGAAAAACGCGCGTGTTCTTCAGTTGTTCTTGGCGCCATTTTCACAAATTCAAATATTTGAATTTTGTGATTTTATTTAATTGATTCAAAAATTAATTTCTCTCTGAGTTTTAATGATTTTGAGTTGATTCTTTTTTTAATAATTCACAAAAATGTTAAAATATTTTATTTTATCAAAAAATCCCAAAAATATTATTTATTTCATATGATTGATATTTTTGCAAAGAATTAATATTTAAATTGTTTTTGACATTTAAAATATTTTTTCCCTCTTGATTTTGTAAATTTTAATGACTTCTAATCATTTTGTAGGGCAAAACTTGATTTATGAAGCATTAATCCAAGATCACAATTTGTTTTCCACATGTTAAACAATTTTGATCATTTTAATTGAATATTTTATTCAATTAAAACACATTTTGAAAACAAATTAGGGTTTTTGATTAATTCAACCCTCATAAATCATTTTCAAAACACTTTGGGCCTCTAATAGAGTGTAAGACCCAATCCTTTTTGTAAAATAACCTTTCATGGGCCTCACTTATTGTATAAGTCCCTTCGGGTATTTTCAAAAACCTCGGCGTAATCGTCATTTTGTACGCAAATCAATTGGGCCTACCCTCGAGTAGTAAGACCCATTCTTCTTTTTTAAACTCTTTGGGCCTCTTGAGAGAGTATAAGACCCAAACCCCCTTGTACAAACCATTTTGGGCCTCACTTATTGTATAAGTCCCCCTGTACAAGTAAACGGCGCGATCATCGCCTTTTAAAAATCAATTGGGCCACTCCTCGAGCTATAAGACCCATTCAAAACACTTTGGGCCTCTATTAGAGTGTAAGACCCAATCCCCTTTTAAGCAAAACCACTTTGGGCCTCAGATATTGTATAAGCCCCTTCGCGTTAAAAGAAAATCTCGGCGCGATCGCCATTTCAAACGAAAAATCATCTGGGCCTACCCTCGTGTTATAAGCCCCACTCTTTTTCTTTAAACCTTTTGGGCCTCTTGAGAGAGTGTAAGACCCAAATCTCTTTGTACAGCAAACCATTTTTGGGCCTCAGTCACTTGTATAAGTCCCTCTGTACAAATTCAACAGTGCAATCACTGATAAAACCCTGGGCCTCTCCTTGAGCTGTAAGCCCCAAATCTTTCTTTTTCAAAGCACTTTCTCCTTTGATTTTGCAATATACTGTTGTTTTCAATCTTTCTTTGTTGAACAACTAACCAAAAAGCATGGAAGCTCTACAACCGGGTAAGTGTTTATCCGCTTTCATTTACCGCTTTCATATACATATAATTGTATTGTGGGGTTGTTTCGTTGTATGTCTTCTTTCATAAAGTCATATCAACTGTGTAACAATAGTATAGATATTTAGAGTTTCCCCGACAACTACGTCTAGCATTAAGCCCGTTGATCACTCTTAAATAGTCAAAACTAGATCCCCATAGGATTACCAGACACAGTCTTCCCTCCTCTTGGGGTTAAACAATATGGAGATGTGAAAGGCAGATTCTTTTTGAACCCTTTCTCAGACTGTCACTCGTAGAAGTTGTCAAAGAAACTCTATTCCCCAGAGATGATCTCTTCTCCGTGAATTGCATCTCTTGAGTTTCTGCCAAATTCTAGAACTTTCCTAGCTTGATCCATTCTTTGTGAATAGACTGTCTTGAACTTCTCGGGGTTTTGGGACCCACAGGCTTCTTAAAAGCACCCTTAGGAATTGTCAAGAAACTTTATTCCCCAGAGATGATCTTTTCTCTGTGAATGGCATCTCTTGAGTTTCTTCCAAATTCTCGAACTTTCCTGGCTTGATCTATTCTTTGTGAATAGCCTGTCTTGAATTTCTCGGGGTTTGGGGACCCACAGGCTTCCTAAAAGCATCCCCGCCTCCTCTTGAGCGTTGTACAAGGACCCTTCGGCTTCTTAGAAGTATTCACAACCTCCTCTTAGGCTTCGTATAAATGATTTCTTCCTCCGGGAATGATAGCCTCATCTTGGGCTTAGTACAAATTGTCCCTCAGCTTCTTAAAAGTTTCCAGCCTCCTCTTGGGCTTCGTACAAATTGTCCCGACGACCTCCTAAAGGTATAGGAATAGAAATCAGTCATCTTAATAGAATAGTCTTTCCAAGAGTCTACTACTATTTCTCAAAGCATAGTACAAAAGATGAAACTCTAGACTTGGACAGTCTAATTTCCTTAAGTCTCAAAGACATTCTCAAGCACCCTTCAAAAATAGGAAGGAACCCCGTTGACTCGGACAGTCTCAATACCCTTTGGATTTCCCATTTCCTTAAAGAATGGGAAATAACCCCGATTCTTAGAACAAATCCAGGAGAACAACATTACTCATATAAGAACTGATTTTCTCTTTGAACCAATATACTGGACCTGTCACTCAACTGAAACAGCACCATAGCCTCTCTCTTGGGCTTTATACAATGATTCTCCCCAGCAGAGTAAAACACCTTTTAGCCTCCGTCTTGGGCTTTGTACAAGACACGAATCACTCTCTTGTTGAGTATAAAACCCTTGGCCTCCATCTCGGGCTTCGTACGAGATACCATAGAGGACTCTCTTGTTGAGTCACTTCCTTTTTAGCCTCTATCTCGGGCTTCGTACGAGACACTTAAAAAACACCCTCTTGTTGGGCCACTAGCCTCCTCTTAGGCTTTGTATAAGAAAACCACTAGTTGATCTAATCAACCTTTTAACATCAAAGTTGTGCCTCGTTCACAGGACACAAACATCAACAAATCCTTCCCCTTCATCTAATCGTTGTAAGTGGCAAGCCTCTGGATCATCTACATCCATGCCACTGTCCCTCTTTTAGCATGAGAAATCCCTAAGGAAAGATAACATTGCTCTACACTGAGTTAAAGTCTTCTCCTTCAGGTTCGAAATCCCCATAAAGGAAATTATGGCATTGCCGGATTCACACATCCCGGTTAAAGTAATTCTCCTTTATAAACAGTTGTGAAAGACAAACCCTTTTAGCTTCACATCTTGGGCTTTGAACAAGATACAAACTACCTTCAGCTTCACGTCTTGGGCTTTGAACAAGACACCAAAACACCATTTCCTCCCGTAGAATAGGAGGAACTACGATCGCTCTGATTTCCCTATTTCGGAAAAACGGGAATACGTAGGCATAAGATTGAAAGAAAAATCTTAGCGAGCACACTAATCCAAAACCCAAAATCCCATACTTTCACATCTCAACCGAAAAGCATCAGTCTTAACCTCCCACCAATCGACCGGACACTATTTTAACAAAATACCCTAATAGAGACCCACAATCTTTGTAGCATCTGTAAACCAACACTCATATGTTCAAACTCAATTTGCAAGCAGGGTTAATTGGAGACATCTATTTCCCTTCCTTCATCAGCTTTAATAGGATAAAAAATGAATCGAGCTGTAGATACCAAAGAGCGGTAGTGCTTCGCAACCACGTCCAAAATCGCTCGCTACAGAAAAATGGCGACTCTGCTGGGGACGACGAGATCTTGTTCTCTTCCCATCTATTAGGTAGAAACCTTAAAAAAAAAAAAAGTGGCGCCCACCGTGGGGCCGGTCTTTCTTTCTTTCTTTCTTTCTTTTCTGGGATAAGACTTTTTGTTGACTTCACTAGGATCTTAGGTCAAAAATCCTTTAAGTGGGGAAGGAACCACAGAATGGCGTCTCCGCCAGGGAGCCATTTTCTGTCAGGAACATAAGATTCGTAGCTTTAAAAAAGGTCTAGGACATTAGGACAAATATATATACTGCTTTTCCTAATTGATATATGTGTTTATTTTTCTGCTAATGGGAACGCGTGTGATGCCGCATGTGGAAATATTGAGTATACACCTAAGATAAGTGATGGTGACGAGGTCGACCATCAACCTCAGTGGAGGCTTCCCAATGCAACCCATTCCCTCTCATAGGCAATGGGCCGATTGTGACGTCTGAGAAGCTGAGGAGCCAACCCTTTTGTAGTGCGGAAACTATCGGAAATAGTTGTCACGCGATACTACCCTCATTTGAGGTTGATGATCTATTCTCGGTGAATAGCATTTAGTCTAAGATTTCATACAGCTCGCTGACGATCCGCTTGCTGTTTATTAGCCTGGGAGGAGCTGATGATTTTGAGTACAGGTACAAAAAATCACCCTAGTATAAACCTTTGGGGATGGGTAGAGCCTTGACTCCATGACAACGACCCTTTGACCCCATGTTTTTTCTATGTTTTTGTGTGCTGCATTCATGCATTCATTTAAAAAACATTAAAATATTCAAAAAAATGTCTCTTCTAGTCTCTCTGTCTTTTCAAAATAAACTAAGACTGTGATTGCAAATATCAGAGAAAAGGATTGCGCTAATGGATTTCGGTAGAAGGAGAACTCATTAGTACGCCTTCAGGATTCCAAAACTAGAGGATTTAAGAGGTTTGGCGAGGATGGTCACAAACCAAGAGGCTTTTAGAGCCAAGTACGGAGGTTTGCTATCTCTGCTAAGAGTCCATGTGATTGAGGGAATCATGGATGCGCTCGTTCAGTTCTACGATCCGGTCTATCATTGTTTCACATTCCCGGATTACCAGCTAGCACCAACGCTGGAGGAATATTCTCATCTGATCAATCTACACATTACAGATCAAGCTCCATTTTCTGGACTGGAAGAAATTCCAAAGAATCAGACCATTGCAAGAGCAATTCATTTGGACGAGTCTGAGGTCAGGACTCACATGACCACTAAGGGTGGCATACAAGGTTTGCCAGCCCAATTCTTGACAAAGAAAACCCTGTACTTCGCCAGTATAGGGAACGTGACTGCTTTTAAAAGCATCTTTGTTTTACTCACCTACGGGTTATTTTTGTTGCCCAACATTAATAATTCCGTCGATATAAACTCCATTAAGATTTTTCTAATTGGAAACCCTGTGCCGACTTTGCTCGCAGATGCGTATCATTCTGTACACTTGGGAAATTTGTACAGTGGAGGGGAGATCACGTGCTGTGTACCTTTGCTTTATAAATGGTTTATCTCCCATTTGCCTAAGTCTGCTGCTTTTTGGGATCACAAGAGTGCCTTATGTTGGTCGCAGAAAATCATGTCCCTCACCAACTCTGACATTGATTGGTGTAATAGGATTTATGATGGGATCAGGATCATTGACTGTTGTGGAAACTTCCCCAACGTACCCCTTATAGGAACTAAGGGAGGAATCAATTACCATCCAGTTCTCGTTCGTCGCCAATTTGGATACCCGATGAGACACGTCCCACGGAATGTTCATCTGGAAGGTCTTTTCTTCAAGGAAAGAGAAAATGACAGAGCACTAAAGACAGAAATAGTGTATGCTTGGAAACATGTTCATAAGAAAGGACGGGAGTCTCTAGGAAAACCCGACTGTGTCTCGGTGGAGCCTTATCTCCACTTGGTACAAACTAGAGCTCTCAAGCTAAAGATGCCTTATCCTCGTCATGGAGTTCTTCCACCGAGGGAGTCTGTCATGTACTTCATAACTGAGACTGAAAAGCTTCAGGTTACTCTCAACAAAGTTCAACGGGAGAGGAGGTCTTGGAAGAACAAGTACCGCATTCTCAACGTGGAGTGCATCAAAATACAGCAACTACTGAAAGATAAGGATGCTTTAATTGAAATTTTGGAGCAACATGCTATAGAGAATCAAGATGACCTAAGGAATTTTCTCACTTCTTTCACCTGGAAAAGGAATGACAACCCGACAACGGCCCAAGAGCCCCGGTCAAAGAAAAGGAAAGTACCAGAGTCAGCACCTGATTTCTCTTCAGAGAGGACTCGAGACCCATTAGCTTAGGTTTCTGTTTCTGCACCTTGTAATCTACTGTATTTCCATTTCTGGAATCCTTTGAATTCAATAAAAAGGGGTTTCCCCACTGTTTGATATTTGCAATCTAATTGTCGAAGTTTATTTTGATTAAACCAAAAAACAATTAATATAATCATTGCATTCATCATTCTCACATCGCATATTCTTCTTACCTACGAATCTCACGATTGTGTCTCGGTTCTAGAGTCAAATTGTCTCATTTGTACAATACTCGGGCCAATCGTCAGAAAAGGATGGATGAGCTTGAGGAAGAAAACAGAGAGTTGAAAGAAGAGATTGACGCTCTGAGAGAGGATATGAGAAAGCTTCGTAACGACATGCAAGCCATGGCAGAAGCTCAGCTACAAAGGACTGTGATCTCAGAGATCACCTCAACGCCCATAGTGGAGAAGTATGATCCTAGGTATCAAATGCCGAAAGATCGTCCTTGGGGCATGCCTGTTAACTATATCCCGGAAGGATATGTTCCGCCGATCACTGAAGATCAGGGAATCATAACAGAAGCCGCTGGGTCTGAAGGTTGCAAACTTCGGGAAAGCTAAGATGCCAGGGGCATACTGAAGACTCCTGAAGGTTACAAACTTCAAGAAACGCCAAGATTCACGGCGGTAGTCACGGTACCACCCCCTGTGGTGCATATTGTCCCGGAAGGACAGGTTTCACCAATACCTTCAGGTAAGAAGGAAACTATGTTCGATAGAATGGATGAATTCCAAGAGCAGTTTCTAGAAATGCAGAAGGAACTGCAAGCCATCCGCGGTCAGGATTTATTTGGAAAGGACGTCGCAGACCTTTGCTTGGTCCCCAATGTGAAAGTTCCGCACAAATTTCAAGTGCCCGGCTTTGAAAAATACAAGGGTAATTCTTTCCCTCAAAGCCATCTGGTGATGTACGCTCGGCGAATGTCAGCTCAGACGGAGAATCAGGACCAACTGATTCACTACTTTCAGGATAGTTTAACCGGTGCCGCACTCAAATGGTACATGGGTTTAAACCGTACTACGATTAGCACATTCAGAGATCTTGGTACTGCCTTCGTCCAACAATACAAATACAATTTAGACATGGCACCAGACAGAGATCAACTCAGATCAATGTCACAAAAGGACAAGGAAACCTTTAAGGAGTACGCTCAGAGATGGCGTGAAATTGCCGCTTAAATTTGTCCACCTCTTGAGGAAAAAGAGATGACAAAGATCTTCTTAAAAACCTTAAGCTCATTTTACTATGACAGAATGGTTGCCAGTGCGCCCAGTGACTTCACTGGATCATCAAGTAGTACAAAGCGATACGGTAGTGCTCTCCCTAAGAAAAAGAGCAAGATATTGGGAATATCTCTCTCGGAAAGCAAAGGCGACGGTACCAACCGGTAGCAGCTGTAACTCCTACTATCAGCCCTGCGCCTATTCCTACATATCAACCTCAGGTTGCGCAAAGCCAACCTAATCAGCAAAGGACTCAACAGCCTCTTTAGTAGGCTCGTCCTTCATGCAATAACAACCGTACAACGCGGCCACCAGGATTTGATCCTATACCCATGTTATACGCAGAACTATTTCTGTTACTACTGGCTAAGGGACACATCCAGACTAAGTCTCCTCTTACAGTACCAGAAAATCCGCCTTTTTGGTTTAAGGTGGATCAGACATGCCCTTATCATCAAGGAGGATCAGGGCATAACATAGAGAATTGTCTTAATTTCAAATCTGACGTGCAAAAGTTTGTTCGGAGCGGGCTCTTATCTTTCAAAGATACGAATCCTAATGTTCTCACGAACCCGCTGCCTCAACATGAGAAAGCTGCAGTCAACCTGATTGAGAGAGAATGTAACAACGTCTATCAAATTTATGATGTACTCTTGTTGAGGACCAATCTGGTCAAGATGCATTGTAGACAGAGTGGATATGGCCATGTGCCACCTCATAATTATCATCAATGTGATGTCTGCTCTAAAAGTAATCAAGGGTGTTCTGTGGTGCAAGAGGCTCTACAGGAACAAATGGATATCGGATGGATCCAAGAGCACCGAGTTCGTGGAGTTAACATGGTCTATACGAATTCTAATGTCATTCAAAACCACGACATCTGTGCGATGAATGCTAACTTGGTGGCAATTCACTCAAGGCAAAGCCAGTATCATAATCTGCCGCGGCACGATTACAGTTCTTGTCTGACTTGCTCGGTAAACAAACAAGGATGCTCTTTCATACAGGAGGCCCTCCAGCGTCAGATGGATCTTGGATGGATCCAAGACTACCATGATAGGAATCCCTATCAGATCAATATGGTTCAAATCTTCGACATTCGCTTGATGAATACCAACTTGGTAGAGTTGCATGCTGAGCAGGTCCGGCTCGGATTCCTGATATCACATAATTATCACAACTGTAAAGCGGGTTGCGAAAATGATCAGGGATGTGCCCTTGTCTAGGAAACACTTCAGCACTTGTTAAATCATTGGTGGATGCCAATCTACATGGATGAAGATACTCAGCAAATTAGTATCAATAACAGAAACCCCACTCGGCGTCAAAGTCAGGATGTTCGACTCGTGGAAGATAACCTAGTGAGGTTACATTGTATTCAAAGCGGGCGTGGCCAGGTGCCACCACACAATTATGAATGTTGTGGAGTCTGTTCGGAAAGTAACCAAGGGTGCTACCTTGTGCGAGCAGCTCTCCAGGGGCAGGTGGATTGTGGAGAGATTCGCCCATATCCAGGTTCCGGACCCATCAATTGGTCGCCGAACTACCTTGCCAATCAAATTGAGGTCGTTGTCGTCATCTCTGATCATTAGAGGACCAGGAATGTTTTTGCCATTATCCCTCTGCTTGACGAATCAAGAATTCCCAACCGGGAACAGACCGAGATTACGTACGATGGTTAGAAAAACAAAAAGGTTCCCATAGTCATCTATCTGCCGGGACCACTACCGTATGAATCAGCTAAGGTAATCCCTTACAAACACGGTGCAACAACAATTGAAAATGTAAAGTAAATTCCATTACCCTCCGTCGTGAATATTGCAGATATCAGTCGTGTAACACGGAGTGGTAGAATCTTCAACAGGGGAGTTAGAGAGTCCAACAAAGAAAAGGAACTTCAGACAGAAGCTCCTGATCCATCAGTCGGTCAATCCAGTAATCTCGACCTTTCGAAAAATGATGATGAGATGCTGAAGCTCATCCAAAGGAGTGAATACAACATTGTCGATCAGCTATTACAGACTCCTTCAAAGATCTCGGTATTATCACTGTTACTCAGTTCAGAAGCGCACAGGGAGGCTCTACAAAAAGTCTTGGAGCAGGCCTTTGTGGAACAGGATGTAACAATCAGACAGTTCGATAGTATTGTCTCTAACATCACTTATTGCAATAACTTGGGATTTAGTGATGAGGAATTACCTGAAGAGGGTCGTCGTCATAACATGGTGCTCAATATCACAGTCAACTGTCAGGACGATGCTTTAGCCAGCGTACTGGTAGACACAGGGTCAACTCTGAATGTTATGCCGAAGTCTACTTTGATGCAATTATCATTCAAAGGCCCTCCGATGAGAACCAGCGAGGTCGTCGTCAAAGCGTTTGACGGATCCAGAAAAATGGTTATCGGCGAAGTTGACCTTCCCATAACTATTGGTCCTCACACTTTACAAGTCACCTTCCAGGTCATGGACATCTGGGCAGCGTACAGTTGTTTATTAGGAAGACCTTGGATACATCAGGCTGGAGCGGTCACTTCAACCCTCCACCAAAAGCTAAAGTTCGTCCAAAACGGCCAACTCATCACAGTCTGTGGGGAACAGGCCTTGCTCGTCAGCAATTTATCGTCATCCACTTATGTGGAACTGGAAAGGATAATCGGAACCCAGTTCCAAGCGCTTTCGCTACACAAGGACGATCAATTGGAAAAAGGAACTTCGATTTCCTCATACAAAGATGCTATTAAAGCAGTCGAGAGTACCGATACAACAGGATGGGGACAGCTTGTCATTCCTACTAGCGATACAACAAAGAAGGGTCTTGGTTTTTCTGCAACCTGTACCCAGACAGCTGCTAACGATGAAAGTCTTCATCCCATTCAAAATTTCTTCCACAGTGGAGTTTTCCTTCACTCAGTGACTCAGTAAGTGCATACCATCAATAAAGATGATTCCTCCGACACAGATGAAGAATGGAAGTCCTATCTCAACGAGGACGGTTATACGTCTCAGGACAAAACAGAAATTCCATTTTGCTTTCCTACAGAGTCCGAGATTTATACCCAGGTCAGACGTCGAAATGATATATGGAGATTGTGAACCGGAAGGATGTCGTGCTCCACCAAACTCATTAGAGAAGGACACTCTGATGAAGGACAACTTTGACCACAATTACTATGGCCCGATGGATAGCCTGCCAATGTGGCAGCCTTACCCAAGAGACTTGGGGCCAGAAAGTCAGCCGAGTAATGAAACTCAGCTGAGCATTATTGAACAGAATACCTGCGTCCCCACCATGTCATGGGATCAACACCCAGGTTATCCTGAAAATACTCAACATAACGATGAATTCGCAACGTTTGCAGGACTAGAATTCATTAACTATGCTTTTCCCGAGGTCAACGTCATCGAGAAGGATGACTCCTCCAGTTCCAAAGAAGTGTGGGACACCTTGGGACAACCAAGTGGAAAGTACGACTACATGGTCAAGTACACCGCTCCCGAAAGCTCTCGCATCAGGCTTGAAGATATCCAGCCAACTGGATGGGGAGATACAGCTGAGAGCGCAAATGCTATGCAAAATACAACTGAGGAATTCTCCTACGAAAATTCTGCCTGGGAGACAGATTCCAATGATCCTGCTCCACCAGAAATCAGCGTCATTTCTAAAGACAAATCAAGGAAGGTGCCAAACTTTGTGATTCACCGAGGCGTTCGCCGCCAATGGGTTGTTGTCGATGTTCCAAAGATTGTACATAAGTCAAAGTAATTACCATCTTTAACCTTTCACCCTGCCCAGGTGAAATGGATGTTTTGATAGGGCTCGCTTTCTGTAAATTTCCCTCTTCGCTTCGCCCAAAGCGACAGAGTTTTGTTTTATAGGGCTGTAGTTTCAAGAATCGACTTGTTCATTAATAAAATAACGTCGTTTTGTAATTTTCGCATTAATTACTGTTTTCTCTTTTTGCTTTTTCTCAGAAAATGGTAATCCTAAAAAACAAACTCGTATAATAAAAACAAGCAGTTTTAAAAAAAAATACACTGCACACACTCTTGCATTCTCTCTATCTCTTCTAAACACGAATCATCACGTCATGCAGATTTCTTATTTTAAACCCCGTTGAAACATACAATCCGATGCCTTCTCCCAACTTTGAGTTCCCGGTATTTGAGGCTGAAGAAGAAGTTGACAACGAAATTCCATAAGAGATCTCCCGATTACTCAGACAAGAGGAAAGGTCCATTGAACCTCACAAAGAGCCGTTGGAAACGGTAAACTTGGGTTCAGAAAAAGAGAGAAAAGAAATCAGGGTTGGGGCACTGCTCAGTCTAACTGCCAAAGAGAGTTTGATAAAGCTTCTCAAAGAATTCCCCGATGTATTCGCTTGGTCCTATCAGGATATGCCAGGGTTGGATACCAGCATCGTGGAACATCACTTACCGTTAAGATTAGAATGTCCGCGCGTAAAGCAGAGGTTGAGACGCAGTCACCCGGACATGGCCATCAAAATCAAAGAGGAGGTACAGAAACAGATTGACGCAGGTTTCCTCGCCACGTAAGAATATCCTCAATGGTTAGCCAACATCGTACCAGTTTCGAAAAAGGACGGAAAAGTCAGAATATGTGTCGACTACAGGGATCTAAATAAGGCTAGTCCAAAGGACGACTTTCCTTTACCATATATTGACATGCTGGTTGACAGTACAACAAAGTTCAAAGTTTTCTCCTTCATGGATGGATTCTCGGGCTATAATCAGATTAAAATGGCGCCGAAAGACATGGAGAAAACTTCGTTCATTACCCCATGGGGTACCTTTTGTTACAAGGTAATGCTGTTCGGTTTGAAGAACGCCGAGGCAACCTATCAAAGGGCCATGACTACTCTGTTTCATGACATGATACACAAAGAAATCGAGGTGTATGTCAATGATATGATTGCAAAATCTAAGACAGAAGAGGAGCATGTGACCCACCTGTCAAAACTATTCAAGCGTCTGAGAAAATACAAACTCCACTTGAATCCCAACAAATGCACCTTCGGTGTCCGTTCAGGGAAACTCTTAGGGTTCATCGTCAGCCAGAAAGGAATTGAGGTTGATCCTGACAAGGTCAAGGCCATTCAAGAAATGCCTTCTCCGAAAACTGAAAAACAAGTCAGAGGATTCCTGGGACGTTTGAACTACATCTCCAGATTCATATTCCTCATGACCGCGACATGTGCGCCGATTTTCAAATTACTCAAAAAGAACCAGGATTGCGTTTGGACAGAAGATTGCCAAACCGCCTTCGACAGTATTAAGAAATATCTGTTGAATCCTCTGATTCTATCACCTCCAGTGGAAGGAAGACCACTGATCATCTACCTCACAGTCTTGGAAGACTCAATGGGGTGTGTACTTGGCCAACAGGACGAAACCAAATGGAAAGAGTCTACCATTTACTATCTAAGCAAGAAGTTCACCGACTGTGAAACTCGGTACACGATGCTCGACAAAACTTGCTGTGCTTTGGCTTGGGCAGCCAAACGTCTTTGCCAGTACATGATTTGTCACACTACTTGGTTGATCTCCGAAATGGATCCAATCAAGTATGTATTTGAAAAACCTGCTCTCACGGGAAGGATTGCCCGTTGGCAGATGTTGCTATCAGAATATGACATAGAGTACCATGCTCAAAAATCCGTTAAGGGAAGTTTTTTAGCCGATCATTTGGCTCATCAGCCGATTGACGATCAGGAACCAATCGGGTTCGACTTACCAAACGAAGATGTCATGTATCTAAAAATGAAAGATTGCGATGAACCGCTACCCTGTGAAGGGCCAGAACCAGGTTCCCAATGGGGACTTATCTTTGACGGAGCAGTTAATCATTATAGAAACGGAATTGGGGCAATAATTGTTACCCCTCAGGGTACCCACATTCCTTTCACCGCCAGACTTACATTTAAATGTACGAACAACGAGGCCGAATACGAAGCTTGTATTATGGGTCTCGAGGAAGCGATTGATTTAAGGATCAAGAACTTGGACGTATATGGCGATTCAGCCCTGGTTATCAATCAGATAAAAGGAGATTGGAACACATACCAATCAGGACTGATTCCTTACAAAGATTACGCAAGAAGGTTGCTACCCTTCTTCAACAGAATCGAGTTTCATCACATCCCTCGTGATGAGAATCACATGGCTGACGCCTTAGCCACTCTTTCTTCTATGATTAGTGTAGGTCAATGGAATGACATACCTAAGATCGACATAATACACCTTGAAAGGCCCGCTTATATCTTCACGATTGAAGCAGTCATAGACGACAAACCTTGGTATCACGATATCAAATGCTTCCTTCAAAAACAAGAGTAAACTCCTGGGGCGTTCAGAAAGGATAGAAAGACCCTCAGAAGGCTGGCAGGCAGTTTCTTTCTGAGCGGTGATACTCTCTATAAGAGAAATTTTGACATGGTCTTGCTCCGATGCGTCAACATACCAGAAGCAGACATGCTGATGAAAGAAATTCACGAAGGATCCTTTGGCACTCAGGCCAACGGACACACAATGGCGAGAAAAATTCTAAGAGCAGGGTACTATTGGTTGACAATGGAATCCGACTGCTACAAGTACATGAGGAGGTGTCACAAGTGTCAGATATACTCCGACAAAATTCATGTACCGCTTCACGGTTATCGCACATCTGTCCACACTTCAACAGGAGCAACCCCTTTCTCTTTAGTATATGGCATGGAAGCAGTGCTCCCCATAGAAGTAGAGATCCCATCAATCAAGGTATTGATGGAAGCTAAGCTCACCGAAGCTAAATGGTGTCAAAGTCGACACGACGAACTAAATCTGATCGAAGAAAAACGGATAATGGCACTATGCCACAGTCAGTTGTATCAATAGAGAATGAAGAGGGCGTTTGACAAAAAGGTCTGACCTCGCGTCTTTAGGAAAAGAGACCTTGTGCTTAAGAAGATACAATCATTTCTCACTGATTCTCGGGGCAAATGGACTCCGAACTATGACGGCCCCTATGTGGTCACGAAATCTTTCTCAGGCGGCGCCTTGAGACTTGCAACCATGGACGGAGAGGAATTCGCCTACCCCACAAATGTTGATGTAGTCAAGAAATACTTCGCCTTAAAAAACATCTCGGTGGATTGAATACCTGAAAGGGCGGTCCAGGCAAAAGTTAGAGACAAAAATAAAAAAAAATCATCCCGGTGGATTGGAAATATCACAGTACAATCCAGGAAAAAATTAGGGATAATGGAAAGTAACTATGTTCGACAAAGAGGCAAGTTCCTCAGCAGCAGTTACACCATCCATCGGAGGAAAAGTCTAGTCAAGGTCATCTTCGACAGAAGCTCAGGATGTCCCGAATTCAAAGTTGGTAGAAGGATAATGGTTGTTATGTTTCAACGTAGCCCTTTTCCCTGTAAATTACCATTTTCTAACTTTGTAAATACTCTTTGGAATCACGCGTTTGGCTGATCTCCATCTTATCAATAAAATTTGAGCCCTTGTGCTTTTGTTTGTAATTCTCATTTGTTTTAGCTTTACAGAACGACATTTTAATATGATCAACGATTCTTGAAATGAAACAAAAATGAATTTACTTGTAAAATTTTTCTGCTTTTAAAAGATGGCAATTTCTTTTGACTGTTGAACATCGAAAGAACATCGATCGCTTTGCCAAAAGTAATTGAGCTTCAAAGTGCAGAA
This sequence comes from Lathyrus tuberosus, assembly GCA_022829125.1. NCBI lineage: Eukaryota > Viridiplantae > Streptophyta > Magnoliopsida > Fabales > Fabaceae > Lathyrus > Lathyrus tuberosus. Next base: position 1,732,653 of record JALAZF010000280.1, read on the forward strand.
TCCAAGTACTCATTCTAACCCAGTACACCTGAATGAAGGGATCAACTGTGTCGGAGACCTTGTTTCGTCTGACACGCCTCGGCCGAGTTATCATCTCCTAAGCCCGACCAACATAGTTCCCCTTGAGGACTACTTCTCCTAAGCAAGGTAGAATTGCTACTTATTGGACCAACGGTACTTCTTCGCCCCGCGATGGCCGAGTATCCCGTCATGTTCATCTTTTAGTTTGTATGTCGCGTCAGTTTTGTCAGCATATACATGCATACATCATGCATTATTGATTTGCATTCACATTTCATATTGCATCGCTATCACTCTGGTCGGTCTTGTCCCCTAGTGATAATAGTTTTCTCAATCGAGTTGTCAGTTTTTTCCTCGTCAGGAAATGCTGCGTCTGAACAATCTCTCTCCTCCAGTTTATTTCTGGAATGAAGTTGGCTCCTCAACCACTTTGATAACTTGAACCTCTGAAAAACCAGAGAGCCCTCAGTCAACATCACTCTTCGCCATTGAAGATGATATCCTTGCTTTCCCGGATTAAGGAAAATCCCGAGAGAAAGCCTCCTAATCAGAGATTCGGTGGTACAGCAGTTTTTCTCCGAAAGAACCACTGATGAAAAGGTCATCGGCACCTCAAATTGGATCCCATCATATGGCATTTCTCCGGGAAGATCCCGAGAAAAGTATGATGTAAGACCCCAAACGAAGGCGGACTTTCAGGAGACTCGTCTTCCTCAGTAGAAACAAATGGCGTCTCCAACAGAGAAGTTTGTGCACCTCTATAACTCAGACGACTGGATTCCCCAGCAAGTCTGACGTCAACTTTTTCCGTCAAATGGCATCTCCCCAGGAAGATTCGGCGAGAAGTTTGAGGAAAACCGCTACGAATAGCGTCCCTTGTCAATAAAGTTTATTGGCAAAAGAAACTAAGACCAGTTCCTTGGTAGGAAACCAGGATCGAGGGGAAGTTTAAATCAAGAAACTAAGACCAGTTCCTTGGTAGGAAACCAGGATCGAGGGGAAGTTTAAATTAGAAACTAAGACCAGTTCCTTGGTAGGAAACCAGGATCGAGGGGAAGTTTAAATCAGAAACTAAGACCAGTTCCTTGGTAGGAAACCAGGATCGAGGGGAAGTTTATTTCAGCAACTGAGACCAGTTCCTCGATAGGAAACCAGGATCGAGGGGAAGTTTACCTTTTCTAAGCATCATTGCTTAGCAAAATAAGATGAATGCGTAAGCTACCATTCATAACCACCATCAAAATTTCGGGTATTCCGATATTTAATCCTCTTGCACCCTGAATGCCCGAATACCTTCGTCATTCACACCTTCATGTCCAAGAAGATTAAATAGGGGCATCTGTCATACCCCAAATTTTGACCACTAAGATTTCCCATCATTGTGCAAATCATCATCACAATATGGGTGAACCATCATACTTCACCAGTCTCCCCAAAGATGGGTGAGCATTCACTAATATCAAAATTAGGGTTTCAAGCCCTCTCAGAGTTCTTAGACAAAGGATCAATCAAGGAATGACATGATCTTCAACTTGTCTAACCTCTCAAACATACACAATGGATCAAGAGGACTCCCACTTCAAGGATTAAGCACAAGGTTGCTCCCTTCTAGGTGGATCAAGCTTCAAGATCGCCAGTGTCACCAAATTAGGGTTTTGGTCGACCAGGGCCTCCAGATGAAAATTTTCATCTGGGCATGAGCCAATGATTCAAAACATATCCTAATATACTCCATGGAACCTCATAGACCCAATCAACAAGTCAATTTAGCCTCAAGGGATGCATACATAAAAAATCAGGAATTAGGGTTTCTTGACCTAATTCACCCCTAAGTTGACTTTTGGGACAAGTCATGAATCAAGACCTCAATACATGATTTGAGGGTCTCTAATATACCATATTGATCCATTTGGAACAATGGATTGATCCAAGGAGCTTGAGCAACAAATTTCAATTTCATCTGAACCACAATTAGGGTTTTGCGAGAAAAGTCAACTGTAACTTTGACTTTTGACCAGGAGATGCTCCCAAGCCCTAAGACATGATTCAATACACCCTATAACACCCATGGAACATGTCCATCAAGTTTGATTTAGGTCAAGGACATCATTTCCTAAAGGATTACACAGTTTGGAATTCGTCTAACAAAAAGTCAACTGTGCACAAAAGTCAACTTTGACTTTTTGAGATTTTTCACAAAAATGGATTTTTAACCCTAAAATGATGTTAATGTAAGATTTGAATCATCATTCATCAAGAAAAATCAAAGAAAGTGGAATAACTTGTAAAAGGGGTAACCATAAAAACTTAGAAAATTTTCTAAGTTATGAAATAAAGTGACAAAGGTACCAACTTTGGAGGATCATAACTCCTAAACCACAAAGCCATTTTTCCCCATCCAAAGCTTGATTTGTAGATCTCATTGCCCTCTACAAAAGCTTCATACTGACCTATGTCCAAATTCCTCATGGATTTTGAGTTATGGAGTGATCAAAATCAAGAAAAGTCACTTTGTTCCAACACTTAGTGAAAATTTCACTAAGTCAGAATCTGCCTTACTTTTTTCCAAATGTAGGGGGATTTTTCACTTGGATCCAAAAGGTATCAAAACCAAATATGATCAAACAGTTGTTGTGTCATATAAGGGTTTTCCAAAATGGCCAAGAACATCACCAAATTCAATTTGGGCCATGAGATATGACATTGGCAAGTTGCCTTGCTGAAATCTGCCAAGGCAAGGCAGAATTTTGCACTTTTGCTCGATTTGCCAAAATCAGCCAATTCCAAGCCTTGTCATCACTTTGGACACATCTGAAGATTGAATCTAAAGGGGATAATCACTGAGCCAAGCCTCCAAAGTCCTTGGAATAAGAAATAGCATGCTAAACCTAGAATTGCCCAAAATAGGGACAAGACTCCAATTTTGGATTGGAGCATTCAATGGAAGCACCAAGGTGGCATGGACTGAGCCATTAGCAACTGAATTCAGTCAGGACTTATCCAAGACCAAGGGGACTAGCAGCCCGTGCCCTAACCTCTAGTCAATGGCTAGAGGAGACTTGAATTTTCATTTGCCAACATTGGCCAACCCTACTCAGCAGTTGCCATTCACTATTCCTTGCAAAACAAACTTGCTCTACTATAAATAGAGCTCAATTGTGATCAGTTTAAGTACACCAAAGGCCTACAACACTTGCCTTTCTCAAAATCCACTTCTCACTCTCAAAAATGCCTTTCTTAGCAAGTCATTATCAGGTTTTTCATTAGAGAGAAATTCCACTCAAACCAATCACATACACACCTCATATACATCATATGTGAGCTGATCAAACACTTAAACAACATCTGGAACACTGATTTCTCAGAATCACCAGTCAATTGCTCAAGGTTTTAACCAAGTTGTAGTTGAGATGCCATGAAGTGATCCAGCCAATTTCCATCAAGTCCAAGCATTCAAACACACTCCATAAGGTGTAGGGAAGCTGTTCAGATCATCACAATTCATCTGTAACACCTCCAACTCAGAAATCAATTTGCTCTTGCTGTCACGACCTAGAGGTAAGCCTAAACTTGGTCATCTCTCAATCTATGCATATTTCCTCGCACAATACTTTTGCCAAATGTTCATAATCATGCATGGAATGTTTCCCCTCAAGTAATTGCTTTGTTTGAATCGTGTATCAAAAATCCCAGCCTTCATGCAGAATTTAGGGTTCTTGAGGATTTATCGTGATTTCATGTTTTATGCTTAATTTAAATGAAATTAATTGTCATAAACATGACCGTGAGGTGAAAACGACCAGATTGATATGTGGATTGCATGATATAATCAAGTATTCAGTGAGATTGGATAGAAAATGCAAATCTGGACAAAACTGAAAAACGCGCGAGTTCTTCAGCTGTTCTTGGCGCCATTTTCACAAATTCAAATATTTGAATTTTGTGATTTTATTTAATTGATTCAAAAATTAATTTCTCTCTAAGTTTTAATTATTTTGAGTTGATTCTTTTTTTAATAATTCACAAAAATGTTAAAATATTTTATTTTATCAAAAAATCCCAAGAATATTATTTATTTCATATAATTGATATTTTTGCAAAGAATTAATATTTTAATTGTTTTTGACATTTAAAATATTTTTTCCCTCTTGATTTTGTAAATTTTAGTGACTTCTAATCATTTTGTAGGGCAAAACTTGATTTATGAAGCATTAATCCAAGATCACAATTTGTTTTCCACATGTTAAACAATTTTGATCATTTTAATTGAATATTTTATTCAATTAAAATACATTTTGAAAACAAATTAGGGTTTTTGATTAATTCAACCCTCATAAATCATTTTCAAAACACTTTGGGCCTCTAATAGAGTGTAAGACCCAATCCTTTTTGTAAAATAACCTTTCATGGGCCTCACTTATTGTATAAGTCCCTCCGGGTATTTTCAAAAACCTCGGCGTAATCGTCGTTTTGTACGCAAATCAATTGGGCCTACCCTCGAGTAGTAACACCCATTCTTCTTTTTTAAACTCTTTGGGCCTCTTGAGAGAGTATAAGACCCAAACCCCCTTGTACAAACCATTTTGGGCCTCACTTACTGTATAAGTCCCCCTGTACAAGTAAACGGCGCGATCGTCGCCTTTTAAAAATCAATTGGGCCTCTCCAGGAGCTATAAGACCCATTCAAAACACTTTGGGCCTCTATTAGAGTGTAAGACCCTATCCCCTTTTAAACAAAACCACTTTGGGCCTCAGATATTGTATAAGCCCCTTCGCGTTAAAAGAAAATCTCAGCGCGATCGCCATTTCAAACAAAAAATCATCTGGGCCTACCCTCGTGTTATAAGCCATACTCTTTTTCTTTAAACCTTTAGGGCCTCTTGAGAGAGTGTAAGACCCAAATCCCTTTGTACAGCAAACCATTTTTTAGCCTCAGTCACTTGTATAAGTCCCTCTGTACAAATTCAACAGTGCAATCACTGATAAAACCCTGGGCCTCTCCTTGAGCTGTAAGCCCCAAATCTTTCTTTTTCAAAGCACTTTCCCCTTTGATTTTGCAATATACTATTGTTTTCAATCTTTCTTTGTTGAACAACTAACCTAACAGCATGGAAGCTCTACAACGGGGTAAGTGTTTATCCGCTTTCATTTACCGCTTTCATATACATATAACTGTATTGTGGGGCTGTTTCGCTGTAAGTCTTCTTTCATAAACTCATATCAACTGTGTAATAATAGTATAGATATTTAGAGTTTCCCCGACAACTACGTCTAGCATTAAGCCCGTTGATCACTCTTAAATAGTCAAAACTAGATCCCCATAGGATTAGCAGACACAGTCTTCCCTCCTCTTGGGGTTAAACAATATGGAGATGTGAAAGGCAGATTCTTTTTGAACCCTTTCTCAGACTGTCACTCGTAGAAGTTGTCAAAGAAACTCTATTCCCCAGAGATGATCTCTTCTCCGTGAATTGCATCTCTTGAGTTTCTTCCAAATTCTAGAACTTTCCTGGCTTGATCTATTCTTTGTGAATAGCCTGTCTTGAACTTCTCGGGGTTTAGGGACCCACAGGCTTCTTAAAAGCACCCTTAGGAATTTTCAAGAAACTTTATTCCCCAGAGATGATCTTTTCTCCGTGAATGGCATCTCTTGAGTTTCTTCCAAATTCTCGAACTTTCCTGGCTTGATCTATTCTTTGTGAATAGCCTGTCTTGAATTTCTCGGGGTTTGGGAACCCACAGGCTTCCTAAAAGCATCCCCGCCTCCTCTTGGGCGTTGTACAAGGACCCTACGGCTTCTTAGAAGTATTCACAGCCTCCTCTTAGGCTTCGTATAAATGATTTCTTCCTCCGGGAATGATAGGCTCCTTTTGGGCTTAGTACAAATTGTCCCTCGGCTTCTTAAAAGTTTCCAGCCTCCTCTTGGGCTTCGTACAAATTGTCCCGACGACCTCCTAAAGGTATAGGAACAGAAATCAGTCATCTTAATAGAACAGTCTTTCCAAGAGTCTACTACTGTTTCTCAAAGCATAGTACAAAAGATAAAACTCTAGACTTGGACAGTCTAATTTCCTTGAGTCTCAAAGACATTCTCAAGCGCCCTTCAAGAATAGGAAGGAACCCCATAGACTCGGACAGTCTTAATACCCTTTGGATTTCCCATTTCCTTAAAGAACAGGAAATAACCCCGATCCTTAGAAAAAATCCAGGAGAACAACATTACTCATATAAGAACTGATTTTCTCTTTGAACCAATATACTGGACCTGTCACTCAACTGAAACAGCACCATAGCCTCTCTCTTGGGCTTTATATAATGATTCTCCCCAGTGGAGTAAAACACCTTTTAGCCTCTATCTTGGGCTTTGTACAAGACACAAATCACTCTCTTGTTGAGTATAAAACCCTTGGCCTCCATCTCGGCCTTCGTTCGAGATACCATAAAGGACTCTCTTGTTGAGTCACTTCCCTTTTAGCCTCTATCTCGGGCTTCGTACGAGACACATAAAAAACACCCTCTTGTTGGGCCACTAGCCTCCTCTTAGGCTTTGTATAAGAAAACCACTGGTTGATCCAATCAACCTTTTAACATCAAAGTTGTGCCTCGTTCACAGTACACAAACATCAATAACTCCTTCCCCTTCATCTAATCGCTGTAAGCGGCAAGCCTCTGGATCATCTACATCCATGCCACTGTCCCTCTTTTAGCATGAGAAATCCCTAAGGAAAGATAGCATTGCTCTACACTGAGTTAAAGTCTTCTCCTTCAGGTTGGAAATCCCCATAAAGGAAATTATGGCATTGCCAGATTCACACATCCCGGTTAAAGTAATTCTCCTTTATAAACAGTTGTGAAAGACAAACCCTTTTAGCTTCACATCTTGGGCTTTGAACAAGATACAAACTACCTTCAGCTTCACGTCTTGGGCTTTGAACAAGACACCAAAACACCATTTCCTCCCGTAGAATAAGAGGAACTACGATCGCTCTGATTTCCCTGTTTCGGAAAAACGGGAATACATAGGCATAAGATTGAAGGAAAAATCTTAGCGAGCACACTAATCCAAAACCCAAAATCCCATACCTTCACATCTCAACCGAAAAGCATCAGTCTTAACCTCCCACCAATCGACCGGACACTATTTTAACAAAATACCCTAATAGAGACCCACAATCTTTGTAGCATCTGTAAACCAACAGTCATCTGTTCAAACTCAGTTTGCAAGCAGGGTTAATTGGAGACATCTATTTCCCTTCCTTCACCAGCTTTAATAGGATCAAAAATGAATCGAGCTGTATATACCAAAGAGTGGTAGTGCTTCGCTACCACGTCCAAAATCGCTCGCCACAGTCACACTTAGCACCGCCATATTCAACGACTACCTTTTCTGGCCCTTGTTTAAAAACTTCAGACTCAGGAACACTAACAGGATACTCAATAGCTATTGGAACAGGGCACACTTGCCTTGGTTTACTAACATCCGCCTCATCAAACTGAATAACCACAGGTGCAGGACGAACTGGTCTTTGTTGGAAAACATTAGCTCCATCATATTCAATGATTACCGGAGCAGGACGAACTTGTCTTTGTTAACGACCTTCAGGTGCATCATACTGAATGTTAATGACAGCCACACTTTGTTCCCTTCTATCATGGCGTTCAACCTGAATCACACCTTGATCCAGGAATTTCTGCAAATGTTTCTTAACCACCTCATCAGTCAAATTATCAAGCTCGTCTTCAGGGATCATCCCACATTTCTTCATTTTTTCTCCTATAACTTCCATAGAAGTATGAATATCTTCAACCCTTGTAATCAATCTCTACCCGTTGCCTTCTTCCACAGCATTAACAGACGGTCCTCCATGCAGGGGCATGGGATTGTGTTTAACATTAGCGCCTCGCTGAGTGAAAGTAAGATCTTTGGACTCAACCAAATCTTGAACTCTGTTCTGAAATGCATAATAGTTTTCTATAGTATACCCAGGAGCACCCTTGTGAAACTCACAATGGGCGTTGGCATCGTATCCGGGAGGATATGGGAAGACTGCTGGCCTCAAATCTCTGAATTTCAAATGCCCACTCTGATACAGTTGAGAAAAAATTAGGCTATACGGTATTGGCACAGGATCGATATGCCTTCTTGGTCTTGGTTGCCTCTGTGATGGGGCATTTTGATATTACGGCGGAGGAACATTCTGATAATTCGGCTGGTGAGCAGGTTGTTCAAGTAGGCTTGTGCAACTGCAGCCACTTGCTTATACGGTATATTCACTGGGGCTCTACCCCCTCGTCCACTCATGACAGCATTGGTCTCTTCATCCTTTCTCTTTACAAATGGCCTCTTTCCTCCCCTTGTAGTAGCAATAGCTGCTTTGTTCTTCTTCAGCTGACTCTCAATCCTTTCTCCTACAGACACAATCTCAACAAAGTTAGGGAAGCTTGATCCTAACATACGGTCCAAATATTGAGGCTGTAAAGTTCCCATAAACATATCCATTAACTCTTTGTCCAACAAAGGTGGTTGAACACGAGCAGCCAACTCCCGCCAGCGTTGAGCATATTCTTTAAATGACTCATCGTTGCGCTGAGCCATGTCTTGCAGTTGAGTGCGGTTTGGCACCAGATCAGTGTTGTACTGATAATGTTTAAGGAACGCCTCAGAAAGATCTCTCCAAGTACTAATCTGCCCCTTCTCCAGCTACATGTACCATTCCAACGATGCCCCGCTGAGGCTATCTTGGAAATAGTGAATCAGGAGTAGGTCATTTTTAATATGAGCAGCCATCTTGTGACAGTACGCTCGCAGGTGAGTTTTGGGACAGCTGATTCCCTTGTACTGGTCAAAACTTGGCACTTTAAACTTTTCAGGGATCACGAGTCCGGGAACCAAGCACATATCCACAGCATCCAAGCCGGGAGTAGTCTGAACCTCCAAGGCCTTGAATTTTTCTTCCAATGTGCGCAATCTGTCAGCAGATGGATCAGGTCCAACATGTTGAGGAGGTGGAGGTGGTATGTAGAAGGCATCAAACTGCTCATCCGCATCACTCACAGATCCATAATGAGCCGAGTGTTCTAACAAATCTATGTGAACGGGAGGAGGGATTCCCTTAATTACTCCAGAAGTTCCTATCTTTTCAGCGAGCTTTTTGGTATTGGCCACAGTTTCAGCATTGTTCTCTTTCTGAGCTAGTACCATCATGGCCTCCAGTAGTTGATCCATTTTGGCCTTCAGCGAGTCAATGTCATTCCTCATCGTGTTCTGATTCTCTTCAATTTGTTCCAGCGTCATCTTGAAGCTTTGGCGAGTCTCGTACCGGTGTTGAGTAGTCAGGTTTTCTGTTGGAGAAGTGGTAAAGTAAATGAGTTTATGGTGTTCAAAGGCACATGGGATGTGAATGCAAAATGCCTTTTATGCTTATGTTTTATGTTTTTACATTTTATTTTTAGGGAATCATTCGTAAAGTTGTTGTTAACAAGCATTCAAAATAACATGAAGACAAGAACATAGAGGAAAGCTAAATTCTCATTCATCCATTAAGTCATTACACAATTCCGAGGTACCAAAGTTTCAACTAATACAAGCCAAATACAAATAACAAGAAAATAAGATGATGGTCTTTAAGCTGCAGTCTTTCGCACTTCACGCTCCTCAAGTTCTTCCTTAAACCTCTTCAGCATTGCCTTACAAAGGCAAATGAAATCGATAATGGCCTGAGTAGTAGAGTCTTCTAGTGCCTCATACGCATCCCTGTGTTTCCAGATCAAATCCTCAGCTAACCAGTTGCAAAACTTAATTAAACCATTAAGATTGTTGCGGTACATGTCTCGGCTATCTCTCATGATAATCATAGATCTCTCATAACCATCATAATCATTGAACACTTTTTCTCTTTCTGCTGCCCATATGGCTTGGTCTTCGAGAATGGCCCTCATCTGATTTTGCTGATTTTCAACGATCCTTTTGACACCATCCAACTCCCTTCGTAACTTATCCCAATCAGTAGGTCTGGCCCAGGCCGTCCTCATAGAGTCTTCCTTAAGCTGACGCTCTCTTGCTTCAGAAGCTCTTGACAAGCGTAGGTCGGTACTTAGTTGTCGAATTTGCGCTACCATTTCTTCTCTGAGTTCTTTGTTCTTCCTAGTGGCAAAGAGCCTAGCTCTTTCATTTTCCGCGCTTTTCCTATAAGCTTTATCCAAGTCTTCTTTAAGCCTATCTAACGCTCCATCGGCTTGGTTAAGACACACCTTAACCCTCTTTTTTTGGTGCTCTTCTTCATCGACTTTCTTTCCCACTTCCCCAAGCTGATTCTTTTTGTGCTCTAGCTCATACCTCAGATTATTTTTCTCATTTGTCACTGTTTGCAGCTTCAATTCCAACTCTTCATTCTCCTTCCCAAGTTGGGCTATTTTGGCTCTAAGACCTTCTACCTCTTCCCAAGAGACGGGCACAGTCTGTGGGCTAGCGGGCCTAGGAGGAGCCTCAATAGAGAAAGGAAGTTTGACCATCTTAATCCTCTCCATAACCCATGGCTGATACGGCACCCTAGGTGTTCCATCCCTTTTCCTCAACTCGGACGCCTTAGTATGAATCTTCTGCCAGGAGCGTACAATCTTACAAAGGAGTGAAGGATCTTTAGTACCCCTGTCATGAAGAATCATTTCTTCCAACTCTTTGTCTTCAGGCTTTCTCAACATAGGGTATTCAAACTCTCGTATAGCCAGTATGGGATTGTAGCTTATACAACCTTTTGAGCAAATCAGCGGCACATTGCCAAAGCTCCCACAACTCATAATGATCTCATCGACATCCAGCTTGTTGGGATACCATGTGATATTCATTTCAGAGAGGGACACTAGCAACTGAGCCCATTCCCCACTATCCAAATCAGGGACGATGGTATGGCGCTTGAACACATGTGAAGTAAGCCATTTATATAGGAGAGGGATACAGAATGTCAGCACTGAACCCTTCCTTTCATGGCGGAGATGTAACTTATAGAAGATGTCAGCTAAAAGTGGATGAACCGGGCTTTGTCCTTTCTTCCAAACAACCCAAAACACGCTGATGGCAGCAGAGTCAATGAATTCTTCAAAAGTGGGGAAGAGTACAAGCCCATATATGACGAGAGCCAATACGTTCACGAGAGCATCCCATTGCTTATTCTTCAAAAACTTTATTGCTTCTTTTTCCAGAAAAGTGCTTCGGAAACCAAAGAAATCTCCTCTCTTTTTCCAACCAGTCTTGACCGTTGGAATAGGGATTTGGAGGGCCTCAACTAGCACTTCTTTCTCAGGTGTCTGGCCAATCATAGTGTAGGGTGCCTTACCCTTCATGGATAAACACAAAATTCCTTCAAATTCTTCAATGGCAGGAGTCAAGTAGAAATCTTGGAATAGAAAGATTCTCATCGGTGGGTCATAAAACTGTGCTAGAGCCGTAATGGCAGGAACTTGCACATTGACGGTAAGGAGATCAAGAACCTGACCAAATTTTCCTATTAGAGTTTTCTTGAAGAGAGGAGGCATTTCTTTCAAACAGTTCATCACAACGGTAGTATCTGGCATGATAGCTTTCAGCTGCAGAGTTTTCCTTTTTCCTGAATCCATGGTTACTTTGAATGCAAGATAAACAGTAGATACAAATGATTCCCTGAAAATAAAAAATTTTCTTTTGTAAGTCATGATGTATATATGAATGATTATGAATGCGTGATGTTGGATCCAGGTTATCACAAATAGATTCCCAACCCTCCTAACAGTTAGGCTTTATAAGGATAGTTCTAGATTCTTTACCCATAAACCCACTCACAGGATAGCTCCTACGTTGATGGATAAGGTTCCTAGGATCACGGACACTAATCGCACCAACATCCCGCAACAGGCTAGTTGCATTGTGACGGGGATACGAAAAAGGTCTATCTTGAGTGTAGTCTTCATGCTAGGCCCACGAGAAGCGAGTCCTCGGAGACTAACACTAACGACCACCAAGATAGAAACTGGTGCTAAGAGTGGTTCCTAGAGTCACAGACCCTTCATGAATCAAGTTGTGCGACAGGCTAGCTGTGTTATAACAAGATCTACGAAAAGGTCTACTCTAGGGGAAGCTTTCATGCTAGGCACACAAGGAGCGAGTCCTTGGGAGACTAACACTAATTACTTCTAAAATCTAAACTAGGTGTTTTCTCTTCTTTTTCCAAGACTCGGGTATAGAGCCTTACTTGTGATATCATTCTAAGATCCAACAATCAAGTATGGTAAACAACATATAATAAAGAGAAAGCAACACAAAGCGAATAAAGAAGTAATAGGAGAAAACAAACAAGAATAAATTAAACAAGCGAAGCTAACACTCTCGAATCGAGTCAAGTTAGGATTGACTCTCTCTAGCATAGGGCAATTAACTAGTCCCCAGCAGAGTCGCCATCTGTCGTACCTCGAAAAATACGATCCTCACGATAGACGTGGAAAAAAACTGATCGAAACAGAGTCGCCACCGAACTTTATTCATTCCAAGGAAGGAATAGGAAAATATCGATAAAAGCTTTAAAGGGATAAGAAAATGGTCATCGCAACCAAATTCAGGTTCGGGAGTCGGTTATGTAAGAGGGAAGGTATTAGCACCCTCTACGTCTGTTGTACTCAACGGGAACCTCTTGATTCGATTCGGGTGTAATGTTAGCTCGGTTTGTTTGTTTTCTTCTAAGGGAATATTGTTTTCTAAGGGGAAAATGGGTGGTTTTTTATTAGGGTGCTCGCCAAGGGTTGGGGCCCTTGTGCCTACATATTCCCTCGTGCAATAGGAAAGTCAGAGCATTCGTAGTTCGTGGGACTTCGGTTGGTTGGTGTTTTTTTTAAACAAACGAGTGTTTAATTCGCATTATAACTGCTAAACGTTGGCTTGTTTGCTCGCTAGGGGAGGCTGAAGCACTAGTTTATATGCGCGGAAGAATGGACTAAACAATGTTCTTTATGAAAAGTTGTTTGAATTGGATTAAGTGTGTTAAAGATTTGATTGAGAAAAAGAGTTTGATTTGCGTGTGTTTTAGGGTTTCGGTTGCATGGGAAGTGTTTGGTTTGTTATGTATTTTAGAGGAAGAATGACGATTATTCGATAAACGAGACGTCGGCCTTGCAACCAATTAATCGGGGCATTACTGAGATGCTAGATCTCAACGACACCTTTTTCATTCTATTAATTATGAAATTGTGTTTGTTGGACAATGGGCTTCTTTGTCCATGTAATTAGGGCAAGTGTTTTAGGAACGAAAGATCGAAACGAACACAACCCAAAGCGTTCGCCTCAAGAGCGTTCGTTCAAGGGCCCAAGAAGTGCTAGACCTCAAGAGTCCACCTCTTTCGTATTTTAATTAGGAAAAAGATTTGAATTTGATTAGAATATTTGGATTAGACGTAATTAATCGGATTAGGGTTTGAATGAATTATGTTTTAAGGAGGATTAAGTATTTTAGAAACGGAAGACGGAACAAACACAACTCAAGGCGTGCGCCTCAAGAGCATTTGTTCAAGAACCCAAGGAGTGCTAGACCCCAAATGCCCACTACTTCCATAATTAATTGAGAAAATAGTTTAGAAATATTAACCTAAGTAGTTTGTAATTTAATTTGATTTAAGAAAAATTATTTTTAAAGCTTAAGAAATTAATTAGATTAAGAATTTTAATTTGAGAAAAGATTGTATTTTTAAGTGTTAAGTGTTTTGATAATTTTAGTGTGAATTAATTATTTTTTAGAAACGAAAGACGGAACGATCACAACTCAAAGCGTGCCCCCCAAGAGCGATCGTTCGAGAACCCAAGAAGTGCTAGACCTCAAGAGTTCACTACTTTCGTAATTAGTTAGAGGGAAGATATTAAAATTGTTTTAATCAGAAAAGACTAGGATTATTAACTCCTAAAATCAAATAACTAATAAATTAAACTAGCATTGCTAATCATTAATATCAATATAAGTCAACAAAACTAAGTCTTCCAAAAGACTTAGTCTTCTATCGCTAATCCACCCTTTTTCGAAAAAGAAGAAGAGAAAAAATAAAATAAAAAAACTACTATTAAATTAAGTCTGGCAGTACGGAATCATGCGTGGAAAAAGTACCGGCTATTCATGGATCAGTGTATAGGACACGTACACTTTATTAAGCAAGCAACATAAATGTCAGAAAATGAGAATTGAAACGCACACCTTTACTGCTCATGTTAAAATATTAGAAAACGAGAAATATACTACACACTCTGCCCTCTATTCTATCCGTTGGACAATGAAACGATGCTGACACGTGACCATTGGGCAGTGGGAAATTGGGAAATGATCAAAGACATTAATGTTTATTTAGACTTATTTAATATAAACTAAAGAAAAAAAGAAATATGCACACACATTATCAGACTAAAACCCTATCTATCATGGCCTTTTTCTACCTTTCCCTATAGTTTCCAATATACATTAAATAGGCATGGGCAGTGAAATATTTATTGAAAAACAATCAGCTTTAAACCAACAAAAAAAGGTGAATGTAAAGGCTTTTAGTTGAGAATCATAAAAATCTCTTTCAAAACCCACACGCATATACTCTCTCTCTTTTTTCAGATTCATCACATTCTCTCATCTTTTTAGTTCATCGTTCAAATTCCTCACCCTTCTCCGTGAAACACAAATGCAATATGAGTATCAGATTCAAACCTTCAAGTAAATGCAGAATTCTAATTCCCTTTCAAACCCCAAACCCTCATCCGTTTATTTCAATCAATGCTCAACCTCACTTCTAAAATTCCTACCCTAAAATACTCAAAGGCGTACAAACTTTAACCCTAAATCTATCGCAAACCTCGGATACATGTGGAAATCAAGCAGCACGTAGCAAGTAAACAAACCATCGGAGAAAACATTCAAACAGAGCAACTCAAATCAACATGCAACGAAGTCAGAACAAGAATATGCAACGGAAAAGGTTTCAAGAAGATGTACCCAAGTCGAGGTGCTCCGGTGATCAGGTAACAGGTACTCGCTTGGAATTCTCCTCGAATCTTCCTCTTCCTTAGCTTGTTTAATGTTCGTAACATGGTTTGAGCTTCACTCTTAATCAGAGCTCTGATGTGAGCTCTGGAAGAGTTAGAAAAAGAAGCTTTAGTGTGGGTTAGGTTTGGATTCCGACAGAGTTTTCCTAGGGTTTTCGTCTTCGTTTTCTTTTTTATTTGTGAATTGAAACATGGTTTTTATAGTAGCAACATTAGGGTTTAGTAATTTGAACTTTGCTGAGGAATCTTCATTTCCATCCATGCATGTTAACAACTTTTTTATGCTAAGAAATGTTTTTCCATTTTAGTGAATTCTGTGGTTTCTGAATTTCTCTGCATTCTCTGCGTTCTGCACTTTTGTCATTTTATGTATGGACCATTCTTGGTGGTCCCTTTGATTTCCTGCTGCCATTGTATTACTTGCAATTTGATGAATTTAGTGGTTTGAAGTGAATTAGAATGACAAACTAAGTCCTTAATCCAGTTAGGAATGAATTGCATTCTGGATGAATTGTTTGGATTTAAGCTAATGAGTTTTTTTAAATATATCGTAGATTGCATTCTACTGTAGATGCTCTTTGAATGAAGTGGGGGTCAT
Organism: Lathyrus tuberosus; assembly: GCA_022829125.1. Classification (NCBI taxonomy): domain Eukaryota; kingdom Viridiplantae; phylum Streptophyta; class Magnoliopsida; order Fabales; family Fabaceae; genus Lathyrus; species Lathyrus tuberosus. The sequence goes on from JALAZF010000280.1 coordinate 1,748,309, forward strand.
GAAGATCCTTGGCGGCACAAACATGAATCATGGCAGCTTTGGATGAAGTATGGAATTTGAAACACTTGGTATTACTAGCTCTAAGTCCATGTATTGAAGAGCTTGGTATTTTAGGTCTCATGTACTTTGGAACTTTGATGGACTTTTACTTGTAATAATATCGTTTAGGAATTCTCCAATGTATTTTAGTGTTGTTGTAAAATTGGACGTGGATATCATGGTCATAGCACATGAATCATATGCAATTTATAGCATTATTAGCCTTTCTTAAATTTGGTTTGAATGTCTCATATAAATCCAAACCTATCTTGCAAATGGCTTTTTAACACAGCTTAAAAGCTGAATGAATAAGTCTTGGAATTTAAATCTTGAAGAATGGCTCACATTTTGCTATCACTTGAAATGCTACTTGCACAGGTACTGTTCACATTTTGCGAATGGCTGCTTTAAAACCAACGAACAGATTAATCATGGCCGTGATTCAACCAAAGTCATAACTTGAAAACTCAATTCCAATCATGACTTAAATTAACACAATTCACATGATTCCATCATGATTTAAAAATAATCCAAGCATAGAATATAAATGATTCCTATTCATGGCTTGCCCAATCCCAACACGAATGATCACCAATTGATTCTTAAAATTTGACCCACCATGATATCATGACCTTAGATAAACTCGAAGCAAAACTTACCCTACTTTGAACCTTACGGTTTGGAAAGATTGATGTTGACTTGAAAATCATCCATTCATGACTAGAATTTCTAAGCGAGCCCAACAAACCTGCTTTTAGACACAAGTGCCCTTTGAAGTAAGCTTAGAATCCATGACTTAAGAAAATAAACTAATTGCATCTTGCATAAACTCTGGTTATGACCTTGAATCAGTTTGCCACATAATTTGAACTAGTTCGAGCTTGAGTTAAAAGCAAACATGACCTAAAGATGAAGGGTCATTTCTTAGTTTGTTTTAACCATATAGCCTCAGTGTCGCACTTGGAATATGGTTAAAAATCTTCTTGATTATAGCTTAAAATTAGATTGAAGCCAATTGATCGTGAAGGCTGGATCAGATCCTGTAGAATCGGGCTGCCAAGTGCGTCAGGGATGTTGGTCGTATGGAGAGGAGGGGGTGCACCTGCAAGGTACTCCGACGCTCAAGTAAGAAAGGGTCAGAGAAAAAGAGCAAGTACAAAGTATGAATTCTTAGGGTGAATATTGGATATCTGACCCTCTCAAGCGAGAGGGTTTATATAAAGCCCCCAGCGCGTGGCCAACGGTCCTATTTTCGGGGCGAAATAACCGTTTTCCCCAAAGAATAGGTAACTACCAAAACTAGTCGTTATGTCGGGCATAGGCGTGGTTCCGGGCACATGCCTATAGCTGTTCGGGGGGGCAGTGAAGCCGTGCGGAACGGGCAGTAATTTCGGGGAGGAACGTTGTATTTCTTGCCCGGTTGGAGGGGCAGAAAGGTAACTTTTGCCCCTCTGTGGATTGGACTTAGGTAATTTGGGCCGCTCTGGAGTAGAGGCGGATTGGGCCATGTCTAGCCAGTGGTCCAGTCCAGAACAGGAGCCCCCCAAGTCGTTGCTCCCGAGCACGGGAGTGATGACTTAAGGACTGCTCGTTGCTCCGTGGAGCCAATATGGAGTCGTCGTTTGGAGACGAGGAGGATTGTCTCAAAGTGCTCGTGGCTCCCTGTGTCCGTGAGGTTCGTGGTCGTGACCTTGTTGCCCGGTGTTCGGGGAGATTAAGGGTCAGACAGAATTGGAAACGTTGGGACGCCACGTATGCCTAGAGCTCCGTGTAGCAGTTAATAGGCAATGATGGCTAGTGGGTAGTCATCATGGCCTACGAGCGCGTGTTCGCACGTGCCCCTTTGTATAAAAGGGGGAAAATCGTTCCATTTGGAACTTTTCAGTCTGATTTCTCTTCGCTTTCTTCAGTACTCTTGCCCGTAACCACCTTCCGCCTACTCCGACCATCGCGTCAAGCTTCGAGCAGCTTCTTTCTTCTATTTAAATCAAGTAAGTCTTCTGATCCTTTGCATGTTCTGCTTCTGTTTGTTGTTAGTGGTAGATTGCATGTGGTTAGGGCTAGTTTTAGAGGACGAAATGAGTGAGTTTCCGGTGATTGTTGGTGGTGGACGGTGGCTGTGCCATTTTTCTACCTCTGACATGTCGCCGGAGTTAGTAGTATGTTTTGGCGAGCTGGGTGGTCCACGGTGATGTCGCGATAGCTATGCATGTGTGATCGTCTTGTCTGTTCATCATCTGAATGGGTGATGAGTTTTCCGGTAGGACATTCCCAGATTCTGGTGACGCTTTGCGATTTCCGGCGAAGCTTCAAACGGAAACTGGGCATGAGTGTGGGGAGGCTCCTCGCTCGGGATGATTGGCTTTGAGCGTCTCCTCGCGGGGAGGTGTCAGCTTTTCCTCTGATGTTAGGGCTTAGGCCGGGGACGTTGTCCTCAGCCCTTTGCGCGCCCTTTCACTTGACTTAGCAGTGGAAGGGTGGATTTGATTTGCTGTCGAATTCACTTTCTTCTCTGTTTTTCAGGTGATTATAATGGCGACGGGGCCAGAGAGAGAAGTTATTATAGATACGTCCGAGGAAGAAACGGACTCCGAAGATAATAGCAGCTCGACGGCTTCGAGTTCGGTGACATCGAGCTCTTCCAGCGATGTCGGGGAGGAGGAAGAGTTGGAAGTCATGGACGAGGATGTCGACGGGTTCTCCGCGGAGGAGTGAGAGGTGGCCGAACCTGCCGAGCATGTGTCCACTTTCGGAAAGTCTTTGGTGGACATTTTCACGGAGGTAGGACCGGAGGGAGAGTGGAAGGTACGCTTCCCTTCGTTAGACGATCGTGTCTGTACGTACTTCGGGGACCGTTTTACCATGTATGAATACGCTTTCAAGGAGTTGGGCTTGAGGTTGTCGTTCACTGATTTTCAGCAGTCAGTGTTCGTGCATTTAAAATTGGCCCCCGTGCAATTGCATCCTAAGTCGCTAGGCTTCATCCGGGCATTCGAGTTGGTATGCGAGCATCTCGCTATAGGGGATACTATTCCTTTGTTCTTCACTGTCTTCCATCTTCAGCGGCAGCTATCGGGGAAGAAGTACGGCTGGGTTTCTTTGAAGCAGCCCCGCAAGTTGTTCAAGCCGTTTTTAGAGTCAATCCAGACATTCAAGGAACAGTATTACGTCGTTGAGCCCGTGTCCAAGGTTGCCCAGGACAGTACATATGTCTGGGAGATCGAAGTTGACGAGGGCGGGAACGAGCTGCACGACGAGGAGGGGAGGTTTATTGGGCGGAGACTCTACAAGTTCCCCCTCCACTGGGCACCTGACCATTTTTCCAAGAAGCCCAGTGACTATGTCTTCCAACCGAGCGATCTTCGCGGGCAGGACGCCGTGGCGTATGAGGTGCTGGTGAAATGGGTCAACTCCTTCGGGCTTGCTGAGTGCTGGACGAGCAAGGGCAACCCGATCTTCGAGGAAGATGGGAATCAGAGGGTCGAACGCCGATTCATCAACGTTAAGGCACTGCTGGAGTGCAAGACTTCCGTGGATGCCGAGAAGCTGCTTGGTAGTCATAGTTATTTAGATTTTGTTCGTGTTTTTTCTTTTCCCCGTATCTAACATGTTCGTGTTTTGCTTGTGCAGGTGAGATGCCTCAGGCCCATGACAGGGTTGTAAGGAACGCTCTCGCGAGGAATAAGGCCAGGGCGGCACCTCCGAAATCTCGGTTTGCTGGTGCTCGTGCTCCTCCTCCTGTTCAAACTGACACGGGGACCTCTTCTTCTCCTACTCCCACTCCCCGGGGATCTCCTATGTCCTTGATCGGGCGAGCGAAGCGGCCGAGGACAACTGACGCTGTGGACCTTACCCGGGTGCCGAAGAAAGGGAAGTTCGAGCTTCCTCCCTGTATCTTTGATAGGAGGTTTTTTGAAGGCAACTCTTTGGTCGTTCCTCGGGCGGAATCTCTTCACTTGGAAGGTATGGATCGCCCGAGCAAGAGGGAGCTGGTGGCCCAAGACGCTTCTGCCTTGGTCAGGATGCTAGAGATGGCGGCTGTTTACGCTGAAGGGGACTCTGCAACTGAGTCCGAACTCAATGGTGCCCGGGCTTCTATTGCATCCCTCAAGGAAGAAGTCAAGAGTACCGGCGAGGCTCGGAAGAAGGCTGAAGAGGAGGCGGTTAGGCTGAAGGAGGAGAACTCCAAGCTGGCGGCAAAGAAGAAAGCTGTCGAGGAGCTGATCAGGGAGCTGAGGGCGATCAATGCCCCGGGTGTCGATGAGCCGGACGATGTGAAAGAATTGAAGACTAGATCCGAGCTGGTTACTCGCATGCTGCTGGCCGAAGACGATGGTATTGCCATCGCAGAGGAGTCTTTCAAAAATGCCGTGGCTCAATTGCGGGTACTCACTACCTGGCGCATGTAGAGGATGGCCGTATTGTCGTGCCCGATGGTCTCCTTGAAGGTACCCCCGAGGATCAGCCCGTAGAGGACCAGGGACCCCAGCCAGAGCCTGCTGAGCATGCGGATGAGTGAGGAATTTGTACTTTTGATGTTGTTGTAATCTGTCCGGCCAGCGTGCCGTGGAATTGCTTGTAATTTATTTTGGGGGGGGGGGGGTGTGGCCCCCGTTTCATGTAACTAAGTACAATCGTGGCCCTTGCGGCCACTTATTATGTTAAATGATCACATGTTTATTTCTGTTGTTTGTATGAATGTACTTGCTTTTATTTTTTGCTAAGTATCGTATTCAAGCTCGTTGTTGATAACACGAATTTATATCATATTTTTACTTCGATTTATGTTAGTTTCTTATTCCATTTTTCGTCTAATATCCGATTTTCTCGAGATTATTTAAGTGTTTTTGCAGGTAATCCCATTTTCAAAGTCAAAGTATGCTAAGTGTGGAAAAGAACCAAAACATGCAAGAAAAGAGCAGAAATGAGAAGAAAAATTGAAGAAACCAAAAATTGTTGATATCACGATCGTCATGGATACACCACGACCGTGGCAGCCTCAAAATGCACCACGACCGTCACACTTCCTCACGATCGCCATGCGCCTAATTTTACACGTTGGAGCAGAAACTTGACTACGAGTTTTCAGAGAGCAGTTTTCACACGATCACATTTTCCTCCGAGGAATGCTAGGTTCAAAGTCATGTAACCGTCAATGTGAGTGGCGACATTCTCTCCAACCTCCACCTAAATTCAGCCTATAAATACAAGTCATTACGAAGAACAAAGGGGTAGCAAAATTTTCCTTTCAAGTGTACTGTCTTGCTGCCAAATTATTTCCAGAGCTTTTGTTTCATTTTTGCTTTGCATTTCCATTTCCTTGTTAACCATTACCGAACAAAGTAATAGTTTCTCACACTGAGGAACTATTACAACTTAGTTTTAGTTTTTGTTTCATTGCCTTCAACATTTGCAATTTACTTTATTCGAGCAAGAACCTACCGGCTTGTGGAGGGATTGCTATTGCTGTTATTACGAATTACCAGGTTTCCATTATTTAATTCAAAGCATTGTTTATTTTCTGTCTTAATTATGTCTGTGTTTACTTATTTCCTTGCCTTTGCGTTTAATTTCCTAATTATGTCTAGCTAAACCGATCTTATCGGTATGTAATGAAGTAACTAAAATGGATTAAATTTCTCTAAGCTAAAATCAATAATCAATCCTTCTTCTGGCTTCGATTTCTTAATTTAAAACCCAACTTTTATTACGAGAGTAAAAAAGGTAACATAGGTTAAAGTCGAGACCACGGGAGTGTGAGGCTTTACCCGGATAGCTGAAATCGGGCATTAGTTTTAAAAACAGCGGAAGCGCTTTAAAGTTGATTAGGTTTAACTAGTTTTCAAAAAGTACTTTTTAACCTCATACGGGCTAGCGAGAGAAGACGTATTGACTTAGAAGTATAGTCCGAAGCAATAACCACGGGAGTGTGAGGTGAGGGCTTTTAAACCGGTTTTTCCTACAGATGAATGGGGTGATAAATCTTTATACGCTTAGGTTTAATTAATTCCACGTAGGTTTACCGAATTATATATCGATGATTTATTCATAACTTCCCAAATTTTAATTTCCCTTTAATTTCCCGTTTGAACTAAAAACCAAATTCTGATTAGCCTTAGATAAACATAGTAACGATAAATAACGGTGCGTTCGATTTCTAGTCTCTGTGGGATCGATAATCTTTTAAAACTATGCGATACGACTGTATACTTGCAGTTAGACCTATTTAGGCACACTAAATAGAGCGATCAAGTTTTTGGCGTCGTTGCCGGGGACTAATTAAGTTGACATCGTAATTCCTTTGTTACGTCGTATAGACTAAAGCAAAAACCAAAACTCCCTTTCTGTTGATTGTATGCCAAGTACTCGCTCTTCTGGCGAAGACCTCGTACGACCGAATGACGAACCTGAACGTCTTCTTACCGTAAAAAGACGTATCCAAGAATACTGCTTAGCTCACAATATCCCTTTTCCCTTATCAGAACCTGAATCTCAATCAGATCCTGAACTTGAATCCGAATTAGATTCCAAATCAGAACCAGACATGGCTGATCCACCGCAAAACCGACCTCTTAAGTATTATGCTGCCGCATCTCAACAAGAACCTCACAACAGCATTGTCGCTCCAGCTATTAACCAAAACGATTTCGAGCTGAAACCCTCGCTGTTATCTGCTGTGCAACAAAATCAATTTTCTGGAAACCCAACAGAAGATCCGAACGAACATCTGACTAAGTTTGTGCAGTACGCAGACACAGTGAAAGCAAATGGTGTAACCGCAGACGCCATAAGACTACGTCTTTTTCCTTTTTCATTAAGGGATACAGCTTGGGCTTGGTTGCAATCCTTGCCATCAAATTCTATTACTTCTTGGGAAGATTTAAAGAAGGTCTTTCTGGAACGATATTTTTCGCCAAGCAAAACAGCTATGCTGAGAGCCCAAATCAACAGCTTCAGACAAAAAACAACGAGTGTTTATATGATGCATGGGAAAGATACAAAGATATGAGGAGGATATGCCCGCATCATGGTCTTGAGGATTGGTTAATTATCCACACGTTTTACAATGGTCTCTTGTACAATACAAGATTGATAATAGATGTCGCCGCTGGTGGTACACTCATGGATAAACCCTATGATGAAGCCCAATAACTCATCGAGAGTATGGCTCAGAATCACTACCAATGGGGAGGTGAACGAACTCAAGTGGAGAAATCCCAACCAAAAGGAGGAATGTACGAAGTTTCTAGCCTAGATCACGTTCGTGCTAAGGTAGATGCAATCGCTCAAAAGATAGACAACTTGACCATAACACCCACAGCCATCGTGGCTGCTGTAGCGCCAAACTGCGAATTATGTGGAACAGCTGGACACGCTGCCCCTGAATGACAAGTTTTAGCAGGAGCCTCTACAGATCAAGTGAATTATGCTCATGCAAACCCTTATGCAAATACCTACAATCCTGGTTGGAAGAATCACCCCAACTTCTCTTACAAAAACAACAATGCACTGTATGCACCTGGTCAAGCACCTGCTGCGCCACCAGGTTATCAAAAGGCCGCAACAGCTGCTCCAAATGTTCCTAGGAAGTCTAACCTTGAACTGATGATAGAAAACTTCATAGCTACCCAGACTCAGACAAACAAAGAGTTCCTGAATCAAAACGTACACACTAGTGAACAGATTAAGCAGTTCGCAAACAAAGTAGACGCTTTGGCCACTCACAACAAAATGCTTGAAACACAAATCTCCCAAGTGGCTCAACAACAAGCACCTACTGCTGCTCCTGCCGGAACATTTCCTGGACAGCCACAACCTAATCCTAAAGGACATGCAAACGATGTTATACTGAGAAGTGGAAAAGAATTAGATGGACCCATTGATCCAAGACTTCAAAATCCAGCCATGTACCAAAAATCTGCTAACGACCAAACAACTGAGAAGGAGAATGAACCCAAGGAAAAGGAAGATAATGACCAAGAGGCCGTAAACAAAGAAAAACCTTATGTGCCTCCACCACCTTATAAACCACCTATTTCGTATCCTCAAAGATTGATAAATTCCAAAACTGCAGGGCAATTTAAGAAATTTGTTGAACTTCTGAAACAATTAAACATCACGATACCTTTCACATAAGCCATCACCCAGATGCCCTCGTATGCTAAGTTCCTAAAAGAAATCTTATCCAATAAGAAAAAGATTGAGGAAAATGAAACAATTACACTTACTGCTGAGTGTAGCGCAATAATTCAAAACAAAATGCCTCCTAAGCTCAAAGACCCAAGTAGTTTCTCCATACCTTGTGTAATTGGGAAGTTCGTCATAGACAAAGCTCTATGCGACTTAGGAGCCAGTATTAGTGTTATGCCCTTATCCATATGCAAGAAGCTTGATATGGGAGAATTAAGACCAACTAAGATGTCTGTTTAATTAGCTGACCGCTCTGTTAAATACCCAGTTGGTATACTAGAAAATGTTCCAGTTCGTATAGGACAATTCTATATCCCTACTGATTTCATAATCATGGATATTACAGAAGACTTTACTACTCCTATCATATTAGGAAGACTATTCTTAGCTACTGCTGGAGCAATTATAGATGTAAAGAGAGGCAGGCTAACTTTTGAAGTTGGTGAAGAGAAGGTTGAATTCATTTTGACATAATTCTTACAAGCTCCGGCTATAGACGACACATGTTATCTACTAAATGTCATAGATGAGTGCGTAAGAGAAATCGAGATGGAGCCGACCACATATTCAGATATTCTAAAAATTCCAATACCTCCGATTTTCGAAGATGATAACTGGCGTGAACCTTATCAAGATGATAGCCTAAGCGAATGCTTAGCACTTACACCAGATCATCTACCTTGCCCGAAGAACCCAGCCCTAGAACTGAAAACATTACCCAAAAATTTAAGGTATGAATTCCTAGACGAAGCTCTCGAACGACCTGTAATAGTCAATGCAGACTTAGGACAGACCGAAACCAAGAAACTGTTAGATGTCTTAAGAAAGTATCCAACTGCGTTAGGCTATAACATCGCTGACCTTAAAGGAATAAGTCCTTCTATTTGTATGCACCGCATTATGCTGGAGGAAGACTGTAAATCCTCTAGGGAACATCAGAGAAGGATTAACCCGATCTTGAGTACTGTAGTCAAGGACGAAGTGAAAAAACATTTAGAAGCAGGAATTATATACCCGATATCAGACAGTAAATGGGTTAGCCCAGTACATGTCGTTCCAAAGAAGGGAGGTGTTACAGTTGTTAAGAACGAAAAAGGTGAATCTATAACAAAAAGGGTTGTAACTGGAAGTAGAATGTGCATCGACTATAGAAAGTTAAATAAAGCCACTCGTAAAGACCATTTCCCATTGCCTTTTATTGACCAAATGTTGGAAAGATTGGCTAAACACTCATACTTCTGCTATTTAGACGGTTACTCAGGATTCTTTCAAATTCCTATTCATCCTGATGACCAAGAAAAGACGACCTTCACATGCCCCTATGGCACATTCGCTTATCGACGAATGTCGTTCGGACTATGTAACGCACCTGCCACATTCCAAAGATGCATGATGTCAATCTTTGCTGATTTTATAGACGGCATTATGGAAGTATTTATGGATGACTTTTCTGTTTGTGGGCAGAGCTTTGAAGGATGTCTATCGAACCTAGAAATGGTATTGGAAAGATGCGTAAAAGTTAATCTCGTATTAAACTGGGAGAAATGCCATTTTATGGTAAATGAAGGAATTGTACTTGGACACGTTGTGTCCGATAGAGGAATTGAAGTTGATAAAGCTAAGATAGAAATTATAAAAGATCTTCAACCTCCGAAAATCGTACGAGAAATACAAAGTTTCTTAGGACACGCCGGTTTCTACCGACGATTCATAAAGGATTTCTCGAAAATCACTAAACCTCTTACCGGTCTATTAATGAAAGACGCTGAATTTATCTTTGATGAGAAATGTCTAAAGGCGTTTGAACAGCTAAAAACAGCTCTTATTACCGCACCTATCATGCAACCACCAGATTGTAGATTACCTTTCGAAATCATGTGTGATGCAAGTGATTACGCTGTAGGTGCAGTTTTAGGACAGAGGAGGGATAGAAAACTTCATGCCATTTACTATGCAAGTAGAACCTTAGATTCTGCCCAAATGAACTACGCTACCACAGAAAAAGAACTTTTAGCCGTGATCTTTGCCCTTGACAAATTCCGTTCCTACCTAGTGGGAGCTAAGATCATCATTTATACAGACCACACAACTATTAGATATTTACTTAACAAGGATGCAAAACCTAGACTGCTAAGGTGGATCCTACTTTTACAAGAATTTGATTTAGAGATAAAAGATAAGAAAGGAACTGAAAATGTAGTAGCAGACCAATTATCCCGATTAGAGGGCATTAAACCAGAGCCAGTACCCATTAATGAGGATTTCCCATATGAACGACTCATAGCCCAACTAGAAAGCGATATGTCTACTCTACAGTTGAATGACCCAAAGATGGAAGAAGTCGTGGAAGAAATTAACATACACACAACCCTGCCATGGTATGGTGACATAGTCAACTACTTAGCAGCTGGAGTACTTCCACCAGACTTATCGTATCAACAAAAGAAAAAATTCTTTCATGATCTAAAACATTATTATTGGGATGAACCTTTGCTGTTTAAGAGAGGAGCCGACGGTATCTTCCGTCGTTGCGTCCCAGAAGAAGAAATAGAAAACATCATCTCTCAATGTCATTCTGCTCCTTATGGAGGACATGCTAGTACCTCAAAGACATGTGCTAAGATTCTGCAATCCGGCCTATTCTGGCCCAACCTTTGGAAGGATGTCCACATTGCAATACTAAACTGCGACCGGTGCCAATGCACTGGTAACATATCAAAATGCGATGAGATGCCTCAAAAGGGTATATTAGAAGTAGAAGTCTTTGATGTATGGGGGGTTAATTTTATGGGACCCTTCCCATTATCCTTTGGAAATAAATATATACTCGTAGCTGTCGATTATGTTTCAAAATGGATTGAGGCAATAGCTTCTCCAACAAATGACGCACGAGTAGTCATAAAGCTCTTTAAAAACACAATCTTTCCCAGATTTGGTGTGCCGAGACTTGTCATAAGTGACGGTGGCTCTCATTTCATATAAAAAATATTTGACAAATTACTATCGAAGTATGGAGTAAGACACCGCGTAGCAACACCATATCATCCACAAACAAGTGGACAGGTTGAGGTCTCGAATCGAGAAATAAAACAAATTCTAGAAAAGACCGTAGCCACCTCTAGGAAAGACTGGTCATCAAAACTCAACGAAGCTTTATGGGTATATAGGACGGCCTACAAAACACCAATCGGAACCACACCTTTCAAGCTTGTCTATGGTAAATCTTGCCATCTACCAGTGGAATTAGAACATAAAGCCTATTGGGCTATTAAAACATTGAACTTAAGGTATGATTCCGCAGGTGAAAAACCTATCCTAGATCTGCATGAACTAGAAGAGTTAAGATTAGACGCTTACGAAAATGCTAAAATATATAAAGAACGAACAAAAAGATGGCACGATAAGCGCTTATCTAGAAAAGAATTTAGTGTGGGAGACGTTGTACTCCTATTTAACTCAAGATTAAAACTCTTTCCTGGGAAATTAAGGTCTAGATGGTCCGGTCCTTTCGAGATTACAAAAATTCTACAAAGTGGAGCGATAGAAATAAAGGGGAGGAATAGTAATCCATTTTTAGTCAATGGACAACGTCTAAAACACTATCACAGCATTGAAAATAGAGATTATTTGAACTGCCTAATACTTTTAGAGTTGCCCACCGAACCCCCTAACTAAGCATCAAATTGAATTCGTCAGGCTTTCGACGTTAAAAACAACGCTTAATGGGAGGCAACCCATGATCTTTGTTTTATATTTGTTATTTCTTTACGTTTCCTATGTTTTATGTTTTATTTTTATTTCGCAAATTTTTAGTTTCATTTATATCGTTTTAAATTTAATTTGAAAATATTGTGCTGATCTTAGAATTGAAAAAAACTACAGGATTATGAAGTCTCTCTACTCTTTTTGTTCTCCTCTTCTGCTTTCATTTTTACAAAAAGTACTAACTAATGGCAAACGAGGATAACATGTCAGTAGAATTCAGAGATGGAGCACAGTGGCATCGCTATGAGGCTTTGTCTCTTAGACCTTTTGCCTTGACAAAATTCGCCCACAGACCCACCATGACCGCCTTAGGTGTAGGTGAGAGCGTAGACTTTCTGTTTAGCTAATTAGGTTGGGAGGGTTTTGCCAACAAGAAACATAAGTGCTACCGTAGGTTGACTTTAGAATTCCTGAGCTCTTTAAGCTATAACCCTCACTGTGGAAAAGGTTTAACCAGGGGAAGAATTACCTTTAGACTATTTGGATACAGCTGCCAGTTCACCATAAAGGAACTGTCGGATCTTTTAGGATTTCCTGAAGGACCCCATGTTTTCTCTGTGGTTCAAGAGGACTTAGTGTTGGTTGGAGAGCTGAGTGATTTTTGGGGTAGAATTTCAGGGAAACCTGATTTTGACATGGACCCTATACTTTCAACAGAAATACATAACCCCGCTTTCCGTTACTTTCATATGATCCTGGCCTATACCTTATTTGGTAAACCTGAGAATGATAACACTGTTTCGAGGGATGAGCTTTTCATTATGTTTTGTGCTTCTCAGTCTAGAGAGGTTAATGGACTCACTTTTATGCTGAACAACTTTTGCAAACTTATTAATAATGATAATAGTCCAATTCTGATAGGTAGCCTAGTTACAAAAATAGCTGAAGCTATGGGATTCAGAACCCGACTTTCTAAGATTAACCCCTTTGGAGAATTTAGACCCATGAATATCACCTTTTGTTTCAATAGGGCTATGATTAGGGACCAAGGTCCGAACCATTTCCAGCTTCTGATTAACAATGTTGTCGTACCCACTTTACACTTCCAAATCATGAACGCACAAGTGTGCACGATCAACATAATTGTCTATATGAACTTGATGAACCCATGCCTGAACTAGAAGAAACCTTTCCTAAACCTGAGATCGACCCAAAAACACCCCCTCATTACCATGATCTTGACTATATGGAATTCCAAGAGAACATTGACATTCCTAAAGTTGATGCCACTAATTAAGCTTCTAATCTGAATTCTATTCTAAAGACTATAGATGAGTATCATAAAGAAATCACTTCAGTAAAGGATGAGCTAAACACTATGCGTCAAAACATTGTTGGACTCATGGACTTGACCGTTGAACAATTTGATCATTTAAATCAAGCCATCGCATCTTTGAAGAAACGCCTTGGCTAGATTTATGAAGCACCTTATTTTCAAGATTTTTATGCATTTGCTTTAGAACAATTTTACATTATTTCAGTTTTCATTTTTCATGTCGGGAATAATTTGATTTCATACAGTTTTGATATATTGCTAGTAATTTAACTAGCACCCTTTTGGTTTTAAAGAATAATTTCATTTGCTGCTAATATTAACTCTTTGTGATTTCAATTTCATTCCTGTTCTTTTAATTCTATTTTAATTTATGTTGTAATGTTACTTATCTCTGTGTATGCAATATACTGCTATTTCCATATGCCTACCATTGCCTATTACTAAAATATGATGTTTGGAATTGTGTCTGTCATAAACAAATTAATCACCCAGAATTTGTGAACGTCACGATCGTGACGACCCCGTGACAACCGTCACGCGGGTTTGAAACAGATTCTGCGTTAAAACAGAACTGCTTCATTCGTTCCCTCTTCTTTCTCTCATTCAAACCCCAGCCGTCCCACTACCTTCTGCAATTCCACAACTGTCCCATTACCATTTGACCCACATTAATCATTTTCCGTAACCATTCATCTTACCATTTCACTATATAATCAAACCATACACCACTTCTTTTCACAAACCCTCATTCTCCATCACCTACCTTTTTCCCTAATTTCTCTGAACCAAACAATGGCACGACAAATTCCAGACCTAGCTACATTGAACTTCAGAGATGGAGAGCCAGGAGAACGCCAAAGAGCTAGGTACATCGATTTCTATAGACTTTCCATTCAACCGACCCGCTACATTGACGTTGCATGCTTAGAAGAACTCAGAATGCTTGAGGGAGTTCAATGGATGTTACAAAATGCCGGTCTTTGGCAACTTTGCACTCAGAGCAGGCCCACTTACGAAGACCTAACTTTAGAGTTTCTCAGCTCCTTCACTTACATTACCCCTGCGGGAGAAACGAACCAATTAACCGGAGTCGCAAAGTTCCACATGTTTGGTAAAGAGTACTCAATCGGCCAAGAGCGACTTGCCGGAATGCTCGGTTTCCACCATGGTGAGGATGTGCACCGCCGAGTACCACAAGAAACTTTCTTTCAAGCAGCTTTTCAGCTATGGAATCAGTTAACAGGAACAACAGTCGACAGTTGGGATAGCCTTAACGCAACATACATCCACAACCCAGCCGTCAGATACGTCCACCGTGCACTGGGAAGCACCATCTTTGCACGAGATAGTAACCATAAGGTGAATTCTAAAGAGTTGTTTTTCCTTCATTGTATGTTTCATCCTGAGCTAATCAATGCCGCACCATTTTTACTGGCGCACATACAATCAAATTGTGCTAGAGGCTCCAAACCCTTCTATTTTGGAGGGATTGTCACCTCTATTGCACTCAGTTTGAATTTGGAAAACGACCTTGCTAGACTACCCTCCTTGCCTCCAGTGTTCCTTGATATAGATTATTGCCGAAACTCTCAGCTCATCAAGTTACGACGAGATGGGAAATACCATCCTATGGTCCGAGCCAAAACCGTAAGAAGTATCATCATGCCTTGCAGGAGTCGCATTGACCCTCAGAATATGGCAAATTGGCTTTTTGATCTTAATGCTCCTGAGCAAAATGCGCCTGCCCCTGATGATCCAGAACATGGACCTGTTGATGAGATGGAGCAAGAGATGGACAACGCCCCTGAAAACCAACCACCGCCAGCCAATGATGCTCCTTCGACCTCCAGACGTCGTCGCCGCCCTGACCAAGACCCATTTACTAATGAAGAAATCTTGAGGGCTATATGGCAACAAACCCAGCAACAGAACGAAATGATGGCCCTTATGCGTCAAATCCAGCAAGGGCAAGTTGACCAAGGTCAGAGGCTTGACGGTGTCATCGAGGAGATGGGTGCATTGACACTGCGAGTGTAGAGCCTACACGAGTACATCCATCACGTGGGAATTCCTGATCTAGAGGCAGAGGACGTAGTCCACCTTGATTTTATTTTGTTTTTCTTTTTAGTTTTTCTTGTTAATCCCCTTTATATCGTAACATTGAGGACAATGTCCGATATAGTGTGGGAGAGTTAGTTTATTTCCCTTTCTTGTACTTTCTTTTTCCGTATCAAAGTAATATATGAATACTTTCGTTCAGTAATCTGATTCCCCCATTTTATTCTGCCATAACGAAAAAATTTTTACGATTAATGCACACCGTGCGATACCAAGCTTTAAACTATGTTAGGAAGCTGGGAAAGTGCTAACAAGATCGATACCGTCTTGACACCTTAGACCTCTTGCGTATGCGATATCAGTTTCGATACTTATTATACAATACCTTGAGTTCAGTCCTAAAGTAACCCTTAGTAGTTTATATTAACAGTCAGCACCGTCTAAATCACGAACCACGTAGGGAACTGATGAATATAAGTGTTTGATGCCCAGATCATGAAAAAAAAATCTTTCTTATCTATATGCCGAGAAAAATAGAATATGCAACAAACTCTCACAATTGCGAAAAGTTACAAGTAAAGAAAGAAAATCTGTTGTCGATTGGTTCAGAGGTACCTGATTCTGAACTTGGTAGGGCGAACTACTGTTCGATCCCCCGCAATCTACGAATGGGATGTATAAAGGGTTACCACACTTGTGTATCAGGCCCCGTGAGAAAATGGGATCAAAGTCACTAACCGGTTACTCCACTACGTGCGTGAATAAGGCAAAGGGCTTAATGTGATTGCGTTAGAATGAAACCGGGTAAAATAGATACGAAAACTTATGGTTGAACTATAATATAATGATTTGGACTGGATTGCATAAAAGAGAGGTCTATGACAAGCTTGTTGCTTTGTGTCATCATTGTATCCTTAGTGTTTTACACTAGTACCTGTCTAAATAACAAGAAACTCCTTTTCAAATCCATTGGTATGCCAGGTATGTGCATTTGATGAAGTTTGTCCGTTTTAATAGATTGATTGCTTGAGGACAAGCAAAGATTCAAGTGTGGGAGAGTTTGATAACACGAATTTATATCATATTTTTACTTCGATTTATGTTAGTTTCTTATTCCGTTTTTCGTCTAATATCCGATTTTCTCGAGATTATTTAAGTGTTTTTGCAGGTAATCCCATTTTCAAAGTCAAAGTATGCTAAGTGTGGAAAAGAACCAAAACATGCAAGAAAAGAGCAGAAATGAGAAGAAAAATTGAAGAAACCAAAAATTGCTGATATCACGATCGTCATGGATACACCACGACCGTGGCAGCCTCAAAATGCACCACGACCGTCACACTTCCTCACGATCGTCATGCGCCTAATTTTACACGTTGGAGCAAAAACTTGATTACGAGTTTTCAGAGAGCAGTTTTCACACGATCACATTTTCCTCCGAGGAATGCTAGGTTCAAAGTCATGTAACCGTCAATGTGAGTGGTGACATTCTCTCCAACCTCCACCTAAATTCAGCCTATAAATACAAGTCATTACGAAGAACAAAGGGGTAGCAAAATTTTCCTTTCAAGTGTATTGTCTTGCTGCCAAATTATTTCCAGAGCTTTTGTTTCGTTTTTGCTTTGCATTTCCATTTCCTTGTTAACCATTACCGAACAAAGTAATAGTTTCTCACACTGAGGAACTATTACAACTTAGTTTTAGTTTTTGTTCATTGCCTTCAACATTTGCAATTTACTTTATTCGAGCAAGAACCTACCGGCTTGTGGAGGGATTGCTATTGCTGTTATTACGAATTACCAGGTTTCCATTATTTAATTCAAAGCATTGTTTATTTTCTGTCTTAATTATGTCTGTGTTTACTTATTTCCTTGCCTTTGCGTTTAATTTCCTAATTATGTCTAGCTAAACCGATCTTATCGGTATGTAATGAAGTAACTAAAATGGATTAAATTTCTCTAAGCTAAAATCAATAATCAATCCTTCTTCTGGCTTCGATTTCTTAATTTAAAACCCAACTTTTATTACGAGAGTAAAAAAGGTAACATAGGTTAAAGTCGAGACCACGGGAGTGTGAGGCTTTACCCGGATAGCTGAAATCGGGCATTAGTTTT
The DNA here is from genome assembly GCA_022829125.1 of Lathyrus tuberosus. NCBI lineage: Eukaryota > Viridiplantae > Streptophyta > Magnoliopsida > Fabales > Fabaceae > Lathyrus > Lathyrus tuberosus. The sequence goes on from JALAZF010000280.1 coordinate 1,765,748, forward strand.
AAAAACAATGGAAGCGCTTTAAAGTTGATTAGGTTTAACTAGTTTTCAAAAAGTATTTTTAACCTCATACGGGCTAGCGAGAGCAGACGTATTGACTTAGAAGTATAGTCCGAAGCAATAACCACGGGAGTGTGAGGTGAGGGCTTTTAAACCGGTTTTTCCTACAGATGAATGAGGTGATAAATCTTTATACGCTTAGGTTTAATTAATTCCACGTAGGTTTACCGAATTATATACCGACGATTTATTCATAACTAGTATTCCCAAATTTTAATTTCCCTTTAATTTCCCGTTTGAACTAAAAACCAAATTTTGATTAGCCTTAGATAAACATAGTAACGATAGATAACGGTGCGTTCGATTTCTAGTCTCTGTGGGATCGATAATCTTTTAAAACTACGCGATACGACTGTATACTTGTAGTTAGACCTATTTAGGCACACTAAATAGAACGATCAGTTGTAAATGTATATCTGCCCGTGATTGGGAGTATTTGACTTGCGCAAATATTTTAGGGGGATTGCTCGTTGCAGATGTGTTCGACAGTTAGGGGAACTGGTCGAACGGCCGGGGAATGTCCTGGCGGGGTGCGGAGCTCAGATCGCGTTTGAGGTCTGAGTTCACGGCGTGAACGTTCCATCGCGAGCTGGGGTTCTTCCAGTCATGGTACTTTGACAACTGCGATGCTCGATCGAGGACCTCCGTCGAGCAGATACCCAGCTCGTTACTGAGCAGGGTTCTGCTTTATTCGTATGCGACGCTTGTACCTAGACGCGCATAGTGGTCGGTAGCTGACGTTCGTCGTTGTGACGGGTCGAACCAAGGATTTAGCTGCAGTATTGTTTTAGCTTTTCAGCATTCCATGGTCAAGCAAGTTCTTCCCCGGAGAGATGTTCTAGATAGTAGGCCCTATTTTCCGTTTTTGCTCGGACGCGATAGGGTCCTTCCCAGTTGGCTGCTAGTTTGCCTTCACGAGAGTCTTTGTGGTTTCTTCTTAGAACAAGGCTTCCCACGTCGAACTCTCGCTGTATCACCTTGGCGTTGTGCCTGATGGTAATTCTTTGTTTTAGTGAGGCTTCGCAAAGGGCTGCCCCGGTTCGGGTTTCCTCGACGAGGTCTAGCTCTTCTCTCAATGATTCGTCGTTCATCTCCTCGTCTAGGGGCGGCTCTGTCCATTTTGAGGGTACGTGAACTTCGACGGGAATTACAGCCTCGGTCCCGTATGCTAAACGGAAAGGTGTTTCCCCGGTCGTTGAGTGCGGAGTTGTGCGGTATGCCCACAGTACGTTGTGCAGTTCCTCGACCCATGCCTTCTTTGTTTCATCCAGCCTTCGCTTGAGGCCTCGAAGGATAACTCGGTTGGCTGCTTCAGCCTGCCCATTTGTTTGAGGGTGCTCCACAGATGTGAAGTGCTTCTTCGTGCCCAGTTGGGCGACGAAGTCTTGGAACTTCCTGTTCGTGAATTGCGTCTCGTTGTCCGTTACTATCGCTTGGGGAATACCGAAACATGCAAGGATGTTTCGTTTGTAGAAATGCAGGATGTAGAGGGCAGTTATTTTGGCTAGAGCTTCTGCTTCTATCCATTTTGTGAAATAGTCTACGCCCACTATGAGGTATTTGTTCTGACTTGATCCTACCACGAAGGGTCCTAGGATGTCTAGGCCCCACAAGGCGAATGGCCACGGGGAGGACATAGCCTTGAGCTCGTTAGACGGAGCCAGGTGCATGTCCCTGTTCCGTTGGCATTTATCGCATTTATTCACGTGTTCTTTCGCGTCGTTTTGCATGGTCGGCCAGTAGTAGCCTGCCCGGAGAGCCTTTCGAGCGAGGGACCTTCTGGTGAGATGTTGGGCGTTGATTCCCTCGTGGATTTCGCGCAGGATGTGTGTGACCATTTCCTCCTCGACACATCTGAGTATTGGAATGGAGAATCCCCGTCTGTAGATTTTATCCTCGACCAAAACATAAGAGCAGGCTCTTCACCTGATTACGCTGGCCTCCTTTGGGTCGGACGGGAGTTCGTCTTTGGTGAGATAGTTGTAGACTGGGGTCATCCAGCAGTTGTTGTCGCCGATCACCTGTACGTCGAGTGTCGGGGAGGCCTTTTCGATACTGGGTCGAGGAAGTGCCTCCTGTATGACGGATTTATTTCCGCCTTTCTTCTTTGTGCTGGCTAGTTTAGACAGCACGTCCGCTCGTACGTTATGTTCGCGGGGAACGTGTTTCACTTCCACTATTGTGAACATCGCCATTTTCTTCTTTACCAGGGCCCAGTATTCGGTCAAGTTGTTGTTTTTGGCTTGGTATTCTCCCCGGACCTGGAGGGCCACGAGTTGTGAATCTATGCAAATGACAACTTCCTCCACGCCCAGGTCCTCGGCAAGGCGTAGCCCAGCAAGGAAGGCTTCGTATTCCTCCTGGTTATTGGAGGTTAGGAAAGACAGTGTCAGTGACACCTCGATGATAATTCCTCCGCTGCTCTCCAGTATGATGCTCGCGCCGCTTCCTGCCGAGCTTGAGGCATCATCGACGAAGATGGTCCATTTGCGTGCTTCGCTCGCGGGGGAGTCTGCGAACGTCATTTTCGCGACGAAGTCGGTCAGAGCTTGGACTTTAAGGGATTTTCTGCCTTCGTATTGGATGTCAAATTCGGACAGTTCTAGCGACCATTTGAGCATTCGGCCGGCCATATCTGGTCGTCCGAGCAGCTACTTTATGGGCTGATCTATTCGAATCACGATCGTGTGAGCCAGGAAGTAATGTCTTAATCTTCTGGCTGCGTTGATGAGAGCCAACGCCACCTTCTCTATCTGTTGGTATCTTAACTCTGGTCCTTGCAGCGCTTTGCTAGTGAAATATATGGGTTTCTTCCCGTCAGGTTCTCGTGGATGAGAGCGGCACTCACTGCTTCGGTTGCTACAGCCAGGTATAGGTACAACGTTTCGCCGTTGTCCGGGTGAGAGAGGACCGGTGGCTCTAAGAGTGCCCGTTTCAGATGGAGAAGGGCCTTGTCGCACTCCTCGGTCCATTCGAATGCTGCCTCTTTGCGGAGGAGTTTGAAGAACGGTAGGGCGTGCTGGACGGACTTGGCCACAAAATGAGATAGTGACGCGAGCATCCCGTTGAGGGACTGGATGGATTTTTTGGACTTGGGCGTAGGAAACTCGGAGAATTCTCGGCATTTGTCGGGATTGGCCTCGATTCCTCGTTCTGTTAAGTAGAAGCCGAGGAATTTGCCTGCTCGGACACCGAACGTGCACTTCTCCGAATTAAAATGCATTTTGTATTTCCTGGCCTGTTCGAAGACCTTTCTTAAATGGGCAGTATGATCGGTTTCGTCGTGGGATTTTACGATCATGTCGTCCATGTAGACTTCGAGCATGTCGCCTATTTCTCCCTGAAACACTTTTTTCATCATTCGTTGGTACGTTGCTCCGACGTTCTTCAGGCCGAAGGGCATTACGTTGTAGTAATAGTTGTCCGATTCGGTCATGAAGGCCGTATATTTTTTGTCGGACATTGCCATTGGGATTTGATTGTAGCCCGAGTAGGCGTCCATGAACGATAAAAGTTTAAAACCAGCAGAATTATCAACAAGTTTATCAATATTGGGGAGGGGTAGGCATCCTTCGGGCATGCCTTATTGAGATCGGTATAATCAATGCACATGCACCATTTTCCATTAGATTTTTTAACTAATACAACGTTGGACAGCCAAGTGGTGTACTTGGCTTCCAAAATAAATTTGGCCTCGAGGAGGTCCTTTACAGCTTTTTCAGCAGCCTCCATTTTCTCTGGAGACTGCTTCCTCCTACATTGTACTATGGCCTTGACGGCCGGGTCGATGGTCAGCCGGTGACAAGCGACGGATGGATCTAAGCCGGGCATTTCGGCGGCGCTCCATGCGAAGAGGTCGGCATTCTCTCTGAGGCATGTTTTATGTTGCTTCCTCGCAATGTCGGGCAGGTCTGCTCCAATCTTCCCTCCCCGTTGGGGGTCTTCGCCCAACAGAACTATCTCGAAGTTACCATCCGGGATTGGGCGCATCGGATAGGAGCTGCTGCTGGATGATGCGGATAACCCAGCTGAAGCTGCTCGTTCCTCTTGTTGGTCCTCGGGGAAGCGAATGTCGAGGTCGATAGAGTCGACCTGGGGCAGAGGCTTGGCCTCCTCGGAGCTGCTTGGCAGTGCTGGCTTGCTCGACACTTTTGGCTTGGGCGCAATGGTGTTGAGTCCCTTTGTAGCTGCTTCAAAACACCGTCGGGCAGCTTCTATATCGCCGTGGAGGGTGGCGACCATCCTTTTCGAAGTGTAGTACTTCATCTTCAGGTGGACGGTTGAGGGCACTACTACCAACTCGGCCAGAGTTGGCCTTCCGAAAATGCATTGGTAAAGTGACGGGCAGTCGATTACCAAAAATTGCACCTTGATGGATCTGGCCGTCTCAGCTGATCCGAAGGTTACGATCAGTTCGACGTATCCCCACGGCTTGGTCACAGACCCGTTGAATCCCTGTAAATCGGACCCTACGTAAGGGGTAAGGTGTGATTCATCCAGCTGAAGTGTCGAAAATAGCTGGGAGTACATGATGTCGACCGAGCTGCCCTGGTCGACGAGTATTCTGCGAACATCGAAGTTAGCCATCCGGGCTCTGACGAGCTATGGTATGCTTGAGTTCGGGGAGCCGCCGAGGAGTTCCTCCCGGTAGAAGGAGATGGGGACAGATCCCTTCTGGGCCCGATCAAGCGTGGTCACTTTGTTGGAGCTTGTGTTAATCAGGTGTTCGAACTTCCGTTTTACGGAGCCCACAGTGACTTTATTGAAATCCCCTCCAGAGATGACCATGGCGGAGGGAAATGTCTCCCACGGGCTGTGGGCCGCGAAATATACAGGGGCGCTGAGCCCGTCCGGGACGTTGAAGTCCTAGGGTCGCGATATGGACATAGCAACCTGTACTTTGGCGTCTTCCGAGGAGGGTACCTCCTCCTCGACCTTCTTGGACTCCTGGGCATCCTGCCGAGGAGTGTCCTTCTTCTTCGCGAACTGCTTCAGGTGGCCGTCCCTGATCAGTATCTCAATGGCATCCTTCAGATGGATGTAGTCCTCCGTATTATGGCCGTGACTTTTGTGGAAACGACAATATTTTGATTTGTACACGTTTGGTCTGTTCGGCAGTTGTTTGGGGAAGCGGACCCCAGCCTGTTTGAACTCCGAATTGGCACATTTGGACAAAATCTTTTCCCTGGAAACGGTCAGGGTAGTGTAGTCATGGAAGCGCCCGGAGGGTCCCTTGCTGTCGTGGGAGTCCCGTGGACGATCCTCGTGCCTCCGTTCACCCCGACGAGATGTCGAGGCTTCATCTCCTTTGGAGGCCCGAGCGTTCTCCTGGCGGCGTGATGCTCGGACGTTGCAGGCCGCAATCTTCTCTTCGTACTGAATATGAGATTGGGCTTTGAGGAGGAGGGCATCTAAGTTCCTCGGTGGCGTGAGGCCAATGGCTTTAGAGAACTCGGAGTCCGGGCGGACCCCTTGTTCGAGCAGAAACTTCTTCATTTTATCTGTCGTCGGGACCTGCACTGCTTCCTTGTTGAACCTCTCGATATATGCGCGGAGAGGTTCGTCTTTCCCCTGGATTATGGCTCCAAGAGAGGCCTCAGTTTTGGGGTGGCGGCGAGATACTGTGAAGTGCCGCGAGAACATCCTGCCCAGCTGTCTCCATGAGGTAATGGACTCCTCGGGCAGTTGCTTATACCATGTCATCGCTCCCTTTCAGAGCGTGGTCGGGAATAATCTGCATTTGATGGCGCCCCATACGCCGCAGTAGTCAAACAGCGCATCGATGTTCTCGATGTGCTCGTCGGGGTCGGTGGTCCCATCGTACGTGCCAAGTGACGGGGGTTTCTCCAGGCCTTTTGGGAGACAGGTAGCCAAGATCTCCTGGGACAACGGGCCGCAAGGCTCGTCGTCATCGCTAGAACTGGTGTATGATGGGGACCGAACGGGATGCTCACGATGCCAGTTCCTTCGAGGAGAAGGTGAGCGGTTCCTTCGCGGGGAAGGTGAGCGGTCCCGTCCTTTAGACTTGATCGGGGGAGATTGCTCGTTCCTCCGAGTCCTCTTGTGGTCATGAGCGTGCTGGTCACGCGGGGAGATCTGGTCGCGCTTCCGGGCTACGCGAGGATCAGGTTCTTGGCGCAGTCTTTGGTCGATTTCTCTCCGGGGCTGTGGGCTTCTTGTTCGTCGCTGGTTCCTCCGCGTAGGAGGGGATCTCGGACGGTGGGACTCTTCTAGTGCCCTGATCCTCTCGTTCTGCTGCAGGATCAGGGTGTTGGTTTTGTTGATCGCCTCTAGGAGGGCTGCCACGGCCGGGTCGGCATTGGACGGAACAGGAACGGACTGGACGTCAAGTGATGGTTGATCGTTGTTGCGATCAGCAGGGATAGGGGAAGGAGAAGTTGTGGCTCCGTCCCTGAGGAAACGGGAATCTCGGAGGAGAGATGACTGGCCGTCAACGTCAGATTTGTTGACGGGGAGGATGGTGGTTTGGAGAGCATCCTTGGTGCGATCTTGGGAGGCCATGATCGTGATGATGTTTGAGAATTGTTTTGATCTTCGGTTTCTGAGGAAAGAAAGATGGGGAGAACAAAGTTCCCACAGACGGCGCCACTGATCATGAAGGCTGGATCAGATCCTGTAGAATCGGGCCGCCAAGTGCGTCAGGGATGTTGGTCGTATGGAGAGGAGGGGTGTACCTGCAAGGTACTCCGACGCTCAAGTAAGAAAGGGTCAGAGAAAAGGAGCAAGTACAAAGTATGAATTCTTAGGGTGAATATTGGATACCTGACCCTCTCAAGCGAGAGGGTTTATATAGAGCCCCCAGCGCGTGGCCAACAGTCCTATTTTCGGGGCAAAATAACCGTTTTCCCCAAAGAATAGGTAATTACCCAAACTAGCCGTTATGTCGGACAGGGTGCCCAAAACTAGCCGTTATGTCGGGCATAGGCGTGGTTCCGGGCACATGCCCATAGCTGTTCGGGGGGCAGTGAAGCCGTGCGGAACGGGCAGTAATTCCGGGGAGGAACGTTGTATTCCTTGCCCGGTTTGAGGGGCAGAAAGGTAACTTTTGCCCCTCTGTGGATTGGACTTAGGCAATTTGGGCCGCTCTGGAGCAGATGCGAATTGGGCCATGTCTAGCCAGTGGTCCAGTCCAGAACACCAATTGATCAAGTATTGACTGAATAATCATTAAATGAGTGCCCAATCCTCCTTTATCTCCTCTTGAAATCAAAGCAACCCAACAAGAGCTAGCAACCCTCACAAACACATACAAGATCCTCAATGACCTAAATCTTAGAGTCAACACAAAATCTTGGTATAAGAAAATATGAAATAGATAGGACAAATTTGGGGTATGACAATTGTATGTAACATTGGTTTGTCATTATGTTTGTTACAGTGGTGTTAGTTTTGTTATTATGTGCCTTTGAATGCTACTATGGTTTGTAATCGAAGTGATTGTTACAATGTTTTGCTATTTTTATTATTTTAATATACCAATTTAATAGAAGATAATTTGATTTATTGTGTATACTCTTTTAGTTAAAATTTATTATTTAAACTTTATTATTTTTCTAATTTAAATTTATATTTAATATTATTTTAACATGAGGTAAACTCTACGATTTCACGTTTTGATTTTACGTTTCGATTTTACCTAGCCAAAACGAGTCAAGGTAAAAACTCGATTCTGACAACCTTGTTGTCATTGGCATCCCAAGTCCAGTTGTCACTGATATTTTTTCAAAATCCAATTGTTATTGGCATTTATTTTTTCCAATTGTTATTGGGATTCATTTTTAAAATTCAATTGTTTTAGGTACGACATAGATGTTAACCCACGCATCGCATGGCTAACTTTAATATATTATCGGTCATAATAAGTTAGGTAGTTTTCTAAATTAATTTATTTTTTATTTATTTAAAAAAAAATTATAAAAATTTATATATTTTGTGCAATTTGATTATTTACTTTGAAAATCTCAAAACTATATGCTATATAGATTTTAGAGAAGATTTTTTTTGTTTATTAATAAATATGTTATTCATTACTATTAAATATAGTTTCTTGAAGGAATTTATTTTTTTTATTATTAAAATCAAATATTTACAAACGTTTACATGTTTTGTGCAATTTGGTGATTCACTTTGTATATTTCAAAACTAAATGCTAAATAGATAATTGGGAGAAGAATTTTTTGTTGATTCACTAATAAAAATGTGTCACGTGTTCAAAATCTATAAATCTTCATTTTTATCAAGGTACTGTTGGAAAGAAAATAGAAATTACTCTGATATTTCATCAATTATTACTTTTTTATTGGAAATATACCAAAGATCTATAAAACTGTGAATACAAAGATTTATAAAATTGTTACTATTGCAACGAACATAATAATATTTTGCATATTGCTATGATAATATGATCTCTAGAAATTTACAAAGGTCTCCTTTTATTTTGTACAACCCTTCCACAATAACTCTTAAAGATTATGTCTTCTTGGCTATCCTGTGCAATATATTCTCATACGATTTCATCTAAATACACCCCGCAAGTATACAGCCATGTAAAAAGGGAATAAAAAATTAGGGAATTTCTTATTACACCTGAAAGGTTTCTTAGACACCACGCAAATTTCTGTTTTTACCCTTAATTTTCGGATATGCACATCCGGACGCACCATTATTTTTTTAAACGTTGATTTGTTCCGAATGTGCATATCAGGAATAATTCCTGATCAAAATAGCAGAACTTTATTTTTTATTTTTTAAATCAGTTTTGTTGGTTGGTCGCAGATGTTTATATATCGTCGCAACTTATTATACATTCAAAACATCCATATATAAAATAAAATGATATATATACATAATAATACTCCTGTCAAAATACAATACATAAATGTAATAAAAATAGAACACATCAAACAAAAAACTACTGTGTATGCCGAAGGATCTCTCCTGGCTCCCCTGCTTCTCTGCCCATACCCGCCGTCATGGCTCGATGTCTGCGGTACTGAAGTGCCCCCGAGCAATCTCAATAATCCTATCCATGGCAAGTCTGTCACCTGAGCCCTCAGGGAGGTGACCGTCCGTAATGGTCGCCCACGCTATCTCCTCTATCTCACGACAGAGAGGTAGGACATCCTGAGTATGATCCAGCTGAAACTGTTGCTCCTCTAATATCTCCTGATGAGCAGGTCTGGGTGGCAATCCCTCAGCAGTGGGCACCATGCATGGGTGTCAGACGGTATAGAACCACATGATGTACCCGGCAGCAATGCTCGAGTATCTCGGCGCTCTGGTCGCCCGAGCCTCTTCCGGTACCAAGTGAGACTGGAAGTCAGCATATCTATCACCTATCTGCGTGCGGGTCAAGCTTAGAGGAGCAGACTCATGAGGCATCCTGGGGATCGTCTGCGTGTAACCGAACTGACGCAAGACGCGCTCCGGCAGGTATCGAGCAGTAATGGTCGAACTGCATGCCAACCATCCTGAGAACAGCGAAACCTCATCGAGCGGGCGCGTCACACGGTGATTGGCATAGACGGCATAAAAAATGTCCTCAGCAGCCATCCGATCAAGATAAACTCTGTAGGGCTCGGGCGCCTGGTTCCCTCTGAGCAGGAGAAATGCAGCAGCACGCGGCATATCCTCAGTGTATCCCCGGACACTCCCCCAACCAGTAATCTTGGGAAAGTGTTGTAATATCCACGCCTGAAATGGAAAACATAACATCAGTGTTAAACATTATAAGGAATATAGAAAGAAAAGAAATGAAAAAAAGACTTAGAATATAAGATTGTTACCACGTATAGTGTACAGCTGCCTGCCACAGTCTTGGCTTTCCAAAGGCAACCATCTGAGAGCCTAGAATAGATGTATGCCAGTGTAGCTGCCCCCAGTTGTACCCATGGATCTCTGTGGGATCCAAAAGGTACCTGAGGTAAACGATGCATGCTGGAACTGCCTCTGCGCCGGAACCCTCGGCTGTAGACTGCGTCCACTCACGTCGGACAGATGCATGCTGAGCTGTCCGTCCATGTATCATACGATCGTCTCTGGCAGCCATGTAATCTGCAAAGCATAATAAATAAATTAGAATTTTTTTAAAATAATTAAAAAAAAAACAATAAAAAATAAACAAAAAAAACAAAAATAGAAACCAAGTTGCTTCCGGATTTGCACATCAGGAAAACTTCAGTGGATGCACATCCGAAAGTACTCAGAATATTTAACGTTGGGTTTTTCCGAATGTGCACATCAGGAAAGCAATCAACGTTAAAATTTTTCCTGATCTGCACATCCGGTACGTATTTCAAGTTCTAAAAAACGCAGTCATGACTACTGTACCATAGAAAAGGGCATATTAATGCCCTGATCGTTCGTTTGAAGCAGTAAACAATACCTACATTGTCTCTAACCTATGTTATTCATACTACCTAACAATTTCTACACCTAAATGTCTACTCTAAATCGATTACTGGAAAATAACTCCGAAACTCTAAAATTCAAAAACTTACCGATTAAGTTGAGATACAGAGGATTTGGAGTATCTTGATCGTTGTAGAAGTTGCTCTACGCCGAACTCGAGTGAAAAAAGTCGGGATTTGTGGGAATGAGAAATTGAGAGTTTGAGAGAGTTTGATTGTTTGGAATGTGAAAAGCTAAAGAATGAGAGGGGGAGAAGCTTTGGCGCGAAGTTATAAGAAATGGTTCCGGATTTGCACATTAGGAATTATTCCTGATATGTATATCCGGAACAAATTAACACTTTTAAAAATAATGGTGCGTCCGGATGTGCATATCCGGAAGCAGGGGGTAAAAAAGAAATTTTGCGTGGTGCCTAAGAAACTTATGGGGTGTATTAAGAAATTCTCAAAAATTATATGAACTTTGAAGGCAACAACCATATTGACATCAAAAAGAGACCATACAAAATTCAATCCAGTAGATAGAAAAGTAATTCACACACACGCACACCAAACATTCATATAAACAACTAATCCATGTTTGTTTTTTTTAACAAGTGTAAGAGAGTAATCAAATCACACAGTTACTAATACTATGGCAAAACGAGTAATTAATATAATTTAACAATAGAAAAAGTGATGCATAAATTTTCAAAGAAAGAAATGTTTTGAGATTTGTTAAGACATGGAGTGGAAGAAGGTTCAAAGGAAGGGGTTTAGGCACATTCAAAGAGCTCGGTGGGACACATATCCAAGACAAGATAAAGAGAGTTTAGCAGAAGGTAGGGCTAAGGAAGATTTTATACAGTCTTTCTACTTCTCAGAGATATCAGATTGCACTAGGGCGGAGGATATTTTTAATCTTCTTGCGAAGTATGGCAAGGTTATTGAGGTCGTAATTCCTCCAAAAAGAAACAAGTATGGGAAACGTTTTGGATTTGCCAGATTCAGAGATGTTAAGGATGCGTTAGAAGCCAAGGTGCTGGGAGTGAAGCTGGACAACATCTTTATCAACAATCAGAAAATCTATGCCAATGTGCCAAGGTTTGATAGGAATTTGGATTCAGATCCAGGCGATTGCGGAGACAAAAACAACGGGAGGGCTTTTGTCAATAGGAGCGAGTCTTTTAAAATTAAAGGAGTTAGAAATAATCTAGGTGAACTAAGAGATGGGAATACAAAGGGAACATGGAAAGACAAGTCTTTTGCGAATGTTGTATCTAATAGATATCAGCAAGAAGGAAGAGCTAAGAAGAAGGTTATACTGAATTTTCAACCAGAAGATGATTTGCTGAATCGTTTTAATAAAGCTTTTGTGGGCGTTGTTTTGAATCCTAGTATGACGTATAACATTCAAAATAGTTTCGAAATTGAAGGTTATTTTTCGATAAAAGTTACCCCCTTGGGGGCTAACTTATGTTTACTTGAAGAAGTTGAAGAGGGTGAAATTCTAGATCTTCTATCTGGAGCTGAAAACTGGTGGAGACAATGGTTCTCAGAGATTAGGAGATGGAAAGAAGAAGATGTTGAAAAAGATCGTATGACTTGGCTTCGTTGTTACGGTATTCCTGGTCATGCGTGGTGTTTCTCTTTTTTCGAACTACTGGCTAAAACGGTGGGTTGTTTTGTATGTGTTGATGAAAACACTCTTAAAGGCGATTGCTTGGACGTGGCTAGGATTCTAGTCAGAACTAAATGTGCCATGTTTCTGAACGAGATCATTCCTGTGGATATTGCTAAGACTGTGTTTAATATCAAGGTTGTTGAGGATGTGCATGGACATTTACGTATTACCCTGAGTAGTAAGGAGAAGAAGGAGACGACTGAGAAATCTTCTTCGGATACTAAGAGTTTGTGGAGTAAATACAACGGGGTGGCAGATGAAGAAGGCGATTGAAACTTCGATGAAGGCAGCGAGATTGGATTAGAAGCTAATGGGATTGGTCAGGAACCTATGAAACTCTTTACAGATCAGGTTAATCTGGTCACTCTGGAACGAAATGGAGAGCCCCAAGAGGACGAGGTCTTTGATGTTGTGGGAATTCCAAAGCCTGGTCCTAGACAATTGGATTTTGACAGAGCAGTATTAGAAACGCAAAAAGGGCTTCCTTTTTCTGATAAGTCAGATGCAATCTGTGTGGGGTCAGGGGAGGTGAATAGGTCCATCGAAAAGGTGAAAGATGTTATTTCTAGCCCTATTTTCATGGTAGACTATGATAATAATATTAATATAGGAATTGGTTCAAAGAAGAAAAAAAATTAAAAGGATAGTGGATTTAAATGGGTCGGGGAGGAAAATAAAGTCCAAGGTGAAAAGGAATAAGGTGGACCGGGCGTCTTATGAGGCTTACATATGTTCGGAAGATCCGATTGAAGACCTTTCTCAACTTTTTTCTAGTAGGAGACGTGTATCAACTATGTCTAAATCAAGAAAAAACAAGTCTCACTCAATGGATGAAGGCATTGGAGGGGAATCTATTTCAGAATCAGATATTCAGAGATGCAATTTGAAATTCATGGACAATTTAGAGTCTAATGTTGGAACAAAAGTTTGGAAAATGATCGCTAAGCTGGGAGTCAAGGGTATATAGGGTTTTAGAGATTATTCGTCGCAAATTGTTGAAATGGAGGCTCAAGATAGAGAATTCAAGGAGGGAAAGAAGGTGAAATCCAGTTGCGTCAAATGATTTTAGGATCATTGAATATTAGGGGGGAGGCAATTTGTCCAAAAGAAAGAGAATCAAAGGTATGATTATGTCAGGTAAAGCTGATATTTTCCTCATTCAAGAATCTAAATTAGCATTTGTGGACTCAAAAGTTGTCAAGGATTTGTGGCGTTCTAACGAAGTCGGTTGGTCTTTTTGTAATTCTAATGGGAGATCTGGGGGGTTAATCAATCTTTGGAACTCTAATGTGGTCACTCTTATCAGCTCTTTCAGGGGTGAAGGTTTTTTAGGTGATAAATTGAAATGGAATGATAAAGTGTTTTATGTTATTAACGTTTACTCTGGCTGTTCTCTTGTGGCTAAAAGGGCTCTGTGGAGTTATCTGGAAATTCTTAAGAAAAAATGGTTAGATGGAATTTGGATTTTGGGAGGGGACTTCAATGCAATCACAAATATGGAGGAGAGGAAGAGAAACTAGGGTCATGATAGAGCTATTGAAAAAAATGCTTTTGTTAATTTTATCAATTGGATGGAGTTGTTGGATTTACCGGTGACTGGCAACAAATTTACGTGGTATAGTGGTGATGGTAAGGCAATGAGTCGTATAGACAGGTTCTTGGTGGATTCTAACTTCATCAACTGTTGGAGTATTATCAATCAATCTATCGGCAAGAGAGACATTAGCGATCATTGTTCTATTTGGTTGAAGATTGTCGAGAATAATTGGTGTCCGAAACCGTTCAAGTCTAACAATAATTGGTTTGAAGATTCTAGTTTTCTTAAGTTTGCGGAAGAAAAGTGGAGGAGCTATAAAGTTGATGGTAGGAGCGATTTCGTGTTAAAGGAGAAACTCAAACTGTTTAGGGCTGATTTGAAAACTTGGAATAAAGTCAAGTTTGGTTGGTATGATTTGAAAGTGGAAGAAGAAGTGGATAAGTTGAATGAGGCTGATAGGGACCTGTTCAATGCGGTTGATTCTGAAGTGGAGGATTTGGTGCGCAGGAGATCTGAAGCTAGCAACAAAATTTGGAGGTACCTTCACATTAAAGACAATTTGTTGGTTCAAAAGTCTTGTGATAAATGGAGTAAAAAGGGTGACATCAATTCGAAGTTCTTTCACAACGCGGTCAGAGGGAGAGCCAGATCTAATCACATAGAAGCAATCAACACAAGGGAGGGTTTGGTTGAATCAGTCGAAGGCGTTAAGGAAGCAGTCAAGGATTTTTTTCAAGTCAAATATGATGAACCAATAGTGGACAGACCTGAGCTTCATGGTGTGGAGTTTAGCAGACTGTAGGATTTCGAGGCTGCCACGCTAAAAGAACCGTTCTCGGAGGAGGAAGTTCGATGTGTTGTGTGGAGGTGCGATGGGGATAAAAGCCCTAGATCGGATGGTTTTACCTTCTATTTCTTGAAGAAATATTGGTCTTTCATGAAGCTTGACATTATGGCTTTTTTTGGAGATTTCTTCCACCATGGCTTCCTTCCTAAAGCTTTGAGATCTGCTTTCTTGGTCCTTATCCCTAAGGTTTCTAATCCTTTAGATCTTAGAGATTTTAGGCCCATTTGTCTTGTCGGCTGTTTGAATAAAATTTTAGCTAAGGTTTTAGTGGCTAGAATCAAGTTAGTCGTTGGAGGCTTAGTTTCCAGTAATCAATCTGCGTTTGTTCCGGGTATATATCTTTTAGATGGTGTGTTGGTTGCGAATGAGGTTATCGATTTAGCAAAGAAAGAAAACAAGGAGTGTGTTATGTTTAAAGTTGATTTTGAAAAGGCCTACAATTGTGAGAATTGGGGTTTCCTCAAATTCTTGATGGTCAAGATGGGATTTGGTTTAAGGTGGATGAAATGGATGGAAGCTTGTGTGTTTAAAGGATATCTTTCGATTCTCGTCAATGGAAGCCCTACGGGTGATTTTGAGATTGGAAAAGGTTTGATGCAAGGAGACCCCTTATCTCCTTTTCTCTTTGTTTTGGTTACGGAAGGGCTTACTAGATTACTTTATAAAGCGGTGGAAGTAGGGGGAGTTCAAAGGTTTTTCGTTTAAAGATGACGTAAAAGTGGAGGCCATTCAATTTGCGGATGATACGCTATTGATTGGGGAAGGAGGTTAGAAAAATATATGGTGTCTCAAGGCGGTTTTGAGGGGTTTTGAACTGGTCTCGGGCCTTCGTGTCAATTATCATAAAATTAGGTTAATTGGGTTAAATGTTTCTCCTCATTTTATCAATTCTGCAGTGAATTTCCTTTCATGCAAGATTGAAGTGGATGAATTCTCCTTTCTTGGCATTCCTCTTGGCATAAACCCTAGAAGAATAATGTCTTGGAATAAGATTGTTAGGAAGCTCAAAGCTAAGTTGGACTTGTGGAGGTGCCGTTCTCTTTTGATGGCAGGTAGATTAGTGCTTATTAACTATATTCTTACTAGTCTTTCGGTTTTTATGTTCTATTTTTATAAGACGCCGATAGCGGTTTAAAATGCATTGGATAAGATTAGGAGGAGATTTTTATGGGGGTGCAAAGATGGCAAGAACAAAATTAGTTGGGTGAATTGGAAGGTGGTTTGTAGAAACAAAGAAGGCGGACTTGGTATTAGAAGTTTAAAAGAATTTAACTTGGCGTTGTTGACGAAGTGGAAATGGCGTATCCTTTCTGATGTTTGTTCATTGTGGAAGAAAGTTCTTATAGCGTGATACGACAACTTAGATCTTTTGATGATGGATTCTAAATTGCGATTAGACTATAATTCTTCTTTTTGGTGGAAGGACATTCTGAGTCTAAATAGAACGAAAATGGAGGGAGAGTTCAACTTTAAGAAGACGGTCAAGTTTGATATTGGTAACGGTGAAAGGACTTTGGTCTGGCAGTATCCGTGGTGTAGGAATGTTCTAATTGCTGAAATTTATCCAGCCTGCTACCAGGAGAGTGCTCTTAAGAAGGCCTTTGTTGTTAACATGGGGAGTTGGCATGATGGAGTGTGGTTATGGAATGATCTTGGAATTACGGGGTATACTTATTCTGTCATAAATAGGAGCAGAGAGGAGTTGTTTTTTCTGAAGAATGTCTCCATTATTCCTGCTGTAGCGGACAAGGCGATTTGGAACCTTGGTGGTGAAGACGTGTTTTCGGTTCGTAGTGTTTACGACATGATGATGTTGTCCAGTGCTTCCATTTTCGTCCAGTCGTTTCAACAAGAATTAATTAATTTAATTTGGCACTTAAAGCCTCCTGCTAGATTTAAGCTTTTTAGTTGGAAGGTAGCTTGGAATAGATTACCTACTAGAGTTGAATTGAGGAAAAGAGGAATGGAGGTTCCAAGTCAGTGCAGATTATGCAATCATGAAGACGAGCATTTGGTTCACCTTCTCTTCGAGTGTTCGATAGCCAAGTTTGTGTGGCACAATATCAGTGGCTGGTGTTGAGTGGAGAGAGTTTTTTCTTGCAATTTCATCACATTCAGTAGAGAATGGATTGGTGGTGGTAAGTTTTGGCCAATTAGAGGAGTCATATGGTTGGCGGTAATTTGGTCTCTGAGGAAGGAAAGAAACGACATTATTTTCAAATCGTATTCTTGTAATGTTGATAATTTATGTTGGAATATTAAACTATTAGTTTGGAAATGGGGTTGTGTGGGAGAGATTCCGTACTCCAACCATTCCTTTCTAGATTGTTGTTTAAATCCTTTTAGAATCTAGAGGGGTGTTGGTGGGGAATGTTTCTTGTTGTAACGATTGGAATACTCCTAGTATTCTTGTTGCTTCAATTAATTGCATTTGCTTTAAAAAAAATCCATGTTTGTTTTGTCATACTTTCCTATATAATTATTTTATTTGCCTACATAAAAGATTCCGTCAGGTGAAAAATATTGAAATGAAAACCTACAAAGTCAAATACGAAAAATATTGAAAGTTAATTTAAAATGGTCTTGGTTAAATTGTAATTGATTGTGTCGAAGCAGGTTGTTTGACGGGTATAAGGAAGTTGTCAAATAATCTAGTGTATGTTGAAAGACCTAGTTGTCAAAGTGTCGAGAAGTTAGCCTCGACATAGATTTTGTCTTAAACCTAATTTTGTAGTGTTAGGAGAATTAAGTATTTTGGGATTTTGTTTTTGAGTTTTGTCTCAAAGTCTTAGGTTTAATTCCAACATCTGGGGAACTGGCTGAGCAATTTGTGAGAAGCAAAGCACGATGGTGATGAATCATTTGAACAGACATTTTTCGGCGAGTCTCTCAATTCTGAAGGGTCAAAATTATGAGAATTGGTGCAAACAGATGAATGTTGTTTTCTGTTATCAAGATCTTTGGGATCTTGTGAAGGAATGAGTAACACCGCTTGTAGAAAACACGTCAGATCAAGAAAAAGATGCATACAAAGAATTGAAGAAGAAAGATTATAAAGCTCTTTTTATAATTCATTAATGTGTTGATCCAGACAATTTTGAAAAGGTCAGTGATGTAGAATTAGCGAGAGAAGCATGTAAAATCTTGGAGAAATCGCTTGGAGGCGCGGAGAAGGTGAAAGAGGTGAGGTTACAAACTCACAAAAGAACGTATTAATTGCTTTAGATGGAAGACAGTGAAAGCATAACAGGTTTTTTCACTAGGGTTACAAAATTGGTGAATCAAATCGAGGTATGTGGAGAAGTGTTAACATCAAGATCAGTGGTTGTAAAGATCTTGAGGTCATTGACTCCAAAGTTAAACCACGTCGTAGTAGCCATAAAAGAGTCGAAAGATTTGTCAAGTTTGACAAAGGAAGAACTTCAATGGACGCTTGAATCTCACGAACAAAGAATGGCTGAAAGAGCTGCAGGAAAGCCGAATAGTGAGGTGGCTCTACAGGTGCAATCAACAAAGGAAAAGAAGGGCAAAGAAAGTTAGAAAGGTAGAGAAGGCTACAATAATTCCACTAGTTAAAATCAACAAGAAGGAGGCTAGTCGAATCAGAGAAAGTCCCCATACTAAAGCAACCAAAGAGGTGGTTCAGTAGGTTGAGGAAGAGGAGGTGGTCGAAAACCTGACAAAAGTCACATTCAGTGTTTCAATTGTCAAAAGTATGGTCACTACTCTAGTGATTGTCCTGAAAAACAAAAGAGCCACAAAAATGATGCAAAGTTTCCAAAGCATGAAAAAGACGAGATTTCGCTGATGGTCACAACAAGAGATGAAGAAAGATTCTAGGACCAATGGTACTTGGACTCAAGATGCTCATCATACATGAATGGTAGAAAGGATTGGTTTGTCAACATAAAACCCTCAATGATGAACATGGTGAAATTCACAAATGACAATACTCTAGCAGGTGAAGGTATTGGTGATGTTCTGATTATGGGGGAAAGATGGCAAGAGGTCAGTAATTTCTAATGTATTGTACATACCATGCATGAAGAGTAATTTTCTCAGAATAGGTAAGTTGGTCGAAAAGAACTACAAGGTGTCGATCGAAAACAAGATGATGAGAGTTCTCGACTCAGGTGGAAGGTTAATATTGAAGGAACCTATGTCTCTGAATAGAACCTTCAGGATTGAATTAAATGTGATGGAGCACAAGTGCCTTGCAACTGCAGCTAGTATGGATGAATGGATATGGCACTACAGACTTGGTCATCGCAACTTTAAAGACATCAAAGATATAAAGAGAAGAAATATGGTTTCAAGGTTACCAGAAATTGTCATTCCAAATGAAGTGTGTGAAGAGTGTGTGTAGGCAAAGTAGGATAATAACCACTTCAGCAAGGATGCAGGAAGCACGTCGAATGCAATTCTTGAAGTCACATACTCTAATGTATGTGGTCCTATCCAAGTGGATTCGATTGGAGGTAACAAATATTTTGTAAATTTCATAGATGATTTCAGTCGAAAATTGTGGACTTACCTGATCAAAAAGAAAAGTGAAGTGATCAAGGTATTTACCAAGTTTAAATCTATGGTCGAAAGGTAAAGTGGTCGAAAGCCCAAGATTCTGACGATTGATGGTGGTGGAGAATATGTGTCGAAAGACTTTGACAGATTATGTGAGAAATAAGGGATTGTGAAGGTGCAAGAAACACAAGAAAGGGGGTTTGAATTGGGTTTCTCCAAATGTGATCTTTTTAAACTTTCAACACCAAAATTAAGAAGTGAATAAAAATAAATAAACATAATTATTTTTATCCTGGTTCATTGTTAACTAAGTTACTCCAGTCCACCCGCCAAGGTGATTTCTCCTTTAATAAGGACTTAATCCACTAAACTTGAAATATTACAAACAGTTCGTCTAAGTGTTAGAAAACACCTTAGCCCCCTCAAGTATACAGACTAACACTTAGTCACTTGAGGAAAAATAATATCAAGGAATTTCAGAATTTGCAACAAGACTAATTGACTTTGTTGCAAACCACAAAGAACAATTGTCGCTATCTTCTTGAGACTTCTGACTGAACTCTAGTCTCTCAAGGAGTTATCAACAACTGTTGATTACAATTGTGTATACAAAGATGCTTCTTTACAAGCAGATTACACAAATTTTAAGCACAATACCACAAAAGTGTTAATATCAAGACATGAACAAAAGGTCCTTGCTAATTTACAAAACTTTATAAAGTAAATCTCAAAAGAGATTTGTTCAGCGTTTCAGCATGAGTTTTGTAGCGTATATTCCCCACTTGTTAAATTCTTCCAAGTCTTCCTTTTATAGCTAAAAAATAGATCCGTTGGAGGGTATAATGGGAAACAGAAATACAACTGTTTTGTCCCCAACGTTCATTATGTAAGTGTTAGACAACATCGTATCAAAGGACTGTCCCTGCGTCACCTAGGCAGGATTATGGTCACCGTGTACCTTGTACTTTTATACTTATCAACCCACGCAACCCATTTTTGATCTTTATCTCTATTCTTCAGAGGTTTCTGATGCATGTTGATTAAGCATGTAGTAGAAGAATCAAAACTTTAGTCTTCAGAACCTAAGTCTCCAGAGTCTTCAGAACTTGTTTAGCATAACTTTGTCTTTAGAGTGTTCAGAACTTAGTATTCTGAAGTGATGTCTTCATAATCTTCAAAAAAAATTCAGCAGAACCTTATCTTTAGAGTCTTCAGAACTTGGTCCTCAGAGTCAAAGCTTTAGAAGACCTCCAAAGCTTACTTACAAAATAATGATCAGAAGCTCTGGTACTGACGTTCTTTTAGAAACATTGCATTAGAAGCATTTCAGAGTCTTGACTTGGATTTGTAAACACAATATTTTTCTTCCAAAGTGTTGAGTTTAGAGTCTGATGACATCATACGTCTTTCCTTCAGAGTCAGAACCTGTTTTAGAAAAAAACTACACACTTGACAGAAAACATTCGAGAATATAATTGATCTCTAGAATAACATGTGAAGTTATCATTAAAACTTAAGGCAAAATGTAGAACCAAAACTTGTTCTTACAGATTGTACATGAGGATGTGCCACCTTACACTCTACAACAGAATGGAACTGCGAAAAGGGAGAATAGAACCATCATAAACATGGTGAGAAGTATGTTGAATGGCAAGCATCTACCCAAAGAATTATGGGGAGAAGTTGAGTCGACTCCAACATACATAATGAACAAATGTCCGGCAAAAATGTTAGAAGGAATCACGCCAGAAGAATGTTGGTCTGGTGTCAAGCCTAGCTTGAGTCATCTAAAGGTATTTGGATCTATAGCACATAGACATGTGTCAGATCAGTTGAGAAGAAAACTTGATGACAAGTCGAGTCAAATTATCATAATAGGATATCATTCTACTAGAGGATACAAGTTGATCGACCCAGTGAACAAACATGTAGTAATCAACAGGGACATGATCATAGATGAGCTTAAGGAATGGGACTGGACTGAAAATGTCAAGAAAGATTATGTGAAAATCTTATGTGAAGAACCAGCAAGTGAAGTTTAAAGAGAAGTTCGACAGGAAGAAGTAAAAGGTCAAGCAAGCACAAGCAGACCTCAAAGAACAAGACACATGCCTGCAAGGTTGCAAGAATGTGTGATTACATCAAATGATGTGGTCGATGATGAAGGTGAGTTGGTAAATTATGCTTTCTATGCAAATGTTAAACCAGTCAATGCAGCTAAGGCATTATAGGATTAGAAATGGGTGAAAGCAATGAATAAGGAACTGAAGTCCATCGAAGTCAACAACACTTGGTCACTTGTCGAATTGCCTCAAGACAAGAAGTAAATCGATGTGAAGTAGGTATACATGATAAAGTTGAATCCCAAAGAAAAAGTAACACCACACATGGTGAGACTTGTGGCAAAAGGACTTCTTCAGAAAGAAGGGATCGACTTTGATGAGGCTTTTTCACCTGTTGCTAGGATCGAAACAATTAGGTTAGTTATTGGTCTAGAAAACATGAATAATTGGCACATATGTCAGATGGATGTGAAATGTACATTCCTGAATGGCCCTTAGATGAAGAAGTTTATGTTGCACAACCAGTAGGGTTTGTGAAGCAAGGCGAAGAAAGTAAGATATACAGGCTGCATAAAGCCCTGTATGGACTTAAGCAAGCTCCAAGAGCTTGGAATAAGAAGATATATAGCTTTATAAGGGAGAAAGAATTTTTGAAGTGCACAACTGAGCATGAAGTATATGTAAGAAGAAGCAATAGTGAATTGCTTATACTATGTCTCTATGTCGATGACTTGTTGATAACAGAAACCTGCAAGAAGAAGATTAGAGATTTCAAACATGACCTAAGTGAGGAGTTTGAAATGTCAGACTTGGGAAATCTCTCATATTTTCTTGGCATCAAATTCTACAATAGTGGTAGAGGTTTGATGATGCACCAAACAAGATATGCATGCGAAATACTCAAGAGATTTAAGATGCAAAATTGCAACCCAACTTCGACTCCAGCTGAGCCCATAATGCAACTGTCGAAAAACACAGATGAAGATGATGTCAATCCAACGTAATACACAAGAATCATTGGATCACTTCGATACCTTTGTCACACAAGGCTTGATCTAGTATACAGTGTTGGTATGGTGAGTAAATTCATGCAAAATCCAAAGGTATCACACCTAGCAGCGACGAAGAGGATACTAAGGTATCTGAAAGGAACTATCGATTATGGCATTTTGTTTCCTGCATCTGATGAAGGAAAAGAATGCAAATTATTGGAATACACCGACTCAAGTTGGTGTAGTATGGCGGAGGATAGAAAATCCACAACTGGCTATGTGTTTATGTTAAGTGGTGCATCAGTTGCATGGAGTTCAAGAAAGGAACCAATAGTGCCACTATCATCATGCGAAGCAGAATACATAGCTGCTTCTATTTGTGCATGTCAAGCAACATGGATGGTGAATTTGGTCGAAGAGATTACAGGGAAGAATCATGGAGCAATTACCATGAAGATCAACAACATGTCTGCTATCAATCTGGAGAAGAAAATGATAGCACATGGACGAAGCAATCACATCGAAATGAGGTTCCATTATCTTCGAGAGCAGGTGGCAGAAGCAAAGATGAACTTGGAACACTGCATAACTAAGAATCAGATTGCAGATATCATGACGAATGGAGTGCAGGTTGAAGTGTTCAAGAAGTTAAGGTCTATGATGAACATGGCTAGCTTAGACACAATGAATTAGGTGGTGTGTTGATGAATTGTAATTTCTTGTGTCAAAGCAGGTTGCTCGACGGGGACAAGGAAGTTGTCGAATAGTCTAGTGTGTGTCGAAAGACCTAGTTGTCGAAGTGTTGAGGAGTTAGCCTCGACATGGATTTTGTCTTAAACTTAATTTTGTAGTGTTAGCAGAATTAGGTATTTTGGGCTTTTGTTTTTAGGCTTTGCTTAGGGAGAAAGCAAGCTAAATCTATAAATAGGGAGTAGAAAATTTTATCTCATACCCCTATCATTATCCTTCTACCCCTACATTTTTTAAAATATTCCAATTCTACCCTTTTAACTTATCAAATAATTTTGTTATTTAATATTTATTATTTTTTGGTATATATTTTTTCTTCACCAAATAACTTGCTATCAAGTTTTCCGGTATGTATTTTTTCTTCACCAAATAACTTGCAATCAAGTTTTCCGGTATGTATTTTTTCTTCACCAAATAACTTGCAATCAAGTTTTCCGGTATGCATTTTTTCTACACCAAATAACTTGCAATCAAATTTTCTGGTATGTAATTTAACTGGTGAAGAAAAATTACATACCTAAAAACTTGATTGCAAGTTATTTGGTGAAAAAAACACATACCAGAAAACTTGATTGGAAGTTATTTGGTGAAGAAAAAATACATACTAGAAAACTTGATTACAAGTTATTTGGTGAAGAAAAAATACATATCGAAAAATAATAAATATTAAATAATAAAATTATTTAATAAGTGAAAATGATAGAATTGGAAAAATTTTAAAAATACAGGGGTTGAGGGATAATGGTAGGTAGGGATATAAGGTAAAATTTTCTAGGGAATAACCCATATTATTGTAAAGTGTGTGATATACCTGAAGAAAATTGCAGTTTTGAGCGCAGGGAGTTACTCTGTAGAAATTCCTCTTCCTTCCTATTTTCGTGAAAACCCTAAACATTTTTTTCCCAATTCAATTTTCTTTTTCAATTTTCATCACTAATGTAGAGTGATACAATCTTATAATCAAAGTTGGTTGATTCACTCGAGTGGAAAGTGAAAAATAAGAGGAAATTTAATCGGTTGATTGAATCTTATCCTCTAAGATTGATTTAAAATTACTCAAAGTCTTGAGTTTAATTCCAATCGTATATAAAAATTATTTTAAAATATAATTATTAAAAAAATCAAAGTTATTATCTTTAGAGAAATGAGCGTCGATTTAGTATAGAACGCCTGTATTCTACAAGAGCAAAGATCTGAAAAATACAAGTGAGTTTTTTTTTTAAGTATAAAATCTT
Organism: Lathyrus tuberosus; assembly: GCA_022829125.1. Lineage (NCBI taxonomy): Eukaryota > Viridiplantae > Streptophyta > Magnoliopsida > Fabales > Fabaceae > Lathyrus > Lathyrus tuberosus. The sequence continues at coordinate 1,789,843 of JALAZF010000280.1, forward strand.
AGTTTTTAAAATATTTTGTATGAATATTTATATCGATTGTTTTATTTTCAAAAATGTGAATATTCATATAGAGTGTTTTGAGAATGAAACATCTAATTCTTTAATTTATTTTTAAAATCTCACTTGCATTCTTGTTGGATCCTTCTTAGCACATCTGGAATTTTAGAAAAATAAATTTTAATTAGTTAGAATTATGAATATCTTGGAAATTTCAAAATAATTGTAGGAGTGGAAGTATATTTATAAGGGTGTGAAGTGTAGTTTTTCAGCTATTTGGTTGGTAATTATAGCGTGAGCTTTAAACAGTAACTACAGGCCGGGCCATAAAATATGTTATCGAAAAACTCTTTCTAATAGCCTTTCACGTTTTTAAAAGGTTATAAAACTAATTTTAGAGGTTCTGGATTAGAGAATTGTTTATCTCATTTTAAGTGCTAAAAAAATATTTTAAAAAATTTTAAAATACCTTTTAAATTTTGAATTTATATTTTCGAACACCATTTTTTTCACTAAGACGTCTTAATTGAGTCTCACTCCATATTTTTATCAAAATTTAGTTCGAAGATGCTTCTCCGGATTCATCATATATGTAACTCATGCATTAAACACCCTCAGTTTAAAATAAAATGATTCAAAGATCCATCTTCGTTAACACTCCAGATAAAATACGAAAATGCATTTCCATATTCTCACCCAACGGTAAATTTTGACATTGTCTTAGACATACCCCAATGTAATCGATGATGTATTATAGCTACATTATCATATTAAATTTTATATAAATTAAACCATACACTTATCAAATAATATGAAAATGCGATATATAAATTAATTAATTCAAAATACATAATAAAGTCAAAATAAATTAAAAACGATAATAATGTTCCAAATACAAATAATATATACTACTTAGCATGTCAGACTTGGGCCCCCAGTTCCTATGTTGCCTCCTATATTGTAGTATCGTTTGTGCCTCATCATGGATGACATCTATAATGTTTCTCGCCTTATAACCTCCTGAAAAGACTCATCTATCTATACTCGTATGTGCCATATCCATGATACGTCGGCATCTATGCAACACATCAATAACATGATCTGCCTAGCCTGCTTTTTCTCTGGTATCTCCTGATGAGCTGTCCTAGGTGGATCATCCAATGCAATCTGATGTCATATAAGGATGTGACACCCCGAAATACCATTGGATGTAGTCGTATGCAACACTCTAGTCGCTAGGTGTTATGGTACCACGTGTCTCATCCGATATTAGATGAATAAGGTAATCATCATACATAGAACCCACGTCTTTATGTGTCATAGCAGGAGTAGACTTAGTCAAATGAGGAAACACCCCACATAACTTGCAAACCCACCATCCAGAGTATAAGGATATGTCGTCCAAGGGACACGTCTGATGGTGATCAGTGTACGCTTGGAAGTGTATATCTTCTGCTACTAAGCGACCAAGATACACTCTAAAGAGCTGCATCGCCTTATCCCTCTAAGTGGGACGAATGAAAAAGCACTTGGCATATCCTCAATGTAGATTGGAACATATGATCATTCGGATATGCATGTGAAATAAGGTACATACAAATTATTAGTAATGGCGTAACACAACTGTTAGGAAAATTATACAATAAGATGCAAATATATTACCCTCAGCAATGTGCAGTTGCCTGCCATATGTTCGATCTTCTACATACAACCTTCAGCTAACTTGGAGTATAAGTAAACCAAGCAAACAACCCCTAGTTGTATTCATGGATCCGCTCCAAGTCAGTGAAGTGTCTTAAGTAAACCACATCCACATAAGTGACACTCTTGTCCACAAAAAAATGGACGTGCCAACCAAGTACAACATATATGCTCACAATGCGTATGATCTATGTTGCATAACCTACTCATCATCACCAGTAGCCTGCTTTTCCGCATGAAGCTGCCGTGCATACATCCTCTCCAGGAATCGAAACCTAACATGACACCCTCGGGTGGCTTCTAGCTTTTGTAGGGCATTCCCTGGGTCAACTCCCATATAGACCGCCATCATCTTCACTGCCTTATCTTTGAAAATCTTGCCGTGGTCTAACGGTCTCCCCTTAATCGAAAGATGCAGTGGGTATGAGACATCGTCCAGTGTGATGGATATCTCACCACGTGTAAGATGAAATTATGACATCTCAGAGTGCCATATCTCTACAAACACTTACATCATAACATGGTTAATCATAACATAACTGGTCTTATACAAGTCTCATAGCCCATATAGTTGCATCACATTCTAAAACTATTGTTCAGCAGGTTGCGAAAGTCATACAAACTTCCGACCATGGTTGATACATTTTAAAGTATCACAGTCCTGCAGATCAAAAAATCATTGTCAGAAACTTGAAATATATAACAAATGTGTTTCAAAGAATGAATAAAATGGAATTTACCTCTCCGTCCCATAATTCCTAGTAGCATGGTTCGTATATAGAGTCAGCAACGATAAGTCATACACCTCCTTCAAACCCCTGGGGTTCCTGTAGTGCCTCGGGTGCCTACGGTGTCTCAGGTGCATCGTATGCCTTGGGTGCCTCAACATGTACAAGTGAGGCTTTTGGTGCATCATGAGGTAACACCTGACTCTTACAGGAAGACGAATGAGGAGATGCAACGCATGAGTCCTAGAAGTTGACGTCTCCGCATCAACCGAACTAGAACCAACCTGTGCCTGCGATGATCAAGATCTTTCCTTTCTAACTAATACATGTTTCACAATTCTGTCGTGCCTCAATCTATCTTGATTATCAACCATAATGCCTATAATTAAACCACACAGACATTATCCAGATGAAACAGAGTGAAATAAAGTCAAACAATATAGACAACAAAAATCCAGAAACGCGTCTTTGGATAAAACTTTGAAAAAAGCCGGAGATCACTACCACAAAAAACACTTACAATTACAATTGGAAAAGATATATAATCACAGAGGACCATTCGTTGTTAAGTAGTGTGTGGTTGTATATGCGTTACTTATAATCACGGTCTAGTGCTCGTTGTAGAAAACTAGAATGCGCACTACCTATCACCATATTTGTGATACATAATTATTGTGAAAAGGTTAAAGGTCCTTGGTTTAGTTCCCATCAACGCCATTTTTGGGATTTAAATTATTCTGGATAGTGTTCAACATATAACCACGGTTGAATTTAGCAACCGTGGTGAAATCACTTGCTTTTTATGAGTAGCTATGTAAGGTTGAACTTCATAAAGATAATTCAATAGATAGAAATGTGCTTGAAGAACTACATCCTGAGCCATTGAATTAACATTTAAACCTTGAGTACCTCTACCTTCATAGTTGTCAGGATGATAAAACTTTGGAATTCCTATAGACTTTGCTTTCGACAAATAGTTTGTAAAAAATTCAACAGCTTCTTTTGTGATGTACCTTTCAACAATCGAAGCTTCCGGTTGGTGATGATTTTTCGTATATCCTTTAAAGATCTTCATGTATCGCTCTATTGAATACTTCCACCTTAAATAAACTGGACTACAAAATCTGATTTCTCTTACTAGATGAACAAGTAAGTGAACCATAATGTCAAAATATGATTGAGGAAAATACATCTCCAATTGACACAAGATTATGGCGGCCTCATATTCTAATTCATCTAATTTTTTGAAATCAATAACTTTATTGCATATAGCATTGAAGAATAAGCAAAATCTTGTTATATTTACTCTCACATTTTTTGGTAGGATGCCACAGATAGCCACAGGTAGAAGTTGTTGCATCAAGACATGACAATCATGAAATTTTAAACCAATTAACTTGAGATCTCTCATTGATACAAGTTTCTTGATGTGTGTTGACTAACCTTAGGGAACTTTGATACCATTCAAACACTAGCAAAAAGTTTTCTTTTCCATCATGTTTTCTTTCATTTGCATGCCATTTAATAATATTTACGTTATTCACATTAGCAAAAAGTCTCTTCAATCTTGAAATTATTTGCAAATACCATAACACTTTAGCAGGAGGACGCTTCCTACTAACATTGTCATTGTCATAATCATTGTTGTCCTTCAACTTGTAACACGATATACCATATTCCTGACATTGATCCAAAATTTCATACTTTTTCTTGTATAATATGCAATCATTAGGGAATGTATGTATTTTGATACACTCCAAACCCATTGGACATAATATCTTCTTGGAATCATAACAATGACCCGACAAATTCTTATCTTCTGGTAGCATTTGTTTTAGCAAATCAAAAAAATTTCGTGCAACTTTTATACGACAATCCATTTTTTGCCTTCAGATTAAACAATTTTAACACCACATACAATCGTGTAAGACTTTTGCACCCCTTATATAAAAGGGTGTCCTTATCACTACATATAGTATCATAAAGAGGGGCTTTTCTAAAAGAATATTCTCTAATATCATAGAACACATCTTTTAGTCTATCATCCATATCTTCATCTTCATCAACTTCGTGAATTTGTGACACCCTGTTTCGCTTTTAATTCACTTCACCATGCCATGTTTTTCATACCCTAATTTTCCCCCCGTAAGATGCCACCACATTTGCATCATTGGAATAACATTCATCATTACATATAAATACATATCTTTATACATCACTAACCCATCACAAGTACAAGATATGTGTGCTTACTTGCTTCACAGGTTAGGTGATCTCCCTAAAGCTCAAACAGATGAATTATCAATGGATAAGCATCATATTCAACACCACAAGTCCGTTTTTCATCCATAAAGATCAAGAGTTTTCATCCATCAAAAATTAAGTGCAAGATAGCATCATGATAAGCTCATCAAGTCTCAAGATCCTCAGTGCATCCAAATTAGGGTTTTTGACCTAATTCAGTCCCTGAGTTGACTTTTGAAGCAAAGCATGATCCCAAACGTCCAAATATGTTTTAGGGACCTCAAATACCTCATATTAATCCCTTCATATAATTGGATTAACCCAAAGGATTTGATTCATAGGCAGGGCAAGAAGTTCAAAATCATGTAGTCCACAAACTAGGGTTTCTGATGAAAAGTCAACTGTACCATTGACTTTTGACCAGTACATGATTCCAAACTTTGAGACATAATTCAAGACACTGAAAAACATCTTTGGAGTCCATCCATAGTGTTTAATTAGCCCAAGAGTTTGATTTCATAAAAGATCACAAAGTTCAAAGTTCATCTGATACAAAAGTCAACTGTGGTCAAAATCAAGTTTGACTTGACGTTTTTGGTCAAACATAGTCTCTTCAAGTCAAGAATGATGTTAATATGTGATTTGGATCATGGTTGATCAAGAAAAATCAAGAAATGTGAGGTTACTTGTGAAAACGGCAACATTGGGGAAGTTGAATTGTTTTCTAAGTTATAAAATTCAATGATTTTTACCCTACTTTGCAAGGTCATAACTTTCAAACCAAGTAACCATTTTCTTTTATCCAAAGATCAAATTGAAGAGCTTGTTACATGCTACAACTTTTTCCTTTAGAGTGGATTCCTAAAAAGTGCATAGATTTTAATATATAAGGCCATGAAGTTGGAGGTTCCATACTTTTGAACCTAATCACTTAGTGAAATTTTGGACAGAATTTGTCTTGTGTTTAAGCCAGATTTAGGGCTATTTTTCACTATGATCCACTTTGATTCAAGACAAACCTTGAAAATTCGACTTGAAGTACATTATACCAGCTTTCCAAAATGATCAAGAACATCAAAATCCTTTACTTGAGCAAGGAGTTATGGATGTTGCAACAAGGCTTGATCAAGCTGAAATTCCAAGACAGATTTGCAACATGTTTGTGCCACACGATTTGGATAAGTCTTGCAAGCCTGAAATCTTCACAAGATCAACTCCAAAATGATCATACAAGCATGTGTTCTGCAAAGCACAACTGAATTTTCATAGTTTCATCACTTAACATGTCAAAAAAATCATTCCAAAAGTAGGAAGCGAGGTTTTGTCCTCTAGCATTAAAGTGCTATAGTGAATTTAAGCAAAAATCATCCAATCTGTTCAAGAATGATCATAACATCAAAGGATAGGATGAAACCTTGAGGAACCAAGCTCAAAAGATCAGAACTTGAGCCATGTGAAGAATAGCCCATGTGTGCCTTGGCTTTCAAGTTATAGGTGCATGACATCATTTGTTGGATAATAGCCTACATCCTCATCCAATTTCTTCTCAAATATTTGAACTTTTTTTCCTATAAATAGCGGTCATTCTGAACATTCTAAGACACACCAAAACATTGCCAATACTTGTTTTCTCACAAATCCTCCCTCTTATTAAATTCAAAGTTCTCAAAGAGTGAAAACTTGGAATTCTCAAACCAATCTATTTCCACTCAATTCAACCATCCAAACACTTCACATAATCATCATAGAAGTGATCCATAACCTCAAATCATTTCTGTAACACCAAAATCATCTTCATCATATCTCACTTGCATCAAGTTGCAGTTTGAATCGAGCCAAGTGATCCAGAAGAATTCAACTTATTCTAAGCATTGCAACATCATCCTTGAGGGTCAAGGAAGCTGTCTGAATCATCAAATCATCTCTGTAACACCTTTATCAAATAATTAGATTTCCCCTTGAGCAAGGTAAGTTCTCTAAACTGAACTCTATGATTCATGCATCATACATGATTAATTGAGTTGCCAACTTGTTTCTAGCAATGTTAAGACCATTTTCCCTCAATCAATTGTTATGTATCATCAACACATGTGATTTCATATCAAATTGTCTAGTTAGGGTTCATACTATTTTCAAATCAATTTCTTTTGATACACTGAAGCTAAATGAAATTGAATAGAACCATTCATTTCCTTGTCAAATTTCCATAAAGTTTCATTTTTACATCGTGCCATTTGGATGAGTATTATGAGAGATAGCACTTGGAGAAGATGAAGATGATGAAGCTGATGGCCATGGCGCCATATTTCAAAATAAAATGAATTTTTATAATATATTTATTTTGATGAAAACAAATCAACGGGTGTATTACCACTCTAGTGGTTGAAGACGCGTGTTTAAGGCTTTGTGTTACCCTTAGGTTTGGGGTTCGAACCTCCCTCGCCCCATACCTTTGATTTTAGTTTTTAAACAATTTTCAAAAGGATTTTTCATATATTAGTTATTTTTTCCATTCTCTATCAGCCACACGCAAGTGGCTCAGATGGTAATGTTTTAAACTCTCCCCCCCCCCCAAGGGCGTTAGTTCAAACCTTGGGAGGGTCATCCTTATTTTTTTTATCACCTATTTTCTTCATTTTTTTTCTTCACAAATTCATTTAATTCTTTCAATGATCAAATTTAATCTTTTTGAGCCAATTTTTTGCACATTCTTCATTTACCTTCCCTATTTTGGGAATCCATGAAAAAATGTTGAAAATAATTTTTATTTAATCATTTTTTATTAGGTTGAAGAGTGATACATTTTTAAGTGTTTTATACCTTTAAAATGACTTTTCTTTTATTTTCTCTCTAACCTAATTGATCATGATTACTTGTGTGGATAATATGCTTTGTTTAAGTCTTGTTTAAATGTACATAACATGCTTGTCTTGACTTAAACACCATTCATGCCATGTTTAATTGATTTTCATTTTGAAAATACTTTTGATTAAATGTTTAATTAGGGTTTTTACTTTGATTAAAATTTCAAAACATCTTTGTACATAGTTAGGGCTTCCACTTGAGTTTGGATTCCCCAACATCTTGATTCAACCATGTTTAAATGCTTTGTCCATATGTTTATCTCCATTTAGGGTTTTGTTTACCCTTTAATATATTCACTTAATCCTCAATTCATCTTGAATATTTGCTTACTTGAACTTCCTTGTGTTTGCTTCCATAGATTAAATCTTTGCTCATATGTTCAAGTATTTCCTTCATAAACTCTTACCATGATGAATATGTCTCTTTGTATGATACTCATTCACATGTTGATATATTATGCTTAATCATTCCATGATCATGTCATCCTTAATGACTACACTTGTTTAAAAGCTTAATCAAGCTTGTCTTGTTAAGTTTCTCTTGACATTTACAACACTTGCATAACTGTTGTTTTTCAATACTTATCTCTAGTTTAGACTCAGTTCAAACTTTAGGATTCCCCTCAAACTACAACTTAGTTAAAACATTAGGTTTCCCTTTTTGAAGTTCCAACTATCAACATAACCTCCTCTTGGGCTTTGTACAAGGAAGTTAGACTTCAGACTCAACTCTTCAAAGAGTTGAGAATTCCTTTTTGGAGTCCTAAAGTCAACCATAGCCCCTTGTGGCTTCAAACCTCATACTTCAAGCCAAACCCTAGACAACCTTTGGCTTCAAATTCAACACTCCTCAGAGATGAGATATGAATCATCTCCATGGTAGAGATGTCCTTCCTATTCCCTCACCAAACATAAATCAAACATTTCAAACTTTTTCCATTTAAGTGATGTAAGTGGCACACTTGTTGATTCAGAATCCAAGCTGGAGCCCTTCTCTTATTATGGTATACTTCTTTCATTTAAAGTGATGTAAGTGGCATACTTGTTGATTCTATATCCATGTCAAGGTCCTTCTCTTAAAATTCAAAGACTCAGTTAAAGGAAGATGTGGCATTACTCTGGATTTTCTACATCCAAGTTTAAAGCTTCTTCCCTTATTCTTCTTTCTCAAAATGTTTGTGGTGAATATGTGAGATGTCTCCCTTAAGATGACAATTTGTCTCTTCTCTCAAACCCAACAAACCCATTTCCACCCATTAGTAGGTGGAACTACGAAAGCTCTGATTTCTCAACTTCCTTTGAGAATACGTAGGCATAAGATTGCGAGATCTTAGCGAGTGTAATAATAAATAATACCCTTAGGTTCCTATACCTTTTCAACTTACAAAAACAACAAAAATATCTCCTATCACTTAAAATCAATTCCCATTATACAGTAAGTAACTCAAAACAACAGTAAACATAAATATATGCAAGAGGTTCCTATAGGATACTATAGATACTTAGGATACTAATACCTTCCCTTTGTAGAACCAATCCTGGTTCCCGATCTCTCAAGTGCATTGTTTTGCATTGCACACACTCACGGGTCTATTCAGATTTTTTCCCCTTCCTTCCTTTAGGATAAATTAAAAGTTCACTTGTAAAAGAGCTAGTCTTCGCGCGGCTACAACGTCCATATAGTATAATTTTTACATATACCATCACAACATAAGTGGTGGAATATTTCTTCCTTTGTACCTTTATTGACATTCCCGCAAATAACACAAGGACAATAAACGGTATCATCATTTTTAGGAAGATTTTGTTCAGCGTATTCAAGGAATTCAAGAACTCATGTCCCATATACCGGACCTAATCTATCAACTTTCATCTGACTATGATCCATAATAAATTCTAAAATTTATATCTAATGAATAATTTGAATGGCACACCAAAACCTAAACCTAAAGCATATTCATAGAAATAATATAACACTAAACATAAAGCATATGTATATCCATTACAACAAGATGATAACAACAAAAAACGCAATGAAATATGAACCAGGAACAATATGAACACAAGGTTTCATAAACACAATGAAATCAATGAAAATAAGCCATGAAAAGTAACGATAAAACCAACAAGAAATGAACATCAACCATGAAAAGTAATGTATCGTACTTCAAAGAGGAGGAAGAGACCAAATGAATGAAGACGGTGAACACAAAAATGAAGATAGTGAAGATTATCGTTCCAAATGAATGAAGATGGTGAACACAAAATGAAAATGGTGAAGATGAAGAGTTCGTTATCGCTGTTGTCTGGTTCGCTTAGGGCATATTATGAAGAAAATAAAGTATCTGTTTTGTTTTAATTGAAATTAAAGCCTTTCACCACGATTGATAAGAACAACCATAGTGAAATACAGAACATGTTCTAATAATGTAAGATTGGGTTCTTGTCGTTATCAGAACTCTTACTCAAGGAGTTTCAACCCCATGCCTCTCGAGGTTGTTTTTACTAAGTCTTTGGCCAGTAGCTTAGTAAGTCGATCAGCCAAATTATAGCTCGTTCGTATATAGGTGGGTGAAATGATTCCATCTTTAATCAATTTTCTCACGAAAGCATGTCTAAGACCAATGTGTCTAGACTTTCCATTGTATGCTTCACTGAATGCTCTTGCTAGGGTGGCTTGGCTATCACAATGTATCAACACTTTTGAAACATTTTCTTTAGCCAATCGGACTTCCAACAGAAGGTCTCTTAACCATTCTGCTTCTTGACCAGCGGAAGCAAGATCCAGAAACTCTGGTTCTATGGTCGAAAGAGTAAAGCATGTTTGTTTATTTCTCTTCCAACAATCAGTTGTAGATTTATGATCTCTAATACTCAATATCCAACTCACGGTATATTCTTCTAGTATAGCAAGAAATCTACCATAATGAAGACAACATTTTTTTGTCTTTAAGAGGTAACCGAAAATCCTCATTATGGCCTTCCAATGTTCACCATTTGGATTACTAGTAAATATACTCATCTTACTAACTGCGAATGCTATGTTTGGTCTGGTGCATTGCATTAAATACATTAGACGTTCAATTACACTTGCATATTCCAATTGGGCTACATTTCTTCCATTGTTCTTTTGAAGTTTGACACTAGGATCAAATGCAGTATTTTCTTCCTTAAAGTGCAGGTGTTTGAACTTGTCCAACATTTTCTCAATATAACGTGTTTGACTAAGTTTATAACCCTATTAACCCCCACTATTTAGTTTTACTTTAATCCCTAAAATAGTGTTAACTAGTCCAAGATCTTTCATCTTGAATGTGGAAGTAAGAAATTTCTTTGTTTCTAAAATTCCATTCACCTCATTGTTAATGATCAACATATCATCAACATATAGACACAAAAATATTACAATGTTTCCACGCACCTTTGTGTACAAACATTTGTCACAAGAATTTGGAGTAAATCCATTTGAAAGTATGAAAGAGTCAAACTTTTGATGCCATTGTTTTGGTACCTATTTTAAGACATATATGGATTTTCCAAGTTTGCATACTTTTTGTTCATTTCCAAGAAGCGCGTAACCTTCTGGTTGTTCCATGTAGATTTCCTCATCGAGATCTCCACTCAAGAATGTTGTTTTAACATCCATTTAATGAACTATAAGGTTATTCAAATAGGCTAAGGTGAACAATACTCTAATTGTTGTTGTTCTTATCACTGGTGCACATGTGTCAAAATAATCAACACACTTTTTTTGTCTAAATCCTTTTGCTACTAATCTTTCCTTATATGTGTTTAAAGTAGTGTCACTATGATACTTAATTTTAAACACCCATTTACATCCAATGGGCCTTGAACCCTTTGGAAGGTTGACAAATTCCCAAGTTTGGTTTGAAATAATTGAATCCATTTTGTCTTGGATAACATCTTTCCAAAAATAAGAGTCCCTTGAAGCCACTGATTTTTTATAGGTTTTTGGATCATCTTCTAATTGGAGAATAATAGGGATCTTATGAACATCATTCTTGCAATTTCCTTCAACTAGATAAAAGGAAATGAGTTGAAAGTCAATTTCATCTGAAACTAAAACTTTAGCTTTTCGGGCTCTTTTGCTTACCCTAGGCTCAGGTTATGTTTCACCAATCCGCGAGATACTTTCGAGTTGTACTTCAACAATTCATGGAGAATCTTCATCACGGAATCCTTCATTCGATGGGAATATCAGATTCCTTATCCTTTATGATAAGGTTTTCAAAAAACTCCACATCTCGGGATTCAACAATTACGTTAGACTCCAGGTTTAAAAGTCTGTATGCTTTACTATTGGATGAATATCCTATGAAAGCATATTTGATCCCTCTAGGACCCAATTTCATTCTTTTAGGATCCATATTCTTGTAATATGCCACACACCTCCACACTCTAAAATAATCGATATTTGGTGATCTACCTTTCTATATCTCATAAGGAGAAATACTGTTTAACTTTAAAGGAATCCTATTCATTATATGACATGCGGATAGTAATGCTTCACCCCACAAATTAAATGGCAATTCAGAATGCATTAACATAACATTTATCATTTCTTGATATGTCCTATTTTTCTCTCGGCTAGACTTTTTTGTTGTGGTGTACGAGGCGTCGAACATTCATGTATAATGCCATATTCTTCACAATATGCATCAAATTTCGTAGAAAAATATTCACCACCCCTATCACTTCTAAGGACTTTGATACTTCTACCTAATTGATTTTCTACTTCCGCTTTATAGATTTTAAAGGCATTAAAATCATCATCTTTATGCTTTAAAAGGTATACTTGTGTGAACCTAGAGCAATCATCAAAAAAGGTTATGAAATACCGGTTTCCCCCACGGGTTATCATGCCATTAAATTCACACAAATTAGACTGTACAAGGTCAAACAAATTTGATTTTCTTTTAACACTTTTGAAAGGTTTCGTGATCATCTTTGATTTTACACATATTTCATATTTTTCGAAACCATGAATATTACATGAGATCAATCCAGATTTAATTAGTCTTTTCATAGTACTAATATCAATATGTGCTAATCTAGAATGCCATAAAGAAATAGATTAAAGCATATAAGCAGAATTAGAAATTTCATTAATTATCTGTAGTACAAAGTTTGATCATTCCCTCAGCGGAATATCTCTTTCCTATAAATACACCATTACGGGTCAATATAAGTTTTCCCGATTCATATACAGATTTAGTTCCCACTTTACCCAACAGATCTCCATTAACAAGATTTCTAGTCATGTCGGGGACATGAAGCACATTAACAAGAGTGATTTTCTTTTCGGAAGTGAAGTTGAGTTCGACGGATCTGGTTCCAACAACTTTAGATCGTGCTTTATTTTCCATTTGTACTTCATGTCCATTAATTACCTCAGAATAGGTTTTGAAAGCAACCTTGTCATAACAGACATGTATTGTAGCACATGTTTCAAACCACCATCCTTGCACTTTGCCTATGATTGCGACTATTTCGCTCATCGTTGCGATTATGTCATCATTTTCATAAACTACATTGATCTTATTTTTCGACTTGTTATGCTTGTAATCTCGAGCTTAGTGTCCAGGTTTTCCACATACGAAAAATTCATTTTCAGACCTTTCGGACCGCCATAATTTTTGAATTTGTTATGTTCCTTTTTAGTTCCAATATGACTTTTCATGCCATCATATTTCCTTTTCCGTTTGGCAGATACTACATTGGCTTTGGAAAGACCAGCACATTCTGATTTCTCCCTTTGCTTCAATTCCTCCTCAATTCAAAGATGTTTATGGATTTTCTCTAGAGAGAAGTCTTCATAACTGTGCAACAATTTATTTCTATATCCTTTCCACGAAGTTGGTAATTTTGCAATGATTGCACCAACTTGAAATGTGTCAGGAATGTCTATTTTCACAACATTTATTTTATTCACGAAAACCTGTAACTCGTGCACTTGGGGAAGAATGGGCTTGGAATCTATAAATTTGAAATCAAATTATTTAGAAATTGAAAACTTCTTTGTGCCTTCCTTTTCGGCTTTGAATTTAAACTCGAGTGCTTTCCAGATTTCTGTTACAGACTGAGTATCCGTGTAGAGGTCCTAGAGACGATCAGATAGCGTATTTAGAATATGTCCACGACATAATAATTCGTCCTTTTTACGTTTCTTACACTCTTTCTTGAGTTCATCAGAGTCATCCTCACTTGGTTCAAGAATTGGTGGTAAGTCAAGATCTAATACATAGTGAACCTTCAGAGCGGTTAGTAGGAATGTCATCTTATCTTGCCATCGGGTAAAGTTGGTTCCATCAAAGCAATCCAACTTTACAAAGTCCTGGTTCATATCCTTGATGCTTGAAACTGCAGCGTCAGTAGCCATTATTTGAATACTTTTAAGATTGTTAGAAATATCGGTAAATTTGAATGGATCCAGGACTGAATCTTGAACGAAATCATTCCTTAAAAGTATTTCAATCACTCTCAAATATGTCTTAGAGTTGGAACGCAAGAATACCCAATATTGCTCCGATGTGTCGCCTCATAACACTTCGAGTAGCCTGATTGCTCTGATGCGTTGTGCCTAAGTGCTCAAGTGCCGCCTACATGCCGCCACTTGTAACACCCTAAATCCCCGCGTAAAATAATACAATTATTAGAGTAAAATTCATAAAAATTCAGCACATAGGATGTTACTCTCCAACATACACCTGCTCATGCATACGACATGTAACACATAATTATCATTAACAGTACCAACAAAATCATACTTAAATATTCTTCTCACATAGCAGCGGAAACTCCTTCGAAACAATGAATAAAAACATAATATGTTTAAACCACATAACTAACATTAATTAAACCAAAGTAATAACGGCTAATGAAATAAATAACAACAAGCGTTCCATATCCTTAGTGTTACACATCAGAGCAGACACCGATTCAAATAAAATAAAGTAGAAGACTTCATCTTCAATAACCGCAACTCCGCACTATCCTTGATTATCTGCACGTTACCCGCATGGAGGCAACATTCAAGCAGAAGGGGTGAGATTCTCAATCAACAAAAGAAATGCATAATATAAATATAAAAGTGTATAATCATTATACAATTCACCCTATCATCACAACATCAACACAACTACAATTTCCCAAATAAGCAGACAATCATATAATCCACAACACAACATAACACAATGCAATGTAATGAGACTCATAACTCGACTCAATGCATGTGGTACTAATTCGATCCCCTTTTCATGATCATAATTCCCGTCGAAATTTATATATGAGTCACTCACACCCCACATGGGCACACGATATCCGTGATCGCTCACACCCCACATGGGCAAACGAACACCCGTAATCGCTCACACCCCACATGGGCACACGATTACCTCAACAACAACAACAAGATTCCATTTCAAGGAATCCGAATAAGGCGCTCACACCCCACATGGGCACACGACTTATCTTACAACTTATACAACATGATATGCAATCAAGACAACATACAATGACGACCAATGCATATGACTATCATACAGCCAATACATCATACCACAACTGTCCAACACGAAGCATATACCTTCCAAAACATGCAACAATTGCAATCCATAGCTACAACACACATTCGCATAACCGAATTCAACATCTCCATATTCAATACATCATAACGTACACAAAATCACAATTAACAGGTTGAAAATAATTTTAACATAAAGTATACGAAACCAGCTTTCCAGCGATTCGAACGTCGACTGGAACGGACCTACGAATCAAAAGATATGAATTTTTAAAGTTTTAGAAAATTCAGTTCGTTCTAGTGGCAATGAAACACCATTCCTGCTCGCCTGGTGTTCGCCCAACGAGACGCAAGCACTCACCTTCGCCTGGTGAAAACCCCCATTCGCCCGGCGAAATCTCCCTTTCGCCTAATGCTCGCCCGACGAAGCAAAAGCGAAATTCCTCCCCCATACAAATTCCAGTAGCACCTATTTTCCACCCTTCACTCGTTGTCATACCCCAAATTTTGACCACAAGATTTCCCATCATTGTGCAAATCATCACCACAATATGGATGTACCTTCATACCTCATCAATCCTCAAGGATTGTTGAGCATTCACTACAACCAAGAATTAGGGTTTTGAGCCCTCTCAGAGTACCCAGACAAAGGATCAATCAAGAATGGACATGATCCTCAACTTGTTAAGCCTCTCAAACACCCGTAAAGGATCAAGAGGTCTCCCACATCAAGAATCAAGCACAACGTTGCAACATTCCAAATGGATCAAGTCTCAAGATCGCCAGTGTCACCAAATTAGGGTTTTGGTCGACTAAGGCCTCCAGATGAAAATTTTCATCTGGGCATAGCCAATACTTAAAAACATGATCCAAGAAGCTCAAAGGGACCTCATGGACCCAATCACAAGTTCAAAATAGCCTTAGGGGATGCATTCATCAAAAATCAAGAATTAGGGTTTCTTGACCTAATTCACCCCTAAGTTGACTTTTGGAGCAAGACATGAGCCAAGACCTCAAGAAGTGTTTTAAAGACCTCCAATACATCATATTGATCCATTTACAAGATTGGATTGATTCAAAAAACTTGGTTCATAAGCAGTACAAGGATTCAAATTCATCTGGACCAATTAGGGTTTCTTGATGAAAAGTCAACTATACCTTTGACTTTTGACCAAGACATGATCCCAAACCTTGGGGCATGATTCAAGATACCCTAAAACACTTATGTATTCCATCCATTAGGTTTGAATTAGGTCAAGGGCTTTATTTCATAGAGGATCACAAAGTTTGAAATTCATCTGACAAAAAGTCAACTGTGCCTAAAAACCAAGTTTGACTTTTTGAATGTCTTGACAATCATGGCTTCCCTAAGTCAAAAACAATGTTAATTCATGGTTTGAATCATCATCCATCAATAAAAATCAAGAAAAGTGAGGTTACTTGCAAAAAGGGCAACCTTAAGAAACTTAAAATTTTCTAAGTTATGGAAGAAAAGTGATTTGGTACCAACTTTGCAAGGTCATAACTTCTAAACCACAAGGTCTTTTTTCTTCCATCCAAAGCTCAAATGAAAGCTCTCATTACATAATTCAAAATTTTCAACTACAAGATATTCCAAATCCTCATGGATTTTAAGTTATAGATTGATCAAAATCACAAAAACATGAAAATGGACACTTTTTCCAACACTTAGTGAAAAATTTGGACAGAATCTGTCTTGAATTTTCACCAACTTTGATGCCATTTTTCATTATGATCCAAGTTTATTCAAGACCAAAGTTGGACATCAAAGTTGAAGTATGTTATTCTGGCTTTCCAAAAAGTACAAGACCTCATCCTAACTTAACTTGAGTGGGATAAGAAGAGTTAACTTGGCACTTTTGGATTATCCAAGTCAATGGCTACAAGCAACAGCTATGAGCAGCCTTCAAACACTATTACTTCCAAAAAAAACTTCCCCTACTATAAATAGAGGTCATGTGTGACTGATCAAACCACCCCAAAACATCTGAATTCATGTTTTCTTTCACTTCACTCTCAAAAACCAGATTTTTGCTTCTTCTTGAAGTAACATTCGAATTTTCCATTTGAGAGCAATTCAATCAAAACCAATCATGCCAACATCTCACATACATCATATATGAGTGATCCATAACCTTAAAACACATCTGGAACATTAGAATCACAAAGTCACCCCCCATTTGCTCAAGCTTTTTGGCCTATTTGCAGTTGAGGTACCACAACAAGTTCCTGGCTGTTTCAATCCATTCCAAGCTTCCAAACACCTTGTATTAGGTCCATTGAAGTTGTCCAAATCATTACACAACATATGTAACACCTCCAACATAGAATTTGAATTCATCTTGCAAGAGGTAAGCCTGGCACTCTCAAACTCTATAATCCATGCATCATAAATGTGTTTTCAAGTTAAAACATGTTTATGCACTTATATAGAGTGATTCACCTCAATCAATTGCTTTGTAGCTTTCATGTATAAGATTTCATAGTGTTCTTGCAGAAATTAGGGTTCTCGAGTTCATCACTTGATTTCTCACTGCACACTTAATATAAATGCAATTAATTTATATGACTGAAATCCTTGTTAAAAAACATACAACTTTCATGTTTTCAAAAGTCATTTTCATTGAGTAATCAGAGAGTTATGAGAGGTTTTATAAAACGGCCATGGCGGGTAGTCGTGAGGTAGAAGACGACCGTTGGCGCCATATTTCAAAATTTTGAATTTTGAATTGTTTTCTTAATTGATTTCAAAAATTAATTTCTCTCTCATTTATTATCATTTTTTATTGGTTATTTTTTTAAAAAGTTACAAAAATGTTAAATTATTTTATTCTACAAAAAAATTAAATTTATATTATTTATTTAATATATCTTGAATTTTTGTAAATAATTTCCTTTTTATTGTTTTTTTTAACATTTTTTAAATGAAATTCTCACCTTGATTTTTCAAAACCAATTGGATTTCAAGCTTTCATGTAATTAAACATGATTTTTAAAAATATTTTTCAAAGCTTACCACTTATTTTTAAATATATTTGATATTTGATATTTAATTTCCTTTGAAAAATTATATTTTAAATTAAAATTAGGGTTTCTCTTAATTTTAATTTTTCAAACTTCTTTTCAAAATCATTTTGGGCCTCTTTGTAGAGTGTAAGTCCCATCCCTTTGTAAATAATTGATTTTGGGCCTCAGTCATTGTATAAGTCCCGATACGATTTTAAAAATCTCGGCGCGATTGCCATTTTCAAAACAATTTTCATCTGGGCCTCTCCTTGAGTTGTAAGCCCCATCTTTCTTCTTTTAAAACATTTTGGGCCTCTAATAGAGTGTAAGACCCATCCCTTTTGTAAATATACCTTTTTTGGGCCTCAGTCACTGTATAAGTCTCGATACGATTTTCAAAATAACGGTGCGATCACTGTTTTTCATCTGGACATCTCCTTGAGTTATAAGCCCCAACTTTTGTATAAAAATAACTTTTTGGGCCTCTATTGGAGTATAAGACCCATTCCTTCTTGTACATAAATAAATTTGGGCCTCAGTCATTGTATATGTCCCTCTGTGGTTTTCAAAATCACGACGCGATTGTCGCCTTTTCAAATAAATCATCTGGGTCTCTTCTTGAGTATAAGCCCCGTTTTTCTTTCTTTACACACACTTTTAGGCCTCTAAATAGAGTGTAAGACCTAACCCTTTTTGTACAAAAACAATTTTGGGCCTCTGCTATAGTATAAGTCCCACAACGTCTGTCGGTATCGCAGTTCGATCAATGTTATCAAATAAGTCATCTGGGCCTCTCCTTGAGTTATAAGCCCAAAAAAAATCTTTTTTAACAACTTTATTTTAATTCAAATTCAAATTCAATTTGTTTTCAAAACTTTCTTCAATTTCTTGAAACCCTAAAAGAGGGAATACAGTTGTAGTAAATACAACAAATCACATTATGCTTGGGCTTCTTCTCAGAAGGTAAGTCCCCATATCTTTTTCAGTGCTTATTTCTTATATATAACTGTCAACATATTTGTCTGTATATATATGCTTGTATATATTTTCTTAGAGTTTTCCCCAGCAGTTAGGTCTATGTTTAGGTCAAACCAGAGGTTACTTAACAACATAGTCAAAACTAGTTCCCTCATAGGAAATTCCTTATACAGTCTTGCCTCCTCTTGGGCTTATACAATATGGAGCAGAGAAAGGCATTATTCCCAGTGAAAATTTTCTCAAGACTGTCAAACTTAGAAATATTTTGTACAAGAAATTCATTTCCCCAGAGAGGACTAATTCCCGGTGAAACCTCTTTTGAATTTCTTCAAACCTTAGAACTGTTCAACAAAGAAATGACTTATTCCCGGTGAAACTTTTCTTGAACTTTTCTTAGGCTTGGACCCACAGGCTTCCTAGAAGTTCCCCAGCCTCCTCTTGGGCTTAGTACAAGGACCCACAGGCTTCCTAAAAGCATCCCTAGCCTCCTTTTGGGCTTAGTACAAGGATCAACAGGCTTCTTAGAAGTTCCTCAGCCTCCTCTTGGGCTTGGTACAAGGACCCAAAGGCCTCCTAAAGGTATAAGATAGAACTTAGTCATCCCTACTAGTTCAATCTTCAGGAGAGTCAAAATTCCAAAACATCATATCACTCTAAGGGTTGATCTTCATCCCTTAAACCGTCAGCCTCCTCTTGGGCATCATACAAAGACCTCTCTATACACTAGAGCCTACACACTAGAGTCCCGACTTCATTCAAGTAGACTTGGAAAGTCTCATCTCCTCTTGGATCTCACCAAGAAACCCTCAAGTTTCCTAAAAACACAGGAAAAACCCTGATCATTTTACCAATATACTAATCTCCAGCAGAGTTAAAACCACCATAGGTTTTTTAACTCAACTTTTAAACTCCTCTGACCCCTTAATAAGGCCTAAGCTTTCATTTTAAAATCCCCAGATAGGGTCAACTTATCACCAAATCCCCAACAATATCAGAATCTCATGGCATATGATACTCCAACTCTTCTCTGATTCTCAGCAAGAGTAAACCTTTGGATTCCTCAATACCATCTGGACTTGCTCCTGGATTTCAATAATCCTCAGTAAAAGTTAGCCTCCTCTTAGGCTTCATATAAGAATTTCCCCTAGTAGTGTCAGTCAGCCTCAATCTTAGGCTTTGTACAAGACAAATAAAATATTCCCCAGTGGAGTCATTTTCCCTCAGCCTCAATCTTGGGCTTTGTACAAGACAGATAAAACCCTCCCCAGTGGAGTCAGTTTCTTTTAGCTTCAACCTTGGGCTTTGATCAAGGCACACAAAAGTCAACATCCCCTCAGATGAGACCATGAGTCCACTCTGCAGGAGGACATTTCTTCTATACACCACATCATCAAAACAAGTAATCAAAACCTTTTCCCAGATAATTGTTATAAGCGGCACACTTGTTGATTCAAAATCCAAGCTAGAGTCCTTCCTTTATCTTGGCTAAAATTCATCTTTCATCGAACAGCTGTAAGTGACAAGCCTCTAGATTCCTAACATCCAATCCAATGTCCCTCTCTTAGCATGAAAGATTCATAAGGAAAAATGGTATTGCTCAATACTTAGTTAAAGTTTCTTCCTTCATGACATCACCCTTATAAAGGAAATTATGGCATTGCTGGATTCTCATATCCCTGTTAAAGTAATTTTCCTTTATAATCAAGTACCCAACATTTTGTGATGAATAAGTGAGATATTCTCCCTTTAGAGATGACAAATTATCTCTTAGTCACCCTTTAGCTTCAATCTTGGGCTTTGAACAAGACACAAATCACCCTTTTAGCTTCAATCTTGGGCTTTGAACAAGACACAAATACCTTGATAGCTTCAATCTTGGGCTTTAAACAAGACACCAAACATTTTCCTCCCTTAGAATAGGAGGAACTACGATTGCTCTGATTTCCTAGTTATCTTTACGGGAATACGTAGGCATAAGATTGCGAAATCTTAGCGAGCACACAAATAAAAAACTTTAGGTCCAGTACCTTCCAAAAAACAAACGGAAAACCCGAAAATAACAAAATCACTCTCTCAACACTCCCAAAGGGGAAACTTTTCCCAAGCCACAACAGATAAACACAAGAAAGCAATTCGAATTAACAGAGAAACATGCAATAAAAAGTCTATGGATAACCATATATACACTGGGTGTTAATAGCTTCCCTTGGTATAACCGGACCCCGTTCCCCGATCTCTTAGCATTTGTTGAAGAAAACATTTGCGTGCAAGGTTAGTTTTAGATACCTTCCCTTTCCTTTCTAGCTTCATAAGATAAATAAGAAATCTGAAAGTAGCACCCAATTCCAACCATTGTGGTAAGGTGGTCGTGTCACCGACAGAAATTGCACGCTACAGAAAAATGACGACTCTGCTGGGGAAAATTGTAGGATTAGAATTCCTAAGAGGTATAGGCTTTGCTTTGCGTCTATTTCTCTGTTTATTTGCTAATTTTCTCAATTTTCTGCTATATATATCATTTACTGTCATATTACTTGATACCCGTGTTTAAATTTCTGTTAACTGGGAATGCGATTGATACGCATGTGCAAAGTTTGAGAGAAAATTAAGATAAGTGGTGGCGTCTCCAGGAAAGGCTTATAGGATGTGAATCCCGACCAAGCTGACCTGGAAGTCCACCGAATCAGTCGAGGTACCCGTGTGGATTCTCTAATGTTGAACGACCGATTGTCGTGAAAACATAGTGTTCCCAGTGCGGTACCCATGACACTGAGGATTTAGTAGACATTTAACCATTTAAACCATTAGGTAGTGCGGTGACTATCGGGAATAGTTGACACGCGATACTACACTAAAAAGAGATTCATCCTAGGATATTACAGCTCGCTCGAGTGAATCAGCTTGCTGTTAATATCCATAGGAGGGGTCAATGATTTTAGGAACCTTTTAGAACCCGTTCTACAGGTACAAAAATTGACCAATTAGTACACACCTTTGGGGATGGGTAGATCTATGATTCCATGCTCGTGACGATGAACCCTTAAACCCATGTTTTCAAGTGTTTTTGTTTGCTGCATTCATGCATTCATTAAAAAACTCTTTTCAAAAACGAAAAAAAAAATCTTTTTCAAAAGAACTAAAACAATAATTGCAAATATCAGAAAGGTTGCGTTATAGATTTCGGAAGGAGAAAAGCGCACAAGTACATCTTCAAGGTTCCAAAACTGGATGACCTAAGGAAATTAGGAAGGAGGATTACTAATCCCGAGGCTTTCAGAGCAAAGCACGGAGGACTATTATCTCTTTTAAAGATCAACATGGTTGAAGGGATCCTGCCTACGCTGATTCAGTTCTACGATCTGGTTTACCACTGGTTCACATTCCCGGATTATCAGCTCACACCAACACTGGAAGAGTACTCTCGTCTGATTGATTTACCTATCACTGATCGAGATCCATTTTTCGGACTGGAAGAAATTCCAAAAGAACAAACCATTGCAAGAGCAATCTCTTTGGATGAGTCAGAAGTTAGGACTCACGTGACCACCAAAGGAGGAATCCAGGGTTTACCAGCTAAATTCCTGATGGAGAAAGCCCTATACTTTGCTAGTATAGGAAATATAACTGCTTTCGAGAATGTATTTGTTTTACTCACGTATGGGTTAATCCTTTTTTCCAACATCGACAACTTCGACGACACCAATGCTGTTAAGATATTTCTGATTGGGAACCCAATACCAATTTTGCTCGCAGATGCTTATCATTCTGTACACTTAAGGAATTTATACAGTGGAGGGATGATCACATGCTGTGTACCATTACTCTACAAATGGTTTATTTCCCACTTGCCCAAGTCTGCTGCTTTTTAGGATCACAAGAGTAATCTGTGTTAGTCACAGAAGATTATGTCTCTCACCAATACAGACATAGATTGGTACAATCGGATTTATGAAGGGATACAAATCATCGACAGATGCAGAAATTTCCCCAATGTACCCCTCATTGTTACTAAATGAGGGATCAGCTATCATCCAATTTTAGCTTGCCGTCAACTTGGATACCCGATGAAGAATATCCCACATAATGCTCATCTAGAAGGTTTTTTCTTCAAGGAAGGAGAAAATGACAGGGCACTAAAGAAAGAAATAGTGCATGTCTGGCAACATATTCATAGGAAAGGGAGAGAATCCATGGGAAGACCAAATTGTTCCTCTTTAGAACCTTATCTCCACTGGGTACAAACCAAAGCCATCAAGCTGAGGATGCCTTACCCTCGTCAAGAAGTTTTTCCCTTAAAGGAATATGTCATTTATTTCATGTCTGATGCAGAAAAACTCCAGGTCGCTCTCAACAAAGTCCAATGTGAGAAGAACTCTTGGAAGAACAAGTATCAGATCCTAAATTTGGAATATACCAAGATTCAGGAACTACTAAAGGAAAAGGATGCTCTGATTGAGATATTAGAGCAGCATGCTATGGAAAATCAGGAGGAACGAAGGAATTTGCTCACTCCTTTCGCTTGGAAGAGAGTCATCGACTCGACAACGATGGAATGAGCCCAATCAAAGAAAAGAAAAGTTTAAGAAACAACATTTGAGCTCTCCTCAGAGAGAACTCATGATCCATAGGCCTAATATCCCTTACAACACTTTGTAAAATACTGTACTTTTTCTTGTAAAATACTGCAATTTTTCAAGTTCAATGAAAGGGTCTCCCCTACTGTGTGATATTTGCAATACAATTGTTAATAGTTCTTTTAAGAACAAAAAACTAAAAAATATATCATACCCCAAATTTTGACCACCAAGATTTCCCATCATTGTGAAAATCATCACCACAATATGGATGTGCCATCATGCCTCATCAATATCCTCAAGAATTGTTGAGCTTTCACTATAATCAAGAATTAGGGTTTTAAGCCCTCTCAGAGCACTTAGACAAAGGATCAATCAAGAAATGACATGATCTTCAACTTGTCTAAACCTCTTAAACACCCATAAGATATCAAAAGGACTCCCACATCAAGAATCAAGTACAAAGTTGCAACATTCCAAGTGGATCAAGCCTCAATATCGCCAGTGTCACCAAATTAGGGTTTTGGTCGACCAAGGCCTCCAGATGAAAATTTTCTTCTGGACATAAGCCAATGCTTCAAAGCATAACCCAAAATGCTCCAAGGGACCTCATGGAACCAATCATCAAGTCAATTTAGCCTCAGGGGATGCATTCATAAAAAATCAGGAATTAGGGTTTCTTGACCTGATTCACCCCTAAGTTGACTTTTGAGGCAAGACATGAACCTAAACCTCAAGACATGATTTGAGGACCTCAAATACACTACATTGATCCATTTACAACAATGGATTGACCCAAGAAGCTTGATTCACAAGTTTCAATTTCATCTGGACCACAATTAGGGTTTTGAAGGAAAAGTCAACTGTACCTTTGACTTTTGACCAAGACATGCTCCCAAACCTTGGGACATGATTCAATACACCCTATAACACCTATGGAATCCATCCATTAGGTTTTAATTAGGTCAAGAACTTGATTTCACAAAGGATCGCACAGTTTGGATTTCCTCTGACAAAAAGTCAATTGTGCACAAAATCATGTTTGACTTTTTGGAATTTTTCACAAATATGGTTCCCCTAAGTCAAAAATAATGTTAATGTATGGTATTGATTATCATTCACTAAGAAAAATCAAGAAAAGTGAGGTTTCTTGCAAAAGGGGCAACCATGAGAAACCAAAATTTTTCTAAGTTATGGAACAAAAGTGATTTTGTACCAACTTTGCAAGGTCATAACTCCTAAACCACAAGGCATTTTTCCCCCATTCAAAGCTTAAATGAAAGTCCATTTGACATACTTTAAAAGTGTCAACTACAAGAGATTCCAAATCCTCATGGATTTTGAGTTATGGATTGATCAAAGTCACAAAAACATGAAAATGACCACTTTTCCAACATTTAGTGAAATTTTCAATAAGTCAGAATCTGCCTTACTTTTTCTAAAATGTAGGGACATTTTTCACCTTGATCCAAGTTAAACCAGGTCCATTGGTGAACATCAAAGTTGAAGTATGCCATGAGGGATTTCCAACAAGTACCAGATCATCTCCAAATTCAATTTGAGTAGGGAGATACAACCCTTGGAACATGGCATCATGGACTGATTTTTACAAGGCAGATTTGTACATTTTGCTCGAGTTAGCTAATTTGGACAACACCAAGCCTTGTCATCCATTTGGACACATCAGAGGATAACATCTAAGAGAAAAGATCTGATCCACAAGCCTCCCAAGTCCAAGGAACTACATGTAGCCATAAGTGCCCTAAAAAGGCTAAAAAGCTCAAAGACTCCAATTATGTTTCCAAGCATTCAATGGATGCATCAAGGTGGCATAGACTGAGGCATTGCTAACTGAATGAGTCAAGATTCAGCTCTGAATCAGAGGACCGTATGCCTGTGCCCTTACCTCAAGTCAATGGCTATAGGAGACTAAAGATTCCTTTTGCTACAATTGGCCAAGGTACTGTCCAAGTTGCCATTCACTATTGCTTGCAAAACAAACTTGCTCTACTATAAATAGAGCTCATTTGTGGTCAGTTTGAGTACACCAAAGCACTACAACTGATGCTTTCCTCAAAATCTCTCTCAATAGGCCAAAATGCCTTCTTTTGCAAGTTATCTCTGAGTTTTTGAGTTAGAGAGCAATTCCACCACAACTCATGATCCAAACACATTCAATGTATCATATATAAGATGTTCAAACACTTACCCTTGGTCTGAAACACTAAAATCAGAAAGTCAACCTCCAAAACCTCAAATCTTGACTGTTTTGCATTTTGCAAGCCATGTCTTGATCCAGTTACTTTCAAAACCAAACCAGGCCTCAAACACACTCCAAATATCATCCTCAAACTATCCCAATTGGTTTCCCTCATCTGGAACACCATTTGAGAGAGTTACTATCTTGGTCACTTTTGCCCCTTTTGCAAGAAAGAGACAATTCTTGTTCCTGAGGATTCTAGCTGGTTTTGATCATCCTAAAAGCTTATAAGGGATCAATCAAGAGTGTCCAAAGCATTGAATTACTTCTGGCACAAGGAACTTGACAAATAGCACAAGGAGCTTCAAGAGGTAAGTGCATCACAACTTGAACTCTCTAAATCATGCATTGCTTTGATGTCCATTGATCATGGACATCTCGTACATGTCATATATGTTGCGTTTGAACCAATTTACCATGCTATTACTGCCTGTATAATGAGATAGCATAGAACATGCAAATCTAGGCCTATTTTGAAATCACTATCAGATTTTAAAATGGAAACATTTTCTGAAAATTCCAAAGGCACCATTGGAATCCTCATGAAATTCTAGGCAGGATACACCTAAATTTTGTCCCAATCCATGGAGAAATGAGAAAGTTAGAGCCTTCATGCAAGAGGCCTAAAATCAGGCCTTGCCTTGGGCAAGGGCCAGGCCATGGCGCCTTGAAAAACCTAAAAACAAGGCATCCCATATATATTCATGGGGTGGTTTTGATACACAGATGTATCACCACCCCAGTGGTAGCGCGCATGTGTGTTTGAATGGAAGGTCGTGGGTTTAACACCCACCCAGACCATTTTTCTATTTCTCATATTTTTTTTGCTATTTTTCACATTTTTATGGTTTTTATTAATTAATTCCAAAATTAATTTCTCTCTCAATTTTAATTATTTTTTATTGGTTCTTTTTTTGAAAATTCCCAAAAATGTTAAAATATTTTATTGCACAAAAAATTCACAAAAGTATTATTTATTTTATATATTTGGTATTTTTGTAAAGAATTATGTTTTTATTTGTTTTTAAACATTTAAAAACATTTCTTTCTCTTGATTTTGCAAATTCAAATGATTTTCAAATCATTCTATGAATGAAACATGATTTTTCAAACATTAATCCAAGATCACAACTTATTTTTCACACATGTTTGATAATTTTGATCATTTTAATTGAATTTTTATTCAATTAAAATAAATTTTAAAATCAAATTAGGTTTTGATTATTTTCACCCTCACAAATCATTTTCTAAACACTTTGGGCCTCTAATAGAGAGTAAGACCCATCCCTTGTAAATAAAACATTTTCGGGCCTCAGTCATTGTATAAGTCCCAGTACGTTAAAAAATCTCGGCGTGATCGTCGTTCTCAAAACATTTTCATCTGGGCCTCTCCCTGAGTTGTAATCCCCATTCTCTTTTCTTTTTAAATCACTTTGGGCCTCTTGATAGAGTGTAAGTCCCATACCTTTGTGAATAAAACCTTTTTGGGGCTCAGTCATTGTATAAGTCCTAGTACAGTTTTCAAATCAACGGTACGATTACTGTTTTTCATCTGGGCCTCTCCTTGAGTATAAGCCCCAATCTTCTTTTCAAAACAACTTTCCCTTTTGATTTAGGTTCCAATTCATAGTTGTTATCAAAACTTTCTTTAATTTCTTGAACAACTAACCATACAACTGTTACAATGGAAGCTTGCTCACCTGTAAGTTTTATCAGCTTTCTTTTACATACTTACACACATATATATATATATATATATATATATATATATATATATATATATATATATATATATATATATATATATATATATATATATTTGTTTGTCCTGGAAGCTTGCTCACCTGTAAGTTTTATCAGCTTTCTTTTACATACTTGCACACACATATATATATATATATATATATATATATATATATATATATATATATATATATATATATATATATATATATATATATATATATATATATATATATATATATATATATATATATATATCTGTAAGTCCTCCTACCCTCTTTCACATACAGTCTATATTTCATTTGTATATATATGCCTGTATATTATCTTGCTTAGAGTTTTCCCCGACAACTAGGTCTAGAACTAGATAAAGCCAGTGGTCACTCTTTCAACACGGTCAAAACTAGTTCCCTATAGGAATTTCTAGATACAGTCTTGCCTCTTCTTGGGCTTATACAATATGGAACAAAAAGAAATGCCTTATTCCCGGTGAAACTTTTCTCAGACTGTCACTATTAGAAAAATTGTCAAAGACGTTCATTTCCCCAGAGAGGATTAATTCTCGGTGAAACCTCTCTTGAATTTCTTCAAACCCTAGAACTGTTCACTAAAGAAAAGATTATTCCCGGTGAAACTTTTCTTGAACTTTTCTTAGGATTGGACCCACAGGCTTCCTAAAAGCATTCACAACCCCCTCTTGGGCTTTATACAAGGACCCTCCGGCTTCTTAGAAGTTCTCATGCCTTCTCTTGGGCTTAATACAAGGATCCTGAAGACCTCTTAAAGGTATAGGACAAAACTTAGTCATTCTTTATTAGAGCAGCTTTTCTAAAGAGTCAAAACATCAAACCAATTTAGGGTTGATTCTCATCCCTTAGAACACCTCCCTCTTCTTGGGCATTATACAAAGATAAACCTTCTCATACCAGTAGACTTGGACAGTCTCATCTCCTTTTGGATTTCAAAGAAACCCTCAAGTTTCCCAAAAGCACAGGATAAACCCTGATCATCTCATCAATCACCAACAGAGTTTAAACTTCTCACTTTATTTTTCCCCAGCTAGGGTCAAAGCACTATCAATAAACCTTTATCAGAACCTCAAGGCATATGATATTTCAACTCTTCTGTAATCCTCAGCAAGAGTTGATTCCTCAATCTGAACCTGCCTTTGGATCTCAATAATCCTCAGCAGAAGCTAGCCTCCTCTTAGGCTTTGTATAAAGATCTTTTCTCACTCTCTTGTTGAGTCAATCACTTTTAGCCTCCTCTTAGGTTTTATATAAGAAATTCCCCCAACTAGCCTCCTCTTAGGCTTTGTATAAGGATCTTTAAACACTCTCTTGTTGAGTCAATCATTTTTTCAACCTCAATCTTGGGCTTTGTACAAGACAGATAAAAACACTCTCTTGTTGAGTCAATCATTTTCAGCCTCCTCTTAGGCTTTGTATAATGATCCTTTTTTTCCTCAGCAAAAGTCAGCCTCAATCTTGGGCTTTGTACAAGACACCCACATAAACACTCTCTTGTTGAGTCAGTCAAATATCTTTTAGCCTTAATATTGGGTTTTGTACAAGACACATATAAATCTCCCTAAGCAGAGTCAACTTATTCTAGCCTCAATCTTAGGCTTTGTACAAGACAGATAAAACCTCTCACCAGCTGAGTCAGTCAACTTCTTCTAGCCTCAATCTTGGGATTTGTACAAGACAGATAAAACCTCTCACCAGTAGAGTTAGTTTTCCCCTTTAGCCTCAATCTTAGGCTTTGTACAAGACACATACAAATATTCCCCAGTGGAGTCAAAAAACCCTTTTTTAGCCTCAATCTTGGGCTTTGTACAAGACAGGCAAAATATTTTCCCGGAAAAGTTAACTTTCAGCCTCCTCTTAGGCTTTGTATAATGATATCCCCCAAAAGAGCCAGACTCTTTTTAAACCTCAATCTTGGGCTTTGTACAAGACAGATAAAAACACTCTCTTGTTGAGTCAGTTTTTTCCAGCCTCATCTTAGGCTTTGTATAATAACCTCCCCAGTGGAGTCAATCAATCTCTTAGCTTCAATCTTGGGCTTTGATCAAGGCACACAAAAATAAACATCCCCTCAGAGGAAATAAAAAAATCTCTGTAGGAAGACATTTCTCTGTACAATCACGCATCAACTTTCATCTAATCATTGTAAGTGGCAAGCCTCTGGATTATTTACATCCAAGCCACTGTCCCTCTCTTAGCATGAAAGATTCCTAAGGAAAAATGGCATTGCTCAACACTGAGTTAAAGTTTTCTCCTTCAGGACAACACTCCTATAAAGGAAATTATGGCATTGGTGGATTCACATATCCTAGTTAAAGTAATTCTCTTTTATAAATTAGTCACCCAACAGTTGTGATAAATAGACGAGATGTTTCCCTTTAGAGATGATAAATTCTCTCTCAGTCAAACCTTTTAGCTTCAATCTTGGGCTTTGAACAAGACACAAATAACCTTTAGCTTCATTCTTGGGCTTTGAACAAGACACCAAAAAAACTATTTTTTATCCTCCCATAGAATAGGAGGAACTACGATTGCTCTGATTTCCCTGTTTATCTTTAACGGGAATACGTAGGCATAAGATTGCGAAATCTTAGCGAGCACACCAATCAAAAACTCTAGGTCCAGTACCTTCACACACCAATCAAAAACTTTAGGTCCAGTACCTTCACACACCAATCAAAAACTTTAGGTCCAGTACCTTCACTCACCAAAAACATCAGAAAAAACGGAAATCAACAAAAACTCTCTCTCTCTCTCAAACACTCCCAAAGAAGAAACTTTCCCAATCAACAGACAAACACCAGTAAGTAGAAAGCAGTAAGGAAAATTGCTAACAACCTGTGGATAACCACATATAGGATGGGTAATTGATAACTCTCCATTGTATAACCTGACCCCGAACTCCCCGAATCTCTTTAAGCATTTGTTCAGTTAAACATTTGCGTGCAAGGTTAGTTTTAGATATCTTCCCATTCCTTTACAGCTTCACAGGATAAATAAGAAATCAGAAAGTAGCACCTCACTCCTACCGTTGTGGTGAGGAGAAACCCATGGCGATAAGGTGGTCGCGTCACCGACAAAAATCGCACGCTACACCCTCAATCTCTTAAGCATTTGTTCAGTTAAACATTTGTGTGCAAGGTTAGTTTTAGATAGCTTCCCTTTCCTTTCCAGCTTCATAGGATAAATAAGAAATCAGAAAGTAGCACCCCACTCCTACCATTGCGGTGAGGAGAAACCCATGGCGATAAGGTGGTCGCGTCACCGACAAAAATCGCACGCTACAGAAAAATGGCGGCTCTGCTGGGGAATCATTTTTATCTGTCATACCCCAAATTTTGACCACTAAGATTCCCATCATTGTGCAAATCATCATCATAATATGGATGAACCATTTCACACTCATTAGTCTCCCCAAAGATGGGTGAACATTCATTACAATCAAGAGTTAGGGTTTCAAGCCCTCTCTGAGCACTTAGACAAGGGATCAATCAAGGAATGACATGATCTTCAACTTGTCTAATCTCTAAAACACCCAAAAAGGATCAAGAGGACTCCCACATCAAGAATCAAGCATAAAGACGCAACATTCCAAGTGGATCAAGCCTCAAGTTAATCTAATACAAAGTCAACTGACGCAGAAAGTCAAATTTTGACTTTTGGTCAACCATGAGCTTCACAAGCCATTACTCAAGAAAATATGATGGATGATTGCATTTGATCAAATTTAAATCAAGAAATCACGCAAAGTTGCAAAATTGATCAAATTGAAAGAAACTTAGAAATTTTTTCTAAGTTAAAATTATGCTCAGGTGCACAACTTTTCAAGGTTGTAACTATTGATCCAAGCATCCATTGATTTTGCGTAAGGGCTACTTTTAAAGAGGGTATTTGATACTTCAACATTTTAGAAGGAATCAACTCAAAATATCATAAGGATTGAAAGATATAAGTGATCAAAGTTGGGAATTCTTAATGTCAGATGTTCCGACATTTCGTAGGACATCATTAATTATTTTTCCAGCAAGAAAGTCCCAACTTTAAGGACGTTTTTCTCCATGATCCAAGTTGATTCAAGCCATGTCATGAACATGAAAGTTGAAGTACGTCATCTCACCTTTCCAGAAAGTTGTAGAAAGCCCATTTATCATTCTCGAGCAGAAAGTTATGATCTCTGCAAAAAAGCATTGATAAAACAGAATTTTTAAGACAGCTTTTAGGACAGACTTGATCACACAAGTT
Source organism: Lathyrus tuberosus (assembly GCA_022829125.1). Taxonomy (NCBI): domain Eukaryota; kingdom Viridiplantae; phylum Streptophyta; class Magnoliopsida; order Fabales; family Fabaceae; genus Lathyrus; species Lathyrus tuberosus. The sequence continues at coordinate 1,821,773 of JALAZF010000280.1, forward strand.
CAAGGTCATTTTTGACAACTTTACAAGTCTTATATTCACAAACCTTGAACATAAAAGTTGAAGTACGTCATCTCAGCTTTCCAGAAAGTTGTAGAACGTCCATTTATCATGCTCGAGCAGGAAGTTATGGACTTTACAGTAAGGCTTGCTGCAACTATTTTTTTTAGGATAGATTTTGTGCACTTTTTCTTGTGCTTTTAACACCTCAAAATTTGCCCTCATGCTTTTAGCACTAATTGACTTGTGTTTCATTACATTTTTTGCATTATCATCTTTGCATATCATTGACCTTAGCATGGGATCAAGGTATCTAAGTCCAACCCAAGGAGCCTTAAGCCTTAAGGTATCTTAATTGATCCACCATCTCATCATGTGATCAGGCTTGACAAGAAATCTCAAGGGAACCACCTTCTCCTAACTAATGCAAAATTAGGATTTTGGGATTCTTGAGTATAACACCCCAATGGGCAAGATCTTTGAGCTTTTGTCATCTCCAAATGGCATATCTCATCATTGTTTGACAGGATACATATCATACTCAGAGGAATTTGGATTTGGAGGATGTGTTGATTCCTCCTAGACTGAGGGCACCAAAACTAGGGTTTGCCATAAAATCAGTTTATTTCTGTTTTTTTGGGAAAGACTTGATTCTATGGTATTCCTCATATCCTTAAGTGTCTAAGATTGGAGAATTGTCCATCAATTTGGTTTGGAAGGGTTTCCATTGATCAATTGATTGAAAGTCAGGAAAATTGGGGGAAGTCAACTGTGTAGAGGAAAAAGTCAACTCTTGACTTTTTTGAGGTCAATTTCATGTTCCTCATCTCAAATATGATCATTGGTGAAGATTTGATAAAAAATTATCAAGGGATTCATCAAAAATCAAGAAATGTGAAAGGTTGCCAAAAATAGAAATTAGGGTTTCCATTTATGGCAAGTTTTTGCAAGGTGAGCACCGAACTTTAGGGCATTCTTTTTCTATGTTCAAAGCACCAAATTGAAATTTTATGGAGGCATATCAATAGTTCACATTCCAAGCTTTAAAACCATACCAAGAACACCTCCATTGGATCAAAATTGAGAGAGATATGATCAATTAAAGTTGAGACAAATCAAGGCAAATTGGCAAGTCATGACCAGTCAGCACGCATACATTTCCACAAACACTTGGTATGCATGACATGTCAATGTTCCAAGGCAAATTTCTCCATGATGGAGACTCCAAATGAAAAATTGTCCAACATGGTTTTTGTTCCTCTTGATCTCCTCTTTAATTTTGATGTTGGAGGATTTTTCATATGATCAATGTATGAAGAGATATGTTGGATCAAAGTGGTGATCTCAACCTGATTCATTCACAAGCATAAGAGCTAGGCACGACCAAGGCAAGTTGGCTGGCTAATGCAGTTAGGACCAAACATGTTCATCATCATTTTTAAGAATGTTCAAGAGCTCCAATCCAATTACTTACAACTCCAACATTGTTCTATGGCATTCCCTATTTCCAAAGAGCTAAAAAGCTTTTCATTTCATCCATTGGTTAATGAGATATTACCCATCAAAGTCATCACCATGCTTATGTGCATCAAGTGAGAACATTTCACTCCAATTCAAAGGAAACAGGTTGTGTGGTTATTGTTGCTTCTCATACGCATCATCCATACATCACATAACATTGCCATTTTGAACCATACATGCTCTTACATACCACATGCACATGTACCACCCTTTGCCATATATGTCCAAACAAAAGAATGAGAAACTTGCCCAAGAAGCTTACATAGCAAGCTGCTACAAACTCAGTGCAGATCATCACCACCTTCCATCCTAATCACCACCATAATTGTCATACTTCTCTCCACATTGAATCAAACACGGGCTAGCTTATCTCTCACTTCACTCACTTTCATTTCAATTAATTCTTAACTCACTCACCTTCTAACCTCACAAACCATGGTTCTAACTGTTAACCAAGGTGGTTAACAGTTAACCCAAGATATAAATAGAATCCTCTAATAGAATTGCAACTAACTGGTTCATTCTTAATTTTCCTTCAATTTTCACACACTCTCTCTCTGAAATTTCTCTCTCTCGAGGCTCTAAGATCTTCATTCTCTCTGCATTCTTCTCCATCATTCTTCATCAAGAATCATCAATGGAGTGAAGGCTTTGAAGCTTAGCATTACACTGTGAATTTCTTCATCTGTATCAATTGAATTTCAAGCATTTCCAAGCTCATTCCATTGCCTTTATTTGGCTGATTTGAAGCTCAAGCAAGCTAGGAACCTCACCTCTGGTTTTATTTAATCCAAAGCTTTGTTCTACACGGGTTTTTCTTCTCAACTTCATTGTATTCGTGTTTTGAATTTTAAGCTGATTTTGTTTGTTTTGAAGCTTAATAGAAGCATGTGAACATCCGGCTAGTTGATAGGCACCTTAGGTGCTTAGTTGAAATTTCTAGGGCAAAATGTTTCTCTTCGGTTTGATTTGTGTGTGGACTATTTGTGGAAACTAAACCTGGATTCATTATCTACGTAACCTAAGGATCATTTTGGTATAAGGCATGTCCATTTCTGGTGACATGTAAGGCTGAGCACGGTGGTTGCTGTAACACCCCCAATCTATACCCCGAGCTATTAAAGCGATAACAATTAATCAGAGTGTAATTAAAACATTCATGGCATAAACGGAGCGTCACGTCACGATGATGAAATATAATAACCTGCTCATAAAGATATACAACAATCAGGTAGGAACATAAACAGAGGAACTCAGTTCCTAACACCCACAATTCAGATACAGAATAAACGCTGAAAATCTGCAACTGAAATCTCATATATATAAACATAAAAGTTTGTCTGTTTTATACAAGGTCATACATGTACATCCAAAAATATATAAATACATGTACACACACATAGTCACACAACGATCTCCCCGACTACCCAGTGCTACATATCAGAGCCGACCGACAAAATAATGAAGACATAATCTTCACAAAAAGAACTCCAGCATCTAAGCTGCAATGCCTCATAGAGCATTTAAAACAGTAGAAGGGTGAGAAACACAATTATAATATAGTTGCATACAATTATGTAATAACACAAAATACACAATGTAAAACATTCTCACCACAACTTACACCATAATTCAAATACAAACAACACAATTCGTATCTCATACATCCATCACAAAGGCATATCAATCATGCTCCATACATTTATCACCAACATATGTATATATCAACTCATCAATTCCATTCACAATTCTCACACATAATCAATCCATTCATGACTTATGCAAATGCAAAGAGACCGACACAACGGCTCTATGCAAATGCAATGCGGTACCGTTCCATCCGTCATTCTCATCATTAATTCACTCAGGAATTATTGGAATCTTCGCTTGTTACTTAGTGTAACTCCCCGTCAGGAAAACGATGTTCCCTGTCGCTTTTGGTCCTCTTGGTATAAGGCTCACGACATTTATGGATCGCTTTCGGTCCTCTTTGTATAAGGCTCACGATCGTCTATAATGTCGCTTTCAGTCCTCTTTGTATTAGGCTCACGACCGTTATAGCAGATTCACTCGGGAATTGTTTCGTCGCTCACACCCACTAGGGCACACGACGCCACAAGAATGCATATCATGATGCTTGGCAAACAATGACTCATGACAATCAAATGCATACACATATACAACCATGTGAACCATTCCAACATCCATAATCATGCATATACAATCAAACACAACACAATGCATTTACTTGCCCTTAGGCCACAAACCATCATCATAACATTTCATCACATGCATTCACATCATACAACACCACACAAGTCATACGATATATATCAAAAACATATTGCATGATAACACATCAATCGTACACAATTACGACGGTAAAAGTCGACAAAACGATACGTTTCCATATTCCTGACATAATTAAATTGGCCACTAATCCCAAAACCCTTTTATAAGAAAGTACATCTCATTAGCTTTCCAACGCATCGAACGGCGGCCAAAACGGACTTACGGTTTGAAAGTTATGAAGAAAACAAAATAGAAAAATCATCACATTCGCTAGGCGAACACTAGCGAACAGTGGTAGAGAAAAACCAGTACAAAGTTCGTTAGGCGAACGTCATTAGCGAACATTCGCTGACCTTCACTGACGGGTTCGCTAGGCGAACCCTCGAAAGTTGTTCGCTAGGACTCGCCCCAGGTTCGCTAGGCGAACCCTGGAAAACTCAGAATCCCAGCAGCGCTGTTATTCACCCCAAAACCAACATTTCATCCACCAAAACACTATCAAACCATAACATAACAACCAAAACATTCCCCAATCATAACATCAAGTATTCTACAACATTTATACCGCATTTCAACCACGAAAACATCAATTCCGATTCATTTTCATCATTTCAACCTAAATGTAAACTATATGAAAACAATCCACACAATCCAAGAAAACATGCACATATTCATACACAATGATAAGATAATCGAGTTTCACACCCTTACCCGATTAATCGTGCTTTGAAGTGTCGGTTGAAACGATTTCTCAAACTCCAAAATTTCCTTTTTTTTTCTTCTTCTCACTCTCCTTTTCTCTTCTCTTCTTTTCTTTCTATTTTTCTCTCTATGTTTCTGTTTTAATGAAAAACAATATCTATCCAAGCCAAAAAGACCAAAATACCCCTACACTCAATTTTCTCGCAAACGTTCCCAAAACGCAATAAAACATAATAACCAAGAATAAAATAACATAAAGACCAAAAATAATTAAATCGACTCGATTAAATAAATCTAACAAAAAAACCGGGACGTTACAACTCTCCCCCACTTAGAAATTTTCGTCCTCGAAAATATTACCTGAGACGAACAACTCCGGATACGATTCCCGCATTCGACTCTCCAACTCCCAAGTCAAATTGCCCTCAGCAGCGCCTCCCCACGCCACTTTCACAAGCGCAATATCCTTTCCTCTTAACCGCTTCAACTCGTCAACCTCATCCATTGGAATCACATGCGACGGATCCGAAACATACTTTCGAAGCTGTGAAACATGGAACACATCATGCAAATTCGAAAGATTCGGTGGCAACGCCACCCGATAAGCCACATCACCCACTCTCGCGGATATCTGATAAGGACCAATAAACCGAGAAGTAAGCTTCTTCGACTTCAATGCACGACCAACACCCGTCACCGGTGTAACTCTCAAAAATACATGATCGCCTTCTTGAAACTCAAGATCTTTCCTCCTTCGATCATGATTAGGGGTGGAAATAGGCTGGGCCGAGCTAGGCTTTGCCAAGCCTAAGCCTGGCCTGCCTAAAAAACTGAAGCCTAAGCCTGGCCTGTAGCCTGTCATAGGCTTATTTTTAGGCCTGAGCCTGACCTTTTCTAAGGCATGGTTAGCCCGTTAGCCTACATAAAAGCCTATTATTTTACAAATATGTAAATACACAATTAAAATAATGTTTAAATAAACTAACAGATTAAAAAATCAATGAAACTAAAAGTTTGTTTGCATTGACTTATTTTAACATACCTATTAGCATAAGTTTTGTGAGACTATTTGTTTAAGATAACTTATGAAAACAACTTATAATATTGTTCATAAGGTGTTTTCATCTTATTTTCATAAGTTCTCCAAAATAACCAATTTTTATTTATGTATTTTAACTCAAAGTACAAAACATAACATAAAATAATAAAAAAATTATTCATATTTATTTAAATAGGCCGGCCTGTTAGGCTTAAAAGGCTTTCTTTATGGCCTGAGGCCTAGCCTTTTTAACTAAATAGGCGTATAAAATAGCCTAGGCCTTTTCTATTTAAAAAAATAGCTTGGCCTGGCCTGAGCCTATGTAGGCTAGCCTGTAGGCCCCTGTTATCGGCCTGGCCTACTTCCACCCCTAATCATGATAACTCTTCTGCCTACTCTGAGAAGCCTTCATTTTCTCACGAATAAGTTTCACCTTTTCCGTAGTTTGTTGAATTAACTCTGGTCCAACCACCGAACTCTCACCAGATTCATGCCAACACAAAAGCGTTCGACATCTTCTTCCATACAACGCTTCAAAAGGTGCCATTCCAATACTCGAATGGAAACTGTTGTTATACGTGAATTCCACCAACGAAAGATAACTATCCCATGCACCAACTTGCTCAAGAATACAAGCCCGCAACAAATCTTCCAATGGCTGAATACTTCTCTCGATCTGACCAACCGTCTGAGGATGATAAGCAGAACTCAATCTCAACTTGGAACCTAACGCCTTTTGCAAACTTTCCCAAAATCTGGAAGTAAACCTCGGATCTCGATCTGAAACAATACACAACGGAACACCATGTAGCTTCACAATCACACGGATATAAATATCAGCCAACCTCTCCAAATAAAAACTGATGTCAATCGGAATGAAATGCGCCGATTTAGTTAGCCTATCCACAACCACCCAAATGGAATTATGCCCCCTCTGAGTATTCGGGAATCCTGTCACAAAATCCATAGAAATGATGTCCCATTTCCACTCGGGAATATCCAACGGTTGCAATAATCCACTAGGCTTCTGATGTTCTACCTTCAACTTCTGACACGTCAAATACGCATAAACAAACTGAGCCACATCCCTCTTCAATCCGGACCAACAAAAGATCTTTTTCAAATCTTGGTACATTTTATTAGCTCCCGGATGTATATTCAAACTACTCTGATGTCCTTCCTCTAAAATCATCTTTTTCAATTACAAATCATCAGGAATACAAATTCTCCCACGGAATCTCAAAACACCCTTATCATCCACTTTAAAGTCACCATTCACACCTTTATCTCCAACCGTCATCAAATCAACAAATTTCACATCCAGCCTCTGTTTCTCGCTAACGGTCAACAAAAACTCATTAATGACCCTTAACATACTAAGTCTCACGCTGTCAGATGTCAACTCACACACCAAACACAAATCTCTAAATGCTTCCAAAAGTTCCCACTCTTTAACCATCAAAGCGGACATATGCAAAGATTTCTGGCTTAACGCATCGGCTACCACATTAGCTTTACCAGGATGGTAATTCAAGCTAAAATTGTAGTCCTTCAAAAATTCCAACCATCTCCGTTGCCTCATATTCAACTCTTTCTGATCAAACAAGTATCTCAAACTCTTATGATCACTAAAGACTTCGAATCTTGCACCATAGAGATAATGTCTCCAAATTTTCAACACAAAAACCACTGCCGCTAATTCCAAATCATGAGTAGGGTAATTTTTATCATGAACCCTCAATTGCCTCGAAGCATAAGCCACAACCTTACCTTCTTGCATCAACACTCCACCTAACCCAATCAAAGATGCATCGCAATACACCACAAACGGTTCACTAGGATTCGGTAAGATCAAAATCGGAGTTGTAGTCAATCTTCTCTTTAGCTCACTAAAACTTTCCTCACACTGAATATCCCAAATAAACGCTTTACCTTTACAAGTCAGCTGGGTCAAAGGAAGTGCTAACTTGGAAAAGCCTTCAATGAATCTTCGATAATATCCAGCTAAACCCAAAAAGCTTCTAATTTCAGTAACCGATCTAGGAGCCTCCCATTGTAGAACTGCATCTACTTTAGATGGATCCACAACAATACCATTACCTGAAATCACATGCCCAAGAAAACTCACTTCTGACAACCAGAACTCACACTTGGACAACTTGGCATAAAGTCTCTTTTCCTTCAAGATTTGCAATACAATATGCGGATGCTCCGCATGTTCCTTCCGAGACTTAGAATAAATCAAGATGTCATCGATAAACACAACAGCAAATTGATCCAAATTCTCATGGAAAATGCGATTCATATACTCGATAAACACTCCCCGCACATTAGAAACCCCGAACGGCATCATAGAATATTCGTAATGTTCGTATCGTGTCCTAAAAGCCGTCTTCTGAATATCTTCCTCTTTCACTCTAATATGATGATAACCTGACCTCAAATCAATTTTACTAAACACACACGCACCTACCAACTGGTCCATCAGATCGTCAATTCTTGGAAGAGGATACTTATTCTTAATCGTCACCTTATTCAGATGGTGATAATCAATACACAATCGCATACTTCCATCTTTCTTTTTCACCAATAAAACTGGAGCACCCCAAGGTGATACACTCGGCCTTACAAACCTCTTTTCTAACAATTCATTCAACTGCTTCTTCAACTCAACTAACTCAGATGCCGACATACGATAAGGTGCCATAGATACAGGTCTAGTACCAGGAACTAGATCTATAGAAAACTCCACCTCTCTCTCTGGCGGCACATTAAAAATATCCTCCGGAAACACCTCTGGAAAATCACACATGACTGGGAACACATCAATTGTAACTTGACTATCCACAGTCAACGATGCGAACAACCCGAATAACTGAGCTTCATCCGCCAAAAGTTTCTTCAACTCTTTGGTAGATAAGAAACTCAATTCCTCGTCTTCTTCAAGAGAAGGAAATCTTACCAACTTATGATAACAATCGATATGAACTCGATTGAACTGCAACCATTTCATTCCCAGAACCACGTCTAAACCCTCCAACGGCAGACACACCAAACCCATATCAAAATCCTTACCATAAATGGTCAAAGGACAACTTAAACAAACCAAAGATGTAGTTACCGACCCCATTGCTGGAGTATCGATAACCATCTCTCCATCCATCAAAGACAACAAAAGATTCAAAAGATGTGCACACTCAGACGAAATAAACGAATGAGTCGCTCCGGTATCATTAATAGCAACTAAAGGCGTACTATTAATAAAACAAGTACCTCTGATCAGATGATCTGCACTAGAAGTCTGAGTTCCTGCCAATGCAAATACTTTCCCTCCAGCTTGAGCTTGCTTTGGTTTTGGACACTTCGTACTAATATGACCAGGTTCACCACAGTTGAAACACTTCACCACATTCCTCTTGCACTCAGCTGTAACATGTCCTATACCTCCACAATTGGAACATTTCCTTATATCCTTTCTACATTCAAACTGACGAAAGTCACCACACCTATAACATCTCAGAGGATTATACGTACCTCCCCCACTTGGCCTTTTATCATAATTACCGCTTTGCTTTCCCTTGTCAGCTGGTGACACATAAGGACCACTACGAAATGGTTGCTTTCCTTTCCTCTCGTTCACACTCTTACAATGAGTAGAACGAGCTTTTCTATCCTCCTCATAAATTCTACAACAATCCACCAAATCTGAAAACCTCCTAATTCTTTGATAACCAATGGCCTGCTTGATCTCAGGATGCAACCCGTTCTCAAACTTCACACATTTGGAAAACTCCGCAGTTGCTTCAGCATAATGTGGATAAAACTGAACAAGCTCCACAAACTTAGAAGTGTAATCAATAACAGACATGTAACCCTGTTTCAACTCCAAGAACTCTATTTCCTTCTTTCCTCTAACATCTTCAGGAAAATACTTCCTCAAAAACTCCCTGCTAAACAAAGCCCAAGTGACCTCTTCACCTGTAGCTTCCCACACATGACGCGCACTAACCCACCAATCATCAACCTCCTCCTGCAACATGTGAGTACCCAATCTCACCTTATGTTCCTCAGCACAGTCCATCACTCGAAAGATTCTTTCAATCTCCTTAAGCCAAATCTGAGCACCATCAGGATCATGTCTTCCTTTGAAGATAGGTGGTTTGTTCTTCCTGAACTCATCATTCCCACTAGCATTAGGTGCACCCCATACAGCCTGAGCCATAGCTTGCATAGCAGCAGCAAGAGAAGCTTCATTCCTTCCAGCCATATTCTGTTCATATCCAATAATAGTAACTATGGTTAAACAATCAGCTCGCCAGAACAGCACTGATGCACAACAAACAACTTGGTCAAAACGACCGACACAGACTGGCACGGACTGACACAAACCGGCTCTGATACCACTTAATGTAACACCCCCAATCTATACCCCGAGCTATTAAGGCGATAACAATTAATCAGAGTGTAATTAAAACATTCATGGCATAAATGGAGCGTCACATCACGATGATGAAATATAATAACCTGCTCATAAAGATATGCAACAATCAGGTAGCAACATAAACAGAGGAACTCAGTTCCTAACACCCACAATTCAGATACAGAATAAAAGCGGAAAATCTGCAACTGAAATTTCATATATATAAACATAAAAGTTTGTCTGTTTTATACAAGGTCATACATGTACATCCAAAAAGATATAAATACATGTACACACACATAGTCACACAACGATCTCCCCGACTACCCGGTGCTACATATCAGAGCCGACCGACAAAAGAATGAAGACATAATCTTCACAAAAAGACCTCCAACATCTAAGCTGCAATGCCTCATAGAGCATTTAAAACAGTAGAAGGGTGAGAAACACAATTATAATATAGTTGCATACAATTATGTAATAACACAAAAGACACAATGTAAAACATTCTCACAACAACTTACACCATAATTCAAATACAAACAATACAATTTGTATCTCATACATCCATCACAAAGGCATATCAATCATGCTTCATACATTTATCACCAACATATGTATATATCAACTCATCAATTCCATTCACAATTCTCACACATAATCAATCCATTCATGACTTATGCAAATGCAAAGAGACCGACACAACGACTCTATGCAAATGCAATGCGGTACCGTTCCATCCATCATTCTCATCATTAATTCACTCAGGAATTATTGGAATCATCGCTTGTTACTTAGTGTAACTCCCCGTCGGGCAAACGATGTTCCCCGTCGCTTTCGATCCTCTTGGTATAAGGCTCACGACGTTTATGGATTGCTTTCGGTCCTCTTTGTATAAGGCTCATGATCCGATCGCTTTCGGTCCTCTTTGTATAAGGCTCACGATCGTCTATAACGTCGCTTTCGGTCCTCTTTGTATAAGGCTCACGACCGTTATAGCAGATTCCCTTGGGAATTGTTTCGTCGCTCACACCCACTAGGGCATACGATATCACAAGAATGCATATCATGATGCTTGGCATACAATGACTCATGACAATCAAATGCATACACATATACAACCATGTGAACCATTCCAACATCCATAATCATGCATATACAATCAAACACAACACAATGCATTTACTTGCCCTTAGGCCACAAACCATTATCATAACATTTCATCACATGCATTCACATCATACAACAACACACAAGTCATACGATATATATCAAAAACATATTGCATGATAACACATCAATCGCACACAATTACCACGGTAAAAGTTGACAAAACGATACGTTTCCACATTCCCGACATAATTAAATCGGCCACTAATCCCAAAACCCTTTTATAAGAAAGTACATCTCATTAGCTTTCCAACGCATTGAATGGCGGCCAAAACGGACTTACGGTTTGAAAGTTATGAAGAAAACAAAATAGAAAAATCATCACATTCGCTCCAGCATTCGCTAGGCGAACACCAGCGAACAGTGGAAGAGAAAAACCAGTACAAAGTTCGCTAGGCGAACGTCATTAGCGAACATTCGCTGACCTTCGCTGACGGGTTTGCTAGGCGAACCCTCGAAAGCTGTTCGCTAAGACTCGCCCCAGGTTCGCTAGGCGAACCCTGGAAAACTCAGAATCCAAGCAGCGCTGTTATTCACCCCAAAACCAACATTTCATCCACCAAAACACTATCAAACCATAACATAACAACCAAAACATTCCCCAATCATAACAGCAAGTATTCTACAACATTTATACCGCATTACAACCGCGAAAACATCGATTCCGATTCATTTTCATCATTTCAACCTAAATGTAAACTATATGAAAATAATCCACACAATCCAAGAAAACATGCACATATTCATACACAATGATATGATAATCGAGTTTCACACCCTTACCCGATTAATCGTGCTTTGAAGTGTCGGTTGAAACGATTTCTTAAACTCCAAATTTTCCTTTTTTTTCCTTCTTCTCACTCCCCTTTTCTCTTCTTTTCTTTTATTTCTATTTTTCTCTCTATGTTTCTATTTTAATGAAAAACAATATCTATCCAAGCCAAAAAGACCAAAATACCCCTACACTCAATTTTCTCGCAAACGTTCCCAAAACGCGATTAAACATAATAACCAAGAATAAAATAACATAAAGACCAAAAATAATTAAATCGACTCGATTAAATAAATCTAACAAAAAAAATCGGGCCGTTACAGCTGCTCGCTGGAGAAGACGACCGGAGTCTTCTCCGGCCACTTGAACCTTCAACATGGCATAAACCCTAGCATTTCTCCAGTTTAAGTCCCAACCGTTTGATTCTTCTGATCCAACGCTTCTCATCATGCCAACGCATTAATGAGACACCGTCCCTAGTGTCATACCCCAAATTTTGACCACTAAGATTTCCCATCATTGTGCAAATCATCATCACAATATGGATGAACCATCTTGCCTCATCAGTCTCCCCAAAGATGGGTGAACACTTACTACAGTCAAAATTAGGGTTTCAAGCCCTCTCAGAGTTCTTAGACAATGGATCAATCAAGAAATGACATGATCTTCAACTTGTCTAACCTCCCAAACATCTATAAAGGATCAAGAGGACTCCCACTTTAAGGATTAAGCACAAGGCTGCTCCCTTCCAAGTGGATCAAGCCTCAAGATCGCCAGTGTCACCAAATTAGGGTTTGGTCGACCAGGGCCTCCAGATGGAAATTTTCCTCTGGGCATGAGCCAATGCTTCAAAGCATATCCTAAAATACTCCATGGAACCTCATGGGCCCAAGCATCAAGTCAATTTGACCTCAGGGGATGCATACATAAAAAATCAGGAATTAGGGTTTCTTGACCTAATTCACCCCTAAGTTGACTTTTGGGACAAATCATGAGCCAAGACCTCAAGACATGATTTGAGGGTCTCCAAAATACCATATTGATCCATTTGTAACAATGGATTGATCCAGGAAGCTTGAGCAGCAAGTCTCAATTTCATCAGTACCACAATTAGGGTTTCGCGAGAAAAGTCAACTGTAGCTTTGACTTTTGAGCAGGACATGCTCCCAAACCCAAGGACATGATTCAATACACCCTATAACACCTATGAAATCAATCCATCAAGTTTGATTTAGGTCAAGGACTTGATTTCATAGAGGATCGCACAGTTTGGAATTCATCTGACAAAAAGTCAACTGTACACAAAAGTCAACTTTGACTTTTTGAGATTTTTCACAAAAATAGTTTTTTAACCCTAAAATGATGTTAATGTATGATTTGAATCATCATTCATCAAGAAAAATAAAGAAAAGTGGGATAGCTTGTAAAAGGGGTAACCATAAAAACTTAGAAAATTTTCTAAGTTATGAACAAAGTGGCAAGGGTACCAACTTTGGAGGATCATATCTCCTAAACCACAAGGCCATTTTCCCCATCCAAAGTTATATTTGTAGCTCTCATTACCCTCTACAAAAGCTTAGAACTGACCTCCTTCCAAATTCATCATGGATTTTGAGTTATGAATTATCAAAATCACAAAAAGTGAAAATGTCACTTTTTTCTAACACTTAGTGAAATTTTCACCAAGTCAGAATCTGCTTTCACTTTTTTCCAAAGGTAGGGGGATTTTTCACTTGGATCCAAAAGGTATCAAAACCAAATATGATCAAACAGTTGTTGTATCATATGAGGGCTTTCCAAAATGGCCAAGAACATCACCAAATTCCACTTGGGCCATGAGATATGACAATGGCAATATGCCTTGCTGAAAACTGCCAAGCCTAGGCAGAATTTTGCATTTTTGCTCGATTTGGAAAAATCAGATAATTCCAAGCCTTGTCATCACTTTGGACACATCTGAGGATCAAATTTAAAGGGGACAAACAGTGAGCCAAGCCTCCAAAGTCCTTGGAACAAGAAGTAGCATGCCAAACCTAGAATTGCCTAAAAGAGGGACAAGACTCCAATTTTGGATTAGAGCATTCAATACATACACCAAGTTGGCATGGAATGACACATTTGCAATTGAATTCAGTCAAGACTTATCCAAGACCAAGGGAACCACAGCCCTGTGCCCTAACCTCTAGTCAATGGCTAGAGGAGACTTGGATTCCAAAGTGCAACCATTGGCCAAACCTCTGCTGCAGTTTCCATTTACTATTGATCCCAAAACAAACTTACTCTACCATAAATAGAGCTCATTTATGCTCAGTTTGAGTACACCAAAGCCATCAAACAGATGCTTTCCTCAAAATCCCTCTCTTTTGGCCACAATGCCTTCTTTAGCAAGGTAGCTCTGAGTTTTTGAGTTTGAGAGCATTTCCATCACAACTCATGATCCTAACACCTCCTAAACATCATATGTAGGTGATCCAACCTATGAAAAGTGACCTGTAACACCAAAATCACAAAGTCACCTCTCAAAACCTCAAAATAGGTCTTTTGTGTATTTTTCAAGCCATGTCTTGATTCAGTCACTTTCCAAACCAGATAAAACCTCAAACACACTCCAAATAACATCCTTGAACTATCCCAAATGGTTCCCCCCATCTGGAACACCATTTGAGAGAGTTGTTATTTTGGTCATTTAAACCCATTTTGCAAGAAAGGGTCAGTTTGTGTTTTTGTAGGTTCCAGCTGATTCCAACCATCCTAAAAGCTTTTAAGGGATCATTTGAGAGTGTCCAATGCATTAAACCATTTCTGGAACAAGAAGTTTGGCAGATTGCACAGAAAACTCCAAAAGCTCAAAAAGAGGTAAGCATCATGACTTGAACTTTCCAAAATATGCATTGCTTTGAAGTCCACTAATCATACACACCTCATACATGTTATATATGTTGTTTTTAAACCAATCCATCATGTAATTCACGCCTGTATCAAAGTGTAGCATAGAAAATGCAATTATAGGTCTTTTTCAAAACCATTATCAGATTTTGAGGAGGGAGTATGATCTGAAAAAAAATACCACCACCATTGGATTCCTTGTGAAATTCTAGGCCAGATGCATATAAATTTTGTCTCAAACCATGGAGAAATGAGAAAGTTATGACCTTCACGTTTCTGACCCAAAACTTGTCTTGCCTTGCCTTGGGCCAGGCCAAAAACAAGGCAAGCCTTGTATATTCGTGGTTTCACTTCAAGCAATGGATGTATCACCACCCCAATGGTAAGGCGCACGCCCTATAACCTTGAGGTCGTGGGTTCAAACCCCACCCATGCCATTTTGTGTTTTCTCACATTTTTGCTATTTTTTCCAATATTTTCATGTTTTATTAATTAATTGGAAAATTAATAACTCTTTCCATTTTAATTATTTTTTATTGGTTCTTTTTGAAAAAAATCACAAAAATGTTGAAATATTTTATTACACAAAAAAATTAAGTTTATATTATTTATTTAATATAATTAGTATTTTTGTGAATAAATTCCTTTTTAATGTTTTTTAAACATTTTAAAAGTGAATATTTACTTTGAAAATCATAACCAAGTGAGTTTTAATTCATCTTGTGATCAATCCCTCATTTCTCAAACCTTAAACAAAAATCACAAATGGTTTATTCAAACTTATTTGGTATTTTATTTGATTTTCTTTAAATATTTACTTTTAAAGAATAACAAATTAGGGTTTCTTTGATTTTCACCCTCATCAAACAATTTCAAACACTTTTGGGCCTCTAATAGAGTGTAAGACCCAATCCTTTGTAAATACAAACCTATTTTTTGGCCTCACTTATTGTATAAGTCCCGTTGTATTTCAAAAAGTTCGACGCGATCATCGTCCGTTGAAAAACAAACCCTGGGCCTCTCCTCGAGCTATAAGACCCATTCAAAATAAATGTTTTGGGCCTCTATTAGAGTGTAAGACCCAACCCCCTTTGAAAACCAAACCATTTTGGGCCCCAATGCATTGTATAAGACCCACCGCGTTTTCAAAAATCTCGGCGCGATCGCCATTTTCAAACAAATGACCCTGGGCCTCTCCTTGAGCTGTAAGCCCCAACATCTTTTCAAAATACTTTCTCCTTTAATTTTGAATATACTATTGTTTTCAATCTTTCTTTGTTGAACAACTAACCAAACAGCATGGAAGCTCTACAACCGAGTAAGTGTTTATATGCTTTCTTTATCCGCTTTCATATACATATAACTGTATTGTGGGGCTGTTTCACTGTAAGTCTTCTTTCATAAACTCATATCAACTGTGTAATACTAGTATAGATATTTAGAGTTTCCCCGGCAACTACGTGTAGCACTAAGTAAAGCCCTGTTGGTCACTTTTAAATACAAACAAAACTAGATCCCCCATAGGATTACCAGATACAATCTTCCCTCCTCTTGGGGTTAAACAATATGGAGACGTGAAAGGCAGCATTCTCGGTGAAACCTTTCTCAGACTGTCACTCTTAGAAATTGTCAAAGAAACTCTACTCCCTAGAGATGATCTTTTCTTCGTAAATGGCATCTCTTGAGTTTCTTCCAAATTCTCGGACTTTCCTAGCTTGATCTATTCTCTTTGAATAGCCTATCTTGAATTTTTCGATGTTTGAGGACCCACAGGCTTCCTAAAAGCATCCCCACCTCCTCTTGGGCATTGTACAAGGACCCTACGGCTTCTTAGAAGTATTCACAGCCTCCTCTTAGGATTCGTATAAGGATTATTCCTTCGGGAAGAGAGCCTCCTCTTGGGCTTTGTACAAATTGTCCCTCGGCTTCTTAAAAGTTTCCAACCTCCTCTTGGGCTTCGTACAAATTGTCCCGACGATCTCCTAGAGGTATAGGAACAGAAATTACTCATCTTAATAGAACAGTCTTTCAAAGAGTCTAGATCTTTCTACCGTGAACGTACTACTATTGTTTCTTTAAGCATAGTACAAAAGATAAAACTCTAGACTTGGACAGTCTAATCTCCTTGAGTCTCGAAGGCATTCTCAAGTAGGGAAAAACACCAGTAGACTCGGACAGTCTCCAATACCCTCTGGATTCCCCATTTCCTTAAAGAACAGGAAATAACCCTGATGCTCTGATCAATCCCAAAGCAACGCCTTACCTTTAATCAGTCTCTTTATAAGAATTGATTTTCTCTTTTAACCAACCTACTAGACCCGTCACTCAACTGAAACAACAATCCTTTTAGCCTCTATCTTGGGCTTCGTACGAGATACAAAAAGACTCTCTTGTTGAGTCAATAATCCTTTTAGCCTCAATCTCGGGCTTCGTACGAGATACAAAAAGACTCTCTTGTTGAGTCAATAATCCTTTTAGCCTCTATCTCGGGCTTCGTACGAGATACAAAATCACTCTCTTATTGAGTAAAAAAGACTCTCTTGTTGAGTCAATCTCTCTTTTAGCCTCCATCTCGGGCTTCGTACGAGATACAAAACACTCTCTTGTTGAGTATAAAAGACTATCTTGTTGAGTCAACCTTTAGCCTCCGTCTTGGGCTTCGTATAAGACACATCTAAAAGCACTCTCTTATTGAGTCAACTCCTTTTAGCCTCCCACTCGGGCTTCGTACGAGACACAAAAGCATCCTCTTGTTAGGTCAATAGCCTCCTCTTAGGCTTTGTATAAGAAAAACCCCGGTTGAGTCAATCAACCTTTTAGCATCAAAACCGTGCCTCATTCACAGGATACAAACATCAACAACTCCTTTCATCTAATTGCTGTAAGCGGCAAGCCTCTGGATTATTTACATCCACACCACTATCCCTCTTTCAGCATGAGAAATTCCTAAGGAAAGATAGCATTGCTCTACACTGAGTTAAAGTCTTCTCCTTCAGGTTAAAACCCCCTATAAAGGAAATTATGGCATTGCTAGGATTCACATATCCTGGTTAAAGTAATCCTCCTTTATAGTCAGTCACCCAACAGTTGTGACAAACAGACCCCCTTTAGAGATGATAAATTCTCTCTAAAGACAACACCTTTTTAGCTTCACATCTTGGGCTTCGAACAAGATACCAATAGACCCTTCAGCTTCACATCTTGGGCTTTGAACAAGATATAAACCACCTTTTTAGCTTCACGTCTTGGGCTTTGAACAAAACACCACAACACCATTTCTCCCATACAATAGGAGGAACTACGATCGCTCTGATTTCCCTGTTTCGGTAAACGGGAATACGTAGGCATAAGATTGAAAGAAAAATCTTAGCGAGCACACTAATCTAAAGCCCTAAAACCCGTACCTTCACATATCAATCGAAAAGCATCAGTCCAAGCATCCTAATAAAATTCCCCATGAACATTCCCGGTGTTTCGTTCTGAACAAAGTAAGAAGAAAGAGGCCCCATTACCATATAGCATCCGTAACCTAACAAACTGCTGTTTAAACTCAGTATGCAAGCAGGGTTAATTGGAGACATCTATTTCCCTTCTTTATTCAGCTCAATAGGATAAAAAATGAATCGACCTGTAGTAACCCCAGAGCGACAGTGCTTAAGAACCACGTCCAAAATCGCTCGCTACAGAAAAGTGGCGCCCACCGTGGGGCCTTTTCTTTCTTTCTTTCTTTGGGGATTTCACTGGGATAGGACTTTTTTTGACTTCACTAAGATCTTAGGTCAAAACCTTTAAAGTTGGGAAGGTACTACAGAATGGCGACTCCGTCGGGGAGCCATTTTTGTTAGGAACATAGGATTCATAGCTCTTTAAAGGCTAGGACTTTAGGACAAATATATATACTACTTTTCCTAATTGATATCTGTGTTTATTTTTCTGCTAATGGAAATGCGTGTGATACCGCATGTGGAAAGATTGAGTATACACCTAGGAAAAACCTCTTTTAGTAGTGCAAAAACTATTGGAAATGGTTGTCACACGATACTACCCTCTTCTGATGGTTCTTCGAAAAACATCACCTAGCACGGTTCCCGGCCCGCTGGTGTTTTCTCGACAAGAACTGATGATTTTGAGAGACAGGTACAAAAATCACTAGTATAAACCTTTGGGGGGGGGGGGGGGGGTAGAGCCTTGACTTCATGACACCGACCCTTTGACCCCATGTTTTTTCTATGTTTTTGTGTGCTGCATTCATGCATTCATCTAAAAAACATTACATAAAAGAAAAACTTCTCTTCTAGTCTCTCTTTTTCAAATTAAACTAAGACAATGATTGCAAATGTCAGAGAAAAAGATTGCGCTCATGGACTTCGGTAGAAGGAGAACTCATAAGTACACCTTCAGGGTTCCAAAGTTAGAAGATTTAAGAAGATTAGCGAGGATGATCACTAACCCTGAAGCTTTCAGAGCCAAGTACGGAGGTCTGCTACCTCTGTTAAGAGTCCATGTGCTTGAAGGAATCATGGAGGCACTCATTCAGTTTTACGATCCGGTCTATCACTGTTTCACATTCCCGGATTACCAGCTCGCACCAACGCTGGAGGAGTATTCTCACCTAACCGATCTACACATTACTGATTGAGCTCCATTTTCTGGACTGAAAGAAATTCCAAAGGATCAGACCATTGCAAGAGCAATTTATTTGGATGAGTCAGAAGTCAAGACTCACATGACCACTAAGGGTGGGCTCCCAGGTTTGACAGCCCAATTCCTGGTAAAGAAGGTTCTGTACTTTTCTAGTATAGGGAACATGATTGCTTTTGAAAGCATCTTTGTCTTACTCACCTACGGGTTATTTCTGTTTCAAAACATTAATAGCTTCGTCGATATCAACGCCATTAATGTTTTTCTCATTGGAAACCCTGTGCCAACCTTGCTCGCAGATGCGTATCATTCTGTACACTTAGGGAATTTGTACAGCGGAGGAATGATCACGTGCTGTGTGCCCCTGCTATACAAATGGTTCATCTCCCATTTACCCAAGTCTGCTGCTTTTTGGGATCATAAGAGTGCCTTGCATTGGTCGCAGAAAATCATGTCTCTTACCAACTCTAATATAGATTGGTGCAATAGGATTTATGATGGGATCAGGATCATTGACTGTTGTGGAAACTTCCCCAACGTACCCCTCATAGGAACTAAGGGAGGAATCAACTACCATCAAGTATTGGTTCGTCGTGAATTTGGATACCCGATGAGGCATGTCCCGCGTAATGCTCATCTGGAAGGTCTTTTCTTCAAGGAAGGAGAAAATGACAGGGCACTAAAGATGGAAATAGTGCATGCTTGGAAACATGTTCATAAGAAAGTACAGGAGTCTCTAGGAAAACCGGACTGTGTCTCGGTGGAGCCTTATCTCCACTGGGTACAAACTAGAGCTCTCAAGCTAAAGATGCCTTATCCTTGTCACGGAGTTCTTCCACCGAGGGATTCTGTCATGTACTTCATGACAGAAACGGAAAAACTTCAGGTTGCTCTCAATAAAGTTCAACAGGAGAGGAGGTCATGGAAGAACAAATACCACACCCTCAATGTAGAGTGTACCAAAATACAGCAACTGCTGAAAGATAAGGATACTCTGATCGAGATTTTAGAGCAACATGCTGTGGATAATCAGGATGACCAAAGGAATTTGTTCGTTTCTTTCACTTGGCAAAGGAATGACAACCCGACAACGGCCCAAGAGCCCCGGTCCAAGAAAAGGAAAGTACCAGAATCAGCACCTGAGTTCTCCTCAGAAAGGACTCAGGACCCATTAGCTTAGGTATCTGTTTCTGCACCTTGTAATTTACTGTATTTCCATTCCGCAATCCTTTGAATTCAATAAAACGGGGATTCCCTACTGTTTGATATTTGCAATCTAATTGTCGAAGTTTATTTTGATTAAACAAAAAAAAACAATTAATATAATCATTGCATTCATCATTCTCACGTCACGTATTCTTCTTACCTACGAATCTCACGTTTATGTCTCGGCTCTAGAGTCAAACTGTCTCATTCGTATAATACTCAGGCCAATCATCAGAAAAAGATGGATGATCTCGAGGAAGAGAACAGACAGTTGAGAGAAGAGATCGACGCTCTGAGAGAGGATATGAGAAAGCTTCATAACGACATGCAAGCCATGGCAGAACCTCAGCTACAAAGGACTGTGATCTCGGAGATCACCTCAACGCCCATAGTGGAGAAGTCCGATCCTAGGTACAAAATGCCGAAAGATTGTCCCTGGGGCATGCCACTTAACTATATCCCAGAAGGATATGTTCCGCCGATCACTGAGGATCAGGGAATCACAACAGAAGCCGCTGCGCCTGAAGGTTACAAACTTCGGGAAAGCGAGGATGCCAGAGGCATATTGAGGACTCCTGAAGGTTACAAAATTCGAGAAACACCAAGATTCACTGCCGTAGTAACGGTACCACCCCCAGTGGTGCACACTGTCCTGGAAGGACAGATTCCCCAGATACCTTCTGGTGGAAATGAAAGCATGTTCGATAGAATGAAGGAATTCTAGGAACAATTCCTGGAAATGCAGAAAGAACTACATGCCATTCGCGGTCAGGATTTATTTGGAAAGGACGTCGCAGATCTCTGCTTGGTCCCCAATGTGAAAGTTCCGCACAAGTTCCAAGTACCCGACTTGGAAAAGTACAAGGGTAACTCTTGCCCTCAGAGTCACTTGGTGATGTATGCTCGACGAATGTCAGCTTAGACAAAGAATTAGGATTTACTGATTCACTACTTTTAGGATAGTTTAACCGGTGCCGCACTAAAATGGTACATGGGTTTAAACCGTGCTACGATTAGCACTTTCAGAGATCTTGGTACTGCCTTCGTCCAACAATATAAATACAATCTGGACATGGCACCCGACAGAGATCAACTCAGATCAATGTCACAAAAGGACAAGGAAACCTTTAAAGAATACGCTCAGAGATGGCGTGAAATTTCCGCTCAAATTTGTCCACCTCTTGAGGAAAAAGAGATGACAAAGATCGTCTTAAAGACCTTAAGCTCATTTTATTATGACAGAATGGTTGCCAGTGCGCCCAGTGACTTCACCGAAATGGTCGGTATGGGAGTTCGTCTTGAGGAAGCCGTCCGAGAAGGACGTCTAGTTAAAGATGTAGGATCATCAAGTAGTGCAAAACGATACGGTAGTGCTCTCCCTAAGAAAAAAGAGCAGGATATTGGGAATATCTCTCCCAGAAAGCAAAGGCGACGTTATCAACCAGTAGCAGTTGTGACTCCTACTATCAATCCTGCGCCTATTTCTACGTATCAACCTCAGGTTGCGCAGAGCCAACCTAATCAGCAAAGGACTCAACAGCCTCTTCAGCAGGCTCGTCCTCCATACAATAACAACCGCACAACACGGCCACCAGGATTTGATCCTATACCCGTATCGTACGCATAACTATTTCCGTTACTACTGGCTAAGGGGCATGTCCAGACTAAGTCCCCTCTTATAGTACCGGAAAATCTGCCTTTTTGGTTTAAGGTGGATCAGACTTGCCCTTACCATCAAGAAGTTCCAGGGCATAATATAGAGAACTGTCTCAGTTTCAAATCCGACGTGCAAAAGCTTGTTAGGAGCGGGGTCTTATCTTTCAAGGATACAAATCCTAATGTTCTCACAAACCCGCTGCCTCAACACGAGAAAGCTACAATCAATTTGATAGAGGGAGGGACTAACAACGTCTATCAAATTCATGATGTACTCTTGTTAAGGACCAATCTGGTCAAGATGCATTGTAGACAGAGTAGATATGGCCATGTGCCACCTCATAACTATCACCAGTGTGATATCTGCTCTAAAAGCAATCGAGGATGTTCTGTGGTGCAATCAGCTCTACAGGAATAGATGGATCTCGAATGGATCCAAGAGCACTGAGTTTGTGGAGTTAACATGGTTTACACGAATTCTAACATCATTTAGAACCACGACATCTGTGCAATGAATGTCAACTTGGTGGCGATGCATTCCAGGCAAAGCCAGTATCATAATCTGCCGCGGCATGATTATAGTTCCTGTCTGACTTGCTCGGTAAACAAACAGGGATGCTCTTTTGTACAAGAGGCCCTGCAGCGTCAGATGGATCTTGGATGGATCCAGGACTACCATGATAGGAATCCCTATCAGATCAACATGATTCAAATATTTGATATTCTCTTGATGAATACCAGCCTGATGGAGTTACATGCTAAACAGGTCTGGCTCGGGTTCCTGGTATCACATGATTATCAGAGCTGTAAGGCAGGTTGCGAAAACGATCAAGGTTGTGCCCTTGTCCAGGAAACCCTCAAGCACTTGTTGAACCACTGGTGGCTTCCAATCTATATGGATGAAGACACCCAGTAAATTAGTATTACCAACGGGAACCCTACTCGGCATCAAAGTCGGGACGTTCGATCTGTGGAAACTGACCTAGTGAGGTTACATTGTATTGTGGCCAGGTGCCGCCACACAACTATGAACGTTGTAGAGTCTGTTCAGAAAGTAACCAAGGATGTTACCTTGTGCGAGCAGCTCTTCAGGGTCAGGTGGATCGTAGAGAGATTCGCCCATATCCGGGTTCCGGACCAATCAACTGGGCGCCGGACTACCTCGTTGATCAAATTGAGGACGTTGTCATAATCTCTGATCATCAGAGGGTTAGGGATGTTTGTACCATAATCCCTCTACTTGACGAATCGAGAGTTCCCAACCAGGAACGGATCGAAATTGCTTACGATGGTCGAAAAAATCAGAAGGCTCCCATAGTCATCTATCTACCGGGACCATTACCGTATGAATCAACTAAGGTTATCCCTTACAAATAAGGTGCAACAACAGTCGAGAATGGAAAGGAAATTCCATTACCCTCCGTCGTGAATATTGCAGACATTAGTCGAGTAACACGGAGTGGTCGAATCTTCAACCGAGGAGTTGGAGAACTTAACAAAGAAAAGGAACCTCAGACAGAAGTTCTCAATCCACCAGTCGGTCAATCCAGTAATCCCAACCTTTTGAAAAACGATGATGAGATACTGAAGCTCATCCAAAGGAGTGAATACAACATTATTGATCAACTGTTACAAACTCCTTCAAAGATCTCTGTGCTGTCACTTTTACTCAGTTCAGAAGCGCACAGGGAGGCTCTACAGAAAGTCTTGGAGCAAGCCTTTGTAGAACAGGATGTAACAATCAGACAGTTCGATAGCATTGTCTCTAACATCACTTCCTGCAATAACTTGGGATTTAGTGATGAGGAATTACCCGAAGAGGGTCGCCGTCATAACATGGCGCTCAATATCACGGTCAGCTGCCAGGACGATGCTTTAGCTAGCGTACTGGTAGACACAGGGTCAGCCTTGAATGTTATGCCGAAGTCCACTTTGATGCAATTATCCTTCAAAGGACCCCTGATGAGAACCAGTGAGGTCGTCATCAAAGCATTTGACGGGTCCAGAAAAACGGTTATCGGCGAAGTCGACCTTCCCATTACTATTGGTCCTCACACTTTCCAAGTCGCTTTCCAGGTCATGGACATCCGGACAACGTACAATTGTTTATTAGGAAGACCTTGGATACATCAGGCTAGGGCGGTCACATCGACCCTCCACCAAAAGTTAAAGTTCGTCCAGAACAACTAGCTTGTCACGGTCTGTGGAGAACAAGCCTTGCTCGTGAGTAACTTATCATCATCTACTGGTGTAGAACCCGAGGAGGTTATTGGAACTCAGTTCCAAGCACTGTCGGTGAGCAAGGACAATCAATCCGAAGAGGGAACTTCCATTTCCTCATACAAAGATGCTATCAAAGCGGTCGAGAGTACCAATACAATAGGATGGGGACAGCTAGTCATTCCTACTGACAATAAAACAAAGAAGGGTCTTGGTTTTTCTGCAACCTGTACCCAAACAGCTACTACCAGTAATGAAAGTCTTCATCCCATTCAAGACTTCTTCCACAGTAGAGGTTTCCTTCACCCAGTGCCTCAAGAAGTGCATACCATCAATAAAGATGATTCCTCGGATATGGAGGAAGAATGGGAGTCCTATCTTAACAAGGACGCTTATACGTCTCAGGAAAAGGTGCCTATGCCCTTTTTCTATCCCGAACAGAGTCTGAGATTTATACCCAGGTCAGACGTCGAAATGATATACGGAGATTGTGATCTGGAAGGATGCCGTGCTCCACCAAACTCATTAGAGGAGGACACTCTGATGAAGGACAACTTTGACCACAACTATTATGGCCCGATGGATGGCCTGCCAATGTGGCAGCCGTATCCAGGAGACTTGGAGCAAGAAAGTCAGCCGAACAATGAAAATCAGCTTAGCATCATTGAACAGAATACCTACGTCCCCACCATGTCATGGGATCAACAATCAAGTCATTCAGAAAATGTCCAGTACGACGATGAATTTGCAATGTTTGCATGACTTGAATTCATCAACTATGCTTTTCCAGAGGTCAACGTCATCGAGAAGGATGACTCATCCAGTTCCAAAGAAGTGTGGGACACCCTGGGACAACCAAGTGGGAAATACGAATATATGGTCAAGTACACTACTCCCGAAAGCTCTCGTATCAGGCTCGAAGACATCCAACCAACTGGATGGGGAGATCTACCTGAGAGCACAAATGTTATGCAAAATGCAACAGAAGAATCCTCCTACGACAACTCTGCCTGGGAGACAGATTCCAATGATCTTGCTCCACCAGAAATCAGCGTCATTTATGAAGACAAATCAAGGAAGGTGCCAGACTTTGTGATTCACCGAGGATTTCGCCGCCAATGGGTTGCTGTCGATGTTCCGAAGATTGTTCATAAGTCAAAGTAATTTTCGTCTTTAACCTTTCACCCTGCCCAGGTGAAACGGATGTTTTGATAGGGCTCACTTTCTGTAAATTTCCCTTTTTGCTTCGCCCAAAGCGACAGAGCTTTGTTTTATAGGGTTGTAGTTTTAAGAATCGACTTGATCATAAATAAAATAACGTCGTTCTGTAATTTCCTCATTCTGTTGTTGTTTTCTCTTTTTGCTTTTCTCAGAAAATGGTAATCCTAAAGAACAAATCAATAATAAAAAACAAGCAGTTTTCCAAAGAAATACACTGCACACACTCTTGCATTTCCTCTATCTCTTCTAAACACAAATCATACCGTCATGCAGATTGCTTGTTTTAAACCCCGTTGAAACATATGATCCGATGCCTTCTCCCAACTTTGAGTTCCCGGTATTTGGGGCTGAAGAAGAAAATGACGACGAAATTCCAGAAGAGATCTCCCGATTACTCAGACAGGAGGAAAGGTCCATTGAACCTCATAAAGAGCCGTTGGAAACGATACACTTAGGTTCGGAAAAAGAGAGAAAAGAAATCAGGATTGGGGCACTGCTCAGTCTAACTGCCAGAGAGAGTTTGGTAAAGCTTCTCAAAGAATTCCCCGATGTATTCGCTTGGTCCTATCACGATATGCCAGGGTTGGATACCAGCATCGTGGAACATCATTTACCGTTGAGATCGGAATGTCCGCTAGTAAAACCGAGGTTGAGACGACCTCACCCAGACATGGCCATCAAAATCAAAGAGGAGGTACAGAAACAGATTGACGCGGGTTTCCTCGCCCCATCAGAATATCCTCAATGGTTAGCCAACATCATAGCCGTTCCCAAAAAGGACGGAAAAGTCAGAATGTGTGTGGATTACAGAGATCTAAACAAGGCTAGTCCAAAGGACGACTTTCCTTTACCACACATCGACATGCTGGTAGACAGTACAACAAAGTTCAAAGTTTTCTCCTTCATGGATGGATTCTCGGGCTATAATCAAATCAAAATGGCGCCGAAAGACATGGAGAAAACTTCGTTCATTACCCCATGGGGTACCTTTTGTTACAAGGTGATGTCGTTCGGTTTGAAGAACGCCAGGGCGACCTATCAAAGGGCCATAACTACTCTTTTTCATGACATGATACACAAAGAAATCGAGGTATATGTCGATGATATGATTGAAAAATATAAGATAGAACAGGAGCATGTGACCCATCTGTAAAAGCTATTCGAGCGGTTGAGAAAGTACAAACTCCGCTTGAATCCCAATAAGTGCACCTTCGGTGTCCGTTTGGGAAAACTTTTAGGGTTCATCGTCAGCCAGAAAGGAATTGAGGTTGATCCTTACAAGGTCAAGCCCATTCAAGAAATGCCTTCTCCAAAGACTGAAAAACAAGTCAGAGGATTCCTGGGACGTCTGAATTACATCTCCCGATTTATATTCCTCATGACCGCGACATGCGCGACAATCTTCAAATTACTAAAAAAGAATTAGGACTGCGTTTGGACAGATGACTGCCAAACCACCTTCGACAGTATCAAGGAATACCTGTCAAACCCACCGATTCTATCACCTCCAGTGGAAGGAAGACCACTGGTCATATACCTCACAGTCCTCGAGGACTCAATGGGATGTGTACTTGGCCAACAAGACGAAGCCACAAGGAAGGAGTATGCCATCTACTATTTGAGCAAGAAATTCACCGACTTCGAGACTCGGTACACTATGCTTGAGAAAACTTGCTGCGCTCTGGCTTGGGCAGCCAAGCGTCTTCGCCAGTACATGATTCGTCACACTACTTAGTTAATTTCCGAAATGGATCCAATCAAGTATGTATTTGAAAAACCTGCTCTCACGGGAAGGATTGCCCGTTGGCAGATGTTGTTATCAGAATACGACATTGAGTAACACGCGCAGAAAGCCGTTAAGGGAAGTATTTTAGCCGATCATTTGGCTCATCAACCGATTAACGATCAGGAATCAATCGGGTTTGACTTCCCAGACAAAGATGTCATGTATTTAAAAATGAAAGACTGCGATGAACCGCTACCCAGTGAAGGGCCAGAACCAGGTTCTCAATGGGGACTAATCTTTGACGGGGCTGTCAATCATTACGGAAATGGAATTAGAGCAATCATCATAACACCTCAGGGTACCCACATTCCTTTCACTGCTCGACTTATGTTCAAATGTACGAACAACGAGGCCGAATACGAAGCTTGTATTATGGGTCTCGAGGAAGCGATTGATTTGAGGATCAAAAACTTGGACGTATATGGCGACTCAGCCCTGCTTATCAATCAGATTAAAGGAGATTAGAACACATACCAATCATGAATGATTCCTTACAAAGACTACGCGAGAAGGTTGCTACCCTTCTTCAACAGAATTGAGTTTCATCACATCCCTCGTGAGGAGAATCACATGGCTGATGCATTAGCCATAATCTCTTCCATGATTAGTGTAGGTCAATGGAATGACATACCTAAGATCGGCATAATGCGCCTTGAACGCACGCTTACATCTTCACGATTGAAGCAGTCATAGACGACAAACCTTGGTATCACGATATCAAATGCTTCCTTCAGAAACAAGAGTACCCACCTAGGGCACTAAGGAAGGACAGGAAAACCCTCAGAAGGCTGGCAGGCAGTTTCTTCCTGAGCGGTGATACTCTCTATAAGAGAAATTTTGACATGGTCTTGCTCCGATGCGTAGACAGACCAGAAGCAGACATGCTGATGAAATAAATTCACGAAGGATCCTTTGGCACTCATGCCAACAGACACACAATGGCGAGAAAAATTCTAAGAGCAGGGTACTATTGGTTGACCATGGAATCCGACTGCTACAAGTACATGAGGAAGTGTCACAAGTGTCAGATATACTCCGACAAAATCCATGTACCGCCAACGCATCTCAAAGTTCTCTCTTCCCCCTGGCCTTTTTCCATATGGGGAATCGACATGATTGGCTTGATTGAGCCTAAGGCTTCAAACGGACATTGGTTCATCCTGGTAGCCATTGATTACTTCACCAAGTGGGTCGAAGCAGCGTCGTACACTAATGTAACCCAACAAGTGGTGGTCCGATTTATCAAAAACAATATCATCTGCTGTTATGGTGTTCCGAGCCAGATCATTACTGATAATGGATCTAACTTGAACAATAAGATGATGAAAGAGTTGTGCGCAGAGTTCAAGATCGAACACCATAACTCATCTCCCTACCGACCAAAGATGAACGGAGCGGTAGAAGCGGCTAACAAGAACATCAAGAAGATCGTTCAGAAAATGGTCGTAACCTACAAAGACTGGCACAAGATGCTGTCCTTTGCTCTTCACGGTTATCGCACATCTGTCCGCACTTCAACAGGGGCAACCCCTTTGTCTCTAGTATATGGCATGGAAGCAGTGCTCTCCATCGAAGTAGAGATCCCATCAATTTGGGTATTGATGGAAGCTAAGCTTACAGAAGCTGAATGGTGTCAAAATCGACATGATGAACTGAATCTGATCGAAGAAAAGCGAATCACGGCTCTATGCCATGGTCAATTGTATCAACAAAGAATGAAGATGGCGTTTGACAAAAAGGTTCGACCTCGCATCTTCAGGAAAGGAGACCTTGTGCTCAAAAAGATACAATTTTTTCTCACTGATTCTTGGGGTAAATGGACTCCGAATTATGACGGCCCCTATGTGGTCAAGAAAGCTTTCTCAGGCGGTGCCGTGAGACTTGCAACCATGGACGGAGAGGAATTTTCCTACCCCACAAATGTTGATGTAGTCAAGAAATACTTCGCCTAAACTAAAAAAAAACGTCTCGGTGGATTGAAAACCCGAAAGGGCGGTCCAGGAAAAAATTAGAGACAAAGTCAAAAAATCATCCCAGTGGATTGGAAATCTCAAAGTCCAATCCAGGCAAAAGTTAGGGATAATGGCAAGTAACTATGTCTGATCAGTTCAACTCCTCAGCAGTCATGCCATCCATCAGAAACGCCAGTCACGATCATCTTCGACAGAAGCTCAGGATGCCCCGAATTCAAAGTTGGTAGAAGGATAGTGGTCGTTATGTTTCAACATAGCCCTTTTCCCTGTAAATTACCATTTGCTAAACCTTGTAAATACTCTATGGAATCACGCGTTTGGCTGATCTCCATCCTATCAATAAAAGTTGAGCCCTTGTACTTTTATTTGCAATTCATATTTGTTTTAGCTTTACAGAATGATGTTTTTAACATGATCAACGATTCTTGAAACGAAACAAAAATGAATTTACTTGTTAAAATTGTTCTGCTTTTAAAAATAAAGATGGCAATTTCTTTTGACGGTTGAACCTCGAAAGAACATCGATCGCTTCTCCAAAGGTGTTCGAGCCTCAAAGTGCAGAATCAAAGTACTCCTTCTAAACTAGTATGCCTGAATGAAGGATCAACTATGTCAGATGCGAATGCTCAATCTGACCTCTTCGGCCGAGTTCTCATCTCCTAAGCCCGACCAGCGTCGCTCCCAACAGGGACCGTTTCTCCTAAGCAAGGCAGAATTGCTATCTTGAACCAGCGATATTTCTACATGCGCCACTGTGGCCAAGTATCCAGTCGTGTTCATCCGTTAGTTTGTATGTCGCGTCAGTTTTGTCAGCATATACTTACATACATCATGCATTATTGATTTGCATTCACATTCATATTGCATCACTATCACTCTAGTCGGTCTTGTTCCCTAGTGATAAGAGTCCTCTCAATCGAGTTGTCAAGTTCTTTCCTCGTCAGGAAAGGTTGCGTCTAAACAATCTCTCTCCTCCAGTTTATTTCTGGATCAGAATTGGCCCTTGACCACTTTGATAACTTGAACCTCTAAAAGACCAGAGAACCTTCAACCGATGTCACTCTTCGCCATTGAAGATGATATTTTCGCTTTCCCGGATTAAGGAAAATCCCTAGAGGAAGCCTCTTAAGCAGAGATTCGGCAATACAGCAGTTTTTCTCCGAAAAAAAACCGCTGATGAAAAGGTCATCAGCACCTCAAAATTGGATCAAATTATATGGCATTTCTCCGGGAAGATCCCGAGAAAAGTATGATGTAATATCCCCAAGCGTGAAAGCAGTCTCTCAAGAGACTCGTTTTCCCCAGTAGAGTCGGCAAATGGCGTCTCCAAACAGAGAAGTTTGTACACCTCTACAACTCAGGCGAATGGGTTCCCCAGCGAGTCTGACATCAAAATTTTTCTATCAAATGGCATCTCCCTAGGAAAATTCGGCAAGAAGTTTGAGGAAAACCGCTACGAATAACGTCCCTTGTCAAGAAAGTTTATTGACAAAAGAAACTGAGACCAGGTCCTTGGTAGGAAACCAGGATCGAGGGGAAGTTTATTTCAGAAACTTAGACCAGTTCCTTGGTAGTAAACCAGGATCGAGGGGAAGTTTACTTCAGAAACTTAGACCAGTTCCTTGGTAGGAAACCAGGATCGAGGGGAAGTTTACATCAGAAACTAAGACCAGTTCCTTGGTAGGAAACCAGGATCGAGGGGAAGTTTACATTAGAAAATAAGACCAATTCCTTGGTAGGAAACCAGGATCGAGGGGAAGTTTACTTCAGAAACTTAGACCAGTTCCTTGGTAGGAAACCAGTATCGAGGTGAAGTTTACATCAGAAACTAAGACCAGTTCCTTGGTAGGAAACCATGATCGAGGGGAAGTTTTTACCTTTTCTAAGCATCATTTCTTAACAAAAAAGGATGAATGTGTAAGCTACCATTCATAATCACCATCAAAATTTCGGGTATTTCGATATTTAATCCTCTTGCACCGTGAATGCCCGAATACCTTCGCCATTCACACCTTCGGGTCCAAGAAGATTAAATAGGGGCATCTGTCATACCCCAAATTTTGACCACTAAAATTTCCCATCATTGTGCAAATCATCATCACAATATGGATGAATCATCTTGCCCCATCAGTCTCCCCAAAGATGGGTGAACACTTACTACAGTCAAAATTAGGGTTTTAAGCCCTCTCAGAGTTCTTAGAAAAAGGATCAATCAAGAAATGACATGATCTTCAACTTGTCTAACCTCCCAAACATCTATAATGGATCAAGAGGACTCCCACTTTAAGGATTAAGCACAAGGCTGCTCCCTTCCAGGTGGATCAAGCCTCAAGATCGCTAGTGTCACCAAATTAGGGTGTGGTCGACCAGGGCCTCCAGATGGAAATTTTCCTCTGGGCATGAGCCAATGCTTCAAAGCATATCCTAAAATACTCCATGGAACCTCATGGGCCCAAGCATCAAGTCAATTTGACCTCAGGGGATGCATACATCAAAAATCAGGAATTAGGGTTTATTGACCTAATTCACCCCTAAGTTGACTTTTGGGACAAATCATGAGCCAAGACCTCAAGACATGATTTGAGGGTCTCCAAAATACCATATTGATCCATTTGTAACAATGGATTGATCCAGGAAGCTTGAGCAACAAGTCTCAATTTCATCAGTACCACAATTAGGGTTTCGCGAGAAAAGTCAACTGTAGCTTTGACTTTTGAGCAGGACATGCTCCCAAACCCTAGGACATGATTAAATACACCTTATAACACCTATGAAATCAATCCATCAAGTTTGATTTACGTCAAGGACTTGATTTCATAGAGGATCGCACAATTTGGAATTCATCTGACAAAAAGTCAACTGTGCACAAAAGTCAACTTTGACTTTTTGAGATTTTTCACAAAAATGGTTTTTAACCGTAAAATGATGTTAATGTGTGATTTGAATCATCATTCATCAAGAAAAATCAAGAAAAGTGGGATAGCTTGTAAAAGGGGTAACCATAAAAACTTAGAAAATTTTCTAAGTTATGAACAAAGTGGCAAGGGTACCAACTTTGGAGGATCATAACTCCTAAACCACAAGGCCATTTTTCCCCATCCAAAGCTAGATTTGTAGCTCTCATTACCCTCTACAAAAGCTTAGAACTGACCTCCTTCCAAATTCATATTGGATTTTGAGTTATGGAATAATCAAAATCACAAAAAGTGAAAATGTCACTTTTTTCCAACACTTAGTGAAATTTTCACTAAGTCAGAATCTGCCTTCACTTTTTTCCAAATGTAGGGGGGTTTTTCACTTGGATCCAAAAGGTATCAAAACCAAATATGATCAAACAGTTGTTGTATCATGAGATATGAGATATGACAATGGAAATATGTCTTGCTGAAAACTGCCAAGGCTAGGCAGAATTTTGCATTTTTGCTCGATTTGGCAAAATCAGATAATTCCAAGCCTTGTCATCACTTTGGACACATCTGAGGATCAAATTTAAAGGGGACAAACACTGAGCCAAGCCTCCAAAGTCCTTGGAACAAGAAGTAGCATGCCAAACCTAGAATTGCCTAAAAGAGGGACAAGACTCCAATTTTGGATTGGAGCATTCAATACATACACCAAGGTGGCATGGACTGACACATTTGCAACTAAATTCAGTCAAGACTTATCCAAGACCAAGGGAACCATAGCCTTGTGCCCTAACCTCTAGTCAATGGCTAGAGGAGACTTGGATTCCAAAGTGCAAGCATTGGCCAAACCTCTGTTGCAGTTGCCATTCACTATTGATCCCAAAACAAACTTGCTCTACTATAAATGGAGCTCATTTGTGCTCAGTTTGAGTACACCAAAGCCATCAAACAGATGTTTTCCTCAAAAACCCTCTCTTTAGGCCAAAATGCCTTCTTTGGCAAGGTAACTCTGAGTTTTGAGTTAGAGAGCATTTCCATCACAACTCATGATCCTAACATCTCATAAACATCATATGTAGGTGATCCAAACTATCTAAAGTAACCTGTAACACCAAAATCACAAAGTCACCTCTCAAAACCTCAAAATAAGCCTTTTGTGCATTTTTCAAGCCATGTCTTGATTCAGTCACTTTCCAAACCAGATAAAACCTCAAACACACTTCAAATAACATCCTTGAACTGTCCCAAATGGTTCCCCCCATCTGGAACACCATTTGAGAGAGTTGATATTTTGGTCATTTTAACCCCTTTTGCAAGAAAGGGCCAGTTTTTGTTTTTGTAGGTTCCAGCTGATTCCAACCATCCTAAAAGCTTATAAGGTATCATTTGAGAGTTTCCAAAGCATCAAACCATTTCTGGAACAAGAAGTTTGGCAGATTGCACAGAAAACTCCAAAAGCTCAAAAAGAGGTAAGCATCATGACTTGGACTTTCCAAAATATGCATTGCTTTGAAGTCCACTGATCATACACACCTCATACATGTTATATATGTTGTGTTTGAACCAATTCATCATGTAATTCATGCCTGTATCAAAGTGTAGCATAGAAAATGCAATTATAGGCCTTTTTCAAAACCACTATCGAATTTTGAGGAGGGAGTATGATCTGAAAAAAATACCACCACCATTGGATTCCCTGTGAAATTCTAGGGCAGATGCATATAAATTTTATCTCAAACCATGGAGAAATGAGAAAGTTATGACCTTCACGTTTCTGACCCAAAACTTGCCTTGCCTTGCCTTGGGCCAGGCCAAAAACAGGGCCAGGCCAAAAACAAGGCAAGCCTTGTATATTTGTGGTTTCACTTCAAGCAATGGATGTATCACCACCCCAGTGGTAAGGCGCGCATCCTATAACCTTGAGGTCATGGGTTCAAACCCCACCCATGCCATTTTGTGTTTTCTCACATTTTTGCTATTTTTTCCAATATTTTCATGTTTTATTAATTAATTGGAAAATTAATAACTCTTTCAATTTTAATTATTTTTTATTGGTTCTTTTTGCAAAAAATCACAAAAATGTTGAAATATTTTATTCCACAAAAAATTAAGTTTATATTATTTATTTAATATAATTAGTATTTTGTGAATAAATTCCTTTTTAATGTTTTTTAAACATTTTAAAAGTGAATATTTACTTTGAAAATCAAAACCAAGTGAGTTTTAATTCATCTTGTGATTAATCCCTCATTTCTCAAACCTTAAACAAAAATCACAAATGGTTTATTCAAACTTATTTGGTATTTTATTTGATTTTCTTTAAATATTTACTTTTAAAGAATAACAAATTAGGGTTTCTTTGATTTTCACCCTCATCAAACAATTTCAAACACTTTTGGGCCACTAATAGAGAGTAAGACCCAATCCTTTGTAAATAGAAACCTATTTTTGGGCCTCACTTATTGTAAAAGTCCCATTGTGTTTCAAAAAGTTCGACGCGATCATCGTCCGTTGAAAAACAAACCCTGGGCCTCTCCTCGAGCTATAAGACCCATTCAAAATAAATCTTTTGGGCCTCTATTAGAGTGTAATACCCAACCCCCTTTGAAAACCAAACCATTTTGGGCCTCAATGCATTGTATAAGACCCACCACGTTTTCAAAAATCTCGGCGCGATCGCCATTTTCAAACAAATGACCCTGGGCCTCTCCTTGAGCTGTAAGCCCAAACATCTTTTCAAAATACTTTCTCCTTTAATTTTGAATATACTGTTGTTTTCAATCTTTCTTTGTTGAACAACTAACCAAACAGCATGGAAGCTCTACAACCGAGTAAGTGTTTATATGCTTTCTTTATCCGCTTTCATATACATATAACTGTATTGTGGGGCTGTTTCACTGTAAGTCTTCTTTCATAAACTCATATCAACTGTGTAATACTAGTATAGATATTTAGAGTTTCCCCGACAACTACGTGTAGCACTAAGTAAAGCCCTGTTGGTCACTCTTAAATACAAACAAAACTAGATCCCCCATAGGATTACTAGATACAATCTTCCCTCCTCTTGGGGTTAAACAATATGGAGACATGAAAGGCTGCATTCTCGGTGAACCCTTTCTCAGACTGTCACTCTTAGAAATTGTCAAAGAAACTCTACTCCCCAGAGATGATCTTTTCTCCGTGAATGGCATCTCTTGAGTTTCTTCCAAATTCTCGGAGTTTCCTGGCTTGATCTATTCTCTGTGAATAGCCTGTCTTGAATTTCTCGGGGTTTAGGGACCCACAGCCTTCCTAAAAGCATCCCCGCCTCCTCTTGGGCGTTATACAAGGACCCTACGACTTCTTAGAAGTATTCGCAACCTCCTCTTAGGCTTTGTATAAGGATTCTTCCTTCGGGAAGAGAGCCTCCTCTTGGGCTTCGTACAAATTGTCCCTCGGCTTCTTGAAAGTTTCCAGCCTCCTCTTGGGCTTCGTACAAATTGTCCCGACGACCTCCTAGAGGTATAGGAACAGAAATTAGTCATCTTAATAGAACAGTCTTTCAAAGAGTCTAGATCTTTCTACCATGAACATACTACTACTGTTTCTTTAAGCATAGTACAAAAGATAAAACTCTAGACTTGGACAGTCTAATCTCCTTGAGTCTCGAAGGCATTCTCAAGTAGGGAAAAACACCAGTAGACTCGGATAGTCTCCAATACCCTCTAGATTCCCCATTTCCTTAAAGAACAGGAAATAACCCTGATCCTCTGATCAATCCCAAAGCATAGCCTTACCTTTAATCAGTCTCTTTATAAGAACTGATTTTCTCTTTTAACTAACGTACTGGACCCGTCACTCAACTGAAACAGCAATCCTTTTTGCCTCTATCTCGGGCTTCGTACGAGATACAAAAAGACTATCTTGTTGAGTCAATAATCCGTTTAGCCTCTATCTCGGGCTTCGTACGAGATACAAAAATACTCTCTTGTTGAGTCAATAATCCTTTTAGCCTCTATCTCGGGCTTCGTACGAGATACAAAATCACTCTCTTATTGAGTATAAAAGACTCTCTTGTTGAGTTAATCTCTCTTTTAGCCTCCATCTCGGGCTTCGTACGAGATACAAAACACTCTCTTGTTGAGTATAAAAGACTCTCTTGTTGAGTCAACCTTTAGCCTCCGTCTTAGGCTTCGTACAAGACACTTCTAAAAGCACTGTCTTGTTGAGTCAACTCCTTTTAGCCTCCCTCTCGGGCTTCGTACGAGACACAAAAGCATCCTCTTATTAGGTCAATAGCCTCCTCTTAGGCTTTGTATAAGAAAAACCCCGGTTGAGTCAATCAACCTTTTAGCATCAAAACTGTGCCTCATTCACAGGAAGTAAACATCAACAACTCCTTTCATCTAATTGCTGTAAGCGGTAAGCCTCTGGATTATTTACATCCACGCCACTGTCCCTCTTTTAGCATGAGAAATTCCTAAGGAAATAAAGCATTGCTCTACACTGAGTTAAAGTCTTCTCCCTCAGGTTAAAACCCCCTATAAAGGAAATTATGGCATTGCTAGGATTCACATATCCCGGTTAAAGTAATCCTCCTTTATAGTCAGTCACCCAACAGTTGTGACAAACAGACCCCCTTTAGAGATGACAAATTCTCTCTAAAGACAACACCTTTTTAGCTTCACATCTTGGGCTTCGAACAAGATACTAATAGACCCTTCAGCTTCACATCTTGGGTTTTGAACAAGACATAAACCACCTTTTCAGCTTCACGTCTTGGGCTTTGAACAAGACACCAAAACACCATTTCCTCCCATAGAATAGGAGGAACTACGATCGCTCTGATTTCCCTGTTTCGGTAAACGGGAATACGTAGGCATAAGATTGAAAGAAAAATCTTAGCGAGCACACTAATCCAAAGCCCCAAATCCCGTACCTTCACATATCAATTGAAAAGCATCAGTCCTAGCATCCTAACAAAATTCCCCATGAACATTCCCGGTGTTTCGTTCTAAACAAAGTAAGAAGAAAGAGGCCCCATTACCATATAGCATCCGTAACCTAACAGACGCTGTTTAAACTCAGTATGCAAGCAGGGTTAATTGGAGACATCTATTTCCCTTCCTTAGTCAACTCAATAGGATAAAAAATTAATCGACCTGTAGTAACCCCAGAGCGACAGTGCTTAAGAACCACGTCCGAAATCGCTCGCTACACCTAGCACGTGCTCTCTTTTCTGATTATTTTTGAAAGATGTGTTTCCATGTGTGTGCATCATCATTGCCTACCATATGCTTGCGTTGTGATCCATTTGATTGTGTTACTTTCTTGATCATCTTGATCTGACCTGATCCAAGGGCTCTCATTGAGTCAATTTCTTTGACTGGGCCACATGTTGTGCACCTCTCTGACCCACGCGCTTTGGGCCTTGTGAATTCTGATATGTGCACCCCCTCCTTTTTGAGCCCAATGCATTTTAACTGGATAGTTGCTCTCGTTACACCCCCTGGCCGATTTCTTTCTTTTTTAATTTTCCTTTTCATATATGTTTAATATTTGATTTTTAAAAATACCTCCAAGCATGATAAAATCCTAAATAAATTCATGAAGCATCATAATGCATTTAAATAATTTTTGCATATTTTTATTTTTGATTTTGGATTATTTTACTATTTTTCCATGAATTTCAATTTAGTTTCTTTTGTGTGAACATCCCTTCATGATACATGTTTCATTTTTGATTTGTTTAACATAGTTTTGTACTGAATCTTCACATGATAATTGATACATGACTCTATGATATATTGATGCATCTCATACCATTTTTCATAGATTGTTTAGGTCATTTTTCATTGACTTTTGAATGATGTCTTTGAGCCATTTGTTTGTGTGACTTGTATGAACTTGTGAAGCATGTTTATGCATGATCCCTAATGAATTTTGATCCATCCTTTTGATACATGTTTGAAAACTATTTGTACTTCAAGTGACTTGCATATTCCAATTTTCTCATCCTTCTAACATGACTTTATGGATTGCATAAATGCACCTTTGCATGTGTGTTAGTTAGAGGAATTATGTTAGGGTTATTGTATGCTTTGAACATGCCTCCTTGTGATGATTGTTGAGATGTTTTGACACCATTTGCTAGGTACATTATAGGTTATCCATCTTGCATTATAGGTCATTCATAGTTCCTCTTTACATGAGTTGTGTGCACTTGTTTAAACTTGAAATGTTTTGAGAACTTGTGCTTATCTTCTTACATGTCTTTGATGACTTGCCTTCATCCATGCTTGTGTGATCTTGAATGTCCATTTAAACTCGATTCTTGTTCTTTTTGTGATCATTCTCAATCATATAACATGAATTCTAACATCATCTTGCATGTCTCTTAGTCTCATGAACACATAAGAACTTGTTTGAACTTGTTTGCACATACTTGCTTCTACTTTTGAACATGTGTTAACATGAGACTTGTATGAACTTTGCATGTCCATTATGGCATCTTAAATGTAATCTTAAATGTCATATGCTACTGACTTGCATTCATTTACATGTATGTTCATCTTGCATCTTCTTTTCTTACTTGCATTACAA
The DNA here is from genome assembly GCA_022829125.1 of Lathyrus tuberosus. Classification (NCBI taxonomy): domain Eukaryota; kingdom Viridiplantae; phylum Streptophyta; class Magnoliopsida; order Fabales; family Fabaceae; genus Lathyrus; species Lathyrus tuberosus. Next base: position 1,860,763 of record JALAZF010000280.1, read on the forward strand.
GTATGCTTCATGTACGAACTTGAATGATATTTGGTTTCCACTTCTTCTTGCTTAATCAATGCTTGCATTTATGATTTACATTCTATCTTAATGACATCTCAATGTATTAATAAATGTCATTCACTTCTGACTTTGATGTTTACATATGCATTTATTCATGTTTATGATTCATATGTGAAATTCTGGTACCAGATATGTGATGTTACGTGTGATGTCACAACAACACACTCTGCAATGGACAATGTAAAACAACAGAAAAGACACAAAGAATTGTTCACCCAGTTCAGTTAAACAACTTACTCTAGGGGCTACCAAGCCAGGGATGAATTTCACTATTAGTAGTATCAAATTACAGACTCAACAACCCAGTTGATATCTCCTAAACTTAATCACTACTTTATGAACCTTCTACCTAAGAGACCACTTAGGTATGAGAACACTACTCAATCCCTAAATCAATTCAGTGATATAATTCAAAGATCACACACTTTGAATAACACAACTTGATTATGCTTCACAGCTTTGATCAAGAACAACTCAAAACAACAACACCAATTCACACTAGAATGGTTTACAACACATACACGAAGACACAAACGACTCTCAGTCCTTAGCTCTCTTTCTTTGTTACTTTCTTCAAAGGATTGATGCGATTTATATAGCTATTTGATCTGGTCTTGGACCTCCTACAATATCTGACTTGATTTGTTATTTAAAACTGAATCTTCAACATATTTTCTCTCTCAAAATCTTCTTAAATCTTCAGCCTTTAAACACTCCTACAAATCTGCATCAAATCTGTTTGCAACAGAAAATATCTCCTCCAAGATATTCATATCCAATAACTCTAACAGCTCTCCCAAAATTCCAGCTAATACGCTTAACCCTAAAAACATCTCAGACCTGATGTTTTAATGAACTGCATATCTGATGTCATGACATCGCATGTGACATCAGACTTCAAAACTTCAACAACTTAAACACCTAACATTATCCAATGTTAAGACTCAATGTTAAGACATCACCCATGTGACATCAACATTGCACAACTTTGTTTTACCAAAATTCTAGCCAATTCAAGAGCTAACAATCTCCCCCTTTGGCTAATTTTGGCTAAAACAATCTCTGCAACATCAGAGACTACAACAGCGGATTTTTAAAAACAATTTTAAAAACAAACTCCCCCTCAAAACCAGAACTAGCATAACCAGTTGCACACTCCCCCTCAACATCTGCACCACACCAGAACTTAGATAGGAAACACTCTACACACCTAGGCTAACTACACTCTACACACCTAGGCTAACTCTCCCCCTTTTTAGCCATAATTGGACAATCACCAAACATAATGACCTGACATAAAGACATGGTCAAACACCATGCTTCCCAAAAAAACAAGTTCCAACACATTGACTGTTCAGTCAATACAAACTATGCTCCTTGTTTGTATTATAAAATCAAGCCTTTCTTCCTTCTAGCAGCACCACACAACAACCAAGAATGAGCCAGTCAAACACCAAAGATGCAGCAAAGAACCTTAAGCAGAAGGACAAGACTTCAGATCCACCTAAGAAGAGGAGAAAAACAATGACTATAGCTGAAACTACTTCAGGAACCACAAAGACAGACAGAACCTCAAAAACAACCATGAAACCCAGCAAGAAGCTTCCTGTGCAACAACAAGCTTCTGATGATGATTGGGATGAAGACTGGAAAGCTTTTCTGGATGCAGGGGGTTGGTATAATCTGTAACTATTGATGTACTTCAAACCTGTATGCCTTCAGCAGTTGAATAAAATCAATTTCTAATAAAGAATATAACTACTTAATACACTCTCTAGCACATTTAATCTTCATAAATGCAAATTCCTAATTTACTTCTCAAACTTTCAAATTGGTTTGCATCTAAGGCTTTAGTAAAAATGTCAGCTAATTATTTATCTGTAGCAACATGTTCCAAAGAAACTACTTTGTCTTCAACCAAATCTCTTATAAAATGATGCTTTATATCAATATGCTTAGTTCTGCTATGTTGAATAGGATTCTTAGAGATATTGATAGCACTCAAATTATCACAGTACAATGTCATGACATCTTGCTTGACATTGTATTCTGTTAACATCTGCTTCATCCAAACAAGTTGAGAACAACTACTCCCTGCTGCTATGTACTCAGCTTCAGCAGTAGAAAGAGACACACAGTTCTGCTTTTTACTAAACCATGATATCAGATTATTCCATAAGAAGAAACAACCTCCTGAAGTGCTTTTCCTATCATCAGCACTCCCAGCCCAGTCAGCATCACAATATCCCCTTAACTCAGTCCCAGATCCATGACTATACAGCATCCTATAGTCACTAGTGCCATTAACATACTTCAGGATCCTCTTCACTTGATTCAAGTGACTAACCTTAGGCTCAGATTAGTATCTGGCACAAACTCCAACAGTAAAAGAAATGTCAGGTCTGATAGCTGTGAGATACAATAGACTCCTAATCATGCTTCTATATAAACTTTGATCCACACTAACTCCATGTTCATCCTTGGATAATTTTAAATGAGTAGGAGCAGGATTCCTCTTGTGATTAGCATTCTCTAGACCAAACTTCTTCACTATGTTCTTTGCATACTTGCTCTGAGAAATGAATATGGAGTCCTTCATTTGTCTAACTTGTAGACCAAGAAAATAGTTTAGCTCACCAACAAGAATCATTTCAAACTCAGACTGCATCTGTTCCACAAAGTGTTTCACCATTGCATCTGACATCCCACCAAATACTATGTCATCAATATAGATTTGAGCTATCATCAGTTTTCCTCCTTCCTCTTTAACAAACAAAGTCTTGTCAATCCCTCCTTTTCTGTAGCCATTCACAACCAGGAATTCAGTAAGCCTTTCATACCAAGCTCTTGGTGCTTGCTTCAAACCATATAGAGCTTTCCTTAGTTTGTACACATGGCCAGGAAATGTTGGATCAATAAATCCTTTTGGTTGATCAACATACACCTATTCATTTAAGTAACCATTCAAGAAGGCACTTTTAACATCCATCTGAAAAAGCTTGAATTTGAAATTACAAGCCACCCCTAAGAGCAATATGATAGATTCCAGTCTTGCCACAGGAGCAAAGGTTTCATCATAATCAATTCCTTCAACCTGAGTGTATCCCTGAGCAACTAATCTGGCCTTATTTCTGGTGACCACTCCTTGTTCATCAGATTTATTCTTGTAGATCCACTTGGTGCCAATCACATTAACTCCATCAGGCCTTGGTACAAGCTCCCATACTTCATTCCTCTTGAATTGCTCCAGCTCTTCATGCATTGCATTTATCCAAAACTCATCAGTCAATGCTTCCTTGACATTCTTTGGCTCAATTTTGGAGACAAAACATGAACTTGCTATAACATCTCTTGACCTAGTCCTCACTCCAGAATTTGGATCACCTATAATAAGCTCCTTTGGGTGGTCCTTCTGCACTCTGATAGAGGGATCTTTATGAGGTTGCTCAGTTTCAGGCTCAGCAGCAGCAACACCAGGAGTTGGACTTCTGTCTTCAGCTTCTGGTGCACCTTCACCAACTGATGTTCCAACATCATCTAGGACATCATCATCTTCCTGCTTATCATTGTCATCAATCACCACATTGATGGACTCCATCATCACCTTGGTTCTAGAGTTGAAAACCCTATATGCTCTGCTGTTGGTAGAGTATCCCAAAAATATTCCTTCATCACTTTTGGAATCCAATTTTCTTCTCTATTCTCTATCAGCTAGAATATAACATCTACTTCCAAAAACATGAAAGTATTTAACATTAGGTTTTCTTCCCTTCCATAGTTCATACAAAGTGGAAGAAGTGCCTCTTCTCAGGGTAACCCTGTTGTGAATGTAGCAGGCAGTATTCATGGCTTCAGCCCAGAAATGATAGGGAAGTTTCTTGGCATGGATCATAGCTCTATCAGACTCTTGGATAGTTCTGTTCTTCCTTTCAACTACTCCATTTTGCTGAGGAGTAATAGGAGATGAAAACTCATGACTTATATCTTCAGCAGAGCAAAATTCTTCAAACTTGCTATTCTCAAACTCTCTTCCATGGTCACTCCTTATCCTGATAACATTACTCTCCTTTTCTCTTTAGAGTCTTTGACAAAGATCTTTAAAAACATCAAACACCTCTGATTTGTCTTTGATGAAGCTCACCCAGGTGTACCTTGAATAGTCATCCACAACTACATATGCATATTTCTTTCCACCCAGACTTTCAACCTGCATAGGTCTCATCAAGTCCATATGAAGTAGTTCCAAGACCTTGGAGGTGGTGTCATGTTGAAGCTTCGGATGAGACATCTTTGTCTGCTTCCCTTTTTGACAGTCTCCACACACTTTTCCTTCCTCAATGTTAAGTTTGGGAATTCCTCTGACTGCTTCTGAGGAGATGATTCTCTTCATTCCCTTTAGGTGAAGATGTCCCAACTTCTGATGCCAGATTTTGACATCATCTTCTTTAGCAACAACACAAGTGGAAGAATTTGAGTCTTGTGGAACCCAAAGATAACAATTGTCCTTAGACCTGGCTCCCTTCATAATGACTTCTCCTTTATCATCTTTGACAATGCATTCAGACTTTGTAAAGTCTACTTTGAATCCTTGATCACAAAGTTGACTAATGCTAATCAAATTTGCTGTCAGTCCTTTAACAAGAAGAACATCCTCCAGTCTGGGAGCACCAGCACAGTTCAGTTTACCAATCCCCTTGATCTCTCCTTTGACCCCATCACCAAATGTAACATAGCCTGAAGAATGAAGCTTCACATCTACCAACAGATTCTTAACTCCAGTTATGTGCCTTGAACACCCACTGTCAAAGTACCAATCTTCTTTGGTAGAAACCCTTAAAGAAGTGTGAGCTATCAAGCTGGTAACCTTAACTTTAGGGACCCATTGCTTCTTAGGCTTGGTAACCTGCCTTCCTTTATGACAGTTCTGTCTGGGAACAACCTGATGAGCCTTCTGTGGATATCCATGTAGCTTATAACAATAAGCCTTAATGTGTCCAAAACATCCACAATGGTGACATCTCCAGTGTCTGTATTTCTTCTTAGATGGAGTTCTGTCATGATGTTTTAACATCTGTTTTAACATCAGTGGTTTGGAGGTGATAACATCATTAGAACCTGCATCATTGTTGAATCCTAAACCACATTTGTCTGCAGCCATCTTCCTAATACTAAGAATGTTGTCTAACGCATCAGTACCATTGTTCAACATTCTGATAGTTTTGGTCATAGAGTCCAGTTTATAGTTAAGCATACTGACTTCAGCTTCAAGTTCAGTCTTTTCAGCTTTTAACTGTACTATGGTTTTCTTCAGCTCTTCTCCTTCAAGACACACTTGTTCACTTCTTATGAAAAGATCTTTATAAGTGACAGCAAGTTCATCATAAGTAACCTCATCATCACAAGAATCATCATCCGACTCATAATCCCCAACCATAGCTCTAACAAGTTTAGCTGAATTTTCTTCAGATTCACTCTCACTGTCAGACCAAGAAGCTGATAACCCTTTCTGCTTCTTTAGAAAAGTAGGACATTCCTTCTTGACATGTACATACCCTTCACACTCAAAGCATTGTATTCCTTTGTCATTACTGGATTTTTCTTCATCTTTAGACTTCTTCCCTTATTCTCCTGATCTGTTGATGTCAGAGGTAATGTTCTTGACATGGGGATTATAACTCCTATTTATCCTCTTCATAACTTTGTTGAACTGTTTTCCCAGCAAAGCAATAGCCTGAGACAGCTCCTCCTGAGAATTATCCTCTTTCCCTTTCTTGGCTTCTTCAGAACTGGAAACCAAAGCTATACTCTTGGACTTCTTTTCAGGTTCCTCTTCACTTAACCCTAGCTCAAATGTTTGAAGAGATCCAATAAGCTCATCAACCCTCATTTTACTGATGTCTTGAGCTTCTTCAATTGCAGTCGCCTTCATCTTATACCTCTTGGGAAGGGATCTAAGGATTTTCCTCACCAGCTTTTCTTCAGTCATCTTTTCTCCAAGAGCACTAGAGGCATTAGACAGCTCAAGAATACTCATATGAAAGTCATGAATAATTTCATCTTCCTTCATCTTTAGACTTTCAAACTTTGATGTCAGAAGTTGAAGTCTTGACATCTTAACCTTTGAAGTTCCTTCATGAGTAGTCTTCAAGATGTCCCAAGCTTCCTTAGCAACTTCACAGGTATTGATCAACCTGAATATGTTCTTATCAACTCCATTGAAAATAACATTTAAAGCTTTGGAATTACCAAGGGCAAGCTCATCTTCTTCCTTGGTCCATTCTTCTTCAGGTTTCAGTTTTGAGCTGCCTTCTTTCTCTTTCCCAACATCATCTTTCTCAACAACAACATGTGCTTTCCATTCTTTTATGATAGCCTTCCAAGCCCTGCTGTCCAAGGATTTCAAAAAGGTAATCATCCCTGGTTTCCAATAATCATAATTAGAGCCATCCAAAATAGGGGTTCTATTCACAAATCCACTAACTTCCTTGTCCATCTTTACTAGAAAGTATCAGCCCTAGATCTCACCCAGATGCAGAGCAGGATGCCTGCTCTGATACCAATTGAAATTCTGGTACCAGATATGTGATGTCACAACAACACACTCTGCAATGGACAATGTAAAACAACAGAAAAGACACAAAGAATTGTTCACCCAGTTCAGTTAAACAACTTACTCTGGGGGCTACCAAGCCAGGGATGAATTTCACTATTAGTAGTATCAAATTACATTCTCAACAACCCAGTTGACATCTCCTAAACTTAATCACTACTTTATGAACCTTCTACCTAAGAGACCACTTAGGTATGAGAACACTACTCAATCCCTAAATCACTTCAGTGATATAATTCAAAGATCACACACTTTGAATAACAGAACTTGATTCTGCTTCACAGCTTTGATCAAGAACAACTCAAAACAACAACACCAATTCACACTAGAATGGTTTACAACACATACACGAAGACACAAACGACTCTCAGTCCTTAGCTCTCTTTCTTTGTTACTTTCTTCAAAGGATTGATGCGATTTATATAGCTATTTGATCTGGTCTTGGACCTCCTACAATATCTGACTTGATTTGTTATTTAAAACTGAATCTTCAACAGATTTTCTCTCTCAAAATCTTCTTAAATCTTCAGCCTTTAAACACTCCTACAAATCTGCATCAAATCTGTTTGCAACAGAAAATATCTCCTCCAAGATATTCGTATCCAATAACTCTAACAGCTCTCCCAAAATTCCAGCTAATACGCTTAACCCTAAAAACATCTCAAACCTGATGTTTTAATGAACTGCATATCTGATGTCATGACATCGCATGTGACATCAGACTTCAAAACTTCAACAACTTAAACACCTAACATTATCCAATGTTAAGACTCAATGTTAAGACATCACCCATGTGACATCAACATTGCACAACTTTGTTTTACCAAAATTCTAGCCAATCCAAGAGCTAACAATATGCTTTCATCTTGCATAGTTAATGTACAACTTGCATTTGTGTGAGCTTTTGATGCATAGTTTGACATTGTTTGATCTCCTTTGGCATGTTTACCTTAGTAGGACACATTGACATGTACCTACTGACCTTGGATGATCCTTAACCCTTAGGACCTTTCCCTTTTAGTTTAAACCTTGTTTGCTTCTTAAGTTGTTTTCTTAAGACAATGAGTTTTGTTTGGTTTACTTTCTAGCACTTGTATTCATTAATTGTGATCATTTGATACTAACCTTTTGTGTAGGGGCAGAGGTAAATAACTTGAGCATGTGGATGTTTATCCATGCTCATTCCTTCTTTCATCTCTCATTTATCTTACTTCTCTTTCTCTTTTATGGATTACTTGATATAATGCTTGATTGTGTAGAACTTCTTCACATCCCTTTGGGATCCTAGCTCATCCTTAATTTTTGATTAAGGAGAGGTAAGATAAGCATTAGGTAGTGTTATCCCTCTCTCTTCTTTAGACTTAGGTTGTTCTTAAACTTCCCCTTAGGGCCACCTTTGCATGATAACATTAGGAACAATTAGTTTCCCCTTAGTGTTTTCTTTTCAACTTGAGTCTCCTCTTCTCATCACTTAATCTTTCTAAAACACTTAATAAAGGTTAACGTGTATTGCGCATGAGCCTTATATATGGGAAGTGAGGTATGGGGGGTCTCCCTTCATTCTTCTAGGGTACTTAGTGTACGTCCCGTTGGGGACAATACGCGACGTATTCGTTCCTATGTTGTAGACTTTGGTGCAATGCAAGTTACAAATTAACTTCAATCCACTTTTTGTCTAAAATACACAAAACAAACTCAAACCTTTTTATCCTCCGGGATCGTTAAGTTTCAAACCTTTTTTCAGAAAAGAGCACGTTATTTTCCGTTTTGCCGCAAACAGGCATCGACCCTAACTGCCGGATGCGAACTTAACGTCGCTCATAAAAAACACTAAGACCTTGTTAGGTCGAACTACGACTGCTCTTATTCCTCCTTCTGGTTAGATTGAGGATACGTAGGCATGAGACGGCGATGTCTTGGCAAGCAACCTCCCCCCTTTAGTTCGTGTCCGAACTACGTTGACTCTGACTTTCCCATTGCACGAGGGAATACGTAGGTGTTGCGGTGAAAATCGGATAACAAGCTATTAATTAACTTGCATCAGTTTCTTTTACAACCGACTTTGATTTATCCAAAGGAAAGGTTCAAGATTGTTAGAAAAACCTAAAAGGGGGAGATCTAAGGTTCGGGGGTTGGTTACGCCTAGGGAAGGTATTAGCACCCTAAACGTCCGTAGTACTCTACGGGAGCCTCTTGTTAATGTTATCTTACGTTTGCTAAAGGTTCTATGCTAAAGGTTAGTTAGCGGGAGAAGTGATAAATTCATTATGATGAATATCACGAAGAGTTGAGGAACTCTCTCCTTAAGCTAGTTGTAACTTCTATGGCTCTGATGAGGCCAAGAAATTGAGGTTTCAACCTAAAAGGTTACTTAAGTTAAGATGGGGGCTATGACTTTAAGAGTCAACATGTTTAACCTTCCTTTGGAATAGGGGAAAAAATAATGAAAGAAAAAAAAAAGAAGAAACATTTGTCATAAAAAATAATGAATACAACAATGAACATGAAGATGGCAATATGACACATGATGTATAGACATGAGATAAGTATCAAGATATCGGTTAGACACAAGCAAACCAAAAGAACATTTGAAAGATACATCACAAATCACATAATCATGAATAAAGGATTAATTAAGGTGATATTCTAAATTAGACAATACAAATCAATATTCAAATAATAAGATAAATTAATAAATGAATTAAACATTAAAACATCAATAAAGCCCTAAATAAAAGGTTCATCAATTTAATCAAGAAAGTGGAAACTCACATTAATAATAAATCAATTTCAATAATTATTTAAGAAAAGAAAATAAATTACTAAATAAATAAATATTTTGGAGTTTAAGAATAAAACTAAAATTCTAAAAAAATAAATAACCTTTTTTGTATTTTTAATAAACTTGCGATAAAAGAAAATGGTGAGATAAAAATGATTTAACTAAAAAAAGGAGAAAGTGTCCCATGAAGGGTTTAAACCCATGCCTTTAGCTTCAGCAACCTAAAAGCTAGGCCAGCTGGGTTGCGCGTGTATGGTGCTTAGGAAGCGCAAATGTGCACATATATTTTACAGCAGCGAAAATCATAAAAGAAAAAAACAAAAGGACTGGGTAGGGATCGAACCCCAGTCCTTATAGGCACGGCAAAGTAACACACACAAGTCCATCCGCTGGGGTGGGAATACGTCCATTAACAATCTTGCACCAATAAATATAAGAAGCAATACATGTGCGTATATCCAAAGGAAACAAACCAACAACACGCATATGTGCAGCCATGTCCAACCAAACTCAAGTTCAGACAACCATATTTAAGGAGACATAACTCATTCAATTCTTCATCGAAATAAACAAAACAAAGGTCTAAAATCGTCAGCAAAGAACATAGATCATGAAGAAATCCATCATTTACCCTAAATCTAAACATACCAACCGTGCAATGGTTATAAAGGTGATATGTTACTCAAATTCACAAGCAAGACTAAGGGAGATTGACAGCAATTATGTAACACATCAAAAAGTATTTTCATGAACAGATCAAGAGAATTACATGAACATAAAACATTGTGATCAACAAACCATGCACAGGAACATCTACAAGACTTCAATAAAGTTTCAACAATACATTCATGTTTCAAAGTAGACATATATAAGATGGCACCACAATTCGTAAATACAAAGCATTTCAGCTCTTAGTTTAGGTAACATTCACAACATGCATTCATACATAACACATATTGAAACGTGATGTCACTAAGTTACTCTCATAAGCAAACTATTGAGGACATGTTCTACATGGTTTATCTCCTAACAACTTACACACATAATCTGAATGGCCAGTTAAGTTGCAACAACTCAACTTTGTTGCACATCAGGTAACATATTAAAATGAGATTGAACACACAACATACATAAGAAGACATAGGGATTCATACTCATTCAAACATCCAACGGTCAACAGAGTGTGTGCTGACCAACAAAGATTCATAGCATGATGGCAGACATACTACTGAGGTGTATGTGTGTGGTTAGTGAAACAAAACACATATGCTTGCATGACTGTAAAGAGGCTAATCAAATAGACAAAAATAAAAAGATTTAAATGAACATGATATACATTGAGAACAGGTCAGTCACAAAGTTCACAATAACACTGCACCAAAATCATCAGTTTAGCATATAAACCAGGTAGAGCCCTTAAAGCTTATAAAAGGTTCAGACATAGTCATGAGGAGCAAATACCAAGCCACAGTTCAAGTGTACAAAAAAACAAATGTTATTGCTATAAGACAAAAGCTGAAAAGCATGGCTGACATAACCAACAATCATTCAAGGATATAACAGGGCAGGGTTAGGAAATGCTAAGGGTCATCAGCAATATCAACTTACACGGAAAAAATCAAAAGCAAGCATGGATTCAAACAGACTTGGCATGAACATACAATTTTAAAGTTGACAGTATCATATGGTTAGTGAATCATAAACTAAAGTCATCTATTCGTGAATAAACTTAAAAAAACATAAAGTATGCTATATAAGTGCAATGATTTTAACAGACATAGATGCATCATTCACTAGTTCCTCATTCCAAAACAAATGTGAATATGACTTAGGACATAAAGATAACACAAAGGCATATGTATAACCAAAATGGGCAGACAGATTCATATGAGTGTGGAAGTGATGCATATGATCAGAAATACAACAAGGTATGGCCATCTCATCAAAATAAATTGTGCAAACCAAAGTCCAACCCAAAGATTTCATCAAACAAGTTAGCAATATAAATATATGTGTAAACTCATTGAAGCAAAGAAAAGGCAGATACATAGCTGACATGTCAAGCAAGTTTATGACCATAACATTTCAAATGCAAAGTTCATAAAATACAGGACATAAATCCTAGATCAGGGCATTCATTAGTAGTGGAACATACAGGGCAGAGGTGAAATAACAACTTGAAACAAGATACAATAACCACTTAAACACTTAGTTCCACTTCACAATCATACAAAAGACAGTCATGGACCCAATCATATATTGATGAGTTATACAAGGTATGAACATGAACACAAATAAAGCAATACTTCACATTACTATACATCATGATAAACTCAATAAGGTAACCACAAAACAAACTCATGAAGATTCAAACATCTCAGTGACAAAATGTATTTCAACACATGGAGATGGCGCATTTCTGGCAGAATAGCAACATCAAAGCATTGTCTCAAAAAGATATATGCACATTAAATCAAATGAATAGCAACATTATACCAATAACTCAAGGCATATACTTAATAGGATTCAACATATAATGAATGATCAATGAACAAGAGTGAAATCAAATGAGCATAATAAAATGAGAGGGAAAAGAAAATAATACCAACTGAAACTTTGTATGTTTCTACTCCCACAGCAACTCCACAAATTATCACTCACTAAGCTTGCTCGAGACCTCAAATGCTTTAGTGTTTTTTTGAGAAAAATTCTTGATGGTGAGGAGTTGCACACTAGTCTCCTTATATAGGCAAAACATTGGGTTCATGTGAAGCATTATGGGCCGGGTTGAATTAAATCCTCCTCCAAAACGTTGGAGGCTAGGGTTTTGAAATTGAATTGCTTCAAGGGACAGACGCTCCCTCCTTCTGACTTGCAAGGTAGAAATGGAAAGCATCTCCCCATCCTTCTCCGCTATCAGTCTATGTATGCTTCCTTTGGGAAATTGAGAGCAACATTGCTCTGCTCTTTTCGCAGTTGGTACAGACAATGACAAGAACAGAATGTTGAATCCTTGCTTTGTGCCAATGAAATCCCATGGAGCAAATGAGGTAATATTAGGGCAAGATGGAATCGAATTTATGGCGCCACAATTTGATGAGATGAATTCAAATTGAATTTGCAAAGGGTTGGAAGAATTGGTTTTCTGCAAAAACGAAAAAGAGACGAGGAAAGGAAGAGGGAAACTATTCCCCCAAATGCGTGCCAAGTTCCCATTGGTCCTTTCCTTCCATTGAAAAGTCAAAATAAAATGATACATTCTGATTGGCCAATGGCTTTATTCATTCTCCAATAAAAAAATCTCCATGAATCCAACAAGACCAAATGAGAAAAAGACACGTATTGTTTCCCTTAATCACACTTAAATGGCATTTAACTTAACACATTTAAATTAAAGCTTAATGTTATATATTTTTAAAAGAAAACTAATGATAATTAAATTAATTGCTAATAAAATCTAGCTCAATTTTAATTAATAAATTATCTTGAAATTAAAATTAAGGTAATTTGAATAGACTTAATCAAAATAATAAAAAGGTATTTAATTCAAAACCAAACAAATTAGGCTAAAATTATATCATCAACTAAATTAACTAATTAAGCTACTAATCAATTAAAATATAAACACAAGAACATGTTAAAATTAAATCAAGATAGGATAAATAAAATAAAATGCTAAATAAATTAAGGAAAAAATAGATAAAGAGAAATTTAAGATAAAATAGAGAAAAATAAAATCACATAGCATCTAGCAAAAAGATGAGGGTAAAATTTGGGGTACAACAGTTGCCCCTATTTAAATATCTTCACCTGATGACATGAGAGATGAAAAATCTTCATGTAATCAACAGTGAAAGATATTTAAATACAGATAACCGAAAATTTTGCCCTCAGATGCACACACATGCAATGCAACAGACATGATGCCAAGGAGATGCAAGAAAATGCAGACACAACAAGACACCAAGGGGCAAACAGGAAGCAAAAGATCACAGAGCTTCACTGGGGATACAAGCTAACCAACAAAAAGAGACTCACTGGGGAGACTCCAAAGAAACAATGGGGAATAGACCACAGACAAACTCCACTGGGGACAAAACCCCACGCTCTTCCTGGGCATGAAACCAGAAAGAAGAACATGAACACAAGGGATCAGCCAAAAGACAAACAAACAAGCAAGGACTTCCTGGGGATCTTATACCGAAGAGTTCAAAATGGGATCTTCAAGAAAAAGCCAGGAAGACAGAGACAAACCCTGCGCACCGATTAGGAGTCTTATAAGGTTGAAGAAATTTGTTCCAAGGAGCTTAACTTTAAAGCAAGTTTTCAAAAATCCAAGGTAAAGGTTCAATGTCCGACATGATTCGAACAAGGAACAAGTTAAGACAAGAAGACAATGCTTGACACGATTCAAACAAAGTCCAAGTTCAAGTTTGACACGATTCAAACGAGAACAATTTTAAAACAAGAGGCAGTTTCCGACACGATTCGAACAAAGACTCTGTTCAGGTTTAACACGATTCAAACAAGAACAAGTTTTAAAACATAAGACAATGCTTGACACGATTCAAACAAAGTCCAAGTTCAAGTTTGACACGATTCAAACGAGAACAGTTTTAAAACAAGAGGCAGTGTCCGACACGATTCGAACAAAGACTCTGTTCAGGTTTGACAAGATTCAAACAAGAACAAGTTTTAAAACACAAGACAATGCTTGACACGATTCAAACAAAGTCCAAGTTCAAGTTTGACACGATTCAAACGATAACAGTTTTACAAAATCTTTAATGTTAAACTTCTTGAGGAACAACAAAAGGTTTAAAGATTCAAATCTGGCACGCAAGGGTTAAGACCGAACAAGCACAACACAAAGCAAACCGGGAATGTCTTTACTTCAATGGGGAAATAAAGACAGACACAAGCAACACAAAGCACAAAGCACAAGGATGCGAAGATGCAAGGGTATGATGCATATGCTTAGCTATATGCTAGAAACGACGTGAACGACGCAGAACAGGAAAGAAGAAAGGAAAACACAAGCCAACACCCTGAAACCCAAACATCAAGGATAACCGGGGCAATCTTCTTTTCGCTGGAGATGGCAGATCCATGCCAAAAATATAGTACTGCTAACTCTTCCTGTACCAACTTGATTCTGTAATACCCCAAATTTTGACCACTTAGATTTCCCATCATTGTGAAAATCATCATCACAATATGGATGAACCATCATGCTTCATCAGTCTCCCCAAAGATGGGTGAACATCCACTACAATCAAAATTAGGGTTTCAAGCCCTCTCTAAGTGCTTAGACAAAGGATCAATCAAGAAATGACATGATCTTCAACTTGTCTAATCTCTTAAACATCCACAATGGATCAAAAAGGACTCCCACTTCAAGGATTAAGCACAAGGCTGCTCCCTTCTAGGTGGATCAAGTCTCAAGATCGACAGTGTCACCAAATTAGGGTTTTGATCGACCAGGGTCTCCAGATGGAAATTTTCATCTGGGCACAAGGCAATGATCCAAAACATGACCTAATATACTTCATGGAACCTCATGAACCCATGTATCAAGTCAATTTTGCCTCAGGGGATGCATTCATCAAAAATCAGGAATTAGGGTTTCTTGACCTAATTCACCCCTAAGTTGACTTTTGGGACAAACCATGAGCCAAGACCTCAAGAGATGATTTGAGGGTCTCTAATACACCATATTGATCCATTTGGAACAATGTATTGATCCAAGAAGCTTGAGCAATAAGTTTCATTTTCATCTGCACCACAATTAGGGTTTTAAGGGAAAAGTCAACTATAACTTTGACTTTTGACCAAGACATGCTCCCAAACCCTAATACATGATTGAATATACCCTATGACACCCATGGAACTGTCCATCAAGTTTGATTTAGGTCAAGGACATGATTTCCTGAAGAATTGCACAGTTTGGAATTCATCTGATAAAAAGTCAACTGTGCACAAAAGTCAACTTTGACTTTTTGAGATTTTTCACCAAAATGGATTTTTAACCCTAAAATGATGTAGTGTATGATTTGAATCATCATTCATCAAGAAAATTCAAGAAAAGTGAGATAACTTGTAAAAGGGGTAACCATAAAACTTAGAAATTTTTCTAAGTTAAAAATAAAGTGGCAAAGGTACCAACTTTGGAGGACCATAACTCCTAAACCACAAGGCCATTTTTTCTCATCTAAAGATGGATTTGTAGCCCTCATTATCACCTACAAAAACTTCAAATACAAGTCATTCCAATTCATTAAGGATTTTGAGTTATGGAGTGATCAAAGTGGCTGAAAAGTGAAAATGTCACTTTTTCCAACACTTAGTGAAATTTTCACTAAGTCAGATTCTGCCTTACTTTTTGCCAAATGTAGGGGGATTTTTCACTTGGAATCAAAAGAGATCAAAACCAAACTTGTTTAAACAGTTGTTGTATCATGTAAGAGCTTTCCAAAATGGCCAAGAACATTGCCAAATTCAACCTACACCATGAGATACAACATTGCCAAGTTGCCTTGCTGAAATCTGTCAAGGCAAGGCAGAATTTGCAACTTTGGTCGATTTGCCAAAACCAGCCAAATTCAATTGCTCCAATCCACTTGGACACCTCAGAGGATTGAATCTAAAGGGGACAATCACTGAGCCAAGCCTCCAAAGTCCATGGAACAAGAAATAGCATGTTGAACCTAGAATGGCCAAAATAGGGACAAGACTTCAAATTTGGAATGAGGCATTCAATGGAACCATCAAGGTGGCATGGACTGAGCCATTCTTATCTGAAATCAGTCAAGACTTATCCAAGACCAAGGGGACCAAAGCTCTGTGCCCTAACCTCTAGTCAATGGCTAGAGGAGACTTGGATTTTCATTTGCCAACATTGGCCAAACCTCTTTACCAGCTGCCATGCACTATTCCTTGCAAAACAAACTTGCTCTACTATAAATAGAGCTCAATTGTGGTCAGTTTAAGTACACCAAAGCCATCTAACAGATGCTTTCCTCAAAATCTCTTTCTCTTGGCAAAATTGCCTTTCTTAGCAAGGTAGCTATCGGGTTTTGAGTTTGAGAGCAATTCTGCACAAACCAATCACTCACACACCTCACATACATCACATATGAGCTGATCAAACACTCACATAACTTCTGAAACATCAATTTCATGAAATCACCAGCTGGTTGCTCAAATTTTCAAACAAGGTGCAGCTGAGGTACCACAAAATGATCCAGCCAATTTCAATCAAGTCCAACCATCCAAACACAATCCATAGGGTGTAGGGAAGCTGTTCAGATCATCACCACTCATCTGTAACACCTCCAAATCAAAAATCACTTTGAACTTGCTGTCACGGCTTGGAGGTAAGCACATACTTGGTCATCTCTCAATCTATGCATATTTCCTCGCACAATAATTTGGCCATATGTTCATAATCATGCATGGAATGTTTTCCCTCAATTAATTGCATTGTTTGAATCGTGTATCAAAAATCCTAGCCTTCATGCAGAAATTAGGGTTCTTGAGGTTTCTTCGTGATTTCTTGTTGTATGTTTAATTTAAATGAAATTAAAGTACATAGACATGATCGTGAGGTTGAGACGAGCATAATGATATGTGGATTGCATGATATGATTACGTATTCATGGAGATTGGATAGAAAACGTAAATCTGAGAAACCAAGAACACGCGCGTGTTCTTCAGCTTGTTCTTGGCACCTTTTTTTCAAATTCAAATATTTGAATTTTGTGATTTTGTTTAATTGATTCAAAAATTAATTTCTCTCTGAGTTTTAATGATTTTGAGTTGATTCCTTTTTTAATAATTCACAAAAATGTTAAAATATTTTATTTTATCAAAAAATCCCAAAAATATTATTTATTTCATATAATTGATATTTTTGTAAAGAATTAATATTTTGATTGTTTTTGGCATTTTAAATATTTTTTCTACATTGATTTTGCAACTTTTAATGCTTTCTAATTATTTTGTAGGTCAATACTTAATTTTTGAAGCATTAATCCAAGATCACAATTTGTTTTCCATGTGTTAAAATTTTTTTGATCATTTTAATTGAATTTTTATTCAATTAAATACATTTTGAAAACAAATTAGGGTTTTGGATTAATTCAACCCTCATAAATCATTTTCAAAACACTTTGGGCCTCTATTAGAGTGTAAGACCCAATCCTTTTTTTTGACCAAATCATCTTTGGGCCTCACTTATAGTATAAGTCCCGATACCGTCAAAAAACAAACGGCGTGATCGTCGCCTTTTCAAAAATCATCTGGGCCTACCCTCGAGTAGTAAGACCCATTTATTCATCTCAAAACTCTTTGGGCCTCTTGAGAGAGTGTAAGACCCATCCCCCCTTGTACAAAACCTTTTTGGGCCTCACTCATTCTGTACAAGTAAACGGCGCGATCGTCGCCCGTTTAAAAATAAAAACCATCTGGGCCTACCCTCGAGTAGTAAGACCCATTTCTTTTTCTTTAAAACACTTTGGGCCTGTAATAGAGTGTAAGACCCAATCCCCCTTTTAACCAAAAACATTTTGGGCCTCACTTATTGTATAAGTCCCTATGCGTTAAAAGAAAACCTCGGCGCGATCGCCATTTTTAAACGAAAAATCATTTGGGCCTACCCTCGTGTTATAAGCCCCTCTCTTTTCTTTAAACCTTTTTGGGCCTCTTGAGAGAGTGTAAGACCCATCCCTTTGTACAGAAAACCTTTTTGGACCTCAGTCACTTGTATAAGTCCCTCTGTACAAATTCAACAGTGCGCTCACTGATAAAACCCTGGGCCTCTCCTTGAGCTGTAAGCCCCAAATCTTTCTTTTTCAAAGCACTTTCTCCTTTGATTTTGAATATAATGTTGTTTTCAATCTTTCTTTGTTGAACAACTAACCAAACAGCATGGAAGCACTACAACCGAGTAAGTGGTTATCGCTTTCATTTACTGCTTTCATATTATAAACTGTATTGTGGGGCTGCTAACTGTATGTCTCCTTTCATAAACTCATATCTACTGTGTAATAATAGTATAGATATTTCGAGTTTCCCCGGCAACTACGTCTAGAACTAAGTGACGCCGTTTCATTTATTCGTAGAAATAGACGCCTAGATCCCCAATAGGAGCACCAGATACAATCTTCTCTTCGGCTGTCCTCCTTAGGAATTGTCAAGAAGCTCTACTCCCCAAGATGAATTATTTCTCCGTGAATGGCATCTTTGAGTTTCTTCCAAATTCTCAAACTTTCCTGACTCGATCTATTCCTTGTGGATAGCTTGCCTTGAATGTCTCGGGGTTTGGGTACCCACTACGGTCATAATCTTGGACCTTAACTAAGGAACCCTCTTTAAAAGCTAAAAGTCGCTGGATAGTAAACCTCGCACGTTTACCAGTGGTTTTCATCTTTAAAAGAGTTATCTCTCCTAATGGAAAGGAGATGATAGACCCACGGGCTTCTTAAAAGCATCGGCATCCTCTTGGGCATTATTCAAGGACCCTACGGCTTCTTAGAAGTATTCACAGCCTCCTCTTAGGCTTCGTATAATGATCTCTTCCTCCGGGAATGATAGCCTCCTCTTGGGCTTTGTATAAGGACCCGTCGGCTTCTTAAAAGTTCCCAGCCTCCTCTTGGGCTTCGTACAAATTGTCCCGACGACCTCCTAGAGGTATAGGAACAGTCTCAATACCCTTTGGATTTCCCGTTTCCTCAAAGAGAAGGAAATATCCCTGATCCTCAAATCAAATCCCTGAGTACAATGTTGCTCATATAAGAACTGATTTTCTCTTTTAAATCAGTATATTGGATCTGTCACTCAACTGAAACAGTTACAATAGCCTCCATCTCGGGCTTCGTACTAGATACCAAAATTCTCCCCAATGGAGTCAAAACAACCTTTTCGCCTCTCTCTCGGGCTTTGTACGAGATACAAAAACACTCTCTTACTGAGTATAAAAGATTCTCCAACTGAGTCAACTCTTTGCTAGCCTCCTCTTAGGCTTTGTATAACGATATGCCCCACTGGGTCAAAAACTTTTAGCCTCTCTCTCGGGCTTTGTACGAGATACAAAATAGCCTCCTCTTAGGCTTTGTATAACGATTTTCCTAGCGGAAATTAGCCTCCTCTTAGGCTTTGTATAAGAAAACCACTGGTTGATCCAATCAACCTTTTAGCATCAAAGTTGTGCCTCGTTCACAGTACACAAACATCAACAACTCCTTTCCCTTCATCTAATCGCTGTAAGCGGCAAGCCTCTGGATCATCTACATCCATGCCACTGTCCCTCTTTTAGCATGAGAAATTCCTAAGGAAAGATGGCATTGCTCTACACTGAGTTAAAGTCTTCTCCTTCAGGTTAAAACCCTTTCTTCGGAAATTATGGCATTGCTCGGATCCGCGTATCCCAGTTAAAGTAATTCTCCTTCTCCCCTCTTTAGAGATGACAAATTCTCTCTAAAGTCGAGGTCTTTCAGCTTCACGTCTTGGGCTTTGAACAAGACACAAATAGACCTTTCAGCTTCACATCTTGGGCTTTGAACAAGATACAAACTACCTTTCGCTTCACGTCTTGGGCTTTGAACAAGACACCAAAAACCAATTTCCTCTCCCATAGAATAGGAGGAACTACGAACGCTCTGATTTCCCTGTTTCGGTAAACGGGAATACGTAGGCATAAGATCGAAAGAAAAGATCTTAGCGAGCGCAATCAACAAAAAACCCAAATCCCATATCTTCGTCAATCAAAAGCAGTAATTCAAAAGCACCAGTCCTAATATCCTAACCCTTGTTCCTCGCTAGAAATTCCTAGAAAGAAAGAAAACCGTATTGGCGAAAATACAAATAACCAGTACAAAGGCCCCCCCACATTGATAGCATCCGTAACTTAACAGACCGCTGTTTAAACTCAGTATGAAAAGCAGGGTTAATTGGAGACATCTATTTCCCTTCCTTATTTAGCTCACAATAGGATAAAAAATGAATCGACCTGTAGTTTAAAGCTCAAACCGCAGAGAGCGATCAGCGCTTAAGAACCGCGTCCAAAATCGCTCGCTACAGAAAAGTGGCGCCCACCGTGGGGCCAATCTTTCTTTCTTTCTATTTTCCTTGTAAAATGGCGACTTTGCTGGGGAGTCATTGCCAAGATCTTTCTGCCTTAGGGCATCATCCCCGTTTTCTACGAAAAATGGGAACTCTACCGAAGAGAAAGATTGACCTATGATGGTCCATCTCTTGGGCTGAGAACCACAGATTGGGGCTTCCGCCGGGGAACCCATTTCTGTCAGGAACTTAAGATTCATAGCTTTATAAGTCTAGGATGATTAGGACGAATATATATACTGCTTTTCCTAATTGCTATACGTGTTTATTTTTCTGCTACTGGGAATGCGTGTGATGCCGCATGTGGTGAGATTGAGTATACACTTAAGAAAAGCCAACCTTTTTCGTAGTGCGGAAGCTATCGGAAATAGCTGTTACGCGATACTACCCTCATTTGAGGCTGGTGATCTATTCTCGGTGAATGGCACTTACTCTAAGATTGCACACAACTCGCTAGCGATCCGTTTGTTGTTTTGCCTTCCTGGGAGGAGCTGATGATAATGAGTATAGGTACAAAAATCACCCTAGTATAAACCTTTGGGGATGGGTAGAGCCTTGACTTCATGACAACGACTCTTTGACCCCATGTTTTTTCTATGTTTTTGTGTGCTGCATTCATGCATTCATTTAATAAAACATTAAAACATTCAAAAAATTTCTCTTCTAGTCTCTCTGTTTTTCAAATTAAACTAAGACTGTGATTGCAAATATCAGAGAAAAAGATTGCATTAATGGATTTCGGTAGAGGGAGAACTCGCCAGTATACCGTCAAGGTTCCAAAACTAGGGGATTTGAGAAAGTTAGCGAGGATGATCGTTAACCCAGAGGCTTTCAGAGCCAAGCACGGTGGTTTGCTACCACTGTTAAGAGTCCATGTGATTAAGGGAATCATGGACGCGCTCATTCAATTCTACGATCCGGTTTATCATTGTTTCACATTCCCGGATTACCAGCTATCACCAACGCTGAAGGAGTATTCTCATCTGACTGATTTACATATCACTGATCGAGCTCCATTTTCTGGACTGGAAGAAATTCTAAAGAATCAGACTATTGCAATAGCAATTCATTTGGACGAGTCTGAGGTCAAGACTCACATGACCACTAAGGGTGGCATCCAAGGTTTGCTAGCCCAGTTCTTGACAAAAAAGTCTCTATACTTCGCTAGTATAGGGAACGGGACTGCTTTTGAAAGCATCTTTGTCTTGCTCACCTACGGGTTATTTTTGTTTCCCAACATCAATAACTTCGTCGATATCAACGCTATTAAGGTTTTTCTCATTGGAAACCCTGTGCCGACTTTGCTCGCAGATGCGTATCATTCTGTACACTTGGGGAATTTGTACAGTGGAGGGGAGATCACATGTTGTGTACCTTTGCTCTACAAATGGTTTATCTCGCACTTGCCCAAGTCTGCTGCTTTTTGGGATTGCAAGAGTGTCTTACGTTGGTCGCAGAAGATCATGTCTCTCACCAATTCTGATATAGATTGGTGTAATAGGATTTATGAGGGAATCAGAATCATTGACCGTTGTGGAAACTTCCCCAGCGTACCCCTCATAGGGACTAAAGGAGGAATCAACTATCATCCGATATTAGTTCTTCGTCAATTTGGATACCCGATGAGACACATCCCACTGGGTGTTCATCTGGAAGGTCTTTTCTTCATAGAAGGAGAAAGTGACAGAGCACTAAAGATGGAAATAGTGCAAGCTTGGAAACATGTTCATAAGAAAGGACGAGAGTCTCTGGGAAAACCGAACTGTGTCTCGGTGGAGCCTTATCTCCATTGGGTACAAACTAGAGCTCTCAAGCTAAAGATGCCTTATCCTCGTTACGAAATTCTTCCACCGAGGGAAACTGTCATGTACTTCATGACGGAAACTGAAAAGCTTCAGGTTACTCTCAACAAAGTTCAAAAGGAAAGAAGATCTTGGAAGAACAAGTACCGCACCCTCGACGTAGAGTGTATCCAAATACAACAATTACTAAAAGAGAAAGATGCTCTGATTGAAATTTTGGAGCGGCATGTTGTAGAGAATCAAGATGACCAAAGGAATTTGCTCACTCCTTTCACTTGGCAAAGGAATGACAACCCGACAACGGCCCAAGCGCCCTGGTCAAAGAAGAGGACTCGGGACCCATTAGTTTAGGTTTCTGTTTCTGCACTTTGTAATCTACTGTATTTCCATTTCTGTAATCCTTTGGAATTCAATAAAAAGGGGTTTCCCCACTGTTTGATATTTGTAATCTAATTGTCGAAGTTTATTTTAATTAAACCTAAAAACAATTAATATAATCATTGCATTCATCATTCTCACATCGCATATTCTTCTTCCCTACGAATCTCACATTTGTGTCTCGATTCTAGAGTCAAACTGTCTCATTCGTATAATACTCGGGCCAATCGTCAGAAAAAGATGGATGATCTTGAGGAAGAAAATAGAGAGTTGAAAGAAGAGATCGACGCTCTGAGAGAGGATATGAGAAAGCTTCGTAACGACATGCAAGCCATGGCAGAAGCTCAGCTACAAAGAACTATGATCTCGGAGATCACCTCAACGCCCATCATAGAAAAGTATGATCCTAGGTATCAAATGCCGAAAGATCGTCCTTGGGGCATGCCTGTTAACTATATCCCAGAAGGATATGTTCCGCCGATCACTGAAGATCAGGGAATCGCAACAGAAGCCGCTGGGCCTGAAGGTTACAAACTTCGGGAAAGCGAAGATGCCAGGGGCATACTCAAGACTCCTGAAGGTTACAAACTTCGGGAGGCGCCAAGACTTACTGCCGTAGTCACGGTACCACCCCCTGTGGTGCACACTTTCCCGGAAGGACAGATTCCACCAACACCTTCTGGTAAGAAGGAAACTATGTTTGACAGAATGGATGAATTCCAAGAACAGTTCCTGGAAATGCAGAAAGAGCTGCAAGCCATTCGCGGTCAGGATCTATTTGGAAAGGATGCCGCAGACCTCTGCTTGGTCCCAAATGTAAAAGTCCCGCACAAGTTCCAAGTGCCCGACTTTGAAAAATACAAGGGTAACTCTTGCCCTCAGAGCCATCTGGTGATGTACGCTCGGCGGATGTCAGCCCAGACGGAGAATCAGGACCTGCTGATTCATTACTTTCAGGATAGTTTAACCGGTGCTGCCCTAAAATGGTACATGGGTTTAAACCGTACTACGATCATCAATTTCAGAGATCTTGGTACTGCCTTCGTCCAACAATACAAATACAATTTGGACATGGCACCCGACAGAGATCAACTCAGATCAATGTCGCAAAAGGACAAGGAAACCTTTAAGGAGTATGCTCAAAGGTGGCGTGAAATTGCCGCTCAAATTTGTCCACCTCTTGAGAAAAAAGAGATGACAAAGATCTTCTTAAAGACCTTAAGCTCATTTTACTATGACCGAATGGTTACCAGCGCGCCCAGTGATTTCACCGAAATGGTCGGCATGGGTGTACGTCTTGAGGAAGCCGTCCGAGAAGTACGTTTGGTAAAAGACACTGAATCAACGAGCGCTACTAAAAAATATGGTAGTGCTATCCCTAAGAAAAAAGAGCAAGATATTGGGAATATCTCTCTCGGAAAGCAAAGGCGATGTTATCAGCCAGTAGCAGCCGTTACTCCTGCTATCGGCCCCGCGCCTGTTCCTATGTATCAACCTCAGGTTACGCAGAGCCAACCTGACCAACAAAGGACACAACAGCCTCTTCAGCAGGCTCGTCCTCCATATAACAATAACCGTACAACACGACCACCAGGATTTGATCCTATACCCGTAACGTACGCAGAGCTGTTTCCGTTACTGCTAGCCAAGGGGCACATTCAGATTAAGTCTCCCCTTTCAGTTCCGGAAAATCCGCCTTTCTGGTTTAAGGTGGATCAAACATGCCCTTATCATCAAGGAGGTTCAGGGCATAACATTGAGACTTGCCTCAATTTCAAATCCGACGTGCAAAAGCTTGTTAGGAGCGGGCTCTTATCTTTCAAAGATACGAACCCTAATGTTCTTACGAACCCGCTGCCTCAACATGAGAAGGCTGCAGTCAATCTGATTGAGAAAGAGACTAACAATGTCTATCAAATTCATGATGTACTCTTATTGGGGGCCAATCTGGTCAAGATGCATTGTAGACAGAGTGGATATGGCCATGTGCCACCTCATAATTATCACCAGTGTGATATCTGCTCTAAAGACAACCAGGGGTGTTCTGTAGTGCAAGCAGCTCTACAGGAACAAATGGATCTCGGATGGATCCAAGAGCACCGAGTTCGTGGAGTTAACATGGTCTACACAAATTCTAACGTCATTCAAAACCACGACATCCGTGCGATGAATGTCAACTTGGTGGCGATGCACTCAAGGCAAAGCCAGTATCATAATCTGCCGCGGCACGATTACAGTTTCTGTCTGATTTACTCGGTAAACAAATAGGGATGCTCTTTCATACAAGAGGCCCTCCAGCGTCAGATGAATCTTGGATGGATCCAAGACTACCATGATAGGAACTCCTATCAAATCAACATGGTTCAGATTTTTGACATTCGCGTGATGAATACCAATCTGGTAGAGTTACATGCTGAGCAGGTCCGACTCGGATTCTTAATATCACACGATTATCAAAGCTGTAAAGCGGGTTGCGAAAACGATCGAGGTTGTACCCTTGTCCAGGAGGCACTTCAGCACTTGTTAAATCACTGGTGGATGCCAATCTATATGGACGAAGATACTCAGCAGATTAGTATCAATAACAGGAATCCTACTCGTCGTCAAAGTCAGGATGTCCGATCAATGGAAGATAACCTAGTGAGGTTACATTATATTCAAAGTGGGCGTGGCCAGGTGCCACCACACAATTATGACCGTTGTAGTGTCTGTTCGGAAAGTAACCAAGGGTGTTACCTTGTGAGAGCAGCTCTTCAGGGTCAGATCGATCATGGAGAAATTCATCCATATCCAGGTTCAGGACCCATCATTTGGTCCCCGAACTACCTTGTCGATCAAGTTGAGGATGTTGTCACGATCTCTGGTCATCACCAGATCAGGGATGTTTTTGCCATCATCCCTCTACTTGACGAATCTAGAGTTCCCAACCGGGAACGGATCAAGGTTACTTATGATGGTCAGAAAAATCAGAAGGTTCCCATAGTCATCTATCTACCGGGGCCACTACCGTATGAATCAGCTAAGGCAATCCCTTACAAATACGGTGCAACAATAATCGAGAATGGAAAGGAAATTCCATTACCCTCCGTCGTGAATATTACGGACGTCAGTCGTGTAACACGGAGTGGTAGAATCTTCAACCGAGGGGTTGGGGAAGCTAACAAAGAAAAGGAACTTCAGGCAGAAATTCCTGATCCGCCAGTCGGTCAATCTAGTAATCCCGACTTTTCAAAAGACAAAGATGAGATGCTAAAGCTCATCCAAAGGAGTGAATATAACATTGTTGATCAACTGTTACAGACTCCTTCAAAGATCTCAGTATTATCACTGTTACTCAGTTCAGAAGCACACAGAGAGGCTCTACAGAAAGTCTTGGAGCAAGCCTTTGTGGAACAGGATGTAACAATCAGACAATTCGATAGCATTGTCTCTAACATCACTTCCTGCAATAATTTGGGATTTAGTGATGAGGAATTACCTGAAGAGGGTCGCCGTCATAACATGGCGCTCAATATCACAGTTAACTGCCAGGGCGATGCTTTAGCCAACGTACTGGTAGACACAGGGTCAGCCCTGAATGTTATGCCGAAATACACTTTGATGCAATTATCATTCAAGGGCCCTCCGATGAGAGTCAGCGAGGTCGTCGTCAAAGCATTCGACGGATCCAGAAAAACAGTTATCGGCGAAGTGGATCTTCCCATAACTATTGGTCCTCACACTTTCCAAATCACTTTCCAGGTCATGGACATCCGGGCAATATACAGTTGTTTATTAGGAAGACCTTGGATACATCAGGCTGGAGCGGTTACTTCGACCCTCCACCAAAAGCTAAAGTTTGTCAAGAACGATCAACTTGTCACGGTTTGTGGGGAACAAGCCTTGCTTGTGAGTAACCTATCATCATCTACTTGTGTGGAACCCGATGAGGTTATTGGAACTCAGTTCCAAGCACTATCGGTGAGCAAGAACGATCAATCCGAAGAAGGAACTTCAATTTCTTCATACAAAGATGCTATCAAAGCGGTCGAGAGTACCGATACGACAGGATGGGGACGGCTTGTCATTCCTATTGACAATAAAACAAAGAAGGGTCTTGGTTTTTCTGCAACCTGTACCCAGACAGCCGCCAACAATGAAAGTCTTCATCCCCTTCAAAACTTCTTCCACAGTCGAGGTTTTCTTCACCCAGTGTCTCAGATAGTTCATGCTATCAATGAGGAAGATCCCTCTGACACAGATGAAGAATGGAAGTCCTACCTTAACAAGGACGGCTATATGTCTCAGGAAGAGGTGCCTATGCCTTTTTGCTTTCCTACAGAAAGTCCGAGATTTATACCAAGATCAGATGTCGAAATGATCTACGGAGATTGTGATCCGGAAGGATGCCATGCTCCGCCAAATTCATTAGAGGAAGACACTCCGATGAAAGACAGCTTTGATCACAATTACTATGGCCCGATGGATGGCCTGCCAATGTGGCAGCCTTACCCAGGAAACTTGGGGCAAGAGAGTCAGCCGAACAATGAAACTCAGCTGAGCGTCATTGAACAGAATACCTATGTCCCCACCATGTCATGGGATCAACACTCAGGTCATTCAGAAAATACTCAACATGAAGGTGAATTCGCAACGTTCGCAGGACTTGAATTCATCAACTATGCTTTTCCCGAGGTCAACGTCATCGAGAGGGATGATTCCTCCAGTTCCAAAAAAATGTGGGACACCTTGGGACAACTGAGTGGAAAATACGACTTTATGGTCAAGTACACCGCTCCCGAAAGCTCTCGTATCAGGCTCGAAGATATCCAGCCAACTGGATGGGGAGATACAGCTGAGAGCACCAATGTTATGCAAAGTGCAACAGAGGAATCCTCCTACGACAATTCCGCTTGGGAGACAGATTCCAATGATCCTACTCCACCAGAAATCAGCGTCATTTCTAAAGACAAATCAAGGAAGGTGCCAGACTTTGTGATTCACCGAGGAGTTCGCCGCCAATGGGTTGCCGTCGAGGTTCCGAAGGTCGTTCATCAGTCAAAGTAATTGCCATCTTTAAACCTTTCACCCTGCCCAGGTGAAACGGATATTTTGATAGGGCTCGTTTTCTGTAAATTTCCCTCTTCGCTTTGCCTAAAGCGACAGAGTTTTGTTTTATAGGGCTGTAGTTTCAAGAGTCGACTTGTTCATTAATAAAATAATGTCGTTCTGTAATTTCCGCATTAATTGTTGTTTTCTCTTTTTGCTTTTTCTGAAAATGGTAATCCTAAAAAACATTCAATAATAAAAACAAGCAGTAAAATCAAAACACTGCACACACTTACATTTTCTCTATCTCTTCTAAACACGAATCATCACGTCATGCAGATTGCTTGTTTTATACCCCGTTGAAACATACGATCCGATGCCTTCTTCCAACTTTGAGTTCCTGGTATTCGAGGCTAAAGAAGAAAATGACGACGAAATTCCAGAAGAGATCTCCCGACTACTCAGACAAGAGGAAAGGTCCGTTGAACCTCACAAAGAGTCGTTGGAAACGGTAAACTTGGGTTCAGAAAAAGAGAGAAAAGAAATCAGGATCGGAGCACTGCTCAGTCCAACTGTCAAAGAAAGTTTGATAAAGCTTCTCAAAGAATTCCCCGATGTATTCGCTTGGTCCTATCAGGATATGCCAGGGTTGGATACCAGCATCGTGGAACATCACTTACCACTAAGATCGGAATGTCCGCCAGTAAAGCAAAGGTTGAGACGGACTCACCCGGACATGGCCATCAAGATCAAAGAGGAGGTACAGAAACAGATCGACGCGGGTTTCCTCGCTACATCTGAATATCCTCAATGGTTAGCCAACATCGTACCCGTTCCCAAAAAGGATGGAAAGGTCAGAATGTGTGTTGATTACAGAGATCTAAACAAGGCAAGTCCAAAGGACGACTTTCCTTTACCACACATTGACATGCTGGTTGACAGCACAGCAAAGTTCAAAGTATTCTCCTTCATGGATGGATTCTCGGGCTATAATCAGATCAAAATGGTGCCGAAAGACATGGAGAAAACTTCGTTCATTACCCCATGGGGTACCTTTTGTTACAAGGTAATGCCGTTCGGCATGAAGAATGTCGGGGCAACCTATCAAAGGGCCATGACTACTCTGTTTCATGACATGATACACAAAGAAATCGAGGTATATGTCGATGATTTGATTGCAAAATCAAGAACAGAGGATGAGCACGTTGAACATCTGTCAAAATTGTTCGAACGTCTAAGAAAATTCAAGCTCCGCTTGAATCCTAACAAGTGCACCTTCGGTGTCCGTTCGGGGAAACTACTAGGGTTCATCATCAGCCAGAAAGGAATTGAAGTTGATCCTGACAAGGTCAAGGCCATTCAAGAAATGCCTTCTCCGAAAACTGAAAAACAAGTCAGAGGATTCCTGGGACGTTTGAACTACATCTCCAGATTCATATTCCTTATGACCGCGACATGTGCGCCGATTTTTAAATTATTCAAAAAGAATCAGGATTGCGTTTGGTCAGAAGATTGCCAAACCGCCTTCGACAGTATCAAGGAATATCTGTTGAATCCTCCGATTCTATCACCTCCAGTGGAAGGAAGACCACTGATCATTTACCTCACAGTCCTAGAGGACTCAATGGGATGTGTACTTGGCCAACAAGACGAAACTAAAAGGAAAGAGTCTGCCATTTACTATCTAAGCAAGAAATTCACCGACTGCGAGACTCGGTACACAATGCTTGAGAAAAATTGTTGCGCTTTGGCTTGGGCAGCCAAACGTCTTCGCCAGTACATGATTCGTCATACTACTTGGTTGGTCTCCGAAATGGATCCAATCAAGTACGTTTTCGAAAAACCTGCTCTCACGGGAAGGATTGCCCGTTGGCAGATGTTACTATCAGAATATGACATAGAGTACCATGCTCAGAAAGCCGTTAAAGGAAGTATTTTAGCCGATCACTTGGCTCATCAACCGATTGACGATCAAGAATCAATCGGGTTTGACTTCCCAGACGAAGATGTCATGTATCTAAAAATGAAAGATTGCGATGAACCGCTACCCAGTGAAGGGCCAGAACCAGGTTCCCAGTGGGGACTCATCTTTGACGGAGCAGTTAATCATTATGGAAACAGAATTGGGGCAATCGTTGTTACCCCTCAGGGTTCCCACATTCCTTTCACTGCCAGACTTACGTTCAAATGTACGAACAACGAGGCCGAATACGAAGCATGTATTATGGGTCTCAAAGAAGCGATTGATTTAAGGATCAAAAACTTGGACGTATACGGCGATTCAGCCCTGGTCATTAACCAGATAAAAGGAGATTGGAACACATACCAATCGGGATTGATTCCTTACAAAGACTATGCAAGGAGGTTGTTACCCTTCTTCAACAGAATCGACTTTCATCACATCCCTCGTGATGAGAATCACATGGCTGATGCATTAGCCACTCTCTCTTCCATGATTAGTGTAGGTCGATGGAACGACATACCTAAGATCGACATCATGCGCCTTGAACGGCCCGCTTACGTCTTCACGATTGAAGCAGTCATAGATGACAGACCTTGGTATCATGATATCAAATGCTTCCTTCAGAAACAAGAGTACCCATCTGGGGCACTCAGGAAAGACAGGAAAACCCTCAGAAGATTGGCTGGAAACTTCTTCCTGAGCGGTGACACTCTTTATAAGAAAAATTTTGACATGGTCTTGCTCCGATGCGTCGAAAGACCAGAAGCAGACATGCTCATGAAAGAAATTCATGAAGGATCCTTTGGCACTCATGCCAACGGACACACAATGGCGAGAAAAATTCTCAGGGCTGGGTATTATTGGTTGACAATGGAATCCGACTGCTACAAGTACATGAGGAGGTGTCACAAGTGTCAGATATACTCCGACAAAATTCATGTACCGCCATCACATCTCAAAGTTCTTTCTTCCCCGTGGCCATTTTCCATATGGGGAATCGATATGATTGGTATGATTGAGCCCAAGGCTTCAAACGGACATCGGTTCATCTGGTAGCCATTGACTATTTCACCAAGTGGGTCGAAGCAGCGTCATTCGCCAATGTAACCCGACAAGTGGTGGTCCAATTTATCAAAAACAATATCATCTGCCGTTATGGTTTTCCATGCAAGATCATTACTGATAATGGATCTAACTTGAACAATAAGATGATGAAAGAGTTGTGTGATGAGTTCAAGATCGAACACCATAACTCATCTCCCTACCGACCCAAGATGAACGGAGCGGTAGAAGCGGCTAACAAGAACATCAAGAAGATCGTTCAAAAAATGGTTGTAACCTATAAAGATTGGCACGAGATGCTACCCTTTGCTCTTCATGGTTATCGCACATCTGTCCGCACTTCAACAGGGGCTACCTCTTTCTCTCTAGTATATGGCATGGAGGCAGTTCTCCCCATAGAAGTAGAGATCCCATCAATCAGGGTATTGATGGAAGCTAAGCTCACCGAAGCTGAATGGTGTCAAAGTCGACACGACAACCTGAACCTGATCGAAGAGAAGCGAATCACGGCACTATGCCACGGTCAGTTGTATCAACAAAGAATGAAGAGTGCGTTCGATAAAAAGGTTCGGCCTCGTGTCTTCAGAAAAGGAGACCTCGTGCTCAAGAAGATACAATCATTTCTCACTGACTCTCGGGGCAAATGGACCCCAAATTATGATGGCCCCTATGTGGTCACGAAAGCTTTCTCAGGCGGCGCCTTGAGACTTACAACCATGGACGGAGAGGAATTTGCCTACCCCACGAATGTTGATGTAGTCAAGAAATACTTCGCCTAAACTAAAAAAAAAATGTCTCGGTGGATTGAAAACCCGAAAGGGCGGTCCAGGCAAAAGTTAGAGACATGAAAAAAAAAAGAATCATCCCGATGGATTGGAAATCTCATAGTACAATCCAGGCAAAAGTTAGGGATAATGGCAAGTAACTATGTTCAACAGAGGCAAGTCCCTCAGCAGTAGTTACATCATCTATCGGAGGAAATCTCCAGTCAAAGGTCATCTTCGACAGAAGCTCAGGATGCCCCAAATTCAAAGTTGGTAGAAGGATAGTGGTCGTTATGTTTCAACGTAGCCCTTTTCCCTGTAAATTACCATTTTCTAACTTTGTATATACTCTTTGGAATCACGCGTTTGGCTGATCTCCATCTTATCAATAAAATTTGAGCCCTTGTGCTTTTGTTTGTAATTCTTTACTTGTTTTAGCTTTACAGAACGACGTTGTTTAAACTTAATCAACGATTCTTGGAACGAAACAAAAATGAATTTACTTGTTAAAACTTTTTCTGCTTTTAAAATAAAGATGGCATTTCTTTTGACTGTTGAACATCAGAAGAACATCGATCGCTTCTCCCGAAGTAAGCGAACTTCAAAGTGCAGAATCAAAGTACTCCTTCTAAGCCAGTATGCCTGAATGAAGGGATCAACTGTGTCAGAGACCTTGTTTCGTCTGACATCCTCGGCCGAGTTCTCATCTCTTAAGCTCGATCAACATAGCTCCCAACGGGACTATCTCTCCTAAGCAAGGTGGAATTGCTATTTTGAATCAACGGTACTTCTTCGCCCCGCGATGGCCGAGTATCCAATTGTGTTCATCCATTAGTCTGTATGTCGCGTCTGTTTTGTCAGCATATACATACATACTTCATGCATTTTATTTGCGTTCGCATTTCGTATTGCATCACTATCACTTGAGTCGGTCTTGTCCCCTAGTGATAAACAGTTTTCTCAATCGAGTTTGTCAGTTCTTTCCTCGTCAGGAAGTGTTGCGTCTGCACAATCTCGCCACCAGTGTATCTTTAGATCAGAGTCGGCACTTGGCCACTTTGATAACTTGAACCTCTGAAAAGCCAGAGAAAACTCTCAATAAACATCACTCTTTGCCATTGAAGATGATATCCTTGCTTTCCCGGATTAAGGAAAATCCACAGAGAAAGCCTCGTGATCAGAGATTCGGCAGCATGCCAGTTTTGCTCCGAAAGGATCGCTGATGAAAAGGTCATCGGCCCCACAAAATTGGACCCCATCATATGGCGTTTCTCCGAGAAGATCCCGAGAAGAGTATGATGAAAGATCCCAAATGAAAACAGTCTCTCAAGAGACTCGCTTTCCCCAGTAGAATCGACAAATGGCATCTCCAAAACAGAGAAGTTTGTACAACTCTACAACTCAGACGACTGGGTTCCCCAGCAAGTCTGACATCAAAACTTTTTCCACTCAAATGGCATCTCCCCAGGAAAATTCGGCGAGAAGTTTGAGGAAAGCCGCTATGAATAGCGTCCCTTGTCAAGAAAGTTTGTTGACAAAAAAAAACTGAGACCAGTTCCTTGGTAGGAAACCAAGAACGAGGGGAAGTTCAAAAGAAACTAAGACCAGTTCCTTGGTAGGAAACCAGGATCGAGGGGAAGTTTATTTCAAAAGAGACTGAGACCAGTTCCTTGGTAGGAGACCAGGATCGAGGGGAAGTTTACCTTTTCTAAGCATAATTTCTTAGCTAAAGAAGATGAATGCGTAAGCTACCATTCATAACCACCATCAAAATTTTGGGTATTCCGATATTTAATCCTCTTGCACCCCGAATGCCCGAATCCCTTCGTCATTCATACCTTCGGGTCCAAGAAGATTAAATAGGGGCATCTGTAATACCCCAAATTTTGACCACTTAGATTTCCCATCATTGTGAAAATCATCATCACAATATGGATGAACCATCATGCTTCATCAATCTCCCCAAAGATGGGTGAGCATCCACTACAATCAAAATTAGGGTTTCAAGCCCTCTCTGAGTGCTTAGAAAAAGGATCAATCAAGAAATGACATGATCTTCAACTTGTCTAATCTCTTAAACATCCACAATGGATCAAAAAGGACTCCCACTTCAAGGATTAAGCACAAGGCTGCTCCCTTCTAGGTGGATCAAGTCTCAAGATCGACAGTGTCACCAAATTAGGGTTTTGATCGACCAGGGTCTCCAGATGGAAATTTTCATCTGGGCACAAGGAAATGATCCAAAACATGACCTAATATACTTCATGGAACCTCATGAACCCATGCATCAAGTCAATTTTGCCTCAGGGGATGCATTCATCAAAAATCAGGAATTAGGGTTTCTTGACCTAATTCACCCCTAAGTTGACTTTTGGGACAAACCATGAGCCAAGACCTCAAGAGATGATTTGAGGGTCTCTAATACACCATATTGATCCATTTGGAACAATGGATTGATCCAAGAAGCTTGAGCAACAAGTTTCATTTTCATCTGCACCACAATTAGGGTTTTAAGGGAAAAGTCAACTGTAACTTTGACTTTTGACCAAGACATGCTCCCAAACCCTAATACATGATTGAATATACCCTATGACACCCATGGAACATGTCCATCAAGTTTTATTTAGGTCAAGGACATGATTTCCTGAAGAATTGCACAGTTTGGAATTCATCTGATAAAAAGTCAACTGTGCACAAAAGTCAACTTTGACTTTTTGAGATTTTTCACCAAAATGGATTTTTAACCCTAAAATGATGTTAATGTATGATTTGAATCATCATTCATCAAGAAAAATCAAGAAAAGTGAGATAACTTGTAAAAGGGGTAACCATAAAACTTAGAAATTTTTCTAAGTTAAAAATAAAGTGGCATAGGTACCAACTTTGGAGGACCATAACTCCTAAACCACAAGGCCATTTTTTCTCATCCAAAGATGGATTTGTAGCCCTCATTATCACCTACAAAAACTTCAACTACAAGTCATTCCAATTCATTAAGGATTTTGAGTTATGGAGTGATCAAAGTGGCTGAAAAGTGAAAATGTCACTTTTTCCAACACTTAGTGAAATTTTCACTAAGTCAGATTCTGCCTCACTTTTTGCCAAATGTAGGGGGATTTTTCACTTGGAATCAAAAGAGATCAAAACCAAACTTGTTTAAACAGTTGTTGTATCATGTAAGAGCTTTCCAAAATGGCCAAGAACATTGCCAAATTCAACCTACACCATGAGATACAACATTGCCAAGTTGCCTTGCTGAAATCTGTCAAGGCAAGGCAGAATTTGCAACTTTGGTCGATTTGCCAAAATCAGCCAAATTCAATTGCTCCAATCCACTTGGACACCTCAGAGGATTGAATCTAAAGGGGACAATCACTGAGCCAAGCCTCCAAAGTCCATGGAACAAGAAATAACATGTTGAACCTAGAATGGCCAAAATAGGGACAAGACTTCAAATTTGGAATGAGGCATTCAATGGAACCATCAAGGTGGCATGGACTGAGCCATTCTCATCTGAAATTAGTCAAGACTTATCCAAGACCAAGGGGACCAAAGCTCTGTGCCCTAACCTCTAGTCAATGGCTAGAGGAGACTTGGATTTTCGTTTGCCAACATTGGCCAAACCTACTTACCAGCTGCCATGCACTATTCCTTGCAAAAAAAACTTGCTCTACAATAAATAGAGCCCAATTGTGGTCAGTTTAAGTACACCAAATCCATCTAATAGATGCTTTCCTCAAAATCTGTTTCTCTTGGCAAAATTGCCTTTCTTAGCAAGGTAGCTATCGGGTTTTGAGTTTGAGAGCAATTCTACACAAACCAATCACTCACACACCTCACATACATCACATATGAGCTGATCAAACACTCACATAACTTCTGAAACATCAATTTCATGAAATCACCAGCTGGTTGCTCAAATTTTCAAACAAGGTGCAGCTGAGGTACCACAAAATGATCCAGCCAATTTCAATCAAGTCCAACCATCCAAACACAATCCATAGGGTGTAGGGAAGCTGTTCAGATCATCACCACTCATCTGCAACACCTCCAAATCAAAAATCACTTTGAACTTGCTGTCACGGCTTGGAGGTAAGCACATACTTGGTCATCTCTCAATCTATGCATATTTCCTCGCACAATAATTTGGCCATATGTTCATAATCATGCATGGAATGTTTTCCCTCAATTAATTGCATTGTTTGAATCGTGTATCAAAAATCCTAGCCTTCATGCAGAAATTAGGGTTCTTGAGGTTTCTTCGTGATTTCTTGTTGTATGTTTAATTTAAATGAAATTAAAGTACATAGACATGATCGTGAGGTTGAGACGAGCATAATGATATGTGGATTGCATGATATGATTACGTATTCATGGAGATTGGATAGAAAACGTAAATCTGAGAAACCAAGAACACGCGCGTGTTCTTCAGCTTGTTCTTGGCGCCTTTTTTTCAAATTCAAATATTTGAATTTTGTGATTTTGTTTAATTGATTCAAAAATTAATTTCTCTCTGAGTTTTAATGATTTTGAGTTGATTCTTTTTTTAATAATTCACAAAAATGTTAAAATATTTTATTTTATCAAAAAATCCCAAAAATATTATTTATTTCATATAATTGATATTTTTGTAAAGAATTAATATTTTGATTATTTTTGGCATTTTAAATATTTTTTCTACATTGATTTTGCAACTTTTAATGCTTTCTAATTATTTTGTAGGTCAATACTTAATTTTTGAAGCATTAATCCAAGATCACAATTTGTTTTCCATGTGTTAAACAATTTTTGATCATTTTAATTGAATTTTTATTCAATTAAATACATTTTGAAAACAAATTAGGGTTTTGGATTAATTCAACCCTCATAAATCATTTTCAAACACTTTGGGCCTCTATTAGAGTGTAAGACCCAATCCTTTTTTTTTACCAAATCATCTTTGGGCCTCACTTATAGTATAAGTCCCGATACCGTCAAAAAACAAACGGCGCGATCGTCGCCTTTTCAAAAATCATCTGGGCCTACCCTCGAGTAGTAAGACCCATTTATTCATCTCAAAACTCTTTGGGCCTCTTGAGAGAGTGTAAGACCCATCCCCCCTTGTACAAAACCTTTTTGGGCCTCACTCATTGTATAAGTCCCTCTGTACAAGTAAACGGCGCGATCGTCGCCCGTTTAAAAATAAAAACCATCTGGGCCTACCCTCGAGTAGTAAGACCCATTTCTTTTTCTTTAAAACACTTTGGGCCTGTAATAGAGTGTAAGACCCAATCCCCATTTTAACCAAAAACATTTTGGGCCTCACTTATTGTATAAGTCCCTCTGCGTTAAAAGAAAACCTCGGTGCGATCGCCATTTTTAAACGAAAAATCATTTGGGCCTACCCTCGTGTTATAAGCCCCTCTCTTTTCTTTAAACCTTTTTGGGCCTCTTGAGAGAGTGTAAGACCCATCCCTTTGTACAGAAAACCTTTTTGGGCCTCAGTCACTTGTATAAGTCCCTCTATACAAATTCAACAGTGCGCTCACTAATAAAACCCTGGGCCTCTCCTTGAGCTGTAAGCCCCAAATCTTTCTTTTTCAAAGCACTTTCTCCTTTGATTTTGAATATACTGTTGTTTTCAATCTTTCTTTGTTGAACAACTAACCAAACAGAATGGAAGCACTACAACCGAGTAAGTGGTTATCGCTTTCATTTACTGCTTTCATATTATAAACTGTATTGTGGGGCTGCTCACTGTAAGTCTCCTTTCATAAACTCATATCTACTGTGTAATAATAGTATAGATATTTCGAGTTTCCCTGACAACTACATCTAGAACTAAGTGACGCCGTTTCATTTATTCGTAGAAATAGACGCCTAGATCCCCAATAGGAGCACCAGATACAGTCTTCTCTTCGGCTGTCCTCCTTAGGAATCGTCAAGAAGCTCTACTCCCTAAGATGAATGTATTCTCCGTGAATGGCATCTTTGAGTTTCTTCCAAATTCTCGAACTTTCCTGACTCGATCTATTCCTTGTGGATAGCTTGCCTTGAATGTCTCGGGGTTTGGGTACCCACTACGGTCATAATCTTGGACCTTAACTAAGGAACCCTCTTTAAAAGCTAAAAGTTGCTGGATAGTAAACCTTGCACGTTTACCAGTGGTTTTCATCTTTAAAAGAGTTATCTCTCTTAATGGAAAGGAGATGATAGACCCACGGGCTTCTTAAAAGCATCGGCCTCCTCTTGGGCATTATTCAAGGACCCTACGGCTTCTTAGAAGTATTCACAGCCTCCTCTTAGGCTTCGTATAATGATCTCTTCCTCCGGGAAGGATAGCCTCCTCTTGGGCTTCGTATAAGGACCCGTCGGCTTCTTAAAAGTTCCCAGCCTCCTCTTGGACTTCGTACAAATTGCCCCAACGACCTCCTAGAGGTATAGGAACAGAACCTAGTCATCCTCATAGAACAGTCCTTTCATAGAGTCTACTACTGTTTCTCAAAGCATAGTACGAAAGATAAAACTCTAGACACGGACAGTCTAACTTCCTTGAGTCTCAAAGACATTCTCAAGCACCCTTCTTTAAATAGGAAGGAAACCCGCAGACTCGGACAGTCTCAATACCCTTTGGATTTCCCGTTTCCTCAAAGAGAAGGAAATATCCCTGATCCTTAAATCAAATCCCTGAGTACAGTGTTGCTCATAAAAGAACTGATTTTCTC
This sequence comes from Lathyrus tuberosus, assembly GCA_022829125.1. NCBI lineage: Eukaryota > Viridiplantae > Streptophyta > Magnoliopsida > Fabales > Fabaceae > Lathyrus > Lathyrus tuberosus. Next base: position 1,899,040 of record JALAZF010000280.1, read on the forward strand.
TTTTAAATCAGTATATTGGATCTGTCACTCAACTGAAACAGTTACAATAGCCTCCATCTCGGGCTTCGTACGAGATACCAAAATTCTCCCCAGTGGAGTCAAAACAACCTTTTCGCCTCTCTCTCTCGGGCTTTGTACGAGATACAAAAACACTCTCTTACTGAGTATAAAAGATTCTCCAATTGAGTCAACTCTTTGCTAGCCTCCTCTTAGGCTTTGTATAACGATATGCCCCACTGGGTCAAAAACTTTTAGCCTCTCTCTCGGGCTTTGTACGAGACACAAAATAGCCTCCTCTTAGGCTTTGTATAATGATTTTCCTAGCGAAAATTAGCCTCCTCTTAGGCTTTGTATAAGAAAACCACTGGTTGATCCAATCAACCTTTTAGCATCAAAGTTGTGCCTCGTTCACAGTACACAAACATCAACAACTCATTTCCCTTCATCCAATCGCTGTAAGCGGCAAGCCTCTGGATCATCTACATCCATGCCACTGTCCCTCTTTTAGCATGAGAAATTCCTAAGGAAAGATGGCATTGCTCTACACTGAGTTAAAGTCTTCTCCTTCAGGTTAAAACCCTTTCTTCGGAAATTATGGCATTGCTCGGATCCGCGTATCCCAGTTAAAGTAATTCTCCTTCTCCCCTCTTTAGAGATGACAAATTCTCTCTAAAGTCGAGGTCTTTCAGCTTCACGTCTTGGGCTTTGAACAAGACACAAATAGACCTTTCAGCTTCACATCTTGGGCTTTGAACAAGATACAAACTACCTTTCGCTTCACGTCTTGGGCTTTGAACAAGACACCAAAAACCAATTTCCTCTCCCATAGAATAGGAGGAACTACGAACGCTCTGATTTCCCTGTTTCGGTAAACGGGAATACGTAGGCATAAGATCGAAAGAAAAGATCTTAGCGAGCGCAATCAACAAAAAACCCAAATCCCATATCTTCGTCAATCAAAAGCAGTAATTCAAAAGCACCAGTCCTAATATCCTAACCCTTGTTCCCCGCTAGAAAGTCCTAGAAAGAAAGAAAAATGTATTGGCGAAAATACAAATAACCAGTACAAAGGCCCCCCCACATTGATAGCATCCGTAACTTAACAGACCGCTGTTTAAACTCAGTATGAAAATCAGGGTTAATTAGAGACATCTATTTCCCTTCCTTATTCAGCTCACAATAGGATAAAAAATGAATCGACCTGAGTTTAAAGCTCAAACCGCAGAGAGCGACCAGCGCTTAAGAACCGCGTCCAAAATCGCTCGCTACAGATTCCATAAAACAATCTTGATACTAGAGTAAAGTTCATGTTTTCTCAAAACTTTTCCGCTTCCAAGAATCAGAGGAAAAGGACCAATAACAATTCTAGTGACTAAGAATTCTGTCGTCTAACAGCTGACTTCTCTGGGGATTCCAGAGATAGATAAGCTGCTTGTAATAGACTGCCACGCTTCTTCAAGAGATCGCTGCTTCGAAGATATGTTGATATCACAATACTGTTGGAGAAATAATTATGTCTTCAATGAGGATCTTGTAAAAGATTCTTCTTGCGAGAAATGGTGCAAATTAAATGCACATTCAAAGATAGGTTAAAAATCACACCCGCCAAAGACCAAAGTTCAATCTAGGAACAATCTAGAAAGAAACGGTCAAACAAGACTTCAAATGAGGAATGAACTCAAATGGGGATTTATCTTATCCACATGTGGAAAAGATAACTGAACCAACCATCATCCATGAGGATAAAACTCTGTGGGGAATTCAGAAAAGAATGGGCACTTTATGCCTAGGGCTGACTTTCTATTGGAGAGAATAGACAAACCCAGTCACTTGGGGAGAGAAACGCCAAAGTGAACAAAAACAGGTAAACACCAGAAAAGGGAAAAGAAATGCTAAAATGGTACGTATATGAGTGCTCCTGCAGTACTTATGCTGACGAAACAGACAAGAAGCGAAACGAGACGAAATAAACGTCTCGATGAAGGATACCTAGCCAAACTCAACAGATGGGCCAAAACTGGGGATGAAGAAGAATCGACTACTTCATCGATGAAAAGAGTATTCCACTTTAGGTATAATATCATGAGGATTGCCATCATGAGCTTGATTTTTTTTGTTGGAGGAGAATCTGAGGAGAATTTGTCAAGATTAGCTGAAGTAACAGCTTATTGGGGAGCTAGCAAAGGATATTGGCATAATGATCATCTTCAAATCTTATTTGCCCCAGGCTAGACGGTCTGTCAGAAGAGGATAACAAGAGGATTTTATAGAAGAATTGGCATACAAGGTGCTTCAATATCTTCAAACTCTTGGAGATATCTCGGCGTAACTGCCCCCAGATTAGGGGATGAATAATCAAAAGAATTTTACAGAAGGATTGAAACACACGATACTTCAATATCTTCCAACTTAACTAATCAAAAGAATTTTACGGAAGAAATTAAATACCAGATGATTCAATATCTTCCAACTTGAATAATCAAAAGAATTTTACGGAAGAAATGAAATACCAGATGATTCAATATCTTCCAACTTGAATAATCAAAAGAATTTTACGGAAGAAATGAAATACCAGATGATTCAATATCTTCCAACTTTTGAATCTTGACGTAGTTGTTCCTGTTCAGTTGTACTTGAGATACTCAAACTGTAGTAGGAATTACTGGGGAACGGATTTTCCCCTGCTGATGGGTTACTGAAGTCAAAACTTGTCATAAGATGATCTCAAGAATATTTGCCCCAATATTCTGAATTTGCAGAATTATGCCTCCGATTTGTCAACTCTTGGGATGATGGATTGGCAAACCTCACACTTGGTTGCCCCTGACTGAGTCAAATTTCCTTTATCAAGTTCAATTCTTTGACTGACCGCGTTTGTTGGGATTCCTTGATATCGAATGGTATTGCAAACAAGTGTTGTTCATTAAAATTGGCAAAATTTAATGCAAAGGTTTAATGCAAAATTTGATTCAAAGTTTGAAAACAAAGCTTTGATAAAAAACGCACAGTGAAATGATTAAATAGTCAAAAATAATGGTGGGTCTAGTCATTAAGGAAGTGACCAACACACGCGAGTAACAAAGATTATTAGGAGTCAGGTTACTCAACCTTGCTGTAGTATGCTTTTCAAAACAACCTTACCTCAATTAGGTCTCTTAGGGGTTGTAACGTGGTCTGGTTCAGGGTTTATGAAACAAAAGATAAAGGCTCAAATCCTACGCTCGGTTAACTCAAGATATACGTTCAAATCTCCAAAAGTAGGAAGTCACTTGATTTGAAAGCTGACTGGCGCCTTATGTGAAACGCTCGTGTTTGAATGCATAACCGAGTTAAATTGAGAACTACCCTGCCCCCAAGGTTTAAAGGTTGTTTTGTGTAAGGAAAGAAAACTCCTACTTCTAGGCTCTAAGGGTTAACAAAGGATGAATTGAAACAATGCCTTACATCCTCGGCGAGGTTAATTTGAAAGAATATCATAGCAATTATGAACATGAGGTTTCCATCATCCTCCCTAATCTCTGCTTTGACAAAAGTTTGAATAAAGGGAGGTGAAAAAGATATATATTTGCTTTTATGAAAATAAAAGTAAACGAGTGAAACGAATGGATTTAACCAAAAGATGCATAAATATTATTAATGTTGCCAATTTAAAGGTACAACGAAGCTCGTAAGCAAATATCAACACAATTAAAGGAAATACCACTGAAATACCAAACATAGCCAACTTTGGCGAATTATTTCAAAGATCTTAGTTTCCGGATCCAAACGGGGAAAAGTCTTCACCAATAATCACTTGCTCTTTGTGGTATAGAACTTTGAGAGGCCTTGCAGGTCCTTTACCTTTTGCTTCGAAAGTTGAGGTACCAACGTCTGAAGTACCTTCCTGAGGTTTCAGATTCTTTAGCAAGCTCATCAGTTTCTCTTCAAATTCCTTGCATTCTTCAATGGGATGTCCAATTGTCCCAGTGCGAAATTTGCATTCAGTCTTTGGGCGGTCTTCTTCGAAGATTAAGTCCTTGTCATGGATCAGCTCTTTCACAAAATATTCTAACGCTCGGCAATTGTCCAAATCATGTCCTTCAGCTCCCTTATGGAATTCATAGGTGAGGTTGGAATCATACCAAGGTCCCTTGAATGGTGTGAGAAGTCGTGGAGTTACCAGCTTGTGTTACATCAATAGTGGGAAAAGTTTTCTTAACGGCACCGGGATAGGATGGTGGTTAAATTTTCCTCTTTTGGCAGCATTTTTCTTCTTATCTCGGCCTTGAGAACCTCGAGGAGAATCATCCGTTGGAGACTGGAAACCTCTCTTCGTAAACACTTGACGTTTGGATGCAGGAACAGGGCCAACGTTCAGCTGACGTGAAGCTTCTTCAAAGACAAATTCTGGACACGAGAGACCCTTAGGAGGTGGCAAAGGATAGCTGATTTGAATACCTTGTTGTGTAAATGATAACATATTGGAGTCAAGCAGAATCTGAACCTTGTCTCTGAGTACTCTACAATCTTCAGTTGAATGCCTCTGTGCCCCGGTATGATAGTCACAACGGATGTCGGTGTCAAGGCCCGACGGGTCTGGAAAAGACGTTGGATCTCTCTCTTCTGGCACTATCAATCCACTTTTGATCAAAACTGGCAACAGCTGACTGTATGTCATTGGCAATGGAGTGAAGTTCCTCTCTAGCTTCCTTGGCTTCTGTCGTTCACGCTGATGTGGCACACAAGCACTCTTGAAAGCTGGTTTGATGGGATGAATGTAATTCTCATTTTTCAACAGAGTTTCCAGAACCCAATTCATCTGGCACTTGAGAATCCTAACCTCTTCTCCCATTTCTTTATGGTACTCCACAATCCTCTTAATCGCTGTCAGTGTGTCCTTCATAACTTCCAGAAATTGCTCCATTCCTCTTTGGAGCTCTCTTAATTCATGGTTGACTCTGTCCATCTCACAGTACTGTTCAGACATCCTTTGTCGAGCTTAGACTTGGGTATTGGCGTTTGGAAAATCAAGGTGATGGGTTTTGAAGAGAACGAGATGACAATAAGACGAAGAATAATGCACATGCTCATGCAAGGATGCAAAATGATATGCAATGCGAGCTAAATGTAAGCTAAATGATAGGCGCCATTCAAGGAAACTCAACATTGTATTTTGCAAATTTTAAGGAACACTTTTTCTTAGAAGAAAAAATCTCATCTTATTTCATTAATAATAAAGTTTGAATTACAAACAAAAGATGATTACCCCTTCAAAAGCCAAAATACAGAGTATGAAATAAAGAAAGCTAAGTTCTAAACCATCAATCAATCTTCTCCCATCAATCTCATGGCGAGCTTCTAGTTTTCCTTCTGCAACCTCTCATTCTCAACAGCGAGCTTGGCCAACTGTGACTTCCATGGTTCTGGAAGAGATGATGTGCTAAGAGAAAATAAGTCCTCTTGCATCCTCCTTCTTTTGACAGATTCTTCTTCCTTCCTCCTGAGACTCTTCTGCAATTCATTCATCTCAAAGTTAAGGATCTGGTACTTGTTCATCCAAGCATTCCTTTCTCGCTCTGCTTGAGCCAATCGAATCTTTAATTCATCTTCATTGCTAGTGAAATAAAGAACAGGATCTCTGGGAGCTAATGGGATAGGATCATGACGATCATATGGTATCTTCAACTCAACAGCCCTCTTTTGCACCCATTGAGTGTAAGATTCTGAAGCCAAACACTCGGGTAAACCCAAAGCAAATATACCTCTGGTGTGAACATGTCGCCAAGCGTGAGCCATCTTTTCCTTAAGTATGGGGTCCTTATCCTCTTCAAAGAACAAACCTTCCAAGTAAATGTTATTAGGTTTAGCTCCCATAGAATAACCATGTTGACGACAAGCCAAAGCAGGATTGTAGCTTATGCCTCCTTTTGTGCTTAGAAGCGGTACATTAGCAAATCCTCTACAACTGACAATCATATCCTTGCCTTTGAGCGATGGGTTGTACCACTCAAGATCAGTGTTGGTGAGAGACATGATCTTTTCTGACCAAAGAAGTCCATCTTGGAGATCCCAAAAGGTCTTAGAACGGGGTAGATGGGAGATATACCATCTATACAACAGTGTGGCACAGCATGTTAGCATCCCTCCCTTATGAGCAGTCCTCAGGTGCACTGAGTGGTAGGTGTCTGCAAGTAGCGTTGGAACTGGATTTCCAATGATGAAGATCTTGATCGCATTCATATCAACGAAGTTCTCAATGTTGGGAAACAAGAATAAACCATAAATAAGTAGGGCCATAATAGCTTCAAAATCTGCCATATTCTTCATGCTAGCATACTGACGGGCCTTCTCCATTAAAAACTTGGCAGGTAACCCAAAAAGTCCTCCCTTGACAACCAAGTTAGCCTTAACTTCTGACAACTTGAGATGAGCCGCTTCTGCGATTTCCTTTTCTTTAGGCGTCCTCTCCAGACCAGAGTAAGGTAGGTTTGGGGTGATAGGAATACCAACTAGAATAGCATACTCCTCGAGCGTAGGCATTAACTGGTAATTCGGAAAAGTGAAACAATGATACATGGGGTCATAAAACTGTATGAGAGTAGGGAGCAATCCGTCTACCATCTTGGTCTTCATCAGAGAGAAAATCTTCCCATACTTGTCTTGGAATGTTGATGATTCATTGATTGGCCTACCCAGATTCTTTAGATCTTCTAATTTTGGACTAATGAAGGTGTACTTCTTCGTTTTCCTTTTTTCAAAATCCATCCTATAAAGTTTGCAAAACAACACTGAGTTCCTTGAATACACAATGCACATGATGCAAGGATGAATGCAAACAAACACACATAGACAAGTAAGCACAAAGAACACAGAGCAGCCTAGGTTAAAAATCACGAGCATGAAGTCAAAGGTCTACCCATCCCAAAGGTATGTACTATGGTTTTCACCTGCAAGACAAGGTTCTAAAAGAGTTCCCAGAGTCGACAACCCATCTTTTGGATTTTATCGACTTTCCAATTGCTTGGTGATCAATAAAATTCTCAAGAGAGTCTCATCTGAGTGTAGCATCGCGTAGCAACCATTTGGGATTGCTCCCTCACAGTCCTCGCACTACGTCCTAAACAGGCCACGTGGGGTAAAGGGGTAACTAAAGGTCATCAGTATCTCTGGCTCCTAGGTCGAAAGTAGTAACGCATTCACGATTGCTCGTTCAACATATACCACATCAGAGAGGGCCTCAACTGAGTGTGGACTTCAAGTTCCCTCCTTTGGGATTTCTCCCTCGAAGTTCCCTTGACTATGTCCACTATTCCTAAACATATGTGTTATCTCAAGTCCGGGTTAGGACTTATCTCGCTCATTGATATCATGTCGACCCAAACCAAACAGGATAATATCAAACATAGAACAGATATATAAGCATGCAAGCAGATATGACATACAAGCAATCATACAAGTAGATAAGCAAACATGAATAGCATAAAACAAGATAGGCTTAACCCTCTTAGGAAAGGACCAGCAATAGGTCTAACTCTCCCCAGTGAAGTCGCCATTTCTGTTGCGGTGAAAATCGGATAACAAGCTATTAATTAACTTGCATCAGTTTCTTTTACAACCGACTTTGATTTATCCAAAGGAAAGGTTCAAGATCGTTAGAAAAACCTAAAAGGGGGAGATCTAAGGTTCGGGGGTTGGTTACGCCTAGGGAAGGTATTAGCACCCTAAACGTCCGTAGTACTCTACGGGAGCCTTTTGTTAATGTTATCTTATGTTTGCTAAAGGTTCTATGCTAAAGGTTACTTAGCGGGAGAAGTGATAAATTCATTATGATGAATATCACGAAGAGTTGAGGAACTCTCTCCTAAAGATAGTTGTAACTTCTATGGCTCTGATGAGGCCAAGAAATTGAGGTTTCAACCTAAAAGGTTACTTAAGTTAAGATGGGGGCTATGACTTTAAGAGTCAACATGTTTAACCTTCCTTTGGATAAGGGGAAAAAATAATGAAAGAAAAAAAAAGAAGAAACATTTGTCATAAAAAATAATGAATACAACAATGAACATGAAGATGGCAATATGACACATGATGTATAGACATGAGATAAGTATCAAGATATCAGTTAGACACAAGCAAACCAAAAGAACATTTGAAAGATACATCACAAATCACATAATCATGAATAAAGGATTAATTAAGGTGATATTCTAAATTAGACAATACAAATCAATATTCAAATAATAAGATAAATTAATAAATGAATTAAACATTAAAACATCAATAAGGCCATAAATAAAAGGTTCATCAATTTAATCAAGAAAGTGGAAACTCACATTAATAATAAATCAATTTCAATAATTATTTAAGAAAAGAAAATAAATTACTAAATAAATAAATATTTTGGAGTTTAAGAATAAAACTAAAATTCTAAAAAAATAAATAACCTTTTTTGTATTTTTAATAAACTTGAGATAAAAGAAAATGGTGAGATAAAAATGATTTAACTAAAAAAAGGAGAAAGTGTCCCATGAAGGGTTTGAACCCATGCCCTTAGCTTCAGCAACCCAAAACCTAGGCCAGCTGGGCTGCGCGTGTATGGTGCTTAGGAAGCGCAAATGTGCACGTATATTTTACAGCAGCGAAAATCATAAAAGAAAAAAACAAAAGGACTGGGTAGGGATCGAACCCCAGTCCTTATAGGCACGGTAAAGTAACACACACAAGTCCATCCGCTGGGGCGGGAATACGTCCATTAACAATCTTGCACCAATAAATATAAGAAGCAATACATGTGCGTATATCCAAAGGAAACAAACCAACAACACGCATATGTGCAGCCATGTCCAACCAAACTCAAGTTCAGACAGCCATATTTAAGGAGACATAACTCATTCAATTCTTCATCGAAATAAACAAAACAAAGGTCTAAAATCGTCAGCAAAGAACATAGATCATGAAGAAATCCATCATTTACCCTAAATCTAAACATACCAACCGTGCAATAGTTATAAAGGTGAGATGTTACTCAAATTCACAAGCAAGACTAAGGGAGATTGACAACAATTATGTAACACATCAAAAAGTATTTTCATGAACAGATCAAGAGAATTACATGAACATAAAACATTGTGATCAACAAACCATGCATAGGAACATCTACAAGACTTCAATAAAGTTTCAACAATACATTCATGTTTCAAGGTAGACATATATAAGATGGCACCACAATTCGTAAATACAAAGCATTTCAGCTCTTAGTTTAGGTAACATTCACAACATGCATTCATACATAACACATATTGAAACGTGATGTCACTAAGTTACTCTCATAAGCAAACTATTGAGGACATGTTCTACATGGTTTATCTCCTAACAACTTACACACATAATCTGAATGGCCAGTTAAGTTGCAACAACTCAACTTTGTTGCACATCAGGTAACATATTAAAATGAGATTGAACACACAACATACATAAGAAGACATAGGGATTCATACTCATTCAAACATCCAACGGTCAACAGAGTGTGTGCTGACCAACAAAGATTCATAGCATGATGGCAGACATACTACTGAGGTCTATGTGTGTGGTTAGTGAAACAAAACACATATGCTTGCATGACTGTAAAGAGGCTAATCAAATAGACAAAAATAAAAAGATTCAAATGAACATGATATACATTGAGAACAGGTCAGTCACAAAGTTCACAATAACACTGCACCAAAATCATCAGTTTAGCATATAAACCAGGTAGAGCCCTTAAAGCTTATAAAAGGTTCAGACATAGTCATGAGGAGCAAATACCAAGCCACAGTTCAAGTGTACAAAAAAACAAATGTTATTGCTATAAGACAAAAGCTGAAAAGCATGGCTGACATAACCAACAATCATTCAAGGATATAACAGGGCAGGGTTAGGAAATGCTAAGGGTCATCAGCAATATCAACTTACACGAAAAAAATCAAAAGCAAGCATGGATTCAAACAGACTTGGCATGAACATACAATTTTAAAGTTGACAGTATCATATGGTTAGTGAATCATAAACTAAAGTCATCTATTCGTGAATAAACTTAAAAAAACATAAAGTATGCTATATAAGTGCAATGATTTTAACAGACATAGATGCATCATTCACCAGTTCCTCATTCCAAAACAAATGTGAATATGACTTAGGACATAAAGATAACACAAAGGCATATGTATAACCAAAATGGGCAGACAGATTCATATGAGTGTGGAAGTGATGCATATGATCAGAAATACAACAAGGTATGGCCATCTCATCAAAATAAATTGTGCAAACCAAAGTCCAACCCAAAGATTTCATCAAACAAGTTAGCAATATAAATATATGTGTAAACTCATTGAAGCAAAGAAAAGGCTGATACATAGCTGACATGTCAAGCAAGTTTATGACCATAACATTTCAAATGCAAAGTTCATAAAATACAGGACATAAATCCTAGATCAGGGCATTCATTAGTAGTGGGACATACAGGGCAGAGATGAAATAACAACTTGAAACAAGATACAATAACCACTTAAACACTTAGTTCCACTTCACAATCATACAAAAGACAGTCATGGACCCAATCATATATTGATGAGTTATACAAGGTATGAACATGAACACAAGTAAAGCAATACTTCACATTACTAGACAGCAGGATAAACTCAATAAGGTAACCACAAAACAAACTCATGAAGATTCAAACATCTCAGTGACAAAATGTATTTCAACACATGGAGATGGCGCATTTCTGGCAGAATAGCAACATCAAAGCATTGTCTCAAAAAGATATATGCACATTAAATCAAATGAATAGCAACATTATACCAATAACTCAAGGCATATACTTAATAGGATTCAACATATAATGAATGATCAATGAACAAGAGTGAAATCAAATGAGCATAATAAAATGAGAGGGAAAAGAAAATAATACCAACTGAAACTTTGTATGTTTCTACTCCCACAGCAACTCCACAAATTATCACTCACTAAGCTTGCTCGAGACCTCAAATGCTTTAGTGTTTTTTTGAGAAAAATTCTTGATGGTGAGGAGTTGTACACTAGTCTCCTTATATAGGCAAAACATTGGGTTCATGTGAAGCATTATGGGCCGGGTTGAGTTAAATCCTCCTCCAAAACGTTGGAGGCTAGGGTTTTGAAATTGAATTGCTTCAAGGGACAGACACTCCCTCCTTCTGACTTACAAGGTAGAAATGGAAAGCATCTCCCCATCCTTCTCCGCTATCAGTCTATGTATGCTTCCTTTGGGAAATTGAGAGCAACATTGCTCTGCTCTTTTCGCAGTTGGTACAGACAATGACAAGAACAGAATGTTGAATCCTTGCTTTGTGCCAATGAAATCCCATGGAGCAAATGAGGTAATATTAGGGCAAGATGGAATTGAATTTATGGCGCCACAATTTGATGAGATGAATTCAAATTGAATTTGCAAAGGGTTGGAAGAATTGGTTTTCTGCAAAAACGAAAAAGAGACGAGGAGAGGAAGAGGGAAACTATTCCCCCAAACGTGTGCCAAGTTCCCATTGGTCCTTTCCTTCCATTGAAAAGTCAAAATAAAATGATACATTCTGATTGGCCAATGGCTTTATTCATTCTCCAATCAAAAAATCTCCATGAATCCAACAAGACCAAATGAGAAAAACACACGTATTGTTTCCCTTAATCACACTTAAATGGCATTTAACTTAACACATTTAAATTAAAGCTTAATGTTATATATTTTTAAAAGAAAACTAATGATAATTAAATTAATTGCTAATAAAATCTAGCTCAATTTTAGTTAATAAATTATCTTGAAATTAAAATTAAGGTAATTTGAATAGACTTAACCAAAATAATAAAAAGGTAATTAATTCAAAACCAAACAAATTAGGCTAAAATTATATCATCAACTAAATTAACTAATTAAGCTACTAATCAATTAAAATATAAACACAAGAACATGTTAAAATTAAATCCAGATAGGATAAAATAAATAAAATGCTAAATAAATCAAGGCAAAAATAGATAAAGAGAAATTTAAGATAAAATAGAGAAAAATAAAATCACATAGCATCTAGCAAAAAGATGAGGGTAAAATTTGGGGTACAACAGTAGGCCTAGGACTCCGACGATGTCCTACCGAGTCACTTCTTTTTCTTTTCCTCGTCGTTTCTTCGTTCTCTTCTGTTCCCGTTCCTTTTCCTTTCCAGTAGCAGTGGAGCTCCAGATGACGACACCCTTCGATCGAGGCAACAAGCGTGGATCCCATCGAGTACGATGGATGCGTGAGGGTTCTAATACCTTCCCCTCGCGTAACCGACTCCCTTACCCGTTTCTCTTGGTCGCGAGACCATGTCTTTTCCCTTCCCTCAGGTTTACGCAGTGTTTCCTTTCCCTCTCTTGGGATAAATACACATTGCTGGCGACTCTGTTTCTGCGCCACTTTCGCGTTTGTACCTGGATGAAAATCCCGGGAGCGACAGCTGGCGACTCTGCTGGGGACATGTTCACCTCTTGTTGGTCCATCCCCTATGTGAGTCAATCCTAGCGCTTGTCTGTTTCTTTTCATTGGGTGTTTATTCTGGTGCTTTATTTTGTTGTGCATTACTGTATTCCTGTATTACTGTTTTACTGTATTTACCGCATTTATGGCATTGCATTTCATTATTATGCTAGACTGTGTTGTGCTGTACTGGATTTTCTGTTTGACAGGTTGGGATGTTCTTAGAGATAAGCCCACTACCCAGGCTTGAGCATACATATAGGGATTAGCGTGGGCAGGCGTGACGCTTCCGTGGTGTTAGCCACGTGCGGGTGTTCACGAGACCTACAGCCAGACGAGGTTCTATCGGGAGATATCTGCTACTGTATATTGATACAGGCCAGTAGTTATTCTCTTGAGGAACTATCGACTCTGGTGACCATTCCCGAGGACTCAGTTGCGGCACTCCTCCCGAGATGTGATAATGGCAGACCAGAAATGGCAAAACCATTACGCATTCTTAATCCGAGGACCCAATGCTGGGAACTTGCTATAGGATATCCTTTTTTAGGGGAATCGGTTGAGGCCTCCTCGATTGATGATGATGCCAAACCAGAAATGGTGAACGTATCATCATTTCTCGACCTGAGAGTCCGTGATATTGAGGATCCTACCCACATGTGAGAGGGGTTGGGTGTTTGTAGGTTTGCAGGTAACCTTGACCTTCAGCATACCTGATACTTTGGATTTCTTATCAGGATTTCTTATCAGTATGAACTTATCAGTGTGGTTACTCTGATGTTCTAGGTATTTGGGCAGGAGCCTTGAGATTATTCAGTTTGTTCAGTGCAGCCAGCTTGTGTAGATACCTTGATCCCATGCTTTGCATTGCATCATCATTTTTTCTAACATTCATATTTTTCCATTTCCAGGTAGTATCTGATCTTTCGATTCCAGTCAACGGGTAGTCATTGGGATGGACACTAAGAAGAGTAAGAAGAATATCATTGTTTACAAGTTCCCGAAGCTCACTCTTGGTTAGATTGGCAGTTTACAGGAAATGGTCGGTCCGGAAGTGTTGGGAATGTTCAAAGAGAAATATGGTTGGATCCTATCCCTTGTTCATAACCTCAGTGAGTATGAATATAATGGTCTGCACACCTTGATACAATTCTACGATCCTCCCCTGAGATGCTTTGTGATGCCAGATTATGTGTTGGTCCCTACTCTGGAAGAGTATTCAAACGTCCTAGGGATTTCCATTAAAGAAGGTGTTCCTTTCTGTGGTTCTAAGACAGACCTTGACTTCAAAGCTGTGGCTGATGCTCTTTATTTGAGAAAATCAACTTTGGAGGCTGACATTTCTAGCAAGGGAAAGTTTCGTGGCTATCACTTGGCGTACTTGGTAAAGAAGGCTAAGGAGAAGAGGTGGACAGCTTTCAATGCAATACTGGCTCTCTGTGTATATGGCATTGTCCTTTTTCCCAATGAATCTGATTTTGTTGATACAGACGCTATCCGGATCTTTACAACTCAGAATCCAGTGCTGACCTTGTTGGGAGATCTTCACTATGCCTTGTACAATAGGAATGAGAAGAAACGAGGCGGGATAGTTCATTGTCGTGCATCTCTTTTCTATAAGTGGTTTGCAAACCGTCTACCCCGGTCAGGTGCTTTTGTGGATACTAGGACTTCTATGGATTGGAGTAAACGTCAGATGGGTCTAGCCGCTAAGGATATTGTTTGGGTGGATCAAGGATTGCTTGGCAAAGACATTTTGCATAGCTGTGGTGAGTACCCTAACGTACCATTGATAGGGAGAAAAGGGGGTATTAATTACAATCCTTCTTTGGCTATTAGGCAATTTGGATATGCTCTGAAAGATCCTCCGGTTGAAAAAGATTTGAAAGAGTCTTTGTATTTTCATATAGCCGATGGTTTAGGTGTGGCGCAGGAGGCTTCCAAAGCATGGCTCAGTAGACAAAAGAAAGGAAAATCCGTCTTGGGCAAACCCAACAATCAAGCTTTCCCTCCGTATACGGACTGGGTAAAGAGAAGAGTGGAAGAGTTCTACTTGCCTTTTGATTGGGTGCCTCCCTTGTATCCTGAGACTGTGGAGGAGAGGCTCACTGTACCCATTGAAGAATTCGATAAGCAGCAAGAATTGGTGCATGATTTGAGGATGGAGAATGCTGGTATGAGTAGTCAGCTGCAAGGTGCTTTACATGACAACCGGGAGTTGAAATGGAAAGTTCAAGATGTGACAGAGCGCCTAGAGGAGAAGGAGAAAGATCTCACTGGCAGAGCTCAGCACTTCAGAAAAGTCAGTATGGCTGCTGAATCCTCTGGCAAGGCCTACAGGAAAAACAAGAAGATCTTGACCAAGACTGAAGCCAAGCTTGCCACGTATCAGGAGATGTGGGAAAAGGTCAAGATTGAGAATGGGGAGTTGAAATAAGAACTTCAAAGGATGAAAGCAAGAAAAAAGCATTTATCTGGCAAGTGGAGAGATGCTCAGAAGGAAATTGAAGAGCTCAAGAAATCAAGGCGCGAAGGCAACAATGTTGGAGAATAGATTGTTATGCTGAATCAAGATATTGAAAAGAGAAACAGGCTGATCAAAGGGCTGATAGAGTGACCTACACATCCAGACACTGTGGATCTTCTTGAGGAAGTGGAAGCCAGTATGTTTGGAATTAATTTGTAGTGATCTTGTTGTTATGTTTTGTTGTGATTACCATCAGGATTGTTGATGGAATCGCCTGTGATTGTATCAGACCCGTCTGTATGAATTCTTATGACATGATATAAAATGCTTGGTTTAATCATGTATGTATTAGCAGCTCTCATTTTTTGAAAGGATGTGCTTCCTTTGTGTTGATTCTACAGTATTTCTGGGTTCGGATTTATTTTCCGATGATGTGTCTAATCCCTTGCCCAGTTTCAAAGACTGGAATCAAAGCAGATACGTCCTGAGAATGTTTAAATATGATGTTTGCATTTGCATTTGCATGATCATAATCCTTTTCCATTTTTCATAGCAGGTTTATCTCTGGTTTTCTTATCGTGTTCTTTCTCAGACAGGATTGCTGACCAGCAGATTCATCAGTTTTCTACCAGACTCAATCAAAAGAGAGCTATGGAACAGATGCAGGCTGAGATGGCTGCCATGCAGGCTCGCATGGCCCAGTTCATGGAATTAAGGCAAGGCGTTGCACAAGGGCAAGAAAAACTGAGGACCCTTGTCAAACCCTTGGTGGCAAGAGTTGACGAGGATGTTGTTCTTCATGGTGGCTTTCATAACGATGTCATTCCTCCGGGCGGAGGTTTTGGGGGTAATGGTATTCCTATTGGTCCTCCGGGTGGGGGTGTTCATGTCCCTTCTGTTGTGATCCCTCCAGGCGGAGGAGAACATGTTGTGATTCCTTCTGTTGTAGGAGGAGGAAATAGTGTATGTGCTGTTCATGGTCGACGTTATGATGACCAACAAGATGACATATTCTCTATACCAGGCGGGGATGCTGGTGTACCCCCGATTGTTGATGAAAGGGGTTGTGAATCAGAACTCTGTGGGTATGGATTTGGATGATTTAGGGCTGGTCCCCGGTGTCAGGATTCCGCACATGTTCCAGGTTCCCACCTTTGAGAAATACAATGGTACCACTTACCCAAAGACTCATGTCTGGGCATACGCAAGGAAAATGGCTGCGTACTCTATTAACGAGAAATTACTGATGCATTTCTTCCATAATAGCCTGTCTGGGGCATCTTTGGAGTGGTACATGCAATTGGAGAGATGTCACGTCCACAATTGGAGAGAGTTGGTAGAGACTTTTGTCAAGCACTACCAATATAACACTGATATGGCTCCCAATAGGACTCAACTGCAGAGTATGTCTCAGAAGAACAGTGAAAGCTTCAAAGAATATGCCCAGAGGTGGCGAGAACTGGCAGCGAGGGTACAGCCTCCCATGTTGGAGAAGGAGATGCTGAATATGTTCATGGCTACCTTGCCAGGTCATTATTACGAGAAGCTACTGCCTTGCATGTCAGGAAAGTTTGCTGATCTGATCTTGGTTGGGGAAATGTTGGAAAATGGAATTAAAACTAGAAAGGTGTCAGGCAGTGATGGGTCTTCTTCTAGTGGAGGGAAGAAACCTTATGTGAATTACAAGAAAAAAGAGGAAGCGAATTCTATTTCGTCCTACCGTGGTAAGGGAAAGCAGTGTCAGAATTATAATCAGCAAGTAGCCTCAGTAACTATTCCTGCAACACTACCTCAGCAACAGCAAAATCAGGCTTCTCGTCAATATCAGCCAAGGCCTAAGAAAAATAGGCACTTTGATACTCCACCGTTGCCTTATTCCTAGTTGTTTCAGCATTTGCTACAGTTGCAGTTAATTCAGAAGAGGACTTTAGCTCCTATTACTGGCAATCCACCTCCGGGTTACAATCCCAATGCTCACTGTGACTTTCATTCTGGGGCACCTGGGCACCACATTGAGGACTGTAAAGCTTTTAAGCATAAAGTCCAAGATTTGGTGGATTCGAAGGCCATCAATTTTTCCAATGAGATGCCAAATGTCATTCAAAACCCAATGCCGAACCACGATGGGCCGAGGGTTAATGTTGTTATAGAAGAGGGTGAATCTTTGAATTTGGTTCTAGACGTGAATGAATTGAGGACTCCTTTATTGGTAGTGAAGGAGAGATTACTGAAGGGTGGGGTGTCCCCTGGTTGTGATAAAAGCTGTTCAGAGTGTATGGTGCAAACAAATGGTTGTGATCTGTTGAGATCAGGTATTCAGAAGCTGATTAATGAAGGTTGGTTACAGTTCGATAGGTGCGATCAGAAGAAGGAAGTTACTGGCAGAAGGAATGATATTGCCACAGTTACTATCCCTTTCAATACAGTAACTATTTCAGCGCCGGCAAGACCAGCGCCAGTCATTATCACCATTCCCGGGCATGTCCCGTATGAGAGCACCAAAGTTATTCCTTGGAATTATGGTGCTGAAGTGTTTGTTAACGGGCAGAAGCAAGAACTGATAGGAACGTCAGTGATGAACTCCAGTGTTGAAAGTAATGATGAAGTAGGAGCTATTACCCGGAGTGGTAGAGTCTTTATCCCATCTGATGATCAGGCTTGTGGTGCTAGGCAAGACAAAGGAAAGCAGGTTATGGATAATTCTGTGCAGACGCCGGTAGTGAATGATTCCACAGCAAAGCCAGTTGATAATTCTTTTTCAGAGAATGTAGAAGAGTTTATGAGGCTGATTCGGAAAAGTGACTACAAAATCGTTGACCAACTGCACCAAACACCGTCTAAGATGTCCATTTTATCGTTGTTATTGTGCTCGAAAGCGCATCGAAACATACTGTTGAAGGTATTGAATTCAGCGTATGTACCCCAGGAGATATCAGTTAATCAACTGAAGGGGTCATGGCTTATGTAAATGCAGGAAATGGCTTGGGATATACTGATGTAGATTTTACCCCAGCTGGGAGAAATCATAATAATGCTTTGCACATTTCAGTTGAATGTCGAGGATCTTTGATGTCGCATGTGCTTATTGACGCTGGGTCATCTTTGAATGTTTTACCGAAGAAAGCACTGATGAAGTTGGACACTCGTGGGTTAATCTGCACGCCAAGTGATTTGGTGGTGCGCGCTTTCGACGGTTCGAAGAGATCTGTTTTCGGGGAAATTGTGCTGCCGATTAAGGTTGGTCCAGAGGTTTTTGATGCTACCTTCTATATCATGGACATTCAACCTGCTTACAGTTGTCTACTAGGTCGTCCATGGATTCACGGGGTTGGGGCAGTTACGCTAACCCTACATCAGAAACTGAAGTACATGGTAGACGGACATGTGGTGACAGTTTGCGGAGAAGAGGATATCATGATAAGTCACTTGTCTACTTTCAAATATGTGGAGGTAGATGGCGAAATACATGAAACTTTATGTCAGGCTTTCGAAGCAGTGAAGATCTATAAGGAATCTCTCAAGAAAGTCAGCCAATCTGAAGTGGTAAAGCAACCTGCAGGGGTAAATCAGCCAGAGGTCTCCATGTCTTCCTTCAAGGATGCACGGACTGTGGTTGAAGCCGACAGTTCACAGAAATGGGGTCAGGTTATTGAAGTCCAGAAAAATCATAATACTTACGGGCTAGGATATAAGCCGCCCAGGCGTCCTGTGGATCCTCCCAAGTTTTATGGTCCGGTTCATTTCACCAGTGCTGGTGTGTTCTATGACATAATCAATGCTATTAATGAGGAAGGGGATAGCGATTGCGATATGGATAATTGGATTTGTCCCTGCATTCCAGGTCAAAGTCTTTGCAACTGGTCATCAGAGAAAGCCATTCAAGTGACAGGCCCAGTGTAATTTCCTTTGTTTTCTTTATCATTAATAAATGACGTTTTTCACATTCAAATATTTTGATCCCTGTTTTCCTGTTTTTCTTTTTGCATAAAATTACATCAAAATGGCAATGTGTTTTTGTTTGTTGCATACATAATAAACATAAATCATCAATCATTGCATGTTTCCTTGTTCAGATACCACCAATCATGATTCAGCTATGGCTCGGTATGATTTCGACAATCCCATTTATCAGGCTGAAGAAAAGACTAATGAAGATTGTGACTTACCCTAGGAATTGGCCAGACTGTTGAAATAGGAGGAAAGGGTCATTATACCTCATCAGGAGGAGATTGAGATTGTTAACTTGGGGACCGAAGACACAAAGAAAGAAGTGAAGATTGGGGCTGCTTAGGAAGATAGTGTAAAGGTAAAATTGATTGAAATGCTTCAAAAGTATGTTGATATCTTCGCCTGGTCTTACCAAGACATGCTCGGGCTTGACACTGACATCGTGGTACACCGGTTGCCGCTCAAAGAGGGATGTACTCCGGTTAAGCAGAAGCTGAGCAGGACGAAACCGGAAATGTCTGTCAAGATTAAAGAAGAGGTTCAGAAACAGATAGACGCTGGATTTCTGGCTGTGACAAGTTATCCTCCGTGGGTTGCTAACATTGTGCCTGTACCTAAGAAAAACGAAAAGGTCAGGATGTGTGTTGACTACAGAGATCTGAATAGAGCAAGCCCGAAAGATGATTTCCCGCTTCCTCACAGTGACGTGTTAGTGGACAATACTGCTCAATACTCTGTATTTTACTTCATGGATGGATTCTCTGGGTATAACCAAATCAAAATGGCCCCAGAGGACATGGAGAAGACTACGTTCATATCACCGTGGGGAACATTCTGTTACAAGGTAATGCCCTTTGGATTGAAAAATGTTGGGGCAACCTATCAGTGGGCAATGGTGACTCTCTTTCATGATATGATTCACAAAGAGATCGAGGTCTATGTCGATGACATGATTGCGAAGTCATAAACGAAGGAAGAACATCTGGTGAATCTTCAGAAGCTATTTGAAAGGTTGATAAAGTTCAGACTGAGGTTGAATCCGAACAAGTGCACCTTCGGGGTGAGGTCTGGAAAATTACTGGGGTTTATTGTTAGCGAAAAAGGTATCGAGGTTGATCCTGCTAAAGTAAAATCCATACAAGAAATGCCTGAGCCGAGAACAGAAAAAGAGGTTCGTGGTTTCTTAGGGAGGTTGAACTACATTGCTAGATTCATCTCTCATCTTACAGCCACGTGTGAACCAATATTCAAATTGTTAAGAAAAGACCAAGAGGTCAGGTAGAATGAAAATTGTCAAAAGACGTTTGAAAAAATAAAAGAATATTTGCAAGAACCTCTGGTCCTTATGCCGCCAGTGCCAGGAAGGCCATTGATTATGTATCTTACAGTTCATGAGAATTCAATGGGGTGTGTGCTCGGTCAACACGACGAGTCAGGTAGAAAAGAGCATGCCATATACTACCTGAGTAAAAATTTCACTGATTGTGAGTCAAGGTACTCAATGCTGGAAAAAACATGTTGTGCACTCGTTTGGGCCGCTAAGCGTTTGAGGCAGTATATGTTAAACCACACAACCTTCTTGATTTTGAAGATGGATCCAATCAATTATGTGTTTGAAAAGCAGGCGCTTTCTAGAAGAATAGCCCGTTGGCAGATGGTTCTGACAGAATACGATATTCAATACGTTTCCCAAAAAGCCATTAAGGGAAGTGTTTTGTCGGAATATCTTGCTGAACAGCCAATTGAGGATTATCAACCAATGAAGTTTGAATTTCCTGATGAGCACATTATGTATCTGAAGATGAAAGATTGTGAAGAGCCGCTACCTGATGAAGGACCTGAGATTGGATCCCAATGGAAGTTGGTCTTTGATGGAGCTGTTAATTTATACGGTAACAAAATTGGGGCAATCATTAAGACTCCAAAGGGTTCCCATATACCCTTCACTGTCCGGTTAGCGTTCGTATGCACCAACAACGAGGCAGAGTATGAAGCATGCATCATGGGGTTAAAAGAAGCAATTGATTTGAGAATCAAGAACCTCGATGTTTATGGTGATTCCGAGTTGGTAGTTAATCAGATTACAGGTGAATGGGAAACTCGTCAAGCGAATTTGGTGCCTTATAACAACTATGCCAGAAGGTTGTTACCTTTCTTTGATAGAGTTGATTTCCATCATATACCCCGGTTGGAGAATCAGATGGCAGATGCGTTGGCAACGTTGTCTTCGATGTATCAGATGAACCGTTAGAATGAAACTCCCTTAATCAGAATCATACGTCTGGATAAACCCGCTTTTGTGTTTGCAGTTGAAGGGGTATCAGATGGCAAACCTTGGTATCATGATATTAAGGTTTTTCTGAAGAGTCAAGAGTATCCAGAGGGTACGTCTGCCAAGGATAAGAAAACTCTGAGGAGGTTGGTGGGGAATTTCTTTTTGAATAAAGATGATGTGTTGTATAAGAGGAACTTTGACATGGTCTTGCTACGTTGTGTTGATGAACACGAGGCAGGCCTGTTAATGGAAGAGGTTCATGAAGGATCTTTTGGTACCCATGCCAAAGGGCATGCTATGGCTAGAAAATTATGGAGAGCGGGGTATTACTGGATGACTATGGAGTCTGACTATTTCAAATACGCCCAGAAATGCCATAAATGCCAAATTTATGCAGATAAGGTGCACGTACTGCCTACTCCTATGAATGTGTTGTCATCACCTTGGCCCTTTGCCATGTGGGGCATTGATATGATTGGAAAGATTGAGCCGACTGCTTCCAATGGGCATCGTTTCATTTTGGTTGCCATTGATTACTTCACGAAGTGGGTGGAAGCAGCCTCATATGCCAACGTCACCAGACAAGTGGTAGCCCGGTTTATCAAGAAGGACATCATCTGCCGGTATGAATCCCGGAGAGAATCATTACTGATAATGGTTCAAATTTGAACAACAAGACGATGAAGGAGCTATGTCAGAGCTTTAAGATTGAACATCGCAATTCTTCTCCCTATCGTCCGAAGATGAATGGGGCTATTGAAGCAGCAAATAAGAATATCAAGAAGATTGTGCAGAAGATGGTGGTAACGTGTAAAGACTGGCATGAGATGTTGTCTTATGCTTTACACGGTTATCGTACTTCGGTGCGTACATCAACTGGGGCAACTCCTTTCTCATAGGTATATGGTACGGAAGCAGTTCTACCAGTAGAGGTTGAGATTCCTTCTTTAAGGGTTATGGTAGACGTGAAGCTTGATGAAGTTGAGTGGATACGTTCCCGGTTGGATCAGCTGAACCTTATCGAGGAAAAGAGATTGGCAGCCATTGCACATGGTCGGTTGTATCAGAGCAGGATGAAGAAAGCCTTTGATCAGAAAATGTGTCCTCGGTGTTTTTAGGCTGGTGAATTGGTTTTGAAAAGGATCTTTCCTCCTCAAATAGATCACAGGGGCAAATGGGCTCCAAACTACGAAGGGCCATATGTAGTAAGACAGGTTTTCTCTGGTGGAGCCTTATTACTCTCAACTATGGATGACGAAGATTTTACGTCCCCTGTGAATGCAGACGTAGTCAAAAAATACTTTGCTTAAAAGAGACCCGCTGGACATAAAAAGAAAGTCCAGGCAAAAAAGGGGCATCCCGGCGAACCATAAAAAGAAAGGGTTCGGGCAAAAATTAGGGATAGAAAGAAAAAAAGAATAAACCCACAAAGTTGAAAACCTGGAAAGGCAACTTTGGAAAAAAAATGGGTATCTCGGTGGATTGAAAACCCGAAAAGGGAGATCCAGGAAAAAGTTAGGGATTTGAAAGTAAGAGGCTACGATCTGCGTTCGATCTGTGAACACTGTTGATACATGGAAGTTTCGAAGAAAAGAAATCAGTCCAGTCAGTCTCTTCGAAGGTCAAAGCATCTGCGGATAAACGAACCATATCGGGTCATAGCTGAATTGAATCATGGTGGATATATGTTCCCCACATTGCCGACATGTGTATTTTATTTTACTTCTTTTGCGCAATTACCTCTTTTCAAGAATTGCTTCCGGATGTAAATGCTTATTTACAGGCCAATTCATTCAATAAAATTTTCATTTTCATTCAAAGAGCTTTCCATTTGTGTTTTTACTTTAACTGTTTTTGTTTGTAAAAATGTCCGATATTTTTGATAAACATTGCATGCGAAAATGTTAAGCTTTGCGAAGCATATTGGAAAACAGTGGAAATTGCTCAAGTAACAGTCATTGTGATGGTAATCGAGATAGCCATTTTTGCATATACTGTTGATTTTGTTTGCAGGGTAGCAGGATTTCTCCCCAGTAGAGTTACTTGTAAGTTGTAAATGCGCCTAAGAGGGGGGGTGAATTAGGTTCTTAAAAATTTCTTTGATCTTTTTACCGGTTCTTGGTTATTTTTCCGTTTTATGATAAGTGCTTGAAAGTAAAGTGCGGAAAGGAAAAATGACACAAGAGAATTATAGTGGTTCCCCTCACAGCCCGAGAGTACTCCACTCCTCCTTCAACACGAAAGAGAGTTCACTATAGTTTAGAATTATTGTACAGCCTAATCACACCAAAGGTGATGCTTACTATCTAACCTATAGGTAAATAAGTGTATGAAGAACAATCCTCTTCAAAACACTCACTTGTTTCCAACAATCCTGGACAACAAGGTAATACAACTCCACAATCTTATTTTAATAATCCTAAAATAAGATGTGTCTTTAAATAAATCTGAATTTTTAGTAAGTAGTTGAAACTTTGATTCTTCAATATATCAATCCAAAGATTGATCTTCTCCTTTTTGTAACAATCACTCTCAATGAGATTATACAAGTGTTCGACTCAATAATAATGAAACTAATGCAATGAGTATGAAAGTTTAAGTGCAGAAGTTTCACTTAGAAAAGTTTGAAGAACACTTTGATAAAAATGGAAGAATATTTAAGTGATTGAATGTTTGAAAATTATATCAAAAGGAGGTGTCTTTAAATCTGAAAAAAACATGTATTTATATTGATGAAAGCAACCATTCAAAAGTCATGGCAATGGTTAGAAAAATTCTGAATTTAATAAGACAAATGATGTAAGAGATGCCATGAAAAGATATAATGAAAAGGTGCATTCAAACAAAACATTTTTCAATTTTAAATAAAAAACACTGTTTCAGTACGTTGTAAATTGTGGCGGTTGTTTGGTCTGTTACGTCGTTTCAAAACGCCACAATTTACCAAATAATTTTGAAATTTAAAATTTAAAATACTGGTTCAGAACGGTGTGAATTATGGCAATTTCTGGTGCTGTTACGACAGTTAAAAACGCCATAATTTACCAAAAACTGAATGTTTAAATAAATTAAATAATTAAAAAATTTGTCTAAGTATTTGAACCAATTTTATGCAACATCTATTGATTTATCCAAGTTAATAGATTATATTTGAAAGTGATTTAACATGGTTCAAATATGAAAAAATAAATAAATAAATAAAGTAAATAAAGTTTCAAATGTATGATAAAAAATGATATATTTTCAACCACATGAACCATGTATGCAAGTGAATTTTGAAGATTATTTTGAGAACTATTTTATCAATATATATTGCATGCTTGAGACACTTTTGAACACTTGAATGCAACCATATTGATAAGTGAGAGTTATACCTTGATTATACTTGAGAATTCTTCAATACTTGTAAAAATTAAAAACTTTGTGCTAGCTTCAATGTCTTGATCCATTCTTTTTAAGCAAGCATAACATCTTGAATGAATAATGTTGTCTTCATCAAAACCATTGAGAAGCATGCCTTCACATTACTCCCCTCAGCATTGAAATTTCATCCTCCTCAGCAGGTTGTTACTCTCCCCAGCCAGAGTACAAGGGATTATTTCCCTAACTAGAGTTGTGATTGATTACTCTCGTAGCAAGCAGTCCGAAGTTGATGCTGTTGTATCCCCAGCAGGAGACTTGTGGAATTCCTTCTTTGGACAAAGAGGCTATTTCCCCCACAGAATCTGAACACCTATTTTCCTCAGCTAGTCAGGAAATGTTTTCTCACCATCAACGGTAGGGTCTGATCCCCAACAGATGAGTAAGCTTGATGGTATCCCCAGCAGAGTTGATGTTGTCAATCACCAAGCAGGTTTGCTAATAGTGGCTGATATTCCCCAGCAAGGTGAAGATAAGGACATCTCCTAAAAACAGGTTAAGTACAGTAATATCCCCAAGCAGGTTCAGTATTATTGACTTGCCTCCCCAAGAAGAGTTTAGTGGTGATCTTCACAGTGGTTTGCTCAACAGCGGTTGACATCCTCAGCAAGTTTAAGTCCAATTGTTATTGGCATCTTTCAGATCCGTGTTTTGAGTTCTGTCTTCGGTAGAGGCCATGGGTAATCTCCAGCGGAGAGAAATTTCTTGGGTTCCATCTTCAATATTCATCCATCTCCAGCAGAGTGGAATTTCTCTCGGAGTTTTCATCTCCAGCAAGGTTTGTGACCAGGAAGTCATTCAGTGAAATCTTCCTCAGTAGGATCTTTTAATTCAGAGGATAATTTAGTTTGTCTTCCCTGTAGCGAGCAATTTTGGACGCAGTTCTTAAGCGCTGGTCGCTCTCTGCGGTTTGAGCTTACTACAGGTCGATTCATTTTTTATCCCATTAAAGCTGATGAAGGAAGGGAAATAGATGTCTCCAATTAACCCTGCTTTGCATACTGAGTTTAAACAGCGGTCTGTTAGGTTACAGATGCTATCAATGTGGGGGGGCCTTTGTACTGGTTATTTGTATTTTCGCCAATACAATTTCTTTCTTTTTATCTAGACAGAAGGTTTCTGGCGGGGAACAAGGATTAGGATGTTAGGACTGATGCTTTTTGATGTGAGAGTATGGGATTTGGGTTTTTTGTTTAGTGTGCTCGCTAAGATTTTTCTTTCAATCTTATGCCTACGTATTCCCGTTTACCGAAACAGGGAAATCAGAGCGTTCGTAGTTCCTCCTATTCTATGGGAGGAAATTGGTTTTTGGTGTCTTGTTCAAAGCCCCAAGACGTGAAGCGAAAGGTGGTTTGTATCTTGTTCAAAGCCCAAGATGTGAAGCTGAAGGTGGTTTGTATCTTGTTCAAAGCCCAAGATGTGAAGCTAAAAGGTTTGACTTTAGAGAGAATTTGTCATCTCTAAAGAGGGGTTTGTCTGTTACGACTGTTTATAAAGGAGAATTACTTTAACCGGGATGTGTGAATCCGGCAATGCCATAATTTCCTTTATAGGGGATTTTAACCTGAAGGAGAAGACTTTAACTCAGTGTAGAGCAATGCCATCTTTCCTTAGGAATTTTTCATGCTAAAAGAGGGACAGTGGCATGGATGTAGATGATCCAGAGGCTTGCTGCTTACAGCGACTAGATGAAGGGAAAGGAGTTGTTGATGTTTGTATACTGTGAACGAGGCACAACTTTGATGCTAAAAGGTTAATTGGATTAACCAATGGTTTTCTTATACGAAGCTTAAGAGGAGGCTAAAAGGTGTCTCGTACAAAGCCCGAGAGAGAGGCTAAAAGGGGTTGATCCTACAAGAGGATATTTTATACTCAACAAGAGAGTGTTTTTGTATCTCGTACAAAGCCCGAGATGGAGGCAAAAAGGTTTGACTCAACAAGGGAATCTTTTGGTATCTCATATAAAGCCCGAGATGGAGGCTATTTGACTCAACAAGAGAGTTTTTTTGTATCTCGTACGAAGCCCGAGATGGAGGCGACAAGGTTTGACTCAACAAGAGAGTCTCTGTATCTCGTACGAAGCCCGAGATGGAGGCTAAAGGGGTGATTGACTCAACAATGGAGTCTCTTATGTGTCTCGTACAAAGCCCGAGAGAGAGGCTAAACGTTGTTTGACTCCACTGGGGAGAATTTTGGTACAAAGCCCAAGAGGAGGCTAACTTCACTGAAGAAGGATCATTATACAAAGCCTAAGAGGAGGCTATTGTGACTGTTTCAGTTGAGTGACAGGTCCAGTATACTGATTTTTAAAGAGAAAATCAGTTCTTATATGAGCAACACTGTACTCAAGGATTTGATTCAAGGATCTGGGTTATTCCTGTTCTTTAAGGAAGCGGGAAATCTGAAGGGTATTGAGACTGTCCGAGTCTACGGGTTTTCTTCCTATTTAACGAAGGGGTCACTTGAGAATGTCTTTGAGACTCAAGGAGGTTAGACTGTCCGTGTCTAGAGTTTCATCTTTTGTACTATGCTTTGAGAAACAGTAGTAGACTCTATGAAAGGACTGTTCTATGAGGATGACTAGGTTTTGTTCCTATACCTTTTGGAGGTCGGCGGGACACTTTGTACGAAGCCCAAGAGGAGGCTAGAGACTTTTAAGAAGCCAACGGGTCCTTGTACTAAGCCCAAGAGGAGGCTATCATTCTCGGAGGAAGAGATCATTATACGAAGCCTAAGAGGAGGTTGTGAATACTTCTAAGAAGCTGTAGGGTCCTTGTACTAAGCCCAAGAGGAGGAGGGGGTTGCTTTTAGGAAGCCTGTGGGTCCTTGTACGATGCCCAAGAGGAGGCTGATTGCTTTTAAGAAGCCGATGGGTCCCCAAACCCCGAAAAATTCAAGGCAAGATATTCACAAGGAATAGATCAAGTCAGGAAAGTTCGAGAATTTGGAAGAAACTCAAGAGATGCCATTCACGGAGAAAAGATCATCTCTGGCGAGTAGAGTCTCTTGACAAGTGCTTTTAAGAAGCCTGTGGGTCCCCAAACCCCGAGAAATTCAAGGCAATGCTATTCACCGAGAATAAATCAAAGTCAGGAAAGTTTGAGAATTTGGAAGAAACTCAAGAGATGCAATTCACGGAGAAGAGATCATCTCTGGGGAATAGAGTTTCTTGACAACTTCTATGAGTGACAGTCTATGAAAGGGTTCACAAAGAATGCTGCCTTTCATATCTCCATATTGTTTAACCCCAAGAGGAGGGAAGACTGTGTCTGGTAATCCTATGGGGATCTAGTTTAGACTATTTCTAAGAGTGATTGAAACGGCTTTACCTAGTGTTAGACGTAGTTGCCGGGGAAACTCTAAATATCTATACTATTATTACACAGTTGATATGAGTTTATGAAAGAAGACTTACAGTGAAACAACCCCACAATACAGTTATATATATATATATGAGTTTGTGAAAGGAGACTTACAGTGAAACAGCCCCACAATACAGTTATATACATATGAAAGCGGTAAATGAAAACGGGTAAACACTTACTCGGTTGTAGAGCTTCCATGCTGTTTGGTTAGTTGTTCAACAAAGAAAGATTGAAAACAACAATATATTCAAAATCAAAGGAGAAAGTGCTTTGAAATAAAAATATTTGGGGCTTACAGCTCAAGGAGAGGCCCAAGGTTTTATCAGTGAGCGCACTGTTGAATTTGTACAGAGGGACTTATACAAGTGACTGAGGCCCAAAAAGGTTTTTTGTACAAAGGGATGGGTCTTACACTCTCTCAAGAGGCCCAAAAAGTTTAAAGAAAATGAGTGGGGCTTATAACACAAGGGTAGGCCCAATTGATTTTTTCGTTTAAAATGGCGATCGCGTCGAGGTTTTCTTTTAACGCAAAGGGACTTATACAATAAGTGAGGCCCAAAGTGATTTTGGTTAAAAGGGGATTGGGTCTTACACTCTATTAGAGACCCAAAAAGTTTGAATGGGTCTTATAGCTCAAGGAGAGGCCCATGGTTATTTTTCAAAAGGCGACGATCGAGCCGTTTGTTTTTTACGGTATCGGGACTTATACAATACACTGAGGCCCAAAAATGGTTTGGTCAAAAAAGGATTGGGTCTTACACTCTATTAGAGGCCCAAATGAGTGCAGTGTATTTACAGGAAATACTTGTTTGCAAGTTTAATTGTTTTTAACAAATATGAATAAATCATGCATGGCATATAAGCAAAGCATTTAAATTCGAGTTTACCGTACACCGGTGAACTTTTCCACGCAAGCAGAGGAGCGTCAGACGAGCCCAAAATATCCGACGAAGCTTTGAGCATCCAATGATTGTCAAGGTATCAATTAAGAATTCCTGCATTAGATGGAAAAAAAAAACCAAACAAGCAGAGAAAAGCCGAGATCGCATAAAAATGCCTTTGACCTCATCAAGTGGTTAGATTCGAATCGCTTAGTGAATAAACGATACAAGAAACAAATAATTTAATTATTTGCAAAAAATAGTCTAAGAATAAACTATGAGTTTGAATAATTAAATACACAATTTAAATGATTAATTAAATTAACTAACCCAATTAAAATGTGTTTAGTAAAAATAATATTAGTTAAATTAAAATAATTAATCAATTAATTAATCATTTGTAATAACCAATAAATGACCATGGGCGGGTGTGATTAGCAAGTCTAAGTGACAGACATGGGCTAAGCCCAATTCATTTTTTTATCCTAAAATTATTATTTAAAAGAAAAAACTTATAATAAGAAATTGAAACAAATGCATCAGCAGAGAAATTGGGAAAAACGCTTACACGATAAACCCTCTCTTAATCTCTCCTTCTGCGTTCGTTTCTTCTTCTCGATGAACAACGAACCTCCCTCCATCAATGGCATTTTTCTCGCTCTCTCTCCGGTCGATGCTCGTTTTTCCGGCGAGGTCTCCTCCCGTCTCCGATTGCGGTTCCGGTGACGCTCCCTCCGCAGCGTCGATTTGATGTTACGACGGCGAGGGAGAAGGATGCGGTTGTGATTTTCTCCGGCGCGGTGTTTGAGAGTTCAGGTTAGGAACATTACAAACTTGTTAATTCCTCTGCTGTTTATCTTTCTTTCCCTGTTAACAACAACAACAAAAATTGAGGAGTTAGGGTTGAAATAAAAATAGGAAAATTGATGAATTTCTGAAATTGAATTGGAAAAGGAATTGATGAAATTGCTATTGAATTCTGATTTTTTTTGCAATTGCTGTTGTAGAAATTGTGTGAAAATTGTGAAGGTTTGACATGTCGGAGATGTCGGTTTCGCGGCGAAATTTGGATGGAAGCTGCTGTTTGTTGCAACAGGTTTTCTTCTGTCATCTTTCCTTTACTGTAATTTAATATTTGTTCCGCTGTTACAATTGTTATTGTAATGATATTCATTCTCCTGTTTTTCTGTCCTGAATACTGTAGAATTGAGTGGTTTTCAAGTTTTCTCATGATTTTTCTTTGACTGCAATTGTTGAAACTTGTTATGCAGGTTCTAATGTTGTTATGTCCTGTTAAATTTGCTGAATTTTCTGTAACAAAAGAAAACCAACATTGTTAGTGTTTGAAACAGAACATAAAAATTGAATTGAATTGATAAATATGAAATGAAATTGTGATGATATTGTCATGATTCTGCAGGTTTGTGTTGTTGCAGCTAGACTCAAATTGCAGCTTGTGTTGAAGCTTTATTGGAGTTTCTACCAAGTAGAAGAATGGTGAACAATTTGAACAATATTGTAACATAAAACCTTCATGTAGTTTCTCTTTTTTTTTTCATTTGTTCTTCTTTTGTAAAAATAGCAAAACTCTTAGTAGAATGACATAGAGGAAAGTATATAGTGAGGAGTTCTTGCTCCAATGTGTGTGTTAAAAAAAAATTGCAAAAACATGTTAGAGTGAGGAGGGAGGCGTGACAGTCCTCTTGTGTATGTGTATGTGCAAACAATTTTTAAACATAGAAATTGAAATGGGGTGAGGCGTGATTCCCTCCTCCTTTGTGTATGCTTCACATATTTCTAAAGTTATAAATATAGTAAAGAAAAATTTGAGCGAAAAAGAAAAGAGAAAGAAGTTAAGACTTGTTTGGTGTGAATTGTGAATGAAATTCAAAAGCATATTTATAGGCAAACAAAACTTGGAAATCAAGCCAAGTAAAGATAAGAGAATACTAGGAATTCAAAGTCTTGAGTTTGTTAGTCCAATTTGTCACAAGTTTTAATGGCTTGTAAGACAATGTTTTCCATCTTCTTTTGTAATTGGCTAATTGAATAAGACAAAGGGAACTAAGATAAGAGTCAAGGGAACAAGGCCAAGTTACTTGTCTCATAAGAAACAAGTTTGATTAAAACAAAATTCATAAAAAAAACAAACTATTTTTAAAATAAATTATGAATTAATATATTTTTTTCTCTAAAAAATGAATGTATCTACAAACTTTTTTTTTTAGATATATATATACATACAAAAAATGGCGTGAGGAATAAAAAATTATATATACATATATATTTTTTTATTTTTCTTTCATGGATAAAATAAAGACAAACTATATTTATTTTAAAAAGAAAATGAAATACATATATACATATATACCTTTTTTTTATTTTTATTTTTATTTTTTATCATTTAATTCTTTTTTTTATTTTATGAGAAAATAAAACAAAAAGGGATATTGATTAAATCGTGTGAAAAATAGATAAATAATGGACATTTGCGGGTTTAATTGAAAAACACGTTCGTTCATCGATTTTTCGCACAATTAATCGGGAAAGGCGGAGATTTCAACGCATATATTCTGACTGAAAATTCAAACGATATGCAAGACAAAAATAGATGATATGATATGCAGACGACACGAAGTGAAAATACAATCGAGTTTTGATCACTGGTGGTTCTGAGGCTTAATCCACTTAGAATGCTGCAGCCCTGTGCTTGATTCTTGATGTGGGAGTCCTTTTGATCCATTGTGGATGTTTGAGAGGTTAGACAAGTTGAAGATCATGTCATTCCTTGATTGATCCTTTGTCTGAGGACTCAGAGAGGGCTTGAAACCCTAATTTTGATTGTAGTGAATGCTCACCCATCTTTGGGGAGACTGGTGAAGTATGATGGTTCCTCCATATTGTGATGATGATTTTCAAAATGATGGGAAATCTCAGTGGTCAAAATTTGGGGTATGACATTCCCTGGTGGAGTTGCCTTCGTCTTCAGCATTTATTTTGCTGGAGCGCCTCTTTTGCATTGCATAAGCATTTTTGCATGGCATCCTCCCAAACGCGTAGAATTTCCATTTATATGGAGCATTACGCTATAGAAAAATTCAAACATATACATTCGAAGCATAATCCAGGTTTGATATTTGTTACCAGTTTCTTTCCCCAACAGAAAGAGATATAATTCAGGAGATGTTGTTTAACGTTACACCGCAACCAAGGGATTCGTCCTTTTTACTGTGTTTCCTTCCTATACTCCCCTACTGGGTTGTCTGTTTAGATTTCTCTTTTCCCCAGCAGAGTCATATTTGTAGATCTGTTGATTCTACTTAGCCTTTGTTTGAAAGTCTACCTTCGGCATAGTCTTTCTTTGAAAGTCCACCTTCGGCTCGGTCTTTCTTTTCGAGTCCACCTTCGGCTTGGTCTCGTATTGTTGGGTTTGTAAGTCCACCTTCGGCTTGGCCTTTCTTGTTGAGTTCGCCTTCGGCCGTCCTCGTATCCTTTGTTTGAGAGTCTACCTTCAGCTTAGTCTTTCTTTGAAAGTCCACCTTCGGCGCGGTCTTTCTTTTCGAGTTCACCTTCGCCTTGGTCTCGTATTGTTGGGTTTGAAAGTCCACCTTCGGCTTGGCCTTTCTCTTCGAGTTCACCTTCGGTCGTCCTCGTATCCTTTGTTTGAAAGTCTACCTTCGGCATAGTCTTTCTTTGAAAGTCCACCTTAGGTTCGGTCTTTCTTTTCGAGTCCACCTTCGGCTTGGTCTCGTATTGTTGGGTTTGAAAGTCCACCTTCGGCTTGGCCTTTCTTTTCGAGTTCGCCTTCGGCCGTCCTCGTATCCTTATATTGAGAGTCTACCTTCGGCTTAGTCTTTCTTTGAAAGTCCACCTCCGGCTTGGTCTTTCTTTTCGAGTCCACCTTCGGTTTGGTCTCATATTGTTGGGTTGGAAAGTCCACCTTCGGCTTGGCTTTTCTTTTCGAGTTCGCCTTCGGCCGTCCTCGTATCCTTTGTTTGAAAGTCTACCTTCGGCATAGCCTTTCTTTGAAAGTCCACCTTTGGCTTGGCCTTTCTTTTCGAGTCCACCTTCGGCTTGGTCTCGTATTGTTGGGTTTGAAAGTCCACCTTCGGCTTGGCCATTCTTTTCGAGTCCGCCTTCGGCCGTCCTCGTATCCTTTGTTTGAAAGTCTACCTTCGGCTTAGTCTTTCTTTGAAAGTCCACCTTCGGCTTGGGCTTTCTTTTCGAGTTCGCCTTCGACCGTCTTCGTATCCTTTTTTTGAAAGTCTACCTTCGGCATAGTCTTTCTTTGAAAGTCCACCTTCGGCTCGGCCTTTCTTTTCGAGTTCGCCTTCGGCCATCCTCGTATTATTGTTGTTAGAAATTCCGCCTTCGGTCGGTCTTTCTTTTCGAGTTCGCCTTCGGCCGTCCTCGTTTCACTTTCGTTGATTAGCTCGCCTTCGGTCGGTCTTGTCTTCCTCCCCAGCATAGTCCGCCTTCGGCCGGTCTTCCTTTTCGAGTTCGCCTTCGGCCGACCTCGCGGTATTGATGTTTGTTAGCCCGCCTTCGACCGGTCTACCTTTGTTTAAAATTCCCCCTTCGGCTGGTATTTCTTTTCGAGTTCGCCTTCGGCCGTCCACGTGTTGTTCTATTTGTTTTCCCGCCTTCGGCCGGTCTACCTTTGTTTAAAATTCCCCCTTCGGCTGGTATTTCTTTTCGAGTTCGCCTTCGGCCGTCCTCGTGTTGTTCTATTTGTTTTCCCGCCTTCGGCTGGTCTACCTTTGTTTGAAATTCCACTTTCGGCTGGTAGTTCCTTTTCAAGTTCGCCTTCGGCCGATCTCGTACTATTGATGTTTGTTAGCCCGCCTTTGGCTGGTCTACCTTTGTTTGAAATTCCCCCTTCGGCTGGTATTTCTTTTCGATTTCGCCTTCGGCCGTCCTCGTGTTGTTCTGTTTGTTAGCCCGCCTTCGACCGGTCTACCTTTGTTTGAAATTCCACCTTCGGCTGGTATTTCCTTTTCGAGTTCGCCTTCGGCCGATCTCGTACTATTGTTGTTTGTTAGCCCGCCTTCGGCCGGTATACCTTTTCTAGTTCGCCTTCGACCGTTCTCGTAAACACTATATTTCATTACCCCCATAGTTTGAAAATTTCCAGGTTATTTTGGTATTCAAACCCCATGTATCCTGATTGTCTGAAAGCCGCTGCTATCATACCCTCGGATCCAAGAAGTTTGAATAGGGGCAGCTGTAACACCTCAAAATTTGCCCTCATGCTTTTAGCACTAACTGGCTTGTGTTTCATTACATTTTTTGCATTATCATCTTTGCATATCATTGGCCTTAGCATGGGATCAAGGTATCTAAGTCCAATCCAAGGATCCTTGAGCCTCAAGGTATTTTAATTGATCCATCATCTCATCATGTGATCAGGCTTGACAAGAAATCTCAAGGGAACCACCTTCTCCTAACCAATGCAAAATTAGGGTTTTGGGATTCTTGAGTATAACACCCCAATGGGCAAGATCTTTGAGCTTTTGTCATCTCCAAATGGCATATCTCATCATTGTTTAAGAGGATACACATCATACTCAGAGGAATTTGGATTTGGAGGATGTGTTGATTCCTCCTAGACTGAGGGCACCAAAACTAGGGTTTGCCATAAAATCAGTTTATTTCTGATTTTTTGGGAAAAACTTGATTCTATGGTATTCCTCATGTCCTTAAGTGTCTAATATTGGAGAATTGTCTATCAATTTGATTTGGAAGGGTTTCCATTGATCAATTGATTGAAAGTCAGGAAATTTGGGGGAAAGTCAACTGTGCAAAGGAAAAAGCCAACTCTTGACTTTTTTTAGGTCAATTTCATGTTCCTCATCTCAAATATGATCATTGGTGAAGATTTGATCAAGAATTATCAAGGGATTCATCAAAAATCAAGAAATGTGACAGGTTGCCAAAAATAGAAATTAGGGTTTCCATTTATGGCAAGTTTTGGCAAGGTGAACACCCAACTTTAGGGCATTCTTTTTCTATGTTCAAAGCACCAAATTGAAATTTTATGGAGGCCTATCAAAAGTTCAAATTCCAAGCTTTAAAACCATACCAAGAACACCTCCATTGGATCAAAATTGAGAGAGATATGATCAATTAAAGTTGAGACAAATCAAGGCAAATTGGCAAGTCATGAACAGTCAGCACGCAATCATTTCCACAAACACTTGGTATGCATGACATGTCAATGTTCCAAGGCAAATTTCTCTATTATGGAGACTCCAAATGAAAAATTGTCTAACATGGTTTTTGTTCCTCTTGATCTCCTCTTTAATTTTGATGTTGGAGGATTTTTCATATGATCAATGTATGAAGAGATATGTTGGATCAAAGTGGTGATCTCAACCTGATTCATTCACAAGCATAAGAGCTAGGCACGACCAAGGCAAGTTGGTTGGCTAATGCAGTTAGGACCCAACATGTTCATCATCATTTTTAAGCATGTTCAAGAGCTTCAATCCAATTACTTACAACTCCAACATTGTTCTATGTCATTCCCTTTTCCAAAGAGCTAAAAAGCTTGTCATTTCATCCATTTGTTAATGAGATATTACCCATCAAAGTCATCACCATGCTTATGTGAATCAAGTGAGAACATTTCACTCCAATTCAAAGGAAATAGGATGTGTGGTTATTGTTGCTTCTCATACGCATCAGCCATACATCACATAACATTGCCATTTTGAACCATACATGCTCTTACATACCACATGCACATGTACCACCCTTTGCCATATATGTCCAAACAAAAGAATGAGAAACTTGCCCAAGAAGCTTACATAGCAAGCTGCTACAAACTCAATGCAGATCATCACCACCTTCCATCCTAATCACCACCATAATTGTCATGCTTCTCTCCACATTGAATCAAACACGGGCTAGCTTATCTCTCACTTCACTCACTTTCATTTCAATTGATTCTTAACTCACTCACCTTCTAACCTCACAAACCATGGTTCTAACTGTTAACCAAGGTGGTTAACAGTTAACCCAAGATATAAATAGAATCCTCTAACAGAATTGCAACTAACTGGTTCATTCTTGATTCTCCTTCAATTTTCACACTCTCTCTCTGAAATTTCTCTCTCTCTCGAGGCTCTGAGATCTTCATTCTCTCTGCATTCTTCTCCATCATTCTTCATCAAGAATCATCAATGGAGTGAAGGCTTTGAAGCTTAGCATTACACTGTGATTTTCTTCATCTGTATCAATTGAATTTCAAGCATTTCTAAGCTCATTCCATAGCCTTTATTTGGCTGATTTGAAGCTCAAGCAAGCTAGGAACCTCACCTCTGGTTTTCTTTGATCCAAAGCTTCGCTCTACATAGGTTTTTCTTCCCAACTTCATTGCATTCGTGTTGTGAATTTTAAGCTGATTTTGTTTGTTTTAAAGCTTAATAGAAGCATGTGAACATCCGGCTAGTTGATAGGCACCTTAGGTGCTTAGTTGAAATTTCTAGGGAAAAATGTTTCTCTTTGATTTGCTTTGTGTGTGGACTATTTGTGGAAACTAAACCTGGATTCATGATCTACGTAACCTAAGGATCATTTTGGTATAAGGCATGTTCATTTCTGGTGACATGTAAGGCTGAGCACGGTGGCTGCTCGCCGGAGAAGACGACCGGAGTCTTCTCCGGTCACCTGAACCTTCAACATGGCATAAACCCTAGCATTTCTCCAGTTTAAGCCCCAACCGTTTGATTCTTCTGGTCCAACGCTTCTCATCATGCCAACACATTAATGAGACACCGTCCATAGCACGTGCTCTCTTTTCTGATTATTTTTGAAAGATGTGATTCCATGTGTGTGCATCATCATTGCCTACCATATGCTTGCGTTGTGATCCATTTGATTATGTTACTTTCTTGATCATCTTGATCTGACCTGATCCAAGGGCTCTCATTGAGTCAATTTGTTTAACTGAGCCACATATTGTGCACCTCTCTGACCCACGCGCTTTGGGCCTTGTGAACTCTGATATGCGCACCCCTCCTTTTTGAGCCCAATGCATTTTTAACTGGATAATTGCTCTCGTTTCACCCCCTGGCCTATTTCTTTGTTTTTTAATTTTCCTTTTCATATATGTTTGATATTTGGTTTTTAAAAATACCTCCAAGCATGATAAAATCCTAAATAAATTCATGAAGCATCATAATGCATTTAAATAATTTTTGCATATTTTTATTTCTGATTTTGGATTATTTTGCTATTTTTCCATGAATTTCCATTTAGTTTCTTTAGAGTGAACATCCCTTCATGATACATGTTTCATTTTTGATTTGTTTGACATAATTTTGTGTTGAATATTCACATGATAATTTATACATGACTCTATGATATATTGATGCATCTCATACCATTTTTCATAGATTGTTTAGGTCAATTTTCATTGACTTTTGAATGATGTCTTTGAGCCATTTGTTTGTGTGACTTGTATGAACTTGTGAAGCATGTTTATGCATGATCCCTAATGAATTTTGATCCATCCTTTTGATACATGTTTGTACACTGTTTACACTTCAAGTGACATGCATATTCCAATTTTCTCATCCTTCTAACATGACTTTATGGATTGCATAAATGCACCTTTGCATGTGTGTTAGTTAGAGGAATTATGTTAGGGTTATTGTATGCTTTGAACATGCCTCCTTATGATGATTATTGAGATGTTTTGACACCACTTTCTAGGAACATTATAGGTCATCCATCTTGCATTATAGGTCATTCATAGTTCCTCTTTACATGACTTGTGTGCACTTGTTTAAACTTGAAATGTTTTGAGAACTTGTGCTTATCTTCTTACATGTCTTTGATGGCTTGCCTTCATCCATGCTTGTGTGATCTTGAATGTCTATTTAAACTTGATTCTTTTTCTATTTGTGATCATTCTCAATCATATAACATGAATTCTAACATCATCTTGCATGTCTCTTAATCTCATGAACACATAAGAACTTGTTTGAACTTGTTTACACATACTTGCTTCTACTTTTGAACATGTGTTAACATGAGACTTGTATGAACTTTGCATGTCCTTTATTTCATCTTAAATTTCATATGTTACTGACTTGCATTCATTTACATGTATGTTCATCTTGCATCTTCTTTTCTTATTTGCATTACAAGTATGCTTCATGTACGAACTTGGTATTTAGTTTACACTTCTTCTTGCTTAATCAATGCTTGCATTTATGATTTACATGCTATCTTAATGACATCTCAATGTATTAATAAATGTCATTCACTTCTGACTTTGATGTTTACATATGCATTTATTCATGTTTATGATTCATATGCTTTCATCTTGCATAGTTAATGTACATCTTGCATTTGTGTGAGCTTTTGATGCATAGTTTGACATTGTTTGATCTCCTTTGGCATGTTTACCTTAGTAGGACACATTGACATGTAACTACTGACCTTGGATGATCCTTAAACCTTAGGACCTTTCCCTTTTGGTTTAAACCTTGTTTGTTTCTTAAGTTGTTTTCTTAAGACAATGAGTTTTGTTTGGTTTACTTTCTAGCACTTGTATTCATTAATTGTGATCATTTGATGCTAACCTTTTATGTAGGGGCAGAGGTAAGTCACTTGAGCATGTGGATGTTTATCCATGCTCATTCCTTCTTTCATCTCTCATCTATCATACTTCTCTTTCTCTTTTATGGATTACATGATATAATACTTGATTGCGTAGAACTTCTTCACATCCCTTTGGGATCCTAGCTCATCCTTAATTTTTGATTAAGGTGAGGTAAGATAAGCATTAGGTAGTGCTATCCCTCTCTCTTCTTTAGACTTAGGTTGTTCTTAAACTTCCCCTTAGGGCCACCTTTGCATGATAACATTAGGAACAATTAGTTTCCCCTTAGTGTTTTCTTTTCAACTTGAGTCTCCTCTTCTCATCACTTAATCTTTCTAAAACACTTAATAAAGGTTAACGTGTATTGCGCATGAGCCTTATATATGTGAAGTGAGGTAGGGGGGTCTCCCTTCATTCTTCTAGGGTACTTAGTGTACGTCCCGTTGGGGACAATACGCGACGTATTCGTTCCTATGTTGTAGACTTGGGTGCAATGCAAGTTACAAATTAACTTCAATCCACTTCTTGTCTAAAAAACACAAAACAAACTCAAACCTTTTTATCCTTCGGGATCGTTAAGTTTCAAACCTTTTTTCAGAAAAGAGCACGTTATTTTCCGTTTTGTCGCAAACAGGCATCGACCCTAACTGTCGGGCGCGAACTTAACGTCGCTCATAAAAAACACTAAGACCTTGTTAGGTCGAACTACGACTGCTCTGATTTCCTCCTTTTGGTTAGATTGAGGATACGTAGGCGCGAGACGGCGATGTCTTGGCGAGCAACCTCCCCCCTTTAGTTCGTGTCTGAACTACATTGACTCTGACTTTCCCATTGCACGAGGGAATACGTAGGCCTAGGACTCCGACGATGTCCTACCAAGTCACTTCTTTTTCTTTTCCTCGTCGTTTCTTTGTTCTCTTCCGTTCCCGTTCCTTTTCCTTTCCAGTAGCAGTGGAGCTCCAGATGACGACACCCTTTGATCGAGACAACAAGCGTGGATCCCATCGAGTATGATGGACGGGTGGGGGTGCTAATATCTTCCCCTCGCGTAACCGACTCCCTTACCCGTTTCTCTTGGTCGCGAGACCATGTCTTTTCCCTTCCCTCAGGTTTACGCAGTGTTTCCTTTCCCTCTCTTGGGATAAATACACATTGCTGGCGACTCTTTTTCCGCGCCACTTTCGCGTTTGTACCTGGATGAAAATCCCGGGAGCAACAGTGCCACACAATTCTCAAGCTTTGTCACCATGCAGGACAAGCATCAAAGATGCAATTCACCTCAACTCAAAATATCATAGTGGATTAAAAGATATAAGTGATTAAAGTTTGGAATTATTAATGTTCAAAGTTGTCAAATGTTTCAATATTTCATAGGACATCATTAATATTTTTCCAGCAAGAATGTCCCAACTTCAAGGACATTTTTCTCCATGATCCAAGTTAATTCAAGAAAAACCCTAAACATCAAAGTTGAATTATGTCATCTCAGCTTTCCAGAAAGTCCTGGAACAGCCATTTATCATTCTTGAGCAAGAAGTTATGGATTTTACAACAAGGCTTGCTGTAGCTGATTTTTTAAGACAGGTTTCAGGACAGATTTGCACATTTCTTGTGCCACACGAATTTTTAAGCCTTGTCATCCTTTTGCACACCTGAGGAGGGGACAATCAAAGGACAAACTCTGATTCCCAAGCCTCCCAAGTCCAAGATTCCACAAGTAGCATGCCAAACCTATAAAGCTACAAAGATGCCAAATATCCAATTTTGTTTTTAAGCATTCAATACATTCAGCAAGGTGGCATGAACTGAGCCAAATTCTAACTGAATTCAGTCAAGACATATCCAAGAACTAGGGAACCAGCAGCCTATGCTCTAACCTCTAGTCAATGGCTAAAGGAGACTTGGATTCCTTGATCAACATTGGCCAAATCTCTGCAGCAGTTTCCATTCACTATTGTTGCCAAAACAAACTTGCTCTACTATAAATAGAGCTCAATTGTGATCAATTTGAGTACACCAAAGCCATCAAACTGATGTTTTCCTCAAATTCTCTCTTTCACTCCAAAAAACACCTTCTCTTGCAAGTTACTGTCGGGTTTTGAGTTAGAGAGCATTTCTGTCCAAACTAATCACACACACACACACACCTCATAAACATCATATAGAGGTGAACCAAACACTAACACAACATCTGGAACATCAAATTCATAAAATCACCAGCCAATTGCTCAAGTTCTTGATAGAATCGCAGTTGAGGTACCACAACCAGTTCCATCTCATTTCAATCCACTCTAAGCATTCAAACACACTCTTGGAGGATCAAGGAAGCTCATAGAATCTTCCTATTGCTGCTGTAATTACATTGAAGAGGCATTGGACCTTGCTCCAATAGGTAAGTGTTCTTACACTTTGAAACTCCATATACATGCATCATTATTGATAAATTCTTGAAGCAAAAATGTAGTCCTTCATGTGTTTGCTATGATCTTCCTACTGTTTGTACTTTAACATGTTTATATGTGGAGTTTATGTTGTTTTAAAATTAAGGTCCATTTCTGGTTTTTTTGCCTTGTGCATTCTGTACATTATGTTTCAGTGTGCATGAGTGATACCATTGGATTCCTTGCGAAAAATCGGTCAAGATAGGTTCTTACGGATTTTAATTTCGTTAAAAATTGAGAGAGTTATGAGTGTTGGAAGATTGATAAAAAAGATGTTGAAAACTAAAGTTTCAGTTCTGGTTTTTGCCTCATAAGAGATGTCGAAGATGATGTTGTGACATCTTTCCTTTTTCTCTTATCTTCAAAACTCAACCAATTCTTTCACATAGCAAAAATCATCATTTTCCAATTCTGTTTTACACACTTCTTATTCATACTCCAAAATATTTTATTCCACAAAAAATAAAATTTATATTATTTATTTAATATAGTTGGTATTTTTATGAATAAATCCCTTTTTAATTGTTTTTAAACATTTTAAAAGTGAATTCTCATCATGAAAATCAAAACCAAATGAATTTTAATTCATCTTGTGATTAAAACATCATTTTTCAAACCTCAACCAAAAATCACAAGTTGTTTATTCAAACTTATTTGTTATTTTATCATTTTTATTTGATTTTCTTTAAGAATTTACTTTTAAAAAATGATGAAATTAGGGTTTCTTTGATTTTCACCCAAACAAATCTTTTTCAAACACTTTGGGCCTCTAATAGAGTGTAAGACCTAACCCTCTTTTGAAAGCCAAAATGATTTGGGCCTCAGATGTTGTATAAGACCCACTGTGTTTTCAAAAACCTCGGCGCGATCGCCGTTTTCAAACAAATAACCTTGGGCATCTCCTTGAGTTGTAAGTCTCAACTCTTGTACAAAAAAAAATCTGTGGGCCTCTAATAGAGTGTAAGACCTAATCCCTCTTTGAAATCAAAATAGTTGGGGCCTCAGTCATTGTATAAGTCCCAACACATTTTCTAAAATCCCGGCGCGGTCGCCAGTTTAAAATAAAACCAATTGGGTCTCTCCTTGAGTTGTAAGCCCCATTCTTTTTTTTAAAACATCCATGGGCCTCTAATAGAGTGTAAGACCCAACCCTTTTGTAAATAAACCTTTTTGGGCCTCACACATTGTATAAGTCCCTTTGTATATTTTCAAAAGTACGACACGGTCGTCGCCTTTGTAACAAAACCAATTGGGCATCTCCTTGAGTTGTAAGCCCCGTCTTTTATTTTAAAATAACACTCATTGGCCTCTAATAGAGTGTAAGACCCAATCCCCTTTTAACCAATACCTTTTTGGGCCTCAGACATTGTATAAGTCCCTCTACGTTAAAAGAAAAATCTCGGCGCGATCGCCAGTTTAAAACAAAAACAATTGGGCCTCTCCGTGAGCTGTAAGCCCCACTACTTGTACAAAAATAAATTATTGGGCCTCTAATAGAGTGTAAGACCCATCCCCTTGTACATAAAAACTTTTTGGGCCTCACATATTATATAAGTCCCTCTGTACAATTTTCAAAACAACGGTGCAATCATCGTTAAAACTTGGGCCTCTCATTGAGCTGTAAGCCCCAACCATCTTTTCAAAGCACTTTCTCCTTTGATTTTGAATTCAAATATATGTTGTTATCAAAACTTTCTTTGTTGAACAACTAACCAAACAGCATGGAAGCTCTACAACAGGTAAGTGTTTATCCGCTTTTCATTTATCGCTTTCATATATATAACTGTATTGTCGGGCTGTTTCACTGTAAGTCTTTTTTCACATCCTTTTATATACTTGTCACATATCCACTGTGTAATAATAGTATAGTTATTTAGAGTTTTCCCCGGCAACTACGTCTAGCACTAGGTAAAGCCCTGTTGGTCACTCTTAAATAGAAATAAAACTAGATCCCCCGTAGGATTCCAGATACAGTCTTCCCTCCTCTTGGGGTTAAACAATATGGAACAAAGAGAAAGGCAGTATTCACGGTGAACCTTTTCTCAGACTGTCACCCTTAGAAATTTTAAAAGAAACTCTAACTCCCCAGAGATGATCTTTTCTCCGTGAATGGCATCTCTTGAGTTTCTTCCAAATTCTCGAACTTTCTTGGAATTATCTCTTCTCGGTGAATAGCATTTCTTGAACTTTTCTTGGTTTAGGGACCCACAGGCTTCCTAAAAGAATCCCCGCCTCCTCTTGGGCATTGTACGAGGACCCATCGGCTTCTTAGAAGTTCTCATGCCTTCTCTTGGGCTTAATACAAGGACCCTGATGACCTCTTAAAGGTATAAGACAAAACTTAGTCATCCTTTGCTATAGCAGTCTTTCCAGCATCAAAACTCCGGCCATTTCAGGGTTGATACTCATCCCTTAATACCCGTGCCTCCTCTTGGGCATTGTACAAAAGATAAAACTCTAGACTTGGACAGTCTAAGACCCTTGAGTCTCAAAGACATTCTCAAGCTCCTTTCCAACATAAGAAGAAACCCTGGTCTCTCCCATGAAAGCTCCCCACACTTGGACCCGCTTCAGGATCTCCAGAATCCACAGCGGTAAGGCAGCCTCCTCTTGGGCTTTGTACAAATGATTCTCCCTAGCAGAGCTAACCTTTTCAGACTCTCTTGTTGAGTCAATCACTTTTAGCCTCCGTCTTGGGTTTTGTACAAGACATATAAAACACTCTCTTGTTGAGTCAATCCTTTCTTTTAGCCTCCATCTCGGGCTTCATACGAGATAGCAAAACACTCTCTTGTTGAGTATAAAAGACTCTCTTGTTGAGTCAACCACTTTTATCCTTCGTCTTGGGCTTCATACAAGGCACATATAAATCACTCTCTTGTTGAGTATAAAAGACTCTCTTGTTGAGTCAATCTCCTTTCAGCCTCCATCTCGGGCTTCGTACGAGATAGCAAAACACTATCTTGTTGATTATAAAAGACTCTCTTGTTGAGTCAACCACTTTTAGCCTCCGTCTTGGGCTTTGTACAAGACATATAAAACACTCTCTTGTTGAGTATAAAAGACCCTCTTGTTGAGTCAATCTCTCTTTAGCCTCAATCTTGGGCCTCGTACGAGACAACAAATTACTCACTTGTTGAGTATAAAAGACTCTCTCGTTGAGTCAAACAACCTTCAAACTCTCTTGTTGAGTCAATCACCTGTTCAAGACTCTCTTGTTGAGTCAACCCTTTTTAGCTTCCGTCTTGGGCTTTATACAGGACAGATAAAAGTACTCTCTTGTTGAGTCAAACCTCTTTAGCCTCCGTCTTGGGCTTCGTACAAGACATATAAAAGCACTCTCTTGTTGAGTCAGTCACTTGTTAGTATTCTCTTGTTGAGTCAACCCTTTTAGCCTCTATCTCGGGCTTCGTACGAGACAAATAATAAACACACTCTTGTTGGGTCAATAGCCTCCTCTTAGGCTTTGTATAAAGAAAA
Source organism: Lathyrus tuberosus (assembly GCA_022829125.1). Classification (NCBI taxonomy): domain Eukaryota; kingdom Viridiplantae; phylum Streptophyta; class Magnoliopsida; order Fabales; family Fabaceae; genus Lathyrus; species Lathyrus tuberosus. Next base: position 1,943,426 of record JALAZF010000280.1, read on the forward strand.
TCCCGGTTGAGTCAATCAACCTTTTAGCATCAAAGTCATGCCTTGCTCACAAACATCAACAACTCCTCTTTAGAGATGACAAATTCTCTCTTAGCCAAAACCCTTTAGCTTCACATCTTGGGCTTTGAACAATATACAAACCGTCTTTAGCTTCACGTCTTGGGCTTTGAACAAGACACCAAAACACCACTTTCCTCCCATAGAATAGGAGGAACTACGATCGCTCTGATTTCCCTATTTCGGGAATACGTACGCATAAGATTGCAAAATCTTAGTGAGCATACTAATCAAAAACCCAAAATCCCATACCTTCATACATCAATCGAAAAGCATCTGACCTAACATCTTAAAACCTCACAAATGGTCCAAACATTCTATTCTTAACAAAATAACCGAAGAGGGGCCCACATCTTAATAGCATTTGTAAACCAACAGTTTTGACTGTTTAAACTCAGTATGCAAGCAGGGTTAATTGGATACATCTATTTCCCTTCCTTAATCAGCTTAACAGGATAAAAAATGAATCGAATTGTAGTGCCCAAACGATAGTGATTCAAGACCACAAAAATCGCGCTACAGAAAAATGGCGCCCACCGTGGGGCCCTACTATTCTCTTTCTTACAATCTTCGGTAGAAACCTTAAGTTCTCGAAGTGTCACAGAAATGGCGACTCTGCTGGGGAGTCATTGTCTCTATAGGATCATAAGACTAGATGTCTAGGATGATTAAGACAAATATATATACTGCTTTTCCTAATTGATATCTGTGTTTATTTTTCTGCTAATGGGAATGCGTGTGATGCCGCATGTGGAAAGATTGAGTATACACCTAAGATAGGTGATGGCATTATACGGGTAATCTTGCGGGGAGTGAATCCCAGTTAAGAGTCCCCGGTCGACCATCAAACTGAATGGAGACTCCCTTTGCAGATACGTTGCCTATACGACTTTAGTTATTGAAAGTAGTGTGGTCGACTGGGTTATCTGAGAAGCTGAGGTTTTTAGTAAACTGAAACCATTTTGTAGTGCGGAAGCTATCAGGAATAGTTGTCACGCAATACTACCCTCATCTGAAATCACTCTAAGATACATCAGCTTGCTGGCGATCCGCTTGCTGTTGTTATCCCAAGAGGGGTCAATGATTTTGCGGACAGGTACAAAAAATCACCACTATAAACCTTTGGGGATGGGTAGAGCCTTGACTTCATGACACCGACCCTTTGACCCCATGTTTTTCTATGTTTTTGTGTGCTACATTCATACATTCATCTAAAAAACATTAAAACAAAGAAAAATCTTCTCTTCTAGTCTCTCTTTTTCAAATTAAACTAAGACAATGATTGCAAATGTCAGATAAAGAGATTGCTAATGGATTTCGGTAGAAGGAAAACTCACAAGTACACCTTCAAGGTTCCAAAACTAGAGGATTTAAGAGGGTTGGCGAGAATGATCACCAACCCCGGGGCTTTCAGAGCCAAGTATGGAGGACTGCTGTCCTTGTTAAGGGTCCATGTAATCGAAGAAATCCTGTCCACACTAATCCAGTTCTACAATCCGGTCTATCACTGTTTCACATTCCCTGATTATCAACTAGCACCAACACTAGAAGAGTACTCTCACCTGACTTATTTGCATATTACTGTTCAAACTCCCTTTTCTGGACTGGAAGAAATTCCAAAGGATCAAACCGTTGCAAGAACAATCTATTTGGATGAGTCAGAAGTCAGGACTCACATGATCATTAAGGGTGGTATCCAGGGTTTGCCTGCCCAGTTCTTGATAAAGAAAGCTCTGTACTTTGCTAGTATAGGGAACGTGGCCGCTTTAGAGTGCATCTTTGTTTTGCTCACCTACGGGTTATTTTTGTTTCCCAACATCGATAACTTTGTAGATATCAATACCATTAAGGTTTTTCTGATTGGAAACCCTGTTCCGACCTTACTCGCAGATGCGTATCATTCTGTAAACTTAAGGAATTTGTACAGCGGAGGAATGATCACATGTTGTGTACCCCTGCTATACAAATGGTTCACTTCCCATCTACCAAAGTCTGTTGCATTTTGGCATCAAAAGAATACTTTACGTTGGTCGCAGAGAATCATGTCTCTTACCAACTCTGACATCGATTGGTACAATCAAATCTATGACGGGATCAGAATCATTGACCGTTGTGGAAATTTCCCAAATGTACCCCTTATAGGAACTAAGGGAGGAATCAACTATCATCCAATTTTAGTTCGTCGTCAATTTGGATACCCGATGAGACATGTCCCGCGTAATGTTCATCTGGAAGGTCTTTTCTTCAAGGAAGGAGAAAATGACAGAGCACTAAAGACAGAAATAGTGCATGCCTGGAAACACGTTTATAGGAAAGGAATAGAGTTTCAAGGAAAACCAGACTGTGTCTCGGTGGGGCCTTATCTCCACTGGGTACAAACTAGAGCTCTCAAGCTGAGGATTCCTTACCCTCGTCAGGAAGTTCTTCCATTAAAGGACTATGTCCTTTACTTTATGTATGATATGGAAAAACTTCAGGTTACTCTCAACAAAGTTCAACAGGAGAAGAGGTATTGGAGGAACAAGTACCGTACTCTCAATGTGGAGTGCAAGAAAATACAGCAACTATTGAAAGACAAAGATGCTCTGATTGAGATTTTAGAGCAACATGCTGTAGAAAATCAGGATGACCAAAAGAATTTGCTCGCTCCTGGCAAAGGAATGACGGCCTGACAACGGCCCAAGAGCCCTGGTCAAAGAAAAGGAAAGTACCAGAACCAGTACCTGAGCTCACTTCAGAGAGGACTCAGGACCCATAAGTTTAGATTTCCTTTTACAGCACTTTGTAAATTACTGTATTTCCATTTCTGCAATCTTTGAATTCAATAAAACGGGGTTTCCTCACTGTTTGATATTTGCAATCCAATTGTCGAAGTTTACTTTGAATAAACGAAAAATATATACAATTAATATAATCATTGCATATCATTCATCATTCTCGAATAAACGCATTCTTCTTACCTACGAATCTCACGTTTGCGTCTCGATTCTAGAGTCAAACTATCTCATTCGTACAATACTCGGGCCAATCGTCAGAAAAAGATGGATGATCTCAAGGAAGAGAACAGAGAGTTGAGAGAAGAGATCGACGCTCTGAAAGAGGATCTGAGAAAGCTTCATAACGACATGCAAGCTCTGGCAGCAGCTCAGATGCAACATCAAAGGACTGTGATCTCAGAGATCACATCAACGCCCATAGTGGAAAAGTATGATCCTAGGCACAAAATGCCAAAAGATCGTCCCTGGGGCATGCTTATTAACTATATCCCGGAAGGATATATTCCTCGATCACTGAAGATCCAGAAACTTCAGCAGGAGCCGCTGGGCCTGAAGGTTACAAACTTTAGGAAAGCAAAGATGTCAGGGGTATGACAGCAACTCCTGAAGGTTACAAACTTCGGGAGGCACCGAGAGTCTTGGCCATAATGACTATACCACCATCCGTGGTACACACTGTCCCGGAAGGACAGATTCCACAGATACCTTCTGGTGGAAACGAAAGTATGTTTGACAGAATGAATGAGTTCCAGGAACAATTCCTGGAGATGCAGAAAGAACTGCAAGCCCTTCGCGGTCAGGATTTATTTGGAAAGGACGCCGCAGACCTTTGTTTGGTCCCCAATGTGAAAATTCCGCACAAGTTCCAGGTACCCAATTTTGAAAAGTACAAGGGTAACTCTTGCCCTCAAAGCCACTTGGTGATGTACGCTCGGCGAATGTCAGTTTAGACAAAGAACCCGGAGCTACTAATTCACTACTTTCAAGATAGTTTAACCGGTGCCACACTCAAATGGTACATGGGTTTAAACCGCGCTAAGATCGGCACTTTCAGAGATCTTGGTGCTACCTTTGTTCAACAATATAAGTATAACCTGGACATGGCACCAGACAGAGATCAACTCCGATCAATGTCACAAAAGGACAAGGAAACCTTTAAGGAGTACGCTTAGAGATGGCGTGAAATTTCTGCCCAGATTTGTTCATCTCTTGAGGAAAAAGAGATGACAAAGATCTTCTTGAAAACCTTAAGCTCATTTTACTACGATAGAATGGTCACCAGTGCGCCCAGTGACTTCACCGAGATGGTGGGCATGGGAGTTCGTCTTGAGGAAGCAGCCCGGGAAAGACGTTTAGTTAAAGACGCTGGATCATCAAGCAGTACCAAAAGATACGGTAGTGCTCTCCCTAAGAAAAAAGAGTAGGATATTGGGAACATCTCTCTTGGAAAGCAAAGGCGACGATATCAACCAGTAGCAGCTATAACTCCTGCTATCAATCCCACACCTGTTCCTACGTATCAACCTCAGGTTGCTCAGAGCCCACCGAATCAACAGCAATATCAGTAAAGGACACAACATCCTCTTCAGCAGGCTCGCCCTCCATATAACAACAACCGTACAACGCGACCTCAAGGGTTCGATCATATACCAGTGTTGTACGTAGAATTGTTTCCACTCTTACTGGTCAAGGGACACGTCCAAACCAGGTCTCCTCTTACAGTACTGGAGAATCCGCCTTTTTGGTTCAAAGCGGATCAGATTTGCCCTTATCATTAAGGAGGACCAGGGCATAACATAGAAAACTGTCTCAGTTTCAAATTTGATGTGCAAAAGCTTGTTAGGAGCGGGGTTTTATCTTTCAAAGATACAAATCCGAATGTTCTCACAAACTCGCTGCCTCAACACGAGAAAGCCGCAGTAAATTTGATAGAAGGAGAATCTAGCAACAGCTATCAAATTCATGATGTACTCTTATTAAGGGCCAACTTGGTCAAAATGCATTGTAGACAGAGTGGATACGGCCATGTGCCACCTCATAACTATCACCAGTGTGATATCTGCTCTAAAAATAATCAAGGATGTTCTGTGGTGCAATCAGCTCTACATGAACAATTGGATCTCGGATGGATCCAAGAGCATCGAATCCGTGGGGTCAACATGACTTACACAAATTCCAACATCATTCAAAACCGCAACGTCCGTGCGATGAATGTCAACTTAGTGGCAATGCACTCAAGGCAAAGCCAGTATCATAATCTGCCATGACATGATTACGATTCCTGTCTGACTTGCTCGGTAAACAAACAGGGATGCTCTTTTGTACAAGAGGCCCTACAGCGTCAGATGGATCTTGGATGGATCCAGGACTACCATGATAGAAATCCCTATCAGATCAACATGATCCAAATCTTCGATATTCATTTGATGAATACCAGCTCGGTGGAGTTACACACCAAGCAAGTCCAGCTCGGTTTTCTCACTTCACATGATTATCTGAGCTGTAAAGTATGTTGTGAGAGTAACCAATGTTGCGCTCTCGTTCAGGGAACTTTACAACACTTGTTAAACCACTAGTGGCTTCCGATCTATATGGATGAAGACACACAACAAGTCAGCATGGTTAATGGGAACCCTACTAGGCATCAAAGTCAGGATGTCTGATCTATGGAAACAGATCTAGTGAGGGTGCACTGCATTCAAAGCGGACGTGGCCAGGTGCCACCACATAACTACGAGCGCTATAGAGTCTGCTCGAAAAATAATCAAGGGTATTACCTCGTGCGAGCAGCCCTTCAGAGTCAGTTGGACCGCAAAGAGATTCAACAATATTTGGTTTCGGGGTCCATTAACTGGACACCAGACTATTTCGCTGAACAGATCAAAGATGTTGTTGTAATCTCTAATCATGAAAGGACTAAAGATGTTTGTACCATCATCCCTCTACTGGACGAATCAAAGGTTCTTAACCAGGAATTGATTGAAGATACTTACGATGGTCAGAAAAATCAGAAGGCTCCTGTAGTTATTTATCTGCCGGGACCATTACCGTATGAATCAGCTAAGGCGATCCCTTACAAATACGGTGTAACCATAATTAAGAATGGAAAGGAAATTCCATTACCCTCCATCGTGAATATTACAGACATCAGTCGAGTAACACGGAACGGTCAAATCTTTAACAGAGGAGTTGGAGAACCTAACAGAGAAAAGGAACCTCAAACAGAAGTCCCTAATCCACCAGTCGGTCCATCTAGTGATCCCGAACTTTCAAAGAACGATGATGAGATGCTGAAGCTCATCCAAAGGAGTGAATACAACATTGTTGATCGACTGTTACAAACTCCTTCAAAGATCTATGTGTTATCTCTTTTACTCAGTTCTGAAGCTCACAGAGAGGCTCTACAGAAAGTCTTAGAGCAGGCCTTTGTGGAACAGGATATGTCAATACGATAATTCGGCAGTATCGTCTCTAACATCACCTCCTGCAACAACTTGGGGTTTAGTGATGAGGAATTGCCAGAAGAAGGCAAAAGCCACAACATGGCGCTCAATATCACAGTCAACTGCTAGGACGATGCTTTAGCCAGCATACTGGTAGACACCGGATCGGCTCTCAACGTCATGCCAAAGTCCACTCTAATGCTACTATCATTCAAAGGATCTCCGATGAGAGGCAGTGAGGTCGTCGTCAAAACATTTGACGGGTCTAGAAAAATAGTTATCGGTGAAGTCGACCTTCCCATAACTATTGGTCCTCACACTTTCCCAGTCACTTTCCTGGTCATGGACATCCGAGCAACATACAATTGCTTATTAGGATAACCTTGGATACACCAGGCTGAGGTAGTCACTTCGACACTTCACCAGAAGATGAAGTTTGTCAAGAATGACCAACTCGTTACAGTCTGCGGAGGAGCAAGCCTTGATCGTGAGTAAACTTTCATTATCCACTTGTGTAGAACCCGAGGAGGTTGTTGGAACTCAGTTCCAAGCACTTTCGGTGAGCAACGACGATCAGTCAGAAAAAGGAACATCGATTTCCTCATACAAAGATGCTCTCAAAGTAATCGAGAGTAACAACGCAAAAGGATGGGGACAGCTTGTCATTCCTACTGATAACAAAACAAAGAAGGGTCTTGGTTTTTCTTCAACCTGTACCCAGACATCTGCTAAAAATGAAAGTATTCATCCCATCCAGAACTTCTTCCATAGTGGAGGTTTCCTTCACCCAGTGTCTCAAGAAGTACATACTATCAACGAGGGAGATTCCTCCGACACAGATGAGGAATGGAAGTCCTATTTTAACGAGGACGGTTATATGTCTCAGGAAGAGGTGCCTATGCCATTTTGTTATCAAGTACAGAGTCCGAGATTTATACCGAGGTCAGATGTCGAAATGATATACGGAGATTTTGATCCGGAAGGATGTCGTGCTCCACCCAATTCATTAGAGGAAGACACCCTGATGAAAGACAATTTTGACCACGACTATTATGGCCCAATGGATGGCCTGCCTATGTGGCAGCCGTACCCAGGAGACTTGGGGCAAGAAAATCAGCCAAACAATGAAAATCAGCTGAGCATCATTGAACAGAATACCTGCGTCCCCACCATGTCATGGGATCAACACTCAGGTCATTCAGAAAACTTCCAGCACGACGATGAATTTGCAAAGTTTGCAGGACTAGAATTCATTAACTATGCTTTTCCCGAGGTCAACATCATCGAAAGGGATGACTCCTCCATTTCCAAAGAAGTGTGGGACACCTTAGGACAACCGAGTGGAAAATACGACTATATGGTTAGGTACACCGCTCCCGAAAGCTCTCGTATCAGGCTCGAATACATCCAGCCAACTGGATGGGGAGTTCTACCTGAGAGCACAAATACTATGCAAAATACAACAGAAGAATCCTCCTACGACAACTCTGCCTGGGAGACAGATTCCAATGATCCTGCTCCGCCAGAAATCAGCGTTATTTCTGAAGACAAATCAAGGAAGGTACCAGACTTTGTGATTCACCGAGGAGTTCGCCGCCAATGGGTTGCAATCGATGTTCCGAAGATTGTTCATAAGTCTAAGTAATTGCCATCTTTAACCTTTCACCCTGCCCAAGTGAAACGGATGTTTTGATAGGGCTCACTTTCTGTAAATATCCCTCTTCGCTTCGCCTAAAGCGACAGAGTTTTGTTTTATAGGGCTGTAGTTTCAAGAATCGACAAGGTCATAAATAAATAAACGTCGTTCTGTAATTTTCGCATTAGTTGTTGTTTTCTCTTTTCACTTTTTCAGAAAATGGTAATCCTAAAAAACAATTCAAATAATAAAAACAAGCAGTAAAAAAATACACTGCACACACTCTTGCATCTTCTCAATCTCTTCTAAACACAAATCATCACGTCATGCAGATTGCTTGTTCTAAACCCCGTTGAAACATATGATCCGATGCCTTCTCCCAACTTTGAATACCCAGTATTTGAGGCTGAAGAAGAATATGACGACGAAATTCCAGAAGAGATCTCCCGACTCCTCAGGCAAGAGGAAAGGTCCATTAAACCTCACAAAGAGCTGTTGGAAACGGTCAACTTGGGTTCAGAGGAAGAGAGAAAAGAGGTCTAGATTTGGGCACTGCTCAGTCCAACTATCAAAGAAAGTTTGACAAAGCTTCTCAAAGAGTTTCCCTATGTATCCGCTTGGTCCTATCAGGATATGCCAGGGTTGGATACCAGTATCGTGGATCATCATCTACCGTTGAGATCAGAATATCCACCAGTAAAGTAGAGGTTGAGACGAACTTATCCAAACATGGCCATCAAAATCAAAGAGGAAGTACATAAACAGATTGACGCGGGTTTCCTTGCCACGTCAGAATATCCTCAATGGTTAGCCAACATAGTACCAGTTCCGAAAAAGGACGAAAAATTCAGAATGTGTGTAGACTACAGGGATATGAACAAAGCAAGTCCGAAGGACGACTTTCCTTTACCATACATTGATATGCTGGTTGACAGTACATCAAAGTTCAAAGTATTCTCCTTTATGGATGGATTCTCGGGCTATAACCAAATCAAAATGGCGTCGAAAGACATGGAGAAAACTTCGTTCATTACCCCATGGGGCACTTTTTGTTACAAGGTAATGTCGTTCGGTTTGAAGAACGTCGGGGCAACCTATCAAAGGGCCATGACTACTCTTTTTCATGACATGATACACAAAGAAATTGAGGTATATGTCGATGATATGATTGCCAAATCAAAAATAGAGGAGGAGTATGTGACCCACTTGTCAAAACTATTTGAACGGTTGAGAAAGTATAAACTCCGCTTGAATCCAGATAAGTGCACATTTGGTGTTCGCTCAGTGAAACTGCTAGGATTCATCGTCAGCCAGAAAGGAATTGAGGTCGATCCTGACAAGGTCAAGGCCATTCAAGAAATGCCTTCTCCAAAGACTGAAAAACAAGTCAGGGGATTCCTGGGACGTCTGAATTACATTTCCAGATTCATATTCCTCATGACCGCGACATGTGCGCCGATTTTCAAATTACTAAAAAAGAATCAGGACTGCGTATGGACAGATGACTGCCAAACTGCCTTCAACAGTATCAAGGAATACCTGTTGAACCCACCGATTCTATCACCTCCAGTGGAAGGAAGGCCACTGATCATCTACTTAACAGTCTTGGAAGACTCCATGGGCTGTGTACTTGGCCAACAAGACGAAACAAAAAGAAAAGAGTCTGTCATCTACTATTTGAGCAAGAAGTTCATCGATTGCGAGACTCGGTACACTATGCTTGAGAAAACTTGCTGTGCTCTGGCTTGGGCAGCCAAACATCTTTGCCAGTATATGATTCGTCATACTACTCAGTTAATCTCCGAAATGGATCCAATCAAGTACATCTTTGAAAAGCCTGCTCTCACGGGAAGGATTTCCCGTTGGCAGATGTTGTTATCAGAATACGACATTGAGTACCATGCTTAGAAAGCCGTTAAAGGAAGTTTTAGCCGATCATTTGGCTCATCAACCGATTGATAATCAGGAATCGATCGGGTTTCACTTCCCAGACGAAGATGTCATGTATCTAAAAATGAAAGACTGCGATGAACCACTACCCAGTGAAGGGCCAGAACCAGGTTTCCAATGGGGACTAATCTTTGACGGGGCTGTCAATCATTACGGAAACGGAATTGGGGCAATCATCATAACACCTCAGGGTACCCACATTCCTTTCACTACCAGACTAACATTCAAGTGCACAAACAACGGGGCCGAATACGAAGCTTGTATCATGGGTCTCGAAGAAGTGATCGATTTAAGGATCAAGAACTTGGATGTATATGGTGATTCAGCCCTGGTTATCAATCAAATCAAAGGAGATTGGAATACATACCAATCAGGACTAATTCCTTACAAAGACTATGCGAGAAGGTTGTTACCCTTCTTCAACAGAATCGAGTTTCATCATATCCCTCGTGACGAGAATCACATGGCTGATGCATTAGCCACTCTCTCTTCCATGATTAGTGTAGGTCAATGGAACGACTTACCTAAGATCGACATAATGCGCCTTGAACGGCCCGCTTACATCTTCACGATTGAAGCAGTCATAGACGACAAACCTTGGTATCATGATATCAAATGCTTCCTTCAGAAACAAGAGTACCCACCTGGGGCATTAAGGAAAGATAGAAAGACCCTCAGAAGACTGGAAGGCAGCTTCTTCCTGAGCGGTGATACACTCTACAAGAGAAACTTTGACATGGTCTTGCTCCGATGCATAGACAGACCAAAAGCAAACATGCTGATAAAAGAAATTCACGAAGGATCCTTTGGCACTCATGCCAACGGACACACAATGGCGAGAAAAATTCTAAGAGCAGGGTACTACTGGTTAACCATGGAATCCGACTGCTACAAGTACATGAGGAAGTGTTATAAGTGTCAGATATACGCTGATAAAATCCATGTACCGCCAACACATCTCAAAGTTATCTCTTCCCCATGGCCTTTTCCATATGGGGAATCGACATGATTGGTATGATTGAACCCAAGGCTTCGAACGGACATCGGTTCATCCTAGTGGCCATTGACTATTTCACCAAGTGGGTCGAAGCAGCGTCATACGCCAATGTAACCCGTCAAGTGGTGGTCCGCTTTATCAAAAACAATCTCATCTGCCGTTATGGTGTTCCGAGCCAGATCATTACGTATAATGGATCTAACTTGAATAATAAGATGATGAAAGAGTTATGCGATGAATTCAAGATCGAACACCATAACTCATCTCCCTACCGACCCAAGATGAACGGCGCGGTAGAAGCGGCTAACAAGAACATCAAGAAGATCGTTCAAAAGATGGTTGTAACCTATAAAGACTGGCATGAAATGCTACCCTTTTCTCTTCACGATTATCGTACATCTGTCCGCACTTCAACAGGGGTAACCCCTTTCTCTCTAGTATATGGCATAGAGGCAGTGCTCCCTATAGAAGTAGAGGTCCCATCAATCCGGGTATTGATGGAAGCTAGGCTAACAGAAGCTGAATGGTGTCAAAGTCGACACGATGAACTGAATCTGATCAAAGAAAAATGAATAACGACACTATGCCATGGTCAGTTGTATCAACAGAGAATGAAGAAGGTGTTTGACAAAAAGGTTTGACCTCGCGTCTTCAGGAAAGGAGACCATGTGCTCAAGAAGATACAATCATTCCTCACTGATTCTCGGGGCAAATGAACTCTGAATTATGATGGCCCCTATGTGGTCAAGAAAGATTTCTCAGGCGCTGCCTTGAGACTCGCAACCATGGATGGAGAGGAATTTGCCTATCCCACAAATGTTGATGTAGTCAAGAAATACTTCGCCTAAACAAAAACGTCTCAGTGGATTGAAAACCCTAAAGGACGGTCCAATCAAAAATTAGAGACACAATCAAAAATCATCCCAGTGGATTGGAAATCTCAAAGTACAATCCAGGCAAAAATTAGGGATTAATGGAAAGTAACTACGTCTGATCAGTTCAACTCCTCAGCAGTCATGCCATCCATCAGAAAAACTCCAGTCAAGGTCATCTTCGACAGAAGCTCGGGATGTCCAGAATTCAAAGTTGGTAGAAGGATAACGGTCGTTATGTTTAACGCAACCCTTTTCCCCTTAAATTACCATTTTCTAAGCTTTGTAAATGCTCTATGGAATCACGCGTTTGGCTGATTTCCATCCTATCAATAAAATTTGAGCCCTTGTGCTTTTGTTTGCAATTCTTATTTGTTTTAGCTTTACAGAACGACGTTTTAACATGAATAACGATTCTTGAAATAAAACAAAAAAATGAATTTACTGGTTAAAATTTTTTCTGCTTTTAAAATAAAAATGGCAATTCTTTTGACTGTTGAACATCGAAAGAACATCGATCGTTTCTCCAGAAGTAATCGAGCTTCAAAGTGCAGAATCAAAGTACTCCTTCTTAGCCAGTACACCTGAGTGAAGGATCAGATGTGTCAGAGACCATGTTTCATCTGACACCCCCCGGCAGAGTTCTTACCTCCTAAGCCCGACCAACAGTTGTTCCCCGCAGGGACTATTTCTCCTAAGCAAGGTAGAATTGCTATCATGAACAAGTGATACTTTTCATCCCCCACTGTGGCCGAGTATCCAATCGTGTTCATCTACTAGTCTGTATGTCGTGTCAGTTTTGTCAGCATATACATACATACATCATGCATTATTGATTTACATTCATATTCATATTGCATCACTATCACTCTAGTCGGTCTTGTTCCCTAGTGATAAACGTCTTTTCAACCGAGTTGTCAGTTCTTTCCTCGTCGGGAAAGATGGCGTCTGACCAACCGCTCCTCCACTTTGCTGCTGAATTGAAGTGGGTCCCTTGACCACTTTGATAACTTGAACCTCTGAAAGGCCAGAGAACCTTCAGTCAACGTCACTCTTCGCCATTGAAGATGATGTATTCGCTTTCCCGAATTAAGGAAAATCCCAGGAGAAAGCCTCTTAATCAGAGATTCGGCAATGCAACCGTTTTTCTCCGAAAAAATCCGCTGAAGAAATGGTCATACACACCTCAAAATTGGATCACATCATATGGCATTTCTCCGAGAAGATCCCGAGAAAAGTATGATGTAACATCCCTAAGCGACAGCAGTCTCTCAAGAGACCTGCTTTCCCCAGTAAAGCTGACAAATGGTGTCTCTGATAGAGAAGTTTGTGTACCTCTACAACTCAGACGACTGGGTCTCCCCAGCAAGTCTGACATCAAAAGTTTTTCTATAAAATGGCATCTCCCCAAGAAAATTCGGCGAGAAGTTTGAGGAAAAACCGCTACGGGTAGCGTCCCTTGTCAAGAAAGTTTATTGACAAAAGAAACTGAGACCAGTTCCTTGGTAGGAAACCAGGATCGAGGGGAAGTTTATTTCAGAAACTGAGTCCAGTTCCTTGGTAGGAAACCAGGATCGAGGGGAAGTTTGTATCAGAAACTGAGACTAATTCCTTGGCTGAAAACCAGGATCGAGGGGAAGTTTTTTACCTTTTCTAAGTATCATTGCTTAGCAAAAGAAGATGGATGGGCAAGCTACCATTCCTAACCACCATCAAAATTTCGGGTATTCTGATATTTAATCCTCTTGCACCCCGAATGCCCGAATACCTTCGCCATTCACACCTTCGGGTCCAAGAAGATTAAATAGGGGCATCTGTCATACCCCAAATTTGACCACTAAGATTCCCATCATTGTGCAAATCATCATCATAATATGGATGAACCATTTCACACTCATTAGTCTCCCCAAAGATGGGTGAACATTCATTACAATCAAGAGTTAGAGTTTCAAGCCCTCTCAGAGCACTTAGACAAGGGATCAATCAAGGAATGACATGATCTTCAACTTGTCTAATCTCTCAAACACCCACAAAGGATCAAGAGCACTCCCACATCAAGAATCAAGCATAAAGATGCAACATTCCAAGTGGATCAAGCCTCAAGTTCATCTAATACAAAGTCAACTGACGCAGAAAGTCAAAATTTGACTTTTGGTCAACCATGAGCTTCACAAGCCATTACTCAAGAAACTATGATGGATGATTACATTTGATCGAATTTAAATCAAGAAATCAAGCAAAGTTGCAAAATTGATCAAATTGAAAGAAACTTAGAAATTTTTTCTAAGTTAAAATCATGCTCAGGTGCACAACTTTTCAAGGTTGTAACTATTGATCCAAGCATCCATTGATTTTGCGTAAGGGCTACTTTTAAAGAGGGTATTTGATACTTCAACATTTTAGAAGGAATCAACTCAAAATATCATAAGGATTGAAAGATATAAGTGATCAAAGTTAGGAATTCTTAATGTCAGATGTTCCGACATTTCATAGGACATCATTAATTATTTTTCCAGCAAGAAAGTCCAAACTTTAAGGACATTTTTCTCCATGATCCAAGTTTATTCAAGCCATGTCATGAACATGAGTGTTGAAGTACGTCATCTCACCTTTCCAGAAAGTTGTAGAAAGCCCATTTATCATTCTCGAGCAGAAAGTTATAATCTCTGCAAAAAGCATTGACAAAACAGAATTTTTAAGACAGCTTTTAGGACAGACTTGATCACACAAGTTCAAGGTCATTTTTGACAACTTTACAAGTCTTATCTTCACAAACCTTGAACATCAAAGTTGAAGTACGTCATCTCAACTTTCCAGAAAGTTGTAGAATGTCCATTTATCATACTCGAGCAGGAAGTTATGGACTTTACAGTAGGGCTTGCTGCAGCTGTTTTTTTTAGGACAGATTTTGTGCACTTTTTCTTGTGCCACACAATTCTCAAGCTTTGTCACCATGCAGGACAAGCATCAAAGATGCAATTCACCTCAACTCAAAATATCATAGTGGATTAAAAGATATAAGTGATTAAAGTTTGGAATTATTAATGTTCAAAGTTGTCAAATGTTTCAACATTTCATAGGACATCATTAATATTTTTCCAGCAAGAATGTCCCAACTTCAAGGACATTATTCTCCATGATCCAAGATGATTCAAGAAAAACCCTGAACATCAAAGTTGAAGTATGTCATTTCAGCTTTCCCGAAAGTCCTGGAACAGCCATTTATCATTCTTGAGCAAGAAGTTATGGATTTTACAACAAGGCTTGCTGCAGCTGATTTTTTAAGACAGGTTTCAGGACAGATTTGCACATTTCTTGTGCCACACGAATTTTTAAGCCTTGTCATCCTTTTGCACACCTAAGGAGGGGACAATCAAAGGACAAGCTCTGATTCCCAAGCCTCCTAACTCCAAGATTCCACAAGTAGCATGCCAAACCTAAAAAGCTACAAAGATGCCAAATATCCAATTTTGTTTTCAAGCATTCAATAGATTCAGCAAGGTGGCATGAACTGAGCCAAATTCTAACTGAATTCAGTCAAGACATATCCAAGAACTAGGGAACTAGCAGTATGTGCTCTAACCTCTAGTCAATGGCTAGAGGAGACTTGGATTCCTATTGATCAACCTTTGCCAAACCTCTGCAACAGTTGCCATTCACTATTACTGCCAAAACAAACTTGCTCTACTATAAATAGAGCTCAATTGTGATCAGTTTGAGTACACCAAAGCTATCAAACTGATGCTTTCCTTAAATTTTCTCTTTCACTCCAAAAAAAACACCTTCTCTTACAAGTTACTATCAGGTTTTGAGTTAGAGAGCATTTCTGTCCAAACCAATCACACACACACCTCATAAACATCATATAAAGGTGATCCAAACACTAACACAACATCTGGAACATCAAATTCATAAAATCACCAACCAATTGCTCAAGCTCTTGATAGAATTGTAGTTGAGGTACCACAACCAGTTCCAGCTTATTTCAATCCACTCTAAGCATTCAAACACACTCTTGGAGGATCAAGGAAGCTCATAGAATCTTCCTATTACTGCTGTAATTACATTGAAGAGGCATTGGACCTTGCTTCAATAGGTAAGTGTTCTTACACTTTGAAACTCCATATATATGCATCATTATTGATCAATTCTTGAAGAAAAAATGCAGTCCTTCATGTGTTTGTTGTGATCTTCCTACTGTTTGCACTTTAACATGTTTATATGTGGAGTTTATGTTGTTTTAAAATTAAGGTCCAGTTCTGGTTTTTTTCCTTGTGCGTTCTGTACATTAAGTTTCAGTGTGCATGAGTGATACCATTGGATTCCTTGTGAAAAATCGGTCAAGATAGGTTCTTACGGATTTTAATTTCGTTAAAAATTGAGAGAGTTATGAGTGTTGGAAGTTTGATAAAAAAAGATGTTGAAAACTAAAGTTTCAGTTCTGGTTTTTGCCTCATAAGAGATCTCGAAGATGATGTTGTGACATCTTTCCTTTTTCTCTTATCTTCAAAACTCAACCAATTCTTTCACATAGCAAAAATCATCATTTTCCAATTCTGTTTTACACACTTCTTATTCATACTCCAAAATATTTTATTCCACAAAAAAATCAAATTTATATTATTTATTTAATATAGTTGGTATTTTTGTGAATAAACCCCTTTTTAATTGTTTTTAAACATTTTAAAAGTGAATTCTCATCATGAAAATCAAAACCAAATGAATTTTAATTCATCTTGTGATTAAAACATCATTTTTCAAACCTCAACCAAAAATCACAAGTTGTTTATTCAAACTTATTTGGTATTTTATCATTTTTATTTGATTTTCTTTAAGAATTTACTTTTAAAAAATGATGAAATTAGGGTTTCTTTGATTTTCACCCAAACAAATCTTTTTCAAACACTTTGGTCCTCTAATAGAGTGTAAGACCCAGCCCCCTTTTGAAAGCCAAAATGATTTGGGTCTCAGATGTTGTATAAGACCCACTGTGTTTTTAAAAACCTCGGCGCGGCCTCTCCTTGAATTGTGAGTCCCATCTCTTGTACAAAAAAAAACTCTTTGGGCCTCTAATAGAGTGTAAGACCCAATCCCTCTTTGAAACCAAAATAGTTTGGGCCTCAGTCATTGTATAAGTCCCAACACATTTTCAAAAATCTCGGCGCGGTCGCCAGTTTAAAATAAAACCAATTGGGCCTCTCCTTGAGTTGTAAGCCCTATTCTTTTTCTTTAAAACATCCATGGGCCTTTAATAGAGTGTAAGACCCAACCCTTTTGTAAATAAACCTTTTTGAGCCTCACACATTGTATAAGTCCCTCTGTATATTTTCAAAAGTACGGCTCGGTCGTCGCCTTTGTAACAAAACCAATTGGGCATCTCCTTGAGCTGTAAGCCCCATATTTTATTTTAAAATAACACTCATGGGCCTCTAATAGAGTGTAAGACCCAATCCCCTTTTAACCAAAACCTTTTTGGGCCTCAGACATTGTATAAGTCCCTCTGTGTTAAAAGAAAAATCTCGGCGCGATCGCCAGTTTAAACAAAAACAATTGGGCCTCTCCTTGAACTGTAAGCCCCACCACTTGTATAAAAATAAATTATTGGGACTCTAATAGAGTGTAAGACCCATCCTCTTGTACATAAAAACTTTTTTGGCCTCACATATTGTATAAGTCCCTTTGTACAGTTTTCAAAACAACGGTGCAATCATCGTTAAAACTTGGGCCTATCATTGAGCTGTAAGCCCCAACCATATTTTCAAAGCACTTTCTCCTTTGAAGTTGAATTCAAATATATATTGTTATCAAAACTTTCTTTGTTGAACAACTAACCAAACAGCATGGAAGCTCTACAACGGGTAAGTGTTTATCCGCTTTTCATTTACCGCTTTCATATATATAACTATATTGTGGGGGCTATTTCACTGTAAGTCTTCATTCACATCCTTTTATATACTTGTCGCATATCCACTGTGTAATACTAGTATAGTTATTTAGAGTTTTCCCCGGCAACTACGTCTAGCACTAGGTAAAGCCCTGTTGGTCACTCTTAAATACAAACAAAACTAGATCCCCCGTAGGATTCCAGATACAGCCTTCCCTCCTCTTGGGGTTAAACAATATGGAACAAAGAGAAAGGCAGTATTTTCGGTGAACCTTTTCTCAGACTGTAACCCTTAGAAATTGTCAAAGAAACTCTAACTCCCCAGAGATGATCTTTTCTCCGTGAATGGCATCTCTTGAGTTTCTTCCAAATTCTCGAACTTTCCTGGAATGATCTCTTCTCGGTGAATTGCATTTCTTGAACTTCTCTTGGTTTGGGGACCCACAAGCTTCCTAAAAGCATCCCCGCCTCCTCTTGGACATTGTACAAGGACCCATCGGCTTCTTAGAAGTTCTCATGCCTTCTCTTGGGCTTAATACAAGGACCCTAACGGCCTCTTAAAGGTATAAGACAGAACTTAGTCATCCTTTGCTAGAGCAGTCTTTCCAGCGTCAAAACTCCGGCCATTTTAGGGTTGATACTCATCCCTTAATGTCCGTGCCTCCTCTTGGGCATTGTACAAAAGATAAAACTCTAGACTTGGATAGTCTAAGACCCTTGAGTCTCAAAGACATTCTCAAGCTCCTTTCCAACATAGGAAGAAACCCCGGTCTCTCCCATGAGAGCTCCCCACACTTGGACCCGCTTCAGGATCTCCAAAATCCACAGCGGTAAGGCAGTCTCCTCTTGGGCTTTGTACAAATGATTCTCCCTAGCAGAGCTAACCTTTTCAGACTCTCTTGTTGAGTCAATCACTTTTAGCCTCCGTCTTGGGCTTTGTACAAGACATATAAAACACTCTCTTGTTGAGTATAAAAGACTCTCTTGTTGAGTCAATCCTTTCTTTTAGCCTCCATCTCGGGCTTCGTACGAGATAGCAAAACACTCTCTTGTTGAGTATAAAAGGCTCTCTTGTTGAGTCAACCACTTTTATCCTCCGTCTTGGGCTTCATACAAGGCACATATAAATCACTCTCTTGTTGAGTATAAAAGACTCTCTTGTTGAGTCAATCTCCTTTCAGCCTCCATCTCGGGCTTCGTACGAGATAGCAAAACACTCTCTTATTGAGTATAAAAGACTCTCTTGTTGAGTCAACCACTTTTAGCCTCCGTCTTGGGCTTTGTACAAGACATATAAAACACTCTCTTGTTGAGTATAAAAGACCCTCTTGTTGAGTCAATCTCTCTTTAGCCTCAATCTCGGGCCTCGTACGAGACAACAAATCACTCTCTTGTTGAGTATAAAAGACTCTCTCGTTGAGTCAAAGAACCTTCAGACTCTCTTGTTGAGTCAATCACCTGTTCAAGACTCTCTTGTTGAGTCAACCCTTTTTAGCTTTCGTCTTGGGCTATATACAAGACAGATAAAAGTACTCTCTTGTTGAGTCAAACCTCTTTAGCCCCCGTCTTGGGCTTCGTACAAGGCATATAAAAGCACTATCTTGTTGAGTCAGTCACTTGTTAGTACTCTCTTCTTGAGTCAACCCTTTTGGCCTCTATCTCGGGCTTCGTACGAGACAAATAATAAACACCCTCTTGTTGGGTCAATAGCCTCCTCTTAGGCTTTGTATAAAGAAAACCCCGGTTGAGTCAATCAACCTTTTAGCATCAAAGTCATGCCTTGCTCACAAACATCAATAACTCCTCTTTAGAGATAACAAATTCTCTCTCAGCCAAAACCCTTTAGCTTCACATCTTGGGCTTTGAACAAGATACAAACCGTCTTTAGCTTCACGTATTGGGCCTTGAATAAGACACTAAAACACCTCTTTCCTCCCATAGAATAGGAGGAACTACGATCGCTCTGATTTCCCTGTTTCGGGAATACGTACGCATAAGATTGCAAAATCTTAGCGAGCATACTAATCAAAAACCCAAAATCCCATACCTTCATACATCAATCGAAAAGCATCATACCTAACATCTTAAAACCTCACAAATGGTACAAACATTCTATTCTTAACAAAATAACCGAAGAGGGGCCCACATCTTAATAGCATCTGTAAACCAACAGTTTTGACTGTTTAAACTGAGTATGCAAGCAGGGTTAATTGGAGACATCTATTTCCCTTCCTTAATCAGCTTAACAGGATAAAAAATGAATCAAACTGTAGTGCCCAAGCGATAGTGATTCAAGACCACAAAAATCGGGCTACACTAGGTTGTTAGAAATTTTCTACATACTATATTATATATATACTGCTTTTCCTACTTGATACCCGTGTTTATTTTTCTGTCAATGGGAATGCGATTGATACGCATGTGGAACGTTTGAGAGAACCCTAAGATAAGTGATGGTATAGATGGGTGGACTTACAGGGAGTGATTCCCGAATAAGCGATCCTAGTAGACCATCAAATCAGGTGAGGGCCCGTGTGGATACTATGTTGTGAAGGTGCGAGAAAGACACAAGAAAGGGGGGTTTGGATTGTGTTTTCATTCTTTAAAAACTTTTCGCCTCTTATCTTTAAAGCACTAAGAGAACATCAGAGTTCATTGAGAGACTCTGACATACAAAGTAGCATTCAAACTTGTCAATGCGTAAAGCATATATGACAGGGAGAGTCTGAATAAGATATGCATCATTCAGAACTTGCAGTGCGGAAGTTTATCAAAGTTAAGATGCAGGGTTCTGATTTGTTTATGTAAGGTTCTGATAATATATAGTAAGACATAAACAATAAATCAAAGCATAAGCAAGAGTAAAGAACACACGATATATCCTGGTCCACTTGGCCATTCCCAAGCTAGTCTAGTCCACCCTCCTCAGGTGATTTCGCCTTGAACTCAAGGACTTAATCCACTATAATCAAATCCGATTATAGATGCACGGGCAACAGCCGGTGACTAACAACCTGCACAACCGCAACTGTGACTAACACATAATGAACTGTTCAGGGATTCAACTTAATGAATATAATGAATATTGACCTGCATGTTCCAATCTCGCAAGATCTACTGCTAGGATTTCACAGCTAAACGTTCAGGGATCCGTCGCAACGAATATAACGTTTACTGACCCTATTTTAGGATTTACCACAATGACACCAAGCCATTGTCTTCTTGAGTCTCCGGTCACACTAACCACTCAAGGTATCCTAATTCACATAGAATTAGTTAAACAGGAGATTACAATGATGCTTCTTAATAAGCAGCTAACTCCTAAGTTTAAGTACAGAAGAACACACAAGTGTTCAAGCAAGATGTGAGCAACAACTTTTGCTATCTTAAGAAACTACAAAGATGTATGTTGATTTGACAGTTGTTGACATCTTGTAGATCTTCTTCTTCTTCGTCTTCTTGGTTGAGCAAGCTTTGAGCAACAAATCCTTGCTTCAGATCTTCAATGTAGCTCAGACGAGAAGGTGGTTGATGACTTGACTGATTTGTAATGTTGTCTTCTTCATCAACAGCTCCTGTTTTAATTGTTGTTGTTTTGTTGATTTATGATCTTGAGCTTCAACAACAATGGTAAAGTGTAAATGGTGATAACTTTGGATATTAAGTGTTACAACGAGAACTTATCGTTGTGTCTATCATTACATCGACTTGATCGATTCACAAACAGACAATTTAGAAGCGCATACTCCTTTCTTTTAAATAGCCAAGTATAATATAGCCGTTGAGGAGCTTTTGGCCGTTTGAAAAGAGTTGTTATGCAATGATTAAAGTTGTACTGCCATATCTTCTTTTTCCTGTAGAAGTGATGGGATTGGTCTTTTAGAGCGGTGTACAGTCATTGCTAACGGTAACATTTGTCTTCAAATCTTTAGAGGCTTCTGATGGTAATTAATTGAAGCATGAGTAGAGACTTTATAATTGGGTCTTCAGATCTTTCAAGTATTCCGTCTTCAGAGCTTGTCCATTAGGAATCTGTCTTCAGAACTTCAGTACTTGTCTTGAAACCCGTTATCTTCACTTGCTTCAAGTCTTCAGAATCTTCAGAACTTGTCCATTAGGAATCTTCAGCACTTCGGTTCTCTATAACATTATCTCTTAGGAAGCTTCGCTATCTTCATAATCATAACCATTCTCAGAGAGCATCCACAAGAGCATTGCAACAACAATATCGGCATCCTTGGATCTGACTGATCATGATCAGATACAGAAGCATACTTGCTTCTTGCGACTTGTGTCACACATAGTAACTTCGCATATTATCAATTACGCACATCTGGTTGATGCTTGTTGGATCTGATATCTTCTATGGTTATGATCTGCACACAACACATGTTAGAACATAAAATGGTTCTTTCACAAATACCATTGTTATCATCAAAACATAGATACGAATTGTAGAGACAACTCTTGCTCTAACAATCTCCCCCTTTTTGATGATGACAAAACCATGTATTTTGATTGAACATTTTATACAAGGTAATCACCAAAACTAAATATATTCAGAGTCCGGAACAACAGCTCCCCTTGAATGTGTTAACCCCAAAATTTTATCTGTGATTATCTAGAATCTCATATGATCCAAAGATTCACAAAATAACAATTTGAGTTGCCAGAACATAGAATAGAAAAGGAATACTTCTCTATCTTGTCTTTAAAGAGACAAAAGTCTTCAGCATCAGGACTAGTTAATCAGAACTTTCGTCTTCAGATATATAGAACTTAGTTCCTTTGTACGTCGTATCAGAGCTCATAATCTTTAGAGACGTCTGAAGCATTTTCTACTTTTCAGCAGATTCATTTTAGCACAAAAACAGAACAGTTCTTATATAATAACATAACCTCGCTATTTATTAGAAACAGACATTATCTTAAGAAACTCCCCCTGAGTTTCATACTTGATGAAGATTATAGATTTTAACAATTGAATCTTCTGGGTAGTCTCCCCTTGATTTCCATAATTCAGATATTGGGATCTTCAGAATCATAGTTTAGATATATTAATTTAAAATCACCAATAAGATCATGACTTTTCAGAGTTTGACTTTGAACACGGACCTTCATCTCAGAACCTTGTTATTGTCACAACTTAGTGTTTCATCAAAGCTTGATTCTTGATCAGATACTAATAGAAGGATAATTTGGTGATCAATCAACGCTTGATTCTGAATCTGATACCAATGTTAATCAAGATTCTTAGTTTGATACCAAAGTAGGCTGAGTTTGATACCAATTGAAAGGTATTTTCGTAGTATGCTGAAATTAATACCAATGAAGGTATTTGAAAACATTTCACAACTTAGCTCTGATTGATATTACTACAGACTGAGTCTGATACCAATCTTTATATACTGAGTCTGATTACCAAGTGTAGATTTAGTCTGATACCAAATCATTTTCTTCTCAATTGGATTCTTGGTGAAAATCAGAACTTCTTCTTCTTGGATCTTTAATCCAGATCTTCAGACAGTCTTCGACTTCTGATTTGCTTAGTTCTTCTGAAGAGCATCTTGAGATGTAGACTTTGTCTTGACAGCTTTCAGAGCTTTCCTTCTTCTGATTCTTATGTTCTGAATATCATACTCTCAGACAGCTTACAGCTTCTGAACCAATTTAACATAGATCACGATAACTTTGACTTTCAGAAAGTTCTCAACTTCTGAACAGTGTTGGGTAAATCTGATTCTGAACACATGCTCACGAAGTGTACAACTTCTATCATTTCATAAGAATTTTAACAGAGTTCTTTCTATTTAACATGTTCTGTAAGAATGCCTAGTGAACTTGTTCAGAGTTCCTCGGTTAAACATCAAACAAACGTTAGTGGTAAATGCATTTTATATCTTTGATTTACTTGTTTGAGTTTTCATTTTTATTATTTTAATATTTCTAATCAAAATCATATTTCTATTTCTCCCCCTTTTTGACATCATCAAAAAGTTTTAGAGCGTTTGAGCATTTAAGCATAAATGAGATCAATATGATAATGAACAATCTAACATAAAATTGTTTCAAAGGATATTTCATTAATTTCAAAACATAAGTTGATCATAATCCTAACTAGTTTAGAGCAATCAAAACATAGACCTAATGAAAATAGGTTCCTGGGGGTTAGTCTAAGAGGTGCCTAACGATAATGAGGTGGATGAGGACGAACTTTCAGATTCATTGGTTTCTGAGGCATGCAGCAGTTTATCTTCAGCTTGTGTGATTGCCAATCTCTTGTTCTTCACAATTTCTTCTGAGATCCATCCATGGAATTCAGTCTAGATATTTCCCATTTCCATGGGATCTAAGCTGGAACTAGATATGTCAATTAAGCTTTGGATTCTATTGATGGCATTATCCTTGAAGGATGTTAATGCATCATTGATAGTCTTTGATCTTTTTGAGGAAGGTTCTTCATCATTAGCACTTTTCTGCTTCTTTTCCTTTCTCTTCCATTCTGAGAGTTCTTAAAGCACATTAGTGATGTTCTACATATCAATCCATACGCCAATATCTTCATCCTTGAATTTTTGCAGATAGTTCCCTACTTCTGCTTGATTGTGTGTTGTGAGGTTTGGAAATTCTTCAACAAGAACCCTTGTGGCCAACGTCATTTTCCTAAATGACGTATCATCCAGAGCGACGTCTTCTCTTTTAAGATTCTTAAATCTGAGAATCTTTCCTGCGCTTTTAAGCAGCTTTCTTGATTCTCCCTCATTAATTAAAATATCATTAATTACTCCTGATTCAACCAAAAAACATCAGAAATGAGTCTTGCATATGGAATATATCTGACTTCCATGTCAGAACCAATTCTGGAGTTTCTTATAGCTTCCTTAAGAAGTTTAAAGAGAATTGAAGGAAGATGTATCTTAATTCCTTTAAGGAGATGGAATAGGACACATTTTTTAGTGTCATTAAGTTGATTTGAAGGAAGATGGTGAAAAACACTTCCTTGCAGGATTCTGAACCAAACTTGTAGTGAATCCTTCAGATTTGAGAATATTTGGTTCTCAACTGCAACTCCTTCTTTGAAGATACACGCCATGACCTTATCCTCTCTTTCCTCACTAAGTAGATCCTTAGTGATTCTGATTCCATTATTGTCATGCATCAAAAGATATGCAATGGTCTTCTCATGAATGAAGATTTTCCTTCCAAAAACCGAAGAAGCAATGATTGTTGAGCCTGCATTAGCATGAATCCAGAAATCTTTAACCAAACAACCGTAGGTTGGTCCTTCCAACCTATTGAAATAGTTACTCCATCCGTGAGTTTCCATCGAGGGAGTAATATCACATCCATTTGATTTTAAACTATTAAAGTTCACAATTGTTTCCGATCTGACGAGGAGGTTTTCAACTGGAGTCTGTGTGGTTATGGGGGTTAAATCGTTTTGAGAGAAGGAAGCCATTGTTGAAAATGATAGAGTGATCAAAGTAGAAGGTACTTAGGCAGAGTTTAGATAGCGTGAGAGTTGTGATAAGTGATTGAGGGTTAAGCCTTTTTTATAGATGAATGAGGAGAGTAAGATCTTTGAGAATTTGAAAGGGTAACGGTTGATTTTTCCTAGATAGGTTAAGTAACGTGGGAAAAGAGGTTTAATGATTGATTTTTAATGAGAGAAGTTTATTCGATCAAGAACCAGGACTTATCTCTTATGAGTGGTAATAGTAACCGTCAGATAATTACGACCTAAGAAAGATTTGTGGCTTCTAGATAATCCTAAAACTTTTCATGTGATTCACTTATAATGCCTAATTATTTTATTTCGGTTAATAATTAATGAAATTTATATTTAATCAAGGCATCGTGAACATAAAATTAATCATTCAAAAAAGGATAAGTACTTCTCAATTAGGGATACTTCAATAATTGATCAAGAAGATACACATCAAGTTTATAACATAAGGACATACAAAAAAGGACCTAGAGTAACTTGTGATCCAAAAAAAAACTAACTTCCTATCTTAGACTAAGAAGGTCATAGGTTGACAAAACTCAGGAAGGATCTTCTCATTCATTCCATTTCTTCTGCAATGACCAACTACTCCTTGAAGATCAAGAATGTGGGAGATGACTCTACAATATGAAATTTGATAGATTGTGTCTTCCCTAGACAGATTAATCTCTTCTTTTAGATGATTGTACGTGGATTGGGGTAGATTTATTTTGATCCTACACACTAAGAAGAAAATAAATAATCTTTCTTTGTCAGATAACCATCCTGCTCCTCTTTCTCTTGGTCTTAAATTAGTTACCATTAGCTTGTACCAATCTTTAGCAATGGGAGTGAGGGTACATGGTTGAGTGGGACGCCGTTTAGTTTCAAAAATGACATGCATATGCCTGTCGAAGCTATGACTGTTGATATTTCTTTCCACAGTCACACCATCTTCAACACACCTAATGGCTTTAGCTATGATGGTAGGGTTGATCAAGACTGGACAGCCAGCAACCATAGATAAGATAGCATTTTTGCCAAAATCATATTCTAGTACTCGAGCATTTGCCCTTAACTCGGTTATGAGCACAGGAAAGACTGGTCCAACAAGCATGTTGAAGTAGTTTTCCTAGTTCTGAAATTTGATTCCAGAGAGAATACTTGTTTTGTTAAGTTGAGGCAGAAGGTTTACATTCAGAGTAAATCCCTTCAGGAGTTCAAGATCAGAAGTTTCTCCTCTGATGTTGTGGGAAGTCATTTTTGAACATGAATGAATTTGTTTGAGAGAGAGAGAGAGAAGGAAATTAGACTATGAGATAATTAAAGAATGATTCTTCTTAGAATGGAGGAAATGATGTGGGAAGGACTTAGGATCAATAGCTATTTAATGAACTGGAACAGATAGGGTTCATTATTTTTTAGAATAGCTATGAGTAGCTATGAAGGTCAGCTTTGAGATGACAAGACGTGTTATAGACTCTATATAGAGGTTGTCAGAGCAGATCATAAAAGGGAATACGAATAGATGTGTATTTATGAGCCGTAAGGGAGTGACTGACACAAGGTAATCATAATTGCTTATTTTACTCTCAATATTTGTCGAATCATAAATACGTGAAAATATTATTATAGTTTTAATAAACCTAATATGTCAGTGAATGATGAAGTTCAAATTATAGCTACTGTTTTAAATTCCGATAATAAGGATGATCATGAATGAGGAAAAACATACCTTAGAGATTCTGAAATCTTTTTACAGCGATTTTGAGTGCTTTCCAATCTAACTCTGAGCTTCTGATCATCAACTTTTAGCTTCTGCTTTCTTCATAGGGATCCGACGTTGAATAAATATCAATGTCTTCTGACTCGGATCTCTAGTCTGATACTAGCATCAGTCTTCTCTTCAGATGACCACTTTGTTTGCTTGTTCACAAATATCATCTGATTTCTGAAGGTAATCCTCAGAGTGTGGAGGAACTGATTATCAGAAGGTCACTAATTCTTTAGCTTAAACATAAACTTCTGAAAAGTTATGTACTATAGAGAATTAGTTAATATCTCAACACATCTTCTGACTTTGTTTCCTTGAGTAAATGCAAAGCCTGTTCAGAACCAAGTATCACCAAACATGTGTGTAATACGAAACATAGTTTGCGTGGAACTTCTTGTTCCAGTAATGCTGATCTAACTGGTATAGAATTAGTCCATCAAAGAACTGACAGCATGTCTGCTTCTGACAAGGATGTCAACTAATTTCTTCAATCAGAAGGACGTTAGCAATTTAAATCCTTTTTACTTCAAGTAGATAACTTCAGTGTTTGCATCTAGTTGAACATCTTCTGATTCCGGATTTATGAAGTTCTGAGAGAATTATCAGATAGTGATCTGACCAATCATATTTGATTCAACTGAGACAGAATCTCAAGATAATAGAACTCAATCGCCTGTGTTAATTCAATCAAGACTTAGAATTCATTCTTAATTAAGTTATTGATGAATCATTGAATTTCTTCTTCCTGAATATTTTTTCAGTTTTCTGCAAAGCTTTTCAGGAAAACAATATTCAGTTCTTCATTGAATCTTTCAACTTCTTGATTAGTTAAGATTCAGTTGTTGAATCATTTCTAAGAGTTTGAATTCTTCAGTTTTCTGACTTCTTCTGCAGACCTCATTCTGAAATTCAAAATCATAGAACAACAATATTTCTTCTTTACATGAAGAAGTTCTTTAATGAGTTTCAACCGAGAAAGTCAAGGGTGGACCTAATCCGTTTTTTGAAAACATCTTAAAAACTCATAAAGAAATAATCTTCAGCGAA
The DNA here is from genome assembly GCA_022829125.1 of Lathyrus tuberosus. NCBI lineage: Eukaryota > Viridiplantae > Streptophyta > Magnoliopsida > Fabales > Fabaceae > Lathyrus > Lathyrus tuberosus. The sequence goes on from JALAZF010000280.1 coordinate 1,971,349, forward strand.
CAAGATTTCTTGTTTTCTGATGATTCAATCTTGAGTAAATATGTTGTTTATCCAAGCGTATCTTCTAAGATAAGCATTCAACAGATACTACTGCTTATCTGATGAGTCTATTTTATCAGATGATTCTTCAATCTTCAACAAGGCTTTAGTGAGGAAGATTCAGTTGTTGACAACTGCGAAAACCTCCAGAATCAGTGACTTGCTCAAGTAATCCGATTGATTATAATTTTGTACACAGTCATCTTCTGAGCTGTTACAGAAATTGTAAGTGGATTGAAATCTCACCCAGAGTATTTCTACGCACCGTATCTGGATCTTTTTCTGACACTGTTAAGTGTTTGATATCCATCAAAAACAGAACCGGAGCTCTGATACAAATTGAAGGTGCAAGAAAGACACAAGAAAGGGGGGTTTGAATTGTGTTTTCACTCTTTAAAAACTTTTCGCCTCTTATCGTTAAAGCACTAAGAGAACATCAGAGTTCATTGAGAGACTCTGACATGCGAAGTAGCATTCAGACTTGTCAATGTGTAAAGCATATATGACAGGGAGAGTCTGAATAAGATATGCATCATTCAGAACTTGCAGTGCAGAAGCTTATCAAAGTTAAGATGCAGGGTTCTGATTTGTTTATGTAAGGTTCTGATAAATCTAGAGTAAGACATAAATAATAAATCAAAGCATAAGCAAGAGTAAAGAACACACGATATATCCTGGCTCACTTGAGCCATTCCCAAGCTAGTCCAGTCCACCCTCCTCAGGTGATTTCTCCTTGAACTCAAGGACTTAATCCACTATAATCAAATCCGATTACAGATGCACGGGCAATAGCCGGTGACTAACAACCTGCACAACCGCAGTTGTAACTAACACACAATGGACCGTTCAGGGATTCAACTTAATGAATATAACGAACATTGACCTGCAGGTTCCAATCTCGCAAGATCTACTGCTAGGATTTCACAGCTAAACGTTCAGGGATCCGTCGCAACGAATATAACGTTTACTGACCCTATTTTAGGATTTACCACAATGACACCAAGTCATTGTCTTCTTGAGTCTCCGGTCACACTGACCACTCAAGGAATCCTAATTCACATAGAATTAGTTAAACAGGAGATTACAATGATGCTTCTTAACAAGCAGATAACTCCTAAGTTTAAGTACAGAAGAACACACAAGTGTTCAAGCAAGATGTGAGCAACAACTCCTTGCTATCTTAAGAAACTACAAAGATGTATATTGATTTGACAGTTGTTGACATCTTGTAGATCTTCTTCTTCTTCGTCTTCTTGGTTAAGCAAGCTTTGAGCAATAACTCCTTGCTTCAAATCTTCAATGTAGCTCAGACGAGAAGATGGTTGATGACTTGACTGATTTGCAATGTTTCTTCTTCGTCAACAGCTTCTGTTTTAATTGTTGTTATTTTGTTTATTTATGATCTTGAGCTTCAACAACAATGGTCGAGTGTAAATGGTGATAGCTTTGGAAATTAAGTGTTACAACGAGAACTCATCGTTGTGGCTATCATTACATCGACTTGATCGACTCACAAACCGACACTTTAGAAGCGCATACTCCTTTCCTTTAAATAGCCAAGTAGAATATAGCCGTTGAGGAGCTTTTGGCCATTTGAAAAAGAGTCGTTATGCTATGATTAAAGTTGTACTGCCATATCTTCTTTTTCCTGTAGAAGTGATGGGATTGGTCTTTTAGAACGGTGTACAGTCATTGCTAACGATAACATTTGTCTTTAAATCTTCAGAGGCTTCTGATGGTAATTAATTGAAGCATGAGTAGAGACTTTATAACTGGGTCTTCAGATCTTTCAAGTCTTTCGTCTTCAGAGCTTGTCCATTAGGAATCTGTCTTCAAAACTTCAGCACTTGTCTTGAAACCCGTTATCTTCACTTGCTTCAAGTCTTCAGAATCTTCAGAACTTGTCCATTAGGAATCTTCAGCACTTCGGTTCTCTATAACATTATCTCTTCAGAAGCTTCGCTATCTTCAGAATCATAACCATTCTCAGAGAGCATCCACAAGAGCATTGCAACAGCAATATCGGCATCCTTGGATCTGACTGATCATGATCAGATTCAGAAACATACTTGCTTCTTGCGACTTGTGTCACACATAGTAACTTCGCATATAATCAATTACGCACATCTGGCTGATGCTTATTGGATCTGATATCTTCTATAGTTTTGATCTGTACACAACACACGTTAGAACATAAAATGGTTCTTTCACAAATACCATTGTTATCATCAAAACATAGAAACGACTTATTGAGACAACTATTGCTCTAACATGTTGAACGATAATCGTCGTGAAAATAGACGCTATCTGTAACACCCCAAAATTTTCCCTCTTGTTATTACATTTCTTATGTTTCATTTCATTGCATTTACATCTCATCTCATCACATATATCTCATACATGTTGCATTGGGGCATGTGATCAGTGGTTTTCAGAGCATTGATTATTCAAAGCAAGAGAGCCAGAGCCAAGGGTCTTCAAATAAGCCTCAAAGGTCCCTTACATCTTATGTCATCTCATTTGATCCCACAAGTCATTGGAAGAAGAGAATTCACTAAGAAGTTGGACAGTTCATCATCTCCTAACCAAAAGCAGTCAAAATTAGGGTTTGTGATTCAAGCAGGCTCCTGATAAAATTTTGGTTCAAACTTGATCTCAATGTTTTCTACATGATGTCAAGTATCTAAGGATGGAAGATTGCCCATTGGTTCATTTCAGAAGAGATTCAATTGGTCAGTTGCTTGAGAATCAAGAAATTGGGGAAAAAGTCAACCGTGCAAAGGAAAAAGTCACATATGTTCATTGGACAAGATTTGATCAAGAAATGTCAAGAGATTCATCAAAAATCAAGAATTGTACAACGTTGCCAAATTTAGAGACTTAGGGTTTCTAAAAATGGAAAGTTTTGGACCATTTTGCACTCTACTTCAAGGCATTCTTTTTTCAAGATAAAAGCTTCAAACTTCAGGGATAAGTTGAGGCAATTAAAGATCACATTCCAAGCTTCAAATCCATATAAAGAACTCTTCCATTGGATCAAAATTGAGGGAGTTATGATCAATCAAAGTTAGACAAAATCAAAGCAAAAACCAAGTCATGACCAAGCAAGACTGGGCTGGAACGCAAGCATTTCATCAAACATGTGGTGTGCCAAATGTCAAGCTAGTTTTCTCCATCAAGAAGCCTTCAAATGAAAAATTGCTGAACATCAAAGGTGTTCATCTCCATGTCTTCTTTAACTTTTATGTTGGGCATTTTCTCATTTGAACAAGTTATGGAGGTCATATGAGAGCTCAAACATGGTGGTCTCACACTGAAACTCCATAGGCACCAAGGCCTTGCCTGCAGGCCAAGTCACACGCCCATACACCAGTTGTGATTCCTTGACTTTCAAGCCACTTTCAAGTGTGTTACAAGCCTCCATTGGATCTAAACCAAACATCAATCATGTTCTACCATGTTTCTCCTTTTCAAAGGCACCAAGATCATCCATTTTCATGCATTACAATGAGAGGAAATTGGACACAAACATCATCACTTGCATTGATGTATTGGCTGCTAGGTGTCGCTCCCGGGATTTTCATCCAAGTAAAAACGCGAAAGTGGCACCGAAACAGAGTCGCTAGCAATGTGTATTTATCCTAAGAGAGGGAAAGGAAACACTGCATAAACCTGAGGGGAAGGAAAGAGCATGGTCTTGCAACCAAGAGAACTGGGTTCGAGAGTCGGTTACGCGAGAGGAAGGTATTAGCACCCCCACGCGTCCATCGTACCCGATGGGATCCAGGCTTGCTACTTCAATCAAAGGGTGTAAGGAAAGGATACTGGAAAAGGAACTGCTAGCTGGAGAAATGGAAATGGAAAGGAGAGAGAAAGAGAAACAAATGTAGGGAAAATAAAAGAAGTGCTTGAATGGGCCCTACCCCACTGCCTACGTATCTCATCGGGAACATGAGAATCATAGCGGCGTAGTTCCCCTCAGCTAAGGGAAAGTTGTTTGTGTTTTTTAGTGGAATACGTCAACGTTCGCGTCCTAGCAGTTTAGGTGTTGCAGCTCGCTGTATGGAGACTTAGGCATTACCTGTTGGCGGTAGAACGGAAATGAAGAGTCCTTAAGGAATGAGTGAATGAGATGATAAGAGAATAGCTTGTTTGTTTTTGTCTTTTAAGAAAGAAGTGTTTTGATTGTTTTTGTGTTTACAACGCATATTGTATTTAAGTCCTTCACATAGGATCGAATGCCTCGCATATCGACCCAAGACGGAACGTACGCTAAACATTCTAAGAAAGTGAGAGAAGACCCCTCACTATCTTATTCTCACATGAAAGGCTCAAATGCAATATATGTTATGCCTTTATTAAATGTTTTTGCTTTTATTTTGAGATGAGAAGAAGAGAGACTCAAAGGTTGAGAAAGGTAAAATCTAATGAGGGAGACTAAGACTCAAACCCTAAAGTTATCATACATGGATGTTCCTAATGGTTATGTGTGGTTTAAAACCTAACTCTAAAAGAAGAGAGAATAACATAAGAAGCAACTTACTTCCAAAATGGAAGTTAAGTTGATCTTAAAGAAGGGTGAAGAAGGAGTTATCCAAGGAAAGCATATAAATGCTTATCATGATCACAAGTTGAATTATTAAAAGAGATAAAAGAAGATGAAAGAAAGAAGTGTATGTGGAAGCATATCCACACACTTACTTACCATTTGCACCTACATGACAAGGTTAGTTCAAAAACTATTTACAAGTAGTGGAATAAGGAAAGAATACCAAATAATGATCAAACAAATTAAGAATCAATGGATAAGGATCCTAATAGATTAAAATCAATCAAAGTGAGAACCTAAACTATGAGAATGTTCTCTAATGTTAAGATACCTAATACACACCAACTATGCACAAGCAAAGTCTTAAACATCAAATAAGTGCACTATGAAAGTGAAAGGATGAAAGATGAGTGGCAATGCAAAATGATCATGCATTAATGCTTCACAAAAGAACAAAGTCAGAATTATATACCAATTATAAAAGTCTTCTAATGCTCATGAATCATCACACAACTCGAGAATAAAAGAGTACAAGTAGAAGAGATAAGATGAAGTAGAAGTAAAAAAAAGAAACAAGTCTCAATTTCATGCACAAAGCTACATATTAGAGATGCATAACATGTAACATGATTAAAGAATGCATATGGGCAGTGGCATACTAATGATAAGATGCTAATGGAATGAGGGAAATGTCATACAAAATGCACACATGAAACATGTAGAGCATAAGAGGAGATAATAGGTGGAAACATGTCAAACTTTCAAGTTACAATGCATAAACTCATATCAAATGCAAACACAAGTCAAAGTGACCTATAATGAAACTAAGATGACCTATAATATCATACAAATGACATATAAAAGATGCACAAACAAGTCCTAATAGGGTGGCATAAATGCCTACCTAAAACTAGGGTTTAGATGTTAACAAAACTTCACAAAAGGTCTCCTAATCTAGCATGCATAAACAAATAGCAAATGATTTTGTCAAATTAGGAAAATATAACACCAATCAACTAAGTCAGAATGGAATCACATATCAAAAGTATAGCACAAAATTCAACAAGAACCATGCTCAATTAAGTTCACAAATTCACCTTGAAACACCTCAAAAGAAAGCTCAAATAAGAACATCAAAACACATGATGAAATGACTTTAAAATTCAAATGAAAATTGTATTACATGCTTCAATGTGTTATCTAACAAATGCAAAAATAATGGATGAAAAATATTGTGTGAGATGGGAGAAATAAAATGCACAAGTTTGAGTATCATGAAGAAGTTAACTCAAAAAAGAAATTAAAAGAAAATAATGGAATTATGCTAAAAAAATTCACAAAGTCAGAATTAAAAATAAAAGAAAATTATTTAAATGCATAAAGAACACACATGAATTAATTTGGGATTTTTAGAAATGATTTACTATTTTAAAAATCAGAAAACCAAAACAATATGGAAAAGAAAATAAAAATATGAAAGAAATGGGAAGGGGGGTGTAGCGTGAGTAATTTTCCAGTTCAAATATAGTTGGGCTCAAGCAAGGGAGGTACAAATATCAATTATAAACCCAGCCCATTACAAATGTTTGCGTGTGTGATATGGTGTATGTTCAGCTAACATGTGATTTGATCACAACCACACAATCAGTCAACAACGATCAATCATCAAGGGAAGATGCATCCAACGGATCACAACTCACGCACACCACAATTACCATGCACACACGCACATGCAAGCAATCTGATTTAAACAAAATAGCACGTGAGGGACCACACGTTCATTAATGTGCTGGCAAGCTGTGAGCCCTAAGATCCATCAGTCAGTCAATCATCAAGAAAAGCAAGACAATCACATGGATGAGAACGCAAGCACGTGTTAATTACCATACACTCACATACACGCAACAACTCTCATTAATGCGTTGGCACAATATTAGACGTAGGATCAAATGAATCAAACGGCCATGATATAAAATGGAAAAACCCTAGCATTAAGCCTCACCGGCCGGAGAAGAACCTCCGGTCATCTTCTCCGGCCACTCTCCGCCACCTGCAACTTTTACACCTCCCCAAAAATCAACAAAAAGCATACCATTCGAAAGCTGAAGTTATGGAGATTAAGAATATGGCTTCAAAATTCACAAATCACATGCACGCAAAGAGAATCGAACACATCAATTTTGCCTTAATTTCTGAAACTATGCATCTAACATGCCTATCAACTAGCCGGATTCAACACTGCTTCTATTAAGCCACAAACAAAATGAAAACAAGCTATGCTTAGTGAAAAAAGTTGAGAAAGAGGAACCTGAAATGTGAAGAGACTTTGGATCTTCAGAAATCCAGAGATGAACACTTGAACTCTGGAATTCGTTGAGCAAAATAAATGCTACTTGACCTGGAGAATAAGAAGAAAAGTTGAATCTGAGATTGAAGATAATGGAGCTTTTCAATGCTTCAGTGATGTGATCTTGCTTGATGGTGAAGATTGAAGAAGATTGATGAAAAAACAATGGTGAATAATGGTGAGTTCGTGCATAGAGAAAGAGAACTGAGAGAGAAAACTTGAGAGTGATTTTTGAAGTGAGAGTGAGAATGAAGTTCTGAGAATGTGAAAAAATGAGAGAGCCTGGAACTGTGTGTGAGTTTGTTTATATAGGTGAGGTTAGGAAGTGAGTTTGGTGACTGAGTTGAGTGAGTCCACTCTAACTAACTAAGTCAGTTAGTTAGAGGCGAGTTAGGTGAAGTTGGGATATGGTGAGGGTGAAATTCATGGTGTCCATGGTAAGGTTTAAAGTGGAATGATGATGAAGTTATGTGATCAGTGGTGAATGGTAGTGATGTATGTTGTAGCAAACTTGCTGAACAAGCTTGTTTCATTTCCTTTTTGGTGTGTGGATCATGTATGTAGCACGTATGTGTAAGTATCATGTGTGTTCAAATGAGGAAATGGGAATGGTATGAGAAGGCACGCGTGCAAACAAGCTGAACATCAACCAACAATGCTATGACATTCTATTTTGGCAGCCATGCATGCAGTGAAAAACTGGAATTTTGAGGGTGAATATCTCTCACATCAATGGATGAAAATGTATAATTTTGGTGGCAAATGAAAGATGGTACATCATAGAACATGATTGATGTTGGTTTTGGATTGAATAGAGGTTTGGAAGAGGATGGAAAGTGGCTTAGAAATCATGAAACGAAAACTGCATTAAGGGCGTGGCAAGCTGCATGGCATGCATGGCTATGACTTGCAAATTTTCAGTGTGAAGCCCTCATGTTTGGACCACTATAAATCCTTCATAACTTGTTCAAATGAAAAAATGTCCAACATCAAAGTTGAAGAGGACATTGAGATGAACAACTTTGATGTTCAACATTTTTTCATTTGAAGCATTATTCAATGAGAAAAATGGCTTGGCATTTTGCCCACCATGTGTTTGACAAAATTATGGCGCATGGGCCTGGTCTTGCTTGGTCATGACTTGGTTTTTGACCTAGTTTTGTCAAACTTTGATGGATCATAACTCCCTCAATTTTGATCCAATGGAATAGTTCTTTATATGGATTTGAAGCTTAGAATGCGAACTTTAATTGGCTCAACTTGGGCCTGAGGTTTGGATTTTTTATCATGGAGAAAGAAAGACTCAAAGTGTGATGCAAAATGGTCCAAACTTGCCATTTTTGGAAACCCTAAATTTCCAAAAATGGAAAGTTTGTACATATCTTGATTTTTCATGATTCCTCCATCATTTCTTGATCAAATCTTGTCCAATGAACATATATAACTTGAATTTCATGAATTTGACCTTAAAAAGTCAGGAGTTGACTTTTTTCACTGCATAGTTGACTTTTTCCCCAATTTCTTGATTCTCAAGCAACTGACCAATTGAACCTCTTCTGAAATGAACCAATGGCCAATCTTCCATCCTTAGATACTTGACATCATGTAGAAAACATTGAGATCAAGTTTGAATCAAAATTTCATCAGGTAACCACTTGAATCCCAAACCCTAGTTTGGACTGTATTGTTAGGAGATAATGCACTGCACAATCTTCTTGATGAATTCCCATCTCCTCATGACTTGTGGGATCAAATGGGATGATATATGATATAGGGGACCTTTGAGGCTTGTTTGAAGACCCTTGGCTCTTATTCTCTTGCTTTGAATTACCAACACTCTGAAGACCACTGATCACATGCCCTTATGCAATATGTATGCTATGAGATGCAAATAAGATCTAAATGCAGTGCCATGAAGCATAAGCCAGTAAAAGCTAAAAGCAAGAGGGAAAATTTTGAGGTATTACACTAGGTAAAGATTTTTTAGGTGATCTTTTGCATTGATTCCCTTGTTTCATACGCATGATTCATCTCACCCTTCATTCTTTGCCTCTTTTGAACACACCAAACACTTACATATGCGTGAGCTTATGCATGACTATGCATGAAGATGGAAAAAGTTCAAAATTCAAAAGGAGAAGTTTATGTCACAAGTCAGGCGGCATACATACATCATCAGCATCATCATTGATCATTAACCCTCACCATAAGCTACCATGTTCAACATAACACAAGGATATAACACACGGTTCTCTTCCCTCTCATTATTCAAATTGCTTAGCACACCACTCTCCATTGCTTCTAACACCATAGTTAACTCAACCTGAGATCTAACCATCAACTGAGATGGTTAACTCCTAACCACACATATAAATAGCTTCCTAACAGAATTCTGAGGGAGAGGACTTCATTTTTCATACTTTCTCAAACCTCACTCTCTGAAAACTCTCTCTGAATTCTCTCTCTCTGCACGAGTTCATCACACTTCTTCATCAATTATTCATCATTGTTACTTTGTGATCAAGAACAAGTGAAATCAAGATCAAGTTTCCAAGTGCAATATCTTTCTCAAGTCTGAATTTCACTGTTATCCTCAAGAATCCAAGTTCCATAGCATTTATTTTGCTCTTTGGAAGCTCAAGATCAAGCAAAGTTCATCTTGAAGCATCTCTGGTTTTCTGAAGATTCAATTTGCTTCACATTTCAGGTTTCAATTCAAACTTCTCTTGCTCGATTTTCATTGATTTTAAGTTTGTTTTATGTTGATTATAGCTCAGTAAGAGCATTGAACTGTTCTGGCTAGTTGATAGACCTTTTAGAGGTGTAGATTCAATTTTTAGGGCAAACTGAAATGCTTCGATTCTTTCTATGCATGTATGATTTGTGAAAACTAATTGTGGATCTATGTTCCTCTTGAGCTCAGCTTTCATTTGATATAATTTTTGTCAATTTCTGGAACATGTGAGTGTTTACAGTCGCCGGAGATGGCCGGAGAAGATGGTCGGAGTCTTCTCCGGCCGGTGAGGTTGCCTGAATCTCTAAAACCCTAGACGTTGCCAACTTTAAGTCATGGTCGTTGGTCTTGTTTCATCCAATGGTTCACAGTGTGACAACACATTAATGATCCACTTGCTTATCACGTGACTCTCTCTCTGAATTGTTGACCTTGACTTGGCTTGGTGTGCGTGCATTCATCATTGTTAGCATGCGTGTGCATTCTAATTCGTTAGATTTGATTACTTGTGTGATTATCATCTGTTGACTGAATTGTGTGGTTCTGATTGAGTTAATGTTTGACTGCATTCCACCTTAACTCACATTCACATACGCGTATAACTGGACTGGACTTAAAATGCTATTCACACACCCCTTGTTGGAGCCCAATCACTTTTGAACTACATATTTACTTTCGTGGCACCCCCTGCATATTTCTTTTTTTCTTTTAATTTCTTTTTGACATAGTTTCATTTCTTTTTTATTAAAAATACTAAAGTTCATCTAAAAATTCCAGAAAAATTCACCTAGCATTATAACACATTTAACTAATTTTCTACATTTTTTAATTCTGATTTTATTGATTTTGGCTCATATTTTCATGATTTCCTTTTATTTTATTTTTGAATGATTTTCTTCATGATATTTGTGCATTGTCCAATTATTTTTGCATAGTTCCTAAGCCATTTGGCATCTAATCTTTTCACCGTGTTTGAATAACATCTTGATGCATCTAAAAAAAAATTCTTGTATTTTTAAAGTCATTTTATCATACCCTTTGATATTCATCTTTGTGCATTCTTTTGGTTTGTGTCAATGTGACTTTGTTGATTTGTTTGAGCATGTTTCCTTTTGAATTTTGCTTTGATATTTTGACAAATGTTTTGCCTATGACTTAGGTTAGTTGTGACCTATTTTCATAATTTTCTCATGTGGTTTAATAATTTCTTGATGCCTTGTGTTTGAAGTAACATTTTGTGCTTATTCTTCTACTTCTTTCTAACATAGTTTGAGGAGGCACTTGTGCCATCCTATTAGGTTTGCTTTGTGTGAGATTATAGGACTTGTTTAGAGGATTATAGGTCTCTCCTGATTCATTTATAGGTCCTTTTGGTTGGTGTTTACCTTTGATGTATGTTTGTGTATTTCAACTTGCATCATTACTTGAACTTGTTTGACCTAAACTTGTTTATCTCTTCTTGTACTCAACATGATTTGTTTGTGAATCATCAATGCCTATTCATGCATTCTAATTGCATCTCATCTTTGGTATGCTACTGACCCATAATCATCTCATGCATTCAAATGTCATTCATCTTGCATACTTGTTTATGTTTGATCTATTTCATCTTTCTTTCTTAATTAGTTTCAATGTGATTTGCATATGCATATTGTATGATTAATTCTTACATTTTAATTGCATCTTAAATGTAATTTGGTACTGACCTATAATCCATGTTCACTATCTTTGAGTTTCAACTTTGACTTGTGTTGCAAGTTATTTCTTTTCTTTAAGTGAAACTTGTTTCTTTTCTTCTTACTTCTTCTTCATCTAATTTCTTCTACTTGAATATTCTTTTTCATGATTTGTATGCTTGTTCATAGACATTATAGGATATTCAAATATGATGTTTAATTCTGACTTGCATCCATTTGCATTTGATTTCATGTTCTTTTTCAACTTTGACTTGTGTTACAAGTTTCTTCCTTTCTTACTTGAACTTGAACATTGTTTGCTTCTATTTGCTTTATCTTCTTAAATCATTTCACTCATGCTTTGTATGTTCATTCATTGACATCCATGAGCATTATAATATGACATTCAATTCTGATTTTGACATTTATCCAAGCATTCATTCATGTTTGTATGCCATATGCATTCATACTTCATCCATGTTTCATAACTTGAACTTATGTGAATCTTTGGCACCTTTCTTGACATAGTTTGATCTTGTTAGGTACCTTAACTTTAATTGAACCTCATTAGACATGCTACTGACTTTAGAAGTCATTTAACACTTAGGATCCCTTCTCTTTAGACTTAGGCTTTGTTTGATTCATAATTTCATTTCATGAGATGTTTGGTGCTTACTTGTGTGATTTCTTTCACTTATGCTTTCATATTCAATTGTTTAGCTAACCTTTTCATGTAGGGGCTAATAGTAAGTTGAGGGTGTGGATGTGCATCCACATACACCTTCTTCCTTCATCTCTTTAAAGCTTTCTCTTTTGCATTTGTGATAAGCATTTCTATGCTTTCTTTGTACAACTTCTTTCTTCTCCTTTTTGGTTCATAACTCGTCTTCTACTTTAGAAGTGAGTTGTGATACCTCTTGCTCTTTTCTACTTTTCTTTAGGATTAGAGTTCTTCAAACCACACTAACCCTTAGGATCTCCAAGCATGACAACTCTTAGGATTATTAGTCTCCCTTTAGACTTTTGCCTTTCTCAATCTTTGAGTCTCTCTTTTTCTCATCTTAAAACAAAAGCAAAAAACACTTAATAAAGGTTAAATGTGTATTGCGCATGAGCCTTATATGTGGGAAGTGAATGATGGGGGGTCTCCCTTCATTCTTCTAGGGTACTTAGTGTACGTCCTGTTGGGGGATGATACGCGATGTATTCGTTCCTATGTTGTAGACTTGGGTGCAATGCAAGTTACAAACAACTTCAAAAACACTTCTGTCTAAAAAACACAAAAAAACTCAAACCTTTTTATCCTTCGGGATCGTTAAGTTCCAAACCTCATTTTCAGAAAAGGGCACGTTACTTCCGTCTCGTCGCAAACAGGCATCGACCCTAACTGCCGGACGCGAACTTAACGTCGCTCATAAAAAACACCGAATTCGTTAAGCCGAACTACGTTTGCTCTGATTCTTCTTTCTCGTCTGATTGAAGATACGTAGGCACGAGATGTGATATCTCGACGAGCAACCTTTCCCGTAGTCCGTCGAACTACGTTGACTCTGACTTTCCCATTGCACTGAGGGAATACGTAGGCCTAGGACAACGATAGTGTCCTATCGAGTCACTTCTTTACTAACCCCTTCTCCTTTCTACCTTTCATTTCCAGTTCTCTAATTAGCAGTTGATTTCCAGTTCCTTACACCCTTTGATCTAAACAGCAAGCGTGGATCCCATCGAGTACGATGGACGTGTGGGGGTGCTAATACCTTCCCTCGCGTAACCGACTCTCTTACCCGTTTCTCTTGGTCGCGAGACCATGCTCTTTCCTTTCCCTCAGTTTACGCAGTGTTTCCTTTCCCTCTCTTGGGATAAATACACATTGCTGGCGACTCTGTTTCCGCGCCACTTTCGCGTTTGTACTTGGATGAAAATCCTAGGAGCGACACTATCCCAGTGCGGCACCCGTGACCCTGAGGATTTAGTAGACATTAACTATATGCCCATTTGGTAGTGCGGTAACTATCGGGAATAGTTGATACGCGATGCTACACTCAATTGAGATTACCCTAGGATGCTACAGCTCGCTCGAGTGAACCAGCTTGCTGTTGATATCCCTAGGGGGGTCAATGATTTTGGCAACCTTAGGATCCGTTCTACAGGTACAAAAATTGACCAGAATACAACCTTTGGGGATGGGTAGAGCCATGACTCCATGCTCGTGACGTTGAACCCTTGAACCCATGTTTTTTCAATGTTTTTGTGTGCTGCATTCATGCATTCATTTAAAAAACTCTTAAACAACGAAAAAATCTCCTTTTTCTTCCTCTCTTCTTTATCAAAATAAACTATAACAATAATTACAAATATCAGAAAGATTGCATTATGGATTTCGGTAGAAGAAAGACGCACAAGTACACCTTCAAGGCTCCGAAACTAGAGGATTTAAGAAGGTTGGCAAGGATGATTACCAACCCTGATGCTTTCAGAGCTAAGCACAGAGGGTTGTTGTCTCTGTTAAGGGTCCACGTAGTTGAAGAAATCCTGTCTACGTTAAATTCAGTTTTACGATCCGGTTTATCACTGTTTCACATTCCCGGATTATCAACTTGCACTAACACTGGAGGAGTACTCTCACCTGACTAATTTACCCATCACTGACCAAGCTCCCTTTTCTGGACTGGAAGAAATTCCAAAGGAACAAACCATTGCAAGAGCAATCTATTTGGATGAGTCAGAAGTCAGGAATCACATGACCACTAAGGAAGGAATCCAGGGTTTACCAGCTAAATTCCTGACGGAGAAAGCCCTATACTTTGCCAGTGTAGGAAACATAATTGATTTTGAAGAAATCTTTGTTCTGCTCACATATGGGTTATTCCTTTTTCCCAACATTGATAACTTCGTCGATACCAACGCTATTAAGATATTTCTGATTGGGAACCCCGCACCAACCTTACTCGCAGATGCTGATCATTTTGTACACTTAAGGAATTTGAACAGTGGAGGAATGATCACATGTTGTGTACCCTTACTTTATAAATGGTTCACTTCTCATTTACCCAAGTCTGCTACTTTTTGGGACCGTAAAAGTACTCTACGTTGGTCACAGAGAATCATGTCTCTTACCAACTCTGACATAGATTGGTATAATAGGATTTATGAGGGGATAGAGATCATCGACAGATGTGGAAATTTCCCCAATGTACCCCTCATAGGAACTAAAGGAGGAATCAACTATCATCCAATTTTAGTTCGCCGTCAACTCCGATACCCAATGAAGAATATCCCGCATAATGTTCATCTGGAAAGTCTTTTCTTCAAGGAAGGAGAAAATGACAGGGCACTAAAGAAGGAAATAGTGCATGCTTGGCAACATATTCACAAGAAAGGAAGAGAGTCTCTAGGTAAACCAGACTGTATCTCCGTGGAACCTTATCTCCACTGGGTGCAAACTAGAGCCCTCAAGCTGAGGATGCCTTACCCTCGTCAAAAAGTTCTTCCGTTAAAGGAATTTATCCTTTATTTTATGTTTGATACGGAAAAACTCCAAGTTGCTCTCAACAAGGTTCAATGGGAGAAAATCTCTTGGAAAAACAAGTACCAAATTCTTAATGTGGAGTATACTAAGATTCAGGAACTGCTAAAGGAAAAAGATGCTCTGATTAAGATACTAGAGTAGCATGTTATAGAAAATCAAGAAGACCGAAGAAATTTGTTCGCTCCTTTCACATGGCAAAGGACTGACAACCCGACAACGGCTAAAGAGCCCCGGTCAAAGAAAAGGAAAATACTAGAACCAGCATCTGAGTTCTCTTCTGTTGCGGTGAGAATCGAATATTAAGCTATTAATTAACTTGAATCACACATCTTTGAAATTCACCCCCGAGCTTTGATTTATCCAAAGGAAAGGGTAAAGATCGAAGAAAAACCCTAAGTGCGCTATGTGAAAACACAGCTAAGAGATCGGGGATCGGGGGCTGGTTATACTAAGAGAAGGTATTAGCACCCTAAGTATCTGTAGTACTCTACAGGAACCTCTTGTTGATATTGGTGTTATATTATGTTTGCTTGCTAAGGGAAATGTGCTAAGGCTAAAGGTAAAGACCTAAGGGTATATACACTAAGTATGCTCGCCAAGACGTCGCATCTTGTGCCTACATATCTGACTAAAGAATCAGAGCAACCGTAGTTCTTCTAAGGGCGAGGAACCATTGACTGTGGCCAAAGTTCCAAGGGGAAATGAGTTTGAGCTCATGTAGAGTTTAAGAAACTCTCTAAGTCTAAGTTGTGATGGGGTTGAATGGCTATGAGACCAAGATTGTGTCCTATGACTATGAGGTCAAGGATGAAGATGTGTCTCTATGACTATGAGGTCAAGAGGGAATCCTATGACTATGAGGTCAAAGGTTGAAAGGGGTTATGACTATGAGGTCAGAGCTGATGTCCTATGACTATGAGGTCAAATAAGGGAAAGAAATACCTAGGACTATGAGGTCAAGGTTTGTAGCTATAAGCTTTCTATGACTTTAAGGTCAATAGAGAGGCTTTCCTTTGGAAGGAGGCGAGACAACTTCTTGTGAACAAGAGTTGAAGTGGGATTAAATGAACAATATGAGTTCAAGAATTCCAAGGTGATAAACATTAATCAAGTGAGAATAACATCAAAGCATGATATATACATCCATGTATGAGCATGGAAAGAGATAATGAGATGGTGTAAGACATAAACAAGGGAACACACATAAATATGATAAAGGTAGCATCCTCAAGTTTGAAATCAAAGACAAAATATCCAAGGTAAGAAACTTAGCAACAAAGCCAAAAGATACAAACAAAACCCTAATGGAATAACCTTATCCAAGGTCAAGGAACCCTTCTCAAACAACCCTCTCGTATACCATAGAACAAACCAAGGAAAACTCTCAAGAAACAACTGATTTCAAAGGAAGTTCAAGACTTAAATGAAAGGTTTGTTCATATTTTTTATAAATTTAGAAATTAATATGAAAATAAAATAAAAGTGAAAATAAAAATTATAGAAAATTAATTTAAGTATTAAAAAGTGTTTATGAACTTTTTTGGAATTTTTGGGTGAAAGAAAATATTTTAAATAAATCAAAAAATGAAGTGAAAAAAGAAAATAAAATGTTGTCACAAATTAAGTCATGGGCCAAATTGTAGTGTTACAGTAAATGGGCCCTAAAATGTATTAGAAATCTTGACATGAACCAAATTGTAGTGTTACAACACATGGGCCCTAAATCTAGGGGTGCTAGAAGTAATTGCGCAAGGCCCAATATGCAAAGAGGGAAAGGACTGAAAAATGAAAAAACAAAAGGGCGTCTGGGGCGAGGGGCATTCGAACCCCAGGCCCCTTGGTGAAAGGCGTGTGTGCGATACCACTAGGGTGGCTATACATCCAATGTATAAGCCACCCTTAAAAATAATTGAACCAAACAACAATAAAAAATTATATTTTCTCTTAAACCACATGGAAAATGTTACTGAAAGATGTTAGCAACTATCTATCAACCAGTCACCAATACTTAAGTGACTATTTGACAGAACCATTCCTACCACTCTCCAATTGCCACGCGAGCCTTCTTTCTCCTCCATGCACATGAAACCTAAATATCATGTGTATTGTAACACCCCCGATCGATACCCCCAAATAGATAAAGCGATAAAAAAATTCATCAGAGTATAATTAAACATTCATGGCATAGACTGAGGCGTCACATCAATTGAGACAAAACACAATAAACCTGCTCATAAGGATATGCAACAATCAGGTAGCAAATAACAGAGGAACTTAGTTCCTATTACCCACAATTCAGATACAGACTAAAAGCGGAAAATCTGTAACTGAATCTCATATATATATATATATATATATATATATATATATATATATATATATATATCATAAAATGTTTGTCTGTCATACACAGATTCATACATGTACAATCCAAAAGATATATATACATATACACATAAATCACAACGATCTCCTTGACTACCCGGTGCTACATATCAGAGCCTACCGACAAAAGAATGAAGACCTAAGCTTCACAAAAGACCTCCAGCATCTAATCTGCAATACCTCATAGAGCATTCAAAACAGCAGAAGGGTGAGAAACACAATCATAATATAATTGCATACAATTATATAATAACACCAAAATACACATGTAAAAATATTCTCACCACAACTTACACCAGAATTCAAATACAAAACAACACAATGCATATATCATATATCCATCACCAAGGCATATCAATCATGCTCAATGCATTTATCAACAACATATATATATATATCTCAACTCATCAATTCCATTCACAATTCCACACAAAATCAATATGTTCAGGATTTATGCAAATACAAAGAGACCGACACAACGACTCTATGCAAATGCGGTACCATCCATCCGTCAATCTCATCACTAGTTCACTCAGGAACTATTGGAACCATCACTTGTTACTTAATGTAACTCCCCGTCGGGCAAACGATGTTCCCCCGTCGCTTTCAGTCCTCTTGGTATAAGGCTCACGACGTTTATGGATCGCTTTCAGTCCTCTTTGTATAAGGCTCACGATCCGATCGCTTTCGGTCCTCTTTGTATAAGGCTCACGTTCGTCTATAATCATCGCTTTCGGTCCTCTCGATATAAGGCTCACGATGTTATAGCGGATTCCCTCTGGAATCGTTTCGTCGCTCACACCCACTAGGGTACACGACATCACAAGAATGCATATCATGATGCTTGGCATACAATGACTCATGACATTCAAATGCACACATATACACATCCATAATCATGCATATATCATCAAATACAACACAATGCATTTTCTTTCCCTTAGGCCACAAACCATCATCACAACATTTCATCACATGCATTTTCATCACACAACAACACACAAGTCATACGATATCCATATCAACAGCACATTGCATGATACACATCAATTACACACAATTACAACGGTAAAAGTCGACAAAACGACACTATTCCAAATTCCCGACATAATTTAATCGGCCAACAATATCAAAAACATTTTTAATAAGAAAGTACATCTCAATAGCTTTCCAACGATACCAAGTATGTTCAAAACGGATAATCGGAACACAAGTTACCGAAGTAAAAAGAAAAGGAATCGCGAAAACACAACATTTTGCACCCTCGCTAGCCATACGCGTATTGCCTAGCTCGCTCACCCATTCCATACGCGTATTGCCTAACTTGATACGCGTATGGGCAGAGACCAAATTCTCCCTAAAAATCCCACTAAAAGCTCCATACGCGTAATGCCTCACACGTTACGCGTATTGCCTTGCCAGATACGCGTACCATTACGCAAATCAGCAGATGGCCGAGAAAAATGAACTTCCATACGCGTAATACCCAAAATTCCCCTTGCCATACGCGTATTGCCCAAACCAATACGCGTATTGCCCTGCGTGTTACGCGTATATGAGCAGAGAAAAATCCAGAATTTCCTGCAGAATTTTTCTGCTACGGGATCACTCAAATTCAACTCCAAATCTCATCTAATCACCTGAAAATTACCAATAGATTGTACAACAACACCTATCTAACATGTATCAACAATTATGATCATTAAAACATGATTTCAGACACATTTTGAATCAATTTCCAACAATTCCAACATATTATGGTTTTTACTCTATATCCAATTTCAACTAAAAAACAACCAAATACATACATACATAATCATACACAAGTATAAGATAATCGAGTTTCGCACCCTTACCCGATTTAATCATTTTTGAAAAGTCGGTTGATCGATTTTCTTCCTTTCCAAGTTTTTCTCTCTTTTCTTCTTTCTCTTCTCTTTTCTTTCCCTTTTCCTTCTTCTCTTTTTCTTTCTCTCTAATTTTCTCCCTTTCTATTTCTATTTTACTAACTTAAGGAAAATAAAGTGAAATGACCAAATTACCCCTACACTCAAATATCTCGCAAATGCTCTCAAAACGCGATAAAACATACCAACAATGAAAAATAATATACTATCAAATAAAAGTCAAAAATAAAATAATATAATAATCAAATAATCAAATCGACTCGATCAAATAAATTTAACAAAACTCGGGCGTTACAACTCTCCCCCACTTAGAAATTTTCGTCTTCGAAAATAATACTTGAGACGAACAACTCTGGATACGACTCCCGCATCCGACTCTCCAACTCCCAAGTCAAATTGCCCTCAGCAGCGCCTCCCCACGCTACTTTCACAAGTGCAATATCCTTGCCTCTTAACCGCTTCAACTAGCGATCCAAAATCCTCACTGGTAATGCCTCAACCGTAAGGTTCTCCCTTACCTCAACCTCATCCATCGGAATCACATGCGACGGATCCGGAACAAACTTCCGAAGCTGTGAAACATGGAACACATCGTGCAAATTCGAAAGACTCGGCGGCAACGCCACCCGATAAGCCACAGCACCCACTCTCGCGGATATCTGATAAGGACCAATAAACCAAGAAGTAAGCTTCTTCAACTTCAATGCACGACCAACACCCGTCACCGGTGTAACTCTAAAAAATACATGATCGCCCTCTTGAAACTCAAGATCTTTCCTCCTTTGATCATGATAACTCTTTTGCCTACTCTGAGAAGCCTTCATTTTCTCATGAATAAGTTTCACCTTTTCCGTAGTCTGTTGCACTAACTCCGGTCCAACCACCGAACTCTCTCCAGATTCATGCCAACACAACGGTGTTCGACATCTTCTTCCATACAACGCTTCAAAAGGTGTCATTCCAATACTCGAATGGAAACTGTTGTTATACGTGAATTCAACCAACGCAAGATAACTATCCCATGCACCACCTTGTTCAAGAACACAAGCTCTCAACAAATCTTCCAACGACTGAATAGTTCTCTCGGTCTGACCATCCGTCTGCGGATGATAAGCCAAACTCAACCTCAACTTGGAACCTAACGCCTTTTGCAAACTTTCCCAAAATTTGGAAGTAAACCTCGGATCTCGATCTGAAACAATACTCAATGGAACACCATGTAATTTCACAATCACACTGATATAAATCTCAGCCAACCTCTCCAAAGAAAAACTGATGTCAATCGGAATGAAATGCGCCGATTTAGTCAGCCTATCCATAATCACCCAAATGGCATTATGTCCCCTCTGTGTATTTGGCAACCCTGTCACAAAATCCATAGAAATGCTGTCCCATTTCCACTCAGGAATATCCAACGGTTGTAACAAACCACTAGGCTTCTGATGTTCCACCTTAGACTTCTGACACGTCAAACACGCATAAACAAACTGAGCCACATCCCTCTTCAATCCAGACCACCAAAATATCTTCTTCAAATCCTGATACATCTTATTAGCTCCCGGATGTATACTCAAATTACTCTGGTGTCCTTCATCTAAAATCATCCTTTTCAAGTCTGAATCATCAGGAATACAAATTCTACCATGAAATCTCAAAACACCCTTAACATCCACTTTAAAGTCACCATTCACACTTTGATCTCCAACTGTCATCAAATCAACAAATTTCACATCCAACTTCTGTTTCTCGCTAACGGTTAACAGAAAATCATTAGTGACCTTTAACATACCAAGCCTCACGCCATCAGATGTCAATTCACACACCAAACTCAAATCTCTAAATTCTTCCAAAAGTTCCCACTCTTTAACCATCAAAACAGACATATGCAAAGATTTCCGGCTCAACGCATCGACTACCACATTAGCTTTACCAGGATGGTAATTCAAGCCAAAATCGTAGTCCTTCAAAAATTCCAACCATCTCCGTTGCCTCATGTTCAACTCTTTCTGATCAAACAAGTATTTCAAACTTTTATGATCACTAAAGACTTCGAATCTTGCACCATAGAGATAATGCCTCCAAATTTTCAACACAAAAACCACAGCTGCTAATTCCAAATCATGAGTAGGGTAATTCTTCTCATGAATCCTCAATTGCCTCGAAGCATAAGCCACAACCTTACCTTCTTGCATCAACACTCCACCTAGACCAATCAAAGACGCATCACAATACACCACAAACGGTTCAGTAGGATTCGGTAAGACCAAAATCGGAGCTGTAGTCAATCTTCTCTTCACCTCACTAAAACTTTCCTCACACTGAATATCCCAAATGAACGCTTTACCTTTACAAGTCAACTGGGTCAACGGAAGTGCTAACTTAGAAAAGCCTTCAATGAACCTTCGATAATAACCAGCTAAACCCAAAAAGCTTCTAATTTCAGTAACAGATCTAGGAGCCTCCCATTGTAGAACTGCATCTACTTTAGATGGATCCACAACAATACCATTACCTGAAATCACATGCCCAAGAAAACTCACTTCTGACAACCAAAACTCACACTTGGACAACTTGGCAAAAAGTTTCCTTTCCTTCAAAATTTGCAACACAACATGCAAATGCTCTGCATGTTCCTCCCGGGACTTAGAATAAATCAAGATGTCATCAATAAACACAACAACAAATCGATCCAAATGCTCGTGGAAAATACAATTCATATACTCCATAAACACACCTGGCGCATTAGAAACCCCGAACGGCATCACAGAATATTCGTAATGACCGTATCGTGTCCTAAAAGCCATCTTCTGAATATCTTCCTCTTTCACTCTAATCGGATGATAACCTGACCTCAAATCAATCTTACAAAACACACAAGCACCTACCAACTGGTCCATCAAATCATCAATTCTCGGAAGAGGATACTTATTCTTAATCGTCACCTTATTCAACTGGCGATAATCAATACACAATCGCATACTTCCATCTTTCTTTTTCACCAATAAAACTGGAGTACCCCAAGGCGATACACTTGGCCTCACAAACCTCTTCTCTAACAATTCATTCAACTGCTTCTTTAACTCAACCAACTCAGATGTCGACATACGATAAGGTGCCATAGACACAGGTCTAGTACCAGGAACTAGATCTATAGGAAATTCCACCTCTCTCTCTGGCGGAAAATCCGAAATATCCTCTGGAAATTCACACACAACTGGAAACACATCAAGTACCACTTGATTATCCACAGTCAACGATGCAAACAACCCTAACAACTGAGCTTCATCCGCCAAAAGTTTCTTCAACTCTTTGGTAGATAAGAAACTCGATTACTCGTCTTCTTCAAGAGAAGGAAATCTTACCAGCTTATGATAACAATCAATATGAACCCGATTGAACTGCAACCAATTCATTCCCAGAACCACATCTAAACCCTCCAACGGTAAACACACCAAATCCATCTCAAAATCTTTACCCTAAATGGTCAAAGGACAACTTAAACAAACCAAAGAAGTAGTTACTGATCCCATTGCTGGAGTATCAATAACCATCTCTCCACCCATCGAAGACAACAAAAGATTCAAACGCTTCGCACACTCAGACGAAATAAATGAATGAGTCGCTCCGGTATCAATAATAGCAACTAAAGGCGTACTATTAATAAAACAAGTACCTCTGATCAGACGGTCTGCACTAGTAGTCTGAGTCCCTGCCAATGCAAAAACTTTCCCACCAGCTGGAGCCTATTTTGGTTTCGGACACTTCGTGCTAATATGACCAGGTTCACCACAGTTGAAACACTTCACCACATTCTTCTTACAATCAGCTGCAACATGTCCTAAACCTCCACAATTGGAACACTTCCTCATATCCTTCCTACATTCAAACTGACGATGTCCTAAGTCACCACACCTATAACATCTCAGAGAATTAGACATACCTCCCCCACTTGGCCTTTTCTCAAAATTACCCCTTTGCTTACCCTTGTCAGCTGGTGTCACATAAGGACCACCACGAAACAGTTGCTTCCCTTTCCTTTCGTTCACACTCTTATAGTGAGTAGAACGAGCTTTGCTATCTTCCTCATAAATCCTACAACAATCCACCAAATCTAAAAACCTTATAATCCTTTGATAACCGATTGCCTGCTTTATCTCAGGACGCAATCCGTTCTCAAACTTCACACACTTAGAAAACTCTGCAGTTGCTTCAGCATAATGTGGATAAAACTGAACAAGTTCCATAAACCTAGCAGTGTAATCAACAACATACATGTTAACTTGTTTCAACTCCAAGAACTCTATCTATTTCTTTCCTTTTACATCTTCAGGAAAATACTTCCTCAAAAATTCCCTGTTGAACAAAGCCCAAGTGACCTCTTCACCTGTAACTTCCCAAACATGACGCGCACTTACCCACCAATCATCAGCCTCTTCCTGCAACATGTGAGTACCCAGTCTCACCTTATGTTCCTCAGCACAGTCCATCATTCAGAAGTTCTTTCAATCTCCTTAAGCCAAATCTGTGCACCATCAGGATCATGTCTCCCTTTGAAGACAGGCGGTTTGTTCTTCCTGAACTCATCATTCCCACCAGCATTAGGTGCACTCTGCACATCCCGAGCCATAGCTTGCATAGCAGCAGCCAAAGCAGCGTCATTCCTACCAGCCATATTCTGTTCATTTCCAATAACAACAACTATGGTTAAACAAACAGCTCACCCAAACACAAGGACCAACAAGGACTGACACAAACTAACACGGACTGGCTCTGATACCACTTAATGTAACACCCCCAATCGATACCCCCAAATAGATAAAGCGATAAAAAAATTCATCAGAGTATAATTAAACATTCATGGCATAGACTGAGGCGTCACATCAATTGAGACAAAACACAATAAACCTGCCCATAAGGATATGCAACAATCAGGTAGCAAATAACAGAGGAACTTAGTTCCTACTACCCACAATTCAGATACAGACTAAAAGCGGAAAATCTGTAACTGAATCTCATATATATATATATATATATATATATATATATATATATATATATATATATATATCATAAAAAGTTTGTCTGTCATACACAGATTCATACATGTACAATCCAAAAGATATATATACATATACATATAAATCACAGCGATCTCCCTGACTACCCGGTGCTACATATCAGAGCCTACCGACAAAAGAATGAAGACCTAAGCTTCACAAAAAGACCTCCAGCATCTAATCTGCAATGCCTCATAGAGCATTCAAAACAGCAGAAGGGTGAGAAACACAATCATAATATAATTGCATACAATTATATAATAACACCAAAATACACATGTAAAAATATTCTCACCACAACTTACACCAGAATTCAAATACAAAACAACACAATGCATATATCATATATCCATCACCAAGGCATATCAATCATGCTCAATGCATTTATCAACAACATATATATATATATATATATATATATATATATATATATATATATATATATATATATATATATATATATATATATATATCTCAACTCATCAATTCCATTCACAATTCCACACAAAATCAATCCATTCATGATTTATGCAAATACAAAGAGACCGACACAACGACTCTATGCAAATGCGGTACCATCCATCCGTCAATCTCATCACTAGTTCACTCAGGAACTATTGGAACCATCGCTTGTTACTTAATGTAACTCTCCGTCGGGCAAACGATGTTCCCCCGTCGCTTTCGGTCCTCTTGGTATAAGGCTCACGACGTTTATGGATCGTTTTCAGTCCTATTTGTATAAGGCTCACGATCCGATCGCTTTCGGTCCTCTTTGTATAAGGCTCACGATCGTCTATAATCATCGTTTTTGGTCCTCTCGGTATAAGGCTCACGATGTTATAGCGAATTCCCTCTGGAATCGTTTCGTCGCTCACACCCACTAGGGCACACGACATCACAAGAATGCATATCATGATGCTTGGCATACAATGACTCATGACATTCAAATGCACACATATACACATCCATAATCATGCATATATCATCAAATACAACACAATGCATTTTCTTGCCCTTAGGCCACAAACCATCATCGCAACATTTCATCACACAACAGCACACAAGTCATACGATATCCATATCAACAACACATTGCATGATACACATCAATTACACATAATTACAACGGTAAAAGTCGACAAAACGACACTATTCCAAATTCCCGACATAATTTAATCGGCCAACAATCTCAAAACCATTTTTAATAAGAAAGTACAGCTCAATAGCTTTCCAACAATACCAAGTATGTTCAAAACGGATAATCGGAACACAAGTTACGGAAGTAAAAAGAAAAGGAATCGCGAAAACACAACATTTTGTACCCTCGCTGGCCATACGCGTATTGCCCTGAGCCATACGCGTATTGCCCAGCTCACTCGCCCATTCCATACGCGTATTGCCAAACTTGATACGGGTATGGGCAGAGACCAAATTCTCCCTAAAAATCCCACTAAAAGCTCCATACGCGTAATGCCTCACACGTTACGCGTATTGCCTTGCCAGATACGCGTACCATTACGCGAATCAGCAGATGGCCGAGAAAAATGAACTTCCATACGCGTAATACCCAAAATTCCCCTTGCTATACGCGTATTGCCCAAACCAATACGCGTATTGCCCTGCGTGTTACGCGTATGGGCAGAGAAAAATCCAGAATTTCCTGCAGAATTTTTCTGCTACGGGATCACTCAAATTCAACTCCAAATCTCATCTAATCACCTGAAAATTACCAATAGATTGCACAACAACACCTATCTAACATGTATCAACAATTATGATCATTAAAACATGATTTCAGACGCATTTTGAATCAATTTCCAACAATTCCAACATATTATGGTTTTTACTCTATATCTAATTTCAACTCAAAAACAACCAAATACATACATACATAATCATACACAAGTATAAGATAATCGAGTTTCGCACCCTTACCCGATTTAATAGTGTTTGAAAAGTCAGTTGATCGATTTTCTTCCTTTCCAAGTTTTTCTCTCTTTTCTTCTTTCTCTTCTCTTTTCTTTCCCTTTTCCTTCTTCTCTTTTTCTTTCTCTCTAATTTTCTCTCTTTCTATTTCTATTTTACTAACTTAAGGAAAATAAAGTGAAATGACCAAATTACCCCTACACTCAAATATCTCGCAAACGCTCTCAAAACGCGATAAAACATACCAAGAATGAAAAATAATATATTATCAAATAAAAGTCAAAAATAAAATAATATAATAATCAAATAATCAAATCGACTCGATCAAATAAATCTAACAAAACTGGGGCGTTACATGTAAAACCTAACACAACAAACAAGGCGGTCGCCGCTGGTGAGTAACATGGCCGTCGCCATTTGAAACTACAAGTCCTAATGTGCAGACCAGGCAAAACACATGGCAGTCGCCATTAACGAAAAACATGTCAGTCGCCATGGCTTAAACACTTTCTTCCTATATTTTCAAACAAACTTAACAAACAGCAGGGCCATCTGTAGGGCTCACATGGTTTAGCATGAATAATAATAACGGGGTAGGATTTGGTGTCAAAGTTAATATTTTGACACTGGTGTCAAATGATTCCCTCCCATATATATATATATATATATATATATATATATGTTCATATCCTATGAGAATGTCTTTTTTATATAAGAACTTGAAAATAAATCTGGATCATTAGATTTTAAAATAAATGGTGGAGATTATGTGTGGTTTTTGTTTTTCTCTCTCCTCCATTTTTAAAATAAATGATGGAGGAGAGAGAAAAAAAACTGACATATAATCTCTACCATTTATTTTAAAATCTAATGATTCAGATTCATTCTCATGTTCTCACATAAAAATGGCATTCTCATATGATATATATATATATATATATATATAAATATATATATATATATATATATATAATTGAATTTTTATGTTTTTAATAACGTGGGTTTGTGTAATAATAATAATAATAATAATAATAATGTGGGTTTATTGGATTTATATGCAATACATTAATTTTTTAGAAAATTTCTAAAGTTTAGATAATGTTTGAAGAAATTTATTAATTTTTTTCGGATTTTTTAGGAGTTTATAAGTTTTTTTATCAAATTAAAAAAAAAAGTGTAAAAACATAGATTTTTCATCTGTTTTATAAAAATAAGTGTAAGATTATAATTAATTTTTCAAAAATATATAATTTTATATTGGATTTAAAAAAAAATTAGTGTAAAATTTTTTTTCTACTGGCTTTTTCAAATATCATATATAAAATAATTGATTTTTAAAAAATAATTATGATTTTATACCGATTTTTTTCAAATATATCAATAAACTACAAAACATTATGGATTTATCATAAAAATTCAACAATGTTAACTTCTTTTTTTAATAGGTATATCCGATATAAACTACTAAAATTTTTTAAAAATTTAGTAAAATATTATTGGATTATTAAATTCCAATTAAAATTTATTCCAAAATTTTAAAATTACGGTAAAAATGCAAAATTTTGTTTCGTATCAGTGAGAAAAAGCTATTAGATTTTTTTAATGTATTATCAGAATTTTTAAATTTTACTGCCAAATATAATTTTAGAATAAAATTAATAATAAAAAGAGCATTTTGATTAATACAAAAATTACAAAGTGTTAGATATAAATAAGAGGTGGGAGATAAAATCTCTTAATTTTGTTATTCCTTTAATTTTTTGGGTCTAGTTTCTCTTTTGCCAATTTAATCCTTTAATTTGTTAGTAATTTGTAGCTGGATCAACGAGTTAAAAAAATTAATAGTATCTCTCATCACTCCAATAATTTATAATTAGATTCACAAGTTATTAAACACTTCATAAGTTTAATTACGTTTTTTTTTCATATTTGAGATTTCAGAGGCTTTTATAAGATAAATATTAATATTTTATTGATTAAATGTCACATATATGCCACACACATTAAAAATACTTTATGTGGAAAAAAAACCAACATATCATGTCATAAATGTACATTAGAGATGAATTTTTATCTCGATTGAAATAGGAGTTTATCTCGATTGAGTGGGCGAGCAAACGTGTTTCACTTTTTCACGCTGAGTCTAATGGTTGAGGTTGATTTTTATAACCAATGAGATAGTTGAATATTATGTTTAGGAGAATAATTTTTACTTCGGTTGCGGGTTCAAAGTGAGAAAAAATCCTTTATTTTTCTCAAATATAAAATTTAAATTTACATAATTTTCTTTTAACTTAATACTTTTTTGGTTTTTTCGGGTTCATTTTGGTCTCTTAACTTTTAAAAGGTTTATATTGGTCCTTTAACTCTTCAAAGCGTGCCAAATTAGTCATTTTTGTCTAATTAACGACGAAATTAACGACTGATTTTTGAATTTTTCCGTCGCTAATAGGACAAAAATGACTAATATGAAATATTTGAAAAGTTAAAGGACTAATATGAATATTTTTAAAGTTAAGGAATCAAAATGAACACCGAAGTTAAGATACGAGACCGAATAGATTATTTTGTCTTTTCTTTTTTACCTATATTATTTTTGTGAAACATAACCAAATGATACATTTATGAAACAAAACTGTATATATGTTATGTAATAAATACATTATTTATACCAAAAACTAAAATGACACACATATTTTGTTTACAACAATATAGTTAACCAATAAAGCAACATTCAAGAAAAATCAGCGTGCTTGTGAATTAAAAAAAAACTCTAGAAAGTTAGTTGTCCAACATGAACGAGCGTCATTTACATCTTATTATGTGAATGATGTTCAGTCGCTAAACACATAATTTGAATGAAATGTAAGTTAGGTTAACACACCAACAACATTAAATCTTCGATCTACACAACAATAACAACATTAAATCTTTTACTAGCTAACAACTACAACATTAACTTTACTTACAATAACAAGCAAAAACTTAAACCTTTTACTAAACATGCATATCGATAAAATGATTACCTCCTTTCATGGTTTAACAATGTCGATAAAGACAATATTCAACATGTGTTTCGTCACATAATATTCACACTCGTATCCTTTTGGTTGTAGTCTCATCTACAAATAAATTTTATATAGTGATTAATACACACAAAAAGCACAAGTACCACATTAACAAAAATAAAAGAATATCACAAATAATACCACTTTAGAAAAATAAATTTAAACTTTCTATTTATAAAGCCACGACACATATTATATCCTTCCACGACTCTATATGTTGAAAAAAATTAAACATTAATAAAAAAAATTATCAAAGTAAAGTGAACTGTTTAGTATTGCAAATAATATCACTTACGTGCTAGTTATATATTTTAATTCTTAAATCAAGTTATTTACGTGAGTAACATAACATAATTATGTTATTTTGCTTAGGACAAGTAATTATTAATTGCCGATGATCATTCCATGAACTTTCAGAATAATTAATAATGGGTGTGAAATTGAATGATAAATAAGAGAAAACACAAATTCATATATACTTACTAATTGCTAAACGGTGCTGGGTAGAAAAATCTTTTATGTTGAATTAACTTATTTTGTATGTAAGTTTGGATATCCATTTACTAACACTCCAAATATTGAATATTGTAAGGGTCCAAGAATCCATACACATCTGATTTGTTTAATCCTATACAAAGCTTATTTATGTATCTAAATGTTAAAATAAATGTCAAATTTCGAATCGAGTATTGACATTAAAAGTATTTGAGAACAATCAATATAAATTGATATCACCCTAAAAGATGTGCTTATATGCACCATGATTATAATATGGATATGTCAAGTCAATTTGTATCCTACAAAAGATACACAATTCACCTTTTTTTGATGAAATCTACCATATCTTTGACCATGCTTAACAATTTTTGCATTAGATATGGTTGAGGAACTAGGATCGCAATCTTGTGTTGGGAGATGAATAACTACCTTTTATGCTTGCACCATCCAAAACAACTTTCTCATAAATGTCTAATAGATTTATATTTGGTTGGACGATTAGACCCATCAATGTTCATATGTGTATCATGAAAATAACTTTAACACAACCCATAATTTAAAGAACACAAACAGCAACAATACGCAACACATATTTTTAATCAGACAAACGAGAGAGGAAGTTTCAAAATCAAACTTATACTTACCTCAATCACATCCTGGGCCATAATCACACACAATCACTCGTTCCTTTTCTAATATTTCTTCAAGTCTCTCTTCAATATGATTATGGGGAAATTCTTCACTTTTTGAAGATGATCCAAAATAATGCCTCAAGTCGATGCCTCGTCCAATACCAGGGGCACACACACCATGCTCCTTTGTTCTAATTGCTTTTACTAAAATTTCATGGCATTGTTATGGAACAAAGGCACCAACATTGTCTTTTCCAACTAGCGAATCCCACAACACAAATAAAAGTGCATTACATAAGTGAATTACCTACAATTATTATTCATGAAAAATAATTTACCTACAATCATTTTAGTAACTTGATAACAATCTTCATTATGTGATTTTTACATGAAAATTTTGATGAAATCAGAAGACTAACGAGCAAAAGCCATGTCAAAGTGTGAAAATTGAGCAAATATCAATCATAAGGAAGAAATAAAGACTTAGTGGAAATATTTTTTTAAAAAGTGGAGAAAACAAGCGTTTGACCCCTGGATTCCCCGCGGTGCGACGCATTTTATTGTGGTGTGATGAGGCTTAATTCGTGGCGCGATGATGCGTTTTTTGCTGACACTCAAAATTTCTAATTTAAAGGCCTCTTTGTTAAGTATTTTATAGTTGTGAAACTTGGAGATAAAGTGATGGCTAGGAATATTCGAGATACAAATTTTAAGAGCATTGGAGTCATTGGAGATCTATATTTCCATAGATTTTTATGATGAATACTTATCAACTCATGGTATTCGTAAATTTATCAACGAGTAACTTAGTTTCTCTAAATTAGGTCTTTTTGAGATGAACCTTATTTTTACTATGTTGGATTAGGGGTGTCAAAACGGGTTGTGGCTTGCCAGGCCGGCCCGCGCACCCACCAAAAAATGGCGGGTTGGGTTGGGATTTTGGGTCCGCCGCCCACTAAAGACCGCCACCCACCAAAGCCTGCCCTGCAAAAACCAGTCGCCCGTGAAAGCCCGCCACACCTATTTGTTTAGCTTGTCCCACCTTAAACCCGCTTTTTTTAGTTAATTCTAGTAATTCCAACTTTTGATGGTTTTATTTTATATATTTATTTGAGAATATATGCAATATTTTTTGAAGTAAAATTTGTTAAAAAGATTATTTATAAAAATTGTTCTAAAAAATAAGTGAAAAATCTAATTGAAATGTAAAAAACAAGTATATTAATCTCTTAAAAAAATGAAGAAAAAAATAAAAAAGTAGGCGGGCAAGCCTGTCGCCCGTTAACCCGCCACCTTGGCGGGACGAGATAGGTTTTTATGCCCATTTCCACTTGGCGGGTT
The DNA here is from genome assembly GCA_022829125.1 of Lathyrus tuberosus. Classification (NCBI taxonomy): domain Eukaryota; kingdom Viridiplantae; phylum Streptophyta; class Magnoliopsida; order Fabales; family Fabaceae; genus Lathyrus; species Lathyrus tuberosus. The sequence goes on from JALAZF010000280.1 coordinate 2,003,037, forward strand.
TGCCCGCCCCGCCTTTTTTTTTTTGCTAGCTTAACGCAGGGTGGGCGGGGCAGGGCGTGGCAGGGCGGACGACCCGTTTTGCTACCCTATGTTAGATCATATGTCTGTTTGAGATTTATTGAATACTTTTATTATTATTATCTTATTTAATTGTTCTTGAGTTTAATGTTTTTTTTTCCGTTTACGAGCGTACAAATTAATCTGGATACATAGGGATTTCTGATCGTTAGTCTACAATTTGACCCGGGAAAAATTATTCAACTTAGTAATTAACTAGGAATAGGTAATTATAAGTTGTTGATTTTGAATTAATGCTCATAGAATGCCTAAATTAACTCTGAATTGACATAAGGAATCAGGGAATTATTGTTTAGGTTAGTGAGATATACACCAAGGAATGGGGTGCAGTGGTCTTGTTAGCTCGCAGTAAGATAATAATTTAATTGTAATTCAATAAGTACATAGTTCATCAATAAGTAAAATAAGGGGATTCAATATAAAATACCTAACCGTCTTTCTCATCTTGAATTTTATTATCTTAGTTTTCTTGTTTTTGTTTTGGAACCAGATAAAATCAAACCCCCAGTTGCATTAATTTCATTTGCACATAATTACTTTGTTAAATTATAATCCTCGTGGAGACGATATTTTTAATTATTACTTTGACAATATCGGTACACTTGGCGAGAGGTTGTCATAACTACGCATGTAGCCTCTGATGTGAACTTGCCTACTGGTCTTTGACTTACTCTCTTCCATTTCTAATGGTATTATAGTGGAGATAGGCTGTGATCAAGGCTTAGTGAAGCATATATTAGCTATTGATCTCTTAGTTTTCTTTTTTCTTTAATCAGTGTCTCATTTAGTTTTTCATATCCTACACGAAATAATCTACGTGGATAGATATTTTTAACCCTATTTTCCTTTCCTTCTGACTCTTAGCCTATTATAAACATAATAGATTTTAATTTGCATGATTGTATTAATTTAAAAAGTATCAAGATAACTATACATAAAATTTTTAGCCCAACATAATATTACTACTAATTTGGAATTCAAGAAAATTGTAAGACTAGACAAACTTATCCCAATTCTCCTGATCAACATGACTATACAGTTTAGGTGGAGGCTTTGCGTTAGGCTTTAGATTTGAAATGTAATATATTGTGAGTTGTGTCTTAAAGCCCCTTAAACACTATCTACCATATGAAATCCATTTTTTGGCAGCATATCATCATCTGGAACAATAAAAACATCTTACATTTAAATAATAAAGTTGGTATTAGTATTAAACAAAAAATATTTGTCATATATATTTGTAATACAAATCATGAAAGTTAAAATTAATACCGCAACATTGGTTCATATACTTTCTTTCACTTCAAGATATATGTGGTCTCAATCGTCTAGTAAAATACTTGATTTCCTTCGACCAAGTAATACCACGTAACTCCTAAACGTCATAGAATGTTCTCCATAATATCTTCCACTTTTTAAATAAAAATCAATCGGCATCTTAATACCAATATCTCAGATCTTTGTCAACTTAGCCATCACTGTGGCATCTCTAGAATTTTTTTTTTATTCTGAATAGGAGAACCCTCATTTGTAGGAGAGGTGCTGGATGAATCACCCATATATATATTTAAACAAAAACAACAATAAATAATTTACTTTAAAAAAAATCAACAAAGGCACCTAAAGTGACTTATGGTACATATAAGAAGAATGCAAAAGTACCTGAAATATGAAGTTAACATAAATAAGTAAAAAGGCTAGAGAGAATATACATGATATCAAGAAACTTCTTCAAACTATATATAATAAATGGTAACATAACAATCACATTAACCAAAACATTTTTCCATTAGTTTAACCGACGTGAGAACATCAATTCAAAAATACATGGCATTAAGGAATTCGCAGAGGTTATACAAGTTTCAACTAGAGTAAAAGTTAAAAATCAAATCAACATGTTCACATTAGTTCTTAGAACCAAATAAAGAACATCATATAGTTGCATTGCACTCAATTGTTACACATAACAACACTAATAAAAATATCAAAAGGCGCAAAGATTAAAAAGGAAACCCTATGTTCTTGTTTTATCATGTTTTATCCACCTCCGAAGAGCACCTCAAAAGAATAACCTCACTTCATATTCAAAAAATAAAAAATAACAAAAATACACTTCCCTCAACATAATCAATAAGCAATAAGGAATCCACAACAACAAAAACTAACATTTATAAGTTACGTGCATGAATAAAGTGAGTTACATAGAAAAAACGGGATGAAGAAGATATGACAATGATGGAGGAAAATTTGTTCGAGTTTTGTTGTCTTTCCTTTGTGTCAACTTTCAAGCTCCATTGGTGCTTCAATGGTGTTAATGGAGTTTGAAGTGAGGAAATAAAGCTTCAAACACATACGTGTGTTGGAAGAGGTGATGTTTTGAACATGCAAGTGTGTTGGAAGAGATGAAGTTTCGTAACATGATGATAGAAACTGAGTTTAGAAATATGTTTAGTGCGTTTTGATAGAGAAAAAGAAGATGAAAATTGTCTGGGTTAGGTTCGGTTTAAGGGCCATTTGGGTTCGCATGAGAAATCAAAATGAAAATGAAAGTTGAAAAGTAAATGAAAGTTAGAGTTTAGTTTTGGAAAATAAGTGGGAAAGAGGTATCCTCTCAGTTGGAATACCCAACTGAGGGAATAGATTAATTAAAATTAAAAAAAAATGTGTCACTTAAAATACAAAGTTAAGATTTCCTCTCTGTTGGAACTTCCAACCAAGGGAATAGCTAAATTATTAAAAAAAAGCTCCATTTGAAATCCAAAGTTGAGATTTCCTTTCAGATGAAACTCCCAACCGAGGGAATAGATAAATTAAAAATTGTCTTAATACCCTTTTCGGTCCCTTAGTCATACCTCACGTTCCATTTTGATCCATTTTATTTTAAAAAGATCAATTTTATCATTTATCTATCCATAATGTATCATGTTTGTCCTTTATATTAGATCTATTAGTCAAAGTCAAATTAAATTGGCAAATGGCACTGATGTGGAAATTAGGCGTTTATGTGGAGAAAAATAACCTGATGTGCATATTAAGTGAAGTTAAATGTATTCTCAATTCATTTCATTCTCATTTTCTAACCTTAGCAGGCAAACATTTGAAGAAGGCGACTATGAAGCTTTGATGGCGACTGCCAAGAAACCCACCACGTTTGAAAAAGCTTTTAAGGCGAAGGAGAAAGCATAATTGAATGTTGAAACAAGTGAAGAAGACAACGATTTAATGCAAAATCAAAGGTATATACGTAATTGAAGAACCTTTTCATACGTTTAGCATCAATTTTTTTTCTTCAGATTTTAGGGTTTTAAATGTTATGTGGTGTTCTTGTAGAAATTAACTTTCACATAGTGTTACAATTTTAGGGTTTTTTGTGTTACATTGTATTCATGTGTTGCGGTGAGAATCAGATATCAAGCTATTAATTAACTTGAATCACAAATCATGAAGTTCACCACCGAGCTTTGATTTATCCAAAGGAAAAGGTAAGGATCTAAGAAAACCCTAAGTGCGCTATGTAACTACAAAGCTAGAGATCTAAGGTTCGGGGGTTGGTTATACATAGGGAAGGTTCTAGTATCCTAAGTATCTGTAGTACTCTACAGGAACCTCTTTTAGTATTTGTGTTATATTATTGCTTGCTTGCTAATGTTAGTGTGCTAAGGTAAAGACCTACGGTATATACAAAATATGCTCGCTAAGACATCGCATCTCGTGCCTACATATCCTGACTAGGATGGAATCAGAGCATTTGTAGTTCACCTCACTACGGGTGAGGAACTTTTGACCATGGTCAAGGTTCCTGAGGGAAGTAAGTGTCCATGGCAGAACACCTACATAGAGTACGGCTACTCTAAACCTAAGGCTAGGATAAAAGGGAAGGTAAGTTGGTCTCGATTGCACGGTGTCGAGAGATAAGAGAGTTAGTTGTTAGTGAGCTCGCCAAGGATATGGATCCTTGTGCCTCACACCCTCATTAGGGAATGAGGAATCAGAGCGTCCGTAGTTCACCTCACTACGGGTGATGAACTCTTGACTATGGTAAAGGTTCCAAAGGGAAGGTAAGTGTATATGGCAAGATACCTACATATAGTACGGCGACTCTAATCCTAAGGCTAGGATAAAAGGGAAGGTAAGTAAGTGTCCATGGTAAAAACTTACATAGAGTGCTGCGACTCTAACCCTAAGGCTAGGATAAAAGGGAAAATAAGTGTTCATAACCATGACACTCACATAGATTACTGCGACTCTAATCCTAAGACTAGGATAAACGGGTATGAAGGAGTAAACTAGGCTAAGCTATCCTAAACATGACATGGCAGTCAATTGGGAATCCTTTCGTTTGGAATGGCAAAAGAGATCATTGAACAAAATAGGCATCAAAATCATGACAGAAACAAGAAAGTCATTCACAAGATTTCATCAAGAAATATTTACAAGTATCATCAAGGAGAGAAGTCACAAGTTAGTAGTCAAATTTACTAAAGAAATTAGTTAACACAAATTAAAAAAATGGAAAGATGAAATAAAAAATTAACTGAGAAAATATTTTTGGAGTTTTTTATTTTAATTGAGAACAAATAACTAAATAGGAATTATACTCCTAAAATAAAATAAAAAGTTTAATTAAAACCAAATATTAAAAATATTATTTACAAGTATTAACAAGGTTTCTAACGAATTTATTAACAAACAAATAAACAAGATTACTTAACAAAATAATTAAAGAAAATATTTTTTACAAAATAATTTACCAAAAATCATTAACAAAGATAATTAACAAATTTAATAATTAGGAAAGGTGTGAAAGTGATTATAGTGTGTGGAAACAAAGGAAATTGGATTGGGCTTGGCAACCTCCAAAAGCCCAAAACAACATCTAGCTTGTTTTAATAAATAAATAAATATTAAAAAAATAAAAAATAAAAATAAGAAAGCATTAAATGAAAAAAACACGGTTTTCATTGCACCATATTCAAAATCAAAAAGAAAATCCGCTGCAGTATTCAAACCTTTCCCCTTTCAGAACGAATTTTGGAAAATCAAGGTCACGAAACATCATAAACGAAATCAGAATCCATCCGTTCCAACCTTCTCGTCCTCTCATCTCTCTTGGATCTTCCTTTCTCTTCTTCTCGGTCTCGCGCCGATTTTAAGGTTGGTCTCAATATATGGTTCTCAACGTTTTTTTATATTTTCCTTTATTGTCTAAAAAATGAGAGAGAGAGAGATATCTGCGTGTTGTCTATTCTATCTAGCAATACAAAATTATTTAAAAACTATGTTGCATAAAAAAAAGAAGCAAAATGACAACTCTTTTTAAAACTTAACAACTAAGTTTACTAGAAATAAATAGAAAACAAATATTAAAAATAATAAATAAAAATAAAATATTTAAAATAAAGACTAAATTAAAATTTCATTAAACTATTAAATAAAAATGATTAATGACTAAAAGTAAAAATAAATAAAAAACGATTAAAAATGAGAAAACGGGCTGGTATCGACGCACTCAAAAAAATAAAATGAATGCACCAAAATGATCAGCGCGAAATATACGTATTGGAAAAATACAGCGTTTTGTCAAATTTCGAAATAAATTTTATCCGCTGAAAAGGCTTAAACTGTCCAAAAATGCGACCGTAAAGAGGTCGAAAAATTTAAATGAGCACGTCAGGTTAAACTACGCGAAATGTAGATTAATATCACTGACGTCTGCAGACTCGATTTTAAAATTCTCCGTCCACTGGTTTTACGCACAATTGACTTTTAATTTGACTGATTCTGCTGTAAATCCAACAAATTTATTCTGCCTAATAAATTGGGTATTATGCAAGATGATTGACCTAGACTGATATGCAACGATGATTGAATCTAAGGGTAAAATTTGGGGTATGACATCAAGCATCAATGAAATGTTAGGGTTTTTTAGTGTTACGATGTAAGGGTTTTCAACATAATGTTGTGTTCATGAATCAATGAAATGTTAGAGTTTTTTAGTTTTACAGTTTTAGGGAAAGTTAATGTTATCTTGTGTACATACATCAATATTATGTTTTTCTGGTGTTAAGATTTTAGGATTTTTTTTCCCCTTTTCTAATTTTAGATTTTATGGACTTAGGTAGAAATGAAGGAATACTTGAATTTGAAAATTTATTATGCTGTTGAGTTTTTGGATAGTGAACAAGCTATGTATAAACGAGGAAAATGTGATGAAGTAAAAATTGATGTTAATAAGTGGACTTACTTTGAGTTGGTAGGTATACTGAAGGAACTAGGTTATAATGTAGTAGATACAATTTATTATAAGGATCCAAATTTTGGGATGAATGTTCTGAATGTTGACAAAGATGCATTAAACATTATAGATCTTTGTAGGGTCCACTTAAGTGTAGATGTTTATATATAACATCCATTGTTCCAACCATAATATTTTTAGGCTCGTCTTCCTGAAGAAGGAGATTTAAATGATGAGGACATGGTAAATTTTGAGGAAGAATATTTGATTTCAAAACTTTATGATGAAGTACTTAAGGAGCATATGTGTGTCATACCTTAAATTTTGACCCTAAGACTTCACATCATTGTGCAAATCATCACTACAATATAGATTTACCTTTATGCATCACTGATCCTCTCAAAGATTGTTGAGTGTTCACTCTAGGCAAAAAATAGGGTTTTGAGCCTCTTAGAGGATTCAGGCAAATGATCAATTAAGAATTTACATGATCTTCACCTATCAAGCCTATAAATCATCCATAGAGGTCAAGAGATCCTCAAATCAAGCACAAGATTGCATCATTTCAAGTTGATCAAGCCTCAAGATCATCAGTGTCACCAAATTAGGGTTTTGGTCGACCAACGCTTCCAGAGGGAAATTTTCATCTAGGCATGAGCCAAGACCTCAAGATATGTTTCAAGGACCTCAAATACATCATATTAGTCTTTTTATACGATTGGATTGATTCAAAGAACTTGATTCACAGACAATACAAGAATTCAAATCCATCTGAGCCACAAACTAGGGTTTTGATGAAAAAGTCAACCATACCTTTGACTTTTGGCCAAGAAATGATCTCAAACCTTGGGATATGATTCAAGACACTTAAATGTGCCCTTGAAGTCCATTCATGAGTTTAAAATCACCTTGGGATATCCATTCATTGAAAATCAGGAATTAGGGTTTCTCTGCACCAAAATTCATCTGAGACCCAAAGTCAAAGTTTGACTTTTTGGCCAAAAATATTCATCATGAGCTATTTTACAAGAAAATATGATCCATTGTTGCATTTGGTCAATGAATAATCAAGAAATCAAGGTTACATGTAAAAGGGGCAAAGTTGAAGAAATTGAAAATTTCACTAAGTTGTGGAAAAAAATGTTAAAGTACCCAACTTCCAAAAGCCATAACTTCCAAACCAAGCAACCATTTTCTTGAAGCCAAAGCTTGAATGATAGATATCATCACATAATACAAAAGTGCTAAACTAAGCCATGATAAAAAAATGCTTGGATTTTAAGTAATGGAGTGATCAAAATAAAATAAAAAAAGGAAATGAACTTCAACACTTAGTGAAAATCTGCCTAAAGTAAAATCAGCCAAAACATCAAAATGTGGAGGGAATTTTCACCATGATGTAGCGTACGATTTTTGTCGATGACGCGACCACCTTACTGCAATGGAATTTGGGTGCTACTTTATGATTTCTTATTTATCCTATGAAGCTGAAAAGGAAAGGGAAGATATCTAAAACTAACCTTGCACGCAAATGTTTTCTTTAACAAATGCTAAGGGATCGGGGATCGGGGTCAGGTTATACAAAGGGAAGCTATTAACACCCAATGTATATGAGGTTATCCATATGAACTTTTTATTGCATGTTACTCTGTTAATTTGAAATGCTATCTTATGTTTATCTGTTGTGGCTTGGGAAAGTTTCTCCTTTGGGAGAATTGAGAGAATGTTTTTGTTCTTTTTCGAGTTTTCCGTTGTTTTTGGGAAGGTACTGGACCTAAAGTTTTTGATTTGTGTGCTCGCTAATATTTCGCAATCTTATGCATACGTATTCCCATAAAGAGATTCGGGAAATCAGAGCAATCGTAGTTCCCCTTATTCTATGGGAGGAAAGATGATTGATGTCTTATTTAAAGCTCAAGATTGAAGCTATCAGAGTATTTGTGTCTTGTTCAAAGCCCAAGATTGAAGCTAAAAGGGTGATTGAGAGAGAATTTTCCATCTCTAAAGGGAGATATCTCACCTATTCATCACACATATTGAGAAATTGATTATAAGGGAAATTACTTTAACTGGGATATGTGAATCTAGCAATGCCATAATTTCCTTTATAAAAGGGATGTCATGAAGGAAGAAAGCTTTAACTCAGTGTAAAGCAATGCCACTTTTTCCTTATGAATCTTTCCTGCTAAGAGAGGGATAGTGGCTTGGATGTTATGGATCCAGAGGCTTGCCACTTACAGCTGTTAGATGAAAGATGAATTTTAGCCAGGATAAAGGAAGGACTCCAGCTTGGATTTTGAATCAACAAGTGTACCACTTACAACAATTATTTGGGAAAAAGGTTTTGATTGTTTGTTTTACATGTGATGTATAGAGGAAATGTCCTCCTGCAGAGTGGACTCATGGTCTCATCTGAGGGGATGTTGATTTTTGTGTGCCTTGATTAAAGCCCAAGGTTGAAGCTGAAGGAAATTGACTCCACTGGGGAGGGTTTTATCTGTTTTGTACAAAGCCCAAGATTGAGGCTGACTGAGAAAATTCTTATATGAAGCCTAAGAGGAGGCTATCTCTTACTGAGGATTATTGAAATCCAAGAGCTGGTCCAAATTGTGTTGGGGAATCCAAAAGGGTTTACTCTTGCTGAGAATCAGGGAAGAGTTGGAGTATTAGATGCCATGAGGCTTTGATTCCATTGGGGATTGGTTGATGGTTGATTGACTCTGGTTGGGGATTTTTAAAGTGAAAGTTTAAACCTTGTTGGGGGTCAGAGGAGTTTAGAGTTTGAAAAGCTATGTGGGTTTTAACTCTGCTGGAGATTAATATATTGATGAAAGGATCAGGTTTTCTTCTGTGCTTTTAGGAAACTTGAGGGTCTCTGTGAGATATAAGAGGAGATGAGACTTTCCAAGTCTATTTGAATGAAGCCCAAGAGGAGGCTGAGACTTTCCAAGTCTACTTGAATGAAGCCCAAGAGGAGGCTGAGACTTTCCAAGTCTCTCAAGAAATGGTAGGTTCTAGTGTAGAAAGAGATATTTGTATGATGCCTAAGAGGAGGCTGAGGGTTTAAGGGATGAAGATCAACCCTTAAAGTAGTATGATGTTTTAGAATTTTTTACTCTCCTGAGGATTGAACTAGTAGAGATGAGTAATTTCTATCCTATGCCTTTATGAGTCCTTCGGGTCCATGTACTAAGCCCAAGAGGAGGCTGGGGGGAACTTCTAAGAAGCCTGTGGGTCCTTGTACTAAGCCCAAGAGGAGGCTGGGGATGCTTTTAGGAAGCCTGTGGGTCCAAACCTAAGAAAAGTTCAATAAAGGTTTCACCAGGAATAAGTCCTTTCTTTGTTTGAACAGTTCCATGGTTTGAAGAAATTCAAAAAAGGTTTCACCGGGAATTAATCCTCTCTGGGGGAATGAATTTCTTGTACACATATATACTTCTAAGTTTTAACAGTCTTGAGAAAAGTTTCACCGAGAATAATGCCTTTCTCTATCCATATTGTATAATCCCAAGAGGAGGCATACTGTATAGGGAATTTCCTATGAGGGAACTAGTTTTGACTATGTTGAAAGTAACCTCTGGTTTGACCTAAACATAGACCTAACTGCTGGGGAAAACTCTAAGCAAGATATGCACAAGTATATACAGACAATTATATTGACATATATATATATATATATATATATATATATGTGTGTGTGTGTGTGTGTGTGTATATATATGCATTGAAAAAGATGTAGGGACTTACCTTTTGAGAAGAAGCCCAAGCATATTGTTATTTGTTGTATTGACTACAACTGTATTCCCTCTTTTAGGGTTTCAAGAAATTGAAGAAGGTTTTTGAAAAAAATATTGAATTTGAATTTGAAATAAGAGAAAGTTTGTTTAAAATAGAAGATTGTTTGGGGCTTATATAATGACTGAGGCCCATATGACTTATTTGAAAACATTGATCGCACCACAATACCGACAGACTTTGTGGGACTTATACTACTGTAGAGGCCCAAAATTGTTTTGTACAAAGAGGATTTGGGTCTTACACTCTAATATAGGCCCAAAATTGTTTGTGAAGAAAGAATAATGAGGCTTATACTCAAGGAGAGACCCATAAGTTTTATTTGAAAAGGCGACGATCGCGCCGTGATTTTGAAAACCACAGAGGGACTTATACAATGACTGAGGCCCAAAATTATTTATGTACAAAAGGGATGGGTCTTACACTCTAATAGAGGCCCAAAAGTTTATTTTTATACAAGAGATGGGGCTTACAGCTCAAACAGATGCCCAGATGAAAAACAACGATCGCACCGTTTATTTTGAAAATCGTATCGGGACTTATACAATGACTGAGACCCAAAATTATTTATTTACAAAGGGGATGGGTCTTACACTCTAATAGAGGCTCAAAATTGTTTCAAATGAAGTTGGAAAAATCAAAATTAAGAAAAACCCTAATTTTGATTTTAAAAAATATAATTTTCAAAGGAAATTAAATAAAAAATGATATAAAATATCAAATATATTCAAAAACAAGTTGTCAACTTTGAAAAATATTTTGAAAAAAATCATGTTTAATCACATGAAAGCTTGAAAGTCATTTAAATTTGAAAATTCAAGGTGGAAATTTCATTTAAAAATGTTTAAAAACAAATAAAATGAAATTATTTACAAAAATTCAAACTATATCAAATAAATAATATAAATTTGATTTTTTTTTTGTAGAATAAAATATTTTAACATTTTTGTGAATTTTTAAAAAAAGAACCAATAAAAAATGATAAAAATTGAGAGAGAAATCAAATTTTGAAATCAACTAAGAAAATGATCAAAAATTCAAAAATTCAAAATATGGCGCCAACGGTCATCTTCAACCTCACGATCTCCCTCCATTTCCGTTTTGCAAAACCTCACATATCTCTCTCAATACGTAATGGTTTTGACTTTTGTAAACACGAAAGTTATGTATTTTTGAACAATGATTCCAATGATATAAATTAATTGCATTTATATTAAGTGTGGAGTGTGAAATTAAAAGATGAACTCAAGAACCCTAATTTATACAAGAACACTATGAAATCCTATACACGAAACCTACAAGAACACTATGAAATCTTATACACTATGAAATCCTATACACGAAATCCTATACAAGAACACTATGAAAACTTGACATATCTCTCTCAATACGTAATGGTTTTGATTTTTGTAAACACGAAACTCGTTCATTCTTCCAATTGAAGATCAGGCATATTGTGTGAAGATGTCTCAACAACAATCTCTAACACCAGCTATCGAGAAAGACTCAAAACTGACATTAGAGTCTAAAGAGCTACACACTGAAGAGATAATTGATGTTGTTCCGCTGACCACCATGCCTTGCAAAATTGACAAGCTCCCGATCAAAAGATCCAAAAATATTCCTCCAGGTAATTCCTCTAATACTTCTGATGCTTTTGTGAGTTCTAGGGAAGGCATAGAAAAATTCAATACAGAGGAAAGGATCGGGAACATAATAACGAACCTCATAAGCAAGGGAGACAGAGTGAATATTGCTGGAATCACCAGACCTCTGGCACAGATTTTGCCACCCAATTTATCTCCGGAATTGGATGCTACCAAGAAAAATGTTGACAAAGAGGGAAATGATGTTGAAATGTCAGAAGGGAATCTGCATACCCTTGCTGACTATGTCGTTGAAAATGCTGAGGCAGATGATGAAACATTTGTGACTGCACAAGAGACTTCAGCACAAGTTAACACAATCATCGATTTAGTCAACACTCCTTCTGACAATGAGGTCATTGCTACAAGCCTCAAGCCAAGTGTGTCTAAACGACTAAAAAGAAGGAAAGGTAAAGGTGTAGCCATCTCTAACAAGCAATCTAAGAGACCTGTAGTTGGCCCCAATAGACCCTGGAGAAAAGTTGTGGTTGAGAATAAGAAAAGGAAGGCAGAATCTGAAAGTGAGTTAGACTGAAGAGATAGAGGATGGACAGGACACCATTAAGAAACCAGCTTCCAAGAAGACTACGGGTTCGCTTCCCAAGGCTCCCATGGACAACATCTCGTTTCATGATGTCGTAAGTGTCAGCAGATGGAACCATGTATATCATAGAAGAATTGCCATAGAGAGAGAACTGGGACAAAACGTCCTTAAGTTTGAAGATGTGATGAACTTGATCAAAGAGGCTGGGTTGATCAGAACTGTCTCTCATTTTGATTCCTGTTATGAACAACTGGTGAAAGAATTTGTTGTAAACATTCCAGAAGGCTACAATGATAGAAGGAGTGAGGACTGCTTCAAAGTGTATGTCAGAGGAAATGTTGTGACATTTTCCCCTGCTGAAATAAACAAATACCTTGGCAGATCTGAGTGTGCGCGGGCTGAAATTGAAGACACAGATGACCAAATTTGCAGAGAAATTACAGGAAACGCTGTAAAGAGCTGGCCAAACAAACAGAAACTGTCTGCTGGGAAGCTCAGCATTAAATATGCCATTCTCCACAGAATTGGTGCTGCAAATTGGGTTCCTACAAACCACACTTCAACTGTCTCCACAGGTCTTGGAAAATTTATCTATGCCATTGGTAGAAGGAAATCCTTTGATTTTAGGGCATATATATTTGATCAAATTCTAAAACAAGCTACTTCACCAGCTGTAAAATTGCCAATCTGCTTTCCATCACGTATTTGTGGAATGGTACTTCAACAATATCCCAGGATCACTCTAGCTGGTGATGTCATCATGAAGAGAAAGTCACCTTTGTCTCTACATCACAAGCTGCTTGCTGAAAAACATGTTCTAAACATTGTCTCAACATCTACAACTACTGAGGAGGATACCATTGATCAGTTGAAAGCCACACGCAAAGAGCTTGATGATATCATAAAGAAAAGCACTGCAAGAAAAGAGAAGCTCGAAAGATTGATAGAAGCTCTTGCTACTAAACTGACCAAGGAAGATGAGAAAGGTGAGAAGGAAGATACTGATGATGGCATTGCTGAAAGTGTAGAAGGAGAAGAAGATGATGAGGAGACTGAAGATGACCACTGAGAGTTGTCTTCTTCTTTACTTTTTTCTTTACTATTTTGTTGTTTCTTTCTGGTTTTGTAAGGGCTGAATGCCCAGGATATTTTGTTTTTTTTGTTGGGTGTGTAAACTTTTTACTTTGAACTGGTTTATTGGTTATTGGGTTAGTCTTTCTACCTTTGTCATATTGTGGCTAAAAAGGGGGAGAATTACTAACATCACTAACCACTGTTGACTGCTGATGATCTACTAACTACTGAGGGGGAGTAGATCTGAACTGTTTGAGGGGGAGACATGTTTTGTTCCGCTGCTGCTCTGATAGTGGTATCTCCCTGATATGTTGCTGCAGGTGAATGGAAGTTAGTTTTAGCCAAAATCTGCCAAAGGGGGAGATTGTTGAGTCCCTGCTTTTGAGGTTGACATTAATTTTGGTAAAACTAACTTAGCAGAAAGATTTTGGACAAGATGTCCTAACATGTTAGACTAACTGCAGGTTGAGTTGTTTGACAAGATGTCCTATCAGGAGGATTCGACATCTTTGTCTGTTATAGTTTTGAACTAACTGTTTGTGTTAGCAGGTGTGATTGGAATATGACTAGGATTCCAGGTGGCATCTGAGATTGTGGAATCAGAGATTCTGATTCTAAATGGATTTGCAGTTTCCTTGTGAAGGAGACATTTTTGGTAACTTGGGATTGAAGAAAGAATTAGGTCGCTAATTCTGAGGAAGACTTCTGTTGCGGTTTTGAAGCCCAAGTCCAACTGTGGTTTACAATATAAATAGGTTAGAGTTAACCTAGTTTGAGGTTGGTTGTTGCAGCTGTTTTAGAAGTACTATGGTTTGTACTTATGAGCCTCTCGTGTATTGTGTGAATACTTGAGAAGGACGTTCTTATTGAGTTGTAATATTTTCAGTCACTGCTGTGGTTGAAAGGGAATTGAGAAGGGTCTCATACCTAGGAGAGTCTTAGGTAGAAATCTAGGAAGGGTAGTTTCTAGGTGATAAGCTGTAAACGTTTGAGTTTAGCTTAGAACCAATTCTACTTAGTGATTTCATTCCTGGCTTGGTAGCCCTCAGACGTAGGTGTTGTTGTTCACTGAACTGGGTTAACAATCTCTGGTGTTATTTACTTTCTGTAATTTTCATTTGTTCTTCCTTAGATCCTTGTGAGAAGCAAAGATCAAGTGTCACGACATCCTGTCTGACATCTTCGTGATCTGCTTAACCAGAATAAGGAAAATACCAGAGTTTGTAATCCACAGAGGAGTTCGTCGCAATTGGATAGCTGTTGATGTCCCGAATATTGTTCACTTCTCAAAGTAATTGCCTTGTCTTTATTTTGACCTCCCACCTCGCCCAGGTGAAAGGATGTTTTATAAGGCATCGTTTCTTGTAAATATTTCCTCTCTACCTCGCCCAAGACAGATGAGTTTTGTTTTATAGGGCTTGTGTTTCAAGAATCGACAAATCATAAATAAAAATGTCATTCTGAATTTCCGCATTTATTGTTTTTTTTTGCTTTTTCAGAAAATGGTAATCCTAAAATAGACAAAAATAACAAACGTTTTTCAAAATACACTACACACCACTTTTTGTATTTGTCGCTATCTTTCTAAAAAAATCATCAATCACATTATGCAGATTAATTGTTAAAAACCCCGTTGAAACATATGATCCAATGCCTTCTCCCAACTTTGAGTTCCCGGTATTCGAAGCTGAAGAAGAAGATGACGAAGAAATTCCAGATGAGATCTCCCGACTACTTAAACAAGAAGAAAAGTTTATTCAACCCCACAGAGAGGCATTGGAAACAATTAATTTGGGTTCAGAAGAAGAAAGAAAAGAAGTTAAGATCGGAGCTCTGCTTAGTTCGACTGTCAGAAAAAGTATGGTACAGCTTCTCAAAGAATTTCCCGATGTGTTTGCTTGGTCCTACCAAGATATGCCTGGATTGGATACCAACATTGTGGAACATCATTTGCCATTAAAACCAGAATGTCTGTCGGTCAAGAAAAAAATTAAGAAGGACTCACCCGAATATGGCCATCAAAATCAAAGAGGAAGTCCAAAAGCAGATCGATGCAGGCTTCCTTGCCACATCAGAATATCCTCAGTGGCTAGCCAACATAGTGCCAGTTCCCAAGAAGGACAGAAAAGTCAGAATGTGTGTAGACTACGGGGATTTAAATAAAGCAATTCCAAAGGATGATTTCCCCCTCCCACACATTGACATGTTAGTAGATATCACTGCAAAATTCAAAGTCTTTTCCTTCATAGACGGATTTTCAGACTATAACCAAATCAAAATGGCGCCAGAAGACATGGAAAAAACCTCATTCATTATGCCATAGGGGACCTTTTGCTATAAAGTAATTCCGTTTGGATTAAAGAATGCATGCGCAATTTATCAAATGGCAATGACAACTCTGTTTCATGACATGATGCACAAAGAAATTGAAGTGTATGTGGATGACATGATTGCCAAGTCTGAGACAGAAGAAGAACATGTGGAAAATTTGTCAAAACTATTCGAGCGTCTGAGAAAATACAAACTCCGCTTGAATCCCAACAAATGTACATTTGGTGTTCGTTCAGGAAAACTCCTAGGTTTTATCGTTAGCCAAAAGGGAATTGAAGTTGATCCCGACAAAGTCAAAGTCATTTAAGAAATGCCTTCACCTAGAACAGAAAAGCAAGTAAGAGGATTTTTGGGACATCTAAATTACATCTCAAGATTCATATTTCTCATGACAGCGACATGCGTACCAATTTTCAAGCTCCTCCGAAAGGACCAAGGATGTGTATGGACAAAGGATTGCCAGAAGGCTTTTGAAAGTATCAAAGAATATCTGCTGAATCCACCTATTCTGTCTCCTCCAGTAGAAGGAAGACCCCTGGTCATCTACTTAACAGTCTTAGAAGATTCCGTGGGCTATGTACTGGGTCAACAAGACGAAACAGGAAGAAAATAATACGTCATTTACTACTTGAGCAAGAAATTCACGGACTGTGAAACTCGATACACTATGCTCGAGAAAACCTATTGCGCTTTAGCTTGGGCTGCTAAACGTCTTCGCCAATACATGATTTGTCATACCACTTGGTTAATCTCCGAAATGGATCCGATCAAGTATGTCTTCGAGAAACCTGCTTTAACTGGAAGAATTACCCATTGGCAGATGTTGCTATCAGAATACGACATCGAGTGTCATGCTCAAAAAGCCAACAAAGGAAGTATTTTAGCCGATTATCTGGCTCACCAACCAATTGACGATAATGAATCAATCAGATTTGACTTCCCATATGAGGATGTGATGTACCTAAAGATGAAAGGCTGCGATGAACTGCTACCAGAGGAAGGGCCAGAGCCAGGATCCCAATGGGGATTAATATTCGACGGAGTCGTCAACGCTTATGGAAACATAATTTGGGTAATCATTGTTACACCTTAGGGTACCCATATTAATTTCACCGCCAAATTGGCATTCAAATGTACAAACAATGAGGCCGAATATGAAGCTTGCATTATGGGTCTCGAAGAAGCTATCGACTTAAGGATAAAGAACTTGGATGTGTATGGAGACTCAGCTTTGGTTATAAATCAGATCAAAGGAGAGTGGGACACACGCCAGAATGGATTGATTCCTTACAAAGACTACGCAAGAAGGTTGTTACCTTTCTTCAACAAGATTGATTTTCATCACATTCCTCGTGAAGAGAACAACATGGCTGATGCACTGGCTACCTTATCTTCCATGATTATTGTGAATCAATGGAACGACGTGCCCAAGATTGACATAATGCGCCTTGAATGACCCGCTTACATATTTGCAGTGGAAGCAATCATCGATGACAACCCATGATATCATGATATCAAATGCTTCAATCAAAGACAAGAATACCCTTGTGGGGCATCAAAGAAAGAGAGGAAGACTCTCAGAAGACTGGCTGGCAACGTCTTCCTGAAGAATGATGTGTTATACAAAAGAAACTTCGACATGGTTTTGCTCAGATGCGTGGACAGACACGAAGTAAACATGCTAATGAAAGAGATTCACGAAGGACCCTTTGGCACTCATGCCAATGGACATACAATGTCAAAGAAAATTCTAAGAGCAGGATATTATTGGATGACGATGGAATCCGATTGTTACAAGTACATGAGGAAATGTCACAAATGTCAGATTTATGCCGACAAGATTCATATGCCTCCGACTCTTCTCAAAATTCTCTCTTCCCCGTGGCCTTTTTCCATCTGGGGAATCGACATGATTGGCATGATTGAACCCAAAACCTCAAATGGACATCGCTTCATCTTGGTCGATATTGATTATTTCACCAAATGGGTCGAAGCAGTATCATACACCAATGTAACCAGACAAGTGGTGGTCCGATTTATAAAAAACAATCTCATCTGTCGTTATGGTGTGCCTAGCCTGATCAGTATTGATAATGGATCAAACCTGAACAACAAGATGATGAAAGAATTATGTGCTGAATTCAAGATTGAACACCATAACTCGTCTCCCTTCCAGCCGAAGATGAATGGAGCGGTTGAAGCAACTAACAAGAATATTAAGAAAATCATTCAGAAGATGGTCGTGACTTACAAGGATTGGCATGATATGCTCCCATTTGCTCTTCATGGTTATCGCACATTTGTCCGTACTTCGACATGGGAAACCCCTTTCTCTCTAGTATATGGTATGTGTCATACCCTAATTTTTTACCATAAGATTCCACCATCTTTGTGCATCATCTTGCATAGCATCTTTAGGTCATAGGGTCTTGTGTGCGTGTTCATCATGACTAACTAGTTTGTGCAGGCACGGTAGTCTTAAAAATTCGTTTCTCGCAGTCAAGTACCTCAAGACGTGATCAACGGGTTCTGATTAATGGGGTCCTAAGGTTTTCTACTGATTATTTTCATCAGAGTTTCTTAGAAGTTTCAGTGTGTACTTCAGGGAGAATTAGGGCTTTTCTTCCATTGACGTTAAACTTGGACATTTGAAGACCGATTAGGGTTTCATGGCAAGCGGTATTACAAGTCATATCCTTATGGTTCGGGCATCAAGTTTCGTCATTGTCTAAATCTTTGGTTGTGCGAGCAATAGATGTCGAGCAAGATTGGTTTTTCATTCATGGAGTTGAATTATCATGTAAAATTCTTTCGATCTTAAGGGAAAAGTTGGAATTTTCTTGTTGATAGTTTTGATCAATGAGCTTGAAGTGATAAAGTTTGGATGAACATCTTAAATCGAGTTTTTTTTGCTATAAGACTCATGAGTTCAAGATTCATCGCATTACGAGTTCAAAATATGAAGTGCATGTGTCAACGCTTAAATTCAAATTTCAATCAAGAATTTCATGATAAAGTTGCAAAGTTCAAGAGTTCCAACAACTTTTCCATATTCAAGTGAGCTCAAAATTCAAGATTTGCAAACTCAAGACTTAAAGTTCATGTTTTACAAAAGTTAGGATTTCACATTAAAGGTGTTTCTTCACAAGCTCAAATTTGTCTCACCACAAAAGTACAAGCTACACCATTTTTTAAGTATACAAGGATTTAAAGTTACAAGTCAAATTCAATTCTAAAAATTCCAAGTTCAAGTGCAAAGATAGTTCACATTTTGAGCAAGATTAAGTTTCAAGTCAATTGAAAAGCACAAGATCAAAAGGGAATGAGTTTCAAAGGCCCTTTACAAAATGCATGAATTGAAAAGATCACAATTTCAAAGTATACCAAAAGATGTTTCAAAATGCCAAAAGTCAAGATAAAATCATGAACCAGAGTTCAATGCCTAGAAGACTAAAACTCCATTGCTCCATGCCATAAGCTGACAGTGTTGTTTTCAATTCTTCCAACAAGTTTGAATCTCCAAGGGTGAATATGATGGATTTGCTCCAGCTATATATCTAGTCTTGTGTCATGCTATACCATTATGCCATGAAGTTTCAAAGACTCTTGAAAGTACGAGCTTCTCCTATCAGTGAAACTGGAATGCTTGTTGTGGAATCTGCGGTGCCAGGCGGTCCAGGCTATAAACATTTGGAACCGGGGATGTACTTGTTAGTGTCAATGGTGAGGTCATTACTCAATTCCTGAAACTGGAGACTATACTTGATGACAGTGTAAACTCAAACATAGAATTACAAATTGAAATAGGTGGCGTGTCAAAGAGTTTTGCGAAATATCTCGAATCACAGTCATTTGAAAATATCTCGCTGAGATATAAAGTTCACAAAAATATCATCATTCACATCAACACACAGACATCGCAGAGAAATTCACTTTCGCAACGACGAGTTTCACAACAGCAATTCAAATGGCATCTCCAAATCAATTCTGTTTTCTTGGATTTCGCTTTCACTAAGTCTGTTTTCTATTCTATTTGGGCTGCTGTTGATTTCTGTGTAGGTTACGACATCGCAAATTTTTGGTTACGCAATAAGAGTTCGAAGCAGCGTGGCTCTGCTACTGTCAGTTCAGCACACGCAACAACGCTTCCAACAACAAAGGATTCGACATCTCGGTAACATTTCGATATGACGGCTTCACGCTTCCCATACCATTTGTTGTCTGTTGTTGTATATGTTTTGTTTTGTTTAAGCTGCAATTCAGGCTCATGATTTTTTTTGAAAAATATTCTACTAATTGTGAGCAAATATTAGTTGATATTGGTGCATACATGGATTGATATAGCAGTGAATATATTACAAGATTTGAAAGTACATTCAGGTTGCTATAGCCATTTCGATTTTCTCATTTGAAGTTAGCTTGCACTATATTTGCGGCCATGATACTCGTGCCGATTTTCGACTGATTACATCACATATTTGCTGCTGCATATTTGTTGTCCTGTTGCAATTATTAACCTGAGCTTATTGTGTTAAGGATTGATTTCGATTACGTTCCGATTAGGGTGTAATAAGGTAATATTTTTGTAATTACTGCTGTTGCTATTTCATCGTGATGCTGCTGCTGCTTGATTTCGATTGCGTATTTCCTATTTCTCTTGGCGTGTTTCTCTTTTGGTCTTCAATGTAGTATAGTTGTTTCATTGTGATAGTTTTAAATTCGTGTGTATTTCGTAAGAGAATCGTATCATGTGCGTGAGTATTTCATCATGTTGTGCTGGAACTTTCGATTAGTATAATATATTTTACATAACATAAGTTTATAGTTGCATAAGCTCTTGTTATGAGAATCTTTGATTGGTAGGAAAGGTGAAGATTTCAATTCCATGTTTCTTTCATTATAGATTGTATATTGGCTACGTTTGAATTGGTTAGGAAAGTCAATGTTATTATTTTATTTACCATCATTAGAAAAAGGAAAAATAATCATTATTAGCTACTTGTTAAAATTTTAATTATGTTTAGTTTATGTTATTTTTATTAGATTTTTATTATTTAGTTTTGGTTTTAATTAAATTAATTAATTAGTTTTTAATTAGTTAGATATATTTAGAATTAACTCACTAGTTTTAATTAGAACTTAATTATTTAGTTTTAAGTAACTAGTCTTGTTAGGCCTTAGTATTAGAGCTGTTGTGCTCTATGTCCCGCCGTGAACACTTCTTTCCCTTCTTCCTAGCCTTAGGATCGGAGTCGCTGCACTCCATGTAAGTGTTCTGCCATGAACACTTGCCTCATTTCAACTTAACCATAAGTTTGGAGTCGCCGCACTCCATGTAAGTGTCTTGCCACAGACGCTTACCTCCCCCTGGAACCTTGACCACAGTCAAGAGTTCCTCACCCTCTTTGAGGGGAACTATGAATGTTCTGATTCCATTCCCGTCAAGATACGTAGGCACGAGATGCGATGTCTTGGCGAGCATACTTAGATACTAACCCCTAGGTCTTTCCCTTAGCAAACAGATAGCAAGCAAACAATAAATAACACAAATGCTAACAAGAGGTTCCTGTAGAGTACTACAGATACTTAGGATGCTAACACCTTTCCTAGGTATAACCAACCTCCGAACCTTAGATCTCTAGCTGTGTTCTTGCATAGTGCAATTAGGGTTTTCGACCTTTACCCTTTCCTTTGGATAAATCAAAGTTCGGTGGTGAACTTCATGTTTTGTGATTCAAGTTAACTAATAGCTTGATATCCGATTCTCACCGCAATCGTATGGAAGCAATACTCCCCATAGAGGTTGAGATCCCGTCAATAAGAATATTGATGGAAGCCAAGCTAACAGAAGCTGAATGGTGTCAAAGCGGATTCGATAAACCGAATCTAATCGAAGAAAAAAGAATGACGACTTTATGCCATGGTCATTTGTATCAACAAAGGATAAAGAAATCTTTTGACAAAAAGGTCCGACCTTGGGTATTCAGAGAAGGCGACCTCGTACTAAAAAAGATCTAATCTTTCCTCACCGACTCCAGGGGAAAATGAACTCCAAATTATGATGACCCATATGTTGTTAAGAAAGCCTTCTCATGTGGTGCCCTAAAGGTCGCAACTATGGATGGTGAAGAATTCACCCTACCTACAAATGTCGATGGAGTCAAGAAATACTTCGCCTAAAAAAACACAGCTCGCTAAGTTGAAAACCCGAAAGGGCGACTTAGGCAAAAAAGGGCGTCTCGGTGGATTGAAAATCCGAAATGGCGGTCTTGACAAAAATTAGAGACATAAACAAATATTATCACGATAGATTGAAAACCTGAAAAGGCGGTCTAGGAAAAAGTTAGGGATTTATGGCAAGTAACTGCATCCAAGAGGGTTGAATCATCTCAGGAAACGTCATCTATCAAAGAATTTTCAAGCAAGTCACTTTCAACCGAAGTTCAAGAATATTGGGAATTCAAAGTTATTAAAAGGATAATGGTCATTATGTTTCAATGTAGCCCTTTCCCTTTAAATTTCCATTTTTCTAACTTTGTAATGCTCCATGGAATTACGTATTTGGCTGATTACCATCCTATTAATGAAAATTTGAGCCTCTGTGCCTTTTGGTTGTAATTCTCACTTTTTATTCTGCCTTGCAAAATGACATTTTTATTTGATTTCCATTCTTGAAACAAAAAAAATGAATTTACTTTTGCTTTTAAAATAAAGATGGCAATTTCCTTTGATTTATGAACATAATAAGGAATAACAAAATCTTCTCCAAGAGTGATTAAAACCTCGAAATGCAAAATCGATTACTTTTAAGACCAAACTCACAAATATCCCTGAGTGGCAGATCATTACCTCAAATAGACAAGATCTGTTTCTTTTTTCCCAAACAGGGTTTTACCGCTAAAAAACGCCTGTGCTGCCTCTATTTCCCAGAATGGCCGAGTATCCGGATTTTTCATCACCAGTTTGTGCGTCATGTCTGGTTTGTCAGTATAAGCATAACATTCATTCATACATCATGCATAATCAATTCATATTCATATTCATAATGCATAAGTTGCATCATTCACTTTGGTTGTGTTTATCCCCAAATGATTCCCTCTCTCTAATAGAGTTGTCAACTTTAAGTAGAAAATGTACATTCTTTCTGAATCCCCACTGAGTTTGATTCTCGTGGAAGTTTCACTTCAGTTCTCCTTTCCACTCTTGGATAGGATTAAAATTCCCAGTTTGAGTTCATTCCTCGTCTGGAAGTATCTCCTTTTGCACAGTTTCTCTGGATTGAAATCGGTTCTTGACCATTTTGATAACTTGAACCTCTAAGGGAGAAGGACATCCAATGGAACCTTACTCTTCCCCGATAAAGGTACAATTTGCTTTCCCGGATAAAGGAAAATCCCCAGTGAACGTTTTTCAACAAAGTCTCTTGGTAGCAACGACATCATATCTCTCAAGAAGTATTTACCAATCGACAAATGGCAGTCTCTTTCAGAATAGTTTGTCTACCTCCATCAAAGATAAGTTTATTCCTCATTGGAATCTACGCCTGAAAAACAAGTGGTAGTCTCTTAAGAAGCTTGTTTTTTTTATCCCAAAAATTCCCAGTGGGTCGACAAATGGCAATCTCTTTCCGAGAAGTTTGTCCCTTTTTGAACAAAGTCATCAGTACCTCAAAATGGTCTTTCATTTTATGGCATCTCTCTGAAGAAGTCTCGAAGGGAAGTATGATGAAATCTCCCCAAGCAAATGGGGTCTTAACAGAGAAGTTTGCAAACCTCTACATTACAGGTTGTGGCATTCCCTAGTAAATCTGCTACCAGGTCTTTGCTCATCCTATGGCATCTCTTCGAAAAAGTCTCGAAGAAAAGTATGATGAAGCTTACTTCCATCAAATGGCATCTCCTCAAATGATTTCCAGCGAGAAGTTTGATGAAGACCCTTACAGTTTTCCTGTCTTAACCATGTCAAGAGAAAGACTTGATAAGAAGAAACTAAGACCAGTTCCATGGCTGAAGATCATGATCGAGGGGAAGTCTAATCTCAAGAAACTAAGACTAGTTCCGTGGCTGAAGACCAGGATCGAGAGGAAGTTTTACCCTTTTTAAGATCACTTAGTAGGAAAAGGATGAATAAGCAAATTGGTAATTTTCTACCATCCATGTTCACAATCAAAATTTCGGGTATTTTGATATTTAATCCTCTTTTACCTCGAACATTTAAATATCTTCATCATTCATACCTTCATGTCCAAAAAAAAAATAGGGACATCTGTTATACCATAAATTTTGACCCTAAGACTTCACATCATTGTGCAAATTATCACTACAATATGGATTTACCTTTATGCATCACTGATCCTCTCAAAGATTATTAAGTGTTCAGTCTAGGAAAAAATTTAGGGTTTTGAGCCTCTCAGAGGATTCAAGTATAGGAGCAATCAAGAATTTACATGATCTTCAACTTATCAAGCCTCTCAATCATCCATAGAGGTCAAGAGATCCTCAAATCAAGCACAATATTGCATCATTTCAAGTTGATCAAGCCTCAAGATCATCAGTGTCACCAAATTAGGGTTTTGGTCGACCAAGGCTTCTAGAGCGAATTTTCATATGGGCATGAGCCAAGACCTCAAGATATGTTTCAAGGACCTCAAATACATCATATTAGTCCATTCATATGATTGGATTGATTCAAAGAACTTGATTCATAAATAATGCAAGAATTTAAATCCATCTAAGCCACAAACTAGGGTTTTGATGAAAAAGTCAACCATACCTTTGACTTTTGGCCAAGACATGATCTCAAACCTTGGGATATGATTCAAGACACTCAAATGTACCCTTAAAGTCCATTCATGAGTTTAAAATCACCTTGGGACATCCATTCATTGAAAATCAGGAATTAGGGTTTCTCTGCACCAAAATTCATCTGAGACCCAAAGTCAAAGTTTGACTTTTTGGCCAAAAATATTCATCATAAGCCATTTTACAAGAAAATATGATCCATTGTTGCATTTGATCAAAGAATAATAAATAAATCAAGGTTACTTGTAAAAGGGGCAAAGTTGAAGAAATTGAAAATTTCACTAAGTTATGGAAAAAAGTGTTCAAGTAACCCACTTCCAAAAGCCATAACTTCCAAACCAAGCAACCATTTTCTTGGATCCAAAGCTTGAATGATATATCTCATCACATACTACTAAAGTGCTAAACTAAGCCATGGTAAAAAATGCTTGGATTTTAAGTTATGGAGTGATGAAAATTAAAAAAAAAAGGAAATGAACTTCAACACTTAGTGAAAACCTGCCTAAAGTAAAATCAGTCAAAACATCAAAATGTGGAGGGAATTTTCATCATGATCCAAGACGAATCAAGTCCAATTATGAACATCAAAGTTGAAGTACATCATCCCAACTTTCCAAAGAGCCCTAGAGCATGAGATAACTCCACTTGAGCAAAGGATTATGGAGGTCTCAACACACCATGCTGCAACTGTTTTTCAAAAACAGTTTTGGATCATCACTTGCCATACACGATTCTTTTGTCAAGTGTAATGATCAATGCAACACTTACTCAATGCATAACAGAAAAAGTCATAACAAACCTGGAAAATTAGGTCAAAGGGTCAAGAGATATCTCAAATTGGATTAATGGATTTTGTCACATTATGCCTTGAATTCAAAGGCATTTATGTGCAATAGTGCACATTCAACAAAGACACTCTTTTCAGTCAAGATTCTCACATAAACAACAATAAAAATGACTGAGAAATGTGGAATTGGTCAATTGGTAGTTGTGTTATTTGGAGGAGCTATTGTACCTTGCATAAGAAGTAATGACCCAAGTCCAAAACCATTGAACCAAGCTCTTATCCTTCAAGCTGTAACTATTCATCCAAGACAAATCCATTCTCTTATAAATAGAGGTCACATTGCCTCATTCTAAACACACCAAAACAAATTCAACCCTTGTTTTCTGAAAATTCAGCTTTGTTCCAAGTTTCAAGCTTTCAAGTGAGGGAGAAATCGAATTTCTCAAATCAGAGCAATTCCATCCAAACCAATTATCCAAACACCTCACATATATCATATATGAGTTATCCAAACACTTAAACATCATCTGTAACATCAAATTCATCAAGATCACAGTTCATCAAAAGCAAGCTGCAGTTGGATTCGAGCCCATCAAACCAGAAGGTTTCAATCCATTCCAAGCACATCAACATATTCCTTGAGGTGTAGGGAAGCTCTCAAGATCATCATTTCACTTCTGTAACACCTACAACTGAGGATTCGAATTCCTCTTGCAAGGTAAGCCTGAACTTTTCAAACTCCATGAATCGTGCATCATAAATGTTGTTTCAAGTTACCAACATGTTTCTGGTAGTTCATAGGTCATTTACCCTCAATCAATTTCCATTTATCTTGCTTGTATGATATTCCATATAGTTTTTGCATTTTTTAAGGTTCATCTGATTATAACATGATATCTTATGATACACTTAAAATAAATGAAATTAAAAAGAGTAATTCAATTCCTTGTTAAAAAACACACAACTTTGGTGTTTACGTCATGTCAAATGGTTGCGTATTGAGAGAGATATCATAGGTTTTGCAAATTCAGAAGTTGGCTCGAGGAAAAAGATGAAGTCTGGCGCGAAATTTTAGATTTTCCACATATGTTTCATATATTATGTGTTGGTTTGGTGTTTTTATCACCAACACACGTTGACTCAGTTGGCCAAAGCGTGTTTTGTGAGTTGGAGTGAGAGGACGTGGGTTCAAACTAGGGCTAGCAATGAACCGAACAAACTCGAAAATAGTTCAAAATTTGGTTCGACAATTAAATTGTTGAACAAGGTTCATGAACCAACTGAGCTGAATATGAGCGATAAATTATGTCCGTTAACTAAATGAGCTAAACTTGAACTATACATAGCTCGATTTGTTAGGTTCATGAGTCAACTCGATTATATATGAGAATGATTATATTATTTTTAAGAGTAGGTTTAAAGATTTACTCCAACTTTTAACCCTATATTACCCTTTATATACTAGTTATGGCAATAAAGCTGACAATTGCATTTAGAGTCATCCTTGTTGGAGACATTATGGCATTTGTTTAAGTGGTACAATCATTCTGTGATGAAAATGTATCAATTTCTAGTAATTTTTATGTACTATTTCATTAAATTTGTAAGTTTCCTAAATAGTTGACGAAGTTATGGATTTTTGAGATAAATTTAAACTTCAATTGAGTGTTTTTTGAATTAGACTTTCAAATGTGTCTCTTGAAAGTTGTGTAGTTTTTAAATTAGTAGATTTTTGAAATAAAGTTAAATTCCATACTCATAACTTTTATTTTATTTCAACATTTTTTTATAAAAGAATATGAATTTAAAATGTCAAATATATAAAAATAAAATAGATTTTAAAAAATGACTTTTAAGTCCGTGAAGTAATTGAGCTGAACCTAACGAAATAAACCTAACGAGATGAACCGAATAGTTCGTGAACTTTTAAAGAGTCGAGTTTGAGCTTAAAAAAAAGTTCGCGTCGAATTCGAACCGAGATTTGAACTGAATTAATTCTTAACGAGTCGAGTCGAGCTAAGGCGAATTCGACTCGACTCGACTCATTTTCAACCCTAGTTCAAACCCCACCCATGTCATTTTTGCCATTTTTTTTTCCTTTTTCATATTTTTAATATATTTTCTTAATTATTTTCAAAAAATAATTTCTATATTCAATTTATATTATAATCAAAAGATTTTTGGAACAAATATCATTCACATATTTAAATATTTTATTCACCAAAAAAATCAAAAAAATATTTTTTATTTGACATATTTTTTAATATATTAAAAAGTATTGTTTTAAATATTTTAAAATAATTTCTTTTCTTGATTTTTCTTAAACCTAATTGATTTCAAAGATTCATGTGAATAAAACATTTTTTTTACAAACCTAAATCATTATTCATGACATGATTAATGGATTCATTTGATTAAATTATACCATTTTTTATTGATTTTCTATTAAAAAAATATTTTAAAAAATGAAATTAGGGTTTTCACCTTGATTCAACTTTTTCAAACTTCATTTCAAAATCTTTGGGCCTCTATTAGAGTGTAAGACCCAACCTTTTTTGTAAATAAACCAATCTTTGGGTCTCTACTATAGTATAAGTCCCATTGCGCTTTTCAAAATCACGGTGTGATCACTGTTTTCATAACAATCTTTGGGCCTCTGCTAGTGTAAGTCTCAACCCCTTTCAATTTTCAAATCATCAAAATCTTGGGGCCTCTATTAGAGTGTAAGACCCATCAATTATCACATTTTCAAAACCAATTGATTTAAATATTTGGGCCTCTGCTAAGAGTGTAAGTGATAATTGCAAATTGTAACTATTTTTGTATATAAGTTTTGTTGCACTTATCAGTTCTTTTTGTTAATAAAACCCCACTTTGTTGTAAAAGTGTGTATTTAATGTATACTTGTGTTTTTTTGTTTATATATGTAACAAATAATACTTTTCCATTCATTTTGTAGATATTTGAGCATTGATATTGGAGCATTGTTAGATAGAGCATTGAATAAGCTTCGAACCGGGCGAAAAACGGAGTTACGGTTCAAAAGTTACGAATAAAACAATGCAGAATTTTTGCTGTCAGCTGCGCCTTAGCAGGGTCGGGCGAAGCAGCGCCGGGCGGTGCGTTTTGAGCACCGGGCGGTGTGGCGGCGTAAGAGAATTGAAATAAGAATTCCAGTAGCTTTCTAGGAATTTTAGCTAGCGCCGGACGATACTTCTAGCGCTGGGCGGTACTAGATATTTGTTGCCAGGCTGGTCTTTTGTACAGCTGGTGTGAGTGTAATTAAAGCCAGCACCGGGCGGGGCCATTCTAACGTCGGGCGGTGGCGTCGTAACAGCTTTTTGTATATAACTTATTTTTTGTTCATTTGTTAGGTTATGATGTTTGGGAGTGATTTTTGGTCTCTTAACTTCATCAACCTCATTCTTTGATGAGAGAACTTGATAACAACACATGGATTTTGCATCTTGAAGAATCAGATTTGGATCTTCATCAATCGGGTTGACAACCGGGAGGTTTTGGTTTATCTCTCTTTCTCTCTTTTTGTAATTTCTATTTTGTTGGGTGTTTGTATATTTACTTTGAACATATGTATTTTTGTTGATCATAATATTGTATAAAAGCTTGCTTTACAAATCATTATCGATGTCTTCCTTGATCTTTTTGCATTTATGTTTGGATTTGTTTTGTGTTAGAGATAAACATCACAAATCTTGATTAGGGATGGATATCTATTGCCTAGATGCTAGAGATAGATTTAGATGATAATCTTAATGGTGGGAACTTAATGTCTTCCGTGTTTCGAGGCTTCGTGCGCGAGAGTGTCGAAGAGAGTGATACGGTTGCTTTCTCAACTCAGTGTGCCAGAGATGGACACTGTTGTGAGCGATACTGGATGATTTTGATGAGTATTGTAGTAGAGTGAAAATGATCGATAAATTTATGTTTGTGACAAGTGGATTATATGTATGCTTGATAAGTTTCTTCTTTCTGAAGAATGATTTCTTTTTATTTTAATGTTTACTTTTCTGCATTTACTTTTACTTTAAACCAATTTAATCCAAACTCATAAACGCGAGAGATTGTCGAACGACATTCTTTCCCTCGAACAGATCTCTGTGGACACGACATAAATCCTGGAGGGAATTCTTCCGAAAATAAATATTTTTGCTGCTTGCCGCTATTCCGCAACCAACAAAATGGCGCCGTTGTCGGGGATTGGTTTTGATATTGAATCACATTGTGATAGTTTCTTTGTTTTTGAGTTTTGTAGATATCGTACATATTGTCTATTTTCACTTGTTTATATTGATACTTGTACATTTTAATGTTTGTTTAAGTGTTTGGTTAGGACACTTGCTTTTGGTTTGCGCGATGAGGCATCACTATGGCATGAAGGAAGGAAGTTACTAGCTAAGCACAGTAAATTCGTAGAGCTTACGACGTAAAACAAGCATGGTGTATTATTTTCTTTTGTTGTTGTTTAGTTTAGGTAGTGTGATGAGTATTCATTAAACAAGTTGTACTCGGATTTTTCGTAAACTTCTCAAGTTTTCACTTTACAACTTGTTTAATGAATTTTTGCTGGTCTTTTAGTTTGTTTATATTAATAGTTTTCGTGTTTGTCAATGAACTTGTTTTGAGTAGCTTGAGGAAATTTGTGGTGATGTTCCAAGTTTGATCGTTTCAACTTGCGGATGTATGGTAATGATCTTGTTAAGTTTTGTACACGTCCGAGGTATGTATTTATCGCTTTATATACTTTAGCATATTCATGATACTTAGGCTTTTTACAAACTTTCATGCCATTCATTCTTTTGTATATTTGTTCTTGCGTGAATCACTTTAGTTCCCAACCTTTTTGTGAGGTAGCATTCTATTGTTCATATATGCACGGAGTACCAACATTCTTGTTTTAACTAGATTTTATTATGATTAATCTTTTATTTGTGTTGATTCTATGAAAGCATGAAAAGGATCAAGGCATTTTTGTTTCATTTTGAGCATAACTACCTAGCCGAATAGTCAATTCACCTTGTGAGTGTGTGATCATTTGTAACCCCTTTTGAGCCTTTGATCATTATCCATGTTGTTTCAGTTTGATGCTTGTCTATGAGTGTCAAATTTACTTTTTGTATGGATTTTGATTGATTATTTTTTCTTGAACCCTCAACTTTGTGTTGTTGTATGAATTTTTACCTTGCCTTAGAAAGTAGGGAGTATTCACATGATGATATGGTTGAATTCAAGTTGGGGAGAGAAAGGTTGTTTACTCATTGGTTGGTTTTTATGAGGATGAAAAAGAAAAGAAAAAAAAAAGAAAGAAAAAGAAAAGTTTTGAAAAAGAAAAAAAAAAGAGTTCAAATAATTGTGCTAAATAAGTATTGTGTTTTGTGTAACACTTGGGATGAAAGAAGAAGTTTGATTGAAATTTTGTGTTTGAACTTTTGTGAGTTGATCACTCCCTTAGGTTTAGGCAAGTTTTTGTTTAAATTACCTTTAGAAATTGCCCATTGTTTGTTTACCCGACCACGATACAACCTTGAAAGTCCTTGTGATTCTTGCCTTTGTATGTTCAATATGATTTTTGGATGGTTGCATAATTTAGTCTATTGTTTGCATGATTGATGTGTGAGTGATAAGTACCTTATTTTGTGTTTTTCATCTACCGATGATTGTTTTTGCTAGGTGTGATTCACGGTTGAACTTGTGTTATTTTAGGATGTTTGGCATGAATTTTTGTATTTTTCATTTGTTTTGTGACTATGTTATCGTCGTAGTTTAGTGGTAAGTATTTACTTTGTGTGTACCGGTTTTCATTCGAACCATACATTTGTTTTCCGTTTTCAAAACCTATTGATTCTTGATTCTTTGATTTTCACTCTGTTTCTTTGAGTTGTTTGATTTTTGTTTGAGGACAAACAATTCGGTAAGTTGGGGGGAGTTTGATAAGTGCAAATTGTAGCTATTTTTGTATATAAGTTTTGTTGCACTTATCAGTTCTTTTTGTTAATAAAACCCCACTTTGTTGTAAAAGTGTGTATTTAATGTATACTTGTGTTTTTTTGTTTATATATGTAACAAATAATACTTTTCCATTCATTTTGTAGATATTTGAGCATTGATATTGGAGCATTGTTAGATAGAGCATTGAATAAGCTTTCCAACACTTCGAACCGGGCGAAAAACGGAGTTACGGTTCAAAAGTTACGAATAAAACAATGCAGAACTTTTGCTATCAGCTGCGCCTTAGCAGGGCCGGGCGAAGCAGCGCCGGGCGGTGCGTTTTGAGCGTCGGGCGGTGTGGCGGCATAAGAGAATTGAAATAAGAATTCCAGTAGCTTTCTAGGAATTTTGGCTAGCGCAGGGCGGTACTTCTAGCGTCAGGCGGTACTAGATATTTGTTGCCAGGCTGGTCTTTTGTACAGCTGGTGTGAGTGTAATTAAAGCCAGCGTCGGGCGGTGCCATTCTAGCGCCGGGCGGTGGCGTCGTGACAGCTTTTTGTATATAACTTATTTTTAGTTCATTTGTTAGGTTATGATGTTTGGGAGTGATTTTTGGTCTCCCAACTTCATCAACCTCATTCTTTGATGAGAGAACTTGATAACAACACATGGATTTTGCATCTTGAAGAATCAGATTTGGATCTTCATCAATCGGGTTGACAACCGGGAGGTTTTGGTTTATCTCTCTTTCTCTCTTTTTGTAATTTCTATTTTGTTGGGTGTTTGTATATTTACTTTGAACATATGTATTTTTGTTGATCATAATATTGTATAAAAGCTTGCTTTATAAATCATTATCGATGTCTTCCTTGATCTTTTTGCATTTATGTTTGGATTTGTGTTGTGTTAGAGATAAACATCACAAATCTTGATTAGGGATGGATATCTATTGTCTAGATGCTAGAGATAGATTTAGATTATAATCTTTATGGTGTCGGAACTTAATGCCTTACGTGTTTCGAGGCTTCGTGCGCGAGAGTGATGAAGAGTGTGATACGGTTGCTTTCTCAACTCAGTGTGCTAGAGATGGACACTGTGGTGAGCGATACTGGATGATTTTGACGAGTATTGTAGTAGAGTGAAAATGATCGATAAATTTATGTTTGTAACAAGTGTATTATATGTATGCTTGATAAGTTTCTTCTCTCTGAAGAATGATTTCTTTTGATTTTAATGTTTACTTTTTTGCATTTACTTTAAACCAATTTAATCCAAACTCATAAACGCGAGAGATTGTCGAACAATATTCTTTCCCTCGAACCGACCTCTGTGGACACGACATAAATCCCAGAGGGATTTCTTTCGAAAATAAATATTTTTGCTGCTTACCGCAATTCCGCAACAAACAATAAGTCCCATCCCTCTTTCAAATTTCAAAATCTTCATTCTATTTTCAAAACTTCAATCTTTCAAAACTTTCAAATCCAATCTAAACCTAGCGTCAATCATCAAAATCTATGAGCCTCTGATAGAGTGTAAGACCCAACACCCCTTTGTAAATAGAAAATCTTTTAGTCTCATTCATCCTGGGCTTTGTACAGGATACAAATAATCTTGGGTCTCTATATAGAGTGTAAGACCCAACACATTTTCTCTCTCCCTCATTTTTCAAAATCAAAGTCATCTTCAAATTCAAATTTAAATCATCTCCTCCTATTAAAACTTTCTTCAATTTCTTAAAACCCTGATTCATTCAATCAATCACAATACACATGGGCATCTATCAGAGCATAAGACCTAACACCACCTTTTCAATTCCTTTCATGCATGTTAATATACTTGTTTATATCTTGATAAGTTTCTCTTAGAATTTAAGTCATCCTCAGTTTAGACATAGGTCAAACAATAGGATCCTTTCACTCATTACAACTTAGTTCAAACAACTAGTTCCCTCTTGTACACAGGGAATTTCCCCAGTACAACTAGCCTCCTCATGGGCTGTATCCAAGCATCATTGCCTCCTCTTGGGCATCATACAAAGAATCTCCCCAGCCAGACAGCCTCCTCTTAGGCTTTATCCAAGCATCATTGCCTCCTCTTGGGCATCATACAAAGAATCTCCCCAGCAAGACAGCCTCCTTTTGGGCTTTATCCAAGCATCACAGCCTCCTCTTGGGCTTTATCCAAGCATCATAGCTTCCTCTTGGGCTTCATACAAGGACCCTCAGGCTTCTTAAAAGCATAAGCCAAGTCTTAGTCATCTATGCAGATAAAATATTTTAGCCTCACCATCCTGAGCTTTGTACAGGATATAAATAAACTCTTTTAGCCTCATTCATCCTAGGCTTTGTACAGGATACAAATAAAATCCCCAAAAGAGTC
The DNA here is from genome assembly GCA_022829125.1 of Lathyrus tuberosus. Lineage (NCBI taxonomy): Eukaryota > Viridiplantae > Streptophyta > Magnoliopsida > Fabales > Fabaceae > Lathyrus > Lathyrus tuberosus. Next base: position 2,036,656 of record JALAZF010000280.1, read on the forward strand.
AGTCAAACCATCAGTATTGAGCCAATCATTTCAAGCTTACTCAACAGTCATTAGTCTTCTCTCAGGCTATACCAATATATTCTCCAATCAGCCAGCCTCAATCTTGGGCTTTGTACAAGACATATAATGAAGGTGTGAAAAACACAAGAAATGGGGGTTTGAATTGGGTTTTTACAATAAAAAACGATTCTTTAAAAATAATCCCCTTTACAAATAACCTCCACTTCTTGATAATAAAGCCAGAGAAACCGAAAAGAAAGAACACATTATGTTTATACTAGTTCACTTGAGAAACCCTCAAGCTAGTCTAGTCTACCCGCCAAGGTGATTTTGCCTCTCTCAAGCGAGGTCTTAATCCACTAATCAAAATGATTAATACAATGCACAAGTCAAACTGCAAGTGACTAACAACAATCTCTAAGACACACTAGTCCTAGACTTCTCAAGAATTCTGACCTAATCGGTCTCTCAAGGAAATCAAACAACTGTTTGAAAAATAATTTGTTTACAGAAAATTGCTTCTACACAAGCTGATATGTAAACAGATTTAAGAACAAAATGACTTAAGAATGATATGAACAATAGAGCCTGTGAGCAGTGAAGATTAGCAACTCATTCTTGAAGTCTTCAAGCCTTTATATAGCCATGCACGTGATGTGACCGTTGAAGGATATTTCTGACATTTTAGAATTATGGCAGCTTGAAAGAACGTGGGGGACAAATAGTACATTTGCGTCTGCCCTATCCGGAGTAGAGCAAAGCGTCATCACCGTACCATTGTACAGTTGTACCATATTGCTTAGTATTCTCAACTTCATGACTTCAGAGGCTTCTGAGAGCATGAGTTAAAAGAAGGGAAAACGTAAATTGGGTCTTAAGAGCTTAAAGCCTTCAGAGTCTGTAGAGCTACATCTTCAAAGTCTTCAGCACTTGGTTTTCAGAACACGTTGTCTAAGAAGCATAAGTCTTCAGCATCTAGACTTGTTCATCAGAACTTCTATCTTCAGATCTTCAGAACTTGTTTTCTTTAGACATCGTATCAGAGTCATACAGCTTCATAGTCTTCTGATGCAAATGCTACTGTTCAGCAGAACAAATGTAGTGCAGAAGCAGAACAATTCTCTTCTAATAACTTCGCCACGCTATTTATCAGAAGCAGAACCTGTTTGTTAAATTCTCAAAAATAACAAACATTAGAATACCAAAATTGTTCATACAAACATACTTGTTTGTTATCATCAAAACTCAGAGGTATTATTACAGAACCAAACCGTGTTCTAACAATCTCCCCCTTTTTGATGATGACAAAACTATGTATTTTGATGACACAATTTTGTACATAACATAAAAAGGTAACCGAAATAAGAAGGTTAAGGAATACTTATCCTTCAGATGATAATCTCCCCCTGAATCTCAGACTGGATGAAGATCAAATATCCTGACTTGTGAACCTTCTGGGTGAACTCCCCCTGGTTGCAATAGGTCAGATATTGAGATCTTTAGAGTCTTGATTCAGTTTCCAGAAGTCAATTGTACCAATTGAGGTCACCAATTGAGATCTTGAAATATCAGAGCCAAAAACATTTGGATTCCATATCTCCTGAAAAAAAAACAAGAAGAAAAATCTAACAGAAACAGAAGTTTATTGGTTAGAATGTAAGCAGCTTGTTTTTCAGAAATTGATTATGAGAATCAAAATATCACATTCATTATACTTCTCCCCCTTTTTGTCAAAATCAAAAAGTTGAAATTCCATTAAATAAAAAAGATCAGAAGATCAAAACAAATCTGAATCCTAACGTTCAGAGCCAAAAGGAAAAAGAAAAGCCTAAGTGCCTAAGTTCCAAAGGATGAAGGATTTGTAGACAGCTTGTTCAGAATCAGTTGAAGCATATCCTGAAGAGAGGTGTTGACAACCTTATGTTCAGCAATGCTTTCTCTGAAGATCCTCTGTTCTTCTTTCATTGCCTGATGATCTTCTTTGATTTCTTCAATTGCACATTCCAAACGCACAAAAGCAGGTTCAGAGGAGGAAGCAACTAGAGCGGCTTTCTCTGCATCTTCAGCTTCTTGTGCCAACCTGACAGCTTTAGCATTTCTAGCTTCTTCTTCTGCTAGAAGCCTTTCTGCTTCAACGGCTTTTTCTTGAGCTTCTTTTTACTTTGCAGTAAGAAGCTTAAATTGCCTTATCCTTTCTTTCTCTTCTTCTTTATCCTTGACCAGTTGAACTGTAGCAACTTTGGAGGCTTCCAAGAAATTTGAGATCCTTTTGAACTCAGAGTATAACCACTTCTGAAAATCTTCCCAAGAACACTCAAGCTCCAGAGGCTTGATGCTTATGCTAGCTTCTGCTCTTAATTTAGCTACCCTTTTCAAGGCCTTGTTATGAAACAAATTAATGCATTCATCAAGGGTTTTAAGAAGGGGCTTTTCGTAAATAACCAAGGCAAGGTTAGGTTCAACATAATTTGCTTTAGAAGGTATTGGTTCAGATGAAGTGATTTCAGGTGGAATTGATTCAAATGTTGGTTGAGAAGTAGGGTTGATTGCTTAAGAAGTTCTGAGACTGTATAAGGCTCAGAGGTGACAATATCAATAGTACCAGAAATTGTTTCTTCAAAGAGGTTGGGGGAACGAGGATCGGAGTGTTGAGGCGCAGACTCAACAGTGTTTGTTTGAGGTTGATTCAAAGCAAATTGTAATAGATCTTGAGAAAGTGGTGAAACAGGTGTATCGAGTTGAGGAAGTGAGGTGGTTAATGATGAAGTGAAAGTATGACTGCTTTCAGATGAAATGGTGTGGTGATTGATGGGAAGGGAGTTGGTGGAATAGTAGTGTCAGATATAGAGGTTGTTGGGGGTGGAACCAAAAATGAAGGTGGTTTAAAAATGACTTGAGAAGTGGAAGTGGGGATATGAAAAATGTTTGAATCAGAAGTGGTTTGTGAGGATGATGAAGCATTAATCGGCTTTGTAACAACTATTGAAATAGAGAGAGCAGGAACAGACTTACTAGATTTCTCAGAGTGAGAAACCAGAGCTGGATTCTTGGAAGTTCTAGACTTATCATCCTTCTTTCTCCTCTTAGGCTCAGAGGCCTCTTCAACTTGCTTCCTTTTGCCTCTGGTAGGATCAGCAAGAATTGGTGCAGGAGCAAGGTCTTCATATCTGAACCCAGACATGTCATGTCCTTTTTCCATCATCAAAGCAACAAAAAAAGCGATTACTTCAGGATTGTCGCCTTTGTGAAAAAAAGGATAGTTATCCACCAGAATCCTGTGATCAATCACATAATCATGGGATACAGAAGGAGGTTTCACACTTAATTCCTTAATCAATCCCATATTCTTAAGTTTCGTGGCATTGAAAGTTTCTTCAATGCTCGGTGTCAAATCTTCTGTATACTTGGCTTCATCAGTTAGATATTGCACCAGACCACTTTCAACGAAAATATCAGAAAGCAACCTTCCAAACGGAATGTAAGTGGGGACATTCTTATCTGGAGAAGTTGTTGTCTTTGTCTTACTCACCATATCCCGTAAATAGTAAAACAAAATGGAGGGCAGACACATCTTCTGATTTGTAAACAGATAGTACAACATATACTTCTGATTTGCATTGAAGTAGTCAAGAGAACTCGTTGAAGGTCTTGGATTGATGCAACCAAGAATGATCTTGTGCCAAATTCTCAGATTATCAAGTAAATCCTTACTCTTATACTTCGATTTCCCAGGAGAGTAAGTAGAGAAGATAACTTTATTGACGGTCTCTTTCATAAACTTGGAGTTTCCTTTCATTCCATAAATTCGCTTGTTTTAGAAGAATTTCATCCCCGGAAGATTTGAGAGTGATTTCTCAGTAATGACTATCCTCTTTCCCCAAACATGAGAAACTACATGAAAACGGTCGCAGTCTGCCTGTCTCCAGAAGTCTTTCACAAGTGCCTCAAAAATAGGACCTTTAAGCCTTTGAAAATAGTGATTCCAACCTTGAAAGGTTAGTTCAACAGAGAGATCGTGTCCATTCAAGGCAAGATTTTCAAAATCTACATCTAGTTCTTTAAGAACAACCAGATTATCTGCATCAATAATGCAGTTAATTGAAGCATCCCTTTGAGTGATATGATTTTCATCAATCACAGGAAGTGACGATGAAGTTGAAGTGACAGTTGCAGTGGTTGCAGAAGTTGTAGACAGAGGAACTGATGAGGGTGATAACCTAGTGGAAGGTGTCATACCCCAAATTTTGACCACTAAGATTTCCCATCATTGGGCAAATCATCATCACAATATGGATGAACCATCATATCTCACAATCTCCCCAAAGATGGGTGAGCATTCACTACTATCAAACTTAGGGTTTCAAGCCATCTCTGAGCTCTTGGACAAAGGATCAATCAAGGAATGACATGATCATCAACTTGTCTAAACCTCTCAAACATCCACAATGGATCAAGAGGACTCCCACAGCAAGAATCAAGCACAAGGTTGCAACATTCTGAGTGGATTAAGCCTCAAGATCGCCAGTGTCACCAAATTAGGGTTTTGGTCGACCAAAGCCTCCAGATGGAAATTTTCCTCTGGGCATGAGCCAATGCTTCAAATAATAACCTAAGATGCTCCAAGGGACATCATAAACCCAATCATCAAGTCAATTTAGCCTCAGGGTGTAATACCCCAAATTTTGACCACTTAGATTTCCCATCATTGTGAAAATCATCATCACAATATGGATGAACCATCATGCTTCATCAGTCTCCCCAAAGATGGGTGAGCATCCAATACAATCAAAATTAGGGTTTCAAGCCCTCTCTGAGTGCTTAGACAAAGGATCAATCAAGAAATGACATGATCTTCAACTTGTCTAATCTCTCAAACATCCACAATGGATCAAAAAGGACTCCCACTTCAAGGATTAAGCACAAGGCTGCTCCCTTCTAGGTGGATCAAGTCTCAAGATCGACAGTATCACCAAATTAGGGTTTTTGTCGACCAGGGCCTCCAGGTGGAAATTTTCATCTGGGCACAAGGCAATGATCCAAAACATAACCTAATATGTTTCATGGAACCTCATGAACCCATGCATCAAGTCAATTTTGCCTCAGGGGATGGATTCATCAAAAATCAGGAATTAGGGTTTCTTGACCTAATTCACCCCTAAGTTGACTTTTGGGACAAACCATGAGCCAAGACCTCAAGAGATGATTTGAGGGTCTCTAATATACCATATTAATCCATTTGGAACAATGGATTGATCCAAGAAGCTTGAGAAACAAGTTTCATTTTCATCTGCACCACAATTAGGGTTTTAAGGGAAAAGTCAACTGTAACTTTGACTTTTGACCAGGACATGCTCCCAAACCCTAATACATGATTGAATATACCCTATGACACCCATGGAACATGTCCATCAAGCTTGATTTAGGTCAAGGACATGATTTCCTGAAGAATTGCACAGTTTGGAATTCATCTGATAAAAAATCAACTGTGCACAAAAGTCAACTTTGACTTTTTGAGATTTTTCACCAAAATGGATTTTTAACCCTAAAATGATGTTAATGTATGATTTGAATCATCATTCATCAAGAAAAATCAAGAAAAGTGAGATAACTTGTAAAAGGGGTAACCATAAAACTTAGAAAATTTTCTAAGTTAAAAATAAAGTGGCAAAGGTACCAACTTTGGAGGACCATAACTCCTAAACCACAAGGCCATTTTTTCTCATCCAAAGATGGATTTGTAGCCCTCATTATCACCTACAAAAACTTCAACTACAAGTCATTCCAATTCAGTAAGGATTTTGAGTTATGGAGTGATCAAAGTGGCTAAAAAGTGAAAATGTCACTTTTTCCAACACAGTGAAATTTTCACTAAGTCAGATTCTGCCTCACTTTTTGCCAAATGTAGGGGGATTTTTCACTTGGAATCAAAAGAGATCAAAACCAAACTTGTTCAAACAGTTGTTGTATCATGCAAGAGCTTTCCAAAATGGCCAAGAACATTGCCAAATTCAACCTACACCATGAGATACAACATTGCCAAGTTGCCTTGCTGAAAACTGTCAAGGCAAGGCAGAATTTGCAACTTTGGTCGATTTGCCAAAATCAGCCAAATTCAATTGCTCCAATCCACTTGGACACCTCAGAGGATTGAATCTAAAGGGGACAATCACTGAGCCAAGCCTCCAAAGTCCATGGAACAAGAAATAGCATGTTGAACCTAGAATGGCCAAAATAGGGACAAGACTTCAAACTTGGAATGAGGCATTCAATGGAACCATCAAGGTGGCATGGATTGAGCCATTCTCATCTGAAATCAGTCAAGACTTATCCAAGACCAAGGGGACCAAAGCTCTGTGCCCTAACCTCTAGTCAATGGCTAGAGGAGACTTGGATTTTCATTTGCCAACATTGGTCAAACCTACTTACCAGCTGCCATGCACTATTCCTTGCAAAACAAACTTGCTCTACTATAAATAGAGCTCAATTGTGGTTAGTTTGAGTACACCAAAGCCATCTAACAGATGCTTTCCTCAAAATCTCTTTCTCTTGGCAAAAATGCCTTTCTTAGCAAGGTAGCTATCGGGTTTTGAGTTTGAGAGCAATTATGCACAAACCAATCACTCACACACCTCACATACATCACATATGAGCTGATCAAACACTCACATAACTTCTGAAACATCAATTTCATGAAATCACCAGTTGGTTGCTCAAATTTTCAAACAAGTTGCAGCTGAGGTACCACAAAATGATCCAGCCAATTTCAATCAAGTCCAACTATCCAAACACAATCCATAGGGTGTAGGGAAGCTGTTCAGATCATCACCACTCATCTGTAACACCTCCAAATCAAAAATCACTTTGAACTTGCTGTCACGACTTGGAGGTAAGCCTAAACTTGGGCATCTCTTAATCTATGCATATTTCCTCGCACAATAATTTGGCCATATGTTCATAATCATGCATGGAATGTTTTCCCTCAATTAATTGCATTGTTTGAATCGTGTATCAAAAATCCTAGCCTTCATGCAGAAATTAGGGTTCTTGAGGTCTCTTCGTGATTTTTTGTTGTATGTTTAATTTAAATGAAATTAAAGTACATAGACATGATCGTGAGGTTGAGACGAGCATAATGATATGTGGATTGCATGATATGATTACGTATTCATGGAGATTGGATAGAAAATGCAAATCTGGGCAAACTGAAAAATGCGCGTGTTCTTGGTGTTGTTCTTGGCGCCATTTTCATAAATTCAAATATTTGAATTTTGTGATTTTGTTTAATTGATTCAAAAATTAATTTCTCTCTGAGTTTTAATGATTTTGAGTTGATTCTTTTTTTAATAATTCACAAAAATGATAAAATATTTTATTTTATCAAAAAATCCCAAAAATATTATTTATTTCATATAATTGATATTTTTGCAAAGAATTAATATTTTCATTGTTTTTGGCATTTTAAATATTTTTTCTACATTGATTTTGCAATTTTTAATGCTTTCTAATTATTTTGTAGGTCAATACTTAATTTTTGAAGCATTAATCCAAGGTCACAATTTGTTTTCCATGTGTTAAACAATTTTTGATCATTTTAATTGAATTTTTATTCAATTAAATACATTTTGAAAACAAATTAGGGTTTTGGATTAATTCAACCTTCATAAATCATTTTCAAAACCTTTTTGGGCCTCTTGAGAGAGTGTAAGACCCATCCCCCCTTGTACAAAAACTTTTTGGGCCTCACTCATTGTATAAGTCCCTCTGTACAAGTAAACGGCGCGATCGTCGCCCGTTTAAAAATAAAAATCATTTGGGCCTCTCCTTGAGCTATAAGACCCATTCAAAACACTTTGGGCCTCTATTAGAGTGTAAGACCCAATCCCCCTTTTAACCAAAACATTTTGGGCCTCACTTATTGTATAAGTCCCTCTGCGTTAAAAGAAAACCTCGGCGCGATCGCCATTTTTAAACGAAAAATCATCTAGGCCTACCCTCGTGTTATAAGCCCCACTCTTTTCTTTAAACCTTTTTGGGCCTCTTGAGAGAGTGTAAGACCCATCCCTTTGTACAAAAAACCTTTTTGGGCCTCAGTCACTTGTATAAGTCCCTCTGTACAAATTCAAACAGTGCGCTCACTGATAAAACCCTGGGCCTCTCCTTGAGCTGTAAGCCCCAAATCTTTCTTTTTCAAAGCACTTTCTCCTTTGATTTTGAATATACTGTTGTTTTCAATCTTTCTTTGTTGAACAACTAACCAAACAGCATGGAAGCACTCCAACCGAGTAAGTGGTTATTGCTTTCATTTACTGCTTTCATATTATAAACTGTATTGTGGGGCTGCTCACTGTAAGTCTCCTTTCATAAACTCATATCTACTGTGTAATAATAGTATAGATATTTCGAGTTTCCCCGGCAACTACGTCTAGAACTAGGTGATGCCGTTTCATTTATTCGTAGAAATAGACGCCTAGATCCCCAATAGGAGCACCAGATACAGTCTTCTCTTCGCCTGTCCTCCTTAGGAATCGTCAAGAAGCTCTACTCCCCAAGATGAATGTATTCTCCGTGAATAGCATCTTTGAGTTTCTTCCTAATTCTCGAACTTTCCTGACTTGATCTATCCCTTGTGGATAACTTGCCCTGAATGTGTCGGGGTTTGGGTACCCCCTACGGTCATAATCTTGGACCTTAACTAAGGGACCCTCTTTAAAGCTAGGAGTCGCTGGATATTAAACCTCGCACGTTTACCAATGGTTTTTATCTTTAAAAGAGTTATCTCTCCTAACGGAAAGGAGATGATAGACCCACGGGCTTCTTAAAAGCATCGGCCTCCTCTTGGGCATTATTCAAGGACACTACGGCTTCTTAGAAGTATTCACAGCCTCCTCTTAGGCTTCGTATAATGATCTCTTCCTCCGGGAATGATAGCCTCCTCTTGGGCTTCGTACAAGGACCCGTCTGCTTCTTAAAAGTTTCCAGCCTCCTCTTGGGCTTCGTACAAATTGTCCCGACGACCTCCTAGAGGTATAGGAACAGAACCTAGTCATCCTCATAGAACAGTCCTTTCATAGAGTCTACTACTGTTTCTCAAAGCATAGTACAAAAGATAAAACTCTAGACACGGACAGTCTAACTTCCTTGAGTCTCAAAGACATTCTCAAGCACCCTTCGTTAAATAGGAAGGAAACCCGCAGACTCGGACAGTCTCGACACCCCTTGGATTTCCCGTTTCCTCAAAGAGAAGGAAATATCCCTGATCCTCAAATCAAACCCCTGGGTACAATATTACTTATATAAGAACTGATTTTCTCTTTTAAAATCAGTATATTGGATCTGTCACTCAACTGAAACAGTTACAATAGCCTCCATCTCGGGCTTCGTACGAGATACCAAAATTCTCCCCAGTGGAGTCAAAACAACCTTTTCGCCTCTCTCTCGGGCTTTGTACGAGATACAAAAACACTCTCTTACTGAGTATAAAAGATTCTCCAACTGAGTCAACTCTTTGCTAGCCTCCTCTTAGGCTTTGTATAACGATATGCCCCACTGGGTCGAACCCTTTTAGCCTCTCTCTCGGGCTTTGTACGAGACACAAAATAGCCTCCTCTTAGGCTTTGCATAATGATTTTCCTAGCGGAAATTAGCCTCCTCTTAGGCTTTGTATAAGAAAACCACTGGTTAATCCCATTAACCTTTTAGCATCAAAGCTGTGCCTCGTTCACAGCATATAAACATCAACAACTCCTTTCCCTTCATCTAATCGCTGTAAGCGACAAGCCTCTGGATCATCTACATCCATGCCACTGTCCCTCTTTTAGCATGAGAAATTCCAAAGGAAAGATGGCATTGCTCTACACTGAGTTAAAGTCTTCTTCTTCAAGTTAAAACCCTTTCTTCGGAAATTATGGCATTGCTCAGATCCGCGTATCCCAGTTAAAGTAATTCTCCTTCTCCCTCTTTAGAGATGACAAATTCTCTCTAAAGTCGAGGTCATTCAGCTTCACGTCTTGGGCTTTGAACAAGACACAAATAGACTTTTCAGCTTCACATCTTGGGCTTTGAACAAGATACAAACCACCTTTTCGCCTCACGTCTTGGGCTTTGAACAAGACACCAAAAATAACCATTTCCTCCCATAGAATAGGAGGAACTACGAACACTCTGATTTCCCTGTTTCGGTAAACGGGAATACGTAGGCATAAGATCGAAAGAAAATATCTTAGCGAGCGCAATCAACAAAAAACCCAAATCCCATATCTCCATCAATCAAAAGTAGTAATTCAAAAACATCAGTCCTAACATCCTAATCCTTATTCCCCGCCAGAAACCTTCTGCCCAGGTAAAAAAGAAAGAAAACAGTATTGACGAAAATACAAATAACCAGTACAAAGGCCCCCCCACATTGATAGCATCTGTAACCTAACAGACCGCTGCTTAAACTCAGTATGCAAGCAGGGTTAAATGGAGACATCTATTTCCCTTCCTTATTCAGCTCACAATAGGATAAAAAATGAATCGACCTGTAGTTCAAACTCAAACCGCAGAGAGCGACCAGCACTTAAGAACCGCGTCCAAAATCGCTCGCTACAGAAAAAATGGCGCCCACCGTGGTGCCGATTCTTTCTTTCTTACAATTTAAACCTTGGGTAAGTCATTTTCATGGCGGTGGCCGCCAACAGAAAAATTGGCGCCCACCGTGGGGCCGATTCTTTCTTTCTTACAATTTAAACCTTGGGTAAGTCATTTTCATGGCGGTGGCTGCCAACAGAAAAAATGGCGCCCACCGTGGGGCCAATCTTTCTTTCTTTCTATTTTCCTTGTAAAATGGCGACTCTGGTGGGGAGTATCCTTTTCTGCCTTAGGGCATCATCCCCGTTTTCTACGGAAAATGGGAACTCTACCGAAGAGAAAGATTGACCTATGCTGGTCCATCTCTTAGGCAGGGAACCACAGATTGGGGCTTCCGCCGGGGAACCCATTTCTGTCAGGAACTTAGGATTCTTAGCTTTAAAAGTCTAGGATGATTAGGACAAATATATATACTGCTTTTCCTAATTATTATACGTGTTTATTTTTCTGCTAATGGGAATGCGTGTGATGCCGCATGTGGTGAAAATGAGTATACACCTAGAAAAGCCAAACCCTTTCGTAGTGCGGAAGCTATCGGAAATAGCTGTTACGCGATACTACCCTCATTTGAGGCTGGTGATCTATTCTCGGTGAATGGCACTTACTCTAAGATTGCACACAACTCGCTGGCGATCCGCTTATTGTTTTGCTTTCCTGGGAGGAGCTGATGATAATGAGTACAGGTACAAAAATCACCTTAGTGTAAACCTTTGGGGATGGGTAGAGCCTTGACTTCATGACAACGACCCTTTGACCCCATGTTTTTTCTATGTTTTTGTGTGCTGCATTCATGCATTCATTTAATAAAACATTAAAACATTCAAAAAACTTTCTCTTCTAGTCTCTCTGTTTTTCAAATTAAACTAAAACTATGATTGCAAATATCAGAGAAGAGGATTACGCTAATGGATTTCGGTAGAAGGAGAACTCACCAGTATACCTTCAAGGTTCCAAAATTAGGGGATTTGAGAAGGTTAGCGAGGATGATCGTTAACCCAGAGGCTTTCAGAGCCAAGCACGGTGGTTTGCTACCACTGTTAAGAGTCCATGTGATTAAGGGGATCATGGACGCGCTCATTCAGTTCTACGATCCGGTTTATCACTGTTTCACATTCCCGGATTACCAGTTATCACGAACGCTGGAGGAGTATTCTCATCTGACTGATTTACATATTACTGATCGAGCTCCGTTTTCTGGACTGGGAGAAATTCCAAAGAATCAGACTATTGCAATAGCAATTCATTTGGACGAGTCTGAGGTCAGGACTCACATGACCACTAAGGGTGGCATCCAAGGTTTGCCAGCCCAGTTCTTGACAAAGAAAGCCTTGTACTTCGCTAGTATAGGGAACGCGACTGCTTTTGAAAGCATCTTTGTCTTGCTCACCTACGGGTTATTTTTGTTTCCCAACATCAATATCAACGCCATTAAGGTTTTTCTCATTGGAAACCCTGTGCCGACTTTGCTCGCGGATGCATATCATTCTGTACACTTAGGAAATTTGTACAGCGGAGGGGAGATCACATGCTGTGTACCTTTGCTTTACAAGTGGTTTATCTCACACTTGCCCAAGTTTGCTGCTTTTTGGGATTGCAAGAGTGTCTTACGTTGGTCGCAGAAGATCATGTCTCTTACCAACTCTGATGTAGATTGGTGTAATAGGATTTATGAGGGAATTAGAATCATTGATCGTTGTGGAAACTTCCCCAGCGTACCCCTCATAGGAACTAAAGGAGGAATCAACTATCATCCGATACTAGTTCTTCGTCAATTCGGATACCCGATGAGACACATCCCACTGGGTGTTCATCTGGAAGGTCTTTTCTTCAAGGAAGGAGAAAACGACAGAGCACTAAAGATGGAAATAGTACATGCTTGGAAACATGTTCATAAGAAAGGACGAGAGTCTCTGGGAAAACCGGACTGTGTCTCGGTGGAGCCTTATCTCCACTGGGTACAAACTAGAGCTCTCAAGCTAAGGATGCCTTATCCTCGTTACGGAATTCTTCCGCCGAGGGAAACTGTCATGTACTTCTTGACGGAAACTGAAAAGCTTCGGGTTCCTCTCAACAAGGTTCAAAAGGAAAGAAGATCTTGGAAGAACAAGTACCGCACCCTTGACGTAGAGTGTATCCAAATACAGCAACTACTAAAAGAGAAAGATGCTCTGATTGAAATTTTGGAGCAGCATGCTGTAGAGAATCAAGATGACACAAGGAATTTGCTCGCTCCTTTCACCTGGCAAAGGAATGACAACCCGACAACGGCCCAAGCGCCCCGGTCAAAGAAGAGGACTCGAGACCCATTAGTTTAGGTTTCTGTCTCTGCACTTTGTAATCTACTGTATTTCCATTTCTGTAATCCTTTGTAATTCAATAAAAAGGGGTTTCCCCACTGTTTGATATTTGCAATCTAATTGTCGAATTTTATTTTGATTAAACCAAAAAAAACAATTAATATAATCATTGCATTCATCATTCTCACATCGTGTATTCTCCTTACCTACGAATCTCACGTTTGTGTCTCGGTTCTAGAGTTAAACTGTCTCATTCGTATAATACTCGGGCCAATCGTCAGAAAAGGATGGATGATCTTGAGGAAGAAAACAGAGAGTTGAAAGAAGAGATCGACGCTCTGAGAGAGGATATGAGAAAGCTTCGTAACGACATGCAAGCCATGGCAGAAGCTCATCTACAAAGGACTGTGATCTCAGAGATCACCCCAACGCCCATCATAGAAAAGTATGATCCTAGGTATCAGATGCCGAAAGATCGTCCTTGAGGCATGCCTGTTAACTATATCCCGGAAGGATATGTTCCGCCGATCACTGAAGATCAGGGAATCGCAACAGAAGCCGCTGGGCCTGAAGGTTACAAACTTCGGGAAAGCGAAGATGCCAGGGGCATACTCAAGACTCCTGAAGGTTACAAACTTCGGGAGGCGCCAAGACTTACTGCCGTAGTCACGGTACCACCCCCTGTGGTGCACACTGTCCCGGAAGGACAGATTCCACCAACACCTTCTGGCAAGAAGGAAACTATGTTTGACAGAATGGAGGAATTCCAGGAGCAGTTCTTGGAAATGCAGAAAGAGCTGCAAGTCATTCGCGGTCAGGATCTATTTGGAAAGGACGCCGCAGACCTCTGCTTGGTCCCAAATGTGAAAGTCCCGCACAAATTCCAAGTGCCCGACTTTGAAAAATACAAGGGTAACTCTTGCCCTCAGAGCCATCTGGTGATGTACGCTCGGCGGATGTCAGCTCAGACAGAGAATCAGGACCTGCTGATTCATTACTTTCAGGATAGTTTAACCGGTGCCGCACTCAAATGGTACATGGGTTTAAACCGTACTACGATCAGTACATTCAGAGATCTTGGTACTGCCTTCGTCCAACAATACAAGTACAATTTGGACATGGCACCCGACAGAGATCAGCTCAGATCAATGTCGCAAAAGGACAAGGAAACCTTTAAGGAGTATGCTCAAAGGTGGCGTGAAATTGCCGCTCAAATTTGTCCACCTCTTGAGGAAAAAGAGATGACAAAAATCTTCTTAAAGACCTTAAGCTCATTTTACTATGACCGAATGGTTGCCAGTGCGCCCAGTGATTTCACCGAGATGGTCGGTATGGGTGTACGTCTTGAGGAAGCCGTCCGAGAAGGACGTTTGGTAAAAGACACTGGATCGACGAGCGGTACTAAAAAATATGGTAGTGCTCTCCCTAAGAAAAAAGAGCAAGATATTGGGAATATCTCTCTCGGAAAGCAAAGGCGGCGTTATCAGCCAGTAGCAGCTGTAACTCTTGCTATTGGCCCTGCGTCTATTCCTTCGTATCAACCTCAGGTTGCGCAGAGCCAGCCTGACCAACAAAGGACACAACAGCCTCTTCAGTAGGCTCGTCCTCCGTATAACAACAACCGTACAACACGAGCATCAGGGTTTGATCCCATACCCATGTTGTACGCAGAGCTGTTTCCGTTACTGCTGGCTAAGGGGCACATTCAGACTAAGTCTCCCCTTTCAGTTCCGGAAAATCCGCCTTTTTGGTTTAAAGCGGAACAGACATGCCCTTATCATCAAGGAGGTTCAGGGCATAACATTGAGACTTGCCTCAATTTCAAATCTGACGTGCAAAAACTTGTTAGGAGCGGGCTCTTATCTTTCAAAGATACGAATCCTAATGTTCTTACGAACCCACTGCCTCAACATGGGAAAGCTGCAGTCAATCTGATTGAGAAAGAGACTAACAATGTCTATCAAATTCATGATGTACTCTTATTGGGGACCAATCTGGTCAAGATGCATTGTAGACAGAGTGGATATGGCCATGTGCCACTTCATAATTATCACCAGTGTGATATCTGCTCTAAAGACAACCAAGGATGTTCTGTAGTGCAAGCAGCTCTACAGGAACAAATGGGTCTTGGATGGATCCAAGAGCACTGAGTTCGTGCAGTTAACATGGTCTCTACAAATTCTAACGTCATTCAAAACCACGACATTCGTGCGATGAATGTTAACTTGGTGGCGATTCACTCAAGGCAAAGCCAGTATCATAATCTGCCACAGTACGATTATAGTTCCTGTCTGATTTGCTCGGTAAATAAACAGGGATGCTCTTTCATACAAGAGACCCTCCAGCGTCAGATGGATCTTGGATGGATCCAAGACTACCATGATAGGAACTCCTATCAAATCAACATGGTTCAAATATTTGACATTCGCGTGATGAATACCAACCTGGTAGAGTTACATGCTGAGCAAGTCCGACTTGGATTCTTAATATCACATGATTATCAAAGCTGTAAAGTGGGTTGCGAAAACGATCGAGGTTGTACCCTTGTCCAGGAGGCACTTCAACACTTGTTAAATCACTGGTGGATGCCAATCTATATGGACGAAGATACTCAGCAGATTAGTATCAATAACAGGAATCCTACTCGTCGTCAAAGTCAGGATGTCCGATCAATGGAAGGTAACCTAGTGAGGTTACATTGTATTCAAAGTGGGCGTAGCCAGGTGCCTCCACACAACTATGACAGTTGTAGCGTCTGTTCGGAAAGTAACCAAGGGTGTTACCTTGTGAAAGCAGCTCTTCAGGATCAGGTCGATCACGGAGAAATTCGTCCATATCCAGGTTCAGGACCCATCATTTGGTCGCCGAATTACCTTGCCGATCAAGTTGAGGATGTTGTCACCATCTCTGGTCGTCACCAGACCAGGGATGTTTTTGCCATCATCCCTCTACTTGACGAATCTTGAGTTCCCAACCGGGAACGGATCGAGATTAATTATGATGGTCAGAAAAATCAGAAGGTTCCCATAGTCATCTATCTACCGGGGCCACTACCGTATGAATTAGCTAAGGCAATCCCTTACAAATACGGTGCAACAATAATCAAGAATGGAAAGGAAATTCCATTACCCTCCGTCGTGAATATTGCAGACATCAGTCGTGTAACACGGAGCGGTCGAATCTTCAACCGAGGGGTTGGAGAATCCAACAAAGAAAAGGAACTTCAGGTAGAAATTCCTGATCCACCAGTCGGTCAATCCAGTAATCCCGACCTTTCGAAAAATAATGATGAGATGTTGAAGCTCATCCAAAGGAGTGAATACAACATTGTTGATCAACTGTTACAGACTCCTTCAAAGATCTCAGTATTATCACTATTACTCAGTTCAGAAGCACACAGAGAGGCTCTACAGAAAGCCTTGGAGCAAGCCTTTGTGGAACAGGATGTAACAATTAGACAGTTCGATAGTATTGTCTCTAACATCACTTCCTGCAATAATTTGGGATTTAGTGATGAAGAATTACCTGAAGAGGGTCGCCGTCATAACATGGCGCTTAACATTACAGTTAACTGCCAGGGCGATGCTTTAGCCAACATACTGGTAGACCCAGGGTCAGCCCTGAATGTTATGCCGAAGTCCACTTTGATGCAATTATCATTCAAGGGCCCTCCGATGAGAGTCAGCGAGGTCGTCGTCAAAGCATTCGACCGATCCAGAAAAACAGTTATCGGCGAAGTGGATCTTCCCATAACTATTGGTCCTCACACTTTCCAAATCGCTTTCCAGGTCATGGACATCCGGGCAACATACAATTGTTTATTAGGAAGACCTTGGATACATCAGGCTGGAGCGGTTACTTCAACCCTCCACCAAAAGCTAAAGTTCATCAAGAACGATCAACTTGTCACGGTTTGTGGGGAACAAGCCTTGCTTGTGAGCAACTTATCATCATCTACTTGTGTGGAACCCGAGGAGGTTATTGGAACTCAGTTCCAAGCACTATCGGTGAGCAAGAACGATCAGTTCAAAGAAGGAACTTCAATTTCTTCATACAACGATGCTATCAAAGCGGTCGAGAGTACCGATACGACAGGATGGGGACGGCTTGTCATTCCTACTGACAATAAAACAAAGAAGGGTCTTGGTTTTTCTGCAACCTGTACCCAGACAGCTGTCAACGATGAAAGTCTTCATCCCCTTCAAAACTTCTTCCACATTGGAGGTTTTCTCCACCCAGTGTCTCAGACAGTTCATGCTATCAATGAGGAAGATCCCTCTGACACAGATGAAGAATGGAAGTCCAGTCTAAGGACGGTTATATGTCTCAGGAAGAGGTGCCTATGCCTTTTTGCTTTCCTACAGAAAGTCCGAGATTTATACCAAGATCAGATGTCGAAATGATCTATGGAGATTGTGATCCGGAAGGATGTCGTGCTCCGCCAAATTCATTAGAGGAAGACACTCCGATGAAAGACAGCTTTGATCACAATTACTATGGCCCGATGGATGGTCTGCCAATGTGGCAGCCTTACCCAGGAAACTTGGGGCAAGAAAGTCAGCCGAGTAATGAAGCTCAGTTGAGCGTCATTGAACAGAATACCTGTGTCCCCACTATGTCATGGGATCAACACTCAGGTCATTCAGAAACTACTCAACATGAAGATGAATTCGCAACGTTTGCAGGACTTGAATTCATCAACTATGCTTTTTCTGAGGTCAACGTCATCGATAGGGATGACTTCTCCAGTTCCAAAGAAGTTTGGGACACTGTGGGACAACCGAGTGGAAAATACGACTATATGGTCAAGTACACCGCTCCCGAAAGTTCTCGTATCAGGCTCGAAGACATCCAGCTGACTGGATGGGGAGATACAGCTGAGAGTACAAATGCTATGCAAAATACAACAGAGGAATTCTCCTACGACAATTCTTCCTGGGAGACAGATTCCAATGATCCTGCTCCACCAGAAATCAGCGTCATTTCTGAAGACAAATCAAGAAAGGTGCCAGACTTTGTGATTCACCGAGGAGTTCGCCGCCAATGGGTTGCCGTCGATGTTCCGAAGGTCGTTCGTCAGTCAAAGTAATTGCCATCTTTAACCTTTCACCCTGCCTAGGTGAAACGGATGTTTTGATAGGGCTCGCTTTCTGTAAATTTCCCTCTTCGCTTTGCCCGAAGCGACAGAGTTTTGTTTTATAGGGCTGTAGTTTCAAGATTCGACTTGTTCATTAATAAAATAACGTCGTTCTGTAATTTCCGTATTAATTGCTGTTTTCCCTTTTTGCTTTTTTAGAAAATGGTAATCCTAAAAAACATTCAATAATAAAAACAAGCAGTAAAATCAAAACACTGCACACACTTACATTTTCTCCATCTCTTCTAAACACGAATCATCACGTCATGCAGATTGCTTTTTTTATACCCCGTTGAAACATACGATCCGATGCCTTCTTTCGACTTTGAGTTCCCGGTATTCGAGGCTGAAGAAGAAAATGACAACGAAATTCTAGAAGAGATCTCCCGACTACTCAGACAAGAGGAAAGGTCCATCGAACCTCACAAAGAGCCGTTGGAAACGGTAAACTTGGGTTCAGAAAAAGAGAGAAAAGAAATCAGGATCGGAGCACTGCTCAGTCCAACTGCCAGAGAGGGTTTGATAAAGCTTCTCAAAGAATTCCCCGATGTGTTCGCTTGGTCCTATCAGGATATGCCAGGGTTGGATACCAGCATCGTGGAACATCACTTACCGTAGAGATCAAAATGTCCGCCAGTAAAGCAAAGGTTGAGACGGACTCACCCGGACATGGCCATCAAAATCAAGGAGGAAGTACAAAAACAGATCGACGCGGGTTTCCTCGCTACATCTGAATATCCTCAATGGTTAGCCAACATCGTACCTGTTCCGAAAAAAGATGGAAGGGTCAGAATGTGTGTTGATTACAGAGATCTGAACAAGGCAAGTCCAAAGGACGACTTTCCTTTACCACACATTGACATGTTGGTTGACAGCACAGCAAAGTTCAAAGTATTCTCCTTTATGGATGGATTCTCGGGCTATAACCAGATCAAAATGGCGCCGAAAGACATGGATAAAACTTCGTCCATTACCCCATGGGGTACCTTTTGTTACAAGGTAATGTCGTTCGGTTTGAAGAACGCCGGGGCAACCTATCAAAGGGCCATGACTACTCTGTTTCATGACATGATACACAAGGAAATCGAGGTATATGTCGATGATTTGATTGCAAAATCAAGAAGAGAGGATGAGCACGTTGAACATCTGTCAAAATTGTTCGAACGTCTAAGAAAATTCAAGCTCCGCTTGAATCCCAACAAGTGCACCTTCGGTGTCCGTTCGGGGAAATTACTAGGGTTCATCGTCAGCCAGAAAGGAATTGAAGTTGATCATGACAAGGTCAAGGCCATTCAAGAAATGCCTTCTCCGAAAACTAAAAAACAAGTCAGAGGATTCCTGGGACGTTTGAACTACATCTCCAGATTCATATTCCTTATGACCGCGACGTGTGCGCCGATTTTCAAATTACTCAAAAAGAACCAGGATTGCGTTTGGTCAGAAGATTGCCAAACCGCCTTCGACAGTATCAAGGAATATCTGTTGAATCCTCCGATTCTATCACCTCCAGTGGAAGGAAGACCACTAATCATTTACCTCACAGTCCTAGAGGACTCAATGGGATGTGTACTTGGCCAACAAGATGAAACTAAATGGAAAGAGTCTGCCATTTACTATCTAAGCAAGAAATTCACCGACTGCGAAACTCGGTATACAATGCTTGAGAAAACTTGTTGCGCTTTGGCTTGGGCAGCCAAACGTCTTCGCCAGTACATGATTCGTCATACTACTTGGTTGGTCTCCGAAATGGATCCAATCAAGTACGTTTTCGAAAAACCTGCTCTCACGGGAAGGATTGCCCGTTGGCAGATGTTATTATCAGAATATGACATAGAGTACCATGCTCAGAAAGCCGTTAAAGGGAGTATTTTAGCCGATCATTTGGCTCATCAACCGATTGACGATCAAGAATCAATCGGGTTTGACTTCCCAGACGAAGATGTCATGTATCTAAAGATGATAGATTGCGATGAACCGCTACCCAATGAAGGGCCAGAACCAGGTTCCCAGTGGGGACTTATCTTTGACGGAGCAGTCAATCATTATGGAAACGGAATTGGGGCAATCATTGTTACCCCTCAGGGTTCCCACATTCCTTTCACTGCCAGACTTACGTTCAAATGTACGAACAACGAGGCCGAATACGAAGCATGTATCATGGGTCTCGAAGAAGCGATTGATTTAAGGATCAAAAACTTGGACGTATATGGCAATTCAGCCCTGGTTATCAACCAGATCACAGGAGATTGAAACACATACCAATCAGGATTGATTCCTTACAAAGACTATGCAAGAAGGTTGTTACCCTTCTTCAACAGAGTCGACTTTCATCACATCTCTCGTGATGAGAATCACATGGATGACGCATTAGCCACTCTCTCTTCCATGATTAGTGTAGGTCGATGGAACGACTTACCTAAGATCGACATAATGCGCCTTGAACGGCCCGCTTACATCTTCACGATTGAAGCAGTCATAGACGACAGACCTTGGTATCACGATATCAAATGCTTCCTTCAGAGACAAGGATACCCATCTGGGGCATCCAGGAAAGATAGAAAAACCCTCAGAAGATTGGCTGGAAACTTCTTCCTGAGCGGTGACACTCTTTATAAGAGGAATTTTGACATGGTCTTGCTCCGATGCGTCAACAGACCCGAAGCAGACATGCTCATGAAAGAAATTCATGAAGGATCCTTTGGCACTCATGCCAACGGACACACAATGGCGAGAAAAATTCTTAGGGCCGGGTACTATTGGTTGACAATGGAATCCGACTGCTACAAGTACATGAGGAGGTGTCACAAGTGTCAGATATACTCCGACAAAATTCATGTACCGCCATCACATCTCAAAGTTCTCTCTTCCCCATGGCCATTTTCCATATGGGGAATCGATATGATTGGCATGATTGAGCCCAAGGCTTCAAACGGACATCGGTTCATCCTGGTAGCCATTGACTATTTCACCAAGTGGGTCGAAGCAGCGTCATTCGCCAATGTAACCCGACAAGTGGTGGTCCGATTTATCAAAAACAATATCATCTGCCAATATGGTGTTCCAAGTGAGATCATTACTGATAATGGATCTAACTTGAACAATAAGATGATGAAAGAGTTGTGCGCTGAATTCAAGATCGAACACCATAACTCATCTCCCTACCGACCCAAGATGAACGGAGCGGTAGAAGCGGTTAACAAGAACATCAAGAAGATCGTTCAAAAGATGGTTGTAACCTACAAAGATTGGCACGAGATGCTACCCTTTGCTCTTCATGGTTATCGCACATCTGTCCGCACTTCAACAGGGGCAACCCCTTTCTCTCTAGTATATGGCATGGAGGCAGTGCCCCCCATAGAAGTAGAGATCCCATCAATCCGGGTATTGATGGAAGCGAAGCTCACCGAAGCTGAATGGTGTCAAAGTCGACACGAAGAATTGAATCTGATTGAGGAAAAACGAATCACGGCACTATGCCACGGTCAGTTGTACCAGCAAAGAATGAAGAGGGCGTTCGACAAAAAGGTCCGACCGCGTGTTTTCAGGAAAGGAGACCTTGTGCTCAAGAAGATACAATCATTCCTCACTGATTCTCGGGGCAAATGGACCCCAAATTATGATGGCCCCTATGTGGTCACGAAAGCTTTCTCAGGCGGCGCCTTGAGACTTGCAACCATGGACGGAGAGGAATTTGCCTACCCCACGAATGTTGATGTAGTCAAGAAATACTTCGCCTAAACTAAAAAAAACGTCTCGGTGGATTGAAAACCCAAAAGGGCGGTCCAGGAAAAAGTTAGAGACATGAAAAAAAATCATCATCCCGATGGATTGGAAATCTCATAGTACAATCCAGGCAAAAATTAGGGATAATGGCAAGTAACTATGTTCAACAGAGGCAAGTCCCTCAGCAGTAGTTACATCATCTATCGGAGGAAATCTCCAGTCAAAGGTCATCTTCGACGGAAGCTCAGGATGTCCCGAACTCAAAGTTGGTAGAAGGATAGTGGTCGTTATGTTTCAACGTAGTCCTTTTCCCTGTAAATTACCATTTTCTAACTTTGTATATACTCTTTGGGAATCACGCGTTTGGCTGATCTCCATCTTATCAATAAAATTTGAGCCATTGTGCTTTTATTTGTAATTCTTTACTTATTTTAGCTTTACAGAACGACGTTGTTTAAACTTAATCAGCGATTCTTGAAATAAAACAAAAAAAATGAATTTACTTGTTAAAACTTTTTCTGCTTTTAAATTAGAGATGGCATTTCTTTTGACTATTGAACATCAGAAGAACATCGATCGCTTCCCCCGAAGTAAGCGGACTTCAAAGTGCAGAATCAAAGTACTCCTTCTAAGTCAGTATGTCTGAATGAAGGGATCAACTGTGTCAGAGATCTTGTTCGTCTGACACGTCTCGGCCGAGTTCTCATCTCCTAAGCCCGATCAACATAGCTCCTAACGGGACTATCTCTCCTAAGCAAGGTGGAATTGCTATTTTGAATCAACGGTACTTCTTCGCC
This sequence comes from Lathyrus tuberosus, assembly GCA_022829125.1. Classification (NCBI taxonomy): domain Eukaryota; kingdom Viridiplantae; phylum Streptophyta; class Magnoliopsida; order Fabales; family Fabaceae; genus Lathyrus; species Lathyrus tuberosus. The sequence continues at coordinate 2,059,239 of JALAZF010000280.1, forward strand.
CCGCGATGGCCGAGTATCCAATTGTGTTCATCCATTAGTCTGTATGTCGCGTCTGTTTTGTCAGCATATACATACGTACTTCATGCATTTTTGTTTTGCATTCACATTTCATATTGCATCACTATCACTCTAGTCGGTCTTGTCCCCTAGTGGTAGAAGTCCTCTCAATCGAGTTGTCAGTTCTTGCCTCGTCAGGAAATACTGTGTCTGAACAACCTCGCTTCCAGTTTAATTCTGGAAAGAAGTTGGTCCTCGACCACTTTGATAACTTGAACCTCTGAAAAGCCAGAGAAAACTTTCAATAAACATCACTCTTCGCCATTGAAGATGATATCCGTGCTTTCCCAGATTAAGGAAAATCCACAGAGAAAGCCTCGTGATCAGAGATTCGGCAGCACGTCAGTTTTGCTCCGAAAAACAACTGATGAAAAGGTCATCGGCACCTCAAAATTGGAGCCCATCATATGGCATTTCTCCGGGAAGATCCTGAGAAAAGTATGATGTAACCCCAAGCGACAGCAGTCTCTCAAGAGACTCGCTTTCCCCAGTAGAATCGACAAATGGCGTCTCCAAAATAGAGAAGTTTGTGTGCCTCTACAATTCAGACGAATGGGTTCCCCAGCAAGTCTGACATCAAAAATTTTCCACTCAAATGGCATCTCTCCAGTAAAATTCGGCGAGAAGTTTGAAGGAAAACTGCTACACATAGCGTCCCTTGTCAATAAAGTTTATTGACAAAAGAAACTAAGACCAGTTCTTGGTAGGAAACCAGGATCGAGGGGAAGTTTAAATCAGAAACTAAGACCAGTTCTTGGTAGGAAACCAGGATCGAGGGGAAGTTTAAATAAAAAAGAAACTAAGACCAGTTCTTGGTAGGAAACCAGGATCGAGGGGAAGTTTAAATCAGAAACTAAGACCAGTTCTTGGTAGGAAACCAGGATCGAGGGGAAGTTTAAATCAGAAAACTGAGACCAGTTCCTTGGCTGAAGACCAGGATTGAGGGGAAGTTTGCCTTTTCTAAGCATCATTGCTTAGCTAAAGAAGATGAATGCGTAAGCTACCATTCATAACCACCATCAAAGTTTCGGATATTCCGATATTTAATCCTCTTGCACCCCGAATGCCCGAATACCTTCGTCATTCACACCTTCGGGTCCAAGAAGATTAAATAGGGGCATCTGTAATACCCCAAATTTTGACCACTTAGATTTCCCATCATTGTGAAAATCATCATCCCAATATGGATGAACATTCATGCTTCATCAGTCTCCCCAAAGATGGGTGAGCATCCAATACAATCAAAATTAGGGTTTCAAGCCCTCTCTGAGTGCTTAGACAAAGGATCAATCAAGAAATGACATGATCTTCAACTTGTCTAATCTCTCAAACATCCACAATGGATCAAAAAGGACTCCCACTTCAAGGATTAAGCACAAGGCTGCTCCCTTCTAGGTGGATCAAGTCTCAAGATCGACAGTATCACCAAATTAGGGTTTTTGTCGACCAGGGCCTCCAGGTGGAAATTTTCATCTGGGCACAAGGCAATGATCCAAAACATAACCTAATATGTTTCATGGAACCTCATGAACCCATGCATCAAGTCAATTTTGCCTCAGGGGATGCGTTCATCAAAAATCAGGAATTAGGGTTTCTTGACCTAATTCACCCCTAAGTTAACTTTTGGGATAAACCATGAGCCAAGACCTCAAGAGATGATTTGAGGGTCTCTAATATACCATATTGATCCATTTGGAACAATGGATTGATCCAAGAAGCTTGAGCAAAAAGTTTCATTTTCATCTGCACCACAATTAGGGTTTTAAGGGAAAAGTCAACTGTAACTTTGACTTTTGACCAGGACATGCTCCCAAACCCTAATACATGATTGAATATACCCTATGACACCCATGGAACATGTCCATCAAGTTTGATTTAGGTCAAGGACATGATTTCCTGAAGAATTGCACAGTTTGGAATTCATCTGATAAAAAGTCAACTGTGCACAAAAGTCAACTTTGACTTTTTGCGATTTTTCACCAAAATGGATTTTTAACCCTAAAATGATGTTAATGTATGATTTGAATCATCAATCATCAAGAAAAATCAAGAAAAGTGAGATAACTTGTAAAAGGGGTAACCATAAAACTTAGAAAATTTTCTAAGTTAAAAATAAAGTGGCAAAGGTACCAACTTTGGAGGACCATAACTCCTAAACCACAAGGCCATTTTTTCTCATCCAAAGATGGATTTGTAGCCCTCATTATCACCTATAAAAACTTCAACTACAAGTCATTCCAATTCATTAAGGATTTTGAGTTATGGAGTGATCAAAGTGGCTAAAAAGTGAAAATGTCACTTTTTCCAACACAGTGAAATTTTCACTAAGTCAGATTCTGCCTCACTTTTTGCCAAATGTAGGGGGGTTTTTCACTTGGAATCAAAAGAGATCAAAACCAAACTTGTTCAAACAGTTGTTGTATCATGCAAGAGCTTTCCAAAATGGCCAAGAACATTGCCAAATTCAACCTACACCATGAGATACAACATTGCCAAGTTGCCTTGCTGAAAACTGTCAAGGCAAGGCAGAATTTGCAACTTTGGTCGATTTTCCAAAATCAGCCAAATTCAATTACTCCAATCCACTTGGACACCTCAGAGGATTGAATCTAAAGGGGACAATCACTGAGCCAAGCCTCCAAAGTCCATGGAACAAGAAATAGCATGTTGAACCTATAATGGCCAAAATAGGGACAAGACTTCAAACTTGGAATGAGGCATTCAATGGAACCATCAAGGTGGCATGGACTGAGCCATTCTCATCTGAAATCAGTCAAGACTTATCCAAGACCAAGGGGACCAAAGCTCTGTGCCCTAACCTCTAGTCAATGGCTAGAGGAGACTTGGATTTTCATTTGCCAACATTAGCCAAACCTACTTACCAGCTGCCATGCACTATTCCTTGCAAAACAAACTTGCTCTACTATAAATAGATCTCAATTGTGGTCAGTTTGAGTACACCAAAGCCATCTAACAGATGCTTTCCTCAAAATCTCTTTCTCTTGGCAAAAATGCCTTTCTTAGCAAGGTAGCTATCGGGTTTTGAGTTTGAGAGCAATTCTGCACAAACCAATCACTCACACACCTCACATACATCACATATGAGCTGATCAAACACTCACATAACTTCTGAAACATCAATTTCATGAAATCACCAGCTGGTTGCTCAAATTTTCAAACAAGTTGCAGCTGAGGTACCACAAAATGATCCAGCCAATTTCAATCAAGTCCAACCATCCAAACACAATCCATAGGGTGTAGGGAAGCTGTTCAGATCATCACCACTCATCTGTAACACCTCCAAATCAAAAATCACTTTGAACTTGCTGTCACGACTTGGAGGTAAGCCTAAACTTGGGCATCTCTTAATCTATGCATATTTCCTCGCACAATAATTTGGCCATATGTTCATAATCATGCATGGAATGTTTTCCCTCAATTAATTGCATTGTTTGAATCGTGTATCAAAAATCCTAGCCTTCATGCAGAAATTAGGGTTCTTGAGGTCTCTTCGTGATTTTTTGTTGTATGTTTAATTTAAATGAAATTAAAGTACATAGACATGATCGTGAGGTTGAGACGAGCATAATGATATGTGGATTGCATGATATGATTACGTATTCATGGAGATTGGATAGAAAATGCAAATCTGGGCAAACTGAAAAATGCGCGTGTTCTTGGTGTTGTTCTTGGCGCCATTTTCATAAATTCAAATATTTGAATTTTGTGATTTTGTTTAATTGATTCAAAAATTAATTTCTCTCTGAGTTTTAATGATTTTGAGTTGATTCTTTTTTTAATAATTCACAAAAATGATAAAATATTTTATTTTATCAAAAAATCCCAAAAGTATTATTTATTTCATATAATTGATATTTTTGCAAAGAATTAATATTTTCATTGTTTTTGGCATTTTAAATATTTTTTCTACATTGATTTTGCAATTTTTAATGCTTTCTAATTATTTTGTAGGTCAATACTTAATTTTTGAAGCATTAATCCAAGGTCACAATTTGTTTTCCATGTGTTAAACAATTTTTGATCATTTTAATTGAATTTTTATTCAATTAAATACATTTTGAAAACAAATTAGGGTTTTGGATTAATTCAACCTTCATAAATCATTTTCAAAACCTTTTTGGGCCTCTTGAGAGAGTGTAAGACCCATCCCCCCTTGTACAAAAACTTTTTGGGCCTCACTCATTGTATAAGTCCCTCTGTACAAGTAAACGGCGCGATCGTCGCCCGTTTAAAAATAAAAATCATTTGGGCCTCTCCTTGAGCTATAAGACCCATTCAAAACACTTTGGGCCTCTATTAGAGTGTAAGACCCAATCCCCCTTTTAACCAAAACATTTTGGGCCTCACTTATTGTATAAGTCCCTCTGCGTTAAAAGAAAACCTCGGCGCGATCGCCATTTTTAAACGAAAAATCATCTGGGCCTACCCTCGTGTTATAAGCCCCACTCTTTTCTTTAAACCTTTTTGGGCCTCTTGAGAGAGTGTAAGACCCATCCCTTTGTACAAAAAACCTTTTTGGGCCTCAGTCACTTGTATAAGTCCCTCTGTACAAATTCAAACAGTGCGCTCACTGATAAAACCCTGGGCCTCTCCTTGAGCTGTAAGCCCCAAATCTTTCTTTTTCAAAGCACTTTCTCCTTTGATTTTGAATATACTATTGTTTTCAATCTTTCTTTGTTGAACAACTAACCAAACAGCATGGAAGCACTCCAACCGAGTAAGTGGTTATCGCTTTCATTTACTGCTTTCATATTATAAACTGTATTGTGGGGCTGCTCACTGTAAGTCTCCTTTCATAAACTCATATCTACTGTGTAATAATAGTATAGATATTTCGAGTTTCCCCGGCAACTACGTCTAGAACTAGGTGACGCCGTTTCATTTATTCGTAGAAATAGACGCCTAGATCCCCAATAGGAGCACCAGATACAGTCTTCTCTTCGCCTGTCCTCCTTAGGAATCGTCAAGAAGCTCTACTCCCCAAGATGAATGTATTCTCCGTGAATAGCATCTTTGAGTTTCTTCCCAGTTATCGAACTTTCCTGACTTGATCTATCCCTTGTGGATAGCTTGCCTTGAATGTCTCGGGGTTTATGTACCCACTACGGTCATAATCTTGGACCTTAACTAAGGGACCCTCTTTAAAGCTAGGAGTCGCTGGATAGTAAACCTCGCACGTTTACCAGTGGTTTTTATCTTTAAAAGAGTTATCTCTCCTAATGGAAAGGAGATGATAGACCCACGGGCTTCTTAAAAGCATCGGCCTCCTCTTGGGCATTATTCAAGGACACTACGGCTTCTTAGAAGTATTCACAGCCTCCTCTTAGGCTTCGTATAATGATCTCTTCCTCCGGGAATGATAGCCTCCTCTTGGGCTTCGTACAAGGACCCGTCGGCTTCTTAAAAGTTTCCAGCCTCCTCTTGGGCTTCGTACAAATTGTCCCGACGACCTCCTAGAGGTATAGGAACAGAACCTAGTCATCCTCATAGAACAGTCCTTTCATAGAGTCTACTACTGTTTCTCAAAGCATAGTACAAAAGATAAAACTCTAGACACGGACAGTCTAACTTCCTTGAGTCTCAAAGACATTCTCAAGCACCCTTCGTTAAATAGGAAGGAAACCCGCAGACTCGGACAGTCTCGACACCCCTTGGATTTCCCGTTTCCTCAAAGAGAAGGAAATATCCCTGATCCTCAAATCAAACCCCTGGGTACAATATTACTCATATAAGAACTGATTTTCTCTTTTAAAATCAGTATATTGGATCTGTCACTCAATTGAAACAGTTACAATAGCCTCCATCTCGGGCTTCGTACGAGATACCAAAATTCTCCCCAGTGGAGTCAAAACAACCTTTTCGCCTCTCTCTCGGGCTTTGTACGAGATACAAAAACACTCTCTTACTGAGTATAAAAGATTCTCCAATTGAGTCAACTCTTTGCTAGCCTCCTCTTAGGCTTTGTATAACGATATGCCCCACTGGGTCGAACCCTTTTAGCCTCTCTCTCGGGCTTTGTACGAGACACAAAATAGCCTCCTCTTAGGCTTTGTATAATGATTTTCCTAGCGGAAATTAGCCTCCTCTTAGGATTTGTATAAGAAAACCACTGGTTAATCCCATTAACCTTTTAGCATCAAAGTTGTGCCTCGTTCACAGCATACAAACATCAACAACTCCTTTCCCTTCATCTAATCGCTGTAAGCGGAAAGCCTCTGGATCATCTACATCCATGCCACTGTCCCTCTTTTAGCATGAGAAATTCCTAAGGAAAGATGGCATTGCTCTACACTGAGTTAAAGTCTTCTCCTTCAGGTTAAAACCCTTTCTTCGGAAATTATGGCATTGCTCGGATCCGCGTATCCCAGTTAAAGTAATTCTCCTTCTCCCTCTTTAGAGATGACAAATTCTCTCTAAAGTCGAGGTCTTTCAACTTCACGTCTTGGGCTTTGAACAAGACACAAATAGACTTTTCAGCTTCACATCTTGGGCTTTGAACAAGATACAAACCACCTTTTCGCCTCACGTCTTGGGCTTTGAACAAGACACCAAAAATAACCATTTCCTCCCATAGAATATGAGGAACTACGAATGCTCTGATTTCCCTGTTTCGGTAAACGGGAATACGTAGGCATAAGATCGAAAGAAAAGATCTTAGCGAGCGCAATCAACAAAAAACCCAAATCCCATATCTCCATCAATCAAAAGCAGTAATTCAAAAACATCAGTCCTAACATCCTAATCCTTGTTCCCCGCCAGAAACCTTCTGCCCAGGTAAAAAAGAAAGAAAACAGTATTGGCGAAAATACAAATAACCAGTACAAAGGCCCCCCCCACATTGATAGCATCCGTAACCTAACAGACCGCTGTTTAAACTCAGTATGCAAGCAGGGTTAATTGGAGACATCTATTTCCCTTCCTTATTCAGCTCACAATAGGATAAAAAATAAATCGACCTGTAGTTCAAACTCAAACCGCAGAGAGCGACCAGCGCTTAAGAACCGCGTCCAAAATCGCTCGCTACACAGGGGATGCATTTATCAAAAATCAGGAATTAGGGTTTCTTGACCTAATTCACCCCTAAGTTGACTTTTGGGACAAATCATGAGCCAAGACCTCAAGACATGATTTAAGGGTCTCTAATACACCACATTGATCCATTTGCAACAATGGATTGGTCCAAGAAGCTTGATCAACAAGTTTCAAGCTCATCAGAACAACAATTAGGATTTCGCGGGAAAAGTCAACTGCATCTTTGACTTTTGACCCAGGCATGCTCCCAAACTTTGGGACATGATTCAATACACCCTATAACACCTATGAAATCAATACATCAAGTTTGATTTAGGTCAAGGATTTGATTTCATAGAGGATCGCACAGTTTGGAATTCATCTGACAAAAAGTCAACTGTGCACAAAAGTCAAATTTGACTTTTTGAGATTTTTCACAATTATGGTTCTTTAACCCTAAAATGATGTTAATGTGTGATTTGAATCAACATTCATCAAGAAAAATCAAGAAAAGTGGGATAACTTGTAAAAGGGGTAACCATAAAAACTTAGAAAATTTTCTAAGTTATGGAACAAAGTGGCTATGGTACCAACTTTGGAGGATCATAACTCCTAAACCACAAGGCCATTTTCCCCCATTCAAAGCTGGATTTGTAGCTCTCATGGAACTCTACAAAAGCTTTAAACACAATTCATTTAATTCCTCATGGATTTTAAGTTATGGAATGATCAAAATCACAAAAAGTGAAAATGTCACTTTTTTTCCAACACTTAGTGAAATTTCACTAAGTCAGAATCTGCCTTCACTTTTTTCCAAATGTAGGGGCATTTTTCACTCGGGCCCAAAAAGTATCAAAACCAACTATGATTAAACAATTGTTGAATCATATGAAGGCTTTCCAAAATGGCCAAGAACTCCATCAAATTCCACTTGAGCCATGAGATATGACAATGGCAATATGCCTGACTGAAAACTGTCAAAGTAAGGCAGATTTGTGCATTTTGCTCGATTTGCCAAATTTGTGCAAATGACAAACACACTTATCCATCTGAACACCTCAGGGGGAGACCAAGGAGGGACAAACCCTGATCCATAAGCCTCCCAAGTCCTTGGAACTAAAAATAGCATGCCAAACCTAGAAATCCCTAAAGAGGGGACACGACTCCAATTTTGTTTTGGAGCATTCAATGGATGCACCAAGGTGGCATGGACTGAGCCCTTCCCAACTGAATTCAGTCAAGACTTATCCAAGACCAAGGAAACCAGCAGCTTGTGTCCTAACCTCTAGTCAATGGCTAGAGGAGACTTGGATTCTCATTGATCAACATTGGCCAAACCTCTGCTGCAGTTGCCATTCACTATTGCAGCCAAAACAAATTTGCTCCACTATAAATAGAGCTCATTTATGATCAGTTTGAGTACACCAAAGCCATCAAAGAGATGCTTTCCTCAAAATCTCCTTCTCACTTCCAAATTTTCCTTCCAAAGCAAGTCACTATCGGGTTTTGAGTTTGAGAGCAATTCCAACCAAACCAATCACACACACACACCTCATAAACATCATATAGAAGTGATCCAAACACTTAAACAACATCTGGAACACTGATTTCACAAAATCACCAGCCAACTGCTCAAGGTTTTAACCAAGTTGCAGTTGAGATACCATCTTCAGTTCCAACTTGTTTCAAACCACTCCAAGCACTCAGGCACAACACTTGGCACCTATGGAAGCTATCCACATCATTGGAACCTAGCTGTAACACCTCTAACACAAAACACGATTACCAGCTGCAAGAGGTAAGCATGAGCTCTTCTAACTCTATGATTCATGCATTTTTTCTGCACAATAATTTGACCATATGTTCATAAGTATACATAGAGTGTTTTCCCTTAATCAATTACTTTGTTTGAATCGTGTATGGAATTTCTGAGCCTTCATGCAAATTTTAGGGTTCTTGAGGTTCCTCTTTGATTTCTTATTCCATGCTTAAAATAAATGAAATTAAAGACCATAGACATGATCGTGAGGTGAAAACGAGCAGATTGATATGTAGATTGCATGATATAATCAAGTATTCAGTGAGATTGGATTGAATATGCAAATCTGCAGAAACAGAGGGTGGCGCGTGTTCTTGCCATGTTCTTGGCGCCCTATTTGAATATTTGAATATTTGAATTTTGTGATTTTATTTAATTGATTCAAAAATTAATTTTTCTCTGAGTTTTAATGATTTTGAGTTGATTCTTTTTTTTAATAATTCACAAAAATGTTAAAATATGTTATTTTACCAAAATATCCCAAAAATATTACTTATTTCATATATTTGATATTTTTGCAAAGAATTGATGTTTTATTTGTGGGTATAAACATGATTTTTCAAACATTAATCCAATACCACAACTTGTTTTTCACACATGTTTAACAATTTTGATCATTTTAATTGAATTTTTATTCAATTAAAATATATTTTGAAAACAAATTAGGGTTTTGATCAATTCAACCCTTATCAAACTTTTTTCAAACTCTTTGGGTCTGTAATAGAGTGTAAGACCTAACCCCTTTTTGAAACAAAAATAATTTGGGCCTCAGTCATTGTATAAGATCCACTGCGTTTTCAAAAATCTCGGCGCGATCGCCATTTTGAAACGGAAAAACTTTTAGGCCTACCCTCGTGTTATAAGCCCCATTTCCTTTCTTTATAACCTTTGTGACTCTAATAGAGTGTAAGACCCATCCCTTTGTAAATAAAAACTTTTTGGGCCTCAGTGCATTGTATAAGTCCCGATACGCTAATGAAATCTCGGCGCGATTGTCATTTTTCAAACAAAACGTTTTTGGCCTCTCCTTGAGTTGTAAGCCCCATCTTTTCTTTTAAAATCATTTTTGGGCCTCTAATAGAGTGTAAGACCCAACCCCCTTTTAACCAAAACTTTTTGGGCCTCAGACATTGTATAAGTCCCTCCGCGTTAAAAGAAAAATCTCGGCACAATCGCCAGTTCAAAAATCAAACCGTCTGGGCCTACCCTTATGTTATAAGCCCCATTCCTTTTCTTTAAACACCTTTGGGCCTCTAATAGAGTGTAAGACCTATCCCTTTGTACAGAAAACCTTTTTTGGGCCTCAGTCACTTGTATAAGTCCCTGTACAATTTCAACAACAACAGTGCAATCACTGATAAAACCTTGGGCCTCTCCTTGAGCTATAAGCCCCAAAAATATTTTCAAAGCACTTTCTCCTTTGATTTAGAATATAATATTGTTATCAAAGCTTTCTTTGTTGAACAACTAACAAAACAGCATGGAAGCTCTACAACCGAGTAAGTGTTTACCCGCTTTCTTTATCTGCTTTCATATATATATATATATATATATATATATATATATATATATAACTGTATTGTGGGGCTGCTCACTGTAAGTCTTCTTTCACAAACTTTTATATACTTGTCAAATATCAACTGTGTAATACTAGTATAGCTATTTAGAGTTTTCCCCGGTAACTACGTTTAGAACTACGTAAAGCCTTGTTGGTCACTCTTAAATACAAACGAAACTAGATCCCCATAGGATTTCCAAATATAGTCTTCCCTCCTCTTGGGGTTAAACAATATGGAGACGTGAAAGGCACCATTCTTGGTGAACCCTTTCTCAGACTGTCACTTTTAGAAATTGTCAAAGAAACTCTACTCCCCAGAGTTGATCTATTCTCCGTGAATAGCATCTCTTGAGTTTCTTCCAAATTCTCAGACTTTCCTGGCTTGATCTATTCTCTGTGAATAGCATGTCTTGAACTTCTCAGGGTTTGGGGATCCACAGGCTTCCTAAAAGCATCCCCGCCTCCTCATGGGTGTTGTACAAGGACCATTCAGCTTCTTAAAAGCTCTCATGCCTTCTCTTGGGCTTAGTACAAGGACCCAGAGACCTCGACAGGTATGGGAACAGAACCTAGTCATCATTTTGCTAGAGCTGTCTTTCTGAGTCAAGTGTCAGACCAGTTAATGGGTTGACCTTCATCCCTTAACATACCAGCCTTATCTTGGGCATCATACAAAGATCAATCACTATCTAGGAATCGATTTCTCAAAACACCAGTAGACTTGGACAATCTCAATACCCTTTGGATTTTCCATTTCCTTAAAGAATAGGAAATAACACTGATCCTCTGATCAATACTAAAGCACAACAATGCCTTTAATCTTTCCTTCATAAGAACTGATTTTCTCTTTTATCCAACATACTGGACCTGTCACTAAACTGAAACAGTTACCACCTTTAGCCTCCATCTCGTGCTTCGTACGAGATAGAAAACACTCCCTTGTTGAGTATAAAAGACTCTCTTGTTGAGTCAAACACTTTTAGCCTCTATCTCGGGCTTCGTACGAGATATAAAACACTCTCTTGATGAGTATAAAAGACTCTCTTGTTGAGTCAATCACCTGGTCACGACTCTCTTGTTGAGTCAAACCTCTTTAGCCTCCATCTCGGGCTTTGTACGAGATAGAAAACACTCTCTTGTTGAGTATAAAAGACTCTCTTGTTGAGTCAAACACTTTTAGCCTCTATCTCGGGCTTCGTACGAGATATAAAACACTCTCTTGTTGAGTATAAAAGACTCTCTTGTTGAGTCAAACACTTTTAGCCTCCATCTCGGGCTTCGTACGAGATATAAATCACTCTCTTGTTGAGTATAAAAGACTCTCTTGTTGAGTCAATCACCTGGTCACGACTCTCTTGTTGAGTCAAACCCCTTTAGCCTCCATCTCGGGCTTCGTACGAGATAGAAAATACTCTCTTATTGAGTATAAAAGACTCTCTTGTTGAGTCAAACACTTTTAGCCTCCATCTCGGGCTTCGTACGAGATATAAAACACTATCTTGTTGAGTATAAAAGACTCTCTTGTTGAGTCAATCACTTTTCAAACAAACTCTCTTGTTGAGTCACTTCCCTTTAGCCTCCGTCTCGGGCTTCGTACAAGATATATAAAAACGCCCTCTTGTTGGATCACTAGCCTCCTCTTAGGCTTTATATAAAGAAACCCCCGGTTGAGTCAATCAACCTTTCAGCATCAAAGTTGTGCCTTGCTCACAGCATATAAACATCAATAACTCCTCTTTAGAGATGACAAATTCTCTCTCATCCAAAACCCTTTAGCTTCACATCTTGGGCTTGGAACAAGATACAGACCACCTTTAGCTTCACGTCTTGGGCTTTGAACAAGACACCAAAACAACCTTTTTCCTCCCGTAGAATAGGAGGAACTACGATCGCTCTGATTTCCTTGTTTCATTAAACGGGAATACGTAGGCATAAGATTAAAAAAATCTAGCGAGCATACTAATCAAAAACCCAGAATCCAGTATTTCCATCGAATCAACCCAAAAGCAGCAAATTTAAACATATCACCGAAAACCTCACAAATAATCCAGACACTGTGTTCTTAGCAAAATAACCAAAGATTGGGCCCCACATCCACATAACATATGTAACCTAACAACCCGCTGTTCAAACTCAGTATGCAAGCAGGGTTAATTGGAGACATCTATTTCCCTTCCTTAATCAGCTCAATAGGATAAAAAATGAATCGAACTGTAGTACCTAAGCGATCGTAACTCAAGACCACAAAAATCGCGCTACAGAAGGATTCAAGGATTTTTCCATTTCAGCGGTGAAACAGGCGGCTTCTTGTTGAGAGGTAGTCATCATGATGATTGTTGAGGTAGAAAAGATGAAAATGAGGTTTGTTGTTGAAGATGAAAAAAGCACAAAAGCGGTTTGGAGAAAAAGAGGTTTTAGGGTTTTTAAAGTGTAAAAGTGGAGTGAAGTGGTGTGAGCGGGTATATAACGTGTGGGTGGAGTGAAGTTGTGTGGACGTGAAGAATTAAACGTAATAATGGGGATTAATAAATGAACGTAATCATGATTTAACCAATTCCAAGAAAAATATTGTTCATTGTGTACTCTAAGTATATGTAGTGATTTAAGATGTAACAGCGGTTACACGCGTTAATCACCTTTTAATTAAGTGACACGTTTTGATATCCTCAGAGTCTGGTTTTCGTCTGATCAGAGACACTTCTGACAAAGGCATCTTCTGATGACTAAGGTTAAAAACAAATGCTTCTTAGTTTAAATGAAAATCTGATTTCTTCAGACTCTGACTAAACACATCTGATTCTGATGAAATCTTACTCTAGACAGTAGTCCATTTTCAGATGCTTCAGAATAAATAGAAATCTATCTTCAGCCAAGGGTTTTGTAAAAATATCAGCCCATTGATGGTCTGTATCTATAAATTTTAAACATAAGATTCCCTTCTGAACATAGTCTCTAATAAAATGATGTTTAATTTCTATGTGCTTAGCCCTAGAATGTAAGACTGGATTCTTACTTAAACAGATAGCAGCAGAATTATCACAAAAGATAGGGATGTTACTCTCATGTATCTGATAATCTTCTAACTGGTTCTTCATCCACAACATCTGCGTACTGCATAGAGATGCGGATATGTACTCTGCTTCTGCTGTTGAGAGAGCAATTGTTGATTACCTCTTGCTTGACCATGAGATTAGATTCTTCCCGAGAAACTGACAGTTTCCATAGGTGCTTTTTCTTTCCAATCTGTCTCCTACGTAATTTGTATCACAATAACCAGAAAGAGAGTACTCTGATGTTTTCTCATACATCAAGCCAAGGTTAGTAGTTCCTTTCAGATACCTTAGAATTCTTTTAACAACAGTTAAATGAGATTCTCTAGGATCTGATTGAAATCTAGCACACAAATAAACAATGAAAAGAATATCAGGTCTAGAAGCAGTTAAGTACATAAGAGAGCCTATCATACCACGATAGAGCTTCTGACAAACCTTTCCACTTACCTCTTCCTTTTCCAGAATACATGTTGGATGCATTGGAGTCTTAGCTGGTGTACAATCCATCATGTTGAATTTCTTCAGAAGTTCTTTGGTGTACTTACTTTGATGAATATAAGTAGCCTATGATTTTTGGTCAATTTGAATTCCCAGAAAGAACTTCAATTCACCCATCAGACTCATCTCGAATTCTGCCTGCATTAGCTTAGAAAACTCTTCACAAAGAGAGGGATTAGAAGAACCAAAAATAATATCATCAACATAAATCTAAACTATAAGCATATCATTTTTTATCATTTTACAGAAGAGGGTGGTGTCAACCTTGCCTCTGGTGAAGTTATTTTCTAAAAGAAAATTACTCAATCTGTCATACCAAGCTCTGAAAGCTTGTTTCAGACCATAGAGAGATTTTTTAAGTTTAAAAACAAAATCTTACTTCTCAGAATTTTCAAATCCAGGAGGTTGTTTGACATAAACTTCTTCTAAAATATAACCATTAAAAAATGCACTCTTAACATCCATCTGATATAAGATGATGTTATGATTTACAAAAAAGGAAAGTAATAGGCGTATGGCTTCTAACCTGGCAACTGGAGCAAAGGTTTCTGTATAGTCTATTCCTTCTTGTTGACTATAACCTTGTGCAACCAGTCATGCCTTGTTTCTGACAATCTCACCCTTCTCATTGAGCTTATTTCTCAATACCCATTTAGTTCCAATAATGTGGACACCTTTAGGCTTCTGAACAAGATCCCAAACATCGTTCTTTGAAAACTGGTTAAGTTCTTCTTCCATTGCCAGAATCCAGTCTTTGTCTAGTAGAGCTTTATTAACAGATGTTGGCTCGATCAAAGACACCAAACCCAGAAGTGTTTCTTCAGAAAGTTTGAAGGCTGATCTGGTTCTGATAGGAGCGTCTTTATTTCCCAGAATCAAATCTTTATGGTGTGACGTTGCAACTCTGCTTTTCTTTTGTTGTGGAGGATTAGTGGGAGCAACAACAATATTAGAAGTAGGAGCTTCTGAATCTTTGATTTCTTCTGCCTTTTCCTTAGGTCCTGAAAAACTGATCTCCAAATCTGCAAACTTTTTAACTAGCTTTGACTTTTCAGATTCAAGCTTATCATCGAATCTGACATGAATTGATTCTTCCACAATTCGTGATTCTGTGTTATAGACTCTGTAGCCTTTTGAGCATTCAGAATATCCTAACAACTGACACTTCTGTGCTTTGGAATCAAACTTGCCCAGATTCTCTTTAGTGTTCAACATAAAGCAGACACATCCAAAAGGATGAAAATAAGAAATGTTGGGCTTTTTATTCTTCCATAATTCATAAGGAGTCTTACCCAAAATAGGTCTTATTGAAATTCTATTTTGAATATAACATGCTGTGTTAACTGCCTCTGCCCAAAAGTGCTTATCCATGTCAGTTTCTTGGATCATGGTGCGACCCATTTCTTGCAATGTCCTATTCTTTCTTTCTACAACCTCATTCTGTTGTGGAGTTCTAGGACAGGAGAAATCATGGGATATGCCATAAGAATCAAAAAGTTTTTCAAAATCTTTGTTTTCAAATTCTCCACCATGATCACTTCTGACTCTGACAATTTTACAATTCTTTTCGTTTTGCACTTGGGTGCGGAAGGAAGCAAACACAGAATGTGACTCATCCTTGTGTCTTAAGAATTTTACCCATGTCCAACGACTTTAATCATCAACGATGACTAGTCCATATTTCTTTCCATTGACTGAAGCAGTTTTCACGGGTCCAAATAAGTCAATGTGAAGAAGTTTTAATGGTTTAGAGGTAGAAACAATTGTTTTTGCTTCAAAGGAAGTTTTTGAAAACTTTCCTTTCTGACATGCTTCACAAAGAGCATCTGAAGAATACTTCAGATTGGGCAAGCCCCTGACAAGTCCTAGCTTGTTCAGCTGAGAAATTCTTCTCAAGCTAACATGACCCAGACGTCTGTGCCAGACCCATTGCTCTTCATTAATGGACATAAGACATTTTACATTCTGATTTTTCAAGTCTGATGGTCTGATTTTGTAAGTATTGTTTTTCCTCTTACCATTGAACAGAACTGACCGATCCTTCTGACTAACAGCCTTACAGGACGTTTGATTAAAGATAACATCATAACCATTGTCACTAAGTTGTCTAATTGATAATAAGTTATGCATTAGACCCACAACTAAAAGAATGTTGTTGATGGAAGCAAGTTTACCATTACGAACAGTTCCAGAGCTAATGATCTTTCGCTTCTGGTTTCCTCTAAAACCAACGACACCTCCAGACTTAAGTTCCAAATCTTGGAACATATGCCTTTCTCCTATCATGTGTCGCGAGCATCCACTGTCCAGGTACCATGACTGGTGTTTCAGTGGCGCCATCAAGGATGTCTGCAACATAGATTATCTCACTCTTAGGTACCCATTTTCTGGTTCCTTTCTTGTTAGTCTTTCTAGAGGTTCTGACACCTTTGGATTTCTGTGCAACAGGATAATTAAGTGGAATTTGTGCATGATATTTAGGCTTAGAAGTTTCCTTCTGTGTCTGTGTTTGTGGTGCAACAGAATCAGAACCTTCTAGTTCTGAACATTTCAGTTCGGTGCCAACAGGCACAAAATGTTCAGACAGAGGTTTTAGTTTGATACTCAGAGTCTCATCAAATGGTTTTGATGGTCCTGAATATCCCATACCTCTACTTCCATTTCTGCTAACTCCATAGATCATTGAAGCCATCTTGCTTCTATCTATGCTTTTAGCAAGGAAGTGCTGAAAAGCTCTATCAAATCTGATTACTTTATCTGTAACAGATATGTTAGAAGTAATCTCTTCTTCTAAATTAGAGACTTTACTTTTTAGAGCAGCATTAGATTTTTCTAAAGAATTTTTTTTTCATTTAAATCAGAAATGTTTGGCTCGCTCTTAGTAGAGTTCTCAGAAACAGCCACAAAAGTCTTTTTCAGAGTTTTGTGTTTACTTAGAAGAAGTTGATGCCTTTTCATAAGTTCTGATAAACCTAATTCAAGTTTAGAATGAGATAAGGAAGAAAGTACCTCTTTGTCGTCATCAGAGTCTGATTCTTCATCAAGTGTCAGTTCATCCTCTGATAAGGCTTCGCTCATGCTGGTCTTTGCCATGAGTGCCAAGTTGGCATGTTCTTCATCAGAATCTTCTTCTTCTGACTCTGAATCATCCCATGTTGCCATAAGACCCTTTTTAGCTTTGAAAACTTTCTTAGGTTTTCTATCTTTCTTGAGCTTTGGACACTCGTTCTTATAATGTCCAGGCTCCTTGCATTCGTAACAAGTAACTTATTTTTTAGAAGCTTTCCTTTGACCAGGTGTAGACTCAGGTCTACCTTTTCTTCTTGGCCCTCTAAACTTGCTTTGTCTGTGTTTCCACAGCTGATTTATCTTTCTTGATATGAGAGACAATTCATCTTCGTCTGAATCTTCTTCAGATTCTTCTGAGTTCTCCTATACTCGGTAAGCCTTTGTCTTTTCAGACTTGGACTTCAGAGCAACATACTTACCTCTTCTTTGAGGTTCATCTTCTTGAAGTTATATCTCATGACTTCTTAAAGAACTAATCAGTTCCTCAAGACTCGTGTTGTTCAGATCCTTTGCCAATTTCAAAGCAGTTACCATTGGTCTCCATTTTATAGGCAGACTCCTGATAATCTTCTTGACATGATCAGCAGTAGAATAACCTTTGTCTAGAACTCTGAGTCCTGCAACAAGCATCTGGAATCTTGAAAACATAGTTTCCACAGATTCGTTGTCTTCCATTCTGAAGGCCTCATACTTATGGATTAGGGCCAGAGCCTTTGTCTCCTTGCCTTGAGCGTTGCCTTCATGAGTCATCTGAAGAGAGTCAAAGATAGACGTTGTAGTCTCTCTATCTGTAATCTTTTCATACTCTATATATGAAATAACATTTAGCAGAATCGTTCTCGCTTTGTGATGATTCTTGTAGGTTTTCTTTTGAGCCTCTGAAAATGAGCTTCTGGCAATCTTTTTGCCTTCAGAGTCTACTGGATAACTGTAGCCATCAACTACCAGATCCCATAGATCCAAATCAAATCCCAGAAAGTAACTTTCGATTCTGTCTTTCCAATAGTCAAATTTCTCGCCATCAAAGATAGGAGGTTTTGCACTATATGAGTCTCTTTCATTATTATTAGAAGTGACATTAGAACCATTTACGACAGCCATTGTTTTCACACTTTGGATCGGTACTGAACACTGTTAGGTGCTTGATAAAAATTTAAACTTTTTATCTTCTCAGAATCGGAGCTCTGATGCCAATTGAAGGTGTGAAAAACACAAGAAAGGGGGGGGGGGGTTGAATTGGGTTTTTACAATAAAAAACGATTCTTTAAAAATAATCCCCTTTACAAATAACCTCCACTTCTTGATAATACAACAAGAGAAACCGAAAAGAAAGAACACAGTATGTTTATACTAGTTCACTTGAGAAACCCTCAAGCTAGTCTAGTCCACCGGCCAAGGTGATTTTGCCTCTCTCAAGCGAGGTCTTAATCCACTAATCAAACTGATTAATACAATGCACAAGCCAAACTGCAAGTGACTAACAACAATCTCTAAGACACACTAGTCTTAGACTTCTCAAGAATTCTGACCTAACCGATCTCTCAAGGAAATCAAACAACTGTTTGAAAAATAATTTGTTTACAGAAAATTGCTTCTACACAAGCTGATATGTAAATAGATTTAAGAACAAAATGACTTAAGAATAATATGAACAATAGAGCGTGTGAGCAGTGAAGATTAGCAACTCATTCTTGAAGTCTTCAAACCTTTATATAGCCATGCATGTGATGTGACTGTTGAAGGATATTTCTGACATTTCAGAATTATGGCAGCTTGAAAGAACGTGGGGGACAAATAGTACATTTGTGTCAGCCCTATCCAGAGTGTAGCAAAGCGTCCTCATCGTACCGTTGTTCTGTTGTACCACGTTGCTTAGTCTTCTCAACTTCCTGACTTCAGAGGCTTTTGAGAGCATGAGTTAGAAGAAGAGAAAACGTAACTTAGGTCTTAAGAGCTTCAAGCCTTCAGAGTCTGCAGAGCTACATCTTCAGAGTTTTCAGCACTTGGTCTTCAAAACCCGTTGTCTAAGAAGCATAAGTCTTCAGCATCTGGACTTGTTCATCAGAACTTCTGTCTTCAGATCTTCAAAACTTGTTTTCTTTAGACATTGTATCAGAGTCATACAGCTTCAGAGTCTTCGGAAGCAAATGCTACTATTCAACAGAACAAATGTAGCGTAGAAGCGGAACAATTCTCTTCTAATAACTTAGCCACGCTATTTATCAGAAGCAGAACCTATTTGTTAAATTCTCAAAAATAACAAACATTAGAATACCAAAATTGTTCATACAAATATACTTGTTTGTTATCATCAAAACTCATAGGTATTATTGCAGAACCAAACCTTGTTCTAACATATAAAACTCCCCCAGTTGAGTCAGTTTTCAACTTTTTAACTTCAACTTTGGGCTTTGATCAAGGCACTAAATTCAACATCCCCACAGATGAGACTCTGAGTCCTTTCTGTAGGAGGATATCTCTTCTATACATCACATTTTAAATCAAATCAAATTTTCAATATAACTGTTTTACATAAAGGAGGATTTGGCATTGCTCTGGATATTTCAAAATCCAAGTTCAAAGCTTCTTCCCTTATGATAAAACTCATGAAGAAAGATGTGGCATTGCTCTGGATATTTCAAAATCCAAGTTTAAAGCTTCTTCCTTCATGACATTTCACTTCTCCCATAAAGAAAGATGTGGCATTGCTTAGGATGACAAAGATCCAAGTTTAAAGCTTCTTCCTTTATGATTTTACTCTTCATTATTTGTGATATAGGTGAGTTATCTCCCTTAAAGATGACAATTTGTCAAATCTTTCAAACACTCTTTTAGTTTCAATCTTGGGCTTTGAACAAGACACCAAACAAACTTCCTCCTCCCATAAAATAGGAGGAACTACGAACGCTCTGATTTCCCCAATCCTCTTTTCGGGAATACGTAGGCATAAGATTGCGAAATTTTAGCGAGCGCACTAATAAAAAAACCTTAGGTCAAGTACCTTCATAAAAACAATAGAAAACCATAAAAACAACAAAAACATTTCCTCAGCTTTCACAAAGGAGAAACTTTCCCAATTCAGTAGCAAATAGACTTAAGTAACCAAAACAATAGAAATATATGTGAATAAATGTTCTTATAGATTACTATAGATACTCAGGGTGTTAGTAGCTTCCCTCAGTATAACCAACCCCCGATTCCAGATATCTTAGCATTTGTAAAGAAAACATTTGTGAGCAGGGTTAGTTTACGATATCTTCCCCTTCCTTTTAAACATCATAGGATAAATATTAGAAATCAGAAAGTAGCACTAAATGCAGTAGTGGTCGCGTCACAAAACCGGAGCTACAATGTGCGGGATGATCAGAGTGGTAATGTTAATGTTAGTGAGGGGTTGAATGATGATGAGGTGCATGGGGTTGAATGATGATCAGGATGGTGGTATTAATGTTGGTGAGGGGTTGAATGATGTTGGTGAGGTGCATGATAGAATAGAGACTAATCAAACTAATATAGGTATGTGTTGAATGCTAATGTAAGCTCTGATAACAGTGAGTGAGGATGGGAGTTATAGTTATGATAGTGCTTTGGAAATTGTTGTTGATGATTCTAATGAGAGTGAAGATTATGATGAAGAAAAAATTAGTAATCTAATTGACTATGAGGGAAATTAGTAGGGATCTGGCAAAAATAAGAAACAGAAATGGGAATAACATAATGGAGAATCATTGGGGAGTGAAAATGAGAGCAAAGAGTTGGAAAGTGTATATGAAATTGATGGGAGTAGTGGAACAACCAAGAAGAAGTATCAAATGTTCAAGTTACAAAAAGATATGTCAAATTACAAATTGGAGTTAGGAACATTTTTTAGTACCAAAAGTAAGTTTTAGGAAGCAATAACAACATATGTTATCCAATCTAGTATGAACCTCAAGCTTAAGAAGAATGACGAACAAAGGGTTATGGTTAGATGTAAATAGGGTGTTGAGTGGGGAAGCATATTGTGCCAAGTTGTCGATGGAGGAAACTTGCCAGCTTAGGAAAGTAATTGACAACCACACTTGTAGTAGAGAATACAATGTCAAGATAATGAGTACAAAATGATTGAGTAAGAGGATTAAAAACTAATTAAAAAACAATCTTAGGATGAAGATAAAGGATATAAAGGAAAATGCTCAAAGGAAATGGAATGCAGAGTTTAACAAGACAAAGGAAATTAAGGCTAGATTTGCAGCTAGGGACATAGTTAATGGTTCATTTCTAGAGGATTACACACGAATTTATCACTATTGTCATGAAATCCTAAGAACAAATCACGAATCAAAAGTCAAATTAAATGTTCAACCTGTGCAAGAAGGTATTAATGATAGAAGGCCTTATTTGAAGAGATTTTACATATGTTATGATGCATGTAACGAGAGTTTCAAGCTCTGTAGGCATGTCATTGGTCTTGATAGATGCTTCTTAAAGGGTCTTTGTAAAGGGTAGATTTTAGGAGCAATTTGTAGAGATATTAATGATCAAATGTTCTCAATAGATTTTGCTATTGTGAAGGAGGAAACAAAAGATATTTGGTCATGTTTTTTGGAGCTTCTGATTGATGATCTAGAAGGTAGGAATGAGTGTCTTTCCTACACATTCATTTCTAATTAGAAAAAGGTATATTGTATTTATATTAAGTTTTCATGTATGTTCTTTATGTTATTTCTGATTGATTAATGTGACTAATTTTGTATTTTGTATTCTAAGGTATATTACCTGCAATGGATGAACTACTACTTAATATTGAACAAAGATTTTGTGTGAGACATTTGTATAACAATTTTAGAAAGAAGTTTCTTGATAATTGATTGAAATAAGTCATATGGAAGGCTACCCAATCAACTAATCCATAAGCATGAGAAAGAGAAATGATAGAAATGAGAGATGTTAATGAAGAGGCTTTTAACACATGATGAAGACACCACCTAAATTTTAGAGTAAATAATTTTTTAGGACACATTCAAAATGTGACTCTATTCTTAATAACATGTCTGGGGTATTTAATAGTACCATTGTTGAATAAGGGGCTGAGTCATTGGTGACTATGCTGGAAGAAATCAAAATTTACCTTATGAAAAATGGGCAAGTAATAGGATGAGATTCCCATACTTATGTGATGGAGATGTAAAAAATGACTTCAAACTCAAATTATATAATATATATATATATATTTTTGAAAATAAAATTTGCAAATGCTGGAAAAGTAAAAATTAGAAAAAAAAAATACTAAAGAGTATATAAAAGAAAATAAAATAAATATCTTTTTTAAATTGACCAAATTTGATTTTTATCTTTCTTTTTACCAACAATTTTTTTTCTAAATTATTTCCATAAAAAATAATATTCTTTTAACTTACCTCATAAATTATCACCATAAAAATTTATTATTTTTTTAATTTACAAATTTTTTTTATATCTATGATAAGAACCAAACAAACTTCACCACCAGATTTACAATAAAAATTAAAAAGATAAAAAAGTTTTTACTTTATTTGCCAAAAAAAAATCAATAAATAAAATTTACATATCTAAATTCTACATGTTCAAAAATAAAGAATATAATACAAATAAAATATATCTAACTTCAACTTTATATTCTCATATCTATGATTGTTTTGCATGTATGAAAACCATATTAGAAAACTCAAATTCAAGTTAGCTCCTTTAAAAAAAAATTACTTATTGAATAAGGCTGAGGAAACATAGCTTCATTCAAAGTATGTTTACCGAAAAAGACAATGGAGATCATGACGATGGAAGCTGAAGGAGAAAGATGTGGAATCTGAAGGAGACAAATTTCAATTAAATGAAAAACAAGAATTGCTCAACACAAAAGGAAGAAAAGAATGGAGAATGGCGCTCAAGAAGGAACAAATGATGTGTTATGTGTTTTGACTAATAAGTTATTGTTATTTTATACTGGGCCAACCCATTGTATTTTATTTAAAATCCATTATCACTTCTCTTACAATTATTTTGTTTTTGACAAAATATTTAATTTTAAAGAAGTGATATTCTTACTCCAAGAATAAATTATTAAAACTTACTCCACGTCTTGACTATTAATTTTCTTTAAATTTGTTGAGAATCTGTATATAATCAATTAGTATTGATTATTAATCAATTAGTTATAAGTGTAAATTATAACATTACCTATTGTGTATATCTCTTTTATCTATAAATATATATCAAGTGTGATCATATTCGACACACAGAAATACAATTACAATATGGTATTTAGAGCTGGTTGACCTACTGTCTTCTACAAAAAAAATTTCTCGGTGTTCCGCCGAATTTTTTTTTTCCGACCGTCTACAGCACTGTTCCGAGCGCCATCACTCCCGAAGACTTTCCAGCGACATAATCACACCACCGGACTCGTCTTCCTCCGATTGGCCGGGATCCGAAAATCCTGCCGTCTTCTGCCGCCCGACGCGATCTCACGCGCTTCCCTTCCAGCAGCGCGTCCCACCGCGTCCTCCGTCGTCGTTCACTCCGCCGACACCGCCTTCCCGAGCTATTCCTAGATCTGCTCTCGTTTTTTCCGTTCCAAGTCATCAAAAATCATGGGAGATACCGACTCCGGCACGTTCACTAAGGTTCCACTTATCTCGTATGAAAAATTAACCGGAACAGCTAACTACAAAATATGGGTTGGTGCTATCAAAATTTGGTTTCATGGTCAAGGCTATGAGGATCACTTGACTACAAAATCTGATAGTACCGCCAAACGTGATAAGTGGAAACAAACTGACGCTTCTTTATGCACTGTGTTATGGTTTTCCGTAACTACTAATCTCCAAGCACAGTACCAAGCCTTTACCACTTGCTATGAGGTTTGGGAAAAGGCTAAGAAAGTCTTCTCTAATGATGTCCATAATCTTTATAGTGTCATCACCAAGCTCAACTCTTTGAAATTTGAGAATATGGATATGCAAGCCTATTTGAGTAAGCTTGACGCATTAAAGGTAAACTTTACAACCCTAATGCCTTTTATAAAAGATGCTACAACATATGCTAAACAACAAAGTAAGTATTTTATGATCGTGGCACTTGCCGGACTACCATCTGAACTTGATTCCGTTTGGAACCAAATTTTATCAGGATCCAATGTTCCTAACTATGAAGCAGTTAGTGAACAACTGTTACGCTTGGCTACCCCTCATGCTTTTGGACCAGTTTCTACCCCATCTCCAACTAAATCAGCTGCTCTTGCTTCCCACTATCATGGTCGTGGTGGACGAACTGGAGGACGGGGTGGACATCGTCATGGTATTCGTTGTAACTATTACAATCATTACGGCCATATTGAAGCTGATTGTCGTACAAAGGTAAGAGACCAACAACGACAACCACGGGTCGCTGCTGTTGCTCAATCGGATATCTCTAAAGACGTCACTATTTCTGCTGTTGATTACAATGATTTCCTTCAATTCAAAGCAGCCCAACAACCATCATCATCTGCTGCTGTTGCTCAGTCGGGAAATCCTGTAGCTTTTGTCTCTACATCTTCTCTTGGCCCTTGGGTCCTTGACTCTGGTGCCTCTGATTATATGACTGGCAATAAATCTCTTTTATCTCACTTGTCTTATTCTGATTCTTTGCCTTCTGTCACTGTGGCGGATGGTTCTAAAATCAAAGTTCATGGTCTTGGTCAGGCACATCCACTTCCAAACTTGTCTCTAGAGTCTGTCCTTTACATTCCTGGTTGTCCTTTTAATCTAATATATGTTCACAAGCTGATTCGTACTCTTGATTGTTCTGTTATTTTTAATGATAAATCTGTTTATATTCAGGATCGACGTACAGGACGGACAATTGGAGCAAGGAGTGAATCTGGAGGATTATATCATCTATCTCAACCGATTGCATGTGCTTCTACTACTTCTCAAGACCTCACACATCAACGTTTGGGTCATCTTAGTCTTAATAAAATGCGTCTTTTAGTCCCCAGTTTTTCTAAGCTTTCATCTTTTGAGTGTCAGTCCTGTCAATTAGGCAAACATACTCGTAGTAATTACTCTCAACGAGTAAATAAAAGTGTTGCATCACCTTTTGCTTTAGTTCATTCTAATATTTGGGGTCCCAGTCGTGTGAAGTCTACCTTAGGATATTACTATTTTGTAACTTTCATCGATGATTTTTCACAATGTACTTGGTTATTTCTAATGAAAAATCGTTCAGATGTTTTCCTTATATTCCAAGAGTTTCATGCTGAAATTAAAAACCAGTTTAACACTTCCATTAAAATTTTATGCACTGATAATGCTCGTGAATATATGTCATCCCAGTTTCAATCTTTTTTAACATCACAGGGAAGTATTCACTAATCATCATGTGCTCATACACCACAACAGAACGGTGTTGCTGAACGGAAGAATCGTCATTTAGTTGAAACCGCGCGGACTCTTTTACTTCACCACAATGTACCTTCTCGTTTTTGGGGTGATGCTCTCCTCACAGCTTATCACCTTATCAACCGAATGCCTTCATCAGTCTTTCAAGATCAGATTCCATACTCTATCTTGAATCCACAACATGACCTCTACCCCATTCCACTTCGCGTCTTTGGTTGAACATGCTTTGTTCATGATCTTAGTCCAGGTAAAGACAAACTCTCTACCAAATCTCTAAAATGTATTTTTTTAGGCCACTCACGCATACAAAAAGGATATCGGTGTTTTTGTCCTTAACTTCAACGGTACATTGTTTCCTTTGATGTTACATTCTTTGAAGGTTCCCCATTTTTCTCTGCCTCTGTGTCACCCGATGAGACTTGTAACTTAGATGCTCAAGATGTCCCTTCTGTCATTCCCACACCCATTAAACCCCCATTGAAGGTTTACCAACGACGAACACCCCGTCTATCGGAAGTTAGAGATGATATTAATCCACCAGCACCACCTCCTGCTCCAAATGTTCCTCCAGCTACGTCACCTAAACTTGACCTCTCAATAGCATTACGAAAAGGTATTCGCTCTCATACTCCAAATCCTAAATATGCCTGTGTTTTAAATTATGACCGTCTTTCTACTTCCTATGTTTCTTTTGTGTCTGCTTTGGATTCTGTGTCTATTCCTAAGTCTACAGGTGAAGCTATGACTGATCCCAATTGGCGTCAGGCGATGGTGGAAGAAATGGTTGCATTGCATTCAAATAAAACTTGGGACATTGTTACTTTATCTTCAGACAAAACTACAGTGGGATGTCGATGGGTTTATACAGTGAAAGTTGGACCGGATGGTCAGATTGATCATTTCAAAGCTTGTTTGGTAGCCAAGGGATACACACAGATATTTGGTCTTGATTATGGCGACACTTTTTTTCCAGTGGCCAAGATTAGATCAGTTAGTCTCTTCCTTGCAATGGCTGCTATTAATCATTGGTCGCTTCATCAGTTGGACATTAAAAATGCCTTTTTACACGGAGAATTGGAGGAGGAAATGTATATGGATCAACCTCCAAGTTTTACAATTCCTGGCAACTCAAGACTTGTTTGTCAACTTCATCGTTCTCTTTATGGGCTGAAACAATCTCCACGTGCTTGGTTTGGCCGCTTCAGTTCTGCCTTGATACAGTTTGGTATGACTAGATGTGAAGCAGATCACTCTGTTTTCTTCCTTCATTCCTCCACCGGTCAGCGCATCTTTCTTGTGGTCTATGTTGATGACATTTTTATTACTGGAAACGACAAGGAAGGTATCCAACGACTCAAAATTCATCTTTTCAAAAACTTCCAAACAAAAGATTTGGGTCCACTCAGATACTTCTTAGGTATTAAAGTTGCTTAGTCCTCATCATAAATTGCAATTAATAAACGTAAATATGCATTAGAAATCCTAATTGAAACGGGTATGCTTGAACGTCGTCCAATTGATACCCCTATGGATCCCAACGTCAAACTTCTTCCGGGTCAGGGGGAGTTATTGAAATACCCAGCAAGATATCGACGTTTAGTGGGTAGACTCAATTATCTTACCATCACCAGACCGGATATTACTTTTGCAGTGAGCATTGTGAGTCAGTTCCTGAATGCTCCGTGTGATACTCATTGGAATGCAGTCACTCGGATTCTCAGATATATAAATAATACACCAGGAAGAGGTCTATTATATGAAGATAAGGGTGATGCTAAAATCAAGTGTTATTCAGATGCAGATTGGGCAGGATCACCGTCGGATAGGAGATCCACTTCTGGATATTGTGTTCTTATTGGAGGAAATGTGATCTCATGGAGGAGTAAGAAACAAAACACAGTTGCACTATCTAGTGCTGAAGCTGAATATCGTGTTATGGCAGCAGCATCGAAGGAACTTGCGTGGCTGAAGAATTTGCTCTCAGAACTTAGGTTGGGAGACCTTAAGGCCACAAAACTCATATGCGACAATTAAGCAACACTTCATATTGCATCCAATCCGGTTTTTCACGAACGGACCAAACACATAGAAATAGATTGTCACTATGTAAGAGACAAGGTACTGTGAGGAGAAATAACCACAGAATTTGTCAAATCTGAAGATCAATTGGCTAATATGTTTACCAAGTCTCTCAAGGGTTCTCGAGTGAATTATATTTGTAACAAGCTCGGATCACACAATATATACAATCCGGCTTGAGGGGGAGTGTTGAGAATCTTTATATAATCAATTAGTATTGATTATTAATCAATTAGTCATAAGTGTAAATTATAACATTACCTATTGTGTATATCTCTTTTTTCTATAAATATATATCAAGTGTGATCATATTCGACACACAGAAATACAATTACAATAAAATCTAATGTCTAAAAATAATAAATAATAATTTTCTCTCTCAAAATTTAATTACTTATTATTTTTAGCCATTAAATTAAAAAGAATTAATGGTCAATATGTGGATTAAGTTTTAATAACTTACTTTATGAGTAAGAATATCCCTTCTCTTAATTTTGTTTTATGCATTTCTTTTATTATTTAGGGTTAAATATGTTTGTGGTCCTCTCAAATATCTCATATTTCACTTTTAGTCCCTAAAAAAATTTCATTCAAAGAATGATCATCCAAAAAAATTTCATCCACAATTTTGGTCTCTTCTGCTAAATTCGTCGATAAAATCGTCGCTAAGTAGTAAATTGTTGCCAAAATCGTCGCTAATTATATCGCTAAATTGTAAAAATCCTCACTAAATTGCAAGAGGGATCAAAAGTGTGAATAAATATTTTTAGAACGACCATGCTTTAAACAAAATTATTTAGAAAATAAAAATAAAATATGAGATATTTAGGAGGACCACAAACATATTTAACCTATTATTTACTACTGATTTAAATATTTTAAATATATTTACTTTTATTAGATAAAGTATGAACTATTTCTTATAATATATATATATATATATATATTATGAATATAAAATAAATAGTACAGTGGTCATTGCAAAATAAATAAATAAATATTTCTTATTTAACACACGAAGAAATTAATTTAAAAAGAAAAATTGGTTTAAATATAATCAAGTCATTGTAATAATAAAAAAATCAATTTTCATTTTGTTTAATTGTTATATTTTAAAAAATGTGTTTTTTAAGGCAAAATTATATGCAAATTACATTTTAATTGATCTTTCATTTTGTAAGTTATGGTAATACATTACTAATTAAAACAAATTCAATTAAAGTAAATACTCCTCATGTAGTTTATTATCATCACACGAAGGCCAAAAGATCTCAGTTTTATGAATATTCGATTCAAGATCTAATCTTGGATTGATTCTCCTAAATGATGTTAAAGGATTTAGCCACCTCCTCTGATTACCCTATGATGGTCTCATCATCAGGGTACTAGGCATGAAGAAGAAGTTTACAATTGTCATTGATCTGATGAGTAAGTGGGTGTAACACAAGGGCAAATAGGAGCGACCCTAAATGTCTGACATAATATGTCCATCCCCAAGGTATAACCTTGTTGCCTGACCATAGAGAAACTCAACCCGCAAGAAAATAGATGGGCATCTCACTCTCACCTTTTAAGGAATAGTTTAACGATCTACCAGTTTAAAAGCATTCGTGAAACCTACCATGAGCATAGTCATTGAGCCATCTCTATGTCACTTGCTCAACACCATATTGGCACTGTGCAAAATCGCATCAGCACCACCCGATACTCCAACCCCAAAACTGGAAGTCATCGTGATATCGTGATACATCCTTACTGACCCCTTTCATTGTAACCTTGGATACCAACCGTCTCCAAATAGAACCCATGACAATTGGTCGTATCCCACCATCGGGCTTCAATAACAACGTCAAGTGTGCTGAAGCAACAAACTCTCTCAAATTCATCGGGCATCTCCCTCCCAACTGTAGGTTAATAACTAGAGTGATTGCAGATAAGAGATCTCTAGACACAACAGAACCTTCTCCACACATTACATTCAATAAATATTGAGCATGTAAGCTATCTCTACCACATGAAGTCCCTTTGAGAATGACTTAATGCACTTGAAGATAGTATCAACATAAACCACTAAAGGAGCTTCAGAGAACAAAGTGGTTGGCATAGAGGGGTGGTTTGTACGTGTGTTTAACCTTCAAAGCCTTCATAGTATGTGCATTATTGTGAGCTACACCGGACGGCTCTAACACTTTCACAACTGCTCTGAAGTGACCATCTACTACCTTACAAAGGCATTGCTTGACGTTAGAGCTCACATTTGCGTCTTTCTCCTCAATATGAACTTTCACGTGGTTTAACTTATCTTGCTCAGAGTTGTCCAACACACTATCAACTAACTTGGCAAGACCATTTGCATCCTTCCAAGTAGATAAGCACTCCAAAATGTGATGTTGTTGCAAGACTTTCTGATTCCCAGACCTGCGATCCCGCTTATTCTGAGGCTTGATCACCTGTAAAGTGCATCGAGGAAGAAGCAAAAACCGAACCCAAACACCTACAGATCCTGGCTCAGCAATCACCTTGAGGAGTGCACATTTCAATGCTTGAGAGAAAGCAAGACGACACTTAAGAGGGAAAGAGAAGAAATTGTGGTGAGTGAAGCAAACACTTGTGAAAATTTGACTGGTTCATACAATGGAGTATGCTTCGGTGGATGTCACCATCACTTTAAAACACAGAGCGCTATTAGCGGCAGATGCATGGAGTATTCTTTGATAAATGTGAAAATTGATTTTTTACTCCCACATGGATGGAAGGCCCAGGTACTTGCCTGTTCCCAAAGAAATACTAATTTCTAAGATGTCAACAACTTCAAATAACTAAACCTCCAATTTAACCAAAAATCTTAAATTTGAAATGTTATTTTTTGAAATAGAATTTTATCCTTTATTATAAATTTCTTCCACTCAAGAATTAGTATGCACACTTTATTTGAACTTCAATTGACTATTGAAATTCAAATTTTAATTAGCTATTATGAATGAGGTTATTTAAATAAGTTTTTTTTGTTTTTTTGCGATGGACAATGTCTCTGACACTTTGTCAGTCCCTATATTCAAACATCGACACTTCAAAAGCATATTCATACCACAAAACAGAACAGCCTCATGTAAATAATACTAATCAAACTGTGATTGAGAAAATGCCAGGAACCTTCACAAGATTACAATTTAGGTACTAACAACCAGTGAAGATTATAGTGGAAAATGGGCCCCACGTTAACATATTTTTGTGGACAATTTTCATACGCAAAACAAATGCAAATGTTAGTTTGTTTTGTCGCCTTTCTTTCTTAAAATATGTTTCTGATTATGTATCTATTCAGTCTTCTTCTAGCACACACACTTTTGTCATGATTTGGTACTTTACATACTTTCCACATGCTAGCTAATTTTATTGAGGGTGTGTTTGGATATATGTTTGAACACCAAATATATCATTCCAATGCAAGTTTAACAAGAAAATGCAGAAGCTCCAAAACTAAACTTTTGCCTAGATGTGCTAACGTGATTCTATCAAAGCTAGACCCGGACAAAACACGTTGGGTTGAGAAGCCTATAGTTGATTTAAGAGTTTGAAGTTCGTTTGAAATTTTTTTTCTTCTAAGTGTTGTTGAAAGTGTAATTGACAATGTCCTTTTGTGTTACTTAGGAAATAAGTAATAAGTTAGTTAGTTGTAAAAATTTGGCTATGCAACAAAATTTTGTTTTGGAAGTTAGTTAGGCAAAATGAGATTACTTGGTTTGTAAGTAATATCAATATAAGTGGCTCCTAACTTTGTAAGATAGTGATCAATAGAAAACTCTCTTCTTCTTTCATACTCTCTTTCTATTCAATCTTTATTTCTTCTTTTCAATTCCAAAAGTGTGAGGAACAAATTTGGAGATTGAAACTTTGTGTGTATGTGCATCACTCGATTGAAGAGTGTTGCATCAATCGAGTGAAGATTGATCTTGTTCAAGCAAGATTTGTTTCAACATCTAGTATTTAGAGTTCTGGATGCGATTCTTGGGAAATTTCGAGCAATGTCTTATCCAAATTGAAATTTTTCAGCAAATCTTCCCATTTTGAATGGCAAGAACTATGACAATTGGTGTAAGCAGATGAAGGTTGTTTTTTGTTATCAAGATGTGTGGGATCTTGTGAAGAATTGAGTGACACCAACCTGTGATAGTATCTGTCGTACCTCGAAAAATACGATCCTCGCGATGGACGCGGAAAAAAACTGTTCGAAAAAGAGTCGCCACCGAACTTTATTTATCCCAAAAGAGAGAAAGGAAAATATCGATAAAACCTTTAAAGGGATAAGAAAATGGTCATCGCAACCAAATTCGGGTTCGAGAATCGGTTACGCAAGAAGGAAGGTATTAGCACCCTCTACGTCCGTTGTACTCAACGGGAACCTCTTGATTCGATTCGTGAGAAATGCTAGCTATGGTTTGTTTGTTATCTTCTAAAGGATTTGCTTCTAAGGGGAAAATGGGTGGTTTATTATTAGGGTGCTCGCCAAGGATTGAGGCCCTTGTGCCTACGTATTCCCTCGTGCAATGGGAAAGTCAGAGCATTCGTAGTTCGTGGGACTACGGTTGTTTGTTGGTGTTTTTTAAGTGAACAAGTGTTTAGAGGGGGGCTAAACATTGTTCTTTTGGAAAAGAGTTGGATTAATGTGTTTGTATTTTGATTGGGTGACGATTACTCGAACTTAAGAAAGATTCCTCGGGCCCAAGTAATCGGGAAAGCGAGTCGAAGAACCGGCTCTCTATCTTTTTCACCCTTAATTATGAAAGAGTTTTAATATGGTTAGAGTATGTTAAATAGATGACAATTGCTTGAACTTAAGAAAGATTCCTCGGGCCCAAGCAATCGGGAAAGCTAGTCGAAGAACCGACTCTCTCTCTTTTTCATCCAAGTGTTTAGGAAAAGAAGATTTGATTTTGTTTATTGTAAAAAGGGTTTGATGTGTAATCGTGTTATGAGTCTTTTAAAGAAGACAATTGCTTGAACTTAAGAAAGATTCCTCGGGCCCAAACAATTGAAGAGAGGAATCGATTCCATTCCACTCCCTTTTCTTCTTTTATGAAATAGTATTTAAGTATATTTAGGTATTTTTTGTTTAACTTGAGAAACATGCTCGATATGAATAGAGGTTTGAATTTGTGTGCGAAGTGGTTGAGGACTAATGAAAAGGTGGTCCAAATGGTTCAAGGTAAGGTCGATGGCGAGACAAAAGCACTCGACTTACAAGTTGGGTAAAGGGACTTGATATGTGGATCAAGTGAATGCTTGAAGATGAATTGGTGATTAAATGGATTAGTTTTGAAAAATGCTTGGCGTTGGATCAAACTTGTTTATTCTTTTGAAAATGGTTGATTTTAATCTTATGGGAGAGGGATACACTTACTCAAAGGGAGAATAATCAAGCCACAATTAAAGTAGGACAATCAAATATGCATGCAAACAAGAGTGTAAAAATGTGCAACAATTATCGTTGTATGAAGCCCAAGAGGAGGCTAGGTGAGGTTGATGGCGATCGTGAAAACAATCGACTTACAAGTAGTTTGAAAAGGGCTTGACATTAAGTCAAGGTATTAATTTGAAAAGAGTTTGGTTTGGACAAGCATATTATGAATGACATACATAATCAAAGCATGATAACAATCCACAAGAGAAAAGTATAAATATCACACAAAGATCATAAACTAAACAAAATGGGGGAGAAATATAATCAAATATGTTAGTCAAATTAGTAACCTAAAGTCCTAAGGTTAGCCCAAAAGAGAAGAAACTCTAAACTAAATTAATTATGGCTAGATTTTTAGAGAAAAAGGAAGTTCTAACAATTAATTAAATTAAACTAAAATATTTAATAAAATTAACTATTAAAGTTAATTAGTATTAAACAAAAAATTTTAGATTTTTTAGAATTAAGTAAGCTAATTAACCAAATTAAAATCAATTATTTAATAAAATTAATCATTAAGTGGATTAATTATTATTAAATAAAAGGTTTTAATAAAGTTAATTAGATTTAATTAATTGATAATGTTTTGAGGATTTCCAAAAAAATAGAAATTAAGTAAAATGTTTTAGGTTTTTTTTTATTAAAGAAGTATTATAAAAAATAAATCTAATATTAAAACTAAAAAAACAAAATCAGAATGGGCCAGAATGGTAGAAACAGGGGTGTGCTTAGAAATCCCCAGGCCCATATCACTTAAGCCCACACGCAAGAAGGGGGTCCATGGTGCTCCCTCAGCCAAACCAAGTTGACCCCAGAACCAATCTAGGGCATTTATCTCATGGAGAGTCAATCTGACTCTAATCTGAAGGTTAAGATACGAGGGTGCATATGATGGTATATGGTCTCATGCGCATAGGACCAAGGAAGAAGAAACTCCGGGTGACACTTGTTAAAGGGAGGGACAAGTGTCACCTCCCTGTTCAGCCACCAGACGCATCATTGATGATGCAGATAAAGAAGGAAAAATGGAGAACGTTCACTCTCCCATTTCATTACCCACCCTCAATGTCTCTCTCTAATCCTTATCTCTCTCTCAAACGCCACTCACCGAAAACCTAAACACGGTCGGGGAAGCGGCGGCGCGCGGTGGCTGCCACCGTCTTCTCCGGCGACACCACCCCCAATCCTCAAAAGTCCAACACTAACCCTACGTTATTTCTCTCCCTCTATCCAAATCTAAACTCAGATTTTTCTAAAACCTCCCCAATAAACCAAATTGAAACCACCCCCAAAATAAACCCTAATTCTAAAACAAATTCAAAAGCAAACAAAATCAACAATATCAAGCAAGTAATCAAGTAGAGATCAACAGACGGTTATACAAACGCAAATAAAGGCAAAATCTAGAGAGGCAAGGATCTACCTCTTGAAGACCAACCTAATGCAATGTTTCAGGTACTTCCTCTTCCTTCTTCTTTACGCTTGTTCCCTCTTTTCCTTCTACCTCTTTGATCTCTCTGTATGCGTTACTGTAATAAGTGAGTGTGAGGTCTAGCTCAAATTAGCTCAGAGTTTCAATGTGAAACTCTGAGTAATTTTTTTGGATTTTTAGAGCTTTAGTGATTAGGGTTTGTGATTCTCTTGCGCAGCCGTGTAGGTTTTTTTTTTCATTGATCTGATATGTTCTCTTTTTATACTCAAGAATTAGGGTTCCAAATTGGTGATATGGTTGCTGAGATGTTATTCATGAAAAAGAAGTCGATGCACTTTTTAAGATGTCACCTTTGGTCTTGCCAAAATGGTGACATTTTCTCTGTTGTACTTGCTGCCCTTGCTGGACTTTGTCATCTTCCTCTTGTTTTCATTTGAATTTTTTATGAATTGGAAATAAGAATAAAAATTACTGCAGTAACTTCTTGCTGCATAATTTCTTATTACATTTCCATTCTTATTTCAGGTACATTTTGGAGCAATATGCTTGGCACAATGTATGAATTTAATGGAAGCTTGATAGTTACTTGGGTGGACCGTGGCATTGTAGCTTAGAGAAGACTTATCAAAGCACCATGGCCATGTGAGATTGGCACCCCATTGGAACTTGATGATGCCTTGATGCAAGGCTAGATGAAGACTTGGTAGAGATGGAGAATAAAAACTTGGCACGGGTGAAAATTGGCGAGAAGAGGTTTAGCACCTAGGATTATGAAGCTTGGAAATGCAGCCTTGAAACATAGCTCTTTAGGTACAGATTTGGTGAATTGTAAAATTAGAATGTATCATAAACAAGAACTTGTAATATTTGCAACTTTGTATCCCACAATGAAACGTCTTGTTGACCTTTCCATTTTGATTTCTTGTAGCATATATTCTAGTCTTGGTCCCTTTTACGAAGTACTTCAAACTGGCTCTGTAACTTTGATTTGTACACTTTGAACTTAGATTGATCAAGCTTCTTAATTTCAATTCATGTACTTAATCCTTGGAAAAAATCTTGAATTGTTTGTTTTGTAATTGAATTGGACATTTCAACTTGAAACTCCCTTGTTGCCTTTAAAACATGAATTAAGCATGTGAAAATGATCACCTCTTAAGCTTACGGTTGGAAAAAGAAAAAGTTAACCACCCGACTTAGAAACTAATGAACCATGGCTTAAAAGTTTGAAACAAACTAGATCAAAACTTGAGGACAAGTTCCACTCATGGCCTAGGACTTGACACGAATTGACCCTAATTTGGAATTTTGAGACAAATTAAACTATGGCTCAATAAAACAATTTGCTCATGTTGCCCAGAGTTGAAAAAACTTTGACATCCTTTGCACTTGCTTGAGCTCCATCAATTGAAATTCCAATCATGTACCACATTTTACTCATTTCTTCCATTTAGAAGAAAAACAAAGAATACCATCCTCCCTTGAATAAAAAACCTTGACATTCTTAGCCTTAAACCAAGTGACTAGTGTGAAATCAAATGGAACCTTGGAAATGTACTCTTGGAATTCAACTATTTTTGCATTACTTGATTTCAATCCTTTATGATTCAACTTGAATTTAGAATTTTTGCACCTTTGTCATCTTGAACTCCAATAATAAAAATGGTTCTTTCATGTACAAATTCCATGCCCTTAAACACCTTTCTTTAATACTGCATCAACCATGGATGAGGTCAACATCTTTCTTTATTTCCACTTGACATCAAACACAATTGCAAAAAACCTGTAATCACAAAGAGCGCAAACCATACCTCCATATCCTAAATTTTAGAGGACCATGGCCAAAGCTATATGATGATCTTGAGAAGAGTCCATGAAGCCACAACATGCTTAGCATAAGAAACACGAGAGGGTAGGACAAATTTGGGGTATGACAGATGATATCACGAAAATGTATCATATATTTACCTTGATTTACGACTAATAATTATGTTATTTCAGTCCAAGTGCCGATTATTCCGCAAGTATTCTAGTGTTTTCACATGTATTTCATTGTCCAAGCCAAAAAGGATCAAAGTAGAGAAAACATGAAGAAATGAGAAGAAAACAGAAAGAATCAATGAGAAAAAGAGCAAAAAAGAAAAAGGTGTGTGTGACGACCGTCACGTTCCCATTGCTTATCACGACCATCATGACCTCACCACGATCGTCACGCACTCAATTATGGATATTATGTTCAGAACGCAGACGTGGAAAAAAAGAAGCCCAATGCAGTCATGCACGTTAAGCAGTTTCTCCTACATTCTCTCAACCTCAACTTCAACGGTACATGAGCCAGTCTCCCTAAAACTTCTCAACCACCAAAGGATGTGCTCCTATATTTTCTCCAACGTTAAGGCAATGTTTTGGCTATAAATACAGAAGATATTGAAGAACAAAACGACACAACACCATATAGAGAATTTACCCGAATTGCTGCAGAATTATTTTTCCGAATTTTTACTTTCTTTGCATTCCTTGTTTCGTTTCCCATTCCTTGTTTACCATCACTTGAATTAGTGATAGTTTCTCACATTGAGGAGCTATTGCACCATAGTTAGAATTTTGTTTTCAATTTTGCCTTCATCATTCGTTATTCCAATACATCGAGCAAAAGCCTACCGACTTGTGGAGGAATTGCGAGAATCAACTTATTGCAAATTTATCAGGTTTTTATTCATTATCGTAATAATAGCATTATCGTTTCCCATTGCAATGTTTAATTTACTGTTTCGCAATTTATTTTTATGCATGTTTGCTTTAATTAATATGTCTAGCTAAATCCGATTTATCGGTAAGTAATTAAGTTAGCCGGAATGGATTCGATAGTTCTAAGCTAAAACCATAAACAACTTATTTTCTGGCCGCGATTTCTTAATTAAAATTGGACTTTTGTTACGATAGTAAAAAGGTAGTAAAGGTTAGGATCAAGATCCACGAGAGTGTGAGATTTTAACCGGATAGCTGAAATCGGGCATTGGTTTTAAAAACAGCAAGAGCGCTTTAAAGTTAATTAGACTGTATTAGTTTTCAAAAAGTATTTGTAAACTCAAATGGGCTAGCGAGAGCAGACATTATGATTTAGGAATATAGTCCGAAGCAAGATCCACGAGAGTGTGAGGTGAGGGCTTTTAAACTGATATTTTCTACAGAAATATAATGTGACTTATTTTTATACGCTTAAGTCTTATTGGATCCACGATGGTATGCTAAGTTACGTACCGATATTCTAATATTAACTAGTTTATTCCAAAAATTTAGATTCCCTTTAGTTTCCCTTTTTGAACTTAAAACCAAAACATCTTCGCCTTAGCTAAACACAATAACAAACCGTAGCACTAGGTTGATTATCAGGTCTCTGTGGGATCGATATCTTTATTACTACGCGATAGGCTGTGCACTTGCAGTTAGTAACCGTTAGACTCAGAAAGTCGCCATCAAGTTTTTGGCGCCGTTGCTGGGGACTTTGATTTAGTCAATAGTGCGATTCTTTGTTGCGCAGTATAGACTAAGGCAACAAATTTTATTTCCCTTTTTCTCGATTGTATGCCAAGTACTCGCTCACAAAGCGAAGACTTGCAACCACCAATCGTCGAATTAGAGAGTTTCTTACATTTAAGATGCAGAATACTTGAGTATTAACGCAAGTATAATATTCCCGATCTTCTCGCTCATACTCCTTAACCAGTCAAAGAATGAAACATGGCTGATGGACCATAGAACTGTCCTCTTAAGTATTATGCTACCCCATCTGACAAAGAACCACACAACAACATTGTTGCCCCCGCTATCAACCGGAATAATTTCGAGTTAAAACCCTCATTGCTGTCAGCCGTACAACGACATCAATTTTCTGGAAATCCTACGGACGATCCTAATGAACATTTGACCAAATTTGTGCAGTACGCAGACACAGTAAAGGCAAATGGTGTGACTGCAGACGCGATAAGACTACGTCTTTTTCCTTTCTCATTAAGAGACAGAGCTTGGGCTTGGTTGCAATCCTTGCCATCAAACTCCGTCACTACGTGGGATGAGTTGAAAAAGGTATTCTTAGCCCGATATTTCCCACCAAGCAAAACAGCTATGCTGAGAGCCCAAATTAATGGATTTTGACAAAAAGATACAGAGTCTCTTTACGATGCATGGGAGAGATACAAGGATATGATGAGGATGTGTCCGCATCACGGTCTTGAAGATTGGTTAGTCATCCATACATTTTACAATGGTCTCTTGTACAATACAAGAATGACAATAGACGCCGCCGCTGGTGGTACACTTATGGACAAACCTTATAACGAAGCCTATCAACTCATCGAAAGCATGGCTCAAAACCATTACCAATGGGGAGGTGAAAGAACGCCAGTGGAGAAAGCTCAAACGAAAGGTGGAATGTACGAAGTTAGTAGTCTCGATCATGTTCACGCTAAGGTAGATGCCCTTGCTCAAAAGATAGACAACTTGACCATAACACCCGCAGCCATCGTGGCTGCTGTAGCTCCAAACTGCAAATTATACGGAGTACCTGGACATGCTGCCCTCGAATTCCAAATTTTAGCAGGAGTCTCCGTAGATCAAGTGAATTATGTTCAAGGAAACCCATATGCAAATACCTACAATTAGGGGTGGCAAACGGGCATGCCCGCCCCGTTTAGGCCCGCCCCGCAAATGCCCGCAAAAAAAGGGGCGGGGCAGGGCAGTCATAGTTGAGGATGTGGGCCTAAAACCTAGGCCCACCCCGCAAAAAAGTGAAGGCGGGGCGGGAAAGCCCGCGGGCACTATAACTTCTTAGCCTAAAAATGCAAAATTTTATGTAAATGTTTGTGCCCGCAAAAGCCCGCGAAGAAAATGGGGCGGGGCGGGGCGGAAAAATTAGAGGGTAAGGGCCTAAACCCTTGACCCACCCCGCACTAAAGTGCGGGTAAAACGGGCATGCCCAACGGCCCGGGCCCGTTTTGCCACCCCTACCTACAATCCTGGCTGGAAGAACCATCCAAACTTTTCGTACAAGAACAATAACGCTTTGTATGCACCTGACTAAGTGCCTGCTGTGCCACCAGGATATCAAAAACCTGCTGCTAACGTTCCCAACGTTCCTAGGAAGTCAAACCTTGAAATTATGTT
Source organism: Lathyrus tuberosus (assembly GCA_022829125.1). Classification (NCBI taxonomy): domain Eukaryota; kingdom Viridiplantae; phylum Streptophyta; class Magnoliopsida; order Fabales; family Fabaceae; genus Lathyrus; species Lathyrus tuberosus. The sequence continues at coordinate 2,098,859 of JALAZF010000280.1, forward strand.
GGAGAACTTCATTGCTGCACAAGCTCAACATAACAAGGAGTTCCTTAACCAGAATGTTCACACCGGTGAGCAAATCAAACAATTAGCCAACAAGGTTGACGCTCTAGCCACTCACAACAAAATGTTAGAAACCCAAATCTCACAAGTGGCTCAATAACAAGCAGTTACCGCTACCCCAGCTGGGAACCTTCCAGGTCAAACTCAAGTTAATCCGAAGGGACATGCAAATGCTATAACACTTCGGAGTGGAACAGAACTTAAAGAACCCACTGACCCAAGAATCGAAAATCCAGCCATGTACCAAAAGCCTAGTAAGGGGTCTGAAAAGGAAGGCGAACCAAAGGAAAACGAGAAGGAAGATAATGGAAAAGAGGTCGAAGAGAAAGAAGAACCATATGTGCCTCCGCCGCATTATAAACCACCCATCTCGTATCCCCAAAGATTCGCTAAATCTAAAAACATAGGCCAATTTAAGAAATTTGTTGAACTTCTGAAACAATTAAATGTCACAATACCTTTTATAGAAGCGATCACACAAATGCCCTCATACGCTAAGTTCCTAAAATAAATATTAACTAATAAGAAAAAGCTAGAGGATATTGAAACCGTTATGCTTACCACAGAGTGTAGCGCAATAATCCAAAACAACATGCCTCCTAAGCTAAAAGATCCTGGTAGTTTCTCTATACCATGTATGATTGGAAAGTCTGTCATAGACAAAGCCCTGTGCGATCTAGGAGCCAGCATCAGCTTAATGCCCCTATCTATTTGTAAAAGGCTCAACATGGGAGAACTGAGACCAACAAGAATGTCTGTACAACTAGCTGATAGATCAGTGAAATTTCCTCTAGGAATGCTAGAAAACGTTCCAGTACGTATAGGACAATTCTATATTCCTACAAATTTCATAATCATGGACATCCAGGAAGACTCAAACATCCCTATCATTTTAGGAAGACCTTTCCTAGCTACAGCTGGAGCAATCATAGATGTGAAAAAAGGAAAACTTACTTTCGAGGTCGGTGAAGAAAAAGTTGAATTCATTCTCTCACAATTTTTTTAAGCACCTGCTATAGAAGATTCGTGTTGTTTCCTAGATATAATTGATGAATGTGTTAAAGAAATGGAAAAACACCAAAACACGTGTTCTGAAGTGCTGAGAATTCTGATGCCACCAATTTTGGAAGATGATAATTGGCGTGGTGAATACCAAGATAACAATCTAAGTGAATGTCTTGCACTCACTCCTGGCCCTATGCCTTGCCCAAAGAAACCAGCCGTAGAACTGAAAACATTACCCAAAGATCTAAGGTATGAATTCCTAGATACAAAACTCGAATGACCAGTTATAGTCAACGCAGACTTAGGACAAATAGAAACCGAGAAATTATTGCATGTCCTAAGAAAGTACCCGACTGCCTTAGGCTATAACATCTCAGACTTTAAAGGAATAAGTCCCTCTATCTGTATGCATCGCATTATGCTTGAGGAGGACTGTAAAACCTCTAGAGAACATCAAAGGAGAATCAATCCCATTCTGAGTGATGTCGTTAAGAGAGAAGTACAAAAGCTATTAGAAGCAGGAATCATATACCCAATATCAGATATTGAACGGGTTAGCCCAGTTCACGTGGTACCCAAGAAAGGAGGTGTTACAGTCATCAATAATGAAAAAGTAGAATCTGTAGCACAACGTACTCAAACCGGATGGAGAATGTGTATCGATTATAGAAAACTAAACAAAGCCACTCGTAAAGATCATTTCCCTTTACCATTCATAGATCAAATGCTTGAACGTCTGGCTAAACACTCCCATTTTTGCTATTTAGACGGATCAAATTCCTATCCATCCTGACGACCAAGAAAAGACTACTTTCACATGTCCCTATGGAACTTTTGCCTATCGGAGAATGCCTTTCGGATTATGTAACGCACCTGCAACATTTCAGAGATGCATGATGTCCATCTTCTCTGACTTCTTAGATGGTATAATGGAAGTCTTTATGGACGGTTTTTCTGTCTGTGGGGAAAGTTTTGAAGGATGTCTATCAAACCTCAAAATGGTGCTCGAACGATGTGTAAAAGTCAACTTAGTACTCAATTGGGAAAAATGTCATTTCATGGTCCGACAAGGAATCGTGCTAGGACACATAGTATCCGACAGAGGAATCGAAGTCAACAAAGCAAAAATAGAAGTTATGGATAATCTCCAGCCACCAAAAACCATTAGAGAAATAAGAAGTTTCTTAGGACACGCCGGTTTTTACCGACGTTTCATTAAAGATTTCTCTAAGATAACCAAACCCCTAACTGAGCTGCTAATGAAAGATGTTGAATTCGTCTTTGATGACAAATGCTTGGACGCATTTCAAACACTCAAGAAAGCTTTAATATCAGCACCCATTATGCAACCCCCAGATTGGAATAAACCATTCAAAATCATGTGCGACGCTAGTGACTATGTCGTAGGTGCAGTCCTAGGACAAAGGAAGGACAAAAAGCTTCACGCAATCTATTATGCCAGTAGAACCTTGGATCATGCACAAATGAACTACGCTACCACAGAAAAGGAACGCTTAGATGTTGTGTTCGCATTAGATAAATTTCGTTCCTACCTAGTAGGAGCAAAAATAATCATCTACACCGATCACGCCGCAATCAGGTACCTATTAAGCAAGAAGGACGCCAAACCGAGGCTCCTGAGGTGGATTCTACTTCTACAAGAATTCGACTTGGAAATCAAGGACAAGAAAGGCACCGAAAATGTAGTAGCTGACCACTTGTCAAGAATGGAAAACATCCAACCAGACCAAGTACCTATTAATGACGATTTCCCTTATGAAAGACTCTTAGCCTAGTTAGAAAGCAATACAATAGAACAATCCCTGACTTATACTGATACAGAAACTAACGAAGTGGTAGAATCTGTTTACACTAAAACCACGCTGCCATGGTATGCTGACTTTGTCAACTATCTAGCAGCTGGAGTACTACCACCTGATCTAACCTATCAACAAAAGAAGAAATTCTTCCACGACCTTAAACATTATTATTGGGACGAACCACTTCTCTTCAAGAGGGGCGCCGATGGTATTTTCCGTCGTTGTGTACCCGAAGATGAGGTGGAAGACATAATTTCTCATTGTCATTCCGCGCCCTATGGTGGGCACGCAAGCACTTCAAAGACTTGTGCTAATATTTTGCAAGCTGGCCTCTTTTGGCCTACTCTATGGAAAGATGTCCATGTCGTGGTTATAAATTGCGACCGGTGTCAACGCACTGGTAACGTCTCCAGACACGATGAAATGCCTCAAAAGGAAATTCTAGAAGTAGAAGTCTTTGACGTGTGGGGGATAGATTTCATGGGACCATTTCCGTCTTCTTTTGGTAACCAGTACATACTCGTCGCTGTCGATTACGTTTCCAAATTGATCGAAGCTGTAGCTTCTCCTACAAATGATGCATGAGTAGTGATAAAGCTCTTTAAGAACATAATCTTTCCTAGATTTGGTGTGCCAAGACTCGTCATTAGTGACGGTGGCTCCCATTTCATATCTAAAATATTCGATAAACTGCTATCAAAATACGGAGTCAAACATCGTGTGGCAACACCATATCATCCACAAACCAGTGGGCAAGTCGAGGTTTCGAATAGAGAAATAAAACAAATTTTAGAAAAGACTGTCGCTACCTCTAGGAAGGATTGGTCAACTAAACTTAATGAGGCTTTATGGGCTTACATAACCGCTTACAAAACCCCCATAGGAACCACTCCATTTAAGTTAGTCTATGGAAAATATTGTCATCTGCCGGTAGAAATAGAGCACAAAGCCTATTGGGCTATTAAAACCCTCAATTTAAATTACGCTGCCGCAGGAGAAAAATGAATCTTAGATTTGCACGAATTAGAAGAACTAAGACTAGATGCTTATGAGAACTCCCGCATATATAAAGAAAGAACTAAGAGATGGCACGATAGGTGCTTATCTAGAAAAGAATTTAGTGTGGGAGACATTGTGCTCCTATTTAATTCGAGACTTAAGCTTTTTCCAGGAAAACTTAGATCTAGGTGGTCCGGACCCTTTGAAATTTCTAAAGTTTTTCAAAGTGGAGCGATAGAAATAAAAGGAAGAAATAGTGAACCATTCATAGTAAACGGGCAACGCTTAAAACACTATCATAATATTGCAAACAGAGACTATTTGAATAGTATAAGACTTTTAGAGCTGCCTGCTCATCCCTATAACTAAACTATCACTAAGCTTTCGTCAGGCTTATGACGTTAAAAACAGCGCTTAGTGGGAGGCAACCCATGAGATCGTTTTCTTTCCTTTTAACTTTCTTTTATTTTTATTCCTTTTTAAATTTCTTTACATTTTTCTTAAGTCTATTTTTATTTCTTTTTGTTTCCCTTTACTTTCTTAATCTTATTTTCATTACTTTTTCATTTTTATTTATTTTCATTTCTAAAAAATTTAAATTTTTTTTATGGAAACTGCTTTGCTGATCTTATAATTACATGCTACAGGATTTTTAAAGTCTTTCTACCTTCTCATTTTCCCTCCGATCTGATTTTCTACACTAATATTCATTATGCAACAAGTAGATTTTATAGAAACTATGTTCAGAGGTAGAGCTCAGAGAGAGAGATTTGAAGTTTTGTCTAAGAAAAGCATGGCAATGACTTTGTATTATGATGGACCTTCCATGGACAGCCTAGGTATCCAAGATAGTGTTTTGTTTTTATTCAGCCAATTGGGTTGGGAGAATGCGGCTACTAGAAAGAGATTTGTTACCTATCGTGAGCTTACACTTGAGTTTCTTAGCTCCTTAGTTTACCTACCTGGTCATGGTTTCGGGTCTAATAAGGGGCTGATTAGTTTTAGGTTGTTTGGTATTGATTACACTTATAACCGTAGAGACTTAGCTGGCCTTTTACGATTTCCTAGTGGCCCATTTGTCTTTACAACCACCCAAGAAGAACTCATGGATGTTGAACTGAATTACTTTTGGGGCAGTCTAACTGGAAATAACCACCCCGAGCCGAATGACATGCATTCTGATGAAATACACAACCCTGCCATTCGCTATTTTCACAACATTCTAGCCCACACCTTATTTGGAAAAGAAGAGAACAATACTTTAGTGTCAAAGGATGAACTATTTATCTTATACTGTGCTTCCCAAGGCCGCCATGTTAATGCAGTCACCTTCATGATGGAAACCTTTATTTACATTGCACAAGAACCTAATACCCCAATCATAATAGGAGGCTTAGTTACTATGATTGCGGACGCCATTGGACTTAGGTACCCTCTAAACAGACTTACACCCTTAGGCACCATTCGTCCTATGAACTTGGAATTCTGTTTTAACCAACGCATCATTGGAAACTTAGGACCTACTCCCTTTGACTACTTAATTGCTAATAAGGTTGTCCACCTATTCACTTTACCGAACCATGAGCGAACAAGTGTCCATAACCGTAATAATTGGCTCTATGAGTTGAGTGAACTTAAGAACACTCCATTATCACCTCCTGAGACACCACAAGATTATGAGTATTATGATGATATTATCTCTGAAGCTGAAACCGACCCTGAAACCCCTTCGAACTACCATAATTTTACTGAGCCTGACACTAGTGCATATGCTGGAATTTTGACAACCATCCTTGGCACTATGGATGAGTTCAAAACTGAGATTGCTGCGGTAAAAGATGAACTCAAGACTATGCGCCTCGATGTCATTAACTTAATGGACATCACAGTGGAGCAGTTTGATCATCTGAACCAAGCTGTGGAATCTTTGAAGAAGCAACGTGGCTAATTCTGTCACAATGCATTTTTCCATTTAATTGCTTTTCTTTTAATGTTTTAGAGCCATTTACTTTACAGTCTATTTCTTTTTAATGTCAAGGAACGAGTTTATTTCAGTTCAATTTCAACTTTATTACTCTAATGCAATTTTATTTTGAGTACACTGTTATGAATTTCCAATTTTAAATGAAGTATTCAATTCTTGTTTATTGCTTGTGGTTGAGTTATTGCTTGTGGTTGAGTTGATGATATAATGTTCCTACTTATTTTAATTTGTTTCAGTCATTTTATATGCATTCTGATGTTTATCTCGTATCTTATTGCTAATTATAATTGCCATATCCAATATATATAATATGCCATATTTCATCTAGTTTCTATGAGAATAGCAGATTTTGGGAGCATGACGGGCGTAACGCCCATGTCATGACCGTAACACGGCTTACGACCGTGACGGGTTCGTGACGAGCGTCACACTTGTTTTAACGCGCTCTCTGTTAATAACAGAGACCCTTTTCTCTTCATCTTCTCTTCTCTTCAAATTCCCTTCAAACGACCCATTATCTTTTCACTCTCCTTAACCGTCCCACTCACATTACTCTCCATAAACCCTTCACATTGAATCCTAATTTCTCTCCAACACTTCATATTTCCAAACCCTCTTATTTAAACCTCACGAAACACTCTCATTCTCACAGAACAACTCTTACCCATACCCACTTCCTCCATTAAACCTTTTTCACTTTGCATGCGCCATGGCCAGACGCACAAGACAAGCTCCTGACCTTTCCACTGTTACATTCAGAGAGGGAGAAGCCGGAGACCGCCAAAGAGCGAATTACGTCAGCTTCTACCAACGCTCTTTTCAACCGACACGGTACGTCCACATTGCCAGCCTTGAAGAGTTGGGCATGCTAGAAGGTGTAAGTTGGATGCTCCAAAATGCCGGTCTATGGCAGCTCTGCACACAAGGGCAGCCTACCACGAAGCTCTGACTCTGGAATTTCTGAGCTCATTTACTTATGTTACACCTCCGGGTGAAACAAACCAACTTTCTGGTGTAGCTAAATTCCGCATGTTTGGCTCTGAGTATTCGGTAGCCAAACCCGACTTGCCCAAATGCTTGGATTCCATTATGGCGAGAATGTACATTGCCGTGTGCCTAACGAGGCATGGTTCTAGGAAGCCTTCGACCTATGGAATCGACTTACAGGTGTAGTTGCTTCAAGCTGGGACAGCCTCAACGCTACCTATATTCATAACCCAGCAATACGGTATTTCCACAGAGTTCTAGGACACACAATTTTAGCAAGGGACAACAACCACATGGTAAACTCCAAGGAGCTCTTTTTCCTTCATTGTGTGCTCCATCCTGAACCAATTAATGCAGCTCCATTTCTTCTGTCGCACATCCACGCCAACTGTGCTAGAGGTTCTAAACCTTTCTACTTCGGAGGTATAGTAACTTCTATCGCACTCGGCCTTGGTCTGGGAGACGATCTTGCTAATTTACCTTCCATACCACCTGAGTCCTTGGATATAGAGTATTGTCGCTCCTCCCACCTTATCAAAGCAAGGACGGATGGATGATACCATCCAGTGGTCCATACCGGAATAATCAGGAGCATCATCAGGCCATGCAGAGACCGCATCGACCCTCAAAGACAAGACAATTAGATTTTTGATCTCCGTGCTCCCGAGCCTAATGTGGCTGCTCAAGAAAACCAAGATAATGAAGCAGTCGATGAAATGGAGCAAGAGATGGATCAACCACCGCATGAAAACCCACCACCTCCTACCCAAGATGCCTCAACATCCACCGGACGTCATCGCCGCGCCACTACAGAACAAGACCCCGTCACTAATGAAGAAATATTAAGGGGCATATGGCTACAAAACCAATTGGCTGCCCAAAGAGAGGAACAACAACATAGGCAGCACAATGAGTTTATGAGCCTAATGCGACAAATCCAACAAGGGCAAGTCCACCAAGGACAACAGATCGACGGTATGATAGATGAGATAGGTACCCTGACGCTACGCGTGCAAGACCTGCATGATTATATCCATCACGTAGGCATTCCAGATCATGTAGCCCAGAATGGACGCGCTCGCACTCGAGGGAGAGGACGTGTACCTCGTTAGATTTAGATTTTATTTTTGTTTTAGTTTTTTCTCTTTTTGTAGTTTCTTTCCGCGTTTATATCGAAACATTGAGGACAATGTCCGATATAGTGTGGGAGAGGTACCTTTTATTTTCCCTTATGTATTTCCTTTCCGCATTTCCTTTCGAATAAAGAAGCATTTATATGAAATTTTCGCACATTTCAAAATTTCCCCACTTTATTCAGCTATAACAAAAAATTTTATGATCATTGCACAACTTAACATACCAAAACATAGGCTATCGAGAAAATTTTAACAAGATTGATACCGTCTTGACACCTTAGACCTCTTGCATATGCGAGATCAGTTTCAATACCCATTATACCGATACCCTCAGTTCTAGTTCTAAAGTAACCCCAAGTAGTTTATATTAGCAGTCAGCACCGTCTTAAACACAAAACACGTGGAGAGCCGATGAAGATAAGTGTTTGATTCCGAATTATTAAATATCTTTCGTATGCTTCACTGTTGTGGAAAATTGAAAAAAAATGCACCAAACCCACGGTTGCAAAAGTATTACGAAGAGAAAGAAAGAATCCATTGTTGGTTGGTTCAGAGGAACCTGGTTCTGAACTCGGTAGGGCAAACTACGATTCGATCCCCCACAACCTACGATTAGGATATATATATATATAGGGTTACCACACTTGTGTACCAGACCCCGTGCTAAAAAGGATCAAAGTCACTAACCGGCTACTCCACTACATACGTGTAAAGGCAAAGGGCTTAATGTGATTGCGCTAGAATGAAACCGGGTGAAATAGATACGAGAAACTTTAGGTTGAGCTATAATAGAATGATTAGAACTGACTTGTGTAGAGGGGAGGTCTATGATTATGCTTGTTGCTTGTGTCACTAATGTATCTTTATTGTTTTACTTGAGTATTCGTCATCTTAACAAAATGCCTTATAAAACATTTTCAAAGCAAAAGGTATGTCATGTGTGTGCGGTTGATAGGACTTGTCCAACATTCTTACTGACTAATTGCTTGAGGACAAGCAAAGATTCAAGTGTAGGGGAGTTTGATAACACGAAAATGTATCATATATTTGCCTTGATTTACGACTAATAATTATGTTATTTCAGTCCAAGTGCCGATTATTCCGCAAGTATTCTAGTGTTTTCACAGGTATTTCATTGTCCAAACCAAAAAGGATAAAAGTAGAGAAAACATGAAGGAATGAGAAGAAAACAGGAAGAATCAATGAGAAAAAAAGCAGAAATGGAAAGTGGTGTGTGTGACGACCGTCACACGCCTACCACGACCGTCACGTTCCCATTGCTCATCACGACCGTCATGACCTCACCACGATCGTCACACGCTCAATTATGGATATTATGTTCAGAACGCTGACGTGGAAAAAAAGAAGCCCAATGCAGTCACGCACGTTGAGCAGTTTCTCCTACATTCTCTCAACCTCAACTTCAATGGTACATAAGCCAATCTCCCTAAAACTTCTCAACCACCAAAGGATGTGCTCCTATATTTTCTCCAACGTTAAGGCAATGCTTTGGCTATAAATACAGAAGACATTGAAGAACAAAATGACACAACACCATATAGAGAATTTATCCGAATTGCTGCAGAATTATTTTTCCGAATTTTTACTTTCTTTGCATTCCTTGTTTCGTTTCCCATTCCTTGTTTACCATCACTTGAATTAGTGATAGTTTCTCACATTGAGGAGCTATTGCACCATAGTTAGAATTTTGTTTTCAATTTTACCTTCATCATTCGTTATTCCAATACATCGAGCAAAAGCCTACCGACTTGTGGAGGAATTGCGCGAATCAACTTATTCCAAATTATCAGGTTTTTATTCATTATCGTAATAATAGCATTATCGTTTCCCATTGCAATGTTTAATTTACTGTTTCGTAATTTATTTTTATGCATGTTTGTTTTAATTAATATGTCTAGCTAAATCCGATTTATCGGTAAGTAATTAAGTTAGCCGGAATGGATTCGATAATTCTAAGCTAAAATCATAAACAACTTATTTTCTGGCCGCGATTTCTTAATTAAAATTGGACTTTTGTTACGAGAGTAAAAAGGTAGTAAAGGTTAGGATCAAGATCCACGAGGGTGTGAGATTTTAACCGGATAGCTGAAATCGGGCATTGGTTTTAAAAACAGCGAGAGCGCTTTAAAGTTAATTAGACTGTATTAGTTTTCAAAAAGTATTTGTAAACTCAAATGGGCTAGCGAGAGCAGACATTATGATTTAGGAATATAGTTCGAAGCAAGATCCACGAGAGTGTGAGGTGAGGGCTTTTAAACTGATATTTTCTACAGAAATATAATGTGACTTATTTTTATACGCTTAAGTCTTATTGGATCCACGATGGTATGCTAAGTTACGTACCGATATTCTAATATTAACTAGTTTATTCCAAAAATTTAGATTCCCTTTAGTTTCCCTTTTTGAACTTAAAACCAAAACATCTTCGCCTTAGCTAAACACAGTAACAAACCGTAGCACTAGGTTGATTATCAGGTCTCTGTGGGATCGATATCTTTATTACTACGCGATAGGCTGTGCACTTGTAGTTAGTAACCGTTAGACTCGGAAAGTCGCGATCAACAGATGCCCCTATCTAATTGCCTTGAACCCGAGAGAATGAACTGATGTATAGCGTTTATTTTAAGGGTGGAAGTCAATTAGATATAAGAAGACCCCAAAATTTGTTACCAAATGGTAAAGTGTTATGGAGTAAGAGCTGACAAAATGAGGTGGCGGGGTTCAAACTGAACAAAATAACTTGTGGTCCTTTGGGTTGTCGAAGCAGACCCTTATACATTAAGGTTCCTCGATGATACCAAAGTAGTATCTCTGAAGGCAGACGATTCTCTAGGTCGTCGAAGCAGTCCCTTATCCATTAAGGTTCCTCGATGATACCAAAGCAGTATCTCGAAGGCAAAAGATTCTCTGGGTCGTCGAAGCACTCCCTTATCCATTAAGGTTCTTCGATGATACTAAAGCAGTGTCTCTGAAGGAAAAAGATTCTTTGGTTCTTCAAAGCAGTCCCTCATCCATTAAGGTTACTTGATGATACCAAAGCAGTATCTCTGAAGGCAGACGATTCTCTGGGTCGTCGAAGCAGTCCTTTATCCATTAAGGTTCCTCGACGATACCAAAGCAGTATCTCTGAAGGCAGATGATTCTCTGGGTCTTCGAAGCAGTCCTTTATCCATTAAGGTTCCTCGACGATACCAAAGCAGTATCTCTGAAGGCAGACGATTCTCTGGGTCGTCGAAGCAGTCCCTTATCCATTAAGGTTCCTCCACGATACCAAAGCAGTATCTCTGAAGGCAGACAATTCTCTGGGTCGTCGAAGCAGTCCCTTATCCATTAAGGTTCCTCGACGATACCAAAGCAGTAGCTCTGAAGGCAGACAATTCTCTGGGTCGTCGAAGCAGTCCCTTATCCATTAAGGTTCCTCAACGATACCAAAGCAGTATCTCTGAAGGTAGACGATTCTTTGGGTCGTCGAAGCAGTCCCTTATCCATTAAGGTTCCTCGACAATACCAAAGCAGTATCTCGAAGGCAAAAGATTCTCTGGGTCGTCGAAGCAGTCCCTTATCCATTAAGGTTCCTCGATGATACCAAAGCAGTGTCTCTGAAGGAAAAAGATTCTCTGGGGCTTCGAAGCAGTCCCTCATCCATTAAGGTTCTTCGATGATACCAAAACAGTGTCTCTGAAGGAAAAAGATTCTCTGGGTCGTCGAAGCAGTCCCTTATCCATTAAGGTTCCTTGATGATACCAAAGCAATATCTCTGAAGGTAGACGATTCTCTGGGTCGTCGAAGCAGTCCCTTATCCATTAAGGTTCCTCGATTATACCAAAGCAGTATCTCTAAAGGCAGACGATTCTCTGGGTCGTTGAAGCAGCCCCTTATCCATTAAGGTTCCTCGATGATACCAAAGCAGTATCTCTGAAGGCAGACGATTCTCTGGGTCGTCGAAGCAGTCCCTTATCCATTAAGGTTCCTCGATGATACCAAAGCAGTATCTCTGAAGGCAGACGATTCTCTGGGTCGTCGAAGCAGTCCCTTATCCATTAAGGTTCCTCAATGATACCAAAGCAGTATCTCTGAAGGAAGACGATTCTCTGGGTCGTCGAAGCAGTCCCTAATCCATTAAGGTTCCTCGATGATACCAAAGTAGTATCTCTGAAGTAAATTTGCTGAGGAATAGTTGAGCAAGATTCCTGTTGGAGGAAATGTGTTGGCTCTGCAGAGGAAAGCTCACAAGAAACTTTCTAGGGTAACCTCTGCTTGGGGAGCACTGACAACAGCTGTTGAGTATTGTCATTATCAATTGCATGGTTGAAGAATGACTTGCTGGGGAATAGAACTCCTTGAGCACGTGCGGGGTACCAACTCTTTTCAAAGGAATACTGCCAACTTCAAAGGAGGACTAGCCAAGATGTTTACGAATCGACCTTGGATCCTGTTATGCTAGGTTATTGTGGATGGATATGCCATGCATTGCATGATGCACTGAAACACATACTAAGATGCAACTGCTGGGGAATCTAATGCACGTATGAATGCACAAGATGTGATAGTGCTTGATATGATCATGTAATGTTATGTTAGCATGTCATGCACATGACGATGCAAATGATTAGGTGCGCTAGGGATAGGTTTCCTTATCGAGGGTATCACCAGGGATTGGATTTGGTAATTGCCAAATGAAATCGGGCTTTAGGTTAATCCTCCAGACTAAAACTGGATTGGAGGATAAATTACCAGACAAGAACTGGTGTTTAAACTTTTTTTTTGTCAGACGATAACTGACTTTTGGATAGTCTACCCGATGAGAATTGGTGAGAAAAGGGTATTCACCAGACGAGAACTGGGCCTTAAAAGATTTGCCAGACGAGAACTGGGCCTTAAAATAATTTTCCAGACGGGAGCTGGACCTTTTAATAATTTGCCAAACGGGAACTGGACTTTAAAATGATTTTACAGACGGGAACTGGACCTTTTAATGATTTTCCAGACGAGAACTGGACCTTAAAATAATTTGCCAGACGAGAACTGGATCTTAAAATGGATTGCCTGACGAGAATTGGACCTTGGAATAATTTGCCAGACGAGAACTGGACCTTAGATTGCCAAACTAAGTTGGACTTTGGATTGCCAAGCTAAGTTGGACTTTGGATTGCCAAGCTAAGTTGGACTTTAGATTGCCAAGCTAAGTTGGAAGGTTAGACTTGAGGAAAGATATGATACGCATGTCTATGCAATGAGCGAAGCGACATGACTAATGCATATGAGTGATTTATGCAATGATATGAAAGTTTCCAAAGATGCCCCAGTAGAGGATAATGGATGAATAGGTTCCTATGCAGCAAGGTTTCTTGTCAGAATGAAGGCAAAAGGTTATTTGTGGGGTGATGATTCCTCGACACTCGTCTTGAACTCAAAGGTCACTTGACGGTGTTCGCTTAAGCAGATTGAAAGCAATGGAGAGATTTTCCCCTGTGTGGCTCATCTTTCCCCAGTCTGGGTCTATGAAGAATTTCTCCTTGACGGGAAATTGGAAACAACTGTACCATGAGATGATCTCGAGATGGCTTGCCCCAGAATTCCAAGTCGTGAAAGGATTTGTCCTTGAAAGGGAGTTGGAAGCAGATGTACCATGAGATGATCTCGAGATGGCTTTCCCCAGAATTCCAAGTCGTGAAAGAAATTCTCCTTGAAAGGAAGTTGGAAGCAGATGTACCATGAGATGATCTCGAGATGGCTTGCCCCAGAATTCCAAGTCGTGAAGAAATTTCTCCTTGAAAGGAAGTTGGAAGCAGATGTACCATGAGATGATCTCGAGATGGCTTGCCCCAGAATTCCAAGTCGTGAAAGAATTTCTCCTTGAAAGGAAGTTGGAAGCAGATGCACCATGAGATGATCTCGAGATGGCTTGCCCCAGAATTTCCAAGTCGTGAAAGAATTCTTCCTTGATTGACTGGCTCTTAGAGTATTTGGCTTCGAAATACCCTTGAGGTAGCCTGCCCCAGAATGAGAGTTGGAGCGACTTAACTTGTGTTGATTGAACATTGGAGGGGTTTTCCTTTAATAAAAAGAACCTCTGGATGGCCTGCCCCTGGTTGGTAGAGTCTTGAGGTGATTCACCATGTTCAACCTGATTCCTGAATGATTTGCCCCATAATCAACTAATGCTTCGAGGACTTGCTTTAAACTGACTGATTCCATAATCATTGGATGTCAATGCCCCTGCTCCATAGGGTTATGAGGTGTTGTCAACTCCAGCCAACATTGTTGAATGACCCAACCCCCTTTGACTGCTCCTTGTTGGAATTTCCTTAATGTCAAACACTGACTTGCAGTCAAAATTGTTCATTCACAAATGGTAATTTTAATGCGATGTTCATGCAAGTTAAAAAAAACAATCATTATTGGAATAATGTGACAATGTTGATTTATCTGATGTATGAAAGACATAGCAAGAATATGACACCAAAACAAGTGATTAGCAAATTTGTAGGAGTCAGTTTACGCAACCTTGCTGTAGTATGCTTTCAGAATAAACCCCGCCTCAATTAGGTCTTTTGAGGGTTATAACGTGGTCTGATTCACGGTTATTTGAAACAAAGGGTATAAGGCCCAAAACTTGATTTGTACCCACCCCTTCTCTGATGATCTTCAGTCCTACGTTTAGTTAAATTGACACACATTCATCTTCAAAGAGAGTTCAACAGTGTAAGAGTGAAGATGAGGATTCAAGATTTCCTTGAAATGGCAGTCACCTTATTTTGCTTTTGTCATGATGTCAGCGACCCTTTAATTTGACATAGTGGCCACTGGACCTTATTTTGTTTTTGTTGAGGATTTGAAAGCCTCTTTTGGTATTATTTTTTATCTCTATCTTTTTCATGAATTTATTTCGCTTTTCGAGTCCATCGGGATTGCCTTGATTTTTGCCTAAGTCTCCTTTTGAGGTGTTCGACTTAGCAGACTTTTTTTTTTGTCGAAGGATTATGACTGCCAAGTTATTGGTCATTGAGGAAAAATGGCATAACTTTTGCATGATCCCTTCAACACGTCAGGATGTGTGCGAAGAGCAGCATATAATTGATCCTTAGATGGGATATTTCATCTTGTAATGCGAATGCGTTGTCGGATTAACTGAACAACTACCCATGCCCCAGGTTAAGCATAAGGGTTTTTAAATCCGAAGGAAACTCCTACTTCTAGGCTCGAAGTGGTTAACTAGGGACTAACTCCTTATCTCTCCAGTGTTTGGGAATTTGAAACAATGCCTGTACATCCTTGGCAGGATTCCATCCGAAAGCATACCATCAGCAATTATGGGTACTTCGTTTTCGTCATCCTCCGTCCAATCTTTACTAAACAAAAGTTTGATAAAGAGAGTGGACAAGAAGTATATGGAAGAATTTTGTTGTTTTTGTTTTTTGTGTTTTTATTTTTTATATATAAGTAAAGAAAAATGAGCGAATGCGACATGATTAATTTAGAAAATGCATGATCACATCATTAATATTACCATTCAAAACAACTATATTCAAAAACAAGTAGCATGCAAATGATAAATGTCCAATGGTTGCCAGTATCTGAGGAAGTTTTCCTGTCTGAACCACTGGCTTTAGGGGATGCCTCTTGAAGTCTTGGAACTCATTTGGGCGAGAAGCTGACGTGCACAACCAAGTTTCCTTCTGGAAATGATATGTGTTTGTTGTCAATCAACTGTTGAACCTTGGCTTGAAAAGCTTTGCAATCTTCAGTTGAATGCCCCATTAATCCAGCATGATATCCACAATGTGTATTGGGGTCGTACCCAGGCGGGTTTGGTTTTGGAAATGGCTTGATAGCTTTGGGCTCTACTAGTGAGTTTTGGACCAGATGCGGCAAAAGTTGACTGTACGACATAGGAACTAGGTGGAGAGGAGCAGTCCTTTTTTCCAAATTGTTTCGAGGCATATGCTGATTCTAATGATGATTCTGATATCCTCGACCACGGGCTCGCTGATTTGCACGAGGAGAAATCATGGGTTTCTGGTATGACGCACTAGGATTGACAGGTTGCCCATAAGGATGATATGACGCTGACAATGATAATTGCCGAGAGGCTGAAGGCCCATAAAGTCTTGCTGGTGTACCCTGATAATACTCAACATTTGCTATGACTGCATCAATTTCCTTATCCTCTTCCTCTTGGGGATTGCTAAAGGATCCAGTCTCACCATCTTGGTTGCTCGAGATGTCTTGGACTTGTTTAACTTTGAGGTAACTCTCGGTGTGTTCTCCTACTATTATAAGGTCAGAGAAGCTTGAGAATGAACTTCCAACCATTCTTTCAAGATAGGTGGCATGCAGACTATCCAAGAACATGTCAATCAATTCTTTGTCCAAGAGTGGTGGTTGTACCCTAGCTGTCAACTCTCTCCACCGTTGTGCATAATCCTTAACGGATTCACCGCTCTTCTGAGATAGGCTTTGCAGCTGCGTGCGACTGGGAGCCATGTCCAAATTGTTCTCATATTGCTTTAGGAAAGCATTGGATAAGTCTTTCCATGACTGGATACAGCTTCTTTCTAAACCCATGTACCAATTCAAAGATGCACCACTTAAACTGTCTTGAAAACAGTAAATCATCAACTTGTCGTTGCGGACATGAGAAGTCATCTTTCGGCAGAGCATCACCAAATGACGCTTTGGACAACTGATACCGACATATTTCTCAAAGTTTGGTACTTTGAATTTTGGAGGAATTACCAAGTCTGGCACTAGGCACATCTCAACAACATCGAGCCCAGAAGTATCGCGCGCTTTCATAGCTTGGACTTTCTCTTCGAGGGCACAAAACTTTTTCTCCATGGAATCAATCAGCGACATCATCTGAGACTGAATATGGATGTTCACTCGTGGAGGATGATCACCAGGTAGACAATCATACAATAGGTTAGTCAACACAGCAAAACCTGATGAGGGGCCAAAATCCTTCATCCCATCATGTTGAAAGCTATCCTCTGACATAGCCATCACAACTTTCAAATTGTCTATGCTCCTCTTATCTCCACTTGAACTTGCTTTAAATGTTTTGCAGTTACCACAGGTTCAGTATGAGCGTCGGGAAATCAGCTGGCAGGAAATGGACAGAGGATCAGATGAGTTTGTTGGAAAATGATATGCTAATGTCATGAGTATGCAATGCAGGGTTCCAAGATCAAAACAACATCTGATTCTGAGGAAGGAGTTAGACATAGGATATCTCTGATTACAGGACCCCCCATAGGTAAGTTCTAAATGGGTAGGTGCCTAGAGTTATGGATATCTTTCAAAGACATTATAGCCATGACGAAGGAACATCAGACGATAATATCCTTGAAAGGATCTCGTCTAGGTGAGGTCTTCGTTTCTTCCCCACGAGAAAGACTCCTCGGAGGCGTCCACTACACAACCATCGACACACGGGTTCAAAGTAAGGTTCTCAGAATCCTAGATCGAGGTAGAAAATATTACTGTCAAGAAGTAATACGTTCGAGGGATCTCATCTGATTGGGGCGTTTGTATTAACCCACAAAGAGTTAACACTACCAACCACCATGGATAAATGGGTTAATGGTCCTTGGGATCAACGACCCACCTCAAAAATATTGTCGTCATGGCAAAGATTCACCACAACAATAATATCTCCAAGGGAATCTACTCCAAGCGGGGTTTTTGCTTCAACTCACGCGGAAGAGACCACGCAAGCCTACACTACACAACCATCATCCTAATCCTAAGGTTTTCTCGGACTCGGGTGTAGAGCCATCTCACAGAGCACCAATGATCAGAGAACCCCAACAGTGTCACAAGAAACAGTAATAGGATATAATAACAATAAGCAAGTAGATAATATATAATCAGACAAGCAAGAAAACAAGCAAGAGAAGATAAACAAACAAGCGGATCTAACACTCACGAATCGAGTCAAGTTAGGCTTGACTCTCTCTAGCATAGGGCAATGCAGATATCCCCAGCAGAGTCGCCATCTGTCGTACCTCGAAAAATACGATCCTCGCGATGGACGCGGAAAAAAACTGTTCGAAACAGAGTCGCCACCGAAATTTATTTATCCCAAAAGAGGGAAAGGAAAATATTGATAAAACCTTTAAAGGGATAAGAAAATGGTCATCGCAACCAAATTCGGGTTCGGGAGTCAGTTATGCAAGAGGGAAGGTATTAGCACCCTCTACATTCATTGTACTCAACGGGTACCTCTTGATTCGATTCGTGAAAAATGCTAGCTATGGTTTGTTTGTTATCTTCTAAAGGATTTGCTTCTAAAGGGAAAATGGGTGGTTTATTATTAGGGTGCTCGCCAAGGATTGAGGCCCTTGTGCCTACATATTCCCTCGTGTAATGGAAAAGTCAGAGCATTCGTAGTTCATGGGACTACGGTTGTTTGTTGGTGTTTTTTAAGTGAACAAGTGTTTAGAGGGGGCTAAACATTGTTCTTTTGGAAAAGAGTTTTAATCGCACGATGGCGAGGAGTTGGATTAATGTGTTTGTATTTTGATTGGGTGACGATTACTGGAACTTAAGAAAGATTCCCCGAGCCCAAGTAATCGGGAAAGCGAGTCGAAGAACCGACTCTCTATCTTTTTCACCCTTAATTATGAAAGAGTTTTAATATGGTTAGAGTATGTTAAATAGATGACAATTACTTGAACTTAAGAAAGATTCCTCGGGCCCAAGCAATCGGGAAAGCTAGTCGAAGAACCGACTCTCTCTCTTTTTCATCCAAGTATTTAGGAAAAGAAGATTTGATTTTGTTTATTGTAAAAAGGGTTTGATGTGTAATCGTGTTATGAGTCTTTTAAAGAAGACAATTGCTTGAACTTAAGAAAGATTCCTCGGGCCCAAACAATTGAGGAGAGGAATCGAAGATTCCATTCCACTCCCTTTTCTTCTTTTATGAAATAGTATTTAAGTATAGTTAGGTATTTTTGGTTTAACTTGAGAAACATGCTCGATATGAATCGAGGTTTGAATTTGCGTGCGAAGTGGTTGAGGACTAATGGAAAGGTGGTCCTAATGGTTCAAGATAAGGTCGATGGCGAGGCAAAAGCACTCGACTTACAAGTTGGGTAAAGGGACTTGATATGTGGATCAAGTGAATGCTTGAAGATGAATTGGTGATTAAATGGATTTGTTTTGAAAAATGCTTGGCGTTGGATCAAGCTTGTTTATTCTTTTGAAAATGGTTGATTTTAATCTTATGGGAGAGGGATACACTTACTCAAAGGGAGAATAATCAAGCCACAATTAAAGTAGGACAATCACATATGCATGCAAACAAGAGTGTAAAAATGTGCAACAATTATCGTTGTATGAAGCCCAAGAGGAGGCTATGTGAGGTTGATGGCGATCGTGAAAACAATCGACTTACAAGTAGTTTGAAAAAGGCTTGACATTAAGTCAAGGTATTAATTTGAAAAGAGTTTGGTTTGGACAAGCATATTATGAATGACATACATAATCAAAGCATGATAACAATCCACAAGAGAAAAGTATAAATATCACACAAAGATCATAAACTAAACAAAATGGGGGAGAAATATAATCAAATATGTTAGTCAAATTAGTAACCTAAAGTCCTAAGGTTAGCCCAAAAGAGAAGAAACTCTAAACTAAATTAATTATGTCTAGATTTTTAGAGAAAAAGGAAGTTCTAACAATTAATTAAATTAAACTAAAATATTTAATAAAATTAACTATTAAAGTTAATTAGTATTAAATAAAATGGTTTATTAAAATTAATTAAAATTTGATTAACAAAAACAAATATTTTTAGATTTTTTAGAATTAATTAAGCTAATTAACTAAATTAAAATCAATTATTTAATAAAACTAATCATTAAGTGGATTAATTATTATTAAATAAAAGGTTTTAATAAAGTTAATTAGATTTAATTAATTGATAATGTTTTGAGGATTTCCAAAAAAACAGAAATTAAATAAAATGTTTTTGGTTTTTTTTATTAAAGAAGTATTATAAAAAATAAATCTAATATTAAAACTAAAAAAAAAATCAGAATGGGCCAGAATGGTAGAAATAGTGGTGTGCTTAGAAATCCCCAGGCCTATATCACTTAAGCCCACATGCGGGAAGGGGATCCATGGTGCTCCCTCAGCCAAACCAAGTTGACCTTAGAACCAATCTGGGGCGTTTATCTCATGGAGAGTCAATCTGACTCTAATATGAAGGTTAAGATACGAGGGTGCATATGATGGTATATGGTCTCTTGCGCATAGGACCAAGGAAGAAGAAACTCCTGGTGACACTTGTCAAAGGGAGGGACAAGTGTCACCTCCCTGTTCAGCCACCAGACGCATCATTGATGATGCAGATAAACAAGGAAAAATGGAGAACGTTCACTCTCCTATTTTATTAACCACTCTCAACGTCTCTCTCTAATCCTTATCTCTCTCTCAAACTCCCCTCACCGAAAACCTAAACACGGCCGGGGAAGCGGCGGCGCGCGGTGGCCGCCACCGTCTTCTCCGACGACACCACCACCAATCCTCAAAAGTCCAACACTAACCCTACGTTATTTCTCTCCCTCTATCCAAATCTAAACTCAGATTTTTCTAAAACCTCCCCAATAAACCAAATCGAAACCACCCCCAAAATAAACCCTAATTCTAAAACAAATTCAAAAGCAAACAAAATCAACAATATCAAGCAAGTAATCAAGTAGAAATCAACAGACGGTGATACAAACGCAAATAAAGGCAAAATCCAGAGAGGCAAGGATCTACCTCTTGAAGACCAACCTAATGCAATGTTTCAGGTACTTCCTCTTTCTTCTTCTTTACGCTTGTTCCCTCTTTTCCTTCTTCCTCTTTGATCTCTCTGTATGCGTTGCTGTTATGAGTGAGTGTGAGGTCTAGCTCAAATTAGATCAGAGTTTCAATGTGAAACTCTGAGTAATTTTTTTGGATTTTTAGAGCTTTAGTGATTTGGGTTTGTAATGCTCTTGCGCAGCCGTGTAGGGTTTTTTTCATTGATCTGATATGTTTTCTTTTTATACTCAAGAATTTGGGTTCCAAATTGGTGATATGGTTGCTGAGATGTTATTCATGAAAAAGAAGTCGATGCACTTTTTAAGATGCCACCTTTGGTCTTGCCAAAATGGTGACATTTTCTCTGTTGTACTTGCTGCCCTTGCTGGACTTTGTCATCTTCCTCTTGTTTTCCTTTGAATTTTTTTTGAATTGGAAATATGAATAAAAATTACTGTAGTAACTTCTTGCTGCATAGTTTCTGATTACATTTCCATTCTTATTTCAGGTACATTTTGGAGCAATATGCTTGGCACAATGTATGAATTTGATGGAAGCTTGATAGTTACTTGGATGGACCGTGGCATTGTAGCTTGGAGAAGACTTATCAAAGCACCATAGCCATGTGAGATTAGCACCCCATTGGAACTTGATGATGCCTTGATGCAAGGCTAAATGAAGACTTGGTAGAGACGGAGAATAAAAACTTGGCACGGGCGAAAATTGGTGAGAAGAGGTTTAGCACCTAGGATCATGAAGCTTGGAAATGCAGCCTTGAAACATAGCTCTTTAGGTACATATTTGGTGAATTGTAAAATTAGAATGTATCACAAACAAGAACTTGTAATATTTGCAACTTTGTATCCCACAATGAAACGTCTTGTTGACCTTTCCATTTTGATTTCTTGTAGCATATATTCTAGTCTTGGTCCCTTTTAGGAAGTACTTCAAACTGGCTCTGTAACTTTGATTTGTACACTTTGAGCTTAGATTGATCAAGCTTCTTAATTTCAATTCATGTACTTAATCCTTGGAAAAAATCTTGAATTGTTTGTTTTGTAATTGAATTGGACATTTCAACTTGAAACTCCCTTGTTGCCTTTAAAACATGAATTAAGCATGTGAAAATGATCACCTCTTAAGCTTACGGTTGGAAAAAGAAAAAGTTAACCACCCAACTTAGAAACTAATGAACCATGGCTTAAAAGTTTGAAACAAACTAGATCAAAACTTGAGGACAAGTTCCACTCATGGCCTAAGACTTGACACGAATTGACCCTAATTTGGAATTTTGAGACAAATTAAACTATGGCTCAATAAAACAATTTGCTCATGTTGCCTAGAGTTGAAAAAACTTTGACATCCTTTGCACTTGCTTGAGCTCCATCAATGGAAATTCCAATCATGTACCATATTTTACTCATTTCTTCCATTTAGAAGAAAAACAAATAATACCATCCTCCCTTGAATAACAAACCTTGACATTCTTAGCCTTAAACCAAGTGACTAGTGTGAAATCAAATGGAACCTTGGAAATGTACTCTTGGAATTCAACTATTTTTGCATTACTTGATTTTAATCCTTTATGATTCAACTTGAATTTAGAATTTTTGCACCTTTGTCATCTTGAACTCCAATAATAAAAATGGTTCTTTCATGTACAAATTCCATGCCCTTAAACACCTTTCTTTAATACTGCATCAACCATGGATGAGGTCAACATCTTTCTTTATTTCCACTTGACATCAAACACAATTGCAAAAAACTTGTAATCACAAAGAGCGCAAACCAAATCTCCATATCCTAAATTTTAGAGGACCATGGCCAAAGCTATATGATGATCTTAAGAAGAGTCCATGAAGCCACAACATGCTTAGCATAAGAAACACGAGAGGGTAGGACAAATTTGGGGTATGACAGTATCGCTGATGAATAAAAGAATACTCACAAAGAATTGAAGAAGAAGAATTCTAAAGCCCTCTTTACAATCCACCAATGTGTTGATCCGGATAACTTTGAAAAAGTTGGAGATGTAGAATCATCGAAAGAGGCATGGGATATCTTGGAAAATTTGTTTGGTTGTATTGAAAAAGTGAAAGAAGTGAGGTTACCAACTCACAAAAGAATGTATGAATTGCTTCAGATGGAAGAAAAGAAAGTGTAGGTGACTTATTCACTAGGATGACTAGACTGGTATATCAGATCAAAATGTGTGGTGAAGTGATGTCATCTAGGTCGATAGTTGCAAAGATCTTGCGATCTTTGCTTCCAAAATTCGATCATGTTGTTGTAGCCATGGAAGAATCAAAGGGTCTATTAAGCGTAACAAATGATGAACTTTAAGGAACACTTGAATCCCATGAGCAAAAAATGATGGAGAGATCTGCAATTAAGACTAAAAGTGATGTGGCATTGCAGGCACAATCAACAAGAGATAAAAAAAAGGGAAAGGAAAATGGAATGGCAACAATGATAGAAGGGGCTATAATAATTCAAATGGCAGAAGTTATCAACAAGAAGAAAGCTCATCAAATCAAAAGCAAACAACAAACCAAAGTAGTCACAGAGGTGGTGCTACAAATAGAGTAAGATAAGGAGGAAATAAGCTTGATAAAACTCATGTTCAGTGATACAACTACCAGAAATATGGCCATTATGCAAATGAGTGTCCTACAAGCAATAAGAACAAGAAAGAAAGTGATTCAAGGCTTACAAAACAAGATGATGAAGATGTGTTACTGCTGGTGACAACAAAGGAGGAAGAAAAACATAAAGATCAATGGTAGTTGGGCTCAGGATGTTCATCACACATGACTGGTAGGAAAGACTAGTTTTTCGATATCAATCAATCAATGAAGAACAAAGTAAAGTTTATAAATGACAACACTTTAGCAGCTGAAGGCATTGGTGATGTGTTTAGCGTTGGCCAACTAATTGAGAAGAACTACAAAGTAATGATAGAAAACAAGATGATGAGAGTATATGACTCAAGTGGTAGATTAATCTTGAAGGCACATATGTCTCAAAATAAAACCTTTAAGATTGAACTCTATGTGATGGAACACAAATGCCTAACAACCGGGCCCAGCCCAAGGGGCAGGCCACCAAGTCGGCCGCCTTGGGCCTCAATTATATGTATCCTTTTTTCAAGTACTAAATATGTATCGATTTGCTTTAAAAAAAAATATGTATCATATTATTTTTAATTATTTAAAAAAGTAGGTGCTTTATTTATTGGATAGAGAAAACAATCTTAAAAACAAATGAGCTAATTATATCCATTCAATACTGAGAAGTTCAATCAACATAACAACCATATGTTTTATTTAATTTTTAATTATGTAATGATCTTTATATTAAGATGGTATGATTTTTATTTTTTTTATCAATACTATAAAATTGTATTTTTTTAATGAAAAATATAAAATAGTATTTTGTTTATAACTAACTAATTTTAATAAATAAATTTGTATATCTTAAAAAATAAAAAATGTTATTATTTTAGACGATCAAATTTTAATATTCATCGAAACTTGCCTTAGGCATCTATATGTGTTGGGCTGACCCTGCTAACAACTACAACTAGTATAGATGAATGCCTATGGCATTACAAGCTTGGTCACTTCAACATTAGGGATATCACCCACCTGAAGAAGAGAAACATGGTTTCAGGTCTACCAGAAATCCACATTCCTAGCAAAGTGTATGAGGAATGTGTGCAGGCCAAGCAACATAAGAAGAGCTTCTGCTAAGATGCATGAAGCAACTCTTAAGCCACTATTGAGGTCATATACGTAAATATGTTTGGGCCTATTCAAGTGGATTCAATTGGAGTTAACAAGTATTTTGTTACATTTATAGGTGACAACAGTAGAAAATTGTGGACATAGTTGATAAAAAGAATAGTGGAGTGATCGAAGTGTTCACTAAATTCAAATCCATGGTGGAGAGGAAAAGTTATCACAAATTTTAAGCAAATCCAAGTTAACTTGTTAGTCAAGGATGTTTGACTAAATTTTGTATTGAAAGGGGTGTCTTTCAATAGGATGATGCAGTTATGGTGTAGTAACTGTTAGATAATCACATGTTGTGATTTAGGGAGTGAGATGAGTTTCTCTTATCTAGGATGGAGTTCTTAGATAAAGTTTTCATTGGGTAGTGATAGGTAAATGTGGGTGTTTATTGTAAATCTGAGGTTGTTTACATAAAACTATACTTCTGATAATTGATTCTTCTTCCTAGATTGGTACCCCCCAGATGTAGGTGATTTGCACCGAACTGCGTCATCATATTCTGTGTTGTTTATCATTCTGCAATTTACAGTTCAGTTTTGATTAACATGTTGGAACAGATGTCGAAACATCTGTGTTTCTGCAGTTGCTGATATTCTGAATATCAGTTTGTTGTTCTGTCCCTAGTTTAATAATTATGCAGAACAATGTCTTGACATGTGTTAGGACATCTGTTGTCTGCTATGTCAGAATTTCAAGAACCATAACCATCAGGCATCTTTAATCCTTTCACCCATTCACACACATCAATTTTTTGTTCATGTGACAAACAATATTTGGCTTTGGGTTTCATATAGTTCCCATTAGGATTTTTTCAGCAACAACTCTCTTCTATGACAATATTTTTCTAAGTCCAATCTTGCGTTTTCGTTGTTCTTAGTTTTCTCTATGTTGGCCATAACGTTATGAAAAACATTTTCAAAGACATTCTTCTCTATACGCATAACATCAAAATTGTGCCTTAATAAGTTGTGTCTCCAATAAGGCAAATCTCAAAATATGTTTCTTTTGGTCCAATTGTATAAAATTCCACGGCCTGGTAATTCCGTTAACGTATTCTTGATAATATGTTTTTTAATCTATAATAAATATTCTATATTAAAAATAATAGCAATAGTCAACAAACTTAATTCTACATCAAGCTTTCTTAATTTCAAGTATTTTTTTCAATAAAAATTTATATTAAGTGACTGAGTAAAATTGTTTATTTTTGAATTTATTATAATTTAATTATAAAATAGAAAATTTGAGTTTATTTCTTGGTATGTGTAATCCACATGGCCGGCCCGCAAAGTCTGAAAAATGATAAGACTTGTGTCTTAAAAATTAAAGTTTATATTTTTTAAAGATTTTTGAACCCGACTCTAAAATGTCTACTACTTATTAGACTAATCCGTACGAACGATGGGTAGACCATTAGATTCGTATAACTATAAATTTAAAAAATTTATATTAATATGGGTGATGCTAACCAGTGCCTGGAGCATTGGTTAAGAATTTCAAATAAGGAAAATATGTTAGGTTCAATTCATTCAATACACATAATATTTAAAAAAAAAACTAATTATTTCTCTTTTCAAGGCATTGAAACATATATATTAAAAAAAACATGTATTTTCAATCTCTTAAATAATACTCAATTTATTATTTTAATCTCTTAAACAGTGTCACAGAAGTCCTCGTTAGCATTTTCCTATTAATATTTATGAGTCTCACATCAAACTAACACAACACAGTAATTTAGTTTATCTCACTAAATTTTATATATATTTTATTCAATATTTTTCTTTTATAATTATAATGTATTTATGTGTCAATTATCAATAGATTTTATGCTTTATACCAAAAATAACTTTCTAACTTATTAGTATTAAGGTAAGAATTGATTGAATGTTTAAAAAAACTGTCACCTTTATTATAACCTTAATTAATTGTATGGTAAAAATGTATCTTCATAGTTATAGAAATTAATAACCTTTATCATATTTGATTAGGTAACGGTTCACTCATTCAATCTATATTTACAATAATAAAATGATTAAGATCCTATCTATTATGTCTTCATAATTTAATAGTATATTATTGTTGATATTTTTAAATTTTTATATGTCTCTTTTATCTATAATTATATATAAACAAGATAAAAGAATTTGGATTGTCTTATTTTCTTTCTTAAAACTAGCGTTCAGACGAGAATTCTCTATCTGCTTTTTATAATATTCACGTGCGTAAGATATAAATCATATTATTATTTTTATTTAATTTTTATTTTATTATTTATTATTTATAAAATAATAATAACATATAATAGTATAGAAGTTAATAAATAGTCAAATAACTACCATTTGTTAAAAGAAAAGTTAAAATTTAAAATAAAAACTGAAAAAAATATATTTAAAAGAGGATGTTGTTCTGTGGCCAAGAAAAGTGGATAATTCATTTAGTGTCAAAAACTGTTATAACAGTTGGATGTGTACAAGGAATGAGATCCCATTGGAGAATGATATGATGCAAGCGCTCGGTTTATTGTGGAGGATCAAACTACCTTTGAAAGTGTTGATATTTGGATGGAGACTTTTGCTTAATCGTTTACCGACGCGAAGGAACCTTGTAAATAAAGGAATTATAAATGATCCGCATCAAATGTCTTGTGTGCTGTGCTTCAAGGAGATTGAAGATTTTAATCATATCCTTCTTGGTTGTGATAAAACTAGAATTTTGTGGAAAGATATGGAGAGGTGGTTAGGTGTGAAGCTTCCTAGAGGGAATAGTTGCTTGGATATGTTCTTACAATGGGCTAGTTTGGATGGTATAGGCCCCTCTATTTCATTTTTCTGGTTGGTATCTTGCTGGTCTATTTGGAAGATGCGCAACGAAGTTATTTTCAAAGACGGTATTGCCAATGCGAAGACTTTGTTGCAGGACATTCAACTGGTCTCATGGTATTGGAGCAGGCGGAAGAAAAGGAAGGTTATGCTGGGAAGTTTTTATGAGTGGCTGTCCTTTCCCCTGGAAGTAAGTTGGTGTTTCTAGGCCGTGTAATTTGGTTGCAGCCTCTGTCATCTGTTGGTTTGTAGCAGTTTATTTTATGCAGGTTGTTCTAGCTGATTTTTTTCTGTTTGCTCATTCTTTATACTTGGTCAAGTTTCAACAGAATGTTCTTATCAGTTGTATTGATATACTTTGTCAATATATATTTGATTCTTGATTGTTCAAAAAAAAAACAAAATCTACCCCAAATATTGTTAGTACTCCCAGATATAACATGTAAGAAGACTTCCAACACTTTTCTTTAACTGCCCGTGCACGTGTAAAAAAAAACTTCTCCTTCACTTTTCTACATTAGATATATACATAGATAAAATTGTTTGTTTTTTAATTTATTATATTTTAATTATAAAATAGAAACTTTGAATTTATTGCTTAGTATGTGGAGTTTCAATGGAATTGAAATTTCAATTACTTTGACTAATTTTAAAATTTGTCCTATAGGTCACAACAACAAATTGAGCTTTGAAAAAAGAAAAAAAAAATTAATGTACATAATTAGGTATTATATACAAATTAAAATTTTTGTATCATTTTTCTTTTACTTTTCACAGTTTTTGTTTCATTTTTTTATGCTCTAATCCTAGTAATATTTGAGAAGATGTTACAAATTTCTCCCCCACCAACACCAACCAGTTAAGTAACGTTTGAAAAGTCTTCAAACCTTTTTTTTTTATTTTCTCTTTTTTTTTTTTTATATGAATCTTGCTCTGAAGAATGTCTCGGACACGTCAATAATGGTGTATTCATGCAACGACCCTTTGAAATCTTTTTCATGCTACAAATCAAAAAACAGAAAAAACAGCCTCATATAAATAATAATAATACCATAAATTTGTTATTAAAAAATGCCAAACATTTTCGCATGATTATTGTCTAGGTACTACTGGTGAAGATTATAGTGGAACTGGGTGGGTCACACATTTTGGTGGACACATTTTTCGTAACAACTCCAATCTTAGTTTCTTTTGTTTGCTTGCTTCCTTTTAACAAGAAGTTTCTGTTTCTCGTTCTACACATTATTCTTCTTCTGTTACTTCATACTTTTTTCATGATTTTTTTTTCGTCATAAGTCTTCCATTCATTTCAAAGCTAGATAGAGCTCTTTGGATTTTTTCAAACCTTGATGTTAGTTTCGAATTTTTTTATTGTGTAAGAATAATATGATAAAGCATTTTATTAACTTTCTTTCAGCACTGTTGTTATCTTAAATATGAACTAGATTAGAATCTGGCAGGATATGATAAATAAATAATTTACAAATTTAACACCTACAAAATATAATTTAAAAATAAAAAATTAAATATGATAAAATATAAATAAAGATTAATATGATATTCAATTAAATAATATCAATAAATAATTTTTAAAAAATGTATGATATTGTCATAGGAGTAATTTTGTAACTTTATTTAATATAAAAAATTAAAACCTAATAAATTGAAGGTATTAAAAATAAAATAGTTAGTATAATTTTAAAAATATGAATACTAATTTTTTTTATCAAGTTAAACATATTTTCTTACAAAGGTAATTTTGTCATTTACATATTATATACATGCTTTTATTTTGTTTATCTAACATATATAATAGAATTCATAATCTTTTTAAGAAAAACTGAGACTATTTACTCAGCAGTGTCAGTGAGTTTTTTGTTTAATTATATAAAATTATAAATTATTTTAACAATTTATAAATTTTAAAATATTTTTAAAAAAATGTAGTTGTTTTACAAATATATATATATATATATATATATATATATATATATATATATATATATATATATATATATATATATATATATATATATATATATATATATATATATATATATATATATATATATATATATATATATATATATAATGTTATTATATTTGGTATCCAGTGGAAAACAAGTATATGCTAGAATAAGTCTTATCATGTCTATATTATATCATATTCTTATCATACTTTATATCCTATCATATCTCTGTCATATCTTGAGCACCAAACAGATCTTGAAATTTTCAAAGTATAAAGATTGTGTTATAAATAAAATTAAATCCCCAAAATTCTCTCAATTAAATTGTTTTAATTATTTTAGTTTTATATTTTTTTTTTCAAAATTGTCCTCTTTCTTTCCCTCTAAACTATATATCAAACAAAACTTAGTAGTGTGTTTGAATAAAACATTTTAGCGAGAAAAAATATTCTTTTTAAAAAAAATCTAAAATGATTTGACAAAAACTTATTGTTTGGATAAAAAATAAAGAATTGTTAAAATGATATAAAGTTATAAAGTATTTTAATAAATTTAAGAAATTTCAAATGACAGTAATAAATAAAAAATTTAAAATTTCTCATTCACTTTATATAATATGAATGTTAAATAGTTTATTATTAATTTTTTAAATTTATAAGACAGTTTTCATATTTTATGATAATTTCAAATTCACCTCTAAAATTTTTTAAAAATTGCAAATAACTCCTCATAATTTTCAAATTTTATAAATTTATTTTTTCAAATTTTCAAATTTATTTTTCTTATTTTAAATTTATCACAAAATATTTAAAATTTATAAAACTTATCTAAAAAATTTAAAAATGTTTTGTTAACTATGTCATTATGCGCATAATTTCTCATATTGTTTTTTTTTTTATAAGCTAAGAAAATTCAATTCACAAGGGATAATAGGGGTATCACAACCCATTTACAAAGAAAGTCAGTCAAAAATCTAAATACAACCAGCCAACCCAGGTTCCCTATTCCAACAAACAGCTGCCAACACACCTAAATAAAAAAGGGTTAAATAAGTATTGGGTCCTTGAAAATAACCCAACTTTGAGGTTTGGTCCCTAAAAAAATTTCCTTCAAACTTTGGTCCTCTTAAAGTTTTTCGTTTCTAACTCTAGTCCCTCCCGTTAGTTTTCACTAACGGCGGATGACGTGGCGTGCCATGTGTGTAACCATTCCTTGCCACATGTGTTTTATTGCATTGACCAGTCAAAAATATTTTTTTATGTCAAATTTATTCTCCTCCTTCTCTCTCTCACTCCTCTTCTTCTTTCCCTCTCCACCTTTTTCTCTACCCTCATTTCCCTTTCTCTCTCACACAATCCTTCTTTTCATTACAACAACAACATCAGAAATAACAAAAACCCGATCCTCTGTTATTATTCACTATGTTCAACAATGCATCTTACTCTCTTGTGATAATTTCTTTCATATAAAAAGTGATTTTGACAGTACTGATACATTGCATGTCTCCTTCCAAATGTAGTGACTGAAGACTTTTCTTGTCCATTTTGCTTAATGCAGTGTGCGAGCTCCAAGGTATATGCTGTGATTTGTACTTAAGTAATTACTTGTTTCATTCATAATTTAATATTTAGGGAGGTTGTTGTCCCTTTTTGCTTTGTTAGAAGTTAAGAGAAAAATTCTAAAACTATTTTTCACGGAAAAACGGATGAGTCTATATAGTTTGTGATTGGTTCTACGATGTTGATAATTATCAATACCAAATAATAAAAAAGAATATCTGTTAAGAGTATAAACTAATACTTCTGTCAAAACATAATAATATATGAACATATTTAACTACGTGATATTGTTATGTTAGTCTCTTTCTCAATAGCACCAATGTTACATATTCAACTTGTTTCCAAATTCTACCCGCGTACACATGCTTTTTTTAAGACTAATTAATAGTTAATTTGGTAATTCCACACCACCAAATATGTTTCTTGCCTAACGCTTTTATTTCCTTTCAAAGTCCTCTATATAAATCCATTATATAACTTCATCTAGCTAGTAGTAATGTATATGTAATATGTGATGTTTATTTGTGTACTGGTTGGTGACTTGGTGTATGTTCTAATATCTGTAAGTCTATATAATACGAAGATGTTTTGTTGAAATGAATTCACTACAGTTTAATGATCGGTGATGGTTATCAGAACGACTAACAACAACTATTTTATAGAACTGGTGGTGGTATAAAACTAAACCAATAACTATTATTAAAAACTTGTTATTAATATTTTGCAATACAATGGCTATGAATCAATGTCGTTCATTGCTTTCATATGGGGGCACGTTACAAAAGGATAATTCTTACCTCCTGCATTAAGCCACTAGCTAATACCCTCTACTAAGCCACTAATTTCACATGTTAGCAAAACCATCTATTCCTCCATACTTAATTCAAAACACTAGGAAGCTGAACAAAATAAAACATTGATCACTTATAACAAAATATAAAACTAAGTTAATCACTTATAACAATGCACTTATCATATAAATGGGTGTGTTTAAACTATTTCAATTACAAATGTTAAATTCAAGTTGAACTGTTTTCATATAACCTATAAGCAACTTTCATAAGCTATTCTAGAGAGATGGCGTGAAATGGTGTGAAAATTTACCTTGAACATATATAGATGAAATGGTTTATCTGGATTCATTCTCCTGAGCTTCAAATAAGTATAAGCAAAGCTTAGTTGATCACGAGATGTAAATCTATCAACTTCATTAAACCAAAGGCAAGAAAATAAATTTGACATTGGTGTATGTGCCCTAACTATAAAGGAACCCTCGGGAACATCTGCAACATGAAAGACTCAATAGTTGAAATCATATTATGCACAAATAGTGACAGAAAAATTCCATAATGAACAAATATGTGAAGGATACGCACAGCTTGGAAGAGGATTATCGTTTGATGGTTCAAACCCGGGGAGACCATCAGACTCGTAAAAGCTAAACTGTTCATCGATTGCTAGTGAGATAGAGGTATTATTGTATAGGAAAATTGATCCATTTAACAAAATAAAGTTTCCTCTGTTATTACAGTTAAACTGGGACATGAGGGTAGAGAACAAGTAACTTTATACATTGTGTGAGAGAGAAAGAGAAATGAGGGTAGATAAAAAGGTGGAGAGGGAAAGAAGAAGAGGAGTGAGAGAGAGAGAAGGAGGAGAATAAATTTAACATAAAAAAGCATTTTTTGACTGGTCAATGCAATAAAATACATGTGGCAAGGAATAGTTACACACATGGCACGCCATGTCATCTGCCGTTAGTGAAAACTAACGGGAGGGATTAGAGTTAGAAACGGAAAACTTTAGGAGGACCAAACCTTGAAGGAAATTTTTTTAGGGACTAAACCTCAAAGTTTGGTTATTTTCAGGGACCTAATACTTATTTAACCCAATAAAAAACCAGGGGAATTTAAACCAGTCATAATAATTACAATTAAACAACAATTTTTTATCCTTGGCTAACCCACCACCAAGCCAACCTCATGATCCTATGCGAAATCAGACTAGAGTTGGCTATTTCATCATAAAAAATTATTCGATTTCTCGCAGTCCAAATGCTCCAACAGATAATAAATTACAAGCCCACCGCATTTGATATGTCTACTTTTCCTTTAAGTTTGCAGCACCACTCCCGCAAATGCTCGCGACTGTCATACCCCAAATTTGTCTTACCTATATATTTTCATGTGTACATCCACCCACTGACAATTATTCAAAAAAATCCAAAAATATGTTGCTTTCCTATTGCCTAAGTCCGTACTTCATTTGAAGGTATTTAGTTGGATTGAGGGTCGTCTGGTTGACCTAATCTTGGTCAGTTGTAATACAGTTTGTGTTTACTTATTTGGCTCAAGTTCTGGATCATTAGTGCAAGTGGCAAAATTTCAAATTGATTCGAGGATTGATTCATGTTTAACTCGTTCCTCACGAATTAATTCGAGGAAGAAATTCAGGAACATTTTCAAATGTGGATATAAAGTTAAAATGAAAGTTCGACCTTAATCATTATTGTTTTTAAATCAAGAGTCAAAGGATTCAAAGATATTGGGCTTGGTTTTAAGAGTGATTCACGGATGGCATATTTCAAATCAAGATCCGATCTCTTTTTGTTCAATTTAGGGTTCAAAATTGTTGGATTGCAAGCATGATTTATAGAGGGTGCAAATAGTACGTTTGAGGCCCATTACAAGTTTTATGGCCCATGTACAAATTTCAAGCTCATTACTATTTTAAAAAAAAAAGAAAAAAAAGCTCATAAAGGTGAGCATAGAATTACACGGCCCACATTTTGACACAAATTCACAATTTGCTTCACAACCTATAACTTGCCAAGCCATATTTCCCCAAGAAATTTTCTTCACCAAGCCATCACGTATAACTTGCGATATCCACCAGCCACTATAATTCACAACCGACCCCACCACAAAACTTGAACCAAAATTCCCAAGACTTCACAGCCACTATTTCCAAGTCGTTCCACACCAGCTCTCCAATAAACCATATTCACAGCTTGCCAATGTGTAGTAGTATGTTACAGCAAATTCCCACAAATTACAAGCCTTCAGCTCACCATTTGAAATCAACACAATATCAATAACCTTTTCAACCAAGGCTTCACATCAAAAATGGCCAGGCCCCCACTACCATAATCGTACCACAACGCAACGTAACACAAACCTGTACTACCTGCCAAACGAAAAATTACAGCAACAACCTTTGCCAAAACCTATTCACAATAAGTCGTACGAACACAACAACCTGCAAAATGAAGAAACCATCACGCCACAAACCATTCCAAGAAGCTTTTAACGTATACAGCTGTAAACAGAAATAAAAAAAATCAAAATATCAATTCCACCAACGCATACCAAGCTGCAAACGCATCTCTTAACGTCGTTTACACAATACGACAAACCTTCCACAAAACGATTGCAAACCTCACACGTACAAACCAGATTAATTCCTCTCCAAACTCTTCCCATAATACCCTTATATCTCCTCCTACAAATTCAACCGTCTTTATCTCACTTGAGGGGAGCCCTAGCCGCCACGATCAAAACCACTAACCTCACCTTCATTTATAACCTTCATCATCCATCAACAACCCTCATCCAAACCTCACACCCACTCAACCTTAACTCCAAAACCCAAAATATTCAAATCATCCAAATCGAGCTCAGAAGCAGAAACAGAAGAAGATGAAGTAGATATATCGAAACCGACAAAGAAAGAGATAGAAAACAAACCTTGAATCGAGCGCGAGTGATAGTGAAGGTTGAGCCGTGATTTCTTTGATCTATCTTTTATCCGCCGTTGTCACTCTGTTTTTCCCCCTCGTGACGTTGTTTGTTGTTGATCTACGATGATGGAAGAAAAGCTTCTCTGAGTATGTTATTTCTATGAGTTTCTCAATGTTTGACCATTTGGTTTTCTTCAAATTGTTTTGTCTGTTGTGTTAATATAAAGAGATGATGAATGTCGAGCCACGGTGGTCATTTTTTCTCATTATTCTTTTGAGTTAGCCTTGCTTTACATGTACCGTGGAGACATGGGCTCATAGGCCCATTTCATTCTTTTTTCTCTTTTGGTGTGCATCCGTTTTTTGAAGGGTGATGGGCTCATAGCCCACATGATCCCATTTTATTTTGTAATTTCTATCTATTATTTTAAGATTGTAAAATTTTATTTCTATGTTCTTCAAGTTATTTTGTAGTAGTATTTTTCTTTGAATTCATTTGTTTTTTTATTTATTTTTAACATTTTTCACTTCATTTCGATTTTTATGCAAATTGGTTGGGCCAATGATATAAAAACATCTTGATATTGGGTGATTTTTTTAAAATCGGTACCAAATCTTGATTTATATGAGGCCTACCACTTATTTATTTTTATCTCGATTTATTGTTTTATTTCTATTCATTTTGGGTCAATGAAAACCAAATATCAACGATTTATCGATTTCTCGATTAAATCTTTAAAAAGGTGAGACCTTTATTCCTATCTATGTTCGATTTTATTTCATTTTATTGTCCTTATTTTATTTCTATTTATTTTGGGTCAATGAAAACCAAATATCAATGATTTATCGATTTTCGATTTAAAATCTTGATAAAGGTGAGACCTTTATTCTTTTTCTCTTTTCGATTTTATTTCATTATTTTTTATTCACTTTGGGTCAATGAAAACTAAAATATCGAAGATTTATCGATTTTCGATTTAAAATCTTGATAAAGGTGAGACCTTTCTTATTTTCCTCTTTTCGATTTTATTTCATTCATTCATTATCTTTATTCATTTTGGGTCAATGAAAATCAAATACAAAAGATTATCGATTTTTTTGATTTAAAATCTTAGTAAAGATGAGACCTTTCTTAGTTTTCCAATTTTATTTCTATTTCAATTTATTTTTCATTACCTCATATTCTTTTATTTTCACTTTTGGTCAAGGAAAGTCAAAAAATCGTTGATTATCGATTTCTCGATTAAATCTTGATTAAGACGAGACCAACTTTATTTTTATGTCGATATTATATCTTGTCAATATTATCTTGATTATTATTGTTCATATTCTTATCATATTGTCCATATCATATTCATATCATGTTTATCTAACCATTTCATTTGTTCATATTTTAATCAAACACACTAACAATTATCGAAACGCTTAAACACTTAATTTTAAAATACTTAACACACCTAATCAATCATTTTTCTTAATTAAATTGCGAAAGAATTGAATTCTTGAGGTCTAGCACTTCTTAGGTTCTTGAGTGACCGCTATTGAGGCGCACGCCTTAGGTGGTGATCATTCGACCTTTCTCTCCTAAAACACTCGTCTTAACTATATGGAAAAAGGAATACCATTGGAGTTTAGCATTCCATGTGGTACTTTTGTTGTTCATCAAACAATATTTCGTAAAATCAATCGAATGAAAAAGGTGTCGTTGGGATCTAGCATCCCAATAATGCCCCGATTAATTGGTTGCGAGGCCGACGTCTCGTTTATCGAATAGTCGTCATTCTCTCTAAAATACTTAACAAATCAAACCATTTCCAAACCAATTCTCGACTCGTCGTCGAGCCACTCTTCAAAACATTCTCGTAAGTCGAGCGCCTTTTGCCTCGACGTCAAACGCACACTTGCACATTTCGTAGGTTTTGTTACTAGGAGCACCCCTAGGGACTAGTATCAATCCTCCCCTCTTGTCGCAACCCAATTCGACCCAATCTTTTTTCCAAACGCTTTCTTAATCAACCTACGAAAGAAGGAGATTCTTGGAATCTAGCATTCCTTGGATCTTCGAATGAATGACTCTTGAGACACGCCCTTGGGTTGTTATTCATTCATCCTTTTGTCTTAAAACACTTAACCATTATCAAACATTTTCGCAATCAACTAACGAAAGAACTGAGTTCTTGGAGTCTAGCATTCCTTGGAGTCTTGAGTGAATGCTCTCGAGGCACGCCCCTTGGGTTGTATGCCATTCAACCCTTCGTCTCCTAAAATTCAAACCCTAACCCTTGTTTCGTGGGCGTACCACGAACTACGACTGCTCTGATTCTTTATTCTCGTCCGAGTAAAGATACGTAGGCACAAGATCGCGATGATCTTGGCGAGCTACCTTCCCTCCATCTTCCGTCTTCCCTCTATCCCTTCCCGTTGTCGAACTACAATTGCTCTGATTTCTCATTCTCGTCCGAATAAGAATACGTAGGCCCGAGGTCGCGATGATCTTGCCGAGCCTATCCTAAAACCACCCCATCTCCCTTAATAATCAAAACATTTTACTTTACCTTTTCGTATATATCATTGAGAAGAAAACAAACTAGCTTAGATAATGTTCATCACAATTCGAACTAAGAGGTTCCCGTTGAGTACAACGGACATGAGGGGGTTCGCGTACCTTCCTCTCACGTAACCTGAAATTCTGGTATTAGATATGTGATGTTAAGTGTGATGTCACAACATCAATATCTGCGGTATGAACAAGACAATAAAAGCACAGAATTGCACACAAGGATTGTTCACCCAATTCGGTTCAACAACCTACATCTGGGGGTATACCAAGCCAGGAAGGAAGTCCACTATTAGTAGTATCAAATTACAGACTCAACAAACCAGTTGACAATCTACCTAATTTAATCACTACCTAATGACCCTTCTATCTAAGTCCTCCCTAGATAAGAGACTCCATCTCACTCCCAATCATCGCAATGATGTCTAGCAGTCAACATCTCCGTCACTGCATCAACAGCTTGATTTCCAAAAACTCTTCAATCACAGAAAAGTAGAAGACACACTTCCATGACAATACCTAGACATGACACACATGACTAAGAACAATACTTAGAGTTGCTTAACAGCTTCCTCCAAGAACAATACATCTCTTACCTACAGGCTTCGAGATAAACACGATGACCATCCCACAAACCGGGTGGTTCATCAACCAACACAGCCCTTATAATCTACATGATGGCTGGCTTACCAAAACTAGGTTACAATGCTTCTATTTATAACCTATTTCCCAACTGGATTTGGGCCTTCAAATCACAACAAATCAGCTGCTACAAATCTGTAAAAGATTCTGCTACTAAATAGATCTTCAATCAAATCTTCAATTAAATCTTCAATTATATCTAATTATTCTCCATATCTTTTTGCATGAAAATAGTAACAATATCTGCTCAATATAAGATTGCAACAGAATATATTTGTCCCATGATATTCGCCTGCAATCTCTCTACCAGATCTTCTCAAGACACACTTAAACAAATGCAGCCCTAACAAAACACATCAGAGTGATGTTCTGATGTTCTGTCAACTGATGTCAAGACATCAGGTTTAACATCAGCATACAAAACTGCAACCCTTTTGAACTTAACATCAACTCAATGTTAAGAACTCATGTTAAGACATCAGACATATGACATCATTAACAACACCATTGTTTTACCAAAATTCCAGCCAATACAAGAACTAACAATCTCCCCCTTTGGCTAATTTTGGCTAAAACAATCTCAGCCTACACCAGAGATACCAGCGGAAAAACACCTTACAAACTAATATCATCACACAACTAGCAGCCGCAACTCCCCCTCAAAACTGCAACCAGCAAAACAGCTGCACAAACTACACACTCCCCCTCAAGCCTAGAACCACAACAGACAACTAGGCAACAACTATGCTAACTCTCCTCCTTTTTAGCCACAATTGGACAAACTCTGAATCTGCCATCCAACATACTCAGAACAAAATCCAGACTCAGCAGCTACTACTGTACATTCTCTCCCCCTTTTTGGCCAAAAATTGACAACATTGGTGTAAATGTATACTTCTGATTCAATCCATTGACACACAAATCTATAGAACCAGGTCTAAACTGTCAAGTACACCATGAACTTCACCAGTAACACAATGTCACGACATCTTGTCTGACATTACAATCTGGATAAACCACTTTTTCCACAAAAGATCAACTCTCCCTATCTAAGATAACCAGTGCTTCTTTGCAAGAAAAACACCTTAAATGAATGGAAAACATAAGACTCATCTTCATGTCTTCAAGAGCGCACCCTCTATTCAACACACCTGCTGAACGCATTCACAAAATGCTTAATCCTCAAACAATCCAAGTACCACACTAGTACAGACAGAAGTTCTCCCCTTATATTTCACAACTGATGCTCCTTGACCAGTACATTATAGCATTTGGAAAATCCAGACACAATCTTCATCCATCCAGTCAGGAATGCTTCACACCAGTGTTTTAAAAACCGGACCGGTCATCAAATCGGTGAGGGTACTGGTTCACTGGTTTATCGGTCGAACCACTGGGTCATTGGTCGAACCGCATGACCAAACCGGATTAAACCGGATAACTCGGTTGAATAAACCTGTCATTATAATAGGTATAAAACCGGTAAAACCGGTTAAACCGGATGATTCAGTCTCTAAAAACTATAACTAGCACTTAAATTTTTTGAAAAGATCATATCATAAATTCACAGGTTCATAATTTAAATTCAAATTTTAAAAGAGTCTAATTGTAAATTTTAAACAGAGTCTAACTTAAATTCATAGTTTTAATGTTAATAATTAAAACAATACAAATATTAACATTATTTTAAATAATAAATTTTCCAAGTCTACATATATATATATATATATATATATATATATATATATATATATATATATATATATATATATAATGAAAATCAGTTAAGTCTAAAATTATATTATATTTTGTTTCTTAATTTGTGTTCTTAAATTTCTATACAAATATTTGTATGATGGTTTTTCAATCAATATAAATACAAAATAGTAAAAATAGTTTTGTGGATATTACAAAACTTAATTTGTGTATCACTTGAATCAAATGAGTGATTACTATTATTCTTGAAGAAAAGTTCCTATGTATTTGAGTAAAAAAATTAAAAAAAAAAATTTTTTTAAAAATTTAAAAAAAATTTTAAAAAAAAATAATTTTTTTTTTAAATAAGCAATTGAACCGCCGGTTTGCGAAAACCGCCGGTTTTCCCGGTTCGCACCGGTTCTCACCGGTTCGAAGACATGGCCGATCCAACAAATGAACCCGGTCGGTTACCTGGCCGGTTCCCGGTCCAACCGGTCCGACCGGCCGGTCCGGTCCGGTTTTTAAAACTATGCTTCACACAATCATCCACAAGTTCTGAAGCACACTCACAATGTCTTCCACTGAACTCTAAGTAAACTCCTATTACTTAGAATTAATAACACACATCAAGACAAGTGTGACAACTCCCATCAACAAGGACCCTCACAAAGCTCTTCTAAAAACTGCAGAGAAAAATAAATTCTCCCAGACACAAACAGAGCTGTCCTTCAGACTCCTCCTCAGAAGAATATGCGCAATCAATTAGCTTCATATGGCTAGAACCATACATGTCCACACCAACATGTCATCCAACAGCCTAATGTCATAACATGTTATCTGACATTATATCCTCATAAGATTCAACCAATCTTCACAATCTTGATCAGCATGCAAGCTTCACACTACATGCACCTTTGCTGCATAATTCATGGACAAA
Organism: Lathyrus tuberosus; assembly: GCA_022829125.1. Classification (NCBI taxonomy): domain Eukaryota; kingdom Viridiplantae; phylum Streptophyta; class Magnoliopsida; order Fabales; family Fabaceae; genus Lathyrus; species Lathyrus tuberosus. The sequence continues at coordinate 2,139,384 of JALAZF010000280.1, forward strand.
TACTCCCCCTGTCATGGTTAACCAATGCTCTAGATGAAGATAAACATTTGAGCACACTTGCTGAAGACATGCATTCCCTATCATACTCTTCATCTTCAGACTTTCAATACATGATCTACTTCAATCTTCTCTACATTCTCCATCCAAGGTAGACCTTCTACTTCATCATTCTCCCGTATGACTATGTAGACGCTCCATAGGCATAATGTATACACCACCCTTCTGAACCAGAGCATAATCATCCTTCACCAAGGATATCCAACCAGATAATGTCCCAACACAAGTTAGAACATCTGCCACACACCAAGACATCACCACCATGATTCTTGATACGCTCCACCAACTGGACTTACTATAGCATAGTAATCCAAAGAACTAGAGGATTAAACTCTCATCCACCTTCAAGAAGAATAATCTCCTTGAGTCTTCAATTCATCACCCTTCTGCCTAAGAGTAACTTGTTCCAAGACAATCCTTAATTATAACCAGCTGCCACACTCTGATTATCCACTTCTGAGATCAACCAAATGCCACAGTTTGATCACCTCATTCATGAATCCTCATATGAAAACAACCAAATGCCACATTTTGACCTTTTTCACGTTTGTCAGAACTCTCACAAAGATATCTTGTTCCGCCAAGGAAACTTGATCTTCAAGTCACATGTTCCACTTGCTCAAAAGCAAACACACTTCGACTCCCTAAGCCATGGTCATGTAACATCTTCTCCTTCCTGCATCTCCCGCAAACTGCCATGAGAACGATCTTTTTGAAGCATCCTATTGTTCATTTCTGTAACCACCCTATCATTAGCTGATGTGCCACATCACCAGCTGAGACTCCTGATGTTAAGCTAGATGTCAGAACATTCTGTCATCCAACTGTTGAATTCAGCTCTACCTTCTGCCACTCAGAAGAACCTCCTCCCTTTGCAGAAACAGATTTCCATGCTCTCATAGACTTGATTCAACAATCAAGTTTAAGTAGACAACCTCCATCCTGCCTAGAAACTCCAAAGACTTCAAACCTACCACATCTGAATCTTCAGAAAATAAGTAGTCCAAGACTACCCCACAGCAATACTAAAGAAAGCCACTTCCCTTAGCAGAGCCGTCAGTAGAAAGCCAGAGATAACTACCACTTATCCTCGACCTTCACAACCAGAGCAAACACAATGCTCCAAACCACTTAGATCAGAAATAAACTGATCCAAGCTGCAACCATCAAGACTAGGATGTCTTCATAGTCTTCCATCTTCATCTTCAACAACACCACCATCTAGACAAGTCATTCACAATACTTTCTAGGAACAGATGCTAAGCAATAATCCCAGGTCAACACCTAGGCGACTTGTGAGCGAATGTAGAACCCCTCCCATGATTCTCCAAACCTCTGATGAAAAGATGTTAAAACTATAGACAGAGCATCCTTAATCCTGTCTTTCAAGGATAATCAATTAAATACTCATGAATTTCACAAATAGCAATTGATCCCTGTGGTTTAACCCTTCTTCAGATTCCAGTATCTTCTAAATCTTCTTCATTACAGACCATTATGATAACCATTCATACCACAAAAAGAAAAATACAGCTACATAGAGAAAAGTAAATTCTCAACACTTCTGCAGTCCTGCACTTTTACATCAGACATATACATAGTCTCCCGTCAATGTATATTGTCATTAGTTGAAAGCACAACATTTTAGATAAACGCTCAGCTCCCGTCAGCATATTCACTATCGGTTAGATGCACAGCCTTATCAAAAGCAGACAAATACTCAACTACTATCAAGCTATTTATTATATGTGATAAGGTAACCTTCTCACACAAGGTACGACATTTGATCTGGTCTGACATTCTTTTCCTGCACACTTGAGGCACTAGCTGATCCCTCTTTTGTTAATCCACACCACTGATCACTTCAGATTAGGTAAGCGGCTTGACCTGATACTCCACCATGAGCACAACTCACTTTCTTTGGCTGAGAAAGCAAAGAACTGAAATGATGTTTCAACATCAGTTCCAACATCAGTCTATATCACATCTCCTATGGATCCACACATATCTCTAGTAGGGAACACACAAGAACATATCACCATCTGATCAAACAAAACTGTAGTAACTTGCATAACACACTCTTCCAGAAGCTTCTTCTTATAAGCACAAGGTTCAGACCTCTTGTCTAACTTAAGAGAGATAACTGTCATCCTTCTGCATAAACATACCATAGATAATATGCTACTTCACACAAACTCTTGGATGCATTTTCCCTATAAAATTATCCTCTGACATTTTAGTTTAAACAAGGATCATTTCCTTCTCTTCTGCTATCAAGATAACTACCTTATCTTCAACCAACTCCAGCTGAAATGCTATGACATTTTGAACAACATCTTCCCAGCTACAGTGATCCTTCAAAGCAGCTACAATCTAAAAGGTTTTTGACTTAGCATTTACCCCAACCTGCTAATGTGTAGCGCGATGTCGAGACATTGACATATTAAGCTCAGCTTCTTTCTTAGTGAAACTTCCTCCAGTTCATGATCAAAAACATGTATCTTATCATAACCAGGAAGATCCTCCTCATTATGTCACCACAACTAAGCTTAAGAGATAACTTATCAAGATCTTCACTCCCGCACGAAAGATTTGACAATGATACTCTTTTGCTTTGGCTCAACCCTCCAGCAAGAAATATGATAAAGAAGGAACCACGGTGCTGGGCAGACAGGTCTTCAAAGCCTGATTTGAAGTATATTCTTCTTTCCCAAAACAGAGATATGAGATAATCCTCAAGTATCTCTAACCAAATGGTTGAAGCTGTCTTGCATAACCTACAACATCATAGAGTATCCTGCTGAGGAGACCAAACCCTAATGTCTTTCCAAGAGACTACCTTCCTAGAATCTCACCACCAGAGAGACAAGAACCAACCAGGGTTACATCAGATACCATGCAGCAGAACACACAACAACTCCTCAACAACCTTCAGGCACTACTCAATAATCCTTGCACACCATCACCATAAACCAAGTGCCAACAGCAGTTCTCCTGATAACAACAGACAGGTCCAATACATACCATGTCATGAATAGTCCATACAAACAACAATGTGAACTGACCAAGTCCATGACTCAGCAAAACTATCTTCCTTGCTCATGAACCAGAAAGTATCTTCCCTAGATCTCATCCAGAAACAGACAGGATGCCTGCTCTGATACCAATTGAAATTCTGGTATCAGATATGTGATGTTAAGTGTGATGTCACAACATCAATATCTACAGTATGAACAAGACAATAAAAGCACAGAATTGTACACAAGGATTATTCACCCAGTTCGGTTCAACAACCTACATCTGGGGGCATACCAAGCCAGGAAGGAAGTCCACTATTAGTAGTATCAAATTACAGACTCAACAAACCAGTTGACAATCTACCTAATTTAATCACTACCCAATGACCCTTCTATCTAAGTCCTCCCTAGATAAGAGACTCCATCTCACTCCCAATCATCGCAATGATGTCTAGCAGTCAACATCTTCATCACTGCATCAACAACTTGATTTCCAAAAACTCTTCAATCACAGAAAAGTAGAAGACACACTTCCATGACAATACCTAGACATGACACACATGACTAAGAACAATACTTAGAGTTGCTTAACAGCTTCCTCCAAGAACAATACATCTCTTACCTACAGGCTTCGAGATAAACACGATGACCATCCCACAAACTGGGTGGTTCATCAACCAACACAACCCTTATAATCTACATGATGGTTGGCTTACCAAAACTAGGTTACAATGCTTCTATTTATAACATATTTCCCAACTGGATTTGGGCCTTCAAATCACAACAAATCAGCTGCTACAAATCTGTAAAAGATTCTGCTACTAAATAGATCTTCAATCAAATCTTCAATTAAATCTTCAATTATATCTAATTATTCTCCATATCTTTTTGCATGAAAATAGTAACAATATCTGCTCAATATAAGATTGCAACAGAATATATTTGTTCCATGATATTCGCCTGCAATCTCTCCACCAGATCTTCTCAAGACACACTTAAACAAATGCAGCCCTAACAAAACACATCAGACTGATGTTCTGATGTTCTGTCAACTGATGTCAAGACATCAGGTTTAACATCAGCATACAAAACTGCAACCCTTCTGAACTTAACATCAACTCAATGTTAAGAACTTATGTTAAGACATCAGACATATGACATCATTAACAACACCATTGTTTTACCAAAATTCCAGCCAATACAAGAACTAACGTAACCGACTCCCGAACCCAGAATGTGGTTGCGAGGACCATGTTCTTACCCTTCCTTAAAGGTTTTCTCGATATTTTCCTTTCCCTCTTTTGGGATAAATAAAGTTCGGTGACGACTCTGTCGAACCGTTCCGCGCCTTTCGCGCGAAGGGTCGTGTCTTCGATTAAGCGATTTTTCGAGGTGCGACAGCGACCCACTCCATTAAACGAATTATTCACCTCTAACCAAACACACATGTTATTCCAAATTGCGATCGCTTTATGACAACCGAAAAACACATGGCTGAATCTTCAACAAATTTAAAATAGAAAACACAAGAGAGATCATAAGGATTTGATATAACTCCTCTTCTAGATAGATTACTACGAGTTGCTAGTTTGCCTAAGATGAGCCGCCACACAAAAATCTTAGTTTTCAACGGAGACACCCCTTTCCACACCAATTTCATCGCGAGCTTAGAATCGTCTTCCAACTGTGTTTTCCCTTGAGCAGACCTCAGTAACAGATAACACGATTTCATGGAAAAGCATTTCGACGTATCAAAAGGCCAAACTACCTTGTCTATTACTGCACTATCTAAGGAAGTTTCCTCCAGGATTTGCTTAAGGTTCCTCCATTCTTGCTGCAATTCTGCATCAGAGCCAGCAATCGCATTAGGGCCCTCTACCTTCCACTACCATAAATCATTACGCCAAGCCCCAAATTCACTAATCCTTCCCGATTTCCTTAGAGAAATGTTATACAGACCCGGAAACAAAACAGCCAATGGAGCACCTGCAATCCATCTTGACATCCAAAACAAATTTTTGAAACCATTGCCAACCTTGTGCACCAGAAGATCAGCAAAAGCGTTATGTTCTCCATCAACGCTTAACAGTTTCAAATCTTTCCACCATAAGGAGGAACCTTTATTATTATCAGAACCATCTTTGGAAAAAATGATATTGCTAACATCTCCATATCTCGCCTCCAGAACACCCCTCCAAATAGAACTATCATTAGATACGATTCTCCATAACCACTTAGCAAGCAGAGCTTTGTTAAAAACACCAACATCTTTAACCCCTAGCCCACCTTCATCCTTACTCCTACATACATCCTTCCAACTCACCCACGCCATACCACCTGATTGCTTGTTGCCAGCCCACAGAAACTGTCTTTGGATCGCCGTTATTGCTTTCCTAACCTTCATAGGAACCATGAAGAAAGATAGATATTGTAAAGGGAGGTTTGTCAAAACCGAGTTTATTAGCGTAATCCTACCTCCAATAGACAATAACCTGGCCTTCCAACCATCCAATCTCAACTTTAAACAATCCAAAACCGGGTTCCAAAATGAGGCTCTTTGATGATTTCCACCAATCACAATACCCAGAAATTTAAACGGACCATGTTCAATCTTGCACTTAAGAAAATGTTCAGCAGCCATAGTGAAATTATGTTTCACGCAAATACCATAAAGGGAGATCTTGTTGAGGTTAATCTTTAAACCAGACACCATTTCAAATCCCATTAGTATAACCTTCACCGCCCATAAATTATGAACCGTGTCGTCACAAACAATGACCGTATCATTAGCATATTGGAGGATGTCATAGGAAACCCTGTTATTAAGTCTAAACTCCTGCAGAATCCCAATACGAACAGCTTTCTTTACAAGAAAACACAAAGCCTCACCAACCATAGCAAATAAGAAAGGGGATAGGGGATCTCCCTGTTTAAGGTCCCTCGAAGCTTTGAAGTCACGAGTAGGACTGCCGTTAATCAATACTGACAAGAAGCTATTCATCACAATACCCTCGATCCACTTCACCCATCTATCTCCAAACCCCATAGCTACCATAATTTTCCTAAAAAACGTCCAGTCAACACAATCGTACGCTTTCTCGAAATCAACCTTCAAGATAACACACGGCTTCTTATTTCGTTTAGCAAAATCCATGATCTCATTGAGAACCAAGACACCATCTTGTAATTGTCTATTTTTGATAAAGACAGTTTGATTGCTTGAGATAACCTTGCCAAGAACGCGATTCAGTCTTTAAGCAAGTAATTTTGTTACAATCTTGTAAACACATCCCACTAGAGATATAGGTCTATAGTCCTCAAACACCTGAGGATTTTCCTTCTTGGGGACCAAGGCCAGAAAAGCTGATGTGAAATTCTTTGGGAGCCACGCCTTATCATAGAATTCTTAAATATAATTTACAACCTCCGGACCCACGATATCCCAGCAGCTCTTCAAGAAATCCAGATTAAACCCGTCCGGACATGGCCTTTTGTACCCACCCAACTCAAAAACAACCTCCCTAATCTCCTCCTCACTAAACCAATCTTCTAAACCTTTGCTATCTTCTACAGACAAAGTTGTCAACCCAGAAAAGTTCAGATCAGGTCTTCTGCAGATATTTACCAAAAACCTATCTTTGAAATGCTCCCTAACAGCCTTTTTCACCTGAGCCACCTCGACCATTTGAACATTATTAACCAGCACAGAAGTTATAGCATTCAACCTATGCATGTGGTTAAGAGACACATGAAAGAATTTGGAATTTTGGTCACCCTCCTGGATCCACTTAGTTCTTGATTTCTGATACAGGATGATATTCCTAATGCATATTTTCTTCCACGTCTCAGACTAATCCACCTGTCTATCCTTCAGAACTTCCTCCAACTCACTCCCATCTCCAGCCACCAAAGTTTCCTCCACTTCATTTAAGGTATCTATTTCTTCTTAAACAGAAAGATCCAACCAACCAAACACATGTTTGTTCCACCATCTAAACCTTTCCTTCAGCAAATACAGTTTCCTGCTCAACACAAAAGATGCACTACCCTTTACCACAAAAGACAACCACTCCGACTTGACAAACCCCAGGAAATCCTTATGTTCAAACCAACAGTTAAATGATTTGAAGGGTTTGGGACCCCTATTAACATTCCTAAAGTTAAGCCACACTGGTCTGTGGTCCGAAACATCACGGTTTCCTATAACTTGAGCAGTAGAATTCCATTTAACCAGTAGACCTGGAGAAAGTAAGAATCTATCTAGACGACTATAACACCTACCATTAGCACTAAACCAAGTAAAAATGTTACTAGAAGTTGGAAGATCTACTAAGTTCATAAGATCAATGAAGTCTCCACAATCCTGCATTTCTGCCCTGCTATAAGACTGTTTACTACTGCTTTCATAGACATTCTTAATTGCATTGAAATCCCCCCCCCCCCCCCCGATAATCCACTCCTCTGCTTCCCATCTGGCCTTTTTATCCACAAGGTCAGCCCACATACACCTTTTCTCTGCCAGCTCGCATGAAGCATATATATTGATAATATAAAGATTTTTTCCTTCCCATTCAGCCATGATACCCAAATACCCTTGGCCCCTGAAGGACAATGAAGGGCGAATAACATTTTTCCTCCAAATTATTACCAAGCCCCCTGCCGCACCTATTGAATTTAGTGATCTTCTTTCCACAACTTATGCACCAGCCTATTATCCATATTTTGAGATTTGGTTTCTTGAAGAAGGCATATATCCGCCTCACCTTTGCTTATAATCTCTTTAATTATCCTGCATTTAGTATTGTTTCCACTCCCTCTGATATTAAAAGTGACACAGATCATTGACCACCCTTATCAACCTCCAACTGAGCTCCACTTCTATCTTTACCTTCCATTTGTCGTATAATTCCTTCAAAAATTTCATCATCTTCATTACCCTCAACTCCCAGCTTCTTAATCGCCTCCCAAATTCTCTCAGGAACATTCTCTAGACTCATTCGAATTCAAGAATTGCTCCGATGAACATCAGAGTCTTCAATCGAATCACAACATAAGACCGAACCACCAGAATAACAAGAATGAGACTCATCTACAAAAGAGCTATCAGGTTCCAGATTTGCCGAGTTATGTTGTAGTGACTTTGGGTGACCATCAGTAGAAACTTTATCAGAGAGTAATAGAGCAGAGGTGAGAACGGGATCTTAAGATTTGCATACACATCTGAAATCAACTCCTCTTTTTAGGTCTCCCCTTGCCTTAGGCCCCAAACTCCTGATGTTAGAATAGGTAATAGGATCCATCGTGAGATTAAGGCCTAGCCCATTACCACTCAGCTCCACGTCACACAGGGCTAAATCCTTTGGTAGACTTTCTCCAGCAGTGGTCCCCACAACACTTTTGGCAGGGTTAGTATTAATAGTACCACTACTCTGAGTTGTTTCTGCAATTCTAAGAGCAGACGTTTTACTTAAACCAAGAAAGCTCTTTTCGCCGCCTGACACTAACTTTTCACCTGTGTTTTGTATCTTATTAAGGCAGATAACTTCCTTAGCCATCATTTCCCTACTTTGCGCCACCCCTGCTATCTTGGACTTTGTGTTAACCCCCTCTCCTGTTTTCGACGTCCCAAACCTCTCCGGCCTCCGTTCACTTCTTCCTTCGAAAAATCCAAAGACTCAAACCAATTGTTATCTTCACCATCAGAACTCAATTCTTCTTATGACAACCCCTCCTTAAGGTTACCAACCTTATTAATTCTCACAGGACCCTGTGTATCTTCCACTAATTTGATACGATAAATAGATTTGTTAACCTCAACATTAAAAACTTCATTGAGGTTCATTGCAAATTTCGCTCTAATCAGAAATTTAGCAACATCCAATCGTTCTAACTTTTCCGTCTCATAGTCCGCTTGTACAAAAACCCTGACTCTTTCAGCAATGAATTTGAAAACACCGGTGCTCCACACATGGCATGGAAGACCATAACAACGTATTCAGGTGAGTCTCTCATTATCCACATCCGACGGCGACCATGGATGAATGTTAGAGAACTACCAGGATACCCAAGTTCTCTCTTCCTTAATCAGTTGTTGAATTTCCCCCACGCCATCTTCCTCTAATAGACACAGATTGGCGCCCATAGTAGTAACCTTAATATTGAAGATTCCTTCTCCCAGCAGAGCTTCCTGAATTTTGTACGTTGAACCTGGAACCTCCACCACTCCTACAAAAGCTCTCTTAAATCTTGCTAGATCCTCCTTATGAACATTGTATTGAAGATGTGCAAAGTTTGGTTTATCTTGCATCAATACTTGATTCTTTTGTCTTGGTTCTCTACCCCACTTCTTCTCCCTCTCGTACATGTTTTGATTCTCCAAACTTGATCTACCCCCATCTCTATTCCCTCCAACGATCTGAGCATAAGAAATTCCTTTAGCAGCTGAATAGTTCTTTAGCTCAGACTTTCTAAACCATTCGCCACACTCCTTTTCTAAGAAGTTTGTTCTGTCAACTCTCTGATTTACCGTCCCTTCCTTCCTTGTAAATCTAGGGACATTAGCAAAAAATTTCTTGTCTTTGATCCAAATGTTATCTAGTTTTGTAGCTAACACTCTTTCATTCTCAACCTTCTTAAATCTATCGAACCCGCATCGATTACCCCTTTTGTCGAGTTTAGGGGGGATGAAGACTTCAACTACAAGTCCATAGTCTTTGAAGAGTTCAAACATGTCTTTAGCCTCATAATCCTCTGGAAACTGAGTAAAGAAGAAAGAAGAAATTTTCTCTCCCTCATCTGCCACCATCTTGTTACTTCTTGCCGTCCATATTAACCTTCTGGGCACCTTTTGTCTGGAGTTTTTTTACCGACGCACCTCTACCCAGGCTGAATCCATTTTCTTGCTTTGATGTAGTTGTTGTTCTTACGAAAAGCTACTCCGAAACAAATCTCAAACTTCACTAAAGAAACACAAGACAAGAACCACCCCAAGGGAGGAGGAAGGTCCTTAACCCTAAGGTTAGGACTTTAAACCAAACCTCCCTGATCTGCAGCGTTCAAGTTCGTATTCTCAAATTCGTATTCTTCAGTTCTTCGTATTCTTCAGTTCTTGAGTTCTTCATGTTGCAAGAGTGTTTCCACTATCTTTGTATTTTTCTGTTTTTGGCACTATACTTACGAAACATCAGACATAAGACCTAATTGTATAATCCTATTATGTTTTAACTGAGTCTAATGTCTTGAAAATTACGATAGATGACACTAAATTTGAGAGATTCGGTTACTTGTGTTTATATCCCTTAGTTTGCAGTATGATAAAGGAATTATGCATTTCTAATAATACACCGTGATAGATGATTTTAGTTGACATGTCTAATAAATCAACCATTATAGATTTTGACATGTAATTTAAATTTAAATGTAAACAAGTTCAAAACATAAAATACCATGTAATTTATTTTCAATGACTTGACAAACAAATTTAATATGATTAGACAATTTTTTACCACACCACTCAACTTTCTTAGGCATCATGCGCGCTGACGAAAATACCTCTGCGTTCTGGATGTGCAAATCCGGAGGCATCGTTTTTTTTAAAATTTTCCAGTTTTTTCCGGATGTGCACATCCAGAAGAATTCTTGATCTGCAAATCCCAAAAAAATCAAAAGAAATCCATGAAATCATTTACTTCTAAATATAATTAAATTCAATATAATTAAAATCCAATATAATTAAAATTAATATCATTTTTTCAATATAATTAAATCCAATATAATTAAATCTAATATAATTAAAATCCAATATAATTAAATCCAATATAATTAAATTAATTTTAGAAGTAAATACCATATAATTTTAATTACAATTTAGAAGTAAATACCATATAATTTAGAAGTAAATACCATATAATTTTAAATACCAATATAATTAAATCCAATTTTAGAAGTAAATACCATATAATTTTAAATCCAATATAATTAAATTAATTTTTTCAATATAAAAAAAATAATTTAGAAGTAAATATCATACTAATCATTTAGAAAAAAAATCATATTAATTTTAATTATATTGGATTTAATTATATTGAAAAAATCATATTAATTTTAATTATGTTAGATTTTAATTATATTGGATATAATTATATTTAGAAGTAAATGATTTTACGGAATTCTTTTGATTTTTTTCGGATTTGTAAATCAGAAATTCTTCCGGATGTGCACATCCGGAAAAAACTGGAAAATTTTAAAAAAACGGTGCGTCCGGATTTGCATATGTGGAAATTTGGGACAAAAATGAAATTTTACGTAGTGTCTAATAAACATGAGTGGTGTATTAAGAAACCTCTATGATTAAATATGATTTAGATTTACCTGGTTGATTCATTTTTTTCCAACAAATTATAAAACCTTCTATATTCAATCGGGTGAATTAGAAATGAGAATAAAGCGCGAAGAATATTATTTATTTATATTAGCATAAATATGTACACTAATACTATTATACTCAAATGTATATCTATTTTTTTCATTACATCGATTTTTTAATTATGCCTTAACATGAACTCATGCTTAAAAAAAAGTAAATTTAGATGAAAATAAACAAAAATCAAATACTTGTTTTTTTTAAGGCCAGTGTATTAAATTGAAAAACAAAATTTGTGTAAAATAAATAAAATTTTTAAATACTTTTTAAGTCTTTTTTTTTTTTAATAATCAATTAAATTCCATTCATATATTAATAATTTACAATATGAATGAGCTCTTTCTAATTCCTCATGGCCAACAACTTGATAGCCAAAAGAAAAGAGAAAACAAAATAATGATTGAAACTATATTCTTAAAAACCAGCAAAAAATACCCTGCTGAAACCATTAATTACAATTTTTTAAATCAATAGGCAGCTTATACCAATCATAAAAGCTTCCCAAATCAACATTCTTTCTCCTTTTCCTTCTCCATTATTTGTTCCCAAGTCATTTTTATTACTGGATCAAATCGCTCACTTTTTACACGGATAAATTCAAATAAACATTTGTTTTTCTTAAACAATTTTTTTAAATGAAAAAGGATAAATTTCAAAGAAACTCTTTAAAATAAAATAATTGAAATAAAAAAATAAAGATCAAATAAAATAAATAAATATAAAAAAATCTCTAAGAAACAAATTATTCACTTTTTACATAAATAAATTCAAATCAACAATTTTTTAAATAAATAATTTTCAAACAAAAAAAGATGGATGTTTTTTTCAAAAAAAATATAGAAAATGATATCTTTTCAAATAAATAAATAAATAATTCAACTTACTTATTTAAATTATACTATTTTCCTTAAATATAAATTTTTTTGATTTGTTTTTATTGCTTTTTATGACGTTTTTTCTAATTTTCAACTAAATTAGTTATTTCTTTATCAACCTATACCTAATAATGTTAATATTTTTTTAATTTATAATAAATATTCTATATAATAACTATAATAGCAATAGTCACCAAATTTAATTGTATATCAAATAAAAATGCATATTAAGGGACGGAGTAAATTGTTTGGTCCTGAATTTATTGTACTTTAATTATAAAATAATCTTGAATTTATTGCTTGGTATGTGGAGTGTATATAGGGTTGGAATTTCAAAGTTTGACTCATTTTAAAATTTGTCCTTCACATAAAACAATAAATTGAGGTTTGTGAAAAAGAAAAAAAAAAATCATTTTTCTATTTTTTTTTATTCCTGATGGACCTTCCTCAGAAGAATGTATATGACACGTGTCAGTCACTGGTGCAACGACACTTTGAAAACTTTTGAAGTCTGCCACAAATCAGACACAGAAACAGAAACACAAAAACTTTCACATGATTGTTGTTTAGGTTCTACTGGTGAAGATTATAGTGGAAACTGAGTGGGTCCCACTTTTTTGTGGACACATATTTCATACGCAAACAACTCCAATCTTAGTTTCTTTTGTTTCCTTGCTTCCTTTTAACAAGTTTCTGATTCTCATTCTATACATTACTCTTCTTCTGTTTCTTCATACTCTTTTCATGATTTTTTCTATTCTTCAGAACTCTTCCATTGAAGTTAGTTTCCAATTGTTGGAGAATAATATGTAAACTGTTGTTAGCTTTATTCTTATTCCTATATGCATTATTAAATTATTAGATTCTTATTCCTATATTGGTTTTATGGCTCTAAATTATGATTAATATTCGAGATGAAAGATTATTTCTAACGCAGTGCTAGATATTGAAGTTCCTTTTGTGTTTCCTCAACAACTTCTTGTTGTAATTCTCTTCTGTTTTTCACCTAAAACAGTGAATTTGGACTCAAGAGATGACTGAGAAAGAAAGTTTGTTTTCTTCAACTAGTGATTGGATGAGAATACCAGTTTTAACTTTCTTCAAAGATGTTAGGTATATCATTTTTTTTGTCATATCTTTAATCAGGTTTTTTCATTTGCAAATAGCGGCGCATTTTGTTACCTGTTTGTAGTTTATTTCTGTATAAACTTTATGATGTACTAATTATAAATTAGTATTCTATGAAGAGTGATGAACTGTTATGATGAACTTTATGTCAAATTTTTTTCGCATCAGCGGTTGTTTATGATTTTCTTTCTATGTAGATAGATTTAACTCTTGATTTTTCTTCTTACTGCAGATTAGTATTTAAATCAGACAGTCTTGGTCGGGAGATACTGTCGATTGCATTGCCTGCTGCAATGGCTTTGACAGCTGACCCTATTGCCTCACTTGTTGACACTGCATTCATTGGCCAAATAGGTATTGTATCACCGCGTAGACACGTATGATTTCGTTTAGTAACTTCATTTTCTCAAATTACTATCTGTGTTGACGTGTCGATCAGTGTAATTAACTTAGATTGTATATTTGAATTTGCTATAATGGATTTAGTGTTGAAGATTATCGGTTCATACAGGTCCGGTGGAGCTTGCTGCTGTAGGTGTTTCCATAGCTCTCTTTAATCAAGCATCACGAATTGCAATTTTTCCACTTGTCAGTGTCACAACCTCTTTCGTGGCAGAGGAAGATACCCTCAGTGGAGTGAACTCGCAACAGGTAGAGGAGAATGGATGCTTGGAAGCCGGGACACATCCGGATGCTGAAACCAAAGAGTTCTTACCGCAGAAAAGTATCATTCTTCTACTTTTCTGATTAGTTTTTACATTATACACGCTTCGACTCCTGATTAGTAACATATGAACGTGTTCATAACTCAGATTCGGATGTTAAAAGCTTTAATTTAGTTAAGGATGTTGACTATAAGAGAAGGCATATTCCTTCAGCTTCGTCCGCATTGTTTATCGGAGGCATCCTTGGCGTGGTCCAGGCAATATTACTGATTTCTGCAGCAAAACCTTTATTGAGCTTCATGGGAGTAACTTCTGTAAGTACTTTTGCATAAATATCAAGAAACTTACTTATAGACTGATCGACGATAGCACTATGGAATTTATTGGATGACTGCGAATTATAACGGATTATTTATACAGGATTCACCAATGCTACATCCTGCACTGCAATACCTGAAATTGAGGTCTCTTGGTGCTCCTGCAGTTCTTCTTTCATTAGCAATGCAGGGAGTTTTCCGAGGATTTAAAGACACGAAAACTCCTTTATATGCCACCGGTACAAAATGCAAATACCTCGACAAACTTAAATGGTTATTTTCCATCATATGATTATAATTACTATATGTTGTTTGTAATCTAGTGGCAGGAGACGCGACCAACATAGCGTTAGATCCTCTATTCATCTTTGTTTTCCGCATGGGTGTCACCGGTGCAGCCATTGCACATGTTATATCTCAGTATGTTTTACTTGGTTATGATTCAAATTCGGATTTAAGGAATACTTTATGCAGAACTATCATGTCCATTTTCTTAATCAATGCAGGTATCTTATTTCAGCTATACTCTTGTGGAGTTTGATGAAACAAGTTGATCTTATACCTCCGAGCATCAAGCATCTTCAATTTGACCGATTTCTAAAAAATGGTAAAGGCTTATTGTGCTTATCTACGAAGGTTTTCGTCATTAAAATTGTTTGCTAGATATATTTCACGGAATGCTAAAGAAATAAATTGCGCGTTATTGTCACGCAGGTTTTCTATTATTAATGAGAGTCATTGCTGTAACATTCTGCGTGACACTCGCTGCATCATTAGCTGCACGTCACGGATCAACATCCATGGCTGCATTTCAAGTCTGTCTGCAGGTTTGGTTGGCAGTGTCACTTCTTGCTGACGGTCTGGCTGTTGCAGGGCAGGTGAGATATGATCTATCACTCCCTCCACTTATACTTGATTTATATATTCTTGTATTAAAATGTTTTGCATAACATTTCAAAGCATATTTCATGTGAAAAATTGGAAACTTAGGATATTGGAAAAAACTTGTTTAGGCCATTCTTGCAGGTGCATTTGCTAACAAGGACTATGAGAAAGCTACAGCAACTGCATCGCGAGTATTGCAGGTATTTTAGTACGAAGATAAACGTTGCTCACGAATATCTTTTTGAAAATATTGAACTGTAAATGTGATAGATAGTCATAATGCAGATGGGTTTAGTTCTAGGAGCGGCACTTGCGTTCATTCTTGGAACAGGACTGCACTTCGGAGCCAAAGTTTTTACAAAAGACGCGAATGTCCTCCACCTCATTAGAATTGGGATACCGGTAAATTATTCGTGTTCAAATTTGGGAAGGATGTATTCGTAATCTATATTTTTCAACCCTCTAAAGAGAGGAAAGGGACTTGCATTCATTCACATTAACTCTCTTTCCAGTTTGTTGCACTCACTCAGCCCCTAAACTCTTTAGCATTTGTATTTGATGGTGTCAACTTCGGTGCATCTGATTTTGCATATTCAGCCTTCTCCATGGTATGTATCTTCTTCTTCCATGTTTTAATACACACTTATCTCAAAGAATCATTTAAAGTGATGTAGTTTCAATACATGTAGCACTAATACTTCACATCAAAGTCGTGTCTGGTTTTTGACACGTGTCAGTATTCAATATCAGCAAATGTTATTCCATTCAATTTTCTCAAATTTTTACTTGTGTTGACATATGAGTGCCGTGTCTGGTGTTCATGTGTGTGGCCGTCATTCATAGATTTCAATATCCAAACTCTTACTACAATATTTTGATTCCTTGAGTAACAAGTAAGAAGTTAACTATATACAATTAGTGGCATTATTCATTCTCAGGTTATAGTGGCAATTATTAGCATAATTTGTCTACTTATTTTGTCATCTTCTGGTGGATTCATTGGAATTTGGATTGCTTTAACCATCTATATGAGTCTAAGAGCATTTGCTGGCTTCTTGAGGTAATTCTTCATACTCTTCTACTTTACTTTCAGCACACTTGCGACATTTCATGAGTTCATTCAACCAATGAGCTATGTTAAAGCAGGATTGGAACTGGATCAGGACCATGGGAATTCCTTAGGAGCCAACCACATTAGGAATGCAGCATAATCATGGCTGTTATTTGGCCACAATTTCATGGCTTTTTAGTCATTTGGATGAGAAATTCTTTGAAAAGAATAGGCAATTGTACATGCATGATTGTATTTGCTTGCTGAAGCACTGGTTCAAAGTCTACCTCTGCTTCAGAGTTTGTACAAAATAAACCTCATACTCTTAAGAAAATGACATGAAATATAGGATCAAACTTGTACAACAAATATATTTACAGGTACTAGATGAATATGAAAAACAAAAATAAAAATTATAAATTTGGAAAATTGGACAAATTTGTGTTTCAAATAATAAATGAAAATTTGGTTAAGGAACATTGTCCTGGCCCTTTAAACTTTGTGTTGTAACTAATACTTTTTCCCTCTGGCTGGCTTTCCACCATTCAAACTTGATTATTTCCTACACTATTCGCCGGCATTGAACTATTCTCTTGATATTCTTCTTCATTTGAAGATGCTCTTCCCATGATTTACCACCAATGAGGATTATACTACATGCCATCGATCTAGTACCAGGTACTAGTTTTCCAAACCTAATATGTAGAGAAAAATATTGTGGTATATTATTATGAATAAATGGCTCATTTTGTAGGAGAAAAACAATCGACAACTCTTTAATTTCATGAGAGATACAAGGAAAATGAAATCAATTTAAAGTTAGCATAACAAGAAAAGAAAACAATATATTATATTTCAACACTTCCCTAAAGTTGGTGAATAGATATCTATTATGTTTAACTTGCTAATTAAATATTCAAATGTTGTGGGACTAGATATCCATTATATTTCAACATTTTCCCTGAAGTTGATGAATAGATATCCATTATGTTTAACTTGCTTATTAAATATTCAAACCGTGTGCTTAAAAGGTATTACGGAAACTGTATTATATATAGAGATTACAGCTAATTACATGTTATAGTCGTTGTGAGACTATTTTATATATAAATATTCTTAACACTTCCTCTCTGAATCATATATGTTATATGAGTCGAGCTTATTATAAATGTAATCCACTTAAGAACCTCTAAGAGGCTCTGTAAACATATCAGCTAATTGATCTTTGGATTTTAGAAAATATGTGGTGATTTCTCCTGATAATACTTTGTCCCTTACATAATGACAATCTATTTCTATGTGATTGGCCCATTCATGGAAAACTGGATTAGATGCAATGTGGAGTGCTGTTTGATTATCACATATGAGTTTTGTGTTCTAAAGATCTCCTATCCTAAGTTCTAATAGTAAAATTTTCAGCCATGCAAGCTCCTTTAAGGTTGTTGCCATAACACGATATTCAGCTTCAGCACTAGATAGTGCAACTGTATTTTGTTTTTTGGTTCTCCATGAGATCATATTATCTTCAATCAGAACACAATATTCGGATGTGGATCTCCTATCCGACGGTGATTCGGCCCAGTCTGCATTTGAATAACAAAAGATTTTAGCATCACCCAGTCATACCCTAAATTTTGACCACACGATTTCACATCATTATGCAAATCATCACCATAATATGGATGTACCTTCATGCCCCATCAATCCTCTCAAAGATTGTGGAGCATTCACTTCAACCAAAGATTAGGGTTTTGAGCTCTTCAGAGCATCCAAGCAAATGATCAATCAAGAATAGACGTGATCTTCAACTTTTCAAACCTCTCAAACATCCATGAAGGATCAATAGGTCTCCCATATCAAGAATCAAGCACAAAAATACAACATTGCAAGTTGATCAAGCCTCAAGATCATCAGTGTCACCAAATTAGGGTTTTGATCGACCAAGGCCTCTATAGGGAAATTTTCATCTGGGCATGAGTCAATACTTCAAAATATGATTCAAGAAGCTGAAAGGGACCTCATGAGTACAACCATGAGTTCAAAATAGCCTCAGGGGATGCATTCATCAAAAATCGGGAATTAGGGTTTTCTTGACCTAATTCACCCCTAAGTTGACTTTTGGAGAAAGGCATGAGCCAAGACCTCAAGAAATATTTTGAAGACCTCGAATATCTTATATTGACCCTCTCACATGTTTAAATTGCCACAAAGAACTTGATTCATGAGCAATATAAAGATTCAAATTCATCTAACTAGGGTTTTTGAGAAAAAGTCAACTCCACCTTTGACTTTTAACTAAGACATGATCTCAAACCTTGGGACATGATTCAAGACACTCTAAAACACCTATGAAATCCATCCATTAGGTTCAATTTAATCCAAGGGCTTGATTTCATAAAGGATCACAAAGTTTGAAATTCATCAGATAAAAAGTCAACTATGATCAAATCCAAGTTTGACTTTTGAGATTTCTTGACAAATATGGCCTCTTCAAGTCAAAAACAATGTTAACTTGTGATTTGGATCATAATCAATCAAGAAAAATGAGGTTACTTGCAAAAAGGGCAACCTTGAGAAACTTGAAATTTTACTAAGTTATGTAAAAAAAGTTATTTTTACCCAACTTTGCAAGGCCATAACTTGTGATCCAAGCAACCATTTTCTTCCATCCAAAGCTCAAATGATAAGTCTTGTTACATACTACAAGTTTTTCAGCAACACCACATTCCAAATCTTCATGGATTTTAAGTTATGGATTGAGCAAAATCACAAAAATTAAGAAGTGAACATTCTTGACACTTAGTGAAAATCAGCCAAGTTTTTCAGTTTTGGACACCAATGTTCAAGGGCAATTTAGATCCAAGATTAACCAATAACAAATGCGAACATCAAAGTTGATGTATGACATGTGGGATTTTTAAAAAGTACAAGAGCCTCCCATGATTCAATTTGAGCAAGAAGTTATAAGCCTCACAAAATGGCATTTTTCATCCTGGTTTTATAAGACAGATTTCACAACACAACTTGGTTTTGTCATTTTTATGACTTGGAAAGCCTTGTCACCATACAAGACAAGTTTCTAAGATGCAATGCACCTGTTATCTGCAGAGGAATCATACCATAGAGCCTTGCGAGTCAAGACACTATCCCTTAGGCATGTGAAAATCAATGTTGCAAATCCAAAAACTCCAAGCTTGTCATGAAGCATTAAAAGGGTATATAGAGGTGGAATGTATCAGTCCATAACTATCCAAATGGGTCAAGCTTAGTCCAAGAATCAGAAGACCATAGGCCTGCAAGTTCAGTCCAAGTCAATGGCTAGAGGAAACTTTGGACTCATAGCCATATCCATTGGATAATAGGATGAACCAGTCCCCATTCACTATTCCTTGTAAAACAAACTTTCTCTACTATAAATAAAGGTCATTTGTGACTGATTTCAATACACCAAAACATCAGAATACATGTTTTCCACCATTTCCCTCTTGAACCTCAAAAATTCATTTTCAAAGAAGTGAGAATCGTGTTTTGAAATAGAGAGCAATTCAGCTCAAACCAATGGTTCTAACACCTCACATACATCATATATGAATGATCTAAACACTTGAACAAAATCCGTAACACCAGATTCATCAAGTTCATACCTCACTCCAAAGCCATCTGCAGTTGGAGTCATGCCCACCAATCCAGAGGTTTTCAATCCATTCCAAGCTTCTCAACACACTCACTAGGGTCCATTGAAGCTTTCCATATCATTAAAACACATTTATAACACCTACAACTGAGAATTTGAATTCCTCTTGCACAGGTAAGCCTGAACTCTTCAAACTCTATGATTCATGCATCATAAATGTGTTTTCAAGTTACCAACATATTTCTGCACTTATGTAGAGTGTTTCCCCTCAATCAATTGCTTTGTATCTATCGTGTATAGAATTTAATAATGTTCTTGCAAAAATTAGGGTTCATCTGTTCTTCACGTGATTTCTTACTCTACACATAGAAATGCAATTAATTGGTATCATTAAAATCCTTGTTCAAAAACACACAACTTTCATGTTTATATCGTGCAAAATCATTACGTATTGAGAGAGATACGAGAGGTTTTGCAAATCATCCATGGCGGGCACAAGCGAGGAAGAAGGAGATGTTGGCGCCCTTTTTCAAATTTTTGAATTTTTAATTTTTTTTAATATTTTCAATTATTTTCAAAAATTCATATCTCTCTCATTTTTAATCTTTTTCAAATGATTTTTTAAACATAAATCATTTATACATTTTAATATTTTATTCCACAAAAAAAAATTATATTTGATATATTTTTGAATTTTTTAAAGAATTTCTTTTTAATTGTTTTAAACATTTTTAAATGAATTCTTTCTCTTGATTTTTCAAAACCAATTGAATTTCAAACCATCATGTGAATAAAAACATATATTTTTAAACATTTATCAAAGTTCATAACATGTTTATTAAATATATTTGATATTTTTGTATCATTTTTATTTAATATTCTTTGAAAAAAAATGCATTTTTATTAAAATTAGGGTTTTTTCCTTGATTTTAAATCTTCAAAAATCTTTTTGGGCCTCTAATTGAGAACAAGACCCAACCCCTTTGTATATAAATAATCCTGGGCCTCTGTCATAGTATAAGTCGCAATACGATTTTCAAAAATAACGGTGTGTCTACTGTTTTTTATCTGGGCTTCTCCTTGAGTATAAGCCCCACTTTTCTTTCTTTCAATAAACATTTTGGACCTCTAATAGAGTGTAAGACCCAACCTTTATGTACATAAACAAATTTTGGGCTTCTGCTATAGTATAAGTCCCACAACGTCTTTCGATATCGCAGTGCGATCACTGTTTTCAAAATAAGTCATTTGGGGTTCTCCTTGAGTATAAGCCCCAATCTTTTGTACGTAAACTTTGTTTTAAACATTAAGCAACCTCTATGGGCCGATTTTTGAGTTGTAAGTCTCATACCTCTGTTTTCAAAATCATCTGTCTGTTTTAAACTGGTACTAAGAAGAGCATTATTCCCGGTGAAACTGCTTTTAGACCACTTGGGCCTCTCTTTGAGTTATAAGCCCCAAACTTTCTTTTCTTTTCATTCAAATAACAACAACTTTCTTTAAATACAAATTCAAATTCAAAGTTTTCTCAAATCTTTCTTCAATTTCTCAAAACCCTAATCATACAGTTGTAATTAATACAACCAATCACAATACACTTGGGCCTCTTTTCAGAGTGTAAGACCCAACACCTTTTCAATTCAATGCATACTTGTTTATATACCTGTTAATTCACTTACCTGTATATACTTTTACATATCTGTTTAAGTTTCCCAACAGTTAGATCATCCTCAGTTTACCCTTTAGGTCAAACAATAGGATACTCATAACTTAGTTCAATAACTAGTTCCCTCATAGGAAACTTCCCCAATACAGCCTGCCTCCTCTTGGGCTTTATTCAATATGGAACAAAGAAAGACATTATTCCCGGTGAAACTTTTCTTAAGACTGTCAAAACTTAGAAACATAAAAAAGAAATTCATTTCCCCGGAGAGGATTAATTCCCGGTGAAACTGTTATATGTCAATCATGATATATTTGTATGAATTACTTGGCATTTTTCATTTCTTTCCATGTGGAATATGTTGATTTTAGTGTGGAATGATGTTGTTGTGCATTCATTGAAATATACTTGTGGTGCTTGTAATTTGTGTGCTAATGTGCAGGAATAGGCATAAAAAGATCAAGATTGTGAGACACAAGGAATGGAAGCAAGTTGCCATTGAAGGAAGAAATCAACAACAGCATTCTCTAGGCGAGTGTTGGCGAAGCAACCAGCGAAGGTTCGCCTAGAGAACGTTAGCGAGTGTGCCAGCGAATGGTGGCAGAAAGTTGCAAAAAGTTACAGTAGGAAAACTGGGTAAATTCGCTGGGCGAGGAAGCCAGCGAAGACTCGCTGATATGCTCGCTAGGCGAAGGAGCCAGCGAAGGGTGGCAGAAAGTTCCACTTTTGAAAACACCCAAACTTTGCTGGGGCGAATGTGGTAGCGAAGGCTCGCTTCGCGAGTGATTTGGTTCGCCTAGCGAACCCACGATAATTCTTGTGGGCGGTTTAAGTCTGAGGCACTTAAAGTACCATGTTTTAGTTCATTCGCTAGGCGAATGATTCCTTCGCTAGGCGAAGGGTGCTGAGATTTTATTTTTATAAATAGATTTTCACTTTATGTAAGAAGGATCTCTGGTCCATTTTGAGCAAAAATCATAGTTTTCAGTATTTTGATCATTGAAGATTGTAATTTCACCTTGAGAAGCTGAAGTCGCATCCATTCTCGATTAGTCGACGTGGATGCTCATTCATCTCCTCTCTTTACTTGTCATCAAAGCTACCATGAGAATGGGTAGCTAAACACTCAATGTTGGGGTTAGATGTAGTTGATCCTGATTTTATGTATTTCTTTTAATCTATTGTATATGAACAAAGTCTTTGATCAATATAGATGAAGTTGTTTTCTCTTAATGCTCCATGTGTGATTTGTATTGCTCTAGACATAGATTCTACAAATCATGACCTAACAATTTCATCTCTTAAAAACCAAACTCTAGACATAGATTTGGGATTTGCTATTCGCATTGTGTTGATCTTAATGATTGTTGTTTAGATTGTTAGCGTGAGACATCATCTAACGGTCTAAACAACGATACTCACGACTTCACTTTAGACATAAACTTAGTCGGGAGGATACGCGGTTGTATTGGTCGGAAACCAAGTTCATATGCTTGATTATTCGTTTATACGTAAAAAGGATTAGCGAAACCTAACCTTGACATGCTTTTATCAAAACTTTTACAAACTCTTTGTCACCAATTAATCTTTGCTACAAATTAATGTTAACAACAATTGAGAACCTTTTGAAACCATTAAACTTAAAATATTGCAACTATTGAACGACACGCATCAAATATCGAACAATCCCTGTGGAGACGATTAAAAACACCCCCACTATTACTATACTAACAAAATGGCGTCGTTGCTGGGGATTGTTTAGTGATATTGCAAGAATTGCGATAGTTGAGCTATTTTAAGCTTGTTACCATTTTTTTTCTTGAACTTGTTAATTTGTTTTGTTTAGTGTGCAGACTTAGTTTATGCGAGGGAAACTACCGGCGGACTAACTTCTTTTCGATCCTGAGATTGAGAGAACCGCTCATAGAATCAACAGCAGAACTAGACGAAGTAGGCAGCTAGCAAGACAGAAGCGAGAACAAGAGGAAAGTACTTCTACACCACCACCACTTCCA
The DNA here is from genome assembly GCA_022829125.1 of Lathyrus tuberosus. Taxonomy (NCBI): domain Eukaryota; kingdom Viridiplantae; phylum Streptophyta; class Magnoliopsida; order Fabales; family Fabaceae; genus Lathyrus; species Lathyrus tuberosus. The sequence continues at coordinate 2,163,113 of JALAZF010000280.1, forward strand.
CAAATACTTCCAGTTATGGAGGCAGATCCACCACCACCACCACCACCTGCTTCTAGGCCTTGCACAAATAGTCCGAGACACAATGCTCAGTTCGCTCGCCATGTACATAACGGTCGTCATTCTGAAATGAAGACCGGTATTCTCCAGCTGTTATATCAAAGTCCATTTACGGGTATGGATCATGAAGATCCTTTTACCCATCTGACGAAATTCTATGAAATAGCGGGAGCGACTAGGGCACCTGAGGCAGAAGAGGAGTCTCTGTTCAAGAGACTATTCCCGCATTCCCTCATTGGGAAGGCTAAGGAATGGTACCTTGACCAGTCAACGACCACAATGACGGACTGGAATGCACTGGAAGAGAAATTTTTGGAGAGATTTTCCCACACACTCGGTTTATGGAGGAAAAGACCGCCATCGCGGTATTCACACAAGGAGCCAATGAATCTCTCAATGAAGCTTGGGAGAGGTTCAAATCAATGTTGAGAAAATGCAAGGGCCGTGGTTTTGATGAATTGTCACAAATTCATATATTTCGAAATGGACTTCAACTTGTACACAAAACCTTGTTGGATGCCACCGCTGGTGGATCCTTGTTAAGCAAAACCGCAGCAGAAGCCACAGCTATTATTGATAAGATGGCCTTGAATGACCATCAAGGTAGTCACAACCGTGGACCTTCTAAGCGGACTCCTGGAGTTCTTGAATTGGGAACAAATGATGTTATCCTTGCGCAGAACAAGTTATTATCATAACAGGTTGAGTTGTTGACTAAGCAAATGTCTAAAGTGCCGCAATAATTCAAAGAAATTCATGACTCTTCAAGTAAAAATGTGCATGTCTTAGTTTGTGAACTGTGTAGAGGTGACCATCCGACCGGTTATTGTCTTCCAGTTGTGGAGGAGGCAAACTATGCTGGAAATCAAGGATACCAACCCCGACCTTCGTATCAACAAGGCAACCAAGGTTATCAACAACCATGGAGATCGCAAGAAGTCGGACCATCAAACCGTCAACAATACCAAAATTACACTCAACCTCCGCTTGCTCCCGTGGGAAATATGAAGATGGAGGACACTCTCACGCAATTTATGCAAATGTCAATTTCCAATCAAAAGAATACCGATGCGGCCATAAGGAATCTTGAAACACAAGTCGGGCAATTATCAAAACAATTGGCCGACCAACAAAAAAGGCACTTTACGGAAAATACGCTTCCGAATCCTAAAGATTGTAAAGCAATTCTCACAAGAAGTGGAAGAGAGATTGACATGGGTGTAGGTAAAAGAGTAATGGAGGAGGAGGTTGTAGTTGAAAAAGAAAAAGATAGTGATGAGATTGAACTAGAAAAAAATGTTGAGGGTGTTTTAGTTGAAAATGAGAAGAAAAAAAGTGAGGATGAGAAAAAAATAGAGAGTGAAGAAAAAGTGAAGAGAACTAGGAAGGGAAAAGAACCGGTAAACAATATTCTGATCCAACATTTACCATATCCTCATGCTCCTACAAAGAAAGATAGCACGAGGCACTATTCTCGGTTTATGGATATTTTCAAACAATTATAAATAAATATTCCATTTTTCGAGGCTTTGGAGCAAATGCCTAAATATGCGAAATTTATGAAGGATATCCTCACGAAAAAGAAGAGGTATACGGATCAAGAGACTATTATGGTAGATGCTAGCTGTAGCCCCATCATTCAACGTACTCTCCCGAGGAAAGAATGTGATCTGGGATGAGTCACCTTGCCGGTTACTATAGGAAACATCTATGTGGGCAACGAATTGATTGATTTGGGCTCTAGTATCAACTTGATACCTTTGTCGATTGTGAAACGGTTAGGACACATGGAATTGAGGTCCACTCAAATGACGTTGCAACTCGCAGATAAATCCACTACCCGTCCTCACGGTGTAGCGGAAGATGTGTTGGTCAAAGTGGATAATTTTTTGTTTCCTATAGACTTTGTTGTCATTTAAATGGAGGAGGATGAGGATGCACCTTTGATTCTTGGAAGGTCTTTCATAAAAACTGCCCGAATGGCAATTGACATGGACAATGGTCTCATGAAAGTGAGAGTCCAAGATGAAGAGGTGTGTTTCAATCTCTATGATACCATGAAGCATAAGAAGGATAAAGGTGATTGTTTCAGAATTGATGCAACGGAGGAAGCAAGTATTGAAGTTACAAAGCAAATTCATGTCATTGACCCTTTACAAAGAGCTTTGGATTATTCCTTGGAAGTATTCTCGGTTGAAGAAGAGCAATCTCTTGAAGAGTGTTTGTTAGAGCTTGAAGCTTTGGAAGAATTGCAACCTTGGGAGTATGAAGAGGAAATTCTAAAAACGGTGGTTAATGATGAACAATCCAAACTTGAACTGAAAGTGTTACTTTCAACCTTGAAGTATGCTTTTCTCGATGACGGTGGTAATAAACCGGTGATCATAAGTAGTATTTTATCTGAAAACGAGGAGAACCGCTTAATTCAAGTGTTGAGAAAAAATCAGGATGCAATGGGATGGACGTTGTCCGATCTCAAAGGCATAAGCCCTTCATATTGCATGCACCGTATATTTATGGAGGAAGATTTTAAAGCGGTTGCTCAACCTCAACGCCGGTTAAATCCAATCATGAAAGAAGTGGTTAGAAAGGAAGTGGTAAAAATGTTAGATGCCGGAATGATTTATCCCATTTCTGACAGCCCGTGGGTTAGTCCGGTTCATGTGGTACCGAAAAAAGGCGGATTAACGGTGGTCCAAAACGAGAAAAATGAGCTCATTCCAACAAAAACCGTGACCGGGTGGAGAATGTGCATCGATTACCGTAAGTTGAACAAAGCTACGAGAAAATATCATTTCCCTCTACCTTTTATGGATCAAATGCTCGAAAGGCTTTCCGGTTAACAATTCTACTGTTTTTTAGATGGTTATTCGGGTTACAACCAAATTATTGTGAACTCGGAGGATCATGAAAAAACCACTTTTACATGTCCTTTTGGAATCTTCGCTTATAGGAGGATGCCGTTTGGATTATGTAATGCACCGGCGACTTTTCAACGGTGTATGCAAGCTATATTCTCGGATTTGATCGAAAAGACAATTGAGGTCTTTATGGATGATTTCTCGGTTTTTGGACAATCATTTGATATTTGCTTGAAAAATTTGGATACGGTGTTGGAACGGTGTGTGGAAACCAATTTGGTGCTAAATTGGGAAAAATGCAACTTTATGGTGAACGAAGGAATTGTGCTCGGTCACAAAGTTTCTTCAAAGGGCCTTGAAGTCGATAAAGCCAAAGTGGACATTATTGAGAAGTTGCCACCGCCGTTGAATGTCAAAGGCATAAGGAGCTTTCTCGGGCATGCAGGATTCTACCGGCGGTTTATTAAGGACTTTGCAAAGGTAGCAAAGCCATTGAGCAACTTGCTCGTCCAATGTAAGATTTTTGACTTTGACGAGTCTTGCATGTTTGCGTTTAATTTTTTAAAACAAAGTTTAACAACCTCACCGATAATCATTGCACCTAACTGGAAATTGGATTTTGAATTAATGTGCGATGCAAGTGATTATGCGGTTGGGGCTGTTTTGGGTCAGAGGAAAATGAAAGTTTTTCACGCGATACATTATGCGAGCAAAGTTTTAAACAAGGCTCAAATTAGTTATGTAACAACTGTGAAAGAGTTGCTTGCCATAGTGTATGCGTTGGAGAAATTTGTTTCCTATTTGATTGGTTCACGAGTCATCATTTACACGGACCACACGGCTATAAGGTATCTGCTCACCAAGCCTGATTCTAAGCAGAGGCTTATTCGTTGGATCCTTTTGTTACAGGAATTTGATCTAGAAATTCGTGACAAAAAAGGATCCGAGAATTTGGTGGCGGATCACTTATCCCGCCTGGTAAACGTTGACGTGACCAAGAAAGAATGTGAAGTCAAAGAGGAGTTCCCTGATGAAAAATTGTTTAAGGTGCAGGTTAGACCGTGGTTTGCCGACATGGCTAACCACAAAGCCGCCAGATTGATACCGGACGGTCTAACGCACCATCAAAAAAGAAAATTTTTGTCGGATGCCAAGTCCTTTGTATGGGATGAATCTCATTTGTTTAAACTTGGTGTCGACAACCTCTTAAAAAGGTGTGTGTCGGTAGAGGAAGCCACGAATATTTTGTGGCATTGTCATAACTCTCCGTATGGAGGACATTTCAATGGGTTAAGAACGGCCACTAAAGTCCTTCAATTGGGCTTTTATTGGCCGTCGTTATTCAAAGATGCGCATGCGCATGCCCTAAGTTGTAACAAATGCCAGAGAAGTGGAGGAATTTCACGGCGGCACGAAATGCCTTTGCAAAATATGTTAGAAATAGAAGTTTTTGATTGTTGGGGGATCGACTTTGTCGATCCATTCCCATCTTCATTTTCTAATGAATACATTTTGGTCGCTGTGGATTATGTTTCTAAATGGGTTGAGGCGATAGCTTGTGCTAAAGCCGATGGAAAAACCGTAGTGAAATTTTTGAAAAGAAACATTTTTGCGCGTTTTGGTACTCCGAGAGTGTTGATAAGTGACGGAGGATCTCACTTCTGTAACACTCAGCTTAACAAAGCTCTGGAGCAATATGGTGTGAAGCACAAGGTTGCCACACCATATCATCCTCAAGCTAACGGTCAAGCGGAGGTATCAAATCGTGAGATAAAACGCATTTTGGAAAAAACTGTTTCGGCCTCAAGAAAAGATTGGGCCAACAAACTGGATAATGCTTTGTGGGCTTATCGGACCGCTTTTAAGGCTTAGATCGGTCTCACGCCTTTTAAAATTGTCTATGGTAAGAATTGCCATTTGCTGGTGGAGTTTGAACATAAGGCATTTTGGGCCTTAAAATTTTTAAACTTTGATCCAACTCTTAGCGGTGAAAAAAGAAAAGTGCAATTACACGAATTGGATGAATTACGCCTCCAGGCGTGCGATTCCAATAAACTGTATAAAGAGCGTGCAAAGTCTTACCATGACAGAAAAATTGTCATCAAACAGTTTGAAGTGGGAGAGCTGGTCCTGCTCTTCAATTCTCGGTTAAAATTGTTTCCAGGAAAGTTAAGATCTAAATGGTCGGGTCCGTTTCGGATTCGAGAAATCAAGCCTTATGGAGCAATTGTAATTGAAGACACAACAACCAACGAGAATTGGACTGTTAACGGCCAAAGATTGAAAGTGTATCTTGGAGGAGATTTAGTGCGGAATCCCGCCATTGTTCCTTTCCGCGATCCATGAGATTGCGGTGGGTCATCGAGCTTAGCCGACGTTAAACAAGCGCTTGTTGGAAGGCACCCCAACATTGTAAGTATTACTGCTTATTTCTATTTTACTTGTGTTTGGTTATAATTGTGAAGCCTTGAAAGATGTGGTAAACTTTTGAAATTTTTTGAAAAATTTGGTCTTCTTCGCTGGCGTTCGCCTAGCGAGCCTGGGGCGAGCATTCGCTGCCATTCGCTTCGCGAACCCAGCGAGGCAGTCAAAACTGTTTTACCACATCAGTAAAAATATATTGTGGGTGGGCCAACCAATTGGGCCCAAGACCCATTTTGAATCAGAATTGAGGGGGAAACCCTACTTCATTTGCCACCATTTCCATTTTCCACCGTTTTTGCATTTTCATCTCCTTTCCTTTCAAGAGCTTAGCAACACATCCCTCTCCAATTTCCATTCTCCATAATCCCTCCAGTTGCGAAATTCAGATTTGCACACTCTTTCGTTGTATATTTCATTGTGCATTGTTTATTTTTGTGATAGATCAATTAGGGTTTGGAAAAATTTTGGATCCTCTGTTATTTTGCTTGTGTGCATGTCATAAACTACCTAGGCATCATGAATAGAGTGATAATTGAAAAAAAGAGATTGCTATTAGACTGGTTTTGATATTGTTTTTCTGCATTTTCGCGGGTTCGCTGCTATGTTCGCTTCGCGAGCCTGCACGAGCATTCGCCAGCATTCGCTTCGCGAACCTGGGGCGAATGTTCGCCAGACTTCGCCTAGCGAACCTGGAGCGAACAGATGCAAATTAAATTTTTTTTTTTATGAAATGCAAGTCTCTGGCTGGTTTGTTGTGGTTCACTAATGCGTTGGTTTGTCGTTGTTTTGTTTTATTGTTTGTTATGAGCAGATGGCACCAAAAATGAAAATTCACGCGGCTAAGAAATGAAAAGCTTCAACGTCCAGACAGGTACCCGTTCGTTTTGATGAAGACAGATTTAGGGGAGCATATATTGGCTGAGAAAAGATTCCTACTTAGTGACCGTGGAAGCTACCGGACAATTGATGCTCTTTTTGTGCAAAAGAAATGGGATTGTTTGATAACCCCTCTGGATGGGTATAATGCTGAAATTGTTCGAGAGTTTTATGCGAATGCTTTACCGGATGATGGAGAGAGATTTAGTTGGACCTCATTTGTTAGAGGGGCTGTTGTGAGATTTGATCGGAGGACGATCAACACTGTTTTGGGGGATCCTTTGCCATTGGTTGGTACTGAGTTGGATGAGTACCATCGCGACTTGCATCTTCACCGAGACATACCACAGGTGACCCGGGATTTACTTCTTCTAGGTAAGGAAGTTGATCAGAATTCATCCGGGGTAGCGATTAGATTCAGAAGGGTGGACATGCAGCCTTTGGTTCAACTCATCTTGTTGTTTGTGCTCACCAATATCTCTCCCAGGTCGCACCATAGCACAGTTCCTATTGCTCTAGCTCATCTTATTCATAGCATTCAGATGAATGTTCAGATTGACGTGGCCCGCATCATTGCGGATGAAATCAAGGATATCGTTTTAAGTGGTTTGGGAGGTACTGCGGCGCGCAAGAATGCCCCGCTTGCTTTTCCATGTCTTATTATGTCCTTGTGTGCTCACGCTGGTATGGATATCCCAGCACACAGGCAGGTCACGATTCCATCGGCAATTGATGATAAGTATGTGAATAAGTTTTGTAAGGCTAGAGGGGTGGGTGGAGAGTCTTCAAGGGCTGGTGCTGAAGAGGCAGCTGAGGCTGGTGGAGGTTCTGAACCGGCGTCGCCGACCTTTTATCCGTATCATCAGGAGATCTACCAATATAATTGGGATTGGATGGCTGCCCAGTAGTGTGCCATAACTGACCTTCATGATTCTATGCAGGTTCTCCAATTGCAGATCCGCGACCCTTCTACTGAGCACATGATGATATCTAAGGAGCAGTTCCTAGCACATGCTGGTTAGCCTGAGGGCAGGCCAATTTTAGGAGTGGGTGAAGATGATGTTGAGGATGAGGAGGCTGGCGTGGAGACTGTTGGTGATGATGACGATGAGGAGGAGGCTACTTCTGCTGGCGGTGATGAGGATATTGAGGTGTCAGATGAGGAGGATTGATTTTTTGGATCATAGACTTTTGCACTTCCTTTGGTCACCAAAGTGAAGTTTTCTTGTATTTGTTTTTTTCAGCTTTTACTAGTCTATTGTATCCACATAGTGGAATATTTTGAATATTGTTGTACTTGTACCCTAGAGGTACCCTTTTGGATTATATAGGTGTTTTTACACCAAGCACTTTATTATTATTATTATTATTAGTAATGTTAAGTGTTTTTAGTAAAAAAATTTGTTTCGCTTTTACTAATAATTTGTTGGTTTTTAATTATTGTATTAAGTGTTGAGTTCTTCAGTTTACGAATGCTCAACACTTAAGTGTGTTTTTTTATTGTTAAGTGTTATTAAGAGTTGAATTCTTCAGTTTACGAATATTCAACTCTTAAACTATTAATATGTTTTTATTTTAATGTTCCTTCTTTGATGATGGAATTTTGGAAGTTAGGTTGGAGACTCTTGATTTTAAAGAAAGATTCCTCCAAGATGTGGGGGCTATGATAGTGCCTTAAGCATTGTGTTGCGACAAGGTACATCGTTACCTAGTTCGAGAATTTTGTATGTTTTTTGAACTTTGTGTCTTGGTGCGATTGAAAATGTTGTTTCATGTTACAACTTCCTTTGAATGCATGTGTCATTTTAGGATCAAAAACCATTAAAGTGAGAAGCCTCCAAAGTGTTACTATATGCTAAGGATTGATGATGAATGTTGTTTTTAATTTTAATTCATGCCTTATCTTGTGACCATGTGATTTTGTGGAAGTATGAGAAGTGATCAAGGCACTTGTTAAAAGTGAGCACAACCATGTCCATATAGTAATTCACCCGTGAGGTGTGAGAATTTGGTAGCCCCTTTGAGCCTAAACAGTTTAGAACTCAGTTTAGTGATAAACTTGTTTTATGTGCATAATTTGCAAGTTTGGTTCATCACTGAATTTGGTGAGTTTCTAACATTTTCTTCTTGAACCTTTGAAAATTGTATACTTTGACTTCCTTGCCTTAAAAAGCAAGGAACATTCACTTTAGGTTGAGTCGAAAATGAGTTGGGGAGAATAAAAAGAAGATGGGTGCATTACTCCAAATTTTGAAAAAAAATTCAAGCAAGCATGTAAAGAAAAGAGTGTGAATATGTTGTACAAATGAGAAAATGCTTGCTTGAATGAAAAAAAATATAGATTCAATAATTGTGCACGGTAGTTTGTGAAGGTGTAATGAAAAATTGGTGAAATGAAGTTGAGATGTGTGAATATGTGTTTAGTGAATGTTCTTTTGCTTCGGCAATTTCGTTTCAATGGCCATTAGAAATGTCCCTTTTTGTGTACCCGACCAAGCTACATCCTTAAAGTCCGTAGTGATCTTTTACTTCCATGAATTCTTTTGTGATCATTGATATATGGTATGAATTGCTTAGTATTTGCATCATTGGTCATTTGAGTGTAATTGTCCCGTGCTTGTATGCACGTTTGCCTTCAATCCTTTTTCGAAGAGGAGTGTAGAATGACATGTGCATGATGAGTTAGTTGTCTCTTGAAACATTGTTTGAAATTGTTTAAGAGTCAAGTTCTTTTACATTATAGGTTCTTGAATTGTGTAATTATTGCGTTGGTGTGATCGTTGTTTAGTTGAGCCGTTTTTCGCGTCTTGGTTGAATTGAATGCTCAAGCAAATCCTCTTGAGAGGCATACTTTGCTTGAGGACAAACAAAGAGTTAGTTAGGGAGAGTTTGTTAGATGTCAATCATGATATATATTTGTATGAATTACTTGGCATTTTTCATTTCTTTCCATGTGGAATATGTTGATTTTAGTGTGGAATGATGTTGTTGTGCATTCATTGAAATGTACTTGTGGTGCTTGTAATTTGTGTGCTAATGTGCAGGAATAGGCATAAAAAGATCAAGATTGTGAGACACAAAGAATGGAAGCAAGTTGCCATTGAAAGAAGAAATCAACAACAATATTCATTAGGCGAGTGTTGGCGAAGCAACCAGCGAAGGTTCGCCTAGCGAACGTTAGCGAGTGTGCCAGCGAATGGTGGCAGAAAGTTGCAAAAAGTTACAGTAGGAAAACTGGGTAAATTCGCTGGGCGAGGAAGCCAGTGAAGGCTTGCTGATATGCTCGCTAGGCGAAGGAGCCAGCGAAGGGTGGCAGACAGTTCCACTTTTGAAAACACCCAAACTTCGCTGGGGCGAATGTGGTAGCGAAGGCTCGCTTCGCGAGTGATTTGGTTCGCCTAGCGAACCCACGATAATTCTTGTGGGCGGTTTAAGTCTGAGGCCCTTAAAGTACCATGTTTTAGTTCATTCGCTAGGCAAATGATTCCTTCGCTAGGCGAAGGGTGCTGAGATTTTATTTGTATAAATAGATTTTCACTTTATGTAAGAAGAATCTCTGGTCCATTTTGAGCAAAAATCATAGTTTTTAGTATTTTGATCATTGAAGATTGTAATTTCACCTTGAGAAGCTGAAGTCGCATCCATTCTCGATTAGTCGACGTGGATGCTCATTCATCTCCTCTCTTTACTTGTCATCAAAGCTACCATGAGAACGGGTAGCTAAACACTCAATGTTGAGGTTAGATGTAGTTGATCCTGATTTTATGTATTTCTTTTAATCTATTGTATATGAACAAAGTCTTTGATCAATATAGATGAAGTTGTTTTCTCTTAATGCTCCATGTGTGATTTGTATTGCTCTAGACATAGATTCTACAAATCATGACCTAACAATTTCATCTCTTAAAAACCAAACTCTAGACATAGATTTGGGATTTGCTATTCGCATTGTGTTGATCTTAATGATTGTTGTTTAGATTGTTAGCGTGAGACATCATCTAACGGTCTAAACAACGATACTCATGACTTCACTTTAGACATAAACTTAGTCGGGAGGATACGCGGTTGTATTGGTCGGAAACCGAGTTCATATGCTTGATTATTCGTTTATACGTAAAAAGGATTAGCGAAACCTAACCTTGACATGCTTTTATCAAAACTTTTACAAACTCTTTGTCACCAATTAATCTTTGCTACAAATTAATGTTAACAACAATTGAGAACCTTTTGAAACCATTAAACTTAAAATATCGCAACTATTGAACGGCACGCATCAAATATCGAACAATCCCTGTGGATACGATTAAAAACACCCCCACTATTACTATACTAACAGAAACCTATTTTGAATTTCTTCAAACCTTGGAACTATTCAACAAAGAAAGGATTATTCCTGGTGAAACCTTTCTTGAATTTTTCTTAGGCTTGGACCAACAGGCTTCTTAAATGTTCCCCCGGCCTCCTCTTGGGCTTAGTACAAGGACCACAAGACTTCTTAAAAGTTCCCTAGCCTCCTCTTGGGCTTAGTACAAGGACCCAAAGGCTTCCTAAAAGCATAGGATAAAATTCAATCATCCATACTAGTTCAATCCTCAGGGAAGTCAAAACTGTAAAACATCCAACCAGTCAAGAGTTATCTGGTGTTCATGTTTGTGTCCGTCATTAATAGATTTCAATATCCAAACTCTTACTACAATATTTTGATTCCTTGAGTAACAAGTATGAAGTTAACTATACACAGTTAGTGGCATTCTTCATTCTCAGGTTATAGTGGCAATTATTAGCATAATTTGTCTACTTATTTTGTCATCTTCTAGTGGATTCATTAGAATTTGGATTGCTTTAACCATCTAAATGAGTCTAAGAGCATTTGTTGCCTTCTGGAGGTAATTCTTCATACTCTTCTACTTTACTTATAGCACACTTGCGACATTTCGATGAGTTCATTCAACCAATGAGTTATGTTAATGCAGGATTGGATCTGGATCAGGACCATGGAAATTCCTTAGGAGGCAACCATATTAGGAATGCAACATAATCATGGCTTATATTTTGCCACAATTTCATGGCTTTTTAGTCACTTGGATGATAAATTCATTGAAAAGAATAGGCAATTGTACATGTATGATTATATTTGCTTGCTGAGGCATTGGTTCAAAGTCTACCTCTGCTTCAGAGTTTGTACAAAAAAAAAAACTCATACTCTTAAGAAAATGACATAAAATATAGGATCAAACATCTACAACAAATATATTTACAGTTACTAGATGGTGATGATAAATTTGGACAATTACACTGTAAATAATTTTACGTGTACCTGTTTCTTTTTATACAAACTTTGGAAACATTTGTGTTTTAAATAATAAATGAAAATTTAGTTAAGGAACATTGTCCTAGCTCTTTAAACGTTGTGTTGAAACTAATGCTTTTTCCCTCTTGCTGGCTTTCCACCATTCAAACTTTATTACTTCCTACGTCGACAAATAAAATATTATATTGGCAAAAATACTATTTTAGTCCTTTAAGTTATTTTAAAATATCAAGTTTGTCCTTTAAGTTTTTTTGTAACGCTTTAGTCCTTTATGTTAAGTAATGTTTGCATCGTTGACCTTTTTAAAAATCTTCGTTACAATAAATTGTAAACTCATATACCATTTGAACTGGTTTTTCACACTGATCACAAATATGTAATTAGTTTTGTGTTTAATTGTGTATTTTGGTCGGATCGAACAATTTTTCATTATGTATTTGTCCATTTTTTCCCCCGATTCTCATGAACTGTAACTTGTTTGATAAATTTGATTGCATATTCGTGATCAGTGAAAAAAGTCAGTTCAAATGGTATATGAGTTTGCAATTGAACATAGATTTTTAAAAAGGTCAATGACTCAAATGTTACTTAACATAAAGGATCAAAGCGTTACAAAAAAAACTTAAAGGACTAACTTGATATTTTAAAATAACTTAAAGGACCTAGACAGTATTTTTGCCTATTATATTTCGTACAAGGAAAATAAAATTAATTTAAAGTTAGAATAACAAGAAAAGAAAACAATATATTATATTTCAATACTAACGCTGAAATTGGTGCATAGATATCAATTATGTCCAACTTGTTAATCAAATATTCAAATGTCGTTCTTGCCAAACTCTTGGTTAAAATATCAATTGTTTGTTGTTTGGAGAGAAGAAAAGACAGGTAAAAAATATCAGAATCTATCTTCTCTTTGATGAAATGAAGATTGATTTCAATATGTTTGACCGATCATATTGAACAAGATTGTGAGCTATGCAAATAGCGATATTATTGTCAGAATATAATTTTAATGAAAGTTTTACCACTATCTTGAGTTCTTTCAAAACTCTAAGAATATGCATATCTTTACAAATCCCTTGAGTTATTGCTTTAACCTCAACTTCAACACTACTTCTAGCAACCACTCCTTACTTGTTGATTATCTATGTTATTAGGTTCTCCCAGACATATGTGAAATAGTCTGGAATTGACTTTTTATCTGTAACAGATCTTGCCCAATTTTCATCAATAAATATTTCCATGTTTTTACCATTGCTCTTCTTAAAGAATATCCTTTTTCAGAAGTTCTTTTCAAGTATCTCTAGATTTTGTATATAACTTCAACATGTTCTTCTTATGGAGCTTGCATGAACTGACTAACAATAATAACGACAGGACCAGTATGAACTAGATATATTAGTTTTCTAACTAACCTCTAATATATTCCAGTGTCAGCTGGGGTATCTCCTTTTCTCCAAAAGTTTTTGTATTTAGGTCCATAGGAGTCTGAGAAGGATTACAATCACTCATACTCATTTCTTGTAGGAGATCAGGAACATATTTTCTCTGAGAAACAACAATTCCGTTCTTTGATCTTACTACTTCCATGTCAAGCAAATACTTAAGTGAATTCAAGTCTTTGATTTCAAATTCTTTTGCTAAGTTTTTTCTTTAATATATTTACTCTTGCCACATCATTATTTGTAAGAACAATATCATCAACGTAGGCAATTAGAACAGTTATCCTCCCATTTTGGCTTGACTTTATGAATAAGGTGTGATCTTCTTGTCCTTAGGTATATCTTTGTTTCTTCACTGATTGAATAAAATTTTCAAACCAAATTCTTAGGAGTTGTTTTATTCCATACAAAGACTTCTTTAGTTTGCAAACTTGTGAGCCAAATTTTCTAGGGTATTCCACATACATTTCTTCCTCTAAATCATCATTGAGAAATGCATTTTTTACATCTAGTTGGTGGATGAGTCAATCTAAGTTAACAAGGAATAGGATAATTCAAATTGTGTTGAGGTTTGAGTAAATATTTAGGCAACTGGTGGATTCACAAGTGCACGGAAATATCAGTTATAGTATAAAAAATGTCGAACCCACAAAGACCAATGTCAGCTACTGTTAATACCGTTATCTATCGTTACTATGTGCATCTAAGACGATGAATAAGTATTTTCATTTGCAAAAAAAAGCAAAAATAAGTTATTTTGAATTAATTATGAAACAAGCGACCAAAATGTAGTTCTCATCAACTATTAGCGCTTGCAGAGTCGATATTTATAATTAAAACGAGACAATATTTTTTTGTAGAAAAAGAATTAGTTTTTAAGGTACCTTCTGCTTTCGCATGATCGGTACCAAATTTTAGCCTGTAATCTAACTGACTGCTTTCGCGTGTCCAACGTGTTACAGTACAAAATTATTTTTGAAAAATAATTACTTTTAATTACTTAAAAATTTGCTTGAGGTAGAAAAATTAATTTTAAGATATTGTCTACTTTCGCACGTGCAGTACCGGATTTTAAGCATATAAATGTATGCTTTCGCGTGTCCGCTTTTGGGGTTGGTTAAAAATATACATGTTAAAGAAGTCTCACATAGATAGTTTTATGAATGAAGAGAGAGTTCAAGGCTATATATAGGATACATGTTCTTTGAAGTCCCACATCGCTTAATTTTGTGAATGAAGTGGGAGTCTATATATATATATATATATATATATATATATATATATATATATATATATATATATATATATATATATATATATATATATATATATATATATATATATATATATATATATATATATATATATATAATTCAGGTTCTTCATTTCAAGATGCACCAGTCAAAAATACTTTAAGCTTGTATTTGACTTTCTTTGTTCTCTTATACTCTTGTATTAGAGTGTTGTGAGATGTAGTTAAATATTTGTTTTGGAGGGTGTAGGTGTACTGGGGGCCTAGGTTAGTTTAGGGTATATTATTTGTTGTAACAATTTTTACATAGAATTATTCTTTGGTTGTCTATTTATAACGGTCGTGGGTTTTTCTCCTATTTGGGAGTTTCCACGTTATGTTCTTGTGTTGTGATTGTGTTCCTCTTTTTTCTCTACGCTTTGTTAGGTTTTTTTTCAACAATTGGTATTAGAGCTTTTGGTTCGATCCAGGGATAAGTTTTCTTCGTATGCTCTGTGGTTGCAGTTTTTTATGATCTTCCACATCAGGAAAGAAGGGTAGTGTTGTGAAAGAATTATGAGTTGAAGTCACAAATTATGTTGTGCAGTTGGACGAAATTTTGTGACTGGTGGAAAGTTCAAATCAAAGATGTGTTGATACAATCAAGATTACACAAGGTGAAAGATTATATCGGTGGTTGAAGAGCTTCCTGCCAACATGGAAGTTGCACCATAAAGTTTCAACCTGGATTTTGGCATGTGAGAATTCTTAAAGTGGTTTAGCTTCAAGTGAAGTATACTTTTTTTTAGGTGGAGTATGATAGTTTTTTAAAACTATGATTGTCGGTGAAGACAATGTGAAAATTCTTGGAGTGGTTTAGCTTCGAGTGAAATTTATTATTCATGATAAAGTATATGATTGTCGGTGATGACAATGTGAAATTCTTGATGTGGTTTATCTTGAAATATATTCTTCATGAGAGAGTATGATAGTTTTTAAAACTATGATTGAAGTGGTGCAGTGTCAAGTGACTATACTCTTATTGTTGGGGTTGGTTGAAAATATACATGACTATACTCTTTATGGTGGAGTATGATTGTTGGTGAAGACAATTAAAGTTTATGGATTATTTTCAATCAAGGTGGAGATTGTTAGAGTTGGTTGAAAATATTCATGTTGGTACTCTTTATGGTGGAGTATGATTGTCAGTGAAGACAATGAAAGCTTATGTATTATTTTCAATTAAGGTGGAGATTGTTGGGGTTGGTTGAAAATATACATGTTGAAGAAGTCCCACGCCGCTTAGTTTTGTGAATGAAGAGAGAGTCTATGGCTATATATAAGATACAAGTTCTTTGAAGTCCCACATCGCTTAGTTTTGTGAATGAAGAGAGAGTCCAAGGCTATATATAAGATTCAAGTTCTTCATTCCAATATATTATGTGTTGTAACAATTTTCACATAGTGTTATTGTCTAGTTGTCTATTGACAATGTCTGTGGTTTTTTCTCCGGTTTTGAAATTTCCACGTTATATTCATGTGTTGTGATTGTGTTCATCTTTTTTCTCTATGCTTTGTTTATTTTTTCCTATAACTGATATTAGAGCTTTTGGTTCGATCCAGAGATAAGTGTTCTTAGTATGCTCTGTGGTTGCAGTGTTGTATGATCTTCCACATCAGAAAAGAAAGGTAGTGTTGTGAAAGAATTGTTGATATGCATTCAAAAATTTCGCCGTGTAGTTTGTGCTAGAGAAAATTGATGGAAGAATTTTTTTGACTTATGGAAAATTCAAGTAAAAGATGTGTAGCTTCAAGTGACTATACTCTTATTGTTTGGGTTGATTGAAAATATACATGACTATACTCTTAAGGTATTGTTTGCTTTCGCACATCCAGTATCGGATTTTAAGCATATAAACATCCGCTTTCGCTTATCAGCATATACTCTTAAAATCGCCTTTTTGAAAACTGAATTTTTTCTAATTGATAAGAAAATGCTTTTGCAATGTTTAAAATCAAAAATCGAATTTTCCTACAGTAAGATAAATGTTTCATTATTTCGAATTGAAACTGGTTTCTCTATGTTTCTACTTTCGTTGTAAACTTTAAATTTAAAATAGGAAATATTCAGGCCAGAAACAATTCTTATTTTAATTATAATTTTTAATGACTAATTAGAGCACCGCCGGTACAATGGTCCTCACATTCTGGACTCGACAGATTTAGCTGAACATTTTTGTTACATTAATGTTACTACAAATTGTTTTCATGTTCATGTTTAACATAATAAATATAATAATATTACATGGTAACATGCAAGTACAGCAACAAATTTAAGGAAGTAGAAAAGAAAAGAACTTGTATATATGAAGCGTGATAAAATAATAACTTGCTCCAAAGTAGAGACTTGAATGTGGTAACAAAAAATGCTTGAAATAAATTCATGGAAAATTATGCCGGCAAGATTACAATAGCAACAACTTAATAACAGACATGTGAAATCCAAACTAAGACTAAAAATTTCAATAATTCCCCGATGTGAGAAATTTATCGCTTTACAATAAGTACTTTTCTGGCTCAAAAATAATAATAAGCTTAGATGTCTTTTTTCTAAACTGAAATGTCTATTTATAGTGTCAAAAATTGTATTGGGGCTTCTCAGATCCTGTTTGAGAAGTGGAGAAAATTGAGGGAGTGCCTTGTGTTAGTTCTTGGATTGGCTGGAATTTTGGTAAAACAAGGTATGTTCAATGTTGATGTCAAGGTGCTGATGTTGCAACATTGAAGTCTTAACACTGGGTTGTGTTAAGTAATTAATTGCTGAAGCTAGATGTCTGATGTCACATAGGCGATGTTGTGACATTAGATCTGCAGAATTAATAACATCAGGTAGTGATGTTGTTAGGGTTGCGTATTAGCTGGAATTGTGGAGAGCAAGCTGTCTCATTGGATGCGAATATCTTGGGATAGATATTTGCTGCTGCATAGGAGATCTGGTGCAGATTTGTAGGAGATTTAAAAGGTTGAAGATTTAAAAAGATTTTAGGAGAAAATCTATTTTAAATATTCAGTTTTAAAAAACAAATCTGGGAGATATTGTAGCAAGTCCAAGTCCAATTCAAGGAGCTATATAAAGCGCACAAGACCAAAGGAAAAAGTGACAGAAAACATTCAGAAGATCAGGAGCTGGAGGCTTAGTATCTAGAGTTTGTTTAGAGTGCTTGTATTTACACTATTCTAGGGTTTGAATAGGTGTTGTGTTTCTGTCCTCTCTAGAAGCTGTGAAGCAATAGAGAGTGGTTGCTTGATCGAAGCTAGGAAGCAAGATCAAGGGTACTCAAAGTGGTTTCTTTGAGAGTTTGTAAGGGATTGAGTGGTGTTCTCATACCTAAGTAGGAAGTCATTAGTAGAGTATAAGTTTAGGAGATTGTCAACGGGTTGTTGAGTCTGTAAATTATATCTACAAGTAGTGAATTCCATCCCTAGCTTGGTAGCCCCCAGAGTAGGTTGGTTGTAACCGAACTGGGTCAACAATTCCTTGTGTTGCTTTGTTACTGTTATTGCTGTCCATTGTGCAGAGTGTGTTGTTGTGACATCACACCTTAACATCACACGTCTGATACCAAAATTTCAATTGGTATCAGAGCAGGCATCCTGTCTGTCTCTGGGTAAGATCTAGGGAAGTTACTTTCTGGTGTAAAGATGGACAAAGAAGTTGGAGGATTCGTCAACAGACCCCCTATTTTGGATGGATCCAATTATGACTATTGGAAGCCAAGGATGACCACTTTCTTAAAATCCTTGGACAGTATGACTTGGAAGGCTGTTATTAAAGAATGGAAAGCTCCTGTCATGTGTGAGAAGGATGATGCTGGCAAAGATAAATAAGGCACCTCTAAGCCAAATCATGAAGAAGAGTGGACCAAGGAGGAAGATGAGCTTGCCCTTGGAAATTCCAAAGCTCTGAATGCAATCTTCAATGGAGTGGATAAGAATATCTTCAGGTTAATCAATACCTGTGAAGTTGCTAAGGAAGCGTGGGATATCTTGCAGGCTACACATAAAGGAACATCTAGAGTTAAGATGTTGAGACTTCAGATTTTAACATCAAAATTTGAAAGCCTGAAGATGAAGGACGATGAGACTATTCATGACTTCCACATGAATGTTCTGGAGCTGGCTAATGCATCCAGTGCTCTTGGTGAGAAGATGTCAGATGAAAAGCTTGTTAGGAAGATCCTTAGGTCCCTACCTAAGAAGTATAAGATGAAGGTAACTGCCATTAAAGAATCACAAGACATCAGCAAGATGAGATTTGATGAGCTCATTGGATCTCTTCAAACTTTTGAGCTTGGGTTGAATGAGGAAGAACCAGAAAAGAAGCCAAAGAGTATAGCCCTGGTGTCAAATGGTGAAGAAGAGAAAGGGAAGAGTTCTGAATCCCAGGAGGATCTATCTCAGGACATAGTTATGTTGGGAAGACAGTTCACCAAAGTATTCAAGAGAATGAATAATAACTCCAGGCCTAATGTCAAGAACATATCTTCTGACACCAGCAAGTCAAAAGAGAAGGATGAAGAGAAGACTGCCCAAGATAAAGGAGTTCAGTGCTTTGAATGTGAAGGTTATGGACATGTCAAGAAAGAATGTCCCACATTCTTGAAGAAGCAGAAGAAGGGCATGACAGTTTCCTGGTCTGAATCTGATAGTGAAAGTGAAGGTGAGTCAGCAAAGCATGTTAGAGCCTTAACAGGAACTGTTGTTTCTGATGATGATAGTGATGGAGAAATAACTTATGAGGAGTTAGCATCTACTTATCAAGAGCTGTGTTTAAAAAGTGCTGAGATTTGTCAAGAAAATAAGTGTCACAAGCAACAGATTGCTCAGCTTGAGAATGTAAAAGCTGGTCTGGAAAATGAAGTTGTACTAGTTAAATCTCAACTTGATCAGATGACAAAATCTGTTAGGATGATGAATAGTGGTACAACCACTCTTGATAAGATTCTTCAGTCAGAGAAAGTTGCTGGAGATAAATCAGGTATAGGATATGTGGTTGAGGAAAATAGTTCTACAGAAGCAAGCACTTCTGGAACAAAGAAGGAGGTGTCCCAACCAATGTCTCAGCATCAAACAAAGAGACATGATTCTACACCTAAGAAGGTTACTCATCCACAGCCTCAGAATGTTGAGAAGAAGAATGCTCATCATCAGAAGAAGGTGCAGTCTTAGGGAGCTAGTCAGTATATGCCACCTCAATATCACACGAGCATGAAGGCTGCTAGGTTTAATCAGAACATGGTTCATCAACATCAGGGGAACATGTATGAATATGGATACAACAATGTTGTGCCTCATTACCATGGAAGAAGGAAGCCTCATCACCATAGGAGACAGTTCAAAAGACAGTATCCTTACCATAGAAGACAGTCAAACTATGGTAGTAGAAGACAACAGCCTTATCATAGAAGAAGAAATCAACACTATGGATGGCAGCACCAGCAACATCATCATCATGGTGGCAGAAGGTTTAACCACTTTAGAGATGACAAAGTTAGATGCTTCTACTGTGGCAGATTTGGACATATGCAGTTCTCTTGCTTCAAGCTTCATGGTTATCCAAATTCTGCTCCTCAACCCAGACAGAAGGAGGTCAGGCCCAAAGTAGTAAAACAATGGGTTCCTAAAGCTCAGGTCACATGTCTATTGGCTCACACATCAGATGGACATTTTGCTATGGATGCATGGTACTTTGACAGTGGATGTTCAAAGCACATGACTGGATCCAAGAAGCATTTGGTAGAGTTCAATCCTTGCCATGCAAATGATGTTATTTTTGGCAATGGTGAAAAAGGAGTAGTAGAATGAGTTGGAAGAGTGAAGAATCATGATGGTCTTACTCTTGATAATGTGCTCCTTGTTCAAGGGTTGAGTGCTAATTTAATTAGCATAAGTCAACTTTGTGATGAAGGTTACAAGGTAAGCTACACCAAAGATGAATGTGTGGTAGCTGATGAGCAGAATGAGGTAGTGATGAAGGGAGTAAGATCCAAAGATAATTGCTATCAGTGGATACCTCAAGTGGACAGCTTATCTAGTGATGCTAAGGTTGATGTTGTAACATCAGATGGTGACATCAAGTGTGAAAGTATGGTGAAACGTCAAACTGGGTTAATGACTTATGGTGTTGTTACTCCTAAGTTGGATGATGTGTTAAAAGCCAACTTGAGTAGTCATTTATGTGAGCAAGATGAAGGAGTCAACAATGCTGATGGAAGGATCAAAAGCTGTGACCTTAAGAAGTGTTGGGAGCTGAATACTTGCAAGGCCAAGAAAGATGACAACCTGACTAATGACTCCTATAGTTCAGAAGAAAAATTTCACAAGTTGACAATCCTTAGGTTAGAAGATGCAGATGCTAGAGCTGATGTTAAAACATCTCAAGTCAAGAAAGGTACTTCTAGCCTTAAAATAAAGAAGAGTGATGATGAACTAATTGCAAAAGTGGTTCCTGGGGTTGCTAAACGACTGAAATCAAGGAAGAGGAAAGCTATTGAGTCACCTCCAAAGATGAGAACTGATAAGCAGAAGATCTATGTGGATGGTACTACAAAATCCAGGATTAAAGTGTTTATCTCTTCCAGAAATAGGAAGATCAGAGATAAGTCTGATGATAATGTCCAGGATATCTCTCAAATGAAGGAAGCGGTTGTTGTTAGAACTTCTGAGAAAAGTCAAAAGGCCATACTAGAGAACATTCCTGTGCTTTTCATAAAATGGTGGAAGTATGTTCTGGAAAAAGAATTGGGTATAGTGTAGCGAGCGATTTTGGACGCAGTTCTTAAGCGCTGGTCGCTCTCTGCGGTTGAGCTTAAAACTACAGGTCGATTCATTTTTTATCCTATTGTGAGCTGAATAAGGAAGGGAAATAGATGTCTCCAATTAACCCTGCTTGCATACTGAGTTTAAACAGCGGTCTGTTAGGTTACGAATGCTATCAATGTGGGGGGCTTTTGTACTGGTTATTCGTATTTCGCCAATACAGTTCTTTCTTTCTTTTTTCTAGGCAAAGGGTTTCTGGCGGGGAATAAGGATTAGGATGTTAGGTCTGATGCTTTTGAATTACTGTTTTTAATTGATGGAGATATGGGATTTGGGTTTTTTGTTGATTGCGCTCGCTAAGATCTTTTCTTTCGATCTTATGCCTACGTATTCCCGTTTACCGAAACAGGGAAATCAGAGCGTTCGTAGTTCCTCCTATTCTATGGGAGGAAATTGGTTTTTGGTGTCTTGTTCAAAGCCCAAGACGTGAAGCGAAAGGTGATTTGTATCTTGTTCAAAGCCCAAGATGTGAAGCTAAAAGACCTTGACTTTAGAGAGAATTTGTCATCTCTAAAGAGGGGAGAAGGAGAATTACTTTAACTGGGATACGCGGATCCGAGCAATGCCATAATTTCCGAAGAAAGGGTTTTAACTTGAAGGAGAAGACTTTAATTCAGTATAGAGCAATGCCATCTTTCCTTAGGAATTTCTCATGCTAAAAGAGGGACAGTGGCATGGATATAGATGATCCAGAGGCTTGCCGCTTACAGCGATTAGATGAAGGGAAAGGAGTTGTTGATGTTTGTGTACTGTGAACGAGGCACAGCTTTGATGCTAAAAGGTTGATTGGATCAACCAGTGGTTTTCTTATACAAAGCCTAAGAGGAGGCTAATTTCCGCTAGGAAAATCATTATACAAAGCCTAAGAGGAGGCTATTTTGTGTCTCGTACAAAGCCCGAGAGAGAGGCTAAAAGTTTTTGACCCAGTGGGGCATATCGTTATACAAAGCCTAAGAGGAGGCTAATTTCCACTAGGAAAATCATTATACAAAGCCTAAGAGGAGGCTATTTTGTGTCTCGTACAAAGCTCGAGAGAGAGGCTAAAAGTTTTTTTGACTCCACTGGGGAGAATTTTGGTATCTCGTACGAAGCCCGAGATGGAGGCTATTGTAACTGTTTCAGTTGAGTGACAGATCCAATATACTGATTTAAAAGAGAAAATCAGTTCTTATATGAGTAACACTGTACTCAGCGATTTGATTTGAGGATCAGGGATATTTCCTTCTCTTTGAGGAAACGGGAAATCCAAAGGGTATCGAGACTATCTGAGTCTGCGGGTTTCCTTCCTATTTAACAAAGGGTGCTTGAGAATGTCTTTGAAACTCAAGGAAGTTAGACTGTCCAAGTCTAGAGTTTTATCTTTTGTACTATGCTTCGAGAAACAGTAGTAGACTTTATGAAAGGACTGTTCTATGAGGATGACTAGGTTCTGTTCCTATACCTCTAGGAGGTCGTCGGGACAATTTGTACGAAGCCCAAGAGGAGGCTGGAATCTTTTAAGAAGCCGACGGGTCCTTGTACGAAGCCCAAGAGGAGGCTATCATTCCCGGAGGAAGAGATCATTATACGAAGCCTAAGAGGAGGTTGTGAATACTTCTAAGAAGCCGTAGGGTCCTTGAATAATGCCCAAGAGGAGGTCGATGCTTTTAAGAAGCTCGTGGGTCTATCATCTCCTTTCCATTAGGAGAGATAACTCTTTTAAAGGTAAAAACCACTGGTAAACGTGCGAGGTTTACTATCCAGCGACTTTTAGCTTTTAAAGAGGGTTCCTTAGTTAAGGTCCAAGATTATGACCGTAGTGGGTACCCAAACCCCGAGACATTCAAGGCAAGCTATCCACAAGGAATAGATCAAGTCAGGAAAGTTCGAGAATTGGGAAGAAACTCAAAGATGCCATTCACGGAGAATACATTCATCTTGGGGAGTAGAGCTTCTTTGACGATTCCTAAGGAGGACAGTCGAAGAGAAGACTGTATCTGGTGCTCCTATTGGGGATCTAGGCGTCTATTTCTACGAATAAGTGAAACGGCGTCACCTAGTTCTAGACGTAGTTGCCGGGGAAACTCGAAATATCTATACTATTATTACACAGTAGATATGAGTTTATGAAAGGAGACTTACAGTGAGCAGCCCCACAATACAGTTTATAATATGAAAGCAGTAAATGAAAGCGATAACCACTTACTCGGTTGTAGTGCTTCCATGCTGTTTGGTTAGTTGTTCAACAAAGAAAGATTGAAAACAACAGTATATTCAAAATCAAAGAAGAAAGTGCTTTGAAAAAGAAAGATTTGGGGCTTACAGCTCAAGGAGAGGCCCAGGGTTTTATCAGTGAGCACACTGTTTGACTTTGTACAGCGGGACTTATACAAGTGACTGGGGCCCAAAAAGGTTTTCTGTACAAAGGGATGGGTCTTACACTCTCTCAAGAGGCCCAAAAAAGGTTTAAAGAAAAGAGAGGGGCTTATAACACGAGGGTAGGCCCAAATGATTTTTCGTTTAAAAATGGCGATCGCGCCGAGGTTTTCTTTTAACGCAGAGGGACTTATACAATAAGTGAGGCCCAAAATGTTTTGGTTAAAAGGGGGATTGGGTCTTACACTCTAATAGAGGCCCAAAGTGTTTTGAATGGGTCTTATAGCTCAAGGAGAGGCCCAGATGATTTTGTTATGTTTAAACGGGCGACGATCGCGCCGTTTACTTGTACAGAGGGACTTATACAATGAGTGAGGCCCAAAAAGTTTTTGTACAAGGGGGGATGGGTCTTACACTCTCTCAAGAGGCCCAAAGTGTTTTGAAAATGATTTATGAGGGTTGAATTAATCCAAAACCCTAATTTGTTTCCAAAAAATGTATTTAATTGAATAAAAATTCAATTAAATTGATCAAAAATTGTTTTACACATGGGAAACAAATTGTGATCTTGGATTAATGCTTCAAAAATTAAGTATTGACCTACAAAACAAATAGAAAGCATTAAAAGTTGCAAAATCATTGTGGAAATAATATTTCAAATGTTAAAAACAATTAAAATGTTAATTCTTTGCAAAAATATCAATTATATAAAATAAATAATATTTTTGGGATTTTTTGGTAAAATAAAATATTTTAACATTTTTGTGAATTATTGCAAAAAGAACCAATAAAAAATGATAAAAATTGAGGGAGTTATTAATTTTTCAAATCATTAAAAATAATAGTATGAAAAATAATAAAATAAAAAGTGATAAAAAGAAGTCTGGGGCGAGGGGGATTCGAACCCCAGACCTCTCGCTTGCTAATACTCACAAAACCAGCTGATGAACCGCTGGGGCGCAATGCCAATTCATTAAATATATGGCAAGTGAAAATTATATAGAGAACTTGGTTGGTTTTCTGAAAATGGCACCATGGCCATCTCCTTCCCCGAGCTCGTGCATGAAGCACCCTATCTCACTCATCTCTCAACCATTGGACATGATTCAAACACCAAACTCGTGCGTTTTTTCACAAGGAACAAGATGGCAATACCCAATTTTATTCATTTTCAGTGTGGAGTGAAATAATCATGATGAACACAGATGAACCCTAATTTGCAAAAGCAATCATGCAAGCATGGTTATGAAGTCTATGATCAAATTTATTGAGGTAAAACAATCAGTATATGATGGTAATCAAATGGCAAAATTATCATGCGAGGAAATATGCATGGATCATGGAGTTTGAGTTTGAAGCTCACCTTGATGCAAGCTGAAATGGAACTTTGCCCAGATGGTGTTCCAGTCATGAATTGATGATCCCTACAGCTTCAATGGATGTTATGGAGTGTGTTGCAAGCTTTGGAAAACTTTGAAATTCTCTGGATCAAGCTGGAGACCTCCACCTGCAAAACTGAAGCAAAATGGCTTGGTTGAAGAGTGATTTTGAGCTGGGAGTGTTACAGATCTTGTTTAAGCACTTGGACACCTCAAATACATCATATGTGATGTGTTTGAGCAATTGGAATTGATTGCTTATGGCTGCAACTCAAAACCCGATAGTAGTTACTCAAAAACAAGAAAACTTGAAGTTCAAGAAAGAATGAGAGAAAGCAGTGCTGTAACTGGCTTTGGGGTGGTTTGAGTGATCCATTGAGACCTCTATTTATAGGTGATCAACTCTTGTCTTGGAGGAATAGTGAATGGCAGCTGGATCAGATCACATTTGCTTGGATTGGCTTGGCATAAATGCCTCTTGCACTAGGCATAACAGCTGCTCCAAATAGATCAGCTATGCCTTGACTGAAATCACATTCTTCAGATGTTTTTAATGTTGTTTAATCAGAGAACTTGACTGAGGAGAGTGAGAATCTTGACAATGTGTTGGAGTACAAATAGAGTTAGGGTTTTAGTTATCGTTCCACAGAGATTGTTTGGAGATATCGCAGCCGTTCTAAAGTCGTAACGTTTCAAACTTTAAAGTAACAGGGGGTTTTAGATTGTTTTCGTAACGTTTGCATTCAAAGTTAATTAAAAACGGTAAAAAGATTGTTTTAACGGTTTATAAAAGCATGTCAAGATTAGGGTTCGGCAAACCACTTCGCACGTATATAATCGATACGCTAATGAACTTGCTTAAATGATAAATACAATCACATATCCTCCCAATATGTTTATCTCTAACACATATTGTGAGTTTTGCCATTTTGATCCTTTGTTGATTTCTCACACAAACTATCAAAATGACAACATTAGAGTTCAATATTTATGAACATCAACACACATTGCTATCTCTAGCCAATATACATTGATGGATGACAAACCTAGGTAAAGAGTTGGAGCACATTTCTCAATCATGATCCAACACAAAGAATAAACATAAAAACAAGGTTTATCATCATACATTCATCATCCAAGAGTTCACAAGAGAGGATCAATCCATATACATACAAAGTAACGGTTCACCTACATCTAACCTTGACACAAAAGGTAACTTAGCTCTCCATTGTCATGGAAGCTAAACAAACAAGAAGATGAAGAAGATTATTTAACATCAATGACGATATCTCGAAGAATGATGCTTCCAATCTTCCTCAAATGGATGCTACAGTGTTCACAAAGTGTTCTTCTCTCTACTGTAAAAAGGGTCCATCAAAAGAAATGCAGACAGAACTATTTATAAGGGGGCCACAAATCGCAGAGCGCGCTGAGCGCGCAGCACCGCGCTGAGCGCGGCCTCATTAATTGCCAAGATGACCTAGAGCCCGCTGAGCGGGCTGCCAATCCGCGCTGAGCGCGCAAGCTACTGCCACTACCTCCTTCTTCGCGCTGGGAGCGCGCTGAGCGCGCTCAAAGCATGCACAAAAAATCCAAATTTTCCAAAACTGTTTTTGTGCCATCCTCAAGGCTCCATTCTTGACCTTTCCATGTAAAAATCTGCACAAAAAACGCAAAAGATAGATAGATACGATAAATAATGAAATTAACTAGAAAACGGTTATAAACGGAAACAATGGGAAAAGCATGGATTTACGAATAAAGCTCACAAAAAAGGTGCTAAAAACTAATCTAAATATTAACACTTTTTAGCACCTAACAACTCTCCCAAACTTGTCTCTTTGTTTGCCCTCAAACGAAGATAATTTAGAATAGAAGCAAGCGGAAAACAGGGAACAAAATACCAACAAAACATAATGGTTCAAACCAAATAAACACGCACGCAAGTACCGCTCGTCCTTACGAAGAATGAAAATATGTAAATGAACTAAATTCTAAACATCATTAACAAGCACAATTCATAAGCAACAAATGCTCAAATTAGAATCACCTAATTTTTCGAATGAGCCTAGCTCAATATATCCAAGGGACAAAACACACTCATAGCAAAAGTGTCAGCATCCAGAACAATTCATGCTTTCATCAAACCAAATCACAAGAAAACCAAGGAAACAAAGATCTCTTAAGGGCTTCTAAAGGTTGTAGCTTGGCAAGGTTAAACAAGAAAGGGATATTTGTAAAAGGCCAATGAAACAAAGTGGTTAACAAAAATTATCAACAAATGAAGAACATGCCAATAACCCACTAAGACCAACCTCATAACAATTCAATTCAAACCTTTCTTTTCTTTTCTATTCTTTTCTTATGGTGCACTCTTTCATATTTTTTTTGTTTTTTTTTTTTTAAACAACTCCCTTTGGAGTGCAAAGCATAGCACAAAATAGTGCTTCAAGTTCTTTCTTTCTTCACAAGAGGCACCAATTCCACACTCCATTTTCTTTTTCACAAACTAGCACAACTCTCCCCAACTTTAAACCATACTATAATTAATAGGCAATGTTCTTCAAAAGTATGTTCAAACAAAGGGTTAAGTGCAAAAATAAAAGAACTAGAATGAATCACAAGGGTTTTTCTTTAGCATTAACAACCCATTATAAAGCGCATTCTTTTGATCATACGACGGGTAGATACAAGATTCATTCCAATTCAAGGCTCAACATGGCTAGCAAGTGCTCACACCTCTCATAAGGTAAAATTGAAGGTTATGGTTTTGTGGTTCTTCTCATAGTCAACAATTGCCTAGATCATTTCAATGTTTCCATGGTTTGCACATGAATACAAGATTAAACATGAATCATACGAGCTAAACAACATTTACAAAATCACTCAATATTTATGAACAATGGAGGGACTCACATTTGTGGTTGTGTCCTAACAGATTCCAACGTGAACAAAAATTGCTACATGAAGAGAAACTTGAAAATCATGTGAAGCACAAAGTTCAAAAACATACTAACATTCTACCAAGCACAAAACAGAGTACCTTTGTGTGCACCAATTTAGACTTATATCATCACCATCAATGAAAGGTGAAGTGCACACTTAAATGTTCAAAGAAACAACTTGCTTCAACCATCCATTACCTTAAAAATAAAGGGCAAACAACAAAAATTTCCTGTACAAACTAATCATATAAGCAAAAACACATCCGCCCGGATGGAGAATACAAAATTCCTACACAATGTAGTCAAAACAAAATCCCAACATAAAAGTTATACCAAAATAAAGACAAAATAAAATAAGGTCCAATCAAACCCAACATCAATCTGAACTAGAGCTAGACGTTCCATCATCACCGTCATCGCCATCAAGGTCACCTTCCCCCTCCGGAAAAACAGGCCTGCCCTCAGGCCAACGAGCATAAGCAACGAGATCATCGCGAGTTCTCAGCTGGTGGTCCACATGCGGTTCACGAATCTGCAGCTGCAATTGCATCATAGAGTCATGCATAAATAATAAAGCTCGCTGATGAGCCTCGTGCATGGCCCAATTGGCCTCAGCACTCGGATCGAAAGCGTGCCCGCGTCCGCGCCCACGGCCACGAGCAGGAGCAGCAGCAGCTACAGGGACAGCCTGCTCAAAATCAATCGCCCCCATACAGTGACGAGTGACATAGCTATCATCAACAACCTGGAGCTTCACATTCGGGTGGGTAGGTAATGTAACACGCGCCTCATGGCATAAAGCCATAATCAAACCTGGATAAATCAGAGCGCATGCCACACGATCTCCAAGAGGCGTACCACTGGTGGCGGTTCTCTTCAATTCGCTAGATATTATCCGTCCAAAGTCCACAGTATGGCCCGCCCTGCACAAATGAAAAATCAGAGCCGCCGTCTCCATTGGAATAGAAGAGGTGTGGCTTCTCGGTCGAAGGTTGTAAAGAACAACCGACATGACAAGCTGCGAGACATTATCCAACACCCTTCTAGCAAACTTCAGAGGAGCACCAGCAGCACTTAAAATGTAATTACCCCCTTGTCTGCACAAGGACTCCCTCGAGAAATTGATTGCCTTTCCCCGAACCCATGTTTGAAAAGTGAACGTCTCTCCATCGGACGGCAATGCATTAGCATAGAACTCCCTAACAATGTCAATGTTGTACTCTGGGAAGGGAGAACTAAGCTTGTCCCACGGACCACCCTGCACAAAATGACTCATGTTCCTATGGGGACCATTGGGATCAATCATGATTAACCTATCCGGCCAAATTGATCTTTTTTCAAGCTCCACGTATCTTTGTTGTTGCTCTAGGCCAACAAAACGCGTTGAATCAAATTGGCCAGCGGGAGCTCTGCGGTTAGGATTCGAAGTCGAACCAACACGCTGCTTCTTCCTTCCTGACATCTGAAAAAAAAACAAGAAAACAACGTACAAACAAAATAGTACCACAAATTAGTGAAAACAGCAAGCTAGAATTCTTAAATTATTTAAACAAAATAAATACCATGACAATATAGCAGAACAGAGTTGGGACAAGGGGGGATTTTTCTGCAAATCTCAGAGCGCGCTGAGCGCGCAGGAGCGCGCTGAGCGGGCTCTGCGAAATGCAGAAAAATTCCCCTCTGCACAGATGGCTCAAACAGAAAGACACAACCCCTAATTTCACTACACAGCCTGTTACAGAGAACTAATCATCAAAAATCAAAGCAAATTACTCTTTCAACAAACCCTAAGTCTAAAATTTCCTAACCTAATTTCTACAATGCTAACTTCTAACAATATGCAAGCATACTAACACAGAACTTCTAACACAGAATTTCGTTAAAAATCCAAGAGAAGAAGAAGAACATGGCTATCCAACAATTACAAACAATGTCCCATTTATGGGTTTCTAAATGAAAAACGAAAAAAATTGCTAAAACAGAAACTTACTATGATTGATGATGATTATGCTCTGCAGAAAATGAAAGGGAGATGATGAATGGTCTTGCAAATCCAAGGAACTTTGTGAAAAATTTTGAAAGAGAGAAAAAGAGGGAAATGAGAGAAATGAGAAAAATGAGAAAGGGGCAAGGTTTGGCAAACCCCAGCCACTTTAACATTCATCTGGGCCGGGTACACCTCTGTGGGCCCAGAAATCAAATAAATTTTTTTCAAAATTTCGCAACTCGCGCTGAGCGGGATCCATAGCGCGCTGAGCGCGCTCGCTACTGTAAGTATAGGTTCCTTTTTTCAAACGCGCGCTGAGCGGGCTACCTGCGCGCTGAGCGCGCAGAGCAAATTCAAAAATTTTTCCAGCAGCAAACAGACATCATCCCCACGTTCAAAACATCATCCTAAACATCATACAACAATAATTTTTCACAAAACACGTCTAAACAGCAAATTCACTAGAAAAAACGATTAAAAACTTACAGTGTTGGGGGTGCCTCCCAATGAGCGCTTGTTTAACGTCGGCTAAGCTCGACGGTCCAAGATGCTCACTTAAGAACATCAAGGAGAACAGTACTAGAGGCGCGATCGAAATTTCCAAGAAGGTAAATTTTCAGGCGCTGACCGTTTACGGTCCAAGAATCCTTCTTTTCCAGGTCTTCGATAACCACCGCTCCAAACTCCTTTACTTCCTTCACACGAAACGGACCGGACCACTTGGACTTTAATTTTCCTGGGAAGAGTCTTAACCGAGAGTTAAACAGCAATACCAATTGTCCGGCCTTGAAGTCCTTTTGCCGGAGCTTCTTGTCGTGGTACTCTTTCACCTTTTCCTTATACAACCAGCTTGAGTGGTATGCGGCATTACGCATTTCTTCCAACTCAAGAAGTTGCCCTTTTCTCTTGGTACCGGCCAAGTCCTTGTCAAAATTCAGCATTTTTAAGGCCCACATGGCCTTGTGCTCCAATTCAACCGGTAGATGGCAAGTTTTACCATAAACTAGTTGAAACGGAGTTAGACCAATTGGAGCTTTGTAAGCAGTGCGATATGCCCACAAAGCCTCATCCAATTTTTGTGACCAATCCTTTTTTGAACTAGACACGGTTTTTTCAAGGATTCTTTTTATCTCTCGGTTGGATACCTCAGCCTGACCATTCGACTGCGGGTGGTAAGGGGTCGCCACCTTATGTGATACACCATAGTGTTTTAAAACATTTTCGAGAGGTGTATTACAAAAGTGCGACCCACCATCGCTAATGAGCACCCTAGGCGTGCCAAAACGGGAAAAAATGCATTTCTTTAAAAAATTTATCACCGTTTTTCCATCCGCCCTAGGTGAGGCAATCGCCTCAACCCACTTCGAAACGTAGTCAATGGCTACCAACATATACTCATTTCCAAAAGATGGTGGAAATGGACCAACAAAATCGATGCCCCAACAATAAAAAATTTCTACCTCTTGTATGTTTTGGAGAGGCATTTCATCTCTTTGTCCGATTCCACCAGTTCTTTGGCACATGTCACAACTTTTAGCATGGAGATGTGCGTCTTTAAAAAGAGAAGGCCAATAAAATCCTGATTGAA
This sequence comes from Lathyrus tuberosus, assembly GCA_022829125.1. Taxonomy (NCBI): domain Eukaryota; kingdom Viridiplantae; phylum Streptophyta; class Magnoliopsida; order Fabales; family Fabaceae; genus Lathyrus; species Lathyrus tuberosus. The sequence continues at coordinate 2,194,451 of JALAZF010000280.1, forward strand.
GGACTTTAGTGGCCGTTCTCGTACCATTAAAATGGCCTCCATACGGCGAGTTGTGGCAATGCCAAAGAATGCTTTGAGCCTCATCACTCGTGACACACCTTCTCAAAAGGTTGTCACTTCCTAACTTAAACAAATACGGGTCGTCCCATACGTAATAACTGGCATCCGAAAGGAACTTCCTCTTTTGGTTCCAAGTCAGGTCTTCGGGCACCCAACCGGTAGCCTTATGGTTAGCAAAATCTGCAAACCAAGGCCTAACTTGGACTTTGAAAAGTTTTTCATCAGGAAATTCCTCTTGGATTTCCTTTTCAGCAATGGTGACCTCAACATTCACAAGGCGAGACAAGTGATCTGCCACCAAATTTTCCGATCCTTTTTTATCTTTTATTTCCAAGTCAAACTCTTGTAATAAAAGGATCCATCGGATGAGCCTTTGCTTCGAATCCGGTTTGGTTAGCAGATACTTGAGCGCCGAATGATCGGTGTAGACAACAACTTTAGACCCGATGAGGTAGGATCTAAATTTCTCAAGCGCATACACTATAGCAAGTAATTCTTTTTCAGTTGTGGCATAATTAATTTGTGCCTCATTTAATACTTTACTAGCATAGTGTATCGCATGGAAATTTTTCTCCTTTCTCTGGCCAAGTACCGCTCCAATAGCATAATCGCTCGCATCGCACATAAGTTCAAAATTTGAAGTCCAATTTGGAGCGATTATTATTGGAGCGGTAACTAACTTTTCTTTCAAAATAGCAAAAGCGTGAAGACATTCATCGTCGAAAAGGAATACCTGATCCTTGCTAAGCAAGTTGCTCAATGGTCTAGCCACCTTTGCAAAGTCTTTGATAAAACGCCGATAAAATCCGGCATGCCCAAGGAAGCTACGGATCCCTTTCACGTTGGTCGGAGGAGGCAACTTCTCAATCACTTCAACTTTCGCTCTATCAACCTCAAGGCCTTTGGACGAAACTTTGTGGCCGAGCACAATTCCCTCCGTTACCATAAAGTGACACTTCTCCCAATTCAACACTAGGTTTGTCTTCACACACCTCTCTAGCACAGTTTCCAAATTTGTCAAGCATAAATCGAACGAACCTCCAAAAACGGAAAAGTCGTCCATAAACACTTCCATCGTCTTTTCTATTAAGTCGGAAAAGATAGCTTGAACGCACCGTTGGAAAGTTGCCGGCGCATTACATAAACCAAAGGGCATCTTGCGATATGCAAAAATACCAAAGGGACACGTAAAGGCCGTCTTCTCATGATCCACCGGGTCAACCGCAATTTGGTTATACCCCGAATATCCATCTAAAAAACAATAGAACTGCTGCCCGAATAACCTTTCTAACATTTGGTCCATAAACGGTAATGGAAAATGATCTTTTCTTGTCGCGGTGTTGAGCCGTCTATAATCAATACACATCCTCCACCCCGTCACTGTTTTTGTTGGAACCAACTCATTGTTCTCGTTACGAATCAAGGTCATTCCTCCTTTTTTTGGCACAACATGGACAGGACTAACCCAAGGGCTATCGGAAATCAGGTAAATCATACCGGCTTCCAATAGCTTAACCACTTCTTTTCTCACCACCTCTTTCATTGTTGGGTTCAAGCGGCGTTGCGGTTGGGCAACCGCCTTGAAATCTTCTTCCATCAAGATACGATGCATGCAATAAGCCGGGCTAATTCCTTTCAAATCGGAAAGGACCCAACCTATAGCATCTTTGTTTTTCTTCAAAACATGAATTAGACGACTTTCCTCGGTTTTGGATAACACGTTACTAATGATAACCGGCTTGTTACCACCGTCATCAAGAAACGCGTATTTTAAATTGGAAGGTAAGACCTTCAATTCAAGTGGTGAATTTTCAACTTTCAAATCCTTTTTTAATTCTTCCGGTTCTACCTCCCAAGGTTGCAACTCTTTGAGGGAATCAAGCTCTTTTAAGCACTCTTCAAGAGCTTTTTCTTCTTCTTCGGAAAATACTTCAAAAGAATCATTAAGAGCCATTTCCAAAGGAGAGATTTCATGTACATGCTTAGAAACCTCCACAGTTGCTTCTTCAATTGCATCGATCCGAAAGCTATCATGTTTATCTTTGGAATGTTTCATAGCTTCGAAAAGATCAAAACAAACCTCTTCATTTTGGACCCTCACCTTCATCAAACCGTCATCCACATCAATCATCATACGCGCGGTTTTCATAAAAGGCCGTCCAAGAATAAGAGGAGCATCATCATCCTCTTCCATATCAATAACAATGAAATCCACCGGAAAGAAAAATTTGTCAACTTTTACCAAGACATCTTGAGCTAACCCATGAGGATGAGTTGTGGACTTGTCGGCCAATTGTAAAGTCATACGAATGGCTTTCATCTCAATGTTCCCAAGCTTCTTTACAATGGACAATGGGATAAGATTAATGCTTGAGCCCAAATCAATTAAGCCCTTTCCAACATAGACGTCACCAATGGTGACCGGCAAAGTCACACGCCCCGGATCAACTTCTTTTTTAGGAAGAGTTCTTTGGATGATTGCACTACAACTCGCGTCAAGAACAATAGTTTCTGGTTCCGAATACCTCCGCTTCTTCGTGAGAATGTCTTTCATGAACTTTGCATACTTCGGCATTTGTTCCAAAGCTTCGGCAAACGGAATGTTAATTTGTAATTGCTTGAAGATGTCCATGAACCGCGTATAGTGCCTCTCATTTTCCTTCTTTGAAGGAGCATGAGGATATGGTAAGTTTTGGATTGGAATAGCGCTCACTAACGCTTTTCCCTTCTTCACTCTCCTAAGTTTCTCCTTTTTCTTCGACTCATCACCACTATTATTTTCAACTTCTACCATTTTATCATTTTTATTTTCAACTACTTCCTCATCACCACAATCCTCCACAAGACCATCAAGTTTTTCTTCCTCCATTTTTTTCTCCTTTTCTTTCTCCAACTCCTTCCTACTTCTAGTAACAATCGCCTTGCAATGCTCCTTAGGATTCACTTGAGTATTCGCGGAAAAGGAAGGACCCGATTGTTGTTCGGCAATTTGCTTGGCAAGTTGCCCCACTTGGTTTTCAAGATTCTTAATCGCCGCATCACTACTCTTTTGGTTGGCCATTGACATTTGCATGAATTGAGTCAAAGTGTCTTCCAATTTAGAGCTAGCAACCGGAGGTGGTGGAGGTTGATACGGATTTTGCCGGTTTGAAGGACCGACACCATAACCTTGATTATTTTGATAATTTGCTCGCGGTTGAAATCCTTGATTTCCTTGATAATTTTGTTGAGAATTGTGTTGTTGTTGGTAAGGTTGTTGTTGTCTACCTTGATAATCTCTTTGATTTGCCATATAGTTCACTTCTTCAAAACCCGGAGGAGGACAAAATCCGGTGTCATGCTCCCCCTTACAAAGTTCGCAACAAGCTACTTGCTTACTTCTGCTTGGCTCCTTCATTTCTTTGATCTGTTGAGTCAAAAGCTCCACTTGTTGAGAGATAAGCTTGTTTTGCGCAAGGATCGCATCGTTAGTTCCCAATTCAAGGACACCGGGCTTCTTTTGAGAGTTGCCACGGCTTTGACTTTGAAGATCGTTTAGAGCCATTCTATTGATAATATCAGTTGCTTCCTCGGCATTCTTTGCCATCAAACTTCCTCCCGCAGTGGCATCCAACAAAGTCTTACAATTCGGTTGGAGACCATTCTTGAAGATATGAATTTGTGTTAACTCATCAAACCCGTGACCTTTACATTTGCGAAGCATGGACTTGAATCGTTCCCATGCTTCATTGAGGGATTCATTAGTGCCTTGAGAGAACACTGAAATTGCTGTTTTTGACTCCATGAAACGGTTATGAGAGAAGAACCGTTCAATAAATTTTTCCTCCAAGACATTCCAATCGGTCATCACGGCTGGAGTTTGATCGAGGTACCAATCCTTTGCCTTGCCAAGCAAAGCATGCGGAAATAATCTTTTAAAGAGAGGTAACTCTTGTGCTGGATCTACACCGGCCGCTAATGCAATCTCATAGAATTTTGTGAGAAACGCAAAAGGATCTTCATGGTCCATTCCGGTGAATGGACTTCCATACAATAAATTCAAAGTTCCAGTTTTCATTTCAGCTTGCCTTCCTTGATTGTTGTTGGCAAACTGAGCGGTATGTCGTGGACTGTTCACACAAGGTGTGGATGCGGGAGGTGGAGGTGGTTGCGCCATGATTGGTGTGAATGATGGTGGTGGTGTTGTAGTAGAACTTCCTTCTTGCTCTTGTCTTTGTCTCGCAAGCTGCCTCCTCCGTCTAGTTCTGCTATTGAGCCTACGAGCGGTTCTTTCAATCTCAGGATCGAAAAGAAGTTGGTCCGCCGGTAGTTTCCCTCGCATAAACCAAGTCTGCACACTTAAACAAAACACATCAACAAGCACAAGAAAAATTGTAACAAGTTGAAAACTTCACAACTATTGCAATGCTTGAAATATCAATTTACAATCCCCGGCAACGGCGCCAATTTGTTGGAGTACAAATAGAGTTAGGGTTTTAGTTATCGTTCCACAGAGATTGTTTGGAGATATCGCAGCCGTTCTAAAGTCGTAACGTTTCAAACTTTAAAGTAACAGGGGGTTTTAGATTGTTTTCGTAACGTTTGCATTCAAAGTTAATTAAAAACGGTAAAAAGATTGTTTTAACGGTTTATAAAAGCATGTCAAGATTAGGGTTCGGCAAACCACTTCGCACGTATATAATCGATACGCTAATGAACTTGCTTAAATGATAAATACAATCACATATCCTCCCAATATGTTTATCTCTAACACATATTGTGAGTTTTGCCATTTTGATCCTTTGTTGATTTCTCACACAAACTATCAAAATGACAACATTAGAGTTCAATATTTATGAACATCAACACACATTGCTATCTCTAGCCAATATACATTGATGGATGACAAACCTAGGTAAAGAGTTGGAGCACATTTCTCAATCATGATCCAACACAAAGAATAAACATAAAAACAAGGTTTATCATCATACATTCATCATCCAAGAGTTCACAAGAGAGGATCAATCCATATACATACAAAGTAATGGTTCACCTACATCTAACCTTGACACAAAAGGTAACTTAGCTCTCCATTGTCATGGAAGCTAAACAAACAAGAAGATGAAGAAGATTATTTAACATCAATGACGATATCTCGAAGAATGATGCTTCCAATCTTCCTCAAATGGATGCTACAGTGTTCACAAAGTGTTCTTCTCTCTACTATAAAAAGGGTCCATCAAAAGAAATGCAGACAGAACTATTTATAAGGGGGCCACAAATCGCAGAGCGCGCTGAGCGCGCAGCACCGCGCTGAGCGCGGCCTCATTAATTGCCAAGATGACCTAGAGCCCGCTGAGCGGGCTGCCAATCCGCGCTGAGCGCGCAAGCTACTGCCACTACCTCCTTCTTCGCGCTGGGAGCGCGCTGAGCGCGCTCAAAGCATGCACAAAAAATCCAAATTTTCCAAAACTGTTTTTGTGCCATCCTCAAGGCTCCATTCTTGACCTTTCCATGTAAAAATCTGCACAAAAAATGCAAAAGATAGATAGATACGATAAATAATGAAATTAACTAGAAAACGGTTATAAACGGAAACAATGGGAAAAGCATGGATTTACGAATAAAGCTCACAAAAAAGGTGCTAAAAACTAATCTAAATATTAACACTTTTTAGCACCTAACACAATGCACTATTCCACATAAATGCATTTTGAATTTAAGGCAAAAAGTGCCAAAGTGGATGAATTTCAAGTTGGAAGGTTCTTTGGCTTTTTAACTCAGATTTATCAGTTGGATTAGATGCAATGTGATTGGTTTGAACACAAGTGGCATGCTGATCCTCAGTCTTTGGCTCAAAATCGTGTGAGATAAGCAAACATGCAAACTGATTTTTCCAAAACAGCTTGCAGCAGCATGACTTTGGGCATGGATTTCTCATGGCTTGAGTTGAATCAATTCATGCTGTTGAGTCCTTTAAATTCTTAGCAACATATGCAACAACATTGATGTTTAACTTTGGGACTGATTCAGCTTGCATCTATGTGCAAAAATCCCACAAGTTTTGGTGTTTCAACAAAATTCTGTTTTAGGCAGAATTTTTCTAAGTGTTGGAAAATGGTATTTTTTCACATTTTCAGCCACTTTGGCTCACTCATAGCTCAAAATCCATAAGGAATTGGAGTTAGGCCTAGTTGAAGTTTTTGTAGAGGGAAGTGAGATCTACAAATCAAGCTTTGGATGGAAAAAATTGGCCTTGTGGTTTAGGAGTTATGGTCCTCCAAAGTTGGTACCTTTGCCACTTTATTTTTAACTTAGAAAAATTTCTAAGTTTTATGGTTACCCCTTTTACAAGTTATCTCACCTTTCTTGATTTTTCTTGATGAATGATGATTCAAATCATACATTAACATCATTTTAGGGTTAAAAATCCATTTTGGTGAAAAATCTCAAAAAGTCAAAGTTGACTTTTGTGCACAGTTGACTTTTTATCAGATGAATTCCAAACTGTGCAATTCTTCAGGAAATCATGTCCTTGACCTAAATCAAACTTGATGGACATGTTCCATGGGTGTCATAGGGTATATTCAATCATGTATTAGGGTTTGGGAGCATGTCTTGGTCAAAAGTCAAAGTTACAATTGACTTTTCCCTTAAAACCCTAATTGTGGTGCAGATGAAAATGAAACTTGTTGCTCAAGCTTCTTGGATCAATCCATTGCTCCAAATGGATCAATATGGTGTATTAGAGACCCTCAAATCATGTCTTGAGGTCTTGGCTCATGGTTTGTCCCAAAAGTCAACTTAGGGGTGAATTACGTCAAGAAACCCTAATTCCTGATTTTTTATGAATGCATCCCCTGAGGAAAAATTGACTTGATGCATGGGTTCATGAGATTCCATGAAGTATATTAGGTCATGTTTTGGATCATTGCCTTATGCCCAGATGAAAATTTCCATCTGGAGGCCCTGGTTGACCAAAACCCTAATTTGGTGACACTGTCGATCTTGAGACTTGATCCACCTAGAAGGGAGCAGCCTTGTGCTTAATCCTTGAAGTGAGAGTCCTTTTTGATCCATTGTGGATGTTTGAGAGATTATACAAGTTGAAGATCATGTCATTTCTTGATTGATCCTTTGTCTAAAGCTCAAAGAGGGCTTGAAACCCTAATTTTGATTGTATTGGATGCTCACCCATCTTTGGGGAGACTGATGAAGCATAAAGGTACATCCATATTGTGATGATGATTTTCACAATGATGGGAAATCTAAGTGGTCAAAATTTGGGGTATTACAGATGCCCCTATTTAATCTTCTTGGACCCGAAGGTATGAATGACGAAGTATTCGAGCATTCGGGGTGCAAGAGGATTAAATATCGTAATATCCGAAATTTTGATGGTGGTTATGAATGGTAGCTTACACATTCATCTTCTTTAACTAAGCAATGATGCTTAGAAAAGGTAAACTTCCCCTCGATCCTGGTTTTCATCCAAGGAACTGGTCTCAGTTTTCTTTTGAAATAAACCTCCCCTCGTTCTTGGTTTCCTACCAAGGAACTGGTCTTAGTTTCTGATTTAAACTTCCCCTCGATCCTGGTTTCTTACCAAGGAACTGGTCTTAGTTTCTGATTTAAACTTCCCCTCGATCCTAGTTTCTTACCAAGGAACTGGTCTTAGTTTCTGATTTAAACTTCCCCTCGATCCTGGTTTCCTACCAAGGAACTGGTCTTAGTTGTGGAAACAAACTTCCCCCCGATCCTGGTTTCCTACCAAGGAACTGGTCTTAGTTTCTTTTGTCAATAATCTTTACTGACAAGGGACGCTATTCATAGCGGTTTTCCTCAAACTTCTCGCCGAATTTTCCTGGGGAGATTCCATTTGAGTGGAAAAAGTTTCGATGTCAGACTTGCTGGGGAACCCAGTCGTCTGAGTTGTAGAGTTGTACAAACTTCTCTGTTGGAGACGCCATCTGTCAATTCTACTGGGGAAAGCGAGTATCTTGAGAGACTGTTTTCGTTTGGGATCTTTCATCATACTTTTCTCGGGATCTTCCCAGAGAAATGCCATATGATGGGGTCCAATTTTGTGGGGCCGATGACCTTTTCATCAGCGGTCCTTTCGGAGTAAAACTGGCATGCTGCCAAATTTCTGATCACGAGGCTTTCTCTGGGGATTTTCCTCAATCCGGGAAAGCGAGGATATCATCTTCAATGGCGAAGAGTGACATTTGTTGAAGGTTCTCTGATCTTTCAGAGGTTTAAGTTATCAAAGTGGCCAAGTGCCGACTCTGATCTAAAGATACACTGGTGGCGAGATTGTGCAGACGCAACACTTCCTGACGAGGAAAGAACTGACAAACTCGATTGAGAAAACTGTTTATCACTAGGGGACAAGACCGACTCAAGTGATAGTGATGCAATACGAAATGCGAACGCAAATAAAATGCATGAAGTATGTATGTATGTGCTGACAAAACAGACGCAACATACAGACTAAGAGATGAACACAATTGGATACTCGGCCATCGCGGGGTGAAGAAGTACCGTTGATTCCAAATAGCAATTCCACCTTGCTTAGGAGAGATAGTCCCGTTAGGAGCTATGTTGATCGGGCTTAGGAGATGAGAACTCGGCCGAGGATGTCAGACGAAACAAGGTCTCTGACACAATTGATCCCTTCATTCAGGTGAACTGGTTTAGAAGGAGTACTTTGATTCTGCATTTTGAAGTTCGCCTACTTCGGGAAAAGCGATCGATGTTCTTCTGATGTTCAACAGTCAAAAGAAATGCCATCTTTAATTTAAAAGCAGAAAAAGTTTAACAAGTAAATTTATTTTTGTTTTATTTCAAGAATCGCTGATTAAGTTTAAACAACGTTGTTCTGTAAAGCTAAAACAAGTAAAGAATTACAAACAAAAGCACAAGGGCTCAAATTTTATTGATAAGATGGAGATCAGCCAAACGTGTGATTCCAAAGAGTATATACAAAGTTAGAAAATGGTAATTTACAGGGAAAAGGGCTACGTTGAAACATAACGACCACTATCCTTCTATCAACTTTGAATTCGGGGCATCCTGAGCTTCCGTCGAAGATGACCTTTGACTGGAGATTTCCTCCGATAGATGATGTTGTAACTGCTGCTGTTGAGGGACTTGCCTCTGTTGAACATAGTTACTTGCCATTATCCCTAATTTTTGCCTAGATTGTACTATGAGATTTCCAATCCATCGGGATGATTTTTTTTTCATGTCTCTAACTTTTGCCTGGACCGCCCTTTCGGGTTTTCAATCCACCGAGACGTTTTTTTTTAGTTTAGGCGAAGTATTTCTTGACTACATCAACATTCGTGGGGTAGGCAAATTCCTCTCCGTCCATGGTTGCAAGTCTCAAGGCGCCGCTTGAGAAAGCTTTCGTGACCACATAGGGGCCATCATAATTCGGGGTCCATTTGCCCCGAGAGTCAGTGAGAAATGATTGTATCTTCTTGAGCACGAGGTCTCATTTTCTGAAGACACGAGGTCGGACTTTTTTGTCGAACACCCTTTTCATTCTCTGTTGATACAACTGACCGTGGCATAGTGCCGTGATTCTCTTCTCTTCGATCAGGTTCAGTTCGTCGTGTCGACTTTGACACCATTCAGCTTCGGTGAGCTGAGCTTCCATCAATACCCTGATTGACGAGATCTCTACTTCTATGGGAAGCACTGCCTCCATGCCATATACTAGAGAGAAAGGGGTAGCCCCTGTTGAAGTACGGACAGATGTGCGATAACCATGAAGAGCAAAAGGTAACATCTCGTGCCAGTCTTTATAGGTTACAACCATCTTTTGAACGATCTTCTTGATGTTCTTGTTAGCCGCTTCTACCGCTCCGTTCATCTTGGGTCGGTAGGGAGATGAGTTATGGTGTTCAATCTTGAACTCTGCACACAACTCTTTCATCATCTTATTGTTCAAGTTAGATCCATTATCAGTAATGATCTCGCTTGAAACACCATAACGGCAGATGATATTGTTTTTGATAAATCGGACCACCACTTGTCGGGTTACATTGGCGAATGACGCTGCTTCGACCCACTTGGTGAAATAGTCAATGGCTACCAGGATGAACCGATGTCCGTTTGAAGCCTTGGGCTCAATCATACCAATCATATCGATTCCCCATATGGAAAATGGCCACGGGGAAGAAAGAACTTTGAGATGTGATGGCGGTACATGAATTTTGTCGGAGTATATCTGACACTTGTGACACCTCCTCATGTACTTGTAGCAGTCGGATTCCATTGTCAACCAATAGTACCCTGCTCTCAGAATTTTTCTGGCCATTGTGTGTCCGTTGGTATGAGTGCCAAAGGATCCTTCATGAATTTCTTTCATGAGCATGTCTGCTTCTGGTCTGTCGACACATCGGAGCAAAACCATGTCAAAATTTCTCTTATAAAGAGTGTCACCGCTCAGGAAGAAGTTTCCAGCCAATCTTCTGAGGGTTTTCCTGTCTTTTCTGAGTGCCCCAGATGGGTACTCTTGTTTCTGAAGGAAGCATTTGATATCGTGATACCAAGGTCTGTCGTCTATGACTGCTTCAATCGCGAAGATGTAAGCGGGCCATTCAAGGCGCATGATGTCGATCTTAGGTATGTCATTCCATCGACCTACACTAATCATGGATGAGAGAGTGGCTAATGCATCAGCCATGTGATTCTAATCACAAGGGATGTGATGAAAGTCGACTCTGTTGAAGAAGGGTAACAACCTTCTTGCATAGTCTTTGTAAGGAATCAATCCCAATTGGTATGTGTTCCAATCTCCTTTTATCTGGTTAATAACTAGGGCTGAATCGCCGTATACGTCCAAGTTTTTTATTCTTAAATCAATCGCTTCTTCGAGACCCATGATACATGCTTCGTATTCGGCCTCGTTGTTCGTACATTTGAATGTAAGTCTGGTAGTGAAAGGAATGTGGGAACCCTGAGGGGTAACAATGATTGCCCCAATTCCGTTTCCATAATGATTGACTGCTCCGTCAAAGATAAGTCCCCACTAGGAACCTGGTTCTGGCCCTTCACTGGGTAGCGGTTCATCGCAATCTTTCATCTTTAGATACATGACATCTTCGTCTGGGAAGTCAAACCCGATTGATTCTTGATCGTCAATCGGTTGATGAGCCAAATAATCGGCTAAAATACTTCCCTTAACGGCTTTCTGAGCATGGTACTCTATGTCATATTCTGATAGTAACATCTGCCAACGGGCAATCCTTCCCGTGAGAGCAGGTTTTTCGAAAATGTACTTGATTGGATCCATTTCGGAGACCAACCAAGTAGTATGACGAATCATGTACTGGCGAAGACGTTTGGCTGCCCAAGCCAAAGCGCAGCAAGTTTTCTCAAGCATTGTATACCGAGTCTCGCAGTCGGTGAATTTCTTGCTTAGATAGTAAATGGCAGACTCTTTCCTTTTCGTTTCGTCTTGTTGGCCAATTACACATCCCATTGAGTCCTCTAGGACTGTGAGGTAAATGATCAGTGGTCTTCCTTCCACTGGAGGTGATAGAATCGGAGGATTCAACAGATATTCCTTGATACTGTCGAAGGCGGTTTGGCAGTCTTCTGACCAAACGTAATCCTGGTTCTTTTTCAGTAATTTGAAAATCGGCGCACAAGTGGCGGTCATAAGGAATATGAATCTGGAGATGTAGTTCAAACGTCCCAGGAATCCTCTGACTTGTTTTTCAGTTTTCGGAGAAGGCATTTCTTGAATGGCCTTGACCTTGTCAGGATCAACTTCAATTCCTTTCTGGCTGACGATGAACCCTAGTAATTTCCCCGAACGGACACCGAAGGTGCACTTGTTAGGATTCAAGCGGAGCTTGAATTTTCTTAGACGTTCGAACAATTTTGACAGATGTTCAACGTGCTCATCCTCTGTTCTTGATTTTGCAATCAAATCAACGACATATACCTCGATTTCCTTGTGTATCATATCATGAAACAAAGTAGTCATGGCCCTTTGATAGGTTGCCCCGGCATTCTTCAAACCGAACGGCATTACCTTGTAACAAAAGGTACCCCATGGGGTAATGAACGAAGTTTTCTCCATGTCTTTCGGCGCCATTTTGATCTGGTTATAGCCCGAGAATCCATCCATGAAGGAGAATACTTTGAACATTGATGTGCTGTCAATTAACATGTCAATGTGTGGTAAAGGAAAGTCGTCCTTGGGACTTGCCTTGTTTAGATCTCTGTAATCAACACACATTCTGACCTTTCCATCCTTTTTGGGAACGGGCACGATGTTGGCTAACCATTGAGGATATTCAGATGTAGCGAGGAAACCCGCGTCGATCTGTTTCTGTACCTCCTCTTTGATTTTGATGGCCATGTCCGGGTGAGTCCGTCTCAACCTTTGCTTTACTGGCGGACATTCCGATCTTAGCGGTAAGTGATGTTCCACGATGCTGGTATCCAACCCTGGCATATCCTGATAGGACCAAGCGAATACATCGGGGAATTCTTTGAGAAGCTTTATCAAACTTTCTTTGGCAGTCGGACTGAGCAATGCTCCGATCCTGATTTCTTTTCTCTCTTTTTCTGAACCCAAGTTTACCGTTTCCAACGGCTCTTTGTGAGGTTCAATGGACCTTTCCTCTTGTCTGAGTAGTCGGGAGATCTCTTCTGGAATTTCGTTGTCATTTTCTTCTTCAGCCTCGAATACCGGGAACTCAAAGTTGGAAGAAGGCATCGGATCGTATGTTTCAACGGGGTATAAAACAAGCAATCTGCATGATGTGATGATTCGTGTTTAGAAGAGATAGAGAAAATGCAAGTGTGGGCAGTGTATTTATTTTACTGCTTGTTTTTATTATTGAATGTTTTTTAGGATTACCATTTTCTGAAAAAGCAAAAAGAGAAAATAGCAATTAATGCGGAAATTACAGAACGACGTTATTTTATTAATGAACAAGTCGAATCTTGAAACTACAGCCCTATAAAACAAAACTCACTCGCTTCGGGCAAAGCAAAGAGGGAAATTTACAAAAAGCGAGCCCTATCAAAACATTCGTTTCACCTGGGCAGGGTGAAAGGTTAAAGATGGCAATTACTTTGACTGGCGAACGACCTTCGGGACCTCGACAGCAACCCATTGGCGGCGAACTCCTCGGTGAATCACAAAGTCTGGCACCTTCCTTGATTTGTCTTCAGAAATAACGCTGATTTCTAGTGGAGCAGGATCATTGGAATCTGTCTCCCAGGCAAAATTATCGTAGGAGGATTCCTCTGTTACGTTTTGCAAAGTATTTGTGCTCTCACCCGTATCTCCCCATCCAGTTGGCTGGATATCTTCGAGCCTGATACGAGAGCTTGCGGGAGCGGTGTACTTGACCATGAAGTCAAACTTTCCACTTGGTTCTCCCAGAGTGTCCCAAACTTCTTTGGAACTGGAGGAGTCATCCCTCTCGATGACGTTGACCTCAGGAAAAGCATAATTGATGAATTCAAGTCCTGCAAACGTTGCGAATTCATCTTCATGTTGAGTAGTTTCTGAATGACCTGAGTGTTGATCCCATGACATGGCGGGGACACAGGTATTCTGTTCAATGACGCTCAGCTGAGTTTCATTACTCGCCTGACTTTCTTGCCCCAAGTTTCCTGGGTAAGGCTGCCACATTGGCAGACCATCCATCGGGCCATGGTAATTGTGATCAAAGTTTTCTTTCATCAGAGTGTCTTCCTCTAATGAATTTGGTGGAGCACGGCATCCTTCCGGATCACAATCTCCGTAGATCATTTCGACATCTGATCTTGGTATAAATCTCGGACTTTCTGTAGGAAAGCAAAAAGGCATATGAACCTCTTCCTGAGACATATAGTCGTCCTTGTTAAGGTAGGACTTCCATTCTTCATCTGTGTCAGAGGGATCTTCCTCATTGATAGCATGAACTGTCTGAGACACTGGGTGAAGAAAACCTCCACTGTGGAAGAAGTTTTGAAGGGGATGAAGACTTTCATCGTTGGCGGCTGTCTGGGTACAGGTCGCAGAAAAACCAAGACCCTTCTTTGTTTTATTGTCAGTGGGAATGACAAGTTGTCCCCATCCTTTTGTATCGGTACTCTCGACCGCTTTGATAGCATCTTTGTATGAAGAAATTGAAGTTCCTTCTTCGAATTGATCGTTCTTGATCACTAATAGCGTTTGGAACTGAGTTCCAATAACCTCCTCAGATTCTACACAAGCAGATGATGATAGGTTACTCACAAGCATGGCTTGTTCCCCACAAACCGTGACAAGTTGATCGTTCTGGATGAACTTTAACTTTTGGTGGAGGGTCGAAGTAACCGCTCCAGCCTGATGTATCCAAGGTCTTCCTAATAAACAACTGTATGTTGCCCGGATGTCCATGACCTGGAAAGTGATTTGGAAAGTGCGAGGACCAATAGTTATGGGAAGATCCACTTCGCCGATAACTGTTTTTCTGGATCCGTCAAATGCTTTGACGATGACCTCGCTGACTCTCATCGGAGGGTCCTTAAATGATAATTGCATCAAAGTGGACTTTGGCATAACATTCAGGGCTGACCCTGTGTCTACCAGTACGTTGGCTAAAGCATCGCCCTGGCAGTTAACCGTGATATTGAGCGCCATGTTATGACGACGACCTTCTTCAGGTAATTCCTCATCACTAAATCCCAAATTATTGCAGGAAGTGATGTTAGAGACAATGCTATCGAATTGTCTGATTGTTACATCCTGTTCCACAAAGGCTTGCTCCAAGACTTTCTGTAGAGCCTCCCTGTGGGCTTCTGAACTGAGTAACAGTGATAATACTGAGATCTTTGAAGGAGTCTGTAACAGTTGATCAACAACGTTATATTCACTCCTTTGGATAAGCTTTAGCATCTCATCTTTGTCTTTTGAACAGTCAGGATTACCAGATTGACCGACTGGTGGATCAGGAATTTCTGCCTGAAGTTCCTTTTCTTTGTTGGATTCTCCAACCCCTCGGTTGAAGATTCGACCGCTCCGTGTTACACGACTGATGTCTGCAATATTCACGACGGAGGGTAATGGAATTTCCTTTCCATTCTCGATTATTGTTGCACCGTATTTGTAAGGGACCGCCTTAGCTGATTCATACGGTAATGGCCCCGGTAGATAGATGACTATGGGAACCTTCTGATTTTTCTGACCGTCATAAGTAACCTCGATCCGTTCCCGGTTGGGAACTCTAGATTCGTCAAGTAGAGGAATGATGGCAAAAACATCCCTGATCTGGTGATGACCAGAGATCGTGACAACATCCTCAACCTGATCCGCAAGGTAGTTCGGCGACCAAATGATGGGTCCTGAACCTGGATATGGACGAATTTCTCCGTGATCGATCTGACCCTGAAGAGCTGCTCTCACAAGGTAACACCCTTGGTTACTTTTCGAACAGACGCTACAACTGTCATAGTTGTGTGGTGGCACCTGGCCACGCCCACTTTGAATGCAATGCAACCTCACTAGGTTACCTTCCATTGATCGTACATCCTGACTTTGACGACGAGTAGGATTCCTGTGATTGATACTAATTTACTGAGTATCTTCATCCATGTAGATTGGCATCCACCAATGATTTAACAAGTGTTGAAGTGCCTCCTGGACAAGGGTACAACCTCGTTCGTTTTCGCAACCCGTTTTACAGCTTTGATAGTCATGTGATATTAAGAATCCGAGTCGGACCTGCTCAGCATGTAACTCTACTAGGTTGGTATTCATTACGCGAATATCGAAGATCTAAACCATGTTGATCTGATAAGAGTTCCTATCATGGTAGTCTTGGATCCATCCAAGATCCATCTGACGTTGGAGGGCCTCTTGTACGAAAGAGCATCCCTGATTGTCTATTGAGCAGATCAGACAGGCCTGGTAATCATGCCGTGGCAAATCGTAGTGTAAACTTTGTCGTGAGTGCATCGCGACCAAGTTGACATTCATTGCTAGAATGTTATGATTCTGAATGATATTGGAATTCGTAGAGACCATGTTAACTCCGCGAACTCGGTGCTCTTGGATCCATCCAAGATCCATTTGTTCCTGCAGAGCTGCTTGCACCACAGAACATCCTTGGTTGTCTTTAGAGCAGATATCACACTGGTGATAATTATGAGGTGGCACATGGCCATATCAACTCTGTCTATAATGCATCTTAACCAGATTAATTTTTAACAAGAGTACATCGTGAACCTGATAGACATTGTTAGTCTCTTTCTCAATCAGATTGACTGCAGCTTTCTCATGTTGAGGCAGCGGGTTCGTGAGAACATTAGGATTCATATCCTTGAAGGATAAGAGCCCGCTCCTAACAAGCTTTTGCACGTCGGACTTGAAATTGAGACAAGTCTCTATGTTATGCCCTGAACCTCCTTGATGATAAGGGCATGTCTGATCCACCTTAAACCAGAAAGGCGGATTTTCCGATACTGTAAGAGGAGACTTAGTCTGAATGTGACCCTTAGCCAGTAATAATGGAAATAGTTCTGCGTACAGCATGGGTATAGGATCAAACCCTGATGGCCGTGTTGTACGGTTGTTGTTATATGGAGGACGAGCCTGCTGAAGAGGCTGTTGTGTCCTTTGTTGGTCAGGTTGGCTCTGCGCAACCTGAGGTTGATACATAGGAACAGGCGCGGGGCCGATAGCAGGAGTAACAGCTGCTACTGGCTGATAACGACGCCTTTGCTTTCCGAGAGAGATATTCCCAATATCTTGCTCTTTTTTCTTAGGGAGAGCACTACCGTATTTTTTAGTACCGCTCGTTGATCCAGTGTCTTTTACCAAACGTCCTTCTCAGACGACTTCCTCAAGACGTACACCCATGCCGACCATTTCGGTGAAATCACTGGGCGCACTGGCAATCATTCGGTCATAGTAAAATGAGCTTAAGGTCTTTAAGAAGATTTTTGTCATCTCTTTTTCCTCAAGAGGTGGACAAATTTGAGCGGCAATTTCACGCCACCTTTGAGCATACTCCTTAAAGGTTTCCTTGTCCTTTTGCGACATCGATCTGAGTTGATCTCTGTCGGGTGCCATGTCCAAATTGTATTTGTATTGTTGGACGAAGGCAGTGCTAAGATCTCTAAAAGTACTGATCTTGGCACGGTTTAAACCCATGTACCATTTGAGTGAGGCACCGGTCAAACTATCCTGGAAGTAGTGAATCAGCAGGTCCTGATTCTCCGTCTGAGCTGACATCCGCTGAGCGTACATCACCAGATGGCTCTGAGGGCAAGAGTTACCCTTATATTTTTCAAAGTCGGGCACTTGGAACTTGTGCGGGACTTTCACATTTGGGACCAAGCAGAGGTCTGCGGCGTCCTTCCCAAATAGATCCTGACCGCGAATGGCTTGCAGCTCTTTCTGCATTTCCAGGAACTGTTCCTGGAATTCCTCCATTCTGTCAAACATAGTTTCCTTCTTACGAGAAGGTGTTGGTGGAACCTGTCCTTCCGGGACAGTGTGCACCACAGGGGGTGGTACCGTGACTACGACAGTAAGTCTTGGCGCTTCCCGAAGTTTGTAACCTTCAGGAGTCTTGAGTATGCCCCTGGCATCTTCGCTTTCCTGAAGTTTGTAACCTTCAGGCCCAGCGGCTTCTGTTGCGATTCCCTGATCTTCAGTGATCGGCGGAACATATCCTTCCGGGATATAGTTAACAGGCATGCCCCAAGGACGATCTTTCGGCATCTGATACCTAGGATCATACTTTTCTATGATGGGCGTTGAGGTGATCTCTGAGATCACAGTTCTTTGTAGCTGAGCTTCTGTCATGGCTTGCATGTCGTTACGAAGCTTTCTCATATCCTCTCTCAGAGTGTCGATCTCTTCTTTCAACTCTCTGTTTTCTTCCTCAAGATCATCCATCTTTTTCTGACGATTGGCCCGAGTATTATACGAATGAGACAGTTTGACTCTAGAATCGAGACACAAACGTGAGATTCGTAGGGAAGAAGAATACGCGATGTGAGAATGATGAATGCAATGATTATATTAATTGTTTTTAGGTTTATTTAAAATAAACTTCGACAATTAGATTGCAAATATCAAACAGTGGGGAAACCCCTTTTTATTGAATTCCAAAGGATTACAGAAATGGAAATACAGTAGATTACAAAGTGCAGAAACAGAAACCTAAACTAATGGGTCCCGAATCCTCTCTGAGGAGAAACCGGGTGCTGATTCTGGTATCTTCCTTTTCTTTGACCGGGGCGCTTAGGCCGTTGTCGGGTTGTCATTCCCTTTCCAGGTGAAAGGAGTGAGCAAATTCCTTTGGTCATCTTGATTCTCTACAGCATGCTGCTCCAAAATTTCAATCAGAGCATCTTTCTCTTTCAGTAATTGCTGTATTTGGATACACTCTTCGTTGAGGGTGCGGTACTTGTTCTTCCAAGACCTTCTTTCCTTTTGAACTTTGTTGAGAGTAACCTGAAGCCTTTCAGTTTCCGTCATGAAGTACATGACAATTTCCCTCGGCGGAAGAATTCCGTAACGAGGATAAGGCATCTTTAGCTTGAGAGCTCTAGTTTGTACCCAATGGAGATAAGGCTCCACCGAGACACAGTCCAGTTTTCCTAGAGACTCTCGTCCTTTCTTATGAACATGTTTCCAAGCTTGCACTATTTCCATCTTTAGTGCTCTGTCGTTTTCTCCTTCCTTGAAGAAAAGACCTTCCAGATGAACACCCAGTGGGATGTGTCTCATCGGGTATCCAAATTGATGAAGAACTAATATCGGATAATAGTTGATTCCTCCTTTAGTTCTTATGAGGGGTACGCTGGGGAAGTTTCCACAACGGTCAATGATTCTGATTCCCTCATAAATCCTATTACACCAATCTATATCAGAGTTGGTGAGGGACATGATCTTCTGCGACCAACGTAAGACACTCTTGCAATCCCAAAAAGCGGCAGACTTGGGCAAGTGAGAGATAAACCACTTGTAAAGCAAAGGTACACAGCATGTGATCTCCCCTCCACTGTACAAATTTCCTAAGTGTACAGAATGATACGCATCTGCGAGCAAAGTCGGCATAGGGTTTCCAATGAGAAAAACCTTAATAGCGTTGATATCGACGAAGTTATTAATGTTGGGAAACAAAAATAATCCGTAGGTGAACAAGACAAAGATGCTTTCAAAAGCAGTCCCGTTCCCTATACTAGCGAAGTATAGAGCCTTTTTTGTCAAGAACTGGGCTGGCAAACCTTGGATGCCACCCTTAGTGGTCATGTGAATCTTGACCTCAGACTCGTCCAAATGAATTGCTCTTGCAATAGTCTGATTCTTTGGAATTTCTTCCAGTCCAGAAAATGGAGCTCGATCAGTGATATGTAAATCAGCCAGATGAGAATACTCCTCCAGCGTTGGTGATAGCTGGTAATCCGGGAATATGAAACAGTGATAAACCGGATCGTAGAACTGAATGAGCGCGTCCATGATCCCCTCAATCACATGGACTCTTAACAGTGGTAGCAAACCACCGTGCTTGGCTCTGAAAGCCTCTGGGTTAACGATCATCCTTGCTAACCTTCTCAAATCCCCTAATTTTGGAACCTTGAAGGTATACTGGCGAGTTCTCCTTCTACCGAAATCCATTAGCGTAATCTTTTTCTCTGATATTTGAAATCACAGTCTTAGTTTAATTTGAAAAACAGAGAGACTAGAAGAGAAATTTTTTTTTTTAATGTTTTATTAAATGAATGCATGAATGCAGCACACAAAAACATAGAAAAAACATGGGGTCAGAGGGTCGTTGTCATGAAGTCAAGGCTCTACCCATCCCCAAAGGTTTATACTAGGGTGATTTTTGTACCTGTACTCATTATCATCAGCTCCTCCCAGGAAAGCAAAACAACAAGCAGATCGCCAGCGAGTTGTGTGCAATCTTAGAGTAAGTGCTATTCACCGAGAATAGATCACCAGCCTCAAATGAGGGTAGTATCGCGTAACAGCTATTTCCGATAGCTTTCGCACTACGAAAAAGGTTGGCTTTTCTTAAGTGTATACTCAATCTCACCACATGCGGCATCACACGCATTCCCAGTAGCAGAAAAATAAACACGTATAGCAATTAGGAAAAGCAGTATATATATTTGTCCTAATCATCCTAGACTTATAAAGCTATGAATCTTAAGTTCCTGACAGAAATGGGTTCCCCGGCGGAAGCACCAATCTGTGGTTCCCTGCCTAAGAGATGGACCAGCATAGGTCAATCTTTCTCTTCGGTAGAGTTCCCATTTTCCGTAGAAAACGGGGATGATGCCCTAAGGCAGAAAAGATCTTGGCAAAGACTCCCCAGCAGAGTTGCCATTTTACAAGGAAAACAAAAAGAAAGAAAAACAAGGGCCCCACGGTGGGCGCCACTTTTCTGTGAAAAGTGGGGGCGACCGTGCCTAGATCAACTTTGAACGGTCCCACGGTGGGCGCCATTTTTCTGTGAAAAGTGGGGACGACCGTGCCTAGATCTAACTTTGAACGGCCCCACGGTGGGCGCGATTTTTCTGTAGCGAGCGATTTTGGACGCGGTTCTTAAGCGCTGGTCGCTCTCTGCGGTTGAGCTTAAAACTACAGGTCGATTCATTTTTTATCCTATTGTGAGCTGAATAAGGAAGGGAAATAGATGTCTCCAATTAACCCTGCTTGCATACTGAGTTTAAACAGCGGTCTGTTAGGTTACGGATGCTATCAATGTGGGGGGGCTTTTGTACTGGTTATTCGTATTTCGCCAATACAGTTCTTTCTTTCTTTTTTCTAGGCAAAGGGTTTCTGGCGGGGAATAAGGATTAGGATGTTAGGACTGATGCTTTTGAATTACTGCTTTTAATTGATGGAGATATGGGATTTGGGTTTTTTGTTGATTGCGCTCGCTAAAATCTTTTCTTTCGATCTTATGCCTACGTATTCCCGTTTACCGAAACAGGGAAATCAGAGCATTCGTAGTTCCTCCTATTCTATGGGAGGAAATTGGTTTTTGGTGTCTTGTTCAAAGCCCAAGACGTGAAGCGAAAGGTGATTTGTATCTTGTTCAAAGCCCAAGATGTGAAGCTAAAAGACCTCGACTTTAGAGAGAATTTGTCATCTCTAAAGAGGGGAGAAGGAGAATTACTTTAACTGGGATACGCGGATCCGAGCAATGCCATAATTTCCGAAGAAAGGGTTTTAACCTGAAGGAGAAGACTTTAACTCAGTATAGAGCAATGCCATCTTTCCTTAGGAATTTCTCATGCTAAAAGAGGGACAGTGGCATGGATATAGATGATCCAGAGGCTTGCCGCTTACAGCGATTAGATGAAGGGAAAGGAGTTGTTGATGTTTGTGTACTGTGAACGAGGCACAGCTTTGATGCTAAAAGGTTGATTGGATCAACCAGTGGTTTTCTTATACAAAGCCTAAGAGGAGGCTAATTTCCGCTAGGAAAATCATTATACAAAGCCTAAGAGGAGGCTATTTTGTGTCTCGTACAAAGCCCGAGAGAGAGGCTAAAAGTTTTTGACCCAGTGGGGCATATCGTTATACAAAGCTTAAGAGGAGGCTAATTTCCGCTAGGAAAATCATTATACAAAGCCTAAGAGGAGGCTATTTTATGTCTCGTACAAAGCCCGAGAGAGAGGCTAAAAGTTTTTTTGACTCCACTGGGGAGAATTTTGGTATCACGTACGAAGCCCGAGATGGAGGCTATTGTAACTGTTTCAGTTGAGTGACAGATCCAATATACTGATTTAAAAGAGAAAATCAGTTCTTATATGAGTAACACTGTACTCGGGGATTTGATTTGAGGATCAGGGATATTTCCTTCTCTTTGAGGAAACGGGAAATCCAAAGGGTATCGAGACTATCTGAGTCTGCGGGTTTCCTTCCTATTTAACGAAGGGTGCTTGAGAATGTCTTTGAAACTCAAGGAAGTTAGATTGTCCAAGTCTAGAGTTTTATCTTTTGTACTATGCTTCGAGAAACAGTAGTAGACTTTATGAAAGGAATGTTCTATGAGGATGACTAGGTTCTGTTCCTATACCTCTAGGAGGTCGTCGGGACAATTTGTACGAAGCCCAAGAGGAGGCTGGAATCTTTTAAGAAGCCGACGGGTCCTTGTACGAAGCCCAAGAGGAGGCTATCATTCCCGGAGGAAGAGATCATTATACGAAGCCTAAGAGGAGGCTGTGAATACTTCTAAGAAGCCGTAGGGTCCTTGAATAATGCCCAAGAGGAGCCCGGTGCTTTTAAGAAGCCCGTGGGTCTATCATCTCCTTTCCATTAGGAGAGATAACTCTTTTAAAGGTAAAAACCACTGGTAAACGTGCGAGGTTTACTATCCAGCGACTTTTAGCTTTTAAAGAGGGTTCCTTAGTTAAGGTCCAAGATTATGACCGTAGTGGGTACCCAAACCCCGAGACATTCAAGGCAAGCTATCCACAAGGAATAGATCAAGTCAGGAAAGTTCGAGAATTGGGAAGAAACTCAAAGATGCCATTCACGGAGAATACATTCATCTTGGGGAGTAGAGCTTCTTTGACGATTCCTAAGGAGGACAGCCGAAGAGAAGACTGTATCTGGTGCTCCTATTGGGGATCTAGGCGTCTATTTCTACGAATAAGTGAAACGGCGTCACCTAGTTCTAGACGTAGTTGCCGGGGAAACTCGAAATATCTATACTATTATTACACAGTAGATATGAGTTTATGAAAGGAGACTTACAGTGAGCAGCCCCACAATACAGTTTATAATATGAAAGCAGTAAATGAAAGCGATAACCACTTACTCGGTTGTAGTGCTTCCATGTTGTTTGGTTAGTTGTTCAACAAAGAAAGATTGAAAACAACAGTATATTCAAAATCAAAGGAGAAAGTGCTTTGAAAAAGAAAGATTTGGGGCTTACAGCTCAAGGAGAGGCCCAGGGTTTTATCAGTGAGCACACTGTTTGACTTTGTACAGCGGGACTTATACAAGTGACTGGGGCCCAAAAAGGTTTTCTGTACAAAGGGATGGGTCTTACACTCTCTCAAGAGGCCCAAAAAAGGTTTAAAGAAAAGAGAGGGGCTTATAACACGAGGGTAGGCCCAAATGATTTTTCGTTTAAAAATGGCGATCGCGCCGAGGTTTTCTTTTAACGCAGAGGGACTTATACAATAAGTGAGGCCCAAAATGTTTTGGTTAAAAGGGGGATTGGGTCTTACACTCTAATAGAGGCCCAAAGTGTTTTGAATGGGTCTTATAGCTCAAGGAGAGGCCCAGATGATTTTGTTATGTTTAAACGGGCGACGATCGCGCCGTTTACTTGTACAGAGGGACTTATACAATGAGTGAGGCCCAAAAAGTTTTTGTACAAGGGGGGATGGGTCTTACACTCTCTCAAGAGGCCCAAAGTGTTTTGAAAATGATTTATGAGGGTTGAATTAATCCAAAACCCTAATTTGTTTCCAAAAAATGTATTTAATTGAATAAAAATTCAATTAAATTGATCAAAAATTGTTTTACACATGGGAAACAAATTGTGATCTTGGATTAATGCTTCAAAAATTAAGTATTGACCTACAAAACAAATAGAAAGCATTAAAAGTTGCAAAATCATTGTGGAAATAATATTTCAAATGTTAAAAACAATTAAAATGTTAATTCTTTGCAAAAATATCAATTATATAAAATAAATAATATTTTTGGGATTTTTTGGTAAAATAAAATATTTTAACATTTTTGTGAATTATTGCAAAAAGAACCAATAAAAAATGATAAAAATTGAGGGAGTTATTAATTTTTCAAATCATTAAAAATAATAGTATGAAAAATAATAAAATAAAAAGTGATAAAAAGAAGTCTGGGGCGAGGGGGATTCGAACCCCAGACCTCTCGCTTGCTAATACTCACAAAACCAGCTGATGAACCGCTGGGGCGCAATGCCAATTCATTAAATATATGGCAAGTGAAAATTATATAGAGAACTTGGTTGGTTTTCTGAAAATGGCGCCATGGCCATCTCCTTCCCCGAGCTCGTGCATGAAGCACCCTATCTCACTCATCTCTCAACCATTGGACATGATTCAAACACCAAACTCGTGCGTTTTTTCACAAGGAACAAGATGGCAATACCCAATTTTATTCATTTTCAGTGTGGAGTGAAATAATCATGATGAACACAGATGAACCCTAATTTGCAAAAGCAATCGTGCAAGCATGGTTATGAAGTCTATGATCAAATTTATTGAGGCAAAACAATCAGTATATGATGGTAATCAAATGGCAAAATTATCATGCGAGGAAATATGCATGGATCATGGAGTTTGAGTTTGAAGCTCACCTTGATGCAAGCTGAAATGGAACTTTGCCCAGATGGTGTTCCAGTCATGAATTGATGATCCCTACAGCTTCAATGGATGTTATGGAGTGTGTTACAAGCTTTGGAAAACTTTGAAATTCTCTGGATCAAGCTGGAGACCTCCACCTGCAAAACTGAAGCAAAATGGCTTGGTTGAAGAGTGATTTTGAGCTGGGAGTGTTACAGATCTTGTTTAAGCACTTGGACACCTCAAATACATCATATGTGATGTGTTTGAGCAATTGGAATTGATTGCTTATGGCAGCAACTCAAAACCCGATAGTAGTTACTCAAAAACAAGAAAACTTGAAGTTCAAGAAACAATGAGAGAAAGCAGTGCTGTAACTGGCTTTGGGGTGGTTTGAGTGATCCATTGAGACCTCTATTTATAGGTGATCAACTCTTGTCTTGGAGGAATAGTGAATGGCAGCTGGATCAGATCACATTTGCTTGGATTGGCTTGGCATAAATGCCTCTTGCACTAGGCATAACAGCTGCTCCAAATAGATCAGCTATGCCTTGACTGAAATCACATTCTTCAGATGTTTTTAATGTTGTTTAATCAGAGAACTTGACTGAGGAGAGTGAGAATCTTGACAATGCACTATTCCACATAAATGCATTTTGAATTTAAGGCAAAAAGTGCCAAAGTGGATGAATTTCAAGTTGGAAGGTTCTTTGGCTTTTTGACTCAGATTTATCAGTTGGATTAGATGCAATGTGATTGGTTTGAACACAAGTGGCATGCTGATCCTCAGTCTTTGGCTTAAAATCATGTGAGATAAGCAAACATGCAAACTGATTTTTCCAAAACAGCTTGCAGCAGCATGACTTTGGGCATGGATTTCTCATGGCTTGAGTTGAATCAATTCATGCTGTTGAGTCCTTTGAATTCTTAGCAACATATGCAACAACATTGATGTTTAACTTTGGGACTGATTCAGCTTGCATCTATGTGCAAAAATCCCACAAGTTTTGGTGTTTCAACAAAATTCTGTTTTAGGCAGAATTTTTCTAAGTGTTGGAAAATGGTATTTTTTCACATTTTCAGCCACTTTGGCTCACTCATAGCTCAAAATCCATAAGGAATTGGAGTTAGGCCTAGTTGAAGTTTTTGTAGAGGGCAGTGAGATCTACAAATCAAGCTTTGGATGGAAAAAATTGGCCTTGTGGTTTAGGAGTTATGGTCCTCCAAAGTTGGTACCTTTGCCACTTTATTTTTAACTTAGAAAAATTTCTAAGTTTTATGGTTACCCCTTTTACAAGTTATCTCACCTTTCTTGATTTTTCTTGATGAATGATGATTCAAATCATACATTAACATCATTTTAGGGTTAAAAATCCATTTTGGTGAAAAATCTCAAAAAGTCAAAGTTGACTTTTGTGCACAGTTGACTTTTTATCAGATGAATTCCAAACTGTGCAATTCTTCAGGAAATCATGTCCTTGACCTAAATCAAACTTGATGGACATGTTCCATGGGTGTCATAGGGTATATTCAATTATGTATTAGGGTTTGGGAGCATGTCTTGGTCAAAAGTCAAAGTTACAATTGACTTTTCCCTTAAAACTCTAATTGTGGTGCAGATGAAAATGAAACTTGTTGCTCAAGCTTCTTGGATCAATCCATTGCTCCAAATGGATCAATATGGTGTATTAGAGACCCTCAAATCATGTCTTGAGGTCTTGGCTCATGGTTTGTCCCAAAAGTCAACTTAGGGGTGAATTAGGTCAAGAAACCCTAATTCCTGATTTTTGATGAATGCATCCCCTGAGGCAAAATTAACTTGATGCATGGGTTCATGAGATTCCATGAAGTATATTAGGTCATGTTTTGGATCATTGCCTTATGCCCAGATGAAAATTTCCATCTGGAGGCCCTGGTTGACCAAAACCCTAATTTGGTGACACTGTCGATCTTGAGACTTGATCCACCTAGAAGGGAGCAGGCTTGTGCTTAATCCTTGAAGTGGGAGTCCTTTTTGATCCATTGTGGATGTTTGAGAGATTAGACAAGTTGAAGATCATGTCATTTCTTGATTGATCCTTTGTCTAAAGCTCAGAGAGGGCTTGAAACCCTAATTTTGATTGTATTGGATGCTCACCCATCTTTGGGGAGACTGATGAAGCATAAAGGTACATCCATATTGTGATGTTGATTTTCACAATGATGGGAAATCTAAGTGGTCAAAATTTGGGGTATTACATATAGATATGGTTGATTTTGCTAGGATATGGTTCAGAGAGGGTGTGGGAACTTATGGTAGTCAGGTGTGTATAAATAAGTTACTCTGACTGTGTTTTATTGGGAGTTTCTTGAAGGACTTCTTTGTGCAATGAGTCCTTTGAATGGTGATGAGAAGCTGATGTCCCAAAAGATGTTAGTGGTTATATCTGGAAGATGATTAAGATTGGACATGTGGAGTTGGATGCTCAAGCATTTTTGGTCAGAAGAGGTGGAGATTATGGTCATGTGTTTAGTAAGTTTGTTCTGGCAAAGCATGACTACTGTCTTTGAAGACTTCACCAGTTTCAACAACTACTAGAGGATGTATGGATAGAGGAATTGTGATCTCTTGAAGAGACTGGATCTCAGTAAAGCTTATAAGTAAGCTGAGAATTTGTGGAGTTTGTGACACAGTGTTGAGTTTGGATTATTTTGCTGATAGTAAATCCAGTAGTGGAGCATAAGTAATACCCTGGTGTCAAGAGTGTCAAGAGTATCCTTGGTGAAGGATGTCTTTGGATCTGAAGCTTAGTGCTTACGTTATAAGGAGCATCTACATAGTCATACGGGAGAATGATGAAGTAGAAGGTTTGCCTTGGAGGGTGAAGATGAATTGTATGATAGCCTTTGGAGAAAGGGACAGTGGTACCAATATGCATGTACTAAAAAAATATGCTCAAATGTTCATCTCCATTTAGAGCATTTGTTAATCATGACAGGGGGAGTACTTGTCTATGGTTTTTGTAGCAAAGGTGCATTTATGGTGAAGATTGCATGCTGATCAAGCTTGTGGAGATTGGTTGCCTCTTATGAGGATATAATGTCAGATAGCATGTTATGACATTAGGCTATTGATTGGTGTTTTGGTGTGGCCTTGAATGGTTCTAGTCATATGAAGCAAATTATTTGAATCTAGTGCGCATATGCTTTTGAGGAGATGTCTGAAGACAATATTGAATCATGGCCTTGAATAGATTGTACACTTGTCTTGGTGTGTGTGAGGAGTTGACTTAGAGTTCAGTGGAAGGCATTGTGTGTGTGCTTCAGATCTTGTGGATGATTGTGTGAAGCCTTCATAACTGGATGGATGAAGAATATGTCTGGATTTTCAAAATGTGGATATTGCTGACAGAAGAAGTATGGTTTTGTACAGGGTGTCATAGGACTTACTTGTTGAGGTTTGTCCAATTGTGGCTAAAAAGGGGGAGAAATAGTCAAGAGTCAGAGATGCTGCTAAAAGATGCTGCTAAAAATAATAAAAGGTGTTTAGTTGAAATGTGCTGATGCAGTTATTGAGGGGGAGTTAAGACTGAGCTAGTGAAGATATCATAGCATTTGAAGAATGCAGCCAAGCAAACATCAAGGGGGAGAAGTGCTGCACATTGTGAGCTATTGAACAAATATGATGCTGGTTCATATTTTTGAGGGGGAGCACCAATTGGCTGTTATCAATAATGAAGATGGTGTTGCAGCAGATCAAGTGATGAAGACTATGAAAATTGTCAAACTGCTGCTGATGGAGTTTCAAATTATTGATTGAAGTTTTTTTTTCGCTGCTGAAGTCTCTGAAGATGCAGAGTGCAGAGATTGTTTTAGCCAAAATTAGCCAAAGGGGGAGATTGTTAGTTCTTGGATTGGCTAGAATTTTGGTAAAACAAGGTATGTTCAATGTTGATGTCAAGGTGCTGATGTTGCAACATTGAAGTCTTAACACTGGGCTGTGTTAAGTAATTAATTGCTGAAGCTGGATGTCTGATGTCACATAGGCGATGTTGTGACATTAGATCTGCAGAATTAATAACATCAAGTAGTGATGTTGTTAGGGTTGCGTATTAGCTGGAATTGTGGAGAGCAAGCTGTCTCATTGGATGTGAATATCTTGGGATAGATATTTGCTGCTGCATAGGAGATCTGGTGCAGATTTGTAGGAGATTTAAAAGGTTGAAGATTTAAAAAGATTTTAGGAGAAAATCTGTTTTAAATATTCAGTTTTAAATAACAAATCTGGGAGATATTGTAGCAAGTCCAAGTCCAATTCAAGGAGCTATATAAAGCGCATAAGACCAAAGGAAAAAGTGATAGAAAACATTCAGAAGATCAGGAGTTGGAGGCTTAGTATCTAGAGTTTGTTTAGAGTGCTTGTATTTACACTATTCTAGGGTTTGAATAGGTGTTGTGTTTCTGTCCTCTCTAGAAGCTGTGAAGCAATAGAGAGTGGTTGCTTGATCGAAGCTAGGAAGCAAGATCAAGGGTACTCAAAGTGGTTTCTTTGAGAGTTTGTAAGGGATTGAGTGGTGTTCTCATACCTAAGTAGGAAGTCATTAGTAGAGTATAAGTTTAGGAGATTGTCAACGGGTTGTTAAGTCTGTAAATTATATCTACAAGTAGTGAATTCCATCCCTGGCTTGGTAGCCCCCAGAGTAGGTTGGTTGTAACCGAACTGGGTCAACAATTCCTTGTGTTGCTTTGTTACTGTTATTGCTGTCCATTGTGCAGAGTGTGTTGTTGTGACATCACACCTTAACATCACACGTCTGATACTAGAATTTCACCTTGGCTGAGTCATGATACGTGGGCAACATTTTTGGGCTTAACACATCTGACGGGTGTCATTGCTATGATGGTGCGTCCATCATGAGGTTGAGGAAGATGACGGCTATCATCCAGATGACGGCCCACCCGTCATCCAGCTTAGGCGCCTTTTCTTTTTTTTTCTGTTGACTTTCTGTGACGGGCTCGACCTTAAACGCCATGACGACTGTCATGCTGGCAGTGAGTTCATCATGATAGTAGAATGCTTTTTATTTTCGCCATTTCGCACCGTTTTCTCGTACAGAGGCCTCTAATTGTTAATCACCTGAAACATACATAAAGTACCTGCATAATACCATAAAAATACATAGAAAATGACTCTAAAGTGCATATGAATCGAGTAAAAAAATACGACATGTTTTTGAAATATCAAACTCCTCGACACTTGAACCCTTGCTTGTCCTCAAGCAAGTTAGCTGGCATGTAAAATAGTGTAATGCAGCAATGAAGATACAAAGACTTAAAGAAAACACAACACTCGGATACTCATACGTGGCTACAAGGTTTGGTTTGGCTAAAGTTTGTTCGATATGTACTAGTGTTGACACCAAGGATATTGTGAGAACACAAACCACATTTTATACGGTCACAAGTCTCCCTCTTATGCATACTGTAGCGAGAGATTTTTGTCGGTGACACGACCACCTTATCGCTGGTTTTTGGATTTCTCCCCACAATGAGGAGGGGGTGCTACTTTCTGATTTCTTATTTATCCCATGAAGCTGGAAGGGAAAAGGAAGTTATCTAAAACTAACCTTGCATGCGAATGTTTAACTGAACAAACGCTTAAAGAGATTGGGGGGTCCGGGGTCAGGTTATACATTGGGGAGTTATCAATTACCCATTCTATATGTGGTTATCCACAGGATGTTAGCTTTAGGTTTCGCTTTGTACTTGATGGTGTTTATCCGTTAATGGGTTGGGAAAGTTTCTTGGGAAAGTATGAGAGAGAGAGAGAGAGAGAGAGAGTGAGTTGATGTTGTTGGTCGGGTTTTCCCGATGTTTTTGGTAAGGTACTGGACCTAAGTTTTGATTGGTATGAAGGTGCTGAACCTAGAGTTTTTGATTAGTATGCTCGCTAATATTTTTCAATCTATGCCTACGTATTCCCGTTTAAAAGAAACGGGGAAATCAGAGCAATCGTAGTTCCTCCTATTCTAAGGGAGGAAAAAGATGTTTTGGTGTCTTGTTCAAAGCCCAATATTGAAGCTAAAAGGGTTTATTTATGTATTGTTCAAAGCCCAAGATTGAAGCTAAAAGGTTTGACTGAGAGAGAATTTGTCATCTCTAAAGGGGAGACATCTTGTCTGTTTATCATGGTTGTAGGGTGACTGTTTATAAAGGAGGATTACTTTAACTGGGATATGAGAATCCAGCAATGCCATAATTTCCTTTGTAAGGGATATTGATTTTTGTGTGCCTTGATCAAAGCCCAAGGTTGAAGCTAAGAGGTTGATTGACTCCACTAGGTAAGTCCTTATACAAAGCCTAAGAGGAGGCTAAAAAAGGCTTACTCAACAAGGGATTGTCTATCTATCTTGTACAAAGCCCAAGATTGAGGCTAAAAAGAGACTGACTTTTTGGGGATATCATTATACAAAGCCTAAGAGGAGGCTAAAAGTTTGACTTTTCCGGGGAAAGTGTTCTATCTGTCTTGTACAAAGCCCAAGATTGACGCTAAAAAAGGTTTTGACTCCGCCGGGGAGGTTTGTATGTGTCTTGTACAAAGCCCAAGATTGAGGCTGAAATGGGAAATTTAACTGACTTGGGTGAGGATATTTTAGGTGTCTTGTACAAAGCCCAAGATGAAGGCTAAAAGGATTTGACTATGCTGGAGAGTATTATCTGTTTTGTACAAAGCCCAAGATGGAGGCGGAAAAGAGTTTGACTCTGCTTAGGAATTTATTTCGCAATGCCTAAAAGGAGGCTGGGAGGAACTGTCTCCGCTAGAGTAGATATTTGTCCCCGAGCTTAAGAGAAGGTTATGAAAATTTGTGTCTTGTACAAAGCCAGAGATTGAGGCTAAAAGGGTTTGACTCAACAAGAGAGTGCTTTTATCTGTCATGTACAAAGCCCAGGATTGTGGCTGAACAAGCTGGAGAATCATTATACACAGCTTGAGAGGAGACTAACTCCTACTAGGGGAAATCATTATACAAAGCCTAAGAGGAGGCTGAAAAAGTTGGACTCAACAAGAGAGTGTTCTTATCTGTCTCGTACAAAGCCCGAGATTGAGGCTAAAAGGATTGACTTAACAAGAGAGTGCTAAAAGGTTATTAACTCAACAAAAGAGTGTGAAAAGTGGTTGACTCAACAAGAGAGTCTGAAAGGTGATTGACTCAATAAGAGAGTCTAGAAAGGTTAGCTGCACTGGGGAGAATCATTTGTACAAAGCCCAAGAGGAGGATGACTGTGCTGAGGAAATATCCTTATACAAAGCCTAAGAGGAGGCTAACTTCTGCTGGGGATTATTAAGATCCCAAGGCAGGTCTAAATGGGGAATCAAATCTTGCTGAGGATTACAGAAGAGTTGAGGTATCAGATGCCTTGAGGTTCTGATTTGGGATAGTGTTATCCTGATACTAAACTGACCCTGGTTTGGGGTGTTTAGGAGAGAGACTGGGTTTTAGACTCTACTAGAGATTGATCCAGAAGAACCGGGGATTCTCCTATGTTTTGTAGGGAACTTGAGAATGTCTTTGAGACTCAAGATGAGATTAGACTATCCAAGTCTACTGGTGTGGAAGAGTTTTATCTTTTGTATGATGCCCAAGAAGAGGCTGGTGTTTTAAGGGATGAGTATCAACCCTAAAATGGTTGGATGTTTTGACACTGGAAAGACTGCTCTAGCAAAGGATGATTAAGTTTTGTCTTATACCTTTAAGAGGTCTTCAGGTTCCTTGTATTAAGCCCAAGAGAAGGCATGAGAACTTCTAGGAAGCCGGAGGGTCCTTGTACAAAGCCCAAGAGGAGGCGGGGATGCTTTTTAGGAAGCCCGTGGGTCTCAAACCAAGAAAAGTTCAAGAAATTCTATTCACCGAGAATAGATCATTTAGTGAAAGTTCTGAGGTTTGAAGAAATTCAAGAGATGTTATTCACCGAGAATAGATCAACTCTGGGGAATAGAATTTCTTTGACAATTTCTAGGGTGACAGTCGGAGAAAAGGTTCACAGGAAATACTGCCTTTATCTTCGTTCCATATTGTTTAAGCCCAAGAGAAGGCAAGACTGTATCTGGAAATCCTATGGGGATCTAGTTTTGACTGTATTTAAGAGTGTCCAAACTAGCTTTACCTAGTTCTAGACCTAGTTGTCAGGGAAAACTCTAAATAGCTATACTAGTATATATACGGTTGATATATGACAAGTATTTAAAAGGATACAAAAGAAGGACTTACAGTGCATAGCTTCCCACAATACAGTTTATATATTAAAGCATGTAAAAGAAAGTAGATAAAAACTTACAGGTGAGCAAGCTTCCATGCTGTATTGTTAGTTGTTCAAAGAAATTAAAGAAAGTTTTGACAATAACCGTATATTTGAATCTAAATCAAAAGGGAAGTTGTTTTGAAAAAAATTGTTGGGGCTTATACTCAAGGAGAGGCCCATTGATTTCTGTTTGAAAATGGCGATCGCGCCGAGATTTTTCATTGTATCGGGACTTATACAATATCTGAGGCCGAAAAAAGGTTTATGTACAACAAGGGTTGGGTCTTACACTCTATTAGAGGCTCAAAAGTGTTTTAAAAGGTTTGATGAAGATCAAGAACCAAAGAAACCCTAATTTTATTTTCTTTTAAAAGTAATCCTTTTAATAAAATGAATAAAATGACAAAAATACCAAATAAGTCTAAATAAACTACTTGTGCGTTTTTATTAAGGTTTGAAAAATGAGGTTTTAATCACAAGATGATTTAAGACTCATTTGATTTTGATTTTCAAGATGAATATTCATTTTTGAAATGTTTAAAAACAATAAAAGGAATTTATTTACAAAAATATCAACTATATTAAATAAATAATATAAATTTGATTTTTTTTTTTTGTGGAATAAAATATTTTAACATTTTTGTGATTTTTTTTGCAAAAAGAACCAATAAAAAATAATTAAAATTGTGAGAGAAATTAATTTTCCAAATCATTTAAAATAATATGACAAAAATTCAAAAAATGGAAAAAGTGGTAAAAAAAAAGGGTCTGGGGCGACGGGGATTCGAATCCCAGACCTCCAAGTTACAGCGCGCGCCTTCTACCACTGAGGTGGTGATATATCCTGTATCAAAACCACCCCATAAATACATAAGGTGTGCCTTGTGTTAGGCCTGGCCAAGGCAAGGCAAGGCAAGTTCTTGGGCCAAAATGTAAAGGCTGTAACTTTCTCATTTCTCGATGGATTGGGACAAAATTTAGGTCTATCCTACCTAGAATTTCACAAGGAATCCAATGGCGGTCTTGGTTTTTTCAGATAAGGTCCCTATTTTATAACCCGATAGTGGTTTTGAAATAGACCTATATTTGCATTTTCTATGCTACCTCATGGTACAGGCCATAATTGCATGATAAATTGATTCAAACACAACATATATAACATGTATGAGATGTTTATGAGCAGTGGACTTCAAAGCAATGCATAATTCAAAGAGTTCAAGTTGTGATGCTTACCTCTTTAGGAGCTTTTTGTGTTATCTGCCAAGTTTCTTGTGTGATAAGTAATTTGATGCTTTAGACACTCTCAATTGATCCCTTGGAAGCTTTTAGAATGATCACCACCAGCTGGAATCCTCAGGAAGGAGTTTTGGCACTTTCTTGCAAAAGGGGCAAAAGTGACCAATATGGCAACTCTTTCAAATGTTGTTCCAGATGTGGGGAACCATTTGGGACAGTTCAAGGATGATATTTGGAGTGTGTTTGAGGTCTGGTTTTGAAAGTGACTGAATCAAGACATGGCTTGAAAAATGCAAAAAAGTCATTTTTTGAGGTTTTGGAGGTTGACTTTGTGATTTTGGTGTTACAGGTCACATGTTAGTGTTTGGACAGCTTAGATACAACATATTAGAGGTGTTTGGATCATGAGCTGTGATGGAATTGCTCTCTAACTCAAAAACTCAGAGGTACCTTGCAAAAGAAGGCATTTTGACCAGAGAAAGGGATTTTGAGGAAAGCATTAGTTTGGGTGCTTTGGTGTACTCAAACTGAGCACAAATGAGCTCTATTTATAGTAGAGCAAGTTTATTTTGTAAGCAATAGTGAATGTCAACTGCAGCAGGCCTTTGGCCAATGTTATGCAAAAGGAATCTCAAGTCTCCTCCAGCCATTGACTTGAGATTAGGGCACAGGCTTTATAGCTTTGGTTCAGAGATAAGTTTGGACTGAATTCAGTTGGAATATGCTCAGTTCATGCCACCTTGATGCATTCATTAAAGGCTTGAAAACAAAATTGAAGTCTCGGCATCTTTTTAGCCTTTTTAGGTTTGGCATGGCTATTGTAGATTCTTGGACTTTGGAGGCTTGGGGATCAGATCATTCCTTTCTTGTTTTATCCTCAGATGTGTCCAAATGGATGACAAGGCTTGGATTTATCAAATTTGGACAAATCGAGCAAAATACACAAATTATGCCTTGTAAAACCAGTTCATGATGCCATGTTTCAAGGGTTGTATCTCCTTGCTCAAATGGAATTTGGAGATAATCTGGTACTTGTTGGAAAGCCCTCATGGTATACTTCGACTTTGATGTCCACCCCTAGACCTGGTTTGACTTAGATCAAGGTGAAAAATGTCCCTACATTTTGGAAAAAGTAAGGCAGATTCTGACTTAGTGAAAATTTCACTAAGTGTTGGAAAAATGTCATTTTCATGTTTTCATCCATTTTGATCACTCCATAACTAAAAATCCATGAGGAATTGGAGTTTGATGTAGTTGAAGCTTTTGAAGTATGTAATGAGAGCTACAAATCCAGCTTTGGACCATCCAAAATGGTTGCTTGGATCTCAAGTTATGGTCCTTGGAAGTTGGTACCCTAGCCATTTTATTCCATGACTTTAAAAAATTCTAAGTTTTTTATGGTTACCCCTTTTACAAGTTAACTCACTTTCTTTGATTTTTCTTAAGTAATGATGATTCAAATCACTTATTAACATTATTTTAGGGTTGAGGAACCAAAATTGTGAAAAATTCCAAAAAGTCAATCTTGATTTTGTGCACAGTTGACTTTTTATCGGATGAAATCCAAACTGCGTTATCCTTTATGAAATCAAGTCCTTGACCTAAATCAAACCTAATGGATATATTATATAGGTGTTATAGGGTGTATTGAATCATATCCCAAGGTTCGGGAGCATGTCTTGGTCAAAAGTCAAAGGTACAGTTGACTTTTTTCCTCGAAACCCTAACTGTGGTCCTGATGAAATTGAAACTTGTGAATCAAGCTTCCTGGGTCAATCCATTGTTGTGAATGGATCAATGTAGTATATTGGAGGCCCTCAAATCATGTCTTGAGGTCTTGGATCATGCTTTGTCCCAAAAGTCAATTTAGGGGTGAATTAGGTCAAGAAACCCTAATTCCTGATTTTTTTGGGTAAATGCATCCCTGAGGTTAAATTGACTTGATGATTGGGTCCATTAGGTCCCTTAGAGTATCTTGGGTTGTGCTTTGAAGCATTGGCTCATGCCCAGATGAAAATTTCCATCTGGAGGCCTCAATCGACCAAAACCCTAATTTGGTGACACTGGCGATCTTGAGGCTTGATCCACTTGGAATGTAGCAACCTTGTGCTTGATCCTTGATGTGGGAGTCCTCTTGATCCTTTATGGATGTTTTGAGAGGTTAGACAAGTTGAAGATCATGTCATTCCTTGATTGATCCTCTGTCTAAGTGCCCTGAGAGGGCTCAAAACCCTGATTCTTATTTGTGGTTTATGCTCAAACATCTCTGAGGATATTGATAAGGCATGATGGTTCATCCATATTGTGGTAATGATTTTCACAATGATGGGAAATCTTGGTGGTCAAAATTTGGACTCCAGTTCGTCAAATTTCCGCTTGATCGAGCCAACGGACAACTTCTTGTAACCACCCCCGGAGATGACCATTGTCTTGGGGAAGCCTTCCCAGGTGCTACGGGCAGCGATGAGGTCCTCGTGGGGGAAGTTCGCCCACATGTTGCGAACTGCTTCCTGGCTCTCAATGTCTCCGAGGATGAAAAAGTCTTTGGGTCGAGTGACGTTGAGGCCGACCTGAAGCTGACTCTCGTTGGGAGGAGGCGTCGTCTCCTCAACGTTTTGGGCTTCCCGGGAACTGGGACGAGGAGCATCATTCTTCTGGGCGTACTTCTTTAAGTGCCCTTCCTTGATCAGGATCTCAATTGCATCTTTGAGATGGATGCAGTCTTCTGTTACATGTTTGTGGCTCTGGTGGAACCTACAGTACTTGGACTTGTCCGTGTTTGATTTGGGGGGAGTCGGCTTCGAAAAGCGGATGCCTCCTTTCAGAAATTCCGAGTTGGAGCACTCGGAGAAGATTCGCGCGCGGGGAGCGTTAAGCGGCCTGTACTCCGTGAACAGACCAACTGGTCCTTTTTGTTCGTGGGAGTCTCTGAGGCGGCCTTCCTTCTTCCTTTCTCCCCCACGTCGGGGAGGAGAGTCTTCTTTGTGGCTGCGGGGGCCTTCCTTGCACCTCGACTCGAGGGCGATCTATGCTGCCTCCGACTCCTCGAGCTCGATGTACGACTAACCTCGTTGAAGGAGGTCCTCCAAACGGCGAGGTCTGCGGAGGCCCACGGACTTGGCAAAATCAGATCCAAAACATAGTCCGTGGATGATTAAATACTTCTTCATGTCGTCGGTCGTATGAACCTCGACAGCTTCCCTGTTGAATCTCTCAATGTAGTTCCTGAGAGATTCGTTCTTCGCCTGGAAGATGCTCTCAAGGGTGGCCTCCATCTTCGGGTGTCGACGAGATGCTGTGAAGTGCTTGGTGAAGCGTTGCCTTAGTTGCTTCCAGGACGTGATCGACCCGGGTGCCAGACCCTTGTACCAAGTCATGGCTCCCTTCCGTAAGGTTGTGGGGAAAAGTATGCACTTAATGGCCCCTCTGACGTTTCTGAAGTCGAGCATGGCTTTGAAATGTTCGACGTGATCGTCTGGGTCGGCCAGGCCGTCGTAGGTCCCCAATGGTGGGGGTTTCTCCATGCCTACGGGAATTGGGGCGTCCATGATCTCCCATGATAGGGGGTCCTCTGGTCGTCGTCGTCGCTTTCGGCTGGGGACCTTGAAGGGGATCGGTGATGTCGACCAGGTCCTTGTCGCGGAGGGGAATTCCTCGAACGGTTCCTCTGCCTTTCCTCGGTGGTCTTGCTCTTCTTGGTAGTTGAGGAGGGCATGGGTTCCTTCCGAGGCGGGGAACGCTGGCGCTTCTGGGAAGCCGGCTAGGGGCGTTCGAGGCGCGGCCGACGGCCCTCGCGCACCGGCGAGGGGGTCCGAGATTCTTCTGAAGGAGTCCTTCGTAGGGAAAGGGGACGGCGAGGCAAAGGTGGACGGCGATGTCTTCGCGGGGAAGATCGTCGTGCCTGCCCTCGCTCGAGTGCTTCAATTCTGAGATTCTGGTGCGCGATCAGCTGGTTGGTCTGATTGACCAAGGCAAATAGGGCCACAGTGCTCGAATCTGCATTAGGCGGAAGAGCAACTGGCTGAAAGACGGCTTATTGGTCGTCCTGCCGAGCGGCGTCGTAATCCGTGTCTCGGGAGTCGGGGGAGGCGGTCTGCCCGTCTCTAACGTCGCCTTGCTCGACGTTGGGGGCAGCAGTGTCCTCGCGGTGGTTTCCGTTCTCGAGTTGCGCGAGGACGGTGTCGAGAGCTTTGTTCGTAGACGGGTTGTTGGCCATGCTGGTGATGAAACGAGAGGATTGCTTTGGTTTATCATTGAGGGAAAAACGGGGAAGCAAGGGTTCCCACAGACGGCGCCACTGATCGTACCTGGATCAGACAGTTATTCAGTGGCCAGCAACGTCGTGTGGACTTCAGCTCTGGTGATGTTGAAAGACGTCCGGGGGAGGGGGTGTACCTGCAAGGTACTCCAACGCTCAAGTAAGATAACGGTCAGAGAGAGACAAGTACAGAAGAACAAGTGTGAGAGTTAGAATGTATTGTGTAACCTGACCCTCTCAAGTGAGAGTGTATTTATAGAGAGCCCCTAGTGCGGGGCCAACGGTTACTTGCACTGGGATGGATTGCCAGGCCCAATTCAAGTAACTTCCAGGGCTTACGTGGCGTAGTGAAGACCAGCATGTGGTCTTCGCTCTGGTGTAACGGTCCCTAAATCTCCGGAAGTAGGGCAGACTGATTCCTTCGGGAGTGGGAAGTTACAAGAGAACGTGTCCTCGCGGGGAAGAGCATGTGGGCGTCGAGGAGAGGTGCGACGTGCCTCTGCTCGACGGTCTTCTACCCCGCGTGTCCGACGTCTGAGAGAACTAGCATGTGCCCGACACGGAGGTGGTTCTCGGCCTCGTTGGGCCTTCGTTGGTCATTGGGTTTGGGTCTGCCCGACCGCTGGGCAAGTGCTGGCCTAGTCCGGAACAGGTAACCTTTGTTAGCCTCAAAATTGGATCTTGACAACTTGTTCCTTGAGCTTTCACCATCAGAGTCAGCAACTCCATTCCGAAAATCTTTGGTTGCCATCATGGCCAAAGGACCAAGAGTGAGAGAGGGACAACTTAACGAGGAGAGAGAAACTAAACTAAGGTTAACGATTTTCTTTTTTTTTTGTGAAAAAGAAAGCTTTTGAAATTTTTCTTTTGAGAAGTTTTCTTAAAACAGAGATGAAACACTTTTAAGTGTTTCTCAAAATTTCTTCTATGACAAAAGTGGGTTTGATATTTATGATCAAGTATGGAGGAGTTGTTTGTTGGGTTTTGGAATTGATAGGAATTGTTGTAGTAGTATGAATAATGAGATGTAGAATAGGATGAATATGGGTTAGGTGGATGTGGTGTATACCCATGATTAAAATACAAACATGGTGATGGGCTTGTAACATATGAATATGTGTAATAAGGGGAAAAGATTTCCCATGGAAAAGATGGAAATGAGGAAGTGATTGGAGATATAAAAGAGGGGTTTGTGGGATAGGTAGGAGGAATGCTCAATTGATGGGATGAAGGTGTATGATAATCCATATGAGGAGTTGAGTACATTGATGAAATCACCAATTGATAGGGAGTTTTCCTATCAAAGATTTGAGACTAGGTTTCAATACCAAAAGAGAGAAGAGTAAAAGCTATCTAAAGAAAAGTAAAACTAAAGATAACATTTTTCATTTTTGATTGATATTTTCTAATGTGTCATAGACACTACATATATAGAACTTTAGATGGATAATTAACTATAAGAACAAAAAGCTATTAAAGACCCAATTCAAATATTCTAAAAATATTCTAAAAAACATATAAAATAAAATAATAATTAATATAAATTCAAATATCTTAATTATTTAAAATTAACTCCATAATCCTATCATACTGGGCATTGGGATCATGCCAAGTCTCATTTTGGCACATTTTGTGGTTGGAAAATTACAGTTGTTGTCTTGGTGTAACTGGTTCGTACATTTCGCAGGTTTTGTTTGGCTGTGTTTTGGACAAGCAGCGTAGTGGAGTGACAGGTTTTGGGAAGTTTGGCAAATAAGGTGAGTTTTGAAGGGTATTGTGTGCAGCGTAGGGCAGCGTGTTGTACGGTTTTTGCAGGAAGTTGCAGGGTACGTGATGGGTTGGCTGCTTTGTGGTAATTGAAGGCTCACTTTGCAGCTTGGTTTTGTGTGAAGGTAGTGGCAATTGTTTGAAATATCGAGGCTTGGACGTTTTGTGAGGCAATTGTTTGAAATATCGAGGCTTGGACGTTTTGTGAGGCAAATTTTTTTAGGTGGTACCCTTATTGTCATACTGCAACTTGTTGTAGGAAAACTAGTATATCAACTTTTGTGTTGCAATTTCCTGCGTATGAACCTTTTTCATTTTGTAATTTTTTTTGACAAATTGGCTTGTAATAGATATTGTGGTTGGGTTTTGGTAGATTTGAAATGGGCCCGAACTTTTCTGTAAAACTTGTGTTATTAAATTTTGTGACTTGACATGAAGTGAATATTAAATGATGTTTGAAAATTAAATTTGGAGTGAGATTGAATGGAATTCATAATCTTGAAGATGAATTTGAACTTTTAATGATTTGAAAATTGGAATGAAAAAAATGGACTTCATAACTTGAAAGGAATTTGAAATTGGACTTTGGAATTGGATTAGAAGGCAATCTTGAACATAAATCTTAAATTGAATAGGATTGGAATTGAAACTTGCATGGAAAAGAAAAAGAATTGGATGGAATTGGAATTTTGAAAGAAATCAAAAGGAAATTGGCATTTAAATGAAGTTGAAAGGAAATTGGAAATTGAATTAATTGAACTTGATCACTTGAATTGGGATGAAACATGAAATTAGTAACTTGGAATAAAATGGACACTTGAATTGGACTTGAGATTGGAAATTGAATTGGACTTGAGATTGGAAAGAGGAACTTGAATTGAAGTTTAAAATTTTGGAAAGAAACTTGAACTTTGGATTTTGAATTAAAACTTGAATGAAACTTGTGATCTTGAATCAAGAACTCAAAATTGATTGTGAATTGAAACTTGGAAATGAGATTGGAAATAATCTTGAAATGGATTGAAAATAATCTTGAGCATAAAACTTGAATTGGATTGGATGGATGAAAAATTGAAAGAAGGAAAACCACAAAAAAAAAAAAAAAAATCCACTGACGCACATCTTGAATTGAATCAATGAAAATCCAACTCAAATCAACTTCTGATTTATGACATCACAACAAATGAATCCATCTGGTCCAGGTCACTTAAATACCGACAATTAAAACCTTCATTTCGAACCAATCTTCAAAACAACCCAACTTGTAACAACTGTCTTTGCCACGGTCTGATAACATGATACTAAACAAACCAATCGTTTGACCAAGGTTAGGTCAAATTTCCACTGAATCTCAAACCACACCGCACACACCCAGTCTGGTAACCTTTCCCGATCCTTGATTCAATCATGCAGGACCCGAGCCTCGGAGAACTTGTGATGAAACCAAATTACACTGGATTATTGAGGAGAGGAGGTCTCTTAGGAGTATGAGAAACTCGCTAGGTCCAGTGATCCATCTAAAATCTTGATTGGTCGGCCCTTGAAGCCTCCTGAAATAAAACTTGATTCACAAATGAAACAAAACAAACAAAGCCTGGTAAATTGGGTTAAATATGCAATATGATTGACCTAGCATGATATGCAAAAGAATCAAAGAATCTAAGGGTAAAATTTGGGGTATGACAACTACAAATAAGCTTCAACGAAAGTTCAGAAACCAACACAAATAAGTTTCAAAATAAGTACAAATAAGCTTATTTTTCAACAAATGTGTACAAATAAGCTTCAGCAAATAAGTTTTAAAATATAAAAAATAATCAATATTTTGTCATCAAAATGAAGAAGAAGAAAAAAGAATACTACAACAGTACACTAAACCAGTCATAACTTTTCATCAAATGTATGAAAATCAGTCTCTACGAAAGTGCATCACCAAAAAAATTATATTTTTATAGTTACAAAAGAACAAACACACTGATATCAAACAAATAAACAAACACACTGATATCAAAACCAACCATAACTTGTCATTAAAAGAAGAAGATGAAGATAGATTATTGCAACTGGACAAAAAACATGAATAAATGAAAGAGAGAGCCGAATCACAACGCATCAAATATACATATATTTATATTGTGGATCTTCAGCAGAACAAAGATGCATGCGCAAAATCACAAGAAAAACTAAGCCTTGTAATTGTTGGAATTAACCCAAAACCTATGGGAATTCCGACCCTATCTTAATAAACAAGAAGGGTTCTTAGCGCAGCAATACCAAAGAAAAGAAGAAAATAAAGAAAGAAAGGAAATTAGGATTCTAGGAGAATTTGGAGAAGAAGGTTGTTACCCACAAACTGTGGGATTTTTTTCTCTTTCTATTCACTTGCAACTGCAAACCGTGAATTATAATGTGTTGTTATTCTATACAAAAAATAAGGGTTACTCCCTATTTATAGATTTTGATTTACTTGTTCTCCAAGTCAAAGCTCAAAACTATAAAAGCCCAAAATACCTATTTTGGAACTATATCAAATCAAATCTAAATCAAATCTGTGTGAAACAACTGTTTCGACACACCCTTGCTTCGACACTTCGACACAAGGAATTACAATTTAACACGCCACCTAATTCATTGTATCTAAGTTGTCTACATTCATCATGGCTCTTAGTCTTCTAAAAACTTTGACTTGCACTCCCTTCGTCATGATATCTGCAATCTGATTCTCAGTTCTGCAGTGTTCCAAGTTCATCTTCCCCTCTGCTGCCTGCTTTCGAAGATAATAGAACCTCATTTCGATGTGCTTGCTTCGACCGTGTGCTATTGAATTCTTCGCCAAGTTGATAGTTGAGATGTTGTCGATATTTATGGTAATTGCTCCATGACTCTTCCCTGTAATCTCTTCGACCAAGTTCACCATCCAGGTTGCTTGACATGCACAAAGATAAGCAGCTATATATTTTGCTTCGCGTGATGACAATGCCACTACTGGCTCCTTTCTCAAACTCCAAGCAACTGGTGCACCACCTAACATAAACACATATCCAACTGTGGATTTTCTATCCTCAACATCACTACACCAGCTAGAGTCGGTGTATCCCACTAACTTGCATTTTTTCCCTTCATCAGCTGCAGGAAACAAAAGAGTTTCTTTCAGATACGTCAGTATCCTCTTCGTTGCTGCTAGGTGTGATACCTTTGGCTTCTGCATGAATCTACTTACCATACCCACGCTGTATGCTAAGTCGGGCCTTGTGTGACAAAGGTATCTAAGTGACCCAATAATTCTTCTGTATTGGGTTAGGTCGACATCATCTTCATCTGAATCCATCGACAGTTGCAGTCTGGTCTCGACTGGAGTCAAAGTTTGGTTGCAATCTTGCATCTCAAATCACTTGAGTATTTCGCCTGCATATCTTCTTTGGTGCATCATTAAACCTCTACTAGTCTTGTAGAATTCGATGCCAAGGAAATATGAGAGATTTCCCAAGTCTGACATTTCAAACTCCTCACTTAGGTCATGTTTGAAATCTTCGATCTCCTTCTTGCAACTCCCTGTTATCAACAACTCATCGACAGAGAGGCATAGTATAAGCAATTCACTATTGTTTCTTCTTACATATACTTCATTCTCAGTCGTACACTTCACAAATTCCTTCTCCCTTAAGAAGCTGTCGATTTTCTTATTCCAAGCTCTTGGAGCTTGCTTAAGTCCATACAGGGCTTTATGCAGCTTGTACACATTTCCTTCTTTGCCTCGTTTCACATACCCAGCTGGTTGTGCGACATAAACTTCTTCATCTAAGGGGCCATTAAGGAACGTACACTTCACGTACATCTGACATGTGTTCCAATTGT
This sequence comes from Lathyrus tuberosus, assembly GCA_022829125.1. Classification (NCBI taxonomy): domain Eukaryota; kingdom Viridiplantae; phylum Streptophyta; class Magnoliopsida; order Fabales; family Fabaceae; genus Lathyrus; species Lathyrus tuberosus. Next base: position 2,238,198 of record JALAZF010000280.1, read on the forward strand.
TCATATTTGCTATACCAACAACCAACCTGATTGTTTCGATCCTAGCAACAGGTGCGAACACTTCATCGAAGTCGATTCCTTCCTTCTGTAAAAATCCTTTCGCCACAAGTCTCGCTTTGTATCGAGTCACTTCTCCTCTAGGATTCACCTTCACCTTGTAAACCCACTTCACATCAATTGCCTTCTTACCTTGAGGCAATTCAACAAGTGACCAGGTGTTGTTGACTTCAATGGACTCTAACTCCTCATTCATTGCTTTCACCCACTTCGAATCTTTCAATGCCTCAGCTGCATTGACTGGTTCGACATCTGCGCAGAAAGCATAATGTACCAGCTCACCCTCTTCATCAACCACATCATCTGATGTAATTACACATTCTTGCAACCTTGCAGGCATGTGTCTTATTCGTCGAGGTCTGCTTGGACCTGCTTCATGTATGACTAGTTCCTGTCGAACTTCTCTTTCGACTTCAGTGGCTGGTTCTTCACAAGATATTCTTACTGAATCCTTCTTGACATTCTCAGTCCAATCCCATTCTTTAAGCTCGTCTATGATCACGTCCCTGCTGATCACTACCTGCTTATTCACTGGGTCGAACAGTTTGTAACCTTCAGTCGAATGATATCCTATCAAGATCATCTGATTCGACTTGTCATCAAGCTTTCTTCTCAATTGATCTAGCACATGTCTATGTGCTATAGATCCAAACACCTTCAAGTGACTGAGGCTAGGCTTGACACCAGACCAACATTCTTCTGGTGTAATTCCTCCAAGCTTTTTCGTCGGACATCTGTTCAAAATATATGTTGCTTTCGAAACCGTTTCTCCCCATAATTATTTGAGTAAGTACTTTCCATTCAACATACTTCTCACCATGTTCATGATGGTTCTGTTCTTCCTTTCTGCAATTCCATTTTGCTGTGGAGTGTAGGGTGGCACCACCTCATGCACAATCCCTTCTTTTTCACACAATGCATCGAACTCTTTCGACACATACTCTCCACCACCATCAGTCCTCAGAATTTTCAACTTTCGACCACTCTGTCTTATAGATTTGAATCTGGAAAATACCTCGATCACATCACTTTTATTCTTGACGAGGTAAGTCCACAACTTTCGACTGTAATCATCTATAAACGTGACAAAGTATCTGTTGCCACCAATCGAATCCACCTGGATTGGACCACATACATCAGAGTATATGACTTCCAGAATTGCCTTCGACTTCCTTCCTGCATCCTTGCTGAAGCTATTCTTGTGTTGTTTCGACTGAACACACACTTCACAGACTTCACTTGGAATGTCGATTTCTGGTAATCCTGAAACCATATTTATTCTCTTTAGCTCTCTGATGTCATTGAAGTTGAGATGGCCTAGTCAAAAATGCCATAACCACTCATCTCTGCTAGCTGCAATTGCTAGGCACTTGTGCTCCATCACCTTGAGTTCAATCTTGAAGGTCCTATTCTGAGACATTAGAGCCTTCAAGATCAACCTACCACCTGCGTCGAGGACTCTCATCATCTTGTCTTCGACAACTACCTTGTAGTTCTTTTTGACCAGTTGCCCTATACTGAGCAAATTACTCTTCATGCCTAGTATGTACAACACATTGGAAATTGTTGACCTCTTGCCATCTTTCCTCATAATCAGAACATCACCAACACCTTCAGCTGCTAGAGTGTTGTCATTTGCAAACTTCACCGTGTTCTTTGACGAGGGCTTCATGTTGACAAACCAATCTTTCCTTCCAGTCATGTGTGATGAGCATCCCAAGTCCAAGTACCACTGATCTTGGAATCTTTCTTCATCTCTTGTTGTGAACATCAGCAACGTCTCTTCTTCTTCATGTTTCACCAGCTTTGCATCAGTATCTTGATTTTTCTTCTTTTCTGGATAGTCACTAAAATAGTGGCCATACTTCTGACAATTGAAACATTGAATGTGACTCTTGTCAGATTTTCGACCACCACCTCTTCCTCTACCTGCAGCACCACCTCTTTGGTTGCCTTGGTTCTAGGGTTTTCTCTTATTCGACCAGTTTCCTTTATGCTGATTTCGACCAGTTGAATTGTTGTAGCCTCCTCTACCTTTGTTGCCATTCCCGCTTCCTTTGCCTTTTCTTTCCTTTTCTGACTGCGCCTGTAAATCCATATCGCTCTTCGACTTTCCTGCAGCTCTTTCAGCCATCCTTTGTTCATGAGACTCAAGCGTCCCTTAAAGCTCTTCCTTCGTCAATACTGAAAAGTCTTTCGACTCTTCTATGACTACTACCACGTGGTCGAACTTTGGAGCCAATGACCTTAAGATTTTTGCAACAATTGATCTTGATGTCAACACCTCTCCACATACCTTGATTTGATTCACCAGCTTTGTAACTCTGGTGAAGAAATCTGTTATACTCTCATTGTCTTCCATCTGAAGCAACTCATAGGTTCTCTTGTGAGATTGTAATTTCACCTCTTTCACCTTCTCTGAGCCTCCAAACGATTTTTCAAGAATCTCCCACGCTTCCTTCGCTGACTCTACATCACTAACCTTTTCAAAGTTATATGGATCGACACACTGATGGATTATAAAGAGAGCTTTATAATCTTTCTTCTTCAACTCTTTGTGTGCAATCTTTTCTTGATCCGTCGTGTTCTCCGCAAGCGGTGTTACTCTTTCCTTCACAAGATCCCAAAGATCTTGATAACAGAATACCACCTTCATCTGCTTGCACCAATTCTCATAATTATCTTTCTTGAGAATCGAAAGACTCGCTGGAAAGTGCCCGTTCGGATGATTCATTGCCATCACGATTTTCCTTCCTTGAATCGCAACCAGAGCTCTAGATACCAGATGTTGGAATTAACCCAAAACCTATGGGAATTCCGACTCTATCTTGATAAACAAAAAGGTTCTTAGCGCAGCAATACCAAAGAAAAGAAGAAAATAGAGAAAGAAAGGAAATTAGGATTCTAAGAGAATTTGAAGAAGAAAGTTGTTACCCACAAATTGTGGGATTTTTTCTCTTTCTATTGACTTGCAACTGCAAACCGTGAATTACAATGTGTTGTTATTCTATACAAAAAATAAGGGTTACTCCCTATTTATAGATTTTGGTTTACTTGTTCTCCATGTCAAAACCCAAAACTATAAAAGCCCAAAATACCTATTTTGGAACTATATCAAATCAAATCTAAATCAAATCTGTGTGAAACGACTGTTTCGACACACCCTTGCTTCCACACATCGACACAAAGAATTACAATTTAGCAGTAATCTCACCTTCAGCGAAGAGAAATGGGTGAACAGGAAATTTTTTCCTTGAAAAGTTGGTAGAGAGAAGTAGAATGCAAAAGCAAAAATAGAGAAAAAAAGAGATATATGATGTAAGTAAGATAATGATGCTGATAAAGCGAGTTATTGGAATTAGTACTTTTTGCACAAAGATTTAGTTAACTTTCTCATTTTTTCTAGTTACTTTGAAACAATTTACATGTGGCAGTACTTCAAAATTGTACTTTTGTGCCAAATCATAGTAACTATTACGTTTGCAAAGGTGTTTTGAGTTCTACATTGTTTTAAGTAATAAATACTTTATGTTTATAAAGCTTATGTATGCGTCAATTTTTAAATTGAAAAGATACTGTAAGAAAAGAAAATGGGTGAAACAAGCCCATAATGTGTTTTTCAAAAACTATGATTAATTAATATTTTAAAAAAATTTAAATTTAAATTATTAATTAATTTATTCTGTAAAAAAATATTAAACTTAAATTTATTTTGAAAAAGAATTTGATTAATTAAATTTCTAAATTAATATTTATAAAAAAGTAAAATTTAATTTTGATTTTTTATAAATAAAAAAATTTATAATATTATTTAAAATATTAATTAATAATTTTTTTATTTTTTTATCCTAATCATAATTAATATTTTATTTAAAAAATTAATGTATCCTATTTATAATTGACATTTCATTAAAAATAAATAATTTACTTTAATCATCACTATCATGTCTGCATCATGTCTGCACTAGTAGAGAGAATCAACAAAATCTTACAAGAAATAAAGTTGAGAGATAAAAAAAAATTGATTTCTTAAAATATAGGAACTAAAAATTAAAAATCAAAAGAATCAAAAAGTGAAATTAAAAAAAAAAAAAACTTTAACCGTTTCCCCTCTTATATGAGAGATATTTAACAATTTGTTGAATTGTGTATTGCTTTTTACTATTATTATTTAAATATTAAAAAAAATACATTGTCATACAACTAATAAATGGAAAGAAAAGAAAAAAAAAATATTCACATGAGTCTATCAAATCACATGGATTTCATCTAAGTTTGTTAAGATTCATGTAAATTTTAATTAGTAAAAACGGTTAGAAAACATGTGCTAAAAGTGTGTTGATAATTTTTCTCATATTATTTTCATGTATAATATCTGTTAAAGTTGTGTTGATAATTTAAGGTTATTATTGTTATGTATATATTACTTTCTCCCTCCTTTATATATTAATGATAGCTGCAACAAAAATTGACAATAAAAACACTTTATAATCGTATATTTTTGCATTTTATTGATCTATTTGTTTTTTTACAAAAACAATTTTATAATCATGTTAGTTGAAAATATATATTTTTATTTTTTTTAACCACTTTCTAAAAAATTGAATGCCAAATAGAAAATTTTAAAAGAAAAGATTTAAATTTTTTTTACTTAAAATACACAACACAAAAAATTAATTTCATTTGGAAATGAAATTAACTTACTAGAAAAATTAATTAAACACAAATAATATTTTCATAAAAACTAGTTATTAAATTGTCAAATAGATTACTATTTTCTTAGTAATAGTATTTTTTAATAAAACATTTTTTATTAAAGTTTGTATTTTAGTATTCAATTTTTTTTCTAGATAGTTGTTCTAAAAGGTTTTTAAAATAATTTATTTTAGTATATTTCAAAAACAAATAATAAGTTGATATAAATTGATCATTAAAATGACTAAAAATAACATAAGCGTTTTTGTTTTCTTTCATTTTTTCTACAGTAAAAAGTTTAGAAATATTAATTAATAGCTTTAACATTAATATCATTCTAATACACACCTTCTAATTAACGGTTGGGCGGCTATTATCATTCCTTTTATATATATATATATATATATATATATATATATATATATATATATATATATGTGTGTGTGTGTGTGTTTGTGTTTTTATATGTTTTTGAGACTAAAGAATTGACCTTTGATGAGGTTGAGCTAATATGGAAAGAGAGAGCTTGGGCCAGCACTGACATTAACAAAACAACAACAATAGCTCTGACTCACAAAACGTTCTAGAGAGGGACAATGATCAATAATCCTTAAGAGCTTAATTCTTTACTTTCCTATAAAAATACCACTAAATTTACATAAAATCCAAATCTTATGTTGCTTCTGACGACAAACAACATGTTTTATACCAACAGATAGATTATTCGTTGTTTTTATATTTTTTAATTTAATTTTTTATATTGTTATTATTAGAAATTAGTTTTCCTATACTATAATGTAAAACAAATTGGATAACAGTAATAAAAGTCTTTTTTTAAGGGTAATAAAAGTCTTTTTTTTGTGCCACTCGTCATATTTGGGTAAACATCAAAAGTTTAAAAATGTGGAATGACAAGAAAATATGAAAAACTCTGCCCATCAATCACCAAAATTCTTACAACAACGGTTAGGAATACAATTCAGATTCAGATAACTTTTATGGAACTTTGCCACGCTCTAACACTGCCACGGCGACTCTAACCACAAATGAGAGAAAAACTATCAGCATGATCAGCACAATTTGAGGGGAAAGTAAACCTCGTACATTTGTATAATTCAAAACATTCCCGGCACACACACACACATATATATATAAGTACATAATGAAAAATCGTTCGACCCGACCAAAATACACAATCAAACGCAAAACTAATTACATATTCGTGATCAGCGCGAAAAACCAGTTCAAATGGTATATGAGTTTGCAATTTATTGTAACGGAGATTTTTAAAAAGGTCAAAGACGCAAACGTTACTTAACATAAAGAACTGAAGCGTTACAAAAAAAACTTAAAGGACTAACTTGATATTTTAAAATAACTTAAAGGACTAAAACAATATTTTTACCTATATATATATATATATATATATATATATATATATATATATATATATATATATATATAGGGTTCATATCCTATTAGAATGTCATTTTTATATAAGAACATTAGAATGAATCTGAATCATTAGATTTTGATCGTAAAAGCTGGATCAGATCCTGTTGAAGAGGGTCACCAAGTACGTCTGAGGTGCTGGTCGTATGGAGAGGAGGGGGTGTATCTGCAAGGCACTCCGAAGCTCAAGTAAGTAAAGGTCAGAGAAAAGGGGCAAGTACAAAGTGTGAGTTTCAAGGGTGATTATTTGATACCTGACCCTCTCAAGTGAGAGGGTCTATATAATTCCCCCAAGCGTGTGGCCAATGGTCCTATTTTCGGGGAGAAATAACCGTTTTCCCGAAGAATAGGTAACTGCCCAAAACTAGTCGTTATGTCGGGCAGAGTGCCCAAAACTAGCCGTTGTGTCAGGCACCGGCATAGTGTCGGGCACATGCCCTTAGCTATTCGGGGAGTATATGAGGTGTGCGGAACGGGTAGCAGTTCCGGGGAGGACTGTGCAGTCCTTGCCCGACTGGAGGGGTAGAAAGGTAACTTTCTCCCTTTGGTGGATTGGACCTAGGCATTTAGGTCGTTACTGCAGCAGAAGTGGATTAGGCCGTGCCTGGCCATTGGCCCAGGCCAGAACAGGAGCCCCCCAAGTCGTTGCTCCCGAGCATGGGAGTGATGACTTAAGGACAGCTCGCGGCTCCGGTGAGCCAACATAAGGTCGTCGCTTGGCAACGTAGGAAGTTTGTCTAGTGGTCCCTATCGCCTTTGGGGTCTGTGATGTTCCTGATCGTGATAGAATTGCCCGTAGTACGGGGAGACTAACAGTTAGAAGGAATTGGAAACGTTAGGGCGCCACGTGTGCATAGAGTTCTGTGCAGTAGTTGCTAGGCAATGATGGCTAGTTAATAGCCATCATGACCTACGAGGGCGTGTCATCGCACGTGCCCCTCTGTATAAAAAGGGGAAACTCTCTTGGGAGTAATTTGTCTCGAGCGTCTCCTCGCGGGGAGGTTTTTGAATTTTTCTTTTGATGTTAGGACTTAGGCCGGGGACGTCGTCCTCAGCCCTTTACGCGCCCTTTCACTTGACTAGCGGTGGAAGGGTGGATTTAATTTATCGTCGAATTCACTTTTCTCTCTGCTTTTCAGGTGATCGATATGGCGACGGGGCCAGATAGAGAAATTGTCCTGAATTCGTCCGAGGAAGAAACAAGTTCCTTGGACAACAGTAGTTCGACGACTTCAAGTACCCCCAGCGAGGTCGGGGAAGAAGAGGAATTGGAAGATACGGAAGAGGATGTCGTCGAGGATTTCGTGGAGGAGTGGGAGGTGGCCGAACCATCCGAGCACGTGTCCGAGTTTGCTTCGTATTTGGGAGATGTTTTCTTGGTAGTCAGGCCAGAGGGGGAGTGGAAGGTGCACTTTCCCACCAAGGATGAAAGGGTCTGTACGAATTACGGGGAGCGCTTCACTATGTATTAATACGCGTTCAAGGAACTGGGAATGTGGCTTCCGTTTACTGATTTTCAGCAGTCTGTGTCCGTACACTTGAATTTGGCCCTGACGCAGTTGCATCCGAACTCGTTGGCCTTTATACGGGCGTTTGAGCTGACCTGTGATTTCTTAAAGATAGGGGTTACTCTTCCCTTGTTATTCACTGTCTTCCACCTTCAACGGCAGCTGATGGGGAGGAAGTACGGATGGGTCTCGTTGAAGCAGCCTCATAAGCTGTTCAAGCCCTTCTCAGAATCGATATGGACATTCAAGGAGAGGTATTATATTATAGAGCCCGTGTCGGAAGCTGCCCAGGACAACACTTATGTGTGGGAGATCGAGGTCGATGAGGACGGTTACGATCTGCGCAATGAGGATGGGAAGTATATCGGGGAGAGGCTGCTGAAGTTCCCCTTCCACTGGGGGCCCGCCCATTTTACCAAGAAGCCAAACGAGTATGTTTTCCAGCCGCACAACTTGGACGAGCAGGATGCTGCCTCCTACGAAAAGCTGGTAAAGTACGATAGCTTGTTTCGTCTCGCAGAGTGCGTCACAAAAAGGGGGATCCGATCCTCGAGGATGATGGCAGCAGACGCGTGGAGTAGCATTTTATCAACACCAAGGCACTTCTGGAGTGCAAGACTCTCGCAGATGCTCATAAATTGCTCGGTAGTCTTAGTGTTATTTTAATTTGCCCGAATTATTTTCTCCATGTCTAACATGCTTGTATTCTGTTTGTGCAGGTGAGATGCCTCAGGCTCATGAGAGGATGGTGAAAAATGCTCTTGCGAGGAACAAGCCTGGAACGGTCATCCCCAAACCTAGGTTTACTCAGCGGGTCCCTACTCCTTCTCAGCTAGCTTCGGGGAGTGCATCGCCTATCCCTGCTCAAAGATCTCCCTTGCCGTTAACCTCCAGGTTTAAACGGGCTAGGCCTAGTGAAGCAGTGGATCTCAGCCGGGCATCGGAGAAGGGAAAGTTTGAGCTTCCTCCGTGCATCCTTGACAGGAAGTTCTTCGAAGGGACTTCTTTGGTCGTGCCTCGGGCGGATTCTTTACAGTTGTAGGGTTTGGATCGTCCAAGTAAGAGGGCGCTGGTGGCTCAGGATGCTTCTGCTTTGGTCAGAATGTTGGAGATGGCGGCCGTATATGCCAAAGGGGACTCTGTAACTGAGTCTGAATTAAGAACTGCCCGGGCCACCATAATGTCTCTCGAGGAAAAGGAGAAAAAGGCCTCGGAGTTGGCGAGGAGTTCTGATGAAGCCCGAAAAAAGGCAGATGAGGAGGTGGGTAGGCTGAAGGAAGAGAATTCGACGCTGGCTGCGGAGAAGAAAGCGGCTGAGGAGCTGGTCGAGCAACTGAGGTCGGCCAATGCTCCTGGCGAAGATGAGCTTGAAGATGTGAAGGAGTTAAAGACAAGGTCTGAGTTGGTTGTCCGTATGTTGGCGGTCGAGGATGACAATATCATCATTGTAGACGAATCCTTCAAGAACGTCGTGTCTCAAGTGCGAGTGGTGAATCCTGAGCTTGATTTTACCACTGAGGGTACCCACTATCTGGCGCATGTTGACGGTGATCGTATCGTTAGGCCGGATTCCCTCCTCTAAGAGCATGTCGAGAGTCAACCCGTGGAAATCCAAGAGCCTCAGCCAACCTCCGAGCATGTCGACCAGGTGAACGAGTGAAGGTTTTTTCTGTTGTCGTTGTAATTTGTCCAGCCTGTATGCCGTGTATTTGTTGTAACCTATTTTGGGGGGCCTGGCCCCCGGTTTATGTAATCTAGTACAATCATGGTCCTAGTGGACATTTATCACATTTAAATTATATGTCCGGTCCTGGTGGCCGGTTTAGCTATTTGCATGGTTTTACCCGCTTTTATTTTCTGCTAAGGGTTGTACTCGTGCTCGTTGTGAATGTATGTCTGCCCGTGATAGGGAGTATTTGACTTATGTGAAGTTTCAGGGGATTGCTTGTTGTAGATGTGTTCGGCAGTGAGGGGTACTGGTCGAACGGTAGGGGAATATCCCGGCGGGGATGCGGAGCTCAGGTCGCGTTTGAGGCCTGAGTTCGCAGCGTGAACGTCCCATTGTGAGCTGGGGTTCTGCCAGTCATGGTACTTTGACGACGGCGATGCTTGATTGAGGACCGTTGTCGACCAGATACTCGGTTCGTTACTGAGCGGGGTTCTGCTTTATTGGTATGCGACGCTTGTACCTAGGCGTGCATAATGGTCGGTAGATGTCGTTCGTCATCGCGACGTGTCGAACCGAGAATTAGGGCCTTAGCTATAGTATTGTTTTAGCTTTTCGGCATTCCATGGTCGAGCAAGTTCTTCCCCATTGAGATGTTCTAGGTAGTAGGCCCCATTATCCATTTTTGCTCGGATGCGATAGGGTCCTTCCCAGATGGCGGCTAGCTTGCCTTCGCGGGAGTCCTTATGGTTTCTTCTTAGGACGAGGCTGCCCACGTCGAACTCTCATCGTATGACTTTGGCGTTGTGCCTGATGGCAATTTTTTATTTTAAGGAGGCTTCGCGGAGGGTCGCCCCTGTTCGGACTTCCTCGACGAGGTCGAGTTCCTCCCTTAATGCTTCGTCGTTCATTTCCTCGTCTAGGGGGGACTCTGTCTGCCTAGAGGGTGCGTGAACTTTGAAGGGGATTACAACCTCGGTCCCGTACGCTAGACGAAAAGGTGTTTCCCCGATTGTAGAGTGTGGAGTTGTACGGTATGCCCATAAGACACTGTGCAGCTCCTCGACCCAAGCCTTCTTTGTTTCGTCCAGCCTTCATTTGAGGCCTCGAAGGATGACATGGTTAGCTGCTTCAGCCTTCCCGTTTGTTTGAGGGTGCTCGACGGGCGCGAAGTGTTTCTTCGTGCCCAGTTGGGTGACAAAGTCCTGGAACTTCCTGTCCATGAATTGTGTCCCATTGTCCGTTACTATTGCTTGGGGGATGCCGAAACATGCGAGGATGTTTCGTTTGTAGAAACGTAGTATATTGAGGGCAGTTATTTTGGCCAGAGCCTCCGCTTCTATCCATTTTGTGAAATAGTCTACGCCCACTATTAGGTATTTATTCTGATTTGATCCTACCACGAAGGGTCCTAGGATGTCTAGGCCCCACCAGGCAAATGGCCACGGGGAGGACATAGCCTTGAGCTCGTTAGGTGGAGCCAGGTGCATGTCCCCGTGCCATTGGCATTTATCGCATTTCTTCACGTGTTCCTTAGTGTCGTGCTGCATGGTCGGCCAATAATATCCTGCTCGGATGGCCTTTCGGGCAAGGGACCTTCCACCGAGATGTTGGGCGTTGATTCCTTCGTGGATTTCGCGCAAGATGCGGGCGACCATTTCTTCCTCGATGCATTTGAGCAGTGGAATGGAAAATCCTCGCCGGTAGAGTTTATCTTCGACCAGGACATAAGAGCTGGCTCTTCGCCTAACCACACTGGCCTCCTTGGGGTTGGACGAGAGTTTGTCCTTGGCGAGGTAGTTGTAAACAGGGGTCATCCAGCAATTGTTGTCGCCGATCACGTGTACGTCAAGGTTTGGGGAAGCCTTTTCGATGCTGGGTCGGGGTAGAACCTCCTGAATAACGGACTTTTTTCCGCCTTTCTTCTTTGTACTGGCCAGTTTGGACAAAACATCTGCTCGGACATTGTGTTCGCGGGGAACATGTTTCACTTCTGCCATTGTGAACTTCGCCATTTCCTTTTTAACCAGGGCTAAGTATTCAGTCAGGTTGTCGTTTTTGGCTTGATATTCTCCTCGGACCTGAAGGGCCACGAGTTGTGAATTTGTGCAAATGAAGACTTCTTCTACGCCTAGGTCCTCGGCTAGACGTAATCCAGCGAGGAAGGCTTCGTACTCAGCCTGGTTGTTAGAGGTGGGGAAGGACAGGGTGGGCGACACTTCAATGATGATTCCTTCGTTGCTCTCCAGTATGATGCCCGCACCGCTTCCTGCCGAGTTTGAGGCACAGTCCACGAAAATGGTCCATTTGCGCGCTTCGCTCGCGGGGGAGTCTGCGAACGTCATTTCTGCGACGAAGTCGGACAGAGCCTGGGCCTTAAGGGCTTTCCTACTTTCATGCTGGATGTCAAATTCGGACAGTTCAAATGACCATTTGAGCATTCGACCGACCATGTCTGGCCGTCCCAGCAGCTGCTTTATAGGTTGATCTGTTCGAACCATGATCGTGTGGGCTAGGAAGTAGTGTCTTAATCTTCTGGCTGCGTTGATGAGGGCCAGAGCCACTTTCTCTATCTATTGGTACCTTAACTCTGGTCCTTGCAGTGCTTTACTCGTGAAGTATATGGGCTTCTGCCCGTCAGGTGTCTCGCGGACGAGAGCGGCGTTTACTGCTTCGATAGCTACAGCGAGGTACAGGTATAAAGTTTCGCTGTTGTCTGGGCGAGAGAGGATGGGTGGTTCCGAGAGTGCCCGTTTCAGGTGGAGAAGAGCCTTGTCATATTCCTCGGTCCATTTGAATGTTGCCTCCTTGCGGAGGAGTTTGAAGAATGGTAAGGCGTGCTGGGCAGACTTGGCCATGAAACGTGACAATGACACGAGCTTCCCGTTGAGGGACTGGATAGATTTCTTCGACTTGGGTGTTAGAAACTTGGAGAATGTTCGGCACTTATCGAGATTGGCTTTGATTCCTCGTTCTGTTAAGTAGAAGTCGAGGAACTTGCCTGCCCAGACACCGAACGTGCACTTCTCCAGGTTGAAATGCATTTTGTGTTTTCTGGCCTGTTCGAAGACCTTCCTTAAATGGGCAGTGTGATCGGTTTCCTCGTGGGATTTTACGATCATGTCATCCATATAGACTTCGAGCATGTCTCCTATCTCTCCCCGAAAGACCTTGTTCATCATTCTTTGATAGGTCACGCCAGTGTTCTTCAGGTCGAAGGGCATTATGTTGTAGTAATAGTTGCCCGATTCGGTCATGAAGGTCGTGTATTTTTTATCGCTCATTGCCATTGGAATTTGATTATAGCCCGAGTAGGCGCCCATGAATGATAAAAGTTTAAAACCGGTAGAATTATCAACAAGTTTATCAATATTGGGGAGGGGGTAGGCATCCTTCGGGCATGCCTTATTAAGATCGGTGTAGTCAATGCACATTCACCATTTGCCATTAGATTTTTTCACAAGTACAACGTTGGACAGCCAAGTGGTGTACTTGACCTCCAAAATAAATTTGGCCACGAGGAGGTCCTTTACAGCTTTTTTTGCAGGCTCCGTTTTCTCCGGAGACTGCTTTCTCCTACGTTGTGCTATGGCCTTGACGGCCGGGTCAATTGTTAGTTGGTGGCAGGCGACAGATGGGTCCAAGCTGGGCATCTTGGTGGCGCTCCAGGCGAAGATGTCGGCATTCTCACGGAGACATGCTTTGAACTGCTTCCTCGTGATGTCGGGCAAGTCTGCTCCAATCTTCACTCCCCGCTGAGGGTCATCGCCGAACAAAACGAGCACGAAGTTGTCATCCGAGATTGGGTGCATCGGATGAGAGCTACTGCTGGACGAGGTGGACGAGCTGGCTGAAGCTGCTTGGTCCCCATGTTGGTCTTCTTCGGGGAAGCGGCTGTCGAGGTCAATGGAGTCGACCTGAGGCAGGGGCTTGGCTTCCTCAGAGCTGATGGGCAATGCTAGCTTGCTCGATGCCTTTGGCTTGGACGCAATGGCGTTGAGCCCTTTTGTGGCTGCTTCGAAACATCGTCGTACAGCTTCGATGTCGTCGTGGAGGGTGGCGACCATCCCTTTTGAAGTGTAGTACTTCATCTTGAGGTGGACTGTTGAAGGCACAACTACCAACTCGACCAGAGTTGGCCTTTCGAATATGCACTGGTACAACGACGGGCAGTCGATTACCAGAAATTGTACTTTGACAGACCTGGCCGTCTCAACTGATCCAAAGGTTATGATCAGTTCGACGTATCCCCATGGCTTGGTCACTGATCCGTTGAATCCCTGTAAATCAGACCCCACGTAGGGGGTAAGGTGTGATTCGTCCAGCTGAAGTATTGAAAACAGCTGAGAGTACATAATGTCGACCGAGCTGCCCTGGTCGACGAGGATTCTGCGAACGTCGAAGTTTGCCATTCGAGCTCTGACGAGCAAAGGTATGCTCGAGTTTGGAGACCCCCCGAGGAGCTCTTCTCGGTAGAAAGAGATAGGGATGGAGCCCTTCTGGGCTTGATCGAACGTGGTCACCTTGTTGGAGCTTGTGTTGATTAGATGCTCGGATTTTCGTTTCACGGAGCCCACCGTGACTTTATTGAAGCCCCCGCCCGAGATGACCATGGCGGAAGGGAATGTCTCCCACGGGCTGTGGGCCGCAAAGTAGGCAGGGGGCTGAGCCCGTCCGGGATGTAGAAGTCTTCTGGTCGCGACACGACCATTGCGACCTGGATGCTGGCTTCTTCTGAGGAAGGTACTTCTTCCTTTATCTTCTTGGACTCCTGGGCGTCTTGCCGAGGAACGTCTTTCTTCTTAGTGAACTGTTTCAGGTGGCCGTCCCTGATCAGTATCTCGATAGCATCCTTCAAATGGATGCAGTCTTCGGTAGTGTGGTCGTGACTCTTGTGAAAATGGCAGTACTTCGATTTGTCAGTGTTGGGTTTGGCCGGCAGTTTTTTGGGGAAGCGGACCCCTGCTTGTTTAAATTCTAAATTTGTACATTCGGACAGTATCTTCTCCCTTGAGACAGTGAGGGGGGTGTAATCGTGGAATCGCCCAGAGGGTCCCTTGCTATCGCGGGAGTCCCTAGGACGGTCTTCGCGCCTCCTTTTGCCTCGATGAGATGTTGAGGCTTCTTCGCCTTTGGAGGCCCGAGCGTTCTCCTGATGGCGTGACGCTTGGATGTTGCTGGCTGCAACCTTCTCTTCGTACTGAATGTACGATTGGGCTTTGAGGAGGAGGGCATCTAGGTTCCTCGGAGGTGCGAGGCCGACAACCTTAGAAAACTCCGAGCCCAGACAGAGTCCTTGCTCGAGCAGGAACTTTTTCATCTCGTATGTTGTAGGGACCTGTACTGCTTCTTTGTTGAACCTCTCGATGTATGCGCGGAGAGGTTCGTCCTTTCCTTGTATTATGGCCCCAAGGGAGGCCTCAGTCTTGGGGTGACGGTGAGAGGTTATGAAATGCCGTAAGAACATTCTGCCCAGTTGTCTCCATGAGGTAATGGATTCTTCGGGCAACTGCTTGTACCACGTCATCGCCCTTTTTCGGAGCGTGGTCAGAAATAGCCGGTACTTGATGGCGCCACGGATGCCGCGGTAGTCCAATAGCGCATCGATGTTCTCGATGTGCTCACCGGGGTCAGTAGTCCCGTCGTATGTGCCCAGTGACAGGGGCTTCTCCAGACCCTTAAGGAGACGGGTTGCCAATATTTCCTGGGACAATGGGCCGCGAGGCTCATCGTCGCTGCTGGAACTGGTGAATGACGGGGACCAAAGGGTACGCTCACGGCGGTGGTTCCTTCGGAGAGAAGGTGAGCGGTTCCTTCGGGTAGAAGGTGAGCGGTTCCTTCGGGGAGAAGGTGATCGGACCCGGCCTTTAGACTTGACTGGGGGGGATTGCCCGTCCCTTCGGGTCCTCTTGTGGCCGGGAGAATGCTGGTTACGCGGGGAAACTTGGTCACGCTTCCAGACGGCGCGAGAGTCAGGTTCTTGGCGCAGTCTTCGGTCGATGTCTCGTCGGGGCTGCGGGCTCCTTGATCGTCGTTGGTTCCTCCTCGGAGGAGGGGATCTTGGACGGTTAGATTCTTCTAGCGCCCTGATCCTCTCGTTCTGCTGCAGGATCAGGGTGTTGGTTTTGTTGATCGCCTCCAGGAGGGCCACCACGACCGGGTCGGCGTTGGGCGGAACAGGAATGGGCTGGATGTCCAGCGAAGGTTGATCCTTGTTGCGGTCAGCGGGGGTAGAGGAAGGAGAAGTTGTGGCCCCGTCCCTCAAAAAATGGGCATCTCCGAGAAGAGAGGACGGGCCGTCAACATCAGTCTTGTTGACGGGGGGGGGGGGGGGGGGGGACAGAGGGTTAGAGAGCACCTTTGGCGTGATCTTGAGTGGCCATGATGATGATCTTGGAAATTTGGTTTGATCTTCGGTTTTTGGGGAAATAAAGATAGGGAGAATAATGTTTCCCACAGACGGCGCCACTGATCGTGAAGGCTGGATCAGATCCTATTGAAGAGGGCCACCAAGTGCGTCTGAGGTGCTGGTCGTATGGAGAGGAGGGGGTGTACCTGCAAGGCACTCCGACGCTCAAGTAAGTAAAGGTCAGAGAAAAGGGGCAACTACAAAGTGTGAGTTTCAAGGGTGATTATTTGATACCTGACCCTCTCAAGTGAGAGGGTTTATATAATGCCCCCAAGCGCGTGGTCAACGATCCTATTTTTGGGGCGAAATAACTGTTTTCCAGAAGAATAGGTAACTGCCCAAAACTAGCCGTTATGTCGGGCAGAGTCCCAAAACTAGCCGTTGTGTCGGGCACAAGCATAGTGTCGGGCACATGCCCTTAGCTGTTTGGGGAGTATATGAGTCGTGCGGAACGGGAAGCAGTTTCAGGGAGGACTGTGCAGTCCTTGCCCGGCTGGAGGGGTAGAAAGGTAACTTTCTCCCTTTGGTGGATTGCACCTAGGCATTTGGGTCGTTATTGCAGCAGAAGTGGATTAGGTCGTGCCTGGCCATTGGCCCAGTCCAAAACAGATTTTAAAATAAATGGTGGAGATTATATGTGGTTTTTATTTTTCTCTCTCCTTCATTATTAAAATAAATGATGGAGGAGAGAGGAAAAAACTGACACATAATCTCTACCATTTATTTTAAAATCTAATAATTCAGATTCATTCTCATGTTCTCACATAATAATATCATTCTCATATGATACGTTCCCTATATATATATTGTTCTGGACTGGGCCGAGGCTGTCCAACAGTCGAGCAGGCCCAACCCATATAGCCTGGGGAGGCCCAATAAGGTCCTTCTGCAAGACACGCGACTGCCACGTGCTAGCCACAGTTTCGCCGGGCACTTAGGCAGTGTCGGGCACTTGGGACAATAGGAAAGGAGGACATCACACCCTGCTGAGATGTGCCTCCCCGATAGATTAGCTTCTCCCCGCGAGAATGCTACACATCACTTCTCGACGGACATGATCCCTCCCCGCGAGGCCATGTCCATTCTACGGGCTTCATATCTCCTCGACACAGAAGGCTCCTCCCCGCGAGGCCATGTCCATTCTACGGGATTCATATCTCCTCGACACAGAAGGCTCCTCCCCGCGAGGAGTACCCAACGGTCCATACCACGTGGACACGTTCCAAGTAACCTCCCACGTCCGAAGGATTCGGTCTGCTCTACTTCCAGAAATCTAGGAGCAGTTACTCTAGGGCGAAGACCATGTGCTGGTCTTCACTACTACACGTAAGCCCTAGCAGTTGCTTAGAGTGGGCCTAGTTGATCCAACCCACTGCAGGTAACAGTTGGCCCCATGCTGGGGGCTCTCTATAAATACCCTCTTATTTGAGAGGGTCAGGTTTGACACATTCTTCTACCACTTTACTCTTTCTGTATTTGCGGTTATTTTGTACACTCTCTCACTTGAGCGTCGGAGTACCTTGCAGGTACACTCCCCCGTCGTCTCTCACCATCACCGGAGTTGCCGTTCCAGACGCCGTTGGCCACTATCAACTGTCTGATCCAGGTACGATCAGTGGCGCCGACTGTGGGACTTATAAGCTTCCCCATTTTTCTGCTCGATAAACCAAAGCTCTCTCCATTCAACAACCATCATGACCAACCCGTCGGCGAATCAAGCTCTAGACAATGTTATCGCGCAGCTCAGTAATGGCAACCACGTCGACAACAACGCTGCCCAACCTGTCATGGAGAACGACATCAGAGACGGACTCACCGCCTCTCCATTTTCCGAGGAAGTGGAGTACGAGACGGCTCACCAAGACGGACATGAAATAGTCCTCCAGCCCGTTTTCCAGCCCATGGACCCACCGCCAAATGCGGACCCGAGCACTGCTGCCCTGTTTGCTTTGGTCAATCAGACCAACCAGATGATCTTCAACCAAAACATCCGGATCGAGGCGCTGGAGAAAGGTCGTGGTCGGACTTCCCCGCGAAGGCACCGGCCACCGCCATTTCCAAGACATTCGCAGTCCCCAGAGGCATCTCGCAGCCCCTCCCCAGTTCACAGGGGTCGCCGACCACGCTTGGAGCGTACTCAGCCGAAACATCCTCAGAAACGCCACCGCTCCCCGCCACCAAAGGGACCCGTTCGCTCCTCGAAAAATAAAAGAAGCATGCCGGACGCCGAGGAGCCCAGAGGCCGCCCAAAGGACCACTCCCCGAGACGTCACTATGTTCATGGACAACACTCCCCATCTGTGTCTCCGGGAGCCGGCGAGGATGACGTTTACCGGACCCCTCTGGCCAGGCACATCATGGACGCCCCTTTTCCTAAGGGCCTGGAGAGGCCCCCATCCTTGGGGACATATGACGGGACATCTGATCCTGATGACCATGTCGAGAGTTTTGAAGCTCTGCTCGATTTCAGGAATGTCTCCGGCCCCATCAAATGTCGACTATGCCCTACAACTCTTCGGAAAAGGGCCATGGCTTGGTACAAAAACCTAGCATCTGAATCAATCTCGTCGTGGAAGGTCCTGAGGGAGCGCTTCAGAAAACATTTTACGGTTTTTCGTCGACATCCGAAGACGATAGCCTCCCTGGAAGCCTTCTTTCAGGGGAAGGATGAACCTCTCCGGAGCTACATCGAGAGGTTCAACAAAGAAGCGGTCGAAATCCACGTGACTGATCACATCAAAATATATCTCATCATCAAGGGTTTGCGACTAGGATCCAAGTTCGCAGAATCCGTTGGACTACACCGTCCCCGCAGCTTTGAAGGCCTCCTCGAGAGGGCTCAGTCGCATATTGAGTTCGAGGAAGCTGAAGCCGCATAAATTGCCCTCGATTCGAGGCACAGAGAAGGCTCCCGCGGCAACAAGGAAGAAGACTCCCCTCCACCCAGGCAGGGTGGAGACAGGAGAAGAGAAGACTCCCCTCCACCTATGCGAGGTGGGGAAAGAAAAAAAGAAGCCCGGGCCAAAGAGCCCCGCGAATCACGGGGACCGTCTGGCCTTTTCAAAGACTACACCCCGCTTAACGCATCCCGCGCGCGCATTTATAGTGACTGTGCCAATTCAGAGTTCGTCAAGGGGGGAATCCGCTTCTCGAAACCGATAGCTCCCAAACCAAATGCTGACAAGTCCAAGTACTGCTGGTTCCATCGCAGTCACGAGCACGTTACTGAAGATTACGTCCACCTTAAGGACGCAATTGAGACGCTGATTAAAGAAGGGTACCTGAAGAAATACGCCAAGCAGCAAGAGGCCCCCTGTTAACCCTCAATTTTGACGCCAGACAAAATCAAAGCTATTTTAATGTCAAAAAATTATTTTTAATGTAAAGAAGGCTTCGACGTAACTTTTTGAGAGGCCTGAGTCGAATAAATGTGGAGAAACCTTACAAAATGGCTAAGTGTTGAAAGGGTTCTTCGACTATGAGAATGTAGCGCTGCAGTGGTTATATTAAGATTGGAGGGAATTTCCAATATTTGAAATTTAAATAAGAGCAGTTGTGAACGTGGGAACAGTTAAGATCAAGGGGAAGGCGCCAAAATCCACACGTTCGAAGCAGTAACCACCACTAAGTAGTTATTTCCTAGCACTATAAATAGGAGTTGGTTCTATGTAAATGGGGTGTTCATATTTTTGTACAAGTTACTCTAAGAAACTCAAAGTACCCGCGTGTAGAGAAACGAGTTCGTGAGAATGTACGTAATGTAACACCATTGTCTTCATTAATCTAATTTATCTTCAGCATGTTTAAGATTCAGCCATTTACTTTCCATGCCTTTACAATTTCTTGAACTTTATCTTCCATGCCAAATTTATGTTCAAAGCCATTTAAACTTTCTGCGTTTTACTTTCGACTGCGTTTTTACGTTCAAGCATTTAATGTTCAAGCCTTTACTTTTCAAAGTCTTTCATTTTCAAGAACGTGGAGTTCTCCTTTAAATCCATTTGCATTTATTTTCAAAGTCCTTTACTTTCCTGCACTTTACCTTCGACAACACTTTTATTATCCCAGCCTTTACTTTCCAAGAACGTGGAGTTCGTTGCATTTTACTTTTAAAGCTTTTACTCATTCGACGCCTTTAATTTCTGCATCCTTTATTTGCATCACTTTAAATTTCGAGTCTTCACTTTACTTTATTGCCCATAGTCGAACGTGGAGTTCAGTTAGACTTTATTTTCAGCATTGTCGAACGTGGAGTTCAGTTTGCATTTTCTTTAATTTACACTTGTCTCTCAAACTTAGCACATGTCCTAGGATTTGTGTGGTCGATCCTGCAAGTTAAATCAATTTGCGTTTAGATTGATAGACCAGAGGTTGTTTACCAAAATTCACAGTAAACAAATTGGCACACCCAGTGGGACCCAGTGCTAAGCTAAACCTTTTTGTCAACCTCATCTCTCTTGGTGAAGAAGCACTTTCGTTGTATGTTATTGAGAAGTGGGAAGTTAGCCACAGCAAACGAAGGAATACCAAAGAGAAGATACACTAAGAAAATGGCAACCAATGGCAATCAACAAGTTGATCCTCAAGGGAGTATTTCAAACACTCAGTCCAGTAGCAGTATTGGGACTCAAAGCACACCATCACCAGTGTCTTCGACAGGAGGACAGGCGTCACTTCCATTAGTAGTGTCTGAGCCAGGGTCAACATATACAAAATCATATACTCAACCTGTGTTGGAATACATAGGACCACAAAGTTCTAATTCACAAACACCCCCAGGAGGAAATACAATGTACAGGCACGTTCCTCCACCAGGTTTTCCACACCCAGGGTCAAGGAGTCAACCCTATGGTATGCCTACATCAATGATGCAAAACCTGTAGAATGCTCCACCTGTGTTTTCAGAAACTGTTGTGTCTTCGCCACTACAAGGGTCAGGATCAGGAGGACGAAACAACCAGAATATAGGTGTTGGTTACTCTGTTCAAACACCTAGCCTTACAAATACATCCATAAATTGTTTGAGATAGCAGATGGATGAAAGTAACATGAAAATGGTACATACGTTGTCTCAGACAATGGGAGAAGTTTTTCAACCTTTGATTCAAAATACAACCCAAACTAACCAACAACTGGCTGCACAAGTGGCACGCATGGCTGATTTCATGGGACTACCAGCAGTAGATCGAAGAGCGACGGTTGTCGAAGATTTCCCAAGACGTCATCCACGTCAGATACCTGATGCTAACTTGGAGGATCAAGAGATGGTTGATCATTTTAGAGTCGAACCACCAAGAAACCAGATGCCATACCAGATGGAGGAAGAACCAGTAGTGATGGTGAACAGGAACCAAAACGCAGATCAACTACTTAGGCAGGTTTGACACCAGAATCAAGCAGAAGAAAATAATCTTGCAGCCATGGTTGAAAGGATAATGACTAGAAATGGTATGAATTTTGGCTTCACCAGGCCAAATTATACTTCACCTACAGTGGATTACATTCTCCAAGCAGAACTACTCCCTAGGATGAAGGTTCCAAAGTTCAGCAAGTTTTCAGGAGATACTACTAAGTCTACTGTCGAACATGTGACTAGATATTTGATCAAAGCGGGCGAGATTGCAGCTGACGAAAGCCTTAGGATCAAATACTTCCCAAGTTCCCTTACCAAGAATGCCTTCACATGGTTTACTACGTTGCCTCCAAATTCCATATACAATTGGACCCAATTAGAACGTTTGTTTCATGAACAGTTCTGCATGGGGAAAACTAAGATTAGTTTGAAAGAATTGGCTAGCATCAAGTGCAAAGTCACTGAGCCAATTGATGATTACCTGAATAGGTTTCGACTTCTTAAAGCTAGGTGCTTTACACAAGTGCCAGAACATGAGTTGGTCGAAATGGCTGTTGGGGGTCTTGATTACTCCATTAGGAAGAAATTAGATACCCAATATCTTAGAGATATGGCCCAGCTGGCTGATAGGGTTCGACAGCTAGAAAGGCTAAAAGAAGAAAAGGCCAAATTCAGTAGGGGTAAAAAAGTAGTGTTTGTCGAATGCAAGGAAGATGTGGAGAATCTGTATGGTGAACCATCTTGTTTCGACGAAAATGAGGTTGACGTTGCTGAGTTAAAGCAAGGTCCACCTTATGCTTGCAGATTATTAGCCCCTTCAGAAGGAAAAAATCCTGTCAAATCTAACGACAAATTCCCTAAGAAAACATATACCTTCGACGTCACTAAATGTGACGAAATTTTTGATTTGTTAGTTAAAGATGGGAAAATGATAGTGCCTGCTGGTGCTAAAACGCCACCTTTAGAACAAAGAAAGAAAAGAGGTTTTTGTAAGTACCATAATTTTTTGGGTCATAAAACTTCTCAATGTTTTCTTTTCAGGGATTTGGTGCAAAATGCTATCCAGGAAGGAAGGCTGGTGTTTGGGGAAAAAGGCAAAGCCCAGATGAAGATTGACTCTGACCCATTGCAAGTTGCAGAGGCCAACTATACAGAGCCTCATGAGGTTCAGATGGTGGAAGCCATAGGGGGATTCGACGAGTCAGTCAACATGGTAGAAGTTACTGAAGACTTCGCCATCAGTTCTGTAATAATTGAAGGTTCTAGTAAGGCTACAAGTGGCCTAAACGTTGATGATACCAGTCTGATGTTGGTAACCAAAGAAACTACTGATAAGTTTGTTGAAATGGATAAGGCTGCTAAGGTTTTGGATATGACCGTGAGTGGGTGGAAGATAAAAGCCAATGAAGGCATTAACATGGTTGAATTGGCTGAAGAGTCTGATTCTAGCTCAGATAGTGTCAACACCAATGAGGCTATGGGTAGAAATGCCCCTAAAGTTCAAGTTGTTAAGGAATTGGAAGATGACATGCTCTTGGTTGGAGAGATGCTGGACATGGATGGTTGTCTGGTGGAAAATTGGATATGCATGGCTGCTGAAAAAATTTTCTCGACATCTCCTGATGTCGAGAGAGTCAATGCTGAGGAGATGGTGGAGGCTGAGAAAGCTGCTTGGGAAAAAGCTTCCCAAAGAGCTGCAAAAGCAGCAGTAGGTGGTGGCTGCTTGGCAAAGACCACTGAAAGTATGGAAGCCAGCTTCTCCAAGATGCGCCTGAAGGACAGAATGGATGTCAACATGGTCAAAATTACGGATCGAAAAGATGAACAATTGAGTAAGGTAGATGAGCAAGAGAAACTCAACAAAATGGCTTATCCTAATCCAGAAGAGACAATCATGGACTTCTTGCATCGTTGTCAGAAAAAAAGACTCTGGAGTAATGTTGTGCCCCAGGTGCAGCGCCATTTTTGATGAGAAGGCTGCCCACAAGCTGGAAGGTATCAAGAAGGCTGGAGAAAGCTGGGGGCAGAAGGTGAACAAGGGGCACAGAGGTTTTGACCATAGGTGACTTTCGACAGGGTTAAAAAACCAAGCACCAGGAATTAGGCCAGGTACGTTCAAACCAACTGCGAACGTGCCAACAGGTAGTTGGATCAAACCTGTCGAAGGGAGAGGACAGAAGAAAAAGTGGGAGAAATTTGATGTGGAAAGAGGTGTGTCATTTGAGTACAGAAAAGAGAATCACACCACAAACAAATCAGCATACATTTCTCAGAACTACAAGGGTAAAAACCCAATGTCTAGATCGCAATGGCGAAGAGAGCAGCGCAGGCGAAAAGCTGTCAGGGAGGCTCAGGTGCAAGGGGAGTCAAGCACCAATGTGGCTGGGGCAATGGAGAAGATGCCCATACGACGAAAGTTGTTTACTATTCAGCCAGAAAAGAAGGTCGAAGAGGATGATGATATGACTGATAACTTCGACAATGAGTCAGCAGCTTCCCTAGATATTTTGGTAAATGTGGTGTCAGTGATGCCAAGAGAATTTGGTCAAGTCTCAGAGGTCGAAGACTTAGACCAAACTGGTGAATTGGAAATGATGGCACACAAGCCTGTGTGCTATTACATCATGAACAATGGGTGCGTCGAAGAACAGAATGCTTTCTTCGAGCGTCCCACAGAGGCAATGAAGGGTCATTTGAAGCCTCTTTACATTACTGGAAAAGTGGAGAACGTCCCTGTCAACAAAATTTTGGTAGACTGTGGTGCGACGGTTAATTTGATGCCAAGATTTTTGTTGAGCAAGATTGGAAAATTTGAGACTGATACTAAACCCCACAACATGGTTCTGTCGAACTATGAAGGCAAAGTTGGTTCCACTCTGGGAGTGATTCAGGTGGATCTCACTGTGGGAACTATTACCAGACCAACAGTGTTCATGGTTGTCGAAACAAAGGCTAACTATAATCTACTCTTAGGTAGGGAGTGGATTCATGGGATAGGAGCAGTATCCTCATCTATGCACCAGAGAATCACAATCTGGAGACCAGATGGGATAGTGGAAAACATTGAAGCTGATCAAGGGTACTTCAAGGTGCCTGTTAATCATGTGGACAGTAGGCAATTTGAGAAACATCTGGCAAACATTGCTCCATGTCCTCCAGCTGATTTTGAGTTTACACCTGACGAGGAAACGTTTTATTTGTTGTACTTACACCCTGTTGAAGGTTTCAGATGGGACAGGGAGGTACCAGGAGGAAGATTGCCATGCCTAGGCACACCTCCAATAGAGCCCACAGGGTGGGGAGATGAATTCAGTGATCATGACTGAGTTTGACGCTTTGAAAAGAATTTAGGCCTATGTGGCCGAAACAAAACTACAAGCGGCTTTGGAAGCCGCCAATGATTATATGGCTGGTGCAGCCATTTCTAAAGTATATTAAGACGGTCCTAGTAAGGACTTCGACCTAAAACCTCCAGATAGGGTTGAAACTGGAGGGCAAAGCCAGAGGCTTGACGCCATCTATGAAGATGAGCCTTTGGGATTTGAGAAGGATCCATTGGAGAATAATATAAAAATGCTAGCACAAGATCCTTTGGAAGAAGTGGACCTCAGTGAGGGGGCAACCAAAAGGCCTACCTACATCAGTGCTAATCTTGATCCCCAGTTGAAAGTCGAAGTAGTTCAGCTGTTGAAAGAATTCAAAGACTGCTTTGCTTGGGATTATGATGAGATTCCTGGTCTGAGCAGGGAGTTAGTCGAACACAAGTTGCCTATGACGCCTGGGAAAAAACCAGTCAAGCAAAATCCAAGACGGTTTGCACCAGAGATACTGTCAAAGATCAAAGAGGAAGTTGAAAGACTGCTTCGTTGCAAATTCATTCGCACTGCAAGGTATGTCGAATGGTTGGCTAATATAGTACCTGTTATTAAAAAGAATGGGTCTTTGAGAGTTTGCATCGATTTTAGAGATTTAAACTATGCAACTCCCAAAGATGAATATTCAATGCCAGTAGCAGAAATGTTAATAGATTCTGCAGCAGGACATGAATATCTTAGTATGCTGGATGAATATTCTGGCTATAACTAAATATTCATTGCTGAGGAAGATGTTCATAAAACTGCTTTTAGATGCCCTGGAGCCTTAGGCACCTATGAGTGGGTAGTGATGCCTTTTGGTCTCAAGAACGCTGGTGCTACTTATCAAAGGGCAATGAATTCAATTTTCCACGATTTTATAGACACATTCAGGCAAATTTATATTGATGATATTGTTATAAAATCTATTTCTGGGAATAGTCACATTGACCATCTTCGACAATCCTTTGAAAGAATGAGAAAATATGGTCTTAAAATGAATCCTCTTAAATGTGCTTTTTATGTGCAGGCAGGGGATTTCTTAGGCTTTGTGGTCCACAAGAAAGGGATTGAAATAAATCAGAATAA
Organism: Lathyrus tuberosus; assembly: GCA_022829125.1. NCBI lineage: Eukaryota > Viridiplantae > Streptophyta > Magnoliopsida > Fabales > Fabaceae > Lathyrus > Lathyrus tuberosus. The sequence continues at coordinate 2,263,780 of JALAZF010000280.1, forward strand.
AACCAAAGCCATAATGGAGGCGAAAGCGCCATCAACCAAAAAGGATTTGCAGTCGTTGTTGGGCAAAATCAACTTCTTAAGAAGGTTTATATCCAACCTGAGTGGAAAAACACAAGCTTTTTCGCCATTGCTTCGTTTTAACAAAGATGGTTTCGAGTGGGGGAAATTATAGCAGGAAGCCTTCGACAAGATCAAGGAGTACCTAAGCCACCCTCCAATTATTTCACCACCTTGTAGAAACAAAAGTATGAGATTGTACATAGCTGCATCAGATAAAACTCTAGGGAGCATGTTAGCTCAGGAGGATGAAAATGGGGTCGAAAGAGCCATTTATTACCTTAGTCGAGTTTTAAATGATGCAGAAACTAGGTATAGCATGATTGAAAAGTTATGTTTATGCTTGTATTTCTCTTGTACTAAACTGAAGCAATATATAAAACCTGTTGATGTGTATGTTTCATCTCACTTTGATGTTGTAAAACATATGTTATCTAAACCTATTTTGCATAGTCGAATTGGCAAATGGGCATTAGCATTAACAGAATTTTCCTTAACATATCAACCTTTAAAAGCTGTGAAAGGGCAAATAGTTGCAGACTTTATAGTTAATCACTCCATAAATGAAAATGATTTGAATTAAGTCGAATTAAGATCTTGGAAATTATACTTTGACGGATCAAGTCATAAAAATGGAAAAGGAGTAGGAATACACATTATTTCTCCTGAAAAAATTCCAACAAAATTCAAGTACAAGGTCGAAGGTCCTTGTTCTAACAATGAGGCTGAATATGAAGCATTAATTACTGGCCTTGAAATTTTGTTAGAATTGGGGGCAACTAGAGTAGAAATAATGGGAGATTCAGAATTGGTTATAAAACAAATCACAAAGGAGTATTAACGTGTGAAAGAAAATCTCATTATGTACTTTGTGATAGCCAATAGATTATTAAAGAAATTTGAGGTAGTGGCCATCCAACACATACCTAGAATAGAGAATCAAGTTGCTAACGACTTGGCCCAAATTGCTTATGGATACAAGGTGTCGAAAGAAAACCTTCAAGAAGTAATTGAGGCAAGAGGTAAGGTGGTGGTTGTTGGATTATGCCCATCAGACTTAGAAACAACTAAGCTTGGGTGTATAGATGGCGAAAATTTTGAAATTTTTGCCATAGATAATTTAACAGATGAAGATTGGAGGAAGCCCATAGTTGAGTATTTGCGAAACCCAACGGCTTCAACAGAACGGAAAATCAGGTATCAAGCTTTGAGCTATGTACTGGTGGGTAATGAATTGTTTAAAATGACCCCTGAGGGAGTCTTATTGAAATGCCTTAGTGAAGCAGAGGCGTATTTGGCACTTTCGACAGTACATAGTGGGGCATGTGGAGCACACCAAGTTGGCCAGAAGATGAAATGGTTGTTGTTTCGACAAGGCATGTATTGGCCCACTATGCTGAAGGATTGCATAGAATTTGCTAAAGGGTGCCAAGAATGTCAAATTCATGCTGGCATACAGCACATCCCTGCAAGTGAATTACATTCTATAGTGAAACCATGGCCTTTCAGAGGATGGGCTTTGGATATAGTGGGAGAGATTCGACCAGCATCTTCAAAGAACCAGAGATATATTTTGGTGGGAATTGATTATTTCACCAAGTGGATTGAGGCCATACCACTGGTGAATATAGGTCAGGAAGATGTTATTGAGTTCATTCAAAATCACATTATTTATAGATTTGGTATTCCTGAAACAATTACTACAGATCAGGGATCAGTGTTCACTAGTCGAAAGATGCAGGAATTTGCCAAAGAAATAGGTTTTAAGTTATTAACTTCTACACCTTATTATGCTCAGGCCAATGGGCAAGTCGAAGCTGCCAATAAGGTAGTGATTGGACTAATCAAGAAACATGTGGGGAAAAGGCCTAGAAATTGGCACAAGACGTTAGACCGAGTTCTTTGGGCATGTCGAACATCCCCCAAAGAGGCTACCAACACTACCCCATTTCGACTCACTTTTGGTCATGATGCAGTATTACCTGTTGAGATTTATCTACAGTCTGTAAGAGTTCAAAGACATCATGAAATTCCCTCTAAGAATTATTGGGAAATGATGATGAATGAATTAGTGGATTTGGATGAAGAAAGGCTTAGAGCCTTGGAGTTGCTGAGAAGACAAAAGAAGAGGGTCGAAGAATCCTACAACAAAAAGGTTAAATCTAAATCTTTTGCATGTGGGGAATTGGTTTGGAAGGTGATTTTGCCCATGGATCGAAAGGATAGAACATTGGGCAAGTGGTCCCCTAAGTGGGAAGGACCATTCCAAGTCATACAAGTGTTCTCTAATGGAGCTTATGAAGTGGAAGAGTTAGACAAAGATAAAAGAATCTTGAAAGTAAATGGCAAGTATTTGAAAAAATATAAGCCTATGCTGCAGGAGATTCATATTAAAACATAAGCTTTATTGAATAAAAGAAAACCAAAATAGGCCAAGTCAGGCTAATATGGCATACAAAGCGAAGAGAAACTAGTACAACATTTTTTTCTCTCAAGGAAAGGTTATTCATAATCTCTCCAATCTATGGATTTGAGGAAGTCCATATAATCTGCATCTGGCTCATCATCAGAATCTTGGGTGCTGGAGCGCCCTTTCTTGGAGATCTTCATTTTGGTTTCTCTCTTCTTGGCTGAAGAGGTTGCTCTGACGGAGGCGTTAGGTTGTTGGGGCGCCTCTACCTTCTTTGTTTCCTCAATTGCCTTGGCCTTTCCAGCCATCTTCTTAGTTGAGGATTTCTCTGAATTATTCATGGTTGCTTCTACGCAAAACATGGTCAGATGGAAGAAATTTATAGAGGCTAATGGCTGATTGGATTGGCCAGCCAAACGGTGGAAACATGTGAGTTATTCTTGGAAGTAGGCCTGTGGGCTATGCTATAAATGTTACTTTAAAGCTAGAGGCTTATGCCTTGGAATTTAAAGCTGGAGGGGTGACTTTCCAAGAAAAAGATAGAATGCCTTAATTGCAAATTTGACTGATAAAAGATAACAATAAAGAACATCATCATGCAATATAGGTCGAAAGCAGTTAAAGGCAAAATAATAATGATTGATTAAATCAATGCCAACAGGCATAAAATTGTCATTACATAAAAGGCCTGAAAAGGCCAGGAAACAAGTGATGATTAAACAAATGAAATAAAGGTGTCGAAGGTATCAGAAGGGAAGCCTCGACGCCAACTGAGAAAAAGACTCTATGTGATGTTTGAGGCGAGCGTTGCACAAAGATTCGTCAAGTTTTGCTTATGCGAGCTCTTTCTCATATCTTTGGGCCGCCTTAATTCGATCAATAGCATTCTTCGTTTCTTCAGCTATCTCAGTGTCGTCGAGTTGGCGCAAATCACGGTTGCGGTTTTTAGCATTTTCAATTTTAGCTTGTAGCTCCATGATTTGTTGCTTCCAGGCTTCAATGTCCATCTTGTTAGAGGCTATCTCATCTTGCTTTTTCCTTTGATCAGCCTCCATACGTTGGATCTCTTCGTACGCCTCTTGTGCACCACACCAGGCTGCACTCTCACAGCCAGATGTTCTCTCTATGGTATCCTTGATCGAGGGGAGCAGCTTTATTTCTGTAGCTATTTGGTTTACCACAGCAGTTATCTCTATCAGAAAACCAGAGACATCTGGATTGAGAGTAGTGAGCTCAATCTTTGCAAGGGTGTCCTTCAAGTAAGCAGTTGCAGTTGGATCTGAGGCCAGAATTTTGTAAATATCCCCTTTGAAGAATTTTTTCTTGATGGCTTGGAGAATTGATTGGGCGAAGTCATCTGGTGCCGAGGTCGAAGAAACAGAGGAAGAACCATGCTTTTGCTCAAGAACCAATTTGGCAAACTCACGTGGGTTCGACCACTTGAGTGCTATCAGCGAGTCCCCAGATAGTGGAGTGACCATGGGCGAAGGAGTATGGTGGGGGCGAGGCTCAGCTTGTTCTTCTTTCTCCTCTGCTGATTCTTCTTCCTCTTCATCTTCTCCTCCTCCCATTTCCTCATCAGATTCATCCGCAGCTGGGTGCATATTCTCCTGGTCATCAGCCGGGGTGGTTTAATCAGGAATGGCGTTGTGTGTTTGGATTTCAGGTTCACACCTTTCTTCTTCAACCATCTGGCCTTTATCCATGGAGGCATCCAGATTGATAGGTGGTGGGCTTGAAGCGTCATCCTCATTAGAGTTAGCTCCCTCAGCTTGTGTGTACTGAGTTGGGGTTGGAGTTGGTGCTGTAGTAGCTGCTGTAACATGTGGAATGGGTTGATTAATCTCACTCAAACCAGAGCCAATATCAGAAGATGGGTGATAAGTTGGCTCACCTTGGCTGTTAAGAAGCGTGGTGGTGAGGCTTTCTGAAGTTGGGTGAGGAACAGAATCGTCAAGTGTGGTGGCGGCGAAGTTGCTTGGAGTTGGTCGGGGATCCGGATTGTTGATTATGGGTGCCTAAAGAACACAAGTGGAGATAATGAGAATGAAATAATAGGCGAAGGATGTCAAGCATAATAGAAAAGATAATGGTGCGCATACATGAGTTTATTCAACAGCAGGACTTGATTTATCACCCCCATGGTCACCAAGAGGGGTTCTCAAGGCTACCTTGGAGGATTCCTTCTCGACACCACTTGTGGTGGATGCCTTTTCGAGTATTTTGGCCACCTTCGAAGGAGGTGGGCCAGCAGGTCCAGAGGCCTTTGTGGGTTTTTTCCTTTTCCTTGTGAGTACCTCTTCAGGAGATTCATCTGAGGCCTCTGAAGCTATAACTACAGCTGGGGTATCCTTCTTACCTTTCTTGGAAGGTGTTGGAGGCTTTCGACCAGTCTGAAGAGGCAGTGAAAATAAGGAAGAAATTCATAGAGTACAAGTAATTGAAAAAAAAAACAAAAAGGGGTAAGATATACCTGTGTACTCCCTGGTTCTTTGCCACTTTGCAAGGTGGCAGCTCTAGTCGAAGCAGCTTTTCTAGGCATAGCTGAATGATAACACACAATTGTTACAAGTTAATGATTACATGACTAGTCATAAAGCCATGGAGTAAGGATCTCAAACCTTCATATATTTCAGATTCGACACGAACGTCCTGAATTCCTATATGAAGGTGCCCTTTAAAACTGTCTAACGTATGCTTAGTCGAAACCACTCATTGGGCTTTTGGCTGAGACTGCTGTCGAAGAAGTTTTAAATGCTCCCCACAGACAAACCAATCTGGAAATGGAGGGGCAAGCGCCACTCCAAAATCAGCATTAGGCAGTCGAGGGAACTTTAGAGGAAAAAGTTTAAAAGCTACCTCATAACGTTTCTCACGAGGGACGTTGGGAGGAATTTTTAGTTGATCCAACTTTTCTAGAAATTTTCTCTTTAGAGTAACAGCAGCCTCATGAATGGTTCGACTAAGATCACCTGGTCGATAGATAGTTTCAAAGTATTTTTGAAAAGCCTGTATTTCTTCGATGTGAGTGAACTTACTTTTTTTCGTCTTGTCCTGCACATGGAGAAAAGCTTGGTCAAGTAACGAAGAAAACGTAGCCGCATCAAGAAAGTGCTCAGTATAATGCTTCAACCACCATTGATGGAAGGATGAAGTGCATAAAAAGGAAGGTTCGAAAAACACAAGGGAGAGGGTGCTTCTTTTTTCGTTCCTGCTGTTGAGTGCTTCTGAGACGTTCTCCTCGTCGAGGTAGGCGGTGTGAAGAATCACTTGACCCTTTTTCTCATATAAGCACTGAGGGAAGCTCTGGGCCAGCCCAAATTGTCGAGAAACCAAGTTGGGTTGGTAGGCAATCAATGCTGATAAACCTCTCCCTAGGTTCAGCCTGTGGATAATAAATCTAGGAATCAAAAAGGCTTCCCAGATGGCAACAGACTCTGGATCAAGGGGTTGGAGAGGATTTGGAAATGGCCTTTGAAACCACTCAGGGCCATAGCTTCGTCGAACAAAGGGTGCCATGCTAGGAGTGAACTCATAGCATTTGGCGAACCTCATTATATAACTGGTGAAAGCCCTTTAAAGGTTTTCACCATCATCATTAGGAGTGAGCTTAGCCAGACGTGTCCCTTCGACACTCCTCTCCCTGATCTCAGCAGAAGCTTCATCGACTATGCCTTTTCTGGGGAGGCTATCCTCTAATGTAGCATTGAGCCACAGTTGAAGTAGCCAAAGAGGACCGCTCAAATGCATAGGACCTTGGGCTTCCACATTCTTCAGTCGAGAAGCCCCTTCACTGATAGATTCGTAAAGGTTCGCCAGAATGAGTTCACTCAGGCAGGTCCCTCTGTTGTGGTGGAGTTGGTTCGCCAGGGGCAGGTACTTCTTAGCCACCTGCAAAGACTTGGTACAAAAAACATACCTCGACAGCCAGACTGTGAGGAAAGCAATGTGTTCTTCATCAGACACCTCATCATCTTCTTGTTTTAGGTGGTGTTTGATAAAGAGGGTGTAGGTCAGTTTTGAGCCTGAAATGTTGATAGTATCATCAGCATCAACCTCAGGATTGTAGACGAGGCCATCTGGACGAAGCCCCGTGATGGCAGCTACGTCGAAAAGGGTTGGAGTAACCATTCCACATGGCAGGTGGAATGTATAATGGGTGCTGTCCCAAAAGTATAAAGATGCTGCCAACAGGTTCAAACAATAGGGTATGTTGGTCTTCGACAGCATCAGAAGGTCATAGATCCCTATCTCCTTCCAATGGTCAGCTTTAACTTTCTCCATCTTTGCCATCCATTGGTCGAATTCCTTTAAAGGGTTGACAGCTCTCACCAGTCTAGTGCCATCAGTGAGATAACTAACATTGATCTTGGGTAAAGGGATCTCTTCAGGGGAAGCTCCAGCAGCAGAATTAATTTTAGGGAAACTCTTTTGCCCTAATGGTCTGGATTTCCGGTATGATGGGAAAAACTCACTCAGCTTCTCGTTGGAAATGTCCACCTCAGCCAAAGGACCAGATAACGCATAAGTTTTATCAGACATAATTAGGGGAATCATTACCTGAGATTGGTAGATGGCTCTTGATTCTGTAGAGGTAGGTTCCGGTATACAACGACGATTATCTACCAGTTGAGGGCCTGGGATGTTAGCGAATGGTGGGATGGTTTGCTTGAATGAAGTGGCTTTGCCCTTTTGGGTCTTCTTTGCTTGAGGATTAATTTGGGAGGATGCCATTGTGGAAGAAGATGAAAAGATGGTGTCTTTACTGGGTTTGCGTAAAAACTAAAGAGAAGAAGAGTTGCTTGAGAGTACTAAAAGTGTGGAAAGATCACAAAGTGGCAGAAATGGGTATATATAGATATTTGAAAACCTCCAGGGACTTGGATCCACCATTGAAGCTGAGGGGTTAGTGGGACACGTGGCTTCCTCCTGAAGGCGTGATGAAAAGTAGCAGTTATGTGCAGACTGTTAACGTCTATTTTCAAGAAAGGCGTTATGATGAATACGGCTGAAAAGACGTTTTAAGGATTTGTCATGATGGCGTGACGTCAGAGGCGTGGGTTAAAGAAACTGAATAGTTTGCTATTAGGAATTAGTGGGATGCTCAGTTAAGGCCATGCAAATAGGCGTCGAAATAAGCATTATGTCAAGAAATGGCCTTCCTACCAAGTCTGGCGAAAGGACATTCCTTGGGGGCAATTTGTTAACCCTCAATTTCGACGCCAGACAAAATCAAAGCTATTTTAATGTTAAAAAATTATTTTTAATGTAAATAAGGCTTCGACCTAACTTTTTGAGAGACCTGAGTCGAATAAATGTGGAGAAACCTTAAAAAATGGCTAAGTGTTGAAAGGGTTCTTCGACCATGAGAATGTAGCGCTGCAGTGGTTATATTAAGATTGGAGGGAATTTCCAATATTTGAAATTTAAATAAGAGCAGTTGTGAACGTGAGAACAGTTAAGATCAAGGGGAAGGCGCCAAAATCCACACGTTCGAAGCAGTAACCACCACTAAGTAGTTATTTCCTAGCATTATAAATAGGAGTTCGTTCTATGTAAATGGGGTGTTCATATTTTTGTACAAGTTACTCTAAGAAACTCAAAGTACCCGCGTGTAGAGAAACGAGTTCGTGAGAATGTACGTAATGTAACACCATTGTCTTCATTAATCTAATTTATCTTCAGCATGTTTAAGATTCAGCCATTTACTTTCCATGCCTTTACAGTTTCTTGAACTTTATCTTCCATGCCAAATTTATGTTCAAAGCCATTTAAACTTTCTGCGTTTTACTTTCGACTGAGTTTTTACGTTCAAGCATTTAATGTTCAAGCCTTTACTTTTCAAAGTCTTTCATTTTCAAGAACGTGGAGTTCTCCTTTAAATCCATTTGCATTTATTTTCAAAGTCCTTTACTTTCCTGCACTTTACCTTCGACAACACTTTTATTATCCCAGCCTTTACTTTCCAAGAACGTGGAGTTCGTTGCATTTTACTTTCAAAGCTTTTACTCATTCGACGCCTTTAATTTCTGCACCCTTTATTTGCATCACTTTAAATTTCGAGTCTTCACTTTACTTTATTGCCCATAGTCGAACGTGGAGTTCAGTTTACATTTTCTTTAATTTACACTTGTCTCTCAAACTTAGCACATGTCCTAGGATTTGTGTGGTCGATCCTGCAAGTTAAATCAATTTGCGTTTAGATTGATAGACCAGAGGTTGTTTACCAAAATTCACAGTAAACACCCCCCGCCCCAGCGGCTAGGAGGCCCAGAATGTCGAGGAGTCAACTCCTTTTCCCAACAACGGATCGCTACAAGTTGCGTTGAGCATCACGCGACCTGAAGACTTTGGCTTTTCGGGAGAACTCGACAACCCTGAAGCTGTCCGAAACATGTGGAAGAGCTTCCCAGCAGAAGAGCCGATAAGTGCCCGCAGTACCTGGGAGTCTTTCCCCCAAGCCCTGGTCATATCTGGCGGAGCCCCTGACCGTTTGATCGTAGGATCAATAAAGAGGAAATTCGACGAACTGAAAGCAACAACTCCTCGAGAGGGTTCATGGAAGATCAAATCCAATTACCTTCTACCTCGAGGAACTTCCTGGTGGGGCACCTAACACCAACATCCCCCTCCTGATCCGGGCACAGATGGCCAATTTTGATGTCCATAGAATTTTGGTTGACCAGGGGAGCTCGGTGGATATCATGTACGTCCACCTCTTCGAGACCCTCCAGCTGACCAAGAGACACTTGTCCCCGTACGTAGGGTCAGACCTACAAGGCTTCAATGGCGCGACCCCCAGACCATGGGGCTTCGTGGAGTTGATGGTCACCTTCGGGATTGAGGAAACTGCCTGACAGGTGAAGACGCGTTTCTTGGTGGTGGACTGCCCGTCCTTCTACAACTGTATCATGGGGAAGACCACGTTGGCGGAACTGACGGCCGTCCCATCAACGGTCCACCTAAAGATGAAGTACTACACGAAGCGTGGACGTGTGGTCACTCTCCATGGGGACATCAAGGCGGCCAGAAGATGTTTCGACGCAGCAATCAAGGGTCTGAGTGTCGTCGGTGGCGTAAAACCCAAGACTCAGGCTGGGGCATCTCCCGACGTCGTGCAGGTTCCACTCCCGCCGGTCAGCGCGGTCAACCTTGACAGCAGGTTTCCCGTGGAGCAGGAAGAAGCTGCAGGCGAGGACCTCCCAGTTGAAATTAATGGGCAGCCTCTCCACCCAACGCGCCCCGTCCCAGATGGAGATTTCGAGCTGGTTCCTCTCGGCGATAGCCCAGATCGAAGCGTGAAGATTGGCTATGGACTCCCCTACCTGGCGAAGAGGCAACTGAAGGCATGCCTCCGAGAAAATGCAGATTTGTTTGCCTGGAGTGCTGCAGAGATGCCCAGACTGGACCCCGAAGTAGCTTGTCATCAGCTGACTATAGATCCGGCCGCTAGGGCTATAGCTCAACGTAGGCGTAGGCAATCTCCGAAAAAAATGGAGGCTGCTGAAAAACCTGTAAAAGACCTCCTAGAGGCATACTTTATTTCCGAGGCCAAGTACACGACTTGGCTCTCAAATGTTGTACTCGTTAAGAAAAATAATGGGAAATTAAGGATGTGCGTTGACTACACGGATCTTAATGGGGCATGCCCAAAAGACTCTTATCTCTTACCTAACATCGACCAGCTGGTCGATAATTCTGCAGGATTCAAATTACTATCCTTCATGGATGCCTACTCGGGGTACAACCAAATCCCCATGGACGAGGCCAACAAGCAGCATACCGCCTTCATGACCGAGTCGGGCAATTATTACTATAACGTAATGCCCTTCGGCTTGAAAAATGCTGGCGCCACCTACCAACGGATGATGAACAAAGTCTTCCGGGCAGATATCGGTGACGTGCTCGAGGTCTATATGGATGACATGATCATCAAATCTGCAGAAGAAGTCGACCATGCTGCCCATCTCAAGAAAGTGTTCGACACGGCGAGGAAATGTCGCATGAGGTTCAACCCCGACAAATGCACCTTCGACGTTCGCGCAGGGAAGTTCCCCGGCTTCTACCTCACGGAGAGGGGAATCGAGGCGAACCCTGACAAATGTAGGGCATTCTCTGAAATCCCTACCCCGAACTCGAAGAAGTCAATCCAGTCACTTAACAGAATACTGACTGCTCTCTCTTGTTTTGTCGCCAAATCTGCTCAGTACGCACTCCCTTTTTTCAAGCTTCTCCGACAGAAGGCGACTTTTGAATGGAGTGAAGAATGCGAACAAGCCCTCCTCCATCTAAAACAAGTCTTGTCACAACCCCCGGTCTTGTCCCGACCAGAGAACGGGGAAACACTTTTCTTGTACCTGGCCGTCACCGACGAAGCGGTGAGTACTGTCCTCATACGGGAGACCCCCGACCGACAGAAACCGATTTATTTCACGAGCAGAGCTCTTCAGGGCCCCGAGCTCAAATACCAACAGATTGAAAAAGTCACCTTGGCCCTCGTGTCTGCAGCCAGAAGATTACGTCATTACTTCCTGGCCCACACCATCGTGGTAAGGACGGAGCAGTCTATCATACAGCTCCTCAGTCGGCCAGATATGGGGGGGAGAATGCTCTGGTGGTCTCTCGAGCTATCCGAGTTCGACCTTCGATACGAAGGAAGAAAAGCCTTGAAAGCTCAGGTACTGGCCGACTTCGTAGCGGAAATGACCGTCCCTGAATCCTTGACCAATGGCTCCCAGAAATGGACAATTTACGTCGACGGAGCCTCCAGTGCAAAAGGTAGCGGGGCGGGCATTATCCTCGAAAATGAGCAGGGCATCCTGATAGAGGTCTCCCTCGAACTGTCCTTCAAGACATCGAATAACCAAGCCGAATACGAGGCCTTCCTCGTGGGACTTCGACTGGCGGAAGACCTTGGCGCAAAAGAAGTCAAAATCTTTACAGACTCCCAGCTCGTGGCATCACAAGTTCGGGGAGAATTTCAGGCCAAAAACGATAGTCTCATCGAGTACCTAACCTTGGTGCAAGAAAAGTTGAAGAAATTTGTCTCCGCGGAGGTGGCTCACATCCCGCGCGAGCACAACACTCGAGCAGACGTGCTCTCCAAGCTTGCGAGCACTAAGAAGAAAGGATGGAACAAATCAGTTGTCCAGGAGATACTGCCCCAGCCGAGCATAAACAAACCCACACCGACCACAGAGGTCAATGCCGTCAGGGACGCAAACTGTTGGATGACCCCAGTTTACAAATACTTGATTACGGGCAAACTACCCGACGATCCTAAAGAAGCGGGGATAGTTAAGAGGCGGGCATGTGCGTACACCGTCGTCAAAGGTAAGCTATACCATTGAGGATTCTCCATTCCCTTACTCCAGTGTGTCGAAGAAAGCAAAGTTTTGGGGATCCTCCAAGAAATCCACGAAGGGATCAACGTCCAGCACCTCGGAGGAAGGTCCCTAGCCCGAAAAGCACTCCGAGCGGGGTATTATTGGTCCATTATGCAACATGATGCAAAGGAACACGTCAAGAAATGTGACCGTTGTCAAAGACACAGGGACATGCACCTCGCTCCCCCAAACGAGCTTAAGTCATTGTCATCCCCGTGGCCGTTTGCGTGGTGGGAATGGATATCCTCGGACCTTTCGTCATAGGGTCGTACCAAAACAAGTACCTCGTCGTCGGGGTAGATTACTTCACGAAGTGGATTGAGGCAGAGGCGCTGGCCAAAATCACTGCCTTCAACATACTCTGTTTCTACAAGAGAAACATCCTCGCCCGATTCGGTGTGCCCCAAGCCATTGTCACCGACAACGGAACACAGTTCACCGACAGGAACTTTCAAGACTTCGTCGCCAAACTGGGCACAAAACAGCACTTCACGTCGGTCGAACACCCTCAAACCAACGGGCAGGCCGAAGCAGCGAACAAAGTGATACTCCGGGGACTGAAGCGACGACTCGGCGAGGCCAAACAACGGTGGGTCGAGGAGTTGCACAGCGTCCTATGGGCGTATCGAACAACCCCACACTCCACGACCGGCGAGACCCCGTTTCGCCTAATGTACGAAACCGAGGCAGTTATCCCCGTGGAGATCAGGGAACCCTCGAGGAGGACAGAAGCTCCCCTCGACGAAGAAACAAACAACGAAGCCCTGCGAGAGGAGCTCGACCTGGTCGAAGAGATAAGGACCGGCGCTGGCCTCCAAGAAGCCTCTTTAAAACAAAAAATAACTTTGCGTTATAATGACAAAGTTATCAAACGAGACTTCCAAGTTGGCAGTCTTATCCTACGGAGAAATCAGAAAGATTCACGCGAAGGAAAACTGGCTGCAAACTGGGAGGGCCCATACCGCGTCGTCGTAAAGACGGGGACAGGTGCCTATTACCTCGAAAACCTCCACGGTGAACAACTTGCTCGACCATGGAATGTTGAAAAGCTCAAACAATATTGCAGTTAGACACTGCTCGGGACAGTACGACGTCGCGACCACGGGGGCGTGCAACGGTACATGTGCGACACCTCTATATAACACACGACGGCCAAAAACCACGAAGTGTGTGCGTGAGACTTTTTGGCCCGACGAGGAGACCTCAACCGAGCTCCGTCGTTGACGTACCAAATAGGCAGAACACCCAGCTCGCGATGGGAAGTTCACGCCACGAAGCTAAGACCTCGACCGACTTCTTAGCTTCGTTGAAGGTCGGAGTACGACCCCCGACCACTCGACTAGCTCTCTTCACAGTCGAGGATCGTCAGAGTCGAGCAAACTCCCAAGGCGCCAGCGATCTCAACTACTTAGGCAAAAATAAGTAATGTATAAAGTATCACACACAAGCAAAATAAATAAAGAGGCAAAGCGAAGTATTAGAATCGGGCAAAACCCATTGTATGAATATTACATCAATAAGCCCACAAGCCGGGAAAAAACAACAAAATGGCACGCAGGCCAAGTAAACTATACTCCTACGCAGCAGCAGTCTCGACAGCAGTCTCAGCAGCGTCTGGCCCACCTCCTTTGTTGGGATTTCCTTCTTGCCCGGGCATCACTATCCGGCCATCGACCACCTCGCAGTTAGCATCAGCCCCGTCGGTCACAAGGCCGGGATTTAGGATCCGAAGCTGCACCACGGCATTTCGGAACCCTATGCCCGCGGCTTCAAGAGTATCATCCTCGGCTAGCCGGAGATCCTGCTCGACTCTCCTGAGTTTGGCCACCAGAGCTGCCTGAGAGGTTAGGAGCTTATCCTCTTCAGTTCCGCCTTCAGCTGGCCGAACAGCATCCTCCAGCTCTGCAACCCTCTCCTTGAGCCGCTTCTCCTCTGCCTCTAGCTCGGTGATCCGGGCAAGATGACATTTCTCCGCTTCCTCAGCTTCCTTTAGCTTTGTCTCCGCCCGCTGCTGCTGCTCGCTCTGTTCTTTGTTCAGGTCCCTGCATTCCTTCAACTCTTTGCACAGGTCTAGCAGCTAAGCCTCCAAGGTCTCGAGCCTTTCTTGCAGTCGAGAAAGTTCAGCAGCGGGGCGGGTTTCATCGTTTAGGACAATAGCAGTCGAACAGAGCCGTATAACGGCAGACATGTCCTCAAAGATCGTTCTCCTCCTCGCTTCCGCAGCGGTCCCCAGCACAGCTTGGATTTCAGAGGGAGGAACGCGAGGATAGATGACTTCAGAGAAGAAGCGAGGCTTGAGATGGCATGGTGGGAGTTCGAAGCTTGAAGGAGGTGGGGGACTTTCTTCGTGGGCCAGGTCGACAAACTCTGCATTCGAAACCCGTAGCCGTTTCGGCGTCCCTTGATTACCCGGGGACTGGCTCCCGGCAGGAGGTGTGCACCTACCTGAAATCCCCGACGCAGTCAAAGCAGACTGGGATTGGTTGGAACCTTCGGGCATCGCAGTAGAGTAAACACTCTCGGGCATGGCCCCAGAAGGAGCAACACCTTGACCCTTTGAATGAGATGACTCTCCCCGAGCCTGTTCTTCCCAAGCCCTCTTCGCCTTTAACTTCTTGAGCCTCTCCTCAGCTCCGGCCATTTTCCCTGCAAAAAGAAAGAAAACATTAGTAAGGCAAGGTATACAGACGCGAGGAAGGCTTAGGTCGAGGATGTTTTCACCACCTAACAGCTCATCTGCTTCTTCATCGGAGAAGGTCTCGAGCAGAACACGGGTATTGATCAAGCGACGTTACTTCATCACCTGCCCGTCTGCTCCCGTTATAGGCTCGCCATCCAGTGTTTCATACCGAGCTTCATTGAAGCTTTCGACGAACACGACGATCTTATCATAAGCTGCCCGGTCGTCGACGTCCAACTGGTTGTGTTTCACCTTGTATTTATCCACCCCTTTTTTGAAGTGTTCCTCCGTCCAGTACAGGGGGAACCGGCTTCACAAAATAGTAACGGTACTTGAAATCCCGGATAGAATCCAAATACGTGTGGAACAGAGCTTTGCTTTGCTTAAAGGACACCCAGCCGTGTCGTCCACCGACCGACGACCTTTGAAGATGGAATATTCGAAAGAAGAGGGACACTGTCGGTACGATTTTCAGGTGTTTACAAACAAGCTCAAAAGCCCGGATAAAGGCCAGCGAGTTCGGGTGAATCTGCGAGGGTGCCAACTTCAACCAGGCAAAGACCCCCTCTTGGAAATCCGTGAAGGACAGCCTCCACCCCGCTTCGTCGAACATGAACTCGTATAACGGGATACGAATTCCTCGGTAAGGCGAGCATATTCGGTGATGCTCTTCAGGGCGGAAAACCGTCCATGATTTATCAGACCCAATTAGCCGATGCTCGACGGTACAGAACGCGTCTTCCACGTCTCTGTAGACAAAGATAGACGACATCTCTAGGGCTTCATCGCAGACCCACTCCTCGAGCGGGCACTCTTGGGCAAAAGCCATATGAGCCATGGGAGATTCTGGGTGGTCGTCTTCTTCAAAGGATCCTACGGCCACCTTCGCAGCCAAACCGTCCATTTACCTGAAAAGCAGAAGGAAATGGTGAATTCGATGGGTCATATCAAATTCACCCCTCCACCGCTGTTCAAGCGAACGGGCGAGGAAGGGGCAAGGCTTTCTCGTTTCCCCGACATAGCCGGCCGAGGATCAACATGGTCACCGGGGAACTCATCGCCTCCCCGAAAAATTTTGCCCCCTTTTTTTCCCATAACGCTAACGAAAAGAGTGACCATTGGGGACCCCGGGACATTCATCGCGTCCCCGAGATATTCATCCCTTGTCCCCGAGACATTCAACAAAAGCGAGAGAAGGTCTTAACACTTCCTCTCTCAGCAACAAAAGATTCCCGCCGTATTCGCCAGGAACCCTTTCATTTCTCATGGGAACTTCATCAGTTCACCAAGGAAGTGCTATACGCCAGTTAAAATCAAGAGGAAACGCAAGAAAAGGTCAGTTTTTGAACAAATACCTTATAGGCGACGATTTAGGTTTCCGGTGCAGAGTTTTGGTAGTTGACGGCGGCGAACGGCTGCTGTAGAAGATAGAGAGAAGGAGAGAGATTATTGAGAGAGAAACGAAAAAAGTGGGAAATGAACGAGGGGAGGAGTTTTTATAGTGGTTTTCACGGAACTCGAGGGACATAGGGCACTTGAGTGTGCTACCCTAGCTAGCCGCCCTAGCCTCCCTAGATAATGATGACAGACGACATGTGGCACACATGCAGCCGTTCATCCTCCCACGCGTGTCCTTTCAATTTTCCCCAACGTTTCGAATCTGAAACCCCTCATCTCCCCGGCGTTACAACCAGACACAGCTGTCCGATGCCCGACTTATGTGCGACCGTAGGAACGTCGAGCACGAGAATGGCCTCCTCGGTTCCTCTCTTGGCGTATCCCCGACATGCCAATAACCCTTAAGTCATTACTCTGACACCTCAGAGCAACGACTTGGGGGGCTCCTGTTCTGGACTGGGCCGAGGCTATCCAACAGTCGAGCAGGCCCAACCCATACAGTCTGGGGAGGCCCAATAAGGTCCTTCTGCAAGACACGCGACTGCCACGTGCTAGCCATAGTTTCGCCGGGCACTTAGGCAGTGTCGGGCACTTGGGACAATAGGAAAGGAGGACATCACACCCTGCTGAGATGTGCCTCCCTGACAGATTAGCTTCTCCCCACGAGAATGCTACACATCACTCCTCGACGGACATGATCCCTCCCCGCGAGGCCATGTCCATTCTACGGGCTTCATATCTCCTCAACACAGAAGGCTCATCCCCGCGAGGCCATGTCCATTCTACGAGATTCATATCTCCTCGACACAGAAGGCTCCTCCCCGCGAGGAGTACCCAACGGTCCATACCACGTGGACACGTTCCAAGTAACCTCCCACGTCCGAAGCATTCGGTCTGCCCTACTTTCAGAAATCTAGGAGCAGTTACTCTAGGGAGAAAACCACGTGCTGGTCTTCACTACTACACGTAAGCCCTAGCAGTTGCTTGGAGTGGGCCTAGTTGATCCAGCCCACTGCAGGTAACCGTTGGCCCCGCGCTGAGGGCTTTCTATAAATACCTTCTCATTTGAGAGGGTCAGGTTAGACACATTCTTCTACCACTTTACTCTTTCTATATTTGCGGTTATTCTGTACACTCTCTCACTTGAGTGTCGGAGTACCTTGCAGGTACACCCCCCACCGTCTCTCACCATCACCGGAGCTGCCGTTCCAGACGCCGTTGGCCACTATCAACTGTCTGATCCAGGTACGATCATATATATATATGTATGTATGTATATATGAAAGATTTGTATAAATTATTATGCAAAAGTATTTACTCATACTCAATTGTTACTATTACTTTATATTTAATAGCATGTTTAGATTGACTTTTGAAAGACCCAGAATCAATTTTAGAGGTGTAGAATTGATTTTGGGTGATTTTGAGGTATTTGGCCCTGTTTGTTTCAACTTTTTTTCTAAAAAAATCTATTTTTTTTAATGAAAAAATCATTTTCATTCATTTTAAGAGTGTTTGTTTCAGATTTTTTAAAAATGATTTATGTTAAAAAATGATTTTTTTAGCTAAAAATGAAAAACTAATCCAAGTAACTTTAAAAAATATCATTTTACGATAGATGAGAGAGAAAGTAAAAAAAACACGGAACTTTACATTTTAAGTGATCCTATGGCAAAATTATGTAATTACCCTCAAAATAAATTGAAAAATCGAAAATACCCTTTAGGTTTTCTTTTTATATTTCAGATTCATAACTTTGGAGATGATGAACAGTGTCATCTCTTTCTTCACCGTTTCAATGGCGGCGTTGCTAATCATGCTTATGTAATTTTAAAGTTATCCCTAATATCTCTACTTATTTTGAGATTCATATCTCCTTTTTAGTAATTTATAATTTAAAAAAATCACTTTTATATTTAAGTTGCCAAACAAAAAAAAATCATTTTAAAAAAAAAATCATTTTTATGATAGGAAACAAACGGAAATGAGCTTCTACTTTTATTTAAAATCTCTTAAAAAAAATCTCTAGATTTTCTAAATAAAAAATCTATTTTTTTTTAATCTAAAACAAACGCACTCTTTGTTTTATCAAAAGTAGAATTGATTCTATCTCCAGAATTAATTCTACTTGAAGCTATAATTTGTAACTTCTACCTCTAAAATTGATTCTGGGTGATTTTTACACTAGAATTTATTGTCTAACTCACTTTTACATAAATATATTCAAGCATAAATCAATTATGTTAAAATCAATTCTACCAAACTCAATTCTGCTAGAATCAATTCTGTTCACCGCCAATCCAAACACACCCTTAGCCTTTTTAAAAGTTAAGTTAAAAAAAGTTATCATAAAACCTTTTTTTTTAATTTCTCATATTCACTTTTTATTTGATTTAATAATATATTGCGCTTTCCTTTTCTTTGAAGAAATAATATTTATTATTTTGAAAAAAAATAATTACGCTTCACTATTCATCCTATCTATTTTTTCTTCATATTTTCACTTTTTGTTTAAATATATTAACTTTTCAATTTCAGATATAAGTTATTTAAAATAGTCATTATAAAATCACTTGTTTCTTATCTATCAATCAAACTTTATAAAATATATTTTGAAAAATATTAACAACATATTTTTTAACAAATATATTTTAACACACTTTTAATTAGTTAAATTCTCACGAACCTACCAAATAAAATTTATTTTAATTCAAAAAACAATATTATAATAATAATAATAATAATAATAATAATAATAATAATAATAATAATCATATTCATAATATGTTTAAAAGATGCTTTTAGAGTTTGAAACCTACTATTTTTAAGTAAATAAACTTATACAAAATCATAGACTTTTTATTTAAATAAAGAGTAATTGGAAGAGAAAAAATGCAATTATGTTTTAGATTGATAATATTTTAAGTCAATTAATATTGAATGATCAGACTTAAATTTGTTATAAAAACAAATAGGGAATATTCATAGAAATTTATACTCTCTCTGTCTCAAAATATGAGTTTTTTTAGCCAAAAAAATTTGTCTAAAAATAAAAGACATTTTACGTTTTTAATGCAACAATCATAATTTGTATCAAGTTTATCCCTAATAATTATTATCTACACAACTTTTAAAACAGTATATCACATTACACTTTTATGATAATCAATGGTACTTAAGGGTAATTTTGTAAAATTGTTATATTTAATTAATCAATTATTACTTTTCTTAATCTATGTTAAACAACCTTAAAAGACTTTTATTTTGAGATGGAGGGAGTCATTTTTAGCAATATGTTGTAGCTAGCAAACTAGTTCATATGGAATAACACTGCCAATTATAAGCCTATAATCTATCCTTGTTTCTAGTAATATTGGTTTGTTTTTCTTGTTATCGGACAAGGCAGCGCCAATGTTGTTGTTGGAGGGAGTAAGCGAAGACATTTTTGGTGGTGATTGGGTGAGTGACGGTTAGGAAGGTGACAATGATAAAGAAAGAGATGGATTAATATCACATTTCTCCTAATGTTACTGCAATGTTATTGGGGTTATTTTAAAGTGATCTTGTATTTCTGGCTAATTGCATTTATTATATCATAGAATAAATTTTTTATTTTACATTAAATCAATTAATTTTTTTTTCTCAACTTTACTTCTCTTAAATTTTTTTTATCTCTCCGCTCCACTTTTGATGAATAGTATATAAATAGAATTTTTGCGTCTCTCCACTTTTGATGATTAGGATATTTTTTTTTAATAAGGTGTAAATGATGACTAAAATAAAAAATAAAAAATTATTAATTAAAATGTCTTATAATTATATAAATAGTTTTATTTATAAAATAATCAAAATTTAATTTAATTTTTTTACACATATTAATTTAGAAATTAATTAATCAAATTCTTTTCCAGAATAAACTTAATTAATTATTAATTTAAATTTAAATTTTTAAGAAATTAATTATTAATTTTTTTTAAAGAATATTATGGGCTTCTTTGGTCGATATTCTTACATCATCTGAAGCTTTATAAACACACAAGTGTTTGTTAGTTAAAACGACGTGGGACTCAAAAAAAAAAAAAATTAATAAAAAAAAAATTATAATAATAATATTCATTTAAATAGATCTAACATAATATGTTTAAAAGACTTCAGAGTTTGGGAACTAACTTTTTTAACTAAATAAATATTATATAAAAATTTAGACTTCTTATTTTTAAAAGTTTGACAATTAAAAAAGCTTAAATGAGGAGTAATTGAAAAAAATACAAGTATGTTTTAGATTGATAATATTTTAAGTGGATCAATATTTTTTTTTCCAATAAGTAATGGGATTAATGAGAGAGCACAAGAGGTATTCAACCCTTACAACAAAAGCATCGGTGATTACTTCCGTAAAAAACAGCTTAATGTCACAGTGAACCACTCGTAATAGGGGCAGGGGTGGTTCAAAAGACCGTTAGCAACAAGCCAATTCCACGAGAAGATTTTAATAAAGTTTACAACATCTAACAAGCATAAAGGTTCATCTCTAAATATAGAATTATTCCTACTACTCCAAATGCACCAAGCAACAAAGGACCATATATAATGGCGCCACCTTCTATACCAGCCTCCGCCCTCGATTTGCTGTGGTAATCAACGAAAGACGAAACACAGTTGGTTCTGGTCTCCAAAACCAAACCAGTCCACTGCTCCACCTTACTCAAACCCTGTCAGAGAAGCAACAACCCAAGAAAAGATGGCGAGAAGTTTCAGAAGCAACACCACAACACATGCAAGACGTCAACGAATTCCCAAGGAGCATGCCTCTCTTGAGGAGCTGGGTTTTAGTTGCCAGACGATCATGGAACAATCTCCACATGAACACCTGAAGCTTAGACGGAATCTTCGGCGACCACAGAATCTCCAGCGCCTTGGCCGATTCCCTACCCACTGTATTCGACAAACCACCCTCAACCAACAATCTGTAACTCGACTTGACAGAAAAAGAGGAGTCCTCCTCTAAATTCCACGACACGAGATCACAACTAGAAGGAGAAATAACCACACTGGACACTGCCTCGAAGAGCTTAGCTCTCTCAAAGAGGTAGTCCGAACCAATCGCAGAAGAAGAGAAAGACAAATCAGACCAAACAGAGAATGTGTCTGCAGTGCAAAATTCTGCGACTGAACCTTCTTTCTTCAAACAAGTGGAAAAACTGAGCGGAAAAGAAACCTTCAGAGGAAGGCTACCCTGCCAGCACAAAAACCATAAGGACAAGGTTTTCCCGTCACCCACCTTTCCCGTAACAGAATTCGAAAACAAGTCGCTAGATTGAACTTTATCATACCTAACATCCTCCAAGTCGCGCCACCAAATCGAGTCTGACTTTCTACCTCATGTACCAACACTGCTCAACACTGCCATACCCAGATTATGGAACCGAGATCCATACCTATTGTAATACCCCAAATTTTGACCACTTAGATTTCCCATTATTGTGAAAATCATCATCACAATATGGATGAACCATCATGCTTCATCAGTCTCCCCAAAGATGGGTGAGCATCCAATACAATCAAAATTAGGGTTTCAAGCCCTCTCTGAGTGCTTAGACAAAGGATCAATCAAGAAATGACATGATCTTCAACTTGTCTAATCTCTCAAACATCCACAATGGATTAAAAAAGACTCCCACTTCAAGGATTAAGCACAAGGCTGCTCCTTTCTAGGTGGATCAAGTCTCAAGATCGACAGTGTCACCAAATTAGGGTTTTGGTCGACCAGGGCCTCCATATGGAAATTTTCATCTGGGCACAAGGAAATGATCCAAAACATAACCTAATATGCTTCATGGAACCTCATGAACTCATGCATCAAGTCAATTTTGCCTCAGGGGATGCATTCATAAAAAATCAGGAATTAGGGTTTCTTGACCTAATTCACCCCTAAGTTGACTTTTGGGACAAACCATGAGCCAAGACCTCAAGAGATGATTTGAGGGTCTCTAATATACCATATTGATCCATTTGGAACAATGGATTGATCCAAGAAGTTTGAGCAACAAGTCTCAATTTCATCTGCACCACAATTAGGGTTTTAATGGAAAAGTCAACTGTAACTTTGACTTTTGACCTGGACATGCTCCCAAACCCTAATACATGATTGAATATACCCTATGACACCCATGGAACATGTCCATCAAGTTTGATTTAGGTCAAGGACATGATTTCCTGAAGAATTGCACAGTTTCATCTGATAAAAAGTCAACTGTGCACAAAAGTCAACTTTGACTTTTTGAGATTTTTCACCAAAATGGATTTTTAACCCTAAAATGATGTTAATGTATGATTTGAATCATCATTCATCAAGAAAAATCAAGAAAAGTGAGATAACTTGTAAAAGGGGTAACCATAAAACTTAGAAAATTTTCTAAGTTAAAAATAAAGTGGCAAAGGTACCAACTTTGGAGGACCATAACTCCTAAACCACAAGGCCATTTTTTCTCATCCAAAGATGGATTTGTAGCCCTCATTATCACCTACAAAAACTTCAAATACAAGTTATTCCAATTCATTAAGGATTTTGAGTTATGGAGTGATCAAAGTGGCTGAAAAGTGAAAATGTCACTTTTTCCAACACTTAGTGAAATTTTCACTAAGTCAGAATTTGCCTTCACTTTTTGCCAAATGTAGGGGGATTTTTCACTTGGAATCAAAAGAGATCAAAACCAAACTTTTTCAAACAGTTGTTGTATCATGTAAGAGCTTTCCAAAATGGCCAAGAACATTGCCAAATTCAACCTACATCATGAGATACAACATTGGCAAGTTGCCTTGCTGAAATCTGTCAAAGCAAGGCAGAATTTGCATTTTGGCTCGATTTGCCAAAATCAGCCAATTTCAATTGCTCCAATCCACTTGGGCACCTCAGAGGATTGAATCCAAAGGGGACAATCACTGAGCCAAGCCTCCAAGGTCCAAGGAACAAAGAATAGCATGTTGAACCTAGAATGGCCAAAATAGGGACAAGACTTCAAATTTGGAATGAGGCATTCAATGGAACCATCAAGGTGGCATGGACTGAGCCATTCTCATCTGAAATCAGTCAAGACTTATCCAAGACCAAGGGGACCAAAGCTCTGTGCCCTAACCTCTAGTCAATGGCTAGAGGAGACTTTCATTTCCATTGGCCAACATTGAGGAAACCTACTTACCAGCTGCCATGCACTATTCCTTGCAAAACAAACTTGCTCTACTATAAATAGAGCTCAATTGTGGTCAGTTTGAGTACACCAAAGCCATCTAACAGATGCTTTCCTAAAAATCTCTTTCTCTTGGCAAAAATGCCTTTCTTAGCAAGGTAGCTATCGGGTTTTGAGTTTGAGAGCAATTCTGCACAAACCAATCACTCACACACCTCACATACATCACATATGAGCTGATCAAACACTCACATAACTTCTGAAACATCAAAATCACAAAATCACTTGCCATCCACACAAGTTTGAAGTGAAGTTGCAGCTGAGATGCCATAAACTGATCCAGTCCATTTCAATTCAATCCAAGTGTTCAAACACACTCCATATGGTGTAGGGAAGCTGTCCAGATCATCACAACTTGTCTGTAACACCTCCAACTCAAAATCACATCTGCTCTTGCTGTCACGACTTGGAGGTAAGCACATACTTGGTCATCTCTCAATCTATGCATATTTCCTCGCACAATAATTTGGCCATATGTTCATAATCATGCATGGAATGTTTTCCCTCAATTAATTGCATTGTTTGAATCGTGTATCAAAAATCCTAGCCTTCATGCAGAAATTAGGGTTCTTGAGGTTTCTTCGTGATTTTTTGTTGTATGTTTAATTTAAATGAAATTAAAGTACATAGACATGATCGTGAGGTTGAGACGAGCATAATGATATGTGGATTGCATGATATGATTAAGTATTCAGTGAGATTGGATAGAAAACGCAAATCTGAGAATCCCAGAACACGCGCGTGTTCTTGCTTGTGTTCTTGGCGCCTTTTTTTCAAATTCAAATATTTGAATTTTGTGATTTTGTTTAATTGATTCAAAAATTAATTTCTCTCTGAGTTTTAATGATTTTGAGTTGATTCTTTTTTTTTAATAATTCACAAAAATGTTAAAATATTTTATTTTCACAAAAAATCCCAAAAATATTATTTATTTCATATAATTGATATTTTTGCAAAGAATTAATATTTTAATTGTTTTTGGCATTTTAAATATTTTTTCTACATTGATTTTGCAACTTTTAATGCTTTCTAATTATTTTGTAGGTCAATACTTAATTTTTGAAGCATTAATCCAAGATCATAATTTGTTTTCCATGTGTTAAACAATTTTTGACCATTTTAATTGAATTTTTATTCAATTAAATACATTTTGAAAACAAATTAGGGTTTTGGATTAATTCAACCCTCATAAATCATTTTCAAAACACTTTGGGCCTCTATTAGAGTGTAAGACCCAATCCTTTTTTTGACCAAACCTTTTTGGGCCTCACTTATTGTATAAGTCCCGATAGCGTCAAAAAACAAACGGTGCGATCGTCGCCTTTTCAAAAATCATCTGGGCCTCTCCTTGAGCTATAAGACCAATTCAAAACACTTTGGGCCTCTAATAGAGTGTAAGACCCAATCCCCCTTTTAACCAAAAACATTTTGGGCCTCACTTATTGTATAAGTCCCTCTGCGTTAAAAGAAAACCTCGGCGCGATCGCCATTTTTAAACGAAAAATCATTTGGGCCTACCCTCGTGTTATAAGCCCCACTCTCTTTTCTTTAAACCACTTTGGGCCACTTGAGAGAGTGTAAGACCCATCCCTTTGTACAGAAAACCTTTTTGGGCCCCAGTCACTTGTATAAGTCCCGCTGTACAAAGTCAAACAGTGTGCTCACTGATAAAACCCTAGGCCTCTCCTTGAGCTGTAAGCCCCAAATCTTTCTTTTTCAAAGCACTTTCTCCTTTGATTTTGAATATACTGTTGTTTTTAATCTTTCTTTGTTGAACAACTAACCAAACAGCATGGAAGCTCTACAACCGAGTAAGTGGTTATCGCTTTCATTTACTGCTTTCATATTATAAACTGTATTGTGGGGCTGCTCACTGTAAGTCTCCTTTCATAAACTCATATCTACTGTGTAATAATAGTATAGATATTTCGAGTTTCTCCGACAACTACGTCTAGAACTAGGTGACGCCGTTTCACTTATTCGTAGAAATAGACGCCTAGATCCCCAATAGGAGCACCAGATACAGTCTTCTCTTCGGCTGTCCTCCTTAGGAATCGTCAAGAAGCTCTACTCCCCAAGATGAATGTATTCTCCGTGAATGGCATCTTTGAGTTTCTTCCCAATTCTCGAACTTTCCTGACTTGATATATTCCTTGTGGATAGCTTGCCTTGAATGTCTCAGGGTTTGGGTACCCACTACGGTCATAATCTTGGACCTTAACTAAGGAACCCTCTTTAAAAGCTAAAAGTCACTGGGTAGTAAACCTCACACGTTTACCAGTGGTTTTCATCTTTAAAAGAGTTATCTCTCCTAATGGAAAGGAGATGATATACCCACGGGCTTCTTAAAAGCATCGGCCTCCTCTTGGGCATTATTCAAGTACCCTACGGCTTCTTAGAAGTATTCACAGCCTCCTCTTAGGCTTTGTATAATGATCTCTTCCTTCCGGAATGATAGCCTCCTCTTGGGCTTCGTACAAGGACCCGTCAGCTTCTTAAAAGCTTCCAGCCTCCTCTTGGGCTTCGTACAAATTGTCCCGACGACCTCCTAGAGGTATAGGAACAGAACCTAGTCATCCTCATAGAACAGTCCTTTCATAGAGTCTACTACTGTTTCTCAAAGCATAGTACACAAGATAAAACTCTAGACACGGACAGTCTAACTTCCTTGAGTCTCAAAGACATTCTCAAGCACCCTTCGTTAAATAGGAAGGAAACCCGCAGACTCGGATAGTCTCGATACCCTTTGGATTTCCCGTTTCCTCAAAGAGAAGGAAATATCCCTGATCCTCAAATTAAATCCCTGAGCACAGTGTTACTCATATAAGAACTGATTTTCTCTTTTAAATCAGTATATTGGATCTGTCACTCAACTGAAACAGTTACAATAGCCTCCATCTCGGGCTTCGTACGAGATACCAAAATTCTCCCCAGTGGAGTCAAAACAACCTTTTTGCCTCTCTCTCGGGCTTTGTACGAGATACAAAAACACTCTCTTACTGAGTATAAAAGATTCTCCAACTGAGTCAACTCTTTGCTAGCCTCCTCTTAGGCTTTGTATAACGATATGCCCCACTGGGTCAAAAACTTTTAGCCTCTCTCTCGGGCTTTGTACGAGACACAAATTAGCCTCCTCTTAGGTTTTGTATAAGAAAACCACTGGTTGATCCAATCGACCTTTTAGCATCAAAGTTGTGCCTTGTTCACAGTATACAAACATCAACAACTCCTTTCCCTTCATCTAATCGCTGTAAGCGGCAAGCCTCTGGATCATCTACATCCATGCCACTGTCCCTCTTTTAGCATGAGAAATTCCTAAGGAAAGATGGCATTGCTCTACACTGAGTTAAAGTCTTCTCCTTCAGGTTAAAACCCTTTCTTCGGAAATTATGGCATTGCTCGGATCCACGTATCCCAGTTAAAGTAATTCTCCTTCTCCCCCCTTTAGAGATGACAAATTCTCTCTAAAGTCGAGGTCTTTCAGCTTCACGTCTTGGGCTTTGAACAAGACACAAATAGACCTTTTAGCTTCACATCTTGGGCTTTGAACAAGATACAAATCACCTTTCGCTTCATGTCTTGGGCTTTGAACAAGACACCAAAACACCCCTTTCCTCCCATAGAATAGGAGGAACTACGAATGCTCTGATTTCCCTGTTTCGGTAAACGGGAATACGTAGGCATAAGATCGAAAGAAAAGATCTTAGCGAGCGCAATCAACAAAAAACCCTAATCCCATATCTTCATCAATTAAAAGCAGTATTTCAAAAGCACCAGTCCTAACATCCTAATCCTTGTTCCCCGCTAGAAAGTCCTAGAAAGAAAGAAACCTGTATTGGCGAAATACGAATAACCAGTACAAAGCCCCCCCACATTGATAGCATCCGTAACCGAACAGACCGCTGTTCAAAATCAGTATGCAAGCAGGGTTAATTGGAGACATCTATTTCCCTTCCTTATTCAGCTCACAATAGGATAAAAAATGAATCGACCTGTAGTTTAAAGCTCAAACCGCAGAGAGCGACCAGCGCTTAAGAACCGCGTCCAAAATCGCTCACTACACCTATGCTCGAGAATACCTTTCTAAAGGGCTCCCTCTTCCGTCAACAGTCTCCACTTCCACTTCATTAAAAGGGATCTGTTGAACACCTCCAAATCTTTCACTCCAAGGCCTCCATGCTCCTTAGGTAAGCAAACAGATTTCCAACTCATCCAATGGATACATCTCTTATCCGAGTTACCGCCCCACAGGAACGTAGCTTGGATTTTTGAAATAGCTTTAATTACCTTTATCGGCGCTTTATAGAACGAGAGAGAGAATAAAGGAATCGCGTTTAGCACCGAATTAATTAAAGAGACACGCCCGCCAATGGACAAATTCTTGTTACTCCAAACCGACAGGCTCTTTCTAACCATATCAACCACATGGTTCCAGATGAAAGATCTCTTTGGGCTGTCCCCGACCATAATACCTAGAAATTTAAAGGGAAGAGATTTCGCTTCGCAATTCAGAAAGGTTTCCGCTGCACACAAATACCTTGTATCCACATTAACACCGAACAGAGAGCTCTTAAAGAAGTTGACTTTTAAACCAGACACAAGCTCAAAACCTCTTAGCAGCGCCTTAATACACCATACGTTGTCCCACGACCCTTCACCCACAAACACGGTATCGTCCGCAAATTGAACAATACTATGCTTAACTGAGTTGGACACACTGAATCCTTTGAACATTTGCAACTCTTCAGCCTTCTTCACCATCCCATTCAATCCTTTCATAACTAAGATGAAAAGAAAGGGTGACAGAGGGTTTCCCTGTCTAAGCCCTTTTCCCACAATGAAGTCTTTAGTAGCACTGCCGTTAACAAGAACCGACATGGTTCCGTTGAACACGAGCGCCTCCATCCAGTCCAGCCACCTCTTGCTAAAATTCATCTTATTCAAAATAAACCTTAAGTAATCCCAACTCACACAGTCGTAGGCACGCTCAAAATCAACCTTCAGGACTAAGCAATCTTTCTTACCTCGCTTCGCAAGGTCCATAACTTCGTTGACGACTAAGACACCGTCCAACATACTCCTACCAGAGATGAAAGATGTTTGCTCCTTGGACACAAGCTTGCCAATGACCTTCTTCATCCTGTTAGCCAACAGTTTCGACAGGATTTTCTGCAGAGAGTTAACAAAGCAAATAGGCCTGTAGTTGCTCAAAAATTGGGGATCAACCACTTTAGGAATAAGGGTCAAGAATGAGGTCGTAGCTGCCTTGCACAAAGAAGGTTTCGAGTTAAACTCTGACACGAATCTGCAAACATCATCCTTAATCACTTCCCAACACTTTTGAAAGAAAGCGAACGAGAAACCGTCCGGGCCAGGGCTCTTAGACCCCTCACAATCCCACACAGCACCCTTGATCTCTTGAATGGTAAACGGTGCCTCTAAACCACAACAATCAGCATTAGATATACTCCCTAACATGATGCCTTCCATAACAGGCCTCTTCCCTCCAACCTCACTAAAGTTATCTATAAAGAATTCACGCACAACAGATTTTACCTCTTGAACTGTTTCAACCTTACCCCCTTCCGTCCTTACAAAAGCTAAATGTTTCCTTCTAAGCCTTGCTCTCAACGATTGGTGGAAAAACTTGGAATTTATGTCACCCTCTTTTAACCACAGGGCTCTCGATTTCAGTCTGAGCATACTTTCTTTCTTACTGATGCAGTTCCACACTTCTTTAGATGCTAAACTCCTTTTCTCTATTAGCTGGTTAGGTATCGAACACACAAAATCAACCGCTTCCACGTCAAGGGCATTTAAAGCGTCAACCGCCTTGTCTATCTTCAAATCCATCCAGCCAAAAACCTCTTCATTCCACCTCCGCAAACTGAACTTAAGCAACCTAAGTTTTTCCTTCAGCACGAAGTCTCCTCTTCCCGTGACGGATAATCTGTTCCATTCCTCTTTGATAAACTCGATTACACCCTTATGAGAAAACCAACAGTTGATGAATTTAAACGGCTTAGACCCCCAATCCTCCTTACAAGCTTTTAACCAAATCGGAGAGTGATCCGAAATGTCCCTTGCTCCAACGGTTTGACACACAATCTGCCACTTATCTGCCAAACTATCCGAGATTAAGAATCTATCAATTCTGCTCATGGCCGAACCTGAACTATTATACCAGGTAAACTTTCCACCAGAAATAAGGACGTCGACGCAATCAATATCAGCAATAAACTTACTGAACTCCTCCATCTTGCTGTATCTAATCTTACCACCAGTACCTTTCCTTTCGTCAGAACACACCATGGTGTTAAAATCCCCCTATGAGCCAATCCCCCATGTTAAATCTCCTTTTCACCTCAGCCAAATCCCTCCATAAAGATTTCTTCCCCACCTCCGTACACGGCGAATACACATTCACAAAGAAAATATCCAGCCTCTTCCACTCCGCATTCAGCCCCACAAAACCGCAACCCCTGAAACTAAGAGAAAGTTTGAGGAAATCCTTCCTCCACAAAATCAGTAAACCCCCTGACGCACCAACAGAGCTTAACTCAGTCCACTCCACCTCTTTATTTCCCCAAAACGACTGCGCTAAAGAACAATCTACGTAATTCATCTTAGTTTCCTGCAAAAAACATATATCGGCCTTACCCGATTGAATGATGTGGGCCACTCTCTTCCTCTTAACCGCTGACCCTCCTCCTCTAATGTTGAAAAAATCACATTCATTTGGAACCTTTCCTTGATTGCACCTTCTTACTAATCTCATCCTTGTCCCTGTTCTCCATATTTCTGATTATCTCCTTATACGCTTCAGCATTTTCTCCGCCTATGATGCCTATCGACGAAATTATATCCCAAACCCTATCGAAAACCTTCGCATCCATCTCTTTCCAAAACCTGCGATTTCCTTGGAGAACCTCTGAATTGGTCACAGAGAAACATCTGGAAACCTCTGCCCTTTCATCTCTATCCTTCGACTTTTCCATCTGGGTCTTCCCTTTGCTAGAGCTAGAAATAGGACTACGAGGCACCTTGGTAGAGTTCATGAGAAATTGATTCGCCTGCGATGATCTTTGAGTTTCTGAAACACACGTCTCCACATCCCCTAGAGAAAAAGGGAAGACAGTAGGTGATTTTGATAATTGGTGAAACGGTTGGGAACTAACTCCTGAAGGCGAATTAATTTTATCAACTTTTCCCTTTTCTGAAATTTGGTCTCTTCTTTTTCTACGCCTCTCCCTGCGACCCTTCACACCTCCCAAAGATTGGCCCTTAGCAACTTGGGCCGAGTCCAAGTGATTTAAAAACCCACAGTCTTCGTTCCCCATTACGAAACCACCATCACTCGCCACCTCAGCTTCTGTGGGGCCCTTTACTCCAACAACCTTCAAATTTCTCCCTGACAAAACAAAGTCAAGATTCCCTGACCCTATGCCTCCTACTTCTGAAACCTTTAGATCCAGCATGCCTTTTTCTGAATCTGCACAGGAAGCTGCAAAAAAAGACTTTTCACCAACCTGTTTCCTAATTGGTGATAACTGAACCTGGTCCGCAACACAAGGCGAACCCATACAAAAATCCTTCTCCATGTTAATCCCATGAAGAGTCCCATCCTCAAAAGTCTCCCCAACTACCTCGTTAACGTCGCCAACCAACTCGTCTTCGCCGCCATGATCTCCGGTAAACATCCCTCCGTCCTCCTCGCACCACATAGCTTCGGACAAAGCCTGAGAGTCAGACGAAGACGAAGACCTAGGTCGTACTTCCTTCACCACCTTAGTCGAAGGTCCAAGCGTTTCTTCTAACTTTATGATTCTATACTTCAAACCATTGATCTTAACATGGAACACTTCATTAATCAACATCCCGCATGTTGTTCTCACCATAAAGCTAGCGACATCCATTTAGAAAAACCAAGCGAGTTCTCTTTGCAGCAAACGTATTTCCCAACCTTCTCCGCTAAAAATTCGAAGAACTGAACCGACCAAGCTTGGCAAGGAATACTGTAGCACCTTAACCACGTAATCCTTTCCATGTCCACGACTCCTTCTTTCCACTTAGCCACCTCAGCAAACCATTGCCCTAACCAGTCTTTGGCTCAAACCACTAAATCTTCCAGTTCGCCTTCGTCATCTTCTTCCAACAAACAAAGGTTTGCACCCAAAGGTGTCACTTTAACAGCAAAATAACCTTCGGAATGAAAGATCCTTTGCATATTGTACGTCGTTCCTGGATTCAGCACTCTCCCGACGTGCACCTTCTCGAATCTCTTTAGATCTTCTTTACCAACATCAAACACTATCTATTGACTTACGTTGGCTTCTTCAAATGTCTCAGCACACTGGTTTTTATCCTCCCTCATAACATCAACATACGTCCTCCCTTTTCCAAGATTGGGATTAAACCCTTTTACGTCAACCTTAACCTTTCCTCTAGCCTGCTTACCTCTATCCTGTTTAGGCATACTCCTTGCGGATCTCTTCTCATCTTTGAATAGTTTCTCAACTGCTCTCATGAACTTTGGCAAGTTAGCATGAAGTTTAGTGCCTTCAAGCACCAGATTATCCAGCTTCAAGACCAGACTTCTAACGTCCGATACCCCGAAGAATCTCACAAACCCATATTTTCTACCTCTGATGTCCGTTTTGGGAGGTATAACGACTTCGTCAATCTGTCCAAACTCAGCAAAAACCTCGTAAAGATCCTTAGCCCTGAACCCACCAAGGAACTCCGTGAAGAAAACCGTTGTTGTCTCCCTATGGCTGTGCTTGATCTTCTTCCTCTCCGTATCCCATCTTCTGTTACCGTCTCTAGCCTTCTTATGTTGAACCCTTGTCCAGCTTCCTTCCTCTCTCATGTTGTTGGTTTAAGTGGATCAATATTAATTGATCATATAAAAACTGATTGTTATAAAAACAAATTTGAATCATTCCTAGAAATTCAACCGTTCAACCAAATCAATATTACTATTTTGATCAAATTTAAATTAATGGTTCAAATTATATATATACTACTCCGTCCCATATTATAAGCAAAAGTTACTTTTTAGATACATTAAATAATTAATATATCTGGTCTATATATAGGTCAGATACATTAATTATTTAATGTATCTAAAAAGTAATTTTTGCTTATAATATAGGACGGAGGGTATATATATATATATATATATATATATATATATATATATATATATATATATATATATATATATATCCTAAAAGCATAATATGTGACAACATCTAGCAATTAAGTGCTATTAGAGACTTTATGATTTATTGTAGGGTTAGAGTTAGCTCACGTAGCAAATGAAAAGCTTTGCATATTTGGTTTTTGTGTGAATATATGATTGTTCCTCCTCAATTATGAAGTACAATATTTATAGATGACCTCTTGGGTTTGGGCTAGAAAGTCAAGAGATGGTTTCCACTACTCCATGAATAGGAACATGAGAATAATGGAAGACTTATTCTTCCTTTGACTGATATTACTTGGATACCTCATAGTTCACGTTTTATAAGCAAATGGATCGCACGTCGAATATGTGGTTCAGGCCCAGCTTCAGACGACCAAGCCCAATCGGGTGGCCGAGTGCAACATTTTGGCGCTTCGCTCATTTTATTTTCATGGACCGCCTTTTATGTCCCGATAAGATTATAATAGTACACAATCCCTTAAGCACGAGGTCTTTAATAGGTTGAAGTATTTTAATCCAGACATAACATACTTTATCTCTAGGAGAGACTTTAAGTTGAGTCTCTCAGGCGAGACTTTAAGTTGATTCCCTTAGGAGAGACTTTAAGTTGAGCCTCTTAGGAGGTACTTTAAATTGAGTCCCTCAGACGAGACTTTAGTTTATTCCCTAAGACGAGACTTAAAGTTGAGTCCTTGTGCAAGGATTTAAGTTAAGTTCCTCTGGTGAGACTTTCTTTGAGCCCCTCATGCGGGACTTAACGTTGAGTCTCTTAGGCGAGTTTTTAAGTTAAGTCCCTCAGATGATACTTTAAGTTGAGGCACTCAAGCGATACTTAAATTGAGTCCCTCAAATGAGACTTAAAGTTAAGTCCCTCAGGTGAGACTTTAAGCTGAGCTCCTCAGGTGAGACTTTAATTGAGTCCTTCAGGAAATACTTTAGTTTAGTCCCTCAGAGGGAGATTTCCTTAAGCATTGCTTAGGATATGTAACACTCTAATTATATTTGTCTATAATAATATCATTAAAGCGTTAAATTTGGCACATGAGTTCATACAGAAGTGTCTAGATGACACCGCAAAATATACAGTTGATAAAGTAGGACATGCTACTAATACATATAATGCGAATGTCAATATTAAACTAAAACATATGCACAACAGATAACATAGAAATACAAGACATCCAAGCCAATAGATCTTCATGCCATCTTGCTTTTATCTTTTTCTTTGCACTAACTACAAAAAATAAACAACATGAATAGGGTGAGATGCAACATATCGATGGAGTTTCAAACTACACCACAAGGTCCTCTCGACTCTACGGTTTCTCATACCATATTATATTTACATAATTTCTTTCTTTACCTTGCCTATTATATGATCATACCTAAATCGGGGATTTGAGATCTAATCGATCTCAAATCATATGCGAATATTATAATCTGGGTTAACTTAAACCATTATATACCTTATGAGTTGATAA
This sequence comes from Lathyrus tuberosus, assembly GCA_022829125.1. Taxonomy (NCBI): domain Eukaryota; kingdom Viridiplantae; phylum Streptophyta; class Magnoliopsida; order Fabales; family Fabaceae; genus Lathyrus; species Lathyrus tuberosus. The sequence goes on from JALAZF010000280.1 coordinate 2,297,647, forward strand.
CATAAGTGGAACATCTTTCCCTGGCCACAACTCATCACCCAAGTCTAGACACGGGTCACTGATCCTTACTAAGTAAAGGAATCTATCCCCAGATGTTGGCTTTCATATGGGCCCGAACACGGGTCACAAATTCGCTCAACTATTGGAACATTCCTCCCCGGCCACTACCTCTCACATGGTCCCGAACATGAGTCACGGAAGTTCATTACATACCACAACCTTCCCTGGTCATCGCTCATAGTAGCCAGAACACGGGCCACATATGCTATAAAACTCTTCTGCTCATGGTAGAAAATTTCTAGGAATTAGCCATGATATTCCCCACTTCTTTCTAACTTGGTTTCCTTCGGAACCTATCATTCATCACAAATACCAACTAGGATATATTTTAATGTCGAACGTCATACTTACTCAAACATTCGTTACACTTACCAACAAGGGTATCTATATGAATGTCACCACTTCTAGGTGAAATCAATCAACCTAGGGTTTTCCTCACCATTCAAAGTTTATTTCTCAACCATTAGGATTTTGATCACTCAACACCTTCAACTAGAAAAGTCATTAGTCTTAACCCTAATTCACAATTCCACACATTTCATTATTCCTATCCATACTAAGTGACCCAAACAAGTATTTTCCAAGAAATTTAGCTACACTTTGTCACATATGATGCATCAATATAGCTACACTCTGCCAAATACACTTGGACTAACAAGGTTCCCAAAGAGCACAAAAGCATGCAAATTCAGGGGTTCAACACGGCCCGTCTGTGTTAGGATACAATACTTGTGTTGGTGTGCACCATCCCCATACAAAAATCCGAATGGGAGACGGTCACCTCGTGTTGGCCTGCAGGGCCTTTGCCAGCTCTAAGCACACTACAAGAAAAAAGTATTTTGCGACACATAAGTTGTGACTATTCCATGAGAACCGTCATCCATCGTAAGTTACGACGGTTTCCACAGCAATTTTGGACAACCGCCTTTGATTTTTTAAAACTAATCTTAAAAATTTGCGACGGTTGTAGGCCTAACCGCCTTAAAGAGAAGCCTGCAACGGTTCTTGAATAGTTGCCCCCAAATATATTATATTACCGCTCGCGCCTTGAGAAATTCTGGGCTACGACGGTTGAACAACAGTCGTCCCCTAAATATCCCTAAAACACGCCTTGGAAAAAGAGAAATACAGTTAGTGATGAATTTCTTCACGTTTTGCTTCCCTAATCTCTCCCTCATTCGTGAATCCAGAAAACTACTGAGCTATCTCTGCTCGATACAAATCCACCTCGAATCTTTCTCTCTCATTTCACACCGCCGTCAAAGCAACCACCACCACCACAAATCTTAACAAGGTTATCTTCTCAAACCCTAAGTTTCTTCTCAAACTTTAATAGCTTCTTTATCTTCTTCAACTCTGATTCCTCAGTTTGAAGTTATCACGAATGGCATGGTAAGTGAACACTAGCCTCCCCACTCTTTATTGAAGATTCAATGGCTTTCTCGTTCAATTTCCTTGTTAATTCATGCATCGTAGAATCAATTGGATCCATTGGAAAATTAGATTTTGCAGAATTTGTTATTCCCAATTTGAAGCTGTAACAATGGTAAAGGTAAGCAAACCCTAGCGTCCCCAATAACTCACAAGTTAAAATTAAACCTAGATAGATTCTCAAAGACAAAATTAATAGTTTTCGTTAAAATATGCTGGAAGGTAGTCATTCATTCATGGATATCTTCAAGTTTTAACATTATCACTCATTGCTTATTATATCTTCAAGTTTTAGCATGCAACTAGAGAGAAGAATAATAACATTAAGAAAATCATGCAAGATATGAAGAAGTTGCTGAAATTCTGGTATCAGATATGAGATGTCGAAGTAGATGTCACGACACTAATATCTGAACAATGATCACTATAAGAAAGATATAAAACAGTAAACAATAGCAAAGAGGCACAAGCAATTGTTAACCCAGTTCGGTGCAATCACACCTACGTCTGGGGGCTACCAAGCCAGGAAGGAAATCCACTAAACAGAATTAGTTTGAAGACTCTCAGTAAACACACTCCAGTTTACAATCTTCTCACCTAATCTCTACTTGTGAGATTTCTATCTAAGACACTTAGACACGAGACACCTCTCACTCCCCCTTAATCACATGCAGTGATAACTATAGAACAATACTAAAGAGAAGAACACACTTCAAATACAAAACTTGATCTTGCTTAAAAGCTTCAATCAAGAACAAAGCACTCGTACTTAAAAGCTTAGAGTGGACACAGTACAACTCAACTACTCAGTCCAATTCAAGCATCTAACAGATGAATGAATGGCTTACAAAAATAATACAATGTTTAAACCCTAAAACTTGAACTCAGCTTGCAATAACTTATTCTCTCTACACAACAATTAGGGTTGAACATCTTTAAATAGTAATACACTCCTTGGGCTTGGGCATTAGCAGATCTTTGAATCAAATAATAATTAAAGCTAATTATTCTCCATATCTTTTTGCACGAAAATAGCAACAACCTAATCTTCAAAATATCACCGAAATTGCTTGCTTCAATTTAAAGATACTCCAAGATTTTCGCACGCAATTACTCAACAGATTGCAAAAAGAGCGCAGTAAATAAAACATAACATTCTCAACAGAACGTTCTGGTAGCAGATGTTAGGACATCGTGTTTGACATCATGCACAAAGTCCTGCAATACTAAGAAACACCACCTACAGAATGTTAGAACCAACATGTCAAGACATCAAGTAAAACATCTTGATGAACCACTTTGTTTTAGCAAAATTAATGCCAATACAGAACTAACAAACTCCCCCTTTGGAAAATTTTGGCTAAAACACTATAGCACCAACAATGATCAGAGATCCCTGCAGCAGAAGTAACACACATACACATTTAACATTCCAAGCACATACACGTCTAATCAGAAACTCCCCCTCAAGCCAAGGAGCAGAGAAAAACCAGCAAAGAAAACCAAGAAACGAAAAAAAACCAGCTGCACACACAGAACAAAACTACTAAGCTAAAGCTACTCCTTTCTCCCCCTTTTTAGCCATAATTAGACAAACATCAGACATAAAATTCCATAACAAAGCTAAAATTATCATAAAGAAGCTGTCACCATGAGAGCAGTATAAACATCTTCAACATTCAGATTATGCACACAAGAGTTCCATCAGAAAACCAGAACAGAATTCAAGCACATAAGGGTGCCAACAGAAAACCAGAAAAGAAATCCAGAAAAAGAACCAAAAAACAAAAAAAACAACTTCATGACAGAACACTCAAGCATCTCCAGAACCAGCAAAGTCCTCACTCTCAGACTTGTCTTCATCACCCTCTGCACTGCCATCAGACTCACCAGAACTAGCCTCTGCATTGCCATCAGACTCACCAGAATCACCCTCATCAGAACCTTCCTTCTCATTTGCATTCTCAACAGTATCATCTTCAGCCATTCTAAGAGTCATGATCATTCTTTCAAACTTCAGTTTTCTTTGAGTACTGACTCTAATAACTTCATCCAGTTCCTTGCAGGCTTCTACCATCAAAAATTACCCCAGACTTGTTTGTGGGTTGGTGTGAAGTAGAGGCAGATGTCATGACAATGTCAGGGACATGTTTACCTTCAAACAGTTTATAGTGAAGGGACAATGCAGACCCCCTCTTGCAAACAACATCAGACTGAGATAGGATACCAGGGTGCTGGTTTAAAATAATGCCACAGATAAGGGAGGGGAAAGCAATGGGCATCTTCACAGCAAAAGTGCCAGCTTGCTTCATAGTCTGATCAAATATAAAGGAACCATAATCAAAACTCCTCTTAGTCCCAACAACATATATAAACCTTCCCAGACCAACAGAAATAGTGGAAGTGTGATTTGTGGGGACCTAGTTAGCAACACCTATCCTATGCAAGATAGCATATTTAACACTTAGTAGACCAGCAGATAACTTGTGTTTCATAGGCTAACCTCCAACCTGATTAGCTGTGATAGTTTTGTACACTTGGTTATCAGTAGCTTCCAGCTCATATTGATCATCTTCGTTTCTGCCAAGGTACTTGTTGATTATGGTAGGAGAGAATTCCACACACTTTCCTCTAACATACACCTTTCTAAAATCCTTACTCTGCTTATCATTACAGTCTACAGGAATGTTGACTATAAACTCCTTCACTAGCACATCATAGCATTTTGAAAACTTGGTCACTGTCTTCATCAATCCAGCATGCTCAATCAAGGGCATTATCTCCTTACACTCCAAAGCATCTTTCCCTAACTCTCTCTCCAGTGCTATCCTTCTTTGATAAACATACTTCCACTTTTGAACACTGTCAGCATAGTGGAAGGAGATGTTATCCAAAGGAACATCAGGGACTATTCCATAAATTCTTTTTAACACAGTCTTTTTCACAGGAGTGGTGTCTTGGACATCATCCTCAACATCAAAGTCTGAATCAGTGTCAGACCTAGCCTTCCTTTTCTTGGAGCTGGTAGCCACCTTGCTCCATGATTTTGAAGGGCCAACAACAGGTTTCTTCTTAGTACTCCTAGCAGGAGGTTTCTCAACAGTAGCTATTCCTTTTCTGGTCCTCAATCTTTTAACTATCACAGGGTTCACACTAGCAATTAGGTCATTGTCAGACAGGTCATCAACATTCACAATATTGTCAGCTTTTGCATGCTCCTTTTCCTTAGGATCAGGATCATTCCTCTTGGTAGGAGAGCTTTTCTTAGCAGAAGATGTTTCAACATCTTGTTCAACTACAGTTCCAGCATTTTCCAACACAGAGCTAGCCAGTGTACGAAGATTTTCTTATGTATCAGCTTTCTCAAAAATTGAAGTATTAACATCCCTTTCCTCCCTTTGATTCTCATTTAAGGTAGGAACAACATCAATTTTAGACAGAGGGCATTAATCCCAGGAACCCTACGCTCTCCATACAAGAGACCAGTGACAATACTTTTAATGGTTCTATCCACATACTCACTACCTTCCCTATGATTAAGAAGACTCAACAATGGGATTAGCAGAGTTACCTGCAGGTGTACGTTTGGAACTTCTTACATGCAGTTTGCTAGGCCTTGTCTTTTTAACTTCAGAATGGGGAATCATGGATAATGGAGCAACATCAAGAACAGCTTCAGGAGAGATACCTTCATAGGAAACCCTAGATTTCGAAGGGGTAGAATTTTTAGCAGGAGAGTTTTTGGACGGAGAAGAATGTTGTTGAGACATCGTAAGCTTCATGCAAATGCTTGAACTTGGAGTAGAGAGATTTATTTTTCTGAGAGGGAAGGTGAAAGAACTGAGCAAGAAAGGATGGATGTAGCGTGTGGGAACAATGTGATGAAATGATTTCCTCTGGTAGGGTGGCTGCTTTTGTTGGAAACTTAAACGGAAGTAAATGATATTGCCACAAAATAGTAAATGATTTTTAAAATTTTTAAATACCAATGAAAGCTACCCACACGCCGTTAATTGCTACAGATCTTCATAAATACAAATGCTTAATTTTCCTCTTAAGGTTTCAAATTGACTTGCATCCAAAGCCTTAGTGAAAATGTCAGCTAACTGCTCTTCTGTGGGCACATGTTCCAAAGCAATAACCTTGTCTTCTACGAGTTCCCTTATGAAATGATGACAGATATCAATATGTTTGGTCCTGCTATGTTGAATAGGGTTCTTGGAGATGTTTATAGCACTCAAATTGTCACAATACAATGTCATGACATCCTGTGTGACATTATATTCAGTGAGCATTTGTTTCATCCACACTAGTTGAGAACAATTACTTCCAGCTGCTATATACTCTGCTTCAGCAGTAGATAGAGAGACACAATTTTGCTTCTTGCTAAACCATGATATAAGATTGTTCCCCAAGAAGAAGCAACCTCCTGAAGTGCTTTTCCTATCATCAGCACTTCTAGCCCAATCAGCATCACAATATCCAGATAGAGTGTAGCCAGATCCATGTGTGTATAGCATACCATAATCACATGTTCCATTTACATATTTCAGAATTCTCTTGACTTGATTGATATGACTCACTTTGGGTTCAGCTTGATATCTAGCACAAACACCTACAGGAAAAGCAATGTCAGGCCTGCTAGCTGTAAGATACAGTAGGCTTCCTATCATACTCCTATATAAACTTTGGTCCACATTAACACCATTTTCATCCTTGGACAACTTCAGATGAGTAGGAGCAGGTGTTCTTTTGTGACTGGTATTCTCCATTCCAAACTTCTTAACTATGTTCTTGGCATATTTACTCTGAGATAGAAATATAGAGTCTTCCATCTGCCTGACTTGCAATCCAAGAAAATAAGTTAACTCACCAACAAGACTCATCTCAAATTCAGACTGCATTTGCTGAACAAAATGTTTAACCATCGTATCTGACATCCCACCAAACACAATATCATCAACATAAATTTGAGCAACCATGAGTTTCCCTCCTTCATCTTTGACAAAAAGAGTCTTATCTATGCCACCTTTTCTGTATCCATGCTTAACAAGAAATTCAGTAAGTCTCTCATACCACGCTATTGGAGCTTGTTTCAAACCATATAGAGCTTTCTTCAACTTATAAACATGTGCAGGATAGATTGGATCAATGAATCCCTTAGGTTGTTCCACATATACTTCCTCACTCAAATAACCATTTAAAAAGGCACTCTTGACATCCATCTGAAACAGCTTGAACCTCAAGATGCAAGCAACTCCCAATAGTAGTCTGATAGATTCAAGACGAGCAACGGGAGCAAAAGTTTCATCAAAGTCAACCCCTTCAATTTGAGCATATCCCTGATCAACTAGTCTAGCTTTATTTCTTGTGACCACACCTTTTTCATCTGACTTGTTCTTGTAAACCCATTTTGTTCCAATCACATTTGTTCCTTCAGGTCTTGGAACCAGCTCCCATACTTCATTTCTTTTGAATTGCCCTAGCTCTTCTTGCATGGCATTAATCCAGAATTCATCAGTTAAAGCTTCCTTGATATTTTTGGGTTTAATTTTTGACACAAAACAAGAGCTTGTGATGACTTCTCTTGACCTGGTAGTGACTCCCTCATTTGGATCACCTATGATAAGGTCTCTAGGATGATCCTTCTAAATTCTGATGGAAGGTCCTTTGTTTACTGGCTCAGTATCAGATTCTGCAACAGTAGGATTGGGATAAACATTTTTGTCTGAAATTTCTATAGATGTATTAAGGAATGTTCCAACATCATCTAGAACATCAACCTCCTTATGCAGATCATCAACAACAACATTTATGGACTCCATCATAGCCTTAGTTCTGGAGTTGAACACTCTGTAGGCTCTGCTGTTAGTAGAGTAGCCCAAGAATATTCCTTCATCACTCTTTGGATCCATCTTTCTTCTTTGTTCACGATCTGCCAAGATATAGCATTTGCTACCAAACACATGGAAGTATTTTACAGTGGGTTTTCTCCCTTTCCATATCTCATACAGGGTGGTATTGGTTCCTGTTCTTAGGGTCACTCTATTATGAACATAACAAGCAGTGTTCATAGCTTCAGCCCAGAAATGGTAAGGCAGTTTCTTGGCATAAATCATAGCTCTAGCTGATTCCTGAATAGTTCTATTCTTTTGTTCCACAACTCTATTTTGTTGTGGAGTAACGGGAGAAGAGAATTCATGGCCAATCCCTTCAGAGGAACAGAATTCAGCAAATTTTTTATTTTCAAATTCCTTCCCATGATCACTTCTGATTCTAACAATATTACTCTCGTTTTCTCTTTGGAGTCTTAGGAAAAGATCTTTGAACACATCAAACACTTCAGATTTTTCTCTAATGAAGCTCACCCAAGCATATCTGGAGAAATCATCCACAACCACATAGGCATACTTCTTCCCACCAAGACTTTCCACTTGCATAGGCCCCATCAAATCCATGTGAAGTAGTTCCAATACTTTTGAAGTACTGAGATGTTTAATCTTCTGATGTGACATCTTAGTTTGCTTTCCAACTTGACATTCACCACATACCCTTCCTTCTTCAATCTTTAGTTTAGGTATTCCTCTGACAGCTTCCATGGAGATGATTCTTTTCATGCCTTTTAGATGTAGATGACCAAGTTTTGGTGCCACAACTTCACTTCATCATTTTTAGCAAGAGAACAAATGGATGAGTAACTAGAATTTAGAGGAACCCATAAGTAGCAGTTATCCTTAGATCTGACTCCCTTCATGATCACTTCATCCTTTTCATTTGTAACCAAACATTCAGATTTGGTGAAGTTGACATTGAATCCTTGATCACACAGTTAACTAATGCTGATCAAATTAGCAGTTAACCCTTTTACCAGCAGCACATTATCAAGGTCTGGAACTCCTAAGCAGTTCAACTTTCCAACTCCCTTGATTTCACCCTTGGCTCCATCACCAAAAGTCACATAGCTTGTGGAGTGAGATTTGATGTCAACCAACAAATTCTTAATCCCTGTCATGTGTCTAGAACAACCACTATCAAAATACCAATCCCCCTTAGATAAGACTCTGAGAGACATGTGAGCTATCAGGCTGGTGGCAGCAGTCTTGGGAACCCATTGTCTTCCATTAGTAGAAATGTTTGTATTTGATCTAGGTTGAAGAGCAGGTTTGGGATATCCATAGAGTCTGAAGCAAAAAGGTTTTATGTGACCAAACCGCCCACAGTAATGGCATCTCCATCTTTGGAATCTTCCTCTTAAGTGGTTGGGATGACCACTCCTATGATGTTGAGGCATATTATGTTTAGGTTCAGATACATGTTTTCTCCCATGATGTTTAGACATCTGATGTGACATGTTACGTTTAGGTCCAGAAGAACTATCATCAGAAGATGATTTATTCTCTCTCTCAAATCCCAACCCAGTAAGATCACCTGCCATTTTTCCACTCTGAAGAATTTCATCCAATGTGTCAGTTCCACTGTTCTGCATTCTGACAGACTTGGTCATTTGATCAAGTTTGGAGTTTAACAACATGACTTCATTCTCTAGCTCAACTTTTTCAGCCTTCAGTTGAATGATAAGTTTCTTTTGTTTCCCCCCTTCAAGACATACTTCTTCACTTCTGAGACACAACTTTTTGTAAGAAGCTGCAAGCTCTTCAAAGGTCAGTTCATCATCACTAGAATCTCCATCAGAGACACATCTCCCAGTCAAGGCAGTCACATGTTTAGCAGATTCTTCATCAATTTCACTTTCAGAGTCCTCATCAGACCAGGAGACAACTAGGCTTTTCTTTTGTTTCTTGAGGTAAGTAGGACATTCAGCTCTAATGCGACCAAATCCCTCACAACCATTGCACTGAATTCCTTTTCCTTGAGTAGATTTTTCTTCAGACCTTGTTCTTCTTCCACCATCATTGGACCTGCTGATGTCAGATGAGTTGCTCTTGACATTTGATCTTGACTTTATGTCTATTCTCTTCATTACCTTGTTAAACTGTCTTCCTAGCAGAACTATAGCATTAGATAGGCTATCATCACCATCCAGGGGACTCTCTTCCTCTTCATCTTCAGTATTGGAAACAAATGCTATGCTCTTGGCTTTCTTTTTAGATCTGTCACTTATTCCTTGTTCAAATGTTTGAAGAGATCCAACAAGTTCATCAACCCTCATCTTGCTGATATCCTGAGCTTCTTCTATGGCCATCACTTTTATGTCAAATCTCTTGGGGAGAGATCTGAGAATTTTTCTTACCAGCTTTTCATTAGATATCCTTTCACCTAGGGCACTTGAGGCATTGGCTATTTCAAGAATATTCATGTGGAAGTCATGTATGCTCTCATCTTCCTTCATCTTTAAGTTTTCAAACTTGGTAGTCAGCAGTTGAAGTCTTGACATCTTTACTTTGGAAGTACCTTCATGAGTAGTTTTGAGTATGTCCCAAGTATCTTTAGCTATCTCACAAGTGTTCACCAATCTGAATATGTTTCTATCAATTCCATTGAACAAGGCATTCAAAGCTTTAGAGTTTCCAAGAGCCAGTTCATCCTCCTTCTTAGTCCATTCTTCCTCAGGTTTCAGATCAGATGTTTCTTTTCCATCTTTCCCAATAATGACAGGATGTTTCCATCCTTTTAAGACAGCTTTCCAAGCCTTACTATCCAAGGATTTCAAGAAGGACACCATGCGTGGTTTCCAATAATCATAGTTAGATCCATCCAAGATGGGTGGTCTATTCACAAATCCTCCTTCCTTATCTATAGTACCAGAAAATGTCATCCCTAGATCTCACCCAGAAACAGAACAGGGTGCCTGCTCTGATGCCAATTGAAATTATGGTATCAGATATGAGATGTCGAAGTAGATGTCACGACACTAATATCTGAACAATGATCACTATAAGAAAGATATAAAACAGTAAACAATAGAAAAGAGGCACAGTCAATTGTTAACCCAGTTCGGTGTAATCACACCTACGTCTAGGGGCTACCAAGCCAGGAAGGAAATCCACTAAACAGAATTAGTTTGAAGACTCTCAGTAAACACACTCCAGTTTACAATCTTCTCACCTAATCTCTACTTGTGAGATTTCTATCTAAGACACTTAGACACGAGACACCTCTCACTCCCCCTCAATCACATGCAAGGATAACTACAGAACAATACTAAAGAGAAGAACACACTTCAAATACAAAACTTGATCTTGCTTAAAAGCTTCAATCAAGAACAAAGCACTCGTACTTAAAAGCTTAGAGTGGACACAATACAACTCAACTACTCACTCCAATTCAAGCATCTAACAGATGAATGAATGGCTCACAAAAACAATACAATGTTTAAACCCTAAAACTTGAACTCAGCTTGCAATAACTTATTCTCTCTACACAACAATTAGGGTTGAACATCTTTAAATAGTAATACACTCCTTGGGCTTGGGCATTAGCAGATCTTTGAATCAAATAATAATTAAAGCTAATTATTCTCCATATCTTTTTGCACGAAAATAGCAACAACCTAATCTTCAAAATATCACAGAAATTGCTTGCTTCAATTTAAAGATACTCCAAGATTTTTGCACGCAATTACTCAACAGATTGCAAAAAGAGCGCAGCAAATAAAACATAACATTCTCAACAGAACGTTCTGGTAGCAGATGTTAGGACATCGTGTTTGACGTCATGCACAAAGTCCTGCAATACTAAGAAACACCACCTGCAGAATGTTAGAACCAACATGTCAAGACATCAAGTAAAACATCTTGATGAACCACTTTGTTTTAGCAAAATTGCTGCCAATACATAACTAACAGCTGCAAAATCAGAAGCAGAAGCAGCTTGTGAATGAAGAATCTAAGAAGAAGGAGTGTCACATTGTCACGTGGACTTAATAGGTTCTTCTTCTCTTACCATATACTATAAATTTATAATCTATTTATATAGATTCTTCTGTTGAATTTATTTTACCCTTCTCTGCAGGAGGATGATATATTGAGAGATCAAATTGGAATCCATGGAACTAAAAAGTACTTAAAAATAAAAATACCCTTTTGGTTATTCTTCTTTTTGAGTTCTCACTATTTAGTTCCTACTAGTTTTCATTATGATGCAAGACTAAAAGTGATTTTGATTTCAATAACTTAATGCAGTTGGGCGATAATTGCTTCTAAGTTCAAGGATAAAACCACTAGACAGTGCAGAAGAAGGAGAAGTTTTTGAATTTTTTTATCATGATTCATTCAAGATATTTTTATTTTGATTGCTTTTGTTTCATTGTGATTTGCTATAAGATGAATAAGAAACTGATATTATTTATCATCAATCAGATGGTACACTTATTTGAATTCTGATTTCAAGAAAGGAGGTTGGTCACCAGATGAAGATAAGCTCTTATATGAGGTAAAGATTCCGTGCCCTATGTTCCAAAGCTTCACTTTCATACCATGTAGTTGCCGTATGAGTCTTTTTTGTTTGGTCTTAACCCGCTAGCTTGGTGATTCGATGTTAGACCGGGAGAAAAGTAAAATCTAACTAAAGATTGTTCTGATTAGAGTTCGACTTTGGTTACTCTTAATCGATTCAAACGAAAGCTCATCAATCACTTGTCTTTGGAGTTTAACAAGATTAATGATATAACTTTTAAATATAAACTTCATCTTTTTTTCCTTCTTTCTGTCTTTTCCCTCTATGTGGTTTGGTTTGGTTTCAATCCATGGTGAACTTAATGATATTCAGTGCTAGCACCGGTGAAAACTCGACCATAGTATTTTTAAACACAACTTGTAAATTTTGAATTCTAAGTTTGAATAATAGAAAGGTACTGCAGCTGTATTTCAATTAGAAGCGTAAGTATAATTGGCCGAACACTGATCAAATTTCGTGTGTTCTGTGTTGGCATTTTTCGTATCTATTTTCTTTTGAGCCAAACACTATTCTTTTATAAGAATCGATAAAATAATGTTAAAATTGTTATTGGCTAATATGTTCACTTTTTAATTCTGTTTTGTAGATAAAGCAATATAGATTGTGTATATTTGTCATTATTACTGTTGTTCTATCTGAACTGTGTCATTTTAATTGCAGATTACACTGAAAGGTTTTAGGTATGGGAAATTCATGACATTGATGGCCACCAATGTAGCGGCCGGGGGTCTTGACATCAATGATGTTCAGTTGATTATCCAGGTACACTTGTTCACATATAATATTATATATATTACAATATTCCATTTCTTATATATATCCTTTTATCTGATATTCCGAATCAAATTTGTTAGTGTGAACCTCCCCGAGATGTAGAAGCATATATACATCGATCTGGACAGACAGGAAGAGCTGGTATATTTAAAATTTTGCTATTAATAGTGGAAATTGTATTTTGATGTTCTTGTAAAAGTTTTGGCTTATATAATTGGTCTTGTTCATGTTAGGCAACACTAGAGTTGTTGTCATGCTTTACGATCCCAGAAGGTCAAATATATCTAAAATCAAAAGAGTAGGTATTAAATTTGAACATGTATCTGCACCTCATCCTGATGAAATTGCCAAAGCTATTGGTGGGGAAGCCGTTGAATTGATTACTGATGTGTCTGATAGGTATGTTTGTGTAATTGTATGTAAATCATCTTTCACTGTTAACACTCTCTTGCTGCTAATATAGGTCATGAATGCAGTGTGATTCCTTCATTCAAAGCTGCTGTGAGGAACTATTGAACAACTCCGGCAAAATTGTCCATCCTCCACATTGTAACCCCAAACTTTAAAATGAAACATAGATCCTAGAATTCCTATAATTTCTCTGAACAAGGTAATGAAGTGTTAAGGCCATGGGCTAATACTATGTGGCGATATTAACAAACAAATGGATACAAGCTTAAATGGGGTTAACAATGGATAATCATAATGAAACGGGATGGCTAGAAAGGCTCAGGGTTAACACACAAAAATGTGCCTCAATGTGTGTAATCTTGCAAATGACATCAGAAAAGAATGTACGCAAGTTCTGAATGATAAAGACATACATGAATGCTCTCTCATGATGAGTGTTGTGTTTGGCTCTTTATGCTCTCACCATGTTGGGTAGAGCTGACAACCTACACAGTACCTCTTGTGTGATGGGGCTTCTCAACCAGTTACAGTAAACCTGCTCAACCTTCAATACAACTCAATTGAACCAATCAGGTCATTCAAAAGTATATAACAAAATATTTTGGCGAGTTGGCATGCACAGAGGACTCACAAACAGTTAGTCTGGGTACTTTTCACACAACTAATAGTTATCATATTATAAGATGAAAGTAAATAAAAAACAACTAAAAGCAAACACAACTCAGACACTAATATAAAATTGAAACTATTAAAAAATATAAAAATACCAATACCTCCCTTGGGTTGCCTCCCAAGCAGCGTTCGTTTACCGTCATTAGCTTGACGCTTCATCCTCCCTGTTATGGGGGATACTTCAGCTTTCACACCCTGTTGCTTGTCTTTTTCGAAAAAAGGAAACCATCTTTTTCAGAGATAGAGTCCCCTTTTTGCAACAAGTGACTTCCCACTTTCATAGCCTTACCTCGATGCCATTTTTTCTTCTTTCTCTTGACTTTTGGAATGGATATTTGAGTTTTTATGCTTGTTGAAGCTGAAGATGATGACGCCTTCTGAGAGATTATACATGAGACTTTTTCTGGTGGTAGTCTTAGGAAGCCACTTTCCCCATATGTTTTGATCATGCCAATTAGAGAGAGATTATATTTTTCTTCCATTTGGTTCTTGATCTCAAACACTTTCAACGTTATTTCCTCATCATATGATTTTAAAGTCAGGGTGCCTTTTTCCACATCGAAGTTACATCGACTTGTAAGCAAGAATGGTCAACCAAGAATGATAGGGGTCTCTTCATCTTCTACAATCTCCATGATCTTAAAATCAACTAGAAAGTTAAATTTATCAATTGTCACCAGTACATCTTCTGCTACCCCATATGACCGCTTAATGGTGTGATCAACAAATTTTAAATTTTTCCATGTATCGCTTACCTTTCCGATACCAAGCTTCTTAAAGATAAATAATGGCATTAGAGTCACACTAGCACCCGAATCAATTAGGACCTTTTTTAAAGTTTTGTCTTTTATAGTGCATGAGATTGTTGTAGATCCAGATCTTTCTGCTTTATGGGATTCTCCCACCTTGTGATATTTCACTACGTTTCTTAGTTAAAATTTCCAAATCCTCTCCCATTGGTCTCTTTTTAAAGATTACCTCTTTCATAAATTTTTGGTACATGGGCATTTGCTCAAGTGCTTCAAAGAAAGTTATATTGATCTTTAAATTTTTGAACATTCTGATAAATTTCTCAAAGTCTTTCTCTTTTGGATCCTTCTTTGTCACTCTCAGAGGGTAAGGTAAATTAATCACCGGTTTAGCCTCCTTTTTCTTTTTCTCTTCAGTTGGATTTACGCGCGGTATAGCTTCTTCTGGTTCTTTCTTATTTTCCCTCACGTCCAGATCTACCTCCATGACATGGTCATCATTTGTTGCCTTCTTTTCTTCATCTTTAGCAACTTTCTGACTTCTTGTTGTGACAACATTCACATTCTCATGATTTTTTGGATTTGGGATTGTTGTACTTGGAAGGGTGCCTTGAGCTTGCATGGAGAGTTGTTGTGCTATTTGTCCCATCTGAACCTCAAGATTTTTTATAGAAGTTGTGGTGTTCCTTTGATTATTTCGAGTCTCTTCTTTAAATTGAATATTGTGAACTGGCATCTTTTCATTGGCTATTTCCCACTCTGATTTCTTAGGAGCCTGTTGTTGATGTTGGTAATGTGGTTGATTCTGATCTTTCCAGGAGAAGTTAGGATGATTCTTCCACCCTGGATTATAAGTATTAGAATATGGGTTACTCTGCTTCAGAAAATTTATCTCTTCAATTTGTTTCACAGTTGCAACACAGTGCATGGCAAAATAGGGTCCACCATAAATCTCATAATTAACAGCTTGAACAAGTTGAACTTGGGCTACTTGTTGAGTACCTATATTCATTGCCTTGAGTTTTCTCTCAACTTCTAGATGTTCATTTGCAGCAATGGCTTCTATGATCTTCTTGATACCAGTGGATATTGAAAAGTTGTTTAGTCTTCATTCTGAGGCTATTTACAAACATTTGCATCTATTCAGTCTGATCCAAATTATGAGTAGGACAAAGAACTAATAACCTTTTAAATCTCTTATACGCATCACCCAGTGGTTCCCCCACCTCTGCTTAAAATTCACAATATCATATCTTTTTCAGATATAAACAGAATCAGGAAAGTACTCCTTCAAAAAAGTTGTTTCCATCTGTTCTCATGTAGTAATACTTCCAGCCAATAATGAATAAAACCATTCTTCGGCATCTTCAGCTAGAGCGAATGGAAACATTCTCAATTTTTTCGCTTCTTCAGTGTGCTCATCAATCTTCAAAGTAGTTCTCATAGTAAGAAACCTTTGCAAATGTTTATTTGCATCTTCATCCATTTTCCCTGTAAAAGGCCTATTCTCAAGCTGACGGATGGTTTTTGGCTGCAACTGAAATTTGGGACATTCACTGGTTGATTCACTATAGTCAAACAACCTAATGGGGCGTTTTCTCCTCCATAACCCCCAAGAAGTCTTTCTGGTTGTTCAACCATAACTGGATCTTCTAACTCTTTGTCAGATTCTGTGTCTGAGTGCATTGAAAGCTCTTCCTCTTTATCTTGTTCGCTATCTGAGATTTATGCTCCTGAAGCTACCAACCTTGTTTGCCTAGCTTCTCTACGTCTAACGTGCAAGGATCTTTCTGGTTATGCATCAAAAGTAAAATCAGCTGAGGGCTTTCCTCGCATATAAAGATTAGTAATACCCAGAAATAGGCACAAAATAAAAAAAAAACTGTAAAATATAAATTTTAGTTGCAAAACAACAAAATTTAAACTGAAATACATCTATGAACTCTGTTATCTTTGACATTCCCCGGCAACGGTGCCAAAAACTTGATCGGTAAATTAGAAAGTATACTAATATACCAATGTAGTAATAATAGGAAATCCCAAATATCGATCTCAAGGACTGCTTGACGATACAGAGTTCGTGTTCTAAATTAGTTAAACAAAAGACTTGGGCGTTGGATTGTTGTTTTTAAACAGAGATAATAAAATAGCAATTAAAAGTAAACAAAGCAGTTGAAGAAATTTAAGTCTATGTGAGTAACCATGCTAGGGAATGTGTATGATCGGATCTATTAATAATTCTAACATGGCCTTGCAATAACATCTTTTAACCTATTGATTACCGGTTTTGAAGGGTGTTTACTCCTAAGTCCTTAGTGAGTAAACCTTTGAACATTCAAATTAACTCTTATGTCCATAGTTAATTAAAAATGAAATTAAGCATTAATTTATCAAGAACAATTTGGTTCCTATAGGGTATCCCTAGTCCAAGGTGATATCTACTACAAGATACTTTCAATTGAGCGTTAACATTGACAGTCCTGCCTAATTATTAACCGTAAATCAAATCTCAATTTTTTTGAAAGATAAAGCATTAAGAAAAAATAAAAAGTAAATGCAATAGATAAGAATTTATTATCATTGCAAGGTTCAAATAAAAATCATTAACAAATCCAGATCAGGGACACCCCCTAGCATTGGGGGCTTTAGCTACTCATAGAAGTAAAGAAAAACAAAATGCAAAGTGTAGAAATTCCAGATAATGAGATGAAATTAAGTCTTCAATCACAAAAAGCTCATGAAAATATTGATTCCATGAAAAAATTTGAGTTCCCCAGCCTTCAAAATGTATTCTTGCCGTAAAAAAATTGTCCAACCTAGACAAATTTGCGTTCTCGAGCTAAATACTCAAAATTTGGGCTGTTTCTACGACTCTAGGCCTCCATACGTGTATGGGAGGTGCCATACGGGTATGAGGCGTATGGTATATGTATGGTGTGCCATACGCGTATGGGCAGAACGTGAAAATTTCCAGATCTGATACGCGTATGAAATGACTTGATACGCGTATGAACAGAACCGAATTAGCCGTTTATGTATTCATGGAAGTTATAGCCCTTGATGTTAGATTTCATTTGCCGCTGGTCCCACGTCATTTTGATTTACGAAGCTCAAGTTATGATTAAAATACCACACGACTATCATGATGGAAAACATGCTAAAAAATAGACTTTCCCAATCTTGCTAACAATTCGCCGCGTTCCTTTTCTGGCCATATCATTGACTTCCTCCGACCTACAAAACGCGTTAACCTTCCCAAAAAGATCTAAAATACCAGGAATGATTAAAATATAGATAAATATGAAATTAAAGAAACTGACATATAAACCACTCAAACTATATGAAAAATGCAAATAATTCGCCTACTTTCATCTGTTAAAATGATAATAACGATATCAGAAATGGTGACCGATCAATGATCATGTTAGAAAATAAGGAAAGAAATGCACTAAAATGAGAAAGGTGGGTTTGAACCCAGGACCACAAGCTTGTACTCCTTATACTCACTTCCTTACCAATTGTGTCATTCCGTTTATTCGAAATAAAGTGGCACTAGGAAATATATGAAGGGTGGGTAAAATTTGGAGTACGACACCATCAATACATAAATTACACACATTACAACACTTTGTAGCGGGGAAATTTTTGAGTATAAGCTATTGATTAACTTAACTCATAAAGCAAGAGTCGTCACTGCACTTCTATTTTATCCAAAAGGAAAAGAAAAAGAGCGAACAAAACCTAAGCAAGTTCTAAAACAAGAACAAAAGAACAGAGACTGGTTAGCGCCCAAAACGTCTATAGTACTCTATAGGAACCCTTTGAAATATCTACGCTTTTTTGTTTGAAATGAGATTGGGGAGATGAGAAGAGAAGTATTTTTTCAGATTTTTGTATTTGGAGAGACTTATCGCCTCATGCCTACGTACCCACAAAGTACAATATAGGATCAAAACCTTGTAGTTCGTGGTACAAATAACAAAAATTTGTTTGTTTTGGTTGATTTTAAATGTAAAGACAAGTCGTTGTTTTACGGATAAAACTACGACTAGTCGCCCACAAGTATAAGAAAACAACATTTGCATCATCTTAAGATGGAGGATTTTGCTTGGATACAAATTAACAAGTCTATCACTCAACATCTAAGTGGAAAATGTCAACATCTTAAATACTATGGGGAATAGGAGAATTACATCTCAACTATGAAAATGACTCATGTCTAAACTTTTTGAAAGGTTTTAAATGAAAAAGTGCACAAAGGCACAAAAAGTTTGAATGAGTTTGTGTATTTTTTATGTCTTTTTGAAATTAGTCAAAGTATGATTAACATTGATTGACATTTATTAAAGAAAACAAAGTTTGAAAATCACTTGACCAAAGTCAAGGTTTTTTTATGAAAGCGGTTTAATTTTGAAAACAAGAAGGTTTTGAAAAAAGGGTGAAGATTTTGAAAATTGAAGAAGGGGTGGAGAAGAGGTGACTATCCTAAAGTAAAAAGATAAAAGCTAAGGATAAGAACGGTCTAACCACACAAGTAAGCTCCATAACATAAGTGTTATTTCCTTTAGATTAAGCCTTGATCAAGATAGGTCTTCAAAAGAGAATTCCAAGTACCCAAAAATCTAAAGTTTACCATCACAAACCTCCAAGCATAGGTTAAGATCCTAGTTCTAAGTCCAAAGTTCCATGTCCAATGCAAAGGATACTAACCATAGTCTGCAATTAGGAGAACAAGTTTTTTAGGGGTTTAAACCTTTATTAATGTTTTTGGTCCAAATGGACAAAAGAAAAAGAGCATAAACATAAACAAATGGTCCAAGTGGACAAAGGTAAAATGGCAAAAACATAAAAAATTAATATGATATGATATGATAACATAAAGCATAAAAAAAAGAGAGATATGGAGCAAGAAGGAAGCATAAACATAAATAAATTAATATACAATATAGAGCAATAGCGATCCAAAATGAGAGAATAAGTTTTGTTGTTTTTTCGGAAATGCTCAACTAGTCATCCATGAAAATGAAAACACGATCTCATACATTACCATGGGGAGGGCTCCAACTCAGATAAAATCAACGAGTATGCCAACTAACCCCCACGGGTAACAAGAGAAATCTAATCTATTTCAAACCACGCCATGGAAGAGTAGGAGACTGATAATTCACTTACAAAAACACAAACGGTTTTCCGATTTTAGGTCCAATTTAGCGCTATGTTAAACAATCGTAATCGGACTTATATAGAAGCCACGACTATCTGAGGCTGGTTAATAACAATGTTCGTGTTAATACAAGTTATAGAAATGACATGTCAGTCATTCTCCTAAAACTTGCCACACTAAAAGAAAAGAGGTAGTGGTCTCATCTTTATCATAACTTCAAAGAGAAGTCTAATGACATGTAAGATTTTCATTGAGCAAAAGAAAAAGAAGAAAAAGAGGGGAAAGGAAGCCAAGTTGAATTACAATATTTGAATTATTCCATCTTTAAGTTCCATCACTCTTCTTGGTGGATTAAGGTGCTAAACCTATCACTAATTCAAAGCACCTAAAATGAATCCAATGATCCACTTAAGGTTTATCCAACCTCATCTAACACCCAAAGTCCATTGAATTTAAAGAGAAATTTGATCAACAAACACCTCAATTCAAGGCAAAACAAAAGGAAATGGAAAAAGACAAGAAATAACTCAAAACAGTCCCAAAACAAGCCAAAAATACAATTCCGACACTGGTTAATCGATTAACCATTTACATGTGTAAATTGGTTAATCAATTAACCCAGGCAGGACATCGGAAAAAATTGAAAAAAAATCAGCATTCATGATTCAATCATTTCTTCAAACACCTCATGATCATGAATGCAATTGAGCACGAAAGTTCAAGTAAAACAACAGTAAATAACACCAATGAAACACAATTTGCAAGATCTAAAGATCAAGCAACAAGAATCAATTAGAGATCACATTGTGGAAGATGAATCAAGCACAACAATGGTGGAACAAGAGTTTACCACTTCCAAATCTGAAAATGCTTCAAATCAACTTCAAGAACCACACTTCAAAGCTTTGATATACAAAATTTAATGATGGAAAAGTGTTTTGATGGAGGTTTAGATCAAAGATTAGTAAGCTTCAATGAAAAGCTTACTAGCTTTTAATGGAAGAAAGAGCTTTGGTGAATTTGGGTAGATGAAGAAAATTGAGAATGAGGAAGAATTTTGACAAGGTGAATTTGGCTATCAAAAGCTTGTAGAATGAATGAAATGAGGCATCGGTTTATAGAATTTAGGCTTGGGAATTTTGGTGGCTTGGAGCTTGGTTTGGAGCCAAAATTAGGCCTAGAATTTGAATTTAGAGGAAAAATCAAGATCAAGTGGTGATTAATGAGGGTGTATGGTGGGAATTAATTATGATCATGTAGGGGAATTAAAATGAGGTGATCTAGAATATTCTCATGATGAAACAAGTGAAATTTGGTGCCAAACGCTGCAGAATTTGAAAATTCTGTTTTTAGACAAAAAACGCACTGGTTAATCGATTAACCATTTTGTACATGCATTTGGTTAATCGATTAACACGGTGAAAAAGTGAGAAAATGGCTTTTTGTTGTGCTGTCTTGGCTCTGGCTCGATTATTTTTTATTGTCAAAGAAGGCATAGAAATAAACACATGAACCTTGGAGTCTCTTGAATAATAGTCAATTAAATCTAGGGAAACTCTTGATCAAATGATTTTGAATTGTTTGCATATGAACTTTGACTTTGTTCAGATGAATTTCATTCGAGCTAAGGAACTGGTATTTGACATTCTTGATCCCAACCCCTTCTTGAAAAAGTTAGTAAAAGGAAAACAAACATATTTTTGGATTTTAATTAGGGGTTAGTAAACATAAACATAAACAAATACCAAGCAAACAAGAGAACGGGGGTGCTTGGTGATCTCCCTCACGAGCAAACCGACAGAGAAGGGTAAGAGAACCAAAGCTTGTGGTCTTGTTTGTGGTATGAGATGAAAATGATATATGGGATCTTAGGGGTACAAATTAGGGTATTACAACTGCCCCTATTTAAGTTTCTTCTATCCAGAGATATAAAGATGAACGTCTTTGTCTCGACGAGATAGAAGAGACTTAAATATAACAATAAACCCAATTTTTGGCCCTAAGAGACCACAAAATGATATGATTTTGCAGATGGTATGCAGACACAAGACCCCTGTGGGCAAAATATGCCACAGAAGACCAACAAATACTAGGGAGTAAAAGATAAGAGAACAGACTCCGCAGGGTAAAACTAAAGAGTGAGATTCCACTGAGGGAAAATTACCAACACAAGAAATGAAAGAGGGAAAATCTCATCCCAACAGGGAGGTAAAAATATCCGCTGGGGAAAAATCATCTATTACCAGACATCCGGTAATAACATGATCAAAAGGAAAGATCACCAACTACCAACCAAGTGGCAGCTACAACAAGGCAATCAAAAGGATACGAGAAATATTACCTACTACCAACTAAGGGCAGTACGACAAAGGTAATAATCTCAAAAGATACGAGAAATATTACCTACTACCAACTAAGGGTAGTACGACAAAGGTAATAAACTCGAAAAAGGGAGAGATTACTAACTATCAACAAAGTGATAACTATGACAAGGTAACCAAACCAAGTTATATTAACTACTACCAACTAACGGGCAGGACGAAAAAGGTAATAAGCTCAAAAGGCAAGAGGGATTACCAACTATCAACCAAGTGATAGCTACGACGAGGTAATAAACCAAGCTATATTACCTACTACCAACTAAATGGGCAGTACGACAAAGGTAATAAGCTCAAAAGAAAAGGGATTACCAACTATCAACCAAGTGATAGCTATGACGAGGTAATCAACCAAAAAGAAATGAGAAATATTACCTACTACCAACAAAGGGTAGGACGACAAAGGTAATAAACTCAAATGGGAGAGATTACTAACTATCCACAAAGCGATAGTTACGACAAGGTAATCAACTCGAAGCTATATTACCTACTACCAACAAAGGGTAGGATGACAAAGATAATAAACTCAAAAGGGAGAGATTACCAATTATCCATAAAGCGGTAGTTACGAAGAGGTAATCAACCAAAAGGTAACAAGCCTCTGTTTTCGGAGAAAAGGACCAAAGTTCAATCCATGAATAAACCAGAGAGAAACAGTCAAACAAGACTCTACCCGGTGAGGAAATATCTCAACTGGGGATTAATTTTATCCAGATAACACACTAGGGAGGAAAGATAAAACAAATATCTTCCACGAGGCATAAAGTCAGTGGGGAATTAACAAAGATAGGCATTTTCTGCTTACGGGTCAACACTCTAATGGAGAGAGGACATACACGCTCTACGGGGATAACATCACCAGAGAGCAAGGAAGCACCAACACAAATGCAAAATGTACAATGCAACAACAATATGCTATGCACAACAAACGGATGTGCATGCAATGCATATGAGTATGAATATATTGACAAAACCGACATAAGGATAGACAGAGGGCGAATAACATCACAACATCACTAAATACTCGGCTAATCATAATAAGATGGAGATATAATAAAAACTTGATGACTCGATTTCGTATGGTCCAATTCGATTCAATTCGTGCATGTTTTATCGCATTTTTATCGAGTCATTGTCATTTCGTGTATTGTTTGCTTACGTTTTCGTTTCTTTTCCATTTATAGGTCCTATATCAGCTCCAGAGAAGAAAAGACCAAGATATAAGCTCAAAGAGAAGAAAAGTGGAGAAAATTGCAAGGTTCTGCCTCTCCTAGATGAATGGCGTTCGCCATTCCCCTCAGTGCAAATGAATGGCGCTGGCCATGTCAGAAAGGAGGGAAATTCAAGCATTTAAAGAAAAGGCGACCGCCGTTTTCCCTAAGGCGACCGCCATTGTGCGCGGAAGCAGTTTCCTTTATGCAGTTCTGACAGTTTGCAAGGGAGAATTCAAATTTCGAACTTAACTGTCTTGGAGCCCATTTTGCCTATATATAGAGGACTTGAGGCCTGCATTTGATATCCAAGAACCCTGCAGAAGCGCTGCCGAAATTCCTAGCCACTTAGATCATTAGCCAAAGTATCAATCGATCACATCGAGAGATTGATACACCAATTGTATTTTCATTTCTGTTGCTGCTGATGTACGCTTGGATCGATTAGTTAATACAAAGTCTATTTTCTGTTTTAATTACTCGCACTTCAGGTCATTTATGATTTATTTACTTTACCGCATTCTGTTTTCTTTCGATTAATCGCATAATTCTAATTTCGCATATAAACTTAATTCTGAATTTAATTAAGAACAAGCCATTATGTATGCTCTAAAATCCAGAAATGTTAATGTATTAATGTTTAATTTAAGTATGTTTGAGTAGTTTGTTTTGAGTCCGTAGATTGAGGACCGTCGTTCCGACGGGACTCTGTAGAAACCTTCGGTGTTTAGCTTTTGTTTTAAAATTTTGGTTTTGGTGTCTGAACTGAATTTAGACAACCTTGTCGTGAGAGCGAGGGGATGTTTAACAGTGTTTCGTCACGAGAGTGAGAAACACACTAAGGCGTGTCCAACAGAGCGAGAGTTTGAGGTAATCGCCGGATAGTAGACTTCGGACATTGAGCCTAAATGCAGCGAGAGCGCTTTAGGGACTCATTTAGTTTATGTTAGTTTTCAAAAAGCACCTCTTAACTACCGAGCGAGCGAGAGCAAAATCTTGGGGTCATTAGGCGTGGCTTGGTTAAGACCGCGAAAGCGTGAGGTTGAGCCTTTAAACTGGTATATCCTACAGACCAACTTCAAGACCTTTGTTAACACCTGGATCTTACGGAGTCCCAAAGAGCACGGAAATCATTCTCCGGTCTCGTCTTTATTATTGTTTTTAAAATCCCGTTATTAACCAAATTTCTTTAACCGCCAAATCTAGCCTTAGCTTTACACCGCAATAATCGATCACTCTAGGTTGATTATTAGTCCCTGTGGGTTCGACAATCTTTTTAAGACTACGCGATAAGCTGTATACTTGCTGCAGTAATCCGACCATTACACAAAGTCGCGACCAAGTTTTTGGCGCCGTTGTCGGGGAGTAATTTAGTCATTATTGTGATACTTTCGTTGCACAGTATAGACTAAGGCAACTTTTTATTTCTTTTCCTTTTCGATTCGTCAATTGTATGCCAAACACTCGCTCACAAGGCGAAGAGTTAGAGCAATCAGTCAACGAAATCGAACGTTACATACTTCTGAGACGCCGAATTAACGAATTCCTTCTTAGATATAATATCCCAGATCCTCTTATTCCCTACTCAGATTCGGAAGCCGAATCAGAACCAAAACAAAACGTGGCAGGAGGCCCGCAAAACCGTCCTCTAAAGTACTTCGCCATTCCGTCCCAGGATGAACCACATAATAGCATTGCTGCCCCAGCCATTAACCATAATGATTTCGAGCTGAAACCTTCGCTAATATCCGCAATTCAACAAAACCAATTCTCAGGTAATGCTACGGATGACCCGAACCTTCATTTATCATATTTCGTGCAATATGCAAACACCGTGAAAGCCAATGGGGTTAGTCAAGAAGCAATCAGACTGAGACTTTTTCCGTTCTCATTGAGAGATAGAGCAAGGGCTTGGCTCAGTCTCTACCATCTCACTCAGTGACGACATGGGACGAGTTGAAGAAAGTCTTCTTAGCCAGATATTTCCCACCAAGCAAGACCGCTATGCTGAGAGCCCAAATTAACGGATTCAAGCAAAAGGACAACGAATCTTTATTCGATGCTTGGGAGAGATACAAGGACATGTTGAGGTTATGCCCACACCATGGACTTGAAGAATGGATGATAATACATACCTTTTACGGCGGGCTGCTGTACAATACCAAAATGAATCTGTGCGCTGCCGCAGGCGGTGCTCTAATGGATAAACCGTATGCAGAAGCCTATGAACTCATAGAGACTATGGCTCAAAACCATTTCCAATGGGGAGGTGAACGCGCTGGTATAGAGAAACCGACTCCGAAAGGAGGAATACACGAAGTTAACGGTATAGACCGAGTCAATGCTAAAGTGGACGCACTTGCTCAAAAGATCGAAAGTTTAGCAATAACACCTCCAGCAGCTATTGTAGCTGCACTTACACCAAACTGTGAAATATGCGGAAACCCTTGGCATACAAACGCTGAATGTCAAGTTTTGGCTAGTACTCCTACTGACCAAGTGAACTACGCTCAAGGGAACCCGTATTCAAACACTTACAATCCTAGCTGGAGAAATCATCCGAATTTTTCGTATAAGAATAACAATGCTTTGAATCCACCTAACCCAGCACATGCTATTCCACCCGGATTTCAGAAAGGAGCGCAACCCGCTCCACATCTACCAAAAAAATCAAATCTGGAAATCATGATGGAAAACTTTATGAACGCTCAAGCTCAGCAAAACAGGGATTTCGCAAATCAATACGCTCACACGAGCGAATTGATGAAATAATTGTCAAGCAAACTTGATGTTATGGCTACCCATAACAAGATGTTAGAAACTCAAATTTCTCAGGTAGCCCAACAACAATCAACTAACGCAGCCCCCGCTGGAACATTTCCTGGCCAACCATAACCAAACCCAAAAGATCATGCTAACGCTATAACTTTGCGAAGCAGAACAGAGTACGATGGACCTGTTGACCCGAGATTCCAAAATTCAGCCATGCACCAAAATTCACCAAAGGGAACTGAGAAAATAAAAGAACCTGACACGGAGAAGGAAGATGAAAGCGGAAAGGCCGCAGAGGAAGAAACACCTTATGTGCCTCCGCCACTATATAAACCACCTGTGCCTTATCCCCAAAGACTAGCTAAATCCAAAAATGAAGGACAGTTTAAGAAATTCGTAGAGCTTCTAAAGCAACTGAATATAACAATATCTTTCACAGAAGCTATTACGCAAATGCCCTCATATGCCAAATTGCTTAAAGAGATCCTGTCAAACAAGAAAAAGTTAGAAGATAACGAAACCATTATGCTCACTGCCGAGTGTAGTGCCATACTTCAAAATAACATGCCTCCTAAACTAAAAGATCCAGGTAGCTTTTCCATACCTTGTGTAATCGGGAAAACTGTCATAGACAAAGCATTATGTGACTTAGGAGCCAGTGTTAGCCTAATGCCCCTATCCACATGTAAGAAACTTGAATTAGGAGACTTGAGGCCAACGAAGATGTCGCTACAACTAGCAGACCGTTCTGTGAAATATCCAGTAGGTATGCTAGAAAACGTACCAGTTCGCATAGGTCAGTTTTATATTCTGACAGATTTCGTGATAATGGACATTAAGGAAGATTCTAATATACCAATTATTTTAGGTAGACCGTTCTTAGCAACAGCTGGAGCTATAATAGATGTGAAGAAAGGAAAATTAACTTTCGAAGTAGGGGAAGAAAAAGTCGAATTTATTTTAGCCCAATTCCTAAAAGCCCCTACTTTAGACGATTCATGCTGTTTTCTAGACGTTATCGACGAATGCGTCAGAGAAATGGAGAAGGAACCGACTAGGTACACGGAAGTACTAAAGATTCCAGCCCCTCCAATATTCGAAAATAATAATTGACGTGAGCCATATGAAGATGACAGTCTAAGAGAGTTCCTAGCACTCATACCCGACCAATGCCTTGCCCAAAGAAACCATCTGTAGAACTCAAAACATTACCCAAAGATCTAAGATATGAATTCCTAGATACTGAACTTGAAAAGCCAGTAATAGTTAATGCCGATTTAGGACAAATAGAAACCGAGAAGTTATTGGAAGTCTTAAGGAAGTATCCCACAGCTCTCGGATATAACATCTCCGATCTAAAAGGGGTAAGTCCCTCTATATGCATGCACCTCATCATGATGGAGGAGGACTGTAAGACGTCCAAAGAGCATCAAAGACGGTTGAACCCTGTCCTAAGCGATGTAGTGAAGAGAGAAATGCAAAAGCTATTGGAAGCAGGAATCATATACCCAATATCTGACAGCAAATGGGTCAGCCCAGTGCATATTGTACCAAAGAAGGGTGGTGTTACAGTTGTAAACCAACGAAAAAGGCGAGTCCGTAGCCAAAAGAACTCAAACTGGATGTAGGATGTGCATAGACTATAGGAAGCTGAATAAAGCTACTAGAAAAGACCATTTTCCTTTACCCTTCATAGACCAAATGCTCGAACGGCTAGCCAAACATTCATATTTTTGTTACTTAAACGGATACTCAGGATTTTTCCAAATACCTATTCACCCTGATGACCAAGAGAAGACAACATTCACCTGCCCCTATGGTACATTTGCCTATCGCCGAATGCCGTTTGGACTGTGTAATGCTCCCGCAACATTTTAGAGATGAATGATGTCGGTCTTTGCAGATTTCATAGACGACATAATGGAAATGGAAGTCTTTATGGACGATTTCTCTGTATGTGGGGGAGGTTTCGAACACTGCCTGTCAAACCTTGAGTTGGTACTCGAACGATGTGTCAAAGTGAACCTTGTACTAAATTGGGAGAAGTGCCATTTCATGGTGCGACAAGGTATAGTTCTTGGACATGTAGTATCCGATAGAGGTATTGAAGTAGACAAAGCAAAGATAGAAGTCATAGAAAACCTTCAATCACCCAAAACAATTAGAGAAGTACGAAGCTTTTTAGGTCATGCCGGTTTTTACCGACGATTCATGAAAGACTTCTCTAAGATTACAAAACCATTGACTGGACTACTAATGAAAGAAGCTGAATTTATATTCGATGAAGAATGCTTGAAAGCATTTAAACATCTGAAGAATGCTCTTATTACCTCACCAATTATGCAACCACCTGATTGGAGTTTACCATTTGAAATAATGTGCGACGCTAGCGACTATGTTGTAGGCGCTGTTTTAGGACAAAGAAAGGATAAAAGGCTTCATGCTATTTACTACGCAAGTAGAACCTTAGACAACGTGCAGATGAACTATGTGACCACAGAAAAAAAACTCCTAGCTGTTGTGTTCGCCTTAGAAAAATTTCGTTCCTATTTGGTAGGAGCAAAAATTATTATCTATACCGACCATGCCACTATTAGGTACTTGTTAGCTAAAAAGGATGCCAAACCAAGACTCTTGAGATGGATTTTGCTCTTGCAAGAATTCAATTTGGAAATAAAGGATAAGAAAGGTACAGAGAATGTGGTAGCAGGTCATCTCTCTAGGATTGAGGATCTAAAGCCCAAAAGAGTGCCTATAAACGATGATTTTCCTTACGACTGACTAGTAGCCCAGTTGGAAAGGGAGAGCAAAACTGTAGAATGTTCCTTGTTATTTAATGAT
The DNA here is from genome assembly GCA_022829125.1 of Lathyrus tuberosus. Taxonomy (NCBI): domain Eukaryota; kingdom Viridiplantae; phylum Streptophyta; class Magnoliopsida; order Fabales; family Fabaceae; genus Lathyrus; species Lathyrus tuberosus. The sequence goes on from JALAZF010000280.1 coordinate 2,326,526, forward strand.
GAAGAGACAAATGAAGTAGTAGAAGCAATCTATATAAAAACCACATTGCCATGGTATGCTGACTTTGTCCACTACCTAGCAGCCAAAGTGCTTCCACCAGATCTAACATACCAACAGAAAAAGAAATTCTTCCATGATCTTAAACAATATTACTGGGATGACTATTATTCAAGAGAGGCGCCGATGGAATATTTTGTCGATGTGTCCCTGAATCGGAAATAGAGGATGTCATATCCCAATGCCATGCTGCACCGTACGGAGGACATGCCAGTACATCAAAAACATGCGCAAAGATATTACAATCTAGCCTCTTTTGGCCAAACCTTTGGAAGGACGTTCATATTGCCATTATGAACTGTGACTGGTGCCATTGCACTGGAAATGTTTTTAGACGCGATGAGATGCCTCAAAGGGGAATTTTGGAAGTCGAAGTCTTTGATGTATGGGGCATTGATTTCATGGGACCTTTTCCATCTTCTTTTGGAAACAAATACATACTCGTCGCAGTAGATTGCGTATCAAAATGGATTGAGGTAGTAGCTTCACCTACAAATGATGCACGAGTGGTGGTAAAGCTTTTCAAGAACATAATCTTTCCCAGATTCGGTGTACCTAGAATCGTCATTAGTGATGGCAGATCCCATTTCATTTCGAATGTTTTCGGGAGGCTATTACTTAAATACGGAGTACGACACCGAGTAGCAACACCCTATCACCCTCAAACTAGTGGACAAGTAGAAGTGTCGAATAAGGAGATTAAACAAATTTTGGAAAAAACCGTTGCAACCTCTAGGAAGGATTGGTCTACTAAACTTCATGAAGCTCTGTGGGCTTATAGAACAGCCTACAAAACCCCCATAGGAACCACACCGTATAAACTAGTTTATGGAAAGTCATGCCATCTGCCTGTAGAACTTGAGCATAAAGCCTATTGGGCCATTAAAACCCTGAATATGAATTACAAGGCAGCAGGCGAGAAAAGAATTCTCGATATCTATGAATTAGAAGAACTAAGACTAGATGCCTATGAAAATTCCCGAATATACAAGGAAAGAACCAAGAAGTGGCATGATAAAAGAATAACGAAGAAGGAGTTTGACAAAGGAGATATAGTTCTTCTCTTTAACTCTAGGCTTAAACTTTTTCCCAGAAAATTACGCTCTAGATGGTCTGGTCCTTTCGAGGTTACAAAAGTCCTACCAAGTGGAGCAGTTGAAATTAGAGGAAAGTAGAATGAGACGTTCTTTGTGAACGGCCAGAGACTCAAACACTACCACTTAGTGGAAAATAAGGAATTCATCAACTATTACAAGTTGGAAGAGCTTCCCGCTCTTCTCGACAAATGATGCCCTATCCATTTCTAATGTCGAGCTTCCGACATTAAACAAAGCGCTCCGTGGGAGCTAAACCACGATCTTTAGTTTTTATTTTGCCCTCTAGTTTACTTTGTTAGCTTTTAGGACATTGCATGCATGTTTAGTATAAAGTCTATGCATTATACATCACTATTTATTGCATCTCATTATTTCTGCTATTATTATTATTATTACAATTATTATTACTATTTTTATCTTACTAACGTGTAGCTAATAGTGTTTTTCCCTAATATTGTAATATTTTTCAATTTTTTAGGAGACCCTTCTCTAGGAAACCTTTGACCAGCAACCATGCAGACATTTGAAACCCGTGCCGTTGTTTTCAGGAACGATGTCCAGAGGCGTCGATTTGAGGCTTTGTCTCAGAGAGATTTTGGTGTGTCCATCTATCCTGTCGACTCGGCCATGCAAACCCTTAGCATCCGAGACAATGTTGTTTTCCTTCTGAGCCAGATAGGATGGTCTCACTTTGCTTTAGAGAAGAGATTTAGCACTTACCATAGCTTGACCTTGGAGTTCCTAAGCTCCCTCTATTATGATGCCACCCGTGGTTTCGGATTTGGCCGTGGATTGGCCACCTTCAGGTTATTTGGAAACAAGTACAGATTCACCCACCATGAATTCGCTGAATTATTGGGTTTTCCTAATGAACCCGATGCTATAACCAAAACCCCTGTTGATGCCTTCACTAGCTATGATCTTGAACATTTCTAGGGCACCATAACAGGAAGTGCTAATGCCGACCCTAATGCTATGTTCTCCGAAAGTATTCACAACCCTGGATGGAGATATTTCCATAAGGTCCTGGCTCACACCTTCTTTGGCAAAGAAGAGAATGTAACGTCTGTGTCAAGGGATGAGCTATATATCATGCTCTGCACATCCCAAGGAAAGCCGGTTAATGCAGCCCCGTACTTACTTGCTAATTTCAGTCATATTGCCCGTGATTCATTCCAACCAATTTTAATAGGCGGACTGGTGACCATGATTGCTGATGCTATTGGGATGAGGTACCATCTGAACCGATCCTTTGCATTTTGTGGTTTCCGCCTGATGGACATTAGCTTCTGTTTCAATAGAGGCATTATTGCTAACCTTGGCCCGGTAGAATTCGAGCTGCTTATCAATAATTTTGTGGTCCATGCCTTCACTTTGCCTAACCATGCTAAGACCAGTGTGCACAACAAAGACAATTGGCTCTATGATATGGAGGTTGTCAATGAGTTTCTAACTCCGCCCGACTCTCCTCAGGCTTATGAAAATAGAGATACCATTATGTCCGCTGAGGCCACTCAGGGTTCTGAGGTCGATCCTGATATGCCCCCTTTGAATGTTGCCGCTGCTATAAATGCTCTTCAGGCTGAAGTAGATTCCTTCAGAGACGAGATTTCCTCTCCCCGAGTCAACTTCATCGGCCTAATGGATGTTGTTCACGAAGAGTTGGACCATATGTTCCAAATTGTCTACTCTCTTAGACAACACCATGGATGATCTGTAGCCGCACATTTCTTTTTCCTGTTTTCTTATATTAGTTTGTTTACACGTATAGTGTTTCCCCTTTTTGTATTGTTTGAATTGCAATTTCCATTCCGCTGTGTACCGTCGGGATGCCGACGCGTAATTATAGTACATTTCAGTTCTGTTTAATGCAAGTTTCTCTCTAATTTCTATTTTAGTGTTTTTGCATATTTACTTTACTTGTTGTTAATGTTTAGCAAACCTAGGCTTGTCAAGAAAAAACCAAAACAAAAAAAAATTTCAAATACCAAAATGAATTCAGCAAACAAAAAAATAAATTCAAAAAGCATGCTGAAAGCAAAAGGCGACCGCCTTATGCCTAACGGCGCTCGCCGTGCATGCGAAGTGGCAGAACGCGTGTTTTTCTTTATAAAACGCGCCCTTGCCTCTTCCATTCACCATTCAATGCACTCTTGCATGTTCTTAGACCCCTTAAGTACCTAGTAACCCTTCACCATCCCACATTAACTCCATCTATCCATATTCTTCCACTAAATCCTTATTTAAGCACCCCTAACCATACATTACCATATATCTTTCTCATACCCACTACCCATTTCTCTATCCACTTCAGAAAATTTCCACAACACCCATTTGCTAAGAAACAACCATGGCTGATAACCAAGAAGTTGACTACATGGGCATTGAGTTCCTCGACGGAGTGCTTGGAGCCACCATGCGTTCCAACTTCCACCGAGTATCCAAAAGGTCTGTCTACGCCACGAGGTATTCAGAGCCCGTAACTCTTCGCGCCTTGGGGCTTTTTGATAGTGTCTCGTGGATGCTCCAGAATTTAGGTATGACCCATTTTTGCTCTATGTTTAATTTCTCTTCGGTTAGGCTTACCTATGAGTTTCTTAGTTCGGTCCGATATGTCCATGACCTTAGCCGCACCACCAGAACCCTTCACTTTAGAATGTTTAACGTTGATTATTTGCTCACTCATGAGCAGATAGCCGAGTTCTTTGGTTTTCCTACCGGTGAGGGTCTTGCGACTCAAGCACCATTAGACAGTGATTGGGAGGAAGGAGCCTTCCAATTTTGGCACCAAATAACAAACACGAGAGCCACCAGATGGGAAGGCTTGAAAGCGACAATAATCCACAACCCTGCTATTCGCTATTTTCACCGCGCCCTCGCCTCCACCATCTTCGGCCGTGAAAATCCCGGAAACGTGAACTCTAAGGATTTGTTCTTTATCCACTGTGCACTTTCCCGGACCCGTGTAAATCCAACACCGTTCCTTTTTGCTCACTTTATCAGTGTAGCAAACAGAGTCAGCGGTTCCATCTGTATAGGCGGTATCATTACTGCCATTGCCATCTGTTTAGAGTTAGACGCCGATTTAGAAAATGAAGAAAAAATACCTTGTCTCTATGCCGACATTGACTTTTGCCGTAATGCGCGGCTTATCAAGAGTTTATGGTCCGGACACATGAGTTTTGAGGTTTTTCTTTGCCTAATGCTGAGCGTATTAACGTGCATCAAAGCACTATTGGCTGTTTGATTTAGGATCCCGTGATGTAGAGGCAGAGAGCACAGAGAGGCACTACCGTGAGAGTATGGCACAGCATCATGAGTAGCCCCGTGCTCATAGCCATGCCACTGACATTCCTGGGTCTAGTACCCAAGCACACACGACACCTTTTACTGATTTTGCAGGTATTCGCTCGTCATTGGATGAAGTTCTTTCAGAGCTCAGGCAGCAGAGAGAGAGATGCCGCGCGTGATGTGCAGATGCAGGAGTTAGAGAGGAGACAATACGAGTTTATGGCCAGGGCTGAGACGGATTTTAGAGATGTTGTTTCGGAGATGGCGGGACTGTGCAGGGAGGTAAGCCGAATTGCAGATTGTGTCCAGCATGTCCCATAGGATAACCTAGCCATCAAGCAGGATAAACACCACCGTGGAGGGCGTGCTCGCTACCACTGACGTATCCAGGTTCTATCGCTCCTACTTTCACCTTAGATTAAGACATTGAGGACATTGTCTAATTTAAGTGTGGGGGATGAGTCGTTTATTGTCGTTTATTGCTTTTATTTATTCCTTGCTTTCTAGTTTAGTTTGTTTTTCATTATTGAGTCATATGCACGTTTGAGTCGTTTTTACTTTACATTTTCCCTATGTCTATCAATCCCCTTATTTGACCCCAAATTTCAAAAAAATTTTGTTTAGACTCAAAGGCATGACGCGTATAGTATAGGTTGTTTCATTCTTTGATTTAGGCTAGGTAGGCGGACTTGGGAAAGTTTTGAAAATATTGGTACCGTTCCTACACCTTAGATTCCCTAAATATGTGATATTGATTTAAATAGACATTATGCCATGACCTTATGCCTAGTTTCTTAGAGTTAACCTCTTGATTAGTTTATTCTAGCAGTCAGCATCATCCTTATGTACGAACTAAGTGACGAGCCGATGCAAATATGTGTGATCTCAAAATGTGATTTATATGATTTTTATAGAAAAATGCGAATGAAAGACATGTTCCCGCGAAGTTAGGTGGTCCTCACTCGACCATTTATCCTAAAGGTTCGGACTCTTGAAATTCGTAAGCAAAAAAATGCACAAATGCGAAAAAGAAAAACATTATTGTTGAATAAGAGATCATAACACTAACAGGTTCGATTACCATGTAAGTACAAAGGATAACGGGCTTAATGTGATTGAGCTCGAATGAAAAAGAGGTGAAATAAGATGAAGTATATAGGTCTAGGTATAATTTCGTGATTTGAATTGGTATTGCATAGGAAGGGAGTTTTCGTCCGCTTTTGTGGAGTCGTGTCATTACGGTATCCTTGTTTTCACTATTCAGTACCTATCCGTTTTCACTGTAGCCTAGCAACCTTGTGCTTAGATTATTTTTGTCGTGCCTAAGAGTCGAAACATAATGCTTACTGTTTTATTGCATTGGGAGTTTGCTTGAGGACAAGCAAAAGCCTTAGTGTGGGGGAGTTTGATGACTCGATTTCGTATCGTCTAATTCGATTCAATTCGTGCATGTTTTATCGCATTTTTATCGAGTCATTGTCATTTCGTGTATTGTTTGCTTACGTTTTCGTTTCTTTTCCATTTACAGGTCCTATATCAGCTCCAGAGAAGAAAAGACCAAGATATGAGCTCAAAGAGAAGAAAAGTGGAGAAAATTGCAAGGTTCTGCCTCTCCTAGATGCATGGCGTTCGCCATTCCCCTCAGTGCAAATGAATGGAGCTCGCCATGTCAGAAAGGAGGGAAATTCAAGCATTTAAAGAAAAGGCGACCGCCGTTTGCCCTAAGGTGACCGCCATTGTGTGCGGGAGCAGTTTCCTTTATGTAGTTCTGGCAGTTTGCAAGGGAGAATTCAAATTTTGAACTTAACTGTCTTGGAGCCCATTTTGCCTATATATAGAGGACTTGAGGCCTGCATTTGATATCCAAGAACCCTGCAGAAGCGCTGCCGAAATTCTTAGCCACTTAGATCATTAGCCAAAGTATCAATCGATCACATCGAGAGATTGATACACCAATTGTATTTTCATTTCTTTTGCTGCTGATGTACGCTTGGATCGATTAGTTAATACAAAGTCTATTTTCTGTTTTAATTACTCGCACTTCAGGTCATTTACGATTTATTTACTTTACCGCATTCTGTTTTCTTTCAATTAATCGCATAATTCTAATTTCGCATATAAACTTAATTCTGAATTTAATTAAGAACAAGCCATTATGTATGCTCTAAAATCCAGAAATGTTAATGTATTAATGTTTAATTTAAGTATGTCTGAGTAGTTTGTTTTGAGTCTGTAGATTGAGGACCGTCGTTCCGACGAGACTCTGTAGAAACCTTCGGTGTTTAGCTTTTGTTTTAAAATTCTGATTTTGGTGTCTAAACTGAATTTAGACAACCTTGTCGTGAGAGCGAGGGGCTGTTTAATAGTGTTTCGTCACGAAAGTGAGAAACACACTAAGGCGTGTCCAACAGAGCGAGAGTTTGAGGTAATCGCCGGATAGTAGACATCGAACATTGAGCCTAAATGCAGTGAGAACGCTTTAGGGACTCATTTAGTTTATGTTAGTTTTCAAAAAGCACCTCTTAACTACCGAGCGAGCGAGAGCAAAATCTTGGGGTCATTAGGCGTGGCTTGGTTAAGACCGCGAGAACGTGAGGTTGAGCCTTTAAACTGGTATATCCTACATACCAACTTCAAGACCTTTGTTAACACCTGGATCTTACGGAGTCCCAAAGAGCACGAAAATCATTCTCCGATCTTGTCTTTATTATTGTTTTTAAAATCCCGTTATTAACCAAATTTCTTTTACCGCCAAATCTAGCCTTAGCTTTACACCGCAATAATCGATCACTCTAGGTTGATTATTAGTCCCTGTGGGTTCGACAACCTTTTTAAGACTACGCGATAAGCTGTATACTTGCAGCAGTAATCCGACCATTACACAAAGTCGCGACCAAAACTATGCTAGGGATTCAGCTGAAGAAATCCTGTAAGAGATAAACAAAAGCCATCAAAGGAAAATAAATCCTATTACAAGGCTTAGATCTTGCTGGAGAAAGGAAGATACTCCTTGGGGAGAAACTAAAATATCAATCTTCTAATATCAATGATCCACAAAAAGGATAATAACATGAACTCTGCTTCGAAGATGGAAGGAAAGCTGTTGGGGAATCTTAACAACCCAAACCTTCTGACTCTTCCTGGGGATAATAAAAATTCACACGAACATTGCCTCAAATAGTGAAGAGATGTGCTGTGGAAAAAATGATGGGTACGCTGGGGATTATAATCATGTAAATAGTTAGACAAACTCTACTAAGAAAGCGAGGCAGATCTGCTGGAGATACAAGAAAACTCTCAGGAGATTAGCCAACTCTTAGCAAAGCATCATGGACTTGCCGGGGAAATCAAGAAGTTGATATCACAGTAAACGGTCAAGCTGCAGAGGATTTTAGATCAATACTCAATATAGATGAGAGAAAACCCAACAGGTGACTACTATATTAATACTCCTTGAACAGAAACGTCATCAGCGACTTTGCTGGGGAATAGCCGCAATATTGATGCACTACCTTCACTGGGGAACAATGAGGATAAATCTCTTAATAAGAACCATCTGGAGAGAAAAACATCCTGGATTTACCGAGGAAAGTAAGAAGTCAACATCATAGCAGAAAATCAAGCTGTAGGGAAATTCAAATCAATACCCAATGATAACATGAAAATATATCATGTTTTTACTTTGATTTATGTTATTTTCTTATTCCGTTTTTGTCTAATATCCGATTTTCTCAAGAGTATTTAAGTGTTTTTTGCAGGTAATTCCATCTCCAAGCCAAAAGTATGCAAAGTGTGGAAAAGAAGCAAAACATGCAAGAAAAGAGCAGAAAAGAGAAGAAAAATAGCAGAATCCAAATTCTGCTGATGTGACGATCATCACATGTCCACCACGACCGTGGCAGATACAAATTTCATCACGACCGTCACAATGCTACACGATCGTCATGCGTTCAGAACAGTTTAATACGTTGAGCAGAAACGTGATTACGAAGTTTCAGAGAATCAGTTTTTGCACGTTCACATTTCCTCCGAAGAAATTTAGGTTCCAAAGTCACATAACTGTCAAAGGGAAGTGCCTACATTTTCTCTAACCACTACCTCAGCTCAGTCTATAAATATGAGAGATTTCGAAGAACAAAGGGGGTGACCGATTTTCTGCATTCTGAAGTACCGTCTTGCTGCCAAATTTTATTCAGAATTTTTGTTTCGTTTTGTTTACATTTACCATTCCTTGTCACCCATTACCGAACAAAGTAATAGTTTCTCACATTGAGGAACTATTACACTTTAGATTTAGATTGTTTCATTGCCTTCATCATTTGCTATTTTAATTTTATCCAAGCAAGAACCTACCAGTCTGTGAAGGGATTGCTGCTACTGCATTTACCAGGTTTCCATTATTCAATTTATAGTACCGTTTATTTTCTTTTAATGATGCCTTTGATTAATTGTTTTTCCGCTTTTATGTTTAAGTTCGTAATTATGTCAAGCTAAACCGATCTTATCGGTATGTAATGAAGTAACCAAATGGATTAAATAACTCTAAGCTAAAATCAATAATTAACTCTTCTTCTGGCTTCGATTTCTTAATTTTAAACCCAACTTTTATTACGAGAGTAAAAAGGTAACAAAGGTTAAGGTCAAGACCACGGGAGTGTGAGGCTTTACTCGGATAGCTGAAATCGGGCATTAGTTTTAAAAACAGCGGAAACGCTTTAACGTTAATTAAGTCTTATTAGTTTTTAAAAAGTATTTTTAACCTCATATGGGCTAGCGAGAGCAGACATATTGACTTAAGAGTATAGTCCGAAGCAATAACCACGGGAGTGTGAGGTGAGGGCTTTTAAACTGGTTTTTCCTACAGATGCAAAGGGTGATAAAATCTTTATACTCTTAGGTTTAATTAATTCCACGTAGGTTTACTGAATTATATACCGATATCTTATTAATAACTAGTATTCCCGAATTTTAATTTCTCTTTAATTTCCCGTTTGAACTTAAAAACCAATTCTGATTAGCCTTAGATAAACATAGTAACGATAGATAACGGTGCGTTCGATTTCTAGTCTCTATGGGATCGATAATCTTTTAAAACTACGTGATACGACTGTATACTTGCAGTTAGATTTATTTAGGCACACTAAATAAGCGACCAAGTTTTTGGCGCCGTTGCCGGGGATATATTAAGTCAATATCGTAATTCCTTTGTTACGCCCTATAGACTAAGGCAAAAACCAAAATTCCCTTTCTGTCGATTGTATGCCAAGTACTTGCTCACAAGGCGAAGACCTCATACAACCGACAGATAAACCTGAACGTCTTCTTACCGTAAAAAGACGTATCCAAGAATACTGCTTAGCTCACGAAATCCCTTTTCCTTTATCAGAACCTGAATCTCAATCAGATCCTGAACTTGAATCTGAATCAGATTCCGAATCAGAAACAGACATGGCTGACTTACCACAAAACCGACCTCTTAAGTATTATGCTGTTGCATCTCAACAAGAACATCACAGCAGCATTGTCGCTCCAGCTATCAACCGAAACGATTTCGAGTTGAAGCCCTCCTTGTTATCTGCTGTGCAACAAAATCAATTTTCTGGAAACCCTACAGAAGATCTGAACGAACATCTGACCAAGTTTGTGCAGTACGCAGACACAGTGAAAGCAAATGGTGTAACCGCAGACGCCATAAGACCACGTCTTTTTCCTTTCTCACTAAGAGACAGAGCTTGGGCTTGGTTGCAATCCTTGCCATCAAACTCTATTACTTCTTGGGAGGATTTAAAGAAGGTCTTTCTGGCACGATATTTTCCACCAAGCAAAACAGCTATGCTGAGAGCCCAAATCAACAGCTTCAGACAAAAAGACAACGAGTCTTTATATGATGCTTGGGAAAGATACAAAGATATGAGGAGGATATGCCCGCATCATGGTCTTGAGGATTGGTTAATTATCCACACATTTTACAATGGTCTCTTGTACAATACAAGATTGACAATCGATGTCGCCGCTGGTGGTACACTGATGGATAAACCCTATGATGAAGCCCAGCAACTCATCGAGAGTATGGCTCAGAATCACTACCAATGGGGAGGTGAAAGAACTCAAGTGGAGAAATCCCAACCAAAAGGAGGAATGTACGAAGTTTCTAGCCTAGATCATGTCCGTGCTAAGGTAGATGCAATAGCGCAAAAGATAGACAATTTGACCATAACACCCACAGCCACCGTGGCTGCTATAGCTCCAAACTGTGAATTATGTGGAACAGCTGGACACGCTGCCCCTGAATGCCAAGTTTTAGCAGGAGCCTCTACAGATCAAGTGAATTATGCTCAAGCAAACCCTTATGCAAATACCTACAATCCTGGTTGGAAGAATCACCCAAACTTCTCTTACAAAAACAACAATGCACTGTTTGCACCTGGTCAAGCACCTGCTGCACCACCAGGTTATCAAAAGGCTGCAACAACTGCTCCTAATGTTCCTAGGAAGTCTAACCTTGAACTGATGATAGAAAACTTCATAGCTACCCAGACTCAAACAAACAAAGAGTTCCTGAATCAAAACGTACACACTAGTGAATAGATTAAGCAGTTAGCAAACAAAGTAGACGCATTGGCCACTCACAACAAAATGCTTGAAACGCAAATTTCCCAAGTGGCTCAACAACAAGCACCTACTACTGCTCCTGCTGGAACATTTCCTGGACAGCCACAACCTAATCCTAAAGGACATGCAAATGTTGTTATACTGAGAAGTGGAAAAGAATTAGATGAACCCATTGATCCAAGACTTCAAAATCCAGCCATGTACCAAAAGTCTGCTAACAACACAACAACTGAGAAGGAGAATGAACCCAAGGAAAAGGAAGATAATGACCAAGAGGCTGTCAACAAAGAAAAACCTTATGTGCCTCTACCACCATATAAACCATCTATTCCGTATCCTCAAAGATTTACAAACTCCAAAACTGCAGGGCAATTTAAGAAATTTGTTGAACTTCTGAAACAATTGAACATCACTATACCTTTTACAGAAGCTATCACTCAGATGCCCTCATATGCTAAGTTCCTTAAAGAAATCTTATCCAATAAGAAAAAGATCGAGGATAACGAAACAGTTACACTTACTGCTGAGTGTAGCGCAATAATTCAAAACAGCATGCCTCCTAAGCTGAAAGACCCAGGTAGCTTCTCGATACCTTGTGTAATTGGAAAGTTCGTCATAGACAAAGCTCTATGCGACTTAGGAGCCAGTATTAGTGTAATGCCCTTATCCATATGCAAGAAGCTTGATATGGGAGACTTAAGACCAACTAAGATGTCTGTTCAATTAGCTGACTGCTCTATTAAATACCCAGTTGGTATACTAGAAAATGTTTCAGTTCGTATAGGACAATTCTATATCCCTACCGATTTCATAATCATGGATATTAAAGAAGACTATACTACTCCTATCATATTAGGAAGACCATTCTTAGCTACCGCTGGAGCAATTATAGACGTAAAGAGAGGCAGGCTAACTTTTGAAGTTGGTGAAGAGAAGGTTGAATTTATTTTGACGCAATTCTTACAAGCTCTAGCTATAGACGACACATGTTATCTACTAGATGTCATAGATGAGTGTGTAAGAGAAATCGAGATGGAACCGACCACATACTCAGATATTCTAAAAATTCCAATACCTCTGATTTTTGAAGATGATAATTGGCGTGAACCTTATCAAGATGATAGCCTAAGCGAATGTTTAGCACTTACACCAGATCATCTACCTTGCCCGAAGAAACCAGCTCTAGAACTGAAAGCACTACCCAATAATTTGAGGTATGAATTCCTGGACGAAGAACTCGAACGACCTGTGATAGTCAATGCAGACTTAGGACAGACCGAAACCAAGAAACTATTAGATGTCTTAAGAAAATACCCAACTGCGTTAGGCTATAACATCGTTGACCTTAAAGGAATAAGTCCTTCTATTTGTATGCATCACATTATGCTAGAGGAAGACTGTAAATCCTCTAGAGAACATCAGAGAAGGATTAATCCAATCTTAAGTACTGTAGTCAAAGACGAAGTGAAAAAACTTTTAGAAGCAGGAATTATATACCCGATATCAGACAGTAAATGGGTTAGCCCAGTACATGTCGTTCCAAAGAAGGGAGGTGTTACAGTTGTTAAGAACGAAAAAGGTGAATCTATAACAAAAAGGGTTGTAACTGGAAGTAGAATGTGCATCGATTATAGAAAGTTAAATAAAGCCACTCGTAAAGACCATTTCCCATTGCCTTTTATCGACCAAATGTTGGAACGATTGGCTAAACACTCCTACTTCTGCTATTTAGACGGTTATTCCGGATTCTTTCAAATTCCTATTCATCTTGATGACTAAGAAAAGACGACCTTCACATGTCCCTATGGTACATTTGCCTATAGACGAATGCCGTTTGGACTATGCAACGCACCTGCCACATTCCAAAGATGCATGATGTCAATCTTTACTGATTTTATAGATGACATTATGGAAGTGTTTATGGATGACTTTTCTGTTTGTGGGCAGAGCTTTGAATGATGTCTATCGAACCTAGAAATGGTACTGGAAAGATGCGTAAAAGTCAATCTCGTATTAAACTAAGAGAAATGCCATTTTATGGTAAATCAAGGAATCGTACTTGGACACGTTGTGTCCGATAGAGGAATTAAAGTTGATAAAGCTAAGATAGAAATTATAAAAAATCTTCAACCTCCGAAAATCGTACGAGAAATACGAAGTTTCTTAGGACACGCCGATTTCTACCGACGATTCATAAAGGATTTCTCGAAAATTACTAAACCTCTTACCGGTCTATTAATGAAAGACGCTGAATTTATCTTTAATGAGAAATGTCTAAAAGCGTTTGAACAGCTGAAAACAGCTCTCATCACCGCACCTATCATGCAACCACCAGATTGGAGATTACCTTTCGAAATCATGTGTGATGCAAGTGATTATGCTGTAGGTGCAGTTTTAGGACAGAGGAGGGATAGAAAACTTCATGCCATTTACTATGCAAAGATTCTGGCCAAATGAACTACGCTACCACAGAAAAAGAACTTTTAGCCGTGGTTTTCGCCCTTGACAAATTCCGTTCCTACCTAGTGGGAGCTAAGATCATCATTTATACAGACCACACAGCTATTAGATATTTACTTAACAAAAAGGATGCAAAACCTAGACTGCTAAGGTGGATCCTACTTTTACAAGAATTTGATTTAGAGATCAAAGATAAGAAAGGAACTGAAAACGTAGTAGCAGACCACTTATCCCGATTAGAGGGCATTAAACCAGAGCCAGTACCCATTAATGAGGATTTCCCATATGAATGACTCATAGCCCAACTAGAAAGTGATCTGTCTACTCTACAGTTGAATGGCCCAAAGATGGAAGAAGTCGTGGAAGAAATCAACGTGCACACAACACTGCCATGGTATGCTGACATAGTCAACTACTTAGCAGCTGGAGTACTTCCACCAGACTTATCTTATCAACAAAAGAAAAAATTCTTTCATGATCTAAAACATTATTATTGGGATGAACCTTTGTTGTTTAAGAGAGGAGCCGACGGTATCATCCGTCGTTGCGTCCCTGAAGATGAAATAGAAAACATAATCTCTCAATGTCATTCTGCTCCTTACGGAGGACATGCTAGTACCTCAAAGACACGTGCTAAGATCTTGCAATCTGGCCTATTCTGGCCCAACCTTTGGAAGGATGTCCACATTGCAATACTAAACTGCGACCGGTGCCAACGCACTGGTAACATATCAAAACACGATGAGATGCCTCAAAAAGGTATATTAGAAGTAGAAGTCTTTGACGTATGGGGGATTGATTTTATGGGACCTTTCCCATCATCCTTTAGAAATAAATATATACTCGTAGCTGTCGATTATGTTTCAAAATGGATTGAGGCAATACCTTCTCCTACAAATGACGCACGAGTAGTCATAAAGCTCTTTAAAAACACAATCTTTACCAGATTCGGTGTGCCGAGACTTGTCATAAGTGACGGTGGCTCCCATTTCATATAAAAAATATTTGACAAATTACTATCAAAGTATGGGGTAAGACAACGCGTAGCAACACCATATCATCCACAAACAAGTGGACAGGTTGAGGTCTCGATAGAGAAATAAAACAAATTCTAGAAAAGACCGTAGCCACCTCTAGGAAAGATTGGTCATCTAAACTCAACGAAGCTTTATGGGCATATAGGACGGCCTACAAAACACCAATCGGAACTACACCTTTCAAGCTAGTCTATGGTAAATCTTGCCATCTACCAGTGGAATTAGAACATAAAGCCTATTGGGCTATTAAAACATTGAACTTAAGGTTTGATTCCGCAGGTGAAAAACGTATCCTAGATCTGCATGAACTAGAAGAGTTAAGATTAGACGCTTACTAAAATGCTAAAATATATAAAGAACGAACTAAAAAATGGCACGATAAGCGCTTATCTAGAAAAGAATTTAGTGTGGGAGACGTTGTACTCCTATTTAACTCAAGATTAAAACTCTTTCCTGGGAAATTAAGGTCTAGATGGTCCGGTCCTTTTGAGATTACAAAAATATTACAGAGTGGAGCGATAGAAATTAAGGGGAGGAATAGTAATCCATTTTTAGTTAATGGACAACGTCTAAAACACTATCACAACATTGAAAATATAGATTATTTGAACTGCCTAAGACTTTTAGAGTTGCCCACCGAACCCCCTAACTAAGCATCTAATTGAATTCGTCAGGCTTTCGACGTTAAAAACAGCGCTTAATGGGAGGCAACCCATGATTTCTGTTTTTCTTGCTTTATATTTGTTATTTCTTTACGTTTCCTATGTTTTATTTTTATTTTGCAAATTTTTAGCTTCATTTATATCATTTTAAATTTAATTTGAAAATGTTGTGCTGATCTTAAAAATTGAAAAACTACAGGATTATAAAGTCTCTCTACTCTTTCTGTTCTCCTCCTCTGCTTACATTTTTTTGCAAAAAGTACTAATTAATGGCAAACGAGGATAACTTGTTAGTAGAATTCAGAGATGGAGCACAGTGGCATCGATTTGAGGCTTTGTCTCTAAGACCATTCGCCTTAACAAAATTCGCCCATAGACCTACCATGACCGCCTTAGGTGTAGGTGAGAGCGTAGACTTTCTGTTTAACCAATTAGGTTGGGAGGGTTTTGCCAACAAGAAACATAAATGCTACCGTAGGTTGAATTTAGAATTCCTAAGCTCTTTAAGCTATAACCCTTACTGTGGAAAAGGTTTTACCAGGGGAAGAATTACCTTTAGACTATTTGGATACAGCTGCCAGTTCACCATAAAGGAACTGTCGGATCTTTTAGGATTTCCTGAAGGACCTAATGTTTTCTCTGTCGTTCAAGAGGACTTAATGTTGGTTGGAGAGCAGAGTGATTTTTGGGGTAGAATTGCAGGGAAACCTGACTTTGACATGGACCCTATGCTTTCAACAGAAATACATAACCCCGCTTTCCATTACTTTCATATGATCCTGGCCTATACTTTATTTGGTAAACCTGAGAATGATAACACTGTTTCGAGGGATGAGCTTTTCATCATGTTTTGTGCTTCTCAGTCTAGAGGTGTCAATGGACTCACTTTTATGTTGAACAACTTTTGCAAACTCATTAATAATGATAACAGTCCAATTCTGATATGTGGCCTAGTTACAAAAATAGCTGATGCTATGGGATTTAGAACCCGACTTTCTAAGATTAATCCCTTTAGAGAATATAGACCCATGAATATCACTTTTTGTTTCAATAAGGCTATGATTAGGAACCGAGGTCCGAACCATTTTCAGCTTCTGATTAACAATGTTGTCGTACCACACTTTACACTTCCAAATCATGAACGCACAAGTGTGCACAATCAACATAATTGGCTATATGACCTTGATGAACCCATGCTTGAACCTGAGGAAACCTTTCCTGAACCTGAGATCGACCCAAAAACACCCCCTCATTATCATGATCTTGATTATATGGAATTCCAAGAAGACATTGACATTCCTAAAGTTGATGCCACTAACTATGCTGCTAATCTGAATTCTATTCTAAAGACTATGGATGAGTATCATAAAGAAATCACTTCAGTAAAGGATGAGCTAAACACAATGCGACAAAACATTGTTGGACTCATGGATTTGACCGTTGAACAATTTGATCATATAAATCAAGCCATCGCATCTTTGAAGAAACGCCTTAACTAGATTTACGAAGCACCTCTTTTTCAAGTTTTAATGCATTTACTTCAGAAACATTTTACTTTATTTCAGTCTTTCATTTTTTTTATGTCGGGAATAAATTGATTTACATTCAGTATTGATACAATGCTAGCATTTGCTAGCATCTCTTTGGTTTTAATGGATGATTTAATTTACTGCTAAATATTGATCTTTATGGTTTCAATTTTATTCCTGTCATACTTTTTATTCTGTTTTTAATTCATGTTGTCATGTTATTTATCTCTCAATATGCATTATAATGTTGTTTCTCTGTGCTAACCATTGCCTGTTATGAAAATTTTATGTATGGAATGCTTACTGACAAAAAACTGTTTAATTCCCCAGAATTTGCGACTGTCACGATCGTGACAGGCCCCGTGACGACCGTCACGCGGGTTTGGAACATGTTCTGTGTTAAAACAGAACTGTATCCTTCGTCTTCCTCTTCTTTCTCTCAATTCAAAACACAGCCGTCCCACTATCTTTTCCCATTCCATAACCGTCCCACCACTGCGCATTTAACCTAATTCGACATTTTCCTTTACCACTCGCTTTCCCCATTCACTATATATTCATACCGTGTACCATTTCTTTTCACAAACCCTCATTCTCCACAACCCATTTTCTTTCCTAATTTCTCTGTGACCCACCAATGGCACGACAAATTTCGGACCTATCAACATTGAACTTCAGAGATGGAGAAGCAGGAGAGCGTCAAAGGGCTAGGTACATCGATTACTACCGACGTTTCGTACAACCAACTCGCTACGTAGACGTTGCATGTCTAGAAGAACTCGGAATGCTTGAAGGAGTAAGAGATTTGCTACAAACCGCCGGTCTATGGCAGCTCTGCACTCAGAGCCGGCCTACTTACGAAGCCCTAACGCTCGAATTTCTCAGTTCATTCACTTACATTACTCCTCCGGGAGAGACAAATCAATTAACCGGTATCGCTAAATTCCGCATGTTTGGTACCGAGTACTCAATCGGCCAAAATCAACTTGCCGAGATGCTTGGTTTCCACCATGGTGAGAATGTGCACTGTCGGGTACCACAGGAGAATTTCTTTCAAGCAGCATTTCAATTATGGAATCGGTTGACAGGAACAACAGTCGATAGCTGGGATAGCCTAAACGCAACTTATATCCACAACCCAGCCATCAGATATGTTCACCACGCATTAGGAAGCACTATTTTTGCCAGGGATAGCAACCACAAGGTAAACTCAAAGGAACTATTTTTCCTCCATTGTATGTTTCACCCAGAGCCGATCAACGCCGCACCATTTTTGCTAGCACACATACAAGCAAAGTGTGCTATAGGTTCCAAACCTTTCTATTTTGGAGGGATTGTCACCTCTATTGCTCTCAAATTGAATTTGGAAAACGAGCTTACCAGATTACCCTCCATGCCTCCGGTGTTCCTTGACATAGACTATTGCCGAAACTCTCAGCTCATCAAGTTACGACGAGATGGGAAATACCATCCTATGGCCCGCACCAAAACCGTAAGAAGTATCATTATGCCTTGCAGAGACCGCATTAATCCTCGGGAAATGCACAACTGGTTATTTAATTTAAATGCTCCAGTGCATAATGCGGCTGCACATGATGATCAAGACCATGGACCTATTGATGAAATGGAGCAAGAGATGGATAACGCCCTAGAAAACCAACCACCACCTGCTGATGATGCACCTTCGACCTCAAGATGTCGTCGCCGCCCCGAACAAGACCCTGTTACTAATGAAGAAATCTTAAGGGCTCTTTGGCTTCAAAACCAACAACAACAGACGCAGCATAATGAGGTAATGGCGCTGATGCGCCAAATTCAAGAAGGCCAAGCGAACCAAGGACAGAGGCTTGATGGTGTGATAGAAGGAATGGATGCATTGACACTGCGAGTGCAGAACCTACATGAGTACATCCATCACGTGGGTATTCCTGATCACGTAGTGCAGCATGGAAGAGGACGCTCCAGAGGCAGAGGACGTGGTCCACCTTGATTTTATTTTGTTTTTCTTTTTAGTTTTTCTTGTTAGTCCCCTTTATATCGCAACATTGAGGACAATGTCCGATATAGTGTGGGAGAGTCAGTTTATTTCCGTTTTATTTCCCTTTCTTGTACTTTCTTTTTCCTTATCAAAGTTAATATATGAGTATTTTCGTTCAGTATCCGATTTTCCCATTTTATTCTGCCTTAACAAAAAAAATTTTTTTTACGATTAATACACATCGTGGAATACCAAATTTTAAGCCTTGTTAGGAAGTTGGGAAAATGCTAACAAGATCGATACCGTCTTGACACCTTAGACCTCTTGCGTATGCGATATCAGTTTCGATACTTATTATACGATACCTTGAGTTCAGTCCTAAAGTAACCCCTAATAGTTTATATTAGCAGTCAGCACCGTCTAAATCACAAACCACGTGGGGAGCCGATGAATATAAGTGTTTGATGCCCAATCATGAAAAGAAAAACATCTTTCTTATCTATATGCCGAGAAAAATAGAATATGCAACAACTCTCACAGTTGTGAAAATTTACAAGAAAAGAAAGAAAATTCGTTGTCGATTGGTTCAGAGGTACCTGATTCTGAACTTGGTAGGGCGAACTACTATTCGATCCCCCGCAATCTACGAATGGGATGTATAAAGGGTTACCACACTTGTGTATCAGGTCCCGTGAGAAAAAGGGATCAAAGTCACTAACCGGTTACTCCACTACGTGCGTGAATAAGGCAAAGGGCTTAATGTGATTGCGTTAGAATGAAACTGGGTGAAATAGACACAAAAACTTATGGTTGAACTATAATAGAATGATTAGAATTGGATTGTACAAAAGAGAGGTCTATGACAAGCTTGTTTCTTTGTGTCATTATTGTATCCTTAGTGTCTTATACTAGTACCTGTCTTACTAACAAGAAACTCTTTTTCAAATCCATTGGTATACCAGGTATGTGCATTTGATGAAGTTTGTCCGATTTTAACAGATAGATTGCTTGAGGACAAGCAAAGATTCAAGTGTGGGAGAGTCTGATAACACAAAAATATATCATGTTTATTAATTTGATTTATGTTATTTTCTTATTCCGTTTTCGTCTAACATCCGATTTTCTCGAGAGTATTTAAGTGTTTTTTGTAGGTAATTCCATCTCCAAGCCAAAAGTATGCAAAGTGTGGAAAAGAAGCAAAACATGCAAGAAAAGAGCAGAAAAGAGAAGAAAAATAGCAGAATCCAAATTCTGCTGATGTGACGATCGTCACAGGTCCACCACGACCGTGGCAGATACAAATTTCATCACGACCGTCACAATGCTTCACGATCGTCATGCGTTCAGAACAGTTTAATACGTTGAGCAGAAACGTGATTACGAAGTTTCAGAGAATCAGTTTTTGCACGTTCACATTTCCTCCGAAGAAATTTAGGTTCCAAAGTCACATAACTGTCAAAGGGAAGTGCCTACATTTTCTCCAACCACTACCTCAGCTCAGTCTTTAAATATGAGAGATTTCAAAGAACAAAGGGGGTGACCGATTTTCTGCATTCTGAAGTACCGTCTTGCTGCCAAATTTTAATCAGAATTTTTGTTTTGTTTTGTTTACATTTACCATTCCTTGTCACCCATTACCGAACAAAGTAATAGTTTCTCACATTGAGGAACTATTACACTTTAGATTTAGATTGTTTCATTGCCTTCATCATTTGCTATTTTAATTTTATCCAAGCAAGAACCTACCAATCTGTGGAGGGATTGCTGCTACTGCATTTACCAGGTTTCCATTATTCAATTTATAGTATCGTTTATTTTCTTTTAATGATGCCTTTGATTAATTGTTTTTCCGCTTTTATGTTTAAGTTCGTAATTATGTCAAGCTAAATCGATCTTATCGGTATGTAATGAAGTAACCAAATGGATTAAATAACTCTAAGCTAAAATCAATAATTAACTCTTTTTCTGGCTTCGATTTCTTAATTTTAAACCCAACTTTTATTACGAGAGTAAAAAGGTAACAAAGGTTAAGGTCAAGACCACGGGAGTGTGAGGCTTTACCCGGATAGCTGAAATCGGGCATTAGTTTTAAAAATAGCGGAAGCGCTTTAACGTTAATTAGGTCTTATTAATTTTCAAAAAGTATTTTTAACCTCATATGGGCTAGCGAGAGCAGACATATTGACTTAAGAGTATAGTCCGAAGCAATAACCACGGGAGTGTGAGGTGAGGGCTTTTAAACTGGGTTTTCCTACAGATGCAAAGGGTGATAAAATCTTTATACGCTTAGGTTTAATTAATTCCATGTGGGTTTACTGAATTATATACCGATATCTTATTCATAACTAGTATTCCTGAATTTTAATTTCCTGGTTGAACTTAAAAACCAATTCTGATTAGCCTTAGATAAACATAGTAACGATAGATAACGGTGCGTTCGATTTCTAATCTCTGTGGGATTGATAATCTTTTAAAACTACGCGATACGACTGTATACTTGCAGTTAGATTTATTTAGGCACACTAAATAAGCGATCACCCAACACAAGGCCAGTGAGAACTCGACAGGTGACTACTATATCAATACTTCTTAGAGAAAAATAACATTACTCTCCGCTTTGGGACATCCACAGTAACAACAACACATCTAGAGGGTAAAAAATCTGAGTGGGGATTTCTTATATAACTTCTGCCGGGGACAACAAAAGATGAACCTCTGCGCGGGGTTTATTATCAAGGAGAGGTGGAACTCAAAAACTGCTCAACTACTTGATCATAACACCTGGTTGAAGGAAAGAAGCATATTCAGCTGGAGAAGGTCTAAATTGAGACATAGCTAGGGAAAAACCAAACAGTACTAGATCTTATGAGTCCAACACATCATAACAAATCTTTGAGGGAACCCATCATCTTGTTAACAACTAAAAGGGGAACCTGGTTACATCCATAAGAAGAAACTCTGCTGAGGGATTATCAACATACTCTACTGGAAAGTAAGAACGAACCCTGCTGAGGAAAACACTAAGCTTTGTGCTTCACGATCTTACCGTTCTTGGAAAAACCGTTGACATTCCTTTTTGTATTTATAAATCAAAGGAAAATGTTTTTATAATTTTCAAAATTTAAATTAATTATTCACAGTTTGTTTCAAAAATCATCATCAACAATAAATGAAATTTTGCAAACAGAAATAAAGTAAGAATTGCAAATAAAGGGACAAAGGCCTAAATTT
The DNA here is from genome assembly GCA_022829125.1 of Lathyrus tuberosus. NCBI lineage: Eukaryota > Viridiplantae > Streptophyta > Magnoliopsida > Fabales > Fabaceae > Lathyrus > Lathyrus tuberosus. The sequence continues at coordinate 2,348,480 of JALAZF010000280.1, forward strand.
TATTAATAGAATGGTAGTCCACAAATGGCGTAACCCCATAGATCATTACAAAGTTTGAAAAATGGTAAATACATGGAAAAGGTTACATTGAAATACAATGTCCACTATTCTCCTTAACAACTTTGAATTCCACTGTGCTCAAAACCTCCGTCGATAATGATTGAAAAAGAATTGTTGACAGATAATGTTGCTTCCAATGATCAAGACTTGCTGAATGCAGTTACTTACCATGATCCCTAACTTTTGCCTAGATTGTCCTATCGGGTTTTCAATCTACCAGGATGATTATTTCTGTTTTTGTCTCTAATTTTTGCCTGGACCGCTTTTTCGGGTTTTCATCCCACCGAGACGCTCTGCCCTTTCGGGTTTTCAACTTAGCGAGCTATTCTTTTATTCTTTTTAGGCGAAGTATTTCTTGACTGCACCGGCATTCACAGGATGAGTGAACTCTTCACCATCCATAGTTGTAAGAATTAATGCACCGCTAGAAAAGGAACTCTTAACAACATATGGGCCTTTATAATTAGGAGCCCATTTGCCCCTAGAATCAGTGGTAAAAGTCGAGATCTTTTTTAGTACGAGGTCGCTTTCTCTGAACACACGAGGTCGAACCTTCTTGTCAAAAGCTTTCTTCATTCTCTGTTGATACAATTGGCCATGACACAAGGCCGTCATTCTTTTCTCCTCAATCAAATTCAACTTATCGTATCTGCTCTGACACCATTCAGCCTCAGACAATTCAACTTCCATCAAAACTCCCATGGAAGGGATTTCAACTTCTATTGGGAGCGCTGCTTCCACACCATAAACAAGAGAGAAAGGGGTTGTCCTTTTTGAAGTGCGGACAGATGTACGATACCCATGTAAAGTGAAAGGGAGCATCCCATGCCAGTCCTTGTATGTAAAAACCATGTTCTGAATTATCTTCTTAATGTTCTTATTAGCAGCTTCAACAACCTCATTCATTTTAAGTTTGTAAGGAGAAGAATTATGATGCTCAATCTTGAACTCATCGCATAATTCCTTCATCATCCTATTATTCATATTCAACCCATTATCAGTGATAATCTTGCTTGGAACGCCGTACCAGAAGATGATTTGATTCTTGATAAAACAGACCACTACTTGCTTGGTCACATTGGCCAACGACGTCGCTTCAACCCACTTGGTAAAATAGTCAATAGCCACCAATATGAAACAGTGTATGTTCGACTCTTTAGGCTTAATCATTCCAATCATATCAATGCCCCACATGGAGAAAGGCCATGGAGAAGAAATAACATTGAGAGGAGTTGGAGACACATGCATTTTGTTAGCATAAATTTGGCATTTATGGCACTTCTTCACATATTTACAACACTCAGATTCCATTGTCAACCAATAGTAACCTGCCCTTAACATCTTCTTAGCCATTGCATGTCCATTAGCATGGGTACCAAAGGATCCTTCATGAATTTCTTTCATCAACAAGTCTGCTTCGTGTCTATCCACACATTTGAGCAAGATCATGTCATAATTTCTCTTATACAGCACATCATCATTCAAGAAGAAACTACCAGCTAATCTTCTCAAAGTTTTCTTATCCTTATTGGATGCCCCAAGTGGGTACTCTTGATTTTGAAGAAAACATTTAATATCATAATACCACGGTTTGTCATCAATAACTTCTTCAACCGCAAACACATGAGTTGGTCTATCAAGACGTATAACATCAATCTTCGGCACATCATTCCACCAATTCACCATAATCATGGAGGATAAAGTTTCTAAAGCATCTACCATTCTCTTCTCTTCTCTGGGTATATAGTGAAACTCAACCTTATTGAAGAAAGTTGATAACCTTCTTGCATAATATCGATAAGGAATCAAATCAGGCTGACATGTCTCCCATTCTCCTTTAATTTGATTAATCACTAGGGCTGAATCTCCGTATACATCAAGAATCTTGATTCTTAAATCAATAGCTTCTTCCAAACCCATAATACACGTTTCATACTCTGCCGCATTATTTGTGCAAGTGAATATCAACCTTGCAGTAAAAGGAATATGAGAACCATGAGGAGTAACAATTATTGCCCCAATACCATTGCCATACTCAGGCCCTTTTTCAGGTAATGGTTCCTCGCAATCTTTAACCTTTAGATACATCACATCCTCATCGGGGAAATCAAACCTGGTAGGTTAATAATCATCAATTGGTTGGTGTGCCAAATGGTCAGCCAAAACACTTCCTTTTATTGCTTTTTGAATTCGGTACTCGATATCATATTCTGACAACAACATTTGCCAACGAGCAATCCTCCCAGTCAAAGCAGGCTTTTCAAAAATATACTTTATTGGATCCATTTTGGATACCAACCAAGTTGTATGATTCAACATATACTGGGGGAGGCGATTGGCAGCCCAAGCTAAAAAACAACATGTCTTTTCAAGCATTGAGTACCGAGACTCACAATCAGTGAACTTCTTGCTCAAATAATAAATGGCAAATTCCTTTCTACCAGATTCATCTTGTTGACCTAGAACACATCCCATAGACTCTTGCAACACAGTCAAATACATAATCAAAGGTCTTAATTCCACGGGAGGAGACAAAATCGGAGGTTCAAGCATATACTCTTTAATTCTTTCAAAAGCCTTCTGACAATCCTCTGTCAATACACAACCCTGATCTTTGCGGAGAAGCTAGAAGATCAATGCACATGTGGTAGTCATATTGGATATAAATCGGGAAATATAATTCAAACGTCCTAAGAATCCTCTTACTTTTTTTTACATTTTGGGCGTAGGCATTTCTTGAATAGCTTTAACTTTACCAGGATCAACTTCAATGCCTTTTTGACTGACAATAAAACCCAACAACTTTCCAGAACGAACAACAAAAGTGCATTTATTAGGATTCAAACGAGCTTAAACTTTCTCAAACGTTGAAACAGCTTCAATAAGTACTCAATGTGATCTTCCTCAGTCTTTGACTTATAAATTATATCGTCCACATAAACCTCAATTTCCTTATGCATCATATCATGGAACAGAGTGGTCATAGCTCTATGGTACATTGCACCAGCATTTTTCATACCGAAGGGCATCACTCTGTAACAGAATGTTCCCCGGGGTGTAATGAATGTTGTTTTTTCCATATCTTCGGGTGCCATCTTTATCTGATTATAACCAGAAAATCCATCCATAAAAGAAAAGATATTGAACTTAGCAATATTATCTTCCAGCATATCAATGTGTGGTAGTGGAAAATCATCTTTCGGACTTGCTTTATTCAAATCTCTATAGTCAACGCACATTCAAACTTTTCCATCTTTCTTCGGAACAGGCACAATATTGGCCACCCATTGAGAATACTCAGCAGTCATAAGAAAACTAGCACCAATCTGCTTCTGAACCTCCTCTTTAATCTTAACAGCCATGTCGGGATGAGTTCTTCTCAATTTCTGTTTAACTGACGGACATTCAGGCTTCAGCGGCAATTTATGCTCCACAATATCAGTATCAAGACCTGGTATATCCTGATAGGACGGAGCGAATACATAAACATATTCTCTGAGAAGCTTTACCATCCTCTTCTTAACATCTGACTGAAGCAATGCCCCAATCTTGGCTTCTTTTCTATTTTCCTCTGAACCCAAATTAACCAACTCCACCGGCTCTTCATGAGGCTGAATGGCTTTTTCCTCGTGCTCAAGCAACCGAGAAATTTCATCTGGAATCTCCTCAATATCCTCTTCTTCAGCTCCAAACACAGTGAACTCAAAGTTGGGAGAGGGCATAGGGTCATTGTTTTCAACAGGTTTAACAATCAATCTGCACAATGATTTATGTTTGATTTTAGAAAATGAACAAAAGTGCAAGTATCATGCTGATAAAAATGATTATCACATTATTATTTTTTGGTTTTTTATGTCACCATTTTTCAGAAATAGAGCAAAAAGGGAAAACATAACATGGATAAACAAAATAACATTTTATTGAAGATGATAATAGTTGAAACAAAGCCCTCACAAATTCACTTTCACCTTGGGTAGAGTGAAAGGATTTTTGAAAGAAACAAAAACAAATTACTTTGAAATATGAATAACAGTGGGAACATTAATAACTGTCCAATTATGGAAGATCTGTCCATGTGTTTCAAAATTGGGAAATTCTTCCTCTTTATCGTCTTCAATGATGTCACTGACTTCATATTCAGGTTCTTTAAGCCTCGGTCGAGGGGAATAAAATGGTACATATGCATCTTCTGTCTCAGAAAAGTATCCAGGATCATCAAGGTATGGTTCCCATTCCTGGGGATCAATTTCATATTCTTGATCGTCTTCAATGATTGCAACAGCAGAGTTATCTTTGTTGATGAATTAGGCATTGTGAAAGGCCTCATTAATACGCTTCAAATCTCTTTTAACTGTACCAGCGTAAAACCTAAACCAGTTCTGTCTTTATTATCAACCACATCAATAACTCGGCCCCAACCGTCAGACCGACCAGTCTCTAATACACGGAGAGCATCTTTCAAAGAAGACATGGGCATCCCATTCTTCTTAATAGCATTATCATCGACGGAGCTTAGAACGGAGTTCCAATAGTCTCGTCGGCATCAACATATGAAAAGGACGAAAGATGGCTCACCAGCAGCGCTTGTTCACCTCCAACAATTACCAGCTTGTCATTCTTAACAAATTTTAATTTCTGATGAAGAGTTGAGGTCACTACCCCAGCTTCATGAATCCAAGGTTGGCCAAGCAGACAACTATAAGCAGGACGAATATCCATTAATTTAAAAGTAATTTGGAAAAAGCATGGTCTTATTTTGATTGGAAGATCGACCTCTCCAATCATAGTTTTTCTAGATCCATCAAAATCTTTAACCACAACCCCACTATACCTCATGGGAGCACTTTGGTACGAAAGCTTCGACAAAGTAGACTTTGGCAACACATTCAAGGAAGAGTATGTATCAACCATCACATTGGAAAGTGCATCTTCTTGACAGTTCATAGAAATATGTAAAGCCAAATTGTGATTTCTCCCCTCCTCGGGTAACTCTTCATCACAAAAACTCAAATTATTGCATGTTGTGAGGTTGGTAACATTGCCATCAAACTGATTAACAGTCACATCATGCTCAACATATGCTTGTTCCAGTACTTTCTGCAAAGATTCCCTATGGGCCTCAAAATTCATCAATAGATATAACACTGAAATCTTAGATAGGGTGTGCAAGAGTTGATCTACCACATTGTACTCACTCTTCTTGATCAATTTCAATACCTCATCCTCATAAGTCTTCTTATTCAAACCACTTGACTAACCAAAAATATCAACAACATTCTCACTCTGAAGTTGTTTCCCAGCAGCAACATTCTCTACCTTCCTGGGAGACTCAGAAGCAAAGACACAACCGCTCCGGGTTACTCTACTAACATCAGAGATGCTTACCTCAGAAGTCAAAGAAGGAATATGAACTTCCTTACCATCTTCTACCATGGTAGCATTGTATTTATATGGAATAGCCTTGTCAAATTCATACGGTATTGGACCGGGTAATCAAAACCAAAGGTTTGATAGCGGACTTCCAACTATCATAAGAGATAACAACTCGTTCAGGAATATTAAAGTGTGGCACAATAACATTCACCTCATTCTTATATTTATCTCTCTTTGCAGTGACCTCAATCAAATTCCTATCCATCATCTCTTGAATGTCCCTTTTCACTATCACACAACCACGCGGGTTCAAAGAACAGATGCAACAAGCTGTATAATCATGACCAATATAATGGTATTCACTCAAAAGTGCATGCATTTCCACAAGCGATCTTCGAATCCAAAGGATATCATAAATCTTGAATGTACCGAGACAACCTTGAACCATATTGACAGACGCCTTACCATGATTGGGCAACAGGTTTGATTGCACATTAGGGTTGGTGTCTTCGAATGTCAAAATACCACTTCTAACCAACCTTTGCACCTCCATCTTCAATGGATAACAATTCTCAGTGTCATGCCTAGCTCTTTCTTGGTGGAAAGCATAATGAGCCTCGGATTTATACCACCACGGCGAATCTTTTGGAGCAGCAGGCGGTGCACGAGTTTGAACAAGGTTCTTTTGAATTAAACCAGGAAGCAATTCTGAGTATGTCATCGGAATGGGATCAAAGTTCTTCTGAAAATGGCTCTGTTGGTTGTTTTGTTGGTGAGAGCGTTATTGGGCAGGAGTTGCCTGAACAACATGATTTGAATTGATAACAGGCGTAACAGATGCAACATGTTGCTGGTGATTATTTCTATTACGAGATCTTCTATATTTCTCTCGAGAAATGACATTGGTCTCTCCTTCTTTCTTCTTGGCAAATCCTCCACCATATTTCTTGGAACTTCCAGTAGAATTACCATCTTTTGATAAACGTCCTTCACGGACACCTTCTTCAAATCTCATTCCCATATTTACCATCTCAGTGAAGTCACTCGGGGTGCTAGCAATCATACGCTCATATTAAAAAGGACTTAGAGTTTTCAGGAAGATTTTGGTCATCTTTTTTTCTTCCAAAGGGGGATTAATCTAAGCAGCTATCTCGCACCACATCTGCGCGTATTCTTTAAACGTCTCTTTATCTTTTTGATCCATTGTTCGAAGATGATCACGATCAGGAGCCATATCCACTTTACGAAAGCCTCACCCAAATCTTCGAAAGCGCAAATTCGAGTGATGTCGAGTCCCATGTACCATTTCAAGGCTGCGCCAGACAAACTATCTTGAAAGTAATGAATGAGAAGCTGATGATTATCAGTCTGAGTCAACATCTTGCGAGCTTACATGGTCAAATGGCTCAATGGACAAGAATTACCCTTATACTTTTCAAAGCAGGGACCTTGAACTTATGTGGGATCTTCACATTAGGAACTAGGCATAACTCATAGGCATTCTTCCCAAACAGTTATTTACCCCTGAAAGCTTTGATTTCTTTCTGCATTTTAGCAAATTGATCTTGAATCTCTTCCATTTTCTCATAAGCACTGACATTCTCGCTCGGAGCAGTGTGGAAAATCGGTTCTTCAAAAGGAACGGTATGAACCACAGGCTGCGGTACAGACATCACAAGCTGGACGATGGGATTAGCTGGAACTTTAGGAGGTGGTGGTTGATAACCCTCAGGAACAAAGTTATGAGGCATGTCCCATGGGAAACTAGGAGGCATGGAATGTTGAGGAACACTAATAGGCGCCACAGAGCAGGACGTAGAGACAATCTCAGAAATGGTTGTCCTTTGCACAGTAGTTGAAGGTGGAGGAGGAGGGGGTGGCTGATTTTGAGCAACCACCAATGCTTCCATCATAGCAGTGAGTATTTCTAAACTGTCCTTCAGAGTTGTTACTTCCTCACAAAGCTCACGGTTATCTTGTTGCAATTGATTCATCTTTTTCTTCAGATTAGCTCGAGTGTTATATTGGTGTGACAACTTGGCTAAATGAAGACCAAAGGAAACATAAGATACCTGGAAAAGGCAAAACACAATGCACAATGATGCAAATGCCAATGCAAAATGCAAATGTTTCATTCAAATTTCAAGGATCTTTAAAATATAAATCAATTGCAAACATCATAAAGAAATAACACTTTTTGAAATACTGATAAACATCTCATTTTTTTTTTAATATTGGAAAGAGCTACACTTGGAAGTTCAAGTTACAAAGGATCAAAATACAATAAGAAAAAGCTAGATCCTAAGGATCCTAAAAAGAATCTGATGACGATCCAAGATGATACTTCCTTCGGAGTCTCTTGATCTCTCTGTCATAGTTGTCCTTCATGACAGTCTTCTCTAACACGAACTGATCCACAATACCCTTCCAAGCACCGGAAGTAGGAGGATGTGACGATTAAGTAGTAGAGGAAAATAAATCCTCTTCATACCTCTTCACAACACTTCGCTCAAGCAACTCAATCAAGTCATCTTTCTCCTTCATCTGCTTTTGCAACTCTAACTTCTCAAGGTTTGAAGCGCGAAACTTGGATTCCCAAAGATCTTTTTCTTCCTTCATCTTGGCCAAAGCATCTTGAAGTCTTCACATCATCAGAAGGGATAGGGAGCGATGCAGCGACCATTGCAGACATGGGTTTCTCAAAAGGATAAGGCATTTTGAGCTCCTTAGCTCTCTCTTTCACCCAAAGCGTATAAGGTTCCAAGGCAATGAAAACTTGACTCCCAAGCTGTCCTCTACCCATCCTATGAATCTTAGTCCAAGCATGAGCCATTCTTCTCCTCAAACCAAGAGAGTCATCCCCTCCTTGGAAAAACAAACCATCTAATAGAATATTTTTAGGCTTATCCTTCAACATATAACCAAGATGACGGCGAGCTAAACTCGGGTTGTAGTTAATTCCACCTTGTGTGCCAAGAAGAGACACATTGGAGAATTCCCCACAACTATCAATAATCTAGACATTCTCATAAACATAAGAAGACCAAGTAATGTCAGCATGAGTAAGGGACATGATCCTCTGAGACCACCTTAAACAAATTTTGTTCTCCCTAAAAGTAGATGATTGTGGCAAGTGCGAAATAAACCACTTGTATAGCAGAGGCGTGCAACAAACAATGGTACCATTCCCCTTAGAAGTCCTATGATGGATGGAGAAGTAGGTATCACCAAGTAAAGTCAGAACATGGTTCCCAATCAAGAACATCCTAATAGCATTAACATCCACAAAATTGTCAACGTTAGGGAATAAGACTAGTCCGTAGATAAGCAAAGCAAATATAGCCTCAAACGCCAATTTGCTACCAGCATTAGCAAATAAAGTGGCTTTCCCAATCAAAAACTTAGAAGTCAAACCCTTGATGTCTCCCTTAACCATAAGGTTAACATCTATGTCAGATTTCGTCAAATGGGTGGCTGTAGCAATATCTTGGGGCTTAAGAACTTCCTCCAAACTAGTATAAGGAACCTTATCAGAAATTGGTATACCCAACAGATAAGCATACTCCTCCAAGTGTAGCGCGATTTTTGTGGTCTTGAATCACTATCACTCGGGTACTACAGTTCGATTCATTTTTTATCCTGTTAAGCTGATTAAGGAAGGGAAATAGATGTCTCCAATTAACTCTGCTCGCAAACTGAGGTTAAACAGTCAAAATTGTTAGTTTACAGATGCTATTAAGACGTGGGCCCCTCTTCGGTTATTTTGTTAAGAACACAGTGTCTAGAATATTTGTGAGGTTTTCAGTAATGTGTTTAGATTTGATGCTTTTGGGTTGATTTGATGGAGATACTGGATTTTGGGTTTTTGATTAGTATGCTCGCTAAGATTTTTGCAATCTTATGCCTACGTATTCCCGTTTAACAAAACAGGAAAATCAAAGCGATTGTAGTTCCTCCTATTCTATGGGAGGAAAAAGGTTGTTTTGGTGTCTTGTTCAAAGCCCAAGACATGAAGCTAAAGGTGATTTGTATCTTGTTCAAAGCCCAAGATGTGAAGCTTGGATGAGAGAGAATTCGTCATCTCTAAAGAGGAGTTATTGATGTTTGTATGCTGTGAGCAAGGCACAGGTTTGATGCTAAAAGGTTGATTGACTCAACCGAGGTTTCCTTATAAAATCCTAAGAGGAGGCGATTGACCCAACAAGAGGGGCCCTTTATTGTTTGTCTTGTACGAAGCCCGAGATAGAGGCTAAAAGGGTTGACTCAACGAGAGAGTACTAACAACTGACTGATTCAACAAGAGAGTGATTTTATTTGTCCTGTATAAAGCCCAAGACGGAGGCTAAAAAGGTGGACTCAACAAGAGAGTCTATGTGATGGGTGATTGACTCAACAAGAGAGTCTTTTATACTCAATAAGAGAGTGTTTTGATGTCTCGTACGATGTCCGAGATAAAGGCTAAAAGGGGATTTGACTCAACAAGAAAGTCTTTTATACTCAACAAGAGAGTGTTTTTCTATCTCGTACAAAGCCCGAGATGGAGGCTAAAAGGAGGTTGACTCAACAAGAGAGTCTTTTATACTCAACAAGAGAGTGATTTATATATGTCTTGTATGAAGCCCAAGATGGAGGCTAAAAGGTTTGACTCAACAAGAGAGTAATTTTATCTGTCTTATACGGAGCCTAAGACGGAGGCTAAAAAGGGGTTTGACCCAACAAGAGAGTCTGAAAAGGTTAGCTCCGATGGGGAGAGTCATTTGTACAAAGCCCAAGAGGAGGCTATCTTACTGCTGAGGATTTTGGAGATCCTGAAGCGGGTCCAAGTGTGGGGAACTCTCATGAGAGAGGCCTGGTTTCTGAGTGATCAGTGTTTTTTCCTATGTTTGAAAGGAACTTGAGAATGTCTTTGAGACTCAAGGGGGTGTAGATTGTCCAAGTCTAGAGTTTTATCTATATTACAATGCTCAAGAGGAGGCACGGGCATTAAGGGATGAGTATCAACCCTAAAATGGCCAGAGATTTGACACTGGAAAGAATGCTCTAGCAAAGGATGACTAAGTTCTGTCTTATACCTTTAAGAGGTCATCAGGGTCCTTGTATTAAGTCCAAGAGAAGGCATGAGAACTTCTAAGAAGCCGAAGGGTCCTTGTACGGCGCCCAAGAGGAGGCGGGGATTCTTTTAGGAAGCTTGTGGCTCCCCAAACCATGAGAAGTTCAAGAAATGCAATTCACAGAGAAGAGATCATTCCATGAAAGTTCGAGAATTTGGAAGAAACTCAAGAGATGCTATTCACGGAGAATAGATCAACTCAGGGGAGTAGAGTTTCTTTGACAATTTCTAAGAGTGACAGTCTAAGAAAAGGTTCACCGAGAATACTGCCTTTCTCTTTGTTCCATATTGTTTAACCCCAAGAGAAGGGAAGACTGTGTCTGGAATCCTATGGGGGATCTAGTTTTGTTTATATTTAAGAGTGACCAACAGGCTTTACCTAGTTCTAGACGTAGTTGTCGGGGAAAACTCTAAATAACTATACTAGTATTACACAGTGGATATTTGACAAGCATATAAAAGGATGTGAAAGGAGACTTACAGTGAAACAGCCCCACAATACAGTTATATACATATGAAAGCGATAAATGAAAGCAGATAAACACTTACCCGTTGTAGAGCTTCCATGCTGTTTGGTTAGTTGTTCAACAAAGAAAACTTTGATAACAATATGATATTCAAAATCAAAGGAGAAAGTGCTTTGAAAAGTTGTTTTGGTTAAAAGGGGATTGGGTCTTACACTCTATTAGAGGCCCAAAGAGTTTTTGTACAAGTGATGGAGCTTACAGCTCAATGAGAGGCCCAAGTAAAAATAGTTTAAAAATGACGATCACGTCGAAATTTTTGAAACTGTATCGGGACTTATACAATGTACTGAGGCCCAAACTATTTTAGTTACAGAAAGGTGGGACTTACACTCTATCAAGAGGCCCAAAGTGTTTTTAAAGAAAGGAAATGGGACTTATAACACAAGGGTAGGCCCAGATGATTTTCGTTTTGAAATGGCGATCGCGCCGAGATTTTTAAAAATGCAGTGGGTCTTATACAATGACTGAGGCCCAAAAATGTTTTGGTTTTCAAGGGGGTTGGGTCTTACACTCTATTAGAGGCCCAAAGAGTTTTTAAAAAGTTTGATGAGGGTTGAATTAATCAAAACCCTAATTTGTTTTCAAAAATATATTTTAATTGAATAAAAATTCAATTAAAATGATCAAAATTGTTGAACATGTGTGAAAAACAAATTGTGATCTTGGATTAATGTTTCAAAAATCATGTTTATATCCACAAAATGATTGGAAACCAATTAAATTTGGAAAATCAAGAGAGAAAAAATATTTTAAATGTTGAAAAACAAATAAAATATTAATTCCTTGTAAAAATATCAAATATATGAAATAATTAATATTTTTTGGTTAAATAAAATATTTTAACATTTTTGTGAATTATTAAAAAAAGAATCAACTCAAAACCATTAAAACTCAGAGAGAAATTAATTTTTGAATTAATTAAATAAAATCACAAAATTCAAATATTTGAATTTTCAAAAAGGGCGCCAAGAACATGGCAAGAACACGCGCCACCCTCTGTTTCTGCAGATTTGCATTTTCTATCTCACTGAATACTTGATTATATCATGCAATCTACATATCAATTTGCTCGTTTTCACCTCACGATAATGTCTATGGTCTTTAATTTCATTTATTTTAAGCATGGAATAAGAAATTAAAGAGAAACCTCAAGAACCATAAAATTTGCATGAAGGCTCAGAAATTCCATACACGATTCAAACAAAGCAATTGATTGAGGGTAAACACTCTATGCATGATTATGAACATATGGCCAAATTATTGTGCAGCAAAAAATGCATGGATCATAGAGTTAGAAGAGCTCATGTTTACCGCTTGCAGCTGGTGATCGTGTTTTGTGTTAGAGGTGTTTCAAGCTGGTTCCAATAATTTGCACAGCTTCCTTAGGTGCCAAGTGATGTGCCTGAGTTCTTGGAATGGTTTGAAACAAGCTGGAACTGAAGATGGTACCCCAACTGCAAGTCTGCTAAAAGCTTGAGCAGTTGGATGGTGATTTTGAGAAATCAGTGTTCCAGATGTTGTTTAAGTATTTGGATCACTTCTATATGATTTTTATGAGGTGTGTGTGTGATTGGTTTGGTTGGAATGGCTCTCAAACTCAAAGTCCGATAGTGACTTGCCTTAGAAGGCAAAATTGGAAGTGAGAAGGAGATTTTGAGGAAAGCATTTGTTTGATGGCTCTGGTGTACTCAAACTGAGCACAAATGAGCTCTATTTATAGTAGAACAAGTTTTTTTTGCAAGCAATAGTGAATGGCAACTGTTGCAGAAGTTTGGCAAATGTTGATCAATAGGAATCCAAGTCTCCTCTAGCCATTGACTAGAGGTTAGAGCACAGGATGTTGGTTCCCTAGTTCATGAATAAGTCTTGACTGAATTCAGTTGGAAAGGGCTCAGTTCATGCCACCTTGGTGCATCCATTAAATGCTCCAAACCAAAATTGGAGTCTTGTCCCTCTTTTAGGCATTTCTAGGTTTGGCATGCTACTTTTGGTTCCAAAGACTTGGGAGGCTGATGGATCAGTGTTTGTCCCTCCTTGGTCTCCCCCTGAGGTGTTCAGATGGATAGACTAGTTGGTTATTTGCAAAAATTGGGCAAATCGAGCAAAATGCACAAATCTGCCTTGCCATGACAGTTTGCAGCAAGGCATATTGCCATTGTCATATCTCGTGGCTCAAGTGGAGTTTCATGGGGTTCTTGGCCATTTTGGAAAGCTCTCATATGATACAACACATCTGTGATCATAGTTTGTCTTGATACTTTTTGGATCCAAGTGAAAAATGCCCCTACATTTGGAAAAAAGACAAGGCAGATTCTGACTTAGTGAAAATTTCACTAAGTGTTGGAAAAAAGTGACATTTTCACTTTTTGTCATTTTGGTCACTCCATAACTTAAAATCCATGAGGAATTGGAATGAGGTGTAGTTGACACTTTTAAAGTATGCCATGAGAGCTACAAATCCATCTTTGGATCAGCCAAAATGGTTGCTTGAATCTCAAGTTATGATCCTTGGAAGTTGGTACCCTAGCCACTTTGTTCCATAACTTAGAAATTTTCTAAGTTTTTTATGGTTACCCTTTTTGCAAGTTATCCCACTTTCTTTGATTTTTTTTTATGAATGATGATTCCAATCACACATTAACATCATTTTAGGGTTAGGGAACCATAATTGATCAAAAAATCAAAAAGTCAAACTTTGACTTTTGGGTACAGTTGACTTTTTATCAGATGAATTCCAAACTGTGCGATCCTCTATGAAATCAAGTCCTTGACCTAAATAAAACTTGATGGATTGATTTCATAGGTGTTATAGGGTGTATTGAATCATGTCCCAAGGTTTGGGAGCATGCCTGGGTCAAAAGTCAAAGGTACTGTTGACTTTTCCCGCGAAACCCTAACTGTGGTTCAGATGAACTTGAAACTTAGGAATCAAGCTTCTTGGATCAATCCATTGTTGCAAATGGATCAATGTGGTGTATTTGAGGCCCTCAAATCATGCCTTGAGGTCTTGGCTCATGTTTTGTCCCAAAAGTCAACTTAGGGGTGAATTAGGTCAAGAAACCCTAATTCCTGAATTTTGATAAATGCATCCCCTGAGGCTAAATTGACTTGATGATTGGGTCCATGAGGTCCCTTGGAGTATATTAGGTTATGCTTTGAAGCATTGGCTCATGCCCAGAGGAAAATTTCCATCTGGAGGCCCTGGTCGACCAAAACCTTAATTTGGTGACACTGCGATCTTGAGGCTTGATCCACTCAGAATGTTGCAACCTTGTGCTTGATTCTTGCTGTGGGAGTCCCCTTGATCCATTGTGGATGTTTGAGAGGTTAGACAAGTTGAAGATCATGCCATTTCTTGATTGATCCTTTCTCTAAAGCTCTGAGAGGGCTTGAAACCCCTAATTTTTGTTTGTAGTGAATGTTCACCCATCTTTGGGGAAACTGATGAGGTATGATTAGAGGTGTCAATTTAGGGGGCTGGGGCCTAAATTTCAAGGCCCAAAAAAATAGAAGGGCCTAAAATTTTAAAAATAAATGAGCCCCAAAATATGTAGGCCCCCTAAATTAAGGTCCTCTAAATTTTAAGTAGGGCCTCAAAGCCCCAACATTTTCAAAACTTGACTTTTTTTTTAAAAATAGATTTTTTCAATCAATTTTTTTTAAAATCATTTTTTTTATTTTTGAATAAAAACTTTTTTTTTCGAAAAAAATCAATTTTTTTTTATTTTCGAAAAAAATCAATTTTTTTTTAATTTTTGAAAAAAATCGGTTTTTTTCATTTTAAAAAAAAAATCGGTTTTTTTATATTCGGAAAAAATCGGATATTTTCATTTTCAGAAAAATTCGGTTTTTTTATATTTGGAAAAAATCGGTTTTTTTCATTTTCGGAAAAAATCGGGTTTTTTTTTATTTTCGGATCGATTTTTTTTATTTACGAAAAAAATCGGTTTTTTTTTCATTTTCGGAAAAATTCGGTTTTTTTTATTTTCGGAAAAAAGCGGTTTTTTTAATTTTCGGAAAAAGTCGGTGTTTTTTCATTATCGGAAAAAATCGATTTTTTTTTATTTTTGGAAAAAATCGGTTTTTTTTTCCTGAAAAAAATCGTTTTTCTTAATTTTCAGAAAAAATCGGTTTTTTATTTTTTCGGAAAAAAAATCGTGTTTCTTTTTATTTTCGAAAATAATCAGCTTTTTTTTCATTTTCGAAAAAAACCGGTTTTTTTTATTTTCAAAAAAATTGGTTTTTTTTATTTTCGGAAAAAATCAGTTTTTTTTTATTTTCTGAAAAAATCGGTTTTTTTTTTATTTTTGGAAAAAATCGGTTTTAGGAAAAAAACAGTTTTAAGAAAATATCTGTTTTAGAAAAAAATCGGTTTTATAATATAAAATATTTTCTTTCAAATAAATTAGATTTTGGGCCCTTCACTTAAGCCCCATTAAAGACAAAAATATGAAGGGGCTTAAAAATAAGGGGCCAAGAAAATATTCATTTAGTATGGGGCCACCAAGGGGCCTAATTATTGGGGCTTTATCTTTTAGGGCTTTTTTTACACCTCTAGGTATGATGGTTTACCCATATTGTGATGATGATTTGCACAATGATGGGAAATCTTGGTGGTCAAAATTTGGGGTATGACAGATGCCCCTATTTAATCTTCTTGGACACGAAGGTGTGAATGGCGAAGGTATTCGGCCATTCGGGGTGCAAGAGAATTAAATATCGGAATACCCGAAATTTTGATGGTGGTTATGAATGGAAATTTGCGCATCCTTCTTCTTTTGCTATGCAATGATGCTTAGAAAAGGTAAAAACTTCTCCTCGATCCTGGTCTTCAGCCAAGGAACTGGTCTCAGTTTTCTTTTAAAATAAACTTCCCCTCGATCCTGGTTTCCTACCGAGGAACTGGTCTAAGTTTCTGAAATAAACTTCCCCTCGATCATGGTTTCCTACCAAGGAACTGGTCTAAGTTTCTGAAATAAACTTCCCCTCGATCCTGGTTTCCTACCAAGGAACTGGTCTAAGTTTCTGAAATAAACTTCCCCTCGATCCTGGATTCCTACCAAGGAACTGGTCTTAGTTTCTGAAGTAAACTTCCCCTCGATCATGGTTTCCTACCAAGGAACTGGTCTCAGTTTCTGAATTAAACTTCCCCTCGATCCTGGTTTCCTACTAAGGAATTGGTCTCAGTTTCTGAATTAAACTTCCCTTCGATCCTGGTTTCCTACCAAGGAACTGGTCTCAGTTTCTGAATTAAACTTCCCCTCGATCCTGGTTTCCTACCAAGGAACTGGTCTTAGTTTCTGAATTAAACTTTCCCTCGATCCTGGTTTCCTACCAAGGAACTGGTCTCAGTTTCTGAATTAAACTTCCCCTCGATCCTGGTTTCCTACCAAGGAACTGGTCTTAGTTTCTTTTGTCAATAAACTTTCTTGACAAGGGACGATATTCGTTAGCGGTTTTCCTCAAACTTCTCACCGAATTTTCCTGGGGAAATGCCATTTAACGGAAAAAGTTTTGATGTCAGAGTTGCTGGGGAACCCAGTCGTCTGAGTTGTAGAGGTGTACAAACTTCTCGGTTTGGAGACGCCATTTGTCGAATCTACTGGGGAAAACGAGTCTCTTGAGAGACTGCTTCCAGCTTGGGGTATTACATCATACTTTTCTCGGGATCTTCTCGGAGAAATGCCATATGATGTGATCTAATTTTGAGGTGCTGATGACCTTTTCGTCAGTGGATTTTTCGGAGAAAAACTGCTGTATTACCAAATTTCTGATTAAGAGGCTTTCTCTGGGGATTTTCCTTAATCCGGGAAAGCGAGGTGTTGTACCCCAAATTTTACCCTTAGATACATTGATCTCTTGCATGTCATTTTAGGTCAATCATGCTGCATAGCTAACCCTTTTATCAGGTTTTGTTCGTGTTTGTTTCATTTTTATCAGGTTTTATCTTAAGGAGGTCCAAGAGGTGTTTAATCAAGATTTTGGATGGAGCATTGAATCAAGCAAGCCTCTCATTTCAAGGAGATATCTCTATAACACTCTCCATGATCCTCTCCATAACCAAATTTCTACCCACTTTATCTGCCCTCAATTGTCACCTTTAATTCCAAACCAATTTCAATAATCATTTATTAACCATTTTTTTTCTTATTCAAGTATCCATTTTTCTTTCTTAGCCATTATTCGTTCTACCCATTTTCATACCTATTTTCATATCCAAAAATCCATATTTTTCATCCAATTAAATTCATTTTTCCATTCCAAATTTTATCCAATTCATTACAATTACCCAACTTATCCATTTCTAAATCCATTTCATACCCATGTTCAAATGCCAAAGTTTAAGTTCCCATCCAAATTCAAGTATCAATATTGTTTCATGTCCAAATCAAATACATGGTCAATGTAAAATTTCCTAAGTCCACGTTCAAATCTTACTTCAATTTATTTTTAGTTTTGTTCTAATCTCCAATCAAGGACCAAAATCTAAGTTCATGACAATTTCAAATCAAAATTTCAACCAATAATCAAGACCTTTGTTTTAACCACTTAATTCATATCTTGGCAAGACCATTGTCAAGTCAAAGAAAAAGTTCGTACAAAAAACCATCATCAATTCAAGTTTTCTAAGGTCCACATGATAACCCATTTGCCTTCTCACTCTTCAAAGTCCCAAATTACAAAGTTTAAATTATAGAAAATATGTGAAAGGTACATCACATCTGGGCTACAACAACAAGTCGTACCGCCTTTGCCACAACAGCTACACAACTCTCCAAACTTACCTCAAACATACACTACTCTTTTGACAAGCAAAAAGAGGTGGCAGCCCCGTCATGAAAGAGTGAAAATGAGCAGATTTATGCAGCATGCTTTCCCCAACATATGTTTTAGACCGTTGAAGCCTTGTCACTATCATGCAACCACTTTCCAAAACCATAAACCATTGAACAAAACCAAATGCCAGTATGCTTGAAATTCAAATAACCAGTTGGCTGAGGCTATAAAAAGGGACTCATTCTCTTATTCAAAAAGGGGGGAGGAGAACCACATTTCGATTAGAAAAATCTCTCAAACATCTCTCCATCCCTCCACTCCATAATCTTGCAAGAATCTCTTAAAATCTTGCGAGAAACCCACCCATTTTCTGCATCATTCGCAAACCTTAAACTAACCATCAAAACATCAACAGTAACAACCAAGAACACCACGCCCTCACTCCATTTTTACAACAACACCATAAACATGTTCTACCTTTGTGTAACAACACAAGTAGAATAAAAGAAAACAATTTTCTCTCTGCACCCACAATCAACATTTCTCAG
Source organism: Lathyrus tuberosus (assembly GCA_022829125.1). Classification (NCBI taxonomy): domain Eukaryota; kingdom Viridiplantae; phylum Streptophyta; class Magnoliopsida; order Fabales; family Fabaceae; genus Lathyrus; species Lathyrus tuberosus. The sequence continues at coordinate 2,366,875 of JALAZF010000280.1, forward strand.
CATATCACTCACTCTTTTTTAAAAGAGAAACACCATTCGAGTGAGAGGGTTTCGTGAGAGTTGGAGCACGTTTGTTCCAAGGAGGAGGAAATTCAGCTTCAGTTTGTTTTTAAGCTCTCAAAGTAAGAAGGTGCAGTGGACTTATTCCACTAGTTAACCCTTCTCCTTCTTTATTCCATATTCAATATGCCATTTTTTTATCCTCCATACTTTTATCCATTGCATTCTGATCAGTTTTAGAGGATATTGTGTTTGTCGAGTTTCAGTTCATTATAGATTTCTCATACTGTCTATGTTTGGCAACAAATGCTCATGTCCATATCAAGTTTGTGTATTTAAATCTGTTGTTTAAGAATCGTTTGAATTTGTGTTCATGATGAGTTGGTTCTCATGCCTACTCGAGTCTCACATAACTCTATCACTGTTATCATATTATTATTCGAAGAATAATACATTTGTTGGCACTGTCTATGGTTAATGTTTTGAAATATTATACTCACGTCCTCATACTAAGTTTGCGTGCTTGAACTGTTCTCAAATTGTCCACCTTGCCTTGGTTTAAGTTAACAACACGTAGCTGGAAGTCATGTTTTTGTTTTCTCAATTTTGATGTTTAGTTTTGTGTTACTAAAGACTTATTCTTGTTCTACTTTATGGGTGCTAAACTGATGTTTTGGTCCATTAAAGTTGGTTGAGATCTGGTGGAGTTATTGATGGATTAAAAATGATAAACCTTTTTATTGTTGCTGCTTCCTTTGTTTTGTTCACAACGAACACGTAATCATCGCATGTTTGCATGGAGAAATGAAATTATGGCAATACGTGATTGGCCAAGTGTGTGTTTGTCTTTTAGCATTTAAATTTTCCTTGACCAATTAATGTTGGTCTGTTAAAACATAGCGCTGCCTTTCCATGTCAGCTTTAATTTCCAAGGTCATTTTCATTCGCTTGAGGGTTTATAAGTTGTTTAGGGTGGCATATACAACGGATGTATAGCCACCCCAGTGGTAGAGAAGTCGTGCCTTTAACCCTTAGGACTGGGGTTAGAATCCCCCTCGCCCCAGTCCTTTTTTATTTTATTTTCTTCAAACCTCGCTTCCTTTACATATATCGCTGCTCTCGTTCCATGTTCAGACGCGCGCATTGGTTCTGTTGGCTATGGTTTTAGGCTGTACGTGAAAGGTCCTGGGTTCAATCCCTAGGAGTACCCTTTCCTTTATTTTTAATACTTGGTTATTTTATTTATTTGATAGTTTATATCTCAATTTTCAAAATCACATAACTTGTTCATTTTACATCTTTTTCTCCCCGTTCTTTTTGCCATGCTTCTCTAATTAAATTTACTTTCTAAATATAAAAAGAAATTAGTAAGAATATTTAATTTTGAGACTTTTATTCATGATAAGATTAGGAATGCTTATTAGGGTTTTATTGCACTTCCTTATTCATCTTGCCATGATTATTTCTATTTATCATGTTTGATCTTTGTCCAACATGTATGATTCTAACTTTGCATTGACATCATAATTTTGTTTCATCTCATATCTTATTCATGTCTTTTACATCATCATATTTGAATTATTGCCTTGTTATCTTTTAGTAATCTTTACAACTGTTATCTTTCCCCCCATTCCAAAGGGAGACCTTCTTAAAATTTTACTCATGAGTCACTAAACAACCACCCTACCTTATCCTTCTAGGTTCACCCTTATTTCTTGGCCTCATGAGAGCCAATGAAATCATAACTTAGAAGTAGGTTGGAGTTCTTAAACTCCATGTGATTCTTATCATCATGAGAACTCACTTTCCCCTTTATAACTTAGATTTAGAGAGTTATCGAAAACTCTAAAATGAGCTCATACTCATTTTCCCCTTGGAACTTTGGCCATAGCCAATGGTTCATGTCCTTCACCCTTAGATCGGTGAACTACGGATACTCTGATTCCACTCCCGTAAGGATACGTAGGCGCAAAGCGCGATGCTTTGTCGAGTATACTTAGATAATAACCCCTAGGGTTTTAACCTTTAGCATAGCACCCTTAGCAAGCGAGTAAGAAATAACAAGTTAAAACAAGAGGTTCCCGTAGAGTACTACGGACGTTTAGGATGCTAGTACCTTCCCTAGGCGTAACCAACCCCCGAACCTTAGATCTCCCCCCTTTTTAGGTTTTTTGCGATCTTGAACCTTTCCTTTGGATAAATCAAAGTCGGTTGTGAATTTAAAGAAATGTGATGCAAGTTAATTAATATTTTGTTATCGGATTCTCACTGCAACACGAGGATATCTTCTTCAATGGCGAAGAGTGATGTTTGTCGAAGGTCTTGTTGTTTTTCAGAGGTTCAAGTTATCAAAGCGGTCAAGGGCCAACTCTAATCCAGAAATAAACTGAGAGGGCTTGAAACCCTAATTTTTATTTGTAGTGAATGTTAACCCATCTTTGGGGAAACTGATGAGGTATGATGGTTTACCCATATTGTGATGATGATTTGCACAATGATGGGAAATCTTGGTGGTCAAAATTTGAGGTATGACACCAAGGTCAGCATGACCTGATAATCAGGAAAAGTAAAGCATTGGTAGACAGGATCATAGAATTGCACAAGGGTATTCAGAATTCCTTCTTCAATGTTGGTATAAAGAACAGATAGAAGTCTCCCATGACGAGATCTGAAGTCTGCACAATCAACTACCAAGGATTCTAGAGTTTTAAAATTTGTAAGATTGGGAGCTCGAAAACCGTACTTTTGAGTATTTCTCCTTCCAATGTCCATGATCACAATATCTGCGATGTTTGCAAAGGAAAATCTCTAAGATCCTTGAAAACTGATTGAAACAAAATGTCCATGAATGCATGAGTGCATGATGCAACGACCACAAACAAGATCACACAAAGCACACGGGTTCAAAGGTTCGGCGCGAGCATGGAGCGAAGGTTAAGAACCAACCCACAATGGTATGTACAAAGGTTATATCAGAATCTGCAGAACAAGGTTCTAAAAAAGTACCCAGAGTCTTAATTCCATCTTTTAGATATTATCGGCTTAAACGACTACTCGTCAGCCAACAATATTCTCAAGAGAAACTCGTCTGAGTGTGGTATCACATAACAACGAATTCAAGTCTACACCTGAACAGGCATTGCACCACGTCCTAACAAGGCCAAGATGGGTTAAAAGGTTCTAAGGTCCTCAACTTCTCGGGCTCCCAGGTCGGAAAAAGTAATGCCAAATATGGCTACTCGTATGACATCAGTAGTTCCAAAGGGGCCTCCACTGAGTGGGGGATCTCAAGTCAGCTTAGTAAGGACTACTCCACATAAGCCGAACAAGATTATACCACCCTTTTATCATAAGTGCACTCAAGTCCGAGTATAAGACTTATCTCACCACACAAAACACTAAGCACCCAAACAGAACAAGCAATAACAAACAAGTCAAACAAATAAGCGCAAATAAATCAAAGTAGGCTGAACCCACATAGAACCAAAGTTCCCCAGCAGAGTCGCCACTTTTCAGTAGCGGGGAAATTTGTGAGTATACACTATTGATTAACTTAACTCATAAAGCAAGAGTCGCCACCGCACTTTTATTTTATCCAAAAGGAAAGGAAAAAGAGCGAACAAAACCTAAGCAATTTCAAAAACAAGAACAAAAGAACAGAGACTGGGTAAGGGGGTTAGTTGCGCTAAGGGAAGGTGTTAGCACCCAAAACGTCTATAGTACTCTATAGGAACCCTTTGAAATATCTACGCTTTTTGGTTTGAAAAGGTTTGTTTGAAATGAGATTGGGGAGATGATAAGAGAAGTATATTTTAAGATTTTTATGTTTGAAGAGACTTATCGCCTCATGCCTACGTACTCACAAAGTGCAATATAGGATCAAAACCCCCTAGTTCGTGGTACAAATAACAAAAATTTGTTTGTTTTGGTTGATTTTAAATGTAAAGACAAGTCTTCATTTTAAGGAGAAAACTACGATTAGTCGCTCACAAGTATAAGAAAACAACATTTGTATCATCTTAAGATGGAGGATTTTGCTTGGATATAAATCAACAAGTCTATCACTCAACATCTAAGAGGAAAATGTCAACATCTTAAATACTATGGGGAATATGAGAATTAGATCTCAACTATGAAAATGACTCATGTCTAAACTTTTTGAAAAGTTTTAAATGACAAAGTGCACAAAAGCACAAAAAGTTTGAATGAGTTTATGTATTTTTTGTCTTTTTGAAATTAGTCAAAGTATGATTAACATTGATTGACATTTATTAAAGAAAACAAAGTTTGAAAATCACTTGACCAAAGTCAGGGTTTTTTTTATGAAAGCGGTTTAATTTTGAAAAGAAGAAGGTTTTGAAAAAAGGGAGAAGATTTTGAAAATTGAAGAAGGGGTGGAGAAGAGGTGACTATCCTAAAGCAAAAATATAAAAGCTAAGGATAAGAATGGTCTAACCACACAAATAAGCTCCATAACATAAACGTTCTTTCCTTTAGATTAAGCCTTCATCAAGATAAGTCTTCAAAAGAGAACTCCAAGTACCCAAAAATCCAAAGTTTACCATCACAAACCTCCAAGCATAGGTTAAGATCCTAGTTCTAAGTCCAAAGTTCCATGTCCAATGCAAATGATACTTGTGAGAACAAGATTTGGTTCTGTAATATTATCTCTAAGTTTTGATGATATCAAATGAGTATTTCTGTATGAACAATTTTGTACAACTAATGTTTGTTATTTGTGAGAACTTAACAAACAGGTTATGCTTCTGTAAATTGGCGCGAACACAATGCTTAGAGGAAAATACTCCACCCATACACTTGAAAAGTAAAGTTCACAAGACTCTGATACAAAAGGAAAAGAGAACGAGTTTTGAAAATTTGAAGACAAAGGTTCTCATTGAACGAAGTCCAGATGCTGAAGACTTAAGCTCTCTGATCAAGGTTCTGAAGACCTAAATCAAGTCTCTACTCATGCTTCAACAAGATATTATCAGAAGCCTCTGAAGATATGAAGACAACGCACCAAGCGATCAAGGTTCTGAAAACCTAAATCAAGTCTCTACTCATGCTTCAACAAGATACTATCAGAAGCCTCTGAAGAAATGAAGACAACACACCAAGCAAACAAGGTTCTGAAGACCAAGTGCTGAAGACTCTGAAGACGCTGCTCTGAAGATTCGAAGACTTGATAATCTTAAGAACCAAGCTATGTTTTCCCTTCTTGCTCATGCTCGTAAAAAGCCTCTGAAGTTGAGAAGCCAAGAAGACAAAGCTACATAGTACAGTTGTACGGCAATACAATGTGAAAATATCTTGGTAAGAGTGCAACGGTACAAATGAAGATATTCTGACAAAACAGGACGCGCAGCACGCAAACGTTTTTATCTGTCCTCACGCTTCTAGCCAACAGCCTAGTTAGTTATCATGATTACTTTTCAATGGCTCTTTTCTACACGACTATAAAAGGAAGCAAAAGACTTGAAGAAAGATACACACGAACGCTACTGCAATATTCTTTCTAACTAAAATCTTTCTTAAGTCATCCTGGTCGAAACTTGTTTACATTTTCAGCTTGTATAAGAAGCACTTGTCTGTAAACGAAATTTATTCAAACTTAAGTTTGTGTTCCTTGAGAAAGACCCTGTGGTTGTATTTCTTGAGAAGTCTAGGACGTGCAGTCTTAGAGGTTGTTCCTTGAGTAAGACCTGTGAGGTTGTATTACTTGAGAAGTTTAAAACTTGAGAGTTTTAGAGGTTGTGTTAGTCACCAGCATTTTGGCTAGTGCATTGTATTGATTTGATTGAATAGTGGATTAAGACCTCGTTGAGAGAGGCAAAATCACCTTGGCGGGTGGACTAGATTAACTTGAGTATTTCTCAAGTGAACTAGTATAAACATAACATGTTCATCACTTGGTTCTCAACAAAGGTCATTATTGTTAAAAGAAAGAGTTTTATAAAAGGAACTTATTTTAAAAGAAACAATTTTATTTTGAAAAATCAATTCAAACCCCCTTTCTTGTGTTTTCACACCTACAATACTAACCATAGTCTGAAATTAGGAGAACAGTTTTTTTAGGGGTTTAAACCTTTATTAATGTTTTTGGTCCAAAAGGACAAGAAAAAGAGCATAAACATAAACAAATGGTCCAAGTGGACAAAGGAAAAATGGCGGAAACATAAACAAATAATATGATATGATATGATATGATAACATAAAGCATAAAAAAAAGAGACAGGGAGCAAGAAGGAAGCATAAACATAAACAAATTAATATACAATATAGAGCAATAGCGATCCAAAATGAGAGAACAAGTTTTGTTATTTTTTCTGAAATACTTAACTAGTCAGCCATGAGAATGAAAACATGGTCTCATACATTACCATGGGGAGGGCTCCAACTCGAATAAAATCAACGAGTATGCCAACTAACCCCCACGGGTAACAAGAGAAATCCAATATATTTCAAACCACGCCATGGAAGAGTAGGAGACTGATAATTCACTTACAAAAAGACAATAATTTTTTCGATTTCGGGTCCAATTTAACGCTATGTTAAGCAATCATAATCAGACTTATATAGAAGCCACGACTATCTGAGGCCGATCAATAACAATGTTTGTGTTAATACAAGTTAGAGAAATGACATGTAAGTCATTCTCCTAAAACTTGCCACACTAAAAGAAAATAGGTAGTGGTCTTATCTTGATCATAACTTCAAAGAGAAGTCTAATGACATGTAAGATTTTCATTGACCAAAAGAAAAAGAAGAAGAAGAGGGGAAGGGAAGCCAAATTAAATTACAATATTTGAATCATTCCATCTTTAAGTTTCATCACTCTTCTTGGTGGATTAAGGTACTAAACCTATCACTAATTCAAAGCACCTAAAATGAATCCAATGATCCACTTAAAGATAGATTTGAATTAATGAAGGTTTATCCAACCTCAGCTAACACCCACAGTCCATGGAATTTAAAGAGAAATTTGATCAACAAACACCTCAATTCAAGACAAAACAAAAGGAAATAGAAAAAGAAAGGAAAGAACTTAAAACAGTCTCAAAACAAGCCAAAAATACAATTCTGACACTGGTTAATCGATTAACCATTTATATGTGTAATTGGTTAATCGATTAACCCTGGCAGGACAGCAAAAAAAAAAGAAAAAAAATCAGCATTCATGATTCAATCATTTCTTCAAGCACCTCATGATCATGAATGCAATTGAGCACGAAAATTCAAGTAAAATAACAGTAAATAACACCAATGAAACACAATTTGCAAGATCCAAAGATCAAGCAACAAGAATCAACAAGAGATCACATTGTGGAAGATGAATCAAGCACAACAATGGTGGAACAAGAGTTTACCACTTCCAAATCTGAAAATGCTTCAAATCAACTTCAAGAACCACACTCCAAAGCTTTCATCTACAGAATTTGATGATGGAAAAGTGTTTTGATGGAGGTTTAGCTCAAAGATTAGTAAGCTTCAATGAAAAGCTTACTGACATTTAATGGAAGAAAGAGCTTTGGTGAATTTGGGTAAATGAAGAAAATTGAGAATGGGGAAGAATTTGGACAAGGTGAATTTGGCTATCAAAAGCTTGTAGAATGAATGAAATAAGACCTCTATTTATAGAATTTAGGCTTTGGAATTTTGGTGGCTTGGAGCTTGGTTTGGAGCCAAAATTAGGCTTGGAATTTGAATTTGGAGGCAAAATCAAGGTCAAGTGGTGATTTTTTTTTAAAAAGGCCAACAGAAATTTTATTAAACATCAGCACCAGAAATGCTATAAATACACCAGGAACTACAAGAAAACAAACCCAGAAAAGGATAAAAACTGATTAAACTAGCAGAAATAAGAACCTGCTAGAGCCAAGAAAACTGCCTACAACTGACATCCTAATTAAAAAAGACTAAGTACCAAAGCTACCAAAACCAGCAACATAGAATCCAAAGCACCTAAATCAAATAACGGCAAACCCCACAGTGGACTATGCAACCCCCTAAAACAACAACAACTATCAAATGCCTACAGCAAGAACCACCTGATGAGGCAAATCGCAGCAAGACATATCAGAATATAAAAACCACCGAAATCAACAGCGAGCCAACAAAGGTTGAGATAAGAAGGAGACGTTGAATGAGGTGATATAACCCCAAGCTCAAAGATCTAAGATATTAGACTTTGCTGCATAAACAATCTGGACAATCAACCAAGATCAAAATTGATGCTAAGACAATCTCCAAATCCAGACAAAAGTGCACCCTACTTGAGCACTATTGCAAGGACACAAAAACAACACCACTGGCCAAAACAACTCTCAAGGAAAACAACATCCATCAACCACCAGCGCTACCCATTGTTGCTCTCTATACCTAGTGCTTTCTTTTTATATGGTTTTAAAGCAAGGGTGTCACATGCAAGTATACATGTTTGATAATGCAGCAAGTGATAAAGTAAAGGTCGAACCCATAGGAAGTGATAAAAGCTTTGAACTATAAGTATTAATTTCTTTATTTAAGAGAAAGTATGAGCAAGGTAACAAAATCTTAATAATAAATGGCAAGAGCAACACACAAGTAAGTAAGATAATGGTGATAAATAAAAAGGAGTTCAAATATCAGAGAGAGTAGTTGATGAGCTAAAATCCATTAGTATAATTGTTGCTAAAATGCTTTCATAATGTGAAGTGTCGTGCCTCAAAAGGTCAGAACGTGATCTAGTGGTGTATCTCTACAACATCAAAAACATGCATAATTAGGGCAAGGAAACAAATCTCTAAGTCTCACTTGTAACCCTAAAATATGTCTGGTTTTAATTCTGAAATTCATTATGGTCTCAACTTCTTATCTCTAAGCAAGTTGAATTAAGTGAATATCTCTATCCTACTTTATTAACCACTTTTGTTATGAAATCCACTTGTTTGTTGGATCTCTCTCAACAACAAGCTTTTACCTTTTTCCTAGTTGATCACTCTAAGAATCAAGTGTATAGCATAAAAACACATAACAAAATAAGCCACTAAACAACACATCATTTCAACATAGAAACAACTTTTATACTAACTTCATTAAGCTCATCAAACAAGGGTTTAGCTCATAGTGAACTGAGTACAAACTACTGAAGTGAAACTAAGAAGAGACATGTTCTTACAAAGACAAGTAAAGAAATGCAACCTAATAGTAACTTGGAGATCTCTTGCATTGGGTAAACAGCAACAGTTCTCTTCAGTCACGACAGCTTTCAGCAGAATGCACAAGATTGGATGGGAAGAAAAGACTCTCTACAATTACTCTAACTCTAGAATGAAAATAAACTAAAACTAAAAAATGTTTGTTATGTGTAAAATCTCCAGCTCTCTTTCTTCAATGCGCAAGTCCTCCTTATATAGAGGTGAGTGGGAATAAGAGTTGCTACTTTCTTGGATCATGGGTTTCTTGATAAAATTAAGGTTAGACCCATATCAAATTCTAAAGTGGACCAGCTGTCCCTCAACCCTTCCTTTGTAAGTTATCTGGTACAGATGTTGGTGGGAGACAAAGTTTCTTTTGCAGGCTACTGTGGAAGAGTGGTGGAGCAGTGTAGGCGGATGGTGGCTTGGTGTAGGGCGCTCTTTTGCAGCGTGGTCCCCACCGTACTACCATTTGTCTTCTAGCTTTCTTGGTCTTATCCCATTTCCCTTGCTCTATTGCTCTTTGTAAGTTCTTGTGATTGGCTGAAATTTTGGTAAAACAAGGTTAATGTCATGGTTGATGTTTCAACATGAGCTTCTAACATTATTGTTATGTTTGGCTAATCTTCTGGTGTTGTGAAAGTAGTTAAGGTGTTGAAGAGTTAAAGTGCTGAAGAGTGATGTCACATGCGATGTCTTGACATCACTATACCAGAACATTAAAACATCGGGTTGTGATGTTTTTAGGGCTGCGTGCATTATGTTGATTTAAGGAGATCTGTTAGTTAGATTGGATACGAATTTCTTGGTGCAATCATTAATGAAGAAGATTAGTTTGTTGCTAATTTAATGCAAAGAGATATGGAGAACAATCAGAGTTAATTATGAAGATTTAATTGAAGATCTATTAAGGAGAGAATCTGTTGCAGATTTGGTGCAGAAGATTTGAAGGCCCAAATCCAGTTGGGAAAAAGTTATAAATAGAATGCTTGTAATCTAGAATAGGCACGGGTCCAAGATGTAGATCATTAGGGCTTTGTCTAAGTGAACCGCTCAGGTTGTGAAATGGTCACTCTGTTCTTACTCAGAAACCTGTAGGTAATGAGTATTGTATTATTCTTGGAGGAAGCTGTTAAGCAACTCCAAGATGGTGTTCTTAGTCAAGAGTCTTGGCTGAGTATTGGTATAGGAGTGTGTCGTAAGTTGTTGGTAATCAAGCTGTTGATGTAGTGGCGGAGATGTTGACTGCTAGACATCATTGTGATGATTAGGAGTGAGATGGAGTCTCTTATCTAGGGAGGACTTAGATAGAAGGGTCATTGGGTAGTGATTAAATTAGGTAGATGTCAACTGGTTTGTTGAGTCTGTAATTTGATACTGTTAATAGTGGACTTCCTTCCTGGCTTGGTATGCCCCCAGATGTAGGTTGTTGAACCGAACTGGGTGAACAATCCTTGTGTGTGGTTTATGCGTTTCTGTTTCTATTATTGGCTTGTTTATACAACAGATATTGATGTTGTGACATTGCACTTGACATCACATGTCTATACCAGAATTTCAATTGGTATCAGAGCAGGCATCCTGTCTGTTTCTGGATGAGATCTTGGGAAGATACTTTCTGGTTCATGAGCAAGGAAGGAGTTGTTATGTGTTCCGCTGCATGGTATCTGTTGTATCATGCATCTCTGGTGTTGAGATTCTAGGAAGATATTCTCTTGGAAAGACATTAGGGGTTGGTCTCCTCAGCAGGATATCCTATGATGTTGTAGATTATACAGACAGCTTCAATCGGTTGGTTAGAGAGGCCAATGTTACTTAAGGATTATCTCATATCTTTGTTTGGGAGTGAAGTGTTCATAAGGTGAATGGATCTTCTAAAGACTGTTTGACATGTAAGGATCAGAAGAAGAATATATTTCAAGTCAGACATTGAAGACCAATCTGTTCAGTACAGTGATTCCTTCTTTATCATCCTTCTTGATGGTGAAAGAAGAGGGTAGAGCCAAAGCAAAAGAGTATCACTGTAAAATCTTTCATGCGGGAGTGAAGATCTTGATAAGTTATCTCTTAAGCTTAGTTGTGGTGACCTAAAGAGGAGGAAGTTTCATCAAGAAAGAAGATGAGCTTAATATGTCAATGTCTCGACATCGCGCTACACATCAGCAACTTATGGTAAATGCTAAGTCAAAGACCTATTAGATTGCAGCTGTTTTGAAGGATCACTGAAGCTATGAAGTTGAACAATTTTTGAGATGTTGTTCATAATGTCATAGCATTTCAGCTGGAGCTGGTTGAAGAAAAGGTAGTAATCTTGATAGCAGAAGAGAAGGAAATGATCCTTGTTTGAGCTAAACTGTCTGAGGACAATATTATAGGGAAAATGCATCCAAGAGTCTGTGTGCAGTAGCAGTGTAAATCAGCCTGTGGTCAATTGGTGTCTGCATTAGTTGTAGGAATGAACTCTTCCAGTTTTGTGGCTTGAAGGATTGGAAGTAGCAGATTATCTATGGTATGCTTATACTCTGGCTTTAGATGCAGAAGGATGGCAGTTATCACTCTTAAGTTAGATAAAAGGTCTGAACCTTGTGCTTATAAGAAGAAGCTTCTGGAAGAGTGTGTTATGCAAGTTACTGCAGTTTTGTTGGTCTAATCTTGGAAGTTGATAAGTTGAAGATGGCAGACTATGAAGAAAGCATAATCTTGATGGTTACAGCTTGGATTAGTTTATTTCTGATCTAAGTGGTTTGGAGCATGGTGTTTGCTCTGGTTGTGAAGGTCGAGGATAAGTAGCAGTTATCTCTGGCTTTCTACTGACGGCTCTACTAAGGGAAGTGACTTTCTTTAGTATTGCTATGGGGTAGTCTTGGACTACTTATTTTCTGAAGATTCAGATGTGGTAGGTTTGAAGTCTTTGGAGTTTCTAAGCAGGATGGAGGTTGTCTACTCAAACTTGATTATTGAATCAAGTCTATGAGAGCATGGAAATCTGTTTCTGCAAAGGGAGGAGGTTCTTCTGAGTGGCAGAAGGTAGGGCTGAATTCAACAGTTGGATGAGAGATGTTCTAACTCGTGTTGAGGCATTATCTGGTTGGATATCCTTGGTGAAGGATGTTTATGCTTTGGTTCAGGAGCTTGGTGCCTACATTATGCATAAGGAGCGTCTACATAGTCATACGGGAGAATGATGAAGTAGAAGGTCTGCCTTGGATGGAGAATGTAGTGAAGACTGAAGTAGATCAGGGTCTTGCTAAAGGCAGAAGAAAAGCCTGTGAAAGGGACATGGACCTATTGTCAAGTCATGCTAGATCAGCTTGGCAAGATGTGGAGTTTTGGAGCATGTGAAGATAGAAATCCAAGAGGGAATTATATCTGATGTTGGGACAACACTCCGAAGGTGTTGAGTTTTCAGCCAAGAAAGTTAGTTGTGCTCATGGTGGAGTATCAGGTCAAGCCACTTACCTAATCTGAAGTGATCAGCGGTGTGAATTTATAAAAGAGGGATCAGCTAGTGTCACAAGTGTGAACAAAAGTATGTCAGACCAAATGTCATGCCTTGTGTGAGAAGGTAATCTTATTCTGTCTAATAGTAGATACTTTGACGGGAGACTTAGTATTTGTCTATTAGTGATGGTGTGCATAAGGGTAAATACTTTGACAGGAGACTGAGTATTTGTCTAGAGAATTATGCAAATCTATGTCTGGATATTTTGTTTGTGGCCATGATGGAGTAGCTTGATATTTGAAAATGAAAACCTGAGGTAGCCTTATCAGCTGACTGTAGCAGAAGATGTGAGCTGTTATCTAATGCTGATGTCCTACCTGATATTTCAACATCTGTGTCTGGTGTGAAGGTCTGGGACTGTCTGATCAGAATGGCTGAAGATAAGGAGGGTTCTTCTAATACAAGTAAAAGGTGGTGGCAGCCCTTATCTTGTGTTGCAAGTGATCTAAAGACATTTGTTATGGAATATGTGAGAAATTCCAAATCAAGTGGGTGTTTATATTGGACTTGGCAGACCATGTATCTGAAATAAACATGATGAGATTATGCTCAACAAATACAAGAAGTGGCAGTTCTTAATGTTGAGAATGTGGCAATTTCATTGTGCTTTTATCTGGTGTCAAGTATTCATCTTCATAAGGAGCATTGGGTGTTTATGTCAGGGGGAGTTAAGGTTGTTGTCTATGGTCTATTACTGCAAGGGTGCAGATTGTTGTGAAGATTGCGCAGAGTGGTGTCAATCAACATGATGGGACATGTACTACTGAGTATGGTTGGGTGTTCCTAAGGCTAGTATGCTAGTGCTTATGAGGAGGCTGAAGAGCAGAATTGTTGTATCTGGGAAAAGTTGTTTTTCTGGAGGAATCTAGAAGGGATTGTGAGTTGTGCTGATCAATAGATGTCGTGCTTGTGTTTTGGAATCTTTCAAAGTGTCTTGGGTTGATAATATTGTGAGCCAGCAGACAATGTCTGATGCGATGTCAGAACATGGTATAGGACATGTTTGTCTTGAGCCAGACAAGGAATTATTCTGGACGGTGGGGTTGGGATAAGGTGGAACACGTGTCTTAGACTATGCATGGAACTGTTTTGGCACAATTTATGGTAAAGATCAGTTAGGAAATAATAAAAGTGGTCAAGACTGTTTTGGACGGTAGGCATTGAATTTGGAAGGAGTTTTTAGTACTTAAAATAGCGTTTCTGTGACCAAGAACCTTGACATATTCAAAGCTCGTTAATTCCTAAGTAACTGATCAGTTATTTATAGGGGTTATTCTGTTCTCCTTCAGCCAGTGAGTGTTCTTGTTTCATAAGTCTTATGGCGTTTGTTCGTTTTTGGGTGAGCACTACTTGGGTCTGGTTCTGTGAGGGCTTTCTTTGCCAATTTATGGCTAAAAAGGGGGAGAAAGGAAAGGGTTTTGGTAAATGGTTGCGCAGATGCTGTGTCTGGGGTCTGCAGTTCCAGATGTGGTTCAGAGAGCTCAAAGAGGATGTTCTATCCTTAAGTTGGTGTTGAGTCTTTGTGACTTGTGTCCTGAGTTATAAACACAGTTGTGACGTGTGTTCTGAGTTACCTGGGTTAGTAGAATGGCACTTCTTAAGTTTCATCTTATGCCACAGATAAAACCCAGTGCCTGATCAATGAAGGTGTGCAGAATTATCTTATGCCACCATTGGTCTTTTATGTATAGACAAACATTTCTTTTCTGGAGGAGTCTTCTACATTTGTTCTGGGTCTGTCCTGGAAGGAAAAAGAAATGTGTTGTGTTGAGGGGGAGTGTCAGATATCTTCTTCCTCATGTGCTCCAAATGACTTCAGGACTGTCTACTACTTAGGTCCTGATGTGCTGCCTGGAGTTGTTGTGCTATGGTGATGTTATGTCTAACATGATGTTCTAACATCATTCAAAATTAGCCAAGAAGATGATTCTCCATGGTTGCTGTACACAGTAGCTACTGATGATTATTGTTAGGATCAGATGACTTCTAACAGTAGTGTAGGGTTGTAATTGCTGCTGTAATCTGAGTTGTAATGTTTATATATGGGTTTTAGCCAAAATTAGCCAAAGGGGGAGATTGTAAGTTCTTGTGATTGGCTGAAATTTTGGTAAAACAAGATTAATGTCATGGTTGATGTTTCAACATGAGCTTCTAACATTATTGTTATGTTTGGCTAATCTTCTGGTGTTGTGAAAGTAGTTAAGGTGTTGAAGAGTTAAAGTGCTGAAGAGTGATGTCACATGCGATGTCTTGACATCACTATACCAGAACATTAAAACATCAGGTTGTGATGTTTTTAGGGCTGCGTGCATTATGTTGATTTAAGGAGATCTGTTAGTTAGATTGGATGTGAATTTCTTGGTGCAATCATTAATGAAGAAGATTAGTTTGTTGCTAATTTAATGCAAAGAGATATGGAGAACAATCAGAGTTAATTATGAAGATTTAATTGAAGATCTATTAAGGAGAGAATCTGTTGCAGATTTGGTGCAGAAGATTTGAAGGCCCAAATCCAGTTGGGAAAAAGTTATAAATAGAATGCTTGTAATCTAGAATAGGCACGGGTCCAAGATGTAGATCATTAGGGCTTTGTCTAAGTGAACCACTCGGGTTGTGAAATGGTCACTCTGTAGGTAATGAGTATTGTATTGTTCTTGGAGGAAGCTGTTAAGTAACTCCAAGATGGTGTTCTTAGTCAAGAGTCTTGGCTGAGTATTGGCATAGGAGTGTGTCGTAAGTTGTTGGTAATCAAGTTGTTGATGCAGTGGCGGAGATGTTGACTGCTAGATATCATTACGATGATTGGGAGTGAGATGGAGTCTCTTATCTAGGGAGGACTTAGATAGAAGGGTCATTGGGTAGTGATTAAATTAGGTAGATGTCAACTGGTTTGTTGAGTCTGTAATTTGATACTGCTAATAGTGGACTTCCTTCCTGGCTTGGTATGCCCCCAGATGTAGGTTGTTGAACCAAACTGGGTGAACAATCCTTGTGTGTGGTTTATGCATTTCTGTTTCTATTATTGGCTTGTTCATACAACAGATATTGATGTTGTGACATTGCACTTGACATCACATGTCTGTACCAGAATTTCACTCTTCAAAATAATGCCACGTGAGACCTAGTAACTTCTTCTCTAATCCTCTTGATGAAATAAGTGATTAATTTGTCAACCACTTCCTTTTCTTCAGCTTCCCATTCTGCTTCAGAATCCGTCTCTCGGGGTCACGCCTCTACTTGCCATCAATTAACTTCCTTTTTAGACACAAACACATTGAAAACCATAAAAAGAGAACCTCGTGTGCTCAAAGCTGAATCATACAAAAAACAAGCTAAATTCATATTAAATCACCAAATCCTAAACTAAAATGCCACATAAAATGGGTCAAAGTAACACACTAAAATAGTGGTATCACTCCCCCAAACTTGAATGATCACCTGTCCTCAGGTGATGTGACAGTGAATGACTAGGGTAATGAATTTGGAGAA
Organism: Lathyrus tuberosus; assembly: GCA_022829125.1. NCBI lineage: Eukaryota > Viridiplantae > Streptophyta > Magnoliopsida > Fabales > Fabaceae > Lathyrus > Lathyrus tuberosus. Next base: position 2,383,045 of record JALAZF010000280.1, read on the forward strand.
CAACTGTTTTGGTCAGGCTAGAAAGATGAAGTGGCTTTAGATTTGGAGGGGTAATAAAACTATATATTAAGTGAAACTTGCTCAGCTTTGCAATTAGTAAAAGTAGAGCCAAGTGCAAGAGAGAACCGACATCTCTTGTCACGACTCTACTCTTCTAAAAAACAAGCCAAAATTTATCTCTTTTCATCCCCTTTTTGTGTACTCTTGTGAGTGAGGTCTCTTCATTTGGTTTCACTAGGGAATTCTTTTCTGACTCTCAAATGGTATTTTTGACTTTCACAATTGGGACCACACTTTTCCACTTATTTTTGTATTTTTGTTCTTTTTCTTTTTCTTCTTTTTTTGTTGGCAAAACATCCCATCTCAAAAGGATCTCACTTGTGATGAGTCCAACTGAATATTATGATGAGATGATTTTTGTTCCTCCAGTTTCGGGCACAGGAACTTTATTGTTGGTCTTTGCCACTTTTGCACACTTTTGTGTGTTTTCATGTGGAGTGTGCCTCTTTCGTAATCATCTCAACCATCATTCGAGTCCTTTTTTTTCCTTCCCTTTGTGATTCTTAAGGTTTTAACCTTCCTCTTTATTTCCAACAAATCAGTTCTCTTTTGAAAAAATATTTTAAGCTGGTTTGAAAGATTAGTGGTGTCGTGACAGAGAATATCAGCTTCCTCTGCCAAAACTCACTAGCTCAATCACTACGCTTTGCTTTGTTCACTTCTTAATAGATTCCTTCCCTTTTTATTCTCAAGCACGCAAATTTGAAATTTGAAATTTCTGACCTTTTGCTGTTTAACCCAAACTTTTTCCTAGCATATTAACTCTAAGCTAAATCATGCAACTAAAGCGACTAAAAATAAAACAGCTAACAACTAACAATTGACTGAAAATATCATGCAGATTAAAAAAAATAGATCATAAAGTACTTGGGCCATCAAAATTGCCCCACAAAATATTCAAACAACCATGGCTTAAAATACAGCCATCCAAAACATAATCCAAAATATTATCCCAAAAGCAGAAACATGCAACAGCAGTAGACAAAATATCCAAATTATGTTAATAAAGGGTTAGAATAGTGAAGATAGGCTGAGCGTCAGCATCCTCCCTGTCATACCCCAAATTTTGACCACTAAGATTTCCCATCATTGTGCAAATCATCATCACAATCTGGATGAACCATCATGCCTCATCAAATGCCTCAAGGGTTGTTGAGCATTCACTACAATCAAAATTAGGGTTTTAAGCCCTCTCTGAGTGCTTAGACAAAGGATTAATCAAGGAATGACATGATCTTCAACTTGTCTAACCTCTCAAACATCCACAATGGATCAAAAGGACTCCCACTTCAAGGATTAAGCACAAGGTTGCTCCCTTCTAGGTGGATCAAGTCTCAAGATCGCCAGTATCACCAAATTAGGGTTTTGGTCGACCAGGGCCTCCAGATGAAAAATTTCATCTGGACACAAGCCAAAGATCCAAAACACAACCTAATGTACTCCATGGAACCTCATGGATCCATTCATCAAGTCAATTTTGCCTCAGGGGATGCATATATCAAAAATCAGGAATTAGGGTTTCTTGACGTAATTCACCCCTAAGTTGACTTTTAGGGCAAATCAAGAGCCAAGACCTCAAGAGAGGGTTTGAGGGTCTCTAATGAGCTATATTGATCCATTTGTAACAATGGATTAATCCAAGAAGCTTGAGCAACAAGTCTCAATTTCATCTGCACCACAATTAGGGTTTTAAGGAAAAAGTCAACTGTAACTTTGACTTTTGACCAGGACATGCTCCCAAACCCTAGGACATGCCCCAATATACCCTATGACACCCATGGAACATGTCCATCAAGTTTGATTTAGGTCAAGGACATGATTTCCTGAAGAATTGCACAGTTTGGAATTCATCTAATAAAAAGTCAACTGTGCACAAAAGTCAACTTTGACTTTTTGAGATTTTTCACCAAAATGGATTTTTAACCCTAAAATGATGTTAATGTATGATTTGAATCATCATTCATCAAGAAAAATCAAGAAAAGTGGGATAACTTGTAAAAGGGGTAACCATAAAAACTTAGAAAATTTTCTAAGTTAAAAATAAAGTGACAAGGGTACCAACTTTGAAGGATCATAACTCCTAAACCACAAATCCATTTTTTCTCATCCAAAGATGGATTTGTAGCCCTCATTACCCTCTACAAAAACTTCAACTAGACCTAAGTCCAATTCATTAAGGATTTTGAGTTATGGAGTGATCAAAATGGCTGAAAAGTGAAAATGTCACTTTTTCCAACACTTAGTGAAATTTTCACTAAGTCAGAATCTGCCTTCACTTTTTGCCAAATGTAGAGGGATTTTTCACTTGGATTCAAAAGAGATCAAAACCAAATATGTTCAAACAGTTGTTATATCATGTAAGGGCTTTCCAAAATGGCCAAGAACATTGCCAAATTCCATTTGAGTAATGAGATATGACATTGGAAAGTTGCCTTGCTGAAATCTGTCAAAGGCAAGGCAGAATTTGCAACTTTGCTCGATTTGCCAAAATCAGCCAAATTCAAATGCTCCTATCCACTTGGACACATCTGAGGATTGAATCTAAAGGGGACAATCACTGAGCCAAGCCTCCAAAGTCCATGGAACAAGAAATAACATGTTGAACCTAGAATGGCCAAAATAGGGACAAGAATCCAAATTTGGATTGAAGCATTCAATGGAAGCATCAAGGTGGCATGGACTGAGCCATTCTCATCTGAAATCAGTCAAGACTTATCCAAGACCAAGGGAACCACAGCTCTGTGCCCTAACCTCTAGTCAATGGCTAGAGGAGACTTGGATTTCCATTGGACAACATTGGCCAAACCTACTTACCAGTTGCCATTCACTATTCCTTACAAAACAAACTTGCTCTACTATAAATAGAGCTCAATTGTGATCAGTTTGAGTACACCAAATCCATCTAACAGATGCTTTCCTCAAAATCTCTTTCTCTTGGAAAAAATGCCTTTCTTAGCAAGGTAGCTATCGGGTTTTGAGTTTGAGAGCTTTTCCAATCAAACCAATCACTCACACACCTCACATACATCATATAGAAGTGATCCAAACACTCACATAACATCTGGAACACTGATTTCACAAAATCACCAGCCAATTGCTCAAGTTCTTGACAGTTTTGCAGTTGAGGTGCCATCTTCAACTCCAAACCATTTCAATCCATTCCAAGCACTCAGACACATCACTTGGTACCTAGGGAAGCTATCCACATCATTAGAACCTAGCTGTAACACCTCCAACACAAATCACGATCACTAGCTGCAAGTGGTAAGCATGAGCTCTTCTAACTCTATGATCCATGCATTTTTTGCTGCACAATAATTTGGCCATATGTTCATAATCATGCATGGAATGTTTTCCCTCAATTAATTGCATTGTTTGAATCGTGTATCAAAAATTCTAGCCTTCATGCAGAAATTAGGGTTCTTGAGGATTTTTCATGATTTCTTGTTATATGTTTAATTTAAATGAAATTAATGGACATAGACATGATCGTGAGGTTGAGACGAGCATAATGATATGTGGATTGCATGTTATAATCAAGTATTCAGGGAGATTGGATAGAAAATGCAAATCAGCCAAACCCAGAACACGCGCGTGTTCTTCAGCTGTTCTTGGCGCCATTTCTTTCAAATTCAAATATTTGAATTTTGTGATTTTTATTTAATTGATTCAAAAATTAATTTCTCTCTGAGTTTTAATGATTTTGAGTTGATTCTTTTTTTAATAATTCACAAAAATGTTAAAATATTTTATTTTATCAAAAAATCCCAAAAATATTATTTATTTCATATAATTGATATTTTTGCAAAGAATTAATATTTTAATTGTTTTTGACATTTTAAATATTTTTTCTACATTGATTTTGTAACTTTTAATGCTTTCTAATTATTTTGTAGGTCAATACTTAATTTTTGAAGCATTAATCCAAAATCACAATTTGTTTTTCATATGTTAAACAATTTTGATCATTTTTAATTGAATTTTTATTCAATTAAATACATTTTTGAAAACAAATTAGGGTTTTTGGATTAATTCAACCCTCATAAATCATTTTCAAAACACTTTGGGCCTCTTGAGAGAGTGTAAGACCCAACCCACTTGTACAGAAATATTTTGGGCCTCATTCGTTGTATAAGTCCCTCTGTACATTTTCAAATAAACGGCACGATCATCGCCTTTTGAAAAATAACCTTGGGCCTCTCCTTGAGCTATAAGACCCATTCAAAAACACTTTGGGCCTCTAATAGAGTGTAAGACCCAATCCCCTTTTAACCAAAACATTTTGGGCCTCACTTATTGTATAAGTCCCTCCGCGTTAAAAGAAAACCTCGGCGCGATCGCCATTTCAAACGGAAAAATCATCTGGGCCTACCCTCGTGTTATAAGCCCCACTCTTTTTCTTTAAACCCTTTGGGCCTCTTGAAAGAGTGTAAGACCCATCCCTTTGTACAGAAAACATTTTGGGCCACACACTTGTATAAGTCCCTCTGTACAAATTTAAACAGTGCGCTCACTGATAAAACTCTGGGCCTCTCCTTGAGCTGTAAGCCCCAAATCTTTCTTTTTCAAAGCACTTTCTCCTTTGATTTTGAATATACTGTTGTTTTCAATCTTTCTTTGTTGAACAACTAACCAAACAGCATGGAAGCTCTACAACCGAGTAAGTGGTTATTGCTTTCATTTACCACTTTCATATACATATAACTGTATTGTGGGGCTGTTTCACTGTAAGTCTTCTTTCATAAACTCATATCGACTGTGTAATAATAGTATAGATATTTAGAGTTTTCCCGGCAACTACGTCTAGAACTAGGTGACGCCGTTTTGTTTATTCGTAGAAATAGACAACTAGATCCCCCAATAGGATCACCAGATACAGTCTTCTCTTCGGTTGTCCTCATTAGGAATTTGTCAAGAAACTCTACTCCCAGAGGTGAACGTATTCTCCGTGAATGGCATCTTTGAGTTTCTTCCAAATTCTCGAACTTTCCTGACTTTCACCTATTCTCGGTGAATAGCATTGCCTTGAATTTCTCGGGGTTTGGGGACCCACGGGCTTCTTAAAAGCATCGGCCTCCTCTCGGGCATCATACAAGGACCCACAGGCTTCCTAAAAGCAACCCCGCCTCCTCTTGGGCTTAGTACAAGGACCCTACGGCTTCTTAGAAGTATTCACAGCCTCCTCTTAGGCTTCGTATAATGATCTCTTCCTCCGGGAATGATAGCCTTCTCTTGGGCTTAGTACAAGGACCCGTCGGCTTCTTAAAAGTTTCCAGCCTCCTCTTGGGCTTCGTACAAATTGTCCCGACGACCTCCTAGAGGTATAGGAACAGAACTTAGTCATCTGCATAAAACAGTCCTTTCAAAGAGTCTACTGCTGTTTCTCAAAGCATAATACAAAATATAAAACCCTAGACTTGGACAGTCTAACTTCCTTGAGTCTCAAAGACATTCTCAAGTGACCCCTTCGTTAAATAGGAAGGAAACCCGCAGACTCGGACAGTCTCAATACCCTTCGGATTTCCCGCTTCCTTAAAGAACAGGAATAACCTGGATCCTAGAATCAAGTCCTTGAGTACAGTGTTGCTCATATAAGAACTGATTTTCTCTTTAAAATCAGTATACTAGACCTGTCACTTAACTGAAACAGTGACCATAGCCTCCTCTTAGGCTTTGTATAATGATCCTTCTCCAGTGAAGTTAGCCTCTCTCTTGGGCTTTGTACAATGATCCTCCTCAGCGGAGTCAAACAACGTTTAGCCTCTTTCTCGGGCTTTATACGAGACACATAAGAGACTCCCTCGTTGAGTCAATCACCCCTTTCGCCTCCATCTCGGGCTTTATACGAGATACAAAAAGGTTCTTATTGAGCCAAACAAACAACAGCCTCCATCTCGGGCTTCATACGAGATACAAAAAAAAAACTCCCTTGTTGAGTCAAATAGCCTCCATCTCGGGCTTTATACGAGATACCAAAAGATTCCATCGTCGGGCCAAAACCTTTTAGCCTCTCTCTAGGGCTTTGTACGAGACACATATTAGCCTCCTCTTAGGCTTTGTATAAGAAAACCACTGGTTAATCCAATTAACCTTTTAGCATCAAAGTTATGCCTCGTTCACAGTACACAAACATCAACAACTCCTTCCTCTTCATCTAATCACTGTAAGCGGCAAGCCTCTGGATCATCTACATCCATGCCACTGTCCCTCTTTTAGCATGAGAAATTCCTAAGGAAAGATAGCATTGCTCTACACTGAGTTAAAGTCTTCTCCTTCAGGTTAAAACCCCCTATAAAGGAAATTATGGCATTGCCGGATTCACAAATCCTGGTTAAAGTAATTCTCCTTTATAAAACAGTTGTGACATACAACCCCCTCTTTAGAGATGACAAATTCTCTCTAAAGTTGGGACCTTCAGCTTCACATCTTGGGCTTTGAACAAGATACAAATAGACCTTTCAGCTTCATGTGACGCCCCCGATCTAATACCCCCAAAAACACGCAATTAAGGCGGTAAAAGAAAATTCGAAAATTCGTCAGAGTATATTTGAAATATGGCATAGAAAGGGGAATCACATCAAAGTAACCAAACATACACATAACATGCAACACCTGTCCATAATGATATGCAACTGTGGGGTAGCAATCATACAGAGGAAACTTTGTTCCTTACACCCACTTTTCAGAAATTAGAATTAAAGCGGAAAATCTAAAATCTGATTAACATATATACATATACACATATAAACAGTTTGTCATACATCAGGTAGCATATGTACAACCAAAATATATCATCAGATATACAAAATAATAGCACGCGGCCACCCTAACTACCCGGAGTCACATATCAGAGTCGACCGACCAAAATAATGAAGACGCAACGCTTCACAAAAAGGAATACCTCCAGCAGCTCTAATCTGCAATGCCTCATAGAGCGTTATAAAACAGCAGAAGGGTGAGAAAAACAACCATAATATAATTGAATAAAATTATATATATAAACACAAAAATGTACAAGTAACACATTCTCACCACAACCACATATAACATAATACCGCACAATTCTCAAGCATCGAATACCATTACACACCACACATATACCATACAATCATCAATCACATTCACAAATTCACACACAATTAATTCATGATTTATGCAATGCACATAGACCGACACAACGACTCTATGCACATGCCATGCGGTACCGACTTCCAATGTCTCATGTCTCATCATCAGTTCACTCAGGAACTATTGGAACCATCGCTCGTTACTGAGAATCTCAAGTAACTCCCCGTCGGGCCTACGATGTTCACCCGTCGCTTTAGGTCCTCAGGCAACGCCTTATATTTTCGAGGCACACGACGTTAAGGATTGCTTTAAGTCTCCAAAGGAGCCCACAATCGTCTATAACCACCGCTTTAGGTCCTCAGGCAGCGCCTCATATTTTCGAGGCACACGATGTTATAGCAGATTCCATCAGGAACCAAACCGCCACTCAGGACGTTTCAACAATGCACATCATGATGCTTGGCATACAATGACTCATGACATTCACATTGCATGCACACACACATCCACAATCATGCATATATCATCAAATACCACACTTAGCATTTTCTTGCCTTTCGGCCACAAATCATCATCACAACATTTCATCAAAAACAACTATTCACGATTAATCGGTAAAGTCGGCTAAAAATAATATTTTTCTTCACCAAATCATGGAACATATTTTTAGCTTCACATCCATATAAAGAACACTTAAATCGGATAAACAACGAAGAAGATATGAATATTTCAAAATAACGCAAAAACATAAACCGGACGCCCGACACTACGAAACGGTTCAAAAAAACTGTACCGATTGGACTAGGTTCAGACCTCAAAACTATTTTTCCTAGAAAGAACATCTCGTTAGCTTCCCAACGCTTCGAACGGGGATCAAAACCGACTTACGGTTCAAGAGATATGAATTTCCGAAGTTTTTCCAAAACAGAATTTTCCACCTACAGCACGCGTCCGTACGACTGCGCACAAAACCAGAAATTCTGCTACATTCTGGTACAGCTGCGTAATCGCCCGAAACCCGACCGATTCAATTACTTTCTTCCGAATAAATACATGGTAATATCACATAAATACATACCAACATATTAGGATCAAGAAAAACCCGATTCCACGACTTTTATTTTTCACCAAAATCTCACATTCTCAAAACCCAAAAATGTCAAAACTCACAATATCAACCGATTTCAACCAAACGAGTTTCTATAATCTCGGCCTAACCTCATACGACTAATCTACGCAATTTATTTCGAAATTCATCCGTGAAAACATCGGTTTCTACTCGTTTATCTCATTTCGACCTATATTTGAAAAACCAACAAAACTTCCACACAAACAACATAATCATACACAATCATAGTATAATCGAGTTTCGCACCCTTACCCGATTTAATCGTGTTCTAGAAAGTCAGGAGATTGATTTCTTCCTTCACAAATTTTTCCTCTCTTTTCTTCTTTCTCTTCTCTTTTCTTCTTCTCTACTTTTCTTTTCTCTCTTTTTCTTTCTATTATTTCTATTTCTATTTTTCTTTTTTTTTTTACTAACTTAGTGAAATTAAATGTGAAATGTCCAAAATACCCCCACACTCAAATATCTCGCAAACGTTCCCAAAACGCGATAAAATATAATCACGACGAAAAATAACACATTTTCACATAAAAGTCGGAAATAAAATAAAATAATAATAAAATAATCAAAACGACTCCATAAAATAAAATTGGCAAAACGGGGCGTTACAATTCTCCCCCACTTAGAAATTTTCGTCCTCGAAAATCTTACCTGATACAAACAACTCTGGATACGACTCCCGCATCCTACTCTCCAATTCCCACGTCAAATTACCCTCAGCAGCGCCTCCCCACGCCACTTTCACAAGTGCAATCTCTTTACCCCTCAACCGCTTCACCTCGCGATCCAAAATACTAACTGGTAATGCCTCGATCGTAAGGTTATCTCTTACCTCAACCTCGTCCATAGGAATCACATGTGAAGGGTCCGGAACATACTTCCGAAGCTGTGAAACATGAAAAACGTCATGCAAATTCGACAGATTCGGCGGTAACGCCACACGATACGCTACAGCACCCACTCTCGCAGATATCTGGTAAGGACCAATAAATCGAGAAGTAAGCTTCTTAGATTTCAAAGCACGACCAACACCCGTTACTGGCATAACCCTCAGAAATACGTGATCACCCTCTTGAAACTCAAGATCCTTCCGTCTCCGATCATGATAACTCTTTTGTCCACTCTGAGAAGCCTTCATTTTCTCACGAATAAACTTTACCTTTTTCGTCGTCTGTTGCACTAATTCCGGTCCAACCACAGAACTCTCACCAGTTTCGTGCCAACACAACGGCGTTCTACATCTTCGTCCATATAAAGCCTCAAAAGGTGCCATTCCAATACTAGAATGGAAACTGTTATTATACGTGAACTCAACCAATGCAAGATAACTGTCCCACGTACCACCTTGTTCCAAAACACACGCTCTCAACAAATCCTCCAAAGACTGAATCGTTCTTTCGGTCTGACCATCCGTCTGCGGATGATAAGCCGAACTCAACCTCAATCTAGAACCCAAAGCCTTCTGTAAACTTTCCCAAAATCTCGATGTAAACCTAGGATCTCGATCAGAAACAATACTTAAAGGAACCCCATGCAATTTCACCACCACACTGATATAGATCTCAGCTAACCGTTCCAAAGAAAAACTGATGTCAATCGGAATAAAATGCGCCGATTTAGTCAGCCTGTCCACAATCACCCAAATAGCATTATGCCCACGCTGAGTGTTCGGTAATCCCGTCACAAAATCCATCGAAATGCTATCCCATTTCCACTCAGGAATATCCAACGGTTGCAACAAACCACTAGGTCTCAAATGTTCCACTTTCGATTTCTGACAAGTCAAACAAGCATACACAAACTGAGCCACATCTCTTTTCAAACCAGACCACCATAAAATCTTCTTCAAATCTTGGTACATCTTATTCGCTCCCGGATGAATACTTAAATTACTTCGGTGTCCTTCCTCCAAAATCATTCTTTTCAACTCCGCATCATCAGGTATACAAATACGACCACGGAATCTCAAAACACCAAAATTATCAACCTTGAAATCCACATTCTCATTCATCATCAAATCAACAAATTTCAAATCCAACTTTTGTTTCTCACTAACCGACATCAAAAATTCATTCGTAACTTTCAACATTCCAAGCCTCACACTAACCGATGTCACTTCACATACCAAACTCAAATCTCTAAACGATTCCAAAAGTTCCAACTCTTTCACCATCAATGCGGACATATGCAATGATTTCCGGCTCAATGCATCGGCTACCACATTAGCTTTACCAGGATGGTAATTCAAGCCAAAATCGTAATCTTTCAAGAATTCCAACCATCTCCGCTGCCTCATGTTCAACTCTTTCTGATCAAATAAATATTTCAAGCTTTTATGATCACTAAAGACCTCGAACCTTGCACCATAGAGATAGTGCCTCCATATCTTCAACACAAAAACCACAGCCGCTAATTCAAGATCATGAGTAGGATAGTTTTTCTCATGAACTCTTAATTGCCTTGAAGCATATGCTACAACTTTACCTTCCTGCATCAAAACACCACCCAAACCAATTAAAGAAGCATCACAATACACAACAAATGGTTCATTAGGATTAGGTAAAATAAGAATCGGAGCTGTCGTCAATCTTCTTTTCAGCTCACAAAAACTCTCTTCACATTGAATATCCCAAATGAATGCTTTGCCCTTACAAGTCAACTGCGTCAAAGGAAGAGCTAGCTTAGAAAAACCTTCAATGAACCTCCGGTAATAACCAGCCAAACCCAAAAAGCTTCGAATTTCAGTAACGGATCTAGGAGCCTCCCATTGTAGAACTGCTTCTACTTTAGATAGATCCACAACAATACCATTACCTGAAATTACGTGCCCAAGAAAACTCACCTCAGACAACCATAATTCACACTTGGAAAATTTGGCAAAAAGCTTCCTTTCCTTCAAAACCTGCAAAACAATACGCAAATGCTCTGCATGTTCTTCCCGAGACTTAGAATAGATTAAAATATCATCAATAAACACCACCACAAAACGATCCAAATGCTCGTGGAAAATCCGATTCATGTATTCCATAAACACACCAGGCGCATTAGAAACCCCGAACGACATCACCGAATATTCATAATGACCGTACCGTGTTCTAAAGGCCGTCTTCTGAATATCCTCTTCTTTCACTCTTATTTGATGATAACCCGATCTCAAATCAATCTTACTAAATACACAAGCACCAACCAACTGATCCATCAGATCATCAATCCTTGGAAGCGGATATTTGTTCTTAATCGTCACTTTATTCAACTGGCGATAATCAATACATATTCGCATACTCCCATCTTTCTTTTTCACTAACAAAACTGGAGCACCCCAAGGAGAAACACTTGGCCTCACGAACCTCTTTTCCAACAACTCATTTAACTGCTTTTTCAACTCCACCAATTCAGATGCCGACATTCTATAAGGTGCCATAGAAACAGGTCTAGTACCAGGAACTAGATCAATAGAAAATTCAACTTCTCTCTCTGGCGGTACATCTGAAATATCCTCAGGAAACTCTTCAGGAAAATCACACACAACAGGAAACACTTCAAGAGAAACTTGACTATCCACAGTTAATGATGCAAACAAACCAAACAATTGAGCTTCGTCCGCTAAAAGTTTCTTCAACTCTTTAGTAGACAAGAAACTCGAGTCTTCATCTTCCTCAAGAGAAGGAAACCTTACAAGCTTATGATAACAGTCAATGTGCACCCGATTAAATTGCAACCAGTTCATTCCCAACACCACATCTAAACCTTCCAATGGTAAACACACCAAATACATCACAAAGTCTTTGCCATAAATGGCCAAAGGACAACTTAGACACACCAAAGAAGTAGTTACTGACCCCATCGCTGGAGTATCAATAACCATCTCAAAATCCATCACAGACAACACAAGATTCAAACTCTTCGCGCACTCAGACAAAATAAACGAATGAGTCGCTCCAGTATCAATAATAGCAATTAAAGGCATATTATTAATAAAGCAAGTACCTCTTATCAGACGATCTGCACTTGAGGTCTGAGTTCCCGCCAATGAAAACACTTTGCCACTAGCCTGAGCTTTCTTCTGATTCAGACACTTCGAGCTAATGTGACCAGGTTCCCCACAATTGTAACATTTCACCACATTCTTCCTTTTATAATCCGCTACAACATGCCCTTCGCCGCCACAATTAGAACACTTAATCACATTCCTCCTACATTCATGCTGGCGATGACCCAATTCACCACATTTAAAACACCTAGGAGAATTAGACATACCACCTCCACCTGACCTACGATCAAAAGTACTCCTTTGTTTACCTTTATCAGCCGGTGACACATACGGTCCACCACGGAACTGTTGCTTCCCTTTCCTGTCACTTACACTTTTATAGTGAGCAGAACGGGCCTTACTATCTTCATCATAAATCCTACAACATTCCACCAAATCAACAAACCTTCGAATCCTCTGATATCCAATAGCCTGCTTTATCTCAGGACGCAACCCACTTTCATACTTTACACACTTTGAAAATTCAGCTGTCGCTTCCACATAGTGAGGATAAAACTGCACAAGTTCCACAAACTTAGCAGTATATTCAACAACAGACAAATTACCTTGTTTTAGTTCCAAAAACTCAATCTCTTTCTTTCCTCGGACATCCTCCGGAAAATACTTCCTTAGAAACTCTCGGCTAAACACTTCCCAAGTAATCTCTTCTTCCTCCTCCTCAGCTTCCAACACCTGACGAGTACTGATCCACCAGTCGTCAGCCTCTTCATGTAACATATGAGTGCCTAACCTCACCTTATCATCATCGTCACAATCCATTACCCTGAAAATCCTCTCAATCTCTTTCAACCACATCTGTGCACCATCCGGATCATGTTTCCCTTTAAAAACCGGCGGCTTATTCTTTCTAAACTCATCATTTCCGGAAGCATTCGGTGCACCCTGTACAGCTCGTGCCATCGCTTCCATCGCAGCAGCCAAAGCAGCATCATTACGACCAGCCATATTCTGTTCATCCAAATGCAGAAAATATGGTTAAACAATAACTTGCTCAACACAACTCGCCCAATATGCCAGACACAACAGACACAAACGACACAACTGACACAGACTGGCTCTGATACCACTTAATGTGACGCCCCCAATCTAATACCCCCAAAAACACGCAATTAAGGCGGTAAAAGAAAATTTGAAAATTCGTCAGAGTATATTTGAAATACGGCATAGAAAGGGGAATCACATCAAAGTAACCAAACATACACATAACATGCAACACCTGCCCATAATGATATGCAACTGTGGGGTAGCAATCATACAGAGGAAACTTTGTTCCTTACACCCACTTTTCAGAAATTAGTATTAAAGCGGAAAATCTAAAATCTGATTAACATATATACATATACACATATAAACAGTTTGTCATACATCAGGTAGCATATGTACAACCAAAATATATCATCAGATATACAAAATAATAGCACGCGGCCACCCTAACTACCCGGAGTCACATATCAGAGCCGACCGACCAAAATAATGAAGACGCAACGCTTCACAAAAAGGAATACCTCCAGCAGCTCTAATCTGCAACGCCTCATAGAGCGTTATAAAACAGCAGAAGGGTGAGAAAAACAACCATAATATAATTGAATAAAATTATATATATAAACACAAAAATGTACAAGTAACACATTCTCACCACAACCACATATAACATAATACCGCACAATTCTCAAGCATCGAATATCATTACACACCACACATATACCATACAATCATCAATCACATTCACAAATTCACACACAATTAATTCATGATTTATGCAATGCACATAGACCGACACAACGACTCTATGCACATGCCATGCGGTACCGACTTCCAATATCTCATGTCTCATCATCAGTTCACTCAGGAACTATTGGAACCATCGCTCGTTACTGAGAATCTCAAGTAACTCCCCGTCGGGCCTACGATGTTCACCCGTCGCTTTAGGTCCTCAGGCAACGCCTCATATTTTCGAGGCACACGACGTTAAGGATTGCTTTAAGTCTCCAAAGGAGCCCACAATCGTCTATAACCACCGCTTTAGGTCCTCAGGCAGCGCCTCATATTTTCGAGGCACACGATGTTATAGCAGATTCCATCAGGAACCAAACCGCCACTCGGGACGTTTCAACAATGCACATCATGATGCTTGGCATACAATGACTCATGACATTCACATTGCATGCACACACACATCCATAATCATGCATATATCATCAAATACCACACTTAGCATTTTCTTGCCTTTCGGCCACAAATCATCATCACAACATTTCATCAAAAACAACTATTCACGATTAATCGGTAAAGTCGGCCAAAAGTCGGCTAAAAATAATATTTTTCTTCACCAAATCATGGAACATATTTTTAGCTTCACATCCATATAAAGAACACTTAAATCGGATAAACAACGAAGAAGATATGAATATTTCAAAATAACGCAAAAACATAAACCGGACGCCCGACACTACGAAACGGTTCGAAAAAACTGTACCGATTGGACTAGGTTCAGACCTCAAAACTATTTTTCCTAGAAAGAACATCTCGTTAGCTTCCCAACGCTTCGAACGGGGATCAAGACCGACTTACGGTTCAAGAGATATGAATTTCCGAAGTTTTTCCAAAACAGAATTTTCCACCTACAGCACGCGTCCGTACGACTACGCACAAAACCAGAAATTCTGCTACATTCTGGTACAGCTGCGTAATCGCCCGAAACCCGACCGATTCAATTACTTTCTTCCGAATAAATACATGGTAATATCACATAAATACATACCAACATATTAGGATCAAGAAAACCCCATTCCACGACTTTTATTTTTTACCAAAATCTCACATTCTCAAAACCCAAAAATGTCAAAACTCACAATATCAACCGATTTCAACCAAACGAGTTTCTATAATCTCGGCCTAACCTCATACGACTAATCTACGCAATTTATTTCGAAATTCATCCGTGAAAACATCGGTTTCTACTCGTTTATCTCATTTCGACCTATATTTGAAAAACCAACAAAACTTCCACACAAACATACATAATCATACACAATCATAGTATAATCGAGTTTCGCACCCTTACCCGATTTAATCGTGTTCTAGAAAGTCGGGAGATTGATTTCTTCCTTCACAAGTTTTTCCTCTCTTTTCTTCTTTCTCTTCTCTTTTCTTCTTCTCTACTTTTCTTTTCTCTCTTTTTCTTTCTATTCTTTCTATTTCTATTTTTCTTTTCTTTTGTTACTAACTTAGTGAAATTAAATGTGAAATGTCCAAAATACCCCCACACTCAAATATCTCGCAAACGTTCCCAAAACGCGATAAAATATAATCACCACGAAAAATAACACATTTTCACATAAAAGTCGGAAATAAAATAAAATAATAATAAAATAATCAAAACGACTCCATAAAATAAAATTGGCAAAACGGGGCGTTACACTTCACATCTTGGGCTTTGAACAAGATACAAACCACATTTTCGTTTCACGTCTTGGGCTTTGAACAAGACACCAAAACAACCATTTCCTCCCATAGAATAGGAGGAACTACGAACGCACTGATTTCCCTGTTTTGGTAAATGGGAATACGTAGGCATAAGATCGAAAGAAAAGATCTTAGCGAGCACACTAAACAAAATCCCATACTCCCATGTATCTATCAAAAGCACCAGTCCTAACATCCTAATCCTTGTTCCCCGCCAGAAACCTTCTGTCTAGATAAAAAGAAAGAAAACAGTATTGGCGAAAATACAAATAACCAGTACAAAGGCCCCCCACATTGATAGCATCCGTAACCTAACAGACCGCTGTTTAAACTCAGTATGCAAAGCAGGGTTAATTGGAGACATCTATTTCCCTTCCTTCATCAGCTTTAATAGGATAAAAGATGAATCGACCTGTAGTTCTAAGCTCAACTGTAGAGAGCGACCAGCGCTTAAGAACCGCGTCCAAAATCGCTCGCTACAGAAAAATTGGCACCCACCGTGGGGCCTATCAAAGTTAGATCGGGGCACGGACTACCTTTTCACCTCTTGTGTGGAAACCATAGATTGGGGCTTCCGCCGGGGAACCCATTTTCTATCAGGAACTTAGGATTCATAGCTTTAAAGGTCTATGATGTTTAGGACAAATATATATACTGCTTTTCCTAATTGTTATACATGTTTATTTTTCTGCTAATCGGAATGTGGGTGATGCCGTATGTGGAAAGATTGAGTATACACTTAAGATAAGTGATGGCGACGGGGTCGACCATCAACTTCAGTGGAGGCTGACCAACGCAACCCATTCTCTCACCTAGACAATGGGCCGGTTGTTAAGTCTGAGAAGCTGAGGAGCCAAACCCTTTCGTAGTGCGGAAACTATCGGAAATAGTTGTTACGCGATACTACCCTCATTTGAGGCTGGTGATCTATTCTCGGTGAATGACACTTACTCTAAGATTGCTCTACAACTCGCTGGCGATCCGCTTGTTGTTTTGCTTTCCTGGGAGGAGCTGATGATAATGAGTACAGGTACAAAAATCACCCTAGTATAAACCTTTGGGGATGGGTAGAGCCTTGACTTCATGACAACGACCCTTTGACCCCATGTTTTTTCTATGTTTTTGTATGCTGCATTCATGCATTCATTTAAAAAACATTAAAACATTCAAAAAATTTCTCTTCTAGTCTCTCTGTTTTTCAAAGTAAACTAAGACTGTGATTGCAAATGTCAGAGAAAAGGATTGCACTAATGGATTTCGGAAGGAGAACTCATAGCTATACCTTCAAGGTTCCAAAACTTGAGGATTTGAGAAGGTTAGCAAGGATGATCACTAACCCTGAGGCTTTCAGAGCCAAGCACGGAGGTTTGCTACCTCTGTTAAGAGTCCATGTGATTGAGGGAATCATGGATGCGCTCGTTCAGTTTTATGATCCAGTTTATCACTGTTTCACATTCCCGGATTACCAGCTCGCACCAACGCTGGAGGAGTATTCTCATCTGATCGATCTACACATTACAGATCGAGCTCCATTTTCTGGACTGGAAGAAATTCCAAAGAATCAGACCATTGCAAGAGCAATTCATTTGGACGAGTCTGAGGTCACGACTCACCTAACTACTAGGGGTGGCATACAAGGTTTGCCAGCCCAGTTCTTGACGAAGAAAGCCCTGTATTTTGCCAGTATAGGAAACGTGACTGCTTTTGAAAGCATCTTTGTCTTGCTCACCTACGGGTTATTTTTGTTTCCCAACATTAATAACTTCGTCGATATTAACTCCATTAAGGTTTTTCTCATTGGAAACCCTGTGCCGACTTTGCTCGCAGATGCGTATCATTCTGTACACTCGGGAAATTTGTACAGCATGGGGGAGATCACGTGTTGTGTACCTCTGCTTTACAAATGGTTTATCTCTCACTTGCCCAAGTCTGCTGCTTTTTGGGATTGTAAGAGTGCCCTACGCTGGTCGCAGAAGATCATGTCTCTTACCAACTCTGATATAGATTGGTGTAATAGGATTTATGATGTAATCAGTATCATTGATCATTGTGGAAACTTCGCCAACGTACCCCTTATAGGAACTAAGGGAGGAATCAACTACCATCCGGTATTGGTTCTTCGTCAATTTGGATACCCGATGAGACACATCCCACTGGGTGTTCATCTGGAAGGTCTTTTCTTCAAGGAAGGAGAAAGTGACAGAGCAATAAAGACGGAAATAGTGCACGCTTAAAAACACGTTCATAAGAGATGACGAGAGTCTCTGGGAAAACCAGACTGTGTCTCGGTGGAGCCTTATCTCCATTAGGTACAAACTAGAGCTCTCAAGCTAAAAATGCCTTATCCTCATTACGAAATTCTTCCGCCGAGGGAATCTGTCATGTACTTCATGACGGAAACTGAAAAGCTTCAGGTTACTCTCAACAAATTTCAACGGGAGAGAAGGTCTTGGAAGAACAAGTACCGCACCCTCGACGTAGAGTGCATCAAAATACAGCAATTACTAAAAGAAAAAGATGCTCTGATTGAAATTTTGGAGCAATATGCTGTAGATAATCAGGATGACCAAAGGAATTTGCTCGCTCCTTTCACTTGGCAAAGGAATGACAACCCAACAACGGCCCAAGAGCCCCAGTCAAAGAAAAGGAAGATACCAAAATCAGCACTTGATTTCTCTTCAGAGAGGACTCGGGACCCATTAGCTTAGGTTTCTATTTCTGCACTTTGTAATCTACTGTATTTCCATTTTTGTAATCCTTTGAATTCAATAAAAAGGGGTTTCCCCACTGTTTGATATTTGCAATCTAATTGTCGAAGTTTATTTTGATTAAACAAAAAAAACAATTAATATAATCGTTGCATTCATCATTCTCACATCGTGTATTCTTCTTACCTACGAATCTCACGTTTGTGTCTCGGTTCTAGAGTCAAATTGTCTCATTCGTATAATACTCGGGCCAATCGTCAGAAAAAGATGGATGATCTTGAGGAAGAAAACAGAGAGTTGAAAGAAGAGATCGACGCTCTAAGAGAGGATATGAGAAAGCTTCGTAACGACATGCAAGCCATGGCAGAAGCTCAGCTACAAAGAACTGTGATCTCAGAGATCACCTCAACGCCCATAGTGGAGAAGTATGATCCTAGGTATCAGATGCCGAAAGATCGTCCTTTGGGCATGCCTGTTAACTATATCCCGGGAGGATATGTTCCGCCGATCACTGAAGATCAGGGAATCACAACAGAAACCGCTGGGCCTGAAGGTTACAAACTTCGGGAAAGCGAAGATGCCAGAGGCATACTGAAGACTCCTGAAGGTAACAAACTTCGGGAGACGCCAAGACTCACTGCCGTAGTCACGGTACCACCCCCTGTGGTGCACACTGTCCCGGAAGGACAGATTCCACAGACACCTTCTGGTAAGAAGGAAACTATGTTTGACAGAATGGAGGAATTCCAGGAACAGTTCTTGGAAATGCAGAAGGAACTGCAAGCCATTCGCGGTCAGGATCTATTTGGAAAGGACGCCGCAGATCTCTGCTTGGTCCCAAATATGAAAGTCCCGCACAAATTTCAAGTGCCCGACTTTGAGAAGTACAAGGGTAACTCTTGCCCTCAAAGCCATCTGGTGATGTACGCTCGGCGAATGTCAGCTCAGACGGAGAATCAGGACCTACTGATTCACTACTTTCAGGATAGTTTAACCGGTGCCGCATTAAAATGGTACATGGGTTTAAACTGTACTACGATCAGCACATTCAGAGATCTTGGTACTGCCTTCGTCCAACAATACAAATACAATTTGGACATGGCACCCGACAGAGATCAACTCAGATCAATGTCGGAAAAGGACAAGGAAACATTTAAGGAGTATGCTCAAAGGTGGCGTGAAATTGCCGCTCAAATTTGTCCACCTCTTGAGGAAAAAGAGATGACAAAGATCTTCTTAAAGACCTTAAGCTCATTTTACTATGACCGAATGGTTGCCAGTACGCCCAGTGATTTCACCGAAATGGTCGGCATGGGCGTACGTCTTGAGGAAGCCGTCTGAGAAGGACGTTTGGTAAAAGACACTGGATCGACGAGCGGTCCTAAAAAATACGGTAGTGCTCTCCCTAAGAAAAAGAGCAAGATATTGGGAATATCTCCCTCAGAAAGCAAAGACGACGTTATCAATCGGTAGCAGCTGTGACTCCTGCTATCAACCCTGCGTCTATTCCTACGTATCAACCTCAGGTTGCGCAGAGCCAGCCTGATCAACAAAGGACACAACTGTCTCTTCAGCAGGCTCGTCCTCCATACAACAACAACCGTACAACACGGCCACCAGGATTTGATCCTATACCTGTGACGTACGCAGAACTGTTTCCATTACTACTGGCTAAGGGGCACATTCAGACTAAATCTCCTCTTACAGTACCGGAAAATCCGCCTTTTTGTTTTAAGGTGGATCAAACATGCCCTTATCATCAAGGAGGTTCAGGGCATAACATAGAGACTTGTCTCAATTTCAAGTCCGATGTACAAAAGCTTGTTAGTAGCGGGGTCTTATCCTTCAAGGATACGAATCCTAATGTTCTCACGAACCCGCTGCCTCAACACGAGAAGGCTGTAGTCAATTTGATAGAAGGAGAATTTAACAATGTCTATCAAATTCACGATGTACTCTTGTTAAAAACCAATCTGGTAAAGATGCATTGTAGACAGAGTGGATATGGCCATGTGCCACCTCATAACTATCATCAGTGTGATATCTGCTCTAAAGACAATCAAGGATGTTCTGTAGTGCAAGCAGCTCTGCAGGAACAGATGGATCTCGGATGGATCCAAGAGCACCGAGTTCGTGGAGTTAACATGGTCTACACGAATTCTAACGTCATTCAGAACCACGACATCCGTGCAATGAATGTCAACTTGGTGGCGATGCACTCAAGGCAAAGCCAACATCATAATCTGCCGCGACATGATTACAGTTCCTGTCTGATTTGCTCGGTAAACAAACAGGGATGCTTTTTCATACAGGAGGCCCTCCAGCGTCAGATGGATCCAAGACTAGCATGATAGGAACTCCTTTCAGATCTACATGGTTCAGGTCTTCGATATTCACGTGATGAATACCAACCTGGTAGAGTTACATGTTGAGCAGGTCCGACTCAGATTCTTAATATCACATGACTATCAAAGTTGTGAAGTGGGTTGTGAAAACGATCGAGGTTGTACCCTTGTCCAGGAGGCACTTCAGCACTTGTTAAATCATTGGTGGATGCCAATTTATATGGATGAAGATACTCAGCAGATTAGTATCAGTAACAGGAATCCTACCCGGCGTCAAAGTCAGGATGTCCGATCAGTGGAAGCTAACCTAGTGAGGTTACATTGTATTCAAAGTGGGAGTGGCCAGGTGCCACCACACAACTATGATAGTTGTAGCGTCTGTTCGGAAAGCAACCAAGGGTGTTACCTTGTGAGAGCAGCTCTTCAGGGTCAGGCGGATCGTGGAGAAATTCGTCCATATCCGGGTTCTGGACCCATCAACTGGATGCTGAACTACCTTGTCGATCAAGTCGAGGATGTTGTCCCAATCTCTGGTCATCCCAGGACCTGGGATGTTTTTGCCATCATCCCTCTACTTGACGAGTCTAAGGTTCCCAACCGGGAACGAATTGAGATTGCTTACGATGGTCAGAAAAATTAGAAGGCTCCTGTAGTCATCTATCTACTAGGACCGCTACCGTATGAATCAGCTAAGGCGATCCCTTACAAATACGGTGCAACAATAATTGAAAATGGAAAGGAAATTCCATTACCCTCCGTTGTGAACATTGCAGACATCAGTCGAGTAACACGGAGTGGTAGAATCTTCAACCGAGGGGTTGGGGAAGTTAACAAGGAAAAGGAACTTCAGACAGAAGCTCCCGATCTATCAGTCGGTCAATCCAGTAATCCCGCCCTTTCGAAAAATGATGATGAGATGCTGAAGCTCATCCAAAGGAGTAAATATAACATTGTTGATCAGCTGTTACAGACTCCTTCAAAGATCTCGGTATTATCATTGTTACTCAGTTCATAAGCGCACAGGGAGGCTCTACAGAAAGTCTTGGAGCAGGCCTTTGTGGAACAGGATGTAACAATCAGACAGTTCGATAGTATTGTCTCTAACATCACTTCCTGTAATAATTTGGGATTTAGTGATGAGGAGTTACCCGAAGAGGGTCGCCGTCATAACATGGCGCTCAATATCACAGTTAACTGCCAGGAGGATGCTTTAGCCAGCGTACTGGTAGACACAAGGTCAGCCCTGAATGTTATGCCGAAGTCCACTTTGATGCAATTATCATTCAAAGGCCCTCCGATGAGAGTTAGCGAGGTTGTCGTCAAAGCATTCGACGGATCCAGAAAAACAGTTATCGGCGAAGTTGATCTTCCCATAACTATCAGTCCTCACACTTTCCAAGTCACTTTCCAGGTCATGGATATCCGGGCAACATACAGTTGTTTATTAGGAAGACCTTGGATACATCAGGCTGGAGCGGTCACTTCGACCCTCCACCAAAAGCTAAAGTTCGTCAAGAACGATCAACTTGTCACGGTTTGTGGGGAACAAGCCTTGCTTGTAAGCAACTTGTCATCATCTACTGGTATAAAACCCGAGGAGGTTATTGGAACTCAGTTCCAAGCATTGTCGGTGAGCAAGGACAATCAATCCCAAGGAGGAACCTCGATTTCCTCATACAAAGATGCTATCAAAGCGGTCGAGAGTACCGACACAACTGGAGGGGGACAGCTTGTCATTCCTATTGACAATAAAACAAAGAAGGGTCTTGGTTTTTCTGTAACCTGTACCCAGACAGCTGCTAAAGATGAAAGTTTTCACCCCCTTCAAAACTTCTTCCACAATGGAGGTTTCCTTCACCCAGTGTCTCAAGCGGTTCATGCTATCGATGAGGAAGATCCCTCTGACACGGATGAATAATGGAAGTCCTATTTGAATGAGGACGGTTATATGTCTCAGGAAGAGGTGCCTATACCATTTTGCTATCCCGCACAGAGTCCGAGGTTTATACCAAGGTCAGATGTCGAAATGATATATGGAGATTGTGATCCGGAAGGATGCCGTGCTCCGCCAAATTCATTAGGGGAAGACACTCCGATGAAAGACAACTTTGACTACAACTATTATGGCCCGATGGATGGCCTGCCAATGTTGCAGCCTTACCCAGGAAACTTGGGGCAAGAGGGTCAGCTGAACAATGAAAATCAGCTGACCGTCATTGAACAAAATACCTGTGTCCCCACCATGTCATGGGAGCAACACTCAGGTCATTTAGAAACTACTCAACATGAAGATGAATTTGCAACGTTTGCAGGACTTGAATTCATCAACTATACTTTTCCCGAGGTCAACGTCATCGAAAGAAATGACTCCTCCAGTTCGAAAGAATTGTGGGACACCTTGGGACAACCAAGTGGAAAATACGACTATATGGTCAAGTACACCGCTCCCGGAAGCTCTCGTATCAGGCTCGAAGACATCCAGCCAACTGGATGGGGAGATACAGCTGAGAGCACAAATGCTATGCAAAATGAAACAGAGGAATTCTCCTACGACAACTCTGCCTGGGAAACAGATTCCAATGATCCTGCTCCACCAGAAATCAGCGTCATTTCTGAAAACAAATCAAGGAAGGTGCCAGACTTTGTGATTCACCGAGGAGTTCGCCGCCAATGGGTTGCCGTCGAGGTTCCGAAGGTCGTTCAACAGTCAAAGTAATTGCCATCTTTAACCTTTCACCCTGCCCAGGTGAAACAGATGTTTTGATAGGGCTCGCTTTCTGTAAATTTCCCTCTTCGCTTTTCTCGAAGTGACAGAGTTTTGTTTTATAGGGCTGTAGTTTCAAGGATCGACTTGTTCATTAATAAAATAACGTCGTTCTGTAATTTCTGCATTAATTGTTGTTTCTCTTTTTGCTTTTTCAGAAAATGGTAATCCTAAAAAACAATTCAAATAAAAACAAGCAGTAAAATAAAGACACTGCACACACTTGCATTTTCTCTATCTCTTCTAAACACGAATCATCACGTCATGCAGATTGCTTGTTTTAAACCCAGTTGAAACATACGATCCGATGCCTTCTCCCAACTTTGAGTTCCCGGTATTTGAGGCTGAAGAAGCAAATGACAACGAAATTCCAGAAGAGATCTCTCGATTACTCAGACAAGAGGAAAGGTCCATTGAACCTCACAAAGAGCCGTTGGAAACGGTAAACTTGGGTTCAGAGCAAGAGAGAAAAGAAATCAGGATTGGGGCACTGCTCAGTCCAACTGCTAGAGAGGGTTTGATAAAGCTTCTCAAAGAATTTCCCGATGTATTCGCTTGGTCCTATTAGGATATGCCAGAGTTGGATACCAGCATCGTGGAACATCACTTACCGTTAAGAGCGGAATGTCCTCCAGTAAAGCAAAGGTTGAGACGCACTCACCCGGACATGGCCATCAAAATCAAAGAGGAGGTACAGAAACAGATCGATGCGGGTTTCCTCGCTACGTCTGAATATCCTCAATGGTTAGCCAACATCGTACCTATTCCGAAAAAGGACGGAAAGGTCAGAATGTGTGTCGACTACCGAGATCTGAATAAGGCAAGTCCAAAGGACGACTTTCCTTTACCACACATTGACATGCTGGTAGACAGCATAGCAAAGTTCAAAATTTTCTCCTTCATGGATGGGTTCTCGGGCTATAACCAGATCAAAATGGCGCCGAAAGACATGGAGAAAACTTCGGTTTGAAGAACGCCGTGGCAACCTATCAAAGGGCCATGACTACTCTGTTTCATGACATGATACATAAGGAAATCGAGGTATATGTCGATGATATGATTGCAAAATAAAAAACAGAGAGTGAGCACGTTGAACATCTGTCAAAATTGTTCGAACGTTTAAGAAAATTCAAGCTCCGCTTGAATCCCAACAAGTGCACCTTTGGTGTCCGTTCAGGGAAACTACTAGGGTTCATCGTCAGCCAGAAAGGAATTGAGGTTGATCCTGACAAGGTCAAGGCCATTCAAGAAATGCATTCGCCGAAAACTGAAAAACAAGTCAGAGGATTCTTGGGACGTTTGAACTACATCTCCAGATTCATATTCCTTATGACCGCCACATGTGCGCCGATTTTCAAGTTACTCAAAAAGAACCAGGATTGCGTTTGGACAGAAGATTGCCTAACTGCCTTCGACAGTATTAAGAAATATCTGTTGAATCCTCCGATTCTATCACCTCCAGTGGAAGGAAGACCACTGATCATTTACCTCACAGTCCTAGAGGACTCAATGGGATGTGTACTTGGCCAACAAGACAAAACTAAAAGAAAAGAGTCTGCCATCTACTATTTGAGCAAGAAATTCACCGACTGCGAGACTCGGTACACGATGCTTGAGAAAACTTGCTGCACTTTGGCTTGGACAGCCAAACGTCTTCGCCAGTACATGATTCGTCACACTACTTGGTTGATCTCAGAAATGGATCCAATCAAGTATGTCTCCGAAAAACCTGCTCTTACGGGAAGAATTGCCCGTTGGCAGATGTTGTTATCAGAATATGACATAGAGTACCACGCTCAAAAAGCCGTTAAGGGAAGTATTTTAGCCGATCATTTGGCTCATCAATCGATTGACGATCAAGAATCAATCGGGTTTGACTTCCCAGACGAAGATGTCATGTATCTAAAAATGAAAGATTGCGATGAACCGCTACCCAGTGAAGGGCCAGAACCAGATTCCCAATGGGGACTTATCTTTGACGGAGCAGTTAATCATTATGGAAACGGAATTGGGGCAATCATTGTTACCCCTCAGGGTACCCACATTCCTTTCATCGCTCGACTTACGTTCAAGTGTCCGAACAACGAGGCCGAATACGAAGCTTGTATTATGGGTCTCGGGGAAGCGATTGATTTAAGGATCAAAAACTTGGACGTATATGGCGACTCAGCCTTGGTCATCAATCAGATAAAAGGAGATTGGAACACATACCAATCAGGATTGATTCCTTACAAAGACTATGCAAGAAGGTTGTTACCCTTCTTCAACAGAATCGAGTTTCATCACATCCCTCGTGATGAGAATCACATGGCTGATGCATTAGCCACTCTCTTTTCTATGATTAGTGTAGGTCAATGGAATGACATACCTAAGATCGACATAATGCGCCTTGAACGGCCCGCTTACGTCTTCACGATTGAAGCAGTCATAGATGACAGACCTTGGTATCACGATATCAAATGCTTCCTTCAGAAACAAGAGTACCCATTTGGGGCACTCAGAAACAACAGGAAAACCCTCAGAAGATTGGCTAGAAACTTCTTCCTGAGTGGTGACACTCTCTATAAGAGAAATTTTGACATGGTCTTGCTCCGATGCGTAGACAGACCAGAAGCAGACATGCTTATGAAAGAAATTCATGAAGGATCCTTTGGCACTCATGCCAACGGACACACAATGGCGAGAAAAATTCTGAGAGCAGGGTACTATTGGTTGACCATGGAATCCAACTGCTACAAGTACATGAGGAAATGTCACAAGTGTCAGATATACTCCGACAAAATTCATGTACCGTCATCACATCTCAAAGTTCTTTCTTCCCCATGGCCATTTTCCATATGGGGAATCGACATGATCGGCATGATTGAACCTAAGGCTTCAAACGGACATCGGTTCATCCTGGTAGCCATTGACTATTTCACCAAGTGGGTCGAAGCAGCGTCATACGCTAATGTAACCCGACAAGTGGTGGTCCGATTTATCAAAAATAATATCATCTGCCGTTATGGTGTTCCAAGCGAGGTCATTACTGATAATGGATCTAACTTGAACAATAAGATGATGAAAGAGTTGTGTGCAGAGTTCAAAATCGAACATCATAACTCATCTCCCTACCGACCAAAGATGAACGGAGCGGTAGAAGCGGCTAACAAGAACATCAAGAAGATCATTCAAAAGATGGTTGTAACCTACAAAGACTGGCACGAGATGCTACCCTTTGCTCTTCACGGTTATCGCACATCTGTTCGCACTTCAACAGGGGCTACCCCTTTCTCTCTAGTGTATGGCATGGAGGCAGTTCTCCCCATAGAAGTAGAGATCCCATCAATCCGAGTACTGATGGAAGCTAAGCTCACCGAAGCTGAATGGTGTCAAAGCCGACACGACAAATTAAACCTGATCGAAGAGAAACGAATCACGGCACTATGCCATGGTCAGTTGTATCATCAGAGAATGAAGAAGGCGTTCGACAAAAAGGTTCGACCTCGTGTCTTCAGAAAAGGGGACCTCGTGCTCAAGAAGATACAATCTTTTCTCACTGATTCCCAGGGCAAGTGGACTCCGAATTATGATGGCCCCTATGTGGTCACAAAAGCTTTCTCAGGCGGCGCCTTGAGACTTGCAACCATGGACGGAAAGGAATTTGCCTACCCCACGAATGTTGATGTAGTCAAGAAATACTTCGCCTAAACTAAAAAAAAAACGTCTCGGTGGATTGAAAACCCGAAAGGGCGGTCCAGGCAAAAGTTAGAGACATATAAAAAAATCATCCCGATGGATTGGAAACATCATAGTACAATCCAGGCAAAAATTAGGGATAATGGCAAGTAACTATGTTCAACAGAGGCAAGTCCCTCAGCAGCAGCAGTTACACCATCCATCAGAGGAAAACTCCAGTCAAGGTCATCTTCGACAGAAGCTCAGGATGTCCCGAATTCAAAGTTGGTAGAAGAATAGTGGTCGTTACGTTTCAACATAGCCCTTTTCCCTGTAAATTACCATTTTCAAACTTTGTATATACTCTTTGGAATCACGCGTTTGGCTGATCTCCATCTCATCAATAAAATTTGAGCCCTGTGCTTTTGTTTGTAATTCTTATTTGTTTTAGCTTTACAGAACGACGTTGTTAACATGACTAACGACTCTTGAAATAAAACAAAAATGAATTTACTTGGTAAAACTTTTTCTGCTTTTAAAATAAAGATGGCAATCTCTTTTGACTATTGAACATCAAAAGAACATCAATCACTTCTCCAGAAGTAAGCAAACTTCAAAGTGCAGAATCAAAGTGCTCCTTCTAACCCAGTACGCCTGAATGAAGGGATCAACTGTGTCAGAAACCTTGTTTCGTCTGACACCCCTCGCCCGAGTTCTTATCTCCTAAGCCCGATCAACGGTATTCCCCGCAGGGACTATCTCTCCTAAGCAAGGTGGAATTGATATCTTAAACCAGCGATATCTCTACACGCCCCGTGATGGCCGAGTATCCAGTCATGTTCATCTTTTAGTTTGTGTCTCGCGTCAGTTTTGTCAGCATAGACATACATGCATTATTGATTTGCATTCGCATTCATATTGCATCAATATCACTCTAGTCGGTCTTGTCCCCTGGTGATAAAAAGTCCTCTCAATCGAATTGTCAAGTTTTTCCTCGTCAGGAAGTGCGGCGTCTGAACAATCTCTCTCCTCCAGTTTATTTCTGGAATGAAGTTGGCTCCTCGACCACTTTGATAACTTGAACCTCTGAAAGACCAGAGGAACCTTCAGTCAGCATCACTCTTCGCCATTGAAGATGATATCCTTGCTTTCCCAGATTAAAGAAAAATCCCCCAGAGAAAGCCTCCTAAGCAGAGATTTGACAGTACAGCTGCCATTCTCCGAAAAGATCGCTGATGAAAAGGTCATCGACACCTTAAAATTGGACCCCATCACATGGCATTTCTCCGGGAAGATCCCGAGAAAAGTATGATGTAAGATCCCAAGTGGAAACAGTCTCTCAAGAGACTCGCTTTCCCCCAGTAGAATCGACAAATGGCGTCTCCAAACAGAGAAGTTTGTGTACCTCTACAATTTAGACGATTGGGTTCCCCAGCAAGTCTAACGTCAAAACTTTTTCCGTCAGATGGCATCTCCCCAGGAAAATTTGGCGAGAAGTTTGAGGGAAATCGCTACGAATAGCGTGCCTTGTCAAAAAGTTTATTGACAAAAGAAACTAAGACCAGTTCCTTGGTAGGAAACCAGGATCGAGGGGAAGTTTACATATCCAACTGAGACCAGTTCCTTGGTAGGAAACCAGGATCGAGGGAAAGTTTATTTCAGCAACTGAGACCAGTTCCTTGGTAGGAAACCAGGATCGAGGGGAAGTTTGTTTTCGCAACTAAGACCAGTTCCTTGGCTGAAGACCAGGATCGAGGGGAAGTTTACCTTTTCTAAGCATCATTGCTTAGCAAAAGAAGATGAATGCGCAAGCTACCATTCATAACCACCATCAAAATTTCGGGTATTCCGATATTTAATCCTCTTGCACCCCGAATGCCCGAATACCTTCGTCATTCACACCTTCGGGTCCAAGAAGATTAAATAGGGGCATCTGTCATACCCCAAATTTTGACCACTAAGATTTCCCATCATTGTGCAAATCATCATCACAATGTGGATGAACCATCATGCCTCATCAAATGCCTCAAGGGTTGTTGAGCATTCACTACAATCAAAATTAGGGTTTTAAGCCCTCTCTGAGTGCTTAGACAAAGGATTAATCAAGGAATGACATGATCTTCAACTTGTCTAACCTCTCAAACATCCACAATGGATCAAAAGGACTCTCACTTCAAGGATTAAGCACAAGGTTGCTCCCTTCTAGGTGGATCAAGTCTCAAGATCGCCAGTATCACCAAATTAGGGTTTTGGTCGACCAGGGCCTCCAGATGAAAAATTTCATCTGGACACGAGCCAAAGACCCAAAACACAACCTAATGTACTCCATGGAACCTCATGGACCCATTCATCAAGTCAATTTTGCCTCAGGGGATGCATACATCAAAAATCAGGAATTAGGGTTTCTTGACCTAATTCACCCCTAAGTTAACTTTTAGGGCAAATCAATAGCCAAGACCTCAAGAGAGGGTTTGAGGGTCTCTAATGAGCTATATTGATCCATTTGTAACAATGGATTAATCCAAGAAGCTTGAGCAACAAGTCTCAATTTCATCTGCACCACAATTAGGGTTTTAAGGAAAAAGTCAACTGTAACTTTGACTTTTGACCAGGACATGCTCCCAAACCCAAGGACATGCCCCAATATACCCTATGACACCCATGGAACATGTCCATCAAGTTTGATTTAGGTCAAGGACATGATTTCCTGAAGAATTGCACAGTTTGGAATTCATCTAATAAAAAGTCAACTGTGCACAAAAGCCGACTTTGACTTTTTGAGATTTTTCACCAAAATGGATTTTTAACCCTAAAATGATGTTAATGTATGATTTGAATCATCATTCATCAAGAAAAATCAAGAAAAGTGGGATAACTTGTAAAAGGGGTAACCATAAAAACTTAGAAAATTTTCTAAGTTAAAAATAAAGTGACAAGGGTACCAACTTTGATGGATCATAACTCCTAAACCACAAAGCCATTTTTCTCATCCAAAGATGGATTTGTAGCCCTCATTACCCTCTACAAAAACTTCAACTAGACCTAAGTCCAATTCATTAAGTATTTTGAGTTATGGAGTGATCAAAATGGCTGAAAAGTGAAAATGTCACTTTTTCCAACACTTAGTGAAATTTTCACTAAGTCAGAATCTGCCTTCACTTTTTGCCAAATGTAGAGGGATTTTTCACTTGGATTCAAAAGAGATCAAAACCAAATATGTTCAAACAGTTGTTATATCATGTAAGGGCTTTCCAAAATGGCCAAGAACATTGCCAAATTCCATTTGAGTCATGAGATATGACATTGGAAAGTTGCCTTGCTGAAATCTGTCAAAGGCAAGGCAGAATTTGCAACTTTGCTCGATTTGCCAAAATCAGCCAAATTCAAATGCTCTTATCCACTTGGACACATCTGAGGATTGAATCTAAAGGGGACAATCACTGAGCCAAGCCTCCAAAGTCCATGGAACAAGAAATAACATGTTGAACCTAGAATGGCCAAAATAGGGACAAGACTCCAAATTTGGATTGAAGCATTCAATGGAAGCATCAAGGTGGCATGGACTGAGCCATTCTCATATGAAATCAGTCAAGACTTATCCAAGACCAAGGGAACCACAACTCTGTGCCCTAACCTCTAGTCAATGGCTAGAGGAGACTTGGATTTCCATTGGACAACATTGGCCAAACCTACTTACCAGTTACCATTCACTATTCCTTGCAAAACAAACTTGCTCTACTATAAATAGATCTCAATTGTGATCAGTTTGAGTACACCAAAGCCATCTAACAGATGCTTTCCTAAAAATCTTTTTCTCTTGGCAAAAATGCCTTTCTTAGCAAGGTAGCTATCGGGTTTTGAGTTTGAGAGCTTTTCCAATCAAACCAATCACTCACACACCTCACATACATCATATAGAAGTGATCCAAACACTCACATAACATCTGGAACACTAATTTCACAAAATCACCAGCCAATTGCTCAAGTTCTTGACAGTTTTGCAGTTGAGGTGCCATCTTCAACTCCAAACCATTTCAATCCATTCCAAGCACTCAGACACATCACTTGGTACCTAGGGAAGCTATCCACATCATTGGAACCTAGCTGTAACACCTCCAACACAAATCACGATCACCAGCTGCAAGTGGTAAGCATGAGCTCTTCTAACTCTATGATCCATGCATTTTTTGCTGCACAATAATTTGGCCATATGTTCATAATCATGCATGGAATGTTTTCCCTCAATTAATTGCATTGTTTGAATCGTGTATCAAAAATCCTAGCCTTCATGCAGAAATTAGGGTTCTTGAGGATTTTTCATGATTTCTTGTTATATGTTTAATTTAAATGAAATTAATGGACATAGACATGATCGTGAGGTTGAGACGAGCATAATGATATGTGGATTGCATGTTATAATCAAGTATTCAGGGAGATTGGATAGAAAATGCAAATCAGCCAAACCCAGAACACGCGCGTGTTCTTCAGCTGTTCTTGGCGCCATTTCTTTCAAATTCAAATATTTGAATTTTGTGATTTTTATTTAATTGATTCAAAAATTAATTTCTCTCTGAGTTTTAATGATTTTGAGTTGATTCTTTTTTTAATAATTCACAAAAATGTTAAAATATTTTATTTTATCGAAAAATCCCAAAAATATTATTTATTTCATATAATTGATATTTTTGCAAAGAATTAATATTTTAATTGTTTTTGACATTTTAAATTTTTTTTCTACATTGATTTTGCAACTTTTAATGCTTTCTAATTATTTTGTAGGTCAATACTTAATTTTTGAAGCATTAATCCAAAATCACAATTTGTTTTTCATATGTTAAACAATTTTGATCATTTTTAATTGAATTTTATTCAATTAAATACATTTTTGAAAACAAATTAGGGTTTTTGGATTAATTCAACCCTCATAAATCATTTTCAAAACACTTTGGGCCTCTTGAGAGAGTGTAAGACCCAACCCACTTGTACAGAAATATTTTGGGCCTCATTCGTTGTATAAGTCCCTCTGTACATTTTCAAATAAACGGCACGATCATCGCCTTTTGAAAAATAACCTTGGGCCTCTCCTTTAGCTATAAGACCCATTCAAAAACACTTTGGGCCTCTAATAGAGTGTAAGACCCAATCCCCTTTTAACCAAAACATTTTGGGCCTCACTTATTGTATAAGTCCCTCCGCGTTAAAAGAAAACCTCGGCGCGATCGCCATTTCAAACGGAAAAATCATCTGGGTTTACCCTCGTGTTATAAGCCCCACTCTTTTTCTTTAAACCCTTTGGGCCTCTTGAAAGAGTGTAAGACCCATCCCTTTGTACAGAAAACATTTTGGGCCACAGTCACTTGTATAAGTCCCTCTGTACAAATTCAAACAGTGCGCTCACTGATAAAACCTTGGGCCTCTCCTTGAGCTGTAAGCCCCAAATCTTTCTTTTTCAAAGCACTTTCTCCTTTGATTTTGAATATACTGTTGTTTTCAATCTTTCTTTGTTGAACAACTAACCAAATAGCATGGAAGCTCTACAACCGAGTAAGTGGTTATTGCTTTCATTTACCGCTTTCATATACATATAACTGTATTGTGGGGCTGTTTCACTTAAGTCTTCTTTCATAAACTCATATCGACTGTGTAATAATAGTATAGATATTTAGAGTTTCCCCGGCAACTACGTCTAGAACTAGGTGACGCCGTTTCGTTTATTCGTAGAAATAGACAACTAGATCCCCCAATAGGATCACCAGATACAGTCTTCTCTTCGGCTGTCCTCATTAGGAATTTGTCAAGAAACTCTACTCCCAGAGGTGAATGTATTCTCCGTGAATGGCATCTTTGAGTTTCTTCCAAATTCTCGAACTTTCCTGACTTTGATCTATTCTCGGTGAATAGCATTGCCTTGAATTTCTCGGGGTTTGGGGACCCACGGGCTTCTTAAAAGCATCGGCCTCCTCTCGGGCATCATACAAGGACCCACAGGCTTCCTAAAAGCAACCCCGCCTCCTCTTGGGCTTAGTACAAGGACCCTACGGCTTCTTAGAAGTATTCACAGCCTCCTCTTAGGCTTCGTATAATGATCTCTTCCTCCGGGAATGATAGCCTTCTCTTGGGCTTAGTATAAGGACCATTCGGCTTCTTAAAAGTTTCCAGCCTCCTCTTGGGCTTCGTACAAATTGTCCCGACGACCTCCTAGAGGTATAGGAATAGAACTTAGTCATCTGCATAGAACAGTCCTTTCAAAGAGTCTACTACTGTTTCTCAAAGCATAGTACAAAAGATAAAACCCTAGACTTGGACAGTCTAACTTCCTTGAGTCTCAAAGACATTCTTAAGTGACCCCTTCGTTAAATAGGAAGGAAACCCGCAGACTCGGACAGTCTCAATACCCTTCGGATTTCCCGCTTCCTTAAAGAACAGGAATAACCCGGATCCTTGAATCAAGTCCTTGAGTACAGTGTTGCTCATATAAGAACTGATTTTCTCTTTAAAATCAGTATACTGGACCTGTCACTTAACTGAAACAGTGACCATAGCCTCCTCTTAGGCTTTGTATAATGATCCTTCTCCAGTGAAGTTAGCCTCTCTCTTGGGCTTTGTACAATGATCCTCCTCAGCGGAGTCAAACAACGTTTAGCCTCTCTCTCGGGCTTTATACGAGACATATAAGAGACTCCCTCATTGAGTCAATCACCCCTTTCGCCTCCATCTCGGGCTTTATACGAGATACAAAAAGGTTCTTATTGAGCCAAACAAACAACAGCCTCCATCTCAGGCTTCATACGAGATACAAAAAAAAAACTCCCTTGTTGAGTCAAATAGCCTCCATCTCGGGCTTTATACGAGATACCAAAAGACTCCATCGTCGGGCCAAAACCTTTTAGCCTCTCTCTCGGGCTTTGTACGAGACACATATTAGCCTCCTCTTAGGCTTTGTATAAGAAAACCACTGGTTAATCCAATTAACCTTTTAGCATCAAAGTTGTGCCTCGTTCACAGTACATAAACATCAACAACTCCTTCTTCTTCATCTAATCGCTGTAAGCGGTAAGCCTCTGGATCATCTACATCCATGCCACTGTCCCTCTTTTAGCATGAGAAATTCCTAAGGAAAGATATCATTGCTCTACATTGAGTTAAAGTCTTCTCCTTGAGGTTAAAACCCCCTATAAAGGAAATTATGGCATTGCCAGATTCACAAATCCTGGTTAAAGTAATTCTCCTTTATAAAACAGTTGTGACATACAATCCCCTCTTTAGAGATGACAAATACTCTCTAAAGTTGGGACCTTCAGCTTC
Source organism: Lathyrus tuberosus (assembly GCA_022829125.1). Taxonomy (NCBI): domain Eukaryota; kingdom Viridiplantae; phylum Streptophyta; class Magnoliopsida; order Fabales; family Fabaceae; genus Lathyrus; species Lathyrus tuberosus. The sequence continues at coordinate 2,417,594 of JALAZF010000280.1, forward strand.
ACATCTTGGGCTTTGAACAAGATACAAATAGACCTTTCAGCTTCACATCTTGGGCTTTGAACAAGATACAAACCACCTTTTCGCTTCACGTCTTGGGCTTTGAACAAGACACCAAAATAACCATTTCCTCCCATAGAATAGGAGGAACTACGAACACTCTGATTTCCCTGTTTCGGTAAACGGGAATACGTAGGCATAAGATCGAAAGAAAAGATCTTAGCGAGCACACTAAACAAAATCCCATACTCCCATGTATCTATCAAAAGCACCAATCCTAACATCCTAATCCTTGTTCCCCGCCAGAAACCTTCTGTGTAGATAAAAAGAAAGAAAACATTATTGGCGAAAATACAAATAACCAGTACAAAGGCCCCCCACATTGATAGCATCCGTAACCTAACAGACCGCTGTTTAAACTCAGTATGCAAAGCAGGGTTAATTGGAGACATATATTTCCCTTCCTTCATCAGCTTTAATAGGATAAAAAATGAATCGACCTGTAGTTTTAAGCTCAACCACAGAGAGCGACTAGCGCTTAAGAACCGCGTCCAAAATCGCTCGCTACACTCCCCCCACACTTAAAGTAATGACAGTGTCTTCACTATTTAGTGGAGAGAGAAGGCATGCCACTGGTTGCCTATTTCCCCTTACCACATTAGGCCCTTAGCCTGGAGCTTTTTCTGGGCGCAGGCACGCCATGCTGCTTTTTCTTTCTCTTAGCCTCAGCAACATTTCCTTCTTGCTCCTTCTTCTCTGTGTCTTGGACATTGCTTTCCTCCGCCGCGACTCTAGATACCTTCTTCTCAGCGGCCTTCTTTGGACTCTTTGCCTTTTTCTTAGGCTGCTCCTCTGCTTCCTTAGGCTGCTCCTCCGCAACATGCTCTTTTGTATTGACGGCAAGTTCCATGACAGATTCTGGTTCTGGGTCAGCAACAATCTTCTCAGGCTCCTCACTTTCAGCTTCATCTTATTTCTCAGCATTGCCCTCGTTTTCTGCAGTTTCTGTGGAGGAATAGTATTTCCTCAATACCTCTCCTTCCCCATCTTTTTCAGTTTCATCAAGTTGCATAGTTTCTTTTACTGGGTCTTCTGATTTCTTACTCTCCTCTTTTTCTCCAGCCACTTCCTCATTGTTCATCTCCAATTCCTTAGTATCTTTATCCACCTCTTCTAGGAAGCTCTCCAGCACCTCATCCTTGTCAGAACTTTCCTCTTGGTCGGGCTTGTTGAGATCAAATTTCTTAGCAGGACTGTTGGGAGGTGTTGGAGCTTTGGGGATCTCTTTTCTCTTCCACTCAGCTTTTATTTTCTTCTGCTTGGGTGGGCTTACAGGTTCTGTGGGTGGGGATGGGTAAGCTTTTCTCAACTTTTTCTTCTTCTTAGCTTGACTTTGTGTGGTGTCCACAGACACACCTTTGCTCGACTCTTCCACTTCTTTCTTCTTTTCTTCCTTTTCCTTCTTTTTCTTCTTCATTTTTTCTTTCTTTGTAGACCTCTTCTTTTCTACTTCATCCTCAACAGCAGTAGGCTCAGTGTCCCCCAGAATATGGTCAAGAAATTTTGGAGGCTCAAGCAAGTTTGAAGGGACTTGCATGGCCCACAACTTCTCTTTCCAGATTCCCTTTGCTTTCTGAAATGCGAAATACTCCCTTTGATCCTTCTGCATCTGCAGAAGAACTTCCAATGCTGGGTCTTGCTGTTCATCTAATCTAGAAGAAGATTGACTCACTCCAACTGGCCTTTTTCTAGCTCCCTTGGGCTTCATCAATGTCATAATCAAATTCTTATCCAGAGGTTGTTGTGGAGAACCAAAAATGTTAGAGTCATACTCCGGCACGGCTTGCCTTCGACAGAGAGTTATGACGAGGCATGGAAAGTAAAGCATTCCTTCCTTCTTTTTAGAACATGCATGGATCTCTTGAACTATGACTTTCTCAATGTTGATTTCTCTCAGTCTAGTTATACAGTGAAGCAACACCAAGCTAGCCCTGGAAACTGTCTCATTGTGAGCAGTTGGTTTGATGGAGTGCTTAGCATCATGCTTATCCTCCTGCGAAGTAATTACTAGTTTTTGGTGCTCGTCTTCCTTGTTTTTTAGCTTGAAGTAAAAATTGATGTTGGATTCATTGTATATTACCCTCGTTCCTCTAACCAGCACTTCCAACCTTTTGTGACCTGGGTCTGTTAGGTTTGAGTAAAACTCCTTGACCAATGTTGAGTTGTAGGGACCTGGTTGATTGCAGAAGTTTCCCCATTTCATCTTTGTGATAGTCACCCCTAAGTCACCAGGAAGTCATAGCTTATCGTCCTCATTGTCCATTACAAAGCCTCTCTCAGCAAAAACATTCATTTTGCTGAAATGATACACAAATCGCTTGTGGGCTTCAACATTCACAAAGGTATCATCTTCCTCTTGGCTTGAAAGGTCAACCATGGGGATGCCACTCTTCTTTGCTACTGTTTTGTAGCGGCGACCGGTGGCTGCATCTTTTGTCATTTTTGTGTGAAAGGGAGATGAGGGGGTTTGTGAGAAATTAGGGTTCCGGGAAGAAAAGTGGAGAATGAGGAATGAAACGGTTGTTTTGTATTTTTGGAGAGAGAAAAGTGTTGGTATAATTGTGGAGGGAAGTTTGAAAAGGGTATTTGGAAAGTGGAGAGAGGAAAATACGGTTTTGGGGAGATGGAGAGAGAAATTTTTTCTCTTTTTGTGATAATTAGGGCAAGAGGCGAAAAGACTTGAAACTGACCAAGGAAAAGACACCAATAGTGGCCTTAGCATGTTTTGATAGACAAGGCAGTCTAACGTGGCAAACTGCGCTATAATTACTCTGCAGCTACGTATAGTCCAAGGCGCGTGATCCCAATGCCACTCTTCATTCTCTCTCCCTCTTTTGAAACAAAACGCTTAATTTGCTTCCTTGTGTTCGATAGAAAATAATTAATTCCAGATCAACATTAATCACTTCTTTATGGACTTAGCATAATTAATTCTTACACATCTTCCCATATTCCTTCTCCACTATTCTCTTGTCTTTTGCTGGCGCGACACGTTTTTCCATGGGCTGATACCATAAAAACTTAAATGATCCTGCACAAAAATAAAAATAAAAGAAATTACATAAAGTTGGGCTGCCTCCCAGTAGTGCTATTTTAAGGTCTTATCGCCTGACCAAAACAAGTATCCATTAATCAATAAAATGGAGGGAACCCCTTGTGTTGTGTGAGGTTTCCCCAAAATAAGTCTTGATCCTTTGGCCATTAACCTTGAATCTTTCTCTATTATTCTCATTCAACAACTCTACAACACCATAGGGGTAAATCTCTTCCAGAATAAAGGGTCCAGACCATCTTGATTTTAATTTTCTAGGAAATAACTTCAGCCTTGAGTTAAAAAGTAGAACTTTTTGGCCTTTTACCAATGCCCTCTTTTGACATCTCCTGTCGTGCCATTTCTTGGTCTTTTCTTTATACAGCTCAACATTCTCATATGAGAACAGCCTATGTTTATCCAACTCATTCAATTGGAGCATTCTAGCTTGGCCAGCATTTTTAAGATTAAAGTTTAGTTGCTTCACAGCCCAGAAAGCCTTATGCTCCAATTCAATGGGTAGGTGACACACCTTTCCATAGACAAGTCTATAAGGAGACATGTCTAAGGGAGTCTTATAGGCAATCCTATACGTCCATAGTGCTTCATCCAAGTGCTTGGACCAATCCTTCCTTGTGGGGTTAACCACCTTTTCTAAAATTCTCTTAATTTCTCTATTAGAGAGCTCCACTTGCCCACTAGTTTATGGATGATAAGCTGTAGCAACCTTGTGCTTTATCCCATATTTTTCCATTAAGTTTTCAAAAAGTTTGTTGCAAAAATGGGATCCACCGTCATTAATGATTGCTCTAAGTGTGCCATGTCTTGTCAAGATGTTCTTGAGCAAGAACTTGGTCACCACTTTAGCATCATTGGATGGTGTTGCTACTGCTTCAATCCACTTGGATACGTAATCCACAACTACAAGGATGTAAGGATTGCCGAAGGATGGAGGGAAAAGTCCCATGAAATCAATGCACCATACATCAAAGGTTTCTATTTCAAGAATGCTTGTGAGTGACATTTATTGTCTCATGGATACATTTCCAACCCTCTGGCACCTATCACACCTTTTTATTAAGTCATGAGCATCCTTAGAAATAGAAGGCCAGAAATAACCTGATTGCAGCACTTTTACTGCAGTTCTGACTCCTCCAAAGTGTCCACCGTAGGGGGATTTGTGGCAGGCCAACAAGATCTATCGTGCCTCCTCATAGTCAACACTTCTCCTCAATAATTGATCAGTACACATCTTGTACATGTAGGACTTTTCCCAAAAATAGCTCTTGATAATGTGGAAAACCTTTTTCTTTGTTGGAAGTTGAATTCTGGTGGTATGACTCTACTGACCAAGTAGTTAACAATGTCAGCGTACCAAGGAGTCGTGCCATCAGTAATCAACAACAGCTTCTCATCCGGAAAAATTTCTTTAATGTCCCCATTGTTTTGGGGTTGAACTTCTTCAGGTAGCCTTGAGAGATGATTAGCGACTGAGTTTTCAACTCCTTTCTTGTCCCTTATTTCTAGGTCAAACTCCTGTAGTAGGAGAACCCATCTTATGAGCCGTGGCTTCATATCTTTTTTGGCAATCAAGTACTTGATTGCTGCATGATCAGTGTACACAATGACTTTAGTTCTTACCAAATAAGGTCTGAACTTATCAAAGGCAAACACTATTGTCAGCAGCTCCTTCTCCGTTGTTGTGTAGTTGATTTGTGCTTCTATCAAAGTCTTGCTTGCTTAGTATATGGTGTGAAAAACTTTGTCGTGCCTTTGGCCTAACACAGCACCAATGGCAAAGTCACTGGTGTCACACATTAATTCAAATGGCTTGGACCAATCAGGGGTTTTGACTACAGGTGCAGAAAGATTTAAGGCACTCCTTACTGAAGACAAAAGGCGTGTCATACTGCAGCAGCTGGCATAGGGGTTTGGTTATTTTTGAGAAATATTTTATAAACCTCCTATAAAATCCAGCATGCCCCAAGAAACTCCTAATGCCCTTGATGTTAACTGGTGGGGGTAACTTTTCAATTACCTCTACCTTTGCTTGATCCACCTCTAATCCTTCTTTTGAAATTCTATGACCAAGAACAATCCCTTCTTTTACCATGAAATGTCATTTTTCCCAATTAAGAACCAGGTTGTTCTCTTCACATCTTGCCAGCACCAACTCTAGATTCTTTAGACAATCCTTGAACGACTCTCCAAAAATTGAAAAGTCATCCATGAAGACTTCCATGGAATTCTCTATGATGTCTGAAAAGATGGCCATCATGCAACATTGGAAGGTGGCTAGTGCATTGCACAGTCCAAACGGCATCCTTCTAAAGGCAAAGGTGCTATAAGGGCAAGTGAATGTTGTTTTCTCTTGATCTTTCGGGGCTATTGCAATTTGGTTGTAGCCCGAATATCCATCTAAGAAGCAATAATACCCATTTCCAGCTAGCCTATCCAACATTAGATCAATGAAAGGCAAAGGGAAGTGATCCTTCCTAGTTGCCTTGTTTAGCTTCCTAAAATCCATGCAAATCCTCCAACCAGAAATAGTTCTAGTGGGGATAAGCTCATTCTTTTCATTTATTATCACTTTCATGCCTCCCTTCTTCGGTACACACTAGATGAGACTCACCCACACACTATCAGAGATAGGGTAAATAATTCCTGCATCCATCCACTTGATAATTTCTTTCTTTACAGCCTCCTTCATGATTGGGTTCAGCTTTATTTGACTTTCAATGTTATTCTTAGCATTTTCTTCCAACAAGATTCTATGCATGCAAATTACTGGGCTGATTCCCTTAATGTTAGAAATCTGCCATGCAATTGCCTTCTTGTGTCTCTTCAGTAATGAAATTAGTTGCTCCTTCTGTTCTTCTTGCATATCTGTAGCAATGATAACTGGCAGCTTCTGTCCTGCCTCCAAATATGCATACTGTAAATGCTCCAGGAGTTGCTTGAGCTCCAATTCAAGAGGTTCCTCTGTGGAAGGCAGCTGCTGCTTGTGAGCAACTGTGGTAGATTCTATTACTTCCACAAATTCTTCCTCTTGCTTCTTCATTGGACCATAAATGATCCCATCTTTTAGTCCTTCATCTTCCAATTTTCCTAGCTCAATTTTCAACACATCACTAGCTTTTAGGAGGTTTTTATGAATTAAACCTTCCCAACTAGATATCATGGAATAGTCAGCTACCTCTTCTTCTGGGTATTGCAAGGCATTGAGTATGTTGAACACTACATGTTGCCCGTTCACTCTCATAGTGAGTTCTCATCTTTCTACATCAATTAAGGTTCTACCTGTTGCTAGGAATAGCCTTCCCAACAAAATGGGTGTTTCCTCATCAGCCTCAAAGTCCATAATAATGAAATCAACAGGGAAGACAAATTTGTCAACCCTTACCAGCACATCTTCTATCTTTCCTTGTGGGTAGCAAATACTTCTATCTACCAGCTGCAAGGTGATAGTTGTAGGCCTGGCAGCGCCTATCCCTAGCTTCTTGAAAATGGATAGGGGCATGAGATTAATGCTAGTCCCTAAGTCACAAAGTGCCTTTCCACAAAAGGTATCTCCAATGGTGCATGGAATAGTGAAACTTCCAGGATCCTTTAGTTTGGGAGGGAGTTTGCCTTGAACCAATTGACTACACTCTTGTGTAAGTGCAACCGTAGCCAATTCTCCTACCCTTTTCTCTTGGTGAGCACATCCTTTATGAACTTTGAGTAGTTTGGCATCTGTTGAATAGCCTCAATCAATGGTATGTTGATGTGAAGCTGCTTTAAGATCTCTATAAACTTCGTAAATTGTTGCTCTTCCTTGGCCTTTTTGATCCTTTGTGGAAAAGGAGGTGGTGGCCTTTCTTGAACAAACTTTTGCTTTCTGTTGGATTCAGTGATGACTTCTTGATTCTCTTGAGGAATGAGATCTGCAGTAGGTACATCATCTTTGTGCTTGTGTTGCCCAGATGAAGATGGTTCTTCATCATCTTGGTTTCTTGCTCCAGAATTGTCTGGCGTAGATAGATCAGTGCTTGACTCTTTGCTCTTTGTAGCGGCCTCTCCAATTTCTTTACCATTTCTGAGTTTGAGGGCTTGGTATGTTTCAACATTCTTCACTTCAGCTTGTGTATTTGGAGTCTCAGTAGAGCTAGGGAGAGTTCCTAAGTTCCTTAAGCTCAAAGCAGTGGCAATTTGCCCTACTTGATTTTCCAAGTTCTTGATACTCACCCCTTGTGCTTGAAATTGATTCTTTGCTTCTTGAATAAAGGACTTAAGAACATTCTCCAGATGGTTGTTTCCTTGATTAACCCCAGCATAGTTAGGGTTAGAAAAACCAGGTGGAACTTGTGGTGTTGTTGCTTGTGGCTTCGGTTGACTTTGATTGTTACTCCATGAAAAATTGGGATGGTTGCGCCATCCTGGGTTGTAAGTGTTGTTGTACGGATTATTATATTTGTTGTTTTTATTGGGATTGCCAACATAGTTAATAGAAACGGGATTTACAGAACATTCTTCAAACAAATGTGGTCTTCCAAAGTAGACACAGGTAACCTCAGTAGCGTCATTAACCACCTTAACTGGTTTAGGCTTTGTCACTTCAGGACTCATCAGATTCTTCATCATCTGGTGGATTTGAGACACTTGAGTAGCAAGAGATGTGGTCTCATTGACTTCGTGCACTCCAGCAGGTATCTTTTGAGTTAAACTTGCAGTGGCCCTAGTGACTGGCCATTGATAAGTGTTGGCAGTAATGCTCTCAATCAACTTGTAACCATCATCATAAGATTTGGACAAAAGAGCTCCACCACTGGATGCATCTAACATATTCTTTGAGGATGGAATTAATCCATTGTAGAAAGTCTCAAGTTGTATGCAGATGGGAATCCCATGATGAGGACATTGTCTCAACAGCTCCTTAAATATTTTCCATGCATCAAACAACGATTCATCATCTCCTTACCTAAATGAAGTGATCTCATTTCTCATCTTTGCATTCTTGGAAGGGGGAAAATACTTGGCCAGAAACTTTTCTGCCAAAGCGTTCCATGTAGTAATGGAATTTGGTTCCAAAGAATTAAGCCAGGTCTTGGCTCTATCCCTTAGAGAGTATGGAAACAGCCTTAACCTGAAGGTATCTATAGGCACGTCAAGGATCTTAAAGTTGTCAGCAACATCCATAAATTGTTTTAAATGCAGGTGTGGATCTTCATGGGGAGAGTCTGAATATTGACCAGCAGCTTGCAACATTTGGAACATCATAGGCTTGAACTCGAACTGTGGTGCTGTGATGGCTGGTCTAGCAATGCCAGTAATCATAGCATTAGGATCAAAGACATCGTAGTCCCTGATGTTGCACGCTCTGTCATTGGCAATACCAATGATGTCTGGCTCTGCCATGTTCGCCTCGTGCAGTGACTCGTCTGATGATGACGGTGAATTTTCTTCGTCTGTGTCCACCTCGTGCACTACTCCTTCAGGCTCAGCCACGGCTGAGGTTGAGGAATCTCTAGATATTTGCTGAGTACGTTAAAATTTCCTTCGTGCGCTGAGAATTCTTTCAGGTTCAGGATAACCACTGTAAACTGGTTGTAACGACATGCACATGTAACAACTTAAGCCTGCCGTGACAACAAATCACAGCAACATCAAAAGGCTCAAATACTATCTTTCTTAAACAAAAATAAATACAGTAATTCAAACTTTTATACACTTCCCCCGCAACGTCGCCAAAAACTTGTTGCTCTCTATACCTAGTGCTTTCTTGTTATATGGTTTTAAAGCAAGGGTGTCACATGCAAGTATACATGCTTGATAATGCAGCAAATGATAAAGTAAAGGTCAAACCCACAGGAAGTGATAAAAGCTTTGAACTATAAGTATTAATTTCTTTGTTTAAGAGAAAGTATGAGCAAGGTAACAAAATCTTAATAATAAATGGCAAGAGCAACACACAAGTAAGTAAGATAATGGTGATAAATAAAAAGGAGTTCAAATATCAGAGAGAGCAGTTGATGAGCTAAAATCCATTAGTATAATTGTTGCTAAAATGCTTTCATGATGTGAAGTGTCGTGCCTCAAAAGGTCAGAACATGATCTAGTGGTGTATCTCTACAACATCAAAAACATGCATAACTAGGGCAAGGGAACAAATCTCTAAGTCTCACTTGTAACCCTAAAATACGTCTGGTTTTAATTCTAAAATTCTTTATGGTCTCAACTTCTTATCTCTAAGAAAGTTGAATTAAGTGAATATCTTTATCCTACTTTATTAACCACTTTTGTTATGAAATCCACTTGTTTGTTGGATCTCTCTCAACAACAAGCTTTTACCTTTTTCCTAGTTGATCACTCTAAGAATCAAGTGTATAGCATAAAAACACATAACAAAATAAGACACTAAACATCACATCATTTCAACATAGAAACAACTTTTATACTAACTTCATTAAGCTCATCAAACAAGGCTTTAGCTCATAGTGAACTAAGTACAAACTACTGAAGTGAAACTAAGAAGAGACATGTTCTTACAAAGACATGTAAAGAAATGCAACCTAATAGTAACTTGGAGATCTCTTGCGTTGGGTAAACGACAACAGCTCTCTTCAGTCACAACAGCTTTCAGCAGAATGCACAAGACTGGATGAGAAGAGAAGACTCTCTACAATTACTCTAACTCTAGAATGAAAATAAACTAAAATTGAAAAATGTTTGTTGTGTGTAAAATCTCCAGCTCTCTTTCTTCAATGCGCAAGTCTTCCTTATATAGAGGTGAGTGGGAATGAGAGTTGCTACTTTCTTGGATCATGGGCTTCTTGATAAAATTAAGGTTAGGCCCATATCAAATCCTAAAGTGGATTAGTTGTCCCTCAACCCTTCCTTTGCAAGTTATCTGGTACAATGTTGGTGGGAGACAAAGTTGATTTTGCAGGCTGCTGTGGCAGAGTGGTGGAGCAGTGCGGGCAAATGGTGGCTTAGTGTAGGGCGCTCTTTTGCAGCGTGGTCCCCACCATACTACCATTTGTCTTCTAGCTTCCTTGATCTTATCCCATTTCTCTTGCTCTATTGCTCTTCAAAATAATGCCACGTAAGCCCTAGTAACTTCTTCTCCATTCCTCTTGATGAAATAAGTGATTAATTTATCAACCACTTCCATTTCTTCAGCTTCCCATTCTGCTCCAAAATCCGTCACTCGGGGTCACGCCTCTACTTGCCATCAACTGACTTCCTTTTTAGACACAAACACATTGAAAACCATAAAAAAAGCACCTCGTGTGCTCAAAGCTAAATCATACAAAAACAAGCTAAATTCACCTTAAATCGCCAAATCCTAAACTAAAATGCCACATAAAATGGGTCAAAGTAACACACTAAAATAGTGTTATCACCCATCTATTTTGAAAATAAGAACACAACCAGTTTTATAGATAAAACCTGGCCACTGAGTGAGGACTCCCAACCACCTGCAGAAAAGAAAAAACAGCTCCACCAGCATGTAGAGCAACCACTCCTCCAGAAGACATAACCGGCCAAACCTGGGAGAAATACTCCAGTGCCGAAGCACCACCACACACAACACCATTAAATGAACAAAAACTAAGCATACCACCCCTAACCTATCAGGACAGTAGTTCGACAAAAATACCTCGAAGAAACACGTCCTGACAGGAACAAACCTGCAATGAACACTACCTATCCTCCAAAGCAGATTAATATCTCTATAAAGGTCAAGTGGTGATTAATGAGGGTGTATGGTGGGAATTAATTATGATCATGTAGGGGAATTAAAATGAGGTGATCTAGAATATTCTCATGATGAAACAAGTGAAATTTGGTGCCAAATGCTGCAGAATTTCAAAATTCTATTTTTAGACAAAAAAATGCACTGGTTAATCGATTAACCCTTTTGTACATGTATTTGGTTAATCGATTAACACAGTGAAAAATGAGAAAAATGGCTTTTTACTGTGTTGTCTTGGCTCTGGCTCGATTCTTTTTGCTTGTCAAAGAAGACATGAAAATAAACACATGAACCTTGGAGTCTCTTTAATAGTCAATTAAATATTGGGAAACTCTTGATCAAATTATTTTGAATTGTTTGCATATCATTTTTGACTTTGTTCAGATGAATTTCATTCGAGATAAGGAACTGTTATTTGACATTTTTGATCCCAACCTCTTCCTAAAAAAGTTAGTAAAAGGAAAACAAACATATTTTTGGATTTTAATTAGGGGTTAGTAAACATAAATATAAACAAATACCAAGCAAACAAGAGAACAGGGGTGCTTGGTGATCTCCCTCAAGAGCAAACCTACAGAGAAAGGTAAGAGAACCAAAGCTTGTGGTCTTGTTTGTGATGTGAAATGCAAGTGATATATGGGATCTTAGGGGTAAAAATTAGGGTATTACACAGTTGCAAACAATTTAACATGAAATTATCAAACACATCAAGTAGAGTTTTTTCTGTGCTATTCTTCTAGCATCGAAGTCTCAATTTTAAGTGAGTTAAACATGATTCAAACACATAAATTCATATATTTCAAAACATAACATACAAGGTTTTCATGAATAACAAACACATTTAAGAAATTATACTAAGAGAGTTAGCAAGCAACAAACACGTAATCAAGCTATCTAACCCTTACCACATGCATTGCACTAACGGTGGTTCTACCAAAGATCATAACTTAGTGAAACCCCACCTTAGAGCCTGATGAGTTATGAATTGGAGATAAAGGAGAAGCTAGATTGATTCTCAATGTTTTTCCTTGAGCCTTGATCTTTAAGAAGTCAAGTGATCATAAACATGCACTTGGAGAGATGGAGAAAGTTGTTCACAATTTCCTTCCACTTCCTCTAAGAACTCGCCTAGCTCCCCTCCTCCCTCAAACCTCACTTAAAATTATGATTCTTTGGAAAGAGAAACAACAATTCCAAATTATGAAAATGGTTCTACTTAGGACTTACATAATGACCTAGTGAAAAGTCACTTTTGCCCTTGGATTTAACCACCTTCTCCAATAAGACCACTAGGGTCTCTTAACTATAATCATCCATATTAAATATCATTAATTCATTGCTTAATATGTGATTATATATAAGTAGGATATTAGGGCATTACATCCCCCCTTAAATTAAAATTATTCCTCGAATTTAGGGATTTACCTGAAAACATGAGGATATGATTCTCGCATATCAAACGTGAGCTCTTACAAGGGTTATTTCTTTTTGGATGTGATTCATACCAGAGGACCTTTACAATGGTTATTTCTTTCTTTCTCAATTATTTAATCGTGTAATCTACAATATGGCTTGGTTACGGTTGAAAAGAGAGATAAGCTTTAACTTCAACCGTAATTGGAAGGATGGGCTGAAAAGAATCTGGAATAAACATCTTGAGTTGTGATACATGGAATATATCATTAATCTCGAATAGTGATGGTGGTAACGCCAAATGGTACACTACTTCACCTAACCATCTCATGATCTGGTATGGACCAACATATCTTGGACTCAACTTCCTCGACTTGAACGGTCCCTTAAGCCTCAATTTGCGGTAACCTTCAAGAAAACATTGTCTCCTAATTCGAACTCCAACGACTGCATTTTCTGATCCGTATAACTATTCTAGAGGTCATGAGGTTTTCTTCAGCTTCTCTTGGATCATCCTTATTTTATTTCTGGTCTCTTGGATTATCTTAGGTCCAAGAATACCTCGATCATCGATTTCTACCCAACATAAAGGCGTCCAACATTTCCTCTCATATAAGGCTTTATACAGAGTCATCCCAATACTCACATAGTAGTTATTTACAACAAACTCTATCAATGGTAGTGGTCCTTCCAATTTCCCCACTTTCAAAAATACATGCCTGCAACATATCCTCAATGGTTTGAATGGTTCTCTCCAAACATCTAGTTGCGAATGATTCACACTGCTCAGGTTTAGGTTTGTTCCCATCGCATGATGGAAATATCTCCAAAATGTTAAATTAAATTTCGGGTCCTAATCTGATACAATACTAAACAAAACCCCATGTAATAAAACGATCTTCGCTATGAACAACCTTGCTAGATGGAGGACCTTATATGCAGTCTAGACGGGCAAGAAATGGGGGTGACTTTGTTAATTTGTCCCCAATCACCCAGATCGAATCATGGTTGCTAAAAGTACAAGATAAAAAAACGATGAAATCCATCAAAATAATTTCCCATTTAAATTTGGGAATTTCCAATGGTTGCAACATATCGCCTGACCTCTAGTGCTCATTTTTCACTTGCTATCAAACTAAGCATTTGACTGCTGTTGGCACTGGATTTCGACTGGCAGTTGGTGTCTAGAGACTTCAAAGGCAAGCCGACACAGGAAAGAGGTACAAAGGGGTGTCGAGTCGACACCAGCAGAAAGACGTGTCGGAGGACCGTCGATAAGTCCTGACGTTGGAGACAAGCTGATGTCGATTTCAAGAAACAAGTGTTTAGGCGGGAAAAGTTTGAAATTTCCAAGACTATGGGAAGTTGAAAAGAGAGTGGGGTGCCACGTGTCAGCTTCAGAAAACGTTTGGGCAGACAAACAGTTATTTTTTAAGCCTATATAAGGCGTTGCTTTTTTCATTTTAGAGGTCGCATTTTTTCACATTGTAAAGGGAAAATACTCAAAGTACCAAGCTTAGAGAGAAACGAGTTCACTCCCGCAAACAAATGTACACTTGCGTCCAAACCTTACTTAATGCAATTTATTTTCCGCATATAATTTAAAGTCAATTTCTTTTGTTCTTTTTCCGCTCTGCCTTCCCTTGCATTTTTTTGTTTTTTTCTTGCAAACCAACCCGCAACCGTTAAGATACTTTTTGCGTCACCCAAGTCACCTAAGCGTGACACTTAAACAAATACAAACGCAGTGCAAACATACGCTTCCAATTCCTAGTTCTGAGATTCGTCTGGCCGGTCCCGCCAGCGAACCTACGACGGAAGGCCAGCGTTTGTTCGCGCGGGCGAACAAAGTGGCACGCCCAGTGGGACACGTGTGAATTGAGTATATGTTTTTGCATAGTGGTAAGATGGTAACACCACGACCAAACGAAGAACCGTCTCCGACGGAAACGGCGGTAGGGACACACACAACTGATGTTGGCTCTGGTACCATATCAGCAGTGTCAACCTCTCCTAGCGGAGCAATTACAACACCGCACCGAAACGACCCTAGGCCGACAATGGCTGGGACTACGGGGCAATATATGCCTAGTATCACCATGCCCATACCTAGATCGTATGGAATGCCACCAGAGTTCATGTCAAGTGTGCATTCTAGCGGACATTTATTTGGAGAGAATTCGTCCCCAGTATTTTTGACTTATCAAGGGATAGGACCCTTGTCGAACCCGATGGTTCGACCTCCGGGATTCAACATGTCCTCTCAATCCATACCGACTTTTACCTCTAGTTCCGTCGCGGTCATGAGGCAACAGATGGACGAGAGTAACCATGAGATGGTTCACATGTTGACTCAGCAGATGGGTACAATATTAAGGCCATTGATACAAGAATCAACCCAGAGTTACCAGCAACTGGCGACTCAGATGACACGAATCGGTGATTTCTTAGGCGCACCTAGGGCTCAGGGTCGACAGACCCCGCCACCGCGACCGGTGATGCCACCTCGTCAGGACGAAGTCTTCGACGAAACCATAGAACAACCCCGCGAGTTTGAAGAAACTCCTAGGAGGGTTCAAAGACCACCTGTAATCATCCATAGGCACCAAGATCCGGATTTTGTTGTCCAACAGGTTCGACAGGACGCCCTGGCCGGAGAACATAACTTGGAAGCTGTGGTCGAACGTATCATGCTCCGTAATGGGGCGAACCCTAGCCTTCGACGGCCAACCTATACATCTCCTTTGCCAGATTTTGTCCTACAAACAGAATTACCTAGGGGATGGAAAGTGCCAAAGTTTACCAAGTTCGCTGGGGAAACAGAAGAGTCCACCGTCGAACACGTCGCTAGGTATCAAACCGAAGCGGGTGATATAGCGAACAATGAGGATTTGAAATTGAAATATTTCCCAAGCTCCCTCACAAAGAATGCGTTCACGTGGTTCACCACGTTGCCCCCACAGTTCATTCATACATGGGCACAATTAGAGAGGCTTTTCCACGAACAATTCTATATGGGACAGTCAAAAATAAGTTTAAAAGCGTCAAACGCAAGGTCGCGGAGTCGATAGACCAGTACTTAAATAGGTTTAGACTTTTGAAAGCACGTTGCTTTACTCAAGTCCCTGAACATGAGTTAGTCGAAATGGCCGCTGGCGACCTAGATTATTCGATCAGGAAAAAGTTGGACAATATCTTAGAGATATGGCGCAATTAGCTGACCGGGTTCGCCAGGTCGAAAGATTGAAAGCTAAAAAAGCTCAGTCTAACAGATATCAAAAAAAAGAAAAAGTGGCTTATGTGGCTGCAGACGAATACTCGTCTGATGAAGAAGAATTCGTCGATGAAAACGAGATCCATGTGGCTGAACTTAAGCCTGGACCTCCCTATACATGCAAATTGTTGAAACCATCGAATGGGAAAAATCCCACAGAAACTAACAAGACGGATAAATACGGCGCTAAAACTTATACTTTTGACGTTTCGAAATGTGATGAAATATTTGATTTACTAGTTAAAGATGGTCAAATTATTATTCCATCTGGTTTGAAAGACCCCCCTCTAGAACAAAAGAAAAAGAGAGGATTTTGTAAGTTTCATAATTTCCTTGGTCATAAAACAGCTCAATGTGTTCTTTTCAGGGATTTGGTGCAAAAGGCTTTGAAGGAGGGTCGGCTCCAATTTGGCGAAAAGCCGAAGATGCAGGTGGACACTGACCCAATGAAGGTCGAAGAGGCTTTATATTCAGAAGTGTACGAGTGTTTGATGGTCGAAGCTACTGAAGGCCTCAACAAACCACCAAGGGTTGAAGTGTTGGAATGCATGATGGTCGAAACTACTGAGGGTTCCGACAAGAAAGCAAAGGGCAGACTCGAAGAAGTGTACCCCTAGGCTGGTCAAAGTTTGGAAGATTTTCAGGAAAAGTGCAGGATAAGCGGCTCCAAATCCGCACTATGCCCTAGGTGTAATGCCGTGTTCGATGAGAAAGCTGCTGAGAGGTACGAGGAAAGCAAGAAAGAAGTGCTGTCAGATAACAAGCCACCTGTCCCAAGGTTTGTGTTCGATAAGAGCGGGGTCCCTCGTCGAAACGAAGAGTACAGAAAGTTGTTCCAAGGGGCAAGGCCCAAAACTTTGGTGCCCCCATCAGACTCCCCGCAGGAAAGGTGGATAGCCCCGGTGAATCAGAAAGGATGCAAGAGGCCAAAGTGGAAAGCTCTTGATTTGGAGAAGGAGGGGAATGTCGTTGATGAAAGGGTCGAGCAAGCAAGATATAGGGTGTCCCCCAACTACAAAGGAAAGAACCATATGACCAGGACCCAGTGGAGGCACTATCAGCGTAATAAGAAGGCTGAAAGAGAGGCTACAACTTCAAAGGCAAAGGCTGTCGGAGTATCTGTGCAGAAACGCCAGTACCCGAAAGGAAAGTGGGTCGAGAAGAGCAAGGTGGCGGCGAACCAGACCATGGCAGTAACTTTGAACGCTTCAGGAGGGAAGGAAGTGGTGTCGACTCAAAGCTCAAAGTGCACTTCGTTGGCAGAAAACAAGAAAGAACCAGAGTATACTCCTCAGTCAGACGAAGAGGAGCCAAAATACTCTCCTCAGTCCGATGAAGAGTATGACCCATCACCTGAAGGCGATTTTGATGAAGACATGTATGACGACACCAATGACGACACCTATGGCGAAGATTTCGTGGTAAACTGTGGTATCGTGTTGGTGCTACCAGCTGAGTACGACGTAGTGTCGGAGATCTCCGAGACTGAAGACGACTTCGTCACAGGGGAAATGTGGATGACAAGCCTTTATGTTATTACGTGATGAACAGTGGCGTGGTCGAGGAACAAACGACTATGTTCTAACGTCCTACCCCTGGGATGATGTATCATTTGAAGCCTTTATTCATAAAGGCAAAGATTGATGGGGTGTCATTCAACAAGGTATTTGTGGATGGCGGAGCGACTGTGAACCTAATGCCTCACAGTTTGTTTAAGAGAATTGGAAAGACGAAGGCTGACCTCCGACAGCACAACATGGTCTTGTCCAACTACGAAGGCAAGACCAGTAACATCCTGGGGGTTGTCCAAGTGGATTTGGCAGTAGGTACAACCAACAGGCTGACACTCTTCATGGTCATCAAGTCGAAGGCAAAATTCAATCTGTTGGTGGGGCGTGAGTGGATCCATGGAATTGAGGCAGTACCATCAATAATGCATCAGAGGTTGATCATTTGGAGGAAGGACGGCGTCGTCGAAAATATTAAAGCAGACCAAAGCTATTACAAAGTCGACGAAGCCAAGGGTACTAAGAAATCTTTCGACCAGCACTTAGCCAATGTGGCTCCTTGTGATAACGGATCAGGATCATACACCTCCGTCGACACGGGTCGTGTCCTGAACCTTGATCCCGACTATGGGTTCATCTGGGACGCTGCCGACGCAGGTATGGAGCCAATGGAAATGCCACCAATAGGGTGGTCTACTACTGGTGAAGATGACTGCTGAGTCTGAAAGTATGACTCTGATTTCGGCCTATTTGGCTGAGAACAGAAAAATGTCAGCACTCGAAAAAGACGAGACTCCCCAAACAACTAAGGGAGTCGACCATGACAAAGAAAATCAGAGGCTTGATGGTATTTACGATGATGAGCCTCTAGGGTTTGAAAAGGGGCCAGACCATGAACTACAAAGGATGCAAGCCCAAGACCCACTTGAAGAAGTCGACTTAGGGGATGGAACGACAAAAAGGCCCACCTACGTGAGTACCAAGGTGGGACCAACAATGAAAGCTAAACTGGCTAAAGTGTTGAAGGAATACAAAGACTGTTTTGCCTGGGATTATGACGAAATGCCTGGGCTGAGTCGGAGCGTGGTCGAGCATCGCCTCCCAATCCAGCCAGGCAAGAGGCCAGTAAAGCAACCCCCTAGACATTTCGCCCCAGAAGTGACGTCGAAGATTAAACAAGAAATCGAAAGGCTGCTCAAAAGTCAGTTCATCAGAACCGCGAGGTATGTAGAGTGGATAACAAACATAGTTCCTGTTATTAAGAAAAATGGGACCCTTCGAGTGTGCATTGACTTTAGGGATTTGAACAACACCACTCCTAAAGACGAATATTAAATGCCTGTGGCAGAGATGCTAGTCGACTCAGCCGCGGGATTTGAGTATTTGAGCATGCTCGACGGATATTCCGGTTACAATCAAATCCTTATAGCCGAAGAAGATGTCCCCAAAACCGCATTTCGATGCCCTGGAGCTTTAGGGACATAAGAATGGGTGGTGATGCCTTTCGGGTTGAAAAACGTGGGGGCAACCTACCAAAGGGCTATGAATGCTATATTCCATGATTTTATTGAGAATTTCATGCAGGTATACATTAATGACATAGTCATAAAATCGTCATCAGAGGATGGTCACCTCGATCACCTTCGACGCTCATTTGAGCGAAAGAGAAAATATGGATTAAAAATGAATCCACTAAAATGTGCTTTTGGTGTTCGTGCAGGGGATTTCCTGGGTTTCGTGGTCCATAAGCGAGGCATCGAGATCAACCAGAACAAAACAAAGGAAATCTTAGATCTCAAGCCTCCGACAACAACGAAGCAGCTCCAATCTTTGTTGGGGAAGATAAATTTCTTGAGGAGGTTCATCTCAAACCTAAGTGGAAAGACGAAAGTGTTTTCACCATTGCTCAAGACCAAGAAAGAAAGTGAATTCCGCTGGGGGCAAGAACAACAAGAGGCTTTCGACGCGATCAAAGAATATCTTACAAAGCCTCCAATCCTACTACCGCCTAGTATAAATAAAAACATGAAGTTGTACATTGCAGCGTCGGACACGACCATAGGCAGTATGTTAGCACAAGAGGATGATGGTGGTGTCTAAAGACCCATCTATTACCTTAGTAGGATATTGATAGATGCTGAGACTAGATACACTATGATTGAAAAGTTGTGTCTATGTTTGTACTTCTCATGTATGAAATTGAAGCAATATATCAAACCAGTTAATGTTTATGTTTCGTCGCATTTTGATGTTATTAAGCATATGTTGTCCAAACCTATTTTGCATAGTCGAATTAGGAAATGGGCACTAGCGTTAACTGAATTCTCCCTAACATACGTCCCTTTAAGGGCGATGAAGGGTCAAATAGTGGCTGACTTCATTGTCGACCACGCTGTGATCGAAACGTCAATACATAGCATCGACGTCGCCCCATGGAAATTGTACTTTGATGGGCCGAGCCATAAAAATGGGGCAGGTGTCGGAGTCCTAATAATCTCCCCGCAGGGGATTCCAACTACCTTTAAATGCAAAGTCGATGGTAAATGTTCAAATAATGAGGCCGAATACGAAGCCTTAATTACTGGTCTCAAGATACTCAAAGACTTGGGAGCCAAAGAGTTGGAAATAAAAGGGGATTCCGAATTGGTGATTAAACAAATTACCAGAGAGTATAAATTCGTAAGTGAACATCTTTTAAGTTACTTTTCGCTGGCGAAGCGTTGGTTGGAACATTTCAAAGTTGTCAGCATCTCGCATGTGCCAAGGATGGAAAACCAGAAAGCTAACGAACTGGCACAAATTGCGTCGGGGTATAAAGTGGCGGAAGGTAAGTTGAGAGGCTTCGTCGAAACTAGAAAGAAGATAGTGTCGAATGTACGCGCGCCACCAAGCCGATCGATACCCAAAGACTCGATGAGTTTGGTCGAAGGTTTAGAAAGTTGTGAGGTTTTTGTTAATGATATGCCACCAACAGACTGACGAAGGGCAATTATAGAGTATCTGGAGAACCTACAGGGCAGCACCAATCGAAGGACCAAGTATAGAGCCATGAACTATGTCTTAATGGGAAACGAGTTACTGAAGAAAACTCCAGAAGGGGTGTTGCTAAAGTGTCTGGGGGACACTGATGCATATTTGGCAACCTCGGGGGTACACAGTGGGGCTTGTGGGGCTCACCAGGTCGGCCAGAAAATGAAATGGCTTCTGTGTCGACAAGGTTTCTATTGGCCCAGCATGCTTAAGGATTGTATATATTTCGCGAAAGGGTGCCAGAACTGTCAAAAGTACGCCAACATCCAGCATATCCCAGCCA
The DNA here is from genome assembly GCA_022829125.1 of Lathyrus tuberosus. Lineage (NCBI taxonomy): Eukaryota > Viridiplantae > Streptophyta > Magnoliopsida > Fabales > Fabaceae > Lathyrus > Lathyrus tuberosus. Next base: position 2,437,928 of record JALAZF010000280.1, read on the forward strand.
GCAAATTACACGTGGTTGTCAAACCATGGCCTTTTCGGGGATGGGCTTTCAACGCCATACTATGCCCAGGCAAATGGTCAGGTTGAAGCAGCCAACAAAGTAATAATTGACTTAATTAAAAAGCACTTTGCGAACAAGCCAAAGAACTGGCATAAAACGCTGAGTCAAGTGATGTGGGCATGTCGAACATCACCCAAAGCGTCGACAAACTCGACTCCATTCCGTCTAACCTACGGACACGACACTGTGTTACCTGCGGAAGTACACTTGCAATCCGTCAGAGTGCAGCGGCAATATGAGATTCTGTCAGAGCAATACTGGGAGATGATGTTAGACGAGCTTGTAGACTTAGACGAGGAAAGGATGGTAGCTTTAAACGTGTTGCTACGCCAGAAGGCTCGAGTCGCCAGGGCATACAATAAAAAAGTCCAGGAGAAAACCTTTGCCACAAATGACTATGTTTGGAAAGTGGTGTTGCCCATGGATCGACGAGATTAAACGATGGGAAAATGGTCACCTAACTGGGAGGGACCATTTAAGGTGACGCGAGCGTTCAGTAACAATGCATATGAAGTACAGGAGTTGGGGGCAGACCAACGAGTCTTAAGAGTAAATGGGAAATATTTAAAAAAATACAGACCCATGCTATAAGAGGTTCGCATCAAAACATAAATTTCATTAAATTTAAGGCCAAGAATGGCTTACAAAATGGTGCATTACATTGTATCAATATAAAACCTAAGGGAATTCTGGGAATCTAGCCTTAAAATCATCAAAGAGGACCTTCTCATGAGTTATTTTGCTCTCAAGAATAATCTTTCGTCGTTGCATACGGCTGATAGCGTCCTTAATCTTCATCGCCGCTTTGACATGTACAAGGCCCTGAACAACTTCGTGGTCGATGGTTTCTTGAGAGGGCAAAGGCTCAGCCGAGTCCAAAGAGGCTTTCTGATGTTCGACCTCGGCTATTCTTTTCGTCAGCTCCGTGATCTGGGCTTGATACTCAGATATCTGCTGATCGAAGGCTTGGATTTTGTTGGAATATTCTTGTTTCTTGGCTTCGTAGTCTCCAAGCTTCTGTTCACAGACGGAACTAAGATGCCATTCGCGCTTCATGTCTTCGTGGCGAAACCAAATTTGGGCGTCGGCCTGATGATGCGTCGAGAGATCCTTGGCCATTTGAATAAAGAGAGCTTCGAACTCAATTAGATAGGTGGCCATGGGGGCAGGAAGCTGGAACTCAGAGAGTTCACTCAGGAGGTTGAAGACGTCATTAGCTATGTCGGATTCCTCAGCAACAGCCGCCAAAAACTGTTCCTAAAAAAGGTAAGACCTCAGCTGCTGAAGTTTGAGATTGAAAGAAGCATTCACTTCTGGAGTGGGGATCGAGGTCGAACTGGGTGTTTGAATCTCTTCAGCTGTCTGTCGAAGTTTGTGTTGCGCTCTTAGAGTTGCAGCTGGATTTGTGGCTTTGTCTGCTAAGAGTGCCTCTGGAGTAGGAGATTCCTCAGCAGCAGGTGGGGCCTTCTCTGGTTGGTGTTCAGGAATCTGAAGTTTCTCTCCGGCGACGGTGCTCACGGAAGGCGGAGGAATGATAGTGACCTCAGGAAGTGTATCATCAGGCTTGACATTTTCAGTTGAAGCAGGAGGTGTCTTCGCCAAGTTTTCCTCATGCACAAGGGAATGAAATTCGTCAGTCTTTTGGGGACTTGGCGTAATGGTTGCACTAGCGTTGGGAGCGTCTGCGGCCAATCCGGTATCACCCTCACCAACAGTGGTCGAAATGACCACATGCTCCTACCAAAAAATAAAATACCAGTGAGCTTCATCACCCCCAAGGTCAACTGGGACGTAAATAAAGTCGAATTACCTGCACAGGAGTCGTTGTCTTGGGAAGGGCGACAGAAGGAATTGGTTCGAAAGCGTCCTCAAGGTTACGCGAAACAACAGAGGCCGTTGTCGAGATGTTGGTTTTTGAGGGTGTCCGTCGCGTTATAGCCAATTTATTCCTCACCAAAGGGGTAGCGGGGGGAGACGCTGGAGCTGTCGCAGTAAAGACTCGGGAGTGAGCACTCTCGTTCGATTCAGTCCTTTCGGGGGACGTTGCCTTCTTAGAAACCTGCACAGAAATAATATGAGAACAAGGGGATGACAAAGCCACAAAACAAGGAAATAAAATACCTGTACAAGGTTGGCCCTAGGTTTTTTGGCAGGTCTAGTGGAAGTTGACCCAGTAGTTGTTTCCCGTTTGCACCCCTGAAAGCAACATTGCCGCTATTTAGTCCAGACTTACAAAAAATATATATATATAAAATCAAGAGTCTGGGATCTACCTTTGTTGAAATTTCATCTGCAGGATCGACATCCACGATGGTCGACGGTTTAGGGATACCAGCTGTAGACGCAAAGACGTCGACCACGTTTTCCAGAAAGAGGTTGGGCGTGAAAACTTGAGTTTGGTACTCCAACCACCAAGCATCAAATTCCTGGTGGTGAAAAAGGAAGGGCGGAAGGAGAAAACCGGTAGCTCCAAATGTTGAGAGGCTCTGACGAACCTCATGCAAGCTTTGTGACCAACGTGAGTTAGGCGTCGACCAGGCCGGACTATGTCATCAGGATGCCTCACTAAAGATTTTGGCAACATTTGGCTCAAGCCAAATTGTCGAGCAACCAAATTTGGACAATAGTTCATAAAACCATACCCATTGTTCCCTGTTTCGATACGGAAAGAAATCATGGTCGGAGTAAGAAACGCCGCCATACAACATTCGACAGTGCAGCAGCCTGAGGTGAGACTCCAGGGAATGGGTTTCTGAACCAGTCGGGCCCAAACTTACGCTCCACAAATGGCGCCATGTCAGGAATGAAAGAGGAAGTTTCCACAAACATACTCAGATACCTCATGAAGAGGGCTTGTCTTGGAGCTTCTTGAGTGGTCATCAAAGCTAGTCGCAGCCCCTCGACAGAACGCGTTTTGTTGAGAATCTCCATCTTTGCAGAGGCTGGATATCCCAGCTTGTGCTCGAAGGTGGCGTTGAGCCAATGCTGCAACAACCACATAGGCCCTGAAATGTTTAAGGCTTTAGTGGTCTGATGTAGGAGTTTTAGTCTCATGGCCGACAGGCCAAGAGAATGATAAAGGGAGACCAACAGGACTTTGGCCAGAGATATTTGTCGGCCTTCATGAATCTAAATGGCCAAATTAATGAAGCTTTTGGCTATTTGCAGAGAGCCAGGGCAAAACATGTAGTACGATAACCAGAGGGTTAAGAAGGCGATGTGTTCTTCGTCGGAGACTTCTTGGGAGTTTTTTTCATGATGATCCTCTATGTAGTTTTGGAAACTAGCACGCTCGAAGTCGAAAGCGTTCTCCGTCTCCCAAGTCGGGTCGAAAGTCTCACCCAGTGGCGAAAGGCCAGTAATGGATGCCACATCAAAAAGTGTCGGCGTGAACATGCCACAAGGGAGGTGGAATGTGTTTGTCGAACCTTCCCAAAAGTACATCGACGACAAGAGCAAACAAGGGTTAACCCTGTGGGCAGTTCGGGAGAGCTGGATGGCGTCGAAGATGCCATAATTCTTCCATTGTTGTTGATGTTTCCCTTCAACCTTGTCGAGCCAAGCGAGATAATCCTTGTTGCCTGGAGTTGGCATAGACCTGAAAACTCTCGATTTTGGTGCCATGTATTTGAGATCCAAGGTACCCCCTTTCTCGAAAGTGGGTGGAATCGTTTGATCAAAATAAGGGAAGAACTTTTGGAGTTCTTGAGGACTAGGTTTATTGTCTGGGAAAGGACCATGGAAACCACACAGCGTGTTTTCCACTGCGAACGGAATGACCATTTGACGGCGCCAGTTGGATACCACTGTCTCGTCAGCTGAAGAGGGTTGAGGAAGAGATTGATGTGTTTCCGCTTTTGAAAGTACGTACGCAACCGGGTTGTTGCCAGTGGTTTGAGGAATGCGAGTGGCAGTTGTTCTTGATGAAGCCATTGGAAAAAAGAAGCGAAAAAGGGTGCAAAGCGTCAGGGAAGGAAAATATCACAAAGTTGTTCAAAGCAAATGAGGGTTTCGTGAAAGAGGAGTTGCGAAAGTGAGAAGAGTTTCTAAAGAGGATTATTTATAGGGCACATGCAGAAAATGAGAAGTCAAGACTATCCAACTTCTGAAAGTAAGTGGTGTTTGGTGTCAAAGCCCATAACTTGGATGAGACTTGCCATCATGGCATTTTTCTTGGAAATCGTGGGAAGAGATTGCCATCATCACGTCAGGCGGCGCTTGCCACTTGTTAAGAAAGAAGACAAAACGGTTTGCAAAGGATAAAAAAAGGAGAGCCGTCGAAATCTTGTGAGAAACCAAAAAGCCAGATTTCTCCATCGACACAGTACTCAGTCGAAACTGGCCTTTTTGAGGGGGAAATTTATTGGCACTGGATTTCGACTGGCAGTTGGTGTCTAGAGACTTCCAAGTCAAGCCGACATAGGAAAGAGGTACAAAGGGGTGTCGAGTCGACACCAGCAGAAAGACGTGTCGGAGGACCGTCGATAAGTCCTGACGTCGGAGACAAACTGATGTCGATTTCAAGAAACAAGTGTTTAGGCGGGAAAAGTTTGAAATTTCCAAGACTATAGGAAGTTGAAAAGAGAGTGGGGTGCCACGTGTCAGCTTCAGGAAATGTTTGGGCAGACAAACAGTTATTTTTTAAGCCTATATAAGGCGTTGCTTTTTTCATTTTAGAGGTCGCATTTTTTCACATTGTAAGGGGAAAATACTCAAAGTACCAAGCTTAGAGAGAAACGAGTTCACTCCCGCAAACAAATGTACACTTGCGTCCAAACCTTACTTAATGCAATTTATTTTCCGCATATAATTTAAAGTCTATTTCTTTTGTTCTTTTTCCGCTCTGCCTTCCCTTGCATTTTTTTGTTTTTTTCTTGCAAACCAACTCGCAACCGTTAAGATACTTTTTGCGTCACCCAAGTCACCTAAGCGTGACACTTAAACAAATATAAACGCAGTGCAAACATACGCTTCTAATTCCTAGTTCTGGGATTCGTCTGGCCGGTCCCGCAAGCGAACCTACGACGGAAGGCCAGCGTTTGTTCGTGCGGGCGAACAACTGCATACACTACAATATCCATTTTCATGTCGGGCCACTAGAAACTTTTCTTCAGATCTTGGTATATTTTTGAAGAACCACGGTGAATTGAAAATTCACTCTTATGTGCTTCTTCAATGATTATCCTTTTTAACTCTGAATTATTCGGTATACACAACCTCTGATTAAACACAAGGACTTCATTTGTGTCTCATGTTAAACTAGGATGATTTTCTTTTGATTGAAATTCAACATCCGACAGTCGACCTTGTCAAATTCTCTCCCTTAGATCACATATGATACTTACGTTACTGATTAGAATGTCAGTTTGAGTCCATGTGAACTAGAGATCAAGATTGGGAAACTCTTCCATCATATCATACTCTAGCATCACCAACTTGGATGTATGCATTTCCTTCCTACTTAAAGTGTATGTTACTTTATTATCCTTTCCAGGATGATACTTCAGTTTGGAGGCATAATCCTTAAGATACCCATTTATTTCCGCTAACACATATTCAGCTCCTTTTGATTAAAGAGATATTTCAGACTCTTATAATTATTGAACATCTCAAAGTGAACGCCATACAAATAATGTCGCCAAACCTTGACTGCAAACACAATAAAAAATAGCTCAAGATCATGGGTTGGATAATTCTCTTCATGCGATTTCAACTGTCGAGATACATAGGCAACGACCTGGCTATTCGACATTATCACACAACCTAATCCCTTATTTTAAGCATCACAAAATACCTCATAAGGATGATTAGGATTGGAAATCACCAAAAATGGGGAGGTAGTTATTAACGAACTCCTTAATCGGTTAGGAGGTGTTACACTTTAATTTAATTGATTAGAATGATCTCTTAAACGATTAACCAACATATTTTGTTTTCCTAATTGATTAAACAAGCTTCTAATCAATTAAGCATTTTCCGGGATTGGTTTTAAGATATTTTATAAAAAAGAATAAAGGTTTCAAAACATTGTGTATATGTAACTCAAGAATTACTCTTGTTCCATTTACAATTAACTGATCAAAACTATGGCGCTAAGCGCATGATCAGACGGGCTTTCACATTTTCACAACTTCATACCTTCAAAACTTTAAGTTTCTTTGTTTGATTCAACGTTATCTAGCACTTTCATCTAGAACATGATATATTTGATGGATGAGGCTTAAGACATCTCTTTATTTTCGGATGCCATCCTGAAGAACCATTTGAAGAGTTGTCGAGATCGAAATCATTTAATAGTTGCCATTAACTCCCCATTTGACACTTTTCAGCAAGAACCCTTGGAAGAGTTGTTATCACCAACACTAAATTATTTGACTTAAATATTTGTCATCATCAAAACCAAATTTGTTTAATGATATTATTCGCAAAACACATAGAACCATAATTTGCGGATTCTCTCAACTAGATATTCTAACACGACTCTTCTTGGAAAACTTATTTCGGCATGCTTCAATAAACAAAATTTTTGGGTAAGTATACTCTTTGAAAAATACATGATTGATGCTAACTAGGGATGTAAATGGATATCCATGGGGGCGGATAGTATGCTATCCATGTACTCCCCGTTGGATAAATATGATATTCATATCCGCCCCATATACGTGCGGGTATCCGCTAAACGGATAATCTGCGGGTTTTAAGGTATCTGCAGATATTTACAAATATCAATGGATAACATTTTTTTTTTAATTTTTTTTTTAATTTCTTTTAAAGACACAAGAAGTTATTATCACGTAACATCCATACAAATCTCTCTTATTTTAACAACAAAATGTTATCATATTAACTTCCTTCATTTTCAACAAAATATAATATTCATATATTTCATTTTTAACAAAAAATGAAAGATATTGTGATTGTGAGTTATGGTGAAAGAGCGGATGACGGAGGAGTTGAAAGGAAGGCACCGGTTGAACAAGGAAAGTGGTTGGTTGGATGGTGGAATTGAATTGTTGAGGTGAGGTATAGAGTAAAGAAGAAGGTTAAATATGAAATGACCAATATGATTTGTATGAAATGTAAAAGGTTTTCTTCAAAGAAAACTTCAAAAAAATATATATATGAGAAGACTAGTTTTTTAGAAGATGAAAAGATAGAGTATAATAAACTAATATTTAAGCAATTATTATAATTTATTAACAGATACGGATATCTGTGGGAATGAGTATCATTAAACTCGTATCCATATCCATTACTAAACGGGTATTTAAATATCCATTTATTTTATCCGCGGATATCTATTAAGTTACCCGTCCCATACCCATGACGGATTTTATCCACGGATATCCGCAAGTATGGATATTTTTGTCATCCCTAATTCTAACTTTCTTTTCCTTTCTTCCACGGTAGATTCTCTGACCTGGAATTCCATAATCAAAGTGAATAATATATTACAAGATGGTTTTGAGGTGAGACATAGATCTGACTCCTCCTCCTCCTGGTTCATCCACTGGACTTCTTCTGGTACCATTGTTGCCATGGTTCAGCTTGTTCACATCAATTATCTTACTCTACCCATGGCATATTCCTACTCAACAAAGCCTCCCCACATCAATTATCTTTATACTTCTAATAGTATCACCGAGCTCACTTATAAGAATCTATTTTTCAACCCCAACACATAAAATGTTCTTGCTTGGTCTAACCATATAAACGACATATACACTATATAGACTGGGAACTTATGGCTCCTCCATAACTAAGAGCCATAGTTACCTATAACACAAACTCATAATTTTTGTCTAGAATTTGAAACCTTCTCATATTAAAAAAAAATTAAGTTCTTGTACTGGATTGGTTCCCACAACTTTGTGCGTACTCTTATTGTTTTTTCAACGTAACATGATGATCTCGACTTTGTGCTCCTGATGCGTCCTATAAGAAGAATATTTCTTTTATTATGTTTGAGATTCTAATGCTAAAAACCTCTGGCATAATCTATTTTTTAAACACAAATTTTATCTCGACTCAACATGGAAATATTTGGCTTAAAAATTGAAGATCTGGCCACCAAAGTAAACTCTTTGTTGTGGGCGTACGGTAGGACTAGATTGCTTGTCTAATGAGCCCATTTCCAAATATATACTTTCTCTAACGGCTCCCTCCATGACAGTCTCCTTCAATATTTGCTTTAATAACACTCAAACACGCCACACAAAATAGTGTTTTATCAAATGTTGATGGTAGTTGTAATGACATGCCAACCCACAATAACTTAGCCGGAATCATTCACAATTCTTCTAGGGCCTGGCATCGCGGCTTCTCTACCTTCATCCCTAGCTTTACAACTATCTTCTAAGAAGATCTCTATGTCATCTACCATAGTCTATGGTTAGCCAAGACTATAAGTTTAAGTGACTCAATTTACTATACACATTCATCCCACATTATAAGTCTAATCGAGTCCCTTTTTAATAAGTACTATGTTACAATGATTTAAAATGTTAAGGATATGTTAGTGTTGGGGTTGGTTGAAAATATATATGTTGATACTCTTTATGGTGGAGTATGATTGTTGGTGAAGACAATGAAAGCTTATGTATTATTTCCAATCATGGTGGAGATTGTTTAGATTGGTTGAAACTATACATGTTGAAGAAGTCCCACATCGCTTAGTTTTGTGAATGAAGAGAGAGTCCAAGTCTATATATAGGATACAAGTTCTTTGAAGTCCCATATCGCTTAGTTTTGTGAAGGAAGAGGGAGTCCAAGACTATATATAGGATCCAAGTTCTTCATTCCAAGATGCACCAGTCATAAGCACTTTAAGCTTGTATTTTAATTTTTTTGTTCTTACCAGTTGTTAGGAAAACAAACATACAGAAAAAAGAGGAACACAATAACAACACAAGAATATAACGTGGAAACTCCAAAACCAGAGAAAAAACCATGACAACACTCTACTACAAGAGCATAAGAGAGCAAAGAAAGTCAAATACAAACTTAAAGTGCTTTTGACTGGTGCATCTTGGAATGAATAACTTGAATCCTATATATATATATATCCTTGGACTCCCTCTTCCTTCATCAAACTAAACGATGTGGGACTTCAAGGAGCTTGTATCCTATATATAGATTTGGACTCTCTCTTCATTCACAAAACTAAGCGATGCGGGACTTCTTCAACATGTATACTTTCAACTAATCTTAACAATCTCCACCATGATTGGAAATAATACATAAGTTTTCATTGTCTTCACCAACAATCATACTCTACCATAAAGAGTACCAACATATATATTTTCAACTAACCCCAACAATCTCCACCTTGATTGAAAATAATACATAAACTTTCATTGTCTTCACCGACAATCATACTCCACCATAAAGAGTATAATCACTTGAAGCTACACCACTCCAAGAATTTTCATATTGTCTTCACCGACAATCATAGTTTTAAAAATTATCATACTCTCTCATGAAAAATATACTTCACTTGAAGATAAACCACTTCAAGAATTTCACATTGTCATCACTGACAATCATATACTTTATCATGAAGAATAAATTTCACTTGAAGCTAAACCACTCCAAGAATTTTACATTGTCTTCACCAACAATCATAGTTTTTTAAAAAACTATCATACTCCACCTAAAGAAGAGTATACTTCACTTGAAGCTAAATCACTTCAAGAATTTTCACATGTCAAAAACAGGTTGAAACATTATGGTGCAACTTCCTTGTTGGCAAGAAGCTCTTCAACCACCGACATAATCTTGCACCTTATGTAATCTTGATTGTATCAATACATCTTCGACTTGAACTTTCCACAAGTAAAAAAAAATTCTTCCATCAATTTTCTCTAGCCCAAACTGCACAACAGACTTTTTTTTCTGCAGCTCAACAACTCTTTCACAACAATACTCTTCTTTTCTGATGTGGAAGATCAGACAAAACTGCAACCACAAAGCACACTAAGAACACTTATCCCTGGATCGAACCGGGCTTTGATACCAGTTGTTAGGAAAAGAAACATAGAGAAAAAGTGGAACACAATCACAACACAAGAATATAACGTCGAAACTCCAAAACCGAAAAAAAACCACGGCTGTTGTCAATAGACAACTAGAGAATAACACTATGTGAAAATTGTTACAACACATAATATACCCTCAACTAATCCAGGCCCCCAGTACACCCACACTCTCCAAAACAAATATTTAACTATATCTCACAACACTCTAGTACAAGAGTGTTGTAAATATGCCTTAAAACCTTTGTTGATAAAGAGAAAGAAAACATATTTTGGAGATTGCATTTACCGCGAAAATCAGACAAAAAAAGGGGGGGGGAATTGGTCGGTGAATAGTACCATCCGTACAGTGAATAGTGTTATCCGTACGAGTGAATAGTGATGCTTGTACGTCGAATAGTGTTGTCCGTATAGTGAATAGTGTTTTCAAGTTTTCAGGCTTTTTCGATTTGGTCCATGGATCCATATGATTTTGGGCTTTGTTTGTTGGGTATTTTCTAATATAAATGTGTATCTCTTATATGCTTGGTGTGTGATAATCTTAGAGTTTACACCAACAAGGGAGAGCAAGGGTTTCAGCTATTCACACGGAAAACCTTAGAAAATCAAAGGTTTAGGGAAACCTTTGGAGTTGTTTAAGGTTATTGTAAGACACTGGTACACCTTGGGTTTGTGTGATTCATATATTGAGAGTTGGAGAGGTTGGGAAACACTTTGGTAGAAAATAGGGTTGTTCTTGGGAACTTGAAGGCGAAGGCTATTTTCTTGTAACTCATCTGTAATCTCTTGTAACAACTTTCTGAGTATAGTGAATTAGAGAGTTGTTCTCTCCCCCAGAGTAGATCATTTGATCGAACTGGGTAAACAAACCTTCAGTTTTTTCTTGCCTTATTCTGTTATATTATCTGTGTACGGATTATCATTGCTGAAGACCATTTATTTTGGTTGCTATTGTTCTTTGCCTCACAAATTGATATTGAATTTTGTCGTAATTCACAACAAGATTCACAACAACTGGTGCGGTGAGCGTGGAGCAAAGAGATATTATTAACAAGTGAGCACCATGGTTAGTAGATGGCAGATCGAGAAATTTTTCGATAACAACGACTTCGGGTTATGGAAAATTAAGATGCAAGCAATTATAATTCATGAGAAGTGTATCGATGCTTTGAAAAGTGAAGCATTGATGCCTAGAGGGCTTACACAGGTACAGAAGACCGAGATGGTGGATAAGGCCAGCAGTGCCATTATCTTGTGCCTCGGGGATAAAGTTCTAAGAAAAGTCGCCAGGGAGCAAATTGCGGTTGCTATGTGGACAAAACTTGAATCATTATATATGACAAAGTCTTTGGCTCACAGGTTGTATCTGAAACAACATCTTTATTCATTCCGAATGGTGGAGAACAAATCCATAGTTGAGTAGCTCACAAAATTTCACAAGATTATCGATAATCTTGAGAATATTGAAGTGAAGATTGGTGATGAGGACAAGGCTTTGCTCCTGTTTAGTTCATTACCGAGATCCTTTGAGCACTTTAAGGATGCCCTTCTTTATGGTAAGGAAGGTTACTTTGGGTGAAGTCGAGACGGCGATGAAATCCAAAGAATTTTCAAAGTCGAAAGATTTGAAGATTGAAGATAGTGGTGAAGGCTTAAATGTGTCAAGAGGAGGAGGTGAGCGTAAAGGGATGTCCAAATCAAAGAGGTCTGACAAGTCAAAGGTAAAATGTTTGAATTGTCAGAAAATCAGTCACTTTAAAAGGGATTGTCCTGAAAGAAAGGTCAATGAAGATTCTGTTCAAGTTGTAGTTGCATTGGGTGAGAAAAGTTATGAGGATGCCGAAGCACTAGTAGTATCGAGTTTGGAAACTGAAGATAGTTGGGTCATTGACTCAGGTTGCTCTTATCACATCTGTCCAAGAATAGAATACTTTGAAACTTTGAAGATGGTGCAAGGTGGAGTAGTTTGCCTTGGTAATAATAAGGTGTGCAAGGTTCATGGTATTGGTACGGTCATATTTAAAATGTTTAATGATCGTGAACTTCTTATTCACAATGTGAGGTATGTTTCAGAACTCAAGCGAAATTTGTTATCTATAAGTATGTTTGATGATCTAGGCTATTGTACTATAGTTGAACATGGAGTGTTGAAGATTTCGCGTGATAAATTGATTATTGCTAAAGGGTCTAAAATATGTGGTCTATATATTTTAGAAGGTTCAAATGTTATTATTCATTCATCATTAACTAGTGGAGGATTTCATGACAAGGAAGAGCTATGGGATTTGAGTTTAAGGCGTTATGAATGCCTTGCGAAAGTTTCAGATGAGTACAATGAATTTTGCAGAAATCAAGGGATAAAAATGCATGTTACCGTTGAGTTGTTATTGAGTTTTTGGGGAAGAGCTGAGGTTAAAACGACTTACTTGGTTGGTAGAGAATTTCTTCAGAAGAAGAATAGTGAAAACCAAGGGAGAAACCTGGGAGAAACTATAACGGAGAAAACTCAGTTTGAGGTGGAGTTTCCTACTATGGATGCTAGCAGTAGTGAGGGGACGGTTAAAGAGATCTTTGATTGATTATCATTTGACTCATGATAAGGTAAGGAGGGTTATTGTAGCATTTCAAAGGGACGGTTATGCTAGCCTTGGATATTATGTTTTTAATGTGGCTGAAGGACTGCAAAATAAAAGAAGAAAACCTCCAGGGAGGCATTTGAAAACAGGTGAGTCAAGGGTGGTTGAAAAATCATACTTGTAGGCTTGTTAAATTACCTAGGCAGAAAAGGGTAATTGGGAACAAGTGGATGCAAGTTGCGAGATCAAGATTCAAGGGTTGCTTAAATTTGATCAAAGTTATTGATTAAAGTTTCAACTTGGTAGAAAGCAGCAATGTTGTTGATTCTTAAATTGGTATCAACACGGTTTAAAGTCAAGGTGGGGATTGTTGTAAATGTGCCTTAAAAACTTTGTTGATGAAGAGAAAGAAAACATATTTTGGAGATTGCATTTACCGCGAAAATAGGAAGTTTTAGACAGTCAGACAAAAAAAAAGGGGAAAAAATCGGTCGGTGAATAGTATCGTCCGTACGGTGAATAGTGATATTCGTATGGATGAATAGTGACGCGCGTACGGTGAATAGTGTTGTCCGTACGGTGAATAACGTTTTCGAGTTTTCGGACTTTTCCGATTCGGTCCATGGATCCATGTGATTTTGGGATTTGTTTGTTGGGTATTTGCTATTATAAATATGTATCTCTTATATGCTTGGTGTGTGACAATCTTAGAGTTTACACCGACAAGGGAGAGCAAGGGTTTAAAGGTATAGCATAGGGTTTCAACTATTCACAGGGAAAACCTTAGAAAAGTAAAGGTTTAGGGAAACCTTTGGAGTTGTTTAAGGTTATTGTAAAACACTGTTACACCTTGGGTTTGTGTGATTCATATATTGAGAGTTGGAGAGGTTGGGAAACACATGGGTAGAAAATAGGGTTGTTCTTTGGAACCTGAAGGTGAATGTTATTTTCTTGTAACTCATCTGTAATCTCTTGTAACAACTTTCTGAGTATAGTGAATTGGAGAGTTGTTCTCTCCCCCAGAGTAGATCATTTGATCGAACTGGGTAAACAAACCTTCGGTTTTTTCTTGCCTTATTCTGTTATATTATCTGTGTACGGATTATTATTGCTGAAGACCATTTATTTTGGTTGCTATTGTTCTTTGCCTCACAAATTGACATTGAATTTTGTCGTAATTCACAACAAGATTCACAACAAAGAGCATAAGAGAAAAAAGAAAGTCAAATACAAGCTTAAAGCGCTTTTGACTGGTGCATCTTGGAATGAAGAACTTGGATCCTATATATAATCTTGGACTCCCTCTTCCTTCACAAAACTAAGCGATGTGGGACTTCAAAGAAATTGTATCCTATATATAGACTTAGACTCTCTCTTCCTTCACAAAACTAAGCGATGTGAGACTTCTTCAACATATATATTATCAACCAATCTCAACAGTTACAACAAAACAAACACTTCAAGTTATCCAAATTCTTTAGAAAGACAATCAAAATGTTGAATTCATACTCAAGTTTAAATTATTTTTCCTTAATAGATATTATGAAGCATGGTCTTCCTCTTTTTGGACTGAACCATATCAGCCCATCTTATTTTTAAAATTATATTATTATTTTTTGGGAATTGCTTATCCCACCTTAAGTGGTGTAAAAATATTCTATGGAAATCCCAAAATATCCCTCACAAATCTAAAATACATTTCTGAACGCATCCCAATCACATTAAAAAAATACGTTCTAACTGAGACGCACCGTATATTTTCCCAAACATTTAGTTCGAATATGCATCTTCGGACCCACCACATGAAGGTTTTCCTTAAATTATCAACCCAGTGACAATTTTGGTGCATTCGAAAGTGCACTTACGGATTCACCCCAAATATTTTTATTTTAAAAGACGACCAGGAATTTTTTTTAAAATGCATTTTTGGAGATACCATAATTTCACAAATTTCACACAACGAAGTAGGTTGTATCTAGAAGTACATCTCTGAAATGCCCCATGAAACAAGAAAGAATTTCTAAAGTCGGCCTAAAACTTGTATAAATATGAGCTCTTTCATCTCTTATTGTTTACAAAACACACAAAACCATAATTAATATAAATTGACATGTCATATTTGTCTACTTCAATGGTACGAATGCCTCACTTAAATTTAAGGTCGCAGAGTACATTTCTCTTGTAGATATGAATCTATACTAGAGATTCTCTTAGAATACTCAAACAATCAAAAAGTTGTCAAACTCGAGTACAGTTCACCATCGATTGACAATGTTGGGAACATACAGCTCAACAACTTTAAGCTAATGACAGATGAAGATTTAAGAATTATGTGAAACACATTTCACTGTTACAAAACAAAATGTTACGATATCTTAAAGATGTTGAAACGTTCTACTTGACGTTAAAATGTATTGTTCGATTTATGTTAAAGACTATCTATCTAATGTTTTGTTTTTTATGTATGTTATAACAATTATCAATATTAATTTTAATAAATTTCAATTTCTATTTCGTTTTTGTTTCAGATTCACTAGATTTCAGAAATACATATCCATAAGATATACGAATATGTATTTTCGGATAAAATTTTACTCATAGAATTGAGGCATGAGTCAAAAACAAAAAATTATGTGTAAAATGAATGAATTCTGAAGATACATTTTTAAATTTTAAAAATAATTTTAATTTTTCTATAGAGTGGAGATATAATACTTAAGATGCTATGAGGAATCCCCTTTTTTTTAAACTTTCTTTAGCGGCCGAACTAAAAAAAACATCAACTAATTATAACTATATTTAAAAATAATTGTTCCTTTTTTTACTCTTGAGTTTTTTTATTATTCTAATATCCTTCTTTATTTTCCAACAAAAAAAATAACTCGTCGTTGTTATTGTTTACGCTTATTGGGCTGTAGCCGCCGGAGAAAGGAAGAAGTTCCGAAGCTATGGCGAGTGCATTGAGCACCAGAGTTCACGCTCTTCGCAACTCTTCGTTACTCAGATTTCCCCTCAGTTTCATCAGAACCCTATCATCTTCTACTCCTTCTCCTTCTACTGATGCCGCTTCCGCTACTGCTAAGAAATCCAAGCGAAGAAAGAAGAAAAACTTTTTCGAGGTGGCTCAGTTCTTACCTAGCTGGGGAATCGGATACCACATGGCCAAGACTCACTGGAAAGAAGTTTCTTACGAGATCACTAAACTCAATCTCTATAAGGTTCTCTTTCCTTTTCGTTTTTCTCTTCAATTTCACACTCTCGTTTTAGTTTTTTGTTTATTGATTGGTTTTGTATGTTTTTTGCAGGATGGAAAACATGGCAAAGCATGGGGCATTGCTTATAAAAATGGTTAGTGATTAGTTTCTCAAATGAATTTTATTTTCTTGTTGTTCTGCTCATATACTGTTTGATAAATGTTCTAAGTCAGCATTTTTTTTTTATATTTTTTATATTTTTATATGGTTATTCAATGTAGAGTAATGTAAGCATCGTGTCACTATTAGAGTGTTGGCTTTGGGAAATTTTCTAGAGATTGTAAAGCTAAATTAATGCACTTCTCTGTTTTTTGTTTTAAATGGAGGTTTTCTATGGTACTAGTTCTAAACCACTGGTTAAGATTCATTTTCTATTCTTGAAAACTTATCAGTAATGCTTCTTTATGTTTTGGGTTTTATATTTTATGCATGCCAAAATTTCATACCTTTTGCTCTAATGGAAACTGACATTGTGTGATAAAATAAAGTCTGTCTTCTCTTTTAAATCTAAGTAGATCATGGCTGATTGCTCTTTTGTCGTAGTCTTAACTTTAGTTTTTGAAATAAAAGTCTTACCTTCATTGTATTCTCTTTATCATTGAACATAGTGAATACATTTTCTATCCATGTGTTTGCAATTTGCTTGTTATGTTCTTGTTAGGGTAAATTTGTTTAATGTTCTAAAGAACCTAAATCCAGATGTTGCTTGGGGTGCACATTGTTGATTCTATGAGTCGTCAAATTATCTTATGGTTTTATGAGTTTTGTTTTTCTAAGTTTTTAATTATGAATGAGTTTATGAAATAATGAAGCTAGATGTATTTTTGAGTGCTGGAATCGTGGAATTGCTTAATGAAAATTTTACTAAAGGTCATGTTCATGCTCAAATACGCCTCATCTTTTATGTTTAAGGTAGTATCCCAAAATCTGATTTATTTAACATAAGTTCCGTATGGCCATTGGGTCACATACCCAGGCTGTGCATAATGGTTTTTGGATTGTTTCTGAGGATATAAACATAGAATCTTCTTCTGTGCCCTCCACTTTATTGCTTTTTTAGGGACTGGTTAATTTATGACAAGATGTAGGGCGGTGATATTTTGCTATTTGTTTCTTTTCTTGAAAAAAGTAATTGTGTTCATTTCTGGTTCTGTCATATAATGTGTTGTGTTGGTATAAAATATAGAGCATCATCAAAAGTCAAAACCAAAATATTTGTAATTGTTTTTCTTTTAAGTCAGAATTTAAGTTTCAAGCTAAGTTTTTTCTGGTTTAAGAGCAAATCCGGGATCCCTTCAATTTTTATATTTATAGTTGTACTCTTGAAGGATGAAATATGTATTGCTAGCAAGGGTTGTAAATTTGTTCTTGTGCATGTTTGAGTTCAAGAACATATTTTTTGTTGAACCTATTAGTTTAACTCTAAATTATATTCTCACAGGTCATAATACTATAGGCTCATAACCAACCATAATACTAAGACAAAGTGAACTTTATAACTCAAAGAGAACCTTATCTTCAGGACTACTGACATATAACAGATTGAAATTTCACCACAATTGAGCTTATTTTAAAATAGAGTAATTACCAAATCAATCTATTAGTAATTCTTCTGTAAAAGTTATTATATAAATTTATTTTATTATGAAAGCCCCAGTAAGTGGTATGGTTAGTAATAACACAGCTGAAACTTTCACATTTCAGCTTGACTTGAGGTTGAGTTCCTTCTGAGTTGGAAAAATCACCCACTCCCTACAACTGGTTTTAGATTTCAAAGTATAGAGTTGACTCCACAGCAGTTATAATTGAAAGTATATTTGGTTAGATTTTCATCCTAGGTTAAGTTTTTCTGATTTCTCCTTTTGATCAAAGCAGCGGAGACTCTAACCTAGAAAATGAAGATGTAGTATGCTTCATCAATTCTAAGTGTGTAGTACTAGTGTGTGTATGTAAATGAAGGTATTGCATATAACTAGGGATTTTCCATGCAAGTGTTATCATGGTGTAATGCTTACATTTTTCGTGACTTTTGATATCGAACTCAAGTAGGAGCTTGAACATGCTCATGATTTTGAATGTTTTTATTCTTTGTATGAGGTTAACATCGTCTTTTTCATTTGTGTTCCAAGTAAAATTTATATAATCTGTTATAAATCTCATAGACTTTGCTTATATAACAATTGTATATTTGTTGCTTATGTGGAACTTAGAAGCTTCACTATTCAATAAATTTTTGGGTGAAATTTGTTGTATCAATAATATATAAAACATTATGTACCAAAAATAAAGTGTGCATTTTATGAGTTGTTGCGTGAGTACCGAAGCATTTTTCAGCACTTGTTCTCTGGCATGCTTTGATATCAGTTCATGTAAATTATTGCAGGTTTGCCTTTAGTAGATGCTCCAAAAAAAATTAGTGGAGTTCATAAGCGATGCTGGAGGTACCTCCCAAATGTAGTAAAAGCATCAGAAACTTCACCAACTTTGACAAGTTCCACAGACAGTGACTTAAAAGTTGAAACCCAAGCAAGTTAATACTTTGTAGTGACTTTGGGTTTGGATTTATGTTATCAACATTATGCCTTGTGTCTTAGATTATATTTTCAACTGGTATAGTTGTTTTTTTTAGCATGTTAACATTTTGAGTCAATCGTGAAATATACCTTACGCATTCATGTAACGTTCTTGTACTTCTTTCTTTTGAATCTCTGATTAAATAACCTCTTGACCATGAAACTTGCTTTGGGAGAGTAAGCTTAATGGATTTAGTTATTCTTTCTTGATATGCACTTGTCTTTCGCCTTCTATTTTATTAGTATTATGTTAAAGAAAAATGCTTCTTACTGCTAAGTTTACCTATGAAACTCTACGGGTCCTTAAACCAGCGAATGAAATAGTGGCAACAATCAAGTTTTATCCCGTTATTTGAAGTCGGCTACGTATATCAACTTTTGTAATAATGTTTTATTTAGAATTGTGCTTCTATCCAAATTATTAATATCGAGATCTTTCTTAATATTATCTCTTAGTCTTTATAGCACTTTCGCTTCCTCTAGTTGTTTCAATTCTCTTAAGTTGATCTACTCTTCTTATAATAGAATCTATAGGTTTTTTACATGTCCAAAAGACCTAAGTTTATTTTTCATTATCTTTTCTACTATAGCTGCTACCTCAACATTCTCTCTAATATTTTCATTTGTGATCATATGTTGTTTAGTCTTATCACACATTCAACGCAACTTTCTCATCGCTCTTACACTTTATTCTGGTGATGATTTTTAACCATCCAACATTTTGTCACGTACACCATCGCAGGTCTCATTGTAGTCATGTAAAATTGTCCCCACATAAAACACATGAAGTTCTTCCCTATTACAGTCACTCAATTTGAATTCGAGTGACTTGAAGAATAATATGATGTTCATCTTTCACCTCTATGTTAGAAATACTTCTTCTTTTGTTAAATTTATATTTCATATACTCCGTCTTAGTTCTGCTTAGACGAAAATCGTAGTCCATCTACAAGTCTCCAACCTCTCATCTATCGACCCACTTCCATCAACTCCCTCTATTCCTCATATTTAAGAACTAGTAACAAACCCGTGCGTTCACACGGGTTAAAGTTGTTTTATTTAAAATGTAAAATTTGAAATAAACATAAAAGAAAATTATTATTTAATATACATAACTTAAAATCATGAATTGTTAATAGAATAGTTTATATAAAAGGAAATGTATTTATAATGATGTTTAGAAAAAAGAATAATATTAATAGTATAATAATATTAGAAGAAGATATTAATTGATAAATAAATAAATGTAATTTTGTAAATATTTACAAATATGACTAATATAATATAAATATTTACGAATATGTTGTTGATTAAAATAAAAATTAAAAAAGGTATTGTGGTGTTAGTGTCCCGTGAAAATAATAAATTCCAGTGATAAAAGTTAAATGAAAGGTGATCATATAAATTTAATTGTATTAAATAACAATATAAAAAAATGACCCATGAAAAGGAGAAAAAAAATAAAAGATAAATTTTTACATTTGATAATAAGAAAAATGACTCATGTATTATAATGATAGTGACCCGTGGAATGAAAAATTTTATTATCATATTTATATTGACGTGTATCTTAACCATCATGGTGTTGTTTATTTGTAACATCTTCTGTTCATATTGCTTATTCAATGAACAAGTTATTTGTAACATCTTCTGTTCATATTGGGTGGGATAAAAAAAAGTCAACCTGTCATATGGTTGAGTTGTTTTCAGAAATGTTAGAAAGTAAACTTTTGGAAAGAATATTGGATATAGCAGTAACTATACTATTGAGTGACAAACCGAAACCAAAACTCAACAATACATGGTTGATTCTCAAAAAGTGGCACATGTAATTAAGCACACTGTTTAAAAAGTAGATAGATAGCATAGGTGTTGTAGACAACTACACAACCTCTTTTACAAATTATTATTATATGTTTGGTACAACATTATTTATGGAAAAAACATATGTGTAGTGGAATGGCGGAAATAAATTGTGACTTTTAACGCAAAAGCTACACATAGTAGCTTCTCCAAAACCAAATATATGTCAAAGCCAACACTCCACCAAATTTACATTAAGAAATAAAAGATTACAGAAGCATAGTATAGAAATTAAATATATATATATATATATATATATATATATATATATATATATATATATATATAATTCTAGCCACTGACATAGCTCAGCATCAAGTCCTCATACAATTTTGATAAATTAAAATTACAAACCCTAAATCAGTTCCTAATTTAATAAATATAATGATAAATAAAATAAATAGCAATTAAGCATGGATAAGGCTGTGAAATGAAAGCAAAAGAAATGGTTACCCTGGTCATGAAAAAGCTGAGGAAGTTTAGTCCGATTTGAAGTCCGACCATCACGAGTGTCAAGCTCAACCTCAGCAGCCCTGCGATCCTCCATGATCTGATCAAAATCTCTCTCGTCTTCAACAGAATCGTCCAACCCAACAGATTCGAACTGGTCAGCTTCATCCATCCTCCGATAATTTCTGTTCAACAAAAGTTAATCCAATCAACTATATACCTAAACTACACAAAACACAAAAGGAGCTTAGAACTAAAAAAATAGCAGAAAGTATTTAGTACCTGCTCAATCAGATCCAGGGCAAGGGAACCAGGAATAATGGCTTCATCAACGGAAGCTGAGATGTTACAGGTAACATGGTCAAACAGTTTCCTTTCCTCTTGAGGAGTATCCATTAGATTCCAAAGATCAATTAACTGAGAAGCTAATTCTTGGAGCTGCAGGGTTGGACAGGTTGAAGTAAAATAAAAATTATACCACAGACTAAAAACCAATATTCACTTCTAAGTATGAACTAACATATTTTGAGATAAACATATTAAAAATATGTGATAAACATATTTTGTGAAACATATTAAAAATATGTGATAGACATATTTTGTGAAATAAAAACCTCAGAATGCAAAAATTATAAATAATTGAAAGCATATAGTTAACAACCTTGTGCGGCATCTGCTTCTTATCTTCTTTCAGCGTTAAGACAGTGTTAGCGAGCCTAGCTAGAGTGTCATTCCTTATACTTTTGGATTGGACACCATTTCAATATGAAGCCTACAAATTTGCATAGAAAGATAATTGCTAAACAAAAACATGTGGTCGGTTTGTAAAGTTAAAGCATGAACCGCCAATAACAATAGTAAGATTGGATTATGACTCATCACAATACAAAGTGGATGTGGACAAGTATTCATAACACTAATTGCAACCATCACAATACACACACAACAAAGTACAAAACCTACCAGAATTCAACTTGCTCAACAGTCTGCGTATCTTTACAGAGGTGGAGTTGATTCCTTTTTCAAACCCTAAACCCTAAACCGGATTCAGATAAGAAACTCTCACAAAACCCTTGCAGATGCCGTACTTTTCAAATAAAAAACTCTCACAAAATCAACATTTTTCCCAAACCCTAAACTGGATTCAGATATCCTGAGGCTGGGTGAAAAAACACAGATTTATAGTCAAAATAAAAGATTGAAAACGATATCGAAAAACATACCTTGGATATGTGCAAACCAAGATTTCAATGAACACCAGAACAATCATTCTCCATAACTCTTGGCAGCGCATCAGTGAGGGAAGAAAGCAGAAAGAAGGTGGGGGAAAGAGGGAAGGGAAGGAGACGAGAAAAGAGAGAGATAGTGAGGGAAGAAGGAAGAGAGAAAGACGGTGAAAGAGGGAGACAAGAAAGAGAGAGAACGTGAGAAAGAGAGAACGTGAGAGAAAGAGGGAAAGGGTAAGAAATTTTCAAAAAATTTCTGCCACATGGCAATAAGGGTGCTTTTGATTGGATGATGAATTATTAGTTAGTCAATTACAATAAAGGGCTCAATAATAGTGTAAAGTGAAAATGAAAGAAAGGGTAAATTTGGGTGTTTATTGGCATCTTCCATTCTTAGGTAGGAAGTTGAAGACGATGAAAGAGGGAGACAAGAAAGAGAGAGAACGTGAGAGAAAGAGAGAAAGGGTAAGAAATTTTCAAAAAAATTCTGCCACATGGCAATAAGGGTGCTTTTGATTGGATGATGAATTATTAGTTAGTCAATTACAATAAAGGACTCAATAATAGTGTAAAGTGAAAATGAAAGAAAGGGTAAATTTGGGTGTTTATTGGCATCTTCCATTCTTAGGTAGGAAGTTGAAGATGATGAAAGAGGGAGACAAGAAAGAGAGAGAACGTGAGAGAAAGAGAGAGAACGTGAGAGAAAGAGAGAAAGGGTAAGAAATTTTCAAAAAAATTCTGCCACGTGGCAATAAGGGTGCTTTTGATTGGATGATGAATTGTTAATTAGTCAATTACAATAAAGGGCTCAATAATAGTGTAAAGTGAAAATGAAAGAAAGGGTAAATTTGGGTGTTTATTGGCATCTTTCATTCTTAGGTAGGAAGTTGACTCCCTCTATCAATCTTACCCTCTTAATACCTCTACCAAATGCAGTGCTTTCAGAGAAAACATTGTGCAACATAATATTGTATTGCTATTAAGAGAAATTATATTTTATTTTATTTCTTATTTTACTTTTAAAATTTTTTATATAAATTTAAAATTTAGGGTTGATCGCGGGAAGAATGTTGTGTTGGTGTAAGTTTAAGATTTAGGGTTGAATGCGAGAAAATATGTTGGTGTAAGTTTAAGGTTTAAAGTTGAACGCGGGAGAATGTTTGTGTATGAAATTTTCTATGAACTATTTTCTTAGTCTTAAAAATTGTAAAAGGGAATAAATTTGTTTTGGGACTAGATCAAACTTAAGGTAGAAATAGTTAAAAGTAACTGATTCATTAAAACAATTACAAAAAAATCTAGTATGATAAAACCTCTTTAAAAAAAGAGTACAGTGCAATGAAAGCAAAAAGTTAAAAAAATTTAAAATAGAATAATTCACATTTGTTTTGTTTTGTTTTTTCTGTTTACACTTCAAGGTTGCAATGTGAAATTAAGGCCTGTTTGTTTTGATTTTTTAAAAAAATGATTTTTATAGGGTAATATAATTTTGTGAGAAAAAAATTTACAAAGAAACTTTTCATAAAAATTTTAAATGAAAATTTGATTTGAGCTTTTAAATTGAGATTTTATATAGGATTATATTGAAAATCACAAACCGGGATGAAATCATAGGATTATAAATGAAAATTAAATGTAATCCCCAAGGTAAATTGAGATTTTACATAGGATTATATTGAACCAATGTGAGCTTTTAAATTGGGATGAAATCACAAACCGAACCAGGGTTTTCATTAAGCTGACCATGAACCACTAAGATTTTATACTAGATTTATCTCAAACCAAAGCAAACTTTTAGCTTGGCTGAGCTTACAAACCGAATTAGGGTTTTTACTAGGATAAATGGATAACCACGAACGAAATTGATATTTTAAACTGGGTTGATCTCGAAGTGAAGAAAGCTTTTGAACAGGCTGAGCTTATGAACCGAAACGATGACTTATAATCTAAATCCCCACATCAAAGTGTTTAAAGAGTTTAGCTTTGAACCCAAATAAACAATCCCTTATCGATAAATTATTCAACCAAGTTGAAATATTCCTTGGTGAATTTACAACAATACCCTTTCATAATTACAAAGAAACCTCACTAGACGTAATAACTTCCTCGAAACGCTACGACTAAATTTAAGTGAGAGAAGGTTGAAAAATATTTTTAGAGAGAAAGTGAGTGAGATGTGAGATAGAGTGCTCATGATTATGGATGTGAAAATGTTAAGAGAATGACCTCTATTTATAGGCTAGAGGATGACACAAAAAAGGAAAATTTCTTGGGCCAAAATTAATGTGTCAATCGATTAGCACCTTCTCCAATCGATTGGAAGGCCTCAAAATAACCGTTTAGGATGTTTAAAACAAAGTTATGGATATATAGTTGTTTTAGTTCATTAAGACATTGTCCCAAACGATTAAGGATAATTTTTGCACAAACCCAATCGATTGAGTATAAGTGTCAGTCGATTGGACAATACATATTTTGTCCAAAATCATTCATATAGCTTCTGATTCAACTGGCATGACTTAAAAACATTTTTAGGAATAATTATTTAAGAAAAATAAGATTGAAAACATATTTTAATGTCTGTGTGATTTAGACCTATAACTTTACAAAAAAAGCCCTTATGCTTTTACAACATATTGTTCACTCAGATGCGACAGAGCGAGTTTTCACATTTTGAAGCTTCAAGACTCGTCAGGTAATCTAATCTTATAGACACTTGCTTTAACTCTTCTTGAAGACAATGCTTGAGTTTTATTTCAGTTGAGTGCCATAATCAAATGATGTTTTCAGTGATAATTTATTCCTACTTAATCTACTTTCATCTTTAACCGTTTGTTCTACTTTCATTTAGTTGTCATCATCAAAAGCATATTCATCATTAAGAGCATGAGAGCTTCCTTGATTACTTAACTTACAAAACATGATTCCACAGACACTCCACCCAAAAAGAGCAGGCTGAAGAGAGGTAAGCACAACCACCTGAAAACAAATAGGGCAGATGGCTACCCAAACCACCCCTAAAATCGTAGTCACCATAAGGTATGAGTACTTGATCAATAAATTTTTATTAGAAATGTGAGTAAATGGGTATGGTATGGGTACTTAGGTACCTATAGAATACAAGCACGAGTAAAAATGTTGGTGTCCATGCAGGTATGGGCTCGGGTACTAGGATTTTTTTTCAAACCGCAGGTATGGGGATATGTATTATAGTACCCAACTCAAACTCTACCCATTGCCATCCATATCACCCCTTTTTCCCCAAAATTTAGTCCGGAAATACACTTCTGTACCCTATACGCACCCCATATATTCCTAAGTATGAAACACTCATTTTGAGATAAATTGCTTTGGAGATGCATCTCCGTAATCACCCTATACATAATATGAAGATGTACTTCCGTATTTAATTTATACAGTAAATTTTGATTTTGTTTTAGAGATACACCGATGTAATTGACTATGTATTATAACTATACTGTCATAATAAATTTTATATAAATTAAACCATACACTTATCAAATAATATGAAAAGGCCATATATAAATGAATAAATTCGGAATCCATAATAAAGTCAAAATAAATTACATATGATAATAGTGCTCATAGTATAAATACTATATTATTGGGTATGTCGGACCCCTAGTTCCTATGTTGCCTTCTGTACTGCAGTGTCGTCTATGCCTCCTAAGGATGACATCCACAATGTCCCTCTCATCAGAGCCATCCAAAAAGACTCCTCTATCTATATCCTCTTGTGCAAGATCTATGATAAATCGACATGCAAACAACACATCAACAACATGATCCTCCCCGACATGTTCCTCCTCTAGTATCTCCCGATGAGCTGGCCTAGATGGATCTACTATAGCATTCGGTGTCATATAAGAATGTGACACCCTAAAATACCACTAGACGTAGCTATATGCACAACTTCAATCGTTATGAGCTAGGGTACCTCATCCTCATCTAGTACCAAATGATTAAGTTAATCATCATACATGGCATCTAAATCTCCGCAGGCCATAGGAGGAGTAGAATTAGAGGGGTCTCTAAGAACAAAATGCATATACCAGAACTGGCGCATGACATGCTCAAGAAGATGTAGATACATCATATGTGAACCAAAAGCACACTGTCATACCCCAAATTTTACCCTCAGATTTTTTGACTGTTTGCATATCATTTTAGGTCATTTATCGTGCATTTGCAATCATGTATTCCATCGATCATAATCGTGCTTTTTTCCGTTTAATTTTTGTCACTTAATATTATCTTATTTGAATTTTATCTGTCTTACCTTACGTAAATTTCACTTTTAATTTCTATTTTTTTAGAACTTTAGGTTTAATTTAGAATTTTACTTTTATTACTCTTTGTCATACCCCAAATTTGTCCTACCTGTATATAATCTCCATTTATACATCCATCCACTAACCATAGTCAGAAAATCCAAAATATGTTGCTTTGTTTGGTCAGGCAAAGTGTGTTTCATGACCAGGTCAGTTGGTGTATGATTCATAAGGTTGAGATTGGTTCCTTAGGGACAATTCTTAATCATCATCCATTCTTTTCTTAACCATTAATTTTTATTTTCCAATTTCTAAGCCATCTTCATTTTCAATTACCCTTATTTTTGTTATCAATATTCATTTCCACTTTCCATTTACTATTCATTTCAAAACCATTTTTTTTTGTATCCATATTTTAATCCACTTTTTCCATCAATTTCATTAACCATTCACGTTGATCACATATCCATAAACCACTTTTAAATCCATTTCTTTCATGACCATGACCACTTTTGAATCCAAATATCCATTTTTGAATCACTTCCATATTCATTTTAATTTCATCTCATTATCCAATAATCTTTACCCATTTCATTTATCCAATTTTCCAATTTCCATTTCTTTTTAATATCCATTTTTCATTCCATCTTTTAATATCCAGTTTTATGTTCCTATCATTTATTTTTAATTCTATTCATCCATATCCATAAAAATCAACTTCGTTTCTAATAAGTCCATTTTCCACTCTATTACAACAAATTGGAACAAGTCTATTAATTGCAACAAGAGTCCATTCTCAAAAAATTACAAAAAAATCAAAGCCCGTCAAAATAAAAAAGGGAGAAAATGCTAACACGCCTAAACACCACTATCCCAATTCATGCTACAAGGTACCAGCCAACACTGCCTCAAAATCTGCTACTACATGCCAGGCCAAACCATGCTACCTCAATGCTACAACTTGTAAAGCAACAAAATCGTACACCCTGCAAATCGCAGACAACAACATCACGCCACCAAGCACTGCACATGCTGCTAACGCAGGACCACGCCAGGCAAAACCTGTGGCAAGCCTCCAAATTATACGACCACGACATAAAAACCTGAACAAGAAGACAAAACATGTTGGTACCTAAACTTAATCAACAAGTTCTTGTTTTGAATAAAAAGAGGAACATAATAGCATAAAGGGGGGGAGAACGATGAGAAAAAAGGACAGAGAAAAAGAAAACCTTTGAACACTTGTTCCTCATTTCCTTTGAATACAAATTTCACGAACCCTTCATCGATTCTTGACAAAAACAAAAACTCAGCTTCACCATAATACTCGAACCACCCTTACCCTCCTTCTACGCACAACATCATCCATCAGACCCTCATCGTCGCCGACACCTGCAACCGTCTCCCTCCGCGACTCAACTGCTCTCACTCCACCCTCTAACACCGTGAAACCCTTCCAACCTCCATAACTCCAACAATCAACTCACCATCATCAATTTAAATTTTCCTGAAACTCACAACAACAACAAAAAAAAACTCTTCCTCTCAACAGCCACAACTTTAACCAAACCCAAATCGTTTCAGAAGAAGAAGAAGAGTTGAAATGAAGCAAAGCATCAAAACAAACCTTAGCGGAAGCGGAATCGAGATCGAGAAGAGAACAACAGAACAATAACAAGAAGCTGAGGATTTGAAGAAATCACCTGAACTCAGTGTAAAGACATTCTCCAGATAGGTATTTTGATTCGATTTCCTTCCTCTTGCTTGTGAGTTCATCATGTGTTCATGAAGTTTCATCAATTTCGCTGTTAATCATGAAAAGCTTGTTGTAATTTCTTCTTGGTGTTGTTTTCATCAAAACCGAGAGTATGATAAGGAGAGATGTGAGTGAGACGTGATTTAGTTGAGCGAATTTGAAAGCGGTCGTGGATGAAAAAGAGAGAAACGAAGTGGTTGACGGTGAGAAGAAGGAAGATGACGTTGATGTGGTGGTGAGTTTGAGAGACGGAGGGAGTGTCGGAAATGGGGAGGAGAAGACTTGGATGAAGATGATGGTGAGAAGGGGGCTAGGTTTTTCACCGTTTTGAGCAAATCGCTTTTAGGTTTTTTATTTTATTTTATTTTCCACTACTGAATTGGACTGGGCTCGGAGCCCATGGAGTTTTTTCGCTAACACCTCAATATCACTGTCGTACCCCCTGTGACGAGATAAAGGGTATTGGGCCTCATGCAGCTATCAGGCCCATGCGCCTGACTATTCACACCCCCAATGTTTGGCCTAACAAATGTTGAACTAACCAATTACTGACAATACACCCCCCAGGCCCAATCTGTTTTCTTTTATTTTAAAAAAAATCTAAAAAGTACTTTTATCTAATAAATCCTCAATTCTTATTTAATTTTATTAAATTAGTTTATTTAATATTAATTAATTTTGATAATTAATTTTATTAAATATTTTAATTTTATCTAATTAATTATTTGAACTTTATTTTAACTCTAAAACTTAGAATTTATTTTAGTTTAGGATTCCTCCCTTAAACTAACACTAGGATTAGGGGACTAACCATATCATGCTTGAGTCCATTTATTTATGCTTATTATGTGTGGTGCATGATGTTTACCTTATGGATTTTTTATGCCTTGATTATATTATGCTATGTCATTGCGTGTTTATTCAAATCAAAATATTTTTCAACTAATATTTGGACTTCGTGTCAATCATTTTCATACCTGATAAGTCGATCGTTTTCACGATCGCAACCGACCTCCCCTTTGCCTCCTCTTGGGCCTTATGCAACGATTATCCATTTTATTTTGATTTGTATGCATATATGTGATTGGTTTATGTTTAATCATGGCTTAATTAATTCCATAAGATTAAAATCAACCGTTTTTATAAGAGTAAAACAAACTTGATCCAACATCAAGTATTTTCCAAATAAATTCAATCAATTCAATCCTAAGCATTTACTTGATCCATATATCAAGTATTTCCAACTTTCACTTCACACCATAACTTCCTTTTGTTAACCTCCTCATACGTAAATTAAAACCTCGATCAACATCGAGCATTTTTCAAATCAAATCAATACATCTAAATCACACTTAAATACTATTTCATAAAAGAAGAAAAAGGAGTAGAATGGAATCTTCGATTCTTCTCCTCAATTGTTTGGGCCCGAGGAATCTTTCTTAAGTTCAAGTAATTGTCTTCTTTAAAAGACTCATAATGCGATTACATATCAAACCCTTTTTACAATAAATAAATTCAAATCCTCTTTTCTTAAACACTTGGATGAAAAAGAGAGAGAGGCGGTTCTTCAACTAGCTTTCCCGATTACTTGAACCCGAGGAATCTTTCTTAAGTTCAAGTAATTGTCATCTATTTAACATACTCTAACCATATTAAAAACTCCTTCATAATTAAGGGTGAAAAAGAGAGAGAGTTGGTTCTTCGACTCGCTTTCCCGATTACTTGGGCCCGAGGAATCTTTCTTAAGTTCGAGTAGTCGTCACTCAATCAAAATCTCTAATACACTTAATCCACAACCCAAACACCTTTCCCAAAGAGCATTGTTTAAGTCATTCTTTCGCGCATATGAACTAGTGCTTCAGCCTCCCATGACGAGCCGACAAGCCAATGTTTAGCAGTTAGAATGCAACCTAAACCCTCGTTCGCCTAAAACACGTCCAAATCAAACCTTTTTCTCAATCAAATCTCTAATACACTTAATTCATACTCAAACAACTTTCACAAAAAAGAACGTTGTTTAGTCCATTCTCTTGCGCATATGAACTAGTGCTTCAGCCTCCCTTGACGAGCAGACAAGCCAACGTTTAGCAGTTAGAATGCGAATTAAACACTCGTTCATTTAAAAAACACAAACCAAACAACCGTAGTCCCACGAACTACGAATGCTCTGACTTTCCCATTGCACGAGGGAATACGTAGGCCCGAGGATTCTAATCCTTGCCGAGCACACTAATAAAAAACCACCCCATTTTCCCTTTTAAAAACGAACCATTTTACCTTAGAATATAACAAACAAACTATATCTAACTTTCTCACGAATCGAATCAAGAGGTTCCCGTTGAGTACAACGGACGTAGAGGGTGCTAATACCTTCCCTCTGCGTAATCGACTCCCAAACCCGAATTTGGTTGCGACAACCATGTTCTTATCTCCCTTTAAAGGTTTTATCGATATTTTCCTTTCCCTCTTTTTGGGATAAATAAAGTTCGGTGGCGACTCTGTTTCGAACAGTTTTTTCCGCGTCCATCGCGAGGATCGTATTTTTCGAGGTACGACAGATGGCGACTCTGCTGGGGAGATGCATTGCCCTATGCTAGAGAGAGTCAAGCCTAACTTGACTCGATTTGTGAGTGTTAGTTCCGCTTATTTGTTTATATTCCCTTGCTTGTTTGCTTGCTTGTCTGATTATCTATTATCTACTCGCATGCTCATTATTATTATATCCTATTACTGTCTCTTGTGACATTGTGGGGATTCTCTGATCATTGGTGCTCTGTGAGACGGCTCTACACCCGAGTCGAGAAAAACCCTAGGATTAGGATGGTGGTTGTGTAGTGTAGGCTTGCGTGGTCTCTTCCGCGTGAGTTGAAGCGAAAACCCCGCTTGGAGTAGATTCCCTTGGAGATATTATTGTTATGGTGAATCTTTGCCATGGCGGTAATATCTTCGAGGTGGGTCGTTGATCCCAAGGACCATTAACCCAATTTACCCATGGTGGTTGGTAGCATTAATTCTATGTGAGTTAATACGAACGCCCCAATCAGATGAGATCCCTCGAACGTATTACTTCCTGACAGTAATATTTTCGACCTCGATCTAGGATTCTGAGAACCCTATTTAGAACCCGTGTGTCGATGGTTGTGTAGTGGGCGCCTCCGAGGAATCTTTCTCGTGGGGAAGATACGAAGACCTCACCTAGACGAGATTATTGCGAGAATATTATAGTCGGACAAATCTTTGTCGTGGCTATAATGTTTTCGAAATATATCCATAATTCTAGGCACCTACCCGTTTAGAGCCTACCTGTGGGAGGTCCTGTGATTAGAGATATCCTGTGTCTAACTCCTTCCTCATAATCAAATGTTGTTTTGATCCTGGAACCCTGCATTGCATACTCATGACATTAGCATATCATTTTCCAACAAACTCATCCGATCCTCTGTCCATTTCCTGCCAGCTGATTTCCCGACGCTCATACTGAACCTGTAGTAACTGCCAAACATTTAAAGCAAGTTCAGGCGGAGATAAGAAGAGCATAAACAATTTGAAAGTTGTGATGGTTATGTCAGAGGATAGCTTTCAACATGATGAGATGAAGGATTTTGACCCCCCATCAATTTTTGTTGTGTCGACTAACCCACTGTATGATCGTCTACCTGGTGATCATCCTCCACAAGTGAACATCCCTGCTCAGTCTCAGATGATGTCGCTGACTAATTCCATGGAGAAAAGGTTTTGTGCCCTCGAAGAGAAGGTTCAAGCTATGAAAGCGCGCGATACTTCTGGGCTCGATGCTGTTGATATGTGCCTAGTGCCAGACTTGGTAATTCCTCCGAAGTTCGAAGTACCCAACTTCGAGAAGTACGCTGGTCTCAGTTGCCCAAAGCGTCATTTGGTGATGTTCTAACGAAAGATGACTTCTCATGTCCGCGACGACAAGTTAATGATTTACTGTTTCCAAGACAGTTTAAGTGGTGCATCTTTGAATTGGTACATGGATTTAGAAAGAAGCTGTATCCAATCATGGAAAGACTTATCCAACGCTTTTCTAAAGCAATATGAGTACAATTTGAACATGGCTCCCAGTCGCATGCAATTGCAAAGCCTATCTCAGAAGAGCGGTGAATCCATTAAGACCTATGCACAACGGTGGAGAGAGTTCGCAGCCAGGGTACAACCACCACTCTTGGACAAAGAACTGATTGACACGTTCTTGAATAGTCTACATGACACTTATCTTGAAAGAATGACTGGCAGTTCATTCTTAAGCTTCTCTAACCTCATAATAGTAGGAGAACGCATCGAGAGTTACCTCAAAGCTAAATAAGTTCGAGACGCCTCGAGTAATCAAGCTAGTGAGACTGAATCCTTCAGCAATTCCCTAGAGGAAGATGATAATGAAATTGATGCCGTCATAGCAAATGTTGAGTATTCTCAGGGTACACCGGCAAGACTTTATGGCCCTTCAGCTTCTCGGCAGTTATCATTGTCAGCGCCATATCATCCTTATGGGCGACCTGTCAATCCTAGGGCGTCATACCCGAAACCCATGATTTCTCCTCGTACAAATCAACGAGCCCGTGGTCGAGGATATCAGAATCATCATCAGAATCAGCATAGGCCTCGAAACAACTTGGAAAGAATGACTGCTCCTCTTCACCTAGTTCCTATGTCGTACAGTCAGCTTTTGCCGCATCTGGTCCGAAACTCACTAGTAGAGCCCAAAGCTATCAAGCCTTTGCCAGAACCATACCCGCCTGGGTATGACCCCAATGCGCATTGTGGATATCATACTGGATCAATGGGGCATTCGACTGAAGATTGCAAAGCTTTTCAAGCCAAGGTGCAACAGTTGATTGACAAGAAGTACATATCATTCCAAGAAGGAAACTTGGTTGTGCACGTCAGCTTCTCGCCCAAATGAGTTCCAAGACTTCAAGAGGCATCCCCTAAAGCTAGTGGTTCAGACAGGAAGACTTCCTTAGATACTGGCAATCATTGGATTGTTTTTATCATTCGCATTTTTAATTTCTTTATGATTAAATGCTACTTGTTTCGAACATTATTTATTTTGAATGGTAATATTAATGAAGTGATCATGCATTTTTTGAACTAATCATGTCGCATTCGCTCATTTTTCTTTACTTATATATAAAAAAAATAAAAACAAAAAATATACAAAAAACAACAAAAATTCTTCCATATACTTCTTGTCCACCCTCTTTATCAAACTTTTGTTTAGCAAAGATTGGAGGGAGGATGATGAAAATAAGATACCCATAATTGCTGATGGTATGCTTTCGGATGGAATCCTGCCAAGGATGTACAGGCATTGTTTCAAATCCCCAAACACTGGAGAGATAAGGAGTTAATCCCTAGTTAACCACTTCGAGCCTAGAAGTAGCAGTTTCCTTTGGGATATTCAAACCCTTACACTCAACCTGGGGCAGGGTAGTGTTCAGTTAACCTGATTACGCACTCAGAATCACAAAGCAAAAGACAAGATGGTTGTTCATCAATAACCATGACTTGGCAGTCACAATCCTCTGACACCAAAAAAAAATAAAAAAACAAAAACAAAAGCTTGCTAAGTCGAACACCTCAAAAGGAGACTTAGGCAAAAATCAAGGCAACCCTGATGGACTCGAAAAGTAAAATCAGTCCATGCAAAAGATAGGGATTAAAAGGAAAAACAAAAGAGGCCCTCGGATCCTCAACAAAAACAAAATAAGATCCAGTGACCACCATAATCAAAACCAAAGGGCCGCTGACATTAATCAAAAACAAAATAAGGTGACTGCCATTTCGAGCATCATCACTCTTACACCGTCAAGCCTTCTTAGAAGACAGATGTGTGTCAATTTAACTGAACGTAGGACTGGAGATCATCACGAAGAAAGGGTGGGTACAAAACAAATTTTGAGCCTTATATCCTTTGTTTCTATAACCGTGAACCAGACCACGTTACAACCCTTAAAAAACCTAATTGAGGCGGGGTTTATTCTGAAGGAATACTACAGCAAGGTTGTGTAAACTGACTCCTACAAATTTGCTAATCACTTGTTTTGGTGTCATATTCTTGCTATATCTTTCACACCAGCTAATTCAGCACCTCGTTTGGACTAATGGTCCATCCGTCACACACTATCGTATCATTCCAATAATGACTGATTTTCAAAACTTGCATGAGCATCGCATTAAAATT
This sequence comes from Lathyrus tuberosus, assembly GCA_022829125.1. Classification (NCBI taxonomy): domain Eukaryota; kingdom Viridiplantae; phylum Streptophyta; class Magnoliopsida; order Fabales; family Fabaceae; genus Lathyrus; species Lathyrus tuberosus. The sequence goes on from JALAZF010000280.1 coordinate 2,472,217, forward strand.
ACCATTTGTGAACGAACAATTTTGACTGCAAATCAGTGTTTGACATCAAGGAAATTCCAGCAAGGAGCAATCAAAGAGGGTTGGGTTATTCAACAATGTTGGCTGGAATTGACAACACCTTATAACCCTATGGAACATGGGCATTGACATCCAATTATTATGGAATCAGTCAGTTTAAAGCAAGTCCTCGAAGCACTAGTTGATTATGGGGCAAATCATTCAAGAACAGGTTGATCAGAATAAATCACCTCAAGAATCTACCAACCAGGGGCAGGCCACCCAGAGGTTCTTTTGAATAAAGGAAAACCCCTCAAATGTTCAATCAACACAAGTTAAGTCGCTCCAACGCTCATTCTGGGACAAGCTACCTCAGGGGTACTTTGAAGCCAAATACTTCAAGAGTCATTCAATGAAGGAAGAATCCTTTCATGACTTGGAATTCTGGGGCAAGCCATCTCGAGTTCATCTCATGGTACATCTGCTTCTGAATTTTCCTTTCGAGGACAAATCCTTTCATGACTTGGAATTCTGGGGCAAGCCATCTCGAGTTCATCTCATGGTACATCCACTTCCAACTTCCTTTCAAGGACAAATCCTTCCGTGACTTGGAATTCTGGGGCAAGCCATCTCGAGTTCATCTCATGGTATAACTGCTTCCAACTTCCTTTCAAGGACAAATTCTTCATAGACCCAGACTGGGGCAAGATGAGTTACACAGGGGCAAACCTCTCCGTTGTTTTCAATCTGCTCAAGCGAACACCATCAAATGACCTTTGAGTTCAAGACGAGTGTCAGTGAATCATGCTATCACCCCCACCAGATAACCTTTTGCCTTCCTTCCGACAAAGGACCTTGCTGCATAGGAACTTATCCATCCCTTATCCTTTCCTGGGGCATCTTTGGAAACTTCCATATCATTGCATAAATCACTCATATGCATTGGTCATGTCGCTTCGCTCATTGCATAGACACGTGCATCATACCTCAAGCCTAACCTTCCAACAAGATTTGACATCTCAAAGCCTGATATCACAAGACTTGACACCAAAGTCCAACTTAGCTCGGCAACCCAAAAGTCCAACTTAGCTTGGCAACCCAAAAGTCCAACTTAGCTTGGCAACCCAAAAGTCCAACTTAGCTTGGCAACCCAAAGGTCCAGTTCTCGTCTGGCAATCCATTTTAAAGTCCAGTTCCCGCCTGGCAAATCTTTTAAAGGTCCAGTTCTCGACTGGCAAATCTTTTAAAGGCCCAGTTCTCGTCTGGCAAATCTTTTAAGGTCCAGTTCCCGTCTGGCAAATCATTTTAAGGTCCAGTTCTCGTCTGGCAAAACATTTTAAGGCCCAGTTCTCGTCTGGAAAATCTTTTCAAGGTCCAGTTCTCGTCTGGAAAAACATTTTAAGGCCCAGTTCCCGTCTGGCAAATATTTTAAAGCCCAGTTCTCGTCTGGCAAACGTTTTTAAGGCCCAGTTCTTGTCTGGCGAATACCCTTCTCTCACCAGTTCTCGTCTAGTAATCTATCCTCCAATCCAGTTTTAGTCTAGAAGCTTGACCTAAAGTCCAATTTATTGGCAAACACCAGAATAACCAAAGTCTAATTTCATTTGGCGCATAACCAAAGTCCAATTCTTTATTGGCAACCACTAAAAGTCCACCGTTGTTGGCATCCTCATAACACCTAAAAGTCTAATTTTTTGGCAACCACCGAAATAATCAAAGCCCAATTTCACTTGGCAATTACCAAATCCAATCCCTGGTGATACCCTCGACAGGAAATCTATCCCCAGCGCGCCCGATCATTTGCATCGTCATGTGCATAGCATGCTAGCATAACATCATATCAAGCACTATCATATCATACGTGCATTAGATTCTCCAGCAGTTGCATCTTAGCATGTGTTTCAGTGCATTTTACGATGCATGGCATATCCATCCCCAACAACATAGCATAACAGGATCCAGGATCAATTCGCAAGCATCTTGGCCAGTCCTCCATCAAAGTCGGCAGTATTCTTCTAAAGAGGAATTGATATCCCGCACGTGCTCTCAGAATTCTATTCCCCAGCGAGTCATTCTTCAGCCCTGCAGTTGATAATGACAATCCCCAGTAGCTATTGCCATTCTTACTCCCCAAGCAGAGGATATCCTAGAAAGTTTCTTGTCAGCTTTCCCCTGCAAAGCCAGCAAATTTCCTCCGACAGGAATCTTGCTCAACTATTATTCAGCAAATTTACCACAGAGATACTACTTTGGTATCATCGGAGAACCTTAATGGATAAGGGACTGCTTCGACCACCCAGAGAATCTCATGTCTTTTTGGTATCATCGAGGAACCTTAATGGACAAAGGACTGCTTCGACGACCCAGAGAATCATCTGCCTTCAGAGATACTGCTTTGGTATCATCGAGGAACCTTAATGGACAAGGGACTGCTTCGACGACCCAGAGAATCGTCTGCTTTCAGAGATACTGCTTTGGTATCATCGAGGAACCTTAATGGACAAGGGACTGCTTCGACAACCCAGAGAATCGTCTGCCTTCAGAGATACTGCTTTGGTATCATCGAGGAACCTTAATGGATGAGGGACTGCTTTGACCACCCAAAGAATCTCACGCATTCAGAAATACTACTTTGGTATCATCGGAGAACCTTATATGGATAAGGGACTGCTTCGACCATCCAAAGGACCTCAAGTTATTTTGTTCAGTTTGAACCCCGCTACTTCATTCTGTCAGCTCTTACTCTACAAACACTTTACCTTTTATGAAACAAATTTTTGGGGCATTCTTATATCTAATTGACTTCTACCCTTAAAATGAACGCCATGCAGCCATTCACTTTCTCGGGTCCAAGACAATTAGATAGGGGCATCTGTCATACCCCAAATTTGTCCAACCTGTATATAATCTCCATTTATACATCCATCCACTAACCATAGTCAGAAAATCCAAAATATGTTGCTTTGTTTGGTCAGGCAAAGTGTGTTTCATGATCAGGTCAGTTGGTGTATGATTCATAAGGTTGAGATTGGTTCCTTAGGGACAATTCTTAATCATCATCCATTCTTTTCTTAACCATTATTTTTTTATTTTCCAATTTCTAAGCCATCTTCATTTTCAATTACCCTTATTTTTGTTATCAATATTCATTTCCACTTTCCATTTACTATTCATTTCAAAACCATTTTTTTTGTATCCATATTTTAATCCACTTTTTTCATCAATTTCATTAACCATTCACGTTGATCACGTATCTATAAACCACTTTTAAATCCATTTCTTTCATGACCATGACCACTTTTGAATCCAAATATCCATTTTTGAATCACTTCCATATCCATTTTAATTTCATCTCATTATCCAATAACCTTTACCCATTTCATTTATCCAATTTTCCAATTTCCATTTCTTTTTAATATCCATTTTTCATTCCATCTTTTAATATCCAGTTTTATGTTCCTATCATTTATTTTTAATTCTATTCATCCATATCCATAAAAATCAACTTCGTTTCTAATAAGTCCATTTTCCACTCTATTACAAAAAATTGGAACAAATCTATTAATTGCAACAAGCGTCAATTCTCAAAAAATTACAAAAAAATCAAAGCCCGTCAAAATAAAAAAGGGAGAAAATGCTAACACGCCTAAACACCACTATCCCAATTCATGCTACAAGTACCAGCCAACACTGCCTCAAAATCTGCTGCTACATGCCAGACCAAACCATGCTACCTCAATGCTACAACTTGTAAAGCAACAAAATCGTACACCCTGCAAATCGCAGACAACAACATCACGCCACCAAGCACTGTACATGCTGCTAACGCAGGACCACGCCAGGCAAAACCTGTGGCAAGCCTCCAAATTATACCACCACGACATAAAAACCTGAACAAGAAGACAAAACATGTTGGTACCTAAACTTAATCAACAAGTTCTTGTTTTGAATAAAAAGAGGAACGTAACAGCATAAAGCGGGGAGAACGATGAGAAAAAAGGACAGAGAAAAAGAAAACCTTTGAACACTTGTTCCTCATTTCCTTTGAATACAAATTTCACGAACCCTTCATCGATTCTTGACAAAAACAAAAACTCAGCTTCACCATAATACTCGAACCACCCTTACCCTCCTTCTACGCACAACATCATCCATCAGACCCTCATCGTCGCCGACACCTGCAAACGTCTCCCTCCGTGACTCAACTGCTCTCACTCCACCCTCTAACACCGTGAAACTCTTCCAACCTCCATAACTCCAACAATCAACTCACCATCATCAATTTAACTTTTCCTGAAACTCACAACAACAACAAAAAAAAACTCTTCCTCTCAACAGCCACAACTTTAACCAAACCCAAATCGTTTCAAAAGAAGAAGAAGAGTTGAAATGAATCAAAGCATCGAAACAAACCTTAGCGGAAGCGGAATCGAGATCAAGAAGAGAACAACAGAACAATAACAAGAAGCTGAGGATTTGAAGAAATCACCTGAACTCAATGTAAAGACATTCTCCAGATAGGTATTTTGATTCAATTTCCTTCCTCTTGCTTGTGAGTTCATCATGTGTTCATGAAGTTTCATCAATTTCACTGTTAATCATGAAAAGCATGTTGTAATTTATTCTTGGTGTTGTTTTCATCAAAACCGAGAGTATGATAAGGAGAGATGTGAGTGAGACGTGATATAGTTGAGCGAATTTGAAAGCGGTCGTGGATGAAAAAGAGAGAAACGAAGTGGTTGACGGTGAGAAGAAGGAAGATGACGTTGATGTGGTGGTGAGTTTGAGAGACGGAGGGAGTGTCGGCAATGGGGAGGAGAAGACTTGGATGAAGATGATGGTGAGAAGGGGGCTAGGTTTTTTACCGTTTTGAGCAAATCGCTTTTAGGTTTTTTTTAAATTTTATTTTCCACTACTGAATTGGACTGGGCTCAGAGCCCATGGAGTTTTTTCGCTAACACCTCAATATCACTGTCGTACCCCCTGTGACGAGATAAAGGGTATTGGGCCTCATGCAGCTATCAGGCCCATGCGCCTGACTATTCACACCCCCAATGTTTGGCCTAACAAATGTTGAACTAACCAATTACTGACAATACACCCCCCAGGCCCAATCTGTTTTCTTTTATTTTAAAAAAAATCTAAAAAGTACTTTTATCTAATAAATCCTCAATTCTTATTTAATTTTATTAAATTAGTTTATTTAATATTAATTAATTTTGATAATTAATTTTATTAAATATTTTAATTTAATCTAATTAATTATTTGAACTTTATTTTAACTCTAAAACTTAGAATTTATTTTAGTTTAGGATTCCTCCCTTAAACTAACACTAGGATTAGGGGACTAACCATATCATGCTTGAGTCCATTTATTTATGCTTATTATGTGTGGTGCATGATGTTTACCTTATGGATTTTTTATGCCTTGATTATATTATGCTATGTCATTGTGTGTTTATTCAAATCAAAATATTTTTCAACTAATATTTGGACTTCGTGTCAATCATTTTCATACCTGATAAGTCGATCGTTTTCACGATCGCAACCGACCTCCCCTTTGCCTCCTCTTGGGCCTTATGCAACGATTATCCATTTTATTTTGGTTTGTATGCATGTATGTGATTGGTTTATGTTTAATCATGGCTTAATTAATTCCATAAGATTAAAATCAACCGTTTTTATAAGAGTAAAACAAACTTGATCCAACATCAAGTATTTTCCAAATAAATTCAATCAATTCAATCCTAAGCATTTACTTGATCCATATATCAAGTATTTCCAACTTTCACTTCACACCATAACTTCCTTTTCTTAACCTCCTCATACGTAAATTAAAACCTCGATCAACATCGAGCATTTTTCAAATCAAATCAATACATCTAAATCACACTTAAATACTATTTCATAAAAGAAGAAAAGGGAGTAGAATGGAATCTTCGATTCTTCTCCTCAATTGTTTGGGCCCGAGGAATCTTTCTTAAGTTCAAGCAATTGTCTTCTTTAAAAGACTCATAACGCGATTACATATCAAACCCTTTTTACAATAAATAAATTCAAATCCTCTTTTCTTAAACACTTGGATGAAAAAGAGAGAGAGTCGGTTCTTCGACTAGCTTTCCCGATTACTTGAACCCGATGAATCTTTCTTAAGTTCAAGTAATTGTCATCTATTTAACATACTCTAACCATATTAAAAACTCCTTCATAATTAAGGGTGAAAAAGAGAGAGAGTCGGTTCTTCGACTCGCTTTCCCGATTATTTGGGCCCGAGGAATCTTTCTTAAGTTCGAGTAGTCGTCACTCAATCAAAATCTCTAATACACTTAATCCACAACCCAAACACCTTTCCCAAAGAGCATTGTTTAAGTCATTCTTTCGCGCATATGAACTAGTGCTTCAGCCTCCCATGACGAGCCGACAAGCCAATGTTTAGCAGTTAGAATGCAACCTAAATCCTCGTTCGCCTAAAACACGTCCAAATCAAACCTTTTTCTCAATCAAATATCTAATACACTTGATTCATACTCAAACAGCTTTCACAAAAAAGAACGTTGTTTAGTCCATTCTCTTGCGCATATGAACTAGTGCTTCAGCCTCCCTTGACGAGCAGACAAGCCAACGTTTAGCAGTTAGAATGCGAATTAAACACTCGTTCATTTAAAAAACAGAAACCAAACAATCGTAGTCCCACGAACTACGAATGCTCTGACTTTCCCATTGCACGAGGGAATACGTAGGCCCGAGGATTCTAATCCTTGCCGAGCACACTAATAAAAAACCACCCTATTTCCCTTTTAAAAACGAACCATTTTACCTTAGAAGATATCAAACAAACTATATCTAACTTTCTCACGAATCGAATCAAGAGGTTCCCGTTGAGTACAACGGACGTAGAGGGTGCTAATACCTTCCCTCTGCATAATCGACTCCCGAACCCGAATTTGGTTGCGACGACCATGTTCTTATCTCCCTTTAAAGGTTTTATCGATATTTTCCTTTCCCTCTTTTTGGGATAAATAAAGTTTAGTGGCGACTCTGTTTCGAACAGTTTTTTCCGCGTCCATCGCGAGGATCGTATTTTTCGAGGTACGACAGATGGCAACCCTGCTGGGGAGATGCATTGCCCTATGCTAGAGAGAGTCAAGCCTAACTTGACTCGATTCGTGAGTGTTAGATCCGCTTATTTGTTTATATTCCCTTGCTTGTTTGCTTGCTTGTCTGATTATCTATTATCTACTCGCATGTTCATTATTATTATATCTTATTACTGTCTCTTGTGACACTGTGGGGATTCTCTGATCATTGGTGCTCTGTGAGACGGCTCTACACCCTAGTCGAGAAAAACCCTAGGATTAGGATGGTGGTTGTGTAGTGTAGGCTTGTGTGGTCTCTTCCGCGTGAGTTGAAGCGAAAACCCCGCTTGGAGTAGATTCCCTTGGAGATATTATTGTTGTGGTGAATCTTTGCCATGGCGGTAATATCTTCGAGGTGGGTCGTTGATCCCAAGGACCATTAACCCAATTTACCCATGGTGGTTGGTAGCGTTAATTCTATGTGAGTTAATGCGAACGCCCCAATCAGATGAGATCCCTCGAACGTATTACTTCCTGACAGTAATATTTTCGACCTCGATCTAGGATTCTAAGAACCCTATTTAGAACCCGTGTGTCGATGGTTGTGTAGTGGGCGCCTCCGAGGAATCTTTCTCGTGGGGAAGATACGAAGACCTCACCTAGACGAGATTATTGCGAGAATATTATAGTCGGACAAATCTTTGTCGTGGCTATAATGTTTTCGAAATATATCCATAACTCTAGGCACCTACCCGTTTAGAGCCTACCTGTGGGAGGTCCTGTGATTAGAGATATCATGTGTCTAACTCCTTCCTCATAATCAGATGTTGTTTTGATCCTGGAACCCTGCATTGCATACTCATGACATTAGCATATCATTTTCCAACAAACTCATCCGATCCTCTGTCCATTTCCTGCCAGCTGATTTCCTGACGCTCATACTGAACCTGTAGTAACTGCCAAACATTTAAAGCAAGTTCAGGCGGAGATAAGAAAAGCATAGACAATTTGAAAGTTGTGATGGTTATGTCAGAGGATAGCTTTCAACATGATGAGATGAAGGATTTTGACCCCCCATCAGTTTTTGCTGTGTCGACTAACCCACTGTATGATCGTCTACCTGGTGATCATCCTTCACAAGTGAACATCCCTGCTCAGTCTCAGATGATGTCGCTGACTGATTCCATGGAGAAAAGGTTTTGTTCCCTCGAAGAGAAGGTTCAAGCTATGAAAGCGCGCGATACTTCTGGGCTCGATGCTGTTGATATGTGCCTAGTGCCAGACTTGGTAATTCCTCCGAAGTTCGAAGTACCCAACTTCGAGAAGTACGCTGGTCTCAGTTGCCCAAAGCGTCATTTGGTGATGTTCTGTCGAAAGATGACTTCTCATGTCCGCGATGACAAGTTAATGATTTACTGTTTCCAAGACAGTTTAAGTGGTGCATATTTGAATTGGTACATGGATTTAGAAAGAAGCTGTATCCAATCATGGAAAGACTTATCCAACGCTTTTCTAAAGCAATATGAGTACAATTTGAACATGGCTCCCAGTCGCATGCAATTGCAAAGCCTATCTTAGAAGAGCGGTGAATCCATTAAGACCTATGCACAACGGTGGAGAGAGTTCGCAGCCAGGGTACAACCACCACTCTTGGACAAAGAACTGATTGACACGTTCTTGAATAGTCTGCATGACACTTATCTTGAAAGAATGACTGGCAGTTCATTCTTAAGCTTCTCTGACCTCATAATAGTAGGAGAACACATCGAGAGTTACCTCAAAGCTAAATAAGTTCGAGACGCCTCGAGTAATCAAGCTAGTGAGACTGAATCCTTCAGCAATTCCCTAGAGGAAGATGATAATGAAATTGATGCCGTCATAGCAAATGTTGAGTATTCTCAGGGTACACCGGCAAGACTTTATGGCCCTTCAGCTTCTCGGCAGCTATCATTGTCAGCGCCATATCATCCTTATGGGCGACCTGTCAATCCTAGGGCGTCATACCCGAAACCCATGATTTCTCCTCGTGCAAATTAACGAGCCCGTGGTCGAGGATATCAGAATCATCATCAGAATCAGCATAGGCCTCGAAACAACTTGGAAAGAAGGACTGCTCCTCTTCACCTAGTTCCTATGTCGTACAGTCAGCTTTTGCCGCATCTGGTCTGAAACTCACTAGTAGAGCCCAAAGCTATCAAGCCTTTTCCAGAACCATACCCGCCTGGGTATGACCCCAATGCGCATTGTGGATATCATGCTAGATCAATGGGGCATTCGACTGAAGATTACAAAGCTTTTCAAGCCAAGGTGCAACAGTTGATTGACAAGAAGTACATATCATTCCAAGAAGGAAACTTGGTTGTGCACGTCAGCTTCTAGCCCAAATGAGTTCCAAGACTTCAAGAGGCATCCCCTAAAGCTAGTGGTTCAGACAGGAAGACTTCCTTAGATACTGGCAATCATTGGATTGTTCTAATCATTCGCATTTGTAATTTCTTTATGATTAAATGCTACTTGTTTCGAACATTGTTTATTTTGAATGTTAATATTAATGAAGTGATCATGCATTTTTTGAACTAATCATGTCGCATTCGCTCATTTTTCTTTACTTATATATAAAAAAAATAAAAACAAAAAATATACAAAAAACAACAAAAATTCTTCCATATACTTCTTGTCCACCCTCTTTATCAAACTTTTGTTTAGCAAAGATTGGAGGGAGGATGATGAAAACAAGATACCCATAATTGCTGATGGTATGCTTTCGGATGGAATCCTGCCAAGGATGTACAGGCATTGTTTCAAATCCCCAAACACTGGAGAGATAAGGAGTTAATCCCTAGTTAACCACTTCGAGCCTAGAAGTAACAGTTTCCTTCGGGATATTCAAACCCTTACACTCAACCTGGGGCAGGGTAGTGTTCAGTTAACCTGATTACGCACTCAGAATCACAAAGCAAAAGACAAGATGGTTGTTCATCAATAACCATGACTTGGCAGTCACAATCCTCTGACACCAAAAAAAAAATCAAAAAACAAAAACAAAAGCTTGCTAAGTCGAACACCTCAAAAGGAGACTTAGGCAAAAATCAAGGCAACCCTGATGGACTCGAAAAGTAAAATCAGTCAATGCAAAAGATAGGGATTAAAAGGAAAAACAAAAGAGGCCCTCGGATCCTCAACAAAAACAAAATAAGATCCAGTGACCACCATAATCAAAACCAAAGGGTCGCTGACATTAATCAAAAATAAAATAAGGTGACTGCCATTTCGAGCATCATCACTCTTACACCGTCAAGCCTTCTTAGGAGACAGATGTGTGTCAATTTAACTGAACGTAGGACTGGAGATCATCACGAAGAAAGGGTGGGAACAAAACAAATTTTGAGCCTTATATCCTTTGTTTCTATAACCGTGAACCAGACCACATTACAACCCTTAAAAGGCCTAATTGAGGCGGGGTTTATTCTGAAGGCATACTACAGCAAGGTTGTGTAAACTGACTCCTACAAATTTGCTAATCACTTGTTTTGATGTCATATTCTTGCTATATCTTTCACACCAGCTAATTCAGCACCTCGTTTGGACTAATGGTCCATCCATCACACACTATCGTATCATTCCAATAATGACTGATTTTCAAAACTTGCATGAGCATCGCATTAAAATTACCATTTGTGAACGAACAATTTTGACTGCAAATCAGTGTTTGACATCAAGGAAATTTCAGCAAGGAGCAATCAAAGAGGGCTCGGTCATTCAACAATGTTGACTGGAATTGACAACACCTCATAACCCTATGGAACATGGGCATTGACATCCAATGATTATGGAATCAGTCAGTTTAAAGCAAGTCCTCGAAGCACTAGTTGATTATGGGGCAAATCATTCAAGAACAGGTTGATCAGAGTAAATCACCTCAAGAATCTACCAACCAGGGGCAGGCCACCCAGAGGTTCTTTTGACTAAAGGAAAACCCCTCAAATGTTCAATCAACACAAGTTAAGTCGCTCCAACGCTCATTCTGGGGCAAGCTACCTCAGGGGTACTTTGAAGCCAAATACTTCAAGAGTCATTCAATGAAGGAAGAATCCTTTCATGACTTGGAATTCTGGGGCAAGCCATCTCGAGTTCATCTCATGGTACATCTGCTTATGAATTTTCCTTTCGAGGACAAATCCTTTCATGACTTGGAATTCTGGGGCAAGCCATCTCGAGTTCATCTCATGGTACATCCATTTCCAACTTCCTTTCAAGGACAAATCCTTCCGTGACTTGGAATTCTGGGGCAAGCCATCTCGAGTTCATCTCATGGTATAACTGCTTCCAACTTCCTTTCAAGGACAAATTCTTCATAGACCCAGACTGGGGCAAGATGAGTTACACAGGGGCAAACCTCTCCGTTTCTTTCAATCTGCTCAAGCGAACACCATCAAATGACCTTTGAGTTCAAGACGAGTGTCAGGGAATCATGCTATCACCCCACCAGATAACCTTTTGCCTTCCTTCCGACAAAGGACCTTGCTGCATAGGAACTTATCCATCCCTTATCCTTTCCTGGGGCATCTTTGGAAACCTCCATATCATTGCATAAATCACTCATATGCATTGGTCATGTCGCTTCGCTCATTGCATAGACACGTGCATCATACCTCAAGCCTAACCTTCCAATAAGATTTGACATCTCAAAGCCTGATATCACAAGACTTGACACCAAAGTCCAACTTAGCTTGGCAACCCAAAAGTCCAACTTAGCTTGGCAACCCAAAAGTCCAACTTAGCTTGGCAACCCAAAGGTCCAGTTCTCGTCTGGCAATCCATTTTAAAGTCCAGTTCCCGCCTGGAAAATCTTTTAAAGGTCCAGCTCTCGACTGGCAAATCTTTTAAAGGCCCAGTTCTCGTCTGGCAAATCTTTTAAGTTCCAGTTCCCGTCTGGCAAATCATTTTAAGGTCCAGTTCCTGTCTGGCAAAACATTTTAAGGCCCAGTTCTCATCTGGCAAATCTTTTCAAGGTCCAGTTCCCGTCTGGCAAAACATTTTAAGGCCCAGTTCCCGTCTGGCAAATATTTTAAAGCCCAGTTCTCGTCTGGCAAACGTTTTTAAGGCCCAGTTCTCGTCTGGCGAATACCCTTCTCTCGCCAGTTCTCGTCTGGTAATCTATCCTCCAATCCAGTTTTAGTCTGGAAGCTTGACCCAAAGTCTAATTTATTGGCAAACACCAGAATAACCAAAGTCCAATTTCATTTGGCGCATAACCAAAGTCCAATTCTTTATTGGCAACCACTAAAAGTCCACCGTTGTTGGCATCCTCATAACACCTGAAAGTCCAATTTTTTGGCAACCACCGAAATAATCAAAGCCCAATTTCACTTGGCAATTACCAAATCCAATCCCTGGTGATACCCTCGACAGGAAACCTATCCCCAGCGCGCCCGATCATTTGCATCGTCATGTGCATAGCATGCTAGCATAGCATCATATCAAGCACTATCATATCATACGTGCATTAGATTCTCCAGCAGTTACATCTTAGCATGTGTTTCAGTGCATTTTACGATGCATGGCATATCCATCCCCAGCAACATAGCATAACAGGATACAGGATCAGTTCGCAAGCATCTTGGCCAGTACTCCATCAAAGTCGGCAGTATTCTACTAAAGAGGAATTGATATCCCGCACGTGCTCTCAGAATTCTATTCCCCAGCGAGTCATTCTTCAGCCCTGCAGTTGATAATGACAATCCCCAGCAGCTGTTGCCATTCTTACTCCCCAAGCAGAGGATATCCTAGAAAGTTTCTTGTGAGCTTTCCCCTGCAAAGCCAGCACATTTCCTCCGACAGGAATCTTGCTCAACTATTATTCAGCAAATTTACCACAGAGATACTACTTTCGTATCATCGGAGAACCTTAATGGATAAGGGACTGCTTCGACCACCCAGAGAATCTCATGCCTTTTTGGTATCATCGAGGAACCTTAATGGACAAGGGACTGCTTCGACGACCCAGAGAATCATCTGCCTTCAGAGATACTGCTTTGGTATCATCGAGGAACCTTAATGGACAAGGGACTGCTTCGACGACCCAGAGAATCGTCTGCTTTCAGAGATACTGCTTTGGTATCATCGAGGAACCTTAATGGACAAGGGACTGCTTCGACGACCTAGAGAATCGTCTGCCTTCAGAGATACTGCTTTGGTATCATCGAGGAACCTTAATGGATGAGGGACTGCTTCGACCACCCAAAGAATCTCACGCATTCAGAAATACTACTTTGGTATCATCGGAGAACCTTATATGGATAAGGGACTGCTTCGACCATCCAAAGGACCTCAAGTTATTTTGTTCAGTTTGAACCCCGCTACTTCATTCAGTCAGCTCTTACTCTACAAACACTTTACCTTTTGTGAAACAAATTTTTGGGGCATTCTTATATCTAATTGACTTCTACCCTTAAAATGAACGTCATGCAGCCATTCACTTGCTCGGGTCCAAGACAATTAGATAGGGGCATCTGTCATACCCCAAATTTGTCCTACCTGTATATAATCTCCATTTATACATCCATCCACTAACCATAGTCAGAAAATCCAAAATATGTTGCTTTGTTTGGTCAGGCAAAGTGTGTTTCATGATCAGGTCAGTTGGTGTATGATTCATAAGGTTGAGATTGGTTCCTTAGGGACAATTCTTAATCATCATCCATTCTTTTCTTAACCATTATTTTTTATTTTCCAATTTCTAAGCCATCTTCATTTTCAATTACCCTTATTTTTGTTATCAATATTCATTTCCACTTTCCATTTACTATTCATTTCAAAACCATTTTTTTTGTATCCATATTTTAATCCATTTTTTTCATCAATTTCATTAACCATTCACGTTGATCACATATCCATAAACCACTTTTAAATCCATTTCTTTCATGACCATGACCACTTTTGAATCCAAATATCCATTTTTGAATCACTTCCATATCCATTTTAATTTCATCTCATTATCCAATAACCTTTACCCATTTCATTTATCCAATTTTCCAATTTACATTTCTTTTTAATATCCATTTTCATTCCATCTTTTAATATCCAGTTTTATGTTCCTATCATTTATTTTTAATTCTATTCATCCATATCCATAAAAATCAACTTCGTTTCTAATAAGTCCATTTTCCACTCTATTGCAACAAATCGGAACAAGTCTATTAATTGCAACAAGAGTCCATTCTCAAAAAATTACAAAAAAATCAAAGCCCTTCAAAATAAAAAAGGGAGAAAATGCTAACACGCCTAAACACCATTATCCCAATTCATGCTACAAGGTACCAGCCAACACTGCCTCAAAATCTGCTGCTACATGCCAGACCAAACCATGCTACCTCAATGCTACAACTTGTAAAGCAACAAAATCGTACAACCTGCAAATCGCAGACAACAACATCACGCCACCAAGAACTGCACATGCTGCTAACGCAGGACCACGCCAGGCAAAACCTGTGGCAAGCCTCCAAATTATACGACCACGACATAAAAACCTGAACAAGAAGACAAAACATGTTGGTACCTAAACTTAATCAACAAGTTCTTGTTTTGAATAAAAATAGGAACATAACAGCATAAAAGGGGGGGGGGGGGGGAGAACGATGAGAAAAAAGGACAGAGAAAAAGAAAACCTTTGAACACTTGTTCCTCATTTCCTTTAAATACAAATTTCACGAACCCTTCATCGATTCTTGACAAAAACAAAAACTCAGCTTCACCATAATACTCGAACCACCCTTACCCTCCTTCTACGCACAACATCATCCATCAGACCCTCATCGTCGCCGACACCTGCAACCGTCTCCCTCCGCGACTCAACTGCTCTCACTCCACCCTCTAACACCGTGAAACCCTTCCAACCTCCATAACTCCAACAATCAACTCACCATCATCAATTTAACTTTTCCTGAAACTCACAACAACAACAAAAAAAAAACTCTTCCTCTCAACAGCCACAACTTTAACCAAACCCAAATCGTTTAAGAAGAAGAAGAAGAGTTGAAATGAATCAAAGCATCGAAACAAACCTTATCGGAAGCGGAATCGAGATCGAGAAGAGAACAACAGAACAATAACAAGAAGCTGAGGATTTGAAGAAATCACCTGAACTCAGTGTAAAGACATTCTCTAGATAGGTATTTTGATTCGATTTCCTTCCTCTTGCTTGTGAGTTCATCATGTGTTCATGAAGTTTCATCAATTTCACTGTTAATCATGAAAAGCTTGTTGTAATTTCTTCTTGGTGTTGTTTTCATCAAAACCGAGAGTATGATAAGGAGAGATGTGAGTGAGTCGTGATTTTGTTGAGCGAATTTGAAAGCGGTCGTGGATGAAAAAGAGAGAAATGAAGTGGTTGACGGTGAGAAGAAGGAAGATGACGTTGATGTGGTGGTGAGTTTGAGAGACGGAGGGAGTGTCGGCAATGGGGAGGAGAAAACTTGGATGAAGATGATGGTGAGAAGGGGGCTAGGTTTTTTACCGTTTTGAGCAAATTGCTTTTAGGTTTTTATTTTATTTTATTTTCCACTACTGAATTGGACTGGGCTCGGAGCCCATGGAGTTTTTTCGCTAACACCTCAATATCACTGTCGTACCCCCTATGACGAGATAAAGGGTATTGGGCCTCATGCAGCTATCAGGCCCATGCGCCTGACTATTCACACCCCCAATGTTTGGCCTAACAAATGTTGAACTAACCAATTACTAACAATACACCCCCCAGGCCCAATCTGTTTTCTTTTATTTTAAAAAAAATCTAAAAAGTACTTTTATCTAATAAATCCTCAATTCTTATTTAATTTTATTAAATTAGTTTATTTAATATTAATTAATTTTGATAATTAATTTTATTAAATATTTTAATTTAATCTAATTAATTATTTGAACTTTATTTTAACTCTAAAACTTAGAATTTATTTTAGTTTAGGATTCCTCCCTTAAACTAACACTAGGATTAGGGGACTAACCATATCATGCTTGAGTCCATTTATTTATGCTTATTATGTGTGGTGCATGATGTTTACCTTATGGATTTTTTATGCCTTGATTATATTATGCTATGTCATTGCGTGTTTATTCAAATCAAAATATTTTTCAACTAATATTTGGACTTCGTGTCAATCATTTTCATACCTGATAAGTCGATCGTTTTCACGATCGCAACCGACCTCCCCTTTGCCTCCTCTTGGGCCTTATGCAACGATTATCCATTTTATTTTGATTTGTATGCATGTATGTGATTGGTTTATGTTTAATCATGGCTTAATTAATTCCATAAGATTAAAATCAACCATTTTTATAAGAGTAAAACAAACTTGATCCAACATCAAGTATTTTCCAAATAAATTCAATCAATTCAATCCTAAGCATTTACTTGATCCATATATCAAGTATTTCCAACTTTCACTTCACACCATAACTTCCTTTTCTTAACCTCCTCATACGTAAATTAAAACCTCGATCAACATCGAGCATTTTTCAAATCAAATCAATACATCTAAATCACACTTAAATACTATTTCATAAAAGAAGAAAAGGGAGTAGAATGGAAACTTCGATTCTTCTCCTCAATTGTTTGGGCCCGAGAAATCTTTCTTAAGTTCAAGCAATTGTCTTCTTTAAAAGACTCATAACGCGATTACATATCAAACCCTTTTTACAATAAATAAATTCAAATCCTCTTTTCTTAAACACTTGGATGAAAAAGAGAGAGAGTCGGTTCTTCGACTAGCTTTCCCGATTACTTGAACCCGAGGAATCTTTCTTAAGTTCAAGTAATTGTCATCTATTTAACATACTCTAACCATATTAAAAACTCCTTCATAATTAAGGGTGAAAAAGAGAGAGAGTTGGTTCTTCGACTCGCTTTCCCGATTACTTGGGCCCGAGGAATCTTTCTTAAGTTCGAGTAGTCGTCACTCAATCAAAATCTCTAATACACTTAATCCACAACCCAAACACCTTTCCCAAAGAGCATTGTTTAAGTCATTCTTTCGCGCATATGAACTAGTGCTTCAGCCTCCCATGACGAGCCGACAAGCCAATGTTTAGCAGTTAGAATGCAACCTAAACCCTCGTTCGCCTAAAACACGTCCAAATCAAACCTTTTTCTCAATCAAATCTCTAATACACTTAATTCATACTCAAACAGCTTTCACAAAAAAGAACGTTGTTTAGTCCATTCTCTTGCGCATATGAACTAGTGCTTCAGCCTCCCTTGACGAGCAGACAAGCCAACGTTTAGCAGTTAGAATGTGAATTAAACACTCGTTCATTTAAAAAACACAAACCAAACAACCGTAGTCCCACGAACTACGAATGCTCTGACTTTCCCATTGCACGAGGGAATACGTAGGCCCGAGGATTCTAATCCTTGCCGAGCACACTAATAAAAAACCACCCCATTTTCCCTTTTAAAAACGAACCATTTTACCTTAGAAGATAAAAAACAAACTATATCTAACTTTCTCACGAATCGAATCAAGAGGTTCCCGTTGAGTACAACGGACGTAGAGGGTGTTAATACCTTCCCTCTGCGTAATCGACTCCCGAACCCGAATTTGGTTGCGACAACCATGTTCTTATCTCCCTTTAAAGGTTTTATCGATATTTTCCTTTCCCTCTTTTTAGGATAAATAAAGTTCGGTGGCGACTCTGTTTCGAACAGTTTTTCTCCGCGTCCATCGCGAGGATCGTATTTTTTGAGGTACGACACTCTTAAGTCATTAGATTAGTTTAAATTTAATTTCTTCTTTATCATTATTTTCATTTATTATGATTATTATTATTATTATTATTATTATTATTTCTATTTATTATTGTTTCTATTTATTTTTATTTATTTCATTGTTATATTTTTATTATTATCATTATCATCATTTTTATTTATTTCATTATTATTATTGTTATTTATTATTATTATTATTATTATTATTATTATTGATATTTTTTATTTTTTAGTATTATTATTGTTATTATTATCATTTTTTTATTAGTATTATGATTTTTGTTATTATTTTTATTATTTCATTTTTATTATTATTATTATTAAGTCCAAAAAAAGAAGAACAATTGCCAACAACTCTTGCCATTTTGCTCAACAAACTGTACCAAAATACTACTCTAAACACAAGCATCCAAAATCCTGCCAAAACTTCCAACAAGCCACGCCAGACCATCCCACAAAAGCCACACCAACAATGCCCACTACCTTCCAAAAACCTTTGACTGCGCACCATGTACCACACAAGACTCTCCAATACCATACACCAACATTACAGCCTGGCCAAATGACAAACTTGTACGACCTGCTGCGACGATACACAACTCCACAAACCTCCAAAAACCAAGCCTACACAATTGTACCAGAAAACTTGTTGAAAAAGCTTTGTGATTTGTTTCAAATAAAGGAAGTGAAGAGAGTGAATAAGGGGAGATGAAAAAGCCAAACAGATAACAAGAACAAACGGAAAATAAAACTTTCATCCTTCATCTTTTACAAAGGACCTCCCTTGAAACAAAACTTGCAGAACCTCCACCCAATTACAACCCTCTTCACCATCAAGCCTCGTAGCCACCACAAAACTAAACAAAGATCCTACTTGTTATAATCGTAAGGCAAAAGTTTTTCAACATTTTTTTGAGGTTCTACTGCAAAGGTTTATTTAAAATGAACCTTTTGAGTAACAATCCCTTTTCAACTTCAACATAAACTAGCATCATGTAACAACCTCCATCCATTTTTTTTCACCGTCTGCTACCCTCAATCTTCCTCTTTTTGTTCACCATTAACATAACTACTTCATTCCCCACACAATCAAACCTTTCCTGCTCCAAATTCAACATCACCATACACCTTTCAAAGAAAACTTCCCCAACACATTTGCTCCCACCCTTTGAAACTATAATCTCACTTTGTTCAGGACAAAAAGGCACATACCTTCCATTCACAGACCATCGTCTATTACCTCGTTTCCTTTAACCACAGACCAAGAATACGACTTCGCACACGTCCACGGCAATAAGTTAAACGCAACAGCAAAAACGTAGAAGAAGATGAAAGCGGATTGAAAGTATAGCAGAATCCAAGGACCGATGAAAAGCATTACCTGAAGTTTCATGTAGTATTGCACTGAAACGTCGTCATCACTTTTAGTTCGTCATCACACAGGTATACGTTTTCTCTTTGATTTCTCGCTTGTACCATGTTTTGCTTTGTAGCTGGTTGTGTGAAAATTTGTTCATAGCGTCACGCCGTCACGCAATTCGCGTCGTACTATGTTGAGTAAAGAGAAATCAGTCGGGGGCGAAGCTCACATGGCAATGAAGGGGAAGAAATGAAGCGGACAGAGGGAATTGTTGCGGTGTTTGTGTATGCAAAAAAGAGAGAGCGTTGATGAGGATGAAGGGAGAAGTAAGGGAGAATGACGGAAGAGAAGGACGAAATGCACGACTGTTGTTTGTTTTTGGCTTGAACTTTGTTTCAGTATTGCTTTAGATTTTTATCTTTGTGCCATCCGAACGGGCCTTTGGCCCATGTTTTTTTTTGTTCTTTTGCATCCTCTTTTCTTCCACACCCCTGAATATGATCTTTTGTTTTTATTTTTTGTTTATTTGTTTTATTTAGAATTTTTTGAATTAGATATTAACTTTAGAATTAGTTTTAATTAGAGTTTATTAGTTTTTTTTTTAGACTTTAAACTTTAATTTGGGTTTTGGGTTTAGATTAATTAGATTTTAATTTTGATTTGAATATCGATTTAGATTAATCTTCAATTAGAATTAGATTTTATTCCTTAGAAATTAATCTTGACTTAATATGGCTTCGATTTTAATTTTGATTTGAATTTGTTTTAGGAATTAGTCTTGATAATTTTTTGTCTAGCTTCGTTCTAATTTTGACTAAACTTTGTTTTTAATTTCGATACTAGTTTTTTACTTTTGTTTCAGATATTTGTTCTAGACCTTTTCAATTTGTTTTGGGTGTATATTTTAGGAGTTTTTTTTACCTTGTCCCGATTAATTTTTGATCAGTTAATGATTCTGATCCTTGATATATACGGTGGTTATTTCTTGAAGATACTTGTGACCTCTTCCCTTGATAATATTTGATTTAATGCTTGCCTTGAATTTGGTACTTTGACATGATTAAGTTGTGTTTACCTGAGTTTTATACTTGGTGTTGTTTGTGATTGAGTTGTTTAATGTCTGATCACATGCTCCCTTAAGGCCCCTAGCTTGAGCTTAATTTTTTATTAGGTTCAAAGTAGGATGGACATTAGGCTCTCATTTCTCGCATGAAAACATTTAGGATTCAGTTTCTCGTAAATTTTCCATTTTATTCGCATCCAATTCTTCACCATTCCAAAGGAAATAATCTTCCCCTGTTGACTTGTAAGTCATGTTTAGGACAGTTTTTCCTTGTTTATCTGTTTAACCTAGCCTTAGGTTTGGAGTCACCGCACTCCATGTAAGTGTCATGCTTGAACACTTACTTCCCTATGGATCCTTGACCACAATCAAGAGTTCCTCAACCCTAGTTACGGAACTATGGAAGCTCTGATTCCTCATTCTTAATCAAGATACGTAGGCACAAGATGCGATATCTTACCGAGCCCTCTAACCACTAACAACTAACAACTAACTCCCTTATCCCACGCCGCCATGTGATCGAGACTAGTTTACCTTACCCTTTATCCTAGCCTTAGGATTGGAGTCGCAGCACTCCATGTAAGTGTCATATTGATGAACACTTACTTTCCTTGTTGATCTAGCCTTAGATTTGGAGTCGCCGCACTCTATGTAAGTGTCATAGTGATGAGCACTTACTTCCCCTTGGAACCTTGATCATTATCAAGAATTCCTCCTCCCTAGTTAAATGAACTACGAATGCTCTAATTCCATCCTAGTCAAGATACGTAGGCACGAGATGCGACGTCTTGGCGAGCATACTTAGAAATAAACCCCCTATGTCTTAGCACTTTTCCCTTCGAACATAAACTTTAGCATAACACAAATACAAATAAGAGGTTCATGTAGAGTACTACATATACTTAGGATGCTAACACCTTCCCTAGGTATAACCAACCCCCGAACCTTAGATCTTTAGTTGTGTTGTTACATAGCGCTCTTAGGGTTTTCTTCAATCTTTACCCTTTCCTTTGGATAAATCAAAGCTCGGTGGTGAATTTCATGAATTGTGATTTAAGTTAATTAATAGCTTGATATCTGATTCTCACCGCAACAGAAATGGCGACTTCACTGGGGAGCAGGACTCCCCTAAGAGGGTTAAGCCCACCTTGTTTGTATTTGTGCTTGCTATATGTTTGCTTGCTTGTATATCTGCATATTTGTAAATATCTGTGTGTGTATATATATCTGTTTGTGCTTGGGTTTTTCTGTATGCAGGGTCGTTACCTTGAGTGGTGAGATAAGTCCTAACCTGGACTTGAGAGTACATATATGATAAGATTGGGGTATAATCAATAGTTAGCTGTTGGGAGTAGTCCTAACATGTCTAGCATATGATAACCACGCTCAGTGGAGTCCCTTTTGGGATTACTGATGTCGTGCGAGTAGTTGTATTAACATTACTTTTTCTGACCTGGGATCCGTGATGCTGAGGACCTTTAGTTACCCTTCACCTCACTTGGCCTTTAGGACGTAGTGCAGTGATCATCCAGGTGTAGACTTGTGATGGTTGTCATACGATACTACACTCAAACGAGTTTATCTTGAGAATATTATTGGCCCGCACGAGTAGTCGTGTAAGATGATAATATCCGAAAGATTTATCGATGACTTTGGGAACTTTTTAGAACCTTGTTCTGTAGATCGTGAACCCATAGTACATACCTTTTGGGATGGGTAGACCACGGCTCCACGCCCGTGATCTCCAAACCTAGGCCCTTTTGCTTGTTGCATGTATATATGTGTATATGTGGCTATCTATGTACGTGTGTTGGTGCATACATTCACCCATACATTCATCCATTCATGAATAGCCCTTTGGTTTCAAGGAATTCAGATGGTTTTTCCTTTGTAAAATTCAATACAGATCATGGATTTTAAAGTGAAACTTTTCAGTTTTTCAAAAAGTTTGTAACTTGCAGTTGAGTTCCTTGAAACCATTTGGTGTGCATTTGTATTGCATGCGCAGGTCATCACATTTGCATCTCATTTTCATTTCTCAACCTTGAGTCTCATCCATCCTTTGTCTGTAACCCATTTGACTTCCCGAAGCTAGAATTGGACTTGAAGTAGCCTTTGAAAGATCATGAACTCAGGAGAGCAGAGTCAGTTTGTGACTAGAGCGGATTTTGATGCGATGAAAGATCATTTGAATCATGTTATGGAAGTTATGACAGCCTTAGCTAAGAGAGATGACAACATTCATAGGACTTCTTTGAACAATGTTGCTCAAGCTCAACCCGTGCAGATTCCTGTTGAGAACCAGGTTATATAAGAACGTGCCATTATCCGAGATGGACGTTCCTCTTCTGTTGATGCCGAGAAGTATCGTAGCTTCACATTCTCTGAGCCAAATTCCCAAGAGGTAGTTCCTATGGTGGAAACCAAGGATCCACGATATGTTGAGATAATAGAAAAATGTCGTGCCTTGGAAGAAAAGCTTGATGCCATTAAGGGTCGTGACGCTGCTGACTTGAATTCCTTGAACATGTGCTTGGTACCTGACCTTGTGATACCTCCTAAGTTCAAAACACCAAATCTTGAGAAGTACAAAGGGGATAGCTTTCCAAAGCAGCATTTGGTGATGTTTTGCCGAAGAATGACTTCACATGTCCGTAATGACAAGCTCATGATCTACTGTTTCCAAGACAGTCTGAGTGGGGCATCACTGAGTTGGTACATGCAGCTAGAGAGTAGCAACATCCAATCATGGTCAGACCTAGCCAATGCCTTTGTGAAGCAATACAACTATAATCTTGACTTGGCTCCCAGTCGCCTGCATTTGCTAGATTTATCTCAAGAGGACAATGAATCCTTCAGAGGATATGCTCAGAGGTAGAGAGAAATAGCTGCTCATGTTCAACCACTACTCTTGGATAAGGAATTGGTTGACTGGTTCGTGGATAACTTGCAAGGCCCGTACCGAGAAAAGTTTTTTAACACTGTGACAACAAACTTCTCTGACTTGGTAATAGCTGGAGAGCGCATCGAGAGCGGTCTCAAGAGCGGGAAAATCTGAGGTGCTTCGAACATCTCAGTTAGTGAGAGTGAATCAGTTGTCAGTTCTCAAGAAGAATGGGCAGAAGAAAATAATTCCAATGGGGAGTATCTGATACCTCAGCCTCAGCGCTCATGCATCTCAACTGATCAGAGCCATAAATCTTTTGGGTCTCCGTGTCAGACACCATTCTCTCCACATGGGCAATATTCTTCTCCAAATCGAAGACCTTCTCAGTATCAACGGTCATACCGCCGTCAATCGCGTCAGCACACCCGACAAAGGCCAAGGAAGCTAGAGAGGCATTGCACTCTGTTGCAATGTCATACAGTCAAATATTGCCAGATTTGATCAAAGGTGGATTGATAGTGCTGAAGGAGATAGATCCAGTGATCCATCCATACCCACCAGGCTTCTACGCCGACGCCCGATGTGGATACCATGCTGGGGCACAGGGGCATTCAACTGAAGACTGTAAGGTGCTCAGGATCAAGGTTCAGACTCTTCTTGACTCTGAGGTATTCTCATTCATGCCTCAAGGCATTCAAATCAATAATCCTTCACCCAATCAAGCAGGTTCATCAGTTCCACTTATAGAAGAAATTGTTGAGAATAGATGTGAAGATGATTCTCAGACTAATCTCGATAATCAACTTTGAAGATGGTTATCTCAATTGGTAAATCAAGAAAGGAAAGCCCAGTTCCCCAAAGTTGGCTATCTTTTGGTTGTTTTAGCATTTCCTGTTGTAATTTCTTTGCATGTTGAATTTGTATTTGATTGTAAGCTATTGTTTTTTCGAATTGGCAAGATTAATGAAATGTTTATGCATCTTTTGATTAAGTTCATTCGTATTCACTCTTTCTCTTTCCTTTCATTTTTAAAAAACAAGAAAACATATAGAATCTTTTTCCATCCACTTGTCTTTACCAAACAGTTGTTTAAGCAAAGATTGGCGAGGATGACGAAAACATTATATCCATAACTACTATTGGTATGCTTTCAATCAAACTTTTTCGATGATGTAAGGCATTGTTTCAAATCCCCCAAACACTGGAGAGATAAGGAGTTAATCCCTAGTTAACCACTTCGAGCCTAGAAGTAAGAGTTTCTTTCGGATTTCTAAACCCTTAAGCTTAACCTGGGGCAGGGAAGTTTTAGTTTAACTTGAATATACATTCGAATGCAAGAGCTTCATGCAAGACACCTGTCAACTCTCTTAAATCAAGTGAACAAATGTTTTACAAGTTGTTCCCAAAGTGATAAATAAGGAATGATCATTAAGAAATCTTTACTCGAAGAATGAGCCGAGTCCCTTTCAAGGCAAAAACTAAGAAAGATGGGAAGCTCGTGACTTTGCCTTATACAAAAAGGCTTGTATGGCAACCATAAAAAGATTGACCTTAAGTCCTCACCATGAAAGCCAATGAGGGTAAAAAAACCGAAGGTTGTAAGGGAGTAGTGACTACCCTAGGTGTCTGAACCATCACCAGCTGTCATCAGTTCAATTCCTAGCCTATAGGAACCTGAATGTATAACCTGAGTTATTTGAGCGTAGGATTGAAGTTCATTATGAATATTAGGTGGGTACAAACAAATTTTGAGCCTTTATCCTTTGTTTCATGAGTCATGAACCAAGCCACGTTACAACCCTCAAAATACCTAATTGAGGTGAGGTTATTTTGAAAGCATACTACAGCCAGGTTGGATAACCTGACTCCTAATGATCTTTGCTATTTGTGTGTGTTGATCACTTCATCTATCATTCTGTAAATAACTAGATCCGCTTTGTTTTTTATTATTTAATCACTCCACTGTGAATTTTATCAATGAACTTTGATTTCAAAAGCTTGCATGAATGATGCATTGAAATTTCCAATTTTTAATGAATAATATTGTTTGCAAGAAAACTCAATATCAAAGGAATCCCAACAAATGCAGTCAGCTAGGGAATTTGATTTTATAAAGGAAGCTCAGCCTAGGGCAACCAATTTGAATGATTTGTTAATCAACCACCCCTTGAATTGATGAATCAGGGGAAGAACTCTTCAAGGTTCAAAATATTGGGGCAAGCCACCTTGAGGTCATCTTATGGAAAGTTGTTTCCAAACTCTTTTCAAGGCAAGGACTCCAATGACCTACCGATAGGGGCAAGTCTGTTCCCCAATTATTACAGTCCTAGGACTTTATATTGCAAATACAGTTAATTAGGAGCAATCAGGTCGAGATTAGACAAATATCTCAAAGGTCTGTTAGTCTGGGGCATCTCCTTCACAGATCAACTAACTGGTAGGGGCAAGTTTGGTTCCCATTTGTTACTCCCACAGTCTGAAAGACATGTTCGAGGAATTTGTTGTACAAATTCAGTTAAACTGGGGCAATCACGTCGAGATTTGTGAATCTCTCCAAGAGTTTGAAGATACTGAAGCATCTTGTATGCCAATTCTTCTGTAAAATCCTCCATGGATCTTTCTCTTCCAACAAAGAAATCAGGCTCATGATGGCAATCCTAGTGAAGTCATGACGTTATGCCTTCGAGTGGAATATTTTTTCCCCTCAAAGAAGGTTGTAACCTTGAAGTAGAGCTGCTTGTTCTGCATGTTCATCCCTAGTGATGTTCTAGTCTGGTGAAGTTGGCTGGGTATCCTTGTCGAGATGTTTATTTCATCTCTGGTTTTGCTTCCCCTTGTCTGTTTTGTCAGCATAAGCATAAACATGGCATACATGCATTCATACATATGCATGGCATTTGAGCATTTTTGCTACCATTCTGGTGTTTAACTGTTTAGTTCACTTTGGCATTTATTTCCCAAGTGACTGGGTTTGTCTATTCTCTCCAATAGGGTCATCAGCCTTAAGCATAAAGTGCCCATCCTTTCTAGAATTCCCCACAGAGTTTGATTCTCGTGGATGATGGTTGCTTCAGTTATCTTTTCCATGTTTGGATAAGATAAATCCCCATTTGAGTTTATTCCTCAATGCTTGGAGTCTTGTTTGACCGTTTCTTTCTAGCTCGTTCCTAGATTGAACTTTGGTCCCTGGCAGGTGTTGCTTTTGAACCAGATTAGGTCGTCAAACCTAGTTTGAGCGTGCATTTATTTTACACTGTGTCTTACATGATGAATATTTTACAGATCCTCATTGAAGACATAATCCTTTCTCCGGCAGGGTTGTTACAACATCTCCTTGGAATTTATACTCAACAAGTGGCAGTCTCCTTGAGAAACTTGTTTTGTCATTGGTATTTTGCGACGACAAATGGCAGTCTCCCCTGAGAAGCTTATTTGTCTTTGGTGTTTCCTTCAGCTATTTACAACGATAAGTGGCAATCTCTCTCGAGAAGCTTATCTGTCTTTGGTGTTTTCCTCAACTTTTTGTATACAACAAGTGGCAATCTCTTTGAGAAGCTTGTTTTCTATGATGATAAGTGGCAGTCTCTCCCGAGAAGCTTATCAGTCCTTGGTGTTTTTCAACCTTTTGTATTACAGTTGTTGTTACCCTCGATCGTTCTTTTCCATCAACCCCTTTGATGAGATCCCTATTTGAGTTGTTTTTCCCGTCAACCCTTTTGACGATGTAGTCTGAGATCAGGTTTTTCTTGTTGTCAATCCTTTGACGTGTGTTCCTTCAGACAGGTGTTCTTTCCGTCAACCCTTTTAACGATGTAGTGTGAGATCAGGTTTTCATTATGTCAATCCTTTGACGATGATATTGTTTGGTGAATGGTATCTTTTTGTCAACCCTTTTGACGATCTAGTCCAATATCTAGTTTTTCTTTCTGTCAATCCTTTAATGATGTGTTCCTTCGGACATGTGTTCATTCTGTCAATCCTTTGACAATGATAATGTTTGGTGAATTGTTTATTTCTGTCAACCCTTTTTGACGATGTGGTCCGAGATCATGGTTTCATCATGTCAATCATTTGACGAGGATGATGTTTGGTGAATGGTTTCATTCTGTCAATCCTTTGACAATGATGATGTTTGGTGAATTGTTTTATTTCTATCAATTCCTTGACGAGGCATTTTTTTGATGAAGTTATTTTTCTTTCTGTCAACCCTTTAATGATGTCAGTTGGTTTTGTTCCATCAATCCTTTAATGATGACACTTTTAGTGAATATTTTTTGAATTGGATCGTATCCGTCAACCCGTTGACGATGATAACGTTTGGTGATTTTGTACCCTACCATTAACCCTTTAACGATGACTCTCAAGTTTATGTATCTTTTTGTCAACCCTTTGACGATACCACTCGTTTGTGGAGCTTTTCTTTCCCCAGTGGAGACCGTATTTCCGGTTCAACCTTCATTGAGGATCCATTTGTTCTAGGATGTTATCCGTTCATGCTTGAACCTAATGATCAATCATTCTAGATACCTTTATTGGAGCCCGTCTTTTGGTTCTACTTCCAATGAGGTTATGTTGTTTTTCTTTCCCCAGTGGAGACCGTATTTCCGGTTCAACCTTCATTGAGGATCTTTTTGTTCTAGGATGTCATCTGGTCATGCTTGAACCTGATGATCAATCATTCTAGATACCTCTATTAGAGACCAGCTTTTGGTTCTACTTCCATTGAGGATGCTTTTCCTTTGTCCAGGAATGTCAACCAGTCATGCTTGAACGTGTTGATCCAGTACTCTGATTATTCCCCAGTGGAGACCATCTCTTGGTTTAACCTCCAGTGAGGATTTTCCTTCTAAAGCGTCAACCGGTCACATTTGAACCAGTTGCTCAATCACTTTAAATTCCCCAGTTTGTTTCAACTTCCCCAGTGTTGTTGTTATCCCCAGTGAGTCGTTACTCATTGTGGAGACCCTATCCTTGCTTGCTGACGTTTCGTCTGCATTTTTGCATTTAGAATCCCATCATCTTCATCATGTTAGAGTTCGTGGCTTGTCAGCATTATAGATTAGTTTTGTCCATAGCATAGCATGTCGTTGCATCTAAGGGCAAAATTTTTGGTTATCTATATTTAAATATCTTTCACCATGATTTCTCGAGGATTATCATCACTCATGTCATCCGGTGAAGATATTTAAATAGGGGCAACTGTCATACCCCAAATTTTACCCTCAGATTCTTTGACCGTTTGCATATCATTTTAGGTCATTTATCGTGCATTTGCAATCATGTAGTCCATCGATCATAATCGTGCTTTTTTCTGTTTAATTTTTGTCAATTAATATTATCTTGTTCGAATTTTATCTATTTTACCTTACGTAAATTTCACTTTTAATTTCTATTTTTTTAGAATTTTAGGTTTAATTTAGAATTTTATTTATATTACTCTTAAGTCATTAGATTAGTTTAAAGTTAATTTCTTCTTTATCATTATTTTCATTTATTATGATTTTTATTTTTATTATTTCTTTTATTATTATTATTTCTATTATCATTATTATTATTATTATTTCTATTTATTATTGTTTATATTTATTTTTATTTATTTCATTATTATATTTTTATTATTATCACTATCATCATTTTTATTTATTTCATTATTATTATTGTTATTTATTATTATTATTATTATTATTATTTTGATATTTTTTATTTTTTATTATTATTATTGTTATTTTTATTATTATTTTTATTAGTATTATGATTTTTGTTATTATTTTTATTATTTCATTATTATTATTATTATTATTATTATTATTAATAAGTCCAAAAAAAAAGAAGAACAATTGCCAATAACTCTTGACATTTTGCTCAACAAACCGTACCAAAATACTACTCCAAACACAAGCATCCAAAATCCTGCCAAAACTTCCAACAAGCCACGCCAAACCATCCCACAAAAGCCACACCAACAATGCCCATTACTTTCCAAAAACCTTTGACTGCGCACCATGTACCACACAAGACTCTCCAAAACCATACACCAACATTACAGTCTGGCCAAACGACAAACTCGTACGGCCTGCTGCGACGATACACAACTCCACAAACCTCTAAAAACCAAGCCTACACAATTGTACCAACTTGTTGAAAATGCTTTGTGATTTGTTTCAAATAAAGGAAGTGAAGAGAGTGAATAAGGGGAGGTGAAAAAGCCAAACAGATAACAAGAACAAACGGAAAATATAACCTTCATCCTTCATCTTCTACAATAGACCTCCCTTGAAACCAAACTTGCAAAACCTCCACCCCGTTACAACCCTCTTCACCATCAAGCCTCATAGCCACCACAAAACTAAACAAAGATCCTACCTATTATAACCGTAAGGCAGAAGTTTTTCAACAATTTTTTTTTGAGGTTCTACTGCAAAGCTTTATTGAAAATGAACCTTTTGAGCAACAATCCCTTTTCAACTTCAACATAAACCAACATCATGTAACAACCTCCATCCAAATTTTTTTCACCGCCTACTACCCTCAATCTTCCTCTTTTTATTCACTATTAACACAACTACTTCATTCCCCACACAATCAAACCCTCCCTGCTGCAACTTCAACATCAGCATACACCTTTCAAAGAAAACTTCCCCAACACATTTACTCTCACCCTTTGAAACTATAATCTCCCTTTGTTCAGGACAAAAAGGCACATATCTTCCATTCACAGACCATCATCTATTACCTCGTTTCCTTCAACCAAATACCAAGAATACAACTTCTCACACATCCACGACAACAAGTTGAACGCAACAGCAGAAACATAGAAGAAGATGAAAACGGATTGAAAGCATAACAGAATCCAAGGACTGATGAAAAGCATTACCTGAAGCTTCGTGTAGTATCGCACCGAAACGTCGTCATCACATTTAGCTCGCCATCATGCATGTATACACTTTCTCTTTGATTTCTCGCTTGTACCATGTTTTGCTTTGTAGCTGGTTGTGTGAAAATTTATTCGTAGCGTCACGCCGTCACGCAATTCGCGTCGTACTATGTTGAGTATGGAGAAATCAATTGGGGGCGAAGCTCACATGGAGGTGAAGGGGAAGAAATGAAGCGGACGGAGGGAATTGTTGCGGTGTTTGTGTATGCGAAAAAGAGAGAGTGTTGATGAGGATGAAGGGAGAAGTAAGGGAGAATGACAGAAGAGAAGGAAGAAACGCACGACTGATGTTGGTTTTTGGCTTAAACTTTGTTTTAGTATTGCTTTAGGTTTTTTTCTTTGGGCCATCCGAACGGGCCTTGGGCCCTTTTTTTTTTTTTTTTTGCATCCTCTTTTCTTCCACACCCCCTGAACATTATCTTTTGTTTTTATGTTTAGTTTATTTGTTTTAATTAGAATTTTTTGAATTAGATATTAACTTTAGAATTAGTTTTAATTATAGTTTATTAGTTTTTTTTAGACTTTAAACTTTAATTTGGGTTTTGGGTTTAGATTAATTAGATTTTAATTTTGATTTGAATATCGATTTAGATTAATCTTCAATTAGAATTAGATTTTATTACTTAGAAATTAACCTTGACTTAATATGACTTCGATTTTAATTTTGATTTGAATTTGTTTTAGGAATTAGTCTTGATAATTTTTTTGTCTAGCTTTGTTCTAATTTTGACTAAACTTTGTTTTTAATTTCGATACTAGTTTTTGACTTTTGTTTCAGATATTTATTCTAGACCTTTTCAGTTTGTTTTGGTTGTATATTTTAGGAGTTTCTTTTACTTTGTCCCGATTAATTTTTGATCAATTAATGATTCTGATCCTTGATATATATTGTGGTTATTTCTTGAAGATACTTGTGACCTCTTCCCTTGACAATATTTGATTTAATGCTTGCCTCGAATTTGATACCTTGACATGATTAAGTTGAGTTTACCTGAGTTTTATACTTGGTGTTGTTTGTGATTGAGTTGTTTAATGTCTGATCACATGCTCCCTTAAGGCTCCTAGCTTGAGCATAATTTTTGATTAGGTTCAAAGTAGGATGGACATTAGGCACTCAATCCTCGCATGATAACATTTAGGATTCAGTTTCCCGTAAATTCTCCATTTTATTCGCATCCAATTCTTCGACATTCCAAAGGAAATAATCTTCCCATGTTGACTTGTAAGTCATGTTTAGGACAGTTTTTCCTTGTTTATCTGTTTAACCTAGCCTTAGGTTTGGAGTCACCGCACTCCATGTAAGTGTCATGCTTAAACACTTACTTCCCTCTGGAACCTTGACCTTGGTCAAGAGTTCCTCAACCCTAGTTAGGCGAACTACGGAGGCTCTGATTCATCATTCCTAGTCAGGATACGTAGGCACAAGATGTGATATCTTGTCGAGCCCTCTAACCACTAACAACTACCAACTAACTCCCTTATCCCACGTCGTCGTGCGATCGAGTCTAGTTTACCTTACCCTTTATCCTAACCTTAGGATTGGAGTCGTCGCACTCCATGTAAGTGTCATATTGATGAACACTTACTTTCCCTGTTGATCTAACCTTAGGCTTGGAGTCGCTGCACTCCATGTAAGTGTCATAGTGATGAACATTTACTTCCCCTTGGAACCTTGATCATTCTCAATAATTCCTCCTCCCTAGTTAGATGAACTACGAATGCTCTGATTCCATCCTAGTCAGGATACGTAGGCACGAGATGCGGTGTCTTGGTGAGCATACTTAGAAATAAACCCCTTAGGTCTTAGCACTTTTCTCTTAGCAAGCAAACTTTAGCATAACACGAATACAAATAAGAGGTTCCTGTAGAGTACTACAGATACTTAGGATGCTAAAACCTTCCCTAGGTATAACCAACCCCCGAACCTTAGATCTCTAGTTGTGTTGTTACATAGCGCTCTTAGGGTTTTCTTCGATCTTTACCCTTTCCTTTGGATAAATCAAAGCTCGGTGGTAAATTTCATGATTTGTGATTCAAGTTAATTAATAGCTTGATATCCAATTCTCACCGCAACATACACCATCAAAATTAGAAGGTTGTGTTGCCCAAGGGACACGTCTAATGATGTTTTGCATATGCCTGAAAGTGTATATCATCTACTGCCAAGCAGTCAAGATAAACTTTGAAGGGCTCTATCGCTTGATTCCCTCTAAGTAGAGTGATTGCACAAGTACATAACATATCCTCAATGTAGGTATCAACATATGACCAGCCAAATATGCGCGGGAAGTGCTGCATGATCCATGCCTAAAAATGGTACATGTGAATTATTAGAAATGACGTAGCACGAGTGTTATGAAAATGGTACAAAAACAGTAAAGGATGCAAATATATTACCGTTAACAGCATACAACTAGTTGTGAGATGTTTGGTCTTCCACATCTAACCTTCAGCTAACTTTGAGTACGAGTAAGCTAAACAAGCAACCCCCCGTTTGTACTCATGAATCCGCTCTAAGTCAGGGAAGTATTTGAGGTAGACCACATCCAGGTAATAGGCATTCTTGTCCATAAAAATGGACGTGCCAACCATGTACAATAGATATTCTCTCTCAATGTGTATGCTCTATGCTGCATAACATGCTCATCGTCACCAGCAGCTTGCTCTGCCGCAAAAAGCTGTTGTACATTTAACCTCTCCAAGAAATGAAACCTAGCATAACACCCTCGGGTGTCTTCTATCTTCTTCAGGGCATCCCTTAGGTAAGATCCTAGATATGTCACCACCATCTCCAGTGCCTCATTTTTATAAACCTGTCATGGTGTAACAATCTTCCCTTTATCTAAAGATGCAGCAGGCATGAAACATCATCCAAATTGATGGATATCTCACTATGTGGAAGATGAAACGAAGACGTCTCAGAATGCCATCTCTCAACGAACGTGAACAACATACCATGGTTAATAGAAGAATACTCAGTCCTACATAAGTCTCGCAGTCCAGATAGTTGCATCACATCTTGAAACCAGTGCTCAACAGGCTACGACAGAATCGTAATCTTCCGACCATGGTTGATGTATTTTAAAGCACCACGGTCCTACAAAAAAATAAATCATCGTCAGAAACATAGAATATTATAACACATGTATTTCAAAGAACAAACACAAATAAGTTTTACCTCTTTTTCCTACACATGACTAACAATATGGTCCAGATATATAGGTAGTTGCGATAAATCAGACAGGACTCCTCCAAACCCTTTGGGTGCCTGAGGTGCATTAACGTGTACCAGTGGGGATTCTTGGGTATAAGGAAGTCACACTTGCATACTCTGGGAAAACAAATGAGGAGATGCATGAGCCCCAGAAATTGATGCTTGTGAGGGTCGGGCTCTTTACCTTTGAATTGATGCATGTTGCAACACTTTGTCATGCCTTAATCTTTCTTGATTATCAACCTTAATGCCTATAGTTAAACCACACAAGTATTATCCAGATGAAACACAATGAAAATAAAGACAAACAATGCACAAACTAAATACAGATCTGGAAAATCAAAATTTGATAAAATACGGAAGTGCATTTCCATATTAATCTACAACTCAGAAAAACACCAAAATGGCAGAAATGCATGGAAATACAACATGCTCAAAATGAAATGTTCATATAACCTACCTATCAAACATATTTCACAGCTAATAAACCTATCTAAACTACCTATTACACAAACTAATGCTCATTTTCTACATATATACAAAGAAATAAAAAAATGTACAGAGAAATAAAAAACTTATAAAATGTGAGTTTGATGCTGAGCTCTTTGATTGATTAGATGTTGAAAATAGAAACATGGAAATCAAATGAGAGAGTTTTAGAGACATCTATGTTGGAGACTACAAGTTGGTGGAGGTGGAAATTTTTGGGCGTTTTAGATTATTAATGTGTATTGGATTTTATTTGGATTTGAAAGACATTTTTGCGGTACTGTCATTTAGACGAAATTTAATTTCGATTTCTTATTCGGACAAATCAGGTTATTTATGTTCATTTGAAAACAATAAATTCAAGTTATCTTTCAATTCAAATATTGTTGGAACTGGTTCACTTATGGATCATGATAATTTATATTTGCTTGACATTGTAACTACCTATGGTGAATTATTAAATGTGAAATCATGTAGTACTAAGCTTAAAATTAATAATAACGATTCATGATCATTATGACACAAGCGCCTATGTCCCATATTTAAAAATAGAGTTGAACAACTAGTGTTAGGTTGAATTTTGGATTCCATTGACTTCACAAACTTCGATGTTTGTGTTGAGTGTGTTAAAGGTAAACAGATAAAAAAAATTGGTGCATATAGAGCTACACATGTCTTATGATTTGATACATACAGACATTTACAGACCATTTCCCACTCCTTCTTGGAATGATCGATAATATTTTACATCATTCATAAGATATTACTCAAGATATGCATACATATTATTATATATGAAAAGTCTCAATCTTTGGATATGTTCAAATCATTTAAGGCTGAAGTTGAGAATCAACTCAACAAAAGAATTAAGAGTGTCAAATCTGATCATGGCGGTGAATAATACGACATATATGATGGTTCACGTGAACAACGTTTGAGAAATTTTGCCAAATATCTAAAGGAATTTGAAAATCGTCCCAAATACACCATGTCAGGATCACCTAGGATGAATGGTGTAGCTGAAAGACAAAACTTAACTCTTAAGGATATGGTAAGGAGTATAATTTATCATCCAATCTTTCCAAAGTCACTCTAGGGGAAAACACTAAAAACTGCAGCTTACATTCTAAATAGAGTGCCAACCAAGGTAGCTACAAAAACACCTTATAATTTTTGGACTGGGCGAAAGCCTAATATGAAACATTTTGACGTATGAGGGTGTCCAGCTGAGGCAAGGCGTTATAGGATAAATGAAAAGAAATTGGACTCTCGAACAGTGAATAACTACTTTCTTGGTTATTCTGAAAGATCTATGGGCTACAAATTTTATGATCCCAAATTAAACTCAATTTTTAAGACGAGAACAACCATATTCTTTGAGGATATTGAGTTTGGGGAGGGGAGAATAAGGTTAGGGACTTTGTTTTAGAGGAAGAATAGATAACAATTCCATAATCGATTCATATAGTTGCTTTTGATCAAGCAAGTATGTAACCTCCATAAGACATTGTTAAATTTTCTCCTAATCAATATGGTTTGAGAATTCATGAAGAACAAACTCAAAATCCTCGAGAACAAGTGTTACAAGAACCAATACTTTTATGGAGATGCACTAGGGAAAGGAGAAATGCTAATCTGAATGATTACATAGTCTTCCTCTAATAACATGAGAAAAATAATGGTATGATGGAAGATGACTCAATCAACTTCTGCTAAGCCATGCATGATTCCAACTCGAAAAAGTGGATTGAAGGAATGAAGGAAGAGTATAAGTCCATGCAATATAATAAGGTTCGGGAACTTTTCTCGTTATCAGAAGATGTGAAACCCATTGGTTGCAAATGGATTTTTAAGACCAAGCGGGATTCTAGAGGTAATACGAAGAGGTATAAGGCTTTTCATGTAGCTAAGAGTTATACCTAAAAGGAAGGGATTGACTTTAAACATACTTTATCTCTGGTTTCATCAAAAGAATCTTTTAAGATAATCATGGCTCTTGTTGCACATTATGATTTAGAGCTCCAACAAATAGATGTCAAGATGACATCACTACTACGAAAAACCCATTTAACAACGGTTGGGAATGACATATAATGACGCGGGCGAAGGCGTTGTTATGTAGATTGTCATTGTAAGTTCGCTGTTTCTACAACGGTCTGGAAACCATTGTAATAAATTGGAAAATGTGCTACCTATAATGACGGTTATTTTAAATACCTGTTGTTGTATGTCTTTTAAAAAAAATGCAGCATTAAAACTACCTATTATGACAGTTATTTTAAATAATCGTTGTTGTATGTCTTTTAATAAAATAAAAAAAAATTGCAGCATTAGAACACGAACATTAGCAAGAATAAGAACAACAACAAGAACAACAAGAACATCAAGAACAACAATAAGAATAACAACAACAACAACAACAACAACAACATCAATAACAACAACAACAACAACATCAATAACAATAACAATAACAATAACAACAACAACAATAACAAAAAGAAGAAGAAGAAGAAGAAGAAGAAGAAGAAGAACAACAACAACAACTACTACAAAAATAATAATAATAATAACAACAAGAACAACATTAATAAAAAAGAACAACAAGAACAACAATAATAAAAAATAACAACAAAGAACAACAATAATTAAAAAAGAACACCAACAACTAACATTGCTAACTCGAGTTCTGAAATTTGTTCTGAAATTTGGTTTAGTGGAGAAATAGAGTATCGTAAATGAAAGATGATGTTTAGAGGTAGAAGATGTCTAAGTTTTAGGTTTCACGCGGATCACTAATAGTAGTGTCTTGGCCGTTGATAATCACTAAATGGACAACCAAGATTTTTTTAAGGATATTGAATAAACTCAATATGCACGCCACCTGTAATGTTGGTAATGAGACTTGAAAAATGCTGGTGCTGGGACTTGAACCCATGACAAGACGATACCTATAATGACGGTTGGTTTAAATTACCCGTGGTGAAAGGTCTGTAAGCATTTTGAAAAAATAAGTAAAAAACGCCACCTATAATGACGGTTGGTTTAAATACCCGTGGTTAAAGGTCTGTCAGCATTTTGGAAAAATAGGAAAGAAGTAACATGATTAAAATAAATTCAGAAAAATCTAAAAACACGAAATTTAATCTAATTAGGTAAAATAAGAATTTTGAGATTTTTTTTGGAATTTTTTGAGACTATGAAAACAGTAAAAAAATTCATTAAAAATAGAAAAAATATGATTTTGGGGTTTTGAGGGTGAAGTCGCGTAACTCTTACAGAGTTGTGCATTTATTAATGACAACAATGATGAAACAATCTATATGGTGCAACCAGAAAACTTTGTGTCAGGAGACTCAATGAATATGGTTTGCAAATTAACAAAATCCATTTATGGACTAAAGCAGGCGTCTCATCAGTGGTATCACAAGTTTCATGAAGTAATTCTCTCATTTGGTTTTGAGGTGAATGTCTTTTGAGGATTGTGTGTATAAAAAATTTAGTGGGAGCAAATACATTTTCCCCGTCTTGTATGTTGATGACAAACTGCTTGCCACTAATGTTATATGCATGATGCACAGAACCAAGGAATTTCAATTAAGAAAATTTGAAATGAAAGATCTTGGCGACACCTCATTTATATTAGGAATTTAGATACATGAGACTGATCTCGAGGTATTATGGGATTATCACAAAAGAGCTATATCGAAAAGGTACTTAAAAGGTTTGACATGCAGGAATGTAAACCATGGGATACTCCAGTTGCTAAGGGAGAGAAATTTAATCTTAGTCAGTGCCCGAAAGGAAACTTAGTAATTCAAGAAATGCAAAAGATTCCTTATGTGTGAGCTGTAGGAAGTATGATGTGTACCCAAGTCTGTATGCATCTGAATACTGCGTTCATAGTTGGGATGTTAGGCAAATATTTGAGTAATCCAGGAATGGATCATTGGAAAACAGTCAAAAAAGTTATGAGGTATTTAAAGAGAACAAGGGATTATATGCTCACATAAAAAAGGTTAGATAAGTTAAAGATCACTAAATATTATGACTCTGATTTTCCTGGATGCCAAGATAGTAAAAGATCCACTTTAGGTTATATCTACATGTTGGAGGGTGGTGCAGATTCTTGGCGCATTTCCAAGCAAACTCTTATTGCTTCATCAGTCGTGGTAGCATAATTTATAGCATGTTTTAAGGCATCTAACCATGGGATTTGGTTGAGGAACCTAGTTATTAGGCTATGAATTATGGAAGGAATTGAAAGACCACTTAAGTTATACTGTGACGATAAATCAGTCGTCCTATATTCCAACAATAATAAGAGCTCAATCAAGTCAAAATATATTGATATCTAGTTCCTAGTTGTTAAGGAAAAGGTACAAAGTGGACACATTTTCATATAACACTTAGGGATAAACTCCATAATAGCATATATTCTTACAATAGGTCTTCCACCCAAGGTCTTTTCATGAGCAAACTGTTCACATGAGTGTTTTACGGTTTGAGGAATCTTTAATTTAGTGAGAGCTAGTCATTTATGATTTTTCTGTTCTATGTTTGGTATTATGTACATGTACTCTGGTTTTAATTATTTTATCTGGTTTGTAAAAATTGATATTTAACTATTTATACTTTGTACAATAAGGTTATTGGATGATCTCACTAAAGTAAAGTAGGACCAATTTAAAATCGACATGTACATACCACATTCATGTAATTTTCATGCTACACATTTCATGATGAATCTATGTCATTTTGTTATATCACTATTAGTAATCTTTAATGAATTTAGTTATGATTGATATAACGAAAATCACTTTGGTTCTATGTACTGACATGACTAATGGACGAGAATATTTAGATATACTTGAAGTATATATAATGACAAAATTTGAGCTCATAAAGTCTAACACGTGTGTAAAGTTACATATGTGACCGGTGGAAAATTGTTAGAATTCCAAGTCACAAATGTAATATTACATATGTTAGGACAATTATTTAATTAGGCAAAATTAAAGTGGTCTAATTGATATTAAGTCTATGGCTAAAAGAATTTATGTCATGAAAGATTATTGTGTATAAACCACAAGTCAATATTTTAATTTGTTGAGGGGGCAAATTTGAATATTGAAAATTAAGCAATAACCCTAAAAGAGTTACTTATATGGGTTATGGTCCCCATTTGTTGAATATAATAAATATGATTTTTTAGGTTTTCTCTCTTCATTTGGATCAGAAGAGAATCAAGAAACTCTAAGGAACTTTACAAATCAAAAGATCACATATCCTTAAATCTCAATGGCTAACTCAAATACGTTTATGCTTTCATTCTTAAATTGTATTCGAGTATGGGTTCATAGAATATG
Source organism: Lathyrus tuberosus (assembly GCA_022829125.1). Taxonomy (NCBI): domain Eukaryota; kingdom Viridiplantae; phylum Streptophyta; class Magnoliopsida; order Fabales; family Fabaceae; genus Lathyrus; species Lathyrus tuberosus. The sequence continues at coordinate 2,511,368 of JALAZF010000280.1, forward strand.
AGTTCATAGGATACGAACTCATATGATTTTTTGTTCTTGATTTGTATATGGATAGAGATCATAATATAAAGAACATATCTAAAAGAAATAAGTCGAGCCAACCATTTAAAAGAAAAATACGTTAAAAAAATTCCTTTCAAAGTTCAAATAAAATTTTAAGATGGTTAGTAAAAATATAGTTGGTAAAAAATTGAGATCGTTTGGTTTGATTCTTCGTTTAATTTTTAAGAACCGTCAAATCGGTAATCAGATCGATGATTATAGTTATCCTTCTTCGTGGTTCAAGTTCTTAGTTTTCATCTTTTTTTATATATTTTTTACTTCTTCTTCAACAAAATTAATTATAGTCTTGTTACAATATAATTTTAATGTGTATTTGAGGTGTAAAATATGTTAATTTCTGTGTATGAGATTTTTTTGTTGTTATTGTTTTGTTTTATTTGTTACTACTTTATATGGATTAAGTACAATTTCTAAGTTGTTTGAAAGGTAAAATATAAAATAAATGAAAAAAATTATATAAAATATATTATTTAAAAATATAATAATAAAAAATATATTGAAAATTTTGAGAATGTATAAATAAATATAATGTTTAAAAAAAATCCCGATATAAACTGATCAACTAAATTAAAGTAAAACAAATCAAACCAATTTATTTTATTTTATTTTATTTTTTAAAAACATTGAAAATTGAATCAAAGTAAACCAATGAAAATATTCAATTGTCATATCTATAATATAAGAAAAGAAGATGCTCTGGAAAATCCATTTATGCCCCTGTCTTAAAAATTGCCACTACATCAATTTAGGGACTTTTTATGTCTAAATAATGTTTTTTGCAACCAATGATGTCACATTGTTCAATTCAAACTACATAGTTATTATATTATGCTTTTGCTGGTTGGGTTTAATTGAATTGATGATGTCACATAATTCTATTTCAATTTTCTTCTTTTCATAATTATACTTTATGTCACTTTTCCCCCCTTTATTCTCTCCTCTTTCAGCGTGTCATTTTCTTCCTCTTTCACTTTCTCTTTATCCCACCTCTTCCATCTTTTCTATCCTTTCTTTCTGCTTTATTCTGTATTCTCTTTCTCTTATCTCTTCTGCTCTTGGTTCATGTATTATGAGTTCAACAAATGTGTTTACGGATTATTGTTTCATTCTAAGAAAATTTGATGTTCAACCGACAAATCTGCTTACTGATTGTTGTTTCGATTTCAACCGAACAAAAAGAAGGAGATTTGATTTTGGGCTGTGGATAGGGTTTCAAGCAAAGAAGATGGACATCTATTTTCTGGTCATCTTCGAAAGGCAAGTAGTTTTTTCGATCTAGAGTTTTAAATCACGGATTTGTATTTAGTGTTTAGGCTTTTGTGAGGTATTTGATTGTATTGATGAGATTTTGTGGTTGATTTTCTTGAGTAGCTTTTAATAGGGTTACATTTTTTTGAGCTGCCTTTAGTAAGAAGAATGTTCTACCTGATGATAAAGGAGATCTCTCCCTCTGCAGATGAAGTTACATTTTATTATGCAAAATTTCTTCTTTTTTAGATTTATATTTATGGGGTTTAATTTGTGTATTACACAATCAGGTGATTGTTCATTTTCTGTTGGTAGTTTTTTAAATCACATGTTTGTGATTATGTGAAATTGTGATTTTAATTTGTTGTTTTTTTCTTTTTTTCAGATGGATTTAATCTAGCTGGGAATATAAATATTTTGGCTCTTACTGCTGATTTTTTTTTTCTGGTCTTTAATGATTTAGTAGTTCATAAATAGTCCAATATATTTTTTATTGTTTTTGGGTTTCAATTTCATTGATGGGTTTATCTTATTGTGCTCATGTGGAATTTGATGATTTAAGATTTGTTTTCTTTCATGGTTTGTTTGTAGATATGTTTTGAAAAAAAATCAGACTTGCTAGGCAGACTGAATGATGCAGAAGATCTGCTCATTAAGAGGCGACTTTTTCTTTTTTTGGTGTATCCCTCTTTATTGATTTGATTCATATGTTTGTAATGTGTTTTTATTAGTTTAGAAGACATTTAAATGTTGTTTATTGTTGGGAAATCTAGATGGCTCTTATTGGAAGAATTAGCACGCTTACATTGTGGAATTCAAAGAGGCTTAGGTTGAGAAAGTGAGTGACTCTCTTAATTCTCTGTTGATAGCTAAAATTTTATTATGGATTAATTCAGAAGATAAATTTGTGAGATGGTATGTTCTCATCACAACTTTTGCTTCCTTATAACATACATCACAACTTTTACAGGAGCTGGTGTAATATTTGAGTGTGCCAAGAATTTCTAGATCAGATCCAATTTCATTATGATTATCTCATAAAGCTTCTTCTTATTGGTGATAGCTGTAATTATTTTCTTTTTGTAGTTCCTCGTATTCGCTTAAATTTGATCTGTTCCTTGATTATTTTCTTATTATGCAAGTCTATAAAATGTTTATTTAAATTATTCTGCTAAATATTTGTTTAGGTCTGAAGATTTATGTTTAACCGTTTCAGAGTTTATAAGGTTTTATGATTTTCAATTGTAAATTAGTGTGTAGTGTATTCTTATAAGTTTTATTGTAATGAATGTAGTTAGTATCTGGTTTTTGTTAAATGAAATTGAAAAGTAAATAAGGTTATGGTATTAGTAAATAGCCTGTATCAAATGTGCTTATGTATAAGCTGTTAATTTAAGCTAGACACTGTTTTCATATAATTATCTTGGAGTGGACAGCTTATGGAAATAAGCTGAAAATAATTTATGGGCAGTCACAAACTGTTTTCATAGCTCTTTCAAGAATTCTCATAAGTGCTTATGGTAGTAGATAAGTTCAAATAATCTTATAAAACACACTTTATATCTCCTCTCTTTCTCCATTTTATTATGATAACAGTAATAAGTATTATTATTATTATTATTATTATTATTATTATTATTATTATTATTATTATTATTATTATTTATTTATTTTTATTATTGTATGAGATGTATCTTATTGAGTTTTGTTTGTATTATATTACATTTTGTTTTCACATTGGCAGGTGTGGATAAAAGTTGCCTTCTATTGCGTTTAAACAAGTTTTATCACAACTAAAGGGTATTTGTTTTTGTATTAACCCACTTATTATAAGTTTTCTTTATTCTTCTTTTGATGAAGGGTACATAGTGCTTGGTCGAGCTGCCGATGATTTTAGAGCAATATTAATTGATGTTACCAAGACCACGTTTGAGTGATCCAAATACAAGATAGTGAGAAAATTGTTTGTAATGTAATATAGAGTTGCACATATGCTATATGAAATAACCTTGTAGATGTGTTTGTTTCTGTTCAGGTTGGATATAGGCTGCACATACACTATATTGATTGTGCTAAAGCTTATAAGAATCAAGCCAAGGTAACCATTTTTTATTTACATTGAGTTTTTATTTTTGACAATTTTTTAAATTGTTTTCATTTGACCTCCATGCTTTTACTCTATCATAGTATTAAGATGTAAATTTTTTATAGATTGAAGGTGTTTACTCTATCATGCTTTTAGGTTAATTAATTAATTTTTTATAGTATTAATTAGAAACTATAAGAATGAAGGTGTTTAGATTTTTACTTTTAAAAGCAGCATTGTCAAATAGCACTAGCTATAGTTTAGAGAAATTTTAACAACACGTGGTTGTTCCACTATATGTAGTCTTACCATTGGATTGAAGGGGGCTCCATGGAGAGTTGTAATGCCTTCCCCTTGATTTTCTTTCATCAAGAATGAATGAACTATGTTAATGATTCAAGCTCTTCGAACAGGTTTGTCCTGCCTCTTTCTTGTGATTAAGCTTAACTTTTAACTTTTGACATTGTCCATAACAGAGTCATGTATTTGGTTTGTTATGAGATTTTACAGTAAAAGATAGGAAATCTTGCAGTTCATGCTCAAGCAGTTTGGGATGATAGCAATGACATCAATGAAGGTGGAGAAAAGCAGTTTGGTTTGTTATTTTTTATTGTTATATTATGTGTGAATGATAATACATTTTAAGAAATACTTGCTTTGGTTTTATTATCAAATTCCAAGTGAACGGTTCATTGTTTACATATTGCTTAGAATGTCATTAGAACCAACAAGCCTCACAGAAGAATGGTTAACACATTAAAAAATATTTGTCTATGTTTAGCTCTTAAATATTGTGCTTGATTTGAACATAGCCTTCAATATCCTATTATTACTATGAATTTTTTCAACCTAAATTAATTTTTTTGTATATTATTTTTTCTTCTTGGTTGATTCATATAAATGTCATACTATAAACAAAAAAAAAAAAATCTTCTATACTCTATGAAGCAATATATTAAAATTCACGTGAATATATAAAATTGGATAAGCTATATTGCTTAGATGAAGTAAAGTAATAATACACCATAAGTTCATCAAAATGTTTAAAGTAATTTTGAAACATCAGTATGATTTTGCATTAACATTAGTAGAACTTATATCCAAATTTGTTAAAATAATTGTTATATTTAATTATGTTTTATGGTTGATTTTAATTATATGTATTTATGTTGTATTTATATTTATTTTTTAATATATTATAAAATATGTATACTTTAAAATTTATTTGTAAAAGCAATTTTGATAATCCCATCTTTTGTTACCTTGCCTCTCTATTACACATCTTTTGTAATAATTACTAATGTATACCCATGCTAAAATTATGACACTCAGTGACCAGATGAAATGTATCTGAGACTAAAGTTGAAAGAAAGTTTTCACTTCATCAATTAAGGGCCCTATTGGCCGCCCCACCCATGCTTGTACAGCTACCTGAATTGATTGATGGATCAATTCAAACCCAATAAATGTTGACAAATAGATTTTTCAAATCTGGCTTTCCATTGAGCATCCAATAGCTTTTGACCAAATATAAATGGCGATATAATATTAAACATGAAAAATAATAATGGTCATAATCAGAAGAATAACATATGCCCTCTCTCTCTCAATTAAATCTTTTTTCAATTTTTAAAACAAATAAATTATTTAATGGGAATATTCATGCACATAAATATCAGAAATTGTGAGAATCAAATCTTCGAAAATAAAGATGGATTGAAAAGGTTAATCACCAAAACAAAATTATTAGATAATTTTATTTTTTTATTTTTTTTACCAATTGTGTGAGTTATATAATACTATATACTTTAGAAATTAAATAAATTAAATGAACTTCAATGCAAATAATAGTAAAACGAGATATAAAATAAGAAGAGTGAAAACAGAAAAGAAACCAATAAAAAAATGTTAAATAGTGAGTGATAGAAATATTTGTTTTACTAATTAATTTTAAAATAATAATCAAATTAATATTAAAAAATTAATAAATGATCTTTGATTTAAAAAAAAAACTATTAAATTGTTAAATAATCTTTGATTTAAAAAAATTATTAGAAAAACTATATTTTTTATTAACTACAGGAAAATTATAAATTTTTCATATATATGATATATTTCATTTTTTAATTTTAAAATTAAAATAAATTTCTTATAATTATAAATACTAAAATATATTAAAACATAATTAATGATTTTAAAATTTAAATTTATAAAAAATTAAATAAATTATTTCGTATTGTTTTAATTTATCATCTCATTTATAGATTTTAAATAAATTAAATCATTTATTTATGATCATTATTACAAATTATTTTTAATAAAACTAGAACCTTTAATATGATCATTTTAAATGATTGTTAATTTACTACTAAAATAGTAGTATATTTGGAAAATTAATTTCGATATGCTTATACGAGAAAAATATATGTTTCTATATATTTTTCAATTATTTGTATAGCTAATTAAGAAATTAATTGTTTTATTATCATTCAATTATCATTTAATACTAAAACACAATTAATTTTTATAATGTGCTAATGAATAGAAATTAATTATTTTATTATCATTCAATTTGTTATCTTTTAATATCATAACATGCATAGTCATCTATTTATCAGTTTTTGTGTTACTTCTCTAAACATATACAAAAGAAAAAGAAAGCAAGGAAATTAAAATTTAAAAGTGACTTTTGCATATTTTCTTTGCACGTTAATGTTAGTGTCATTTTTTAGTTTAAATAGAGTTATTATTTTTTCTAATAACACAACATTATTAATGGTGAGAGATAGAGTTTACTATTAACAAAACTAAGGGGATGAAAAAGTGGTGGTGTAATATTGACACATCAATGCTTCTCAATTAAATCCTTAGCATTAAATAAATTTCTTATCAATATAGGTTATACCCCATTATCTCTCAATTAAATATTTGTTTCTGCTAAATATATGTCATAAAAGTACATCTCAATATGAAATCAATCACAAACTTTGCCTGTATCCTATCAACTCATTACCAGTCTTATTCAACTGCATAATTTGCCTTCATTTATTATGCCTGACCTACTAATGCAAGTGAACTATCCTACATCCCTACGATTTTCAACAATAGATATACTTTCTCACCCTCATATTGTGTCACATCATTTTGTACCATGCTTACTTTAACTTTCGTTCTTATCTATTGCTGCTACAACTTAAAATTTTAAATTACCATACTACCTCAAAATTGATTATTATAATATTCACATTAAAATACTTTTTACCATACTCAAAGCAATCTTTTTACTAAACTATCCACCAAATTCAAGAATTAATATAGAAGACTTTTTACAATATTATAATTATTTTTATTTTGAAATTCATTTTACCTTCCACCTAAGAATATTTGTTGACTCATGCGTAAAATTAACATCATCTTTAATTTGGTTCTAAACCATTAATTGTTTCAACCTACATTATACCTCAACATCCATAATCAAATGATAGGTAATCTCAACATCTATTACTAGGGCTGGCAATGAATCAAACCAACTCGAAAATAGTTCGAAATTCGATTCGAAAATTAAATCGTTGAACTAGGTTCATGAACCAAATGAGCTGAATATGAGCTAAAAACTAAGTTCGTTAACTAAATGATCTGAACTTGAACTATACATAGTTTGACTCGTTAGGTTCATGAGTCAATTCGATTATATATGAGATAGATTATATTGTCTTTAAGAGTAGGTTTAAAAATTTGTTCTAAATCTTAGTCTCATATTTTCTTTTAATCTAACGGTTTTAATTGATAATTTATATTCTCAAGTGAGTAAAATATTTCTACGAATAATTATACAAATAAAATTAACATCGTATAAATTCCAATCTTATAACTTTTATTTTATTTCTATATTTTTAATTTAAAAAATATTAATTTAAAATGTCAAATATATATATAAAAAATAGACTTTAAAAAATTATTTTTAAGTCTGTGAAATAAGCGAGTTGAACCTAACAAGATAAACCTAACGAGTTGAACCGAGATATTCGTGAACTTCTAACAAGTCGAGTTTGACCTGAAAAAAAAAGTTCGTGATGAACTCGAACTCGGCCAATTCTTAACGAGTCGAGTTTGAGCTGAAAAAAAAGTTCGTGATGAACTCGAACTCGAACTCGAACTCGGCTAATTTTTAACGAGTCGAACTGAGCTAAGGCGAGTTCGACTCGACTCGACTCATTTTCAGCTCTATCTATTACCAATAAATAAAGTATTTATTTACACTTTTTAGGCATATTAAAAATTATTTATATATTGTTGATTAAAATATTTGTATAAATAATGTCAAAACAAAAATAATATTTATATACAGGAAAAAAAATACATTGTTGATTAAAATAATTTTGATTCAACTTTAATATTGATTCAAATTTTGTTATATACGAAAAAAAATACTATTTTGTTATACGGGCACAACTTTAATTTTGATTCAAATATTTTTATATTCGAAAAAATACTATTCTTATAAATGAGCATACGTTTAATTTTGATTCAAATATTTTTATATACGAAAAAAATACTATTTGAGTCAACGGGGACAACTTAAATTTTGATTAAAAAAATTTTACCATACGAAAACAAATATTGTTATTTTAAATGGACGCAACTTATATTTTGATTCAATTTTTTTTATATAACATAAATACTACTATTATAAACGGGGACAACTATAATTTTAATTCAAATATTTTTATATACAAAAGAAATACTATTGTTATAAATGAGGACATCTTTAATTTTGATTCAAATATTTTTATATACGAAAAAATATTATTGTTTTAAACGGGAAAAACTTTAATTTTGATTTAATTTAACCTATTTTTATAACTATAATCACGTAAAAATTTATTAAGTTAAAAAAAAAAATTAAAAGAGTGCGTTTTTTTGTAAAAAAGAAAAGAGAGAGAGGAAACCTTTTAGAAATCTACTACTTCGCCGTCAAGTTCTATATTGCACACACCTCAAAAACCCTAAATCACATACTCCACCGAATTCGAAGTTTTAGGGTCGATTATCTCCATCATCTCAACTCTTCTACTCTACAATGGCCGCAAACGGAATTCCCCCTACTGCTCTCGATAAAGAACAGGCAGGTATTCTTTTCCCTTTCTCCGATTCATTTTTCTGTCTCTATGCTTTGCTCGATAATTCATCCCCTTTTCATTCAAAGTTTGATTTTTTTATTGTTGGATATTATTTTTATCATTCCTTGCTTGATTTTTATGAATTTTTATGGATGTGTTTGAATAACTGATTTGGTAATTGTGTAGATATTTGGAATGGCTGAAAAAGAGATGGAGTATAGAGTCGAATTGTTCAACAAGTAGGGTTCCTTCAACTTCTCTTCACACTATTTGCATCACCCCGTTTTCAATTTTTTAGAAATTAGATATTTTTGTATCCAACATATATAGATTGCTATTGGTAATTTGGTACTTATTAGAATATTTATATTTATCTTGTAATGTTTTTGCTGTGTGATTTTTGACATGATAATTCATTTGGCTTACCCTTTACAGGATGACCCAGACCTGTTTCAACAAGTGTGTTGACAATAAGTAAGAAAAAGCTCTTTTTCATTTCAGCAACTGTTTAAGAAATTGTCATGTTTGATAGGTTTTGAAGGTCTTCCGGGGAAATTGGAGACTAGTTTCTTATTCACTCGAAGGTTTATCTGTTGTGAATGATATAATGATATGTTTGTCATGTTATCTTTTTAGGTACAAGGAGTCTGAGCTAAATATGGGTGAAAATAGTTGCATTGATCGCTGTGTTTCCAAATACTGGCATGTAAGATGTTCTTATGTTTTTGTTTCGATTGAATGTGTCACGAGCAAGTTTTTTGTTTGTCTATTTCAGCTATCAGCTATTTTATTAGTATCTTTTTTTTTTGCAAATCCAGTATTTGATTGTTTGTTTCTACTGCCGAGACGGTTTCTCAGATGTTTAAAAATGCAATCTTAGTTGGGTTTACTTTCTGTTAAAAATGTGTGTTCTTTTTAAAATTTCTAGTATTTATTGCCTTAATTGTGTGATAAATGCAAAGCAATGGATCATGGAAGTTGTGATGGGAATATGGTTTTTGAAGATGCAATCTTAGTTGGGTTTATAATCTGTTAAATAGTGGGCTCTTTATTTCTACTATTTATTGCTTTGATAGTGTGATGATGCAATGCAAAGAAATAAGTTGTAGAAGTTCTGATAATCTGAATATGGTTTTTACATATGAATTCATGGAAACTGCTCATGTTACCCATAATCATTGTCTTGTTGTCTAAAGTAGAGTTTGTGTTTCCAGGTGACTAATCTAATAGGTCAGCTGCTTGGTACTGGGAAGCCTCAATGATCCAAGTGTATTATATAATTACATTGGTGTCTATTTTGCGGTTTGATCTGCCTGAGCTAGGACTGCAATATTAGTAGTTGCAGCCTGAGGAGATTTAATATTTTGCATGACTGTGTTGAGGTTCAACCTATTTTGTTAAGAAAGAGTTTGAATACTTATGAGCTTGATGTAGCTCACATAAAACTCTAGAATAATTTACTCATTTATAATTTAGTTCATTCTTCATTTCTAATCTGTCTCTTTAGGTTTTACCCTCAGTTTATGTTAATCTGTCAACAAATAGTTTTTGATTATATTACCTTGCTACCTAGTTGCTCTTTCACTCTGTAATGATGTATTTGGAGTTCGGATGGGAGCTAAATAAATCAATGATTCTATAATAAACATAAGTAGCTATGATGGATGCAATACAATAAAGATGGATTTTACCATCATGAATAAAATTCAATAGCCTTAGAGAACCCTATCCGGTGTGAAAAACCAAATCTCCAACCAAACAAAACACATCAAACATCAAATGGCATCTACTCGCGCATACTGCTTCAAAACGCAATGAAGCATATACATAATGTTAGTGATGTATTGATGTCAATATCTTCAATCTGAAGTGATAGCACTACATATATTACAGATGAATCTAACAATGTGTACTGTTAGTGATGTATTGATGTCAATATCTTTGATCTAAAGTGATAGTGCTACATATATTATAAACAATGTGTTAGTTACCGATTAATGTCAGTTTCTTCAACCTAAAGTGCCGATGCTACATATGCAAAAAGGAAATCAATAAAGAAGCACAAACGGGAGTCAAGCCAGGCCAAGCAGTTTTGTTGAAACGCTCCCATCATTCAGGTTACAAAACAGATCAAACATCAACTTGGATCTTTTCACTCAAACTCATGAAAAAAGCTATGAAGCATATACAGGGCCAAACAGATTTTCAGGTTACAAAACACATCAAACATCAATTTGCACTCATGAAAAAAACTATTAAGTATTAGACATGGACCCTAAATTCGATACTTACACTATTACGTCAACCCAACTAGAATTTGAAATTGCCAAATGCTCCAATATGTGCTAGTGGTAGTATTGATATTTGTATTTTCAATAGAGACGCATAGATAAACTATGAATCAGTGTGAATCAGACCAAACAAATTTGTTGATTCACACTAAGCAACACATCTTCAATCCGTCCTTTGTTGACAACATTGGGAGTCTCCTCACCATGTTTTGGTATATTGTTGTCGGGTAAATATTTCTAACTTGGTAGTTTTTAGTTGGTCCAAGTGAAACCACCCCAATCATCCGTCTCCTACCCTTGTTCCTATCATCTTATTCACCCTTAAATGAATCAATATATTATAAAACAAAACTTGACTTTGAAAAATACAATGATTAAAAATTGCTTTTTCATTGGCCCATTTAGTTTGAATTCCATTAGGACAATTCGATGTGTATTGTGATGCATCATACCAAGGACTGGGTTGTGTGTTGATGCAAGAACGCAAGGTGATAGCTTATGCATCGAGACAGTTAAAAACACATGAGAGGAATTACCCTACTCATGACCTAGAGCTAGCAGCAATTGTTTTCGCCTTGAAGATTTGGAGGCATTACTTATATGGATCAAAGTTCAGAGTATGGAGTGATCACAAAAGTTTGAAGTATTTGTTTGATCAAAAGGATCTAAACATGCGACAAAGACGTTGGATGGAATTCTTAAAGGACTATGACTTTGAATTGCACTACCATCCAGGAAAAGCCAATGTTGTGGCAGATGCCTTGAGCAGAAAAACTCTCCAGGTGTCAGCAATGATGCTAAAGGAAGAAGATTTGATTCAACAATTTGTAGGTTTGAATTTAGGTGCAGAATTTGTTCAAGGAAGGATGTTCTTGGGTACTACCGTAGTAGCTAGTGAATTTTTGAATAGGATTAAAGAAGCACAAAAGGCGGATGAACAGTTGATGAATATAAAGAAAATGATAGAAAATGGTCAGGGTGGAGACTTTCGTATAGGTGGTGATGAAATACTAAGATTTAGAGAAAGACTATGTGTACCTCAAAACCAGGAAATTCGGAGATTAATACTTGAAGAAGGTCACAATAGTAAGTTAAGTTTTCATCCAGGATCCACCAAGATGTATCAAGATTTAAGAAAAATGTTGTGGTGGTTTGGAATGAAGAAGGAAATAGCAAAGTATGTTCAATCATGTCTGGTGTGTCAAAAAGCAAAGATTGAACATCAGAAACCAGCTGAGTTATTACAATCGTTAGATATTCCAGAATGGAAGTGGGATGGAATTGCTATGGATTTTATAGTTGGATTACCAAAAACTCAGAAGAAGTTTGATGCAATATGGGTTGTAATTGATCGATTGACAAAGTCAGCTCATTTCATTCCTATCAGTCAAACTTATAGCTTGGAGAAGTTAGCACAAATTTATATCAGAGATATTGTAAGGCTGCATGGAATTCCAGCAAGTATCGTGAGTGATCGAGATCCTCGATTTACGTTAAAGTTTTGGAATCAACTATATCAGGAGTTAGGAACTAAGTTAAGACTGAGTTCAGCTTATCATCCACAAACAGATGGTCAATCAGAACGGACGATTCAATCACTAGAAGATTTGCTAAGAGCTTGTGTTATAGAACATAAAGGGAGTTGGGACGAGTTTCTATCTTTAATCGAATTTACTTACAATAACAGTTTCCATTCGAGTATAGGCATGGCACCCTATGAAGCATTATATGGAAGGAAATGTCGCACACTCTTGTGTTGGTACGAAATTGGAGAAAATAAGATTCTTGGATCGGAATTTGTAGCACAAACAACAAATCAGGTTAAAATTATCAGAGATAAGATGAAGGCTGCACAAGATAGACAAAAGAGTTATAGTGATAAAAGAAGAAGACCTTTGGAATTTGAAAAAGATGATCATGTGTTCATAAAAGTTACTCCTAGGACAGGAGTTGGACGAGCAATCAAGACTAAAAAGTTGATGCCAAGGTTTATCGGGCCTTTCCAGATTCTAAACCGAGTTGGACCAGTAGCATACCGTATTGCTTTACCCCCTCATCTATCTAATCTTCATGACGTGTTTCATATTTCTCAGTTGAGGAGATATTATCCAGACCCATCCCACATTATCGAATATGAAACATTAGAACTTAAGGATAACTTAGAATACGAAGCTTTACCAATTAGGATTGTGGACCATAGAGTAAAGGTACTTCGAGGAAAAGAGATACCATTGGTTCGAGTTATGTGGGACGAAGCAACAGGCGACTCAACCTGGGAAAGGGAAGTAGAGATGCGACGACAATATCCTCATTTATTTTTAGGTACGTTAAATTTCGAATACGAAATTTATTTTATGGGGGATAGTAATGTGACATCCTTAAATTTTACGAATTCAATTTTAAGATTTCTAAATAATTATTATAAATTTTATTATTACTATTAAAAAAAAAAATTAAAGAGGAAAACGAAAATAGTAGGGCATATATGATATATATGTCAATTTATACTTTAAGTTACTAAAATATTCATAGAAAATCTAATACCACTTAATTATTATATTATTATTTGATATTAATAGATTGTACCCAATATTATAATATAATATTATAATATAATAGTGAAAAGGCATGATTAGTATATTATATAATATATGAATTAACATCACCACACAATACTTAGCATGTATATTAATTTATTAATTAATTAATGTATATATGAGATATATGTTAATTCATACTTTAATTTAATAAAATATGCATAGAAAAATCTAGCACTTTAATTTAATAAAATATGCATAGAAAAATCTAGTATTTAACACCTCATAAGTCTATATTGTATTTATTGTACCAATTAAATTAATACACAATTAATAACTTTTGAGTCATAAATCTAAAATTATACACCTCTCCCTAATATTATGTGTTGGATGAATTATATGAAGCCAACCAAAATTTTACTTTTAAAAACTCATCATTTTATTAAATCAAGTTGTGAAAAAATTAATATTTTATTTTGTAAAAACTAGTATAAATAGCTAAGGTCTTACCACCATTTTCATTCACACATAAAATCTCTCTCTTTCTATAATTTCATACATAAACTCTTTGCATCTTATTTAAGTTTTGTTTTGGTGCAAATCCACATTTAACAAGACTCCGTCGGTAGTTTTCTTCGTACCGGTATGTTGTTATGCATACATTTTAGTTCTAATATTTTAACTACTATTTTAATATTTTCACACTAATTTTATTATAAAGAAAAATGTTATTAGGGTTATACTCTCGGTAAATTTTAAAAACCTATCAAATATAAACGAGGGTATAGTCTAATTAACATTTAAAAACTAAACACATAATTATTTTCAATTTATTTTCTAACCCGACGATCAATGGAAATTAGGTTCTTTACAAGGTTCGAAAACAACGTCTGAGGAAATTCTCACAACGTCTCCAATAACAAAAGGTGGGGGCAAGATTCCGTGCACGTTGGGACGGTTAGCGTAAAATAGCTAATATATATGTGTAGTGGTGACCCAAGCCCTACTAGAGATAAATAAGTAAAGAGAGCATATTCTTGGATAATGATTTTCATGAATTACTAAACGAGATTACGCCGGCCTTAATTATTTATCATAGGAGTAAACTATGATCAATGAAATTTGTATTGTGCTTGTATTATTTGACTAATTGCTTAAATGTTTATTTCCTAATATATGAATGATTGTGATTTCTAGACTTAGAAAATGATTTATTCTTCTTTAAGGTGAAGAACGAAAACATCATGAGCTATTAAGTGTAGGATCCCCATTTACAGAAGGGAAGTGTAGTACATTGAATAACTGTATTCGGTTGGGTTCTGGCTAAGGAAAGACTTGGTAGACTATGTCCTTTACGGTTGCCTCTCTTTCCTGGGAAGTCAACCATACACTATTTATTGTACAAAACTGAACTTACTGTAAGGTTGTGTGAGGTGAGAATTAAAACAAGCTTTCTTAAAGATTAAATTACTACCAAGGGATATTTTTCAGGATCTGAATGGAAGTTCATATAGATTTGCATTTAGGAAAGTGTAAGTCCACTGCCGTGTGTATGGGCGCACGAGGTTGATTAGCCGCCTGAATCCTGACGAGGATTATTACTGTGCACTTGGCAAGATAAGGAAATCTTGGCCTGTTTTCCTAGGGGCAATCGACTTATAACACTTAGACTCCATGTGAAGTCAGGTGGCGTTGCTCTTGGTAAATGGGAGAACGTTGGTGGCATGTGGGCTCGTGACATCTGATCTCGGTAATTGGGAGGTTGTCCTTGACAGCGTTTAGTGGCCTAAATCAGCATATAATTTAGAAATGCATCAGGAGAGCTAGACCCTGGTTTAGAAGTAAACAATTGGAGATAACACGCTTGATTGATTATCTATGTTTGACATATGTATTCCTATTTTACACTCAATCCCAATTTTCTATACTTGTACGAAAATCTTAGCCCTATATTCTCTATGTTTTGTATTCGTGGTACAACTTTACAGATGGCAGGACACTTTCCGACCCATATCAACGTAGCCCAGGGTCAACGCTTATGGAGCACCCTTGAGATACGGTACCATGAGGGCGACGAGGACGCTGAAGGATGGAGGATAGATGCGGCTAATGATACTTTAACATTCACCGGCTTAGTGAATTATATATATAGAAGTCCGGGGATGTATGGCGCTTTATTCACCGCTCCAGTCCAAATTACTCAGAGGTTACCATTCCACCGTATTTGGGAGAGCCATCGTCGTTACCATGAGCTCGAGCCACAGAACCTGGGCAGAAGACGTGTAGGTGGTGATGCTCGTACCTATCGTCGTCTGTTTGGCCAGGTTTACCGTGGGAGAGGCCGTAGACATGGAACACGGCATGTGTCGAGGGATCAGCCGACCTCGGTTGAGGGTTCAGTAACTTCATCTTATCACCCATCTGATCCCTAGACCTTCGCCCTGATGGAGGTGGAATGGCGACTAGTTTGGACATGAGAACATTTTTGTTTGTACAGCCAGTAAGATGTCCATTTTTGGGTTCAGTCAGTCGTCGCCATATTTTGTGGGTATGCTTGGGTTATCTTGGGATCTTTAGTCTGGTTTCTTTTGGCGTGGGGGGTGCCACAACTATGTACAACAATGATGTGAATATATGAAGAATGTTTATTTTTATGTTGCTTCTTGGTTATGAAAATTTTATTTATATTTTCTTAATACATAATTTAAATACGACTAATTAGAATTCCACCAATGGGACATAGGTCGTCTCATTTTCTTAATACATAAAATGAGACGACCTATGTCCCATTGGTGAAATTCTAATTAATCGTATTTAAATTATGTATTAAGAAAATGTAAATAAAATTTTCATAACCAAGAAGTAACATAAAAATAAACATTCTTCATATATTCACATCATTGTTGTACATAGTTGTGGCACCCCCCACGCCAAAAGAAACCAGACTAAAGATCCAAAGATAACCCAAGCATACCCACAAAATATGGCGACGACTAACTGAACCCAAAAATGGACATCATACTGGCTGTACAAACAAAAATGCTCTCATGTCCAAACTAGTCGCCATTCCACCTCCATCAGGGCGAAGGTCTAGGGATCAAATGGGTGATAAGATGAAGTTACTGAACCCTCAACCGAGGTCGGCTGATCCCTCGACACATGCTGTGTTCCATGTCTACGGCCTCTCCCACGGTAAACCTGGCCAAACAGACGACGATAGGTACGAGCATCACCACTTACACGTCTTCTGCCCAGGTTCTGTGGTTCGAGCTCATGGAAACGACGATGGCTCTCCCAAATACGGTGGAATGGTAACCTCTGAGTAATTTGGACTGGAGCGGTGAATAAAGCGTCATACATCCCCGGACTTCTATATATATAATTCACTAAGCCGATGAATGTTAAAGTATCATTAGCCGCATCTATCCTCCATCCTTCAGCGTCCTCGTCGCCCTCATGGTACCGTATCTCAAGGGTGCTCCATAAGCGTTGACCCTGGGCTACGTTGATATGGGTCGGAATGTGTCCTGCCATCTGTAAAGTTGTACCACGAATACAAAACATAGAGAATATAGGGCTAAGATTTTCGTACAAGTATAGAAAATTGGGATTGAGTGTAAAATAGGAATACATATGTCAAACATAGATAATCAATCAAGCGTGTTATCTCCAATTGTTTACTTCTAAACCAGGGTCTAGCTCTCCTGATGCATTTCTAAATTATATGCTGATTTAGGCCACTAAACGCTGTCAAGGACAACCTCTCAATTATCGAGATCAAATGTCACGAGACCACATGCCACCAACGTTCTCCCATTTACCAAGAGCAACGCCACCTGACTTCACATGGAGTCTAAGTGTTATAAGTCGATTGCCCCTAGGAAAATAGGCCAAGATCTCCTTATCTTGCCAAGTGCACAGTAATAATCCTCGTCAGGATTCAGGCGGCTAATCAACCTCGTGCGCCCATACACACGGCAGTGGACTTACACTTTCTTAACTGTAAATCTATATGAACTTCCATTCAGATCCTGAAAATTATCCCTTGGTAGTAATTTAATCTTTAAGAAAGCTTGTTTTAATTCTCACCTCACACAACCTTACAGTAAGTTCAGTTTTGTACAATAAATAGTGTATGGTTGACTTCCCAGGAAAGAGAGGCAACCGTAAAGGACATAGTCTACCAAGTCTTTCCTTAGCCAGAACCCAACCGAATACAGCTATTCAATTTACTACACTTCCCTTCTGTAAATGGGGATCCTACACTTAATAGCTCATGATGTTGTCGTTCTTCATCTTAAAGAAGAATAAATCATTTTCTAAGTCTAGAAATCACAATCATTCACATATTAGGAAATAAACATTTAAGCAATTAGTCAAATAATACAAGCACAATACAAATTTCATTGATCATAGTTTACTCCTATGATAAATAATTAAGGCCGGCGTAATCTCGTTTAGTAATTCATGAAAATCACTATCCAAGAATATGCTCTCCTTACTTATTTATCTCTAGTAGGGCTTGGGTCACCACTACACATATATATTAGCTATTTTACGCTAACCGTCCCAACGTGTACGGAATCTTGCCCCCACCTTATGTTATTGGAGACGTTGTGAGAATTTCCTCAGACGTTGTTTTCGAACCTTAAAAAGAACCTAATTTCCATTGATCGTCGAGTTAGAAAATAAATTGAAAATAATTATGTGTTTAGTTTTTAAATGTTAATTAGACTATACTCTCGTTTATATTTGATAGGGTTTTAAAATTTACCGAGAGTATAACCCTAATAACATTTTTCTTTATAATAAAATTAGTGTGAAAATATTAAAATAGTAGTTAAAATATTAGAACTAAAATGTATGCATAACAACATACCGGTAGGAAGAAAACTACCGACGGAGTCTTGTTAAATGTAGATTTGCACCAAAACAAAACTTAAATAAGATGCAAAGAGTTTATGTATGAAATTATAGAAAGAGAGAGATTTTATGTGTGAATGAAAATGGTGGTAAGACCTTAGCTATTTATACTAGTTTTTACAAAATAAAATATTAATTTTTTCACAACTTGATTGAATAAAATGATGAGTTTTTAAAAGTAAAATTTTGGTTGGCTTCATATAATTCATCCAACACATAATATTAGGGAGAGGTGTATAATTTTAGATTTATGACTCAAAAGTTATTAATTGTGTATTAATTTAATTGGTACAATAAATACAATATAGACTTATGAGGTGTTAAATACTAGATTTTTCTATGCATATTTTATTAAATTAAAATGCTAGAATTTTCTATGCATATTTTATTAAATTAAAGTATGAATTAACATATATCTCATATAGTTTAATTATTATGCACTGACAGTGTAAAAAGTTTTACACTGTCAATACATCACCATCATCCGTTTGGGTTACTTTACAGATTATTAAATTAAAAGTCAAACATCCCTTTACATCCAACGGTTATAATTAACTGACAGTGTAAAATCCTTTTACACTGTCAGTGCATTTCAATAAATTCCTATCTCATATATACATTAATTAATTAATAAATTAATATACATGCTATGTATTGTGTGGTGATGTTAATTCATATATTATATAATATACTAACCATGCCTTTTCACTATTATATTAAAATATTATATTATAATATTGGGTACAATCTATTACTATCAAATAATAATATAATAATTAAGTGGTATTAGATTTTCTATGAATATTTTAGTAATTTAAAGTATAAATTGACATATATATATCATATATGCCCTCCTATTTTCGTTTTTCTCTTTAATTTTTTTTTTAAATAGTAATAATAAAATTTATAATAATTATTTAAAATTCTTAAAATTGAATTCGTAAAATTTAAGGATAACTTTTTCTTTAAAATGTAAACAAATATCTATCTTCAGGTAACGTAAGATTTTATGAAATCCGATAACTTACAATGATTATGGTAAGACAGTTTTTTTTTTTTTATTTGATGGTCAGGTGGAGACATTCTCCCATATAGATATAGCATTATTACCGGTATTACCGGGAATCAAGTTTAATAAGACACTTGTATCACATTACCTCAAGATGGCAATATTGAATTGGGTCACCTATCCATTCAATGAAACGACTCAAAATGCATTATTTTCTCAATAGTCAACCATGCCAACAAGACAAATATGAAATACCAAAAGATAAAATGCAATTTATTGCTATTCACACTTCGATTGGTTGTTAGTAGACAATGATGTTCTATGATTGTTATGAGCTTGCAAGGCTTTCACCTATGCAGCAGATATGATGAAGAATGACATACTATTCTGTCAAAAAAAAAAACGATTATTTGTTGGTTACCCACTTTGTGCACTTAATGTTTAGACCCTTCCAGCTGGAGAGATTGGAGGATAAGCAACATAACTTGCAGGAATGTCCTCAGATTTACCATGAGCCATTTTTGAATCATCTGTTTGAACCAATTGAGATTGCCTCCTATTTGTTCCCTCAATTGAGTTTCTTGATCCAGAAAGTTCACAAGGGAGCTTGCCATCCAACATTGCTATGCAGATTGAAAACGCTTGCAAGGGTGAAAGCGATGAACCAAAAGCTACTGAATATGCTCCCGCTTCAAAAATTGAAAAACTGAAAACAGGACGGCTATCTTGACATTGGTCATTTCCCTATATTAAGCATTTATGGTAAAAGAAACTTCAGTAATCAATTATCTACCGGCCAACCAACTAAAGATTAATCTGCAATATGATAACTAACTTTAATTAATCAATGTAGAAATACCTGGAAGAAAAGCTCATATTGATCTGCAAAATAAGCTTCCGATGTTCTTGATTTTCTGCACGTTTGATTATTGTTTGCAAGAATTTTTAGTTTACAAGCCAAATCCCAACCACCACAATCACAGGATCCACCAGTTTTCCAGCGCTCAATCAGCGATGAAGGTCCACCATCACTTGGAAGACTATGAACCCCACTTGGAAGCACCACTGTCACCTGTAATAGATCTTGACATTCATTCTGGCAACTGTTTTGATTCGCATAATTGATAGCTTTAGGTGATTTGACAGCTATGGCACAAAGCTCGTCATTTGGCTGATAGTCAGTCACCTGAGCATCTCCTTGCTTTAGCTTTACAGAAAACAAAACAAATTCTTTTGTGATAGACTCCACACGATTCTGACTATTTGAATCATGATAGTGCATATCAGAAAGCTTCATTTGGGCAATGACATGGCGAACATAATCAGGAGCTTTGCTTTTTTCGTTGTGATTCGTCCGACTTCCATTCTTCTTTTTAATCTCCTTAAAGGTGTAAAAAGTATAGATACAGTTGCATTCATCTTTTTTTAATACAGTGGATCTCTTCACTGTGGCAGCGAGAATGTTGCTATTGTTGCCAGCAGCAAATGTAAAAAGGGGCTGACCATTCTTCATGGAAATTCTCAGTACAGATTGAGATGTTGATGGCATATGCACTTCTTCACTCGACGATTCAACAGTGTTAGCTGTGGAACAACCAAACCTCTGGTCCTTGTCCAATTCTTTTGCTGGCCGTATAGTCGAGTATGTCCCATTCCCCAACCCACAGTTCTTATTTGTTGACACGGTCTCTTTTTGGAATAAATTAATGGAGTGATGGCAGTTTGCTGCCTTTGGTTTCAGCAGTGGATCAAGTAATCTCCTTAAAGGGCTTGACCTGCCTTTACCTACAGCACCTGATTTGTTCCCTGATATGTTTAACCCAGCACCACCTCTCACATTTTCTGAATCTTTTTGAGGTAAATCCAAGGAATGATGGCAGTTTGCTGCCTTTGGTTTGACTAGTGGATCAAGGAATCTCCTCAAAGGGCTGGCCCTGCTTTTGCTGGAACTTCTAGGTTTATCACTGCTGTCTGGAATGTTTGAGCTAACATAACCTCTCACATTTTCTGAACAAGGTTTATGTGTTGCAATGGAGCTCTGGTGTGGCACATGTGCAACCTCCTTACACCCAGAAACTTTGTTTGTGAATCCCATGCTGAAGCTTAATCGACGAAAAGGTGAAGAGCTTCTTGGTTTTTCAGTAGTTACTTTCTGATCTACTTCTCTGCGAGGCCCATTTACAGATGAAGATCCAGCAATGCTGGGTTTTCTTTCCTCGGCCTTTCTAGATCTGTCTGGGCTCATTCCCATTCTGCCCGGTACAGGTACTGAAAAAGTAGAAACAGGAATTTTGAGACTTTCTGAATCTAAGGAACTGGACCGTGACTCTTTAGGCTGAGAATGACTTTGACTAAGTTCATCTGCCAAAGGACAGGATTTTGAAACATTGCAACTCATATATCTACAGGACGGTTCCTTAGGATTTACCAAATTTCTTTTTTGACTATGGCTTCCTAACTTCTGATCCAAGGTTGTTCCCATATCAGAAGCTCCAGAATGATTGTTTTTTTGAGGAATGTCTCTAGGTAAAATAAGAACAATTGGTTTGCTTTTCCCAAGCATATCATGTGTATTAATATCACCATTTTGTTCTCTAGGTAAATTCTCCTTTTTCTTTTCCTTTTGATCATCTCGTGTGCTCATTTCCAACCTATCACTTCCTTTCAGTATACTAGTAGGACGGTTTCGGGAAAGATGATCAACAGTCCGAGCATTTCTTCTCTGTATGTCAAAACTACTGTGGCTACCTCTAAGATTCAGACGATTTCCAAAATTTTCTGCAGAGGACTTAACAGCTATAGAACTGTCTTGTTTTGCAGATGCAATAGAGTGAGATTGCACTGACGGAGGGATTATCCTTAGATGAGGAGACCAATTCAGACCCCTTCTAGAATTACCAGATAATTCCTCTGGGCGAATAGATGACGATGTACTACTAGAAGATGTTGAACTCTGACTACTCCTGTGGGGTACATGTTTATGGCTGTACTGCCAATGCTCTAGACTGGCCCAATCAAGCACCCCGACATTCAAAACTTTCTCGGGAACTTTTTCTCCCCTCTCCAAATAACCTGGTAAACTTGACATGTGCATAACAAGCTCATCTTCATCATTTTCCCTTCTACGGGTTGTTTGCTTTTGTTGATTTGGTAAATGTTTGCTCTCGTTATTAAGATCAGCATATGACAGAGACGACTTATCTGGTTTGACCCCATCACTAAGTTTATTACTCATACTGGTGTATAGCTGTCGGACTTCAATTCTAACCTGAGATCAATTGGATAAACATTCCAAGCACATGCTTTGAAAACACCTCTTTGCCTCTCACAGAAACTTCCCTCGGGAAAATATCACCGCTTGCTTTCCAGCTGCAAAACTGAATTACAGTTACAAATCAAACTTCCAAAAACAAAGATTTCATAAACAGAGTTATCACATATAAAAAACTAAATAAACAAATATATGAATACCAAGGGTATCTTCTATTAACCACATTAAACAAATGCAAAACTAATAGTATTATGTAATATCGTAATAATAACCGGGAGTTAGATTTATGGGACCAACTACAAAATCATATTAAAGAGAAAATAAACCTGCAATTACTCGAATTTGGTCGGCCGCAACGACAAATGAGAAAATCCAATCCAGTTAATCTCAATGAAACTAGTAACTATAGTGGCGAGAATTTACGAAACTGAAATTTTTTCAGTAAAGAAAGCATAATCATAACCCTTTAGGGTAAAGGTTGTATCACAAAACTCAAGTGTCACTATATATGGAGCGCTTCTACTTTGAATGGGTGTTCCTAATAAATCTCATAACAAGGATTAGCACAAAAATTAAAACTTTACGTTGGATTATGAACTAATTCCAAAAAAAAAAAAAGAAAAGGTCACAACTGAAATCAAATAACACAAGCAAAAATTGCGGAAGTTTAAAAACAAACGCAATTTAAAAAAAAAATCAATTAACGATAATTTGCATCATCATGCAACTGCAACAACAACAACAACAACCACAACAACAACAACAACCACAACAACAACAAAAAAATTGCCAAAAATAACGGAATAGTCTCAACGGCATTTACACTGGAATCTCAAAAACAATAACGGAAAGTTAAGGCCTCGTTTGGAGTTATCTGAAAAAAAACACTTTTTCTTGAAAATCTTACTAATCGATTGATGTAAATACTAAAATTGAGCATTGAATTAGAAGATGAATCTAAATGCGAAAGTTTGAAGGTAGAGAATGGTTACCGGAGAAGCGAGAAATGGAAGGAATGAGTGTCGGTGCCGTCGTTTGTTGGAAAACGACGTCGTAACAGATTGAAGTGTAAAACGAGCAACACCAAAACGCAAACGCGGCAATGTCGTCTTCGAGTGTTACTATTTCTGAGCACTGCAACTGTGCCTGCTATGAAGTGTGAAGAGTCAATGAAGGTTGGTTTTGTGTGGCCAATTGTTTTCATCGAACAGTTGGAATTAGGGGTAGATAATATGATCGTACGGTGATGGTTTCTTGGGCTTTGTATGGGGCCCACCTGTGTGATTCTGGGCCATTATTGGGCCTATTGTCGTTTGTGGGTTCTTTTTAGTCATTGGCGTGTTCAGATACTGAACACAAACAAACAACTATGGTAGTATATGCGTGTTCACTTTTATCTCTTTCTTTGTCATCATCTCATTATGATGAACTCGTATTTGGCTTTCTACATTGCCAAAGTTGGTTTCAACTTTTTTTATCAACAAAAAGGTTTATTCATTCATCTTTTGATTTGAAATAAAGTAAAATACAAATAATGATTTTCAATTCCACTTTTTAAAGAGTATTTTGCTACTTACACGTGTGCTTTGTTAAGTTGATCATGATGTGTGTTTGGATAGGTCATGCGAGCGGTTCATAACAGTTCTTTCCAAGTCCTTGTGCCTATTATGTAAGATGGTTTTTTTTGGGTCATAGTGGAAAGATCACAGCAGCCAACATTTTGAAATCTTTAAGAGGGACATCTTAATCAGGTACGGAATCCTTTAGACCTTTTGACAAATAATTGGATGAAGTTTGCAAATAAGAACTTCAAGAATTTTTTAGAAGAGTTGAAAGTCAGATAACATTTCACGTCAGTAGAGCATCTTCAAACCAACGCATAAGGCGAAATAGCAAACTGAGTAGTTCTGAGAGGGTTATAATACAGACTAGAAGCAGCCAACGTGAATTGGGAAGACGAGCTTTTACACGTCCTTTGGGCATATCGAACTACACCTCATTTAATAACTAACGAGACTCTTTTCGGCAGACCTACCGAATCAAATTCGTCATCCCTATCAAAGTAGAAGAGTTAAACCGAAGGATGGCACACCACTTATCTGAAAAGGATAACATTGAGCCAATTAGAGAAAAGGTAGATTTTCTGGAAGAGAAGAGGACATATGTCTCCCTCATGAATGTCGTCGTCAAACAGGCAGCAACAATTAAGCTTAACAAGCGGGTACGGCCGCGAGAATTTAAACATGAAGACGTTGTGTTGAGACGGACCGAAGTCGGGGGGAAGTACTTTAGATACGGAAAGATCGCAACAAACTGGGAAGGGTTGTATAAGTCAGGGCCAATACAGGGAGTATATCTTACACTCTAGATACTTTGATTGGAGAATCCATCCCAAGGACGTGGAACACTACGAACTCAAACGATATTACAACTATGTATTCTAAAGTCCGTCTAGAGATTGTAATTACTCACACTCATATGTAATACTTTAATATGAATAGTATGATGCTCTTTGTTGGAATTATTTTACTTTTCATTAAAGAAATCATTGAGCGAAGGCAATTATGGCACACTAAGTTGTAGTTGGCACACCCCATACATGTAGCTAGCCACTATAGAACATAGGCAGTGAAGCCCAAGATACATAGAACTCGAACCACGATTAAACTTGGGGGAAGGTAGAGGACCTGGCCTTTGACCGCACACGATCCTTGCGACGTTGAAGCTTACGTAAGTTCCCAATAAAGGGACGAGTAAGGACAACCAAGCTACACAGACGAATAAAACAATGAAACAAAATCAAGGCTAATAAAATAATGAAACAAAATCGTGGACGAGTAAAACTATGAAACAAAATCGTAGGCGAATAAAATGACGATGAAACAAAATTTCAAGCACATGAACGATGAAAAAAAGTCGTGGACAAACAAGCATAGAAAGAGAGAAAGTAGTGCAACACACTAGGCAAAGAGAAATAAATAAATTAACATGAAATAAAATATTGTTCAAAGTAATTTACAGAAAGTCTCAATGAAATCAAAAGATTACAAAGTCATTATGCTTCCTCTCCAGGCTCCCCTTCCTTGTCAGACTCCTCACGGTCAATGACGATCTCCCATCAATAACCTTCTTCTACAGGTGCATCTACCATCGAGGAATCTGAATGCCCAGGCACAACACCTCAACTTGGTCGCAAGCGTTCTTGAAGAAATCAAAGATGTTGGGTGAGAATATGCGTAAGAAACGGTCTATAAGGGGTGAGTAGACCTTAAAAAATATTTATTTGAAAATAGTTTGAAAAGCTTTTTAATCACAGTTTCAAAACAAAATTAATTTTGCATGGACATAACATGCTTATAGGTTGGAATTGGTATGCAACAAGTGTTAGACGATAGACTTCGATCTAGAGGGGTGAATATATCACAAATTTAAAATTTAAACTTTTGGCAAAAATGGTTTTCAAAAGTTTTATGGCACAACGGAAACAACCGAATCAAATCGTCTAATCGAACCTACTATCGAAAAGCTCGGATAAGCGTAAAGTATCAGAATTTAATGATAATGAACACAAAATTTTTAACAAAGATTAATCACAGACAATTAAATGTTAAGCTACATGTAGAGCTTATTTCCAATGAACAAAAATCAATTAAAAGCACTAAAGACAATTTATCGAACAATTTGTGTGCAATCGATAATGTTTGGAAATTTAATTTGTTTTGTTGATGTTAGTACATCGTAATAGCAAAATTAACACAAGAGTCGGATATGATGTCGGGACATCGTAATAGCAAAATTAACACAAGAACAATTGCATGAATTTAAATAACACACAGTAGGTGTTAACCCAGTTCGGTGCAACGTCACCTACATCTGGGGGCCACCAAGCCAGGAAGGAAATTCACTATGACAGTATTAGTTCAAAGCTAAACTCCCCTGTTTACAACTTATCACCTAATCACTATCTTATGCAAATTCTACCTAGACACGATCTAAATATGAGATCCCCCTCTCACTTCCTAATCAGTCACAAACCACTGACAATTCAACAATAACCTAAAATAGAAGTAAACACACTTCCAAGAACAATTCTTAGTTTTGCTTAAAAGCTTTAAACTAAGGACAATACACTCTTGTTTAAAAGCTCATGAGTGAACAATTGACAATTAACACAATCCTACTCAGATGTCAAAAGACATAAGAGAGGAACACAAAGAACAACTCAAAAAACCCTAGAAAAATTCTCACACAAAAATACGACATACACACACACACACACACACTTTCTAGGTTAAAAACCTTTCTTATAAATAGTCATTGAGAAGCATGGGCTTAGGCTTAAAAACCGCAACAGATCCAAAATAAGAACTGCAAATATTCTGCATAATCTTCTCCACAAATATAGGAACTAAATAGAAAGTTTCCTAAAAAGGCTCCAAGATCCTTTTTATGAAAAACAATCAAATCTGTCACAACAGATGTTCCCAAAATATCCTCCATTGGATAACAATAACGTGTGAATTAAAACACATTAAAAAATCACGCTAAAAATACCAAAACAGTCATGCCCTAACTTTCTGGTATAACGTGTCCTGGCACATGTCACAACATCATGCTGAACATGATGTCTGACTGTCATGGCAGAACATCTGGTTTAATATCTTGCTCACAGTATTTTGTTTTACCAAAATGTAGCCAATCCTAAAATCATAGAACTTACATTTACAAACAAGATCCACCGTCTCACGCAACTCCATTTTCTCGGATCCGTATTTGCGTAATCTTGTCCAAAATCTTCAAATCCTCAATGATCTCGAAAAAAAAAACCCAGCTTGGTTTTCTTATTTGAAACACACAAATAACTCAACCCAATATTCTCGGTACACCAACCTAATTGGACGTTATCAACCCTAATCTAGATGGTCATTCAATCAAAAAATAATTATGCGTAGTTTGATTGTGTATACGCATAAAAGAGAGGTTGAAGATGACGAGTATGCTTTGTAATTTTGGTTTCATATAGGTTTTACAATAGAACCTTACTAGAAAATGATGCATGTATGAGTATATATATGTATGAGAGATAAGGAGCAAAAGGGATGCAAGAAAAATTGAAAGGAAAAACAAAATTTTAATTTTTGAAGGCAGTGGATCCTATGAAAGCAATAGGTCAACCTGTAAAGGTCTTAGGTCGGCCTATTTGAGGCGAATTATAGGCAGTGGCTACAACCTTCGTTATTGAGACATTGAGGTCGACCTGGGCAAGTTATGTGTCGACCTATACTGAAGCAAAAACATCTATAGGTCGACCTGAGCGCATGTGTGTCGGACTATTCAACATTTTCACATTAAAAACTCATTTTTGATGCATGAAGCATGCCTAAGACATTTCTAATCATTTGGAAATATATTTATATGCACTATAATGTTAAGATGATCAATGCACATCTAGAATTTGGTTGATATCA
This sequence comes from Lathyrus tuberosus, assembly GCA_022829125.1. Taxonomy (NCBI): domain Eukaryota; kingdom Viridiplantae; phylum Streptophyta; class Magnoliopsida; order Fabales; family Fabaceae; genus Lathyrus; species Lathyrus tuberosus. The sequence continues at coordinate 2,539,384 of JALAZF010000280.1, forward strand.
TTCAATGTACAAAAATGTCAAAGTTGCTGCCAGTTTTGACATCCTTCGAAACATGACTAAATTGAAAGATGCAGTCACATACTCCCCCTTTTTGATGATGGCAAAACTCAAGATTTGAGACGATTCATTTTTCTTCGGTACAATGAATAGCTCCCCCTAAATGTGTGCATTATCTTCTTCATAATCTTCTCCCCCTTTGACAACATCAAAAAGAGATAAGTAATCCATTAGAAGTATCACATAGATACACATTACATATATACATTATACTACACAGAAGTAATTACAAAGATAGGTAGTGTAATCACATACAATATAAGTAAGCACACAAGATTAATAAACATACCAACAATACTCATATTCATTAATTATAATAATCCATTATACAAGCATTGCATTAATACTTAAACTTAATAGCACAAAATAAACCAAACAGAATTGAAAATGCATGATCAGAATAAAATAAATCCTAAGAATCTAGACAGAAATGACTCAAGCTCTAAGCACTTCAATGTCTTCCACGAACCCCATGCCTCACTCCATGAAACTATCCCTGACCACCACTTCCAAACAGGCGATCCATAAAATCACACATTTCTTGATAAAACTGTGTATAATGATGGTGGTCTTCAGTATGGGTAGCAATCATGCAACTAACTCTTGCTATAGTAGCAGCAATGTTTGCATTCATTTCATTTTTTAAAGAAACCAGCTTCTTAGTCACAAATGATGCAAAATCCTCAAAGTTCGCATCTTGAGCCTTCATGTGTTCTTGCATAATGCAGAGCTGTTCCATTTGAGTTGCTTCAAAAGTTTCTCTTCTCAGACATTCCTCTTAATAATACTCATCATGTCTGATATGCATATTCTAAAGAAAATTTATGATGGAGGATTGATCTCCATGCTCATCACCCATTAGGCCAACTTCATGATCAACATCATGCATATGTTCATAACCGATGACTTGTGGCTCGGTAGTGGAGTTAGCAAATTCAGAGGGGTAATCAAAGTTGTATACTTTCCTTCCATTCCTACCCATCCGAAAGTGTTACACTTTTCGTTCTTCATCCTAAAAATACACCATATTAGTTAAGGTACGTTTTAAGAACTCTTGAACTGGACCAGGCGATATGAACAACAGATTTGGCAAGCCTATATTGAAGTAGTTGAGAATCTTGGAGATCATGGACGTGTATCAAAAAGATGTTCCTTTATTGCATTCTTTGATAGTGAACATTCAGTAAACAAAATAGTGAGGCCAATTGATTCGAATCTTGTGCAAAAAACATCCCAAGTACTTTGGTAGAAACCCAGTGGGAAGCCATCAGGCCCAGGGGACTTCCAAGCTGCCACACTGAAAAGAGCTTGTTTGATCTCACTATTCTGAATAACCGCCTCTAGAAGTCTTCTGTGATGAATAAACATGGTAGAGAATGTGTAATGGTTATTGTACCAAACAGAGATATCAAGGTCCTTGGTATAGAGATTGTGAAAATTGGTTTTGAACAAATCTTTTATTTTTCCCCATCATCAATCCACCTGCCTTTATCATCCTTAAGAATATTGACCACCTTCTTCCTACGCCTTTGAACAACTTTGGTATGATAAAATTTAGTATTTTTATCACCATCAACCATCCATTGGACCTTGGCCCGTTCAAACCACATAAGCTCTTCCTGATACAACACTTTGTCAAGATTATTTTGGAGAATTCGCTTCAGTTTCCTTAACCCTGCATGGTCATCCCCGCTTTGAGTTATTATTTGAATACCTTTGATTCTCCTCAAGAGCTTATTCTTCTCTTTGTTAATGCTCTAAAGGTTGTGTATCTTCCTCTGCCCCACTACCTCCGTGAAAGACTTCAAGTTACCACTTAGATTGACATTATTATTCCAAGACTCCTTAAGCAGGTTATCAAATAACCTATCCACCAACCATGCACTTTCAAACCTAAAGTCATTATTTCTTTGTTTAACTCCTTATCTAAAAGACGAATAAGGATGGGATGGTGATCTGAATAATCAAGCCTGTGGTGTGGAGCACTTAGACATGAGCCTCAGGGAACATGTTTCTCCAAATGGCGTTGCTAAAAACACGATCAAGTTTTTCAAAAACTCTCTGTTGCGGTGAGAATCGGATAACAAGCTATTTATTAATTTGCATCACAAAACTTTGAAATTCACCACCGAGCTTTGATTTATCCAAAGGAAAGGGTAAAGAACGAAAACCCTAAGTGCGCTATGTAGAGACACAGCTCAGAGATCTAAGGTTCGGGGGTTGGTTATACTAAGGGAAGGTATTAGCATCCTAAGTATCTGTAGTACTCTACAGGAACCTCTTGTTAGTATTTGAGTTATGCTAAAGTTTGCTTGCTAAGGGAAATGTGCTAAGGTAAAGAAAGACCTAGGGGTATATACACTAAGTATGCTCGCCAAGACATCGCATATCGTGCCTACGTATCCTAACGGGAATGGAATCAGAGCAATCGTAGTTCCCCACAATAGGGGTGAAGAACTCTTGACTGTGGTCAAGGTTCCAAGGGAAAGTAGGGTGAAAAGCTTGAAAGCAAAGCTTGTGAGGATTGATTGGTTAGGAGAAGAGATTAATGGCTATCTCTTGTGAAAGGATTGTGAAGGGTTAGAAGTTGGTGAAGGAGAAGAGATTAATGGCTATCTCTTGTGTATGTTAAAGAAGGGTTTAAGGGTTATAAGAAATTAATGGCTATCTCTTAAGAAGGCTAGGTTAAAAGGGAAGGTAAGTCTCGATCGCACGACAGCGTGAGATAAAGGAATGATGGACAAGACTATCCTAAATGACATGACAGTCAACGGGAATGACCCTTTCCTTTGGAATGAAGTAAAGGCAACAGAGAAACAAGGAGGAAAACCTCGGGGTCAAGTGTAAGGTAAATATGTACAGCAATATATATACAGTGAGTATCAAGAGTTAAACGAAAAATGAATATCAGGAGTTAACTGAAATAAAAATCGTGAATTGTTAAGATTAAATTAGAAATTAAAATAAACAAACAAAAATTCTAATTAAAAAACTAATTAAATCAAATTCTAGTTAAAACCTAATTAGACTAAAAATCTAATCAAAACTAAATAACTAAGTAAACTCTAACCAAAATGATTTAACTAATCCTAGTTAACTAACTAAATTAAAATCTAATTAAAACTAATTTACTCAAAATTCTAACTAAATAAAATTTCTAACTTAAAACAAATTAACTCTACTCTAAAAGTTAGCTAACTAAAATTATATTATTTATAAAGTTAATAAGTTAAAATCTAATTGAAATTTTAGGATTATAATTTAGCAACTAAATTTAAACAATTATTATATGGAAAGATATAAATAAGAAAACTAAATTGTAAATAAAAAGAAACTAAAAATAAAGAAAAAAAAAGAAAAAGGATCGTGGGCCTGGTCCTTGATCCACCTAGCATTACTCTATCAAAAACAAAAAAGAAAACCCTAAAGACATTGAACAAACTCAGCCACAAAATCCTGCCTCTTCTTTCTCTCCCAGGGCACGATTTTTCCTCACGGCAGCTCTCCCTTCTTGCTAATCTCTCGCTCTCAATCGCGTCTTCCTCCATGGATTCCCTCTCGCTGTTCTTCTTTCTAGTTCGTATGTGGCCCACCCCCTTGCGCACAACCTCTCTCATTAACCTCCATCATCTTTATCGCGTCCGCGCTTCATCATCATCCTCGCATAATCTCACGCCTCTCGCAAACAAATTCGCAACCGGAACCACAATAATTCGTAACGAGGGCCTCGAAGCGGAATAATATGAGTTCCTAGTTGAATTCTTCAAGTTAAATCACAAGTTACGTACCTTCGAAGATTTAAGACACGGCGGTTCGACGTCGACGACTTCCTGGTATTTGATTCTTTCAACCTTCAATGTGTGTGTATCATTGTTGCTCTGATGCTCTCCGCTCTGCCTGCTGTTATATGTATGGTGCGTGTATGGTTGTTGATTTGTGAATGCTCTACTGCAAATTCCCTCTTCTCAATTTCTACTCTTCCTCGAATGTGGGCTTTGTGTGTGCAAATTTTCTGAGGAATATTGGAGGTTGTTTGAGGTGGATGGATTGATCGAAAGTGAATGAGGGCGAGTTAGATTAATGGAGTTTGAGATTGTTTTGGTGTTACGGTTTGAGTTTGAATATGGTTGAAGGCTTTGAAAGCATAAGTTTTCTTTCTTGTCAACTTTCCCCAGAAACACTGCTATGGTGCTTTGTGAATTGTTGTAACTGGTGGAGTGGTATTCTGGAAAATGGGGATGCGTCTGAAGTGAGGTTTGGTGGTTCTGGTTTTTATCTTTCTGCCCTCTTCTATTGTTTCTCACTTCTTGTCCTTTTAACCACTCTAAAACTTCTCCAATAAGCTTTGTTCTGATGATGTTGATGTTGATGTTGTAGGTAGGCTGTAATCTTGGATTGTTTTTGCAGATTTTGACGGCAAGTTCTTGGGAGCTTTTTGTGGTACATGACAGGTTTTGGAGCAGCAAGGAAATTGGCTTTTGAAAGAAGTTGGCACATAACAGCTTTTTAGAGATACAGCCGAATTTGAGGGGATTGTGTGGACTTTTGTACCATTTGCAACCGGTTTTGTTGCGGTACGCTTGAGTGTGTGAGGTAGCAGAAAGTTGGGATTGTGTTGTATAGGGTGGCTGGTGTACGAGTAGATGGTGATGGTGCAGTAGCTTTGGACAAGCTGAAAAGTGGACTTTGGTTCTTGCAGTATTTTGTCTGAAAAGTAGACTTGGCATGGGTAGAGATTGTTTGTGATATTGCTGTGAATTAGTTCAACATGAACTCGGTTTGTGTAACGAAAATACAAGTTATGGACCTCTCTTTTGTAATTGTTTGTTTTTTTTTCATGTGAAACTTTTGAAAATTAAGTTAAGTTAAAATGAATTAAACTAAAGATAAAAAAATGGGAAACAAAACTATAATTATAACTAAAATAAAATGAGAACAAAATTACACTAAATTAAGTAAATTAATCTAAATAAAAAACTAAATTAAAATTAAAACCAAATTAAGTTTAAAATTAAACTAACTTAAATATATACTATGTAAAAAGATAGGCTAAAATGGATTTAAATAAATTCTAAATGAATCCAAAATAGATATTTAACTAAACAGAAAAGTAAATGATAACAAAATAAGTCTGATTAATGATTAATGGACCAAATGATGGCAAATGCTAAAATGACCGGCTTACGATGATATGAAAAATGATCAGAGGGTCTAAGGGTAAAATTTGGGGTACAACAGTTGTCCCTATTTAAATAACTTTACCAGATGGCACGAGAAATGGAAATCCTCTGTGCATCAAGGTGAAAGGTATTTAAATATAGCAAACCAAAAATTTTGCCCTTAGATGGAATGCAAATGCTAAGGACAAGCAGTAGACATGCAAATGCTGACATGCCATGAACTTCTAGTATAATGATATGATGTCATGAAAGATGCAAAGGGGCAGACAAACAAAACACCAAGGATGAAGGGCAATCCACCACAGGTGAGCTTACTGGGAAAGGATGAAGTTTAGTATCCATGAGGAAAACTCACTAGGGATACAGACTAACCAACATAAGAGACTCAATGGGGAGACTCTAAGGAAACACTGGGGAAAATAAGAGCACACTTTTTATTGGGCATGAAACCAAAAAGAAGACGTGATCTCTACTGGGGATCAATCTGAAATAAAAGGATAGACATCAACAAAAGATTTTCTGAGATTTTCTTATACTGAAGAGTTCAAACGGGATCTTCAAGAAAAACCAGAAAAGACAGAGAAGGCGCATCTGGAAAAACATCAGATGGCAAAAGAAACCAGACATCCAATAATGGCTTTGAATGAAAGGAACAAATCACAATATCTAATAATGGATTTAGATAAAAGTGAACAAAGCAGAGATCCAAGAAAGCATTGGATGTGAAGAAACCAGTCATCCAATAATGGCTTTAAATGAAATGTGAACTCAACATATCTGAGAAGGCATCAGGTGAAAGTGAACAAAGACTACATTCAGGAATGGCATTGAATGCAAAGGAACCAGTCATCCAATAATGGCTTTGAATGAAATGTATAAACACAATATCTAATAATGGCTTTAGATGAAAGTGAACCAAGTAAGGACCCAAGAAAGCATTGGACAAAAGGACACCAGACATTCAATAAGGGCTTTGAACGAAAGGTACAAATCACAATATCTAATAATGACTTTAGATGAATATGAGCAAACAAGGGTAATCCAAGAAGGCATTGGATAAAAGGACACCAGACATTCAATAATGGCTTTGAATGAAAGGTACAAATCACAATATCTAATAATGGCTTTAGATGAATGTTAACAGAGACTACATTCAAGAATGGCATTGAATGCAAGGAAACCAGTCATCCAAAAATGGCTTTGAACGAAAGGTACAAATCACAATATCTAATAATGGCTTTAGATGAAGTGAACAGAGACTCGATCTGGTAAAATATCAGAAAGAGAAACACATCCGGAAAGGCATCAGATGGTAAAGAAACCAGTCATCCAATAATGGCTTTGAATGAAAGGTATAACTCACAATATCTAATAATGGCTTTAGATTAAAGTAAACTAAGTAAGAATCCAAGAAAGCATTGGACAAAAGGAATCACAGTATCCAAGACAACATTAAGTGACTGTGAACTTTCAGGAATGGCACCGAAAGTAAAGGTAGATCACTATATTCAGGAATGGTATCGAATGATAGTGTGAAAGACATCCAGGAATGGCACTGAATGCAACATAGAAGACTTTCAAGAATGACACTGAAAGATATCCAAGTAAATTTGATGGGGATTACAGAAGAGAGGCAAAACTTCCAAGAATAGCACTGGGAGAAACAAGAGGAACAAGATATCCAGGAACGACACTGGAGATCACAAGAGACAGACATCCAGGAATGACACTGGAATGAAAGAATATAAAGATCCAGGAATAACACTGGAATGAAAGAAGATAAAGATCCAGGAATAGCACTGGAATGAGAGAATACCAACGTCTATTAACAGGATTAGATGCACAAGAGAATGACAACATTCAGGAATGACACTGAATGAAAGGACGAATAATGTTTTGGTAGTTGGACTTTGACCATGAGGTAAGACGTGGATAACGACACGACCTCGGGAGAAATGCAAATGAGGATGAAACACTCATGATATGCATATGTATATGAATTATGCAAATGATATATGATCGAATGCAAATGCAAATGCTGACGACATGGCTCGACTCTTTTGTGGAGAAGACAAGACTAGAAGACTGATTCCTCAACACGGAGATCACTGCCATTCTGTCTGGGGACTAGAGATGCTTCTGCTGAACACATCTTTGCCACACTAATAAACTGTATCTAGTGATGATCCTCGTAAAGAAGGATGGAGAGCTGCTTGGGGTTTCTTCAAGTAAACTGCCCCAGACTAGCTGATTATTGTAGATGAGCTGATCATTGCTTCAGCTTGATTGATTCTGGAAATGACCTTTTCATGGTGCTCTTTAGAGAGCTTGCCCTAGTCTGAGTCTTGAAAGATGATTGTTCTACTGTACACTGGGAAAGCTTGCCCCAACCTGCATCTTGAAAGGTTTTCTGGATAAACCAAATCTGAGAAGTCGCCATTAAACTACAAATCTTGAACTGATTCTCAATAGGATATGAAAGGAACTTGTCCCTGATTGGATCACCGACCAAGTTTCTCAAATGTTTGAAAATTCCTTAAGAAGAAAGCTAGTTTGCAAACAAAAGTATTTGTACAAACGTGGTAAATGCAAAGTTCAAACAACTTTTGAAATCAAAATCAAATTGCAAAACAAATGAATCACTGGTCTGAACACGGCCGTTCAAGACATTTAGGAGTGAAAAGTAAAGCAAAAGGTGTGATACCAAAACAAATGATCTGCAAAAATCTTTAGGAGTCAGGTTACGCAACCTTGCTGTAGTATGCTTTCAAAATGACCTTGCTTCAATTAGGTCTTTCGAGGGTTGTAACGTGACCTGGTTCACGGTTTAAGAAACAAAGGATAAAGACTTAAAATTTATTTGTGACCCACCCAATCTACGTGATGAACTTCCAATCCTATGCTCAGTTAACTCAAACTATGTACTCAGGTTCCCATAGTTTAGGAATTGCACTGATGATAGTAACAATGATGGTTCAAAATTTAATGGACTTGAGATGGCTGTCACTGCTTCTTACAATATTTTTGTCTTTGAGGATTTTGGTAACCTCTTGATTGGTTTTTGTTATCCCTAACTTCGCCTGAACTGTGTCATTTGAGCTTACAGCCAGCGAGATACCCAATTTTTGCCTAAGTCTCCTTCATAGGTTTTGACTAAGCGGCCTTTTTTTTTAGTGACTACCTTGCTTAACGATTACAGTGAACCATCATTGGCGTTAGACCTGAAAGACATCTTCGACACTTGCTTGTCGTGTGCGAAGGAAAACTGTGAACTTTGTTGAAAAGCGTCTTGCCTGAAATTCTTGAATTTGAATACACAGTCCAGTTAACTGAGAACTACCCTGCCCTAGGTTAAAATTATGGGTTTTTATTTGTAAAGAAAAGAAACTCCTACTTCTAGGCTCAAAGGGGTTAACAAGGGGTTATCTTCCTTATTTCTCTAGTGTTTGGGGATTGAAACAATGCCTTACATCGTCAGCAAAGTTTTGATTTGAAAGCATACCAACAGCAGTTATGAGTATTAAGTATCATCATCCTCCCTCCGATCTTTGCATAATCAAAAGGAAAGTGGAAAAGAGATAAAGTATTTTGCAAAAGAAAGCGTAGAGATGTAAATAGCAAACAAAAATGAATTGAATCAAAAATTGCAATGCTCATTTCATTAATTTTGAAAGTACAAACATAGTTGAAAGTAAACAACTATTACAAAATAAGGAAAATGCAAACAACAAGAAACAAGGCCTAGTGACTAATCAAACACAAGGATGAGCTGTCCTGTTTTTAAGAAGTAGCTGAGCCGAAGTCGATTGAGGCTTCACTTGGCGTGCCCTGGAAAAGGATTGCTCTGAACATTAGGATTTTCCTTAAAGGAGAGGATTTTGTTTCTCATCAGCTCTTGTACTTTAGCTTTCAATGCAAAGCAACCTTCCAAGTTATGGCCTGCACCACCTTGATGGTATTCACAATGAAGATCAGCCCTATAGCCGGCTGGAAGAGGATTTGGAGGAGGAGGCAAAGGCCTTGTGGTAATCAAACCTTGTTGAACCAAACCAGGATAAATTTCAGTGTAAGTCATGGAAATAGGATCAAATTGACCCCTATTACGATACTGTCTCTGTCCTGTAGCCGGACGTTGGAAAGCTTGAGCTGGTCGTGGTGCAGCAACCACAGGAGTAACAGCAGCAACAACAGGGTGAATGGTATACCGAGGTTGGGGACGAGGCCTTCTTATTTCAAACATGATAGCATTAGTCTGATCTTCCCTCTTCTTCTGAAAGTTCCCGTAGGATTTCTTCACAGCATTGGAAGATTCGACAGCCTTAGATACTTTTCCTTTCTTAAGCCCTTCCTCGAGTCTTTGTCCAATAGTAACCAAATCAGTGAAGTTGGAGGAAACACTTCCAATCATCTTTTCCCAATAGAATGGGGATAAAGTATCCATGAACATTCCAATCAATTCCTTCTCAGCTAAAGGAGGTTCAACCTGGGAAGCCAACTCTCTCCAGTGCTGAGCATACTCCTTAAAAGATTCCTTATCATTCTGGGACATGTTTTGCAGTTGATGGCGATCAGGAGCCATGTCGAGGTTATACTTGTACTGCTTCATGAAGGCATTTGTGAGGTCTTGGAAGCAGTGAATGGAGTTTTGCTCGAGACCCATATACCATTTGAGTGATGCTTCACTTAAGCTATCTTGAAAATAGTGGATAAGCAACTTCTGATTCTTGGCATGAGCAGTCATCCTGTGAAGATACATGACCAAATGAGCTCTTGGGCAAGAGTGACCCTTGTACTTCACAAAATCTGGAGTTATGAACTTAGGAGGTATAACAAGGCCAGACACTAAGCACATGTTGTCTGCGTCCACATTAAAGAAATCAGTACCCTCAACGGCTTTGAGTCTCTTCTCTATGCTCTGAAACTGCTCTCGGACAACTTCAGGTTCAACAAAGTCTTCACGGTCTTCACCTTGAGCACTGGCAGCATTGTACTCATAAAGGGGATTCTTGAAAGAAGCTCGAACAGTTTGTGGAACAGCATGGACCACAGGTCTGGGCTCGGGGAAAACAGGAGCTTGAAAGACATGCATAGTAGTCTGACCAACCATAGCAGTAGATGCAAGAGGTGGAGAATAGTTGTGTGGCAAACCAAACTCTGGCCAAGTTGAAGGTGGCATCTGAACTGATGGAGGATCCGCGCTTGAAACTTCCTGGATGACAGTCCTTTGGGGTGGCTCTCCCCTAGCAATCAAAACTTGGAGCATCTCAGTGAGTTTAGTCATGCTCGACTTAAGGTCATCGATCTCCATTCGGACCTCAGCATTGTGTGCGTCTTGCTCTGACATCTTGCGTCTGTAATTAGCTCTAGTCCGGTATCGGTGTCGAGGAATCAGCTTGACGACTCACAGGCAGACTCTGGAATATAGAGACCACTGGAAATGAGTAGCTGGATAAACAGACGCATGCAATGAATCATGCAAAGATGCAAATGATATGCAATACAATGCAAACAGGATACAAAACACATACAACAGGGTCAAGGGTTCGAGATTACAGCATGGAGTCTGGGTAAAGAACCAAACCAAGGGTGTGTACTAGGGTTCTTGTATCTGCAGAGCAAGGTTCTAAAGAGTTCCCAGAGTCGACAACCTATCTTTCGGATTTTATCAACTTCCCAATTGCTCGGTGATCAATAAAATCCTCAAGAGAGTCTCGTCTGAGCATAGTATCGCGTAGCAATCATTTAGGATTACTCCCTCATAATCATCGCACTACATCCTAAATAGGCCAGGTGGGGTAAAGGGTAACTAATGGTCATTAGTATCCCTGGCACCAAGGTTGAAAGTGGCAACGCATTCACGATTGCTCGTTCAACATATACCACCCTCAAGAGGGCCTCAACTGAGTGTGGAACCTCAAGTCAACTCCTTTGGGATTTCTCCCTCGAAGTCTGCTTGACTATGTCCACGATCCTATCATATGTGTACGCTCAAGTCCGGGTTAGGACTTATCCTCACCACTCAAAGTAACAACCCTGCATACAGAAAAACCAAGCATAGACAGGTATATATACAGATATGAATATGTACAGATATACAAGCAAGCAAACATATAAATAACACAAATACAAACAAGGTGGGCTTAACCCTCTTAGGGGAACATCCCCAGTGAAGTCGCCATTTCTGTTGCGGTGAGAATCGGATAACAAGCTATTTATTAACTTGCATCACAAAACTTTGAAATTCACCACCGAGCTTTGATTTATCTAAAGGAAAGGGTAAAGAACGAAAACCCTAAGTGTGCTATGTAGAGACACAGCTCAGAGATCTAAGGTTCGGGGGTTGGTTATACTAAGGGAAGATATTAGCATCCTAAGTATCTGTAGTACTCTACAGGAACCTCTTGTTAGTATTTGAGTTATGCTAAAGTTTGCTTGCTAAGGGAAATGTGCTAAGGTAAAGAAAGACTTAGGGGTATATACACTAAGTATGCTCGCCAAGACATCGCATCTCGTGCCTACGTATCCTGACGGGAATGGAATCAGAGCAATCGTAGTTCCCCACAATAGGGGTGAAGAACTCTTGACTGTGGTCAAGGTTCCAAGGGAAAGTAGGGTGAAAAGCTTGAAAGCAAAGCTTGTGAGGATTGATTGGTTAGGAGAAGAGATTAATGGCTATCTCTTGTGAAAGGATTGTGAAGGGTTAGAAGTTGGTGAAGGAGAAGAGATTAATGGCTATCTCTTGTGTATGTTAAAGAAGGGTTTAAGGGTTATAAGATATTAATGGCTATCTCTTAAGAAGGCTAGGTTAAAAGGGAAGGTAAGTCTCGATCGCACGACAGCGTGAGATAAAGGAATGATGGACAAGACTATCCTAAATGACATGACAGTCAACGGGAATGACCCTTTCCTTTGGAATGAAGTAAAGGCAACAGAGAAACAAGGAGGAAAACCTCGGGGTCAAGTGTAAGGTAAATATGTACATCAATATATATACAGTGAGTATCAAGAGTTAAACGAAAAATGAATATCAGGAGTTAACTGAAATAAAAATCGTGAATTATTAAGATTAAATTAGAAATTAAAATAAACAAACAAAAATTCTAATTAAAAAACTAATTAAATCAAATTCTAGTTAAAACCTAATTAGACTAAAAATCTAATCAAAACTAAATAACTAAGTAAACTCTAACCAAAATGATTTAACTAATCCTAGTTAACTAACTAAATTAAAATCTAATTAAAACTAATTTACTCAAAATTCTAACTAAATAAAATTTCTAACTTAAAACTAATTAACTCTACTCTAAAAGTTAGCTAACTAAAATTATATTATTTATAAAGTTAATAAGTTAAAATCTAATTGAAATTTTAGGATTATAATTTAGCAACTAAATTTAAACAATTATTATATGGAAAGATATAAATAAGAAAACTAAATTGTAAATAAAAAGAAACTAAAAAAAAAGAAAAAAAAAAGAAAAAGGATCGTGGGCCTGGTCCTTGATCCACCTAGCATTACTCTATCAAAAACAAAAAAGAAAAACCTAAAGACATTGAACAAACTCAGCCACAAAATCCTGCCTCTTCTTTCTCTCCCAGGGCACGATTTTTCCTCACGGCAGCTCTCCCTTCTTGCTAATCTCTCGCTCTCAATCGCGTATTCCTCCATGGATTCCCTCTCGCTGTTTTTCTTTCTAGTTCGTACGCGGCCCACCCCCTTGCGCACAACCTCTCTCATTAACCTTCATCATCTTTCTCGCATCCGCGCTTCACCATCATCATCCTCGCATAATCTCACGCCTCTCGCAAACAAATTCGTAACCGGAACCACAATAATTCGTAACGAGCGGAATAATATGAGTTCCTAGTTTAATTCTTCAAGTTAAATCACAAGTTACGTACCTTCGAAGATTTACGACACGACGGTTCGACGTCGACGACTTCCAGGTATTTGATTCTTTCAACCTTCAATGTGTGTGTATCATTATTGCTCTGATGCTCTCCGCTCTGCCTGCTGTTATATGTATGGTGCGTGTATGGTTGTTGATTTGTGAATGCTCTACTGCAAATTCCCTCTTCTCAATTTCTACTCTTCCTCGAATGTGGGCTTTGTGCGTGCGAATCTTCTGAGGAATATTGGAGGTTGTTTGAGGTGGATGGATTGATCGAAAGTGAATGAGGGTGAGTTGGATTAATGGAGTTTGAGATTGTTTTGGTGTTACGGTTTGAGTTTGAATATGGTTGAAGGCTTTGAAAGTAGAAGTTTTCTTTCTTGTCAACTTTCCCCAGAAACACTGCTATGGTGCTTTGTGAATTATTGTAACTGGTGGAGTGGTGTTCTGGAAAATAGGGATGCGTCTGAAGTGAGGTTTGGTGGTTCTGGTTTTTATCTTTCTGCCCTCTTCTATTGTTTCTCACTTCTTGTCCTTTTAACCACTCTGAAACTTCTCCAATAAGCTTTGTTCTGATGATGTTGATGTTGATGTTGTAGGTAGGCTGTAATCTTGGATTGTTTTTGCAGATTTTGACGGCAAGTTCTTGGTAGCTTTTTGTGGTACATGACAGGTTTTGGAGCAGCAAGGAAATTGGCTTTTGAAAGAAGTTGGCACATAGCAGCTTTTTAGAGATACAACCGGATTTGAGGGGATTGTGTGGACTTTTGTACCATTTGCAACCGGTTTTGTTGCGGTGCGCTTGAGTGTGTGAGGTAGCAGAAAGTTGGGATTGTGTTGTATAGGGTGGCTGGTGTACGAGTAGATGGTGATGGTGCAGTAGCTTTGGACAAGCTGAAAAGTGGACTTTGGTTCTTGCAGTATTTTGTCTGAAAAGTAGACTTGGCATGGGTAGAGATTGTTTGTGATATTGCTGTGAATTAGTTCAACATGAACTCGGTTTGTGTAACGAAAATACAAGTTATGGACCTCTCTTTTGTAATTGTTTGTTTTTTTTTTCATGTGAAACTTTTGAAAATTAAGTTAAGTTAAAATGAACTAAATTAAAGATAAAAAAATGGGAAACAAAACTATAATTATAATTAAAATAAAATGAGAACAAAATTATAGTAAATTAAGTAAATTAATCTAAATAAAAAACTAAATTAAAATTAAAACCAAATTAAGTTTAAAATTAAACTAACTTAAATATATACTATGTAAAAAGATAGGCTAAAATGGATTTAAATAAATTCTACATGAATAAAAAATAGATATTTAACTAAACAGAAAAGTAAATGATAACAAAAAAAGTCTGATTAATGATTAATGGACCAAATGACGACAAATGCTAAAATAACTGGCTTACGATGATATGAAAAATGATCAGAGGATCTAAGGGTAAAATTTGGGGTACAACACTCTCCTGCCTCCCTGAGCAATCGGACCACACCAAGTATATTTAAATCCTATAGAACCAAGATCCATAAGAGAGCAGTCATTAGTTTTATCCTAGAAGTTTCTACATCTACGCCTAGTAGTTGCAACACCCCCTCTTCTCAGATAAATGAAAAATATCGTTGAAGTCGCCTGCCACCAGCCTCCCATTAGACATGCTATGACCAATACTAGCAAGATCCTTCCATAAGCATTTTTTCTCCTCCCTAGGGCTGGATAGGCTGCTGTTAAATTCCAGTAATGTCCATCTGTAGTACGAATAACAACATGAATATATTGGAAGTGAAGTTTCAAAATGTGTATATGCACCTTATCCTCCTTCCAACCCATAACAATGACACCAACAAACCCTTGAACTCATGTGCTGGCAAAACCATTAAAACCCATACACCCAAAGGAATTTCGAAGATTCCCAGGATCTGAACAAGTATCCATAATAACTAGAATATCAGGACGCTTCTCTTTGATGTACACATTGCACATACAAAAGAAAGCTTTATTACTAACCCCCAATACAATTCCAAAAAATACAGGATAATTGATTGATCATTAAAATGTGTTAAAGCAAAATCCTGAATTCCTCGTTTGTGCACCAGTGTTTCAGCCACCATCTTATAATCTTCTTTAGACTTACGAGTCACATCATGACTCGCAGAGGCAATGCTCATCTGAGTAGGCTCTATACTAGGGTGACTATGAATGAAAGACCCTAGGGTATCATGAGAAGAGGTATAAATAATAG
The DNA here is from genome assembly GCA_022829125.1 of Lathyrus tuberosus. Lineage (NCBI taxonomy): Eukaryota > Viridiplantae > Streptophyta > Magnoliopsida > Fabales > Fabaceae > Lathyrus > Lathyrus tuberosus. Next base: position 2,554,752 of record JALAZF010000280.1, read on the forward strand.
TTCCATCAGCCCTAAGAAATTTAGGTCCCAATGTATCAAGATTATTCTGTGAGCCAATAAGCACATCATTGTCTACACCCTTCACTTTACCTTTGTTGACTTTTACCTGACTGTTACTTAGCAACTCCCCACTCTCCTCATTAGCCTTGATTTTTCCCAAGTTTTTCCAGATTTTATTCCTCACACCGCCATTGCTTTTCTCCTTGCTAATTCCTTTTGATAACATATCCAAACTCTTACAGATGTTAGCACCTTTCTTCCTTATCAGTTTGCCTTGCCTCTTCTTTTGTGACCCTTGTAGCTGCAGTTGATCATCCTGTTGGGAATCCTTAGCTTCTCTCAAATGTTGCAAATTTAGACCAGGTGAGATCTGATCTTTGACTGAAGTTTCTTCCTTCCTATCCTATCGCTCAGAAGACACCATACTCCCATCTTCCCCTTCCTCCATTAGGGTAGCAAATCGAGAGCCTTTTCTCTTGTTGGTCGCCTTCACACCTTTATTTAAATTCATATTAAAATTAGTCGATGATGTATCAAGTTTCCTTCTTCTCCCTTTTTTCACTATCAACCACGGGCCTTTGATGATATCTTGAGACTTAGGTTTCAAAGTAACACCTTCAGCAGCATTGATTCCTAATTCCTTATCCTCAGCCTTGCCTTGATCTGCAACAACTTTATCTGGATAATTCTCGACATAATGCCCATACTTCCCCCAACTTAGTCATAACAAATGGAGGCCTTCGTACTCAACTTTGTATTGCCGACCTTTGATCGCGAACATAGCAATGGGGGGGGGGGGGGGGGGTCTGGAAAGATCAACTTAAACGTATAGTCTCACATGCTTCCCCTGCTCCCTTGTAATTGTGTTCTTGTCCACCTTAATAGCCTTACCAATTCAATTACCTATGAATGTTAGAATCTTTTGATCATAATACTCAATGGGAAGACCCAAAATGTGAACCCACATAGCTAGCTAATCAACCACATCATTGGAAGGACAAAAATTAGGTCTTCATTCATGCACTATGAGATAGTGGTCATATATGAGCCACGGGCCTTGCAAAAGCGCAGTTTGACGAACCTCTTCGCTAGTGAATGTGACACGGTAATAATCATGTCCAAGATCAACAATTCTCAACACTCCTTTCCTTGCCCAAAGTTGTTGAAGATGATTCTCTAGAGCCTTAAAACTAATTTTTCCCCTTGGCATTTTGATAATTAATCCATTTACCCAAGGTTCCGCTATCCTATTTTCTTCCAACACAAAAAGAACAAATTCCAGACATTCAAGCCTCATACCAATAAGTTCCTCTATACAAATCCTATTGTCATCTGCTTCAATAACCTCCATCTCTTCCTCTTGCTGACTCAGGTTCCTTGAGTCTTTGCAAGATTCCCCTGTTACCTTATTCTTATATGAAATCTTAAATTTGCTTTGCACTTTTCATTGCATCTCATTGTCTTCCCCTTCAACCTTCCTTCCGAAATCTATTTGAGAATGAGCATTCTCAAGATCTTTGATCAACTTTTAAATCTTAAGACCCATAACATTACGAGCGTGACTCTCTTCTGGATCGAGAGTCTTCCTTGGTTTTGCGCTCTTAGACTCTTCCTATTGTTGCTCCATGAAACCCTATCTCAAAGGGGGAAAATCCCAATTTTGGTCGAGCAACCAATCACACGCCTTTCAGGGTGGTCCCTGATCCTAAGATTAGGAGTTTAAAACACCGTGAAGGAACACCGTCCTAGCGGAGCACACAAATGCCTGGAAAACCAATATATATATATGGCTGATCCTCACTCATTTCATTGGGGGCTCAAATCCCCCACAAGAAACTATATACTCCTTTTAATAATATTATCATATATTTTTTTCTAGACCCCATTAGAAAAACTAGACTCATTTAACTTTACATTTTTACACATTTTTACATATCTCAACAAAATAAATTATTATTTTTATCTCTTTCTCTTATTATTATTTTCTCTTCAAAATTTAAAATTTAAGTTATTCACTTTAATATCAACTAATTTCTGTTTTGTTTAATGTTTTATTAAAAAAAATTATGTTTGCTTGAAGATGTTTATACAACTGTTGATAAATATTTATAAGTCAGGAATTTTGTGAAGAATAAAATGTGCAATTGTATAAGAGATGAATGATTGCATGAGGATATATATATATATTCTTTTCTCAGGGTTAAGATGATTCATTTACTAATTCTGCAAAATCTTGTATATAGAGTTTTTTTCAACTAAATGCGTAAGCTGACTCTCCCCTTATTATATTTCATAATTCAAAAATAGAGTACTCAAATACACTTATTTGTCAATTTTACATGTGACACTTTTTAATATAAGTTATGAAAATAGTAATAGTTTTTCACAAAAGGATCAAGACTTGTGCACAAAAGAATGTCTCTTCCCATTTGGCGTATTCAGATTCAAACTCTTCTGATACTGGAACATTTGTCAATAGCGGTGCTCATAGGATATTTAAGAAGTTTTTTGCTTCAAGGAGTGTGTTATCTGAAAGAGGCTTTGTCTTGAATTTAGAAGATGAAGACCTTGGTCTCGGTGATGAGATTAGACGTATCATAACTAGGCAGAAATGGAAGAAGTTTTACAAACATCCTTTCCCCTATAATGTTTATATTGTCAAGGAGTTTTACTTCAACTTGATCAACACCACTCAGAAGAAGATAGAAGTGATGATGAGAGGAATGATGGTTCAGTATTTAGAAAAGACCTTTAAAATGGTGTTGGGACTAAAAGAAGTTTAAGATTCCTAATAATCCATATTCTAGAGGTTAATAATGTAGACTTAGAATTCATTAGGGAATCCCTCTATCTCCCAAGAATTACTTGGCTCGATGCACCTAAATTTGTTGAGAAGACTATGTTATGTACAGATCTAAGGCCTATCCCAAAAGTGTGGTACCAATTTCTGAAGTATTCTCTGATGCCAGGTGCACACAATGAAATAATAAACAAAGCAAGGTTAGTTTGGCTCCATTGTATCATTGCTTGTACCCCCAACCAACAATGCAAAAATAATATGTTAAGAGATACAAGAATGTGCTAAGAAGAAGGATGGGATGCTCTACTTCCCATGCCTAATTAATGCACTTTGCAAAAGGAATGGAATACCTAAAAATCCAACGGATGAAATCTACAACCCACAAGTAGGATTTGACAAATTTGTTGTGCTGAACCACCTGAAGACTAAAGGGAAGAAACCATAGTCAGAGACGCACAAGAAAACATCAGAACCAAGTTCTTCACGTAACAACAAAGAACTCTTATGGGAAACTCTACAATAAATGCAGAGGGACCAACGAAAGTTCTATAAGTTTGTGTAAGAGCTACATACCTGGCATAAGAGACTATACATCCTCCAAAAGGGTGGATTGATGAATAGGCATCCCATATTTCTGAATCACATCTTATATTAACCAACTGAATAAAAGCATCAGCAGGAGAAGAAACCTACAAAACAAGACCAACCTAAAGGTAACCTGGAGAAGAAGCAGCAAAAAGCAAAGGTAAAAAAGAATAATGTTTCTTTCTTGATGAATGAAGTTGTGCTAGAGGCAATGTTATAATGCCCAATGGAAATTATGTGGACAATTAGTGAGAGTAGGGGGCATGTATTAGTTGTAATATTTCTCCTTAACATGCAACGTAGAAATCACAATCATTCCCCTTTGTAATAAAAGACAAGGGCTTGGAGGCCATTGTTTTGGGCCGATCACCAAGGCCCAGTATGGTGCAAGGCTTAACACCTTGGGAAGGCAGAGCATGAAAAAGACACTAAAGATAATCCAAGTCATTACATGTGACTCCCTTTGAGACACTACTATAAATAATACATTTTATGACAACAATTTCACCTCACGTATTGAAAAATCGAGGTATAATTCCTAGAAGCATCCTTTTTTTTAAATATACAATATATTCCGTCACTTATTTTGAAAACCGATGGGTAAAGCTATTCAGTGTATATGCTTCAAATCTCATTAGCCTCAGTTTATGTTTTTATCTCATTAAAAGTGGCGCCTTCTTGAATATTTTATTTTTAATCTAAAAATAAGCCACATTTCACCTTGATTTTCTTTCCAACTGAGGTGAATATGTTTCTCTGATATATATAGCTTTAGCTTATTGCATTCAGTTTCACTTGTCTAAACAACACAAATAAAACTTTAATGAAGAGCCCTTAACAAAAGAGCCCTAAACAACGAAGGTAATAAACACATATCATCTTCAATACGAAGATGTTATGTGTTTAGTGCTCTAGTTTCTTCTTCAGATATCGATATTATTTTCTTTTACTTCTTCTTCATAGATCTGGTATGTTAAACATCACTACTCATATTATTTTCATATTGTTGTTATTGTTGTCTTTGTTGTCTTGTTGCGAGCTGAATCCCTAGAGGTTTTCTTGTTGTTTTTGTTGTTGTTATTGATGCTATTTTTGTCGATGTTGTTGTTCTTGTTGTTAAGACTCTAAACCCTATAGGTTTTTTATTGACGTTGTTGTTCTTGATATTGTTGTTGATGTTGTTGATTGCTTTTTTGTGTTGTTGTTTAATGTAAGTTGTTGTTTTTTAGTTGAGTTTATTAAATCTATATGTTGTATTTTAGTTGTTGTTATTGTGTTAGAGTAGAGATTGATATTGATATTGAGATTATGTTTTTTGTGATTCTTTGTGCAACTCCCATCTTATTTCGTTGAGTTGAGTTTATATCATTTAATGTCGATTGTTTCTTTCACTAACCCCTTCTTGAACACATAACCTAGTTAATCAATTTTGCAAATATTCATATGAAAAAATATGTTGTATCTGAAACTTATCTTACACTGATTAATTATTTTCTAGCATTCTGTAACTCATCATTCATCTCATGTTATTTTATCATTAAAATCTCCAATACTTCTTCTTTTCGTTCAACTTTCTTCCATATTTGTTCATTTTTCAAAATATCAAATTTTATGCTTTCAAGAATGAATTAGTAGAAATGAAAGTGTTGAATAAATAACTTTAAACATTGGAGACATTTTAATCCTAAAACAGGGTGAGATGAATGATGAATTGCAGGATGCTTCAAAATCACTAATCAATGTAAGTTGTTCTTCAAATATAACACAATTGTTCATATAATTATTTTCCTAACAAATTTTGAGAAGTTATATGTTTAGTATAATGTTTAGTGAAATAAGCAATTCACATTAGATTTAATAAACTCAAAATTGTATTACCCTTCGGTTTTATGAGATATCCAAGGTGAAAATGTGGTATATCTGTTGGTGAAATGAAAAAATCGAGAGGACATGTGTTTTTGCCATTTTAGAATTCCAAAAAGGTCTCCCTATGGATTGAACCCATGACCTTTACACATACCCATCGATTTTTTTAAAACCGACAGGTAAAGTGTGGACTTTTCACGAGGTCCTTCGTTACCTCGTCTGTGAAACCAAGGTAAGACCTATTTTTCAACTGAGGTAAAAGGTGTTATTTGTTGTAGCGAGATAATCAGTAAACGCCATCAGATTCAACCTACGATCGTCTGCATTTCACGCTCTCCCTTCACATTTCAGTTACAAACAAATTCACTTATAAAAGGAGACTTAGTGCACCATTTTTCAGGTACATTTATTCCTATTTGAAATTTCACTATTCATTTCTTGCACTAATATGAGCATTAGAGTGCTAATCTTACAGGTTAGCTCCATCCGCCGCATCGTATTCAAAAACAACCTCGTCGCAACATTCAATTTAGTGTATTCAATCATCATCTCGTTCTAATATATATATATATATATATATATATATATATATATGGTGAGATTTGGGTCGAACTCTAGCTCTGTCGAGGAATAGCTTTCATGTGTTTCGACAGGAGACAAGCATGAAGTCGAAGCTGGGTCACATGCTGATGTCGAAGGGTTACATACTGTAGTCGAAGCTAGTTCTAGTATGTAATGTTGAAATATATTGTTGACTTATTATGTCGAATTGGGCCTTGTGTTATGGATCTAATTGTTTAGTTAGCTTGTAATGTAAGTTAGCTAGTGAGTCTATAAATAGGCTAGATCACTCAGGTTGTTAGTGAGGCCAATTATTATTCATTTGTAATCATTTGCAAACCCTAAATGAGAAAGTGAATAGTAAACAATTTGCCCTAATCCTTCTTCTTCTTTCTTCTTTATCCTGTCTTCTTTATCTCTTTGTTCTAACCATTTTCATTGTTCACTCAAGAACTCCATTTCTCAATCTTAATTGTTGAAAGGTATCATTTGTGAACACAACAAACTGGTGCAGTGAGCATGGAGATGATGCTGTTAACAAAGTTTGAAATTGACAAGTTCATCAGAGTTAATGACTTCGGTTTATGACATTTGAAGATGCGAGCCCTTCTTGTTCAACAAGGTTTGCTAGAAGTGTTAAAGGGAGGAGATGCCATGGATGCTGCATTGACGGAGAAGGAAAAGACAATGATGATCGAGAAAGCCCACAGTGCAATTGTTCCGAGTCTTGGTGATAAGGTTCTCAAGCAGGTTTCGAAGAAGACGACGACAGTCGGTGTCTGGCTGAAACTCGAAGGATTGTATATGACAAAATCCTTGGTGAATCGTTTGTACTTGAAGCAAGCTTTGTATTCATTCAAGATGAATGAAGATAAAGCGTTGACAGAGCATCTGGATGTATTCAGTAAGCAGATTCTTGATCTTGAAAATATTGATGTTACCATCAATGATGAAGATCAAACGTTGTTATTGTTGTATTCTTTACCTAAGTAGCATGCTCACTTCAAAGAAACCCTCTTGTATGGAAAAGAGTCCCTGATCTTTGAAGAAGTTCGAGCAACCTTGTATTCAAAGGTCGTCATCATCATTAGTTAGCGAAGGGTTGTCCATGAAGGGGAAATCCTCGAAGAGAGATGATAGGTTTGAGAAGAAGAAAGGTAAAACTCGGCAGAAGTCTTATGGTGGAGATATTTCTAGGATTAAGTGTTATCACTATAAGAAGTAGGGTCACACAAGAAAGACGTGTCCTGAGCGCCTGAATAATCATGGAGGTAAGGATAATGGCAATGCAGCTATTGTGCAAGATGATTATGAATCATCTAATGTCCTTGTGGTATCGAGCAACAACTCTTGCAAAGAGTGGATTATGGATTCTGGATGTACTTGGCATATGACTCCAAACAAGAATGTGTTTGAAGAATTATGTGATCAAGATGATAGATCAGTGCTGTTGGGAAACAATAAAGCTTGCAAGATTGCAGGTATTAGATCTGTGAGATTCAAGCTCCATGATGAGTCAATAAGGCTATTGACTGGAGTTAGGTATGTACCTGACCTTAAGAGGAATTTGATTTCTCTTGGTGAATTCGACAAGAAAGGATATGTCTTCAAAGGAGAGCAAGGTATCCTGAAAGTCATGAAGGGGTCGAAGGAAGTATTGAGAGGCGTGAAGAAACAAGGCTTGTATACCCTTGAGACTGAGGTTGTAAATGGTTCAACAGATTTTGCATCCACGAAACGGGTGTCGAAGACAGAATTATGTCAAATGAGATTGGGCCATGTCAGCGAAAGAGGCCTGGTCGAATTGGGGAAATAGAACCTGCTAGGTGGTGACAAAGTCAAGAAGTTAGAGTTTTGTGAACCTTGTGTATTTGGCAAGTCCTGTAGGGTGAAGTTTAACAAAGGTAAACAAAGAACACATGGATCTCTTGATTACATTCATGCTAATCTTTAGGGGCCTGGAAGGAATCCTTTACATTCAGGTGCAAGGTATTTTCTATCTATAGTTGATGACTATTCCAAAAAATTATAGGTATTCATTCCGAAGACTAAGGATGAAACTTTTGAGAATTTCAAAAGTTGGAAGGTTCTGGTCGAAACTTAAACTGGCAGAAAGGTTAAGAGGTTGAGAACCGACAATGGCCTCGAGTTCTGCAATGAAGCTTTCGACAGTTATTGTGTCGAGTATGGGATTGTAAGGCATAAGATTGTAGCAGGTACTCCTCAACAAAATGGCTTAGATGAGAGATTCAATTGAATAATCCTTGAAAGGGTTAGATGCATGTTGGTTAGTTCTGGATTGAAAAAGGTGCTTTGGGCGAAGGCTGTTCTGACAACAACTTATCTGATAAATAGATGTCCCTTTACTGCCTTGGGAATAAAGACACCTTAAGAAGTTTGGTCGGGTCAACCACCTGATCTCGACAAACTGGGAGTATTTGGCTGTTTAGCCTATGCTCACATTAGGCAAGACAAGGTTAAACCTAGAGCTCTAATATACATGCTCCTTGGATATCCTGAGGGAGTCAAAGGTTATAGGTTGTGGTGCCTAGATCCAAGTCACAGAAGATGTATCACAAGTCATGATGTAGTTTTCAATGAAGTCGAGATGGCGTTCAAGAAAATTGGTGATGCTGGTCGAAGTGCAGAAATCTCTGAAGAGGAGTTGGAACAAGAAGAGATTCCTGTTGAGGTGGAGCATAGTGATGCTGAAGTGCATAACCTAGATGAAGATGCTGAAGAGACTGAGGAAATTTTCAATGACTACCTACTCGCAAGAGATAGGTCGAGAAGAGTCATCAAGCCACCTAAGAGACTTGGTTATGCAGATCTTATAACTTTTTCCTTAATTTATGCAAGTGAGGTACTTGAGGAAGAACCTATAGATTACAAGGAAGCTATGGGGATTCGAAATAAGACTGAATGGCAAAAAGCCATGGATGACGAGATGGAATCTCTTCATGATAATAACACTTGGGAGCTGATTGAGAAACTAGCAGGAGCAAGGTTAGTCAGTTGTAAGTGAATTTTCAAGGTCAAGGAAGGAATCGAAGAAGTGATGTCGAAGCACTTTAAGGCAAGGTTGGTTGCTAGGGGGTTCACTCGGAAAGAAGGTTTCAACTTCAATGATGTGTTCTCACCTATTGTAAAGCATAGATCCATTCAAATGTTGTTAGCCATGGTGGCAAAGTTCGACCTCGAACTTGAGCAAATGGATGTGAAGATAACATTTATGTAGGGTGATCTAAACGAAACTATCCTGACGCGTCAACCTGAAGGGCATACAGAAAAGGATACGGAAGATTATGTGTGCAAGCTAAATAAGTCTCTGTATGGCCTGAAACAATCTCCTCGACAATGGAACATGAGATTCGACAAGTTCATAACACACATTGGTTTCACTAGGAGCCAGTTCGACCACTGAGTTTACTTCAGATTTTGACCTGGAAACTCACTTGTTATCTTGTTGCTTTATGTGGATGATATCCTCATAGGTAGCAACAATGTCAAGGATGTAATGGAGGTGAAGGCTGAACTCAACAAGGAGTTCAAAATGAAGGATCTGGGAGCTACCACCAGGATTCTTGGGATTGACATCCGGAGAGATAGAAAGCAGTCAAAGTTGTGCTTATCTCAAGAGATATACCTACGTAAGCTTCTCGACAAGTTTAGTATGTCGAATTCAATGCCTGTTATGACTCCAACAAATCCTCAGTTTAAGCTTAGTACTATTCAAAGTCTGAATACTGAAGCTGAAATAATTTATATGAGTAGCATTCCATATGCTAGTGTAGTAGGTTCTTTGATGTATGCTATGGTCTGTACGAGGCCAGAGATAGTGTATGGTGTGAGCCTTGTAAGCAGGTATATGGCCAATCCTGGAAAGGCGCACTGGAAAGCTGTAAAGTGGATTCTCAGGTACATAAATGGGTCTCTGAAAAGATTCTTGATTTATGGTGGAGCCTGTGGTGATGATATTAAAGTCGAAATCAAAGGATTTGTCAACTCTAATTATGCAGGTTGTATGGATTCAAGAAAATCTATTTTTGAATATGTGTTCACTATGTTTAGCACATCAATTAGTTGGAAAGCAACGCTTCAGAAGGTTGTTTCCTTATCAACCACTGAAGCAGAATATATTTCCCTCACTAAAGCTGTGAAAGAAGCATTGTGGCATGAAGGTTTTGCCAAGGAGCTGAAACTTCAAGGTCGAAGTATCACTGTTAAATGTGATAGTCAAAGTGGAATACACCTGTCGAAGAACTCAGCCTATCATGAGGGAATAATGCACATCAATGTGAGGTTGCACTTTGTCACAGAGATAATCGAGCGTGGGGAAGTCTAGGTGCTGAAGGTTTCGACTGATGACAATGCTGGTGATATGATCACCAAAATGTTGCCAAGTTGCAAGTTTTTCCACTGCATGCAGTTGATAAAGTTGCATGATGAAAGCTAGTTTATTCCCTATTGTTTGTAGAGTTAGATCCAAGGTGGATATTTGTGAGATTTTAGGTTGAACTCTAGCTCTGTCGAGGAATAACTTTCACGTGTTTCGACAGGAGACAGACATGAAGTCGAAGCTGGGTCACATGCTGATGTCGAAGGGTTACATACTGTAGTCTAAGCTAGTTCCAGTATGTAATGTCGAAACATATTGTTGACTTATTATGTCGAATTGGGCTTTGTGTTATGGATCCAATTGTTTAGTTAACTTGTAATGTATGTTAGCTAGTTAGTCTATAAATAGGCTAGATCACTTAGGTTGTTGAGTGAGGCAAATTTTTATTCATTTGTAAACCCTAAATGAGAAAGTGAATAGTAAACAATTTGCCACAATCCTTCTTCTTCTTTCTTCTTTCTTTCTTTGTTCTAACCATTTTCATTGTTCACCCAAGAACTCCGTTTCTCAATCTTTATTTATTGAAAGGTATCGTTTGTGATCACAACACACACACACACAAACACACACACACACACACACACACACACACACACAAATATATATATATATATATATATATATATATATATATATATATATATATATATATATATATATATATATATATATATATTCTTTCCCTTGGATTTTGAAGATTCATTCACTAATTCTATAAGATCTAGCGTATAGAATTTCTTGCAACTAAATATTCAGATTATTCAAATACACTTATTTGACACTTTTACATGTGACAATTTTTAATATAAGTTGCAAAAATAATAATAGGTTTTTATTTTATTATAGAATTTGTCACATAGTAGATGTGTCAAACTAATATATATAGTTGTAATATGGCATCCACTAAACATCAGTATTTGTGAATTTAGATTACTTCTCAAATACCACTTCTTTTGATTGCTTCTAAGTTTGTTGTTGCCCTTCTCATATTTATTTCTACTACACTTTTATGTAGATTTGCAATAATCAATCATATATAACACACAAAGATTATTTCATTACTCAAGCTAAATCATCACAAAGGAAATTCTCCTTATGATTTACACAAAGTGCATTAAGAGAACAATTCTCCCTTAATCACTCTCTTGTTTTCAATAATTCTGAACAACAAGGAATTCAACAATATTAAAAAATTTTACAAGAGTTTTTGAAATAGTATAAAATATACCAATCATTTGTATTGATCTTTTCCTTCAAGGAAACAGTTCTCTTTATGAAACCCAGGTGCTAAAGTATGTATGCGGATGAAACTATATGAATTTCCAATGAAGATTATGTGCAGAAGTTTCACCGAAAATTCTGTTCAAGAATACTTGAAAATTGAAAGATGACAGAAAAATATTTTTGAATTATAGATGAAAGAGGTGTAAATGAAATTCTGAACGTTAAGGTATATATAAAGCCTTAACACCTCTCTAAATGAGTACCAATGAATGAATGATGTCATGATTCAAAAACCAATTTAAAATTTTGTTTCTACTGAAAAATGCATGAACCACTACCACTCCTTCAGTGGTAACCGGTTACCATATATGGTGTAACCGGTTACACTTGTAAGAACGTTGAAAAAAATTGAAAAATGTTCATGTGTTACCGGTTACATGAATTTGAGTAACCGATTACACCTTGCTCAAAAGGCCACAAGAGACAAGGTTCAGGTGTGGTAATCGGTTAGAGTAATTTGGGTAACCGGTTATATAACACCCAAAAAATTTAGAATTATTTATCTAAATGAATTGTTTGTGATTTATTGAGGAATTATGTGATGTATGATGATGTGTGATGAGACATTGTTGTGAGAGAGTCGATTATTAGAATTATTTAGATTTAAATAATTTAGTTATATTATTTAGATTTATAATAATAATTAAAATAAGAATATTAAAGTGAAAATAAGGATAAGGGCATAGTGGTAAGAGTGTGTGAGTTAAGTTAGGGCATAAGAGGCAAGCCATAGAAAGGGTCCTAGGGTTAAATAAGTAAAACAAGGAAAGATAATTCATTCTATACAATCGTAACATTTGAGAAAAACGGAAGAGAGGCTAGGGCTTACAGAGAACCAAGAGGAGAACTCGGTAGAACGCGAAAGAAGAGAGTCAATCGCTAGGAATCGAGGTAAGGGGTGCAATCCTGGTTTATTATGATCGATAGACGGTTAAGATAGATGTAGGTTTTGTCGTGTATGATGAATTGATAAAAGTATGATGAAAAGTATGGCAAAATTATTGATGTTGATTTGTTGCAATGTCGATCCTTGATGAATTGGTGCAATGGTTATGAATTTTTATTAATCCACTACTGCAGAAAACCTATTTAACAACGGTTGGGAAAGATAAATAATCACGCGGGCGCAAGCATTGTTATGTAGAGTGTCGTTGTATATATGATACTTACTATCACGGCCCAGAAACCGTTGTAATAAACTGGAAAGCGCGCGCCCTATCACAACGGGTTTTCCAAAGGACCATTGTGATAAAATTAATGGTCCTAGGTTCGATTCCCAGCTGTGCCGTTTTGATATTTATTTTTTCCTGGACAGCGCACAAGATATTATAATGGTTATGATGTATAACTGTTGTTATATTTTCTGCAGGATTAACAAATACTATCCTGCTTTTATAAATAATCCTATTTTTTAACCTGTATTATTGTTCACCATATCACATTAGAAAATATAACTCACGTTTGTGATAAAGTTATCATAACAAACATCCTACAGTTTATCAAAATAAACAACCTACAGTTTATCACATTCTATAATTTATCAAAACAAACAACCTACAGTTTACACATTACATAACATCACATAATTGTGATAAAGTTATCATAACAAACAACCTAAAGTTTATCAAAACAAACAACCTACAGTTTATCACATCCTACAATTTATCAAAACAAACAACCTACAGTTTACACATTACATAACATCACATAATTGTAACTTGGTGCTTTGGTTTCTTGTCTCTTGGTGTCTTGACTCTAAAGACCTATGATTTCGAATAATTATACTTGTTAGTAAAAATACTTAGAAACTATAACATACAATTAATATTTTATGAATAAAGAATAAATTATGTACTTGTTAATTTTCCCATATGCCTTCTTCATGATTGATTCGAATAGCATGCACGACATCTCCATCACTTCATCATATGAGGTAAGAACTTGTGTTGTGTAAGAAGGTGTGGACAAAATATCAAGACTTTCATCACTAAGAGGAATATGTTTTCCTTGAAGAACAATTGACCATTTCCCCGATGTCGCACCTTGAAAAATCATCGAAGACACGACCCTCGCGCAAAAGGCGCGGAAGAAAATTTCGGTTCGACAGAGTCGCCACGGAACTTTATTTATCCCAAAAGAGGGAAATGAAAATATCGAGAAAACCTTTAAAAGAGATAAGAACATGGTCGTCGCAACCACATTCTGGGTTCGGGAGTCGGTTACGTGAGAGGAAGGTACGCTGTAACACCCCACACATAATTGACTAGTATATTATGCATAAAACGTTAAAATTGGTTCTGAGTACATACACAAGCTTTAAAGAAAATACAACAAGTCGTATACAATAAGAAAACTGAACTAAAATGTATACAACAAGTGTCTTCAAGGAAACTGCACAGCGGAAAACAAGATTTGGCACGATCTCCAAGCCAACTGCTCTCCAGAGCATCCGAGACAAGCCTTCTAGTGAATCTTCAAACTAATCTTGAACTTGAAAAGAATTCAACAACATGGAATGAGATTACTAAATCTCAGTGAGTTTCTCTATCTTATAGGTCCACTCGGCTCTACAGGGTAAACTATCCTTATCTCATCCTATTAGTAATCACATATATACTATTTCATAGGATTTAAGGAACGAAGCATAATACGCTTCACAATAACGTATAAGCTAAAAACTTAAACGTATGAGCCACATAGAACAAATGGAGCTACATATCTATCACATCGAAGCCTTTGACGAATCTCTAGCGCACCTAGTGTTTTGAACGTCGTTGACTATCGACAACCCACCGCCCATTATGGTAAGGTGTTACGGAAGTTTCTGAGTCACGTAGAACAATAGGAGCTACAAATCTATCACATCCAAGCCTTTGACGAACCTTTAGACCAGCTAGTGTTTCGAACGTCATTGACTATCGACAACCCGCCGCCCATCACGATAAGGTTTTACGGAAGTTTCTGCCCCCTTCTAATATGACTAAGTCCTATAAGGCGGTATCTAGAGTTCTCCTACCTTCCATATAATGGGACTTACTCTCCTACTTTCGAACTACGCATTAACATTAGTCGAAATTCTAAATTTCTCTCCCTTGATTCCATTACCTCAGAATTAGGGTGTATCTGATAGTACCAAAGTTTCTTCTTTTCAATTCTACACACTTCCCTATTTTGGATAACACTGATCCTAGGGTTCCACTCACTAAGTAATTTCTATTAGGCAAGCATTTTATGTATGCATTATAAAACATAATGTCTCACTTCATAATAGTACCAGTAATACACCAGATCATTCCCATTGCGTACGCACGTAATACTAAACATACAACGTCAAACCATCACTGTGTATACACCAGATCATTCACAGACAAGGTTGCCTTAGAACATATCAAACATGATGCAACATGAGCTCACACAATCATATTCGGCTAGCCATTCGTTTACTTCATACATGCTTAACATAATACATGCATTCACTTCTTAACATAACTAGTTCACTTAAACTTATTATATCATAATATGTTTGCATACGAAAACAAGCATATGTGTCAAATTCCAAGTATAGAACTAGCTATGTCTTATCAGTACTTAACTACAGAGGTCCACAGTTCGCGAATACGGAAAGCATTTCATCTCTTGGCGGTTTCTCACCAATATTCCATTGCATGCATCATATACTTGGCATAGATTTATAATTTGCATCATTAAAACATGGTTTCCATGGATTTTTTTCTCAAACCCTTAAAACCCCAAATCATCCCAAACATGAACATTCTCATAGTTCTAACTATAGAACTCACATTACAAGACATATATGTAGCGTGCGATTTTTGTCGGTGACGCGACCACCTTATCGCCATTGGTTGGAATTGGGTGCTACTTTCTGATTTCTTATTTATCCTATGAAGTAGGAAAGGAAAGGGAAGATATCTAAAACTAACCTTGCACGCAAATGTTTTCTTTAACAAATGCTAAGAGATTGGGGGGTCTGGGGGTCAGGTTATACAATGGGGATTGTCAATTACCCATCCTATATATGGTTATCCATAGATCATTTAGCAAATTCTATTGTTATCTACTTACTGGTGTTTATCTATCATGGGTTGGGAAAGTTTCTCCTTTGGGAATGTTTGAGAGAGTATTTTTGTTGATTTTCGGGTTTTCGATGTTTTTGGTAAGGTACTGGACCTAAAGTTTTTATTATGTGTGCTCGCTAAGATTTCGCAATCTTATGCCTACGTATTCCCGTTAAATAAAATAGGGAAATCAGAGCAATCGTAGTTCCTCCTATTCTATGGGAGGAAAAGATGTTTGGTATCTTGTTCAAAGCCCAAGATTGAAGCAAAAGGTTATTTGTGTCTTGTTCAAAGCCCAAGATTGAAGCTAAAAGGTTTTGAATGAGAGAGAATTTGTCATCTCTAAAGGGATAAATTTCATCTGTTTATCACGGTTGTTGGGTGACTGATTATAAAGCAGAATTACTTTAACTAGAATATATGGAATCCAGCAATGCCATAATTTCCTTTATAACGGTTGTTGAGTCAGTGCAGCAGGCCTATGGTCCTTTGTTGCAGGGCTAAGGCTTGACTCATCTTGGATAATACTGCCTTGATGCATGCCACCTCTATGCACTCATTTAATGCTTCTTGAAAACTTTGAATATTTTGAGTAAGAACCTTGAATTTCCACAAGCCTAAAGGATAGCTCTTGGACTTGTGAGGCTTATGGATCAGAGGTACCTATTTGGATAAGATTCTTATATGTTTTCAGAAGTATGACAAGGCTTAAGGTTGTACAATTTAGCCAGCTCGAGCAAAAATGCACAAAACTGCCTTGTACATGACAGTTGGAAAGTGTCATTTTGGGAGGATCATATCTCCTTACTCAAATGAAGTTATGGAAAGCTCTTGTACTTTTTAGAAAGCACTAATATGGTACAATCCACGTGTGATCATATTTTGTCTTGAAACTATTTGAATCCAACTGAAAAATCCTCATGAACATTGATGTTCAAGGCTGAAAACTTAGGCAGTTTTCACTAAGTGTTGGAAAATGTGGTCATTTCCCATTTTTGTGATTTTGATCAATCCATAACTCAAAATCCATGAGGATTTGGAATCTTTTGTATTTGACATATTTGAACTATGTCATGTGAACTTTCATTTGAGCTTTGGATGGGAGAAAAAGACCTTGTGGTTTAGGAGTTATGACCTTGTAAAGTTGGTACAAAATCACTTTTGTTCCATAACTTAGAAAATTTTTGGTTTCTCATGGTTACCCCTTTTGCAAGAAACCTCACTTTTCTTGATTTTTATTAATGAATGATGATTAATACCATAAATTAACATTGTTTTTGACTTAGGGGAACCATATTTATGAAAAATTCCAAAAAGTCAAATTTGATTTTGGGCACAGTTGATTTTTTTGTCAGATGAAATCCAAACCGTGTGATTCTTTGTGAAATCAAGTTTTTTACCCTATTCAAACCTAATGGATGGATTCCATAGGTGTTTTAGGGTGCCTTGAATCATGTCCCAAGGTTTGGGAGCATGTCTTGGTCAAAAGTCAAAGACACAATTGACTTTTTCTTCAAAACCCTAATTGTGGTCCATATGAGATTGAAACTCGTGAATCAAGCTTCTTGGATCAATCCATTGTTGTAAATGGATCAATGTAGTGTATTTAATTCCCTCAAATCATGTCTTGAGGTTTTGGTTCATGTCTTGCCTCAAAAGTCAACTTAGGGGTGAATCAGGTCAAGAAACCCTAATTCCTGATTTTTTATTAATGCATCCCCTGAGGTTATTTTGACTTGATGATTAGGTCCATGAGGTCCCTTTGAGCATCTTGGGTTTTGCTTTGAAGCATTGGCTCATGCTTAGAAGAAAATTTTCATCTGGAGGCCTTGGTCGACCAAAACCCTAATTTGGCGACACTGGCGATCTCGAGGCTTGACCCACTTGGAATGTTGCAACTTTGTGCTTGATTCTTGATGTGGGAGTCCTCTTGATCCGTTATGGGTGTTTGAGAGGTTTGACAAGTTGAAGATCATGTCATTTCTTGATTGATCCTTTGTCTAAGTGCTCTGAGAGGGCTTAAAACCCTAATTCTTGATTGTGGTGAATGCTCAACCATCTTTGAGGAGATTGATGAGGCATGAAGGTAAATCCATATTGTGGTGATGATTTGCACAATGATGGGAAATATTGTGGTCAAAATTTGGGGTATGACAGATGCCCCTATTTAATCTTATTGGATCCGAAGGTGTGAATGGCGAAGGTATTCGGACACTCAGGGTGCAAAAGGATTAAATATCAGAATACCCAAAATTTTGACGATGGTTATGAATGGCAATTTGCTTATCCATCCTCTTTTGCTAAGTAACGATACTTAGAAAAGGGTGAAACTTCTCTTCGATCCTGTTCTTCAGCCACAGAATTGGTCTTAGTTTTCTTTTGAAATAAACTTCCCCTTGATCCTGGTCTTCAGCCACGGAACTGGCCTCACTTTCTTCTTGTCGAGTTTCTTCCTTGACAAGGGACGCTATGTGTAGCGGTCTTCATCAAACTTCTCGCCGAGTTTTCTACTAGGGAGACGCCATTTGATGGAAAAGATTTGAGGTCAGACTTGCCAGGGGTACCCATTTGTCTGAGATGTAGAGGTGTGAAAACTTCTCTGTTGGAGATGCCATTTGTTGACTCTACTGGGGAAAAACGAGTCTCTTGAAAGACTGCTTTTCGCTCGGGGATATTACATCATACTTTTCTTCGAGATCTTTTCGGAGAAATGCCATGTGATGTAATCCAATTTTGAGGTGCTGATGACTTTATTAACATCGACTTTCTTGGGAGAAAAACCGATGTATTGCTGAGAATCGTTGATCGTTGATCTTGTTAAAAATGTCATTCTGTAAAGCTAAAATAAATGAGAATTGTAAACAAAAACACTAGGGCTCAAATTTTATTGATAGGATGGAAATCAGCCAAGCGCGTGATCCCATAGAGCATTTACAAAGTTTAGAAAATGGTAATTTTAAGGGAAATGGGCTACATTGAAACATAACGACCATTATCTTTCTACCAACTTTGAATTCTAGACATCCTGATCTTCTGTCGAAGATGACCTTAACTGGAAGTTTTTCGACGAATAGTGTTACCGCTGGGGATTTAACCTTGTCAGACGTAGTTACTTGCCATGAATCCCTAACTTTTTCCTGGATTGTCTTTTGAGGTTTCCAATCCATCGGGATGATTTTTGCTTATGTCTCTAATTTTTGCCTGGACCGCCTTTCAGGTTTTCAATCCACTGAGACGTTTTTTTATTTCATTTAGGCGAAGTATTTCTTGACTACGTCAACATTCATTGGGTAGGTAAACTTCTCTCCATCCATGGTTGCGAGTCTCAAGGCGCCGCCTGAGAAGGCTTTCTTGACCACATAGGGGCCGTCATAATTCGGAGTTCATTTGCCCCGGGAATCAGTGAGGAATGATTGTATCCTTTTTAGCACAAGGTCTCCTTTCCTGAAGACGCGAGGTCAGACCTTTTTGTCGAACGCCTTCTTCATTCTTTGCTGATACAACTGACCATGGCACAGAGCCGTTATTCACTTTTCTTCGATCAGATTTAATTCATCGTGTTGACTTTGACACCATTCAGCCTCCGTTAGCTTAGCTTCCATCAATACCCGGATTGATGGGATCTCTACTTCTATGGGAAGGACTGCTTCCATGCCATATACTAGAGAGAAAAGGGTTGCCCCTGTTGAAGTGCGGACAGATGTACGATAACCGTGAAGACCAAAAGGCAGCATTTTATGCCAGTCTTTGTAGGTTACAACCATCTTTTGAACAATCTTCTTGATGTTCTTGTTAGCCGCTTCTACCGCCCCATTCATCTTAGGTCGGTAGGGAGATGAATTATGGTGTTCGATTTTGAACTCAGTACACAACTCTTTCATCATCTTGTTGTTCAAGTTAGATCCATTGTCAGTAATGATCTGGCTTGGAACACTATAACGACATATGAGGTTAAATCGGACCACGACTTATCGGGTTACATTGGTGTATGACACTGCTTTGACCCATTTGGTGAAGTAGTCAATGGCTACCAGGATGAACTGATGCTCATTCGAAGCCTTGGGTTTGATCATGCCAATCATGTCGATTCCTCATATAGAAAAAGGCCATGGAGAATAAAGAACTTTGAGATGCATTGGTGGTACATGGATTTTATCAGCGTATATTTGACACTTGTGACATTTCCTCATGTATTTGTAGCAATCGGATTCCAGGGTCAACCAATAGTATCCTGCTCTCAGAATTTTTTTCGCCATTGTGCTTCCATTGGCATGAGTACCAAAGGATCCTTCGTGAATTTCTTTCATCAGCATGTTTGCTTCTGGTCTGTCTACGCATCGGAGCAAGACCATGTCAAAGTTTCTCTTATAGAGTGTATCACCGCTCAGGAAGAAGTTGCCTGCCAGTCTTCTGATGGTTTTCCTGTCTTTTCTTGATGCTCCAGGTGGGTACTCTTGTTTCTGAAGGAAGCATTTGATATCGTGATACCAAGGTTTGTCGTTTATGACTGCTTCGGTCGCAAAGATGTAAGTGGGTCGTTCTAGTCGCATTATGTCAATCTTAGGTACATCTTTCCATTGACCTACACTAATCATGGAAGGGAGAGTGGCTAGTGCATCATCCATGTGATTTTCTTCACGAGGGATATGATGAAACTCGATTTTGTTAAAGAATGGTAACAACCTTCTCGCGTGTTCTTTGTAAGGAATCAATCCTGATTGGTATGTGTTCCAATCTCCTTTGATCTGATTGATAACCAGGGTTGAGTCTCCATATACATCCAAATTCTTTATCCTTAAGTCAATTGCTTCTTCGAGACCCATGATACAAGCTTCTTATTCGGCCTCGTTGTTTGTGCATTTGAAAGTCAGTCGGGCAGTGAAAGGAATATGGGTACCCTGAGGTGTTACGATGATTGCCTCAATTCCGTTTCCATAATTATTGACAGCTCCGTCAAAAATTAATCCTCATTGGGAACCTGGTTCTGGCCCTTCACTGGGTAGCGGTTCATCGCAATCTTTCATTTTCAATCGGTTGATGAGCCAAATCCTCATTGATATCTTCGTCTGGGAAGTCAAATCTGACTTATTCCTGATCTTCAATCGGTTGATGAGCCAAATGATCAGCTAAAATACTTCTTTTGACGACTTTCTGAGTATGGTACTCGATGTCGTATTCCGATAACAACATCTGCCAACAGGCAATCCTTCCCGTGAGAGCAGGCTTTTCAAAGAGGTACTTGATCGGATCCATTTCGGAGATTAACTAAGTAGTGTGGCAAATCATGTACCGGCGAAGATGTTTGGCTGCCCAAGCCAAAGCACATCAAGTTTTCTCGAGCATAGTGTGCCGAGTTTCACAGTCCGTGAATTTCTTGCTTAAATAATAGATGGCCGACTCTTTTCTTTTGGTTTCGTCTTGTTGGCCAAGTACACAACCCATAGAGTCTTCCAAGACTGTTAGGTAGAAGATCAGTGGCCTTTCTTCCATTGGAGGTGACAGGATTGGTGGATTCAACAGATATTTTTTGATATTGTCGAACGCTTTTTGGCAATCTTTGGTCCATACACAGCTTTGATTCTTTTTTAGTAGTTTGAAAATTGGCGCGCATGTTGCGGTCATGAGGGATATAAACCTTGAGATGTAATTCAGACGTCCCAAAAATCCTCTGACCTATTTTTCGGTCTTTGGTGAAGGCATTTCTTGAATGGCCTTGACCTTGTCAGGGTCAACCTTGATTCCTTTTTGGCTGACGATGAACCCTAAAAGTTTTCCTGAGCGAACACCGAGCGTGCATTTATTGGGATTCAAGCGGAGTTTGTATTTTTGCAGGCGCTTGAATTACTTTGATAGGTGTGTCATATGCTCTTCTTCTGTTTTAGATTTGGCAATCATGTCATCGACATACACTTCGATTTCTTTGTGCATCATGTCGTGAAACAAAGTAGTCATATCCCTTTGATAAGTTGCCCCGACATTCTTCAAACTGAACGAAATTACCTTGTAATAAAAGGTTCCTCATGGAGTGATGAATTAAGTTTTCTCCATATATTCCGGTGCCATTTTGATTTGATTATAGCCCGAGAATCCATCCATGAAGGAGAAGACTTTGAACTTTGCTGTACTGTCTACCAGCATGTCTATGTGTGGTAAGGGGAAGTCATCCTTTGGACTTGCTTTGTTCAGATCCCTGTAGTCTACACACATTCTGACTTTTCCGTCCTTTTTCAGAACTGTCACTATGTTAGCTAGCCATTGAGGATATTCTGAGGTAGCAAGGAAACCTGCATCGATTTGTTTCTGCACTTCCTCCTTGATTTTGATAGCCATATCTGGGTGAGTCCATCTCAGCCTTTGTTTCACTGGAGAACATTCTGTCTTTAGCAGTAAATGATGTTCTACGATGCTGGTATCTAACCCTGGCATGTCCTGATAGGACCAAGCAAATACATCTATAAACTCTTTGAGAAGTTTTATCAAGCTTTCTTTGACAGTCAGACTGAGCAGTGCTCCAATCTTAACTTCTTTCTTTTCTTCCTCTGATCCCAAATTGACCATATCCAACGGCTCTTTGTGAGGCTCAATAGACCTTTCCTCTTGTCTGAGTAATCAGGAGATCTCCTCTGGAATTTCTGCGTCCTTTTCTTCTTTAGCTTCAAATACCGGGAATTCAAAGTTGGGAGAAGGCATTGTATCGTATGTTTCAATGGGGTTTAAAACAAGCAATCTGCATGACATGATGATTCGTTTTTTAGAAGAGATAGAGAGAATGCAAGAGTGTGTGTAGTGTATTTTCTGAAAAATGATTGTTATTATTTTGGGTTGGTTTAGGATTACCATTTTCTAAAAAACGAAAAGTGAAAACAGCGATAAATGCGGGAATGACAGAATGACATTATTTATTATGATTTGTTGATTCTTAAAATACAGCCTTATAAAACAAAACTCTGTCGCTTTGGGAAAAGCGAAGAGGGACATTTACAAAAAAGTGAGCCCTATAAAAACATCTGTTTCACCTGGGCAGGGTGAAAGGTTAAAACAAAGATGACAATTACTTAGACTTATAGACGACTTTCGGGACATCGACAGCAACCCATTGGCGACGAACTCCTCGGTGAATCATAAAGTCTGGTACCTTCTTTCTTGGTTTGTCCTCAGAAATGACGCTGATTTCTGGCGGAGTAGGATCATTGGAGTCTTCCTCCCTTGCAGAGTTATTATAAACGAACTCTTCTATTGTATCTTCCCTAATGTTTTCACTCTCGATAGGATCTCCCCATCCAGTTGGATGGATATCCTCGTATCTGATGCGAGAGCTTTCAGGAGTGGTGTACTTGACCAGAAGTCGTACTTGCCACTCGGCTGTCCTAAGGTGTCCCATACTTCTGTGGGAACAGAGGAGTCATCCTTCTCAATGACGTTGACCTCAGGAAAAGCATAGTTGGTGAACTCTTGTCCTGTAATCTTAGCAGGCTCATCATTGTGTTGGATATTTTCTGAATGTCCTGAGTAATGATCCCATGGCTTGGTGGGGACATGGGTGTTGTTTTCAATATTACTCAGCTGATAGGACTAATTCGACTAACTCTTTTGCCTCAAGTCTTCTGGGTACAGATTCCAGATAAGTAAGTCATCCAGGGGATCATAATAATCTTGGTCAAAGTTGTCTTTTATTAGATCATCTTCTAATGAGTTAGGTGGAGCACGACATCCCTCAGGATCACAATCTCCATAGATCATCCGAACGTCTGATCTTGGTATATATCTCGGGCCCTGCTTGGGAAAACAGAATGGCATGTGTGTTTCTTCCTGAGACATATAACCGTTGTTGTTGACATAAGATTTCTATTCCTCGTCCGTATCGGAGGAGTCACTCTTATTGATGGTGTGTACTTCTTGAGACACTGGGTGGAGGAAGCCTCCACTATGGAAGAAGTCCTGAATGGGATGAAAACTTTCATCTTTAGTAGTCTGGGTACAGGCTGAGGAGAAACCAAGACCTTTCTTTGTCTTGTTATCCGTAGGGATTACGAGCTGTCCCCATCCCTTTACGTTATTACTCTCGATCACTTTGAGAGCGTCTTTGTATGAGGAGATCGATGTCCCTCTTTCTGATCAATTCTCATTGCTCACCGAGAGTGCTTGGAACTGGGTTCCAACAACCTCCTCAGGTTCTACACAGGAGAATGATGATAAGTTGCTCACTATTAAGGCCTGCTCTCCGCACACTGTGACTAACTTGTCATTCTTGACGAACTTCAGCTTCTGGTGAAGTGTCGAAGTGACTGCCCTAGCCTCGTGTATCCAAGGTCTTCCTAATAAATAGTTGTATACTGCCTAGATATCCATGACCTGGAAAGTGACTTGGAAAGTGTGAGGACCGATGGTTATGGGAAGATCAACTTCGCCGATAACTATTTTTCTAAATCCGGCAAAGGCTTTGACGATGACCTCGCTGCCTCTCATCGGGACTCCTTGAAATGATAGTCGTATCAGAGTTAATTTTGGCATAACATTCAAAGACGATCCCGTGTCTACCAGTACGCTGGCTAGAGCATCGTCCTGGCAGTTGACTATAATGTTAAGCGCCATATTTTGATTTTTACCTTCTTCTGGCAGTTATTCATCACTGAATCCTAAATTGTTGCAGGAAGTGATGTTGGAAATGATTCTGTCAAACTGCCTTACCGTCACATCTTGTTCTACGAAAGCTTGCTCCAAGACTTTCTGCAGAGCTTCCCTATGAGCTTCGGAACTAAGAAAGAGAGATAACATAGAGATTCTAGATGGAGTTTGCAACATTTGGTCCACAATGTTGTACTCGCTTTTCTGGATGAGCTTCAGCATCTCATCGCTGTTCTTTACCAGTTCTGGATTACTGGATTGTCCGATTTGTTGATTTGGAACTTCTGTTTAAGGTTCCTTTTCCTTGGCAGGTTCTCCAACTCCTCTGTTGAAGATCTGACCGCTCCGTGTGACTCGACTGATGTCGGCAATGTTCACGACGGATGGTAATGAAGTTTCGATGGTCGTTACACCGTACTTGTAAGGGATAGCCTTCTCTGATTTGTACGGTATTGGACCTGGCATGTAGATAACCACATAAGCTTTTTGGTTTCTCTGACCGTTATAGGCAACCTCAATCAGTTCCTAGAGGGATTATGGCACAAACATCTTTGGTCCTCCCATGATCAGAGATTATGCCAACGTCTTTGCTTTGATCAGGGAGATAGTCTTGTATCACGTTGATTGACCCAGAACTTGAACATGGTCGAACCTCTTTCTGGTCCAAATTATTTTAAAGATCCGCTCGCACGAGATAGCATCCTTGGTTATTCTCTGGACAAACTCTACAGCGCTCATAATTGTGGGGTGGCACTTGGCCATGCCCGCTTTGTATGCAGCGCATCTTTACTAGATCTGTTTCCATCGAGTGGACATCCTGACTTTGATGCCTACCAGGATTCCCGTCAGTCATACTAATCTGTTATGTAGCTCCATCCAAGTAGATTGGAAGCCACCAGTGGTCCAACAAGTGTTGAAGTGTTCTTTGGACAAGTGCACACCCTTGGTCGTCTTCACGACATTCTTCACAGTCTTGATAATCACGTGAAGCCAGAAAACTGAGCCTGGCTTGCTTAGCATGTAAATCTACCAGACTGGTATTCATCAAGCGTATGTCAAAGATCTGAACCATATTGACTTAATGGTTACATCTCTCATGGTAGTCTTGGATCCATTCGAGATCCATTTGACGTTCGAGGGCCTCTTGTACAAAAGAGCATCCTTGATTGCTTGTTGAGCAGATCAGACAAGTATTGTAATCGTGTCGTGGAAGATTATGGTATTGAATTTGCCTTGAATGCATCACCACCAAATTGACGTTCATCGCAAGAATGTTGTGGTTCTGAACAATGTTGGGATACGCATGGGCCATGTTGACTTCACGGATTCGGTGATCCTGAATCCAGCTCAGCTTCATCTATTCTTGTAGAGCTAATTGCACTACAAAACACCCCTGATTATTCTTTGAGCAGATATCACACTGGTGATAATTGTGAGGTGGCACATGACCGTACCTGCTCTGTCTGTAATGCATCCTGACCAGATTGGTTCCTAATAGGAGCACATCGTGAATTTGATGACTGCGGCTAAATTCTTCCTCTATTAAATTTACTGCAGTCTTCTCATGTTACGGCAACAGGTTCGTTTGAACATTTGGATTGGTATCTTTGAAAGATAAGATCCCGTTCTTGACAAGCTTCTGTACATCTGACTTGAAGTTGAGACAGTTCTTAATGTTGTGCCCCGATCCTCCTTGATAGTAAGGGCAAGTTTGATCCGCTTTGAACCAAAAAGGCGGATTTTTTGGTACTGTAAGAGGAGTCCTGGTTTGGACGTGCCCCTTGGCCAGTAGAAGTGGAAATAACTCTATGTACAACATCGGTATAGGGTCAAACCCTGATGGTCGTGTCATACGATTGTTGTCATTGTACTGTGGACGAGCCTGCTGAAGAGGCTGTTGTGTCCTTTGTTGATACTATTATTAACTTGGTTGGCTCTGAGCAACCTGAGGTTGATAAGTCAGAGCTGGCGTTGGGTTGATAGCGGGAGTTATCGTCTCTACTAGTTGATACCTTCGCATTTGCTTTCCCAGAGAGATATTACTAATATCTTGCTCTTTTTTCTTTTGGAAAGCACTACCGTATCTCTTAGTACTGCTAGATGGCTCTGCATCTTTGACCAATCGTCCTTCTCGGACTGCTTCTTCAAGGCGTACTCCCATGTTCACCATCTCAGTGACGTCACTGGGCACACTAGCGACCACTCGGTCGTAATATAATAAGCTTAATGTTTTCAAAAAGATCTTGATCATCTCTTTTTCCCCAAGAGGGGGACAAATCTGGGCGGCAATTTCACTCCATCTCTGAGCATATTCTTTAAAAGTTTCTTTGTCCTTCTGTGATATTGCTCTGAGCTGATCCCTATCTGGTGCCATGTCCAAATTTTATTTATACTGCTGAACAAAAGCTGCACCGAGATCTCTGAAAGTACTGATCTTGGTGCGGTTTAAACCCATGTACCATTTGAGTGCGGCACCGGTTAAACTGTCTTGGAAGTAATGGATCAGTAGCTGTTGATTTTATGTCTGGGTAGACATTTTTCGAGCGTACATCACCAAATGACTTTGAGGGCAAGAGTTGCCTTTGTATTTTTCAAAGTCAGGCACCTTGAATTTGTGCGTATCTTAACATTAGGGACAAGACAGAGGTCTGCGGCGTCCTTTCCGAATAAGTCTTGACCGCGAATGGCATGCAGTTCCTTCTGCATCTCTAAGAATTGTTCCTGGAACTCATTCATTCTTTCGTACATGTCTTCGTTTCCACCAGAAATTACTTGTGGAATCTGTCCTTCCAGGACAGTATGTACCACTGGTTGTGGTATAGACATTATAGCGGTGACTCTTGGCGTTTCAGTGCCCTAAAGTTTGTAACCTTCAGGTGTTGCTGTTGTAATCCTTGCGTCTTCACTTTCCCGAAGTTTGCAACCTTCAGGTCCAGTCGTTCCTGCTGCAGTTTCTTGGTCTTCAGTGACCGGTGGGATATATCCTTCAGGGACAAAGTTGAGATGCATTCCCCAGGGGCAACCTTTAGGCATGTTTTACCGAGGATGATTCTCATGTGTCTCCATTATGGGCATAGATGTAATCTCTGAGATCACAGTCCTTTGTTGTTCCTTCTAAGCTGCTGCCAGGGATTGCATGTCACTGTGAAGTTTTTCCAAACTTTCCTTTAAAGCGTCGATTTCTTCTTCATCTCTCTATTCTTTTCCTCGAGATCGTCCATTTTCTTTTGTCGATTGGCCCGAGTATTGTATGAGTGAGACAATTTGACTCTAGAATCGTGACACATACGTGAGACTCAAAGATAAGAAGAACGCGTTATGTGAGAATGATGAATGATATGCAAAGACATATTTTTTTAGTTTTAGTTTTAATAAAAAAAGAAACTTCAACAAATAGATTGCGAATATCATACAGTGGGGGATACCCCTTTTATTGAATTCGAAAGATTGCAATATGTTACAAGCAAAAGTACAATATTTTACAAAGTGCGGTAAGGAAAATGGCTAAGCTTATGGATCCTGAGTCCTCTCTGAAGAGAGCTCAGATGCTGGTTCCGGTATTTTCCTTTTCTTTGACTGGGGCTCTTCAGCCATTGTCGGGTCGTTAGTTCTTTGCCAAGTGATAGGAGCGAGCAAATTTCTTCGGTCTTCTTGACACTCTATAGCATGCTGTTCTAATATTTTAATCAGAGCATCCTTTTCTTTTAACAGTTTCTGAATCTTGGTACACTCCACATTGAGGATTCGGTACTTGTTCTTCCAAGAGCTCTTCTCACGTTGAACTTTGCTGAGAGCTATTTGGAGTGTTTCTGTATTAGACATGAAATAAAGGACATATTCCTTTAACAGAAAAACTTCTTGACGAGGGTAAGGCATCCTCATCTTGAAAGCTCTAGTTTGCACCCAGTGGAGATAAGGCTCCATGGAGGTACATTTTGGTCTTCCTAGAGACTCTCTTCCTTTCCTGTGAATATGTTGCCAGGCATGAACTATTTCCTTCTTTAGTGCCCTGCCATTTTCCCCTTCCTTGAAGAAAAGACCTTCCAGATGAACATTATGCGGGATATTCTTCATCGGGTATCCGAGTTGACGGCGAACTAAAATTGGATGGTAGTTGATTCCTCCTTTAATTCTAATGAGGGGTACATTAGGGAAATTTCCACATCTGTCGATGATCTCTATCCCCTCATAAATCCTATTATATCAATCTATGTCAGAGTTGGTAAGGGACATAATCCTCTATGACCAACGTAGAGTACTCTTGTGATCCCAAAAAGCAGCAGACTTGGGTAAACGGGAAATGAAGCATTTTTAAAGTAAGGGTACACAGCATGTGATCATTCCTCCGCTATACAAATTTCTTAAATGTACAGAATGATAAGCATCTGCGAGCAAGGTTGGTACGGGGTTCCCAATCAGAAATATCTTAACAGCATTGGTGTTGACGAAATTATCGATGTTGGGAAAAAGGAATAACCCATATATGAGCAGAACAAAGATATCTTTGAAAGCAGTTATGTTTCCAATACTAGAAAAGTACAGAGCTTTCTCTATCAAGAACTTAGTTGGCAAACCCTGAATTCCTCCTTTGGTGGTCATGCGAGTCCTAACTTCTGACTCGTCCAAAGATATCGCTCTTGCAATGGTTTATTCCTTTGAAATTTCTTCCAGTCCAGAAAATGGAGCTCGATCAGTGATAGGTAAATTAATCAGATGAGAGTACTCCTCCATTATTGGTGCCAGTTGGTAATCCAGAAACGTGGAGCAATGATAAATCGGATCGTAGAACTGAATCAACGTAGACAAGATTCCTTCAACTACATGGACCCTTAACAGAGACAACAGTCCTCCATGCTTGGCTCTGAAAGCCTCAGGGTTGGTAATCATCCTTGCCAACCTCCTTAAATCCTCTAGTTTCAGAGCCTTGAAGGTGTATTTGTGCGTCTTTCTTCTACCGAAATCCATAACACAATCTTTCTCATATTTACAATTATTGTTTTAGTTTATTTTGAAAAAAAAAGATTTTTTACTTTTTTTAAAAAGAGTTTTTTAGATGAATGCATGAATGCAGCACACAAAAACATTGAAAAAACATGGGTTCAAGGGTTCAACGTCTCGAGCATGGAGTCATGGCTCTACCCATCCCCAAAGGTTGTACTATTCTGGTCAATTTTTGTACCTGTAGAATGGGTTTTAAGGTTCCTAAAACCATTGACCCCCTTAGGGATATCAATAATAAGCTGATTCACTCGAGCGAGCTGTAATATCCTAGGATGAATCTCATTTGAGTGTAGTATCGTGTATCAACTATTCCCGATAGTCACCGCACTACCAAATGGTCATATGGTTAATGTATACTAAATCCTCAGGGTCACGGGTACCGCACTGGGAAAACTTTGCTTTCACGATGAGTGGTTGTTCAACATTTAGTATCCGCATGGGTACCTCGCCTGATTCGGTGGGCTACCAGGATCGTTTGTTTGGGATTCACTCCCTATAAGTTCTCCCGTCTATGCCACCGTTATCTTAATGTTCTCTCAAACTTTCCACAAGCGTATCAATCGCATTCCCATTGACATAAAAATAAACACGAATATCAAGTAGGAATAGCAGTATATATATATATATATATATATATATATATATATAGTATAGAAAATGCTAAACAACCTAGACCTCTTAGGAATTCTAATCCTAGTTTGGCTTCCAAGCAGAGTCGCCATTTTTCTGTAGCGTGCGATTTTTGTCGGTGACACGACCACCTTATCGCCATTGGTTGGAATTGGGTGCTACTTTCTGATTTCTTATTTATCCTATGAATCTGGAAAGGAAAGGGAAGCTATCTAAAACTAACCTTGCACGCAAATGTTTTCTTTAACAAATGCTAAGAGATTGGGGGGTCCGGGGTCATGTTATACAATAGAGAGTTGTCAATTACCCATCCTATATATGGTTATCCATAGATCATTTAGCAAATTCTACTGTTATCTACTTACTGGTGTTTATCTGTCGTGGGTTGGGAAAGTTTCTCCTTTGGGAATGTTTGAGAGAGTATTCTTGTTGATTTTCGGGTTTTTGATGTTTTTGGTAAGGTACTGGATCTAAAGTTTTTGTTATGTGTGCTCGCTAAGATTTCGTAATCTTATGCCTACGTATTCCCGTTAAATAAAACAGGGAAATTAGAGCAATCGTAGTTCCTCCTATTCTATGGGAGAAAAAGATGTTTGGTGTCTTATTCAAAGCCCAAGATTGAAGCTAAAGGTTATTTATGTCTTGTTCAAAGCCCAAGATTGAAACTAAAAGGTTTTGACTGAGAGAGTATTTGTCATCTCTAAAGGGAGAAATCTCATATGTTTATCAAGGTTGTTGGATGACTGATTATAAAGGAGAATTACTTTAACTGGAATATATGAAATCCAGCAATGCCATAATTTCCTTTATAAGGGATTTGTCCTGAAGGAGAAAACTTTAACTCAGTGTAGATCAATGCCATTTTTCCTTAGGAGTCTTCCATGCTAAGAGATGGACATTGGCTTGGATGTAAATAATCCAGAGGTTTGCCACTTACAGCAATTAGAGGAAGAAAGGGTTTACCAGGATAAGAGAAGGACTACAACTTGGATTTTTGAATCAACAAGTGTGCCACTTACAACAGTTATCTGGGATTAGGGTTTGTTTTGATGTGTGATGTACAGAGAAATGTCCTTCTACAGAGAGAATTTGATTTCCTCTGAGGGGATGTTGGTTTTTTGTGTGCCTTGATCAAAGCCCAAGGTTGAAGCTAAAAGGTTGACTCTGTTTAGGGAGTTTTATATCTGTCTTGTACAAAGCCCAAGATTGAGGCTGAAGAATACTGACTAAATAAGAGAGTGTTTTATTTGTCTTGTACAAAGCCCAAGATTGAGGCTAAAGAATACTGACTCAACAAGAGAGTGTTTTATTTGTCTTGTACAAAGCCCAAGATTGAGGCTAAAAAATACTGACTCAACAAGAGAGTGTTTTATTTGTCTTGTACAAAGCCCAAGATTGAGGCTAAAGAATACTGACTCAACAAGAGAGTGTTTTATTTGTCTTGTACAAAGCCCAATATTGAGGCTAAAAAATACTGACTCAACAAGAGAGAGTTTTATTTGCCTTGCACAAAGCCCAAGATAGAGGC
Source organism: Lathyrus tuberosus (assembly GCA_022829125.1). NCBI lineage: Eukaryota > Viridiplantae > Streptophyta > Magnoliopsida > Fabales > Fabaceae > Lathyrus > Lathyrus tuberosus. Next base: position 2,586,107 of record JALAZF010000280.1, read on the forward strand.
TAAAAAGAAAAGAATTGACTCTTTCTTTTGGGAGATCATTATACAAAGCCTAAGAGGAGGCTAGAAGGAATTGACTCTTCCAGGGAATATTTTTTCTGTCTTGTACAAAGCCCAAGATTGAGGCTAAAGGTTAATGACTCAGCTGGAAAATATTTTATCTGTCTTATACAAAGCCCAAGATTGAGGCTAAAAAGGATTTGACTCTACTGAGGAGAGGTTTTATCTGTCTTATACAAAGCCCAAGATTGAGGCTAAAATTGCTTAGGGATGATCATTATACAAAGCCTAAGAGGAGGCTGGTTGGGTAAATTTCTTATATAAAGCCTAAGAGGAGGCTGACTTCTGCTGAGGATTATTGAGATCCAGAGACAGGTCCAAATTGGGGAATCAACTCTTGTTGAGGATTACAGAAGAGTTGAGATATCAGATGCCTTGAGGTTCTGATTTTGTTGGTGTTGTACTGATAGTAAGTGGACCTTAGCTGGGGAACTTAGGATGAAAAGTTTGAAAATTGAGTTTTAAAACCTATGGAGGTTTCAACTCTGTTGGTGATTAATGAAATAATTAGGGTTTATCCTGTGTTTTTAGGAAACTTGAGGGTTTCTGGAGATCCAAAAGGAGGCGAGACTGTCCAAGTTTACTGGTATGAAAAGGTTTATCTTTGTATGATGCCCAAGAGGAGGCTGGTGTTTTAAGGGATGAGAATCAACCCTAAATTGTTCTGATGTTTTGAGATTCGGAATCTCTGGAAGATTGAACTATCAAAGGTTGACTAAGTTCTGTCCTATACCTGTAGGAGGCCTTTGGGTCCTTGTATTAAGCCCAAAAGGAGGCATGAGAACTTCTAAGAAGCCTAAGGGTCCTTGTACAAAGCCCAAGACGCGATTGGGGATGCTTTTAGGAAGCCAGTGGGTCCAAACCTAAGAAAAGTTCAAGAAAGGTTTCAGCGGGAATAATCCTTTCTTTAGTGAACAGTTCTAGGGTTTGAAGAAATTCAAGAGAGGTTTCACCGGGAATTAATCCTCTCTGGAAAATGAATTTCTTAGACAAATTTCTAGTAGTGACAATCTTGAGAAAAGTTTCACCAGGAATAATGTCTTTCTCTGTTCCATTTGTTCCATATTGTATAAGCCCAAGAGGAGGCAAGACTGTATCTGGAATTTCCTATGGGGAACTAGTTTTGACTGTGTTGAAAGAGTGACCACTGGTTTGATCTAGTCCTAGACCTAATTGTTGGGGAAAGCTCTAAGCAAGTAATATACAGGCATATATATATATATATATATATATATATATATATATATATATATACATACAGATGAAATATATAAACAAGTATGTAAAAGAAAGCTGGTAGAACTTACAGGTGAGCAAGCTTCCAGTGTTACAGTTGTATGGTTAGTTATTCAAGAAATTGAAGAAAGTTTTGATAACAACTATGAATTTGAATTTGAATTAAAAGGGAAGTTATTTTGAAAGGAAATTTGGGGCTTATACTTAAGGAGAGGCCCAGATGAATTTTTTTGAAAAGGCGACGATCGCGTCGTAGTTTTGAAAAGCACCAAGGGACTTATACAATGACTGAGGCCCAAATTGTTGAATTTACCAAAGAGGTTGGGTCTTACACTCTATTAGAGGCCCAAAGTTATTTTTATACAAGAAATAGGGCTTACAACTTAAAGAGAGGCCCGAAAATAACAGTGATCGCACCGTTGTTTTTGAAAATCGTATCGGGACTTATACAATGACTGAGACCCAAATTATTTACAACTCAATCAGTTTGGGTGCTTTGGTGTACGCAAACTGATCACAATTGATGTCTATTTATAGTGCAATAAGTTTGTTTTGGCATCAATAGTGAATGGCAACTGGTACATGTCTGTGGCCAATGGTTGCATAAAGGAATTTAAGTCTTCTTTGGTCATTGACTTGGGTCAGTGCAGCAAGCCTATGGTCCATTTTTGCAGGGTTAAGGCTTAACTAATCTTGGATAACATTGCCTTGATGCATGCCATCTCTATGCACTCATTCAATGCTTCTTGACAACTTTGAATATTTTGATTAAGAACCTTGAATTTCCACATGCCTAAAGGATAGCTCTTGAACTTGTGAGGCTTGTGGATCAGAGGTACTTGTTTGGATAAGATTCTAAAATTTTCAAATTTCCCTCCAATTGTTGCGAGAAGGAAAAACTTATTTATTTATTTAAAAATTATGTTGCGAGGTGAAAAACCCCGCAAGTGTATTTTTTTGTGAGGTGAAAAACACCAGACTAATTCAAGTTTTTCTTGTAGTGTAGGGACTGTAGAAGTATGGTTTAGGATTAAATTTTTTTTTTTTTAAATGTATTAATAAAGAATACGAAAAACTAATAATAAAATGATTTAAAAAAAATGTTATTTTTTTGATTTGAAATTATTGCAAAAAGTTAGAAATAAACCAAAGAGAAAAAAAAAGCACTAATGGTGAGAAATGTGGGATTTGAACTCATGACCTTCCCCTTGTAACTACTTAAACATGTTATTCTAGCAATTGTGTCATTTTATTTATTCAAAATAAAGTGGTATTAGAAAACATACAAAAAGTAAGCAAAATTTTATATATATATATTGATCTCACTGGATCAGAAAATGATTAGCGGCCAATAACACGTCGTGGGCTCCTTTATCTGCCGGTAGTGGTGAAGGGGAGGGGGTGTACCTGCAAGGTACTCCGATGCAAAAATAATTTTCAGCAAGAGAGAGAGCAAGTACAGAGAAAAGGTGTAGAGAATAAAATACCTGACCCTCTAGTGAAAGAGAGTATTTATAGTGTGCCCTCAGCGTTGGGCCAACGGTTACTTTGCATTGGGTTGGATTGCAAGGCCCAATATGAGTAACTACCAGGGCTTACGTGGCGTAGGAAAGACCAGCACGTGGTCTTCGCCCTGGATCAACTGGCCCTTGATCAACTGGCCCTTGATTTTTGGAAGGAGGGCTGACCAGTTCCTTCGGAAGTGGGTAGTTTCTTGAAGACGTGGTCTGATGTGAGCAGTCGTATTGATATTACTTTTTCAATTGGGAGCCAGGGATTTTGAGGACCGTAGTTACCTTTACCCCACTTGGCCTTTTAAGATGTAGTGCGGTGACTATGAGGGAGCCAGTCCTAAGTAGTTGTCACGCGATACTACATTCAGACGAGTTTATCTTGAGAATATTATTAACCCGCGTGAGTATTCATGTAGGCCGATAATATCCGAAGGATTTACATAGACTCTGGGAACTTTTAGAACCCTGTTCTACAGTTGATGAACCTATAGTCCACACCTTGTTGGGATGGGTAGACCATGGCTTTATTCATGTGACCTATAAACCTAAGACTCATGTGCTGTGTTGTGTACATATGTCTGTGTATATTTACCCGGTTTATGCATTGCATACATCTCATTTGCATCCATTGTTGGTTTCAAGGAATTCAGACATTCATTTCCTTTTCAAAAGATCAATAGAGCTTGGATCCTAAAAACAAAAACTTCTTCAGTTTTTCCACAAATTTTTTTGCAACTTACCTTTGAGTTCCTTGAAACCGCTTGGTTTGTATTTGCATTCCATGCGCATTCACATCTCATTCGCATTTCTCAGTCTTGTGTCTCTTCCTCTGTGTCTGAAGGTTACCTAGCACCTATTCAAGACAATGACAAGAAAGAATGAAATTCTGAAGAATCAGAAAGATTTGAAAGAAGAGGTCAGAATCCTCAAGTACCAAATGAATTGGGTTCTTGAAACTTTGCTAGCTCTAATGAAGAAAGAGGAGTATGCTCACCCTGTTACTCTGAAAGAAGTTATCAGTTCTTCATCTCCTGTGGTTCTCCCATACCAAGGATCTGCCTTTGGGGAAACTTCATGCCAGGCAACCTTTGGTCTTGGTCTTGCGCTAGAATATAATCGTCATCAAGTGTATACCGAAAGGGTATTCCAGCCTCCAACGGTTGTTCCTTCTCGAGGTTCCCAAAATCAAAACAAGAAGAAGTACTCTGCCAAAAGGGGCAAGGTTCACTACCAGCCCATTCCAGTGCCATTAAGCAAACTCTTCCCACTATTGATGCAGAAAAAATTGGTAACTCCTCAACTTCTCAACCCTGTGCCAGGACCTTGGCACAACCCAAATCTGAATTGTGAATTCCATAAGGGAGCTGAAGGGCACGACTTGGATTGTTGTCGAGCCTTAGAATCTACTGTGCAAAATCTGATCCACGACAAAGATTTAATCTTTGAAGAAGATCACCCAGAGATTATATGCCAATTCCGTACTGGTACAATGGGGCATCCCATTGGAGAATGCGAAGAGTTTAAAGCAAGACTGCTAAACCTGCTAAAGACACTGCAACCTCATGAAGGTATGTCAGATGTCAATGTCTCAAAAGGCAAAAGACTTTCCAGGCCTCTCAAGGTTTTGTATCACAAAGAACAATTGAATGATGGTGAAGGTGTTCCCCCCGCTTGGGCCCATAAATTGAAATCTTTTGAAATCAATTCGCCAAAGCTGGCTGTATTTTGTTCATTTTAGCATTTTAAATTATATTTCCTTTACGTTGATTTTTTTTTTGCTTATAAGCTTTGTTGTAATTTCAAATTGGCAAGATTAATGAAATGTTTGTGCATCTTTTGATTAAGTCCATTCGTTTCACTCATCTACTTTTGTGCTCATAAAAACAAAAACAAAAAATATATCTTGTTTCTTACCACTTATCAATTTGTTGTTAAGCAAAGATTGGGGAGGATGATGAAAATATTATCCATAATTGCTGTGATATGCTTTCGATTAAACCTTGCCGAGGATGTAAGGCATTGTTTCAATTCCCAAACACTAGAGAAATAAGGAAGATAATCCCTCGTTAACCACTTCGAGCCTAGAAGTAGGAGTTTTCTTTCCTTACACAAAAAACCCTTGAATCTCAACCTTGAGGCAGGGTAGTTCTCAGTTTAACTTGGTTATGCACTCGAATGTAAGCGCTTCATGCAAGACACCAGTCAGCTCTTTCAAATCAAGTGACAATGAAAAGACGAGATCTCATAAATGAAGATAAAGAAAAGGTCTCATAACCTCAACCAAGGAAAAAGAGGTCTCATAACCTCAACGAAGACAAAGAAGAGGTCTCATAACCTCAATAAAAAAAAGAGGGGAGGTCTCAAAACCTCAGTAAAGAGAAGAAGAGGTCTCAAAACCTCAAGCAAAGACAAGAGGAGGTCTCAAAACCTCAACAATAAAGGATAACCAAATTCTACAAGGAAGTAATGACTACAAAAGTGCCTGAATCATCATCAACTATCATCAATTCATTTCCTAGCCTATGGAAATCTGAATGTATAGCTTGAGTTAACTGAGATTAGGATTGGAGTTCATCACGAAGATGGGGTAGGGACAAATAAACTTTGAGCCTTTATCCTTTGTTTCGTAAACCGTGAACCAGGCCACGTTACAACCCTTAAAAGACCTAATTGAGGTAAAATTGTTTTGAAAGCATACTACAGCAAGGTTGATTAACCTGACTCCTAATGATCTTTGCTATTTGCGTGTGTTGATCACCTCATCTGTCATTCTGTAAAAAATTAGATCCACTTTGTTTTGATTTAATCATTCCACTGTGTGTGTTTCCATCAAACTTTGATTTCAAAAGCTTGCATGAATTTTGCATTGAAATTGCCAATTTTTAAATAAACATTACTTGTTTGCAAAACAATTCAATGTCAAAGAAATCCCAACAAATGCACAGGGGCAACCAAGCGGGGGGATTTACCAATCCACCGTTCCAAGTGTTATTGAATCAGGGGCAGAACTCTTCAAGTTCAGAGTACTGGAGAAAGTCTTCTTGAGGTCATTTTATGACAAGTATAGACTCCAGTGGCCCATCAACATGGGCAAATTGTTTCCCAATCGTTTCTACTATAGTCTAAAGGACTTTGTATCGGGAATACAGTTGAGCTGGGACAGTTATGTCAAGGTGCAGTTCTCTTCAAAAAGTTTGAAGATATTGAAGCATCTGGTATGCCAATTCTTCTGTAAAATCCTTTTGACAACTTACCCTCACAAATCAGTTAATCATGGGCAGTCAGGTCGAGATTCGGTAAATCTCTAAAAGGCCAATCAGTCTAGGGCAAGTTTGTTCCCCGGTTGTCAACAACCATTTTGAAGAATAAGTTCAAGGACTTTGTGGTGCAAACACAGCTAATCTGGGGCAGTCATGCCGAAGTTCATGAATTTCTCTTCAAAATTTTGAAGGCAATGAAGCATTTGGTATGCCGATTCTTCTATAAAATCCTTTTGATGACTTATCCTCACAAACCAGTTAATCAGAAGCAGTCAAGTTAAGATTCGGTAAATCTCTACAGGGCCAATCGGTTTGGGGCATCTCTTTCAAAGATCAGTCAGTCTGACGAATAAGTTCGAAGACATTGTTGTGCAAATGCAGTTGATCTGGGGCAGTTATGCCGAAGTTCATGAATTTCTCTTCAAAAGTTTGAAGGTATTGAAGCATCCGGTATGCTAGTTCTTCTTGATATTTTCTTCTGATGGACCATATAATCTGGGGCAGATGAGTTATGGAGAACTACTTTATCTTTTGCTAGCTCCCCAGTAAGCTGTTACTTCAGCTAATCTTGGCAATTCTCCCTGGATTCCCCTCCAATAAAGAGATGATGCTCATGATGGCAATCCTAGTGAAGTCATGATGCTATACCAAGTGGAGTACTATTTCCCCAGAGAAAGTTGTAATCTTGAAGTAAAACCATTAATTTCTATAGATGCATCCCCAGTAATGGTCCAATCTGATGAGTTTGGCTGGGTATCCTTGCCGAGATGTTTATTTCATCTCCGGTTTCACTTATCTTTGTCTTTTTTATAAACATAAGCATGGCATAAGCACTCATACGCATTTTATCTTAGCATTTTTGCTTCTCTTTCTGGTATTTACCTACTTTGATCACTTTGGCATTTATCTCCCCAAGTGTCTGGGTTTGTCTATTCACTCCAATATAGTTGTCAGCCCTAGGCATAAAGTGCCCATCCTTTCTGAATTCCCCACAGAGTTTGATTCTTGTCGATGATGGTTGGTTCAGTTATCTTGTCCATATTTGGATCAGATAAATCCCCATTTGAGCTCATTCCTCAATGGTTGGAGTCTTGATTGACCGTTTCTTTCTAGTTGTTCCTAGATCGAACTTTGGTCTCCGACAGGATTAGGTTTTCAAACCTATCTTTGAACGCACATTTATTTTGCACAGTGTCTCGCAGGAAGAATCTTTTGCAGACCCTTATTGAAGACAATTACTTCTCCAGCAGTGTTGTAATATTAACATCTCTTTGGAATCTATACTCAACAACAAGTGGCAATCTCCTTAAGAAGCTTGTTTTGCTTTCATCACCTTTACAACGATAAGTGGCAATCTCTCTCACGAGAAACTTATCCGTCCTTGGTCTTATTCATACTTCTATAGTTACAAATGATATTACCTTTAATCAGTCACTCGCCATCAACCTGCTTGATGGGATTCCTATTTGAGTCATTCCTTGCCGTCAAACCTTTTGATGATGTGAATCTCCAGATATGCATTATTCCTTGCCGTCAAACCTTTTGACGAGGTGAATCTCCAGATATGCTATTACCATCAATCTGTTTGATGAGGTGTTCCGAATTCAGGTTTCGTACCCTCGGATATGTATTATTTCCTTGTCGTCAATCTGTTTGATGAGGTGTTCTGAGTACAGGTTTCGTACCCTCAGATATGTATTATTTCCTTGCCGTCAATCTGTTTGATGAGGTGTTCCAAGTTCAGGTTTCGTACCCTCGGATATGTATTATTTCCTTGCCATCAATCTATTTGATGAGGTGTTCCGAGTTCAGGTTTCGTACCCTCGGATATGTATTATTTCCTTGTCGTCAATCTGTTTGATGAGGTGTTCCGAGTTCAGGTTTCGTACCCTCGAATATGCATTATTTCCTTTCCGTCAATCTGTTTGATGAGGTGTTCCGAGTTCAGGTTTCGTACCCTCGGATATGCATTATTTCCTTGCCGTCAATCTGTTTGATGAGGTGTTCCGAGTTCAGGTTTCATACCCTCGGATATGCATTATTTCCTTGTCGTCAATCTGTTTGATGAGGTGTTCCGAGTTCAGGTTTCGTACCCTCAGATATGTATTATTTCCTTGCCGTCAATCTGTTTGATGAGGTGTTCCGAGTTCAGGTTTCGTACCCTCGGATATGTATTATTTCCTTGCCGCCAATCTATTTGATGAGGTGTTTCGAGTTCAGGTTTCGTACCCTCGGATATGTATTATTTCCTTGCCGTCAATCTGTTTGATGAGGTGTTCCGAGTTCAGGTTTCGTACCCTCGGATATGTATTATTTCCTTGCCATCAATCTGTTTGATGAGGTGTTCCAAGTTCAGGTTTCGTACCCTCGAATATGTATTTCATCATTCCGTCAATCCTTTGACGTGGATGATGTTCAATGAAGTCAGCTAGTTTTCATTTCATCAATCCTTTGACGTGGATGATGTTCATTGCCGTCAGCCCTTTTTGACGATGTGAACTTTGGTCAGTTGTGAACCTCAATTCAAAAGTCTAGCTCATACTGGCATTCAAAAGTCCAGCTCATACTGGCATTCAAAAGTCCAAACTTAAATTGGTGTATACTGACATGTCACTTCTGAGTCCACTCCTTGTTGGTACTTTAATCTGGTTCCCAGCAGAAGTTCAGTCATTATCAATATTTCTTTGTATGCCACTTCTGAGTCCAATCCTTGTTGGTACTTTAATCTGGCTCCCAGCAGAAGTTCAATCATTATCAATATCGCTTTGCATGTCATTTCTGAGTCCAATACTTGTTGGCACTTTAATCTGGTTCCCAGCAGAAGATCAGTCATTATCAGTTTTGAAGTCCAGCTTATACTGGCATCCAAAAATCCAGCTCATACTGGTAACCAAAATCCAGCTCATACTGGTAATCAAAATCCAGCTCATACTGGTAACCAAAATCCAGCTCATACTGGTAGTCCAAGTCCAGCTCATACTGGCATTCAAAATCCATCTCATACTGGTAGTCCAAGTCCAGCTCACACTGGTATCCAAACTATAACCCTAAACTGGTGTCCTTTCTAACTCATATTGGAGTCCAACTCATATTGGTACTCGAGTCCAACCATTAATGACTCATTAACCTTATTCCCAACTAAAAAGTCCATTCATTTTCCATCATCTGGCACGCAAAAGTTTATCTCTGTCTTTTCTGGTTTTTTCTTGAAGATCCCGTTTGAACTCTTCAGTATAAGAAAATCCCAGAAAATGTTTTAGCGAATATCTATCCTTTTATTTCAAACTGATCCCCAGTGTAGATCATGTCTTCTTTCTAGTTTCATGCCCAGTAAGAATGTGTCTTTTTCCCCAGTGTCGTCCAGTCACATGTGAGCCTATCGTCAATCTCCCTGGATCTTTCCCCAATAGAGAATACCTCTCTGGCTCCTATCTCCAGTAAGGACCTATAGGGTGTCCCCCTTTACTTTTCTATCCCCAGGGTTTCCTTAGAGTCTCCCTAGTGAGTCTCTTTTGTTGGTCAGCCTGTATCCCCGTTGAGTTTTCCTCATGGATACTAACTTTCATCTTTCCCCAGTGCTACTCACTTGTGGTTGTTTGCTCCTTATCTTTGGTGTCTGGTCTGTCTGCATCTTTGCACCATCATACTATCATACTATCATGACATCATATCATCATATTAGAAGTTCATGGCATGTCAACATTTGCATGTCCGTTGCTTGTCCTTAGCATCTGCATTCCATCTAAGGGCAAAATTTTCGTTTTGCTATAATTAAATACCTTTCACCTTGATGTCCCGAGGATCTCCTTTCCTCGTGCCATCCAGTAAATCTATTTAAATAGGGGCAACTGTTGTACCCCAAATTTTACCTCTTAGATGTCATAACATCCTGCATAGACATTTAGGACCAATCATATATGCCTTGTTTAACTAACCCATATCTTGCAGTTTGTTTCTCTTATGTTTGAAACTAGGGGTTTACACAGGGATATTCAAGGCCTTCAAAGGAATTCTTTGGCTCTCTACAATCATCACAAAGCCTTACTAGTTGTTTGGAACCAAGATCTCAAGACCTTGAATCAAGTCAAGTCAACAAAGGATCACCAAACCAAAGTGTGGAATTAGGGTTTTAACCTGAGGAATCACTGAAGATTTTTTCCCTGTCAAGTCAAGATTTGCTTGGTTCATCAACCATTTGAGTTACCTATATCCAAGAGGTCTCACTCAATAATAATTCAAGGTCATCTGGCTCTCATCATGATTAGTTTGAGCCACAGTTTCACCCTGTCTCCAAATTAGGGTTTCTGATAAGACGAGTGGATCATTGCCTTTGATTTTGATCATGAGGTGCTCTCAAGCCTTGGGACTTGACTCCATATGATAAAAGACATCCCTAAGGGCCATCTATGAGCTTTAGATGTGAAGAAAGAAGCAAGATCATAAGAGTTTGCCCTGGTGCATTCACAGTTGAAATTAGGGTTTTGACTGAAACCCTAATCCTTGGGATGTTGATCCAAATGAAACCTCCAAGGCCTCAATTAATCATAGTATGACTCATTGATGATTTAGGGTATGAGGAATCAAGTTCTAAGAGTTTTCTTGCAAAGTAAGCAAGGTTTGGTTCATGAAACTTTCCATATATAGAAATTTCCCCTCTTTTGCAAAATTGAAATAGTCATAACTTCCAAACCACACATACAAATTGAGTGACTCAAAGCCCAAATGGAAGCTCTTTTCATGAACTTCAAAGTGCTAAATATGACCTTTCTCCAAAAAATGCATGGTTTGTGAGTTATGGAGCTTAAAAGTTAGACTGCCCAAGGACAGAGAAAATTCAGCACTTTTTGCCTTAACAAACAACCAACTTTAACCTCATTTTTCGCTAAGTTCCCGTGTGATTCATAACTTGGACCCAACATAAACATTGTAGAGGGCATTGAGGGCTTTCCAAAAAGTACTAGAACTCTTCAAACCATTGAGTGAGCTGAGAGATACGAAGCTTGGAAGATAGGGGTTCATTTCTTGAATTTTAAGCTACCAACTTATACATAATGATACAAAACCACTTCTAATCACCAAGACTTCCATTTTTCTGTTGTTTAAAGACTAGATTAGGGTGATTAGAACCTCTTCCACGTTTCCTTGCAAGTGGTAACTGTAATACCCTAAAACTTGCCCTCTCATTTCTTCATATCATTTAGCATGAGCTTTCATTTCATTGCATTGCATTCAAGCATAGAAAAATAAAACATCAAGCATTGCATTGCATCTTGCATAAGGGCATGTGATCAGCTGTTTCTCAAAGGTGTTGATCATCCAAAGCAAAAGAATAAGAGCCAAGTGTTTCTCACAAGTCTCAAGGGTTCCTTAAGCCATATCTCATCACACTTTGATCCACAAGGCATGGGAAGAGAAGAATTCATCAAGAAGATTGGGCAGTGCATTATCTCCTACACAGGGCAGTCAAAATTTAGGATTTGACCCCCTAATGGGCAAGCTCTTTGAGTTTTTATCATCTCCAAATGGCATATCTCATCATTGTTTGAGAGGATACACATCATAGTCAGAGGAATTTGGATTTGGAGGATGTGTTATTTCCTCCTAACCAGAGGGTGCCAAAATTAGGGTTTGATTTAAAATCAGTTTATCTCTGATTTTTTGGACAAAACTTGATTTCATGGTATTCCTTATGTTCTTAAGTGTATATGGATGGAAAATTGCTCATCAATTGGTTTCAGAAGGCTCTCAATTGATCAGTTGCTTGATAATCAAGAAATTGGGGAAAAAGTCAACTGTGCAGTGAAAAAAGTAAACTCTTGACTTTCTAAGGTCAAATTCATGAAATTCATGTTACATATGTTCAATGGACAAAATTTGATCAAGAAATGATGGAGGAATAAGGAAAAATCAAGAAATCACAAAGCTGCTAAAAATAGAAACTTTAGGGTTGCCAAAAATAATAAGTTTTGACCATTTTGCACCCTACTTTGAGGCTCTCTTTCTCTAAGATAAAATCTTAAAACCTCAGGCCCAAGTGGAGCTAATTAAAGTTCATGATCTAAGCTTCAAATCCATATAAAGAACATCTCCATTGGATAAAAATTGAGTGAGTTATGGTTGATCAAAGTTTGAGAAAAGTAGGTCCAAAATCAAGTCATGACCAAGCATGCCCAGGCCCACGTGGCATAATTTTGACAAACACCTGGTGTGCCAAAAGTCAAGCTTAATTTCATCAAGATAAAAGCTTCAAATGAAAAACTTTTCAACATCAAAGTTGTTCCTTGCCATGCCCTCTTCAATGTTGATGTTGGACAAAATTTCATTTGAGCAAGTTATGAGATGGTTATGGTGGTCCAAAGATGGTTGCTTCACACTAAAAATTCCCCAAGTTACATGGCCATGCCCAACTCAATTTACCACGCCATACACCAGTTTTGATTCCCATTGTTTCAAGCAATTTTTCACCATCTTACACACTTCTATTTGATTTCTTTTCAACATCAATATTGTTCTATGATGTTATATCTTTCATTTGATACCAAAAACTCACCAAGTTATCCACTGAACATGGAGAAACTCACCACCAAACCACCATGTTTACATTAGAATCAAGCTGTCACAAAATCAAAAAAAAAAAAGAAATGTTATTGGTGTTCACACGCATACACCCTTTGTTCATTTCCACTTTAAGCCAACCATCTTTTACATACTATGGACTCCCATGCTGCTTCATACATAAGAGAAGAAACTAACCAAACTTGTGGAACAAGTTTCTGTGGCAGCCGTGATCTCATCATCACCATTCTTTCTCTTCATCCTCACCATAACACCATAAGCCTTCACCTCACTACATCACAGCCAAGTTGACTCGCCCCTAACTAACTTGACTCAGTTAGTTAGGGTGCACTCACCTTAACCATGTTAACTCACTCTAACTCACTCACTTGACCTTGAGTTAACTTTTTAAACCCAACATATAAATCAAAATTTCACTTCAGAAATGGGGGGGGGGGGGACTTCATTTTTTCAATCTCTCTCATTTCTCACGATTCACCTACACCAAACTCTCTGATTTCTCTTTGAATTCTTCAAGAACTCAGTCACTGTTCTTCAGTTTTCTTCAGATTTTTGCATCAAGATTCTCCATCTTCATCCATAATACATTGAAGTTGCATAGATCTTCATCTTCTTCTCCAACTATTTCAATCAATTTCTCACTGATTCAAAGCTTTTCTCAGCCTTTATTTGGCCAATCGAGACTCAAGGAAGAAGCACATTCCTCTGGTATTCTTGTATATTCAAAGCCTCATCAGTTTCAGGTTTGATTTCTCCAACTTTGATTGCACGTTTTCTCTTCAGTATCACTTGTTTCTTGATTGATTTTAGCTCATTAGGAGCTCTATTAACTCCGGCTAGTTGATAGGCATCTTAGAGGCATAGTTTCAAAACCTAGGGCATGTTTTAGTTTCCTCTGTTCTCTATGTACGTGCTTGTGATGTGAAAAATAATGGTGGATTCATGATGTACGCAACGCCAGCTTCATTTTGGTATCATGTTTGTGCATTTCTGGAGATTTTGAGATTTACAGGTGGTGGTTGCTCGCCGGAGAACATGACCAGAGGTCCTTCTCCGGCCGGTGAGTGTTAATCCTAGGGTTTTTGCATGTTTGAATTGTGACCGTTTGATTTGTGCATCGTGTGGTTGATACGTTGCCAACACATTAAAATTATTTCATAAACTGAGTGTTTGAGTGCAGGTGATCCATGGTTATTATTGTGTGCTTTCAGTATGATTCGTTCATCATGTGTGATTGATTCTATCTAACCGATCCAATGGTTGATGTGTTTCCAACAAATTAATGAGGTCATGTGTATCACGCGTGCAATGTATCTTTAATATGAGTGTTCTTGTGTGGGCATGTGCATGTTTACTTTGGTGTGCATGAGATGCGGTGCATTAGATCAGGTTATTTGATTCATTGCATGGCTATGATTGCTTCTGCATATTAACTGCATGTACACGCGTCACACACAACCACATGTAATGGAATTGGATTCTATTTGATGTTTGCACCCCCATACTGAGGCCATTTTCATTTTTGAACGTGAAAATTACTTCTCTGCACCCCTGCTTTCTTTTTCCTTATTTTAATTTCTTTTTTTTTTTATATTCGTTTCATGATTGACTTTTAAAAATACTAAAACCTCATGGAAAATTCTACAAAAATTCATGTGATGTCTTAACATGTTTAACTAATTTTTTATTACTTTTATTTTTAATTTTGTGAATATTTGCATATCAATCCATAATTTTCTTTTATTTCTTTTGAAACTTGTTTCTACTTTCATACTTTCATTTCAAAGATTTATTTCTCATAGCTCCTTAAACATTTTTGCATCAATCTTTTTGCATCCTTTCAATAACATCCAAAACTTAATAATTTTTTTTTTCATTTTTATAACTTTCTTTTATTGCATTTAGGTCCTCCATCTTTGCATTTTGGCTCATGATTCATAAGTGACTATTGTTTGATTGTTTGAGGCCCTTCCTCTCTGAATTTTTGTTTGGTATTTTGATGTGTGATTGGTCACTGGTTGAGGTAATTTATATTCTAATTTCATAATTTTTTAATGCACTTTGACATATGTTGGTGTGCTTTTGTTTGAAAGAAGTTTTGCTTGAACTTTATGTGCCTTTCCTTAACCTTCATTGCATGAGGCATTTATGCCATTATTTGAGGTCTTTTGTTTGGGTTTAGGTAACATGTTTAGACTTTTAGAAGTTGTGATTGATCATTGTTAAGTCCATTTGGCATGTTTTGATCCTTTGTTTTATATGATGCATCTTATGGGACTTTTTGACCTAATTTCTATTGTGTCTTCATCATATGTTTGTCATGTTTGGTTGTGTGTTTCTAATATGATCATGTTATCATCTCATTTGCATTTTAATCCATGATTTACTACTAACCTATCCATAATCATTCATATTTGTATGACATTTTGCATCTTTTGCATTTCTTTTCAAGTATGAAGCTTTCATTCTTTTATGTGACTTCTTCTTGCATGTTTGCTAGGTTGTAGGGACTTGATTGATATGTGCTTATATCATGATCATTTGTGCATCTTCAACATGTTATACCACTTCTGACCTTGGACATTTGAGTTTCATCTTGTTTTTTTTGTTGGACTTGTGTCATGAATAATTTCTTTTCATGTTTAATTCATGATTCATATCTTCTCACTTCTTCTCCTAATTACTCTTAATGTTTGGATGCATGATTGTATGCCTCATATGACATTTAGATATCATGTTTAGGCACATGTTTAGGTCATCCACATTCTGACTTTGATATTATTTGAAGCATAATTGCATGATCACTTTACATGTTCACTCATTCTTTCTCTATTTCTTCCATGATGCACTTCTTTGATGATTAGTGTTTTGTGTGGGCATAATTCATTTGTGTTTGGTATCTTAACCTTAGAGATCATTCTTATGGTGTAGATTATGACTTTGGTTAGTTTGTATCTCTTAAGATCTTTGTTCCTTAGTCCTTAATTGATTTGATCATTACTTGTTGTTTCTCCCATTGTTTCTTACTTGTAAATTGTTTTGAACTAACATTTTCATGTAGGTGCTAAAGGTAAGTAAGTGTGTGGAGTTAGTACCACATACGTTTCTCTCTTATATTCTCTTATTTCTTTTAAACTTTCTATGTGTTAAGCATTTCTGTTAAGCATTTCTGTTAAGCATTTACATGCTTTCCTTGAATAACTTTTCTTTCATCCCTCCCTAAGATCAACTTAACTTCCATTTTGGAAGTAAGTTGTTTCTTTTGCTATTCTTCTTTCTTTTAGAAGTAGGTTTGTTAAACCCCATTGACCATAGGATCACCATATATGATAACATTAGGATTGAGTTTTAGTCTCCATCCTTAGATTTTCACCTTTGATCCTCTTTTGAGTCTCTCATCTCTCATCTTATAATAAAAGTAAAAAACACTCATTTCCTTGGAATGTTAGCATGCGTCCCGTTTTGGGTCGATATGCGAGGCATTCGATCCTACATGAGGGAATTAAATACAATACATGTTACAAAACCCAAAAACAATCAAAACACGTCTTTCTTAAAAGAAAAAAAACAAACAATAACGTCTTTCCTTCGGGAATCCTTTTCTCATCTCACTCACTCTCAACGTACGAACGTGCTCCTCCTCGTTCTCTTACAAGATGGTAACGCACTCGGACCAGCGAGCCTGCAACACCTGAGCTAGAACGTCAGACGCTCCCTAAAATACACAAACAAAGCGGCCCTCGTTGAGGGGAACTACGTCGCTCTGATTCTCATGTTCCCGATGAGATACGTAGGTAGTGGGGTAGGGCCCATTCGAGCACTTCTTTTATTTTCCCTACATTTGTTTCTTGTTCTCTCTATCCTTTCTCTTTTATTTTTTCCTGTTCCTTTTCTTTCCCGTAGCTGCGAAGCTCCAGTTTCCTACACCCTTTGATTGAAGCAGCAAGCGTGGATCCCATCGGGTACGATGGACGCGTGGGGGTGCTAATACCTTCCTCGCGCGTAACCGACTCCCGAACCCAGTTCTCTTGGTTGCAAGACCATGCTCTTTCCTTTCCTTCAGGTTTATGCAGTGTTTCCTTTCCCCCTCTTGGGATAAATACACATTGCTGGCGACTCTGTTTCGGTGCCACTTTCGCGTTTGTACTAGGATGAAAATCCCGGGAGCGACAGCTGGCGACTCTGCTGGGGAATGAACCCAGAATCTCTGGTTTCCTTAGCGAGTCAATCCTAGCGCTTGTCTGTTTTTCTTTCATTGGGTGTTTACTGTTGTGCTGTATTTATTGTTTTACTGTATAGTTATTTACTGTATTACTGTATATTACTGTATTTACTGCATTTTAGCATTTTCATTTCATATGCTATATTATGCTATATTGGACTGTGCTGTTTTCTGTTTGGCGGGATGGGATTTCTGAGAGATAAGCCCATTACACATGCTTGAGTATACACTTAGAGTTAGAGTGGAGAGTAGTGGGACCTACGTGCCATTTGGAGTGCGTTGGGTATTCACGAAATTCACAGCCAGACGAGGCTATCTTGGGACATGTTCTGACATGCGTGTCTTGCGCATTTCAGAATGTCGATCTAGAGAGCTGTCGACTCTGGTGACCATTCCGAGGACTCAATTACGGCACTCCTTCCGAGATGTGACAGTGGCAGACCACATTCTGTGGCAAACCCATTGCACATTCTCGATCCGAGGACCCAATACTGGGAACTTGCTATAGGATGTCCTTTTTGAAAGGGAATCAGTGGAGGCACTCCTCGATTGGCGATAGTACTGTACCCCGAGGGATGAATGTACTATTGCTTCTCGACCTCAGTGCCTGAAGCTGAGGATCTTTCGTTTTGTGAATTAGTTGAGGCCTCCTCGATTGATGATGATGCCAAACCAGAAATGGTGAACGTATCATCGTTTCTCGACCTGAGAGCCCGGGATACTGAGGGTCTTAGTACCTACATGTGAGAGGGGCGGGATGTTTATAGGTTTGCAGGTAACCAAGCTTCCTACATACCTTGTCTTGTTGGTACTATTATATACAGATGGTGTATCCTATTACAGTGGTTTGATGCTCGCCTACAGAAATGTTATCATATGTATACAGACACAATGCACACAGTCCAGCACAAACACCTGATGACCTGATCACATGCCCTTTTGCATTGCATTCTCATATCATAACAGTTGTGTTTGTCATTTTCAGGTGCATAATACACTTCTGATTCCAATCCATGGGTTCAACAGAGAATGACGAGAAGAGGAAGAACAATGTTTCTTACAAGTTTCCAGACCCTACCTTGGATTCACTGCTCAAAGTTATAGACATGGCTGGCCCGGGTGTTCTTGATAGGTTTTAAAAGAAGTATGGGAATTTGGTTAAGATGGTCCGTACTATCACAAAGTATGAACACGATGCTTTACACACTCTGCTGCAATTCTACGAGCCTTCGCTGAGATGTTTCCTCTTTCCAGATTACATTTTGATGCCAACGCTGGAAGAATTCTCATTTATTTTGGGGATTCCGATCATGTCGGCAATACCGTTCTTTTCTGGTAGCTCTCCTAGTACAAAAGAAATTGCTGCTGCAATGCAAATTGATCAGTCAGTGATAAAGAGTGGTGTGAGTAGCAAAAATGGAGTTGACGGAATTCATCTGGAATTCCTCTCTGATCAAGCTCAAGAGGCTGCTAATGCTAAAAACGGGACGATTTATAATTCCATTCTGGCTCTCTGCATATATGGCCTAGTTCTTTTTCCCAATCAGCAAGACTTTGTGGATATGCAGGCGACGAGAGTTTTCGTTCTTAAATATCCAGTCCCTACTTTGTTAGGAGATTTTTACCATTCTGTACATTACAAGAACGAGAAGAGAAGGGGAAGACCTGTTAGCTGTTGTACTCCACTGTTGTGCCATTGGCTTTTCAAGCATTTTCCTCAAACAGGTGCCTTTGTGGAAACCATAGATGTTGCGAAATGGTCCAAGCGAATGATAGGTTTAACTGCTGATAATATTATCTGGTTTGATCATCGGTTATTGAGAATAGAGCTTATCACAAGATGTAAAATTTTTCCAAATGTACCTCTGGTTGGCAGAAAAGGAGGGATCAATTAGAATCCAGTTTTGGCCATCCAACAGTTCGGGTATGCTTCCAGGAATCCTCCTACGGAGCAAGACGTTGAAGAATCTTTATTCTTTACAGGAACTAAAGATGAGAAGGTGGCAGAAGTAGTGAATGCTTGGAAATATAAGCATAAAAATGGAAAAACGATTTTTGGGAAAGGAGATTGTAGGTCTTATCCTGAATATGACAGATGGATCGAGATGAAAGTAAAAGAACTGCTTTTACCCTTTTCAAGGGAACCTCTTTTATGTTCAGTACAGCCAGAACAGCCAACCATGGTGGCTGTTGAAGAGTGTGAAAAGTGGCAGAAGATAGTAAAAGAGCTTCAAGCAGAGAATGCTGGTATGAGTAGCTGTCTCCAAAAAGCCCTGCATGACATTAAAGATCTAGAAGGAAGAGCTTAGAAGGCAAAAAAGATCTTAGCAGCCAAAGAGAAAGATTTTTATGAAAGAGCACAATACTTCCAGAAGATCAGCAAAGGTGCTGACGCTGCCACTCAGGCTCACAAGACAACTAAACAGGACTTAGCTCAGACCAAGGACACATTGGCCAAATTCCAGAGAGCATGGGATGATGTCAGAATTGAAAATGCTGAGTTACAGGAACAGTTGAAGATTAAAGACGAAGAGCTTAAGAAAGCGCATGAGCAGAGGAGAAAGTATCGGGAAAGCCTCGGTAAAAGTCAAGAACAATTAGAAGAAGCTAGAAGAGAGCTGAAGAATACCAAGAAAGAGCTTGAAGAAGTCATGATAGAAAGGGATATACTCAAGACGCAAGCTGGCATAAAGAGACACAAAGGAGTGTGTGATGACGAAGCTTTGATGCTGCATATGGGTTCCTTAACTGAGGCTCTTGAGAAAAGGGATGTTTTGATCAAAGAGATTATTGAAAAGCCGAATCACCAGCGTACTCGCATACTCTTTGAAGAGATCAAATGCACAAGTGATAAGCTGAAGGACGTGGAATTATCAGACTGACGCTCTTTTTCTTGTAATTTGTTGTTAATGGTTACCATCAGGCTTGTTGATGGATCCATCTTTCCCTTGTATTTCAGTTGTTGATGAACCTCTTTTGGATGTACTTGAATACTTTGTTGAATGGGGATGAGCAGAATTAGTCCTTATCAGATATCTGTACACAAGCACATGACCACAACACGTCTCTTTATATCACGATTTCTGATCTTCAGATTTCTGTGGTTAAGGTTGGAATCAGGGTGTACGGCACCTCGAAAATGAATAAACATGACATTTGCATCGCATTGCATATCATTTTGCATTTTGTTGTTTGCTTTTTTAGGTACCTGTTGCGGGGTCTCTAACCTTTATTTGGTTTCAGGCATTATAGCTGAGAATCATATTCACCGATACTCAACTCGAAGAAATCAAGCAAGTATAATGGATCAAGTGCAAGCAAAATTGAGGGAGATCCGAAGCCAACTGGGGCATTTTATGGTGGACATTCAGGCATTGTCCCGAGGTCAGGAATTGCTGAAGGAAGAAGTCAACCAGATGAAGACTCAAATGGGCCTGGTCATGGAAATCTTGAATAAGGTGTTAAAAAAGGAAAATGATCATGTGCCCGCTTCCACAACAGAGGTCTTTACCCCTCTCATCTCTTTGGGGGTTGCCCTAGATCATGGATTGCTTCGTGAA
Organism: Lathyrus tuberosus; assembly: GCA_022829125.1. Classification (NCBI taxonomy): domain Eukaryota; kingdom Viridiplantae; phylum Streptophyta; class Magnoliopsida; order Fabales; family Fabaceae; genus Lathyrus; species Lathyrus tuberosus. The sequence goes on from JALAZF010000280.1 coordinate 2,606,532, forward strand.
TCCTCTCCGCAAAATAAAGGTTTAGAGCTCTCTCATCAGCAGTCACCTTCTGCTTCTCAAGAGGATCCTAAGTCAGAGGGGCCTAAGAAAAAGTTTGATCCCATTCCAATTCCGTATGTGCAGTTGCTTTCTTACTTACTCGAGCTCAAACTGGTTGAACGTGTTAGTGTAGGACCGCTGCCAATGAAGCTTCCTCTGGGACCCAATGCTAATGCTAGATGTGAGTTCCACTCTGGGGCACCTGGTCATAATATTGAGAATTGAACAAGGTTCAAGCATAAAGTCCAAGAGCTCATTGATTTAGGGGCAATCAAGTTTACATCAGTTGGCACTGGTAAACAAGGTGATGTTACTCCCATTGTTGCAAAGGAACTGAGGACTCCCTCCTTTCCCAAAGGATCCACCTCGCGTCAGGGATATTTTCCACAACCCTATGTTACAGAAGACCTATGTCAGCAACCCTTGTTTGTGCCACAACCAAATGCAGAAAGGAAAGGGCAGGGGCAGACTGGGCGCCCGAATCAGCAGCAGCAGAATTATCAGCAACGGAGGCAACTCAGACCAAGAAAACCCAAGAGGATATTTGATCCTATTCCTATTCCTTACAGTCAGTTGTTGGCTAGCTTGCTCAAGAGTTCGCTGATCCAGCTGAGGAAGCCACGCCAGTGCCCTACCCTATTCCTCCGGACTATGACATGAACGCTAGCTGTGAGTTCCATTCAGGAACGTTCGGGCACACACTTGATAATTGTAATGTGTTTCATCATAAGGTGCAAGATTTGATTGACTCAAAGGTCATCACCCCAGACGGTACCCCCACAAGGTGAAGCTTCTGTATCAGGGTGAGCACTCAAAGCTACAAAAACATCACCAGAAGCAGTCAGTCCAGACGGAGCCAAGCCTCCTCAACAATGGCAATCTTCATTTTCTTTGCTGCATTTTCCTATGTAGTCTTTATTTGTTTGTTCAGACATTGTTTGCATGTTAAAACTTGTTTGTATTTGGTATGATGATTTTAATGCAATGAATATGTTTTCTTGAAGAATTTCGTGTGTATTCACTCATTTAATGCTAATGTGCACTGCAATACCAATTTGCTTGCTTAAACTCTGTGAGGGAGGATGATGAGGTAAAAACGCAGAAATCTCTAAGGGTGTGCTTTTGAATAAGAACTCTGTTGAGGATGTACAGGCATTATTTCAACTCCCTAAACACTGGAGATATAAGGGAGATAGACCCTCGTTAACCCCTTTGAGCCTTGAAGTAGGAGTTTCTTTCGTATGAAAAAAACCTCACATTTAACCCAGGGGCAGGGTAGGTGTCATTTAATTTGACCGAGCGTTCACATTTCAAAAGGAGTGTGCACATGAGGATCCATTACCTTCTATTCCACCGTCAAGAGGTCAAGAGATGTGAAACCACAATGGTTATCCATCAAAAATCAAAGAGTGAGGCAGTCACAACCCTTTCAACAAAGTCAAGACAAGCCAGTGTCACACGATTTGTTCCGAGAAAAAAAAAAGAATAAAAAAAAAAGAGGAAAAAGCCCGCTAAGTAGAAACTTGAAAACAAGCGACTTAGGCAAAAGTTAGGGCATCCCGCTGGACTTCAAAATCTAAAGATTCAAAAGAATCAGTCCAGGCAAAAATTAGGAAAAAAAAGGGGGCAAAAGAATGAGAAAGTGAAAAACAAAAGGATTACAAAAGAAAATCCTCGAGCAAGAACAAAGTTGTGTGACTACGAACAAAAGACAAAAGGGATGGCTATCACTCCAAAGCCTCATTGGGTCTCAAACCATCAGATGCATGAGTTCCTTAAAGATCACAAAATCTTTTTGAGAGATGAGCGCTTGTGCAAATTAACTGAATGTAGGACTGGAGAATATCACGAAGAGTGGGTGGGCACCAATAAACTTTGAGCCTTAAATCTTTTTTTTTTCAAAACTGTGAACCGGGCCACGTTACAACCCTCAAAAGTCCTAACTGAAACAGGGTTTAGTTCAAGAGTGTATTCCGATGAGGTAGCGTTCCTGACTCCCATGAGTTGTGCTAATAAGATCTTGTTGGTATTGCATGTACATGCTTTATTTTATTCAAAAATTAATGTCGTATTCTAATCCGTGATCCGCTCACAAAGGGTTTGCGACATCTTTTCAATAAAGACTTCAAGATTAACATGTGTGTTGCATTAGAATTTTCATTCTCAGATTAAAACATTTTTTGCTTGCATACATTTGTTTGACATCAAAAGAAGTTTACATATGGAAATTCAGTCTAGAAGCTTAATCTTGCCGAGTTGAGAATTATGAGACTCCCGAAGGACAACCACATCCAATGGTAATTCCTCAGGAAACTTTGTCGAGCAGGAGCTTTTCCAACAAGGTGTGCTAAGACGTAGTCGATCTGGGGCAGTCACGTCGAACCATCTCTTTAAGGTGTAGCCAATCAGAGCCAATCACGTCGAGAAATCTCTTCAAAGTTTAGCCAAACTGGGGCAAAACTACTTCAAGGTTCATACTGGGACAGGCCATCCCAAGAGCATGAGAAGGTAGTCCATCTAGACGACTGATCAGCCTATCCAGGGTGCAGAATACTGAGGCAGAATATCCCACGGTGATATAAGATTGTTTATGAATCTTCTCGAGGCGAGTTTCTCTGTAGACCATACGGGTTGAGGTAGTTACTTCGAGACCCAACAAATTTCTCCAAGAGTTTGAAGACATTGAGGCGTTTTGGATGTCAAGTCTTCTGTAAAATCCTCTTGGGACAATTTTTTTTGGTGGACCATGTTGGTCTGGGCAAGTGAAGAAAAAAACTGTTGTTCATGCATATGCAGTCAATCAGCCAAAAGGTTTGAAACAAAAGGGGCATTCCAATCCAAGGCATTTGTGGTCCCCGTCTTCAGCAGGCTTCATTAATAATGTTCCCAGCAAGAGATGCAACAAAACATTTCTCCCCAACAAGTGGTGGTTCAGAGTTAGATTCTCTCAGTTGCAGAAGTCATATCCAGCCTGAGGCAGGTGTGCATATCCTTTTGTTTGCAAGTAGCAGCCTCGTACTAGGCTCAAAGGCAAGATTGAAGCCTTTTCGAGATCATGAGATCATATCTTCTAGACGAGTAATCACTTATTCCCATGCAGAAGACTGGGGCAGGCAGGTTCAGGAGAAGGTCCCCATGTCACCTTTGGTCACAACGTTTACTAATTGAGTCCATCATTCGGGCGGCGGTCGGTCACGACGTTTTGATATCGGTAAATGGAGTTCAACTGGATAATGTTGTATCTTATTAAGTCGATTCTCTCATTCAGTACTTCCAACAGTTACAAGCTTTTCTGTGTCGATAACGGTTGCAAATTCCCCAGTAAAGTTGCTTCGCAGACACCGAAGTTGATGGTCAATCCCCAGTGAAATCGCCAGGAGTTTGAAGATGCTCAATCTTCTGTAAAATCCTCTTATGACGTTTCTTCAGGTAAGTCTTGTATCATGGAGCAAAAAGCAAGTTGTTGACCTTCCCAAGCATGGGGCATTTTGAATTTCCCCAGCAGGAGATGTTCCCGATCCATTATCCCCAGTAGAGTTTGAGGACGTTTGGTCTTTTGTAAAATCCTCTCAAGAGACGTTCCCCTGCACGAGATGTTGGAAGCGGTTTTCCCCATCAGAGTTTGTTATAAACTCATCATCCCCAGCGGAGTCGTCAAACGGAAGTTTGCCTAACATGGGGCATTGTGGCACTTATCCTAAGCTCAACAGTCTTATTCCCCAGCAGATCTCCAGGGACTCTTTCCCAGCAAGTGGCAACGAAAGGTTCTAACCAGGATTCGCATATCCCCGACAGAGTAGCCCTGATTCCCAGCAAGATCATATCTCTAGTGGTATTCCCCACAGAGTTCAGCATTGAATCTTGTCAACAATACTCCCCAGCTGAGTTGTTGTTTTCTTCCCTGCAGAAGTTTAGTAGGTCAATAGAATCTATTCCTCAGCAAGGTGATAGTACATGCTTTCCCCAGCCGGGTTAGCAGGTTGATTCTCCCCGCAAAGGATCTCGGGTTTGGTAGATCCTCATGCAGAGTTTTAATGACTTTTCTTCCCTGCAGGACGTCATTCAAAAAGTTCTCATCCCCAACGGAGATGCTGTGACCAGAATTCATCCCCAAGCAGATGAAGTGATTCCTGGCAGAATCATCATTTCCCCATATTTCAAAGTCCAATTTATTTTTGGCAAGCATGATAATTCGAAGCAGACGGATTATTCATTCATTCTCCAACAGAGATATCATCCTTTCAGGAGTCTCTAAAGTCAAATCATTGATCTTTGTTCCTCAGCAGAGTCAGCAGAGATGTCTAACACGGATGCAGAGAGTAATCCAGTATTGAAATTCTTAAAGTCCAACCGTAGATTGGCAAAAGGTCCATCCAAGGGTGGCAAATTCTTAAAGTCCAACCGTAGATTGGCAAAAGGTCCATCCAAGGGTGTCAAATTCTTAAAGTCCAACCGTAGATTGGCAAAAGGTCAATCCAAGGGTGGCAAATTCTTAAAGTCCAACCGTAGATTGGCAAAAGGTTCATCCAAGGGTGGCAAATTCTTAAAGTCCAACTGTAGATTGGCAAAAGGTCCATCCAAGGGTGGCAAATTCTTAAAGTCCAACCGTAGATTGACAAAAGGTCCATCCAAGGGTGGCAAATTCTTAAAGTCCAACCGTAGATTAGCAAAAGGTCCATCCAAGGGTGGCAAATTCTTAAATTCCAACCGTAGATTGGCAAAAGGTCCATCCAAGGGTGGCAAAGTAAGGCAAAAGTCCACCCATAGTGTGGCAAGTCAGTAGTCGTCTGACTCCCTTTGAAAGACCGCAGCTAAGTCCAACCGTAGATTGGCAAAAGACCATCTAAGGGTGGCAAATCATCAGCAAGTCCAACCATAGATTGGCAAAAGTCCACCCTCAGTGTGGCAATTCAGCTGCGAAGTCCAACCATAGATTGGCGAAAGTCCACCCGTAGTGTGGCAAGTCAGTAGTCGTCTGACTCCATTCAAAAAGACAGTTTAAAGTCCAACCGTAGATTGGCGAAAGTCCACCCGTAGTGTGGCAGGCCAGTAGTCGTCTGGCGTTGTACAAAAGACATCTCTCCGGTTTTATTCTTCCCATCAGAGTTTTCTACAAGCAGAATTCATTTGGTTGGGTTTATATCCCTTTTCTTCTTCTTCTCCACAGAGTGCAAATTTTCTGGTTATTTTGGTATTCAATACCTCCATACCTTGAAAGTCTGACAGCAATCGCTATCATCCATTCAGGTCTACAGTGATTGAATAGGGGCAGCTGTAATACCCCAAAATTTACCCTCTCATTTCTTCATATCATTTAGCATGAGCTTTCATTTCATTGCATTGCATTCAAGCATAGAAAAATAAAACATCAAGCATTGCATTGCATCTTGCATAAGGGCATGTGATCAGCTGTTTCTCAAAGGTGTTGATCATCCAATGCTAAAGAATAAGAGCCAAGTGTTTCTCATAAGTCTCAAGGGTTCCTTAAGCTATATCTCATCTCAACTTTGATCCACAAGGCATGGGAAGAGAAGAATTCATCAAGAAGATTGGGCAGTGCATTATCTCCTACACAGGGCAGTCAAAATTTGGGATTTGACCCCCTAATGGGCAATCTCTTTGAGTTTTTATCATCTCCAAATGGCATATCTCATCATTGTTTGAGAGGATACACATCATATTCAGACGAATTTGGATTTGGAGGATGTGCTATTTCCTCCTAACCAGAGGGTGCCAAAATTAGGGTTTGACTTAAAATCAGTTTATCTCTGATTTTTTGGACAAAACTTGATTTCATGGTATTCCTTATGTTCTTAAGTGTATATGGATGGAAAATTGTTCATCAATTGGTTTCAGAAGGGTCTCAATTGATCAGTTGCTTGATAATCAAGAAATTGGGGAAAAAGTCAACTGTGCAGTGAAAAAAGTCAACTCTTGACTTTCTAAGGTCAAATTCATGAAATTCATGTTACATATGTTTAATGGACAAAATTTGATCAAGAAATGATGGAGGAATAAGGAAAAATCAAGAAATCACAAAGCTGCTAAAAATAGAAACTTTAGGGTTGCCAAAAATAGTAAGTTTGGACCATTTTGCACCCTACTTTGAGGCTCTCTTTCTCCAGGATAAAAGCTTCAAACCTCAGGCCCAAGTGAAGCCAATTAAATTTCATGTTCTAAGCTTCAAATCCATATAAATAACATCTCCATTGGATAAAAATTGAGTGAGTTATGGTTGATCAAAGTTTGAGAAAAGTAGGTCCAAAATCAAGTCATGACCAAGCATGCCCAGGCCCACACGCCATAATTTTGACAAACACCTGGTGTGCCAAAATTCAAGCTTAATTTCATCAAGATAAAAGCTTCAAATGAAAAACTTTTCAACATTAAAGTTGTTCCTTGCCATGCCATCTTCAATGTTGATGTTGGACAAAATTTCATTTGAGCAAGTTATGAGATGGTTATGGTGGACCAAAGATGGTTGCTTCACACTGAAAATTCCCCAAGTTACATGGCCATGCCCAACTCAATTTGCCACACCATACACCAGTTTTGATTCCCATTGTTTCAAGCAATTTTTCACCATCTTACACACTTCCATTTGATTTCTTTTCAACACCAATATTGTTCTATGATGTTATATCTTTCATTTGATACCAAAAACTCACCAAGTTATCCACTGAACATGGAAAAACTCACCACCAAACCACCATGTTTACATTAGAATCAAGCTGCCACAAAATCAAAAAAATGAAATGTTATTGGTGTTCACACGCATGCACCCTTTGTTCATTTCCACTTTAAGCCAAACATCTTTGCATACTATGGACTCCCATACTGCTTCATACATAAGAGAAGAAACTAACCAAACTTGTGGAACAAGTTTCTGTGGCAGCCGTGATCTCATCATCACCATTCTTTCTCTTCATCCTGACCATAACACCATAAGCCTTCACCTCACTACATCACAGCCAAGTTGACTCGCCCCTAACTAACTTGACTCAGTTAGTTAGGGTGCACTCACCTTAACCATGTTAACTCACTCACTTGACCTTGAGTTAACTTTTTAAACCCAACATATAAATCATAATTTCACTTCAGAAATGGGGGGGGGGACTTCATTTTTTCAATCTCTCTCATTTCTCACGATTCACCTACACCAAACTCTCTGATTTTCTCTTTGAATTCTTCAAGAACTCAGTCACTGTTCTTCAGTTTTCTTCAGAGTTTTGCATCAAGATTCTCCATTTTCATCCATAATACATTGAAGTTGCATAGATCTTCATCTTCTTCTCCAACTGTTTCAATCAATTTCTCACTGATTCAAAGCTTTTCTCAGCCTTTATTTGGCCAATTGAGACTCAAGGAAGAAGCACATTCCTCTGGTATTCTTGTATATTCAAAGTCTCATCAGTTTCAGGTTTGATTTCTCCAACTTTGATTGCACGTTTTCTCTTCAGTATCACTTGTTTCTTGATTGATTTTAGCTCATTAGGAGCTCTGTTAACTCCGGCTAGTTGATAGGCCTCTTAGAGGCATAGTTTCAAAACCTAGGGCATGTTTTAGTTTCCTCTGTTCTCTATGTACGTGCTTGTTATGTGAAAAATAATGGTGGATTCATGATGTACGCAACGCCAGCTTTATTTTGGTATCATGTTTGTGCATTTCTGGAGATTTTGAGATTTACAGGTGGTGGTTGCTCGCCGGAGAAGATGACCGGAGGTCCTTCTCCGGCCGGTGAGTGTTAATCCTAAGGTTTTTGCATGTTTGGATTATGACCGTTTGATTTGTGCATCGTGTGGTTGATACGTTGCCAACACATTGAAATTCTTTCATAAACTGAGTGTTTGAGTGTAGATGATCCATGGTTATTATTGTGTGCTTTTAGTATGATTCGTTCATCATGTGTGATTGATTCTATCTAACTGATCCAATGGTTGATGTGTTGCCAACAAATTAATGAGGTCATGTGTATCACGCGTGCAATGTATCTTTAATATGAGTGTTCTTGTGTGGGCATGTGCATGTTTACTTTGGTGTGCGTGAGATGTGGTGCATTAGATCAGGTTATTTGATTCATTGCATGGCTATGATTGCTTCTGCATATTGACTGCATGTACACGCGTCACACACAACCACATGTAATGGACTTGGATTCTATTTGATGTTTGCACCCCCATACTGAGCCCATTTTCATTTTTGAACGTGAAAATTACTTCTCTGCACCCCTGCTTTCTTTTTCCTTATTTTAATTTCTTTTTTTTTTATATTCCTTTCATAATTGACTTTTAAAAATACCAAAACCTCATGGAAAATTCTACAAAAATTCATGTGATGTCTTAACATGTTTAACTAATTTTCTATTACTTTTATTTTTGATTTTGTGAATATTTATATATCAATCCATAATTTTCTTTTATTTCTTTTGAAACTTGTTTCTACTTTCATACTTTCATTTCAAAGATTTATTTCTCATAGCTCCTTAAACATTTTTGCATCTATCTTTTTGTATCCTTTCAATAACATCCAAAACTTAATAAAATTATTTTTGTTTCATTTTTAGAACTTTCTTTTATTGCATTTAGGTCCTCCATCTTTGCATTTTGGCTCATGATTCATAAGTGACTATTGTTTGATTGTTTGAGGCCCTTCCTCTCTGAATTTTTGTTTGGTATTTTGATGTGTGATCGATCACTGGTTGAGGTCATTTATATTTAAATTTCATAATTTTTGAATGCACTTTGACATATGTTGGTATGCTTGTGTTTGAAAGAAGTTTTGCTTGAACTTTATTTATCTTTCCTTAACCTTCATTGCATGAGGCATTTATGCCATTATTTGAGGTCTTTTGTTTGGGTTTAGGTAACATGTTTAGACTTTTAGAAGTTGTGATTGATCATTTTTAAGTCCATTTGGCATGTGTTGATCCTTTGTTTTATATGATGCATCTTATGGGACTTTTTGACCTAATTTCTATTGTGTCTTCATCATATGTTTGTCATGTTTGGTTGTGTGTTTCTAATATGATCATGTTATCATCGCATTTGCATTTTAATCCATGATTTACTACTAACCTATCCATAATCATTCATATTTGTATTACATTTTGCATCTTTTGCATTTCTTTTCAAGTATGAAGCTTTCATTCTTTTATGTGACTTCTTCTTGCATGTTTGCTAGGTTGTAGGGACTTGATTTATATGTGCTTATATCATGATCATTTGTGCATCTTCAACATGTTATACCACTTCTGACCTTGGATATTTGAGTTTCATCTTGTTTTTTTTTTGTTGGACTTGTGTCTGTCGCTCCCAGGATTTTCATCCAGGTACAAACGCGAAAGTGGCGCAGAAAACAGAGTCGCCAGCCGTGTAAATTTATCCCAAGAGAGGGAAAGGGAACACCGCATAAACCTGAGGAAGAGGGAAAGGAATGGTCATCGTAACCATAACCTGGGTTCGGGAGTCGGTTATGCGAGGGGAAGGTGCTAGCACCCCACGCGTCCATCGTACTCGATGGGATCCACGCTTGTTGTCTATTCTAAAGGTGAGTTATCCTATCATCTATGGTTGTACTAAGATGGGAAAGGGGAAAACAAAGACAGACTCGGTAGGATGTCGACGTCCTAGGCCTACGTATCCCCTTTGTGCAATGAGGAATTCAGAGTCAACGCAGTTCAGACCAAGTTCTTTCTGTGTTTTTTATGAGCGACGTTAAGCTCGCGTCCGGCAGTTAGGGTCGAGGCCTGTTTGCGACTCAGACGAAAAGTAACGTGCCCTTTTTGAAAATAGCCTTTAGTTTGACGATCCCGAAGGACAAAAAGGTTTGAAGTTCGTTTGTATTTTTTAGGACAGAAGTGACTTGAGTTAGTTCATAACTCGACTTGAGCCAAAGTCTATGACACGGGAGCGAATGCGTCACATGGTCGCCCCCAATGGGACGTATGCTCAACACTCTAGAAGAGAGAAGGGGGACCCCTCAATCTTCATTTCCTATGTTTAAGGCTCGTGTGCAAGGCAAGTTGACCTTATTAAGTTTTTTAGAGATGTTAAGAGATGAGAAGAGGGACTCAAAAGAAAAGAAAAAAACACTACGGGGAGAATCTATCCTAATGTTATCATACAAAGATAGCCCTAAGGGGAGGTTTGACAACAACCTAAGCCTTATGAAAAGAAAAAATGAGAGAAAGAAAGAATAAGGGTGAACATGGATACCATCCACACCCTTAAATAACTTACCTCAGCCCCTGCATAAAAGGTTAGTACAAAACAGACATAAGCAACCATAAGACAAATGAAACTCAAATAAATCATAAACCAAAACCAAAGGAAAATCAACCAAGACAAAATGTGGGTGACCTAAGCATGAATTAGGAAGTCAAAGAAGCAATCTCAAACAATGGCACAAGTGCCTTTTCAAACAAGTAACCGGACATGATCATAGATGTGCATACAAGAAGATCTTAAACAAAGAGCAAACACATAATTAGTAAAACATCTTCTAAAATTGCCAAATTAATTATCCAGTTAGCTCAACCAGAAACAAACATCATGTCAAAAGCTCATGCCAAAATTCACAAGATAGATCATCTAAACAATCATGCAAAGTTCAGACAAGAAACATGGCTCAATATGCAAAAAAGGAGGACTAAAATGCAATATGAAATAATTTTTAAAAATGAGAGGAAAATGTTTTAGTGCAATCCAATGTGTTGGTGAAACAATGCAAAAAGAATGAGTTCAAAATGCTCTATGGATGATGAGAAATAAAATAAACAAGTCATGGTATGCATGTATGAAATAAATTCAAAAAGAAAATAAACAAATAATTATTTCAGATGCTAAAAATAAAATAAAACAATAAAATAAAATTTGGTAAAATTTTATAAAATGCCAAATGTGATTCATGAATTTTCTGGGAATTTTTTAATGCAATTAACTATTTTAAAAAAATTAAAATGATATGCAATAATTAAAATAAAATAAAAACAAGGAAATAAACATGGGGGGTGTGCTTAGCAATAACTCACGTTGAGAATGAACATGGGCTGAAAGGGAGGGGTGTGAATAGGAAGGCCCAAAGCAAAAAGGTCCAAAGCGCAGTCAAAGAGAACACGTAGATCCAGTCAACATTCATAATCAATATCAGCCACAAGATTAATCATACGCTCCACAAATGGATCGAGAGATGCGAAGGAATCAAGCTTTAGGGTTGAAAGTTCTTGTTCTCCTCAAAATCACGTGTCCTCCCCTCTAACCCTAGCTTGAGTTAGCTTAAATAGATTAGGTTAATCCACTGATGATCACTTGGGCCTTGTTAATCCCTCACTTAATGAGTTTTGGGTAATTTTGGAAATTTAAATAATGTGAAATACACCCTCCTCCATGCATGTATATCCAAACCCTTGATGATGGATCACTTATTTAACAATTGCTAATCACACCTGAATTTGATTTGGGCCTTGAGATGTATTGGTTCATGAGTTTTCAATAATTTGGCAATTTTGCACCATGTGAAATAAGTAATGAATAAGTCATGAAATTTCTTGATTCAAAGGCCCACAATGATCCCTAAGGAATGTTCTTTGATGTTAGAATGTGACATGAAGCAATGGAATCAATTATAGGTCACTATGTCCTCAAAATGCAAAAGTTGTGAAAATGGAACCCTAAAAACCACTTTGCCTTCTGTTGGTCATAACTTGAGTTTCACAAATGATATGGAGACCATCTAGTACTTGTTGGAAAGGGAGAAAAAGATCTTCAACTTTCATGTTTGAGAAAAATTCATTTGAAGCTTCTTTTATGATGAAAAGTCAAGTTGAGTGTAGTATAAGAACTTGCCTAAAAAGGAAACTTTCAAATTATAGGTCATTTCCATATTTAGTAACTTTTGTGCCAACCCTTGATTCTTGATAAATGGTATGAAACTTGACCCTTGAAGACCATATGAGGATGTGAGACCTTGAAAACCTTGAAGAGAACCTCAAAATTTCACAGTTGACTTCCCCTCTCACTGTTGACTTTTCCCCAATTCTCCTGATTCCCAATCCATTGGCCAGTTGAATCTCTCATGAACCACACTGATGGACAATCTCCCATCCCTAGATACTTAGGGACCCAAGGAATACCATGAAATCAAGTCTTGCCCAAAAAATCAGAAATAAACTGACTTTATAGCAAACCCTAATTTAGGTACCCTCAGTCTAGGAGGAAATAACACAGTCTCCAAATCCAAATTCCTCTGAATATGATGTGTATCCTCTCTAACAAAGATAATATATGCCATTTAGTGATAATAAAAACCCAAGAAGCTTTCCCATTGAAGCAATAAACCCAAGAATCTCAAAACCATAATTTCTGCACTGGTTAGGAGAGAGTGATCCACTTGAGCTCTCTTGGACAATACAAGGACTTTTGCTTGAAGAACATCTTCTCCTCTTGAACTGCCTCAGGAACCTTGACCCCATGATAAGAACCAATGATATGCACACATGATAATGCAAAATGAAATGAAACATAAAGTAGTTAGTACTAAAGGTAGGAGAGCAAATTTTGGGGTGCTACAGCTGCCCCTATTCAATCAACTTGGTCCTGAGGGTATGATAGCGACGACTTTCAGACAATCGGGATGCACGAAGATTAAATACCAAAGAACCCAGAAATTTGCAATCCTCAAAGGAGGGACGACTCCACTGGAGAATCAGCCATAAATGCTGTACTGTCACAACACAGACGAGTGCTAGCTATGTTGGGTATAAAGTGAAACAAACTCTCCCAGGTTATGTCATCTCTGCTGATAAAGAGAACTAATAAAGGAATCTCGAAATATGCCATCCCTGCTGATAAAGGGAACTGACGAAGGAAATCTTCAAAAGATTGCTATCTCTGCTGACGAAGAGAACTAGCAACATAAATGCCATCCCTGCTGATAAAGGGAACTGACGAAATAAAATCTTCAAAAGATTGCTATCTCTGCTGATAAAGAGAACTAGCAAAACAAATGTCATCCCTGCTGATAAAGGGAACTGACGAAAGAAAATCTTCAAAAGATTGCTATCTCTGCTGATAAAGAGAACTAGCAAAACAAATGCCATCCTTGCTGATAAAGGGAACTGACGAAAAAAAGTCTTCAAAAGATTGCTATCTCTGCTGATAAAGAGAACTAGCAAAACAAATGCCATCCCTGCTGATAAAGGGAACTGACGAAAGAAAATATTCAAAAGATTGCTATCTCTGTTGATAAAGAGAACTAGCAAAATAAATGTCATCCCTGCTGATAAAGGGAACTGACAAAGAAAATCTTCAAAGAATTGCTATCTCTGCTGATAAAGAGAACTAGCAAAGACAATATCAAACCTGGCTTATGCTTCAAATGCAAATGTTTGAATTTTGGCGTAATGCTCCATACGAAATGGAAATGCTACACGTTTGAAGATGCAATGGAAATGCTTATGATATGCAAAAGGGGTCCCTCCAGCAAAATAAATGCTGGAGAGAAAAGACCAATTCAGCTGGGGATGACAAAAATAAATTGTCCTCTGAATCCAAGAACTCTGCTGAGAAGGATCACGCTGACCGACCCTTTGGATCAATAACTTCTACTGGGGATGAAATCCCAAAAGAATATCCACACTACCGGGGATTACACCTGTCCTTTTTTTAAGGTAACATCCGAAACCTGAGACTTCTCCTCTGCTGGGGGAGTTGAGAATGAATGCCAATAACGGAATCGGCGATCTGTTACTGAAAATTGCTAATAACAGATGGGCTTAGGACCTGCTGGGGATGCCAGCCTATAATACCATCATGCTTGGGGAAAACAATCCATAATACCATCTTGCTTGGGGATACTGCTGAACTTAGCCTGCTGATGGGGAGAATGACTTTACTCCCACCTTGCTGGGGATTAGAACATGACATTGTCGGCGAAAGCACGCTTCCTGACTGGATGGGGAAAGTGAACACCCTGATTCTGTGGGGAAATAACGTCTTGATCCAGAGAAAATACTTCCCAAGTCTCCTGCTGGGGAAGGTCTGCTCTGCTGAGGAAAGGTGCAATCTCAATGCTGGGGAGAGCAACCCTACTAGGGAAGTACGATCGTGTTGCCACTCAACCTGACCTATCTCTATGTTCATAAACGGCCCTTTGAACATTCCACTTGCCCCAGACCACCAGGTCTAATGGAAGAAATCATCTCAAGAGGATTTTGCAGAAGACCGGGCGTTCGCACTGCCCCAGGGTCTCCAAACTCTTGGAGAGATTTATCAGATCTTGACATAACTGCCCCAGACTTCATAATCCATGAAGTACATTACCTCGAAAGGAATTGTAATGACTCGAAAATACTCTGTCCTAGTATTCTGAACTTTGAAGAGGTGTTTTCAATTAACCATGTTCAAGAGTAGACAATTTCTCACGCTCTGGAGGTGGCCTGCCCCAAGTCTTGAAGGAACTTTTTCCCCTGACTGATCTTACAGAGATTTTTCAAATCGACCTGATTTCCCCAGTTTGGCTGCTTTAGGGAGAGTTTTCAGCGTGACTGCTCCAGATTAGCTGCATCTTATCACCATTTATCGGGAACCTCCAGGCTGCACACAGTCTCTTGGCCACATACCCCTTGACATGATCGTCCTTCAGAGTTTTCACCACCTCAACTTGGTGTGATCGAGCTTCTCGACTGTCGTTCATCGTGTAAGCCTCTTTTGATATCAAACACATGCAAGCAGAAAGTGTTTATTATGAGAATGACAATTCTAATGCAACACTCATATTAACCTTGAAGTTTTATTGAAAATACGTCGCTAAGCCTTGTGAACGAATCACCAGCTGGGATGCGACCTTGATTTTTGAATGGCAAAACAATGCGCACATGCAATACCAACAAATCTTATTAGCACAACTCATAGGAGTCAGGAACGCTATCCTGTTGAAGTACGCTTTTGGAATAAACCCTGTTTCAATTAGGACTTTTAAGGGTTGTAACATGGTCTGGTTCACGGTTTCAGAAAAAGGATTTATGGCTCAAAATTTATCGGTGCCCACCCACTCTTCGTGATGTTCTCCAGTCCTATGTTCAGTTAATCTGACACAACCGTTCATCTCTCAAAAGGTTTATGGTCTTTAAGGAACCCATGCCACTAATGGTTTGACACCTAAGGAAGTTTTGGAGTGACAGTCACCCCTTTTTTATCTTTTGTGCCTGTAATCACATGAATTTGTTCTTATCGAGGATTTTCTTTTGTAATCCTTTTCGTTTTTCGCTTTTTCTTTCTTTTTCTTTTTTTGATCCCTAATTTTTGCCTGGACTGACTCTTTTGAGTTTTTCAATTTTGAAGTCCAGCGGGATGCCCTAACTTTTGCCTAAGTCGCTTGTTTTCAAGTTTCGACTTAGCGGGCTTTCTCTTTTTTTTAATTCCCCTTTTTGAACAAAGCGTGTGACACCGGTTGTCTTACTTGCTTGAAAGGGTTGTGACTGCCTCACTCCTTGATTGTTGATGGATAACCATTGTGGTTTCACATCTCTTGACCTTTTGACGGTGGGATAGAAGGTAATGGATCCTCAGATGCACACTCTCCTTAAAATTTGAACGCTCGGTCAAACTAACTGACGCCTACCCTGCCCCTGGGATAAGTATGAGGGTTTTTTTGTACGAAAGAAACTCCTACTTCAAGGCTCAAAGGGGTTAACGAGGGTCTATCTCCCTTATATCTCCAGTGTTTAGGGATTAGAAACAATGCCTATACATCCTCAACAGGGTTCTATCCTTGAACATACAACCAGAGATTTTGCGTTTTCATCTCATCATCCTCCCTCGAGAGTTCTAGACAAGAAAATTGGTATTGCAGTGCATATAAACATTTAAGAGTGAACACGAATGGATTACTTCAAGGAAAACATACTCATTGCATTAATATCATCATTAAAAAACAAACAAGTCTTACATGCATACGATGCTTTAACAAGAAATGAAAAACTACAAATGAAAATGCAGTAAAGAAGCTGAAGATTGCCATTGCTGAGGAAGCTTAATTCTGTCTGGACGTACTTGCAGACTGAGTGTTCATTTGAGAAAAGAGGCTTCCATTGATGTACATATCATCTTCAGTGAATAATGATCTCTGAGTCTACCAGGTCTTGCACCTTGTGCTTGAACACGTTGCAATTTTCAATTGAATGGCCCAGTGTGTCTGAGTGATATTCACATCTGGCATCCAGATCATAATCAGGAGGAATAGGATCGGAATAGGCTTGGCATCCCTTAGTTGAACCAAAGAACTTTCAAGTAGACATGCAAGAACCTGGCTATGAGGAACAGGGAGCGGATCAAACCTTCTCTCAGGCCTTCGTGATCTTTGTTGTCTCCTTCCAGAGCAGTTCTCTTGTTGACCCTGATTCGAGCGCATAATCTTTTCAGGCACTTTTCTCTTCATACTTAGTCGAGGCGTAGGCAGCATTTGTGGATGTGGGGATTCTAAGACCAAGGACTGCAAGCAATGCCCCTGACCTAATGTGGCTTTGGGAGAAGCAACGGGGATACCCACTTCTTTTTCAACAGCTAGAGTGGGACCACCTTGTATGCTTACGCCGCTTGGTGTGAATTCAATTTTCCTCGAATCAATCAGATCTTGGACAGCGTGCTGAAGGGCCTTACATTTCTCCACAGTATGCCCTGGTGCCCCAGAATGGAAATCACAATGGGTTCTTGCATTGTAGCCTGGTGGGGGATTACCAGTGAGAGGAGCCAAAGTCCTTTTCTGTACCAGTTGCAACTGAAGGAGATGCTGTAATAGTTGAGAATATGGCATAGGGAGTGGATGAAAAACTCTTTCAGGCTACTTCGGTCTCTGTGCACACTTTTTATTCTTAGGCTTGTCTTGGGAGACACGACCTGGTTGCGATTGGGAAAGTCCTGGAACTTCAGCTTGTGGAAGAGATTCACGAGGCAGTCCACGATCTAGATCAAATCCCAAAGAGATGGGAGGATTAAGGACCTCTGTTGTGGAAGCGAGCACATGACTGTTATCCTTCTTTAACACTATTTTCAAAATTTCTGTGACCAAACCCATCTGAGTCTTCATCTGATTGACCTCCTCCCTCAGCATCTTCTGCTCCTGGGACACGACCAGCATGTCTTCCCCAAATTGCCTCATCTGAGCCTTCATTTCAAGCATCTCTGCATGGAGTTGTTCCATGGCTATCCTCTGGTTATCATAGACTGAGTAGAATACCAATGAACTGGCTGATCAATTCTGTAATGTGGAGGAGAACAAAGTAAGAACACCAGAGATAAACACCTGTTATGCAAAATGATTATGAATATGCAAATGCAAATGAACATGTTTGAATATTCACAGGGCGATCCACCCCTTGATTCCAGTTTAACAACAAGATAGAACGGAACTTCTGCTCATATATTGAGAAAACCAGAGGAAAACCAAATGTCAACAATCACAATCCAAGGTAACAAGTCTGAACACAATAATCAAAGGTCCCAACCAACAAGCCTGGTGGTGATCCAAATACAATAAGAGAGAATAGAAAACTACGGCATGTCATCAAAATCCACAAGTGTCAATCCCCCCCATCCATTATGCTTTTTGCTCCTGTCTTGAATTTCCTTGAACAACTTTTTGGTGTCGGGATGCTTCGGTCTCTGAATTAGCTCTTGAATGAGGATGTCTCTCCTATGCATGATCCCCTCCAAGTATCGGCAACGCAACTCCCAAGCGTCTTCTCCAGAAACACCATCCATGCTAGGTCCCTCATTTCTAGGTCTCTTCACTTCAGCTTGGATCTTCAGTTCCTCTATGGAGGCTATGGCTTCATTGAGTCGACCCTCGACAGCTTGTCTCTGGAATACCCCTGATAGGATCTCAGCATCTTTTTTCTTGAGCTTCAACTTCAATTGATCAATCTGAGCTAGATACTCGTCCTCCTTTCGCTTATTCTCAGCCATTACAGTTTCTCGGTGAGCATTGAACCTATGAATTTTCAACAAAGCCTTGTCCAATTCCTCCTTCTTAGACTCTAGAACCTTACTGATACCATCTAAAGCTTGTTTCATCCTTTGTCTGGCTGTGACCATGTCAGCTAGCTCCTTTTCTGCCTTAGCGAGAAGCTCTGTCTTCAACTTGGCGATATGAACAGCTTCACCCCGCTCATGTTTCAACTGATAAATCTCTCTTTGTAGCTCACTGTTCTCTTCTCGCAGCTTTTCCTTTTTAGCCCACAACTTGTTAAACTTCTCTATCTCAACTGTGGTAGGAGGCTCAATCAGCAAGGGGTAAGATGGTGGTTCTTTGGAGAATGGCAGAAGCTCCTCCTCTACCCTTTTCTGAATCCAATCTTCATACGCAGGAAATGTTCTGTTGTTGCTCTTCCCAAAATAAGTCTTCCCCTTCTTATGACGATCTCCCCAAGTATTTGCAGCTTCTTTTAACAGTTCTGGATTGATTTCCCCACTCAGATATAAAGATTCTTGGACTTCCTCGTCTCTTGGTAGCTCTTTCAAGGCATACCCAAATTGCCTAATAGCAAGAATAGGGTTGTAGTTAATTCCCCCTTTCCTTCCTATTAGAGGCACATTTGGGAGACCTCCACAACTAATCATAATATCTTGGCCCAACAAGTCACGGTTAACCCAAATTAGATTATGTGCCCTCAAGCCCATCAATCTTTTGGACCAATCCAATGTTCCTTGAGTATCTACAAATGCCCCAGATTTGGGAAGATGATCAGCAAACCATTTGTAGAAGACTGGCGTACAAAAATAAAGGGGTTCTCCCCTCCTCTTCTCGTTCTTATAATGCACTGAATAATACAGATCTCCGAGCAAAGTAAGTACCAGATTCTTCATGGTAAATATCCGGACAGCGTGCATGTCCACAAAATCCTTCATACTTGGAAACAACATCGTTCCATAGACACACATAGCCAAGATGGCGTTGAAAACTGACCAACATCTTGCCTTAGCATACACCGCAGCCTGTTCTATCAAAAATTTCACATGGAAGCCTTTACACCCTCCCTTACTGGCAACGTTATTTTTCAACAAAGACAAATCCAAATGCAAAGCCTCTGAAACTTTTCCCAGATCAGGAAGTTCCTTAGAAGGATAAAAAGGAGCTTATTCTTTAATGGCAACATCCAGAATGAGAGAAAATTCCTCCAATGTCGGAGCCAAGAGATAATCAGTGAATAGGAAACAACGCAGGTGAGGGTCATAGAATTGCACCAGAGTGTACAAAGCCCTATACTCGTATTCAGTGATGTTGCGAGCAAAATCCAGAATTCTTCCATACTCTCGTCTAAAGTCTGCCAATACCCCATGTTCTGCCATAGACACAATCTGGTGAACAGGATCCAGAATAAGTGATGGGAACTTGTACATTATGATGTTCTTTTTATTCTCAGTACTCATCCTTAATAGTCTTCAAAAACCGGGATCAAAGTTAGGATACAACCCTGCAAATGAATAAACATGTTAGGATGCAGAAATAATGATGCAAATGCCCACATGGGATCAAGGATGCCACACAGACTGGACAACTGCTGCACTGAACAACTGTATAATCTCAAGGATCTGCCCGAATACCTAGAATACCAGAATAACCATAGTACCACACTGATAAATCTGCTGATCATAAAACCGGGTATGTTGAAGGTCAAGGTTACCTGTAAACCTATAAGCACCCCGCCCTATCACATGTGGGTACTAGAAAGCCGAGGATCCTCAATATCACGGGCTCTCAGGTCGAGAAATGATGATACGTTCACCATTTCTGGTTTGGCATCATCACCAATCGAGGAGGCCTCAACTGATTCCCCTAAAAAGAAAACATCCTATGGCAAGTCCTCAATTTCGGCACTGAGGTCGAGAAGCAATAGTACATTCATCCCTCGGGGTACAGTACTATCGCCAATCGAGGAGCGCTTCCACTTATTCTTTACCAAAAGGAAACCCTATAGCAAGTTCCCAGCATTGGGTCCTCGGATCGACATGTGTAATGGGTTTGCCATTTCTGGTCTGCCATTATCACGTCTCGGGAGGAGTGCCGTTACTGAGTCCTCGGGAATGGCCGCCATAGTCGACAATTTTCCAAGTTACATTCAATCATCTGCACCAATGCGCAGGATAGAACATTACCAAAGAAAACCTCGTCTAGATGTGGAGTTTTCATGTATACTATGTCTGGCCAAATGCCAAACGAGTCACACTACTTGCCACGCTAATCCTACGTGTACGCTCAAGCCTGGGTATTGGGCTTATCTCTCAGAACTCCCAACCCGCCAAACAGAAGAACAGTGTAGCAGATGATAATAATATGCAAAAGAGTAAATGCGGTAAAAAATAAAATACAACAAATAAAGCAAAACAAAACAAAAACAAAAACACCCAAAGAGAACAAAGACAAGCAAGCGCTAGGATTGACTCGCTTAGGGATGGACCAGCATAGGTCAACCAGATTCCCCAGCAGAGTCGCCAGCTGTCGCTCCCAGAATTTTCATCCAGGTACAAACGCGAAAGTGGCGCAGAAAACAGAGTCGCCAGCCGTGTAAATTTATCCCCAAGAGAGGGAAAGGGAACACCGCATAAACCTGAGGAAGAGGGAAAGGAATGGTCATCGCAACCATAACCTGGGTTCGGGAGTCGGTTACGCGAGGGGAAGGTGCTAGCACCCCACGCGTCCATCGTACTCGATGGGATCCACGCTTGTTGTCTATTCTAAGGGTGAGTTATCCTATCATCTATGGTTGTACTAAGACGGGAAAGGGGAAAACAAAGACAGACTCGGTAGGACGTCGACGTCCTAGGCCTACATACCCCCTTTGTGCAATGAGGAATTCAGAGTCAACGCAGTTCGGACCAAGTTCTTTTTGTGTTTTTTATGAGCGACGTTAAGCTCGCGTCCGGCAGTTAGGGTCGATGCCTGTTTGCGACTCAGACGGAAAGTAACGTGCCCTTTTTGAAAATAGCCTTTAGTTTGACGATCCAGAATGACAAAAAGGTTTGAAGTTCGTTTGTATTTTTTAGGACAGAAGTGACTTGAGTTAGTTCATAACTCGACTTGAACCAAAGTCTATGACACGGGAGCGAATGTGTCACATGGTCGCCCCCAATGGGACGTATGCTCAACACTCTAGAAGAGAGAAGGGGGACCCCTCAATCTTCATTTCCTATGTTTAAGGCTCGTGTGCAAGGCAAGTTGACCTTATTAAGTTTTTTAGAGATGTTAAGAGATGAGAAAAGGGACTCAAAAGAAAAGAAAAAAACACTACGGGGAGAATCTATCCTAATGTTATCATACAAAGATAGCCCTAAGGGGAGGTTTGACAACAACCTAAGCCTTATGAAAAGAAAAGATGAGAGAAATAAAGAATAAGGGTGAACATGGATACCATCCACACCCTTAAATAACTTACCTCAGCCCCTGCATAAAAGGTTAGTACAAAACAGACATAAGCAACCATAAGACAAATGAAACTCAAATAAATCATAAACCAAAACCAAAACCAAAGGAAAATCAACCAAGACAGAATGTGGGTGACCTAAGTATGAATTAGGAAGTTAAAGAAGTAATCTCAAACAATGGCACAAGTGCCTTTTCAAACAAGTAACCGGACATGATCATAGATGTGCATACAAGAAGATCTTAAACAAAGAGCAAACACATAATTAGTAAAACATCTTCTAAAATTGCCAAATTAATTATCCAGATAGCTCAACCAGAAACAAACATCATGTCAAAAGCTCATGCCAAAATTCACAAGATAGATCATCCAAAAAATCATGCAAAGTTCAGACAAGAAACATGGCTCAATATGCAAAAAAGGAGGACTAAAATGCAATATGAAATAATTTTTAAAAATGAGAGAAAAATGTTTTAGTGCAATCCAATGTGTTGGTGAAACAATGCAAAAAGAATGAGTTCAAAATGCTCTATGGATGATGAGAAATAAAATAAACAAGTCATGGTATGCATGTATGAAATAAATTCAAAAAGAAAATAAACAAATAATTATTTCAGATGCTAAAAATAAAATAAAATTTGGTAAAATTTTATAAAATGCAAAATGTGATTCATGAATTTTCTGGGAATTTTTTAATGCAATTAACTATTTTAAAAAAATTAAAATGATATGCAATAATTAAAATAAAATAAAAACAAGGAAATAAACATGGGGGTGTGCTTAGCAATAACTCACGTTGAGAATGAACATGGGCTGAAAGGGAGGGGTGTGAATAGGAAGGCCCAAAGAAAAAAGGTCCAAAGCGCAGTCAAAGAGAACACGTAGATCCAGTCAACATTCATAATCAATATCAGCCACAAGATTAATCATATGCTCCACGCCCAGTTAAATAAAACAACAAGTATTCATGATCAACGGTCCAGATCTCATGCACACAGTAATAAAGATACGCAAACATACATCAAATCAATTGGGACACCATACACACCCCACTGTCGTACCTCGAAAAATACGATCCTCGCGATGGACGCGGAAAAAACTGTTCGAAACAGAGTCGCCACCGAACTTTATTTATCCCAAAAGAGGGAAAGGAAAATATCGAGAAAACCTTTAAAGGGAGATAAGAACATGGTTGTCGCAACCAAATTCGGGTTCGGGAGTCGGCTACGCAAGAGGGAAGGTATTAGCACCCTCTACGTCCGTTGTACTCAACGGGAACCTCTTGATTCGATTCTTGAGAAAGTTAGCTAGGTTTGTTTGTTATCTTCTAAAGTAAAAGAATTGGTTTTAAGGGGGAAATGGGGTGGTTTTTTATTAGTGTGCTCGGCAAGGATTAAGAACCCTCGGGCCTACGTATTCCCTCGTGCAATGGGAAAGTCAGAGCATTCGTAGTTCGTGGGACTACGGTTGGTTGGTTTGTGTTTTTTAAACGAACGAGTGTTTAATTCGCATTCTAACTGTTAAACGTTGACTTGTCGGCTCGTCATGGGAGGCTGAAGCACTAGTTCATATGCGCGGAAGAATGGATTAAACAATGTTCTTTTTTGTGAAAAGTTGTTTGAATAAGGATTAAGTGTATTAGAGGTTTGATTGAGAAAAAGAGTTGGATTTGGACGTGTTTTAAGGTTTCGGTCGCACGGGAAGCGAGGAAAGGATAATTTTGATCGTATTGGATGTTTTAGAGGCAACAATTGCTCACACACGAGTAAGAGAACTCGCACCCAAGCAATAGCTGACGATTGCTCATACACGAGTAAGAGAACTCGCACACAAGCAATCGACGAATTAAGGTTTGTATCTTTTAGAAGTGTCAATTGTCCACACACGAGTAAGGAAACTCGCACCCAAACAATTGAGGAGAAAGGTCAAAGACTTGCCCCCCTCTTTTTCACCTTTTAAGAAATGATCTTTAAGTATGATTATGTTTATTGATTTGATTTAAAAATAAACTCGATGTTGATCGAGGTTTGGATTATTGTTGTAAAAAGGGGGTTGGTTTTAATCTTATGGGAGAGGGGTGTAATGAATCACATGGGAATAATCGAGCCATGATTAAAATGAGCCAATCACATACACGCGTACAAACCTAAGCGAAATGTGCAACAATTATCGTTGTATAAGGCCCAAGAGGAGGCATTGTGAGGTCGATTGCGATCGTGAAAACGATAGACTTACAAGGTACTAAAAGGGCTTGACATTAAGTCAAGATATTAGTTTGAAAAAGATTTTTGGTTTGGACAAGCATGTCATGAATGGCAAATATAATCAAGGTAAGATAATAATCTACATGAACAATATGTAAGGGCACCACATAAAGATCATAAATCAAATAAAATGGGGGAGAAATAAAATCAAACATGTTAGTATAACTAGTATCCTAAATTCCTAAGGTTAATCTAAGGAGGAAAATTCTAAACTAAATTGTTTTTAAGATTTTTTTAGAAAATGGTGAGAATCAAATAATTAATCAAATTTAACTAAAATATTTAATAAAATTAATTATTAAAGTTAGTTAGTACTAACTAAGATGGTTTAATAAAAATTCATTAGAATTGATTAATAAAAAAGGATCTTTTTTAGAAATTAATTAAAAGTATTTTGGATTTTATCATTTTTGGTTATTTTTCAATATTAAAAAATATTATACCTAAAACTAGAATTAGTAATCTTAAAAATTAAAATCACTAATTCTAAAAAAAAATAAGAATAATCATTCAAAAAATCATATTACTAATCATGAAATCTTAAATTACTAATCCTAAGATCAAAGTAAATAATTCTGAAATTAAAATACCTATTAATCTAGATCACTAACCATAAAATCTTAAAAAAAAACTAAATTCTGAAATTAAAAAAATGATAAACAGTAAAACCTTGGGCCAAACCAAAAGAATGGGACCAAGCCCTATCCAAGACAACCCGGGTCGGACCAGCTGGAGGTCCAAAACTCGGTTCAGTCAAAGCCATGAAAAAAGGAGGGTTGGAGAAACCCTATCAGCTATCACACATATGCACGGCTGGAAAGAGAGAAAAACAATGAAGCAATAAACAAAAACAAGCATCATGAAAACAGCAACGCATGGAGAGACAAACAAATTCAATTGAAAAAAAACTTAACAAACCCCACTGTTGAACGCTCGTCTTTTCAATCCGTGCTCATCTTTCTCTCTCGATTTTACTCACGGAGTCGTTAATCTCTCGCGTTCTTCCCTTCGCTATCTCGTCGACGATGGAGACTTGTGGTTGAGTTTGGCTTTCAAAGCTGAAGAATTTGGTGTTGATTTTGGTTGTTTCGCGAGCGGTGGTTGAGAGGGGACTGGGAGTGATTCCGACGGAGGGAGACGGTGGTGGTGGAGTGAGAGCAGTGGGGTTTCGGTTGAGGGTCGAACAGAACGGCGAGACGGCGGTACTGAACGGCGATGTACTCAATATTCTGAGTGTAACGAAGAATTTGAAGAATGGCGTAGTCATCAAGATGTTCTTTGATCTGAACTTCACCGGCTAAGAGAGTATCAATAACCGCTAGGAGAAGCTCGGGTCGGATTCACGTGCCCGGATAGCGAATGAGCGTGCGCCATGTAAGTCACGCGCGCTGAGAAGCTTGTTGGCTGTGTAGAGCCACCGTTCCGCTTCTCCTCTATTGGTTCCATCAAAATGTATGGTAAATCTCCACCCACGACAGTCAAGCTTGAAGTTGTCTTCAGTGAAATCAATATGAGCATATTGTGATGAAGAATGCGAAATCAGTTTTCCCCATAAAGGATTCTTCTCCATTGAAGCACGTTAGTGGTAAGAATGAGAAGCAGAAACAAGTTTTTGGTGAGTTGTGGTGTTTCACGGCGGTTTAGAAGCCAAAGAGGAGATCTGGGAAAATGAAGGGTTCGTGTGATTCCATTTTTTGCAGAAGGTTTTTTTTTTTTGGGAATTGATTCGTTATGGTTGTTGATCTGAGGGGTTTTTGAAGGTCACTGAAGGCTGGTGTTTAATGGAGGTATTGGGTTGTATTTGTTGTTCAAGTCCACATGAAGATTGTGGGTGCCTAAAAAAAAAAGAAAACAAGGTTTAGGTTGTTGTGTATTGGTTCAGACTAAGGTTCACAGCTTTGGAGGAAAATGAAAAGTATCCAGGTTTGTTTTTTCAAAGAATTTTTCTGTTTCAAAACTGCTCCATTTTTCTCCAATTTTTCCCTCTCTTTGCCGTTAGCTCCCTCCTCCTCCTTTTATGGTTTCTCTCTTTATTTTTAAATTCAAAATAAACTTGCTAATAAAGTTTTCGTACCGCCTGTGCAGTTTTTGTTGATGTACGAATTTGTAGTAGTGGTAGCAGACTCGGTCCGGCGTGCTTTGGTTGGAACGTTGTGGATCAGAGCTTGTCTGGTGTGGTCCGGCGTTAGCAGCATGTGCAGTGCTTTTTGGAGCGTATGTTTTTTAGTCTTTGAAGGGTAGTACAGTTGCTGCATTGCATTTTTCAATCCCATTTCCTTGTAGCTTTGGACTATGTATTGGACTCATGACATTATTTTTGTAGTTTTAAAATGGACTTTGGGCTTGTAATAAAATAAATGAGAAATGGTTAAGATTTCTATGAAAGTGTGGAATGGATGATTTGAAAAGAAATGAACTTTAAAGAATTTCCTTGGATAATGAAAATGTAATTAAAGTGGATAAAAGTGAAATAAAATGTGGATTTTGAATTGGATAAAGAAAAAAAAATGGATTTATGGATTTGGTTATTGTATTTGAAAAGAAATATGGTTATGGGTTGAACTTTTGGATATGGAATAATTAAATTGGATGTTTGGATAAGAATGTATTTGAAATGGATTAACAAAGAATTTGAATTAAAAAGATTAAAATGGATATGGATTGGATGAAAATGAGTTTTGAATAAAAATGGATATGAATATTTGTAATGGATAATGGAAATGAATAAAGAAAAAAGTTAGGTTAATTAAAAGTGAAAATGGACAAATGGATTGGATATAGATATGATGGTTAGTGGATGAATGTTCAGATGAAAACCATCCACAGGTAGGACAAATTTGGGGTATGACAGAGGCCCCTATCTAATTGGTTTAAACCGAGAGAGTGAACGGCTACGACGTTCATTCTAAAGGTAGAAGTCAATTAGATATAAGAATTCCCCAAAATTTGTCTCACAAAAGGTAAAGTATTGTAGAGTAATAGTTGACTGAATGAAGTAGCGGGGTTCAAACTGAACAACATAACTTGAGGTTCTTTGGGTGATAGAAGCAGTCCCTTATCCATTAAGGTTCTTTGATGGAACCAAAGCAATATCTTTGAAGGCAGACGATTCTATGGGTCGTCGAAGCAGTACCTTATCCGTTAAGGTTCCTCGATGATACCAAAGCAGTATCTCTGAAGGCAGAAGATTCTCTGGAGCATTGAAGCAGTACCTTATCCGTTAAGGTTCCTCAACGATACCAAAGCAGTATCTTTGGAAGCAGAAGATTCTTTGGAGCATTGAAGCAGTACCTTATCCATTAAGGTTCCTCAACGATACCAAAGCAGTATCTTTGGAAGCAGAAGATTCTCTGGAGCATTGAAGCAGTACCTTATCCATTAAGGTTCCTCAACGATACCAAAACAGTATCTTTAGAAAGCAGAAGATTCTCTAGAACATTGAAGCAGTACCTTATCCATTAAGGTTCCTCAACGATACCAAAGCAGTATCTTTGAAAGCAGAAGATTCTCTGGAACATTGAAGCAGCACCTTATCCGTTAAGGTTCCTCGATGATACCAAAGCAGTATCTCTGAAAGGCAGACGATTCTCTAGGTCGTCGAAACAGTCCCTTTTCCGTTAAGGTTTCTCGATGATACCAAAGAAGTATCTCTGAAGGCAGAAGATTCTCTGGAGCATTGAAGCAGTACCTTATCGTTAAGGCTCCTCAACGATACCAAAGCAGTATCTTTGGAAGCAGAAGATTATTTGGAGCATTGAAGCAGTACCTTATCCATTAAGGTTCCTCAACGATACCAAAGCAGTATCTTTGGAAGCAGAAGATTCTCTGGAGCATTGAAGCAGTACCTTATCCATTAAGGTTCCTCAACGATACCAAAGCAGTATCTTTAGAAAGCAGAAGATTCTCTAGAACATTGAAGCAGTACCTTATCTATTAAGGTTCCTCAACGATACCAAAGCAGTATCTTTGAAAGCAGAAGATTCTCTGGAACATTGAAGCAGTACCTTATCTGTTAAGGTTCCTCGATGATACCAAAGCAGCATCTCTGAAAGGCAGACGATTCTCTGGGTAGTCGAAACAGTCCCTTATCCATTAAGGTTCTTCGACGATACCAAAGCAGTATCTCTGAAAGGTAGACGATTCTCTGGGTCGTCGAAACAATCCCTTATCCATTAAGGTTCCTCGATGACACCAAAGCAGTATCTCCACGGTAAATTTGCTGAAGAATAGTTGAGTAAGATTCCTGTCGGAGGAAATATGCTGGCTCTGCAGAGGAAAGCTCACAAGAAACTTTCTAGGGTATCCTCTGCTTGGGGAGTAATAACGACAGCTGTTGGGGATTGTCATTATCAACTGCAGGGCTGAAGAATAACTCGCTGGGGAATAGAATTCCTTGAGCACGTGCGGGGTATCTTCTCTTGAGAAGAATACTGCCGACTTTGATGAAGGACTGGCCAAGATGCTTGCGAACTGATCCTGGATCCTGCTATGATATGTTGCTGGGGATGGATATGCCATGCAATGCGAGATGCATTGAAACACATGCTAAGATGCAACTGCTGAGGAATCTAATGCACATATGATATGGTAGAGCTTGATATGATTATGTAATGTTATGCTAGCATGCTATGCGTATGACAATGCAAACGATCGGGAGCGCTGGAGATAAGTTTCCTTGTCGAGGGTATCACCAGGGATTAGATTTGGTAGTTGCCAAATGAAATTGGACTTTAGTTATTTGGTGTCATGTGGATGCCAACGACAGTGGACTCTTGAGTAGTTGCCAATAAAGGATTGGACTTTGGTTATGCGCCAAATGAAATTAGACTTTAGGTTAAATGCCAAATGATATTGGGCTTTAGGTTAATCTTCCAGACTAGAACTGGATTGGATGATAGATTACCAGACGAGAACTGGTGTTTAAAATGATTTTCCAGACGAGAACTGGACTTTAAAAAGATTTGCCAGGCGAGAACTGGACCTTTTAATGGTTTGCCAGATGAGAACTGGACCTTAAAATAATTTGCCAGACGAGAACTGGACCTTAAAATGTTTGCCAGACGAGAACTGGACCTTAAAAGATTTGCCAGACGAGAACTGGACCTTGCATTGGTTTGCCAGACGAGAACTGGGCCTTAAAATGATTTGCCAGACGAGAACTGGACCTTAAAATGATTTGCCAGACGAGAACTGGACCTTTGGGTTACCAAGCTAAGTTGGATTTCGGTGTCAAGTCTTGCGATACCAGGCTTTGAGACGTCAAATCTTGTTGGAAGGTTAGGCTTGAGGTATGATACACATGTCTATGCAATGAGCGAAGCGACATGACTAATGCATATGAGTGATTTATGTAATGATATGAAAGTTTCCAAATATGCCCCAGTAGAGGATAATGGATGAATAGGTTCCTATGCAGCAAGGTTTCTTGTTAGACGGAAGGCAAAAGGTTATTTGTGGGGTGATAGCATGATTCCCCGACACTCGTCTTGAACTCAAAGGTCACTTGACGGTGTTCGCTTGAGCATATTGAAAGCAACGGAGAGATTTGCCCCTGTGTGGCTCATCCTTCCCCAATCTGGGTCTATGAAGAATTTCTCCTTGACAGGAAATTGGAAACAACTGTACCATGAGATGATCTCGAGATGGCTTGCCCCAGAATTCCAAGTCGTGAAAGGCTTTGTCCTTGAAAGGAAGTTGGAAGCAGATGTGCCATGAGATTACTCGAGATGACGTGTCTAAGGACAATTGTACCATGAGATGAACTCGAGATGGTTTGTCCCAAAATTCCAAACCATGAAAGGATTCTTCCTTGATTGACTGGCTCTTGGAGTATTTGGCTTCGAAGTACCCTTGAGGTAGCTTGCCCCAGAATGAGCGTTGGAGCGACTTAACTTGTTTTAATTGAACATTGGAGGGGTTTTTCCTTTAATCAAAAGAACCTCTGGGTGGCCTGCCCCTGGTTGGTAGAGTCTTGAGATGATTCACCATGTTCAACCTGATTCCTAAATGATTTGCCCCATAATCAACTAATGCTTTGGGGACTTGATTTAAACTGACTAATTCCATAATCATTGGATGTCAATGCCCCTGTTCCATAGGATTATGAGGTGTTGTCAATTCCAGCCAACATTGTTGAATGACCCAGCCCCCTTTGATTGCTCCTTGTTGGAATTTCCTTGATGTCAAACACTGACTTGCAGTCAAAATTGTTCGTTCACAAATGGTAATTTTAATGCGATGCTCATGCAAGTTTTAAAAAAATCAATCATTATTGGAATGATGTGACAATGTTGATTTAGCTGATGTATGAAAGATATAGCACGAATATGACACCAAAACAAGTGATTAGAAAATTTGTAGGAGTCAGTTTATGCAACCTTGCTGTAGTATGCTTTTAGAATAAACCCCGCCTCAATTAGGTCTTTTGAGGGTTATAATGTGGTCTGGTTCACGGTTATTTGAAACAAAGGGTATAAGGCTCAAAACTTGATTTGTACCCACCCCTTCTCTGTGATGATCTTCAGTCCTACGTTCAGTTAAATTGACACACATTCATCCTCAAAGAGAGTTCGACAGTGTAAGAGTGAAGATGAGGATTCAAGATTTCCTTGAAATGGCAGTCACCTTATTTTGCTTTTGTCATATGTCAGTGACCCTTTATTTTTGATATGGTGGTCACTAAATCTTATTTTGCTTCGCTTGAGGATTTGAAGACCTCTTTTGCTTTTGATTTTTATTTTGATCCCTAACTTTTGCCTGGACTGATTTTGTTCTACGAGTCCATCAGGGTTGCCTTGATTTTTGCCTAAGTCTCCTTTTGAGGTGCTCGACTTAGCAGGCTTTTATTTTTTTATTTTTTCATTTTGTCAGAGGATTGTGACTGCCAAGTCATGGGTAATTGATGAACAACCATCATGTTTTTGGATTTTGCTTTTGTGAACTGAGTGCGTAATCAGGTTAACTGAACACTACCCTGCCCCAGGTTGAGTGTAAGGGTTTGAATATCCGAAGGAATCTGCTACTTCTAGGCTCGAAGTGGTTTACTAGGGATTAACTCCTTATCTCTCCAGTGTTTGGGGATTTGAAACAATGCCTGTACATCCTTGGCAGGATTCCATCCAAAAGCGTACCATCAGCAATCATGGGTATCTTGTTTTCAACATCCTCCCTCCAAAATTTGCTAAACAAAAGTTTGATAAAGAGAGTGGACAGGAAGTATATGGAAGAATTTTGTTTTTGCTTTTTGATATAAGTGAAGAGGAATGAGCGAATGCGACGCGATTAGTTCAAAAAATGCATGATCACTTCATTAATATTACCATTCAAAATAAACAATGTTCAAAACAAGTAGCATTTAATCATAAAGAAATTACAAATGCAAATGATAAAAACAATGGTTGCCAGTATCTGAGGAAGTCTTCCTGTCTGAACCACCGGCTTCCTGGAGTCTTGGAACTTATTTGGGCGAGAGGCTGACGTGCACAATCAAGTCTCCTTCTTGGAAGGATATGTACTTTTTGTCAATCAACTGTTGCACCTTGGCTTGAAAAGCTTTGCAATCTTCAATCGAATGCCCCATTGATCCAGCATGATATCCACAATGTGCATTGGGGTCGTATCCAGGCGGGTATGGTCTTGGCAAAGGCTTGATAGCTTTGGGCTCTACCAGTGAGTTTCGGACCAGATGCGGTAAAAGTTGACTGTATGACATAGGAACTGGGTGAAGAGGAGCAGTCCTTCTTTCTAAGTTGTTTCGAGGCCTATGCTGATTCTGACGATGATTATGATATCCTTGACCACGAGCTCGTTGATTTGCACGAGGAGAAATCATGGGTTTCTGGTATGACGCCCTATGATTGACAGGTTGCCCATAAGGATGATATGGCGCTGACAATGATAACTTCCTAGAAGCTGAGGGACCATAAAGTTTTGCTGGTGTACCCTGAGAATACTCAACATTTGTTATGACTGCATCAACTTCATTATCCTCTTCCTCTTGGGGATTGCTGAAAGATTCAATTTCACCAACTTAATTGCTCGATACGCCTTGGACTTGTTTAGCTTTGAGGTAACTCTCGATGCGCTCTCCTACTATTATAAGGTCAGAGAAGCTTGAGAATGAAATGCCAGCCATCCTTTCAAGATAGGTGTCATGGAGACTATTCAAGAACATGTCAATCACTTCTTTATCCAGGAGCGGTGGTTGTACCCTGGCTGCGAACTCTCTCCACCGTTGTGCATAGGTCTTAATGGATTCACCACTCTTCTGAGTTAGGATTTGCAGCTGCGCGCAACTGGGAGCCATGTCCAAATTGTACTCATATTGCTTTAGGAAAGCGTTGGATAAGTCTTTCCATGACTGGATACAACTTCTTTCTAAATCCATGTACCAATTCAGAGATGCACCACTTAAACTGTCTTGAAAGCAGTAAATCATCAACTTGTCATCGCGGACATGAGGAGTCATCTTTCGGAAGAACATCACCAAATGACGCTTTGGGCAACTGAGACCAGCGTACTTCTCGAACTTGGGTACTTCGAACTTCGGAGGGATTACCAAGTCTGGCACTAGGCACATATCAACAACATCAAGCCCAGAAGTATCGCGCGCCTTCATAGCTTAAACTTTCTCTTCAAGGGCACAAAACCTTTTCTCCATGGAATCAGACATCGACATCATCTGAGACTGAGCAAGGATGTTCACTTGTGGAGGATGATCACCAGGTAAACGATCATACAATTGGTTAGTCGTCACAGCAAAACCTGATGAGGGGGTAAAATCCTCCATCCCAACATGTTGAAAGCTATCCTCTGACATAGCTATCACGACTTTCAAATTGTCTACTTTTATCTCTGCTTGAACTTGCTTCAAATGCTTTGCGGCTACCACAGGTTCAATATGAGCGTCGGGAAATCAACTGGCAGGAAATGGACAGAGGATCGGATGAGTTGGTTGGAAGGGTATGCCATGCAAACGAGATGCAAATGCAATGATATGTAAACAAATGCAATGCAGGCAGATCCAGGATCAAAACAACATCTGATTATGAGGAAGGAGTTAGACACAGGATATCTCTGATCACCAGACCCCCCATAGGTAGGCTCTAATCGGGTAGGTGCCTAGAGTTGTGGATAACTTTCAAAGACATTATAGCCATGACGAAGGAACATCAGACGATAATATCCTTGAAAGGATCTCGTCTAGGTGAGGTCTTCGTTTCTTCCCCACGAGAAAGATTCCTCAGAGGCACCCACTACACAACCATCGACACACGGGTTTAGGGTTCTCAGAATCTTAGATCGAGGTCGAAAATATTACTGTCAGGAAGTAATACGTTCGAGGGATCTCATCTGATTGTGGCGTTCGCATTAACTTACATAGAATTAACACTACTAACCACCATGGGCAATTAGGTTAAAGGTCCTTGGGATCAACGATTCAGGCTCGAAAATATTACCGACATGGTAAAGTTTCACCACAACAATAATATATCCAAGGGAACCTACTCCAAGCGGGGTTTTCGCTTCAACTCACACGGAAGAGACCACGCAAGCCTACACTACACAACCATCATTCTAATCCTAGGGTTATACTCGAACTCGGGTGTAGAGCCATCTCACAAAGTTCCCAATGATCAGAGGACCCCCACAGTGTCATAAGAGATAATGATAGGATAAGCAAGCAAGTAGATAATAGATTATTAAACAAGCAAGCAAAAAAATAAGAGAAGATAAACACACAAACGAATTTAACACTCACGAATCGAGTCAAGTTAGGCTTGACTCTCTCTAGCATAGGGCAATGCAATGTTCCCCAACAGAGTCGCCATCTGTCGTACCTCGAAAAATACGATCCTCGCGATGGACGCGGAAAAAACTGTTCGAAACAGAGTCGCCACCGAACTTTATTTATCCCAAAAGAGGGAAAGGAAAATATCGAGAAAACCTTTAAAGGGAGATAAGAACATGGTTGTCGCAACCAAATTCGGGTTCGGGAGTCGGTTACGCAAGAGGGAAGGTATTAGCACCCTCTACGTCCGTTGTACTCAACGGGAACCTCTTGATTCGATTCGTGAGAAAGTTAGCTAGGTTTATTTGTTATCTTCTAAAGTAAAAGAATTGGTTTTAAGGGGGAAATGGGGTGGTTTTTTATTAGTGTGCTCGACAAGGATTAAGAACCCTCGGGCCTACGTATTCCCTCGTGCAATGGGAAAGTCAGAGCATTCGTAGTTCGTGGGACTACTGTAACACCCCAATTCCCATCGCGAATAAATAATACATAAATAAATCAGAGTAACTAAAAATTTATTTTTCCGACAGAAACAAGGATGCCACATTTTAAAATAAGAAAACACAATCCCTGCTCAATTATTTGATACATAACACATAATAGAGAAAATCATTAACGGGAAACTTTTTCCATCAAAAGGGAAAGGTCAATTATGGAATAAAGCGGAAAGATCCATAACCGACTTGTTTTACAAAATAAATCATTTTAGAACATCAACTATACACACAAAAGTACTACAAAATACATTCAACAAATGTATACATATATATATATATATATATATATATATATATATATATATATATATAATCGTTTCCCGACTCCTGTGCTACGTATCAGAGCAGACACCAAGACCGACAACAGAATGGAGGGCTAATCTTCACAAAAAGACCTCCAGCAACTCTAGTCTGCAATGCCTCATAGAGCATTATAAAACAGCAGAAGGGTGAGAAATAACAACTAAACCAAGATTGCATAATAATATGCAAATACACATTCAAACATATATATAAATCATCTCACCCATACCATCACATACTAACACATATAGCATGCCACAAATACAAAACATATCACACATAATCCAACCACAATTATGACATATGGAACCACACCACCACATCACCACAAAA
Source organism: Lathyrus tuberosus (assembly GCA_022829125.1). Lineage (NCBI taxonomy): Eukaryota > Viridiplantae > Streptophyta > Magnoliopsida > Fabales > Fabaceae > Lathyrus > Lathyrus tuberosus. The sequence goes on from JALAZF010000280.1 coordinate 2,641,173, forward strand.
TATAGCATATATCTTCGTATAAACATATTGCCACAACCAATGCATTTATCACGTATGCACATCAAATTACCAATGCTACCACAATCTCAACACATGACAAATCAATGCACAATTTCCACACATAATCAATCAAATCATGATTTTCCACACATGATGCATCCATTCACAATTATCACACATAATCAATCCACGATTTATGCAAATGCACAGAGACCGACACAACGACTCTATGCAAATGCCATGCGGTACCGACTTCCAATGTTTCTCATGTCTCATCACCAGTTCACTCAGGAACTATTGGAACCATCGCTCGTTACTTAGTGTAACTCCCCGTCGGGCATACGATGTTCACCCGTCGCTTTAGGTCCCCACATGGGCACACGACGTTTATGGATTGCTTTAGGCCCCCACATGGGCACACAACCCGATCGCTTTAGGTCCCCACACGGGCACACGGTTGTCTATAACCATCGTTTTGGGTCCCCACATGGGCACACGATGTTATAGCAGATTCCCTCTGGAATCGATGTTATGGCAGATTCCCTCTGGAATCAAACCGTCGCTCGTACCCTCATGGTACCCGACTTCCGTCGCTCGTACCCTCATGGTACTCGACTTCACAATATGCATATTATGATGTTTGGCATACAATGACTTATGACATTTAATATGCACACATATACACATCCACAATCATGCATATATCATCAACTCATCAATTCCATACATTCACAATTCAACAATATTCATGCATTGAAAACAATTCAAACAATGCATATACTTGCCATAAGGCCACCAAATAACACCCATTGAATTTCGCATACACAAAGCATTTCATCACAAACCATAACCCACAACAATCATACAATCACAATTACTTCCACAAGGGATTCACACCACAAAGGCTACCCACAACACATCATAACAACATGTATCAACATCATATAAACCACATAAAAGCTCAATATTATACAACAATAACACAACACATGGTAAAACATCAACCGCACGCATTTAACGCGATAAAAACCCGACAACCCGACTATTTTTCAAAAACACGAATTAATTAAATCATCTTTTACCCTCCAAACCATTTTTAAAAGAAATAACTTTTCATTAGCTTTCCAACGCTTCGAACGGGGACCAAAACGGACTTACGGATCAAAAGTTATGAATTTTTGAAGTTTCTTAAAATTTTCATTTTGCGCAGACCTGCGCGCTGAGCGCGCAGACTGCGCGCTCAACGCGAAACCTGCTGAGTCTCAGCCTCAAAAACACCATTTTTAGACTTCCGGACATCCGTTTTCGATTCCGTAAAAAGCTGCGATCTCAGAATTCGACGTACTACAATATTTTCACCATTAAAAGGCCATCCGATACATTTTCCACGGTTGAAATATTTTGACACATAGTTTTATCAATTTGATCCAATTTCAAACTCGATCAAAACCACTCGAAAACACATAAATAACCATTCCCGATTAAACATCAACCTATACCAATGTTACCAGACATAACCAAACACTTTTACTCGATCACAACATCAATTTGCACAAAAACAGCGATATATATCAAAAACGTCAAAGTTACAAATTCAACACAATTTAATCAAACGATTATACTAAATCCCGACCCAACGTCACTTGACTCTACTACGCGAATTATTCCGACTTTCGTCCGTGAAAACATCGATTTCTAACCATTTTTACCATTTCGACCTAAAATGAAAACTATAAGAGAATATCCAAAACAATCTAAGAAAACATACACATATACATACACAAGCAAGATATAATTGAAACTTCTCACCCTTACGCGATTAATCGCGATTGAAACGGAGTTATCTTTGATTTTTCTCATTTCCTCTTTTTCTCCTCTTCTTTCTCCCCTTCTCTTTTCTTTCTCTTCTTTTTTCTTTCTTTCTCTCATTTTCTCTCTATCTCTTTCTATTTATATATAAAACATAAAACTTACCCAAGCAAAAGACCAAAATACCCCTCAGCTCAAATATCTCCTAAACGCTCTCAAAATGCGATAAAACATAAACAACGATGAAAAATAATATATTGTCAAATAAAAGTCAATAATAAAATAATATAATAATAAAATAATCAAATAGACTCGATTAAATAAAACTGACAAAAACTGGGGCGTTACAATTCTCCCCCACTTAGAAATTTTCGTCCTCGAAAATCTAACCGATACGAACAACTCCGGATACGACTCTCACATCCGACCAACAAACTAACATGCCAACACTAGGCACACCACGAGTAACACAAACTGACAAACCACCTCGCTAACAACGACTACAACAACGACACGACAACGGCAACAACCACAACGACCAAATGCAATGCCCATACAATGCACTTGACCACCAACTCACAACTCAAAGAATACACAAGTTACGAACACACAGGTTCACTCAGGAACCGAAACACAACAACGAGATCGTTACCATTACCATAGGTAACACTTCTCTAATTCACCATAAGGAATTAGCCACTCGCACTCGAACTATAACCATGGAAACGAGGCAACAACACAAACAAGAACACAAAGTCCCACGACACAACAACGTCTCAACAACATCAACAAAACCAGAATACCAAACATCCTTGTCACACAACCTTATTACAACACTGCTACGATTCACCAATCGAACAAACATCTAAAACATCCATTTACATAGTAGTACCTGATTAATATTGAAACCTTCCACTTATCACTTCCATTCTGAAACGTCCAATAGTCTCATCACTCTTACATATTCCCAATGTTCAACCTATGAACTCTTACCAGTCTCACCCGCACATGCAAAATGTGCCACATCACGCTTCCACTGCGCACTCTGATTACTCGTAACCATCAAAACTACCAATTTCACGTCCAAAGTCTAACTCTTTCTCTTTTTCACCAAAAATCACTGTTCACTTTTAATATATCCAACTTCACACTCTACTATGTTAGCTTACACACCAGACACAAGTCTCTGAACTGCTCAAATAATTCTAACTTCCTGACCAACAAAACAGATATACATAGAAACTTTCGACTTAACTTATCACGTACGACACTAACTTTTCCCAAAGATAATCCAATCCAAATTCATAACTCATCGCGAATTCTAACCATCCTCATTGTCTCATACTACATTCCTTCAGGCCAACCAAGTACTCTAAACTCTTGTGGTTACCAAACACTTCGAATCTAGAACCAAAAAAAAAAAATTAATACCTCCAAATATTCCAACACAATACAACCGCAACCAATTCCAAATCCTGAATAGTATAGATCCTTTTATGACTCCTCAATTGTCGTAAAGCATAAGCCACGACTTTACCCTCTTGCATTAACACACTGCCTAAACTCATCAAAGACACATCACAATACCTCACAACCGGTTTATCAGGATCACACAGAATCAAAACTGAAGCCGTAGATAGTTTCTACTTTAGCTCACCAAAACTTACTCACAATGAACATCCAAAACAAACGACTCGCCCTTTGTAAGTCAACTGAGATAACAGAAGCACGAACTCAACAAAGTCTCCCATAGCCTACAGTAATAACCAACTGAGTCCCAAAAATTTGTAATCTCCTTAACCAACTTCGGAGTCTCTCAATGTAGAACGGCATCTACTTCCGAAGGATCCATAATCATACCCTCATCTGAAATAACGTATCCAAGAAGACTAACCTTTTTCCAACCCAAATTCTCACTTGAATAATTTAGCATAACACTTTGTCTCTTTTCAACACTTGTAAGTCAATTATCAAACACTCTACTTGTTCTTCCTCCGAGTTTATAACAGATCTGAATATCCTCCATTAAAACCACTTTGAAATTATCCAAATTCACGACACAATCAAATCGGCCACTAAATCTCAACACCATTTCACAAGAAAGAACATCTCAATCCGGGTTACGAATAAAAAATAATGGATTTTAGAAAAAACCAAGTTTTATTTTTGCTCCAAGTCGCGCTAAGCGGGCTCCGTCCCGCGCTGAGCGCGCTGCTCTCGGGTTAGAGAGGTTCAAAATTCTACAGACTGCGCTGAGCAAGCATCTGCGCGCTGAGCGGGCACTGCGATTTCCAAAAAAATAACCCTTCGACAGTCCTTCCCAAAACTCACCATTTCCATCTCAAATCAGTTCCAACCAGCATAACAAGTATCAACAACCCACCAAAAAGAACTCTTAATATCACTATTACATCCACACACAAGAGTTTTCTCAAGATTTCCATTAATGTTCTATAATTCCAAAGACTCCAAACCTCATCAGAACTCTAAGTTTCGATTTCCAAAGTCTCAATACCAATACCATCATAATGCTTATTATTCCATTCAATCATCCCTCCTTTTTGTTACTAACCATTCTAGAGCTCTCCAAGACGACACACTTGGCCTCACAATTCTCCTTTCCAGCAAATCTTCCCACTGCTCTATCAGTCCGGGTACTTCTAATGCTAACATCCAATATTCTATCCGGAATACATCTGAAAATCACGCACAACTGGCAGCCCATCACTGTGGCCTTTCTGCCAATTTCTAGAAAACTATCATCACAAACATAACAACATCTGAGTTTCACTTCCTAAAAGTTCTTCTACTTACTTAGCAGATCCAAACCTCAAATCTTCGCCTTTGCCAAATTTGAGTTCACACTCTACTCTCTGAGAACAACCATTAACGATACCCAATCATTCTCTCTCAATAACTTCCCAACTGGACCAACATACCAAAAACCTCTAATCCGTCTCATCTTCCAGTATAAGAGTCTTCATCGACTCAACAAAACAATCCGTAATCATTTCCTTAATTCCAAATAATTCATTGCACATACTATCAAAGCCGAAAAGACATGTCTATTCCATCCAACATAATTTCGTCTACTATCAACAATAGATTAAGGGTGATCAGTTCCTCAATTTGTCAATAGACAGCCGACAATCATGATGGGGCATAAACCGTCTTCACCAAACTATAATAGCATTTCTTACCTCTTGTGCACAAAACTACCTAAGGCACAAATCCTTAGTGACATAAACTTTACCTCCGAATTCCTTCTAGAACCGAGAACCACAATGTCCAAACAACACTTACAATCTTGCAACTCACAACACCCTGAGCCAGCGCTCCACACCTGAAGCAACATGGAGAAGTACCAGCTTCTTCCCCACTTATCTCATTCTAACTCCTGCAGACAATGGAATAGAGCAACCAGAAAGTACTGACAGTGCTTCCACACATATCACGTACTAAGGGACAAACAACAACGACAGTATTCAACTGTTACACCAACTGACTCAACAACTTGGCCGGACGGACCGACCTGCTCTGATACCACTAATGTAACACCCCAATTCCCATCGCGAATAAATAATACATAAATAAATCAGAGTAACTAAAAATTTATTTTTCCGACAGAAACAAGGATGCCACATTTTAAAATAAGAAAACACAATCCCTGCTCAATTATTTGATACATAACACATAATAGAGAAAATCATTAACGGGAAACTTTTTCCATCAAAAGGGAAAGGTCAATTATGGAATAAAGCGAAAAGATCCATAACCGACTTGTTTTACAAAATAAATCATTTTAGAACATCAACTATACACACAAAAGTACTACAAAATACATTCAACAAATGTATACATATATATATATATATATATATAATCGTTTCCCGACTCCCGTGCTACGTATCAGAGCAGACACCAAGACCGACAACAGAACGGAGGGATAATCTTTACAAAAAGACCTCCAGCAACTCTAGTCTGCAATGCCTCATAGAGCATTATAAAACAACAGAAGGGTGAGAAATAACAACTAAACCAAGATTGCATAATAATATGCAAATACACATTCAAACATATATATAAATCATCTCACCCATACCATCACATACTAACACATATAGCATGCCACAAATACAAAACATATCACACATAATCCAACCACAATTATGACATATGGAACCACACCACCACATCACCACAAAATATAGCATATATCTTCGTATAAACATATTGCCACAACCAATGCATTTATCACGTATGCACATCAAATTACCAATGCTATCACAATCTCAACACATAACAAATCAATGCACAATTTCCACACATAATCAATCAAATCATGATTTTTCACACATGATGCATCCATTCACAATTATCACACATAATCAATCCACGATTTATGCAAATGCACAGAGACCGACACAACGGCTATATGCAAATGCCATGCGGTATCGACTTCCAATGTTTCTCATGTCTCATCACCAGTTCACTCAGGAACTATTGGAACCATCGCTCGTTACTTAGTGTAACTCCCCGTCAGGCATACGATGTTCACCCGTCGCTTTAGGTCCCCACATGGGCACACGACGTTTATGGATTGCTTTAGGTCCCCACATGGGCACACAACCCGATCGCTTTAGGTCCCCACACGGGCACACGATCGTCTATAACCATCGCTTTAGGTCCCCACATGGGCACACGATGTTATAGCAGATTCCCTCTGGAATCGATGTTATGGCAGATTCCCTCTGGAATCAAACCGTCGCTCGTACCCTCATGGTACCCGACTTCCGTCGCTCGTACCCTCATGGTACTCGACTTCACAATATGCATATTATGATGTTTGGCATACAATGACTCATGACATTTAATATGCACACATATACACATCCACAATCATGCATATATCATCAACTCATCAATTCCATACATTCACAATTCAACAATATGAATTATCTCATCATTAATATTCATGCATTGAAAACAATTCAAACAATGCATATACTTGCCATAAGGCCACCAAATAACACCCATTGAATTTCACATACACAAAGCATTTCATCACAAACCACAACCCACAATAATCATACAATCACAATTACTTCCACAAGGGATTCACACCACAAAGGCTACCCACAACACATCATAACAACATGCATCAACATCATATAAACCACATAAAAGCTCAATGTTATACAACAATAACACAACACATGGTAAAACATCAACCGCACGCATTTAACACGATAAAAACCCGACAACCCGACTATTTTTCAAAAACACGAATTAATTAAATCATCTTTTACCCTCCAAACCATTTTTAAAAGAAAGAACTTTTCATTAGCTTTTCAACGCTTCGAACGGGGACCAAAACGGACTTACGGATCAAAAGTTATGAATTTTTTAAGTTTCTTAAAATTTTCATTTTGCCCAGACCTGCGCACTGAGCGCGTAGACTGCGCGCTGAGCGCGAAACCTACTGAGTCTCAGCCTCAAAAACACCATTTTTAGACTTCCGGACATCCGTTTTCGATTCCGTAAAAAGCTGCGATCTCAGAATTCGACGTACTACAATATTTTCACCATTAAAAGGCCATCCGACACATTTTCCACGGTTGAAATATTTTGACACATAGTTTTATCAATTTGACCCAATTTCAAACTCGATCAAAACCACTCGAAAACACACAAATAACCATTCCCGATTAAACATCAACCTATACCAATGTTACCAGACATAACCAAACACTTTTACTCGATCACAACATCAATTTGCACAAAAACATTGATATATATCAAAAACGTCAAAGTTACAAATTCAACACAATTCAATCAAACGATTATACTAAATCCCGACCCAACGTCACTTGACTCTACTATGCGAATTATTCCGACTTTCGTCCGTGAAAACATCGATTTCTAACCATTTTTACCATTTCGACCTAAAATGAAAACTATAAGAGAATATCCAAAACAATCTAAGAAAACATACACATATACATACACAAGCAAGATATAATTGAAACTTCTCACCCTTACCCGATTAATCGCGATTGAAACAGAGTTATCTTTGATTTTCCTCATTTCCTCTTTTTCTCCTCTTCTTTCTCCCCTTCTCTTTTCTTTCTCTTCTTTTTTCTTTCTTTCTCTCATTTTCTCTCTATCTCTTTCTATTTATATATAAAACATAAAACTTACCCAAGCAAAAGACCAAAATACCCCTCAGCTCAAATATCTCCTAAACGCTCTCAAAATGCAATAAAACATAAACAACGATAAAAAATAATATATTGTCAAATAAAAGTCAATAATAAAATAATATAATAATAAAATAATCAAATAGACTCGATTAAATAAAACTGACAAAAACTGGGGCGTTACAACTACGGTTGGTTGGTTTGTGTTTTTTAAACGAATGAATGTTTAATTCCCATTCTAACTGCTAAACGTTGGCTTGTCGGCTCGTCATGGGAGGCTGAAGCACTAGTTCATATGCGCGGAAGAATGGATTAAACAATGTTCTTTTTTGTGAAAAGTTGTTTGAATAAGGATTAAGTGTATTAGAGGTTTGATTGAGAAAAAGAGTTGGATTTGGACGTGTTTTAAGGTTTCGATCGCACGGGAAGCGAGGAAAGGATAATTTTGATCGTATTGGATGTTTTAGAGGCAACAATTGCTCACACACGAGTAAGAGAACTCGCACCCAAGCAATAGCTGACGATTGCTCATACACGAGTAAGAGAACTCGCACGCAAGCAATCGACGAATTAAGGTTTGTATCTTTTAGAAGTGTCAATTGTCCACACACGAGTAAGGAAACTCGCACCCAAACAATTGAGGAGAAAGGTCAAAGACTTGCCTCCCTCTTTTTCACCTTTTAAGAAATGATCTTTAAGTATGATTATGTTTATTGATTTGATTTAAAAATAAACTCGATGTTGATCGAGGTTTGGATTATTGTTGTAAAAAGGGGGTTGGTTTTAATCTTATGGGAGAGGGGTGTAATGAATCACATGGGAATAATCGAGCCATGATTAAAATGAGCCAATCACATACACGCGTACAAACCTAAGCGAAATGTGCAACAATTATCGTTGTATAAGGCCCAAGAGGAGGCATTGTGAGGTCGATTGCGATCGTGAAAACGATAGACTTACAAGGTACTAAAAGGGCTTGACATTAAGTCAAGATATTAGTTTGAAAAAGATTTTTGGTTTGGACAAGCATGTCATGAATGGCAAATATAATCAAGGTAAGATAATAATCTACATGAACAATATGTAAGGGCACCGCATAAAGATCATAAATCAAATAAAATGGGGGAGAAATAAAATCAAACATGTTAGTATAACTAGTATCCTAAATTCCTAAGGTTAGTCTAAGGAGGAAAATTCTAAACTAAATTGTTTTTTAGATTTTTTTAGAAAATGGTGAGAATCAAATAATTAATCAAATTTAACAAAAATATTTAATAAAATTAATTATTAAAGTTAGTTAGTACTAACTAAGATGGTTTAATAAAAATTCATTAGAATTGATTAATAAAAAAGGATCTTTTTTAGAAATTAATTAAAAGTATTTTGGATTTTATCATTTTTGGTTATTTTTCAATATTAAAAAATATTATACCTAAAACTAGAATTAGTAATCTTAAAAGTTAAAATCACTAATTCTAAAAAAAAATAAGAATAATCATTCAAAAAATCATATTACTAATCATGAAATCTTAAATTACTAATCCTAGGATCAAAGTAAATAATTCTGAAATTAAAATACCTATTAATCTAGATCAATAACCATAAAATCTTAAAAAAAACTAAATTCTGAAATAAAAAAAAAAGATAAACAGTAAAACATTGGGCCAAACCAAAAGAATGGGACCAAGCCCTATCCAAGACAACCCGGGTCGGACCAGCTGGAGGTCCAAAACTCGGTTCAGTCAAAGCCATGAAAAAAGGAGGGTTGGAGAAACCCTATCAGCTATCACACATATGCACGGCTGGAAAGAGAGAAAAACAATGAAGCAATAAATAAAAACAAGCATCGTGAAAACAACAACGCATGGAGAGACAAACAAATTCAATTGAAAAAAAACTTAACAAACCCCACTGTTGAACGCTCGTCTTTTCAATCCGTGCTCATCTTTCTCTCTCGATTTTACTCACGGAGTCGTTAATCTCTCGCGTTCTTCCCTTCGCTATCTCGTCGACGATGGAGACTTGTGGTTGAGTTTGGCTTTCAAAGCTGAAGAATTTGGTGTTGATTTTGGTTGTTTCGCGAGCGGTGGTTGAGAGGGGACTGGGAGTGATTCCGACGGAGGGAGACGGTGGTGGTGGAGTGAGAGCAGTGGGGTTTCAGTTGAGGGTCGAGCAGAACGGAGAGACGACGGTACTGAACGGCGATGTACTCAATATTCTGAGTGTAACAAAGAATTTGAAGAATGACGTAGTCATCAAGATGTTCTTTGATCTGAACTTCACCGGCTAAGAGAGTATCAATAACCGCTAGGAGAAGCTCGGGTCGGATTCACGTGCCCGGATAGCGAATGAGTGTGCGCCGTGTAAGTCACGCGCGCTGAGAAGCTTGTTGGCTGTGTAGAGCCACCGTTCCGCTTCTCCTCTATTGGTTCCATTAAAATGTATGGTAAATCTCCACCCACGGCAGTCAAGCTTGAAGTTGTCTTCAGTGAAATCAATATGAGCATATTGTGATGAAGAATGCGAAATCAGTTTTCCCCATAAAGGATTCTTCTCCATTGAAGCACGTTAGTGGTAAGAATGAGAAGCAGAAACAAGTTTTTGGTGAGTTGTGGTGTTTCGCAGCGGTTTAGAAGCCAAAGAGGAGATCTGGGAAAATGAAGGGTTCGTGTGATTCCATTTTTTGCAGAAGGTTTTTTTTTTTGGGAATTGATTCGTTATGGTTGTTGATCTGAGGGGTTTTTGAAGGTCACTGAAGGCTGGTGTTTAATGGAGGTATTGGGTTGTATTTGTTGTTCAAGTCCACATGAAGATTGTGGGTGTCTGAAAAAAAAAGAAAATAAGGTTTAGGTTGTTGTGTATTGGTTCAGACTAAGGTTCACGGCTTTGGAGGAAAATGAAAAGTATCCAGGTTCGTTTTTTCAAAGAACTTTTCTGTTTCAAAACTGCTCCGTTTTTCTCCAATTTTTCCCTCTCTTTGCCGTTAGCTCCCTCCTCCTCCTTTTATGGTTTCTCTCTTTATTTTTTAAATTCAAAATAAACTTGCTAATGAAGTTTTCGTACCGCCTGTGCAGTTGTTGTTGATGTGCGAATTTGTAGTAGTGGTAGCAGACTCGGTCCGGCGTGCTTTGGTTGGAACGTTGTGGATCAGAGCTTGTCTGGTGTGGTCCGGCGTTAGCAGCATGTGTAGTGCTTTTTGGAGCGTATGTTTTTTAGTCTTTGGAGGGTAGTACAGTTGCTGCATTGCATTTTTCAATCCCATTTCCTTGTAGCTTTGGACTATGTATTGGACTCATGACATTATTTTTGTAGTTTTAAAATGGCCTTTGGGCTTGTAATAAAATAAATGAGAAATGGTTAAGATTTCTATGAAAGTGTGGAATGGATGATTTGAAAAGAAATGAACTTTAAAGAATTTCCTTGGATAATGAAAATGTAATTAAAGTGGATAAAAGTGAAATAAAATGTGGATTTTGAATTGGATAAAGAAACAATGGATAAAGAAAAAAAATGGATTTATGGATTTGGTTATTGGATTTGAAAAGAAATATGGTTATGGGTTGAACTTTTGGATATTGAATAATTAAATTGGATATTTGGATAAGAATGTATTTGAAATGGATTAACAAAGAATTTGAATTAAAAATATTAAAATGGATATGGATTGGATGAAAATGAGTTTTGAATAAAAATGGATATGAATATTTGTAATGGATAATGGAAATGAATAAAGAAAAAAGATAGGTTAATTAAAAGTGAAAATGGACAAATGGATTGGATATAGATATGATGGTTAGTGGATGAATGTTCAGATGAAAACCATCCACAGGTAGGACAAATTTGGGGTATGACACCCACGTGATAAGCACATGACTTTTTTAATTGGCTGGCATAATAATAACCATCAGATGCATCTTACGCATGGAATTAAGTCAACACAATAGAAGGTAATTAAGACGAGGGAACATGATATCACGTGCACGATAACAACCATGGGGTAATGAACACGCAATCATTAAAATAAAACAAAAATAAATAAGACGCGTGGCATGCTGTGGACCGTGGGATCAAATAAACGGATGGTGGGGATTTCATCTTCCTCACCCAAACCCTAGCCTGGCCGGAGAAAGAACCAGACGCCGGAGCCCTAGCTCCGGTCGTCATCTCCGGTGACCCCCACCCCCAAAATCCCCAGAAATTGAACATGGGTACATCATTTTAATCAGAAAAACACGAGGATTCCAAATATCATGCTATTTTCAACGAACAATCAACGTACATGGCAAGTCGAAGGAAAAAAGTCATGGTTCAAAAATTTCAAACTCAAAGTATGATCAATCTATGCATCCAAACTCAATATAAAGCATACCAGGATTATCAGTATATACCACAGATCACTATGCATATTTAAAAATAGAGTTCTATGATCATCAAAAGTATCACTAACCTGAGATTATGCACCACGTATCCTTATTATTAGCTCCAGGTGATGGTTGCTTTGTGTTCTATAGATCCCAAGGAGGAAGGTTGTGAAGAAATTTTGTGAAAAGCCCTAATGGATCGAGAGATGCGAAGGAATCAAGCTTTAGGGTTGAAAGTTCTTGTTCTCCTCAAAATCACGTGTCCTCCCCTCTAACCCTATCATGAGTTAGCTTAAATAGATTAGGTTAATCCACTGATGATCACTTGGGCCTTGTTAATCCCTCACTTAATGAGTTTTGGGTAATTTTGGAAATTTGAATAATGTGAAATACACCCTCCTCCATGCATGTATATCCAAACCCTTGATGATGGATCACTTATTTAACAATTGCTAATCACACCTGAATTTGATTTGGGCCTTGAGATGTATTGGGTCATGAGTTTTCAATAATTTGGCAATTTTGCACCATGTGAAATAAGTCATGAATAAGTCATGAAATTTCTTGATTCAAAGGCCCATAATGATCCCTAAGGAATGTTCTTTGATGTTAGAATGTGACATGAAGCAATGGAATCAATTATAGGTCACTATGTCCTCAAAATGCAAAAGTTGTGAAAATGGAACCCTAAAAACCACTTTGCCTTCTGTTGGTCATAACTTGAGTTTCACCAATGATATGGAGACCATATAGTACTTTTTGGAAAGGGGAGAAAAAGATCTTCAACTTTCATGTTTGAGAAAAATTCATTTGAAGCCTCTTTGATGATGAAAAGTCAAGTTGAGTGTAGTATAAGAACTTGCCCAAAAAGGAAACTTTCAAATTATAGGTCATTTCCATATTTAGTAACTTTTGTGCCAACCCTTGATTCTTGATAAATGGTATGAAACTTGACCCTTGAAGACCATATGAGGATAAACCTTGAAGAGAACCTCAAAATTTCACAGTTGACTTCCCCTCTCACTGTTGACTTTTCCCCAATTCTCCTGATTCCCAATCCATTGGCCAGTTGAATCTCTCATGAACTACCCTGATGGACAATCTCCCATACCTAGATACTTAGGGACCCAAGGAATACCATGAAATCAAGTCTTGCCCAAAAAATCAGAAATAAACTGACTTTATAGCAAACCCTAATTTAGGTACCCTCAGTCTAGGAGGAAATAACACAGTCTCCAAATCCAAATTCCTCTGAATATGATGTTTATTCTCTCCAACAAAGATAAGATATGCCATTTAGTGATGATAAAAACCCAAGAAGCTTGCCCATTGGAGCAATAAACCCAAGAATCTTAAAACCCTAATTTCTGCACTGGTTAGGAGAGAGTGATCCACTTGAGCTCTCTTGGACAATACAAGGACTCTTGCTTGAAGAACATCTTCTCCTCTTAAACTGCCTCAGGCAACTTGACCCCATGCTAAGAACCAATGATATGCACACATAATAATGCAAAATGAAATGAAACATAAACCAGTTAGTACTAAAGGTAGGAGAGCAAATTTTGGGGTGCTACAGTGTCATGAATAATTTCTTTTCATGTTTAATTCATGATTCATATCTTCTCACTTCTTCTCCTAATTACTCTTAATGTTTGGATGCATGATTGTATGCCTCATATGACATTTAGATATCATGTTTAGGCACATGTTTAGGTCATCCACATTCTGACTTTGATATTATTTGAAGCATAATTGCATGATCACTTTACATGTTCACTCATTCTTTCTCTATTTCTCCCATGATGCACTTCTTTGATGATTAGTGTTTTGTGTGGGCATAATTCATTTGTGTTTGGTATCTTAACCTTAGAGATCATTCTTATGGTGTAGATTCTGACTTTGGTTAGTTTGTATCTCTTAAGATCTTTGTTCCTTAGTCCTTAATTGATTTGATCATTACTTGTTGTTTCTCCCATTGTTTCTTACTTGTAAATTGTTTTGAACTAACATTTTCATGTAGGTGCTAAAGGTAAGTAAGTGTGCAGAGTTAGTACCACATACGTTTCTCTCTTATATTCTCTTATTTCTTTTAAACTTTCTATGTGTGTTTGTTAAGCATTTACATGCTTTCCTTGAATAACTTTTCTTTCATCCCTCCCTAAGATCAACTTAACTTCTATTTCGGAAGTAAGTTGTTTCTTTTGCTATTCTTCTTTCTTTTAGAAGTAGGTTTGTTAAACCCCCATTGACCATAGGATCACCATATATGATAACATTAGGATTGAGTTTTAGTCTCCCTCCTTAGATTTTCACCTTTGATCCTCTTTTGAGTCTCTCATCTCTCATCTTATAATAAAAGTAAAAAACACTTAATAAAGGCATAACACCTATTGTATTTAGGCCTTTCATGTGGGAACAAGGAGGTGAGGGGTCTTCTCTCATTTTCTTGGAATGTTAGCATGCGTCCCGTCTTGGGTCGATAAACGAGGCATTCGATCCTACATGAGGGAATTAAATACAATACATGTTACAAAACCCAAAAACAATCAAAACACTTCTTTCTTAAAAGACAAAAAACAAACAATAACGTCTTTCCTTCGGGAATCCTTTTCTCATCTCACTCACTCTCAACGTACGAACGTGCTCCTCCTCGTTCTCTTGCAAGATGGTAACGCACTCGGACCAGCGAGCCTGCAACACCTGAGCTAGAACGTCAGTCGTTCCCTAAAAAACACAAACAAAGTGGCCTCGTTGAGGGGAACTACGTCGCTCTGATTCTCATGTTCCCAATGAGATACGTAGGCAGTGGGGTAGGGCCCATTCGAACACTTCTTCTATTTTCCCTACATTTGTTTCTTGTTCTATCTATCCTTTCTCTTTTCTTTTTTCCTGTTCTTTTTCTTTCCCGTAGCTGCGAAGCTCCAGTTTCCTACACCCTTTGATTGAAGCAGCAAGCGTGGATCCCATCGGGTACGATGGACGCGTGGGGGTGCTAATACCTTCCTCGCGCGTAACCGACTCCCGAACCCAGTTCTCTTGGTCGCAAGACCATGCTCTTTCCTTTCCTTTAGGTTTATGCGGTGTTTCCTTTCCCCCTCTTGGGATAAATACACATTGCTGGCGACTCTGTTTCGGTGCCACTTTCGCGTTTGTACTAGGATGAAAATCCCGGGAGCGACAGTAACATTAAAATAACATTAGTTATGCAAAGGTAAGGCAAGTTGATCAAGAGGTGAGAGAAACTTTTCAAGAGAAAAGCTTTGTTTATTCCTATTTTCTTGAGCCTTGGTCCAATCCCATCAATGCACCACATCAAACCTAACCCTATCCAGAGCATCCATCAGAGTTTTTGAAGACTTTTGGTTCAGTAAAGCAGCTCACACGATGGAAGCTCCCCCAAAGGGAAAACTTGGCATTTTTTCCATTTTTTGCCATGCTTCAAACCCTCAACCTTTTCCTATAAATAGGGGCTCAGTCCTCACTTGTTTGGACACCAACAATAGAGATAAAAATCAAGAGTTTGAGAGTTCTCAACTAAGGGCATTTGCTTGACGAGTAAGAGGGAGGAAGAGATTATCTTGCATTAGCTTTCAAGTGTGAGGATGAAGAAATTCAGTCCTTGGGATTTCTAACAGCTTGTAATAAAAAAGGTGCAATAGGTAACCTTCTCTCTTTTTACTCCATATTTCGTGTATCATAACCGTGCAGCCATATGTTTTTGTTTTTGCATTTAAGTTGATGTTAATCTTGAGTTCATATGATGCCTTTAACATTGTCAACTTTTGATAATATAGTGTTTGTGTCTCTATGCTATTAAGTTTTGCTTGGAATGTATGTTAGTACAGTGAGATGTCTGGTCTCATCCCTTTTATGACCTGGACCAAATATAAGCATGTTGGTGTGATAAGAAACATAACCAAGGTTGTTATACTCTTTCCACCATTGTTTGAAGTTTGATCTGTCATGTGAAGTATTGGAAAATATCCCTTTTGTTAATGCACTGAATGGTCAAGTTTTTTTTCTTTCCCTTAGTTAACTTTTAAGTGAAATGATGTTGAAAAAATATGATGGAAGGCCAGTACTTGATACTATGCGATCTTATGCTTATGATACTATGACTGTCTTGCTACTGTTTAGATGCTCTTGCTTGTATGAAGACTGTATGAAGTTTGTGTTGGCAATGTTGTTTAGTTATTTTCACTAACTGTCGTGAGTATGTTATTATCATGCTGCTTTCATGCTACCAAGATGAATATATGGCATCATTTTGCTTTCCATACTTTTAACAATATGCATGAGATATTGTCATGATTGAGTTGGCTCTGGAACTATAGCATCATGATGAGCATGCGTTTGTACATCTAGACACATTTGTTCCATTTTACACTTTTCTGCATATACCTGTATTTGGGTTGTTTTAAAAGAGTCTATAATGCTCATATTCTCATATTAGGGATTCCATGTTTAAAAAAGAGACTTTTTGGTCATGCTGTTTCTTTGTTTTACAAGGCAAGCAAATAATAGTGTTGAATATATGTAAGGTTCTGGTTCTTGATACTATGCAGTGATGTGGCTCAGGCCATCACTATGCCAAAACTGTAAGTTCACGTGTCCAGGTTTTGTTTGGTTTGAAGTGACATTGTTGATACACATAATTTGTTCCTGGCTGCCTTGGTTGGATTAGTAGTCTGTAGGCTAAAAATGTTTCATACACTTGAAGCTACTCTCGTGAGTTGGTTTTGAGCTAGTATAGGGAAGTAGTTGGAATGAGTAGGAGGATCCTTTTCTTAGTTACTCTTATTCCAGGTTGTTTGTGTTTTTTGTCAATAACAATGCCCTGCCTGACATCATATGTTTGTTCATTAAAATCAAATGCTAATGTGATACATGAATCCTTTTGAGGCATTTCTTGAACCCTATCAGTTGTTGACCTAGAGCACTTTATGTTCATACCTTAGTTTGTGTGCTTGAACCATTCCTGGGTTGCTCATTTCGTTTGGTGCAGGAGAACAACAGGTAGGTTTTGTGGAGGTGGTGTTAGTAATAAGTATTTGCTATTACCTACATCCTTGATCTCACACTTGTGTACAAATTTGAAGTGATCATATTACTGACATCTTGTGTTCTGCATTTGCATTCAAGTATGTTTGGTTGGCACTATGAATAGAGGTTTGAGTTTGGAGTATGCATTTTGGCCCTAACAAGTTAATGACAGTTTTTTTGAAAATCAAAACTTCATGTTCTTTTTCTCCAAGTTCTAACCTTTATTTTAGGCAATTTAAGGTTTAATGCTACTCTACATTTTGAGCCATACGGTTTGGTATGTTATCTCTTGATTTTTTGTTAAGAAAACCGCTTGGAAATGATGAGAGGTTGTCATGTTCCTCTTCCCTGCATTCTCACGATGCTTTTATAATTTTGTTGCATTGCTTGCATGAGAAAGAAATAATGTAGCAACATGATTGACCAATAGCAATTTTTGGCAGTTCGTGATTTAAAAGAGGGTGGGACCGGTTGATGAAAGTCCCAGAGTTGTAGATATAATGTTCTTATGTGTCTCTTTTTTTCTAAAAAATATCACTTCATTCGCCTGGATTTTTCCAAGGGCATTTTCATTTCATGCGTTAGCTTATGTATTTGTGGGGGTGGCTTATACAACGGATGTATAGCCACCCCAGTGGTATTGAAGCCGCGCTGTAATCCATGGGTCTGGGGTTCGAATCCCCCTCGCCCCAGACTCTTTTTGTTGATTTTTCTGGTTTTTTTTTTTAAGTTTTCAACTCTTTCCAATATGGGCCTTGCAAAATCACTCCCTGCACCCAATTCAGGCTCATTTCGCTGCCAGTATGAACTATACATTTTCCCAATTTTCTAATACACCCCCACTTGGTTTCTTTTTCTTTATTTTATTTCTATTTTACTTTCTCAAACAAATTCCTAAATTTCATAAATACTTTGTCATAGTTAATTTAATTTTCTTTTTTCTTTTTTACAAATTTACTTTTCATTTTTATTTTATCCTCATAAAAAATATTAACATTTTAGTGTTTGATTTAATTTCTTTAAATTTTATTTCCACTTTGACATTTGTTATAATTTTTGAATTTCAAGAATTTTGTTTCATACTAACATTCGAACTTTTTTTTACTTCTTGGGTATGTTTCCTAAAGAAGTTTTAGGACACTTTTGGGATGTTATTTTTGAGTGTGATCATCAAACACGTTGAGGACTTTTGGATAAGTTTTGTGTGAATTTTGATTAACACCTCATCATCCCTGACCACCACTTGTGACACTTTTTGGAATAGTCTTGTAAGAAATGGAATCAGTGTTGATATAATTGTCTCACTCATAACTTCATAACTTTTGAAATACCCTGCCTTAATTGTGTTCATTTACTCATGTTTGTATTGAACTATTTCACCATCCCTTGCAATGCTCATCCATAGATGTATACATCATGTTTTGATGTTATTCTTACTTGATTAGTGTTCATTCTCTTTAAACTTTTGGACTCATAGTGTTCATATTAATCTCAATTTCCCTTGCAATATTCTTGTCATAAGAAGTTGTTATCTTCCCCTCCTCCAAAGGAAAGTCTTTTTATTGACCTCAAAGTCATAGATATCTCATAATCAACCCTTGACCTCATAGTCATAGGTATTTTACATTCTCCTTGACCTCATAGTCATAGGATACCAGCTTTGACCTCATAGTCATAGCCACCTACCAGCCTTGACCTCATAGTCATGGCCACCTTCTCTTGACCTCATAGTCATAGAGCCATCTCTTAAACCTTTGACCTCATAGTCATAGGTAGGCTTTGACCTCATAGTCATAGCCATTCTCCCTTGGCCTCATAGCCACTCAATTCTACAACTTAGAATTAAGTTAGAGTTCTTGGACTCTATGTGAGACTCATCACTTTGAGTATTCACTTTTCCCATAACTTAGACTTAGAGAGTTTCTTAAACTCTACATGAGCTCATACTCATTCCCTCTTGGAACTTTGGCCCTAGTCAATGGTTCCTCTTTCACCCCTTAGTTAGGTGAACTACGGTTCCTTTGATTCTTTAGTCAGATACGTAGGCACAAGATGTGACGTCTTGGCGAGCAAACTTAGTGTATATACCCTTAGGTCTTTACCTTAACTTTAGCAGATATTTTAGCAAGCAAACATAACATAACACAAACATAAACAGGAAGTTCCTGTAGAGTTCTACAGATATTAAGGGTGCTAATACTTTCCCTTAGTATAACCAACCCCCGAACCTTAGATCTCCCCCCTTTAGGTTTTCTCGATCTTGAACCTTTCCTTTGGATAAATCAAAGTCGGTGGTGAACTTCAAAATTTTGTGATGCAAGTTAATTAATAGCTTGTTATCTGATTCTCACCGCAACACCTTCCCTTTGAATTTAGAAGATTCATTTACTAATTCTACTAGATTTAGCATATAGAATTTCTTGCAACTAAATATATGAGCTGCTTCTCCCCCTTATCATATTTTACAAGTAGACTATTCAAATACATTTATTTGACACGTTTACATGCCCTTATCATATTTTACAAGTAGACTATTCAAATACATTTATTTGACACTTTTACATGTGACATTTTTAAATAAGTTGTGAAAATAGTAATAGTTTTTTTATTTTATTATAGAATTTGTCACATGGTAGATGTGTCAAACTAATATATATATAGTTGTAATAGGGCATCTACTAAACATTAGTATTTGTGAGTTTAAATTACTTCTCAAATACCACTTCTTTTGATTGCTTCTAGGTTTCTTGTTGCCCTTCTCATATTTATTTCTACTACACTTTTATGTAGTTTTGCAATAATCAATCGTATATATCACACAAAGATCATTTCATTACTCAAGCTAAATCATTACAAAGGATTTTAAAATACATCCCCATCCTAAAGTCAATACTCTAGTAACTATTTTGCTTAGCATTTAATGCAAGAAACTGCTAGATTTCATTCCTTATTTTTTATTACATCCCTTTGTCACGATTAGAGACAGGAGTACGTGCTACGCAAACTTATATATAAAAACAACTTAAGAGAGAAGCAAATTTCAAAACAAGATACATATTTGTCACACTGATTGCGACTTAAAAAAGATTCCCTCTATATATTCATGAATCGAATCTTGCAAGGAGTTCCTTTTATTTGTTTATTTCATTCGTCAAGTAAAAAGTTTGGCCAAAACAAAGTTATTTTCATCACCATTATTATAATAATGATAATGATGAGTATGATTGTGATTTATTACCAATATCACGTGCGTGTGAGTGTGTAAACAGAGAACTAGTTGTAAATTTGCAAATGCATGTGGCTCTACAGTATTGAATTCACTGAAGTTAACTTCAATATGTCCATTCTTGAGGTAGAATCGTATCATCTTGGACATCTTTTGGTGCTTTTGTTGACTGTTGGTTCTCAAGTGAATACATACCTTCCTTATCACTCACAACAAGATCTGAAAAGTCATAATAATAACAATATTATACATCAAATTGATGTTCATAAAAATACATTAATAGAAAAATATTTTATGTACAACTATGTACATAAATATAATTAATTCAGTTGAACAAGTAGTTAATTCAATTCAGTTTAATTTATATTAAGGTCATCTTTAAAAGTGTGCAGGGCAGACTATTACACAAAACTTAATAAATCTTAATTAAATAGGATATCATAAATTATTTGTCAATTAAACAACAGTTAAATAGAATTTCTATTTATTTTGTCTTAGTTAAAATACAACTAATCTACACAGATTCCTTGAGAAGCTAAACTAATAATATAGTACCTCGTAGTGGAGGGAAGCCAACAACTTTGGGTCCTCCAGATATTGCAGCGGTTTTGTCAAAGTGTTGTTGCAAAGCTTGCACAACTCTTGCTGGTATAAGGACAGTGGAGCAACCTTTCCCTAACCATAAAACATGCATTAAACAAATTAATTTTGGTGTAAGATGTGAAATCAACTTCATAATGTTTTAGCATAAAGTATATATTAATTAAAGGTACATTAACAAATCTTCAATTATTCTCACCAAACTATCTAACTACTTTTATTAAATTTTATTTCTTTTAAAGTGTAGCTATATTTCTTACTAAATGGAAAATAAAACATTTAATCATTGACTCAAACGTGTGCATGATAGAGAATAATCAAGTTGAAAATGCTTAAAAGCTAAGGTAATATTTATCATAATTTAGTTTTGAGTTGGGACAAGAAATATCCTAGAAAGGAAAAAAAACAAAATTTAGCTAAAAACAGAGTTACATAGACAAAAATCATAAACTGATTCGAATATTAAAAGTGGGAAAGTAGACATTTCAATTGATTCAGCAACCAACCATTACCAACCAACCAAAGAAAAACATGAACCAAATTTACCATAATAACACAAAACATAACATAGTCCACAAAAATAAACATTACCTTTCTTTTTTGTTGATTCCGATGGAGCAACGGTTCCAGAGCGAGGCAAAAAAACACCGGTCCCATTTCTTGAACCGGGTCCACCGATAAAAACCGCCCGCATACCGGTCTGCAATGGAGCTGGCCTTGGCGGACGAGGACGAACCAGGTTCACTCCATTATTACCTTTTTCATGTTGTTTCCTTACTTCAATGGCTTTGATTTGTTCCTGAATCAATTCTCGGCGCGAGGAAATCGATTTTGTAACATTAATATTATTCTCCAACACATCAACAACATGATCGTAGGCTGTTGTCGTCTTCCAACATGGTGTAGGGGTAGCTGGTGGTGATGGTTCTTGAGATGAGCCTTCTGAGCTTCCATGGTTATAACTCACCGGTGACCAGAGAGTTGAATCGGGTGAAGCCATTAAGTCCCATGGTTTCGTGAAATCGAATGAGTCGTTGTTATCTTCTTGAAGGATGAAGTGAGACATGTGGTGAGTTAACTCAGTGATGAAATCGTCTTCTTTATCTTGTTCAGTTGGGATTGGAACATGGGTGGAATCGAGTGTCCCAACAGCCATAACAACGTTAATTGTTATACTAAGGTTGTAATGATTTGCAAACGGTTTTGGGTAAGGTGAGGTAGATGAAGAAATTAAATAGAAATGAGAATAATTAAAGAGAGAGTAATATTTATATTTTTTTAAGAAGACACAAGTGAGACGTGATGAGAGGTTTTTATTTTCTTATTTAATAGTGAGAGTTCGGTTTGGTAGTTAGATAGATTGGAGGAGGAGTGGAGAAAGACAAGTACAAGTCAGCTGTCATTTGTTGGACTTGGTACACATAACACAGCTTGTTTGCACCTCCTTAAACATGCGAACAACTCTAACTGTCACAAGCCCTACCATTATTTTTATTTCATTTTATTATTATATACTAGTAGTGTAGTTTAAGCAATTAATTTATTTTCTTTCGTGGGTGCATGTGGCGTGGATTATATTAATATTTTACTTCTAAGAGTTATCTATGTCATTGTATAAAGATGACTCTAAAGCTAACTACTCATAAATAGAAATATTGATTGGGCTTTTTACTTGATAAAGGTTTGGTTATCAACTCAATTATTAAAATTATATGAATTTTAAGATAAGACAATTAATTATTGTCAAATCGAGTTTTCTTTAAAGTGAAGTAAGTTTTAATGCTTTATCAAAAATTGTATTGGATAGAAAAAGAAACAAACTATATGTAGGCTAAGGGAGATATGTTATTAACTAATATATAAATAAAAATGTTGTATTAATGGGTATTAGGGCTGGAAATGAGTCGAGTCGAGTCGAACTCGCCTTAACTCAGTTCGATTCGTTAAGAATTAGTCGAGTTTGAGTTCGAGTTTGAGTTCATCACGAACTTTTTTTTCAGCTCAAACTCTTTAAGAATTGACCGAGTTCGAGTTCGAGTTCATCACGAACTTTTTTTTCAGGTCAAACTCGACTTGTTACAAGTTCACGAATATCTCGGTTCAACTCGTTAGGTTTATCTTGTTAGGTTCAACTCGCTTATTTCACAGACTTAAAAGTAATTTTTTAAAGTCTATTTTTTATATATATATTTGACATTTTAAATTAATATTTTTTAAATAAAAAATATAGAAATAAAATAAAAGTTATAAGATTGGAATGTATACGATGTTAATTTTATTTGTATAATTATTCGTAAAAATATTTTACTCACTTGAGAATATAAATTATCAATTAAAACCGTTAGATTAAAAGAAAATATGAGACTAAGATTTAGAACAAATCTTTAAACCTACTCTTAAAGACAATATAATTTATCTCATATATAATCGAATTGACTCATGAACCTAACGAGTCGAACTATGTATAGTTCAAGTTCAGATCATTTAGTTAACGAACTTAGTTTTTAGCTCATATTCAGCTCATTTGGTTCATGAACCTAGTTCAACGATTTATTTTTTGAATCGAATTTCGAACTATTTTCGAGTTGGTTTGGTCCATTGTCAGCCCTAATGGGTATGGAAGTTTCAATTATTAGTTCAAAGTTATAAGGTGTTAAAGTATAATGCATTTACGAACTCGAGACTCACACTCGATTTATATTATAGATAATTATTTATTATTAGATATTATCTAATAGTTTTTCATGTTCTACCTCGAGAAACATGAGACATCTTTAACCATCTTTTATATATAAAGTATCTCACACGAGACATGAGTTATGTTCTAGCCATAATTTAGTCTACTTTTTTGTGAGTTATGTTCTAACCATAATTTACTCTACTTGTTTGTGATTCACGCATTGATATGAGTGTTAAAGTGCTAACTTTGTTGCTCCATCCCTTATCGTTACACTGGAAGTTTGTTCCACCGCACTATAACTTTATTTCATCACTTCACCATACATTTCTAGTTCCTTAAGAGTATGTTTAAGAATTGGTTTTTTTGGAGGGTTTTGGAATGAAAGGTTTTGGGAGGTGGCATCTATATCTTAAAATGCGATTGACATTTTTAAAAAGTAAAAAAAAAAATACTACATTATCATTTAAAATCATTTTGATTTTTAAACTTTTTAAAAATGTCAAACACATTTCAAGATATAGATGCAACCCTTTAAAACATTCCCCTCCAAAACCCCCTCCAAAACCCTCCAAAACAAACTCTCAAACATACCTTAACAGAACAATTACACCGTTTGTGGGAATTGATTTCTGATTCCTACGAATTCTACGACTAAATCTCTCGGGTTTAAATATCATGAAATGTTATAGCGAGTTTAGATGAAGAAGATGATGACAAACGATCTAACTATCAAAAACACCATAGGTTTCCCATCCTCAAGATCTTCCCATTTCCTCTCAGTTGATTCAAACGATGGCGAATCATCTATTGAGAAATAACCTCCAACATGAAGCTCCCTCAATCCACAGATGGAAAACGAGGGGCGGAAAGATGACATGCTTAACTTAGGGTTTCGAGACTATGAGAAAGTGGATGGAGCTCATAATGTGACACTTTCATTGGTCGTAATTGCCACCATAACAAACCATTCTGCATCAGATATTCGCATTGATGACATGAGCTCATGTGATCTGATGTACATTGGAATATTCATGAGATTATGGTTACACAATCAATATTTGAAGTCGTGTGGAGGAGAAAATCTATTGGCGTTCAATGATTCTTCCACTTTTCCATGTGGAAATATCATGATACCAGTCTCTTTCGAGGAAAGGAATGACGAAAGAGTCGTGCGTGTGCATTTCCTTGTGATCCCTTACGAAAGCGTCTATAATGACATCCTTGGGAGATTGTTCCTCGTGATATTAGATGTAGTGCCCTGTCGAGTCCATTTGAAGATAAAGTGTCACAAAGATTCATGCAAACTAGTTGTCATTTCGGACTATCTGCGTGGAGCTTGCCTCATACATAAATTCGTATTGAAGAACCCCTCAGGTGATTATGGTCGCGTATGAGAGAATAAAGAAGAAGATCCACCAAGCCATTAGCATGGTCGACCTCAACATGCGAGAAAATGAAACATTATGAAGCAATGAGCTCAAACCATCGACATAATTCAAAGTGATTAACTTAAAACTAATTAAGGACAAAAACTTTGAGATCACCTACCATTGTCGGTCTATATATGGGTTGAGTTACTTTCTAAGGTGAAGAAAAGGTCCATTGAGTGCCTTAAAGCAAATGACGACCTCTTTCTAGTTTCTCCTGATGAGATGTCAATCATGGACCTAGGTGTTGCTTAACACCAATTGAACATCGACCCCTCTATCCGCTATGTTATTCAATGAAAGAGATGAAAATCTCCTTAGAAGGCACAAGCAATGAGGAAAATAGTTTCGGGTTTACTAGATGCCAGCTTTATCTCTTGCTTTAAAATCTGTTGGTAAATCTGCCAAATCTCCTAAAGTTTGGGAACCTGAAGAGGCTGCTTATGCAGGAACTTATGAAGAAGATTTTGATGATGAAGAAATGGATTTTATAATCAAAAAATTTTAGTACCTAACTAAAAAGAACAAAAGGTTTGATGAGTCCAAGCCTTTGAGGTTGACATCAATTTTGGTAAAACTAACTTAACAGAAAGTTGTTAGACAAGATGACCTATCATGTTGATTCGACATCTTTGCCATATACAGTTTAAAATAACTATTTTTTAATTTCCAGTTTTTATAGGAATGTGCTTTTGTCCTAGGTGGCGTTAGAGATTGAGGAATCAAAGATTCTGATTCTAAATGGAATATACTGTTTCTAAGTGTGGAGACACTTTAGGAAACTTAGGATTGAAGAAACTATTCTAGAGAAGAATAGGTCGCAGATTCTGTGGAGTTGAATTGCTGCGACTTTGAAGTCCAAATCCAGTTTTGTTTAGTGTTATAAATAGGATGGATTTAACCTAGAATAAGCACTAAAGATACACAACTGTTAGTGAGTACTAGGGTTGTACTTTTGTGAGCCTCTCTTGTATTGCGTGAATACCTGAGTTGGACAATTTTATTGAGTTGTAATTGTTCAGTCACTGCTGTTATTGAAAGGGAATTGAGAAGGGTCTCATACCTAGGAGTGTCTAAGATAGAAATCTAGCACGGGTAGTTTTTAGGTGACAAGTTGTAAACGGTGGAGTTTAGCTTAGAACTAATACTGCTTAGTGGATTTCATTCCTGGCTTGTTATCCCCCAGATGTAGGTGTTTTTGTTCACCGAACTGGGTTAACAATTCTTGTGTGTTGTTTACTTTTTGTTGTTTGTATTCCGTTCCTCATTATCCTTGTGTGAGAAGCAGAGATCAAGTGTGACGACATCCTATTCGACATCTTAGTGATCTACTTGACCAGAATTTCAATTGGTATCAGAGCAGACATCCTGCTTTGTATCTGGGTGAGATTCAGGGACGATACTTTCTGGTTCAATGGATAAGGAAGGAGGAATTTTAAATAGACCACTATACTTGATGGTTCTAATTATGAATATTGAAAAGTGCGCATGGTGATGTTCATCAAGTCCATGAATGGTAAAGCTTGGAAGTCTGTGGTCAAAGGGTGGGATCCACCAAAGATCAAAGATGGGAAGATCACAAATGAGCTAAAACCTGAGGAAGACTGGGATGATGAAGATGATAAGCTTGTTCAAGGTAATTCCAAATCCTTGAATGCCTTGTTCAATGGTGTGGACAAGAACATCTTCAGGCTCATCAAGAATTACACAGTTGCCAAGGATGCCTGGGAAATATTGAAGACTGCTCATGAAGGAACCTCTAGAGTTAAATCCTCAAGACTTCAACTTCTCACCTCAAAATTTGAGAACTTGAGAATGAAGGAGGATGAGAGTATTCAAGAATTTCATATGAACATTATGGATATTGCCAATACTTCAAGTGATCTTGGAGAAAAGATTCCAGAAGCAAAGCTTGTCTAGAAAATTCTAAGATCTTGTCATACCCCAAATTTTGACCACCAAGATTTCCCATCATTGTGCAAGTCATCATCACAATATGGATGTACCTTCATGCCTCATCAATCTCCTCAAAGATGGTTGAGCATTCACCATAATCAAGAATTAGGGTTTTGAGCCCTCTCAAAGCACTTAAACAAAGGATCAATCAAGGAATGACATGATCTTCAACTTGTCTAAACCTCTTAAACACCCATAAGGGATCAAAAGGACTCCCACATCAAGAATCAAGCACAAGGTTGCAACATTCCAAGTGGATCAAGCCTCGAGATCGCCAGTGTCACCAAATCAGGGTTTTGGTCAATCGAGGCCTCTAGATGGAAATTTTCATCTAGGCATGAGCCAATGCTTCAAAGCACAACCCAAGATACTCTAAGGAATCTCATGGACCCCATCATCAAGTAAATTTAACTTCAGGGGATGCATTTACCACAAAATCAGGAATTAGGGTTTCTTGACCTAACTCACCCCTAAGTTGACTTTTGGGACAAAGCATGAGCCAATACCTCAAGACATGATTTGAGGGCCTCCAATACACCACATTGATCCATTTTCAACAATGGATTGGCCCAAGAAGCTTGGTTCACAAGTTTCAATTTCACCAGGACCACAATTAGGGTTTTGAGGAAAAAGTCAACTGTGCCTTTGACTTTTGACCAAGACATGCTCCCAAACTTTGGGACATGATTCAATACACCCTATAACACCTATGAAATCTATCCATTAGGTTTGATTTAGGTCAAGGACTTGATTTCACAAAGGATCACACAGTTTGGATTTTATCCGATAAAAAGTCAACTGTGCACAATCAAGTTTGACTTTTTAGAATTTTTCACAAATATGGTTCCCCTAAGTCAAAAATAATGTTAATGTATGGTATTGATCATCATTCTTTAAGAAAAATCAAGAAACGTGAGGTTTCTTGCAAAAGGGGCAACCTTGAGAAACCAAAATTTTTCTAAGTTATGGAACAAAAGTGAATTTGGTACCAACTTCCAAGGATCATAACTTGAGATCCAAGCAACCATTTTGGGTGATCCAAAGCTGGATTTGTAGGTCATTCTACACTCTACAAAAGCTTCAACTACCTCAGACTCCAATTCTTCATGGATTTTGAATTAGAGCTTGATCAAAATCACAAAAACACGAAAATGACATTTTTCCAACACTTAGTGAAAATCTGCCTAAGTTACCAGCCTTGAACATCAATGTTCATGAGGTTTTTTAGTTGGATCCAAATAGTTAAAAAAAAACTATGATCACACATGTTTTGTATCATATGAGGGCTTTCTAAAATGCACAAGAGCCTCCCATAACTCAACTTGAGCAGGGAGATATGATCCCCTCAAAATCACTATTTCCAACTGCCTTGTACAAGGCAGATTTTGTGCATTTGCTCGATTTGGAAAAATTGGACAACTCCAAGCCTTGTCATCCATTTGGACACATCCGAGGATAAAACAAAAAGAGAAAGATCTGATTCCCAAGCCTCCAAAGTCCAAGAATCTACACTTAGCCATAACAAACCTAAAATGGCTAAAAAGGTGCCAAGACTCCAATTTTGTTTCCAAGCATTCAATGGATGCACCAAGGTGGCATAGACTGACACATTCCTAACTGAATGAGTCAAGAATCAACACTGAATCAAAGAACCATAGGCATGTGCCCTAACCTCAATTCAATGGCTATAGGAGACTAAAGATTCCCTTGGATCAACATTGGCCAAAAGCCTGTACCAGTTGCCATTCACTATTGCTTGCAAAACAAACTTGCTCTACTATAAATAGAACTCATTTATGCTCAGTTTGAGTACACCAAAGCACTACAACTGATGTTTTCCTCAAAATCTCTCTCTTTAGGTCAAAATGCCTTCTTTTGCAAGTCATCTCTGAGTTTTTGAGTTAGAGAGCAATTCCACCACAGCCATGATCCAAACACATCCAATATGTTATATCTAAGCTGTCCAAACACTCACTTGTGACCTGAAACACCAAAATCAGAAAATCCATTTCCAAAACCTCAAAATTGGACTTTTCTGCATTTTCCAAGCCATGCCTTGATTCAGTCACTTCCAAAACCAAACAAGGCCTCAAACACACTCCAAATATCATCCTTAAACTGTCCCAATTGGTTTCCCTCATCCGGAACACCATTTGAGAGAGTTGCCATATTGGTCACTTTTGCCCCTTTTGCAAGAAAGAGCTAAAACTTGTTCCTGAGGATTCCAGCTGGTTTTGATCATCCTAAAAGCTTCTAAGGGATCAATCAAGAGTGTCCAAAGCATTTGATTACTTCTGGCACAAGGATCTTGACGGTTAGCATAAGAAGCTCCAAGAGGTAAGTGCATGACAACTTAAACTCTTTGAATTATGCATTCCTTTGATGTCCACTGATCATAAACATCTCATACATGTTGTATATGTTATGTTTGAACCAATTTGTCATGCAATTCTTGCCTGTACCATGAGATAGCATAGAACATGCAAATCTATGCCTATTTCGAAGCCACTTTCGGGTTTTAAAATAGGGACACTTTCTAAAAATTCCAAAAGCACCATTGGATTCCTTGTGAAATTCTAGGCCAGATGCACCTAAATTTTGTCTAAATCCATGGAGAAATGAGAAAGTTAGAGGCTTCACGTAAATTGCCAAAACTTGCCTTGCCTTGCCTTGGCTAGGCCTGAAAACAAGGCACCCCATATATGCACATAGGGTGGTTTTGATACACGGATGTATCACCACCCCAGTGGTAGCGCGCATGTGTGTTTGGTTGCAAGGTCATGGGTTCAAACCCCACCCAGACCTTTTTTGCTATTCTCTCATTTTTTGCCATTTTCAATATTTTCATATTTTTATTAATTAATCCAAAAATTAATTTCTCTCTCAATTTTAATTATTTTTTATTGATTCTTTTTTTGAAAATTCACAAAAATATTAAAATTTTTTATTCCATGAAAATTTCACAAAAAAAATATTATTTATTTCATATATTTGATATTTTTGTAAAGAAGTATATTTTTATTTGTTTTTAAACATTAAAAATATGGTGGACAAGCAGATTCAGATTCAACAACAGTATGGTGGACATGATAGGATATAATGAGGTGGTGAGCAATAGCTGGAATAAACATATCAAAGGCAAGCCCATGTCTATCTTATGGAAGAAATTGAAGAGATTACAAAGAGATTTGAGTGAGTTCAACAAACAGAAGTGTAATGTTAGATACCAACTGATGAATGCTAGGAAAGAGTTGGATATAGCTCAAGAGCACCTTGTCCAAAACAGAATGGACAGTACTCTGGTTGAAAAAGTCAGACAGTGCACTACTCAAGTGATGTATTGGAATGACTTAGAAGAAAAGATGTTGATGCAACGGGCTAAAATAGAGTGGCTTCGATTGGGAGATGGAAATAATGCATATTTCCATGCTACCATAAAAGCAAAACAACACAATAAAACTATGCATACTCTGTACAAGGCAGATGGGAATATCATTGAAGATCACAAAGAGATACAAAATGAAGTGATGAATTACTATAAAGGGCTGATGGGTACATATGCCAATACAACCAAAGCTATTGATATTGAGGCAATGAGAAGAGGGCAACAAATCACAAAAGAAGATGGAGAGAGTATGACTTCCCAAATTAGTGAAAATGAAATTACTGAGGCTCTGAAGGATATAGGGGACCTAAAATCTCCAGGCATAGATGGTTTTGGGGCAAAGTTCTTCACGGTTTGCTGGAATGTTGTAAAAAAGGACTTTATTGAGGCAGTCCATGAATTCTTTGACAGTGGTACCATGGTGAAGGGATTCAATTGCACAGTAGTGACTCTCATCCCTAAGAATGATAATGCCAAGTATGTTAAGGACTACAGACCTATAGCTAGCTGCACAACCTTCTACAAGGTAATCTCAAAAATAATGACTAGGAGATTGGGGAGGTTGCTTAGAAAGGTGATCCACCATAGTCAGGCTGCATTTGTTCCTGGGCAGGTTATTCATAACCACATTTTATTGGCTTTCGAGTTAATGAAGGGGTATGACAGGAAAGGGGGGACTCCTAGATGTATGCTTCAATTAGACCTCCAAAAGGCTTATGATATGATTGATTGGGGTGCTTTGGAGACAGTTCTAAATGAATTGGGGATGCCTCATAAATTTACTGCTTGGATTATGAAGGTGATCAGTACTGTCAGCTATAGATTTAATATAAATGGTGAGATGTCTGATAGTTTACAAGCTAAAAGAGGGATCAGACAGGGGGACCCAATCTCCCCTCTTCTATTTGTGATTATGATGGAGTATATGAATAGGCTCATGGTTAAGATGCAAACAAATCCTAACTTCAATCACCACAGCAAATGTGAGAAACTTGGACTAACTCATTTATCTTTTGCAGATGATATCTTACTTTTCAGCAGGGGTGATAAAGTGTCAATAGAGCTGATTCTTGGAGCCTTCCAACATTTCTCTAGATCAACTGGGCTGAGCATTAATCCTAGTAAATGTAGGATCTTCTGTGCTGGTATGCAAGATGATATTATTCAAGATATTAAAGTCCAAACAGGCTTCGAGCAAGGTCAACTGCCAATAAGGTACTTAGGTGTGCCTCTGTCTGGTAAGAGGTTAAAAGTGATCCACTACCTTCCTTTAATTGACAAAATTACTGCCAGAATCAAGCACTGGTCAGCCAAACTCCTGAGCACAGCAGGGAGAATTCAATTAGTCAAAAGTGTCTCACAGTCGATTGCTCAATACTGGCTGAGCTGCTTTCCTCTCCCCAAGAAGGTGTTACACAGTATCAATGCTATCTGTCGCTCATTCATTTGGACGGGCAAAGATATTATCAGTAGGAAAAGTCCAATTTCCTGGAAGAAGATGTGCACCTCGGTGAAGAATGGAGGCGTCAACATTATCAATCTTGAGGTATGGAACATTGTCACTATGTTAAAAAATCTGTGGAATATTTGCCTCAAAAGTGATAATATGTGGGTCAAATGGGTCCATAATTATTACTTAAAAGGTCAAAATATATTTAACTGTGTGCTTAACAGAAGTGGATGTTCTTGGATTTTGAATGGAATTTCTCCCAACGAGATCGAATTAATGAGATTCATAGATTATGGGATGATATGTCTAATAGGAGGAAGTTTAATATGATGAAAGTGTACTTGGCTTTGGTTGATAACGGCAATACAGTTGATTGGCAAGCTGTTATTCATCGCAATTTGGCGCGACCTAGAGCTGTCCAAACCTTGTGGATAGCGTGTCATGGTAGATTGGCTACCAAAGTGAGAATGAGAAATTTAGGCTTTATACAAGATGATAAGTGCAGCTTGTGCTTCACTGCAGAGGAAACGATCGACCATTTATTGTTTGACTGTAAGGATACTAAAGAAATTTGGGAAGAAATCCTGGTTTGGCTAGGTATTCATCACAGCCCCAAAAGTTGGAAGGATGAGCTCCCTAGGATAGTCAATACAACTAAGGGTAAAGGGTGGAGAAAAGATTTATTCAAGCTGGCTGCTGCTGAAGTGATTTATGGCATATGGACTTATAGAAATAGAGCTGTCTTTGAAGGGCATAAGGACAAAGTTAAGGTGATAAGAGACATCAAAGAGTGTGTTACATTTAGAGGGTGGCAAAAGATTAAATATAGACCCCATGTAGCTAAGTTGATGATTTAGTTTGTTTGTTTTCAATTGTTTTTATGTCGTGTTGTTGGCAGGACCTACGGGTCGCCGTGTGCGTTGTACTATTTTTTTGAAATATATATAATATTTCTTTATTTCAAAAAAATTAAAAATATTTCTTTCTCTTGGTTTTGCAAAATTCAAATGATTTTTAAATCATCTCATGAATGAAACATGATTTTCCAAATATAAATCCAAGATCACAACCTTTTTTCACATGTTTGATTATTTTAATTGAATTTTTATTCAATTAAAATACATTTTAAAACCAAAAATTAGGGTTTTGATCAGTATCACCCTAACAAACCTTTTCAAACCACTTTGGGTCTCTATTAGAGTGTAAGACCCAATTCCCTTTGTATAGAAACCTTTTTGGGCCTCAGTCATTGTATAAGTCCCACTGTGTTTTCAAAACCTCGACGCGATCGTCGCCTTTTCAAAACATTTTCATCTGGGCCTACCCTTGTGTTGTAAGTCCCATTTTTTTTTCTTTTTCAAACTTTTGGGCCACTCCTTGAGTTGTAAGACCCAACCCTCTTTCGTAAATAAAATAATTTGGGCCTCAGTCATTGTATAAGCCCCGATACAATTTTCAGATCAACGGTACGATCACTCTTTTTCATCTGGGCCTCTCCTTGAGTATAAGCCCCAATCTTTTTTTCAAAACAACTTCCCTTTTGATTTAGGTTCAAATCCATAGTTGTTATCAAAACTTTCTTTAATTTCTTGAACAAAAAACCATACAGCTGTTACAATGAAAGCTTGCTCGCCTGTAAGTTTTTATCAGCTTTCATTTACATGCATACATATATATATATAACTGTATTGCTGGAAGCTTGCTCACCTGTAAGTCTTTCTTTCATATCCTTTTAAATACTTGTCATATATCAAAACTGAATGTATACTTGTATATCTGCTTAGAGTTTCCCCCAGCAACTAGGTCTAGAACTAGGTAAAGCCAGATGGTCACTCTTAAATACAGTCAAAACTAGTTCCCCATAGGAATTTCCAAATACAGTCTTGCCTTTTCTTGGGCTTAAGCAATATGGAACAAAGAGAAAGGCATTATTCCCGGTGAAACTTTTCTCAGACTGTCACTATTAGAAATTGTCAAAGAAGTTCATTTCCCCAGAGATGATTAATTTCCGGTGAAACCTCTCTTGAATTTCTTCAAACCCTAGAACTGTTCACTAAAGAAAAGATTATTCCTGGTGAAACTTTTCTTGAATTCTTCTTAAGTTTGGACCCACATGCTTCCTAAAAGCATCCTGCCTCCTCTTAGGCTTTGTACAAGGACCCTCCGGCTTCTTAAAAGTTCTCATGCTTTCTCTTGGGCTTAATACAAGGACCCTAAAGACCTCTTAAAGGTATAAGACAGAACTTAGTCATCCTTTGCTAGAGCAGTATTTCCAGAGTCAAAACCTCAGACCAATTTAGGGTTGATTCTCATCCCTTAAAACACCAGCCTCCTCTTGGGCATCATACAAAGATACACTATTCCATACCAGTAGACTTGGACAATCTAATCTCCTCTGGAAATTTTCCTCTGGGCATGAGCCAATGCTTCAAAGCATAACCCAAAATACTCTAAGGGACCTCATAAACCCAATCATCAAGTCAATTTAGCCTCAGGGGACGCATTCATAAAAAAAATCAGGAATTAGGGTTTCTTGACCTAATTCACCCCTAAGTTGACTTTTGGGACAAAACATGAGCCAAGACCTCGAGACATGATTTGAGGGACCCTAATACACTACATTGATCCATTTGCAATAATGGATTGATCCAAGAAGCTTGATTCACAAGTTTCAAGTTCATCAGAACCACAGTTAGGGTTTCGTAGAAAAAGTCAACTGTGCCTTTGACTTTTGACCAGGACATGCTCCCAAACCTTGGGACATAATTCAATACACCCTATAACACCTATGAAATCAATCCATCAAGTTTGATTTAGGTCAAGGACTTGATTTCATAGAGGATCGCACAGTTTGGAATTCATCTGATAAAAAGTCAACTGTGCCCAAAAGTCAAAGTTTGACTTTTTTTATTTTTTTATCAATTATGGTTCCCTAACCCTAAAATGATGATAATGCGTGATCGGAATCATCATTCATCAAGAAAAATCAAGAAAAGTGAGAAACTTGTAAAAGGGGTAACCATAAAAAACTTAGAAATTTTCTAAGTTATGGAACAAAGTGGCTAGGGTACCAAATTCCAAGGATCATAACTTGAGATCCAAGGAACCATTTTGGCTGATCCAAAGATGGATTTGTAGCTCTCATGGCATACTTTAAAAGTGTCAACTACACCTCACTCCAATTCTTCATGGATTTTTAGTTATGGAGTGACCAAAATGACAAAAACATGAAAATGCCACTTTTTCCAACACTTAGTGAAATTTTCACTAAGTCAGAATCTGTTTCACTTTTTTCAAAATGTAAGGGATTTTTTTAACTTAGATCCAAAAAGTGTCAAGACAAACTATGATCACCCACATGTTGTATCATATGAGAGCTTTCCAAAATGGCCAAGAACTCCATCAAATCCCATTTGAGCTAAGAGTTATGACAATGACAATATGCCTTGCTGCAACTGTCATGGCAAGGCAGATTTGTGCATTTTGCTATTTTTGATCAAATTGTGCAAATGACAAACAAGTTTATCCATATGAACACCTTATAGGGAGACCAAGGAGGAACAAACACTGATCCATAAGCCTCCCAAGTCTTTTGAACTTAAAGTAGCATGCCAAACCTAGAAATTCCTAAAAAGGGGACAAGACTCCAATTTTGTTTTGGAGCATTCAATGGATGCACCAAGGTGGCATGAACTGAGCCTTTTCCAACTGAATGAGTCAAGGATGATCTCTGAACTAGGGAAGCAAAGGCATGTGCTCTAACCTCTAGTAAATGCCTAGAGGAGACTTAAGATTCCAAAGTGATACAATTGGATAATGATCTGCTGCATTTGCCATTCACTATTGCTTGCAAAACAAACTTGCTCTAATATAAATGGAGCTCATTTATGCTCAATTTAAGTACACCAAAGGCCTACAACACTTTCCTTTCTCAAAATCATCTTCTCACTCTCAAAAATGCCTTTCTTAGCAAGTCACTATTGAATTTTTCAGTAGAGAGGAATTCCCCTCAAACCAATTGCTCTAACACCTCATAAACATCATATGTGAGCTGATCAAACACTAAACACACAACTGTAACACTAATTTCTCAGAATCACCAGCCAGTTTCTCATGTTTTCAACCAAGTTGCAGTTGAGATGCCATGAAGTGATCCAGCCATTTCCAATCAAGTCCAAGCATTCAAACACACTCCATATGGTGTAGGGAAGTTGTTCAGATCATCACAACTCATCTGTAACACCTCCAACTCAAAAATCACATTGCTCTTGTTGTCACGACCTTCAAGTAAGCCTAAACTTGGTGATCTCTTAATCTATGCATATTTCCTCGCACAATACTTTTGTCAAATGTTCATAATCATGCATAGAATGTTTCCCCTTAATTAATTGCTTTGTTTGAATCGTGCATCAAAATTCTCATCCTTCATGCAAATTTTAGGGTTCTTGAGGTTTTGTCTTGATTTCTTATTCCATGCTTAAAATAAATGAAATTAAAGACCATAGACATGATCGTGAGGTGAAAACGAGCAGATTGATATGTGGATTGTGTGATTTCATCAAGTATTCAGTGAGATTGGAGAGAAAATGCAAATCTGGACAAAACTCAGAACACGCGCGTGATCTTGGGTGTTCTTGGCGCCCTTTTTCAAAATTTCAAATATTTGAATTTTGTGATTTTATTTAATTGATTCAAAAATTAATTTCTCTCTGAGTTTTAATGATTTTGAGTTGATCCTTTTTTTAATAATTCACAAAAATGTTAAAATATTTTATTTTGCCAAAAATTCCCAAAAATATTATTTATTTCATATACTTGATATTTTTGTAAAGAATTAATCTTTTATTTGTTTTTTAACATTTAAAATATTTTTTCCTCCTTGATTTTCCAAATTTAATTGGTTTCCAATTATTTTGTGGATATAAACATGATTTTTGAAACATTGATCCAAGATCACCACTCATTTTTCACATGTTTTCAACACTTTTTATTATTTTTTAACAAAATTAATTCCTTTTTTAAACAAAATTAGGGTTTTGATTAATTCAACCCTCATCAATCATTTTCAAACACTCATGGGCCTCTAATAGAGTGTAAGACCCAATCCCCTTTTAACCAAAACAATTTTGGGCCTCAGATATTCTATAAGTCCCTCTGCATTAAAAGAAAAATCTCGGCGCAATCGCCAGTTCAAAAATTAAATCATCTGGGCCTACCCTCGTGTTATAAGCCCTATTTATTTTCTTTAAATTTCTTTGGGCCTCTAATAGAGTGTAAGACCCAACCCCTTTGTAAATAATATCTTTGGGCCTCACACATTATACAAGTCCCTTTGTATAGTTTCAAACGGTCGACACAATCGTCGCCTTTTTAACAAAATCAACTGGGCTTCTCCTTGAGCTATAAGACCCATCTTTATTCATTTTCAAACTCTTTGGGCCTCTAATAGAGTGTAAGACCCAACCCTTTTTTTCCAAAATGATTTGGGCCTCAGATGTTGTATAAGGCCCACTGTGTTTTCAAAAACCTCGGCGCGATCGCCGTTTTCAAACAAATAACCCTGGGCTTCTCCTTGAGTTGTAAGTCCCATCTCTTGTATAAAAATAAATCTTTGGGCCTCTAATAGAATGTAAGACCCAACCCCCTTGTACATAAAAACTTTTTGGGCCTCACATGTTGTATAAGTCCCTCTGTACCGTTTTCAAGACAACAGTGCGATCATCGTTAAAACTTGGGCCTCTCCTTGAGTTGTAAGCCCCAACAATCTTTTCAAAACACTTTCTCCTTTGATTTTGAATTCAAATATATGTTGTTATCAAAACAATCTTTAATTTATTTGTTGAACAACTAAAAAACAGCATGGAAGCTCTACAACGGGTAAGTGTTTATCCGCTTTCATTTACCGCTTTCATATGTATATAACTGTATTGTGGGGCTGTTTCACTGTAAGTCTTCTATCACATCCTTTTATATACTTGTCACATATCCACTGTGCAATACTAGTATAGTTATTTATAATTTTCCCCGGCAACTACATCTAGAACTAGGTAAAGCCCTGTTGGTCACTCTTTAAATACAAACAAAACTAGATCTCCACAGGATTTCCAGATACAGTCTTCCCTTCTCTTGGGGTTAAACAATATGGAACAAAGAGAAAGGCAGTATTCTCGGTGAACCTTTTCTCAGACTGTCACCCTTAGAAATTGTCAAAGAAACTCTAACTTCCCAGAGATGATCTTTTCTCTGTGAATGACATCTCTTGAGTTTCTTCCAAATTCTCGAACTTTCCTGGAATGACCTCTTCTCTGTGAATTGCTTTCTTGAACTTCTCTTGGTTTGGGGACCCACAGGCTTCCTAAAAGCATCCCCGCCTCCTCTTGGGCGTTGTACAAGGACCCTTCGGCTTCTTAAAAGTTCTCATGCCTTCTCTTGGGCTTAATACAAGGACCCTGACGACCTCTTAATGGTATAAGACAGAACTTAGTCATCCTTTGCTAGAGCAGTCTTTCCCGCGTCAAAACTCTGGCCATTGTAGGGTTGATACTCAACCCTTAATACCCGCGCCTCCTCTTGGGCATTGTACAAAAGATAAAACTCTAGACTTGGATGGTCTAAAACTCTTGAGTCTCAAAGACATTCTCAAGTTCCTTTCAAACATAGAAAAAAACACCGATCACTCTGGATCAATCTCCAGCAGAAACCCGGTCTCTCTCATGAGAGTTCCCCACACTTGGACCCGCCTCAGGATCTCAATAATCCTCAGCAGTAAGTCAGCCTCCTCTTGGGCTTTGTACAAATGATTCTCCCCAACAGAGCTAACCTTTTCAGACTCTCTTGTTGAGTCAACCACTTTTAGCCTCCGTCTTGGGTTTTGTACAAGACATATAAACACACTCTCTTGTTAAGTATAAAAGACTCTCTTGTTGAGTCAATCTCCTTTTAGCCTCAATCTCGGGCTTCGTACGAGACAGCAAAACACTCTCTTGTTGAGTATAAAAGACTCTCTTGTTGAGTCAATCTCCTTTTAGCCTCAATCTCGGGCTTCGTACGAGATAGCAAATCACTCTCTTGTTGAGTATAAAGGAGTCTCTTGTTGAGTCAATCAACCTTCAGTCTCTCTTGTTGAGTCAATCACCTGTTCAAGACTCTCTTGTTTAGTCAGCCTTTTTTAGCCTCTGTCTTGGGCTTTATACAGGACAGATAAAAATACTCTCTTGTTGAATCAAACCATTTCAGCCTCCATCTTGGGCTTTATACAAGATACATTCTCCCCAACGGAGTCAAAATCCTTTTTAGCCTCAATCCTGGGCTTTGTACAAGACAGAAAGAACATTTTCCCCGGAAAAGTCAAACTTCTAGCCTCCTCTTAGGCTTTGAATAAAGAAATTCCCGATTGAGTCAATCAACCGTTTAGCATCAAATTTGTGTTTTGCTCACAGCATACAACCATCAACTATTCCTCTTTAGAAATGACCAATTCCCTTTTAGTCAAAACCCTTTAGCTTCTCATCTTGGGCTTTGAACAAGATACAAATCATCTTTAGCTTCAATCTTGGGCTTTGAATAAGACACCAAAACATAGGCATAAGATTGTGAAATCTTAGCGAGCATACTAATCAAAAACTCAAAGTCCAGTACCTCCATACATCAATCAAAAAGCATAAGACCTCACACCTTACCAGAAGCCTCGTAAATAGTCCAGACACTGTATTCTTAAACGAAATAACCTAAGACAGCCCCCCTTTTTGATAGCATCTGTAAACTGTAACACCCCAAATTTCATAATAATATTTATTTAATTTATTTAAAATATTATATTCGTGAATTTTGGTGATTCGGGTTGATTCGGTGATTTTGTGAAGTTTTGGTTATTTAATTAAATAATAATATATATTATGTAATATAATGTATTATGATTTATTTTAAATAACATTAAAGGAATTAAGGGTAAGACGGACTTTTGATGAGGTTTAGTGAGGGTATTATGGGGAAAGCCCATATTTGAGGCCCAAGAGTTAAATTAACCCAAAAAGGAGGAATTGAGGAGAATTAGGATTCATTTGTGATTAACCGTGAAAAGAAGGAAAGAAGGTGCAGAGCTCTGAGGAAAGAATGGAAACGGCGAGGATTCGTGAAGGTTTCCGCATGATCGATAGAGAAATCTCAGATTCGACAATCTAAGGTATGGGGAGTAATTGCCTTTCATTGTTTTCATTATAGGATTCGATGTAATTGAAGTGGTTGTTTTGTGTTTGAGGGTTTATGGGATTTTTGTGACGAATTGATGATTTGAAGGTATTTTGTGAATCGATTATTAAGGGTTGAATTTAATCGGATAAAATAGACCTTTGGGGCAGATTTCCCCATTGTTGTAGTTTCAATCTTGTGGTGAAGGGATTTATGGAGTTTATATGGAGTTTGAGAGTTTTGAAGGTTTAGGAGGAATTAAGGTTTCCCGTAGTGTCCTGAATCGACCTAACAGACGTAGATTTTAGGCCTTTAAATCCTGTGATATATTAGAACTGTTATAGGGATGTTTTTGGGTCGATTGGGACTGTAATCGCAGGTACCTTGGAGGTTTGGGAGCTACTGATGCGTAGCAGCGATTTGCTGTAAACGCAGGTTCGCTAGGCGAACCATTACTTTGCTAGGCGAATGTTCGCCATTGTTCACTAAGCGAATAGCGCAGCAAATGCACGATAACAGGAGTGTAAATGCAGAGGTGTTTCTGAAGGGGCTTTAGGGATTCGCTAGGAGTCTCGCCCAGCGAACTCCCCAACGAGTGGCTTCGCTGGGCGAATGTGGGGGCGAGCATGACAGATGTTTGGGTTTCTGGTGTGGAGTGTGAGATCTGTGAGGTTCGCTGGCCGCTTTGCTAGGAGAAGGCCACAGCGAACAGGTTCGCTAGGCGAATCCTGGAGCGAACGTCTACCGTTTCGCGAGATTTCATTTCTGTGGCTGTTCTGTTCTGGTGTTTGATGCTGTGATATTTATGATGTTTTACCATGATGTTAGTGACGTTAATGATGATTATGACGTGATGATTTCGTGATGTTTTGACGAGTACTTGATGAGATGAATTTCATGAGAATATTGATGATTATGAACTGTGTATATTTGACGTATGATGATTACTTGACGATATGAATTACTATGACGTATATTGATGACCAGGAGTTGTTTATTTATGGTGTATGCTGATAAGACGATGACGCATGATGTTTTGATGAAGAAATGACGACATGACGAACATGATGTTTTGATGAATGATGATGCACATAATGATGTTTTGATGATGATGAGTATTGACGTTTGTGTATCATACATTCATATGCATACTCTGTGATGACGCTTCATTCCCATTGTGCGGATATGAGGTAATTATGACGTGCTCCGGTTCCGATTGCGGGATCGATCATATTGACGGGGATCTTTGGAGGGTTGATGGCATGGTGTCCATCCTTTGTGACGATTGGTACCACATGCATGAGTCTTGTTGTGCATTGCATTTTACGTGACATTAATGAATTGTGATATAGTGTTTCCTGATGTTTTCCCTGTTGATGTTGTATTTGTGATGATGATGCCATTTTATGTATATCTTGTTTTATAATGATTATTATGAATTGTGATTACTCACCCTACCTGTTTGAATGTTGCCTCCACGTGGGTAACGTGCAGGTGATCAGGTTTAGCCGTGGATGCTTTAGAGGATCTTGAAGTTTATTTTCTTTTGGTCGATGTAGAGGGTCTTGCTCTGATATTGTAACATCGGGTTGGCTCGTCGAGTCGAATCATGTTGATTTATTTGTTGTTTTTTGATGTTATAGTTTATTATAAAACCTTTTTTATTATTTGTGGTTATGGTGGTTCTGCTGCTACTTCTGAGGGCCTTTTGTTGAAAACCTTTTATTTGAAAATTTTGAGTTCCGCTGCCATGTGAAGGCTTTTTGACTTATTTTGAGGAAAACCATTTGTTTACAGGGCAATTGTGTTATTTTGATTTAATGAGAAATGTGCACCCTTTGAGGTGATTTTCATGCTTTACTCTGATATTTGAGTTGTTTCTGCTGCAACATTATTGGGGGTAGAATAGGGTGTTACATTAGTGGTATCAGAGCATGTCGGTCCGTCCGACCAGGTTGTCTAATGTTGTTTGTTTCCCTAGTGTGCGACATGTGCGTAAAAACATTGTCAATGGTTATTTTGTTTTCCATTTGTAGGTTGGGAATGAATCAAGTGGGGGAGAAGATGGTGCTTCTCCAAGGTGTTTTGAGTGTGGAGCGTTGGCTAAGTATGGGGTTGGACGTTGCAATAGTTGGTGGAGATAGTTTATACCGCCTCATGATATCGGCTGTTATTGACAAATTGAGGAACTGATCACCCTTAATCTCTTGTTGATAATAGATGGGGCCATGTTGGATGGGATAGACGTGTCTTGCAAACTTGAGTAGTGTGCGCAGTGAATTATTGGGGTTAAACCGAGTGCTTGGGGATTATTTTGTTGAGTCGATGCAGACTAATAGACTTGAAGATGAGGCGAGTTAGAGTTTCTTGCCTGTCGGTCAAGTTGGAAATATCTTGAGGAGAATAATCAGGTATTGTTGATTTCTGGTTTTGAGTGATAGAGAACAGGGTGGTGGCTAGTGATACGCCGATGGTGTGTAATTCCTGACGATCACCTGAATCTGATTTCGACGAAGGTGAAGAGTTGTTTGTTTTGTGAAGCAAGTGGTTGAGTCTGTGAAAGATGGTGCAAGGGTGTTATGATGCTGGATTATTGGAAGGCATAACGGATGTGGTGGTGTGTGATCTACCTATGGTGTGACTATTTGGAGGTGTTCCCAAGAGATATCAGTGATTTACCACTGTAGTGTGGAGTGTAACTTGTTATCGACCTGGTACTCGATGCCATACTCGATGTCGGTGTTTGCATACAGAATGTATGTTTCTGAATAAGCGAATTGAAGGAATAACTAGACAGATTGGTTGAGAGGAAATTGTTCGACCGAATGTTTTCTGTGAGGTGCCCTGGTGATGTCGGTGAAGGAGAAAGATGGTATTATGAGATTGTGTGTGGATTATAGATGGTTGAGTAAAGTGACGATCAAGGATAAGTGTCTGCTTCCGAGGATTGAGGAATTGATGGATCAGTTAGTAGATGTCTGTGTGTTCATCAAGATTGATTTGAGGTCGGGTTATCATCAGATTTGTGTTAAGCTTGATGATATTCCGAAGATGGCTTTCAGGACGAGGTATGGTGACTATGAGTATATTGTGATGTCGTTTGGTGTGTTTAATGCACTTGGTATTCATCGAGTATATGAATCGGAATTTTCTTGAGTATTTGGATAAGTTTATAGTGGGTTTTATTGACGATCTTTTGATAGACTCTAAATCTGAAGAAGAGCATACTGAACATTTGAGGACTGTGTTGCTGGTGTTAAAAGAGAAGAAGTTGTAGGTGAAGCTGTCGAAGTGTGAGTTCTGATTGAAGAAAGCGAGTTTTCTCGACCATGTGATTGCAAGTGGTGGAATTGTTGTTGATCCCTCTAAGATTGATGTTGTGTTACAGTGGGGGACTCCGAAGTCCGCTACCGAGATACGAAGTTTTCTGGGATTAGCAGGCTACTACCGCAAGTTTATTGAAGGCTTTTCTAAGTTGGCATTACCTTTGACTCAGTTGACTCGAAAGGGTCAAACTTTTGTGTGGGATGTAACTCGTGAAGGGAGTTTCGTGGAATTGAGGAAAAGATTGACTACTGCTCCAGTGTTGATTTTGCCTAATTCGAGTGAATCTTTTGTGATGTATTGTGATGCGTAGAGGATGGGTCCTGGTGGAGTTCTGATGTAGAATGGACAAGTTGTTTCCTATGCTTCAAGACAATTGTGAGTTCATGAGAGGAATTATCCTACACATGACTTGGAGTTGGTCGCGGTAGTGTTTGTGTTGAAAATTCAGACATTATCTGTTTGGCTCTAAATTCGAAGTGTTCAGTGATCATAAAAGTCTGAAGTACTTATTCGATCAGAAGGAATTGAATATGAGGCAAAGGAAGTGGTTAGAGCTGTTGAAGGATTTCAATTTTGATTTGAGTTATCATCCGGGCAAAGCAAGTGTAGTGGCCGATGCATTGAGCAGAAAGTCGTTACATATGTCGATGGTTATGGTGAAAGAATTGGAATTAATTGAACAATTCAGAGATTTGAGTCTGGTATGTGAAGCGACTCCTGACAGTGTGAAGTTGGGAATGTTGAGGTTGACGAGTGGTATTCTGGAAGAAATCAGAATGGGACAACAATCTGATTTAAAGTTGGTTGACCAATTGACTTTGATTAACCAAGATAACTGAGGTGACTTTCGGATTGATGAGAATGGCGTGATGAGGTTTCGATATAGAGTGTGGGTTCCAGATGTTCTAGATATCGAGGAAAGTGTTCTATAAAAAAGGATATTGC
This sequence comes from Lathyrus tuberosus, assembly GCA_022829125.1. Classification (NCBI taxonomy): domain Eukaryota; kingdom Viridiplantae; phylum Streptophyta; class Magnoliopsida; order Fabales; family Fabaceae; genus Lathyrus; species Lathyrus tuberosus. Next base: position 2,685,769 of record JALAZF010000280.1, read on the forward strand.
AGGGGTCGTATATGCGTGTTTAACTCGTCAGAAGTTGAAGTTTGAGCATCAGAAGCCTTTAGTATGATGCAATCGTTGAGTATTCCAGAATGGAAACGGGATAGTATGTCCGTGGATTTTTGTGTCAGGATTGCCGAAGACTGGGAAAGGGAGTGATTCTTTGGGGAGTGATAGTGGAGGAATTAACTAAATCGGCTCATTCTTACAGATGAAGATTAATCACTCCTTGCGGAAGCTAGCTGAGATGGTGTTGCGGTGAAAATCGGATAACAAGCTATGAATTAACTTGCATCATATTTCTTTTACTACCGCCTTTGATTTATCCAAAGGAAAGGTTCAAGATCGTTAAAAAACCTAAAGGGGGAGATCTAAGGTTCGGGGGTTGGTTACGTTCAGGGAAGGTATTAGCACCCTAAACGTCCGTAGTACTCTACGGGAACCTCTTGTTTAATGTTTGTGTTATGTTAATGTTTGCATGCTAAGAATCTGTACTATGGTAAAGATAAAGACCTAGGTATATACACTAAGTATGGTCTAAGGGTGTAAAAAGAAAATGTGGAATCCGAGAAGGCATCGGATGTAAAGGAAAAAGATGGAAAAGAAAAAGGTAGCTCGCTAGGATCTCGCAATCCTATGCCTACGTATTCTCAAGATGAACTTGAGAAATCAAAGCAATCGTAGTTCCCCTCAATGGGGTGAGGAACTCTTGACTGTTGTCAAGGTTCCAAGGGAAAATAAGGCGAAAAGCTTGAAAGCAAAGCTTGTGAGGATTGATTGTTTAGGAGATGAGATTAATGGCTATCTCGTGGGAAAGGATTGTGAAGGGTTAAACTGTCTTGAAGGAGAAGAGATTAATGGCTATCTCTTGTGAAGGTTAAGAGAAAGGTTTAAGGGTTATAAGAGATTAATGGCTATCCTAACTGACATGGCAGTCAATAAAGGGGGTCTTTTCCTTTGGAATGAAGTATAAGGCACAGAGTGACAAGGAGGAAAAACCTCGGGTCAAGTGTATAATAAACAGCAATATGTACAGAAAATGCAATAAGAATTAAATTCAAAGTGAACATCGAAAATTAGGGACTAATCACGGTCAAGGTCAAAAAGAATTAAACTCGGAATGAATATCAAGAATTAATTAAAGCAAAATGTCAAAATTAACTTAAAAATAAATAAAGTCTAAATAAACCAAAATCTAAAAAGATTAATATTTATTTAAAAATCTAATTAAATAAAATCTAAAATACTAATTGAATTAAATTCTAATTCTACTAAGCAAAACTTTTATATTACACAAGAAAAAAGTATATATATTACTAACACTACATCGTGTAACTAAGGTAAAAAGTATATATTTTAACTATAAGAAGGAAAGGTATATATGTAGTGATAAACACAAAACAAAACAAAGCCTTAATAATGTTATTGAAAAGGCTATATACTTAGTAGAAGTTTCACTAGATAATGACAAACTATTCAACCAAGGACCATTCTTTCAAAAGAATACTACCACATGCTGAGCATTGTCCAAGGGAATTAAATAATTAAATAATTAAATGAGAAAATTTTGGTTTTTTCTAATAACGTTAAACAAATAAATAGCCAAAAAAAAATAAATAATAAAACTAACTAATTATTATTATTAAAAAATCTAAACAAAAGCTACTTAGTTAAAAAATAAATAAATGTTCTAAATGAGTAACTAACTAAAAAAAACTACAGATTGTTAATCAGGAAATGAAACACGTAGACTAGTAAAATAGTAAGCCTAATAACACTAACTTAATCTAAAAATAAAAATTAATAAAAAAAATAAAGTAGAAGAAATTGAAAGGAAACAAATATGTACTCAATATACTGATGCACTTTTTTGATAAAATTTTCTTCGAACTTTTTATTAGCCAGTAACAACCATTCAAGTAGAGACAATACATGCTATTTAAAATAAAACCAATTAAAGTAACCAGTAGAAAACAAATAGCAATTAAATCATACCAGTAGAAACAATACATGTTATAAAATACCAACTAAAACCAACACCTTATCTCTTAGAACATTCTACACGTTGACAAAGTCAAATATGAGTAAAGGAGATCCTGGAAAATTTTCAACACTCCATCATTTTAGAAAGGATTAAATAACAGTAATCGCAAAACTTCCATAAACTATCAAACCATTATATACAAACCAACACCCATATATATATAAAAAAAAAAGAGAAAAACTAAGTGCAACATATTATATATATTGTAACAAACAGTATCAATATTTCAAACCATAAAAATAAGGTTAAAGCAAAAATATAATACATTAGAAAAAGAAAGGAAAAAAAACAATACCTGAAACCTTCTCCCTACAGCTTCCTCACGCGTAACTGCTTCTGATCTCGTCTTGTTCTCTCGACTCGCGTCTTTTCCTCCTCACGCAGCGGCAGTGCGGTGTGCACAACAACAATAACAACACAGACACATACGAAAATGGCGAAAAATGTTACCGAGCATCGTCGTCGGCGAGAAAACGCTTGTTGCTGCTATGGCGATGGTGATAGAGATTCTACGACCGTTTGGTGTTGTTGATGTCGCCGGAAAAGTCGAACATCAAAACTGGGTTGTTTCAAGAGTGAAATGAGCTTGTGGTTTATGTAAGTTTGTGTGGATACTGCAAGTAGTAATAATATCATGAGAAGGTGATGTGTGGAGTGGATGTTTTTGCAGTAAATGAGGAAGGTTTGTTAGCTTATGGCATGTGAAGGTGGTATGTGATATTGTCGAAGGAGAAAAGTGAGAGGGTGGTATGGGATGATTTCATGTGGAGGATGTTTTATGGTTCCATGAAGTTGTTATGGTTATGTTATGAAGTGATGAAGATGAATTTTATGAAGGCAGAAGATGATGTCGTAGAGGAGTGTTATGAAGATGTGGTTTTGTAAAGTGGTTGAGTGTGAAGTGAAGCTTGGAGTTATGTTGAATATGGGGTGGAACACCAGAAGTTATGTTGCTTTAAAAACTTAAAAAAGAGAGAGATAACGTGTGTAGTAGCATGAGGATCTCAGTAAATCTTCCAAAGTGTGTTAGGGTGCTGCATGAAAGCTGGAAAAGGTGAAGGCTGCTAGGTGTGCACGGTTTATGGGGAAGGAGGTTAAACAGGCTGGAAAGTAGCAATAGCTTTTGGTTCCAAAGTATCTTGCGAGTGAGGAATGGAAAGTGGTTGTACGATTTTGTTCATTGCTTGAAAAAGGAGGTGGTTTTAGCAGCAAAAAGGTTGTGTACGGTTTGGAGTGTAAGAATTGTTTTTGACAGAAAGTTGGAAAAGTTGGACTGGCGTGTTGCAGAGGCTTTTGGTGAGTAATCCTTTGGAGTGGCATGCTGTAGATTGGGGCGGGTAGCAGGCTAGAAGTTTAGAGGGAGAGTTTGGAGACTTTTGTGTAGTGACATGGTATAAGGGACTTTGGTAGTAACCTTTTTCATTTTTTTGTTTTGTATTAAATCATAAATGAAATGACTCTAAGTATTAATATTTTTATGAGTTTTTTAGACAAAAGAAATGTGATTAAATGAAACTAATTAAACTAATCTTAAATTATAATCAAAATTAAAGTTAAAATTACAATAAAATTATAATTACAATTAAAATTAAAATTAGAATGAAAATGAAAAATGAAAATTAAGAATTACATTAAGTTAGTAAACTTAAACTAATTAATATTAAAATTGACTAAAATTTAAAATAAACTATATTAAAATTAATCTAATTAAGACTATACTAAAAATAAAAGCTAAATTAAAATAAAATTAAATTAAGTCTAAAATAAAAATTGTAATTTAAAAAACATTAAACTAAATTAAATGTGAACTACGTAAAAGATAAATTGAAATTAACTAAAATAAATCTTAGACAAATTTAAAATGAGAATCTGACTAAAAATACAAAAATAATAAATAATTTAAATCAAGAATAACATGAAGGAGAAAATGCATGATTAATGAGATGTTTACTAAAAATGCGAAAACAGAGACTGACTCAGAATGATATGAAATGATCAGAAAAATCTGAGGGTAAAATTTGGGGTACAACAGTTGCCCCTATTTAAATAGCTTCACCGGATGGCGCGAGGAATGGAAATCCTCGGGGCATCAAGGTGAAAGGTGTTTAAATATAGCTAACCGAAATTTTTGCCCTTAGATGGAATGCAAATGCTAAGGACAGCTAACAGACATGCAAATGAAGACATGCCATGAACTTCTAGTATGATGAAAATGATGGAATGGCAAAAGTCCACACAATGACCAATCACTCACTGGGGATGACAACAACACTGGGGAAGCTGAAGGTACACTCTTTACTGGGCTTGGAACCAGAAATAAGACATGATCTCTACTGGGGATCAATTTGAAATAAAAGGATAGACATCAACAAAGGATTTTCTGGGATTTTCTCGTACTGAAGAGTTCAAACGCGATCTTCAAGAAAAGCCAAAAGAGAAAGACACATCCGGAGAAACATCAGATGGTAGAGAAACGGACATCCAATACTAGCTTTGAATGAAAGGTATAGATCACAATATCTAATAATGGCATTAGATAAAGTGATCGAAGACTCGATCTGAAAAAACATCAGAAAGAGAGACCCATCTGGATAGGCATCAGATGGTAGTGAAACCGGACATCCAATAACGGCTTTGAATGAAAGGTATAAATCACAATATCTAATAACGGCTTTCGATAAAGTGAACAAAGACTCGATCTGAAAAACATCAGAAGGAGAGACACATCCGGATAGGCATCGGATGGTAGAGAAACCGGACATCCAATAACGGTTTTGAATGAAAGGTACAAATCACAATATCTAATAACGGCTTTAGATAAAGTGAACAAAGACTCGATCTGAAAAAACATCAGAAGGAGAGACACATCCGGATAGGCATCGGATGGTAGAGAAACCGGACATCCAATAACGGCTTTGAATGAAAGGTACAAATCACGATATCTAATAACGGCTTTAGATAAAGTGAACAAAGACTCGATCTGAAAAAACATCAGAAGGAGAGACACATCCGGATAGGCATCGGATGGTAGAGAAGCCGGACATCCAATAACGGCTTTGAATGAAATGTACAAATCACAATATCTAATAACGGCTTTAGATAAAGTGAACAAAGACTCAATTTGAAAAAACATCAGAAAGAGAGACACATCTGGATAGGCATCAGATGGTAGAGAAACCGGACATCCAATACTGGCTTTGAATGAAAGGTATAAATCACAATATCTAATAACGACTTTAGATAAAGTGAACAAACAAGACTATATGGTCATTAAATAAAAGGACACCAGGCATTCAATAATGGCTTTGAATGGAAGGTACAAATCATAATAGCTGAGAATGGCATCGAATTATAGCGAGAAAGACATCCAGGAATGACACTGAATGTAAAGGAGAAAATTCATCCAGGAATGGCACTGAATGGACAAATAAGACTTTCAGGAGTAGCACTAAAAGATATCTAAGCAAATTTGATTGTGGTTACAGAAGGTAGGCAAAACTTCCAGGAATAGCACTGGGAGAAACAAGAGGAATAAGATATCCAGGAATGGCACTGGAGATCACAAGAGACGGACATCCAGGAATGGCACTGGAGTGAAAGAATATAAAGATCCAGGAATAGCGCTGGAATGAGAGAAGATACTCATGAAACGACAACATTCAGGAATGGCACTGAATGAAAAGGACAGGTAACATTTTGGTAAGGTAAGACGTGGATAACGACACGAACTCAGGAGAAATGCAAATGAGGATGAAACACTCATGATATGCATATATATATATATATATATGAATTATGCAGATGATATATGACCAAATGCAAATGTCGATGCTGATGTAGATGTTGACGACACGGCTCGACTCTTGAGAAAAGATAAGACTGGAAGACTGATTCCTCAACACGGAGATCACTGCCATTCTGCTTGGGACTAGAGATATTACTGCTGAACACACCTCTACCACACTGGTTAACTGTATCAAGTTGATCCTTGTAGGAAGAATGAAGAGCTACTTGGGGATTCTTCAGGTAAACTGCCCCAGATTAGCTGATTACTGTAGACAAACTAATCATTGCATCAGCTTGATTGATTCTGGAAATGACCGTTTCATGGTGCTCTTAGAAAGCTTGCCCCGGTCTGAGTCTTGAAAGATGATTGTTTTACTGTACACTGGGAAAGTTTGCCCCAGTATGAGTCTTGAAAAATCTTCTGTATAAACCAATTCTGAGAAGTCGTCATTAAACCAAAAATCTTGAATTGATTCTTAACAGGATATGGAAGGAACTTGCGCCTGATTGGATCACCGACCAAGTTTCTTAACTGTTTGAAAATTCCTTAAAAGGAATGCCAGTTTGCAAACAAAAATGTTCATACAAACATAGTAAATGCAAAGTTCATGCAACTTTTGAAATCAAAATCAAATTGCAAAACAAATGAATCACTGGTCTGAACACAGCGGTTCAAGACATTTAGGAGTGAAAAGTAAAGCAAAAGGTGTGATACCAAAACAAATTATCTGCAAAAATCTTTTGGAGTCAGTTTACGCAACCTTGTTGTAGTATGCTTTCAAAATAACCTTGCTTCAATTAGGACTTTTGAGGGTTATAACGTGGCCTGGTTCACGGTTTAAGAAGCAAAGGATAGAAGCTCGAAGTTTATTTGTACCCACCCAATCTTCGTGATGTTCTCCAGTCCTATGCTCAGTTAACTCAAACTATGCACTCAAATTCCCATGAGTTAGGAATTGCACTGATGGTAGTAATGATGGTTCAGAAGTAAATGGACTTGAGATGGCAGTCACCACTTCCTTACGATTTTTGGTTGTCATACAAGCTTGTTCTTATTTCTCTTTACATAAGGTAAGGTCATGAGCTTCCCATCTTTCTTAGCTTTTACCTTGAAAGGGACTCGGCTCATTCTTTGAGTGAGGATTTCTTGACGATCCTTCTTCATTTATCATTTTGGGAACAACTTGTACAACATTTTTTTTATTTGGAAGAGTTGAAAGGTTGTGAATGCTTGGCTTAATGATTACTGTGAACCATCATCAGCTTATTGGCTTGAAAACATCTTCGACACTTAATTGTTGTGTGCGAAGGAAAACTATGAATGTAAACTTTTGTATTTGAATGCACAACCAGGTTAACTGAGAACTACCCTGCCCCAGGTTAAGATTGCGGGTTTTTATTTGTAAAGAAAAGAAACTCCTACTTCAAGGCTCAAAGTGGTTAAAGAGGGGTTATCTTCCTTATTCCTCCGGTGTTTGGGAGTTGAAATAATGCCTTACATCGTCAGCAAAGTTTTGATCTGAAAGCATACTAACAGCAATTATGGGTATAACGTTTTCATCATCCTCCCTCCAATCTTTGCATAATCAAAAAGAAAGTGGAAAAGAGAATTTTTTATTTTATTTTTCTTGGAACAGAAAGCATTAAGAAGTAAATAGCAAAAATAAATGAATTGAATCAAAAAGTTGCAAATGCTTATTTCATTAACATGAAAGTACAAACATAATTTGGAAGCAAACAGCTAGTACAAAACAAAGAAAAATGCAAACAATAAGAAGCAAGGTCTAATGACTATTCAACTACAAGTATGAGTGGTCCTGTCTTTGAAAAGTAGCTGAGCTGAAGTCGACTGAAGCTTCACTTGCCTTGGCAGAGGGTTGTTCTCGACATTCTGCATCTGATGTTAGCTCTAGTCATGTATCGGTGTCGAGGAATCAGCTTGACGACTGGAAGATAGAGACAATTGGCAATGAGCAACTGGACAAATAGACTGACGCAATGAATCATGCAAAGATGCAAATGATATGCAATGCAATGCAATGCAAATGCAAGCCAAATGGTTTCAAGGAACTCAAAGGCCAACTGCGAACATTTTGGAAACTAAAGAGCTTTGTTTTAAAATCCATGATCTCTAAGGGTCTTCGCAAAGAAAAGAGCTTCTGAGTTCTTTGAAATCATTAATGGATGCGAGGAGATGTATGCAATACACAAACGCGGGCACACAAAACACAGATATATGCACACTCAAAAGCACACAAGCACAACCATATGTACACTGGTATTCACATATATGCACAAACAAACATATACAGATATTCACAGATATGCGCACACAAACAAAAGAGGGCCTAGGTTTGAAGATCACGAGCATGGAGCCATGGTCTACCCATCCCAGAAGGTATGTACTATGGGTTTTCATCTGCAGAACAGGGTTCTAAAAAGTTCCCAGAGTCGACAACCCATCTTTCGGATTTTATCGACTTCCTAGATGACTCGGTAATCAATAAAATTCTCAAGAGGATCTCGTCTGAGTGTAGTATCGCGTGACAACCATTTCAGAAATAGACTCCATCATGGTCACCGCACTACATCTAAAAGGCCAAGTGGGGTTAAAGGTAACTACGGTCCTCAAAATCACGGGCACCTAGGTCGAGAGTAGTAACGTTTTCACGAATAGAATCGTTCAACATGACTAAACTCCCAAGAGGGCCTCAACTGAGTGATGGTGTCTCAAGTCAACTTTTTCAGGAATCGAATCCCTCAAAGCCTCCTTGAATATACCATCGTCCTATCATAAATGTACGCTCAAGTCCGGGTATAGGACTTATCTCACCACTCAAAGTAACAACCTTGCACACAGAAAACCCAAGCACAACAGGTATATATATACAGATATAAATATACAAATGTACAAGCAAGCAAACATATAAATAACACAAATACAAACAAGATAGGGTTAACCCTCTTAGGAAAGGACCAGCAATAGGTCTAACTTTATCCCCAGCGAAGTCGCCATTTCTGTTGCGGTGAAAATCGGATAACAAGCTATGAATTAACTTGCATCATATTTCTTTTACAGCCGACTTTGATTTATCCAAAGGAAAGGTTCAAGATCGTTAAAAAACCTAAAGGGGGGAGATCTAAGGTTCGGGGGTTGGTTACGTTCAGGGAAGGTATTAGCACCCTAAACGTCCGTAGTACTCTACGGGAACCTCTTGTTTAATGTTTGTGTTATGTTAATGTTTGCATGCTAAGAATCTGTACTATGGTAAAGATAAAGACCTAGGTATATACACTAAGTATGGTCTAAGGGTGTAAAAAGAAAATGTGGAATCCGAGAAGGCATCGGATGTAAAGGAAAAAGATGGAAAAGAAAAAGGTAGCTCGCTAGGATCTCACAATCCTATGCCTACGTATTCTCAAGATGAACTTGAGAAATCAGAGCAATCGTAGTTCCCCTCAATGGGGTGAGGAACTCTTGACTGTGGTCAAGGTTCCAAGGGAAAATAAGGTGAAAAGCTTGAAAGCAAAGCTTGTGAGGATTGATTGTTTAGGAGATGAGATTAATGGCTATCTCGTGGGAAAGGATTGTGAAGGGTTAAACTGTCTTGAAGGAGAAGAGATTAATGGCTATCTCTTGCGAAGGTTAAGAGAAAGGTTTAAGGGTTATAAGAGATTAATGGCTATCCTAATTGACATGGCAGTCAATAAAGGGGGTCCTTTCCTTTGGAATGAAGTATAAGGCACAGAGTGACAAGGAGGAAAAACCTCGGGTCAAGTGTATAATAAACAGCAATATGTACAGCAAATGCAATAAGAATTAAATTCAAAGTGAACATCGAAAATTAGGGACTAATCACGGTCAAGGTCAAAAAGAATTAAACTTGGAATGAATATCAAGAATTAATTAAAGCAAAATGTCAAAATTAACTTAAAAATAAATAAAGTCTAAATAAACCAAAATCTAAAAAGATTAATATTTAATTAAAAATCTAATTAAATAAAATCTAAAATACTAATTGAATTAAATTCTAATTCTACTAAGCAAAACTTTTATATTACACAAAAAAAAAGTATAAACTAAGGTAAAAAGTATATATTTTAACTATAAGAAGGAAAGGTATATATGTAGTGATAAACACAAAACAAAACAAAGCCTTAATAATGTTATTGAAAATGCTATATACTTAGTAGAAGTTTCACTAGATAATGACAAACTATTCAACCAAGGACCATTCTTTCAAAAGAATACTAACACATGCTGAGCATTGTCCAAGGGAATTAAATAATTAAATGAGAAAATTTTGGTTTTTTCTAATAACGTTAAACAAATAAATAGTCAAAAAAAATAAATAATAAAACTAACTAATTATTATTATTAAAAAATCTAAACAAAAGCTACTTAGTTAAAAAATAAATAAATGTTCTAAATGAGTAACTAACTAAAAAAAACTACAGATTGTTAATCAGGAAATGAAACACGTAGACTAGTAAAATAGTAAGCCTAATAACACTAACTTAATCTAAAAATAAAAATTAATAAAAAAAATAAAGTAGAAGAAATTGAAAGGAAACAAATATGTACTCAATATACTGATGCACTTTTTTGATAAAATTTTCTTCGAACTTTTTATTAGCCAGTAACAACCATTCAAGTAGAGACAATACATGCTATTTAAAATAAAACCAATTAAAGTAACCAGTAGAAAACAAATAGCAATTAAATCATACCAGTAGAAACAATACATGCTATAAAATACCAACTAAAGCCAACACCTTATCTCTTAGAACATTCTACACGTTGACAAAGTCAAATATGAGTAAAGGAGATCCTGGAAATTTTTCAACACTCCATCATTTTAGAAACAGTTTTGCTAATTTGACACTGGTTTTCAACACACCGTATGATACACCGTATATATTACCAAAGCAAATTTTACTTGCACACAAACCAATGTGAAATAAATTATTAAAAAACAAAATTTGTATGTATTATGTAATAACTACGATGTAGATGTTAAAAATTGATGTCAACATATCTTTTCTCTTTTAGAAAGGATTAAATAACAGTAATCGCAAAACTTCCATAAACTATCAAACCATTATATACAAACCAACACCCATATATATATAAAAAAAAAAGAGAAAAACTAAGTGCAACATATTATATATATTGTAACAAACAGTATCAATATTTCAAACCATAAAAATAAGGTTAAAGCAAAAATATAATACATTAGAAAAAGAAAGGAAAAAACAATACCTGAAACCTTCTCCCTACAGCTTCCTCACGCGTAACTGCTTCTGATCTCGTCTTGTTCTCTCGGCTCGCGTCTTTTCCTCCTCACGCAGCGGCGGTGCGGTGTGCACAACAACAATAACAACGCAGACACATACGAAAATGGCGAAAAATGTTACCGAGCGTCGTCGTCGGCGAGAAAACGCTTGTTGCTGCTATGGCGATGGTGATAGAGATTCTACGACCGTTTGGTGTTGTTGATGTCGCCGGAAAAGTCGAACATCAAAACTGGGTTGTTTCAAGAGTGAAATGAGCTTGTGGTTTATGTAAGTTTGTGTGGATACTGCAAGTAGTAATAATATCATGAGAAGGTGATGTGTGGAGTGGATGTTTTTGCAGTAAATGAGGAAGGTTTGTTAGCTTATGGCATGTGAAGGTGGTATGTGATATTGTCTAAGGAGAAAAGTGAGAGGGTAGTATGGGATGATTTCACGTGGAGGATGTTTTATGGTTCCATGAAGTTGTTATGGTTATGTTATGAAGTGATGAAGATGAATTTTATGAAGGCAGAAGATGATGTCGTAGAGGAGTGTTATGAAGATGTGGTTTTGTAAAGTGGTTGAGTGTGAAGTGAAGCTTGGAGTTATGTTGAATATGGGGTGGAACACCAGAAGTTATGTTGCTTTAAAAACTTAAAAAAAGAGAGAGATAACGTGTGTAGTAGCATGAGGATCTCAGTAAATCTTCCAAAGTGTGTTAGGGTGCTGCATGAAAGCTGGAAAAGGTGAAGGCTGCTAGGTGTGCACGGTTTATGGGGAAGGAGGTTAAACAGGCTGGAAAGTAGCAATAGCTTTTGGTTCCAAAGTATCTTGCGAGTGAGGAATGGAAAGAGGTTGTACGGTTTTGTTCATTGCTTGAAAAAGGAGGCGGTTTTAGCAGTAAAAAGGTTGTGTACGGTTTGGAGTGTAAGAATTGTTTTTGACAGAAAGTTGGAAAAGTTGGACTGGCGTGTTGCAGAGGCTTTTAGTGAGTAATCCTTTGGAGTGGCATGCTGTAGATTGGGGCGGGTAGCAGGCTAGAAGTTTAGAGGGAGAGTTTGGAGACTTTTGTGTAGTGACATGGTGTAAGGGACTTTGGTAGTAACCTTTTTCATTTTTTTGTTTTGTATTAAATCATAAATGAAATGACTCTAAGTATTAATATTTTTATGAGTTTTTTAGACAAAAGAAATGTGATTAAATGAAACTAATTAAACTAATCTTAAATTATAATCAAAATTAAAGTTAAAATTACAATAAAATTATAATTACAATTAAAATTAAAATTAGAATGAAAATGAAAAATGAAAATTAAGAATTACATTAAGTTAGTAAACTTAAACTAATTAATATTAAAATTGACTAAAATTTAAAATAAACTATATTAAAATTAATCTAATTAAGACTATACTAAAAATAAAAGCTAAATTAAAATTAAATTAAATTAAGTCTAAAATAAAAATTGTAATTTAAAAAACATTAAACTAAATTAAATGTGAACTAAGTAAAAGATAAATTGAAATTAACTAAAATAAATCTTAGACAAATTTAAAATGAGAATCTGACTAAAAATACAAAAATAATAAATAATTTAAATCAAGAATAACATGAAGGAGAAAATGCATGATTAATGAGATGTTTACTAAAAATGTGAAAACAGAGACTGACTCAGAATGATATGAAATGATCAGAAAAATCTGAGGGTAAAATTTGGGGTACAACAGTTGCCCCTATTTAAATAGCTTCACCGGATGGCGCGAGAATGGAAATCCTCAGGGCATCAAGGTGAAAGGTGTTTAAATATAGCAAACCGAAAATTTTGCCCTTAGATGGAATGCAAATGCTAAGGACAGCTAACAGACATGCAAATGAAGACATGCCATGAACTTCTAGTATGATGAAAATGATGGAATGGTAAAAGTCCACACAATGACCAATCACTCACTGGGGATGACAACAACACTGGGGAAGCTGAAGGTACACTCTTTACTGGGCATGGAACCAGAAAAAAGACATGATCTCTACTGGGGATCAATTTGAAATAAAAGGATAGACATCAACAAAGGATTTTCTGGGATTTTCTCGTACTGAAGAGTTCAAACGGGATCTTCGAGAAAAGCCAAAAGAGAAAGACACATCCGGAGAAACATCAGATGGTAGAGAAACGGACATCCAATACTGGCTTTGAATGAAAGGTATAGATCACAATATCTAATAATGGCATTAGATAAAGTGATCGAAGACTCGATCTGAAAAAACATCAGAAAGAGAGACCCATATGGATAGGCATCAGATGGTAGTGAAACCGGACATCCAATAACGGCTTTGAATGAAAGGTACAAATCACAATATCTAATAACGGCTTTAGATAAAGTGAACAAAGACTCGATCTGAAAAACATCAGAAGGAGAGACACATTCGGATAGGCATTGGATGGTAGAGAAACCGGACATCCAATAACGGCTTTGAATGAAAGGTACAAATCACAATATCTAATAACGGCTTTAGATAAAGTGAACAAAGACTCGATCTGAAAAAACATCAGAAGGAGAGACACATCCGGATAGGCATCGGATGGTAGAGAAACCGGACATCCAATAACGGCTTTGAATGAAAGGTACAAATCACAATATCTAATAACAGCTTTAGATAAAGTGAACAAAGACTCGATCTGAAAAAACATCAGAAGGAGAGACACATCCGGATAGGCATCGGATGGTAGAGAAATCGGACATCCATTAACGGCTTTGAATGAAAGGTACAAATCACAATATCTAATAACGGCTTTAAATAAAGTGAACAAAGACTCGATCTGAAAAAACATCAGAAAGAGAGACACATCTGGATAGGCATCAGATGGTAGAGAAACCGGACATCCAATACTGGCTTTGAATGAAAGGTATAAATCACAATATCTAATAATGACTTTAGATAAAGTGAACAAACAAGACTATATGGTCATTGAATAAAAGGACACCAGGCATTCAATAATGGCTTTGAATGGAAGGTACAAATCATAATAGCTGAGAATGGCATCGAATTATAGCGAGAAAGACATCCAGGAATGACACTGAATGCAAAGGAGAAAATTCATCCAGGAATGGCACTGAATGGACAAATAAGACTTTCAGGAACCATTGCTTCACTAGGCGAATGTTCGCCATCGTTCGCTAAGCGAACAGCGCAGCGAATACGCGATAACAGAAGTGTAAATGCAGAGGTGTTTCTGAAGGGGCTTTAGGGATTCGCTAGGAGTCTCGCCCAGCGAACTCCCCAGCGAATGGCTTCGCTAGGCGAATGTGGGGGCGAGCATGACAGATGTTTGGGTTTCTGGTGTGGAGTGTAAGATCTGTGAGGTTCGCTGGCCGCTTCGCTAGGCGAAGGCCACAGCGAACAGGTTCGCTAGGCGAATCCTGGAGCGAACGTCTGCTGTTTTGCGAGATTTTGTTTTTGTGGCTGTTCTGTTCTGGTGTTTGATGTTGTGATATTTATGATGTTTTACCATGATGTTAGTGACGTTAATGATGATTATGACGTGATTATTTCGTGATGTTTTGACGAGTACTTGATGAGATGAATTTCATGAGAATATTGATGATTATGAACTGTGTATATTTGACGTATGATGATTACTTGACGATATGAATTACTATGACGTATATTGATGACCAGGAGTTGTTTATGTATGGTGTATGCTGATAAGAAGATGACGCATGATGTTTTGATGAATAAATGACGACATGACGAACATGATGTTTTGATGAATGATGATGCACATAATGATGTTTTGATGATGATGAGTATTGATGTTTGTGTATCATACATTCATATGCATACTCAGTGACGACGCTTCATTCCCATTGTGCGAATATGAGGTAATTATGACGTGCTCCGGTTCCGATTGCGGGATCGATCCTATTGACGGGGATCTTTGGAGGGTTGATGGTCGGGTGTCCATCCTTTGTGACGATTGGTACCACGTGAATGAGTTTTGTTGTGCATTGCATTTTACGTGACATTGATGAATTGTGATATAGTGTTTCCTGATGTTTTCCCTGTTGATGTTGTATTTATGATGATGACGCCATTTTATGTATATCTTGTTTTATAATGATTATTATGAATTGTGATTACTCACCCTGCCTATTTGAATGTTGCCTCCACGTGGGTAACGAGCAGGTGATCAGGTTTAGCCGTGGATGCTTTAGAGGATCTTGAAGTTTATTTTCTTTTGGTCGATGTAGAGGGTCTTGCTCTGATAGTGTAACATCGGGTTGGCTCTTCGAGTCGAATCATGTTGATTTATTTGTTGTTTTTTGATGTTATAGTTTATTATAAAACCTTTTTTATTATTTGTGGTTATGGTGGTTCTGCTGCTACTTCTGAGGGCCTTTTGTTGAAAACCTTTTATTTGAAAATTTTGAGTTCCGCTGCCATGTGAAGGCTTTTTGACTTATTTTGAGGAAAACCATTTGTTTATAGGGCAATTGTGTTATTTTGATTTAATGAGAAATGTGCACCCTTTGAGGTGATTTTCATGCTTTACTCTGATATTTGAGTTGTTTCTGCTGTAACATTATTGGGGGTAGAAAATGGTGTTACATAAACCAACAGTTTTGACTGTTTAACCTCAGTATGCAAGCAGGGTTAATTGGAGACATCTATTTCCCTTCCTTAATCAGCTTCACAGGATAAAAAATAAATCGAACTGTAGTACCAAATCGATAGTGATTCGAAACCACAAAAATCGCGCTACAGAAGAATGGCGACCACAGTGGGAGTTTGTTCTTTCTTACAGGCTTAGGTAGAAAACTTTAAATTCACAAAGTGTCACAGAAATGGCAACTCTGCTGGGGAGTCATTGTCTGTATAGGATCATAAGAATAGAGGTCTAGGATGTTAGGACAAATATATATACTGCCTTTCCTAATGGATATCCGTGTTTATTTTTCTGCTAATGGGAATGCGTGTGATGCCGCATCTGGAAAGATTGAGTATACACCTAAGATAAGTGATGGCACTAGACGGGTAATCTTACAGGGATTGAATTTCAGGGCTAAGTATGGAGGACTGCTGTCTCTGTTAAGGGTCCATGTAATTGAAGGAATCTTGTCCACACTAATCCAGTTCTACGATCCGGTCTATCACAGTTTCACATTCCCAGATTATCAGCTAGCACCAACACTGGAGGAGTACTCTCACGTGACTGATTTACCCATTACTGACCAAGCTCCCTTTTCTGGACTGGAAGAAATTCCAAAGGATCAAACCATTGCAAGAGCGATCTATTTGGACGAGTCAAAAGTCAGGACTCACATAATCATTAAGGATGGTATCCAGGATTTGCCAGCCCAGTTCTTGATAAAGAAAGCTTTGTACTTTGCTAGTATAAGAAACGTGGCCGCTTTCGAAAGCATATTTGTTTTGCTCACCTACGGGTTGGTTTTGTTTCCCAACATCGATAACTTTTTAAATATCAATGCCATTAAGATTTTTCTGATTGGAAACCCTGTAACGACCTTGCTCACAGATGCTTATCATTCTGTACACCTAAGGAATTTATACAACGGAGGAATGATCACCTGTTGTGTACCCCTGCTGTACAAATGGTTCATTTCCCATTTGCCAAAGTCTGCTGCATTTTGGGATCAAAAAAGTACTTTACGTTGGTCGCAGAGAATCATGTCTCTTACCAACTCAGACATTGATTGGTACAATTGAATCTATGACGGGATCAGGATCATTGACCGTTGTGGAAATTTCCCAAATGTACCCCTCATAGGAATTAAAGGAGGAATCAATTATCATCCAGTTTTGGTTCGTCGTCAATTTGGATACCCGATGTGGCATGTCCCGTGTAATGCTCATCTGGAAGGTCTTTTCTTTAAAGAATGAGAAAATGACAGAGCACTAAAGACAGAAATAGTGCATGCCTGGAAACAGGTTCATAGGAAAGGAAGAGAGTCTCTAGGAAAACCAGATTGTGTCTCGGTGGAACCTTATCTCCACTGGGTACAAACTAGAGCTCTCAAATTGAGGATGCCTTACCCTCGTCAAGAAGTTCTTCCATTAAGGGATCCTGTCCTTTATTTTATGTCTGACACGGAAAAAATTCAGGTTACTCTCAACAGAGTTCAACAGGAGAAGAAGTCTTGGAAAAACAAGTACCGTATTCTCAATGTGGAGTGTAAGAAAATACAACAACTGTTAAAAGAAAAAGACGCCCTGGTCGAGATTTTAGAGCAACATGCTGTAGAAAATCAAGATTACCAAAGGAATTTGCTCGCTCCTTTCACTTGGCAAAGGAAGGATAACCCAACAACGGCTCAAGAGCCCCGGTCAAAGAAAAGGAAAGTACCAGAACCAGCACCTGAGCTCTCCTCAGAGAGGACTCAGGGTCCATTAGCTTAGACATTTTCTTTTACAACACTTTGTAAATTATTGTATTTCCATTTCGCAATCTTTGAATTCAATAAAACGGGGTTTCCCCACTGTTTGATATTTGCAATCCAATTGTCGAAGTTTATCTTGGAAAAAAATATAATAAATATAATCATTGCATATCATTCATCATTATCACGTAACGCATTCTTCTTACCTACGAATCTCACGTTTGCGTCTCGATTCTAGAGTCAAACTGTCTCATTCGTACAATACTCAGGCCAATCGACAGAAAAAGATGGATGATCTCGAGGAAGAGAACAGAGAGTTGAGGGAAGAGATCGACACTCTTAAAGAGGATCTGAGAAAACTTCATAACGACATGCAAGCTCTAGCAGAAGCTCAGATGCAACAACAAAGGACTGTGATCTCAGAGATCACATCAACGCCCATAGTGGAAAAGTATGACCCTCGGTATACCATGCCTAAAGACCGTCCCTGGGGCATGCCTATTAACTATATCCCGGAAGGATATGTTCCGCCGATCAATGAAGATCAAGGAACCGTAGTAGGAGCCGCTGGGCCTGAAGGTTACAATTTTCGGGAAAGCGAAGATGCCTGGGGCATGACAGCAACTCCTGAAGGTTACAAACTTCGGGAGAGGGAAGGACCTAGAGTCACTGCCATGATGACTAGACCACCACCCGTGGTACACACCGTCCCAGAAGGACTGATTCCACAGATACCTTCTGGTGGAAACGAAAGTATGTTCGACATAATGAATAAGTTCCAGAACAGTTCCTGGAGATGCAGAAAGAGCTACAAGCCCTTCGCGGTCAGGATCTATTTGGAAAGGACGCCGCAGACCTTTGTTTGGTCCCCAATGTGAAAGTTTCACACAAATTCAAAGTGCCCGAATTTGAAAAGTACAAGGGTAACTCTTGCCCTCAAAGCCATTTGGTGATGTACGCTCGACGAATGTCAAATCAGACAAAGAACCAAGAGTTACTGATTCACTATTTTCAGGATAGTTTAACCGGTGCCGCACTCAAATGGTACATGGGTTTAAACCGCATTAAGATCGGCACTTTCAGAGATCTTGGTGCTACCTTCGTTCAACAATATAAGTAAAACCTGGACATGGCACCGGACAGAGATCAACTCAGAGCCATGTCACAGAAGGACAAGGAAACCTTTAAGGAATACGCTCAGAGATGGCGTGAAATTACCGCCCAGATTTGTCCACCTCTTGAGGAAAAAGAGATGACAAAGATCTTCTTAAAGACCTTGAGCTCATTTTACTACGACAGAATGGTCGTCAGTGCGCCCAGTGACTTTACTGAAATGGTAGGCATGGGAGTTCGTCTTGAGGAAGCAGTCCGAGAAGGACGTTTAGTTAAAGACGCTGGATCATCAAGTAGTACAAAATGATACGGTAGTACTCTCCCTAAGAAAAAAGAGCAAGATATTGGCAATATATCTCTCGGAAAGCAAAGGCAACGGTACCAACCAGTAGTAGCTGTAACTCCTGCTATCAACTCTGCGCCTATTCCTACGTATCAACCTCAGGTTGCTCAGAGCCAACCGAATCAACAACAATATCAGCAAAGGACACAACAGCCTCTTCAGCAGGCTCGTCCTCCATATAACAACAACCGTACAACGCGACCACCAGGGTTCGACCCTATACCCATGTTGTACGCAAAATTGTTTCCACTCTTACTGGTCAAGGGACACGTCCAAACCAGGTCTCCTTTTACAGTACCGGAAAATCCACCTTTTTGGTTCAAAGCAGATCAGACTTGCCCTTACCATCAAGGAGGATCGGGGCATAACATAGAAAAATGTCTCAGTTTCAAATCTGATGTGAAAAAGCTTGTTAGGAGCGGGGTCTTATCTTTCAAAGATACGAATCAGAATGTTCTCACAAACCTGCTGCCTCAACACAAGAAAGCTGCGGTAAATTTGATAGAGGGAGAGTCTAACAACAGCTATCAAATTCACGATGTACTCTTATTGAGGACCAATATGGTTAAGATGCATCATAGACAGAGCGGATACGGGCATGTACCATCTCACAATTATCACTAGTGTGATATCTGCTCTAAAAACAATCAAGGATGTTCTGTGGTGCAATCAGCTCTACAGGAACAATTAGATCTCGAGTGGATCCAAGAGCATCGAGTTCGTGGAGTTAACATGACTCATGCAAGTTCCAACATCATTAAAAACCATGACATTCATGCAATGAATGTCAACTTAGTGGCAATGCACTCAAGGCAAAGCCAGTATCATAATCTGTTGCGGCACGATTATAATTCCTGTCTGATTTGCTCGGTAAACAAACAGGGATGCTCTTTTGTACAAGAGGCCCTCCAGCGTCAGATGGATCTTGGGTGGATCCAGGACTACCATGATAGATCCTTATCAAGTTAACATGATTCAAATCTTCGATATTCATTTGATGAATACTAGCTTGGTGGAGTTACACGCCAAGCAAGTCCAATTCAGTTTTCTTACTTCACATGATTATCTGAGCTGTAAAGTATGTTGTGAGAGTAACCAAGGGTGCGCTCTTGTTCAAAGAACTTTAAAACACTTGTTAGACCATTGGTGGCTTCCGATCTATCTAGACGAAGACACACAACAAATCAGTGTGACAAACGGGAACCCTACTAGACATCAAAGTCTGGATGTCTGATCTATGGAAATAGACCTAGTAAGGTTACACTGCATTCAAAGCAGACGTGGCCAGGTGCCACCACACAACTACGAGCGCTGTAGAGTCTGCTCGGAAAATAATCAAGGATGTTACCTCGTGCGAGCAGCCCTTCAAAGTCAGTTGGCTCCCAAAGAGATTCGATCGTGTCCAAGTTCTAGATCAACCAACTGGACGCCAGACTATTTCGCTTATCAGATTAAGGATGTTGTCATGATCTCTGATCGCGAAAAGACCAAAGATGTTTGTACCATCATCCCTCTACTTGACGAACCGAAGGTTCTTAGCCAGGAATTGATTGAAGTTACTTACGACAGTCAGAGAAATCAGAAGGCTCCTTTAGTTATTTATCTACCAGGACCAGTGTCATACAAATCCGATAAGGCGATCACTTACCAATACGGTGCAACAATAATTGAGAATGGAAAGGAAATTCCATTACCCTCCGTCGTGAATATTGCAGACATCAGTCGAGTAACACGGAGTGGTCGAATCTTCAACAGAGGAGTTGGAGAACCTAACAGAGAAAAGGAACCTCAAACGAAAGTTCCCAATCCACCATTCGGTCAATCCAGTAATCCTGACCTTTCAAAGAACGATGATGAGATGTTGAAGCTCATCCAAAGGAGTGAATACAACATTGTTGATCAGCTGTTACAAACTCCTTCAAAGATCTTTGTGTTATCTCTTTTACTCAGTTCCGAAGCCCACAGAGAGGCTCTACAGAAAGTATTACAGTAGGCCTTTGTGGAACAGGATGTGTCGATAAGGCAATTCGACAGTATCGTCTCTAACATCACTTCCTACAACAACTTGGGGTTTAGTGATAAGGAATTGCCAGAAGAAGGCAAAAGTCACAACATGGAGCTCAATATCACAGTCAACTGCCAGGACAATGCCTTAGCCAGCGTACTGGTAGATACCGGATCGACTCTCAACGTTATGCCGAAGTCCACTCTAATGCGACTATCATTCAAAGGATCTCCGATGAGAGGTAGTGAGGTCATCGTCAAAGCATTTGACGGATCTCGAAAAATAGTTATCGGCGAAGTCGACCTTCCCATAACTATCGGTCCTCACACATTCCAAGTCACTTTCCAGGTCATGGACATCCCGGCAACATACAACTGTTTGTTGGGAAGACCTTGGATACACCAGGCTGGGGCAGTCACTTCGACACTTCACCAGAAGCTGAAGTTCGTCAAGAATGACCAACTCGTCACGGTCTGTGGAGAACAAGCCTTGATCTTGAGTAACCTATCATTGTCCACTTGTGTAGAACCCGAGGAGGTTGTTGGAACTCAGTTCCAGGCACTTTCGGTAAGCAGTGAGAATCAATTAGAGAAGGAAACATCAATATCCTCATACAAAGATGCTCTCGAGGTGATCAAAAGTAACAATGTAAAGGGATGGGGACAACTTGTCATTCCTACTAATAATAAAACAAAGAAGGGTCTTGGTTTTTCTGCAACTTGTACCCAGACAACTGCTAACGATGAAATTCTTCATCCCATTCAGAACTTTTTCCATAGTGGAGGTTTCCTTAACCCACTGTCTCAAGAAGTACATACCATCAACGAGGGAGATTCCTCCGATACAGATGAAGAGTGGAAGTCCTATCTTAACAAGGACGGTTATATGTCTCAGGAAGAAGTGCCTACGCCATTTTGCTATCCCGTACAGTGTCTGAGATTTATACCAAGGTCATACGTCAAAATGATATACGGAGATTGTGATCCAGAAGGATGTCGTGCTCCACCAAACTCATTAGAGAAAGACACTCTGATGAAAGACAACTTTGACCACGATTATTATGGCTCGATGGATGGTTTGCCTATCTGGCAACCGTACCCAGGAGACTTGGGGCAAGAAAATCAGCCGAATAATGAAAATCAGTTGAGCATCATTGAAAAAAATACCTACGTCCCCACTGGCACTCCCAGGATTTTCATCCAGGTACAAACGCGAAAGTGGCGAAGAAAACAGAGTCGCCAGCCGTGTAAATTTATCCCAAGAGAGGGAAAGGGAACACCGCATAAACCTGAGGAAGAGGGAAAGGAATGGTCATCGCAACCATAACCTGGGTTCGGGAGTCGGTTACGCGAGGGGAAGGTGCTAGCACCCCACGCGTCCATCGTACTCGATGGGATCCACGCTTGTTGTCTATTCTAAGGGTGAGTTATCCTATCATCTATGGTTGTACTAAGATGGGGAAGGGGAAAAACTAAGACAGACTCGGTAGGACGTCGACGTCCTAGGCCTACGTACTCCCTTTATGCAATGGGAAATTCAAAGTCAACGTAATTCGGACCAAATTCTTTTTCTGTTTTTTATGACGTACTCCCGGCAGTTAGGGTCGATGCCTGTTTGCGACTCAGACGGAAGGTAACGTGCCTTTTTTGAAAATCGCCTTTAGTTTGACAATCCCGCAGGATAAAAAGGTTTGAAGTTTGTTTGTATTTTTTAGGACAGAAGTGACTTGAGTTAGTTCATAACTCAACTTAAACCAAAGTCTATGACACGGGAATGAATGCGTCGCATGGTCGTCCCCAATGGGACGTATGCTCAACACTCTAGAAGAGAGAAGGGGGACCCATCAATCTTCATTTCCTATGTTTAAGGCTCGTGTGCAAGGCAAGTTGACCTTATTAAGTATCTTAGAGATGTTTTGAGATGAGAAGAGGGACTAAAAAGAAAAGAAAAACACTACGGGGAGAAATCTACCCTAATGTTATCATGCAAAGATGGCCCTAAAGGGAGGTTTGGAGGGAGACTATCCTATGGAATTTAGTCCTAATGTTATCATGCAAAGATGGCCCTAAGGGGAGATTTGACAACAACCTAAGCATAAGGAAAAGAAAATATGAGAGACAGAAGGAATGAGAGTGGACATGGATACTTATCCACACCATCAAATAACTTACCTCAGCCCATGAATAAAAGGTTAGTACAAACATAAATAAGTGACGATAAGACAAATGAAACCCAAACAAATCACAAGCCAAAGAGAAATGATTATAAACCAAGTGAAATTCAACCAAGACAAAATGTGGATGACCTAAACATGAATTAGGAAGTCAAATAAACACACCCAAATGATGGCACAAGTGCCTTCTCAAACAAGTAGTCAGACATGATCAAGGATGTGCATACAAGAAGATTTCAAACAAAGAGCAATCAAACAATTAGTAAAAAATCTTCTAAAATTATCAAATTAAAACCCAAAACACCTCAACCAGATACAAACATCATATTAAAAACTCATGCAAAAATTCACAAGATAGGTCATCCAAACAATTATGCAAAGTTCAGACAGGAAACATGATTCAATATGCAAAAGAAAAGGACTAAAATGCAATATGAAATGATTTTAAAAATGAGAGAAAAATATTTTAATGCAATTCAATATGTCGATGAAACAATGCAAAAATAACGAGTTCAAAATGTTTTATGGATGATGAGAAATAAATTTTACAATGCAATGTGTGCAAAATGAAGCAAATTCAAAAAGAAACTATTCAAATAATTAATTTAGATGATTAAAATAAAATAAAAATAAAAAATAAAATTTGGGAAAAATTTATAAAACTATAAATATGATTCATGAATTTTTTGGGAATTTTTTAATGCAAGAAAATGATTTTTAAAAAATAAAATGCAAATGATACAATTAAATAAAATGAATAAATTGAAATAAACATGGGAGGTGTGTTCAGCAGCCCAAATACGTTAAAAACGCTAATGGGCTCATACAGGGGGGTGTGAATAGAGGGCCCAAACACTTAAATCCATCAGCGAAATAAAAAAAAAAAAAAAAAGAGTTCACGTGAGACCCAGTCAACTGGTTGACCCAACACTCACCATAAGATCAATCCAACGCCTCACCACAAGTCAACCAATCAACGCAGTCATCAAGATCAACAACCATGATTAAAAAGCACACCACAATTAATGTACACTCACGCACACACAAACACTCAGCACATAATAGATAGCACGTGATAGGCACAAGATTTTTTAATGCGTTGGCAAAAACTCAACCACAAGATTCATCAGACGCACGTAAACAAGTCAACAAAATAAAAAAGTAATTGAAATGAGAGAACATGATTGAGTGCACATGATAACACGCATGGGTTGGCAAACACACAAACATTAAATTAAAAACAAACAAAAAAGAAACGTGGCAAGCTGGAAACCGTTGGATTAAACAAATCAATGGCTGAGAACTCATCACCTACCTCCAAACTCTTCACCGGCCGGAGCAAAAACCAGACGCCGGAGCCCTAGATCCGGTCGTCTCCTCCGGTGAGCACCACCACCATTTTTTCCAGAAATGACAAATGAGTACACTATTTTGATCAGAAAAACATGAGGATTCCAAATATCATGCTATTTTCAACAAACACACAACGCATAAAGCAAATCGAATGAAAAAGGGTTTGGGTCCAAAACTTGAAACTCATCGTATGCACATAATACACGTCTAAACTTAAAATAAAACACATCAGAGTAATCAGCAACAATCACAGATCATTATGCATATTTAAAAGTAGAGTTTTAAGATCATGCAAAAATGCCCTAACCTGAGGTTATGCAAACTGTATCCTCGCTGTTAGCTGCAAACGATGGTTGCTTCGTGCTCTATGGATCCCCAGGATGAAGATGGTGAAGGAAGTTTGTGAAAAACCCTGAAGGATTGTGAGATTCGAATGATTAAAGTTTTAGGGTTCAAACTTTTGTTCTCCTCAAAATCACGTCTGTCCTCTCCAAACCAGTGCATGAGTAACTTTAAATACTTAGGGTTAATCCACTGATGATCACTTGGGTCTTAATCATTCCTTGGTTAATGAGTTTTGGGCCATTTGACAAATTTGCATAATGTGAAATACACCCTCCTCCATGCATGCACACCCAAGCCTTTCATGATGGATCACTTAAGTTTCAATTGCTAATCACACCTGAATTGGATTTGGGCCTTGAGATGTCTTGGTTTATGAATTTTCAATGATCTTGCAATTTTGCATAATATGGATGAATAAATCATGGATCCACTTGATTCAAAGGCCAAAAATGATCCTTAAGGAATGTACTTAGATGTTAGAATGTGACATGAAGCAAAGGAATCAATTATAGGTCAATATGTCCCAAAATGCAAAAGTTGTGAAAATGGAACCCTAAAAACCACCTTGCCTTCTTTTGGTCATAACTTGAGTTTCACAAATGATATGGAGACCATCTAGTACTTGTTGGAAAGGGGAGAAAAAGATTTTCAACTTTCATGTTTGATAAAAATTCATTTGAAGCTTCTTTGATGATGAAAATTCAAGTTGAATGTAGTGTAAGAACTTGCCCAAAAAGGAAACTTTCAAATTATAGGTCACTTCCATATTTAGTAACTTTTGTACCAACCCTTGATTCTTGATAAATGGTATGAAACTTGACTCTTGAATACCATATGAGCATGTGAGACCTTGAAAACCTTGAAGAGTACCTCAAAATTTCACAGTTGACTTCCCCTCTCACTGTTGACTTTTCCCCCAATTCTCCTTATTCCCAATCCATTGGCCAAATGAACTTCTCATGAACCAAACTGATGGACAATCTTCCATTCCTAGATACTTAGGGACCCAAGGAAGACCATGGAATTAAGTCTTGCCCAAAAAATCAGAAATAAACTGACTTTATAGCAAACCCTAATTTTGGTACCCTCAGTCTAGGAGGAAATAGCACAGTCTCCAAATCCAAGTTCCTCTGAATATGATGTGTATCCTCTCCAACAAAGATAAGACATGCCATTTGATGATGCTAAAAACCCAAGAAGCTTGCCCATTGGAGCAATAAACCCAAGAATCTCAAAACCCTAATCTCTGCACTAGTTAGGAGAGAGTGATCCACTTGAACTCTCTTGGACAATATAAGGACTCTTGCTTGAAGAACATCTTCTCCTCTTGAACTGCCTCAGGCACCTTGACCCATGCTAAGAACCAATGATATGCACACATTATAATGCAAAGAATGAAGTGAAACATAAGCCAGTTAGTAGTTAAAGTAAGAGAGCAAATTTTGGGGTGCTACAGCTGCCCCTATTCAATCAACTTGGTCCTAAAGGTATGATAGCGACGGCTCTCAGACATTCCAGGATGCACGGAGATTGAATACCGAAAGAGCCCCGGAAATTTGCTAATGGTGAGAATAACGAAATGGAGCGTGCTGAAAAATAAAGAGTATGACCTCAACCACACCCACAAAAATAAGACGAATACGACCTCAATCGTGCCCGCAAATGAAGACTGACCTCAATCACTCTACCCACAAGGAAAATATGAATACGACCTCAATCGCACCCACAAAACAAATACAACCTCAATTGTACCCTCAAAAGAAAACTGACCTCGATCACTCTACCCACAAAGAAAACATGAATACGACCTCAATCGCACCTACAAAACGAATACAACCTCAATTGTACCTGCAAAGGAAGACTGAACTCAATCACTCTACCCACAAAGAAAAAAATATGAATATGACCTCAATCGCACCCACAAAACGAATACAACCTCAATTGTACCCGCAAAGGAAGACTGACCTCAATCACTCTACCCACAAAGAAAAAAATATGAATACGACCTCAATCGCACCCACAAAACGAATACAACCTCAATTGCACCCGTAAAGGAAGATTGACCTCAATCACTCTACCCACAAAGAAACAATGAATACGACCTTAATCGCACCCACAAAACGAATACAACCTCAATTGCACCCGCAAAGGAAGACTGGCCTCAATCACTCTACCCACAAAGAAAACATGAATACGACCTCAATCGCACCCACAAAACGAATACAACCTCAATTGTACCCTCAAAGGAAGACTGACCTCAATCACTCTACCCACAAAGAAAACATGAATACGACCTCAATCACACCCACAAAACGAATACAACCTCGATGGCACCCTCAAAGGAAGACTGACCTCAATCACTCTACCCACAAAGAAAACATGATTACGACCTCAATCGTACCCATAAAACGAATACAACCTCAATTGTACCCTCAAAGGAAGACTGACCTCAATCACTCTACCCACAAAGAAAACATGAATACTACCTCAATCACTCTACCCACAAAGAAAACATGAATACTACCTCAATCGCACCCACAAAACGAATACAACCTCGATTGCACCCGCAAAGGAAGACTGACCTCAATCACTCTACCCACAAAGAAAATATGAATACGACCTCAATCGCACCCATAAAACGAATACAACCTCAATTGCACCCGCAAAGGAAGACTGACCTCAATCACTCTACCCACAAAGAAAACATGAATACGACCTCAATCGCACCCACAAAACGAATACAACCTCAATTGTACCCGCAAAGAAAGACTGACCTCGATCACTCTACGCACAAGGAAAAATAAGAATAAGACCTCAATCGCAACCACAAAACGAATACAACCTCAATTGTATCCGCAAAGGATAACCAACATAAAGTGGACTTCGCCGGGGATAACGTGAAACACAACTTTTGGTTTAAACCACCCCTACTGAGAAAAGGAAACTGGCAAACAAAATATGTCAAGCGAGAACTGAATACCAGGCGAGAACTGGATTTCACAAAAGAGAAGGGCCAAAC
This sequence comes from Lathyrus tuberosus, assembly GCA_022829125.1. NCBI lineage: Eukaryota > Viridiplantae > Streptophyta > Magnoliopsida > Fabales > Fabaceae > Lathyrus > Lathyrus tuberosus. Next base: position 2,713,616 of record JALAZF010000280.1, read on the forward strand.
AAGGCAAACTTCTAACGGACTCACGATCCGCAGATAAGATGACTCCGCCGGGGAAAGGAGAAGTCTAAATAAAAGACTCTGCCGAGGAGCACAAGTATGAGGAACGCATCCCTCCAAAATCTCCTGAGTTATGCCATCTCTGCTGGGAAAGAGAACTGGCAAGGAAAGCATCAAACCTGGCTTATGCTTCGAATGCGAATGTTTGAATTTTGCCGTAATGCTCCACACGAAGTGGAAATGCTACGCGTTTGAGGATGCAATGCAAATGCTTATGATATGCAAAAGGGGTCCCTCCAGCAAAATAAATGCTGGAGAGAAAAGACCAATTCACCTGGGGATGACAAGAATAGATTGTCCTCTGAATCCAGGAACTCTGCTGAGAAGGATCATACTGATTGACTCTTTGGAACCACAACTTCTTCCGGGGATGAAATCCAAAAGCACATACACTCTACTGGGAATTACACATGTCCTTTACTGATGGTAACATCCAAAACCCGAGGTTTCTCCTCTGCTGGGGGAATTGAGAATGAATGCCAATAACGGAACCGGAAGTCTGTTACTGAGGATTGCTAATAACAGATGGGCTTAGGACCTGCTGGGGGATGCCAGCCCATAACACCATCCTGCTTGGGGAAGACAGTCCAATATACCATCCTGCTTAGGGATACTACTGAACCTGGCCTGTTGATGGGGAGAATGACTTTACTCCCACCTTGTTGGGGACTAGAATGTGACATTGTCGGCGAAGGCACGTTTCCTGACTGGATGGGGGAAGCGAACACCCTGATTCTGTGGGGAAATAACGTCTTGATCCAGAGAAAAATACTTTCCAGGTCTCCTGCTGGGGAAAGTCTGCTCTGCTGAGGAAAGTGCAATCTCAATGCTGGGGAGAGCAAACTGCTGGGGAAATACAATCCTGTTGCCATCCAACCCTGACTTGTTTCTAAGGTCGTAAACGGCCCTTTGAACTTTCCACTAGCCCCAGACCACCAAGTCTAATGGAAAAAATCATCTCAAGAGGATTTTATAGAAGACCGGGCGTTCGTACTGCCCCAGGGTCTTCAAACTCTTGGAGAGATTTATCATATCTCGACATAACTGCCCCAGTCTTCATAATCCATGACGTACATTACCTCGAAAGGGATTGTAATGACTTGAAAATACTCTGCCTTAGTATTTTGAACCTTGAGGAGGTGTTTTCAATTAACCATTTTCAGGAGTGGACAATCTCTCACGCTCTAGAAGTGGCCTGCCCCAATTCTTGAAGGAACTTTTCCCTTGGCTGATCTTACAGAGTTTTGCCAAATCGACCTGATCGCCCCTGTTTAGCTGCTTTAGGGAGAGTTTTCAGTGTGACTGTTCCAGATTAGCTGCATCTTATCACCATTTATCGGGAACCTCCAGGCTGCGCATAATCTCTTAGCCACATACCCCTTGACATGATCCTCCTTCGGAGTTTTCACCACCTCATCTTGGCGTGATCGAGCTTCTCGACTGTCGTTCATCGTGTAAGCCTCTCTTGATATCAAACACATGCAAGCAGAAAATGTTTATTATGAGAATGACAATTCTAATGCAACGCTCATGTTAACCTTGAAGTTTTATTGAAAATGCGTCGCCAAGCCTTGTGAACGAATCACTGGCTGGGATGCGGCACTGATTTTTTAATGGAAAACAATACGCACATGCAATACCAACAAAAATCTTATTAGCACAACTCATAGGAGTCAGGAACGCTATCTCATTGAAGTACGCCGTCAGAATGAGCCCTGTTTCAATTAGGACTTTTAAGGGTTGTAACGTGGTCTGGTTCACGGTTTAAGAAAAAGGATTTATGGCTCAAAATTTATTGGTGCCCACCCGCTCTTCGTGATATTCTCCAGTCCTATGTTCAGTTAATCTGACCCAAACGCTCATCTCTCAAAAGGTTTACGATCTTTAAGGGACCTATGCCACTAATGGTTTGGCACCTAAGGGAGTTTTGGAATGACAGTCACCCCTTTTTTTGTGTCTGTAATCACACGAATTTGTTCTTATCGAGGATTTTCTTTTGTAACGCTTTTCGCTTTTTCTTTCTTTTGCTTTTTTTTTATCCCCAATTTTTGCCTGGACTGACTCTTTTGAGTTTTTCGATTTTGAAGTCCAGCGGGATGCCCTAGCTTTTGCCTAAGTCGCTTGTTTTCAAGTTTCGACTTAGCGGGCTTTCTTTTTTTATTTTATTCCCCTTTCTGAACAAAGCGTGTGACACTGGTTGTCTTACCTGCCTGACAGGGTTGTGACTGCCTCACTCCTTGGTTGTTGATGGATAACCATTGTGGTTTCACATCTCTTAACCTCTTGACGGTGGGATAGAAGGTAATGGATCCTCAAATGCACACTCTCCTTGAAATCTGAACGCTTGGTCAAACTAACTGACGCCTACCCTTCCCCTGGGTTAAGTATGAGGGTTTTTCGTACGAAAGAAGCTCCTACTTCAAGGCTCAAAGGGGTTAACAAGGGTCTATCTCCTTATCTCTCCAGTGTTTGTGAATTGGAAACAATGCATGTACATCCTTAACAAGGTTTTGTCCAAAAGCGCACCATTAGAAATCTGCGCTCTTATTTCGTCATCCTCCCTCGAGAGTTCTAGACAAGAAAATTGGTATTGCAGTGCATATAGACATTTAAGAGTGAACACGAATGGATTACTTCAAGAAAAACATGCTCATTGTATTATGATTGTCATTCAAAGTTTCTACATGCATACAGTGCTTTAATCAAGAAATGAAAAACTACAAATGAAAATGCAGTAAAGAAACTGAAGATCGCCATCGTTGAGGAGACTCGGCTCAGTCTGGACTTATTATTTCTGATGACGCTCTTGCAATCCGATGCTTACTCTAACAAAGAAGCTTCAATCTAAAGGGGTACCATCCGGCGTGATGACCTTCGAGTCGATCAAGTCTTGCACCTTGTGCTGGAATACTTTACACTTATCAATTGTATGCCCAAACGTTCCTGAGTGGAACTCGCACCTAGCAGTCATGTCATAATCCGGAGGAATAGGGTACGGTACCGGCGTGGTACTCCTCGTTTAAATCAGAGAGTTCTTGAACAGACGAGCAAACAACTGACTATAAGGGATAGGAATAGGATCAAATATCCTCTTGGGCCTTCTTGGTCTCGGTTGCCCCTGCTGCTGATAATTCTACTGTCGATGCTGATTTGGGCGCCCCACCTGCGCTTGCACTTTTCTTTCCACATTTGGCTGAGGTACAAACAAAGGTTGCTGACGTAGAGCTTCTGCAGCAAAAGGTTGTGGAGAAAGTCCATGACATGAGGTGGATCCTGCAAAGAGGGGAGGAGTCTCCACTTCTTTTGCAATAATTGGGGTAAAATCACCTTGTATACTCACGCCGCCCAACGTGAATTCAATTGCCCCTGCATCAATCAAATCCTGGAATTGGTGCTGAAAGGCCCTACATTTCTCCACAGTATGCCCTGGTGCCCCAGAATGGAAATCACAATGGGCTCTTGCATTGTAGCCTGGTGGGGGATTACCAGTGAGAGGAGCCAAAGTCCTTTTATGTACCAGTTGCAACTGAAGGAGATGCGGCAATAACTGAGAATATGGCATAGGGAGTGGAAGAAAAACTCTTTCAGACTACTTCGGTCTCTATGCACACCTTTTATTCTTAGGCTTATCTTGGGAGATAAGACCTGGTTGCTGTTGGGAAAGTTCTGGAATTTCAGCTTGTGGAAGAGATTCACAAGGAAATCCACGATCTAGATCAAATCCTAAAGAGATGGGAGGAGTAATGACCTCTGTTGTGGAAGCGAGCACATGACTGTCTTACTTCTTTAACACCCTATTCAAAATTTCCATAACCAAACCCATCTGAGTCTTCATCTGATTGACCTCCTCCTTCAGCATCTTCTGCTCCTGGGACATGACCAGCATGTCTTCCCCGATTGCCTCATCTGACCCTTCATTTCAAGCATCTCTGCACGGAGTTGTTCCATGGCTATCCTCTGGTTATCACAGACTGAGTAGAATACTGATGAACTGGCTGATCAATCCTGTACTGCGGAGGAGAACAAAGTAAGAACACCAGAGATAAGCACCTGTCATGCAAAATGATTATGCAAAATGATTATGAATATGCAAATGCAAATGAACATGTTTGAATATTCGCAGGGCGATCCACCCCTTGATTCCAGTTTAACAGCAAGATAGGACGGAACTTCTGCTCATGTATTAAGAAAACCAGAGGAAAACCAAATGTCAACAATCACAAATCCAAGATAACAAGTCTGAACACAATAATCATAGATCCCAACCAACAAGCCTGGCGTTGGTCCAAATAATGAAAGAAAATAGAAAACTACGGCAAGTCATCAAAGTCCACAAGTGTCAATCCCCCCATCCATTATGCTTTTTGCTCCAGTCTTGAATTTCCTTGAACAACTTTTTGGTGTCGGGATGCTTCAGTCTCTGAATTAGCTCTTGAATGAGAACGTCTCTCCTATGCATGATCCATTCCAAGTATCGGCAATGCAACTCCCAAGCGTCTTCTCCAGAAACTCCATCCATGCTAGGACCCTCATTTCTAGGTCTCTTCACTTCAGCTTGGATCTTCAGTTCCTCTATGGAGGCTATGGCTTCATTGAGTCGACCCTCGAATGCTTGTCTCTGGAATACCCCTGATAGGATCTCAACGTCTTTTTTCTTGAGCTTCAACTTCAATTGATCAATCTGAGCTAGATACTCGTCTTCTTTCCGCTTATTATCAGCCATTGCAGTTTCTCGGTGAGCATTGAACCTGTGAATTTTCAACAAAGCCTTGTCCAATTCCTCCTTCTTAGACTCGAGAACCTTACTGATACCCTCTAGAGCTTGCTTCATCCTTTGTCTGGCTGCGACCTTGTCAGCTAGCTCCTTTTCTGCCTTAGCGAGAAGCTCTGTCTTCAACTTGGCGATATGGACGGCTTCACCCCGCTCATGTTTCAACTGATAAATCTCTCTTTGTAGCTCACTGTTTTCTTCTCGCAGCTTTTCTTTTTCAGCCCACAACTTGTTAAACTTCTCTATTTCAACTGTTGTAGGAGGCTCAATCAGCAAGGGGTAAGATGGTGGTTCTTTGGAGAATGGCAAAAGCTCCTCCTCTACCCTTTTCTGAATCCAATCTTCATATGCAGGAAATGTTCTGTTGTTGCTCTTCCCAAAAGAAGGCTTCCCTTTCTTATGACGATCTTCCCAAGTATTCGTAGCTTCTTTTAACAGTTCCGGATTGATTTCCCCACTCAGATATAAAGATTCTTGGACCTCCTCGTCTCTTGGTGGCTCTTTCAAGGCATACCCGAATTGCCTAATAGCAAGAATAGGGTTGTAGTTAATTCCCTCTTTCCTTCCTATTAGAGGCACATTTGGGATACCTCCACAACTAATCATGATATCTTGGCCCAACAAGTCACGGTTAACCCAAATTAGATTATTTGCTCTCAAGCCCATCAATCTTTTGGACCACTCCAAAGTTCCTTGAGTATCTACAAATGCCCCAGATTCGGGAAGACGATCAGCAAACCATTTGTAAAAGATTGGCGCACAAAAATAAAGGGGTCCACCCCTCCTCTTCTCATTCTTATAATGCACTGAATAATACAGATCTCCAAGCAAAGTAGGTATCAGATTCTTCATGGTAAATATCCGGACAGCGTGCATGTCCACAAAATCCTTCATATTCGGAAATAACACCATTTCATAGACACACATAGCCAAGATGGCATTGAAAACTGACCAACATCTAGCCTTAGCATACACAGCAGCCTGTTCTACCAAAAATTTCACATGAAAGCCTTTACACCCTCCCTTACTGGCAATATTATTTTTCAACAAAGATGGATCCAAATGCAAAGCCTCGGAAACCTTTTCCAAATCAGGAAGTTCTTCAGAAGGATAGAAAGGAGCCTCTTCCTTAATATCAACATCCAGAATGAGAGCAAATTCCTCCAATGTCAGAGCCAAAAGATAATCAGCGAATAGAAAACAACGCAGGTGAGGGTCATAGAATTGTACCAGAGTGTGCAAAGCCCTATACTCGTATTCAGTGATGTTACGAGCAAAATTCAGAATTCTTCCATACTCTTCTCTAAAATTTGCCAATACCCCAGGTTCTGCCATAGACACAATCTTGTGAACAGTATCCAGAAAAAGTGATGGGAACTTGTATACTATGATGCTCTTTTTCTTCTCAGTACTCATCCTTAATAGTCTTCAAAAACCAGAATCAAAGTTAGGATGCAGCCCTGCAAATGAATAAACATGTTAGGATGCAAAATGATGATGCAAATGCACACATGGGATCAAGGATGCCACACAGACTGGACAACTGCTGCACTGAACAACTGTATAATCTCAAAGGTCTGCCCAAATACCCAGAATACCAGAATAACCATAGTGTCACACTGATAAATCTGCTGATCAGAAAACCGGGTATGTTAAAGGTCAAGGTTAACTGCAAACCTGTAAACACCCTGCCCTCTCACATGTGGGTACTAGAAAGCCGAGGATCCTCAATATCACGGGCTCTCAGGTCGAGAAATGATGATACGTTCACCATTTCTGGTTTGGCATCATCACCAATCGAGGAGGCCTCAACTGATTCCCCTAAAAAAGAAAACATCCTATGGCAAGTCCTCAGTTTCGGCACTGAGGTCGAGAAGCAATAGTACATTCATCCCTCGGGGTACAGTACTATTGCCAAACGAGGAGTGCTTCCACTGATTCTTTCCCAAAAGGAAACCCTATAGCAAGTTCCCAGTATTGGGTCCTCGGATCGACATGTGTAATGGGTTTTCCATTTATGGTCTGCCATTATCACGTCTCGGGAGGAGTGTCGTTACTGAGTCCTCGGGAATGGCCGCCAGAGTCGACAATTTTCCAAGTTACATTCAATCATCTGCACCAATGCGCAGGATAGAACATTACCAAAGAAAACCTCGTATGGATGTGGAGTTTTCATGTATACTACGTCTGGCCAAACGCCACACGAGTCACACTACTTGCCACGCTAATCCTACGTGTATGCTCAAGCCTGGGTATTGGGCTTATCTCTCAGAACTCCCAACCCGCCAAACAGAAAAACAGTGCAACAGCTGATAATAATATGCAATGCAGAAAATGCGGAAAAAATAAAATACAACAAATAAAGCAAAACAAAAAAAAACACCCAAAGAGAACAAAGACAAGCAAGCGCTAGGATTGACTCGCTTAGGGATGGACCAGCATAGGTCAACCAGACTCCCCAGCAGAGTCGCCAGCTGTCGCTCCCAGGATTTTCATTCAGGTACAAACGCGAAAGTGGCGCAGAAAACAGAGTCGCCAGCCGTGTAAATTTATCCCAAGAGAGGGAAAAGGAACACCGCAAAAACCTGAAGAAGAGGGAAAGGAATGGTCATCGCAACCATAACTTGGGTTCGGGAGTCAGTTACGTGAGGGAAAGGTGCTAGCACCCCACGCGTCCATCGTACTCGATGGGATCCACGCTTGTTGTCTATTCTAAGGGTGAGTTATCCTATCATCTATGGCTGTACTAAGACGGGGAAGGGCATAAACTAAGACAGACTCGGTAGGATGTCGACGTCCTAGGCCTACGTACTCCCTTTGTGCAATGGGAAATTCAGAGTCAACGTAGTTCGGACCAAGTTCTTTTTGTGTTTTTTATGAGCGACGTTAAGTCCGCGTCCGGCAGTTAGGGTCGATGCCTGTTTGCGACTCAGACGGAAGGTAACATGCCTTTTTTGAAAATGGCCTTTAGTTTGACAATCCCGCAGGATAAAAAGGTTTGAAGTTTGTTTGTATTTTTTAGGACAGAAGTGACTTGAGTTAGTTCATAACTCAACTTGAACCAAAGTCTATGACACGGGAACGAATGCGTCGCATGGTCGTCCCCAATGGGACGTATGCTCAACACTCTAGAAAAGAGAAGGGGGACCCCTCAATCTTCATTTCCTATGTTTAAGGCTCGTGTACAAGGCAAGTTGACCTTATTAAGTATCTTAGAGATGTTTTGAGATGAGAATAGGGACTCAAAAGAAAATAAAAACACTACGGGGAGAAATCTATCCTAATGTTATCATGCAAAGATGGCCTTAAAGGTAGGTTTGGAGGGAGACTATCCTATGGAATTTAGTCCTAATGTTATCATGCGAAGATGGCCCTAAGGGGAGATTTGACAACAACCTAAGCCTAAGGAAAAGAAAATATGAGAGACAGAAGGAATGAGAGTGGACATGGATACTTATCCACACCATCAAATAACTTACCTCAGCCCCTGCATAAAAGGTTAGTACAAACATAAATAAGTGACGATAAGACAAATGAAACCCAAACAAATCACAAACCAGAGAAATGATTATAAACCAAGTGAAATTTAACCAAGACAGAATTTGGATGACCTAAACATGAATTAGGAAGTCAAAGAAACACACCCAAATGATGGCACAAGTGCCTTCTCAAACAAGTAGTCAGACATGATCAAGGATGTGCATACAAGAAGATCTCAAACAAAGAGCAATCAAACAATTAGCAAAACAAATTCTAAAATTATCAAATTAAAACCCAAAACACCTCAACCAGATACAAACATCATATTAAAAACTCATTCAAAAATTCACAAGATAGGTCATCCAAACAATTATGCAAAGTTCAGACAGGAAACATGATTCAATATGCAAAAGAAAAGGACTAAAATGCAAAATGAAATGATTTTAAAAATGAGAGAAAAATATTTTAATGCAATTAAATATGTTGATGAAACAATTCAAAAAGAATGAGTTCAAAATGTTTTATGGATGATGAGAAATAAATTTTACAATGCAATGTGTGCAAAATGAAGCAAATTCAAAAAGAAATTATTCAAATAATTAATTTAGATGATAAAAATAAAATAAAAATAAAAAATAAAATTTGGGAAAATTTTATGAAACTATAAATATGATTCATGAATTTTTTGGGAATTTTTTAATGCAAGAAAATGATTTTTAAAAAATAAAATGCAAATGATACAATTAAATAAAATGAATAAATTGAAATAAACATGGGAGGTGTGTTCAGCAGCCCAAATACGTTAAAAACGCTAATGGGCTCATACAGGGGGGTGTGAATAGAGGGCCCAAACACTTAAATCCATCAGCGAAATAAAAAAAAAAAAGAGAGTTCACGTGAGACCCAGTCAACTAGTTGACCCAACACTCACCATAAGATCAATCCAACGCCTCACCACAAGTCAACCAATCAACGCAGTCAACAGCCATGATTAAAAAGCACACCACAATTAATGTACACTCACGCACACACAAACACTCAGTACACAATAGATAGCACGTGATAGGCACAAGATTTTTTAATGCGTTGGCAAAAACTCAACCACAAGATTCATCAGACGCGCGTAAACAAGTCAACAAAATAAAAAAGTAATTGAAATGAGAGAACATGATTGAGTGCACATGATAACACGCATGGGTTGGCAAACACACAAACATTAAATTAAAAATAGAAAAAAAAGAAACGTGGCAAGCTGGAAACCGTTGGATTAAACAAATCAATGGCTGAGAACTCATCACCTACCTCCAAACTCTTCACCGGCCGGAGCAAAAACCAGACGCCGGAGCCCTAGATCCGGTCGTCTCCTCCGGTGAGCACCACCACCATTTTTCTAGAAATGACAAATGAGTACACTATTTTGATCAGAAAAACATGAGGATTCCAAATATCATGCTATTTTCAACAAACACACAACGCATAAAGCAAATCGAATGAAAAAGGGTTTGGGTCCAAAACTTGAAACTCATCGTATGCACATAATACACGTCTAAACTTAAAATAAAACACATCAGAGTCATCAGCAACAATCACAGTTCATTATGCATATTTAAAAGTAGAGTTTTAAGATCATGCAAAAATGCCCTAACCTGAGGTTATGCAAACTGTATCCTCACTGTTAGCTGCAAATGATGGTTGCTTCGTGCTCTATGGATCCCCAGGATGAAGATGGTGAAGGAAGTTTGTGAAAACCCCTGAAGGATTGTGAGATTCGAATGATTGAAGTTTTAGGGTTTAGACTTTTGTTCTCCTCAAAATCACGTCTGTCCTCTCCCAACCAGTGCATGAGTAACTTTAAATACTTAGGGTTAATCCACTGATGATCACTTGGGTCTTAATCATTCCTTGGTTAATGAGTTTTGGTCCATTTGACAATTTTGCATAATGTGAAATACACCCTTCTCCATGCATGCACACCCAAGCCTTTCATGATGGATCACTTAAGTTTCAATTGCTAATCACACCTGAATTGGATTTGGGCCTTGAGATGTCTTGGTTTATGAATTTTCAATGATCTTGCAATTTTGCATAATGTGAAATAAGTGATGAATAAATCATGGATCCACTTGATTCAAAGGCCAAAAATGATCCTTAAGGAATTTACTTTGATGTTAGAATGTGACATGAATCAAAGGAATCAATTATAGGTCACTATGTCCCAAAATGCAAAAGTTGTGAAAATGGAACCCTAAAAACCACCTTGCCTTCTTTTGGTCATAACTCGAGTTTCACAAATGATATGGAGACCATCTAGTACTTGATGGAAAGGGGAGAAAAAGATATTCAACTTTCATGTTTGAGAAAAATTCATTTGAAGCTTCTTTGATGATGAAAAGTCAAGTTGAATGTAGTGTAAGAACTTGCCCAAAAAGGAAACTTTCAAATTATAGGTCACTTCCATATTTAGTAACTTTTGTACCAACCCTTGATTCTTGATAAATGATATGAAACTTGACTCTTGAATACCATATGAGGATGTGAGACCTTGAAAACCTTGAAGAGTACCTCAAAATTTCACAGTTGACTTCCCCTCTCACTGTTGACTTTTCCCCCAATTCTCCTGATTCCCAATCCATTAGCCAATTGAACTTCTCATGAACCAAACTGATGGACAATCTTCCATTCCTAGATACTTAGGGACCCAAGGAAGACCATGGAATCAAGTCTTGCCCAAAATATCAGAAATAAACTGACTTTATAGCAAACCCTAATTTTGGTACCCTCAGTCTAGGAGGAAATAGCACAGACTCCAAATCCAAGTTCCTCTGAATATGATGTGTATCCTCTCCAACAAAGATAAGACATGCCATTTGATGATGATAAAAACCCAAGAAGCTTGCCCATTGGAGCAATAAACCCAAGAATCTCAAAACCCTAATCTCTGCACTGGTTAGGAGAGAGTGATCCACTTGAACTCTCTTGGACAATATAAGGACTCTTGCTTGAAGAACATCTTCTCCTCTTGAACTGCCTCAGGCACCTTGACCCCATGCAAAGAACCAATGATATGCACACATGATAATGCAATGAATGAAGTGAAACATAAGCCAGTTAGTAGTTAAAGTATGAGAGCAAATTTTGGGGTGCTACACCCACCATGTCATGGGATCAACACTCAGGTCATTTAGAAAATATCCAGTGCGACGATGAATTTGAAAAGTTTGCAGGACTAGAATTCATTAACTATGCTTTTCCCGAGGTCAACATCATCGAGAGAGATGACTCCTCCAGTTCCAAAGAAGTGTGGGACACCTTAGGACAGCCGAGTGGAAAGTACGACTTCTTGGTCAAGTACACTGCTCCTGAAAGCTCTCGTATCAGGCTCAAGGACATCCAGCCAACTGGATGGGGGATTTGCCTGAGAGCACAAATACTATGCAAAATACAACTGAGGAATCCTCCTACGACAACTCTGCCTGGGAAACAGATTCCAATGATCCTGTTCCGCCAAAAATCAGCGTTATTTCTGAAGACAAATCAAGGAAGGTACCAGACTTTGTGATTCACCGAGGAGTTCGCTGCCAATGGGTTGCAGTCGATGTTCCGAAGATTGTTCATAAGTCAAAGTAATGGTCATCTTTGTTTTAACCTTCCACCCTGCCCAGGTGAAACGGATGTTTTGATAGGGCTCACTTTCTGTAAATATCCCTTTTCGCTTCGCCCAAAGCGACAGAGTTTTGTTTTATAGGGCTGTAGTTTCAAGAATCGACAAGTTCATAAATAAAATAACGTCATTGTGTAATTCCCGCCTTAATTGTTGTTTTCTCTTTTCGCTTTTTCAGAAAATGGTAATCCTAAAAAACAATTTAAACAATAAAAACAAGCATTGTTCAAAAAAATTACACTACACACACTCTTGCATTCTCTCTATCTCTTCTAAAAAATAAATCATAACGTCATGCAGATTGCTTGTTTTAAACCCCATTGAAACGTACGATCCGATACCTTCTCCCAACTTTGAATTCTCAGTATTTGAGGCTGAAGAAGAAGACGACGAAGAAATTCCAGAGGAGATCTCCCGATTACTCAGACAAGAGGAAAGGTCTATTAAACCTCACAAAGAGCCGTTGGAAATGGTCAACTTGGGTTCAGAAGAGGAGAGAAAAGAAGTCAACATTGGGGCCTTACTCAGTCCGACTGTCAAAGAAAGTTTGATAAAGCTTCTCAAAGAGTTTCCCGATGTATTCGCTTGGTCCTACTAGGACATGCCAGGGTTGGATAGCAGTATCGTGGAACATCATCTACCATTAAGATCAGAATGTCTGCGGTAAAGCAAAGGTTGATACGGACTCACCCAGACATGGCCATCAAAATCAAAGAGGAAGTACGGAAACAGATTGACGCGGGTTTCCTCGCCACATCAGAATATCCGCAATGGCTAGCCAATATAGTACCAGTTCCGGAAAAAGATGGAAAGGTCAGAATGTGTGTAGACTACAGGGATCTGAACAAAGCAAGTCCAAAGGATGACTTTCCCTTACCACACATTGACATGCTGGTAGACAGTATAATAAAGTTCAAAGTCTTCTCCTTCATGGATGGATTCTCGGGCTATAATCAGATAAAAATGGCGCCAAAATACATGGAGAAAACTTTATTCATTACCCCATGGGGCACTTTTTGTTACAAGGTAATGCCGTTCGGTTTAAAGAACGCCGGGGAAACCTATCAAAGGGCCATGACTACTCTATTTCATGACATGATACACAAAGAAATCGAAGTATATGTCGATGACATGATTGCCAAATCTAAAACAGAAGAGAAGCATGTGACCCACCTGTCAAAACTATTTGAGCAGTTGAGCAAGTATAAACTCCGCTTGAATCCCAACAAGTGCACCTTCCGTGTCTATTCAGGGAAACTCTTAGGGTTCATCGTCAGCTAAAAGGGAATTAAGGTTGATCCTGACAAGGTCAAGGCCATTCAAGAAATGCCTTCTCCAAAGACTGAAAAACAAGTCAGGGGATTCCTGGGACGTTTGAACTACATCTCCAGATTCATATTCCTTATGACCGCGACATGCGCGCTGATCTTCAAATTACTAAAAAAGAATCAGGATTGCGTTTGGATAGAAGAATGCCAAACCGCCTTCAACAGTATCAAGGAATACCTGTTAAACCCGTCAATTCTATCACCTCCAGTGGAAGGAAGACTACTGATCATCTACCTAACCGTCTTGGAAGACTCAATGGGTTGTGTACTTGGCCAACAAGACGAAACCAAAAGGAAAGAGTCTGCCATTTACTATTTGAGCAAGAAATTCATCGACTATGAAACTCGGTACACTATGCTTGAGAAAACTTGATATGCTCTGGCTTGGGCAGCCAAACGTCTTCGCCAATATATGATTCGTCACACTACTTGGTTAATCTCAGAAATGGATCTGATCAAGTACGTCTTTGAAAAACCTGCTCTCACAGGAAGGATTGCCCGTTGGCAGATGTTGCTATCAGAATACGACATTGAATACCATGCTCAGAAAGTCATCAAAGGAAGTATTTTAGCCGATCATTTGGCTCATCAACCGATTGACGATCAAGAATCAGTCGGATTTGACTTCCCATATGAAGATGTTATGTATCTAAAAATGAAATATTGCGATGAACCACTACCCAGTGAAGGGCCAGAACCATGTTCCCAATAGGGACTAATCTTTGACGTAGCTATCAATCATTATGGAAACGGAATTGGAGCAATCATCATAACACCTCAGGGTATCCACATTCCTTTCACCGCCCGACTGACATTCAAGTGTACAAACAACGAGGCCGAATACGAAGCTTGTATCATGGGTCTCGAAGAATCGATTGATTTAAGAATCAAGAACTTGGATGTATATGGCGACTCAGCCCTGTTATCAATCAGATCAAAGGAGATTGGAACACATACCAATCAGGATTGATTCCTTACAAAGACTATGCGAGAAGGTTGTTACCATTCTTCAATAGAATCGAGTTTCATCATATCCCTCGTGAGGAGAATCACCTGGCTGATGCATTAGCCACTCTCTCTTCCATGATTAATGCATGTCAATGGAATGGCATACCTAAGGTTGACATAATGCGCCTTGAACGACTCGCTTACATCTTCGCGATTGAAGCAATCATAGACGATAAACCTTGGTATCACGATATCAAATGCTTCCTTCAGAAACAAGAGTACCCTCCTGGGGCATTCAGAAATGACCGAAAGACCCTCAAAAGGTTGGCAGACAGCTTCTTTCTGAGCGGCGATACACTCTATAAGAGAAACTTTGACATGGTCTTGCTCCGATGTGTAGACGGACCAGAAGCAAACATGCTGATAAAAGAAATTCATGAAGGATCCTTTGGCACTCATGCCAACAGACACACAATGGCGAGAAAAATTCTGAGAGCAGGGTACTATTGGTTGACCATGGAATCCGATTGCTACAAGCACATGAGGAAGTGTCACAAGTGTCAAATATACGCTGACAAAATCCATGTATCGCCAACACATATCAAAGTTCTCTCTTCCCCATGGCCTTTTTCCATATGGGGAATCGACATGATTGGCATGATCGAACCCAAAGCTTCAAATGAACATCGGCTCATCCTGGTAGCCATTGACTACTTCACCAAATGGGTCGAAGCAGCATCATACACCAATGTAACCCGACAAGTGGTGGTCCAATTCATCAAAAACAATATCATCTGCCGTTATGGTATTCTAAGCCAGATCATTACTGATAATGGGTCTAACTTGAACAACAAAATGATGAAAGAGTTGTGCACTGAGTTCAAGATCGAACACCATAACTCATCTCCCTACCGACCCAAGATGAATGGGGCGGTAGAAACGGCTAACAAGAACATCAAGAAGATTGTTCAGAAGATGGTTGTAACTTACAAAGACTGGCATGAAATGTTACCCTTTGCTCTTCACGATTATCGGACATCTGTCCGCACTTCAACAGGGGCAACCCCTTTCTCTCTAGTATATGGCATGGAATCAGTGCTCCCCATAGAAGTAGAAATCCCATCAATCCAGATATTGATGGAAGCTAAGCTAACAAAGGCTGAATGGTGTCAAAGTCGACACGATGAACTGAATCTGATCGAAGAAAAACGAATAACGGCTTTATGCCACGGTCAGTTGTATCAACAAAGAATGAAGAAGGCGTTTGACAAAAAGGTCTGACCTCGCATCTTCAGAAAAGGAGACCTTGTGCTCAAAAAGATACAATCATTTCTCACAGATTCCCGGGGCAAGTGGACTCCGAATTATGACGGCCCCTGTGGTCAAGAAAGCCTTCTTAGGCGGCGCCTTGAGACTCGTAACCATGGATGGAGAGGAATTTGCCTACCTCACAAATGTTGACGTAGTCAAGAAATACTTTGCCTAAATATAAAAAAAAACGTCTCGGTGGATTGAAAACCCGAAAGGACGGTCCAGGCAAAAACTAGAGACATAAGCAAAAATCATCCCGGTGGATTGGAAATCTCAAAGTATAATCCAGGAAAAAATTAGGGATTCATGGTAAGTAACTATGTCCAACAAAGGGGCAAATCCCTTAGTAGCAGTAATGTCATCAGTCAGGAAGACTCCAGTCAAGGTCATCTTCGACAGAAGCTCAGGATGTCCCGAATCCAAAGTTGGTAGAAGGATAGTGGTCGTTATGTTTCAATGTGGCCCTTTTCCCTTAAATTACCATTTTCTAACTTTGTAAATACTCTATGGAATCACGCGCTTGGCTGATTTCCATCCTATCAATAAAATTTTAGCCCTAGTGCTTTTGTTTGCAATTCTTATTTGTTTTAGCTTTACATAACGACATTTTAACATGATCAATGATTCTTGAAATAAAACAAAAATGAATTTACTTGTCAAAATTTTTCTGCTTTTCAAAATAAAGATGGCAATTTATTTTGACTGTTGATCATCGAAAGAACGTCGATCGCTTCTCCAGAAGCAATTGAGCTTCAAAGTGCAAAATCAAAGTATTCCTTCTAAACCAGTGCACTGGAATGAAGGGTCAGTTGTGTCAGATGCGAATATTCCGTCTGACATCCCCGACAGAGTTCTTGTCTCCTAAGCCCGACCAACGTTGTTCCCCACAGGGGCTATCTCTCCTAAGCAAGGCATAATTACTATTTTGAACCCAGTGGTACCTCTTCATCCCCCGCAGTGACCGAGTATCCAGTCGCGTTCATCTATTAGTCTGTATGTCGTGTCAGTTTCGTCAGCATATACATACATACATCATGCATTATTTATTCATCCATATTCATATTGCATCACTATCACTGTAGTCAGTCTTGTTCCCAAGTGATAAAAGTCCTCTCAATCGAGTTGTCAGTTCTTTCCTTGTCAGGAAATGTTGCATCTGAACAATCTCTCTTCCAATTTATTTCTGGATTGGAGTTGGTCCCTTGACCACTTTGATAACTTGAACCTCTAAAAAGCCAGTTTATTTCACCATTGAAGATGATATATTCGCTTTCCCGGATTTAGGAAAATCCCCAGAGAAAGCCTCTTAATCAAAGATTCGGCAGTACAGCAATTCTCCTTTGGGAAATTCGCTAACGAAAAGGTCATCAGCACCTCAAAATTGGATTACATCACATGGCATTTCTCCGAGAAGATCCCGAGAAAAGTATGATGTAATATCACCAAACAGAAAGCAGTATCTCAAGAGACTCGTTTTCCCTAGTAGAGTCAACAAATGGCATCTCCAAACAGAGAAGTTTGTACACCTCTACAGCTCAGACCAACAGGTTTCCCCAACAAGTATGACATCAAAAGTTTTTCCCATCAAATGGCATCTCCCCAGGAAAATTCGGCGAGAAGTTTGAGGAAAACCGCTACTAATAGCGTCCCTTGTCAATAAAGTTTATTGACAAAAGAAACTGAGACTAGTTCATTGGTAAGAAACCAGGATCGAGGGGAAGTTTACAAAAGAAACTTAGACCAGTTCCTTGGTAGGAAACCAGGATCTAGGGGAAGTTTGCATCAGAAACTGAGACCAGTTCCTTGGTAGGAAACCAAGATCGAGGGGAAGTTTTACCTGTTCTAAGAATCATCGCTTAGAAAAAGAAGATGAATGCGCAAGCTACCATTCATAACCACCATCAAAATTTTGGGTATTCCGATATTTAATCCTCTTGCACCCCGAATGCCTGAATACCTTCGCCATTCACACATTCGGGTCCAAGAAGATTAAATAGGGGCATCTGTCATACTCCAAATTTTGACCACTAAGATTCTCCATCATTGTGAAAATCATCATCATAATATTGATGGACCATCATACCTCATTAGTCTCCCCAAAGATGGGTGAGCATCCACTACAATCAAACTTAGGGTTTCAAGCCCCCTCAGAGCTCTTAGACAAAGGATCAATCAAGGAATGACATGATCTTCAACTTGTCTAAACCTCTCAAACATCCACAATGGATCAAGAGGACTCCCACATCAAGAATCAAGCATAAGGTTGCAACATTCCAAGTGGATTAAGCCTCAAGATCGCCATTGTCACCAAATTATGGTTTTGGTCGACCAGGGCCTCCAGATGGAAATTTTCCTCTGGGCATTAGCCAATGCTTCAAATCATAACCCAAAATACTCTAATGAACCTCATAAACCCAATCATCAAGTCAATTTAGCCTCAGGGGATGCATTCATAAAAAAATAAGGAATTAGGGTTTCTTGACCTAATTCACCCCTAAGTTGACTTTTGGGACAAAACATGAGCCAAGACCTCAAGACATGATTTGAGGGACCCTAATACACTACATTGGTCCATTTGCAACAATGGATTGATCCAAGAAGCTTGATTCACAAGTTTCAAATTCATCAGAACCACAGTTAGGGTTTCGCAGAAAAAGTCAACTATGCCTTTGACTTTTGACCAGGACATGCTCCCAAACCTTGGGACATGATTCAATACACCCTATAACACCTATGAAATCAATCTATCAAGCTTGATTTAGGTCAAGTACTTGATTTCATAGAGGATCGCACAGTTTGGAATTCATCTGATAAAAAGTCAACTGTGCCCAAAAGTCAAAGTTTGACTTTTTTTATTTTTTAATCAATTATGGCTCCCTAACCCTAAAATGATGATAATGTGTGATTGGAATCATCATTCATCATTAAAAATCAAGAAAAGTGGGATCCATAAAAAACTTAGAAATTTTCTAAGTTATGGAACAAAGTGGCTAGGGTACCAACTTCCAATGATCATAACTTGAGATCCAAGCAACCATTTTAGCTGATACAAAGATGGATTTGTAGCTCTCATGGCATACTTTAAAAGTGTCAACTACACCTCACTCTAATTCTTCATGGATTTTTAGTTATGGAGTGACCAAAATGACAAAAACATGAAAATGCCACTTTTTTCAACACTTAGTGAAATTTTCACTAAGTCAGAATCTATTTCACTTTTCTCAAAATGTAAGGGCATTTTTCACTTAGATCCAAAAAGTGTAAAGACAAACTATGATCACCCACATGTTGTATCATATGAGAGCTTTCCAAAATGGCCAAGAACTCCATCAAATCCCATTTGAGCTAAGAGTTATGACAATGGCAATATGTCTTGCTGCAACTGTCATGGCAAGGCAGATTTGTGCATTTTGCTCGATTTGATCAAATTGTGCAAATGACAAACAAGTTTAGCCATCTGAACACCTTAGGGGGACACCAAGGAGGAGCAAACACTGATCCATAAGCCTCCCAAGTATTTAGAACTAAAAGTAGCATGCCAAACCTAAAAATGCCTAAAAAGGGGACAAGACTCCAATTTTGTTTTGGAGCATTCAATGGATGCACCAAGGTGGCATGAACTGAGCCTTTTCCAACTGAATGAGTCAAGGATGATCTCTGAACTAGGGAAGCAAAGGCATGTGCTCTAACCTCTAGTAAATGCCTAGAGGAGACTTAAGATTCCAAAGTGATACAATTGGATAATGATCTGCTGCATTTGCCATTCACTATTGCTTGCAAAACAAACTTGCTCTAATATAAATGGAGCTCATTTATGCTCAATTTAAGTACACCAAAGGCCTACAACACTTTCCTTTCTCAAAATCATCTTCTCACTCTCAAAAATGCCTTTCTTAGCAAGTCACTATTGAATTTTTCAGTAGAGAGGAATTCCCCTCAAACCAATTGCTCTAACACCTCATAAACATCATATGTGAGCTGATCAAACACTAAACACACAACTGTAACACTAATTTCTCAGAATCACCAGCCAGTTTCTCATGTTTTCAACCAAGTTGCAGTTGAGATGCCATGAAGTGATCCAGCCATTTCCAATCAAGTCCAAGCATTCAAACACACTCCATATGGTGTAGGGAAGTTGTTCAGATCATCACAACTCATCTGTAACACCTCCAACTCAAAAATCACATTGCTCTTGTTGTCACGACCTTCAAGTAAGCCTAAACTTGGTGATCTCTTAATCTATGCATATTTCCTCGCACAATACTTTTGTCAAATGTTCATAATCATGCATAGAATGTTTCCCCTTAATTAATTGCTTTGTTTGAATCGTGCATCAAAATTCTCATCCTTCATGCAAATTTTAGGGTTCTTGAGGTTTTGTCTTGATTTCTTATTCCATGCTTAAAATAAATGAAATTAAAGACCATAGACATGATCGTGAGGTGAAAACGAGCAGATTAATTTGTGGATTGTGTGATTTTATCAAGTATTCAGTGAGATTGGAGAGAAAATGCAAATCTGGGCAAAACTCAGAACACGCGCGTGTTCTTGGGTGTTCTTGGCACCCTTTTTCAAAATTTCAAATATTTGAATTTAGTGATTTTATTTAATTAATTCAAAAATTAATTTCTCTCTGAGTTTTAATGATTTTGAGTTGATTCTTTTTTTAATAATTCCCTAAAATGTTAAAATATTTTATTTTGCCAAAAATTCCCAAAAATATTATTTATTTCATATACTTGATATTTTTGCAAAGAATTAATCTTTTATTTGTTTTTTAACATTTAAAATATTTTGTCCTCCTTGATTTTCCAAATTTAATTGGCTTCCAATCATTTTGTGGATATAAACATGATTTTTGAAACATTGATCCAAGATCACCACTCATTTTTCACATGTTTTCAACACTTTTTATTATTTTTTTAACAAAATTAATTCCTTTTTTAAACAAAATTAGGGTTTTGATTAATTCAACCCTCATCAATCATTTTCAAACACTCATGGGCCTCTAATAGAGTGTAAGACCCAATCCCCTTTTAACCAAAACAATTTTGGACCTCAAATATTGTATAAGTCCCTCTGCGTTAAAAGAAAAATCTCGGCGCAATCGCCAGTTCAAAAATCAAATCATCTGGGCCTACCCTCGTGTTATAAGCCCCGTTACTTTTCTTTAAATTTCTTTGGGCCTCTAATAGAGTGTAAGACCCAACCCCTTTGTAAATAATACCTTTGGGCCTCACACATTGTATAAGTTCCTCTGTATAGTTTCAAACGGTCAGTGCAATCGTCGCCTTTTTAACAAAATCAACTGGGCTTCTCCTTGAGCTATAAGACCCATCTTTATTCATTTTCAAACTCTTTGGGCCTTTAATAGAGTGTAAGACCCAACCCTTTTTTTCCCAAAATGATTTGGGCCTCAGATGTTGTATAAGGCCCACTGTGTTTTCAAAAACCTCGGCTCGATCGTCGTTTTCAAACAAATAACTCTGGGCTTCTCCTTGAGTTGTAAGTCCCATCTCTTGTATAAAAACAAAATCTTTGGGCCTCTAATAGAGTGTAAGACCCAACCCCCTTGTATATAAAAACTTTTTGGGCCTCACATGTTGTATAAGTCCCTCTGTACCGTTTTCAAGACAACGGTACGATCATCATTAAAACTTGGGCATCTCCTTGAGCTGTAAGCCCCAACAATCTTTTCAAAATGCTTTCTCCTTTGATTTTGAATTCAAATATATGTTGTTATCAAAGCAATCTTTAATTTCTTTGTTGAACAACTAACAAAACATCATGGAAGCTCTACAACGGGTAAGTGTTTATCCGCTTTCATTTACCGCTTTCATATGTATATAACTGTATTGTGGGGTTGTTTCACTGTAAGTCTTCTTTCACATCCTTTTATATACTTGTCACATATCCACTGTGTAATACTAGTATAGTTATTTAGAGTTTTCCCCGGCAACTACGTCTAGAACTAGGTAAAGCCCTGTTGGTCACTCTTTAAATACAAACAAAACTAGATCTCCACAGGATTTCCAGATACAGTCTTCCCTTCTCTTGGGGTTAAATAATATGGAACAAAGAGAAAGGCAGTATTCTCGGTGAACCTTTTCTCAAACTGTCACCCTTAGAAATTGTCAAAGAAACTCTAACTCCCCAGAGATGATCTTTTCTCCGTGAATGGCATCTCTTGAGTTTCTTCCAAATTCTCGAACTTTCCTGGAATGATCTCTTCTCTGTGAATTGCATTTCTTGAACTTCTCTTGGTTTGGGGACCCACAGGCTTCCTAAACGCATCCCCTCCTCCTCTTGGGCGTTGTACAAGGACCCTTTGGCTTCTTAGAAGTTCTCATGCCTTCTCTTGGGCTTAATACAAGGACCCTGATGACCTCTTAAAGGTATAAGACAGAACTTAGTCATCCTTTGCTAGAGCAGTCTTTCCCGCGTTAAAACTCCGGCCATTGTAGGGTTTATACTCATCCCTTAATGCTCGCGCCTCCTCTGGGGCATTATACAAAAGATAAAACTCTAGACTTGGATGGTCTAAAACTCTTGAGTCTCAAAGACATTCTTAAGTTCCTTTCAAACATAGAAAAAAACACCGATCACTCTGGATCAATCTCCAACAGAAACCCGGTCTCTCTCATGAGAGTTTCCCACACTTGGACCCACTTCAGGATCTCAATAATCCTCAGCAGTAAGCCAGCCTCCTCTTGGGCTTTGTACAAATGATTCTCCCCAGCGGAGCTAACCTTTTCAAACTCTCTTGTTGATTCAACCACTTTTAGCCTCCGTCTTGGGCTTTGTACAAGACATATAAAAATACTCCCTTGTTGAGTATAAAAGATTCTCTTGTTGAGTCAATCTCCTTTTAGCCTCAATCTCGGGCTTCGTACGAGACAACAAAACACTCTCTTATTGAGTATAAAAGACTCTCTTGTTGAGTCAATCTCCTTTTAGCATCAATCTAGGGCTTCGTACGAGACATCAAATCACTCTCTTGTTGAGTATAAAGGACTCTCTTGTTGAGTCAATCAACCTTCAGACTCTCTTGTTGAGTCAATCACCTGTTCAAGACTCTCTTGTTGAGTCAGCCTTTTTTAGCCTCTGTCTTGGGCTTTATACAGGACAGATAAAAGTACTCTCTTGTTGAGTCAAACCATTTCAGCCTCAATCTTGGGCTTTATACAAGATACATTCTCCCCAACGGAGTCAAAATCCCTTTTAGCCTCAATTTTGGGCTTTGTACAAGACAAAAAGAACATTTTCCCCGGAAAAGTCAAACTTCTAGCCTCCTCTTAGGCTTTGAATAAAGAAATCCCCAGTTGAGTCAATCAACCTTTTAGCATCAAATTTGTGTTTTGCTCACAGCATACAAACATCAACAATTTCTCTTTAGAGATGACCAATTCCCTTTTAGTCAAAACCCTTTAGCTTCTCATCTTGGGCTTTGAACAAGATACAAATCACCTTTAGCTTCAATCTTGGGCTTTGAACAAGACACCAAAACATCTTTTTCCTCCCATAGAATAGGAGGAACTACGATCGCTCTGATTTCCCTGTTTCGGGAATACGTAGGCATAAGATTGCGAAATCTTAGCGAGCATACTAATAAAAAACTCAAAGTCCAGTACCTCCATACTTCAATAAAAAAGCATCAGACCTAACACCTTACCAGAAGCCTCTCAAATAGTCTAGACACTGTATTCTTAAACGAAATAACCTAAGACAGTTCCCCCCTTTTTGATAGCATCTGTAAACCAACAATTTTGACTGTTTAACCTCAGTATGCAAGCATGGTTAATTGGAGACATCTATTTCCCTTCCTTAATCAGCTTCACGGGATAAAAAATGAATCGAATTGTAGTACCAAAGAGATAGTGATTCGAACCACAAAAATTGCGCTACAGGCCCTGCCACACTTTTTCTCTCTTTCTTCATGTGTGGCACCCGCCACACATTTCTTCTTCTTCTCCTTGTGGCCAGCGCCACATTCTTGTTGCTTGTGGTGTGGTGGGCGCCACACCTAAGTGTGTGGTGGCCCCCACACCTATATATTTTTTTTATTTTCTTTTCTTCAATTCTTCCCTTCCATTTTCTTTCCTTCCATTTTCTTCAATTATTCTCTTAATTCTTTTCTTTTCTTTCTTTTGTACTTTAATCCGATTTAATCTAAGTCACCTGGAAACATGATAATCGAGACATAAATTGAAGCATAAATGAAATAAATTAAGGGAAAACATAACTGAAATTCATGTAAGTCAAGTCAAATAAACGATACATTTACGTGTTATCAACACCCCCACACTTAAAACTTTGCTTGTCCTCAAGCAAACCATGACTCGTAGGAAAAATAGTGCATACAGATACTCATCCTAGGCTACCAACTGTACTTCGGTTAAGTTTGTGTCGATAGGTACTTGCTCACACACTAAGGATATCGTAAAAATACAATTCCGCTTTTGCGGTCATCAACCTCCCTCCTATACAAACCAATCTGAATCATGTCATTAGACCTAAGCCTAACTTACTCATCCTTCTTTCGTCCCTTTTCATTCTGGCACAATCACATTAAGCCTGTTATCCTTTCATACTCATGGTAGGATGGCCTGTTAGTGACTATGATCTCATTATTATCATTTTTTTCTTTTGCACATTGGCTTAAATATCAATAAAATAAAGAAGTTTGCACCGGCGGGCTAAATGATCGGGTGAGGATCACCTAACTTAGAAGGAGCATTTCTTTCCATTCAATTTTTTTTCTTAATTTACTTTTAGCCTGAGATCATACACTTATTTGCATCGGCTTCCTATTTAGTGTGTGCTTAGGATGGTGCTGACTGCTAAATAAACTAATTAGGGACTACTAAAGGGGTGAGAACTTAAGGCTATGGCATAACAAGTACTCAAATTGATTTCCATAATTGGGAGGCTCACGGTGTTAGAACGATACCAATCTTGCGGAATTTTCCCAAGTCTCACAATTCAACTTCAATTTTGTTTGTAACCTCAAAATTTTTCAAAATATTTGGTGTGGCTCAAGGGAATGGGGAAATCGACAAACACCATAAAATCACGCATAGAGACTCGACAGCACATGCATAGACGCACGAAACATTAAAACAGAAAAAATTTTAAAATCATGCTAGAAAATAATAAATCTAATTAGAAAGTGGTAAAATGAAAGCGGTAAAGTTCCTCCCCCACACTTAAACCAAACATTGTCCTCTATGTTTTGATAAAAGGTGGTAAAGGAAAGATAGAACCTGTATGAATGCCATTGCATGCTACCACGACCAAATCGCGATGATTCTTCCCTTGTTGTCCCTGTCTTCGCTGGCCACTTCTACTCCGGTGTCTTATACTACGAGTTATCTGAATTTTCGGAAACTTCATTTTCTTGAAGCCGCTCATCATATTGCCTATTTCCGAAGGAAGTACCTGCAAAAATTGTTAGAAAAATATGGTGCGATGTGTGCAGGTGGAATCTCACCATGCGAAAGGACAAGGATAAGGTGAGTCATGAACAGGAGAGATATGGTATCTCCTATCATACTCATCATCGGTGTCACCACCAGCAGCGACATTTGTAGGAATGTCCGTGGGTACCAGGTCATTTTAAGGTATTGTCATCTAGAGATCTTTCGCCTACATGTAGCTAAGATGTGACAAGCAATTCATTTCTTTATTTTTTGCAAACACAAACAATAAAAGGAAAACATTAAATTAAAATCTCATGGGGTGCCTCCCACTAAGCGCTTTGTTTAACGTCGATAACTCGACGGCTAGGAGTGTTAATCTTCGGTTTCCAAGGCCATTTATCAAGTCATCTCACATATCCCTCACCTTTTCTTTTCTTCCTTCTGTGGGGTGGTTCATTCTTTTGAACTTGTGGTGGTGGTTCTGGATCTATCCTAAGTATTATCTTTTCAAGTTTGGGCTTAGTTATTTCATCCATCACCTCAAAGTCTAACCTTACCCTCTTAGCACTAATGATTTCCCTAGTTTTATGGTCCTCTGATTTTCTCTTTTTATGCTGGAGCTCGAACAAGGGTACATTGGTGCAGATATTTTCCAATTCATCCATATTTGTTTTGGGTTGGGAGTCTACCTTAGCCTCTACAAACCTCTGCGGGAAAGGAATCGGTGGGGTATAGGGAGGAAGAATTACAATAGGAGCTTCATTCTCTACCTCTATGACAACCTCCCTTTCGGATGGTGTCAGTGGATTTTTCTCTACTCTTTCCTCACCAGAACTCTCATCGTTCTCATTATCACTCTCTTTAAAATTTCCGATTTGTTTTTCACTACTGGTTGTTACAACATCCACATGTCTCTCAAGGGAGGGTCCTATAGGTGTCTGTGCAAGCAGGGAGATTTGAGTCTCCAATGCCTCAGGGTGAGTCGCGAGGGACTCGACCAAAGTGTTTATCTGCCTAAGGGTTTCATAAGTATCGAGATGTTGTCTTCTAAGCTCTTCATTCTCGAGAGTTTGTGTCTCCACAAAGTGCTCCATCATAGATTCTAACCTAGAATTAGTTGTTGTTTCAATGAAATCCTCCATTAATGTTTCGAGGTTGGAATTAACGAATTCTTGTGGGTCCTCAAAATATTGGGAGTGGTAATCATAGAGAAAATTTGGGTGAGGTTCCTCAAAATACTGGGAGTCTGGCGGTTGGTAATCGTAGAGAAAATTTGGGTGCGGTTCTTCAAAATTTTGGGAGTAGTCATCGTAGAGGAAATTTGGGTGATACATAGTAATTTAGAGATAAGAGTGCCTTAGTCTATACGGTGCAACAACGGAATCACAATATTGACTGTTGGTCCCCGGCAACGGCGCCAAAAACTTGATGCGTCCGCAAGTGCATGGAAATATCAAAGTAATATAAAAGATTGTCGAACCTACAAAGACCAATGTCAACCTACCGTAATCTATCGTCACTTTGTAAAGCTAAGGCTAATGATATTCGATAAAAGGGAAACTAAGACTAGAGCTAAAATAAAACTAAGAAAATATAATAGAAAATAGAGAGACCGCAATGTGGATTCTGTGTACCTCAGGCACTCTGTAATTGGTTGGCGTTAATTTACTTATATTTCATAGAAAATATTGATCTAAAGACTCCGCCTCACACTCTCGCGCTATTGACTAAAGCCACATCTCCTAATCACGGGATTTTGCTCTCGCTCGCCCGTTCTAATTAGAAAACGTTTTTTTAAAATCAGTTGGATCCTAATCAATACCTAAAGCGCTCTCGCTGTTTTTAGAATCAATGCCCCGTTCCCTATATCTGGTTCGATCCCCACGCTCTCGCAGTGCCGGCTCTAACCTTTACTTGCTTCTCACTCTCGTGACGAAACAGTGTTAAATAACCCCTCACTCTCGTGATAAAGCTATTTAAATTAAACTTGGAAACGAAGACCAAAACATAATTTATTATAAGTTAACGCTAATTTAATTACCGAGTCCCGTCGGAACGACGATCTTCACATACCGGACTCTAAACAATTTAGTCGGACATGGATAGGAAAATAAACATGCTATTGCGATGAATTAATATAAGACAAGGCATAATTAAGCTATCAATTAAAAAATAGTAAAGTAAGCAAATAAAGTAGAACCTGTAATTAAATGGAAACTGGAAGCAAACACTTGACTGAATTGTAATACGCCGACAGACTTTACAAAAATTGAATGACAGAAATAAATCCTAAAACTATATTGGGAATAGTCCCCCGATGTGGAGAACTATTCCTTTTACATGGTGAATGAAAACTGCTAAGAACTAAAGAAAATAAAATCTGTCCAACAGAAGGAGGAGAGAGTAGTTGAAAACTGCCCTTCTTATATATGAGTCGTGGTCCTCGTAAATTTAGGTTGTTGACGTTTTTTGTTGCGTGAAAATAGGGGTCATGGACTGAATACTCGGCCTGGAGAAAATGGCGTGAAAATAGGGGAAGTGGGGTTGCGTGGCACTCGCCACTCATCTTTCTCTCAAGTGTTGCCACCGCCACACTTTTTTCTCTCTTTCTTCATGTGTGGCACCCGCCACACATTTCTTCTTCTTCTCCTTGTGGCCAGTGCCACATTCTTGTTGCTTGTGGTGTGGTGGGCGCCACACCTAAGTGTGTGGTGGCCCCCACACCTATATATATATATATATTCTTTTCTTTTCTTCAATTCTTCCCTTCCATTTTCTTTAATTCTTCTCTTAATTCTTTTCTTTTCTTTCTTTTGTACTTTAATCCGATTTAATCCAAGTCACCTGAAAACATGATATTCGAGACAAAAATTGAAGCATAAATGAAATAAATTAAGGGAAAACATAACTAAAATTCATGTAAGTCAAGTCAAATAAACGATACATTTACGTGTTATCAGACTTCAAAGTCAAAGGTTCTGAAGAAACTAGAACGAAAAACTCTAAAGTCAAAGGTTTTGAAGAAACCAGAACCTAAGATATTAGAGTCTAAGGTTTTGAAAGATCCAGAACCAAAGGCTAAGGTTTATTCAAGACATCAAACTTTTAAACCAAAAGTCTTGAATTATCCTAAGTCTTACTATATGAAACATAAGAAGAAGTTTGTCAGAACTAGCCCCAAAGGACCCATAAGACTATGGGTACCTAAATCTGAAATTATTTTTGCAACATATATGCTTCAAGGGAGAAGCAAAGCAGCAGTCTTGGTATCTGGACAGTGGATGCTTGCAATATATGACAGGAGAAAAGCATATGTTCCAAACATTAACAGTGAAAGAGGGAGGAATTGTGGGATTTGGAGGAAACCTGAAAGGAAGGATCATTAGTACTGGTACTATTGGTAATTCCTCTATCTTTATTAATAATGTTTGGATAGTAGATAGATTAATACCTAACCTACTTAGCATCAGTCAGTTTGTGATAGTGGTTATAAAGTTATGTTTAATAAGAACAAATGTATAGTCATAAATGAGTCTGACAAGTCCATAGTGTTTAAAGGTAGAAGAAAAGGCAATGTTTATAAAATTAATTTCTGATTAGAAGGTACTTTTCCTTCTATCAATAAGTGATGAAAAGTGGTTCTGGAACAGAAGGTTAGGTACTAACTAGAGATTAATCTCTAATTTAGAAAGTTAAAACTTGTTTAAGGATTGCCAAAATTTAATTATCACTCGGATGCTCTTTGTGGAGCATGCCAAGTAGGGAAAATTAATAAAACTTCTTTTAAAACTAAGAACATTTTCTCTACCTTCATACCCTTAGAACTACTTCACATTGATTTATTTGGTCCAATTTGTACTACATCAATCAATGGGAAGAAATATGGATTAGTCATAGTTGATGACTATAGTAGACGAGCTTAGGTAAAATTCCTCAAAACTAAATATGAATCATATGATGTGTTCAACAATTTCTGCATATAAGTACAAACTGAAAAAGAATCAAAGATTTTAAAAGTTAAAAGTGATTATGAAGGTGAATCTGAAAATGAGCCATTTGAAATATTTTGTGAAAAACATGGAATTATCCATGAGTTCTCCTCTCCAAGAACTCCACACAAAAATGGAGTTGTAGAGAGAAAGAACACATCTTTACAAGAAATGGCTAGAACCATGACCTATGAAAATAATTTATCTAAGTACTTGTGGGTAAAAACTATAAACATAACATGTTATGTTCAGAATATAATCTATATTAGACTTATTCTGAACAAAACTTCATATGAGCTTTTTAAAGAAAGAAAACCAATTATTTCTTATTATCATTCAGTTTGGATGTACATGTTACATCTTGAACAATAAAGTTTATCTAAAGAAATTTGATGCCAAAGATCAAAAGGGCATCTTCTTATGATACTGTGAACACTCAAAGGCATACATGGTGTATAACTCTGAAACCAAAATGGTTGAAGAGCCAATACACATCAAATTTGATTACAAGGAACCTGGCAATAAAATGTCAGAGCTAGTTGAAATTTTTTTAGATTTTCATGTATCTAAAGACACTCCAGAAGTTGGTGGTTCAAAAGCTACCAAACCTTCGGAAGCTGAAGTCCAGAAGCTGATAGTTTAGAAGTTAATGGTCCAGAAGCTGACCCAACTTCTGAAGCTCGTCCAGAGGAAAAAGCTTCTGAAGAAGGTCATGATGGCTCACAAGAAGCAACTCAATCCTTAAAGACTTTCAAGTATAAGTCTTCACATCTAGAAGAGCAAATAATTGGAAGAAAAAAAAGATAATCCTCTAAAGACAAGATTTACACTTATATAAGAACATTAAATGTTAGGACTTATCTCTAAGATTGAACATACTTTTGTTGATAAAGCCTTATCTAATGATGGCTGGATTGGGACAATGCAAGAAGAGTTGAACCAGTTTCAAAGGAATGATGTTTGGGATCTGGTACCTAAACCTCATCAAACGAACATCATTGGAACAAAATGGGTATTAAAAAAAAGCTTAATGAACAAGGAAAAGTGGTAAGAAATAAAGCTAGACTTGTAGCTCAAGGCTACAGTCAGCAAGAAGGTATAGATTTCTCTGAAACCTTTGAACTTGTTTCAAGGTTAGGGGCAATAAGATTACTTCTCTCTTTTGATATTAATCATAATATAATTTTTTTACCAAATGGATGTTAAGTGTGCATTTTTAAATGGTGTCATTTATGAAAAAGTGTATGTCAAACAACCATATGGGTTTGAGGATTCAGCCCACCCAGATCATGTTTTCAAACTTAAGAAATCAGTTTACGGCCTTAAACAAGCTCCCAGAACTTGGTATGAGAGACTGAGTAATTTTCTATTAGAAAATAGTTTTAAAAAAAGGAAAATTGACACTACACTATTCAAAAAGACTTTGAAAAATGATAGCTTAATTGTCCAAGTATATGTTGATAATATTATTTTTTATTCTACTAATGCTACTATTCGCAAAGAGTTTTCTAAGTTAATGCAGGCTGAGTTTGAAATGAGCATGATGGGAGAATAT
Organism: Lathyrus tuberosus; assembly: GCA_022829125.1. NCBI lineage: Eukaryota > Viridiplantae > Streptophyta > Magnoliopsida > Fabales > Fabaceae > Lathyrus > Lathyrus tuberosus. The sequence continues at coordinate 2,744,138 of JALAZF010000280.1, forward strand.
AAGTTTTTCCTTGGAATTTAAATCAACCAATGCAAGGATGGAGTTTATGTTCATCAGTCAAACTACACAAAGGAGTTTCTGAAGAAATTCAAGCTAGATGACTGCAAGATCATGACTACTCCAATGCATCCAACTTGCAATATGAGCAAAGAGGAAAGTAGCATCAAAGTGTGTCAGAAGATGTACAAAGGTATGATTGATTCTTTACTTTACCTAACAGCTTCTAGGACAGATATTTTATTTGGTGTATGTATGTGTGCAAGGTTCCAGTCAAATCCTATAGAGACTCACTTAACTGCTGTTAATAGAATTTTTAGGTATTTGAAGGGAACTACTAATATATGACTACTTTATAAAAAAATCCCTAAATTACAAGCTAGTTGGATTCTATGATGGTGACTATACTAGGGATAGAGAATTGAGAGAAAATCCACTAATGGAAACTGTCAATTCATAAGTGAAAACCTAATATCCTGGGTTAGTACACAACTGCTAAGTGTTGCACATAACTGCTTTGGATGAAATATCAGTTAGAAGATTATCAAATAAGTGGAAGCAATATTCCAATTTTCTATGATAATACTGTTGTTATCTGTTTGACAAAAAATCCTATTCAACACTCAAGAACCAAGCACATTGAAATCAAACATAATTTTATTAGATATTATGTTCAGAGAGGTGTAATAGATATACAATTCATTGATATTGATCAACAATGGGTTGATATATTTACTAAACCTCTAGATATTGAAAGATTTAATTTTATTAAAAAGAATATGAACATGCATTTTGTAAAAGAATAGTGCTTACTTCTGAATGAAGGATCAGACTCTAATAATGACCAGAAGTAACTATGATAAGAGTCTGACTCAGCCTCTAATGAATAGTAGCTTATGAAAAATCTCAGGCTTTGATGCTCAAAATCTGATTATTTACCTATAAAAGTATTTAAGTGGAAAACCTTTTTATCTTTTTATTGACATATGTCTCACTTAAATGACAAGTATTTGAAAAGTTTTCAAATGTGGATAGTAGCTACTGGGTAATAACTGGTGAATAATGATGAATTTGTTTTGAATAATGTGTCTTGCACCCATTTGTCATAATTTTTTTTTAATCAAAACAAAAATCTCTTTTTAATAAAAACACTTAAACATTTCAACATTCCCACACTTCTCTCACTTCACAACCCACACTTTTGTTCTAAAGCCTTCTTTGAAAAAAAAATCCACTTTTCACAAAAACCCCTTTAGAAACCTAAAAAATCCATTGCAATGGCATCTAGATCTACTTCTCAACAAGCTTCATTGACTGACAAATCTGGAAAGGGGTTCTATTTCAAGCCTAGAACAATGAAGATTAGAGAAGAAGAACTCAAGTTGATTATGGAACAGAACGTTGATTTCAAATCTTTTATGGTAAACGGGTATCTTCTGAAAGAAAATTTCGAAGTTTAAGGATGGATGCACTTCTTCGATATGCTTAATGGTCAAACCTTTCACTACTTGGTTAAAGATTTCTGGGTTAAGGCTGAGGTCTATGATGAAGTTGCTGCATATTTTGAAGAAGAAGGGAATATTTGTGAAGATGAAGTTAATAGAGGGAAGTCAAAAGCTAAGATGGGTCTGAAAGAGTTTAAAGAAGTTGAAATCAGATCAACTGTGATGGGTGTTGATGTTACCATCACTCAAAGGGATATTGCCAAGCTGATTTGTGTAACTAATGAAGGAATATGAGTTTTGAACACCAAAGAGAGAAGTAAACATGTTGATCTGATCAAATCAAGCTTGTTTACCAACTCTAAAGACTTTGGTAAAGTGAAGAATATGCATAATGCATATAGACTTCTATTCAGAATCATCATTGGTTGTTTGATCCCTAAAGAAAGAAGTTCTAATCAGACCTCCTGGGGTCACAAGTATTTCATCTAGTTTTTGGTGAATCATTTGAGCCTAAACCTGGTTGCTTACATCTTCAACCATTTGTGTGATTCTATCAAAGAAATCCAAAAGCATGACAAGAAGAATGCTTCTTATGTCAGACTCTTATCTGAACTGTTCCATCAGAGCATACTGATTGATGCTCTGAAGGAAGTTTCTGCCACTTAGGTTCTGGAAGAAACATATGGTAACATTCTCTCTTATGTTGTTCTTGGTCATATGAAGATCAGTAAAAAGAAGGATGTGTTGAAGTTTGAAACTAGTATTTGCATCAAAAGTGGCAAGACTGCTTACATTGAGGATTTTACTTTTATTTCCAAGATGGATAATCCATAGGTGATTTTAGAGTATATCAATATGATAAAAGAAGAAACTGGTATCCTTCTGACTATAGATGACATTTCAGATGCTCCTGAAAATGTATACAAGCCATCAAGGAAGAGAAATCAGGTAGCTTTTGAAACTCATAAGGAGGTTCAGAAGCCACCCAAGAAAAATGCTTTAGCATCTGTTCAGCAGGAGGTAAAGGAAGTGGTCTCTTCTACTATCTTAGTGCCTACCAAGACCAAAAGTAGAACCACTAGGAAGACTCCTCTAAAGACATCTTTTTCCACTGTTTCAGAAGCACCTCCATAAAAACAAGTGGGTATACGTTAGCAAACTCATATATATATATATATATATATATATATATATATATATATATATATATATATATATATATATATCAAAAATATGAAGATATCTTCGTATTTAAAATTATAACTATTTTTAAGTGTTTTCATATTTTGAAGTGTTATAAAAAATGTAACACTATTGAATATATCACTATAATAAATAAAAAAGACTCAAATTAATTAATATTTTTTATTTAATATTTGTTTGGATTGATTTATTTGAATTTGTCATAACATAATTAATTTTGTGAGACTATTTGATAAAAGAAATTTATTTGAAAACAACTTATAATATTTTTTATAAACTTTTTTCAAACTTATTTGTATAAATTTAAAATAACTTATATCATATATAGAAATAATCTAAATTTATTTAATTTTTTAATTATTTATACAAGAATATATACATAAACACTTATTGCAAAAAAACTAAATCTCCTAGCTTAAATTTATCAGAATAATTAACAAATCACTATTTTTTTTTAACTATGTTAATTTTCTTACAAATAATATAATATTCACTTTGTGCAAAAATAAAGTATGCACATACTTATATGTATCATTAGTGACACTATATAATGTGGTGGTATCACTATATTTTTATTTTAGTGGGGTCAAACATCATAATATTTTATTAACAATATTTTATTAATGGTTAAAATGAATTTAAGAAAGTGGAGTAATATTTTAGTAATGGTTAAAATGAATTTAAGAAAGTGGGGTGAGTTGCCCTCATTTTATTGTATGTAGATATGCATGGATTCGAAGTCTTTAGTATATTACATTCATAGTTAGTACCTGTCTAACGTATTTTTTCTTAGAGGAGCTGAAATTTCCTCCGCCAACGAAACCTTTAACAATGATTTTAACTGTGAAACTTAGATATTTCTTAGGTATTTTTGATAGAAAACAGTGAATCTGGTAATAATGGAAAGTATGATCTAAGTTAGTTTTACCAGAGTCCAACAGTAGGCGCTATTGTACTTGCTAAAAAAAGTACAAATGTGTGACACTCCTATACTATTAGGGGTGACCAGAGACTTTAGAGTTTAAGGGTGTTTATGGTGGTTAGAGTCAACTCGCACTGGTGAGAAAGTATGTTTCAATGGTGTTTTCTGTGAGGTTAGAGCAAACTCGCAGGGGTGAGAAGCTCTATATTTTGGGCTACTTCGTGATGAATTCAGAATATCTTCTCAACCTTTTTATATAGGGCTATGGGCCTCATTTTAGAGGTTATTGGAAATTGCAACCGATCATCCTAGTAATAGTAGTGGATCGTTGAACTCCTATTTTTTAAGAAGACGTGGATTATACTCTTGAAGCAAATATATCACTTCCCACGTTTCCAATCTTGAGCGAGTGAGACATGTCTTGAGTGATATTTTCACCTCGTAGACAACATGGTCTTGTCGTCCCTTGTAGGTGGGGTAAGATCTCAATGTCTGTTGTAGACCCTCACAAATATATCACTACAATATCATATTAAAAATGAATTAATAGGATGTAACTTTATTTTTGGGTTTATTTCCGTTTTTGGCAGGAAAATGTATCAATCGTATGCAACTTTATTTTGGAGTTCATTTCCTTTTTTGGCAGGTGGAAAGGCTAGATTCATAATTCTAAGCTATCAAGTGATGCTTAACAAAAAGAAATGGATTTGAAGTTATCCAAAATGAGTCATAAATTTTAAATTTTGAAGTATTTTTATAGTGGATAGTGGATTTCCTAATCAACACAAATATTTTAGCCATATATAGGTTTTGCATACCGTGACAACAACCCTCAAGAAATATGATTGAGAGAATATTTGTTATTTTTAAATTGTGTTTCACAATTTTTTAGTCACGACCTCTATTTCTAATTAAGACACAAGCCTAACTTGTTGTGTTGGCATATGCAACACTTTTTGATTTTCTTAAAATCTTAATTGTGCTATAAATTCATCAAAATCGAAACTGATGAAGTATTTTTTTTAAGTCTTAAAAATCTATACAAACTAGTCGGGTGACTCGTGCAATTCATGGGTAAATGTTGAATAGTAATTTAAATTAAATACTATTTTTTTCAAGAATGCATAGGTAAATATTTTTAGTAAACACGGCCTAAATTTTTTAAATAAATATAAGATTTAATGACATTTTTGGTCTTTATGTTTTGGTCAACTCACGAAATTGGTCTCTATGATTTAAAACATTATAGTTTAGGGACTAGTTCGTTCAATTTTAAACCATAGAAATCAATTTCGTGAGTTGACCAAAACATAGAGACCAAAAGTGTCATTAAACCTAAATATAATTGATAATGATATGAAAGATATTAAAAAAATACATTAACGTTAATATAAAATATATTTTATGATCAGGAAGAAAAAATTTGAATGTAAGTTTATTCTCTAAATCATGATGAAATTAAAAAAAAAAAATCATTAAATACAAAGACAGATAAGTGAGTTAAAAAGCAAATTTTTCTTGCTTCTAAACTTTATATTTTAGTTATTTTAAGTAATCTATTTGTATTTGAATTAGAAGATTTCTTAATACACCATCTAAGTTTTTTAGGCATCATGTAAAATTTCATTTTTGCCTCCAGATTCCGGATTTGCACATCCGGACGCACCAAATTTTTAAAAAACGCTGATATGTTCCGGATGTGCACATCCGGAAGAATTCCTGATTTGCAAATCCGGAAAAAATAAAAAGAATTTCATAAAATCATTTACTTCTAAATATAATTAAATCCAATATAATTAAAATTCAACATAATTAAACTTAATATGATTTTTTCAATATAATTAAATCCAATATAATTAAAATTAATATGATTAAAATTAATATGATTTTTTCAATATAATTAAATCCAATATAATTAAATTAATTTTAGAAGTAAATACCATATAATTTTAATTATAATTTAGAAGTAAATACCATATAATTTAGAAGTAAATACCATATAATTTTAAATACCAATATAATTAAATCCAATTTTAGAAGTAAATACCATATAATTTTAAATCCAATATAATTAAATTAATTTTTTCAATATAAAAAAATAATTTAGAATTAAATACCATATTAATCCTATTAATTATATTGAAAAAAATTAATCATATTAAATATCATATTAATTTTAATTAATATAGATTTTAATTATATTGGATTTAATTATATTGAAAAAATGATATTAATTTTAATTATATTGGATTTTAATTAGATTGAATTTAATTATATTTAGAAGTAAAAGATTTTATGGAACTCTTTTGATTTTTTCCGGATTTGCAAATCAGGAATTCTTCCGGATGTGCACATCCGGAACATATCAGCGTTTTTTAAAAATTTGGTGCGTCCGGATGTGCAAATCTGGAATCTAAGGACAAAAATGAAATTTCACATAGTGCCTAAAAAACTTGGGTGGTGTATTAAGAAATCACCTTTGAATTATGAAGTATTTTAATTGTCTTTATTCTTTTTAATCTAATGCTCAATTTGTTTGTAAATATTGAAAAATAGTAAAAAATTTAACAAATTAAATTTGATAGAAGAAATTAAAGTATCGACAAACATATAAAAAAGTCGAACTTGAAAAAGAAAATATATCTAAATTTCGTGTGTAATTCTTTCCTACCATAACATGTAAATACCAACACAATAAAAAAAGGTAAAATATTAAAATATAAAATTAAAGACTATCTTAATCTCATCTATAGGATGCTTATACATACAGTATGGCATATTTATACTTGCAATAACAACAACAAATTGATGTAAAATAAAAAGTAAAAAGAAAACATAAATAAGACAATATCAATAGAAAAAAATTATTCAAATTTGAAAAAGAAAATATATCTAAATTTCATGTGTAATTATTTCCTCCATAACATGTAAATAACGACAAAAAAAGTTAACGATAAAATTTTAAAAAAGTAAAAATAATAAAATATGAACTTATAATCTTTACGCGTAATTCTTTCCTTCATAACATGTAAATACCGACAAAATAAAAGTTAACAATAAAATTTTAAAAAGAAATTAAAGATAATGCACTGTCAGTGTAAACTAGTTTTACACATCATCAAATAAAATTATAACATTTTATCATATCATATCAGTATTTTAAAATTAAACGTGTGACTTGGCGGGATACACGTCCGTGATTGGTTGACAATGTAAAAATATTTTACACTGTCAGTGCATATTCTTTTTTCTCTTTTAAAAAAAGTAAAATAATAAAATATAAAATTAAAAAATATCTTAATCTCAATACTTATACATACAACAAATGACATATTTATACTTAAAAAATAAAAGATAAAAAGAAAATATAAACAAGAAAATATCAAAAGAAAAAATTAATAAAAAGAAATAAATAATAAAAGAAGAAAAATAAATAAATAATATAATAATTTTATAAAATAGAAAAAATTGAAAGATATTTTAATTTTATATGCACGAAGGGTATCCTTATATATAGATGTATCAATAACAATAACAAAATTAAACAAAATAAAAATTGAAAAGAAAACATATATAAGAAAATATTAAAAAAATGAATAATATAATAAATTAATAAAATAAAAAATTGAATTAATTAATTATTATGTGGGTTCATGTTATTTTGGTTTATTTTCTTTTAATTAATTAATTTTTTAAATAAATTTACGAAATTTTAAAATTAGGAGAATGGGTTTATGTGTTAAAGTTAGTATTTTTTATTTAATTATTAACTATTATTACTATTATTATTATTATTATTATTTAATTTTGGTTGATTGTTAGTGGATAAATGAATTTATGATTTTTTATTATTATTAATTTAAATTTAATATTTTTATTATTATTATTATTAAACTAGCGTCCAGACAGACACTCGCGTGCCCGTCTGTCCGTTTTTTTAATGCACACACGTAAAAATTTAAATGATATTTTTTATCTAATATTAGTTTTAAATAGAAGTTAAGTAAGAAGTTAATAGTAAAAAGTTAAAAGTAGGCAGTTAGGTAGGAAGTTAATGGAAGTTATTGAATAAGTTATATATTAAATAAGGGTATAATTGATAGAGAAATAGGATACACTAAAACACCATGTTTTGCCTTTATATATGTTATTGATGATTATTGATTATAGATTAATAGTTGAATTAATTTTGGAGAAAGTTTTAGAGAAAAGGTTATAGGATTATAATTTAATACTAATTGGTTGGTTTATTTGAATAATCTATAATCTATAATCTATAATTTATAACATATATATATAAAGACAAAATATGGTGTAGCCTATTTTTCTATCAATTTTACTCTTTAATATATAACTAACACAATAACTTCCTACTATTAATTTCTTATCTAACTTTCTACTATTAACTTCTTATCTAACTTCCTACATAACTTCCATTTAAAATTAATATTAAATTATAAAATATCATTTAAATAAAAGGATAATTTTTTTGATGAGATTATTTTAGAGAATAGTTAAAAGATAAAAACAAAAGTATATTAAGAAAACATTAAGTAAATAATAAAAAAAAGTAGGATAGCAACTATAAAAACTCATTGTAAACATTTACATTTGTAAATTTAGCAATAATTTATCATAATCTTGAAAAACAAACATTTTTGCTTTTTGCCTTATAATATCAGGTCCCTTAAATATAAGACTTTCATCTTATATATTAAATAAAAAATTATGGAAATCAATAAAGTTGGTTACATCAATAAATTTGTTGATTATTTATATAATTTTATAAATTTATTATTAAGAGAGAAAATTATTTAATGTTAGGTATATGGGTAAAAAATTAGTAATACACTTTAAAATTTGAAAATGATCTTATAAAAATAAATAAAAAAATTCAAGAATATTTTATATTTCAAGACGTAGTATACTTGAGAGTTTTAACAAATCTAAAAAAATTACTAAATGCATTATTTATTGAATTTAACAAAAAAAATGAGTTGTCTTTTCAAAATTACCAATTAATCTCTTAATTTAATTAAATATTTAATTAATTAACTTAATTAATTGGAAGAATTGAAGTAATAGAATTTCTTAGGTTAGATAGAGAAGGAAATTTTAGAAAAATCAAAGTAAAAGATTAAACTTTTTATTAAAATATTCATTTAATTTATTTTATTAATTGGAAGAATTGAAATAATTGAAATTCTTAAGTTAGATAGAGAGAGTTGAAGGAAATTTCAGAAAAATCAAATTAATAGATTAAAATTTTTATCAAAATATTCATTTAGTTTATTAATGGAAAGAATTTAATAACGTAAAGATGAATACAAATTTGATATGTGATATTATGATAAATTATACAATAATTATCTATACTAAGAAAAAATTGGTTAAGATCCAAAACTTAAAATAAAATATGTATTAAATCACATTGTTCTGTTTTCTCTAATAATTCAAATCACATAATAAAAAAAATAAAAACACATTCAATGAGAAAGAAGAAGAATAAAAAAATTATGATGAAAGCATTAAAAATAATAATAAACACAACAAATGCAAAATAAAAAATATTAAAAAAATGGTTTATATCAATGACATGTATTCTCAAAGTGTGAACAATTGTAATCCTCCTCCTATCATTTAAAATGTAAATGAAAACGTGTAAAGATACAGAGCTTATAACTTTTTCAATACTTGAAAAATGTTGCATCCTAATTGATAAGATATTCTGCATATGAATTAGTTAAGTCATTGATTGATGTTCCCAGAAATCCTTATGACAATCAACATTTTAGTGTCTATCTTTGATAAGTAAGTAGTAGTAAAAGTAATAAAGAACTTAACTATTAGGAAGTTTGAAACCAATTTGTGTACAACATCCACAATAATTTCTTTGCAGCAACATGCAAAGCAATCGATCCTCTCATGCTTTGATGACAGAGAAAACTTTAATCAATAAATAATTAATTATACACCAAAATAAATGTAGGGAAAAAATAACTGTATTGCAAATGAAAGAAAAAGCGAAGAAAGTTAAAAAATAAAGCTAATGATAATAATAGAAGTTAAACAATATCACAAATAGAGAAGAAGCAAATAAAACTAAAAATAAAGTCAAAATGAATAATAGAAGCTAAACAAATGGTTGTTACAGAAGGCGTTACTAGCTTAATGAAGAAAGCAGTGACTTTGGACAGATTCAAGGACTTTAATGTCGATAATGGTTTTTTTTGTGGAAATGATTCAATTTGCGGATACTACTTTAATCATAGGAGAAGGGAGTTGGAAGAACCTTCGGTGTATTAAATCAATTTTAAGGGGCTTCAAATTAATATCGGGGCTGAAGGTGAATTTTTACAAGAGTAAGATCATCGACATCAATGTTAGTAGTCATTTCTTGATGGCAGCATCTTTGTTTTTGTCTTACAAGGTTGATGTCGTGTCTTTTGTTTTCCTTGGGATACCTATCGGTATCAACCCCAAAAGGATAATCGCTTGAAAGCTGATCATTAAGAAGGTTAAAAAGAAGTTGGCGCTTTGGCAATGCAGACTGTTGACGATGGCGGGTAGGATTACGCTAATTAATTCAGCGTTGACAAACCTTCTTATTTTCTAGTTTTCTTTCTATAAAGCTCCGTCGTCGATTTTGAAAACTATTGATAAAATTAGAAGCAGATTTCTTTGGGGCGGCACTGAGGATAAAGCGAAAATTCATTGGGTTAAGTGGGAGCGGGTGTGTAAATCGAAGGAAAAGGGGGTGTGTCTTAGAATCAAAAGTATGGAGGAATTTAATCTAGCTTTATTAAGAAAATGGAAATGAAGGATTATGGAGGATACGAAATCTATTTGGAAGGACACGCTTTTGGCAATATGCAAAATCATTGAGCAGCAAGTGATGACTGAAAAGATTTCTTCGAGGATTTCTTCCTCTTTTTGGTGGAAGGATATCATTAAAAGTGGAGCGGTTTCTTCTAATCTTGATTTTTGTTTTGCATATTCTATTCAACATGTCATAGGAGAAGGAAAAACTATACCGTTTTGGATGACAAGGTGGTTGCAAAATACTCCTCTGGCAGTGCTGTTTGAGGACCTTTACAACAGTAGCACCTGCAAAAACTCTTATGTTAGTGCTTTGGGAGAGTGGCAACTTGGAATTTGACAATGGAGAGACCTTGGAATATCACAACAAAATCAGCTGGAGTTTGAAAATAGTTTTTGGGAGTTAATGCTTATGCTGGCAGATGTGAGACCTACACTGGGAAAGAAAGACAACTTACTTTGGAAGGTTTGTAATGAAGACTCTTACAATGTTAAGTCCACTTATCAAATTATGATTGAAGTTAGACATGAAGAACTTCTGTTTGGCGAGAATTATAAGGTGTTTGGTGCTTTGTGGAAGATTAAGTTGCCGGCTAAAGTGTTGTGCTTTGGTTGGAAACTTCTTTGGAATAGATTGCCGACGAAGGTTCATTTATCTAAGAGAGGAATTTCCAACTTAGACAATAAATGCGTCTTCTGCTTGTCTTCCCGAGAAGATATCTCACATTCTTTCTTCGGTTTGGAAAAGGATTGGGGATTGGTGCAGTAACGTGAGCATTTTTTCAGGTGATATTTGTAATTTCTTTGCTGACTGGTGTGGTTTAAGAAATCCCAAGGTAGGAAATCTAAAGTTTGGTTCTGTTTGGTTAACGACCGTGTGGTGTTTATGGAAGGCTAGAAATAACTTCATTTTTAGAAATAAATGTTGTAACGTAGGAGATATATGTTGGTCTCTTAAATTCCTTGCGTGGAAATGGTCTTGTGTCGGAGAAATTCCCTATTCCAACACTGATTTCCACTCCTTCTATTTCGATCCTTTTGGAAGCATTAGGTAGTTGATGTTAGTTGGAAATTTTTTCCCTTATATTTTCTGGTTTCTTTGGTGTAAAGGTTGATCACCTTTTGTGATCTTATTAATCCTATTTGCCTTAAGAAAAAAAAACCATTCACACACAAAGACAATGACTCATAAGAGACAAATAAATAAAAGGGTTAAATATACAATACCTCCCTGTAATGTTAGCGATTTCTCCTTTTAGCCCCTGGTAAAGTTTTTTTTTTAAAAACCCCCTCATCTTATTTAGATTCCCTCACTTAGGCCCCTGGCTGCCACATGGCAGCAAAGATTCCTTTCTATTTGCTTGCGTGGCAGTCACGTGGCATTTTTAATATTATTTTATTATTTTATTATTATTATTATTTTTTTTTTTTATACTTTTTTTTAATTTTTTTAATTTTTTTTAAATTTTTCTAAATTTTTTTTTTATTTTTTTTAATTTTTTTTTTACTTTTTTGTTTTATTTTGTTTTATTTGTTTTATTTGTTTTTATTATAATTTTTATAATTTTTTTTTCTTTTTTTTATTTCTTTTTCGTTTTTATTTATATATTTTTTATTTTTTTATTTTTTTTTATTTTTCGTTTTTGGACCTAATTTTTATTTTTAATTCTATTTTAAACTAATTTTTATTTTAAAAATTACACTAGTGCAGAAAAGACTTTTTACATCGGCCGAAAAACACATTTTACATCGGTTCTGGGTCCGATGTAAAGCCAAGCGATGTAGTAAATCAAATACATTTTACATCGGGCCATAGTCCGATGTGAAAAATATATCTACTATATCGGTTGACTATTAAGTCTGATGTGAAATACATCTACTACATCGGTTGACTATTAAGTCCGATGTAAAATGTATGTTTTTACATCGGTTGCCTTTCTGGCCCGATGTAAAATGTATATTTTTACATCGGTTGCCTTTCTGGCCCGATGTAAAATGTTTTTTTTTACATCGGTTTCCTTTCTGGCCCGATGTAAAATATATGTTATCTTTCTTAAAATGTATGTTTTTACATCGGTTGTAAGGCGAAAAAGAAATAAAAAAAAAAGAAAAAAAATTATAAAAATTATAATAAAAACAAATAAAACAAAAAATAAAACAAAATAAAAAAAAAATTTAAAAAAAATTTAAAAAAAAAAATTAAAAAAAATTTAAAAAATAAAATAAAAATAAAATAAAATAAAATAAATAAAAAATAAAAATAAATAAAAATAAAAATAAAAAAATAAAAAAAATAATAAAATAATATTAAAAATGCCACCTGGCTGCCACGCAAGCAAAGAGAAAGGAATCTTTGCTGCCATGTGGCAGCCAGGGGGCTAAGTGAGGGAATCTAGATATTAAGAGGGGGTGTTTAAAAAAAAAAAATTTACAGGAACTAAAATGAGAATTCGCTAATATTACAGGGGGGTTTTGTATATTTAACCCTAAATAAAATAAATGAATGGTTAGAATTACAGCAAAATGGAGGTATGAGAGAATGGAAAGGACATGGTCCATATCAAAAACTAAAACCTATTACTGATGCCATTATAATTTAGTTGGTTTAAGATTTTGTTGAAATAATAAGAATGAAAACGTGGAGTTGAAATTGTAACCCACTACAAATGTTAAAATGAAAACTAGTATGATACCCGTGCGGGAGCACGGGTAAATAAATACAGTATAATATATATTTAGAGTATATAAATTTGAAATGAGTTTATTTAATTGAAAAATGAACAATTAACATAAAGTTCAATTGTATTAAATGATCGTACAAAATAAAATAAAATAAAATCAATGAGATGAAGAAATATTTTTTTTCGACATTTCAAAATAAAGATTTTGTCCCCCAAATTAAGATAATTATTGATTAAAATAAAATAAATATTGTGTTGATAATGACCCGTAAAATTAAATATTTTATTATCGTATTTATATACTAATTTTGTGTATAATATCCATTAATCATCTAAGAGAGTTATCAAACAATTCTAGTACACATATGTTAATTTGTTAAATGTTGAAAAGCATCAAAATAATATTAAAATAATATTAAAATATTTGTATGTTTTTTTAAACAAAACATCAATAAATTTTTTGCTCTAAAATAATATTCACACAAAACATCTTATAAATCACTGCCTATTTAGACTTATAAATTTTTTGTGTTTAAGATAAGTTTTTACATATATTGCATTATGTTTATATTATTAAAAAAAATCTCATTATGTCTCAACACAAAACATTTTCTCTTTAAAGTTCACACACTTAAAAAAAAAATTGTCAGCACACAAGAGCAACTTAATGTTATCAACATAAAAATTTGAAAGCAACCACTTTTCTAAATTATGATAATAATACAAACCAATAAATATATAATCAAAGTGAAGCAACATCGTTTGAAAAAGACATTAAAATGGAGAAGGAAAATATTATAACTGGTTTGAATTAATGTTATAAACCATTCTAAATTACATCTGTTTTTTCAAAAAGTGGAAATCTAGTAATATACTAAAAGGGGTTCGGAGCATCGATTTTTTTCTTTCGAATATGTGTCTTTCACACTCTACCTGCAAAACTACTTACTTGCAATATGTAGCAAAAGAATGAAATTGTGTATGAGATAGAAGCTTACAGCAGAATCTCACATCAAATACCAACACTAAGCCGAAGACGTCATTAGAGACTCCAAACTATCAAGTAAGCACACCTGGCAAGCAACAAACACAACTCCCATGGTTTATCACAGATATAATATGTCATTTGTCTAGGTATTATTAGATTGTCATTTATCAAATATAGCATTCAAATCTTCAAAGAGCTATACATGTAATTGTGATGATACAATAAACAAAACCTACATCATCTTTTGAGTAACTCGAACAAATACTTGTAGACAGAAAAATAAATAACATAATTCATTAGAGTGAAACATGGTGAGTAAATTATTGAACAAATGAAGCACCTATTGCTATTTTCCTTAAATTTCTTCCTCTCACGTTTTGTGATAGGTAAGCCCAATGGCTATCTACACCGGTAAGATATTAATGCAATTATATTTAATCAATATATCTAATATCACAATAAAAATGAAGGTAACCTCCTTTTGAGTTTAATCTGTTTCCCTTGGCGTTTTACATCTTGCAAAATAGAAAATAAAGTTGTTCTACCAAACCTCATTATTCAACTGAACTGATCCAACCTAAGGAAAATATACAAATAATGAGAGAATGTAAAAAATAAAACTGCATTTTGATAACTTTCTACAAAATTGACAGGGGCATTCACAGGTCCATAAGGTTTGTGTTCAAGAATTAAAAAAAAACAAATGATTCAAATATAATTTGGTCCAAAACTTGTAATATCATTTTCAGTATAATTTTAAAAGTAGCCATAGTAAGTTCTCCTATCATTCCAAAGCAATACTACATTTATCAACAAAGGGGTAAAACAAACTTATAACGCCAATGCACTCTTCTACTGAATAGAAAAAACTGTAACACACTAAATGCTAGCTACTGCTTTTCCCAAAAAAAAACAAAGCATATACTGATGTAAACTCGCTAAAAAACAGATTGCAAAAGGTTGAAATGCAATAGATGTGAACCTTCTAAACAGAACGACCTCCAACACTGCCTCAAGCCAAGAAAAAAAATACTTTTCTACCACAAATCTTCTTCTTTATTTCTGAAGTCATTTACTTGGGATCAAATCTTCTTCCACGCACAAAAACTCCTCGGGTCATATGTTTCTGTAAGACCGTAGAGATGAGAATCAAATCATATAACATCTGTAGTAGATTAAAAAGAGACCTATTCCTACTTTACAAAATAACTAAATGTTGAAGACATTAATTTATCCAAGAGCATACCACTTAATGCATACACATATTATCCAAATACCGCGAATCATGAATAACCATAAGTTAGTAGTCCTCTATTCAACAATGAAAGAACAAAGCTCAAATCATCAAACATCAAAGTGTAACAGAAACAAAACCTTTGTAAATATGACAACATTAAAGAGCATGCAAATAAAAGACATAGTGAAGACAACGAACTTCAAAAATATGGCAGCATTCTCCCTCTGTAGCATCATTTGTAAAGTCTCATTAATCAAAAGAGTAGAGACTCATAACAGCCTCCATAACAGAAGCTTCTTCTTCGTATGCTTCTTAAACCATAAACCAAAAGCTGAAAAAATCACAACAAAAAATTAAAGAGATTCACAAATCTTACAATTTTAAATGTGAGATTAGGTTCACATATCTATTTTGTGTTTTCCTCTCTCACTAACGTAATCTTTTCGTTTGCTTTCTCTTTATATCCATTTTCAACCCTAGATCTACAATATTGTCGCAAACTAAATTTGTAGATCTATTTAAAATATACAAAGTTAAAATTAGTGAAGAGACGATGATATTGTTGACCAACCTTGGGGAAAAAAGATGTTAATGAAGACGATGAAATCGAAAATGTAGTTTAGAATCAGGAAATGCTAAGTTTTAGGACTTACCGGTGAAATCAAAGCATACACATCAATAATCAGGCCATGAAATCAATAGAGTGAAAGGAAAAGAGAAATACATGTGTTGGACATAAAAGTGGCGGCTGTCGTTTGGTCCCGCGCGGAAGAGTGCCCGATGTTTTGCGTTTTGATGGCGATCGAAAATAGAGACGTCGGCGCGATGTGTGGTGGATCTGACCGAGATCCGGCGAGGCTGACTGCAGATTTGTGCACAATTTAGTTTTCCACTTCTTCTTGGTTCTTTTTCTGTTTGATTTGTTTTAATTGTTATTAATTTGGGTTTATGTTGAAACAAAAATGGTGAAAGTTTTGGAAAGATGGATTTGAGAAGATGGTTCAGATAGAGAGAGAAAGAGATATGAAAGGAAAGTAGATTGTGTGAAACAATGTAAAGATTTTGTGCAGCATCCGATGCTTTTGGATTTTGGGGGGAAAAATTTTGTTTCCTTGAGACAAACCTGGCGTTGACACGTGGGGAGCAATGAGGAGGAGAAAGTGATTTAATTGTGTGTTTTGTTAATTACTGGAAAACCCTTTTTGAAGAGTAATTTTTTTTTCTGAAAGGGTAAGAAAGGAAAAACATTCATTAGTTTTAGGCATGGCAACAGGGCGGGGCGAGGGCGGGTTTAGCTAGCCCTGCACCCGCACCTGCCTCCCTGTTACAGACCTGCCACCGCCCCCAAACCCAGTCGGGGGTGGAAATTTATCATCCAGACCCGCCCCCGATGAAAACGGGTTTGCCCGCACCCGCCTCCACCCCCACCCGGAAAAAATGATTTCTTTTAAATAGTAATAAAAATTAATAATTTTATTAAAAACTTGACCATTTTAATAATAAACTTGTTTCTAAAGATGAGAGTTTGAGTGAATGATGAGAAATGACTAGTGAGGATTTTTAAAAGTGAATAAATGTGTAATAAAATAATTTAAATATGGGTATTAAAATAAATACCATAAGACCGGGCGGGGCGGGTAGTAGCATCCCCCGCCCCCGCACCCGCAATTACAAACCGGGTTTTCCCCGCACCCGCACCCAATCAAATTGGATTTCCTCCGTTAATTTCAGGGCGAGTCCGGGCGGGTCTCGGCGGGTCCGGATTTTCTTGTCATGCCTAATTAGTTTAGTATTAATTAGATAGTAGACGTGGGATAAAATTAATGGAGATTTTAAAAATCTCTAACCATATTTTTTATTTATTTTTAAATACGTGTTCAATTTAATTTGTTTAAAACTTTTTATTTAATTAATTAGGGATATGTGAAGTTGTAACTCATTGAGAGATTTAACAACTTTAATATATAAAATAAGATGATGATATGATCTACAAAATTTTAAAATTTTAATTCTACCAAAAGAGTCCATTAAAATTTCAATCCGATACACTCTTAACTTAGTGTGTTCTATGGTAAGAAAAATATCCCTAGTTCGGTTTAAATTGTTTTCTTTAAATAAAAAAGTATAACATTTATATCAATTTGGTTTTGTATTTTTTTTTAAATGAAACTGAATTAAATTAACTGATTTATTTCGGTGGATTAATTTATACCGCTGTTTTTTTAAAAGTTATATTAATTTATGAATTTTCTATATGAGTTTAAAGGTAGTGCATTGTCGGTGTAAAGAAATATTACACATACATTCAATCAGATTATTTTAAAGTGCCAAATCATAACAGTATTTTAAAAATAAAAGTGTGATGTGGCGGGATACACGTTTGTCATTGGTTGACAATGTAAAAGTATTTTACACTGTCGGTGTATATTCCTTTTTCTCTTTTCTGTATCTTGTTTTTCAATATTTTTTATATTATTATTATTTTAAATAATATATTTTAAATAATCTTTTTCATTTATATCATACTTTATTTTTCAATTAATTTACAAGTTGTATTTATTTCAAATAAAATAATTGAAATTCTGGTATCAGATATGAGATGTCGAAATAGATGTCACGACACTCATATCTGAACAATGATCAATATAAGAATGATATAAAAACAGTAAACAAAAGCAAAGAGACACAATCAATTGTTAACCCAGTTCGGTGCAATCACACCTACGTCTGGGGGCTACCAAGCCAGGAAGGAAATCCACTAAACAGAATTAGTTTGAAGACTCTCAGTAAACACACTCCAGTTTACAATCTTCTCACCTAATCTCTACATGTGAGATTTCTATCTAAGACACTTAGACAAGAGACACCTCTCACTCCCCCTCAATCACATGCAGTGATAACTACAGAACAATACTAAAGAGAAGAACACACTTCAAATACAAAGCTTGATCTTGCTTAAAGGCTTCAATCAAAAACAAAGCAATCGTACTTAAAAGCTTAGAGTGGACAAATTACAACTCAACTAATCAGTCCAATTCAAGCATCTAACAGATGAATGAATGGCTCACAAAAATAATACAATGCTTAAACCCTAAAACTCGAACGCAACTTTCAATAACTTATTCTCTCTACTCTGCTATTAGGGTTTAACATCTTTAAATAGTAATAGACTCCTTGGGCTTGGGCATTAGCAGATCTTTGATTCAATTAATAATTAAGGCTAATTAATCTCCAAATCTTTTTGCAAGAAAATAGCAACAACCTATTCTTCAAAAATCACAGAAATTGCTTGCTTCAATTTAAAGATACTCCAAGATTTTCGCACGCAATTACTCAACAGATTGCAAAAAGTGCGCAGCAAATCAAATATAACATTCTCAACATAATGTTCTGTTAACAGATGTTAGGACATCGTGTTTGACATCATGCACAAAGTCCTGCAATACTAAGAAACACCCCCTGCAGAATGTTAGAAACAACCTGTCAAGACATCAAGTAAAACATCTTGATGAACCAATTTGTTTTAGCAAAATTGCTGCCAATATAGAACTAACAAACTCCCCCTTTGGCAAATTTTGGCTAAAACACTATAGCACCAACAATGATCAAAGATCCCTGCAGCAGAAGCAACACACATACACATCTAACATTCCAAGCACATACACATCTAACCAGAAACTCCCCCTCAAGCCAAGGAGCAGAGAAAACCAAGAAAAGAAAACCAGCTGCACACACAGAACAAAATTACTAAGCTACTCCTTTCTCCCCCTTTTTAGCCATAATTAGACAAACACCAGACAGAAAATTCCATAACAAACAAAGCTAAAATTATCATAAAGAAGCTGTCACCGTGAGAGCAGTACAAACATCTTCAAAATTCAGATTATGCACACAAGAGTGCCATCAGAAAACCAGAACAGAATTCAAGCACACAAGGGTGCCAAAAGAAATCCAGAAAAAAGAACCAAAATAACAACAAAAAACTTCATGAATAGATCACTCAAGCATCTCCAGAACCTGCAGAGTCCTCACTCTCAGAATTGTCTTTATCACCCTCTGCATTGCCATCAGACTCACCAGAACCACCCTCCTCAGAACCCTCCTTCTCATTTGCATCCTTAACAATATCACCTTTAGCCATTCTAAGAGTCATGATCATTCTTTCAAACTTCAATTTTCTTTCAGTACTGACTCTAATAACCTCATCCAGTTCCTTGTAGGCTTCTACCAACTCAGAAATCACCCCAGACTTGGTTGTGGGTTGGTGTGAAGTAGAGGCAGATGTCATGACAATGTCAGGGATATGGTGACCTTCAAACAATTTATAGTGAAGGGAGAATGCAGACCCCCTTTTGCAAACAACATTAGAATGAGATAGGATACCAGGGTGCCGATTTAAAATAATGCCACAGATAAGGGAGGGAAAGGCAATAGGCATCATTACAGCAAAAGTGTCAGCTTGCTTCATAGTCTGATCAAATATAAAGGAACCATAATCAAAACTCTTCTTAGTCCCAACAACATATATAAACCTTCTGAAACCAACAGAAATAGTGGAAGTGTGATTTGTGGGGACCCAGTTAACAACACCTATCCTATGCAAAATAGCATATTTAACACTTAGCAGGCCAGCAGATAACTTGTGTTTCATAGGCCAACCTTCAACCTGATTAGTTGTGATAGTTTTGCACACTTGATTATCAGTATCTTCCAGCTCACATTGATCATCTTCATTTCTGCCAAGGTACTTGTTGATTATGGTATGAGAGAATTCCACACACTTTCCTCTAACATACACCTTTCTGAAATCCTTACTATTCTTATCATTACAATCAACAGAAATGTTGACTATAAACTCCTTCACTAACACATCATAGCATTTTGAAAACTTGGTCACTGTCTTCATCAATCTAGCATGCTAAATTAAAGCCATTACCTCCTTATACTCCAAAGCATCTTTCCCTTACTCTCTCTCCAGTGTTATCCTTCTTTGATAAACATACTTCCACCTTTGAACGCTGTCAGCATAGTGGAAGGAGATGTTATCCAAAGGAGCATCAGGAACTATTCCAGAAATCCTTTTTACCACAGTCTTTTTCACAGGAGTGATGTCCTGGACATCATCCTCAACATCAAAGTCTGAATCAGTGTCAGACCTAGCCTTCCTTTTCTTGGAGCTGGTATCCACTTTGCTCCATGATTTTGAAGGGCCAACAACAGGTTTCTTCTTAGTACTCCTAGCAGGAGTTTTCTCAACAGTAGCTATTCCTCATCTGGTCCTCAATCTTTTGACCATCCCAGGGTTCACACAAGCAATCAGGTCATTGTCTGACAGGTCATCAACATTCACAATATTGTCAACCTTTGCATGCTCCTTTTCTTTAGGGTCAGGATCATTACTCTTGGTAGGAGAACTGCTCTTAGCAGACGATGTTTCAACATCTTGTTCAACCACAGTTTCAACATTTACTAACACAGAGCTAGCCAGAGTGTGAAGATTTTCTTCTGTGTTATCTTTCTCAGAATTTGGAGTATCAACATCCCTTTCCTCAGCACTAATTTGAGCAAGTGGGATCGAAATCCCAGGAACCCTACGATCTCCATACAATAGTCCAGTGACAATACTTTTAATGGTTTTATCCACATATTTACTATCTTCCCTATGATCATAAGAAGACTCAACATTGGTTTTAGAGGAGTTACCTGCAGGTGTACGTTTGGAACTTCTTACATGCAGTTTGCTGGGCCTTGTCTTTTCAGTTTCAGAATGGGGAATCATGGATAAAGGAGCAACGTCAAGAACAGCTCCAGGAGAGATACCTTCTAAGGAAACCCTAGATTTCGAAGGGGTAGGATTTTTAGCAGGAGAGTTTTTGGACGGAGAGGAATGTTGTTGAGACATCGTAACCTCTTGCAAATGCTTGAACTTGGAGTAGAAAGTGTAACGCCCCAGTTTTGTCTTATTTATTTAATCGAGTCGATTTAATTATTTTCATTTTATATTATTTTATTTTTGAATTTTATTTGACAATATATTATTTTTCATCGTTGTTTATGTTTTATCGCGTTTTGAGAGCGTTTGCGAGATATTTGAGCTGAGGGGTAAAATAGTCTTTTAGGGGTTTAGATATTTTATATAAATAGGGATTAGAGAGAAATAGAGAGGAAAGGAAAAGAAGAGAAAGAAAGAGAGAATAGGAGAAAGAGGAAAATCGACATAACTCCGTTTCGAGCGTGATTAATCGGGTAAGGGTGAGAAGTTTCAATTATATATTGCTTGTGTATGTATATGTGTTGTTTGTTGTAATTGTTTTGGTTGTTTCGCAACTTTTCGTATCGATTGGAATTAGGAGCAATTGATAGAAATTGATGTTTTCGCGGATGAAATTCGATAAAAACTGAGTAGAATACTTGTTGTTAGGTTTGGATAATGTTTTGGTTGTTTTAGTATGTTTTGGAAGTGTTTGGGTGGAAGAAATGAGGGATTTTGATCCCAAATGACCTATGTTATCGCTGCTGGAAATTCTGGGTTTCGCAGGTTCGCATTGCAAGCCAAAGCGAAGGAATCAGCGAACGTTCGCTAGCCGTTCGCATTGCGAACTTCAGGTCTTTTTTCTTCTGCCACGGTTCGCTGGGAGCTTCGCACTGTGAACGTGACAGATTTTCAATTTTTGTTTTCTTCATAAATTTTGATCCGTAAATCAGATTGAGGCACGGTCGGATGCGTCTTTCAATGCTCTTTATGATAGTGGAATAGAAACATATGTTTATGCCTTGGATTGATAAGAAAATATGGAAAAGTGATGTATGTGTGAAAAGTGTGGTTTATGTTTCCACCATAACTCCCGAATCGCGAGTCCGATTGTTGTGGGACTTGAGGAATTAGATAGATAACTTAAGATGCTATTAAATGGTGATGTTAGACCATGATTTAACCAAGAATATTTGGTAGGGGATGATTAGTGGTTTGTAGGTTTTGTTGTGTTTGTTGGTGTTCGGTGTGATATGTTATCGTCATATAAATGTGGGTCTTTTGTGCTATCTATATGATGTTGATGCATGTGATAATGATGTTGTTATGATGTGTTGTGGGTAGCCTTTGTGGTGTGAATCTCTTGTGGAAGTAATTGTGATTTCATGATTGTTGTGGTTTGTGGTTTGTGATGAAATGCATTGTTTGAAGTGTTTTCAATGCATGAATAATGATGATGAGATAATTTATATGGTTGAATTGTGAAGATGCATTTGATTGTCATGAGTTCTTATGTGTCAAGCATCATGATATGCATCTTGTGATGTCGTGTGCCCTAGTGGGTGTGAGTGACGAATCGATTCCAGAGGGAATCCGCTATAACATCGTGTGCCTTATACAAAGAGGACCTAAAGCGATGATTATAGACGATCGTGTGCCTTATACAAAGAGGACCTAAAGCGATCGGATCGTGTGCCTTATACAAAGAGGACCTAAAGCGATCCATAAACGTCATGTGCCTTAAAAAAATAAGAGGACCTAAAGCGACGGGGAACATCGTTTTCCCGACGGGGTGTTACATGAGTAATCCTAAGTAACAAGCGATGATTCCAATAGTTCCTGAGTGAACTAGTGTTGAGAATGATGGATGGATGGTACCGCATATGCATTGTATAGAGTCGTTGTGTCGGTCTCTGTGCATTTGCATAAATCATGAATGGATTGATTATGTGACTATTGTAGCGAGCGATTTTTGGATGTGGTTGCGAAGCACTACCGCTCTTTGGTATCTACAGCTCGATTCATTTTTTATCTTATTAAAGCTGATGAAGGAAAGGAAATAGATGTCTCAAATTAACCCTGCTTGCAAACTGAGGTTAAACAGCGGTCTGTTAGGTTACGGATGCTACAAAGATTCGGGGTCTCTATTAGGTTTATTTTTTTAAAAGTGGTGTTCGATCGATTGGTGGGAGGTTAAGATGTTAGGACGGATATATGAAAGTATGGGATTTTGGGTTTTTTGTTTAGTGTGCTCGCTAAAAGTTTTCTTTCAATCTTATGCCTATGTATTCCCGTTTTACCGAAACAGGGAAATCATAGCGATCATAGTTCCTCCTATTCTATGGGAGGAAATGGTTGTTTTGGTGTCTTATTCAAAGCCCAAGACGTGAAGCGAAAGGTAGTTTGTATCTTGTTCAAAGCCCAAGATGTGAAGCTGAAAGGTCTCAACTTTAGAGAGAATTTGTCATCTCTAAAGAGGGGTTTATTTGTCACAACTGTTTATAAAGGAGAATTACTTTAGCCGGGATATGTGAATCCGGCAATGCCATAATTTCCTTTATAAGGGATTTCCAACCTGAAGGAGAAGACTTTAACTCAGTGTAGAGCAATGTTATCTTTCCTTAGGAATTTCTCATGCTAAAAGAGGGACAGTGGCATGGGTGTAGATGATCCAGAGGCTTGTCGTTTACAACAATTAGATGAAGGGGAAGGCGTTGTTGATGTTTATGTACTGTGAACGAGGCACAACTTTGATGCTAAAAGGTTGATTGGATCAACTAGTGGTTTTCTTATACAAAGCCTAAGAGGAGGCTAATATGTGTCTCGTACAAAGCCTGAGAGAGAGGCTAAAAGGTTTTGACTCGACGATTGAGTCTTTTGGTATCTCGTATAAAGCCCGAGATGAAGGCTATTTGACTCAACAAGAGAGTTTTTGTATCTCGTACAAAGCCCGAGATGGAGGCTAAAATTCGTTTGGCTCAATAAGAACCTTTTTGTATCTCGTATAAAGCCCGAGATGGAGGCGAAAAGGGTGATTGACTCAACGAGGGAGTCTCTTATGTGTCTCGTACAAAGCCCGAGAGAGAGGCTAAACGTTGTTTGACTCCGCTGGGGAAAATCATTGTACAAAGCCCAAGAGGAGGCTATGGCGCTGTTTCAGTTGAGTGACAGATCCAGTATACTGATTTTAAAGAGAAAATCAGTTCTTATATGAGTAACACTGTACTCGAGAATTTGATTCGAGGATCAGGGTTATTCCATATTCTTTAAGGAAATGGGAAATCCAAATGGTATTGAGACTGTCCAAGTCTACGGGTTTTCTTCCTATTTAACGAATGGGTCACTTGAGAATGTCTTTGAGACTCAAGGAGATTAGACTGTCCGTGTCTAGAGTTTCATCTTTTGTACTATGCTTTGAGAAACAGTAGTAGACTCTTTGAAATGACTGTTCTATGAAGATAACTAAGCTCTGTTCCTATACCTCTAGGAGGTCGTCGGGATAATTTGTACGAAGCCCAAGAGAAGGCTAGAGACTTTTAAGAAGCCGCGAGGTCCTTGTACGAAGCCCAAGAGGAGGCTATCATTCCCAGAGGAAGAGATCATTATACGAAGCCTAAGAGGAGGCTGTGAATACTTCTAAGAAGCCGACGGGTCCTTGTACTAAGCCCAAGAAGAGGCGGGGTTGCTTTTAGGAAGTCGGTGGGTCCTTGTACGATGGCCAAGAGGAGGCCGATGCTTTTAAGAAGCCCGTGGGTCCCCAAACCCCGAGAAATTCAAGACAGGCTATCCACGAGGAATAGATCAAGCCAGGAAAGTTCGAGAATTTCGAAGAAACTCAAAGATGCCATTCACGGAGAATACATTCATCTCTGGGAGTAGAGTTTCTTGACAATTCCTAATGAGGACAGCCGAAGAGAAGACTGTATCTGGTGATCCTATTGGGGATCTAGCTGTCTATTTCTACGAATAAACGAAACGGCTTTACCTAGTTCTAGACGTAATTACCGGGGAAACTCTAAATATCTATACTATTATTACACAGTTGATATGAGTTTATGAAAGAATACTTACAGTGAAACAGACCCACAATACAGTTATATGTATATGAAAGCGGTAAATGAAAGCGTATAAACACTTACTCGGTTGTAGAGCTTCCATGCTGTTTGGTTAGTTGTTCAACAAAGACAGATTGAAAACAACAGTTGTCGCTACTCGAAAAATAGTCGACCGGAGGCGAAAAGGAAGAAAACAGAAGAGTCGCCATCGAACTTTATTTATCCCATGAGGGGAAGGAAAAACATCGATAAAACCCAAAGAAGAAAAAGGATAAGATGGTCTCGCAACTAAATTATGGGTTCGGAAGCCGGTTATGCGAGGGGAAGGTATTAGCACCCCTCACATTCATCGTACTCGATGGGAACCATTTGCTTATTTATGCGTAAGGATGTTTGCTAAGAATATTGCTTTCTAAGAGTGTTCTAAAGAGGGAAAGAGGAAAGGTGAGAACCGAAGAATGAGAAAAGAATAAAGGAAAAGGTGGGGAGAAGAAGAGGGGACTCGATAGGACTTCGCGGTCCTATGCCTACGTATTGCCTCGTGCAATGGGAAAGTCAGAGTCAACGTAGTTCGGAGGACTACGGGTGAAGAAAATGGAAGGGGGGTATGGACGATGGTAACGTGCGCATTCTAGCAGTTAGGTGTATTGCGGCTCGCTCGTGGAGTCTTATGTGTTACCTGTTTGCGGTAGAACGGACGTAACATGTCCCTTTTTGGGGGAAGAAGAAGAAATGGTGTGGAAAACGGAAGATGGATAGAAGGTGGCTCGCCAAGATCATCATAATCTTGTTCCTACGTATCTTACATTCGGACAAGAATGAAGAATCAGAGCAATCGTAGTTCGACCGACCATGATTTGTTGGTGTTTTTTATGGACGATGTTAACGTACGAGTTCTAGCAGTTAGGTGTATTGCGGCTCGCTCGTGGAGTCTTATGCGTTACCTGTTTGCGGTAGAACGGACGTAACATGTCCTTTTTGAAAAGGTTTAGATTTTTGCCATCAAGGCAAGATGTCACATTTGATTTGTGAAATTTGATTTTAAGGGGTGAAATAAGTCCTCGGATAGGAACCCCTTCGGGTAGTACCCAATTCTTTATCTCAAAAGATTTATTTTGAAAATTGTGTGGCGAATATAGTCACGTCTTCGTATTGAAAGACGAGTATCAGGACCACACACTCTAAAGTGAGCATCCTAACACTCGAAGAGGAAGAGGCATTCACCCAATCCTCTCTTTTTAGTTCAATACAAAGAGAACATATTCTCTTATTAAAGATGTTTTGAGTTAGATGGTAAGTGCTTTACGACAATGAACCCTAAAGGTAATGTCAAGCACTCGGGATAGGAGAAGGCCTTCGCCTAACCACTCCACGTCCATCTAAGTTTATTGAGAAAAGAGTTTGAAAATGCACTTGGTACGGGACCAAGGTTTTTAGACACAAGGAGATGAAATGAAGAGAGAAAAAAAGTTTTGAAAGAATGGGTGGTGAACTTAGTCACGTCTTCGTATTGAAAGACGAGTATCGAGACTACACACTCTAAAGTGAGAATCCTAATACTCGAAGAGGAAGAGGTCTTTACCCAATCCTCTCTTTTTAGTTCAATACAAAGAGAATTTTTGAAAATGAGCACTTGGTACTAGACCAAGGTTTTTTGACTTTGGAAGAGAATGAAAATGAGAAATGAAATAGAAACCGAAATGAAATCGAAATAAAAAATGGCCTCATATTGATCAAGATTTTGAATTGATTGAAGGAAATCAAGTAATCATGATTTTTGTTATATCATTGGCCCAAAACAAAATTGAAAAGAAAATCAAGGCGAGAAATGAGAAGTAAATCAAGACATAAAATCTAAATAATAAATAAACTTGAAATCAACCAAAACCTAATTAAATTCTAGAAATAAAATATTTTGTTTTTTTGATATTTATCATTTTTGGTCTTTTTTTTTTATTAATAATTAAAATAAAGTAGAATTAAAAAAACTAATCCTAAAATCTAAGTTACTAATCCTAAAAATTGTCTTAAATTGATCTTAAAATTAAAAAAAACGAAACCTTTAGTACTAAACCTAATATGAATCCTAGAATTAGAACACTAATCCTAATATTACTAATTTAAAATTAAAATATTAATCCTACAAAATAAACTGCTAATCCTAAAACTTAAAATTGTCTTTTTGATTTCTATTCATTTTAATAAACGGAATTCAATCCCTAAAAGTAATGTAAAACTAATCCTATGAATATTTTTTTTTTAAATAAAGCCATAAAAAAAACTAAAAAATAAAAACCTAAAGAGCTTAAATGAAACAGGCTGAAACAAAGCAGCAAAGCCCAATAGGGCGGTCCAACCCACATGGACACGGTCAGGTAAGTGATGGATCGGGTCGTAGGACCCAGCATGTGACCCGGTTCGGATCCTCTTATTAATGAACAGAGGGTTACTTGGAAAACCCTAAAAATCACACAGCCATCTTCTTCTCTGAAATATGACCAAACCATGGAAAAATCAAATCACGAAACACGCTTACGAATCCTCACGACCTCACATGGAACGAAACTGCAAACCGAAGCTCTCCATTCATGATTTTCTCGGTTCATCTCACTCACGTTTTCTACCTCGCTCATCTCGCGATTTCGCTCAGGATTCTCCCTCTCGGTTGTGAATCGTGGCGTGGTATTACGATCGGAGAAGAAGGTGAGGGCGAGGTGTTTTAAACGGAGAGGAAGATGGTGTCACGAACGGATTATGATGAAGAAGAGGACGAGATGTTGTGGTAACGGTCGGCGCCATGGATTCACGTTCAAAGACAGACTCATCTTGAACCGCTCGTGGTGGCCGCCGAAAGTGCAACATCACCGTTCTCGTGAATTGGTCCACCGAAGCCGCTTATCTTCGTTGAGGTTTGTTTCTCGTTCTCAGTTCGTTTTCTCTCGCGCCGCAGAAGACACAAAGGTTACGATAATGGAGCGACAACGATTGTAAAACATGGTATTGGTTTCTTTACTACTCATAATCACGCTCTTTCTCACTCGATTCACTCATGCTTAATCACTCTCTGTCTCAGATGCGATCACATTCTTCTCTCAGAATCACTCGCTCAAATTGCTTAATCATTCGCAAACGAAATCATACACGGCCAATACTACATAGGGAGTCAACAAAAACGAGAAAAGAAATAGAACATGGAGGAAGACGAACTTACCAAACAAGGTATGTATACCTTCCTTCGATTGAAACTTTCGGCTTCTGATGATTGTGAAGAACTTGACGTGTGTTTTTTTTGGAATTTTTGTGTGTAAATGATTATAATTTTGTGGATGAAACTTTTTTTTTTATAGTTGTTTTGAGCCTTCTGATATTATTGAACCTCTATCACTGCCTCTGGATTTCTCTTTATGGTGTTAGTGATTCAATTTTTCTGGTTTTTTTTCCTTTTTCAAAAACTGCTCTTTTCATGAACTTGCTGTTGTTTATATAGTGGAGAGACTAGGGTTTGTGACCTGTTTGATTTGTTGCAGAATCTTCTGTTTTGGTATATTTGTTATCAACCTTATTGATGTCAAAAGATGTTTTTCCATCTTGCTGAATCTGTCTCTGTTGCATCTGCTCTGTTTTTTGCTGCTGTACCTTTCTGAATTTTCTGCATATCTAGCCTTTTTGTTTGTTTGTGTTTGGACCATATTTGAATTTTATTAATATTCTTCTGCAGAAAATCACTTATCTTTTCTCTGTTTTGGAGAATTGTCTTGGCTTGGTTTATCATGATTCTATTTCGCATGACATTGACCTTAATTTTGACTAAGCTTTTCTTTGTGTTATAGATCTTAATGGTCATGGCTAGAGGAAGTTGGCATGGAAGTAATTTTTACAAGCTTGGATGATGAAGCAAAGACTTTTTCATTTTTGAAATCTATTAGAAGTAGGCTTTCACTTGTTATGATACCACGTTAAGGATTTTGTTAATGGTACACGGCTAGGCTTGTAACAACTTTGGTAATCCTTGTAAAATCCAAAATAGTTTTATGTAACATTGATACAAATTTTCTTGTACACCTTCTTGGTAATAAAGCTTTCTTGATCAATGAATTTTTGTGATGATCTTTGAATCCTCTTTGCCACATTTGAAATGGTTTGAAAACAAACTTGACTTGAAAACTTGAAAACTTTTCATGGCTAGCCCAAATCCAACTTGGAAACAAATTCCAATTCTATAATCATCATTTGAATCAATTCAAATTATGGTTGGAAACAAATTTGAAGTAAATCAAGACTAAGCTTGAAATAATTATTCTAACCATGTCTTTTGAATGGACTTGAACCATTTAGAACACCTTTTGAAAATAACTTGGGTCATGGCCTAAAATCACCTAGAATCATCTTTTTGAAATATCACTTAAAATCCAATTGAAACCAAACGATTATGCCTTGAGTTTCAAGTAACTTGTTCGTCGAGGAGTCCACTTAAATGTGCCTCCGACCAAACCTTGATTAAATTGGATTTATGGACTCGCCTCTCTTCAAAAGGATCCATACTAAACCTTTATTTCTCAAATCCGAATCAAGATTCAAACACTAAGGACGAGAAACTTTAATCCTCTTTCCTAACAGTGGCTTGAGAAGTTAAAAAGGAATAAAACCCTAATTCAAAGCATTCTCAGTTAGACCATTAATGAAACCCTGAACATTTGGTGACACCGAGAACCTTGAAGCAAGTGACATTGAAGATGATAAGATCACATAAACTCTAAATCCAATGAATTCCAATTGCATAATTCACACCAAGGAAAACCCTAATCCAACTGTTCTTGGTGAGTCAGGATAGAAGAGAATCTTGCATCTTGAGTAACAGTGAGCTCACCCTGACCAAGAATCTAAACCCTAGCTTGCGCAAAATTCCTTAATCTCATGCCTTAAAAGCTCAATGCAGATGAATGAATGCAAAGTTATGGCCTAACGGAATGCGTAAATGATATGGAAAATGATATGATATGCAATGCTAAAGTTAGGAGGAAAATTAGGGTGTGACAACAGTATATTCAAAATCAAAGGAGAAAGTGCTTTGAAAAAGAAAGATTTGGGGCTTACAGCTCAAGGAGAGGCCCAGGGTTTTATCAGTGAACGCACTGTTTGAATTTGTACAGAGGGACTTATACAAGTGACTGTGGCCCAAAAATTGTTTTCTGTACAAAGGGATTTGGGTCTTACACTCTCTCAAGAGGCCCAAAAAGTTTTAAAGAAAAAGAGTGGGGCTTATAACACGAGGGTAGGCCCAGATGATTTTTCGTTTAAAATGGCGATCGCGCCGAGATTTTCTTTTAACGCAAAGGGGCTTATACAATATCTGAGGCCCAAAGTTGTTTTGGTTAAAAGAGGATTGGGTCTTACACTCTAATAGAGGCCCAAAAGTTGTGAATGGGTCTTATAGCTCAAGGAGAGGCCCAGATGGTTTATTTTTAAACTGGCGACGATCGTGCCGAATTTAAAAACGTACAGAGGGACTTATACAATAAGTGAGGCCCAAAATATTTTTGTACAAGTGGGTTGGGTCTTACACTCTAATAGAGGCCCAAAAGTGTTTGAAAATGATTTGTGGGGGTTGAATTAATCAAAAACCCTAATTTATTTCCAAAATGTATTTTAATTGAATAAAAATTCAATTAAAATGATCAAAAATTGTTTAACATGTGGGAAACAAATTATGATCTTGGATTAATGCTTCAAAAATCAAGTATTGACCTACAAAATAATTAGAAGTCATTAATCTTTACAAAATCAAGAGGGAAAAAATATTTTAAATGTCAAAAACAATTAAAATATTAATTATTTGCAAAAATATCAATTATATGAAATAAATAGTATTTTTGGGATTTTTTGGGAAAATAAAATATTTTAACATTTTTGTGAATTATTAAAAAAAGAATCAACTCAAAATCATTAAAACTCAGAGAGAAATTAATTTTTGAATCAATTAAAAAAAATCACAAAATTCAAATATTCAAATGTTGGAAAATGGCGCCAAGAACAAGGGCAAGAACATGCGCGTGTTATGAGTTTCCCAGATTTGCATTTTCTATCCAATCTCACTGAATACTTAATCATATCATGCAATCCACATACCAATCAACTCGTTTCCACCTCACGATCATGTCTATGACAATTAATTTCATTTAAATTAAACATAAAACAAGAAATCATGAACAATCCTCAAGAACCCTAGATTATGCATGAAGGCTGGGATTTTTGATACACGATTCAAACAATGCAATTAATTGAGGGGAAACATTCCATGCATGATTATGAACATATGGCCAAATTATTGTGCAGCAAAAATTGCATGGATCATAGAGTTAGAAGAGCTCATGCTTACCACTTGCAGCTGGTGATCGTGATTTGTGTTGGATGTGTTACAGATGAGTTGTGATGATCTGAACAGCTTCCCTACACCCTATGGAGTGTGTTTGAATGCTTGGACTTGATTGAAGTTGGCTGGACCACTTCATGGCATCTCAATTGCAACTTGGTTAAAACCTTGAGCAATTGATTGGTGATTCTGAGAAATCAGTGTTTCAGTTGTTATTTAAGTGTTTGATCAACTCATATGTGATGTATATGAGGTGTGTGTGTGATTGGTTTGATTGGAAAAGCTCTCAAACTCAAAACCCGATAGTGACTTGCCTTAGAAGGCAAAATTGGAGTGAAAGAAGAGATTTTGAGGAAAGCATCTGTTTGATGGCTTTGGTGTACTCAAACTGATCACAATTGAGCTCTATTTATAGTAGAGCAAGTTTGTTTTGTCGCTCCTAGGATTTTCATCCAGGTACAAACGCGAGAGTGGCGCGGAAAAACAGAGTCGCCAGCCGTGTAAATTTATCCCAAGAGAGGGAAAGGGAACACCGCATAAACCTTAGGAAGAGGGAAAGGAATGGTCATCGCAACCACAGCCTGGGTTCGGGAGTCGGTTACGCGAGGGGAAGGTGCTAGCACCCCACGCGTCCATCGTACTCGATGGGATCCACGCTTGTTGTCTGATCTACGGGTGAGTCATCCTATCATCTATGACTGTACTAAGACGGAGAAGGGGAAGACAAAGACAGACTCGGTAGGACGTCGACGTCCTAGGCCTACGTACTCCCTTTGTGCAATGGGAAATTCAGAGTCAACGTAGTTCGGACCAAGTTCTTTTTGTGTTTTTTATGAGCGACGTTAAGTTCGCGTCCGACAGTTAGGGTTGATGCCTGTTTGCGACTTAGACGGAAAGTAGCGTGCCCTTTTTGAAAATATCCTTTAGTTTGACGATCCCGAAGGACAAAAGGGTTTGAGGTTGGTTTATATTTTTTAGGACAGAAGTGGCTTAAGTTAGTTCCTAAGTTGCATTGCACCAAAGTCTAGGGCACAGGGGCGAATACTTAACGCATCGTCCCAAGACAGGACGCTCGCTAAGCACTCTAGAAAGATGAGAGGAAGCCCCTCATTTCTCATTCCCCACGCTTAAGGCTCGTGCGCAATACAATTTATCCTTATTAAGTATTTTAAAGAAGTTTGAGATGAAAAGAGAGAAGACACAAGGGTAACTCTAAAAGGAACTAGGAGTCCTAATGTTATCATGCATGGGTGACCTACGGTTAGTGAGGTTTGACGATAACCTAAACCTAAAGGAAAAATAAGGTGAGAGAAGGAAAGAGTTGAAGGTGAACATGGATACTTATCCATACCCTCAAATAACTTACCTTAGTCTCTGCATAAAAGATTAGTACGAAATGGACATAAATAATATCAAAGTAAATGAGAACCAAACAATGGCATACAATAGTGATAACAATCCAAACATGCATAAAGAAGTCAAATAAACAACCCCACAACAATGGCACAAGTGCCTTTTCAAACAGATAATCAGACAGGATCAAGGATACGCGTACAAGAAAATCTCACACAAAGAGCCATTAAACAAATAGTAAAACAATTTCTAAAATTGCCAAATTAAATATTAAAGTTGCTCAACCAGAGACAAACAAAATACCAAAAACTCCTGCAAAAATCCAAGATGTTAGTCACTTAAACAATTAGGCAAAGTTCAGGTGAGAGGTGGGATTCAATGTGCCAAAGGGAAGGGCTAAAATGCAATATGAAATAAATTTAAAAATGAAAGAAAAATATTTTTATGCAATTTAATATGTCACCTAATGGATGCAAAAGGAATGGATTAAAAACATTTTATGGTTGCAGAGAAATAAAATAAAGAAATTTATGTATGCATGATATGAGTAATGCAAAAAGAAATTAACTAAATAATTAATTTAGGTGATAAAAATAAAATAAAAATAAAAAATAAAATTTGTAAAAATTTTATAAAATAATAGAAATGATGCATGAATTTTATGGGGATTTTTTTATGCAATTACGTATTTTTAAAAATAAAAAATGAAATATGATAATTAAAATAAAAAAATAAAAATGAAATAAATGGCATGGGGTGCGTTTAGTAAAGAAAATGCGTTGGAATTGAGACATGGGCTGAAGATGGGGGTGCGAACAGCGAGCCAGATGCTTGATCCATCAGAAAGAAAACAAAAATAAATAAAAAAACTACCATGGACTAGTCAACCCAGTTGACTGCGTTACCCACCACGAGATTGATCCTACGCGCCTCATTAAGTCAACCAAATCAAAAACTATGCGAGATTAAAGGTCATGATGAAAAGTCCATAATAACTAACATGTACACACGCGTACCCAAGTGTCAGTATACCATATACATACCATGTGCCAAGCACGTGGTAATTTTAATGTGCTGGCTCCATCCCCTCCACACGATTCATCCAACACATCACAAATGGTCAACATTAAAAAAAGTAAACGAAAAGAAAGACATAATTGGTGGAGCACGGTAGTTAGCATGGGCTGATGTACACACAACCATAAAATAAAATTCAGAAAAAAATAAAAAGGAGATAACGTGGCACGCTATGGACCGTCAGATCCCTAGATCCAACGGCCATAACGTCGTCTTCCCCAAATGTTCTCCGGCGGCCTGTGAATTTCTCCGGCGACGACGCTAGGGTTCCGTCCGCCGTCTGGGATGAACGTCAACCTGAAACTGCCTAGAAACTGCAAACAACTACACTAATCCAACCATATTTTCACAAGGATTTTGAATGTGCACTCCAAATTCACAAATAACCAATATATATTGAAAAACGAAGAGATTAAGGTTAGGGCATAAAACTTCAAACGCAACATACAAGCCATATACGCATCCATATTAAAAACCAATTATATCAGCATGATCAGTGACAATCACACAATAATATACACGTAAAAAATTCAAGTTTCATGACCACGAAAAAATCCACCAACCTGAGATGGTGCAACTCTAATCTTTGCTTTTGGCTGCGAATGGTGGTTGGGTTGTGTTCTAGAGATCACCAGGAAAAGGTTTGTGGAAGAACTTTGAAGGAACTCCTTGTAGATTGAGAGATCCAATGAATTCAAGAATTAGGCTTCAACTTTCTTTTCTCCAAAATATCACGTGTGTAGTTGCCCAACCAGTGCATGGATAGGTTTAAATAGCCTAGGGTTTTCCTCTGATAATGAATTGGGCTTGGGCAATTCATGGTTTAATGAGTTTTTGAATTACTTTGGAAAATCACATAATGTTGGATACACCTCTTCCATGCATGGATATCTCAATATTATATGATGGATCACTTGTGTTTGAATTGCTAATTACACCCACATTGACATTGGGCCTTGAAACCATTTGATTCATGAGTTTTAAATAATTTGTCAATTTTGGACAATGGAGAATAAGTGAAGAACACACCATGGAATTCCTTAATTCTTGGGCCCAAAATAATCCTCAAGGAATGTCTTTTGATATTAGAATGTGGCATGAAGCAATGGAATTGATTATAGGTCATTATGCCCAAAGTTGTGAAAATGGAATCATGAGAAACCCTAAAAACCACTTTGCCTTCTTTTGATCATAAATGGAGTTTCACAAATTATATGGAGACCCACTAGTACTTGTTGGAAAGAGGAGAAAAATATCTTCAACTTTCATGTTGGAGGAAAATTCATTTGAAGCTTTCTTGATGATTAAAAGTCAAGTTGAATGCAGTGCATGAACTTGCCCAAAAAGGAAACTTTTATTATAGGTCACTTTCCAAATTTAGAAACTTCTGTACAAACTCCTGATTCTTGATAAATAGTATGAAACTTGACCCTTGAAGACCATATAAGGATGTGAGACCTTGAAAACCTTGGAGAGGACCTCAAAATTCCACAGTTGACTTCTCCTCTCACTGTTGACTTTTGCCTCATTCACCTGATTTTCAATCCATTGGCCAATTGAACTTCTCCTGAACCAAACTGATGGACAACCTTCCATCCTTAGGTACTTAGGGACCCAAGGAGTACCATGGAATCAAGTCTTGCCCAAAAAATCAGAAATAAACTGACTTTATAGCAAACCCTAGTTGTGGTACCCTCAGTCTAGGAGGAAATAACACAGTCTCCAAATCCAAATTCTTCTGAATATGATGTTATCCTCTCCAACAAAGATAAGATATGCCATTTGATGATGATAAAAACCCAAGGAGCTTTCCCATTGAAGCAGTAAACCCAAGAATCTCAAAACCCTAATTCATGCACTGGTTAGGAGAGAGTGATCCACTTGAGCTCTCTTGGACAATACCAGGACTCTTGCTTGACCCTCTGAAGCACTGCCTCAGGCACCTTGACCCCATGCTAAGAACCAATGATATGCACACATGATAATGCAAAATACAATGCAACATAAGCCAGTTAGTAATAAAGTAAGGAGGGCAAATTTTGGGGTGCAACAGCTGCCCCTATTCAATCAACTTGGTCCTGAAGGTATGATAGCGACGACTTTCAGACGATCAGGATGCACGAAGATTGAATACCAAAGAACCTGGAAATTTGCAATCCTCTGCTGGAGAATTAGCCATAAATGTTGTACTGTCACAATACGGACGAGTGCTAGCTATGTTGGGTATAAAGTGAAACAAACTCTCCCAAGTTACGGCATCTCTGCTGATAAAGAGAACTGACAAAGGAATCTCGAAATATCCCATCCCTGCTGATAAAGGGAACTGACGAAAAGAATCTCCAAAAGATCGCTATCCCTGCTGACAAAGAGAACTAGCAAAATAAACTGCCATCCCTGCTGATAAAGGGAACTGACGAAAGAAATCTCCAAAAGATTGCTATCCCTGCTGATAAAGAGAAACTAGCAAAATAAATACCATCCCTGCTGATAAAGGGACACTGACAAAAGAATATCTTCAAAGCTTGTTATCTCTGCTGATAAAGAGAAACTAGCAAAACAAATGCCATCCCTGCTGGTAAAGGGAACTGACGAAAAGATTATCTTCGAAAGATTGCTATCTCTGCTGATAAAGAGAAACTAGCAAGATAAATTCCATCCCTGCTAATAAGGGGAAACTGACGAAGAACATATCTGAAAGACTGCTATCTCTGCTGATAAAGAGAACTAGCAAAATGCCATCCCTGCTGATAAAGGGAAATTGACGAAAGAAAATCTCCAAAAGATTGTTATCCCTGCTGATAAAGAGAAACTAGCAAAACAAATGCCATCCCTGCTGATAAAGGGAAACTATCAAGATAAATGCCATCCCTGCGGATAAAGGGAAACTGACGAAAAGATTATCTTCAAAAGATTGATATCTCTGCTGATAAAGAGAAACTAGCAAAACAAATGCCATCCCTGCTGATAAAGGGAAACTGACGAAAGAAAATCTTCAAAAGATTGCTATCTCTGCTGATAAAGAGAAACTAGCAAAACAAATGCCATCCCTGCTGATAAAGGGAAACTGACGAAAGAAAATCTTCAAAAGATTTCTATCCCTGCTGATAAAGGAAACTGATGAAGAACATATCCGTAAGATGGCTGTCTCTGCTGATAAAGAGAACTAGCATCCTAAATGTCATCCCTGTTGATAAAGGGAACTGATGAAGAGTTATCCCAAAAGATTGCTATCTCTGCTGATAAAGAGAAACTAGCAAACTAAATGCCATCCCTGCTGATAAAGGGAGACTGACGGAGAACTATCCAAAAGATTGCTATCTCTGCTGATAAAGAGAAACTAGCAAACTAAACGCCATCCCTGCTGATAAAGGGAAACTGACGAAGAAAGATACCCGAAAGGTTGCTATCTCTGCTGATAAAGAGAACTAGCAAAGTAAATGCCATCCCTGCTGATAAAGGGAAACTGACAAAAGAAAATCCCCAAAAGATTACTAATCTCTGCTGATAAAGAGAAACTAGCAAAATAAATGCCGACTTCACTGGGGATAACGTGAAACAAAACTTCTGGTTTAAATCACCTCTGGCAAACAAAATATGTCGGGTTAGAACGGGATTTCACAAAAGAGAAAGGCCAAACAAACTTCTAATGGACCCATGATCCACAAATAAGATGGCTCCGCTGGGGAAAGGAGAAGTCTAAATAAAAGACTCTGCCGGGGAGCACAAGTATGAGGAACACATCCCTCCAAAATCTCCTGAGTTATACCATCTCTGCTGAGAAAGAGAACTAGCAAAGAAAGTATCAAACCTGGCTTATGCTTCGAATGCAAATGTTTGAATAATGGCGTAATGCTCCATACGACATGGAAATGCTACGCGTTTGAGGATGCAGTGCGAATGCTTATGATATGCAAAAAGGGTCTCTCCAGTAAAATAAATATCGGAGAGAAAAAACCAATTCATCTGGGGATGACAAAAATAAATTGTCCTCTGAATCCAGGAACTCTGCTGAGAAGGGTCATACTGATCGACTCTTCGGATTAACAACTTTTGCTGGAGATGAAGTCCCGAGAGAACTACCGGGGGCCACACCTGTCTGAAGGTAACATCCAACCTGAGATTTCTCCTCTGCTAGGGGAGTTAAGAATGAACGCCAATGACGGAACCAGAAGTTCGTTGCTGAGGATTACTGATAACCAATTGGGCTCAGAACCTGCTGGGGAAAACAGTCCATGATACTGGCCTGCTTGGGGATACCGCTGATCTTAGCCTGCTGACGGGGAGAATGACTTTACTCCCATCTTGCTGGGGATTAGAATATGACGTTGTTGGTGAAAGTACGCTTCCTGACTGGATGAGGGGAGTGAGCACCATGATTCTGTGGGGAAATAACGTCTTGATCCGGAGAGAATACTTCCCGAGTCTCCTGCTGGGGAAGGTCTGCTCTGCTGAGGAAAGTTTGTCCTGCTGGGGAAGGAGCAATCTCACTGCTGGGGAGTACAATGTTGTTGCCTGCAAGTCAAATAACAACAAAAGGAGAATGCCACAACATAACTATCACTGTTAATGCCTAAGTAATTTATACTGCTTTTCGTTATGCTTCGCAAAGCTCAAAGTTTTATATGCAAGGTTTATCAAAAATATCGGACGTTTTTGCAAACAAAACAGTAAAAGTAAAAGTAAAACAAACAATGGAAAGCTCTCTGAGTGAAATGAATATTTTATTGAGAAGAGTGGCCTGTAAATAGGCATTTACATTTGGAAGCAATTCTTAGAAAGAGGTAATTGCGCAAAAACAAAAAGAAAACACACATGTCGGCAATGTGGGAATAGATATCCACCATGATTCGACTTAGCTATGACCCCTATGACTTGTTTATCCACAAATGTCTTAACCTTTGAAGAGACTAACTGTGCTGATTCCTTTCTTTCAGAACTTCCAGGTATTGAAAGTGCTCACAGATCGAACGCAGACCATAGCCTTTCGCTCATAAATCCCTAACTTTTGCCTGGATCGCCCTTTTCGGGTTTTTAATTCACCGGGATACCCATTTTTGCCAAAGTCGCCTTTTCAGGTTTTCAACTTTGCGGTTTTACACATTTCTTTTTACATTTTATCCCTAACTTTTGCCCGAACCTTTTCCTTTTTATGGTTCGTCGGGATGCCCCTTTTTTGCCTGGAACCTCTTTTTATGTCCAGCGGGTCTCTTTTATGCGAAGTATTTTTTGACTACGTCTGCGTTCACAGGGGATGTAAAATCTTCGCCATCCATAGTTGAAAGTAGTAAGGCTCCACCAAAGAAAACTTTTCTGACTACATACGGCCCTTCGTAGTTTGGAGTCCATTTGCCCCTGTGATCTGTCTGAGGAGGAAGAATCCTTTTCAAAACCAATTCGCCTGTCTGAAAACTCTGAGGACGCACTTTCTGGTCAAAGGCGTGCTTCATCCTGCTCTGATACAAACGACCATGTGCGATGGCTGCCAACCTCTTTTCTTCAATAAGGTTCAACTGATCCAATCTGGAACGCACCCATTCAGCTTCATCAAGCTTCACATCTGCCAGAACTCTCAAAGACGGGATCTCAACCTCTAATGGTAAGACTGCTTCCATACCATACACCAACGAGAAAGGGGTTGCCCCAGTTGACGTACGCACCAAAGTACGGTAACCATGTAGAGCATAAGGTAACATCTCATGCCAGTCTTTATACGTTACCACCATCTTCTGCACAATCTTCTTGATATTCTTATTCGCCGCCTCAACAGCCTCATTCATCTTCGGACGATACGAAGAAGAATTGTGATGCTCGATCTTGAAACTCTGACATAGTTCCTTTATCATCTTATTATTCAAATTTGAGCCATTATCAGTAATGATTCTCTCCGGGACCCCATAACGACAGATGATGTCCTTCTTTATAAACAGGGCTACCACTTGCTTGGTGACGTTGGCGTACGTGGCTGCCTCCACCCATTTTGTGAAATAGTCAATGGCAACCAAAATGAAACGATGTCCATTGGACGCGGTGGGCTTAATCTTTCCAATCATATCTATGCCCCACATTACAAAAGGCCAAGGAGATGACAACACATTTAGAGGCGTAGGCGGTACATGCATCTTATCTGCATAAATCTGGCACTTATGGCACTTTCGGGCGTACTTGAAACAATCAGACTCCATAGTCATCCAGTAATATCCTGCTCTCAACAACTTTCTAGCCATGGTGTGTCCACTAGAATGAGTACCAAAAGAACCCTCGTGAACTTCCTCCATCAATGAGCCTGCCTCGTGTTCATCAACACAACGTAGCAAGACCATATCGAAGTTCCTCTTATACAACACATCATCCTTGTTCAGAAAGACGTTCCCTGCCAACCTTCTCAGAGTCTTCTTATCTTTGGTAGAGGCACCCTCTGGATACTCTTGTCTTTTCAGAAAAACCTTAATATCATGATACCACGGCTTGCCATCTGACACATCTTCAATTGCAAACACAAAACCCGTTCTGTCCAGACGCATGATTGTAATCGACGGAGTTTCATTCCAACGGTTCACCTTATACATGGATGCCAATGTCGCCAACGCATCAGCCACCTGATTCTCAGCTCGGGGAACATGATGAAAATCCACCCTATCAAAGAAAGGTAACAACCTTCTGGCATAGTTGTTATAAGGCACCAAATTCGCCTGACGGGTCTCCCATTCTCCTGTAATCTGATTAACTACCAACGCGGAATCACCATAGACATCGAGGTTCTTAATTCTCAAATCAATCGCTTCTTCTAACCCCATGATGCATGCTTCATACTCCGCCTCGTTGTTGGTACACACGAATGCTAACCGGGCAGTGAAAGGTATATGAGAACCCTTCGGGGTTGTAATGATTGCCCCAATTCCATTACCATATGAGTTGACAGCCCCATCAAAGATTATCTTCCATTGGGACCCAATCTCTGGCCCTTCGTCAGGCAGAGGTTCTTCACAATCTTTCATTTTCAGGAACATAACATGTTCGTCCGGAAACTCAAACTTCATAGGCTGATAATCCTCGACTGGCTGTTCAACAAGATATTCTGACAAAACACTTCCCTTAATGGCCTTCTGAGAAACATACTGAATATCGTACTCTGTCAAAACCATCTGCCAACGGACTATCCTTCCAGAAAGTGCTTGCTTCTCAAACACGTACTTAATCGGATCCATCTTCGAAATCAGCAAGGTTGTGTGATTTAACATATACTGCCTTAGGCGCTTGGCTGACCAAGCGAGTGCACAACATGTCTTTTCCAGCATAGAGTATCTTGATTCGCAATCAGTGAACTTCTTACTCAGGTAGTAGATGGCGTGCTTTTTTTTACCTGTCTCGTCGTGTTGACCGAGCACACAACCCATCAAATTCTCAAGAACTGTAAGGTACATAATCAACGGTCTCCCAAACACCGATGGCATAAGGACTGGAGGTTCCTGCAAATACGTCTTTATCCTTTCAAACGCCTCTCGACAATTTTCATTCCACCTGACCTCTTGATCTTTTCTTAACAACTTGAAAATTGGTTCACATGTGGCTGTCAGATGAGAGATAAACCTGGCAATGTAATTCAACCTCCCCAAGAAACCACGAACCTCTTTCTCTATTCTTGGCTCAGGCATCTCCTGTATGGCTCTTATCTTTGCAGGATCAACCTCGATACCTCTTTCGCTAACAATGAATCCCAGCAGTTTACCAGACCTCACACCGAAAGTGCACTTGTTCAGATTCAATCTCAACCTGAACTTCCTCAACCTTTCAAACAGCTTCTGGAGGTTTACCAAGTGTTCTTCCTCTGTCTGTGACTTCACAATCATGTCATCAACATAGACTTCAATCTCCTTGTGAATCATATCATGAAAGAGAGTCACCATCGCCCGCTGATAGGTTGCCCCAGCATTCTTCAATCCAAAGGGCATTACCTTGTAGCAAAATGTTCCCCACGGTGTTATGAAAGTAGTCTTCTCTATGTCCTCTGGGGCCATTTTGATTTGGTTATACCCAGAGAAGCCATCCATGAAGGAAAACACAGAATATTGAGCAGTATTGTCCACTAACACGTCAATGTGGGGGAGCGGGAAATCATCCTTTGGGCTCGCCCTATTCAAATCTCGGTAGTCCACACACATCCTGACCTTCCCATCCTTCTTAGGTACAGGTACAATATCAGCAACCCACGGAGGATAATTTGTCACAGCAAGAAATTCGACGTCCAACTATTTCTGGACCTCTTCCTTGATCTTGACAGCCATATCTGGTTTCGTCCTTCTCAACTTCTGCTTGACTGGAGTACAACCCTCTTTAAGCGGCAGCCGGTGTGAAACAATGTCTGTGTCAAGCCCAGGCATGTCTTGGTAAGACCAGGCGAAGATATCCACATACTCTCGAAGTAACTCAATCAGTCTTCCCTTAACGGTGTCTTCCAGGGCAGCCCCAACCTTTACTTCTCGTTTAACATCCTCGATTCCCAAATTAACAGTCTCAACTTCCTCCTGATGAGGTAGAATAACCCTTTCCTCTTGTTTCAGTAGCCTGGCTAATTCTTCTGGTAAGTCACAGTCTTCGTCAGTCTCTTCTTCGGCCTGATAGATGGGATTGTCGAAGTCATATCGAGCCATAGCTAAGTCATAGGTGGAATCTGAACAAAGGAACCTGCATGATGGATGTTTTATGTTCATTATGAGTACAACAAACAAGAAAACACATTGCCATTTTGATGTGGGTTAATGCAAAAAGTAAAAATAGAAAGACAGGGATCAAAATATTTGAATGAAAAAACGTCCTTTATTGATGATAAAAATAGCAAATAAAATATCCAAGCCCTACAAATAAATATCACTACGCCTTGGGCAGAGCGTAGGACTCAACATAACAGAAAACAAAAGTAAATTACTCCGGGCGCGTCACTTGGATAACTTTCTCGGAGGACCAGTTGCCTAGACTCTGACCAGGAATGCAGGGACAGATCCATTCATCCATGTCACAATCACTATCTCCTTCATCCTCAATAGCATTGACTCTGTCGAAGAAAACACCGGCACTGGTGAAACGGACTGGACCATAGAACTTGGGAGGCTCTTCAGAATGCCTGGGTGGCTTGTAACCCAGTCCATGAGTATCTTGCTTTCTTTGAACATCAATAACACTGCCCCACTTCTGAGAACCACCAGCTTCAATTATAGCACGCGCCTCTTTGAAAGAGGACATTGGAACTTCTGGTTGTATGACGACTTCAGGTTAGGCGACCGCCTCAGGCTGACTAACTGCCTTTGGGGGTTCCTCGGGAATCTTCACAGCTTCAAAGGCTTGGAACAAAGTTTCCTGTATCTCACCATCTACCTCTACATACTTGAAGGTCGACAGGTGACTCACCATGATATCTTCTTCACCACAAACAGTCACAACGTGGCCATCCACCATGTACTTCAACTTCTGGTGCAGCGTAGAAGTTACTGCCCCAGCACCATGGATCCATGGGCGGCCCAAAAAACAACTATAGGCAGGCTTAATATCCATTATGTAGAAGGTGGTGTTGAAAATCTCAGGACCCACCTTGATCGGCAAAACTAACTCTCCAAAAACTGACCTCTTGGAGCCATCAAAAGCACGTACCACCAAGTCACTTGGTGTACAAATCAACCCACGAGTATCCAACTTCATCAAAGCCTTCTTTGGTAACACATTCAAAGACGACCCAGTATCGACTAACACATGTGACATTAAGGAGCCACGACATTCCACTAAAATATGCAGAGCGTTGTTGTGATTCCTCCCAGCCGGAGTTAGATCTAAATCGGTGAAACCCAAACCATTACCAGCATTCACATGAGCCACAACCCCTTCTAACTGATTGACAGATATTTCCTGTGGTACATAAGCCATATTCAGAACCTTCAGCAATGCATTTCGGTGTGCCTCAAAGCATAACAGTAAGGATAGAATGGAAATCTTCGATGGAGTTTGGTGAAGTTGGTTAACAATCTTGTAATCACTTTTTCTGATCAACCTCATAAACTCTTCTACGTCTTCTGAGAAAGTATCCCCACCTGGCTTCGTCATAGAGTTATTAGCTTCCTGCCTCTGTACAGACTCATCCATCATCTATTTACCCTTGTC
Organism: Lathyrus tuberosus; assembly: GCA_022829125.1. Taxonomy (NCBI): domain Eukaryota; kingdom Viridiplantae; phylum Streptophyta; class Magnoliopsida; order Fabales; family Fabaceae; genus Lathyrus; species Lathyrus tuberosus. Next base: position 2,788,183 of record JALAZF010000280.1, read on the forward strand.
TTGTCTTGAACTGCCAGCTTGATTCTCGGACGGAATAAAGACCCTACCACTCCTAGTGATAGCCCCTGCTTCAACAAGATTTCCAACCCCTGTATTCACAGCTGATGTGTCTTCCAATTCCTGCTTCTTACCATTAATAAACACCTCGGCCCCATAGTTCCATGGGATGGCCTTGGTAGTCTCATACGGGACTGGTCCAGGAACAGTGATAGTGACTGGAGCTGGTTTCGCCGGCGCGGATATAGTTATTGTCTTGAATGGAATTGTTATCGTGGCAACATCAATCTCTCTGTCAGTAACATTATTTTGCTTGCAACCTCTGTCAAACTGTAATACCCCTTCGTTGATCAGTTTCTGAATACCTGTTTTTAATGACTCACAATCGCCTGGCTGCGACACACATCCTACACAACCTTCATCACAACCGGGAAATACCCCTCCCTTCAAAAGTCTTTCCTTCACTACACCCAAGGGAGTTTGGACCTCGTTCACATCTGAAATCAAGCTCAAGTCTTCACAGTCTTTAATAATAGCATTGACCTTCAGCCCACCGTGATTCGGCATCAGGTTCTGATTCACATTTGGGACGTCATTGGAGAAATTGATGGCTTTGGAATCCACCAAATCTTGAACCTTATGCTTAAAAGCTTTACAGTTCTCAGTATGGTGTCCGGGTGCCCCAGAATGAAACTCACAGTGAGCGTTGACGTCATAGCCGGGAGGTGGATTACCAGTACGTGGAGCTAATGTTCTCGTCTGAATTAGCTGCAGTTTTAACAAGTGCTGGAATAATTGAGAGTAGGACATAGGTGGAGTGTCAAAATGCCTATCCCGCCTATTCTGAGGCTGTGATCGGTAAGGAGCCTGATTTTATTGTTGCGACCCCGCTGGCTGCTGAGGTGCTGCTGGGATAGTTACAGAAGCCACCTGCTGATTGTAGTTCTGACGAGGTCCATCTCTACCACGATATGATGACACAGAGTTTGTATCTCCCTCCTTCTTCTTATAACCACTGGCATAAGGCTTCTTACTTCCTCCAGATGAGGACCCATCACCGCCTGATATTTTTCCTGCCTTAATTCCGCTTTCCACCATCTCTCATACCAATATCAAATCAGCAAATTTTTCGGTCATACATGGTACCAACTTTTCATAGTAATGACCCTGCAAGGTGGCCATAAACATGGTTATCATTTCACGCTCCAACATGGGAGGTTGAACCCTAGCTGCCAGTTCACGCCACCTCTGAGCGTACTCCTTGAAACTCTCATTGTTCTTCTGTGACAGATTTTGTAGCTGTGTTCTGTTATGAGCCATATCAGTGTTATACTGATAGTGTCTAATGAATGCCCCTGCCAGATCTCTCCAACTACGCACATCCTTCCTCTCTAGTTGCATATACCACTCCAGGGATGTCCCAGATAGGCTATCCTGGAAGCAATGCATCATCAGCTTTTCATTCTTCGCATATGCAGCCATCTTGCTTGCATATGCCCTGACGTGGGTCCTCGGACAAGTCATACCATTATACTTCTCGAAAGTGGGAGTCTGAAACTTGTGCGGAATAACAACGCCTAGAACCAGTCCCAAATCCTCTAGATTCATTCCCACATAATCCTGATTCACAACACCCCTTAGTTATTCCTCAATCAACCTAATTCTCTGGTCATTGTCAATCTGGGGACCAGCATCCCCACCTGGCAGAGAAAACGCATCATCTTGAACATCATCATACTGACGACCATGAACTGTGCCAGCACCAATACCACCTCCCCCAGCATTTTCAGCTCCGCCCGGAGGAATCACAACACCAGAAACAGGAATACCTCCGCCAGTAGGACCATTCTGACCATTATTACCAGTAACACCAGTTTGAAGTCCTCCATGAAGGACACTGTCATCATCAACCCTTGCAATCAGTGGTTGAACGAGAGTCCTCAACTGCTCTTGTCCCTGAGCAACTCCTTGCATTAATTCCATAAATTGGTTCATGCGAGTCCGCATTTCAATGATCTCATTCTATAGCTGGTCCATGAGTCTCTTCTGATTCTGTCTGGTAGGATACCGGTGAATGTACCGATCTGCAATTCTGAGATGAGAACAAGATAAGAATACCGAAGATAAACACCTGTCATGCAAAATGATTATGAATATGCAAATGCAAATGAACATGTTTGAATATTGCAGGGCGATCCACCCCTTGATTCCAGTTTAATAACAAGATAGAACGAAACTTCTACTCATATATTAAGAAAGCCAGAGGAAAACCAAATGTCGACAATCACGAATCCAAGATACAAACCTGAACACATAAATCATAGAGGTCCCGACCAACAAGCCTGGTGGTGATCCCAATACAAAAAAAGAGAAAAGAAAACTATGGCATATCATCAAAGTTCACAAGTGTCAATCCCCTCATCCATTATGCTTTCTGCACCAGTCTTGAATCTCCCTGAATAACTTTCTGGTATCGGGATGCTTCGGCCTCTGAATTAGCCCTTGAATAAGAAGGTCTCTCCTGTGTATGATCCCATCCAAGTATCGGCAATGTAACTCCCAAGCGTCTTCTCCAGTAGCACCATCCATGCTAGGACCCTCACGTCTAGGTTTCTTCACTTCAGCTTGGACTTTCAGTTCTTCCATGGAGGCTATGGCTTCATTGAGTCGACCCTCGACTACTTGTCTCTTGAATATCCCTGATAAGATCTCAGCGTCTTTCTTCTTGAGCGTCGACTTCAACTGATCAATCTTAGCTAGGTAGTCGTCTTCCTTTCTTTTATTCTCGGCCATGGCAGTTTCTTGGTGATCATTGAACCTGTGGATTTTCAGCAAAGCCTTGTCTAATTCCTCTTTCTTAGATTCGAGAACCTTACTGATACCATCCAAAGCTTCCTTCATCTTTTGTCTGGATGTGACCATGTCTGCTAGCTCTTTTTCTGCTTTAGCAAGGAGCTCTGTCTTCAACTTGGCGGTATGAACAGCTTCACCCCGCTCATGCTTCCACTGATAAATCTCTCTTTTTAGCTCACTATTTTCTTCCCGCAGCCTTTCCTTTTCAGCCCATAATTTATTATACTTCTCCAACTCCACTGTGGTAGGAGGCTCGATCATCAACGGATACAAAGGTGGTTCCACCGGAAAGGGAAGAAGCTCTTCTTCTTCTCTCCTCTTGATCCACTCTTTATAGGAAGGAAAAGCCTGGTTATTACATTTTCCGAACGAAGTTTTACCCTTCTTGGTCACCTGTTTCCAAGCATTCACAATCTTCCTCATCATCTCTTGATCCTCAATACCATTGAAGAATAAGGATTCTCTGATGTCTCTCTCATCAGGTGGACCTCTCAAAGGATAACCAAACTGTCTGATAACAAGGGAAGGATTATAGTTAATTCCACCTTTTCTCCCTATCAAGGGTACATTAGGGAATTCTCCGCACTTGTAAATAATCTCCATTCCTAGCAAATCATGATTGATCCAAACAATGTTGTCAGCAGTCAAGCTCATAACCCTCTTTGACCATTTCAGAGAATCTTTCGTATCAACGAAAGCGCTAGATTCGGGGAGACTACTCATAAACCAAGTAGATAAGAGTGGTGCACAACAACTCACAATTTTTCCACGTCTATTCTCATTCTTGTAGTGAACTGAGTGATACACATCACCTAGCAAGGTAGGTATAGGATTCTTCGAAATAAAGATTCTGACGGCATGCATATCCACCAGATCAAGAATATTTGGAAGCAGGACAATCCCATAGATGTACATAGCTAGGATAGCTTGGAAAGCAGTCCAATTCTTCTTTTTGACATGTATGCAGGTTTGATCAAACAGGAACTTCAATAGGAAACCCTTAACTCCTTGTTTTTCTTCAATATTACTGTTCAGAATGGATTCACTAATATGAAGAGCAACAGCCATTTCTTTTACCCCGGGGTGTTCTTCAGAAAAGAAAACTATATCATGGCTGATGGGGATTCCTAAAATAAATGAGAACTCCTCCAACGTTGGGGCCAAGATGTAGTCCGGGAAAGTGAAGCAACACAAAGGCGGATCATAAAACTGAAGAAGTGTATGAATGGCATCCTTATCATACTTGGAAATATTATAAACAAACTTCAAAAGTATCCCATACACTCCACTGAACTCTGTACGAACTCCGGGACCAGCCATATTAATTAGCTTGTGAATCAATGTCAAAGTCGGATCTGGGAACGAATAGGCAACAATCTTCTTTCTTTGGACATCCATGCTGAAGTAACCTCAGAAAACCGGAATCAAGAGTAAGATGCAAGCCCTGAAAAATGTCAAACATGTTAGAATGCAAGAAAATGATATGCTCATGCAAACATGGGGTCAAGGCAACACTGCTGGATGTGCTGTGCTGTTAACTGAACGAGAACCACAACCCAGAAAACCAGAATTCTGAACCACTGAGATAACCAGGAACCCAAATAATCAGGCATTAATGAGAAATCCATAAAAAGGGGTAGGTTGAAGGTTTCGGTTACCTGCAAACCTGCAAATACCCATCCCCGCTCACATGTGGGTACTAGGATGTTCAGTATCCCGGGCTCTCAGGTCGAGAAACGATGATACGTTCACCATTTCTGGTTTGGCATCATCATCAATCGAGGAGGCCTCAACTGATTCTCCAAAGCGGAAGGTCCTCAGCTTCGGCACTGAGGTCGAGAAACAATAGTACATTCATCCCTCGGTGTACAGTACTATCGTCAATCGAGGAGTGCCTCCACTGATTCTCTTCAAAAAGTAGGGGCCATCCTATGCGAGTTCTAAAGCGGGCCCTCGGGTGCGAATGGGTTTGCCACAGGATGTGGTCTGCCACTGTCACCACTAAAGAGGGATGTTTCCACTAAGGTCCTCGATGACCGGTCACTAGAGTCGAAAGCTCTCTAGATCAACACCCCAACATGCGCAAGACACACACTTTAGAATGCGTCCCAAGATAGCCTCGTCTGGTTGTGAATTTCGTGAACACACAAACGTACCAAGCGGGCACGTAGGTCCCACTACTTTCCACTCTAGTCCTAGGGTATACTCAAGCCTGGGTATTGGGCTTATCTCTCGGTCCCACCCAACCTGTAAAACAAAGACAACCAGCACAGCACAGCAGCATGACAGTAATAAAAAATGTAATACAGAAAATGTGGTAAAAATAAAAATAAAATGCAACACATAAAGCAAAACAAAAACAAAGCACCCAAAGAGAACAAAGACAAGCAAGCGCTAGGATTGACTCGCTTAGGGATGGACCAACATAGGTCAACCAGAGTCCCCAGCAGAGTCGCCAGCTGTCGCTCCCAGGATTTTTATCCAGGTACAAACGCGAGAGTGGCGCGGAAAAATAGAGTCGCCAGCCGTGTAAATTTATCCCAAGAGAGGGAAAGGGAACATCGCATAAACCTTAGGAAGAGGGAAAGGAATGGTCATCGCAACCATAGCCTGGGTTCAGGAGTCGGTTACGCGAGGGGAAGGTGCTAGCACCCCACGCGTCCATCGTACTCGATGGGATCCACGCTTGTTGTCTGATCTACGGGTGAGTCATCCTATCATCTATGGTTGTACTAAGACGGAGAAGGGGAAGCCAAAGACAGACTCGGTAGGACGTCGACGTCCTAGGCCTACGTACTCCTTTTGTGCAATGGGAAATTCAGAGTCAACGTAGTTCGGACCAAGTTCTTTTTGTGTTTTTTATGAGCGACGTTAAGTTCGCGTCCGGCAGTTAGGGTCGATGCCTGTTTGCGACTCAGACGGAAAGTAGCGTGCCCTTTTTGAAAATATCCTTTAGTTTGACGATCCCGAAGGACAAAAGGGTTTAAGGTTGGTTTGTATTTTTTAGGACAGAAGTGGCTTAAGTTAGTTCCTAAGTTGCAATGCACCAAAGTCTAAGGCACAGGGGCGAATACTTAACGCATCGTCCCAAGACAGGACGCTCGCTAAGCACTCTAGAAAGATGAGAGGAAGCCCCTCATTTCTCATTCCCCACGCTTAAGGCTCGTGCGCAATACAATTTATCCTTATTAAGTATTTTAAAGAAGTTTGAGATGAAAAGAGAGAAGACACAAGGGTAACTCTAAAGGGAACTAGGAGTCCTAATGTTATCATGCATGGGTGACCTACGGTTAGTGAGTTTTGACGATAACCTAAACCTAAAGGAAAAAGAAGGTGAGAGAAGGAAAGAGTTGAAGGTGAACATGGATACTTAACCATACCCTCAAATAACTAACCTTAGTCCCTGCATAAAAGATTAGTACGAAATGGACATAAATAATATCAAAGCAAATGAGAACCAAACAATGGCATACAATAGTGATAACAATCCAAACATGCATAAAGAAGTCAAATAAACAACCCCACAGCAATGGCACAAGTGCCTTTTCAAACAGATAATCAGACAGGATCAAGGATATGCGTACAAGAAAATCTCACACAAAGAGCCATTAAACAAATAGTAAAACAATTTCTAAAATTTCCAAATTAAATATTAAAGTTGCTCAACCAGAGACAAACAAAATACCAAAAACTCCTGCAAAAATTCAAGATGTTAGTCACTTAAACAATTAGGCAAAGTTCAGGTGAGAGGTGGGATTCAATGTGCCAAAGGGAAGGGCTAAAATGCAATATGAAATAAATTTAAAAATGAAAGAAAAATATTTTTATGCAATTTAATATGTCACCTAATGGATACAAAAGGAATGGATTAAAAATATTTTATGGTTGCAGAGAAATAAAATAAAGAAATTTATGTATGCATGATATGAGTAATGCAAAAAGAAATTAACTAAATAATTAGTTTAGGTGATAAAAATAAAATAAAATTTGTAAAAATTTTATAAAATAATAGAAATGATGCATGAATTTTATTGGGATTTTTTGATGCAATTACGTATTTTTAAAAATAAAAAATGAAATATGATAATTAAAATAAAAAAATAAAAATGAAATAAATGGCATGGGGTGCGTTTAGTAAAGAAAATGCGTTGGAATTGAGACATGGGCTGAAGATGGGGGTGCGAACAGCGAGCCAGACGCTTGATCCATCAGAAAGAAAACAAAAAAAAAAAAAAAAACTACCATGGACTAGTCAACCCAGTTGACTGCGTTACCCACCACGAGATTGATCCTACGCGCCTCATTAAGTCAACCAAATCAAAAACTATGCGAGATTAAAGGTCATGATGAAAAGTCCATAATAACTAACATGTACACACGCGTACCCAAGTGTCAGTATACCATATACATACCATGTGCCAAGCACGTGGTAATTTTAATGTGCTGGCTCCATCCCCTCCACACGATTCATCCAACACATCACAAATGGTCAACATTAAAAAAAGTAAACGAAAAGAAAAGACATAATTGGTGGAGCACGGTAGTTAGCATGGGCTGATGTACACACAACCATAAAATAAAATTCAGAAAAAAATAAAAAGGAGATAACGTGGCACGCTATGGACCGTCAGATCCCTAGATCCAACGGCCACAACGTCGTCTTCCCCAAATGTTCTCCGGCGGCCTGTGAATTTCTCCGACGACGGCGCTAGGGTTCCGTCCGCCGTCTAGGATGAACGTCAACCTAAAACTGCCCAGAAACTGCAAACAACTACACTAATCCAACCAGATTTTCACAAGGATTTTGAATGTGCACTCCAAATTCACAAATAACCAATATATATTGAAAAATGAAGAGATTAAGGTTAGGGCATAAAACTTCAAACGCAACATACAAGCCATATACGCATCCATATTAAAAACCAATTATATCAGCATGATCAATGACAATCACACAACAATATACACGTAAAAAATTCAAGTTTCATGACCATGAAAAAATCCACCAACCTGAGATGTTGCAACTCTAATCTTTGCTTTTGGCTGCGAATGGTGGTTGGGTTGTGTTCTAGAGATCACCAGGAAAAGGTTTGTGGAAGAACTTTGAAGGAACTCCTTGTAGATTGAGAGATCCAATGAATTCAAGAATTAGGCTTCAACTTTCTTTTCTCCAAAATATCACGTGTGTAGTTGCCCAACCAGTGCATGGATAGGTTTAAATAGCCTAGGGGTTTCCTCTGATAATGAATTGGGCTTGGGCAATTCATGGTTTAATGAGTTTTTGAATTACTTTGGAAAATCACATAATGTTGGATACACCTCTTCCATGCATGGATATCTCAATATTCTATGATGGATCACTTGTGTTTGAATTGCTAATTACACCCACTTTGACATTGGACCTTGAAACCATTTGATTCATGAGTTTTAAATAATTTGTCAATTTTGGACAATGGAGAATAAGTGAAGAACACACCATGGAATTCCTTAATTCTTGGGCCCAAAATAATCCTCAAGGAATGTCTTTTGATATTAGAATGTGGCATGAAGCAATGGAATTGATTATAGGTCATTATGCCCAAAGTTGTGAAAATGGAATCATGAGAAACCCTAAAAACCAATTTTCCTTCTTTTGATCATAACTGGAGTTTCACAAATGATATGGAGACCCACTAGTACTTGTTGGAAAGAGGAGAAAAATATCTTCAACTTTCATGTTGGAGGAAAATTTATTTGAAGCTTTCTTGATGATGAAAAGTCAAGTTGAATGCAGTGCATGAACTTGCCCAAAAAGGAAACTTTTATTATAGGTCACTTTCCAAATTTAGAAACTTCTGTACAAACTCCTGATTCTTGATAAATAGTATGAAACTTGACCCATGAAGACCATATGAGGATGTGAGACCTTGAAAACCTTGGAGAGAACCTCAAAATTCCACAGTTGACTTCTCCTCTCACTGTTGACTTTTGCCTCATTCACATGTTTTGCAAGGAATAGTGAATGGCAACTGCTGAGTAGGTTTGGCCAATGTTGGCAAATGAAAATCCAAGTCTCCTCTAGCCATTGACTAGAGGTTAGGGCACAGGCTGCTGGTTCCCTTGGTCTTGGATAAGTCTTGACTGAATTCAGTTGAGAATGGCTCAGTCCATGCCACCTTGATGCTTCCATTGAATGCTCCAATCCAAAATTGGAGTCTTGTCCCTATTTTGGCAATTCTAGGTTCAACATGCTATTTCTTGTTCCCAAGACTTTGGAGGCTTGGCTCAGTGATTGTCCCCTTTAGATTCAATCCTCAGATGTGTCCAAAGTGATGACAAGGCTTGGAATTGGCTGATTTTGGCAAATCGACCAAAAGTGCAAAAATCTGCCTTGCCTTGGCAGATTTCAGCAAGGCCTCTTGCCAATGTCATATCTCATAGCTCAAATTGAATTTGGTAATGTTCTTGGCCATTTTGGAAAGCCCTTACATGATACAACAACCGTTTGAACATGTTTGGTTTTGATCTCTTTTGAATCAAAGTGAAAAATCCCCCTACATTTGGAAAAAAGTAAAGGCATATTCTGACTTAGTGAAATTTTCACCAAGTGTTGGAACAAAGTGACTTTTCTTGATTTTGATCACTCCATAACTCAAAATCCATGAGGAATTTGGACATAGGTCAGTATGAAGCTTTTGTAGAGGGAAATGTGATCTACAAATCAAGCTTTGAATGGGGAACAATGGCCTTGTGGTTTAGGAGTTATGGTCCTCCAAAGTTGGCACATTAGTGTCACTTTTTCCATAACTTAGAGATTTTTCTAAGTTTTTATGGTTACCCCTTTTACAAGTTATCCCACTTTCTTTGATTTTTCTTGATGAATGATGATTAAAATCATACATTAACATCATTTTAGGGTTAAAAATCCATTTTGGTGAAAAATCTCAAAAAGTCAAAGTTGACTTTTGTGCACAGTTGACTTTTTATCAAATGAATTCCAAACTGTGCAATTCTTCAGGAAATCATGTCCTTGACCTAAATAAAACTTGATGGACATGTTCCATGGGTGTCATAGGGTATATTGAATCATGTCTTAGGGTTTGGGAGCATGTCCTGGTCAAAAGTCAAAGTTACAGTTGACTTTCCTCGCGAAACCCTAATTGTGGTGCAGATGAAATTGAGACTAGTTGCTCAAGCTTCTTGGATTAATCCATTGTTGAAAATGGATCAATATAGTATATTAAAGACCCTCAAATCCTCTCTTGAGGTCTTGGCTCATGATTTGTCCCAAAAGTCAACTTAGGGGTGAATTAGGTCAAGAAACCGTAATTCCTGATTTTTGATGTATGCATCCCCTGAGATCAAATTGACTTGATGATTGGGTCCATGAGGTTCCATGGAGTATATTAGGTTATGTTTTGGATCATTGACTTGTGCCCAGATGAAAAATTTCCATCTGGAGGCCCTGGTCGACCAAAACCCTAATTTGGTGACACTGTCGATCTTGAGACTTGATCCACCTAGAAGGGAGCAGCCTTATGCTTAATCCTTGAAGTGGGGGTCCTTTTGATCCATTGTGGATATTTTAGAGGCTAGACAAGTTGAAGATCAAGTCATTCCTTGATTGGTCCTTTGTCTAAGGCTCTGAGAGGGCTTAAAACCCTAATTTTGATTGTAGCGAATGCTCAACAACCCTTGAGGCATTTGATGAGGCATGATGGTTCATCCATATTATGATGATGATTTGCACAATGATTGGAAATCTTAGTGGTCAAAATTTTGGGTATGGCAGATGCCCCTATTTAATCTTCTTGGACCCGAAGGTGTGAATGATGAAGGTATTCGGGCATTCGGGGTGCAAGAGGATTAAATATCGGAATTCCCGAAATTTTGATGGTGGTTATGAATGGTAGCTTAAGCATTCATCTTCTTTAGCTAAGCGATGATGCTTAGAAAAGGTAAACTTCTCCTCGATCCTGGTCTTCAGCCAAGGAGCTTGTCTCAGTTTTCTTTTGAAATAAACTTTTCTTCGATCCTGGTTTCCTACCAAGGAACTGGTCTTAGTTTCTTTTGTCAACTTCCCCTCGATCCTGGTTTCCTACCAAGGAACTGGTCTCAGTTTCTAAAGTAAACTTCCCCTCGATCCTGGTTTCCTACCAAGGAACTAGTCTTAGTTATTGTTGTAAACTTCCCCTCGATACTGGTTTCCTACCAAGGAACTGGTCTCAGTTTCTGTTGTAAACTTCCCCTCGATCCTGGTTTCCTACCAAGGAACTGGTCTCAGTTTCTTTTGTCAATAAACTTTATTGACAAGGGACGCTATTTGTAGCGGTTTTCTTCAAACTTCTCGCCGGATTTTCCTGGGGAGATGCCATTTGAGGGAAAAAATGACGTCATACTTGCTGGGGAGCCCAATCGTCTGAGTTGTAGAGGTGCACAAACTTCTCTGTTGGAGACGCCATTTGTCGACTCTATCTGGGGAAAATGAGTCTCCTGAAGGACTGCCTTCGTTTGGGGTCTTACATCATACTTTTCTCGGGATCTTCCCGGAGAAATGCCATATGATGGGCTATAATTTTGAGGTGCCGATGACCTTTTCATCAGCGGTCTTTCAGAGAAAAACTGCCGTATCACCGAATCTCTGATTAGGAGGCTTTCTCTCGGGATTTTCCTTAATCCGGGAAAACAAGGATATCATCTTCAATGGCGAAGAGTGACATTTATAAAAAGCTTCTTTGGCTTTTCAGAGGTTCAAGTTATCAAAGTGGTCGAGTGCTGAATCTAATCCAGAGATACACTGGAGGGGAGAGGTAGTGCATACGCAACATTTCCTGACGAGGAAAGAACTGACAACTCGATTGAGAGGGCTGTTATCACTAGGGGACAAGACCGACTAGAGTGATAGTGATATAATATGAATATGAATGCAAATCAATAATGCATGATGTTTGTATGTATATGCTGACAAAACTGACGTGACATACAGACTGACGAGTGAACATGACTGGGTGCTCGGCCATCGCGGGGCGAAGAAGTACCGTTGGTCAAAAAAGTAGCAATTCTACCTTGCTTAGGAGAGATAGTCCCTGCAGGGAATACCGTTGATCGGGCTTAGGAGATAAGAACTCGACCGAGGGTATCAGATAGATTAGTCGCATCTGACACTGTTGATCCTTCGTTCAAGCGTACTGGCCTAGAAGGAGTACTTTGATTCTGCACTTTGAAGTTCGCTTACTTCTGGAGAAGCGATTGATGTTCTTTTGATGTTCAACAGTCAAAAGAAATTGCCATCTTTATTTTAAAAGCAGAAAAAGTTTTACAAGTAAACTCATTTTTGTTTTATTTCAAGAATCGTTGATCATATTAAAATGTCGTTCTGTAAAGCTAAAACAAATGAGAATTACAAACAAAAGCACAAGGGCTCAAATTTTATTGATAAGATGGAGATCAGCCAAACGCGTGATTCCAAAGAGTATATACAAAGTTTGAAAATGGTAATTTACAGGGAAAAGGGCTACGTTGAAACATAACGACCACTATCCTTCTACCAACTTTGAATTCGGGACATCCTGAGCTTCTGTCGAAGATGACCTTGACTGGAGTTTTCCTCAGATGGATGGTGTAACTGCTGCTGAGGGACTTGCCTCTGTTAAATATAGTTACTTGCCATTATCCCTAATTTTTACGGATTATACTTTGATGTTTCCAATCCATCGGGATGATTTTTTCATGTTTCTAACTTTTGCCTGGACCGCCCTTTCGGGTTTTCAATCCACCGAGACGTTTTTTTTTAGTTTAGGCGAAGTATTTCTTGACTACATCAACATTTGTGGGGTAGGCAAATTCCTCTCCGTCCATGGTTGCAAGTCTCAAGGCACCGCCTGAGAAAGCTTTCGTGACCACATAGGGGCCATCATAATTTGGGGTCCATTTGCCCCGAGAGTCAGTGAAAAATGATTGTACCTTCTTGAGCACGAGGTCTCCTTTTCTGAAGACACGAGGTCAGACCTTTTTGTCGAACGTCTTCTTCATTCTCTACTGATACAACTGACCGGGGCATAGTGCCGTGATTCGCTTCTCTTCGATCAGGTTTTATTCGTCGTGTCGACTTTGACACCATTCAGCTTCTGAAAGCTTAGCTTCCATCAATACCCGAATTGATGGGATCACTACTTCTATGGGGAGAACTGCCTCCATGCCATATACTAGAGAGAAAGGGGTTGCCCCTGTTGAAGTGCAGACAGATGCTCGATAACCGTGAAGAGCAAAGGGTAGCATCTCATGCCAATCATTATAGGTTACAACCATCTTTTGAACGATCCTCTTGATGTTTTTGTTAGCCGCTTCTACCACTCCGTTCATCTTGGGTCGGTATGGAGATGAGTTATGGTGTTCGATCTTGAACTCAACGCACAACTCTTTCATCATTTTATTGTTCAAGTTAGATCCATTATCCGTAATGATCTGGCTTGGAACACCATAACGGCATATGATATTGTTTTTGATAAATTGGACCACCACTTGTCAGGTTACATTAGCGTACGACGCTGCTTCGACCCACTTGGTGAAATAGTCAATGGCTACTAGGATAAACCGATGTCCGTTTGAAGCCTTAGGTTCGATCAAGCCAATCATGTCGATTCCCCATATGGAAAAAGGCCACGGGGGAAGAAAGAACTTTAAGATGTGATGGCGGTACATGAATTTTGTCGGAGTATATCTGACACTTGTGACACCTCCTCATGTACTTGTAGCAGTCAGATTCCATGGTCAACCAGTAATACCCTGCTCTCAGAATTTTTCTCGCCATTGTGTGTCCGTTGGCATGAGTGCCAAAGGATCCTTCATGAATTTCTTTCATAAGCATGTATACTTCTAGTCTGTCTACGCATAGGAGCAAAACCAAGTCAAAATTCCTCTTATAAAGAGTGTCACCGCTCAGGAAGAAGCTTCCAGCCAATCTTCTGAGGGTTTTCATGTCTTTTCTGAGTGCCCCAAATGGGTACTCTTGTTTCTGAAGGAAGCATTTGATATCGTGATACCAAGGTTTGTCGTCTATGACTGCTTCAATCGTGAAGATGTAAGCGGGCCTTTCAAGGCCCATTATGTCAATCTTAGGTAGGTTATTCCGTTGACCTACACTAATTATGGAAGAGATAGTGGCTAAGGCATCAGCCATGTGATTCTCTCTACGAGGGACTTGATGAAACTCGACTCTGTTAAAGAAGGGTAACAACCTTCTTGCATAGTCTTTGTAAGGAATCAGTCCTGACTGGTATGTGTTCCAATCTCCTTTTATCTTATTGATAACCAAGGCTGAATCGCCACATACGTCCAAGTTTTTGATCCTTAAATCAATTGCTTCTTCGAGACCCATAATACAAGCTTCGTATTCGGCCTCATTATTCGTACATTTGAACGTAAGTCTGGTAGTGAAAGGAATGTGGGTAGCCTGAGGGGTAACAATGATTGCCCCAATTCCGTTTCCATAATGATTAACTGCTCCGTCAAAGATAAGTCCCCATTGGGAACCTGGTTCTGGCCCTTCACTGGGTAACGGTTCATCGCAATCTTTCATTTTTAGATATATGACATCTTCATCTGGGAAGTCAAACCCAATTGGTTCTTGATCGTCAATCGGTTGATGAGCCAAATGATCGGCTAAAACACTCCCCTTAACGGTTTTCTGAGCATGGTACTCTATGTCATATTCTGATAATAACATCTGCCAACGGGCAATTCTTCCTGTGAGAGCAGGCTTTTCGAAGACATACTTGATTGGATCCATTTCGGAGATCAACCAAGTAGTGTGACGAATCATGTACTGGCGAAGATGTTTGGCTGCCCAAGCCAAAGCGCAACAAGTTTTTCCGAGCATAGTGTACCGAGTTTCGCAGTCGGTGAATTTCTTGCTCAGATAGTAAATGGCAGACTCTTTCCTTTTGGTTTCGTCTTGTTGGCCAAGTACACACCCCATTGAGTCTTCCAAGACTGTGAGGTAGATGATCAGTGGTCTTCCTTCCACTGGAGGTGATAGAATCAGAGGATTCAACAGGTATTCCTTAATACTGTCGAAGGTGGTTTGGCAATCTTCTGACCAAACGCAATCCTGGTTCTTTTAGAGTAATTTGAAAATCGGCGCACACGTGGCGGTCATAAGGAATATGAATCTGGAGATGTAGTTCAAACGTCCCAAGAATCCTCTGACTTGTTTTTCAGTTTTCGGAGAAGGCATTTCTCGAATGGCCTTGACCTTGTCAGGATCGACCTCAATTCCTTTCTTGCTGACGATGAACCCTAGCAGTTTCCCTGAACGAACACCGAACGTGCATTTGTTGGGATTCAAGCGGAGTTTGTATTTTCTCAGACGCTCGAAAAGTTTTGACAGGTGGGTCACATGCTCCTCTTCTGTCTTAGATTTTGCAATCATATCATTGACATATACCTCGATTTCTTTGTGTATCATGTCATGAAACAGAGTAGTCATGGCCCTTTGATAGGTTGCCCCGGCGTTCTTCAAGCTGAACGGCATCACCTTGTAACAAAAGGTACCCCATGGGGTAATGAACGAAGTTTTCTCCATGTCTTTCGGCGCCATTTTGATCTGGTTATAGCCCGAGAATCCGTCCATGAAGGAGAAAATTTTGAACTTTGCTGTGTTGTCTATCAGCATGTCAATGTGTGGTAAAGGAAAGTCGTCTTTTGGACTTGCCTTGTTCAGATCCCTGTAATCTACACACATTCTGACCTTTCCGTCCTTTTTGGGAACGGGTACAATGTTAGCTAACCATTGAGGATATTCAGATGTAGCGAGGAAACCTGTGTCGATTTGTTTCTGTACCTCCTCTTTGATCTTGATGGCCATGTCCGGGTGAGTTCGTCTCAACCTTTGCTTTACTGGCGGACATTCCGATCTTAACGGTAAGTGATGTTCCACGATGCTGGTATCCAACCCTGGCATGTCCTGATAGGACCAAGCGAATACATCAGGAAACTCTTTGAGAAGCTTTATCAAACTCTCTCTGGCTGTTGGTCTGAGCAGTGCCCCAATCCTGATTTCTTTTCTCTCTTTTTCCGAACCCACATTGATCGTTTCCAATGGCTCTTTGTGAGGTTCAATGGACCTTTCCTCCTGTCTGAGTAGTCGAGAGATCTCTTCTGGAATTTCGTTGTCAACTTCTTCTTCAGCCCCAAATACCGGGAACCCAAAGTCGGGAGAAGGCATCGGATCGTATGTTTCAACTGGGTTTAAAACAAGCAATTTGCATGACGTGATGATTCGTGTTTAGAAGAGATAGAGAAAATGCGAGTGTGTGCAGTGTATTTATTTTACTGCTTGTTTTATTTTTAATTGTTTTTTAGGATTACCATTTTCTGAAAAAGTAAAAAGAGAAAACAGCAATTAATGCGGAAATTACAAAACGACGTTATTTTATTAATGAACAAGTCGATTCTTGAAACTACAGCCCTATAAAATAAAACTCTGTCGCTTTGGGCGGAGCGAAGAGGGAAAATTTACAGAAAGCGAGCCCTATCAAAACATCCATTTCACCTGGGCAGGGTGAAAGGTTAAAGATGACAATTACTTTGACTGATGAACGACCTTCGGAGCATCAACAACAACCCACTGGCGGCGAACTCCTCGTTGAATCACAAAGTCTGGTACCTTCCTCGATTTGTCTTCAGAAATGATGTTGATTTCTGGTGGAGCAGGATCATTGGAATCTGTCTCCTAGGCAGAGTTGTCATAGGAGAATTCCTCTATTACATTTTGCATAGCATTTGTGCTCTCAGCTGTATCTCCCCATCCAGTTGGCTGGATGTCTTCGAGCCTGATACGAGAGCTTTCGGGAGTGGTGTACTTGACCATATAGTCGTATTTTCCACTCGTTTGTCCCAAGGTGTCCCACACTTCTTTCGAACTGGAGGAGTCATCCCTCTCGATGACGTTGACCTCGGGAAAAGCATAGTTGATGAATTTAAGTCTTGTAAACGTTGCAAATTCATCGTCATGTTGAGTAATTTCTGAATGACCTGAGTGTTGATCCCATGAGACGGTGGGGACACAGGTATTCTGTTCAATGACGGTCAGCTGATTTTCATTGTTCGGCTGACTCTCTTGCCCCAAGTCTCCTGGATAAGGTTGCCATATTGGTAGATCATCCATTGGGCCATAGTAGGTGTAGTCAAAATTGTCTTTCATCGGAGTGTCTTCCTCTAATGAATTTGGCAGAGCACGGCATCCTTCCGGATCACAATCCTCGTATATCATTTCGATGTCTGACCTGGGTATAAATCTCGGACTCTCTGTAGGAAAGCAAAAAGGAGTTTGCGTTTCGTCTTGAGACATATAACCGTCCTTGTTAAGATAGGACTTTCACTCTTCCTCTGTGTCAGAGGGATCTTCCTCATTGATAGCATGGACTGCTTGAGGGACTGGGTGAAGAAAACCTCCACTGTGGAAGAAATCCTGAATGGGATGAAGACTTTCATCGTTAGCAGCTATTCGGGTACAAGTTACAGAAAAACCAAGACCCTTCTTTGTTTTATTGTCAATAGGAATGACAAGTTGTCCCCATCCGGTTGTATCGGTACTCTCGACCGCTTTGATAGCATCTTTGTATGAGGAAATCGAGGTTCTTCCTTGGGATTGATTGTCCTTGCCCACCGACAGCGCTTGGAACTGCGTCCCAATAACCTCCTCGGGTTCTACACAAGTAGATGATGATAAGTTACTCACGAGCAAGGCCTGTTCTCCACAGACTGTGACAAGTTGATCGTTCTGAACGAACTTTAGCTTTTGGTGGAGGGTCGAAGTGACCGCTCCAGCCTGATGTATCCAAGGTCTTCCTAATAAACAACTGTATATTGCCTGGCTGTCCATGACCTGGAAAGTGACTTGGAAAGTGTGAGGACCGATAGTTATGGGAAGATCAACTTTGCCGATAACTGTTTTTCTGGATCCGTCGAACGCTTTGACGACGACCTCGCTGATTCTCATCGAAGGGCCTTTGAATGATAATTGCATCAAAGTGGACTTCGACATTACATTTAGGGCTGACCCTGTGTCTACCAATATGCTGGCTAAAGCGTCGTCCTGGCAGTTAACTGTAATGTTGAGCGCCATGTTATGACGGCGACCCTCTTCGGGTAATTCCTCATCACTAAATCCCAGATTATTGCAGGAAGTGATGTTAGAGACAATGCTATCGAACTGTCTGATTATTACATCCTGTTCCATAAAGGCTTGCTCCAAGACTTTCTGTAGAGCCTCCCTGTGGGCTTCTGAACTGAGTAACAGTGATAGTACCGAGATCTTTAAAGGAGTCTGTAACAGCTGATCCACAATGTTATATTCACTCCTTTGGATGAGCTTCAGCATCTCATCATTATTTTTTGAAATGTCGGGATTACTGGATTGACCAACTGATGGATTGGGAGCTTTTGTCTGAAGTTCCTTTTCCTTGTTAGGTTCTCCATCTCCTCGGTTGAAGATTCGACCGCTCCGTGTTACACGACTGATGTCTGCAATATTCACGACGGAGGGTAATGGAATTTCCTTTCTATTTTCAACTGTCGTTGCACCGTATTTGTAAGGGATAACCTTAGTTGATTCATACGGTAGTGATCCTGGTAGATAGATGACTATGGGAACCTTCTGATTTTTCTGACCATCATAAGTAATCTCGACCCGTTCCCGGTTGGGAGCTCTAGATTCGTCAAGTAGAGGAATGATGGCAAAAACATCCCTGGTCTAGTGACGACCAGAGATTGAGACAACATCCTCAACTTGATTGGCAAGGTAGTTCGGTGTCCAGTTGATGGGTCCAGAACCCGGATATGGGCGAATCTCTCCACGATCCACCTGACCCTGAAGAGCTGCTCTCACAAGGTAACACCCTTCGTTACTTTCCGAACAGACACTACAACGGTCATAGTCGTGTGGTGGCACCTGGCCATGCCCACTTTGAATACAATGTAACCTCACTAGGTTAGCTTCCATAGATCGGACATCCTGACTTTGACGTCGAGTAGGATTCCTGTTATTGATACTAATCTACTGAGTATCTTCATCCATATAGATTGGCATCCACCAGTGATTTAACAAGTACTGAAGTACCTCATGGACAAGGGTACAACCTCGATCGTTTTCGCAACCTGCTTTATAGCTTTGATAGTCGTGTGATATTAAGAATCTGAGTCGGGCCTGCTCAGCATGTAACTCTACCAGGTTGGTATGCATCACGCGAATATCGAAGATCTGAACCATGTTGATCTGATAAGGGTTCCCATCATGGTAGTCTTGGATCCATCCAAGATCCATCTGACGCTGGAGGGCCTCTTGTATGATAGAGCATCCCTGTTTGTTTACCGAGCAAGTCAGACAAGAACTATAATCGTGCCGCGGCAGATTATGATACTGGCTTTGCCTTGAGTGCATCGCCACCAAGTTGACATTCATTGCACAGATGTCATGGTTTTGAATGACGTTGGAGTTCGTATAAACCATGTTAACTCCATGAACTCGGTGCTTTTGGATCCATCCGAGATCCATCTGTTCCTGCAGAGCTGATTGCACTACAGAACATCCTCGATTGCTTTTAGAGCAGATATCACACTGATGATAATTATGAGGTGGCACATGGTCGTACCCACTCTATCTACAATGCATCTTGACCAGATTGCTCCTCAACAAGAGTACATCGTGAATTTGATAGATATTGTTAAATTCTTTCTCAATTAGGTTGACTGCAGCTTTCTCGTGTTGAGGCAGCGGGTTCGTGAGAACATTGGGATTCGTATCTTTGAAAGATAAGAGCCCGCTCCTAACAAGCTTTTGCACGTCAGATTTGAAATTGAGACAGTTCTCTATGTTATGCCCTGATCCTCCTTGATGATAAGGGCATGTTTGATCCACCTTAAACCAAAAAGGCGGATTTTCCGGTACTGTAAGAGGAGACTTAGTCTGGATGTGCCCCTTAGCCAGTAGTAACGGAAATAGTTCTGCGTATAACATGGGGATAGGATCAAACCCTGGTGGCCACATTGTACGGTTGTTATTGTATGGAGGACGAGCCAGCTGAAGAGGCTGTTGTGTCCTTTGCTGATTAGGTTGGCTCTGTGCAACCTGAGGTTGATACGTAGGAATAGGCGTAGGATTGATAGCAGGAGTTACAGCTGCTACTGGTTGATAACGTCGCCTTTGCTTTCCGAGAGAGATATTCCCAATATCTTGCTCTTTTTTCTTAGGGAGAGCACTACAATATCGTTTTGTACTGCTTGATGGTCCAGCGTCTTTAACCAAACGTCCTTCTCGGACGGCTTCCTCAAGACGAACTCCCATGCCCACCATCTCGATGAAATCACTGGGTGCACTGACAACCATTCTATCATAGTAAAATGAGCTTAAGGTTTTTAAGAAGATCTTTGTCATCTCTTTTTCCTCAAGAGGTGGACAAATCTGAGCGGCAATTTCGCGCCATCTCTGAGCGTACTCCTTAAAGGTTTCCTTGTCCTTTTGTGACATTGATCTGAGTTGATCTCTGTCCGGTGCCATGTCCAAATTGTATTTGTATTATTGGACGAAGGCAGTACTAAGATCTCTGAATGTACTAATCGTATTATGGTTTAAACCCATGTACCATTTTAGTGCGGCATCGGTTAAACTATCCTGAAAGTAGTGAATCAGTAGGTCCTGATTCTCAGTATGAGCAGACATTCGCCGAGCGTACATCACCAGATGGCTCTGAGGGCAAGAGTTACCCTTGTACTTTTCAAAGTCGGGCACTTGAAATTTGTGCGGAACTTTCACATTGGGGACCAGAAAAAGGTCTACGGCGTCCTTTCCAAATAGATCCTGACCGCGAATGGCTTGCAGTTCCTTCTGCATTTCCAAGAACTGTTCCTGGAATTCATCCATTCGGTCAAACATAGTTTCCTTTTTACCAGAAGGTATTTGTGGAATCTATTCTTCCGGGACAGTGTGCACCACAGGGGGTGGTACCGTGACTACGGCAGTGAATCTTGGCATTTCTCGAAGTTTTTAACCTTCAGGAGTCTTCAGTATGCCCCTGGCATCTTCGTTTTCCCGAAGTTTGTAACCTTCAGGCCCAGCGACTTCTATTATGATTCCCTGATCTTCAGTGATCGGCGGAACATATCTTTCCGGGATATAGTTAACAGGCATGCCCCAGGGACGATCTTTCGGCATCTGATACCTAGGATCAAACTTCCCCACTATAGGAGCTGAGGTGATCTCTGAGATCACAGTCCTTTGTAGCTGAGCTTCTGCCATGACTTGCATGTCGTTACGAAGCTTTCTCATATCCTCTCTCAGAGCGTCGATCTCTTCTTTCAACTCTCTGTTCTCTTCCTCAAGATCATCCATCTTTTTCCGACGATTAGCCTGAGTATTATACGAATGAGACAGTTTGACTCTAGAACCGAGACACAAACATGAGATTCGTAGGTAAGAAGAATACGCGATGTGAGAATGATGAATGCAATGATTATATTAATTGTTTTTTTGGTTTAATCAAAATAAACTTCGACAATTAGATTGCAAATATCAAACAGTGGGGAAACCCCTTTTTATTGAATTCAAAGGATTGCGGAAACGAAAATACAGTAGATTACAAAGTGCAGAAACAGAAACCTAAGCTAATGGGTCTCGAGAGAACTCGGGTGCTGATTCTGGTATCTTCCTTTTCTTTGACCGGGGCTCTTGAGCCGTTGTCGGGTTGTCACTCCTTTACCAAGTGAAAGGAGCGAGCAAATTCCTTTGGTCATCCTGATTTTCTACAGCATGTTGCTCCAAAATTTTAATCAGACCGTCCTTATCTTTCAGTAGTTGTTGTATTTTGATGCACTCCACATTGAGGGTGAGGTACTTGTTCTTCCAAGACCTATTCTCCCGTTGAACTTTGTTGAGAGTAACCTGAAGCTTTTCAGTCTCAGTCATGAAGTACATGACAGACTCCTTCGGTGGATGAACTCCATGACGAGGATAAGGCATCTTTAGCTTGAGAGCTCTAGTTTGTACCCAGTTTAGATAAGGCTCCACCGAGACACAATCCGGTTTTCCTAGAGACTCCCGTCCTTTCTTATGAACATGTTTCCAAGCGTGAACTATTTCCATCTTTAGTGCTCTGTCACTTTCTCCTTCCTTGAAGAAAAGACCTTCCAGATGAGCATTCCAGGGAACATGTCTCATCGGGTATCCAAACTGACGGCGAACCAATATCGGATGATAGTTGATTCCTCCCTTAGTTCCTATAAGGGGTACGTTGGGGAAGTTTCCACAACGGTCAATGATCCTGATTCCATCATAAATCCTATTACACCAATCTATGTCAGAGTTGGTGAGGGACATGATTTTCTGCGACCAACGCAAGGCACTCATATGATCCCAAAAAGCAGCAGACTTGGGCAAATGGGAGATAAACCATTTATAAAGCAGAGGTACACAACATGTGATCTCCCCTCCACTGTACAAATTCCCTAAGTGTACATAATGATGCGCATCTGCGAGCAAAGTCGGCACAGTGTTTCCAATGAGAAAAACCTTAATGGAGTTGATATCGACGAAGTTATTAATGTTGGGCAACAAAAATAACCCGTAGGTGAGTAAAACAAAGATGCTCTCGAAAGCAGTTTCGTTCCCTATACTAGCGAAGTACAGAGCTTTCTTTGTCAAGAACTGGGCTGGCAAACCTTGTATGCATCCCTTAGTGGTCATGTGAGTCCTGACCTCAGACTCGTCCAAATGAATTACTCTTGCAATGGTCTGATTCTTTGGAATTTCTTCCAGTCCAGAAAATGGAGCTCGATCAGTGATATGTAAATCGATCAGATGAGAATATTCCTCCAGCGTTGGTGCTAGCTGGTAATCCGGGAATGTAAAGTAGTGATAAACCGGATCGTAGAATTAAACGAGCGCGTCCATGATTCCCTTAATCACATGGACCCTTAACAGAGGTAGTAGACCTCCGTACTTGGCTCTGAAGGCCTCTTGGTTTGTGATCATCCTCGCCAAACCTCTTAAATCCTCTAGTTTTGGAATCCTGAAGGTGTACTTATGAGTTCTCCTTCTACCAAAATCCATTAGCACAATCCTTTTCTCTGATATTTGCAATCACAGTCTTAGTTTAATTTGATAAACAGAGAGACTAAAAGAGAAATTTTTTGAATGTTTTAATGTTTTTTAAACGAATGCATGAATGCAGCACACAAAAACATAGAAAAAACATGGGTTCAAAGGGTCGTTGTCATGAAGTCAAGGCTCTACCCATCCCCAAAGGTTTATACTAGGGTGATTTTTTGTACCTGTACTCAAAATCATCAGCTCCTCCCAGGATAACAAACAGCAAGCGGATCGCCAGCGAGCTGTATGAAATCTTAGAGTAAATGCTATTCACCGAGAATAGATCATCAGCCTCAAATGAGGGTAGTATCGCGTGACAACTATTTCTGATAGTTTTCGCACTACGAAAGGGTTGGCTCCTCAGCTTCTCAGACGTCAGAATCGGCCCATTGCCTATGAGAGGGAATGGGTTGCATTGGTCAGCCTCCACTGAGGTTGATGGTCGACCCCGTCGCCATCACCTATCTTAAGTTTATACTCAATCTTTCCACATGCAGCATCACACGCATTCCCATTATCAGAAAAATAAACACATATATCAATTAGGAAAAGCAGTATATATATTTGTCCTAATCATCCTAGACCTTTAAAGCTATGAATCCTATGTTCCTGACAGAAAATGGGTTCCCCGGTGGAAGCCCCAATCTGTGGTTTTCACACAAGAGAAGAGAAAAAAGGTTAGAAGAGCCCCACGATGGGCGTCACTTTTAAAGTTTCCACCTAATAGATGGGAAGAGAACAAGATCTCGCTACAAAGGTGAGATAGATCCTAATGACAGTGTCGGATGCAACTATTCCATCTGACTTCCCCAGCAGAGTCGCCATTTTTCTGTAGCGAGTAGTTTTTGGATGTGGTTGCGAAGCACTACCGCTCTTTGGTATCTACAGCTCGATTCATTTTTTATCCTATTAAAGTTGATGAAGGAATGGAAATAGATGTCTCAAATTAACCCTGCTTGCAAATTGAAGTTAAACAGCGGCCTGTTAGGTTACAGATGCTACAAAGATTCGGGGTCTCTATTAGGTTTATTTTTTTAAAAGTGGTGTTCGGTCGATTGGTGGGAGGTTAAGATGTTAGAACGGATATATGAAAGTATGGGATTTTGGGTTTTTTGTTTAGTGTGCTCGCTAAGATTTTTCTTTCAATCTTATGCCTACGTATTCCCGTTTTACCGAAACAGGGAAATCAGAGCGATCGTAGTTCCTCCTATTCTATGGGAGGAAATGGTTGTTTTGGTGTCTTGTTCAAAGCCCAAGACGTGAAACAAAAGGTAGTTTGTATCTTGTTCAAAGCCCAAGATGTGAAGCTGAAAGGTCTCAACTTTAGAGAGAATTTGTCATCTCTAAAGAGGGGTTTGTTTGTCACAACTGTTTATAAAGGAGAATTACTTTAACCGGGATATGTGAATCCGACAATGCCATAATTTCCTTTATAGGGGTTTTCCAACCTGAAGGAGAAGACTTTAACTCAGTGTTGAGCAATGCTATCTTTCCTTAGGAATTTCTCATGCTAAAAGAGGGACAGTGGCATGGATGTAGATGATCCAGAGGCTTGCCGCATACAGCAATTAGATGAAGGGGAAGGAGTGTTGATGTTTGTGTACTGTGAACGAGGCACAACTTTGATGCTAAAAGGTTGATTGGATCAACCAGTTGTTTTCTTATACAAAGCCTAAGAGGAGGCTAATATGTGTCTCGTACAAAGCCTGAGAGAGAGGCTAAAAGGTTTTGACTCGACGATTGAGTCTTTTGGTATCTCGTATAAAGCCCGAGATGAAGGCTATTTGACTCAACAAGAGAGTTTTTGTATCTCGTACAAAGCCCGAGATGGAGGCTAAAATTTGTTTGGCTCAATAAGAACCTTTTTGTATCTCGTATAAAGCCCGAGATGGAGGTGAAAGGGGTGATTGACTCAATGAGGGAATCTCTTATGTGTCTCGTACAAAGCCTGAGAGAGAGGCTAAACGTTGTTTGACTCCGCTGGGGAGAATCATTGTACAAAGCCCAAGAGGAGGCTATGGCGCTATTTCAGTTGAGTGACAAATCCAGTATACTGATTTTAAAGAGAAAATCAGTTCTTATATGAGTAACATTGTACTCGAGGATTTGATTTGAGGATCAGGGTTATTCCCTATTCTTTAAGGAAATGGGAAATCCAAATGGTATTGAGACTGTCCGAGTCTACGGGTTTTCTTCCTATTTAACGAAGGGGTCACTTGAGAATGTCTTTGAGACTCAAGGAGATTAGAATGTCCGCGTCTAGAGTTTCATCTTTTGTACTATGCTTTGAGAAACAGTAGTAGACTCTTTGAAAGGACTGTTCTATGAAGATAACTAAGTTATGTTCTTATACCTCTAGGAGGTCGTCGGGACAATTTATACGAAGCCCAAGAGGAGGCTAGAGACTTTTAAGAAGCCGCGAGGTCCTTGTACGAAGCCCAAGAGGAGGCTATCATTCCCGGAAGAAGAGATCATTATACGAAGCCTAAGAGGAGGCTGTGAATACTTCTAAGAAGCCGACGGGTCCTTGTACTAAGCCCAAGAGGAGGCGGGGTTGCTTTTAGGAAGCCGGTGGGTCCTTGTACGATGCCCAAGAGGAGGCCGATGCTTTTAAGAAGCCCGTGGGTCCCCAAACCCCGAGAAATTCAAGACAGGCTATCCACGAGGAATAGATCAAGCCAGGAAAGTTCGAGAATTTGGAAGAAACTCAAAGATGCCATTCACGGAGAATACATTCATCTCTGGGAGTAGAGTTTCTTGACAATTCCTAATGAGGACAGCCGAAGAGAAGACTGTATCTGGTGATCCTATTGGGGATCTAGCTGTCTATTTCTACGAATAAACGAAACGACTTTACCTAGTTCTAGACGTAGTTGTCGGGGAAACTCTAAATATCTATACTATTATTACATAGTTGATATGAGTTTATGAAAGGAGACTTACAGCGAAACAGCCCCACAATACAGTTATATGTATATGAAAGCGGTAAATGAAAGCGTATAAACACTTACTCGGTTGTAGAGCTTCTATGCTGTTTGGTTAGTTGTTCAACAAAGACATATTAAAAACAACAGTATATTCAAAATCAAAGGAGAAAGTGCTTTGAAAAAGAAAGATTTGGGGCTTACAGCTCAAGGAGAGGCCCAGGGTTTTATCAGTGAGCGCACTGTTTGAATTTGTACAGAGGAACTTATACAAGTGACGGTGGCTCAAAAATTGTTTTCTGTACAAAGGGATTTGGGTCTTACACTCTCTCAAGAGGCCCAAAAAGTTTTAAAGAAAAAGAGTGGGGCTTATAACACGAGGGTAGGCCCAGATGATTTTTCGTTTAAAATGGCGATCGCGCCGAGATTTTCTTTTAACGCAAAGGGGCTTATACAATATCTGAGGTCCAAAGTTGTTTTGGTTAAAAGAGGATTGGGTCTTACACTCTAATAGAGGCCCAAAAGTTGTGAATGGGTCTTATAGCTCAAGGAGAGGCCCAGATGGTTTATTTTTAAACTGGCGACGATCGTGCCGAATTTAAAAACGTACAGAGGGACTTATACAATAAGTGAGGCCCAAAATATTTCTGTACAAGTGGGTTGGGTCTTACACTCTAATAGAGGCCCAAAAGTGTTTGAAAATGATTTGTGAGGGTTGAATTAATCAAGAACCCTAATTTATTTCCAAAATGTATTTTAATTGAATAAAAATTCAATTAAAATGATCAAAAATTGCTTAACATGTGGGAAACAAATTATGATCTTGGATTAATGCTTCAAAAATCAAGTATTGACCTACAAAATAATTAGAAGTCATTAATCTTTACAAAATCAAGAGGGAAACAATATTTTAAATGTCAAAAACAATTAAACTATTAATTCTTTGCAAAAATATCAATTATATGAAATAAATAGTATTTTTTGGGATTTTTTTGGGAAAATAAAATATTTTAATATTTTTGTGAATTATTAAAAAAATAATCAACTCAAAATTATTAAAACTCAGAGAGAAATTAATTTTTGAATCAATTAAATAAAAATCACAAAATTCAAATATTGAAATGTTGGAAAATGGCGCCAAGAATAAGGGCAAGAACACGCGCGTGTTATGAGTTTCCCAGATTTGCATTTTCTATCCAATCTCACTGAATACTTAATCATATCATGCAATCCACATACCAATAAACACGTTTCCACCTCACGATCATGTCTATGACAATTAATTTCATTTAAATTAAACATAAAACAAGAAATCATGAACAATCCTCAAGCACCCTAGATTCTGCATGAAAGCTGGGATTTTTGATACACGATTCAAACAATGCAATTAATTAAGGGGAAACATTCCATGCATGATTATGAACATATGGCCAAATTATTGTGCAGCAAAAATTGCATGGATCATAGAGTTAGAAGAGCTCATGCTTACCACTTGCAGCTGGTGATCGTGATTTGTGTTGGAGGTGTTACAGATGAGTTGTGATGATCTGAACAGCTTCCCTACAACCTATGGAGTGTGTTTGAATGCTTGGACTTGATTGCAGTTGGTTGGATCACTTCATGGCATCTCAACTGCAACTAGGTTAAAACCTTGAACAATTGACTGATGATTCTGAGAAACCAGTGTTCCAGTTGTTGTTTAAGTGTTTGATCAGCTCATATTTGATGTATATGAGGTGTGTGTGTGTGATTGGTTTGATTGGAAAAGCTCTCAAACTCAAAACCCAATAGTGACTTGCCTTAGAAGGCAAAATTGGAGTGAAAGAAGAGATTTTGAGGAAAACATCTGTTTGATGGCTTTGGTGTACTCAAACTGATCACAATTGAGCTCCATTTATAGTAGAACAAGTTTGTTTTGCAAGGAATAGTGAATGGCAACTGCTGAGTAGGTTTGGCCAATGTTGGCAAATGAAAATCCAAGTCTCCTCTAGCCATTGACTAGAGGTTAGGGCACAGGCTGCTGGTTCCCTTGGTATTGGATAAGTCTTGACTGAATTCAGTTGAGAATGGCTCAGTCCATGCTACCTTGATGCTTCCATTGAATGCTCCAATCCAAAATTGGAGTCTTGTCCCTATTTTGGCAATTCTAGGTTCAACATGCTATTTCTTGTTCCCAAGACTTTGGAGGCTTGGCTCACTGATTATCCCCTTTAGATTCAATCCTCAGATGTGTCCAAAGTAATGACAAGGCTTGGAATTGGCTGATTTTGGCAAATCGACCAAAAGTGCAAAAATCTGCCTTGCCTTGGCAGATTTCAGCAAGGCATCTTGCCAATGTCATATCTCATAGCTCAAATTGAATTTGGTAATGTTCTTGGCCATTTTGGAAAGCCCTTACATGATACAACAACCGTTTGAACATGTTTGGTTTTGATCTCTTTTGAATCCAAGTGAAAAATCCCCCTACATTTGGAAAAAAGTAAAGGCATATTCTGACTTAGTGAAATTTTCACCAAGTGTTGGAACAAAGTGACTTTTCTTGATTTTGATCACTCCATAACTCAAAATCCATGAGGAATTTGGACATAGGTCAGTATGAAGCTTTTGTAGAGGGAAATGTGATCTACAAATCAAGCTTTGAATGGGGAACAATGGCCTTGTGGTTTAGGAGTTATGGTCCTCCAAAGTTGGCACATTAGTGTCACTTTTTCCATAACTTAGAAATTTTTCTAAGTTTTTATGGTTACCCCTTTTACAAGTTATCCCACTTTCTTTGATTTTTCTTGATGAATGATGATTCAAATCATACATTAACATCATTTTAGGGTTAAAAATACATTTTGGTGAAAAATCTCAAAAAGTCAAAGTTGACTTTTGTATACAGTTGACTTTTTATCAGATGAATTCCAAATTGTGCAATTCTTCAGGAAATCATGTCCTTGACCTAAATCAAACTTGATGGATATGTTCCATGGGTGTCATAGGGTATATTGAATCATGTCTTAGGGCTTGGTAGCATGTCCTGGTCAAAAGTCAAAGTTACAGTTGACTTTCCTCGCGAAACCCTAATTGTGGTGCAGATGAAATTGAGACTTATTGCTCAAGCTTCTTGGATTAATCCATTGTTGAAAATGGATCAATGTAGTATATTAAAGACCCTCAAATCCTCTCTTGAGGTCTTGGCTCATGATTTGTCCCAAAAGTCAACTTAAGGGTGAATTAGGTCAAGAAACCCTAATTCCTGATTTTTTATGTATGCATCCCCTGAGATCAAATTGACTTGATGATTGGGTCCATGAGGTTCCATGGAGTATATTAGGTTATGTTTTGGATCATTGGCTTGTGCCCAGATGAAAATTTTCCATCTAGAGGCCCTGGTCGACCAAAACCCTAATTTGGTGACACTGTCGATCTTGAGACTTGATCCACCTAGAAGGGAGCAGCCTTGTGCTTAATCCTTGAAGTGGGAGTCCTTTTGATCCATTGTGGATATTTTAGAGGCTAGACAAGTTGAAGATCAAGTCATTCCTTGATTTATCCTTTGTCTAAGGCTCTGAGAGGGCTTAAAACCCTAATTTTGATTGTAGTGAATGCTCAACAACCCTTGAGGCATTTGATGAGGCATGATGATTCATCCATATTGTGATGATGATTTGCACAATGATGGGAAATCTTAGTGGTCAAAATTTGGGGTATGAAAACTATGTGTGGAAAATCATGAATGGATTGATTATGTGATTATGTGTGGAAAATCATGAACGGATTGATTATGTGATTATGTGTGGAAAATAATGAACGGATTGATTATGTGATTATGTGTGGAATTGTGAATTGATTGAGTATGTGTTGAGATTTATGATTGGATTGGTGACTTGATGTGCATATGTGATAAATGCATTGGTTGTGGATAATATGTTTTATGTATAGGCATATGCTATGTGATGTGGTGATGTGTTTCCATATGTCATAACTTTGGTGTGCATTATGTGTGAATGTGTTATTATGTTGGTATAATTGATATATGCTATATGTATTGTATGTGATGCTTGTGGTGAGAATAACCGTGTACGTGAATTTATATGTTTTACATATTATTATGCAATCTTGATTTAGTTGTTATTTCTCACCCTTCTGCCGTGGTTTATTGCTCTATGAGGCAATTGCAGATTTGTAATCTTGGAGGCTTTTGTGAAGATTAGTTCTCCATTCTTTTATCGGTCTTGTTATCTGCTCTGATACGTAGCACGGGAGTCGGGGAACGATTATGTTATATATGTCTACCTTTGTTAGATTTATTTTGTATTACCTTTGTATGTATATTTTGATGTTATAAAATAATTTATTTTGTAAAACAAGTCAGTTATGGATCTTTCCGCTTTATTCCATAATTGAACTTTCCTTTTTTATGGAAAAGGTTCCCTTTTACGATTATTCCATTTTGTGTTATGTATCAAATAATTGAGCAGGGATTGTATTTTCTTCATTTAAATGTGGCATCCTTGTTTCTGTCGGAAAAATAAATTTTTATTTACTCTGAT
This sequence comes from Lathyrus tuberosus, assembly GCA_022829125.1. Lineage (NCBI taxonomy): Eukaryota > Viridiplantae > Streptophyta > Magnoliopsida > Fabales > Fabaceae > Lathyrus > Lathyrus tuberosus. The sequence continues at coordinate 2,818,617 of JALAZF010000280.1, forward strand.
TTATATATGTATTATTTATTCGCGATGGGAATTAGGGTGTTACATTAGTGGTATCAGAGCAGGTCGGTCCGTCCGGCCAAGTTGTTGAGTCAGTTGGTGTGACAGTTGAATACTGTCGATGTTGTTTGTTTCTTAGTACATGATATGTGTGTGAAACACTGTCAGTGATTTCTAGTTTTCTAATTCTTTGTCTTCAGGTATGAGAATGAGATAAGTGGGGGAGAAGCTGGTACTTCTCCAAGTTGCTTCAGGTGTGGAGCATTGGCTCAGTGTGTTATGAATTGCAAGATTGTAAGTGCTCTTTGGATAATGTTGTTCCCGGTTCCGAAGGGAATGCGGAGGTAAGGTTTGTGTCAACTAAGGAATTGTGCCTTAGGTAGTTGTGTGCACAAGATGCAAGAAATGCTATTATAGTTTGGTAAAGACGGTTTATGCCCCATCATGATTGTCGGCTGTCTATTGACAAATTGAGGAACTGATCACCCTTAATCTCTTGTTGATAGTAGACGGAATTATGTTGGATGGAATAGACGGGCCTTTTCGGCTTTGATAGTGTGTGCAATGAATTATTTGGAATTAAGGAAATTATTACAGATTGTTTTGATAAGTCAATGAAGATTCTTATATCGGAAGATGAGGCAGATCAGAGGTTTTGTATATTGGTCAAGTTGGAATGTCTCAGAGGGAGAATGATTGGGTATTATTAATGGTTGTTCTCAGAGAGTAGAGTGTGAACTTAAATTGGATGAAGGTGAATAGTCGAGGTTATATCTACTAAGTGAGTAGGACACTCTTTGGAGTTGAGACTAAGGTGTTTGTTATGTTTGTGAGGCTAGTGTTCTGGAAATTGACAGGAAAGCCACAGTGATGGGCCGTCAGTTGTGCATGGTTTTCAGATGTGTTTTGGGTGAAACTTTAGTGTGTCGACTTGATGAGGTCCAGTATGGTTGGTAACAAAAAGGATGGACGGTTGAATGGAAATTTTGAGAAACCTTTGTGTAATACCCCAAATTTTGACCACTTAGATTTCCCATCATTGTGAAAATCATCATCACAATATGGATGAACCATCATGCTTCATTAGTCTCCCCAAAGATGGGTGAGCATCCACTACAATCAAAATTAGGGTTTCAAGCCCTCTCTGAGTGCTTAGACAAATGATCAATCAAGAAATGACATGATCTTCAACTTGTCTAATCTCTCAAACATCCACAATGGATCAAAAAGGACTCCCACTTCAAGGATTAAGCACAAGGCTGCTCCCTTCTAGGTGGATCAAGTCTCAAGATCGACAGTGTCACCAAATTAGGGTTTTGGTCGACCAGAGTCTCCAGATGGAAATTTTCATCTGGGCACAAGGCAATGATCCAAAACATGACCTAATATGCTTCATGGAACCTCATGAACCCATGCATCAAGTCAATTTTGCCTCAGGGGATGCATTCATCAAAAATCAGGAATTAGGGTTTCTTGACCTAATTCACCCCTAAGTTGACTTTTGGGACAAACCATGAGCCAAGACCTCAAGAGATGATTTGAGGGTCTCTAATACACCATATTGATCCATTTGGAACAATGGATTGATCCAAGAAGCTTGAGCAACAAGTCTCATTTTCATCTGCACCACAATTAGGGTTTTAAGGGAAAAGTCAACTGTAACTTTGACTTTTGACCAAGACATGCTCCCAAACCCTAATACATGATTGAATATACCCTATGACACCCATGGAACATGTCCATCAAGTTTGATTTAGGTCAAGGACATGATTTCCTGAAGAATTGCACAGTTTGGAATTCATCTGATAAAAAGTCAACTGTGCACAAAAGTCAACTTTGACTTTTTGAGATTTTTCACCAAAATGGATTTTTAAACCTAAAATGATGTTAATGTATGATTTGAATCATCATTCATCAAGAAAAATCAAGGAAAGTGAGATAACTTGTAAAAGGGGTAACCATAAAACTTAGAAATTTTTCTAAGTTAAAAATAAAGTGGCAAAGGTACCAACTTTGGAGGACCATAACTCCTAAAACACAAGGCCATTTTTTCTCATCCAAAGATGGATTTGTAGCCCTCATTATCACCTACAAAAACTTCAACTACAAGTCATTCCAATTCATTAAGGATTTTGAGTTATGGAGTGATCAAAGTGGCTGAAAAGTGAAAATGTCACTTTTTCCAACACTTAGTGAAATTTTCACTAAGTCAGATTCTGCTTCACTTTTTGCCAAATGTAGGGGGATTTTTCACTTGGAATCAAAAGAGATCAAAACCAAACTTGTTCAAACAGTTGTTGTATCATGTAAGAGCTTTCCAAAATGGCCAAGAACATTGCCAAATTCAACCTACACCATGAGATACAACATTGCCAAGTTGCCTTGCTGAAATCTGTCAAGGCAAGGCAGAATTTGCATTTTGGCTCGATTTACCAAAATTAGCCAATTTCAATTGCTCCAATCCACTTGGACACCTCATAGGATTGAATCTAAAGGGGACAATCACTGAGCCAAACCTCCAAGGTCCAAGGAACAAGGAATAGCATGTTGAACCTAGAGTTGCCAAAATAGGGACAAGACTTCAAATTTGGAATGAGGCATTCAATGGAACCATCAAGGTGGCATAGACTGAGCCATTCTCATCTGAAATCAGTCAAGACTTATCCAAGACCAAGGGGGCCAAAGCTCTGTGCCCTAACCTCTAGTCAATGGCTAGAGGAGACTTGGATTTTCATTTGCCAACATTGGCCAAACCTACTTACCAGCTGTCATGCACTATTCCTTGCAAAACAAATTTGCTCTACTATAAATAGAGCTCAATTGTGGTCAGTTTAAGTACACCAAAGCCATCTAACAGATGCTTTCCTCAAAATCTCTTTCTCTTGGCAAAAATGCCTTTCTTAGCAAGGTAGCTATCGGGTTTTGAGTTTGAGAGCAATTCTGCACAAACCAATCACTCACACACCTCACATACATCACATATGAGCTGATCAAACACTCACATAACTTCTGAAACATCAATTTCATGAAATCACCAGCTGGTTGCTCAAATTTTCAAACAAGGTGCAGCTGAGGTACCACAAAATGATCCAGCCAATTTCAATAAAGTCCAACCATCCAAACGCAATCCATAGGGTGTAGGGAAGCTGTCCAGATCATCACAACTCATCTGTAACACCTCCAAATCAAAAATCACTTTGAACTTGCTGTCACGACTTGGAGGTAAGCACATACTTGGTCATCTCTTAATCTATGCATATTTCCTCGCACAATAATTTTGCCATATGTTCATAATCATGCATGGAATGTTTTCCCTCAATTAATTGCATTGTTTGAATCGTGTATCAAAAATCCTAGCCTTCATGCAGAAATTAGGGTTCTTGAGGTTTCTTCGTGATTTCTTGTTGTATGTTTAATTTAAATGAAATTAAAGTACATAGACATGATCGTGAGGTTGAGACGAGCATAATGATATGTGGATTGCATGATATGATTACGTATTCATGGAGATTGGATAGAAAACGCAAATCTGAGAAACCAAGAACACGCGCGTGTTCTTCAGCTTGTTCTTGGCGCCTTTTTTTTCAAATTCAAATATTTGAATTTTGTGATTTTGTTTAATTGATTCAAAAATTAATTTCTCTCTGAGTTTTAATGATTTTGAGTTGATTCTTTTTTTAATAATTCACAAAAATGTTAAAATATTTTATTTTATAAAAAAATCCCAAAAATATTATTTATTTCATATAATTGATATTTTTGTAAAGAATTAATATTTTGATTGTTTTTGGCATTTTAAATATTTTTTCTACATTGATTTTGCAACTTTTAATGCTTTCTAATTATTTTGTAGGTCAATACTTAATTTTTGAAGCATTAATCCAATATCACAATTTGTTTTCCATGTGTTAAACAATTTTTTATCATTTTAATTGAATTTTTATTCAATTAAATACATTTTGAAAACAAATTAGGGTTTTGGATTAATTCAACCCTTATAAATCATTTTCAAACCTTTTTGGGCCTCTATTAGAGTGTAAGACCCAATCCTTTTTTTTGACCAAATCATCTTTGGGCCTCACTTATTGTATAAGTCCCGATACCATCAAAAAACAAACGGCGCGATCGTCGCCTTTTCAAAAATCATTTGGGCATACCCTCGAGTAGTAAGACCCATTTATTTTTCTTCAAAACCCTCTTTGGGCCTCTTGAGAGAGTGTAAGACCCATCCCCCCTTGTACAAAAACTTTTTTGGGCCTCACTCATTGTATAAGTCCCTCTGTAAAAGTAAACGGCGCGATCGTCGCCCGTTTAAAAATAAAAATCATTTAGGCCTCTCCTTGAGCTATAAGACCCATTCAAAACACTTTGGGCCTCTAATAGAGTGTAAGACCCAATCTCCCTTTTAACCAAAAACATTTTGGGCCTCACTTATTGTATAAGTCCCTCTGCGTTAAAAGAAAACCTCGGCGCGATCGCCATTTTTAAACGAAAAATCATTTGGGCCTACCCTCGTGTTATAAGCCCCACTCTTTTTTCTTTAAACCTTTTTGGGCCTCTTGAGAGAGTGTAAGACCCATCCCTTTGTACAAAAAATCATTTTGGGCGCCAGTCACTTGTATAAGTCCCTCTGTACAAATTCAAACAGTGCGCTCACTGATAAAACCCTGGGCCTCTCCTTGAGTTGTAAGCCCCAAATCTTTCTTTTTCAAAGCACTTTCTCCTTTGATTTTGAATATACTGTTGTTTTTAATCTTTCTTTGTTGAACAACTAACCAAACAGCATGGAAGCACTACAACCGAGTAAGTGGTTATTGCTTTCATTTACTGCTTTCATATTATAAACTGTATTGTGGGGCTGCTCACTGTAAGTCTCCTTTCATAAACTCATATCTACTGTGTAATAATAGTATAGATATTTCGAGTTTCCCCGGCAACTACGTCTAGAACTAGGTGATGCCGTTTCATTTATTCGTAGAAATAGATGCCTAGATCCCCAATAGGAGCACCAGATACAGTCTTCTCTTCGGCTGTCCTCCTTAGGAATCGTCAAGAAGCTCTACTCCCCAAGATGAATGTATTCTCCGTGAATGGCATCTTTGAGTTTCTTCCCAATTCTCGAACTTTCCTGACTTGATCTATTCCTTGTGGATAGCTTGCCTTGAATGTCTAGGGGTTTGGGTACCCACTACGGTCATAATCTTGGACCTTAACTAAGGAACCCTCTTTAAAAGTTAAAAGTCGCTGGATAGTAAACCTCGCACGTTTACCAGTGGTTTTCATCTTTAAAAGAGTTATCTCTCCTAATAGAAAGGAGATGATAGACCCACGGGCTTCTTAAAAGCATCGGCCTCCTCTTGGGCATTATTCAAGGACCCTACGGCTTCTTAGAAGTATTCACAACCTCCTCTTAGGCTTCGTATAATGATCTCTTCCTCCGGGAATGATAGCCTCCTCTTGGGCTTCGTATAAGGACCCGTCGGCTTCTTAAAAGATTCCAGCCTCCTCTTGGGCTTCGTACAAATTGTCCCGACGACCTCCTAGAGGTATAGGAACAGAACCTAGTCATCCTCATAGAACAGTCCTTTCATAGAGTCTACTACTGTTTCTCGAAGCATAGTACAAAAGATAAAACTCTAGACTTGGACAGTCTAACTTCCTTGAGTCTCAAAGACATTCTCAAGCACCCTTCGTTAAATAGGAAGGAAACCCGCAGACTCGGATAGTCTCTATACCCTTTGGATTTCCCGTTTCCTCAAAGAGAAGGAAATATCCCTGATCCTCAAATTAAATCCCTGTGTACAGTGTTACTCATATAAGAACTGATTTTCTCTTTTAAATCAGTATATTAGATCTGTCACTCAACTGAAACAGTTACAATAGCCTCCATCTCGGGCTTCGTACGAGATACCAAAATTCTCCCTAGTGGAGTCAAAACAACATTTTCGCCTCTCTCTCGGGCTTTGTACGAGATACAAAAACACTCTCTTACTGAGTATAAAAGATTCTCCAACTGAGTCAACTCTTTGCTAGCCTCCTCTTAGGCTTTGTATAACGATATGCCCCACTAGGTCAAAAAATTTTAGCCCCTCTCTCGGGCTTTATACGAGACACAAAATAGCCTCCTCTTAGGCTTTGTATAATGATTTTCCTAGCGGAAATTAGCCTCCTCTTAGGCTTTGTATAAGAAAACCACTGGTTGATCCAATCGACCTTTTAGCATCAAAGTTGTGCCTCGTTCACAGTACACAAACATCAACAAACTCCCTTCATCTAATCGCTGTAAGCGGCAAGCCTCTAGATCATCTACATCCATGCCACTGTCCCTCTTTTAGCATGAGAAATTCCTAAGGAAAGATGGCATTGCTCTACACTGAGTTAAAGTCTTCTCCTTCAGGTTAAAACCCTTTCTTCGGAAATTATGGCATTGCTCGGATCCGCGTATCCCAGTTAAAGTAATTCTCCTTCTCCCCTCTTTAGAGATGACAAATTCTCTCTAAAGCCGAGGTCTTTCAGCTTCACGTCTTGGGCTTTAAACAAGACACAAATAGACCGTTTAGCTTCACATCTTGGGCTTTGAACAAGATACAAATCACCTTTCGCTTCATGTCTTGGGCTTTGAACAAGACACCAAAAACCAATTTCCTCCCATAGAATAGGAGGAACTACGAATGCTCTGATTCCCTGTTTCGGTAAACGGGAATACGTAGGCATAAGATCAAAAGAAAAGATCTTAGCGAGCGCAATCAACAAAAAACCCAAATCCCATATCTCCGTCAATCAAAAGCAGTAATTCAAAAGCACCAGTCCTGACATCCTAATCCTTATTCCCCGCCAGAAACCTTCTGCCCAGATCGAAAGAAAGAAACCTGTATTGGCGAAATACGAATAACCAGTACAAAGGCCCCCCCACATTAATAGCATTCGTAACCTAACAGACCGCTGTTTAAACTCAGTATGCAAAGCAGGGTTAATTGGAGACATCTATTTCCCTTCCTTATTCAGCTCACAATAGGATAAAAAATGAATCGACCTGTAGTCAAAGCTCAAACCGCAGAGAGCGACCAGCGCTTAAGAACCACGTCCAAAATCGCTCGCTACAGAAAAGTGGCGCCCACCGTGGGGCCTATCTTTCTTTCTATTTCTGTTTTCCTTGAAAATGGCGACTCTGCTGGGGAGTCATTGCCAAGATCTTTCTGCCTTAGGGCATCATCCCCGTTTTCTACGGAAAATGGGAACTCTACCGAAGAGAAAGATTGACCTATGCTGGTCCATCTCTTAGGCAGGGAACCACAGATTGGGGCTTCCGCCGGGGAACCCATTTCTGTCAGGAACTTAAGAATCGTAGCTTTATAAGTCTAGGATGATTAGGACAAATATATATACTGCTTTTCCTAAATGCTATACGTGTTTATTTTTCTGCTACTGGGAATGCGTGTGATGCCGCATGTGGTGAGAATGAGTATACACCTAGAAAAGCCAAACCCTTTCGTAGTGTGGAAGCTATCGGAAATAGCTGTTACGCGATACTACCCTCATTTGAGGCTGGTGATCTATTCTCGGTGAATAGCACTTACTCTAAGATTGCACACAACTCGCTGGCGATCCGCTTGTTGTTTTGTTTTCCTGGGAGGAGCTGAGGATAATGAGTACAGGTACAAAAATCACCCTAGTATAAACCTTTGGGGATGGGTAGAGCCTTGACTTCATGACAACGACCCTTTGACCCCGTGTTTTTTCTATGTTTTTGTGTGCTGCATTCATGCATTCATTTAATAAAACATTAAAACATTCAAAAAATTTCTCTTCTAGTCTCTCTGTTTTTCAAATTAAACTAAGACTGTGATTGCAAATATCAGAGAAAAAGATTGCATTAATGGATTTCGGTAGAAGGAGAACTTACCAGTATACCTTCAAGGTTCCAAAACTAGGGGATTTGAGAAAGTTAGCGAGGATGATCGTTAACCCAAAGGCTTTCAGAGCCAAGCACGGTGGTTTACTACCACTGTTAAGAGTCCATGTGATTAAGGGAATCATGGATGCGCTCATTCAGTTCTACGATCCAGTTTATCACTGTTTCACATTCCCGGATTACCAGCTATCACCAACGCTGGAGGAGTATTCTCATCTGACTGATTTACATATCACTGATCGAGCTCCATTTTCTGGACTGGAAGAAATTCCAAAGAATCAGACTATTGCAATAGCAATTCATTTGGACGAGTTTGAGGTCCGGACTCACATGACCACTAAGGGTGGCATCCAAGGTTTGCCAGCCCAGTTCTTGACAAAAAAGGCTCTATACTTCGCTAGTATAGGGAACGAGACTGCTTTTGAAAGCATCTTTGTCTTGCTCACCTATGGGTTATTTTTGTTTCCCAACATCAATAACTTCGTCGATATCAACGCTATTAAGGTTTTTCTCATTGGAAACCCTGTGCCGACTTTGCTCGCAGATGCGTATCATTCTGTACACTTGGGAAATTTGTACAGCGGAGGGGAGATCACATGTTGTGTACCTTTGCTCTACAAATGGTTTATCTCTCACTTGCCCAAGTCTGCTGCTTTTTGGGATTGTAAGAGTGTCTTACGTTGGTCGCAAAAGATCATGTCTCTCACCAACTCTGATATAGATTGGTGTAATAGGATTTATGAGGGAATCAGAATCATTGACCGTTGTGGAAACTTCCCCAGCGTACCCCTCATAGGAACTAAAGGAGGAATCAACTATCATCTGATATTAGTTCTTCGTCAATTTGGATACCCGATGAGACACATCCCACTGGGTGTTCATCTGGAAGGTCTTTTCTTCAAAGAAGGAGAAAGTGACAGAGCACTAAAGATGGAAATAGTGCAAGCTTGGAAACATGTTCATAAGAAAGGACGAGAGTCTCTGGGAAAACCAGACTGTGTCTCAGTGGAGCCTTATCTCCATTGGGTATAAACCAGAGCTCTCAAGCTAAAGATGCCTTATCCTCATTACGGAATTCTTCCGCCGAGGGAAATTGTCATGTACTTCATGACGGAAACTGAAAGGCTTCAGGTTACTCTCAACAAAGTTCAAAAGGAAAGAAGATATTGGAAGAACAAGTACCGCACCCTCGACGTAGAGTGTATCCAAATACAGTAATTACTGAAAGAGAAAGATGCTCTGATTGAAATTTTGGAGCAGCGTGCTGTAGAGAATCAAGATGACCAAAGGAATTTGCTCGCTCCTTTCACCTGGCAAAGGAATGACAACCCGACAACGACCCAAGCGCCCCGGTCAAAGAAGAGGACTCGGGACCCATTAGTTTAGGTTTCTGTTTCTGCACTTTGTAATCTACTGTATTTCCATTTCTGTAATCCTTTGGAATTCAATAAAAAGGGGTTTCCCCACTGTTTGATATTTGCAATCTAATTGTCGAAGTTTATTTTAATTAAACCTAAAAACAATTAATATAATCATTGCATTCATCATTCTCACATCGCGTATTCTCCTTACCTACGAATCTCACGTTTGTGTCTCGATTCTAGAGTCAAACTGTCTCATTTGTATAATACTCGGGCCAATCGTCAGAAAAAGATGGATGATCTTGAGGAAGAAAACAGAGAGTTGAAAGAAGAGATCGACACTCTGAGAGAGGATATGAGAAAGCTTCGTAACGACATGCAAGCCATGGCAGAAGCTCAGCTACAAAGAACTGTGATCTCAGAGATCACCTCAACGCCCATCATAGAAAAGTATTGTTAATTCTTGGAGTTGGCTAGAATTTTGGTAAAACAATGTTGATGTCATGGTTGATGTTTCAACATGAGTTTTTAACAGCCTTGTTATGTTTAGTTAACATTCTGGTTATGTTAAGTGTTTAAGGGTTGCAGTTTTGTGCTGATGTCAAACCCGATGTCATAACATCAGTTGACAGAACATCAGAAAACCATCTGTTGTGGTTTTTGTATTGCAGAATGTTAAGGTGTTGAAGAGTTAAAGTGCTGAAGAGTGATGTCACATGCGATGTCTTGACATCACTATACCAGAAACTTAAAACATCAGTTTGTGATGTTTTTAGGGTTGCACGCATTAGTTTGATTTGATGAGATCTGTTAGTTAGATTGGATGCGAATTTATTGGAGAAGATTTATTCTGATACAATTAATTCTGCATATCTTGTGGAGAATAGTTTGTTACTATTTGTGTGGAGAAGATCTTGCAGCTGATTTAAAGAGAAGATTTAAAAGATACATAATATCCTGGAAATATTATGTGGAGCTGAATTTAATGCATAAAGATATGGAGAATATTTAGAGTTAATTATTGAAGATTTAAATTGAAGATTTGATTGAAGATCCAATTAATAGCAGAATCTGTTGGAGATTTGGAACAGAAGATTTGATATGATTTGAAGGCCCAAATCCAGTTGGGAAATAGGTTATAAATAGAAGCATTGTAACCTAGTTTTGGTAAGCCAGCCATCATGTAGATTATAAGGGTTGTGTTGGTTGATGAACCACCCGGTTTGTGGGATGGTCATCGTGTTTATCTCGAAGCCTGTAGGTAAGAGATGTATTATTCTTGGAGGAAGCTTTGAAGCAACTCCAAAGGGGTGTCATGGAAGTGTGTCTTCCAAGGTATATGTAATAGAAAAGTTTAAGGAGTCAAGTTGTTGATGCAGTGACGGTGTAGTTGACTGCTAGACATCATCGAGATGATTGAAAGTGAGATGGAGTCTCTTACCTAGGGAGGACTTAGGTAGAAGGGTCATTGGGTAGTGATTGAATTAGGTAGATTGTCAACTGGTGTGTTGAGTCTGTAATTTGATACTACTAATAGTGGACTTCCTTCCTGGCTTGGTATGCCCCCAGATGTAGGTTGGTTGAACCGAACTGGGTGAACAATTGATTGTGTTCATTTACTGTTTCTATTATTGCCTTGTTCAGCAGATTGCGATGTTGTGACATTGCACAAGACATCACACATCTGTACCAGAATTTCAATTGGTATCAGAGCAGGCATCCTGTCTGTTTCTGGATGAGATCTAGGGAAGATACTTTCTGGTTCATGAGCAAGGAAGATAGTTGCTGAGTTGTGGACTAGGCCAGTTCATACGGTTGGGTGTAGGATCCCTTGAAGTAAAGGATGGACTATTTATCAGAGCAGCACCTGAAAGTTGTTGAGGAGTCGTTGTATGTTCCGCTGCAGGTAACCCTGGTTGGTTCTCGTATCTCTGGTGGTGAGATTCTAGGAAGGTATTCTCTTGGAAAGACATTAAGGGTTGGTCTCCTCAGCAGGTTGGTCTCTGACGTGGTAGTTGGTGCTAGGTAACTTCAACTGGTTGGTTTGAGAGATCGAAGATTCTTGAGGATTATCTCATACCTTTGTTTTGGGGAAAGAAGTGATCAGAAGGTGAATGGATTATTTTTAAGGCTTGATGAAGAAAGAAGAGGGTGGAGCCCAAGGCAAAAGAGTATCACTGTCAAATATTTCATGCGGGAGTGAAGATCTTGATAAGGTATCTCTTAAGCTGAGTTGTGGTGACCTATTCAGGAGGGTCTTTCTAGTTATGTTATCAGTTTCATCAAGAAAGAAGCTAAGCTTGATATGTCAATCCTAATGTATCGACATCGCGCTACACATCAGCAGTTTAAAGGTAAATGCTGAGTCAAAGACCTGTTAGACTGTAGCTGTTTTGAAGGATCACTGAAGCTGTGAAGTTGAACAATTTGTGAGATGTTGTTCATATAAAAGGTAGTAAGCTTGAGCTAAACTGTCTGAGGACAATATTATAGGGAAAATGCATCCTAGAGTTTGTGTTCAATAGCAGTGTAAATCAGCCTGGGGTCAATTGGTGTTTGCATTAGTCGTATGGAGTGAACTCTTCCAGCTTTGAGGCTTAAAGGATTGGAAGTAGCAGAGTGTCCAGGGTATGGCTTTAGATGCAGAAGGATGGTAGTTATCACTCTTAAGTTGACAAAGGTTTGAACCTTGTGCTTATAAGAAGAAGCTTTTGGAAGAGTGTGGTATGCAAGTTACTGCAGTTTTGTTGGTCTAATCTTGGAAGTTGATCAGATGTTGATATGTTCTCATGTGTCCCCTACATAAGATATGTGTGGATTAATATGGTCGGAGTCTCCAAATCCATTGTAGAAGTGTTTAATGTGATGAAGACTGATGTCAGAACTGATGTTGACGCATCACTTCAGCCAAAGAAAGATAGTGATCAGTGATGTGGATTAGCAGAAGAGGGATCAGCTAGGGCCTCAAGTTTCAGACCAGATCAAATGTTGAGTTTTTGTCTGTCTTCAACTAATGACAATATACATTGATGGGAGACTATGTATATGTCTGAGGTACAAGTGCAGGACTGCAGAAGTATTGAGAATTTATTTTTCTCTATGTGGTTGGTTATTTCTCTTTGTGGTGTGAGAATGTATCATCTGGTGGGGTTGATTGGTGACTGTGTACTTGGAGCATCATCCAAATTATCTGGGATAAGTTTGAATTAGAAGAGGCAGAGTGTTGAGGAATGTTGACAAGCTGATGTGTTTAAGGCTAAAAGATATGAAGACATCATAGTCTTGTGGGTTTCAGCTTGGATCAGTTTATTTCTGATCTAAGTGGTTTGGAGCAGGGTGGTTGCTCTGGTTGTGAAGGTCTAGGATAAGTGGCAGTTATCTCTGGCTTTCTACTGACGGCTCTACTAAGGGAAGTGGCATTCTTTGGTATAGCTATGGGGTAGTCTTGGACTACTTATTTTCTGAAGATTCAGATGTGGTAGGTTTGAAGTCTTTGGAGTTTCTAAGCAGGATGGAGGTTATCTACTCAAACTTGATTGTTGAATCAAGTCTATGAGAGCATGGAAATCTGTTTCTGCAAAGGGAGGAGGTTCTTCTGAGTGGCAGAAGGAAGAGCAGAATTCAACAGTTGGATGTCATAATGTTCTAACATCTAGCTTAGCATCAGAAGTCTCAGCTGGTAAGGTGGCACATCAGCTAATGATAAGGTGATCTACAGGAATGAACAATAGGATGCTTCAAAAAGATCGTTCTCATGGCAGTTTGCGGGAGCTGCAGGAAGGAGAAGATGTTACATGACCATGGCTTAGGGAGTCTAAGTGTGAGTGGAACATGTGACTTGAAGATCAAGTTTCCTTGGTGGATCAGGATATCTTTGTGAGAGTTCTGACAAACGTGAAAAAGGTCAAAATATGGCATTTGGTTGTTTTCATTTGAGGATTCGTGCTTGAGGTGATCAAACTGTGGCATTGGTTGATCTCAGAAGTGAATTTGAAGAATCAAGATAATCAGAGTGTGGCAGCTGGTTATTATTGAGGATTGTCTTGGAACAAGTTACTCTTGGGCAGAAGGGTGATGAGTTGAAGACTCAAGAAGATTATTCTTCTTGAAGGTGGATGAGAGGTTATTCCCTGATGCTTTGGATTACTGTGCAATAGTAAGTCCAGTTGGTGGAGCATATCAAGAATCAAGGTGATGATGTCTTGGTGTGTGGCAAATGTTCTAACTTGTGTTGGGACATTATCTGGTTGGATATCCTTGGTGAAGGATGATTATGCTCTGGTTCAGGAGCTTGGTGCCTACATTTTGCCTAAGGAGTGTCTACATAGTCATACGGGAGGATGATGAAGTAGAAGGTCTGCCTTGGATGGAGAATGTAGAGAAGACTGAAGAAGTCCAAAGTAACTTGTGAATGTGTCATAAGGAAGAATCAGAAGTTGTCAGACATGTGCAGAAGAAGAGGTCATACAAATTGTCATGCCTTGTGTGAGAAGTCTGGACATTGTTGTTTGTGGCCATGATGGAGTAGCTTGATGTTTGAAGATGACACCCTGAGGGAACCTTATCAGCTGACTGTATAAGAAGTGTGTGAATTAGTAAGCATCATCTGCGGGTTATTTGTGAACAAAGACCTTGTTGGGAGCTTGGTAGTTATCTGATGGACTGGGCTTGAGGAATTGGAAGAAGCAGCATTAGTGTCTGAAGTGGCAGTTTAGTCATTATGGACAGGTTCTGATCTTGAGGTTAAGTAGGTTGAAGACTTCTTTAGATGGGTATAAGGACAGAAGGTTGTTGTCAGTGGTGTGATCTGATCAGAATGGCTGAAGATAAGGAGGTTTCTTCTAATACAAGTAAAAGGTGGTGGCAGTCCCTATCTTGTGTTGCAAGTGATCTGAAGACATTTGTTATGGAATATGTGAAATTCCAAATCAAGTGTTTTTTTTGGACTTGACAGATCATGTATCGGAAATAATCATGATGAGATTTTGCTCAACAAACACAAGAAGTGGCAGTTCTTAATGTTGAGAATGTGGCAATTTCATTGTGCTTCTATCTGGTGTCAAGTGTTCATCTTCATAAGGAGCATGGGTTGTTCATGGCAGGGGGAGTTAAGGCTGTTGACTATGGTCTTTTACTGCAAGGATGCAGATTTTTATGAAGATTGCGTGCTGATCAAGATTGTGAAGATTGGATATAATGTCAGATAACATTAGGTTGCTGGATGACATGTTGGTGTTCTAGCCATGTGAAGCTAATTGTTTGAATCATATGTACACATGCTTCTAAGGAGGAGTCTGAAGGACAGCTTTGTGTGTATCTGGGAGATGTCACACTTGTCTTGGTGTGTTTTTAAGAAAGAGGAGTTTACTTAGAGTTCAGTGGAAGGCATTGTGAGTGTGCTTCAGAACTTGTGGATGATTGTGTGAAGCATTCCTATCTGGATGAATGAAGACTATGTCTGGAGTTTCCAAATGTTATGGTATACTGGTCAAGAAGCACTAGATAGGGGGAGTTGATATTTTCTCTGCTGATCATTGAAAGTAGTAGCTGCTGAGTCTGGGTTTTGTTCTGAGTATATTGGTTGGATGATTCAGAGTTTGTCCAATTATGGCTAAAAAGGGGGAGAGTTAGCCTAGTGGTTGCCAAGGTGTGGTTGTGAAGCCTAGTGGTGCAGCAGTTGAGGGGGAGAGTGTTTGAACAGCTGTGAGCTGGTTCTTGGTTTGAGGGGGAGTTTGCCCTATGCTGATGTGAAAGTGTTCGTTTCTGCTGCAAGTTGGTCCAAGTTGGTCTAATGTAGGCTGAAATTGTTTTAGCCAAAATTAGCCAAAGGGGGAGATTGTTAATTCTTGGAGTTGGCTAGAATTTTGGTAAAACAATGTTGATGTCATGGTTGATGTTTCAACATGAGTTTTTATCAGCCTTGTTATGTTTAGTTAACATTCTGGTTATGTTAAGTGTTTAAGGGTTGCAGTTTTGTGCTGATGTCAAACCCGATGTCATAACATCAGTTGACAGAACATCAGAAAACCATCTGTTGTGGTTTTTGTATTACAGAATGTTAAGGTGTTGAAGAGTTAAAGTGCTGAAGAGTGATGTCACATGCGATGTCTTGACATCACTATACCAGAAACTTAAAACATCAGGTTGTGATGTTTTTAGGGCTGCACGCATTAGTTTGATTTGATGAGATCTGTTAGTTAGATTGGATGCGAATTTATTGGAAAAGATTTATTCTGATACAATTAATTCTGCATATCTTGTGGAGAATAGTTTGTTACTATTTGTGTGGAGAAGATCTTGCAGCTGATTTAAAGAGAAGATTTAAAAGATACATAATATCCTGGAAATATTATGTGGAGCTGAATTTAATGCATAAAGATATGGAGAATATTTAGAGTTAATTATTGAAGATTTAAATTGAAGATTTGATTGAAGATCCAATTAATAGCAAAATCTGTTGGAGATTTGGAACAGAAGATTTGATATGATTTGAAGGCCCAAATCCATTTGGGAAATAGGTTATAAATAGAAGCATTGTAACCTAGTTTTGGTAAGCCAGCCATCATGTAGATTATAAGGGCTGTGTTGGTTGATGAACCACCCGGTTTGTGGGATGGTCATCGTGTTTATCTCGAAGCCTGTAGGTAAGAGATGTATTGTTCTTGGAGGAAGCTTTGAAGCAACTCCAAAGGGGTGTCATGGAAGTGTGTCTTCCAAGGTATATGTAATAGAAAAGTTTAAGGAGTCAAGTTGTTGATGCAGTGATGGTGTAGTTGACTGCTAGACATCATCGAGATGATTGGAAGTGAGATGGAGTCTCTTACCTAGGGAGGACTTAGGTAGAAGGGTCATTGGGTAGTGATTGAATTAGGTAGATTGTCAACTGGTGTGTTGAGTCTGTAATTTGATACTACTAATAGTGGACTTCCTTCCTGGCTTGGTATGCCCCCAGATGTAGGTTGGTTGAACCGAACTGGGTGAACAATTGATTGTGTTCATTTACTGTTTCTATTATTGCCTTGTTCAGCAGATTGCGATGTTGTGACATTGCACAAGACATCACACATCTGTACCAGAATTTCAAGTATGATCCTAGGTATCAGATGCCGAAAGATCGTCCTTGGGGCATGCCTGTTAACTATATCCCGGAAGGATATGTTCCGCCGATCACTGAAGATCAGGGAATCGCAACAGAAGCCGCTGGGCCTGAAGGTTACAAACTTTGGGAAAGCGAAGATGCCAGGGGCATACTCAAGACTCCTGAAGGTTACAAACTTCGGGAGGCGCCAAGACTTACTGCCGTAGTCACGGTACCACCCCCTGTGGTGCACACTGTCCCGAAAGGACAGATTCCACAGACACCTTCTGGTAAGAAGGAAACTATGTTCGATAGAATGGATGAATTCCAGGAGCAGTTCTTGGAAATACAGAAGGAGCTGCAAGCCATTCGCGGTCAGAATCTATTTCGAAAGGACGCCGCAGACCTCTGCTTGGTCCCAAATGTGAAAGTCCCGCACAAGTTCTAAGTGCCCGACTTTGAAAAATACAAGGGTAACTCTTTCCCTCAGAGCCATCTGGTGATGTACGCTCGGCGGATGTCAGCTCAGACGGAGAATCAGGACCTGCTGATTCACTACTTCCAGGATAGTTTAACCGGTGCCGCACTCAAATGGTACATGGGTTTAAACCGTACTACGATCAGTACATTCAGAGATCTTGGTACTGCCTTCGTCCAACAATACAAGTACAATTTGGACATGGCACCCGACAGAGATCAACTCAGATCAATGTCGCAAAAGGACAAGGAAACCTTTAAGGAGTATGCTCAAAGGTGGCGTGAAATTGCCGCTTAAATTTGTCCACCTCTTGAGGAAAGAGATGACAAAGATCTTCTTAAAGACCTTAAGCTCATTTTACTACGGCCGAATGGTCGCCAGTGCACCCAGTGATTTCACCGAAATGGTCGGCATGGGTGTACGTCTTGAGGAAGCCGTCCGAGAAGGACGTTTGGTAAAAGACACTGGATCAACGAGCGGTACTAAAAAATACGGTAGTGCTCTCCCTAAGAAAAAAGAGCAAGATATTGGGAATATCTCTCTCGGAAAGCAAAGGCGACGTTATCAGCCAGTAGCAGCTGTTACTCCTGCTATCGGCCCCGCGCCTGTTCCTATGTATCAACCTCAGATTGCGCAGAACCAACCTGACCAACAAAGGACACAACAGCCTCTTCAGCAGGCTCGTCCTCCATATAGCAACAACCGTACAACACGACCACCAGGATTTGATCCTATACCTGTAACGTACGCAGAACTGTTTCCGTTACTGCTAGCCAAGGGGCACATTCAGACTAAGTCTCCCATTTCAGTTCCGGAAAATCCGCCTTTCTAGTTTAAGGTGGATCAAACATGCCCTTATCATCAAGGAGGTTCAGGGCATAACATTGAGACTTGTCTCAATTTCAAATCCGACGTGCAAAAGCTTGTTAGGAGCGGGCTCTTATCTTTCAAAGATATGAACCCTAATGTTCTCACGAACCCGCTGCCTCAACACGAGAAAGTTGCAGTCAATCTGATTGAGAAAGAGACTAGCAATGTCTATCAAATTCATGATGTACTCTTATTGGGGACCAATCTGGTCAAGATGCATTGTAGACAGAGTGGATATGGCCATGTGCCACCTCATAATTATCACCAGTGTGATATCTGCTCTAAAGACAACCAGGGATGTTCTGTAGTGCAAGCAGCTCTACAGGAACAAATGGATCTCGGATGGATCCAGGAGCACCGAGTTCGTGGAGTTAACATGGTCTCTACGAATTCTAACGTCATTCAAAACCACGACATCCGTGTGATGAATGTCAACTTGGTGGCGATGCACTCAAGGCAAAGCCAGTATCATAATCTGTCGCGGCACGATTACAGTTCCTGTCTGATTTGCTCGGTAAACAAACAGGGATGCTCTTTCATACAAGAGGCCCTCCAGCGTCAAATGGATCTTGGATGGATCCAAGACTACCATGATAGGAACTCCTATCAAATCAACATGGTTCAAATCTTTGACATCCGCGTGATGAATACCAATTTGGTAGAGTTACATGCTGAGCAGGTCCGACTCGGATTCTTAATATCACACGATTATCAAAATTGTAAAGTGGGTTGCGAAAACGATCGAGGTTGTACCCTTGTCCAGGAGGCACTTCAACACTTGTTAAATCACTGGTGGATGCCAATCTATATGGACGAAGATACTCAGCAGATTAATATCAATAACAGGAATCCTACTCGTCGTCAAAGTCAGGATGTCCGATCAATGGAAGGTAACCTAGTGAGGTTACATTGTATTCAAAGTGGGCGTGGCCAGGTGCCACCACACAACTATGACAGTTGTAGCATCTGTACAGAAAGTAACCAAGGGTGTTACCTTGTGAGAGCAACTCTTCAGGGTCAGGTCGATCATGGAGAAATTCGTCCATATCCAGGTTCAGGACCCATCATTTGGTCGCCGAACTACCTTGCCGAGCAAGTTGAGGATGTTGTCACGATCTCTGGTCATCACAGGACCAGGGATGTTTTTGCCATCATCCCTCTACTTGATGAATCTAGAGTTCCCAACCGGGAACGGATCAAGGTTACTTATGATGGTCAAAAAAATCATAAGGCTTCCATAGTCATCTATCTACCGGGACCATTACCGTATGAATCAGCTAAGGCGATCCCTTACAAATACGGTGCAACAATAATCGAGAATGGAAAGGAAATTCCATTACCCTCCGTCGTGAATATTGCAGACATCAGTCGTGTAACACGGAGCGGTCGAATCTTCAACCGAGGGGTTGGAGAATCCAACAAAGAAGAGGAACTTCAGGCGGAAATTCCTGATCCACCAGTCGGTCAATCTAGTAATCCCGACTTTTCAAAAGACAAGGATGAGATGCTAAAGCTCATCCAAAGGAGTGAATATAACATTGTTGATCAACTGTTACAGACTCCTTCAAAGATCTCGGTATTATCACTGTTACTCAGTTCAGAAGCACACAGAGAGGCTCTACAGAAAGTCTTGGAGCAAGCCTTTGTGGAACAGGATGTAACAATCAGACAATTCGATAGCATTGTCTCTAACATCCCTTCCTGCAACAATTTGGGATTTAGTGATGAGGAATTACCTGAAGAGGGTCGCCGTCATAACATGGCGCTCAATATCACAGTTAACTGCCAGGGCGATGCTTTAGCCAACGTACTGGTAGACACAGGGTCAGCCCTGAATGTTATGCCGAAGTCCACCTTGATGCAATTATCATTCAAGGGCCCTCCGATGAGAGTCAGCGAGGTCGTCGTCAAAGCATTCGACGGATCCAGAAAAACAGTTATCGGCGAAGTTGATCTTCCCATAACTATTGGTCCTCACACTTTCCAAATCACTTTCCAGGTCATGGACATTCGGGCAACATACAGTTGTTTATTAGGAAGACCTTGGATACATCAGGCTGGAGCGGTTACTTCAACCCTCCACCAAAAGCTAAAGTTCGTCAAGAACGATCAACTTGTCACGGTTTGTGGGGAACAAGCCTTGCTTGTAAGCAACTTATCATCATCTACTTGTGTGGAACCCGAGGAGGTTATTGGAACTCAGTTCCAAGCACTATCGGTGAGCAAGAACGATTAATCCGAAGAAGGAACTTCAATTTCTTCATACAAAGATGCTATCAAAGCAGTCGAGAGTACCGATACAAAAGGATGGGGACGGCTTGTCATTCCTATTGACAATAAAACAAAGAAGGGTCTTGGTTTTTCTGCAACCTGTACCCAGACAGCCGCCAACGATGAAAGTCTTCATCCCCTTCAAAACTTCTTCCATAGTGGAGGTTTTCTTCACCCAGTGTCTCAGACAGTTCATGCTATCAATGAGGAAGATCCCTCTGACACAGATGAAGAATGGAAGTCCTACCTTAACAAGGATGGCTATATGTCTCAGGAAGAGGTGCCTATGCCTTTTTGCTTTCCTACAGAAAGTCCGAGATTTATACCAAGATCAGATGTCGAAATGATCTACGGAGATTGTGATCCGGAAGGATGCCGTGCTCCGCCAAATTCATTAGAGGAAGACACTCTGATGAAAGAAAACTTTGATCATAATTACTATGGCCCGATGGATGGCCTGCCAATGTGGCAGTCTTACCCAGGAAACTTGGGGCAAGAAAGTCAGCCGAGTAATGAAACTCAGCTGAGCGTCATTGAACAGAATACCTGTGTCCCCGCCATGTCATGGGATCAACACTCAGGTCATTCGGAAACTACTCAACATGAAGATGAATTCGCAACGTTTGCAGGATTAGAATTCATCAACTATGCTTTTCCCGAGGTCAACGTCATCGAGAGGGATGACTCCTCCAGTTCCAAAGAAATTTGGGACACTTTGGGACAACCAAGTGGAAAATACGACTTTATGGTCAAGTACACTGCTCCCGAAAGCTCTCGTATCAGGCTCGAAGATATCCAGTCAACTGGATGGGGAGATACAGCTGAGAGCACCAATGCTATGCAAAATGCAACAGAGGAATCCTCCTACGACAACTCTGCTTGGGAGACAGATTCCAATGATCCTACTCCACCAGAAATCAGCGTCATTTCTGAAGACAAATCAAGGAAGGTGCCATACTTTGTGATTCACCGAGGAGTTCGCCGCCAATGGGTTGCCGTCGAGGTTCCGAAGTTCGTTCATCAGTCAAAGTAATTGCCATCTTTAGACCTTTCACCCTGCCCAGGTGAAACAGATATTTTGATAGGGCTCGTTTTCTATAAATTTCCCTCTTTGCTTTGCCCAAAGCGACAGAGTTTTGTTTTATAGGGCTGTAGTTTCAAGATTCGACTTGTTCATTAATAAAATAACGTCGTTCTGTAATTTCCGCATTAATTGTTGTTTTCTCTTTTTGCTTTTTCAGAAAATGGTAATCCTAAAAAACATTCAATAATAAAAACAAGCAGTAAAATCAAAACACTGCACACACTTGCATTTTCTCTATCTCTTCTAAACACGAATCATTACGTCATGCAGATTGCTTGTTTTATACCCCGTTGAAACATACGATCCGATGCCTTCTTCCAACTTTGAGTTCCCGGTATTCGAGGCTGAAGAAGAAAATGACAACAAAATTCCAGAAGAGATCTCCCGACTACTCAGACAAGAGGAAAGGTCCATTGAACCTCACAAAGAACCGTTGGAAACGGTAAACTTGGGTTCAGAAAAAGAGAGAAAAGAGATCAGGATCGGAGCATTGCTCAGTCCAACTGCCAGAGAGGGTTTGATAAAGCTTCTCAAAGAATTCCCCGATGTGTTCGCTTGGTCCTATCAGGATATGCCAGGGTTGGATACCAGCATCGTGGAACATCACTTACCGTTGAGATCGGAATGTCCGCCAGTAAAGCAAAGGTTGAGACGCACTCACCCGGACATGGCCATCAAAATCAAAGAGGAGGTACAGAAACAGATCGACGCGGGTTTCCTCGCTACATCTGAATATCCTCAATGGTTAGCCAACATCGTACCCGTTCCCAAAAAGGATGGAAAGGTCAGAATGTGTGTTGATTACAGAGATTTGAACAAGGCAAGTCCAAAGGACGACTTTCCTTTACCACACATTGACATGCTGGTTGACAGCACAACAAGGTTCAAAGTATTCTCCTTCATGGATGGATTCTCGGGCTATAACCAGATCAAAATGGCGCCGAAAGACATGGAGAAAACTTCGTTCATTACCCCATGGGGTACATTTTGTTACAAGGTAATGCCGTTCGGTTTGAAGAATGCCGGGGCAACCTATCAAAGGGCCATGACTACTCTGTTTCATGACATGATACACAAAGAAATCGAAGTATATGTCGATGATTTGATTGCAAAATCAAGAACAGAGGATGAGCACGTTGAACATCTGTCAAAATTGTTCGAACGTCTAAGAAAATTCAAGCTTCGCTTGAATCCTAACAAGTGCACCTTCGGTGTCCGTTCGGGGAAACTACTAGGGTTCATCGTCAGCCAGAAAGGGATTGAGGTTGATCCTGACAAGGTCAAGGCCATTCAAGAAATGCCTTCTCCGAAAACTAAAAAACAAGTCAGAGGATTCCTGGGACGTTTGAACTACATCTCCAGATTTATATTCCTTATGACCGCCACTTGTGCGCCGATTTTCAAATTACTCAAAAAGAAACAGGATTGCGTTTGGTAAGAAGATTGCCAAACCGCCTTCGACAGTATCAAGGAATATCTGTTGAATCCTCCGATTCTATCACCTCCAGTGGAAGGAAGACCACTGATCATTTACCTCACAGTCCTAGAGGACTCAATGGGATGTGTACTTGGCCAACAAGACGAAACTAAAAGGAAAGAGTCTGCCATTTACTATCTAAGCAAGAAATTCACCGACTGCGAGACTCAGTACACAAGGCTTGAGAAAACTTGTTGCACTTTGGCTTGGGCAGCCAAACGTCTTCGCCAGTACATGATTCGTCATACTACTTGGTTGGTCTCCGAAATGGATCCAATCAAGTACGTTTTCGAAAAACCTGCTCTCACGGGAAGGATTGCCCGTTGGCAGATGTTACTGTCAGAATATGACATAGAGTACCATGCTCAGAAAGCCGTTAAGGGAAGTATTTTAGCCGATCATTTGGCTCATCAACCGATTGACGATCAAGAATCAATCGGGTTTGACTTCCCAGACGAAAATGTCATGTATCTAAAAATGAAAGATTGCGATGAACCGCTACCCAGTGAAGGGCCAGAACCAGGTTCCCAGTGGGGACTTATCTTTGACGGAGCAGTCAATCATTATGGAAACGGAATTGGGGCAATCATTGTTACCCCTCAGGGTTCCCACATTCCTTTCACTGCTAGACTTACCTTCAAATGTACGAACAACGAGGCCGAATACGAAGCATGTATCATGGGTCTCGAAGAAGCGATTGATTTAAGGATCAAAAACTTGGACGTGTACGGCGATTCAGCCCTGGTTATTAACCAGATAAAAGGAGATTGGAACACATACCAATTAGGATTGATTCCTTACAAAGACTATGCAAGAAGGTTGTTACCCTTCTTCAACAGAGTCGACTTTCATCACATCCCTCGTGATGGGAATCACATGGCTGATGCATTAGCCACTCTCTCTTCCATGATTAGTGTAGGTCGATGGAATGACATACCTAAGATCGACATAATGCGCCTTGAACGGCCCGCTTACATCTTCGCGATTGAAGCAGTCATAGACGACAGACCTTGGTATCACGATATCAAATGCTTCCTTCAGAAACAAGAGTACCCATCTGGGGCACTCAGAAAAGACAGGAAAACCCTCAGAAGATTGGTTGGAAACTTCTTCCTGAGCGGTGACACTCTTTATAAGAGAAATTTTGACATGGTCTTGCTCCGATGTGTCGACAGACCAGAAACAGACATGCTCATGAAAGAAATTCATGAAGGATCTTTTGGCACTCATGCCAACGGACACACAATGGCGAGAAAAATTCTCAGGGCCGGGTATTATTGGTTGACCATGGAATCCGACTGCTACAAGTACATGAGAAGGTGTCACAGGTGTCAGATATACTCCGACAAAATTCATGTACCGCCATCACATCTCAACGTTCTTTCTTCCCCGTGGCCTTTTTCCATATGGGGAATCGACATGATTGGTATGATTGAACCTAAGGCTTCAAACGGACATCGGTTCATCCTGGTAGCCATTGACTACTTCACCAAGTGGGTCGAAGCAGCGTCATACGCTAATGTAACCCGACAAGTGGTGGTCCGATTTATCAAAAACAATATCATCTGCCGTTACGGTGTTCCAAGCAAGATCATTACTGATAATGGATCTAACTTGAACAATAAGATGATGAAAGAGTTGTGTACAGAGTTCAAGATCGAACACCATAACTCATCTCCCTACCGACCCAAGATGAACGGAGCGGTAAAAGCGGCTAACAAGAACATCAAGAAGATTGTTCAAAAGATGGTTGTAACCTATAAAGATTGGCACGAAATGCTACCCTTTTCTCTTCACGGTTATCGCACATCTGTCCGCACTTCAACAGGGGCTACCCCTTTCTCTCTAGTATATGGCATGGAGGCAGTGCTCCCCATAGAAGTAGAGATCCCGTCAATCAGGGTATTGATGGAAGCTAAGCTCACTGAGGCTGAATGGTGTCAAAATCGACACGACGAACTGAACCTGATCGAAGAGAAGTGAATCACGGCACTATGCCACGGTCAGTTGTATCAACAGAGAATGAAAAGGGCGTTCGACAAAAAGGTCCGACCTCGTATTTTCAGAAAAGGAGACCTCGTGCTCAAGAAGATACAATTATTTCTCACTGACTCTCGGGGCAAATGGACCCCAAATTATGATGGCCCTTATGTGGTCACGAAAGCTTTCTCAGGCGGCGCCTTGAGACTTGCAACCATGGACGGAGAGGAATTTGCCTACCCCACGAATGTTGATGTAGTCAAGAAATACTTCGCCTAAAAAAAAACTAAAAAAAAAAAAACGTCTCGGTGGATTGAAAACCCGAAAGGGCGGTCCAGGCAAAAGTTAGAGACATGAAAAAAAAAGAATCATCCCGATGGATTGGAAATCTCATAGTACAATCCAGGCAAAAGTTAGGGATAATGGCAAGTAACTATGTCTAACAGAGGCAAGTCCCTCAGCAGTAGTTACATCATCTATCGGAGGAAATCTCCAGTCAAAGGTCATCTTCGACAGAAGCTCAGGATGCCCCGAATTCAAAGTTGGTAGAAGGATAATGGTCGTTATGTTTCAACGTAGCCCTTTTCCCTGTAAATTACCGTTTTCTAACTTTGTATATACTCTTTGGAATCACGCGTTTGGCTGATCTCCATCTTATCAATAAAATTTGAGCCCTTGTGCTTTTGTTTGTAACTCTTGCTTGTTTTAGCTTTACAGAAAGACGTTGTTTAAACTTAATCAGCGATTCTTGAAATAAAACAAAAATGAATTTACTTATTAAACTTTTTCTGCTTTTAAAATAAAGATGGCAATTTCTTTTGACTGTTGAACATCAGAAGAACATCGATCGCTTCTCCCGAAGTAAGCGAACTTCAAAGTGCAGAATCAAAGTACTCCTTCTAAGCCAGTATGCCTGAATGAAGGGATCAACTGTGTCAGAGACCTTGTTTCGTCTGACATCCTCGGCCGAGTTCTCATCTCTTAAGCCTGATCAACATAGCTCCCAACGGGACTATCTCTCCTAAGCAAGGTGGAATTGTCATTTTGAATCAACGGTACTTCTTTGCCCCGCGATGGCCGAGTATCCAATTGTGTTCATCCATTAGTCTGTATGTCGCGTCTGTTTTGTCAGCATATACATACATACTTCATGCATTTTATTTGCGTTCGCATTTTGTATTGCATCACTATCACTTAAGTCGGTCTTGTTCCCTAGTGATAAACAGTTTTCTCAATCGAGTTTGTCAGTTCTTTCCTCGTCAGGAAGTGTTGCGTCTGCACAATCTCGCCACCAGTGTATCTTTAGATCAGAGTCGGCACTTGGCCACTTTGATAACTTGAACCTCTGAAAAGCCAGAGAAAACTCTCAATAAACATCACTCTTCGCCATTGAAGATGATATCCTTGCTTTCCCGGATTAAGGAAAATCCACAGAGAAAGCCTCGTGATCAGAGAGTCGGCAGCATGCCAGTTTTGCTCCGAAAGGACCGCTGATGAAAAGGTCATCGGCCCCACAAAATTGGACCCCATCATATGGCGTTTCTCCGGGAAGATCCCGAGAAAAGTATGATGAAAGATCCCAAATGAAAACAGTCTCTCAAGAGAATCATTTTCCCCAGTAGAGTCAACAAATGGCGTCTCCAACAGAGAAGTTTGTACAACTCTACAACTCAGACGAATGGGTTCCCCAGCAAGTCTGACATCAAAACTTTTTCCACTCAAATGGCATCTCCCCAGGAAAATTCGGCGAGAAGTTTGAGGAAAGCCGCTATGAATAGCGTCCCTTGTCAAGAAAGTTTATTGACAAAAGAAACTAAGACCAGTTCTTGGTAGGAAACCAGGATCGAGGGGAAGTTTAAATCAGAAACTAAGACCAGTTCTTGGTAGGAAACCAGGATCGAGGGGAAGTTTACCTTTTCTAAGCATCATCGCTTAGCTAAAGAAGATGAATGCGTAAGCTACCATTCATAACCACCATCAAAATTTTGGATATTCCGATATTTAATCCTCTTGCACCCCGAATGCCTGAATCCCTTCGTCATTCACACCTTCGGGTCCAAGAAGATTAAATAGGGGCATCTGTAATACCCCAAATTTTGACCACTTAGATTTCCCATCATTGTGAAAATCATCATCACAATATGGATGAACCATCATGCTTCATTAGTCTCCCCAAAGATGGGTGAGCATCCACTACAATCAAAATTAGGGTTTCAAGCCCTCTCTGAGTGCTTAGACAAAGGATCAATCAAGAAATGACATGATATTCAAATTGTCTAATCTCTCAAACATCCACAATGGATCAAAAAGGACTCCCACTTCAAGGATTAAGCACAAGGCTGCTCCCTTCTAGGTGGATCAAGTCTCAAGATCGACAGTGTCACCAAATTAGGGTTTTGGTCGACCAGAGTCTCCAGATGGAAATTTTCATCTGGCCACAAGGCAATGATCCAAAACATGACCTAATATGCTTCATGGAACCTCATGAGCCCATGCATCAAGTCAATTTTGCCTCAGGGGATGCATTCATCAAAAATCAGGAATTAGGGTTTCTTGACCTAATTCACCCCTAAGTTGACTTTTGGGACAAACCATGAGCCAAGACCTCAAGAGATGATTTGAGGGTCTCTAATACACCATATTGATCCATTTGGAACAATGGATTGATCCAAGAAGCTTGAGCAACAAGTCTCATTTTCATCTGCACCACAATTAGGGTTTTAAGGGAAAAGTCAACTGTAACTTTGACTTTTGACCAAGACATGCTCCCAAACCCTAATACATGATTGAATATACCCCATGACACCCATGGAACATGTCCATCAAGTTTGATTTAGGTCAAGGACATGATTTCCTGAAGAATTGCACTGTTTGGAATTCATCTGATAAAAAGTCAACTGTGCACAAAAGTCAACTTTGACTTTTTGAGATTTTTCACCAAAATGGATTTTTAACCCTAAAATGATGTTAATGTATGATTTGAATCATCATTCATCAAGAAAAATCAAGGAAAGTGAGATAACTTGTAAAAGGGGTAACCATAAAACTTAGAAATTTTTCTAAGTTAAAAATAAAGTGGCAAAGGTACCAACTTTGGAGGACCATAACTCCTAAACCACAAGGCCATTTTTTCTCATCCAAAGATGGATTTGTAGCCCTCATTATCACCTACAAAAACTTCAACTACAAGTCATTCCAATTCATTAAGGATTTTGAGTTATGGAGTGATCAAAGTGGCTGAAAAGTGAAAATGTCACTTTTTCCAACACTTAATGAAATTTTCACTAAGTCAGATTCTGCTTCACTTTTTGCCAAATGTAGGGGGATTTTTCACTTGGAATCAAAAGTTTTCAAAACCAAACTTGTTCAAACAGTTGTTGTATCATGTAAGAGCTTTTCAAAATGGCCAAGAACATTGCCAAATTCAACCTACACCATGAGATACAACATTGCCAAGTTGCCTTGCTGAAATCTGTCAAGGCAAGGCAGAATTTGCATTTTGGCTCGATTTGCCAAAATCAGCCAATTTCAATTGCTCCAATCCACTTGGACACCTCAGAGGATTGAATCTAAAGGGGACAATCACTGAGCCAAGCCTCCAAGGTCCAAGGAACAAGGAATAGCATGTTGAACCTAGAGTTGCCAAAATAGGGACAAGACTTCAAATTTGGAATGAGGCATTCAATGGAACCATTAAGGTGGCATGGACTGAGCCATTCTCATCTAAAATCAGTCAAGACTTATCCAACACCAAGGGGACCAAAGCTCTGTGCCCTAACCTCTAGTCAATGGCTAGAGGAGACTTGGATTTTCATTTGCCAACATTGGCCAAACCTACTTACCAGCTGCCATGCACTATTCCTTGCAAAACAAACTTGCTCTACTATAAATAGAGCTCAATTGTGGTCAGTTTAAGTACACCAAAGCCATCTAACAGATGCTTTCCTCAAAATCTCTTTCTCTTGGCAAAAATGCCTTTCTTAGCAAGGTAACTATCGGGTTTTGAGTTTGAGAGCAATTCTGCACAAACCAATCACTCACACACCTCACATACATCACATATGAGCTGATCAAACACTCACATAACTTCTGAAACATCAATTTCATGAAATCACCAGCTGGTTGCTCAAATTTTCAAACAAGGTGCAACTGAGGTACCACAAAATGATCCAGCCAATTTCAATCAAGTCCAACCATCCAAACACAATCCATAGGGTGTAGGGAAGCTGTCCAGATCATCACAACTCATCTGTAACACCTCCAAATCAAAAATCACTTTGAACTTGCTGTCACGGCTTGGAGGTAAGCACATACTTGGTCATCTCTCAATCTATGCATATTTTCTCGCACAATAATTTGGCCATATGTTCATAATCATGCATGGAATGGTTTCCCTCAATTAATTGCATTGTTTGAATCGTGTATCAAAAATCCTAGCCTTCATGCAGAAATTCGGGTTCTTGAGGTTTCTTCGTGATTTCTTGTTGTATGTTTAATTTAAATGAAATTAAAGTACATAGACATGATCGTGAGGTTGAGACGAGCATAATGATATGTGGATTGCATGATATGATTACGTATTCATGGAGATTGGATAGAAAACGCAAATCTGAGAAACCAAGAACACGCGCGTGTTCTTCAGCTTGTTCTTAGCGCCTTTTTTTTCAAATTCAAATATTTGAATTTTGTGATTTTGTTTAATTGATTCAAAAATTAATTTCTCTCTGAGTTTTAATGATTTTGAGTTGATTCTTTTTTTAATAATTCACAAAAATGTTAAAATATTTTATTTTATCAAAAAATAACAAAAATATTATTTATTTCATATAATTGATATTTTTGTAAAGAATTAATATTTTGATTGTTTTTGGCATTTTAAATATTTTTTCTACATTGATTTTGCAACTTTTAATGCTTTCTAATTATTTTGTAGGTCAATACTTAATTTTTGAAGCATTAATCCAAGATCACAATTTGTTTTCCATGTGTTAAACAATTTTTGATCATTTTAATTGAATTTTTATTCAATTAAATACATTTTGAAAACAAATTAGGGTTTTGGATTAATTCAACTCTCATAAATCATTTTCAAACCTTTTTGGGCCTCTATTAGAGTGTAAGACTCAATCCTTTTTTTTTACCAAATCATCTTTGGGCCTCACTTATTGTATAAGTCCCGATACCGTCAAAAAACAAACGGCGCGATCGTCGCCTTTTCAAAAATCATTTGGGCCTACCCTCGAGTAGTAAGACCCATTTATTTTTCTTCAAAACCCTCTTTGGGCCTCTTGAGAGAGTGTAAGACCCATTCCCCCTTTGTACAAAAACTTTTTTGGGCCTCACTCATTGTATAAGTCCCTCTGTACAAGTAAACGGCGCGATCGTCGCCCGTTTAAAAATAAAAATCATCTGGGCCTCTCCTTGAGCTATAAGACCCATTCAAAACACTTTGGGCCTCTAATAGAGTGTAAGACCCAATCTCCCTTTTAACCAAAAACATTTTGGGCCTCACTTATTGTATAAGTCCCTCTGCGTTAAAAGAAAACCTCGGCGCGATCGCCATTTTTAAACGAAAAATCATTTGGGCCTACCCTCGTGTTATAAGCCCCACTCTTTTTTCTTTAAACCTTTTTGGGCCTCTTGAGAGAGTGTAAGACCCATCCCTTTGTACAGAAAATCATTTTGGGCCCCAGTCACTTGTATAAGTCCCTCTGTACAAATTCAAACAGTGCGCTGCCTGATAAAACCCTGGGCCTCTCCTTGAGCTGTAAGCCCCAAATCTTTCTTTTTCAAAGCACTTTCTCCTTTGATTTTGAATATACTGTTGTTTTTAATCTTTCTTTGTTGAACAACTAACCAAACAGCATGGAAGCACTACAACCGAGTAAGTGGTTATTGCTTTCATTTACTGCTTTCATATTATAAACTGTATTGTGGGGCTGCTCACTGTAAGTCTCCTTTCATAAACTCATATCTACTGTGTAATAATAGTATAGATATTTCGAGTTTCCCCGGCAACTACGTCTAGAACTAGGTGACACCGTTTCATTTATTCGTAGAAATATACGCCTAGATCCCCAATAGGAGCACCAGATACAGTCTTCTCTTCGGCTGTCCTCCTTAGGAATCGTCAAGAAGCTCTACTCCCCAAGATGAATGTATTCTCCGTGAATGGCATCTTTGAGTTTCTTCCCAATTCTCGAACTTTCCTGACTTGATGTATTCCTTGTAGATAGCTTGCCTTGAATGTCTCGGGGTTTGGGTACCCACTACGGTCATAATCTTGGACCTTAACTAAGGAACCCTCTTTAAAAGTTAAAAGTCGCTGGATAGTAAACCTCGCACGTTTACCAGTGGTTTTCATCTTTAAAAGAGTTATCTCTCCTAATGGAAAGGAGATGATAGACCCACGGGCTTCTTAAAAGCATCGGCCTCCTCTTGGGCATTATTCAAGGACCCTACGGCTTCTTAGAAGTATTCACAACCTCCTCTTAGGCTTCGTATAATGATCTCTTCCTCCGGGAATGATAGCCTCCTCTTGGGCTTCGTACAAGGACCCGTCGGCTTCTTAAAAGATTCCAGCCTCCTCTTGGGCTTCGTACAAATTGTCCCGAAGACCTCCTAGAGGTATAGGAACAGAACCTAGTCATCCTCATAGAACAGTCCTTTCATAGAGTCTACTACTGTTTCTCGAAGCATAGTACAAAAGATAAAACTCTAGACTTGGACAGTCTAACTTCCTTGAGTCTCAAAGACATTCTCAAGCACCCTTCGTTAAATAGGAAGGAAACCCGCAGACTCGGATAGTCTCGATACCCTTTGGATTTCCCGTTTCCTCAAAGAGAAGGAAATATCCCTGATCCTCAAATTAAATCCCTGTGTACAGTGTTACTCATATAAGAACTGATTTTCTCTTTTAAATCAGTATATTGGATCTGTCACTCAACTGAAACAGTTACAATAGCCTCCATCTCGGGCTTCGTACGAGATACCAAAATTCTCCCTAGTGGAGTCAAAACAACCTTTTCGCCTCTCTCTCGGGCTTTGTACGAGATACAAAAACACTCTCTTACTGAGTATAAAAGATTCTCCAACTGAGTCAACTCTTTGCTAGCCTCCTCTTAGGCTTTGTATAACGATATGCCCCACTGGGTCAAAAAATTTTAGCCTCTCTCTCGGGCTTTGTACGAGACACAAAATAGCCTCCTCTTAGGCTTTGTATAATGATTTTCCTAGCGGAAATTAGCCTCCTTTTAGGCTTTGTATAAGAAAACCACTGGTTTATCCAATCGACCTTTTAGCATCAAAGTTGTGCCTCGTTCACAGTACACAAACATCAACAAACTCCCTTCATCTAATCGCTGTAAGCGGCAAGCCTCTGGATCATCTACATCCATGCCACTGTCCCTCTTTTAGCATGAGAAATTCCTAAGGAAAGATGGCATTGCTCTACACTGAGTTAAAGTCTTCTCCTTCAGGTTAAAACCATTTCTTCGGAAATTATGGCATTGCTCGGATCCGCATATCCCAGTTAAAGTAATTCTCCTTCTCCCCTCTTTAGAGATGACAAATTCTCTCTAAAGCCGAGGTCTTTCAGCTTCACGTCTTGGGCTTTAAACAAGACACAAATAGACCGTTTAGCTTCACATCTTGGGCTTTGAACAAGATACAAATCACCTTTCGCTTCATGTCTTGGGCTTTGAACAAGACACCAAAAACCAATTTCCTCCCATAGAATAGGAGGAACTACGAACGCTCTGATTTCCCTGTTTCGATAAACGGGAATACGTAGGCATAAGATCGAAAGAAAAAATCTTAGCGAGCGCAATCAACAAAAAACCCAAATCCCATATCTCCGTCAATCAAAAGCAGTAATTCAAAAGCACCAGTCCTAACATCCTAATCCTTATTCCCCGCCAGAAACCTTCTGCCCAGATCGAAAGAAAGAAACCTGTATTGGCGAAATACGAATAACCAGTACAAAGGCCCCCCCACAATGATAGCATTCGTAACCTAACAGACCGCTGTTTAAACTTAGTATGCAAAGCAGGGTTAATTGGAGACATCTATTTCCCTTCCTTATTCAGCTCACAATAGGATAAAAAATGAATCGACCTGTAGTCAAAGCTCAAACCGCAGAGAGCGACCAGCGCTTAAGAACCGCGTCCAAAATCGCTCGCTACACTTTGTGCGCGGAGGTAATATTGATATTAAGAGTTGTTTTTGGTTGATTGTTGATACATGTTGGAAATTGTGGAATTGGACGGTCAAGAGAAGAAATTGTATATGGATTACTGATAGTTGAATAAGGTAACGATTGAGAATAAGCGAACCCAACAAGAAAGGGAATGCGAAGATTCGCCGGAGCTTCGCAGTACGAAGGTCAAGACGAAGGCTCGCTAGCAGTTTGCAGTGCGAACTTTGTGCCCTTTTTCTTCTGCCTTGGTTCGCTGGGGGTTCGCATTGCGAATGAGGAAAATGACTGCTCGCTGGGAGATTCGCATTGCGAACATGGCATATCTTTCCAAATTGTTTCTTTCTTAACTTTGGCTTCGTTTATCCGATTAAACGTTCTCTATATCGTTGTGGAGCTATGAAAGGGTTCTATGTTTTGGAAAGCGGAATATTATTTATGGAATGGATTTTTGGTCGATTATTGGGATTAGTCGAAACTACGTGAATTACATAAAACAAAACTGTTAACACGTTAAAAGCTTCAAGTGATGCGTATGGAATGTTTGTGGAGTATATGAATCGTATCTTCCATATTTATTTGGATAAGTTCATAGTGGTTTTGATTGAAGATATTCGGATCTGTTATAAACTCAAAGGAAGAATAAGTAAAGTGTTTGAGATTTGAATTACAAGTGTTGAAAAGAGACGAAGTTTTATGCTAAGTTATTCGAGTGAGAATTTTGGTTGAAAAGGGTTAGTTTTCTTGGATATGTTATTTCAGACGAGAGTATTGTTATGGATCCATTGAAAGTAGATGTAGTTCTACAATGAGAGGCTCCGAAGTTGGCTAAGGAGATTAGAAACTTTTGGGATCAGTTGGTTGTTATTGCAGGTTATGGAAGACTTTGTTAAGTTCGTACTTCTGGTATCTCAGTTGACTTGCAAAGGGTAAGTCGTTTGTTTTGGATGTTCGTTGTGAGTGAGTTTTAGAGAGCGGAAGTAGAAGTTGTCTACGGTTTCAGTTTTGATTTTGTGTGATCCTAATAAACCGGTTGTGAGGTATTGGGTTGCGTCTATGATGAGTTTAGTCTGTGGTTAATGCAAGATGGTAAATTCGTGGCTTATGCTTTACGACAATTGAGGATTCATAGAAGGATCTATACTATTATGGATTTGGAATTGGTTGCAGTCGTATTGTGTTAGGATATTTGGAGGTATTATTGTTATGGTTCTAGGTTCGAAGTGTTTGGTAATCACAAGGATATTGAGTACTTGTTTGGTTTGAAGGAATATAGTATGAGACAACAAGAATGGTTAGAATTTGGGATGAGTTATGACTTTGGCTCGAATTATCCTATTGGGGAAAAGCTGATGTTGTGCCTGAAAAGTTAAGTCGAAAGTTGTTATGCATGTCTGTTTTGATGGTAAGAGAATTAGAATTGTTTGAGCAGTTCAAAGACTTGTGTCTGGTGTGTGGGATAACACAGGAGAGTGTGAGGTTGGGTATATAAAAAGTGAATAGTGATTTTTTGGTGAATATGAGAAAGAGTTAGACTTTGGATGTGAGACTGGTAGTTTTGATGGTTACGAGTAACCAGAGTGCGCAGCGGAAGTGTGTTGTGGCACATTTTGTATTTACGTGTGTGACTTGTAAGAATTCATAAGTTGAACATTGGGAACATGTAGGATTGGTAAGATTATTGGACGTTTCAGAATGGAAGTGTTAGGTGAAAGGTTTAAATATTATTCATGGGCTACTATGTGGATGGATGTTTTGGTTATATGTTCGATTGGGGAATCGTAGCATTGTTGTAATATTGTGGTGTGACAAGGATGTTTGGTATTCTGTTTTTATAGAGGTTGTTGAAATGATGTTGGGTCGTGGAACTTTAGGTTCTTGTCCTTGTTGTGGCCCCGTTTCCATCGTGATGGTTCGAGTGCGTGTGGCTAATTCCTTGTGGAGGATTAGGGGAGTGTTACATGTGGTGAGGGTAACGATCTTGTTGTGTTTCAGTTCAAGAGTGAACCTGTGTGTGTTCGTAACTTGGGTATTCCTTGGGTCGTGAGTTGGTCGTCAAGTGCATTGTATGGGCTTTGCATCTTGTCGTTGTAGTTGTCGTCGTGTCGTGTTGTTGTAGTAGTTGTTGTTAGCAGGGTGGTTTGTCAGTTTGTGTTATTCGTGGGGTGCCTCTTGTTGGCATGTTAGTTTGTTGGTCGGTGGCGAGAGTCGTATCCGGAGTTGTTGGTATTAGTTATATTTTCGAGGACGAAAATGTCTAAGTGGGGGAGAGTTGTAATGCCCCGGTTTTATCTTATTTATTTAATCGAGTCGATTTAATTATTTTCGTTTTATATTATTTTATTTTTGAATTTTATTTGACAATATATTATTTTTCATCGTTGTTTATGTTTTATCGCGTTTTGAGAGCGTTTGCGAGATATTTGAGCTGAGGGGTAAAATAGTCTTTTAGGGGATTAGATATTTTATATAAATAGGGATTAAAGAGAAATAGAGAGGAAAGGAAAAGAAGAGAAAGAAAAGGAGAAGAAATAAAGAGAGAATAGGAGAAAGAGCAAAATCGACATAACTCCGTTTCGAGCGCGATTAATCGGGTAAGGGTGAGAAGTTTCAATTATATCTTGCTTGTGTATGTATATGTGTTGTTTGTTGTAATTGTTTTGGTTGTTTCGCAACTTTTCATATCGATTGGAATTAGGAGCAATTGATAGAAATCGATGTTTTCGCGGATGAAATTCGATAAAAACTGAGTAGAATACTTGTTGTTAGGTTTGAATCATGTTTTGGTTGTTTTAGTATGTTTTGGAAGTGTTTGGGTGGAAGAAATGAGGGATTTTGATCCCAAATGACCTATGTTATCGCTGCTGGAAATTCTGGGTTTCGCAGGTTCGCATTGCGAGCCAAAGCGAAGGAATCAGCGAACATTCGCTAGCCGTTCGCATTGCGAACTTCAAGTCTTTTTGCTTCTGCCACGGTTCGCTGGGAGCTTCGTACTGCGAACGTGACAGATTTTCAATTTTTGTTTTCTTCATAACTTTTGATCCGTAAATCGGATTGAGGCACAGTCGGATGCGTTGGAAAGCTCTTTCAATGATCTTTATGATAGTGGAATAGAAACATATGTTTATGCCTTGGATTGATAAGAAAATATGGAAAAGTGATGTATGTGTGAAAAGTGTGGTTTTTGTTTCCACCATAACTCCCGAATCGCGAGTCCGATTGTTGTGGTACTTGAGGCATTAGATAGATAAATTAAGATGCTATTAAATGGTGATGTTAGACCATGATTTAACCAAGAATATTTGGTAGGGGATGATTAGTGGTTTGTAGGTTTTGTTGTGTTTGTTGGTGTTCGATGTGATATGTTATCGTCATATAAATGTGGATCTTTTGTGCTATCTATATGATGTTGATGCATGTGATAATGATGTTGTTATGATATGTTATGGGTAGCCTTTGTGGTGTGAATCTCTTGTGGAAGTAATTGTGATTGCATGATTGTTGTGGTTTGTGGTTTGTGATGAAATGCATTGTTTGAAGTGTTTTCAATGCATGAATAATGATGATGAGATAATTCATATGGTTGAATTGTGAAGATGCATTTGATTGTCATGAGTTTTTGTGTGTCAAGCATCATGATATGCATCTTGTGATGTCGTGTGCCCTAGTGGGTGTGAGCAACGAATCAATTCCAGAGGGAATCCGCTATAACATCGTGTGCCTTATACAAAGAGGACCTAAAGCGATGATTATAGACGATCGTGTGCCTTATACAAAGAGGACCTAAAGAGATCGGATTGTGTGCCTTATATAAAGAGGACCTAAAGCGATCCATAAATGTCGTGTGCCTTAAAAAAATAAGAGGACCTAAAGAGACGGGGAACATCGTTTGCCCGACAGGGTGTTACATGAGTAATCCTAAGTAACAAGCGATGATTCCAATAGTTCCTGAGTGAACTAGTGTTGAGAATGATGGATGGATGGTACCGCATATGCATTGCATAGAGTCGTTGTGTCGGTCTCTGTGCATTTGCATAAATCATGAATGGATTGATTATGTGACTATGTGGAAAATCATGAACGGGTTGATTATGTGATTATGTGTGGAAAATAATGAACGGATTGATTATGTGATTATGTGTGGAATTGTGAATTGATTGAGTATGTGTTGAGATTTATGATTGGATTGGTGAATTGATGTGCATATGTGATAAATGCATTGGTTATGGATAATATGTTTTATGTATAGGCATATGCTATGTGATGTGGTGATGTGTTTCCATATGTCATAACTTTGGTGTGCATTATGTGTGAATGTGTTGTTATGTTGGTATAATTGATATATGCTATATGTATTGTATGTGATGCTTGTGGTGAGAATAACCGTGTACGTGAATTTATATGTTTTGCATATTATTATGCAATCTTGATTTAGTTGTTATTTCTCACCCTTCTGCTGTGGTTTATTGCTCTATGAGGCAATTGCAGATTTGTAGTCTTTGAGGCTTTTGTGAAGATTAGTTCTCCATTCTTTTGTCGGTCTTGGTATCTGCTCTGATACGTAGCACGGGAGTCGGGGAACGATTATGTTATATATGTCTACCTTTGTTAGATTTATTTTGTATTACCATTGTATGTATATTTTGATGTTATAAAATAATTTATTTTGTAAAACAAGTCAGTTATGGATCTTTCCGCTTTATTCCATAATTGAACTTTCCTTTTTTATGGAAAAGGTTCCCTTTTACGATTATTCCATTTTGTGTTATGTATCAAATAATTGAGCAGGGATTGTATTTTCTTCATTTAAATGTGGCATCCTTGTTTCTGTCAGAAAAATAAATTTTTATCTACTCTGATTTATATATTGATTATTTATTCGCGATGGGAATTGGGGTGTTACAGAAAGACTTCTTTTTTTGAGAGGGAAGGTGAAAGAACTGAGCAAGTAAGTATCAAGATTGATGTAGCGCGTGAGAACAAAGTGATAAAATGATTGCCTATGGTAGGGGGTTCTTTTGTTGGAAACTTAAAAGGAAGTAAATGATACTTCCACAAAATAGTAAATGGCCTTTTAATTTTTTAAAGTTCAATGAAAGTTGCCCAGACGCCATTAATTGCTACAGATCTTCATAAATACAAATTCCTAATTTTCCTCTTAAGATTTCAAATTGACTTGCATCCAAAGCCTTAGTGAAAATGTCAGCTAACTGCTCCTCTGTAGTCACATGTTCCAAAGCAATAACCTTGTCTTCTACAAGTTCCCTTATGAAATGATGACAGATATCAATATGTTTGGTCCTGCTATGTTGAATAGGGTTCTTGGATGTTTATAGCACTCAAATTGTCACAATATAATGTCATGACATCCTGTGTGACATTATATTCAATGAGCATTTGTTTCATCCACACCAGTTGAGAACAACTACTTCCAACTGCTATATACTCTGCTTCAGCAGTAGATAGAGAGACACAATTTTGCTTCTTGCTAAACCATGATATAAGATTGTTCTCCAGGAAGAAGCAACCTTCTGAAGTGCTTTTCCTATCATCAGCACTTCCAGCCCAATCAGCATCACAATATCCAGATAAAGTGTAGCCAGATCCATGTGTGTATAGCATACCATAATCACATGTTCTATTTACATATTTCAGAATTCTCTTGACTTGATTGATACGACTCACTTTGGGTTCAGCTTGATATCTAGCACAAACACCTACAGCAAAAGCAATGTCAGGCCTGCTAGTTGTAGGATAAAGTAGGCTTCCTATCATACTCCTATATAAACTTTGGTCCACATTAACACCATTTTCATCTTTAGACAACTTCAGATGAGTAAGAGCAAGTGTTCTTTTGTGACTGGCATTCTCCATCCCAAACTTCTTAACTATGTTCTTGGCATATTTACTTTGAGATAGAAATATAGAGTCTTCCATCTGCCTGACTTGCAACCCAAGAAAATAAGTTAACTCACCAACAAGACTCATCTCAAATTCAGACTGCATTTGTTGAACAAAATGTTTAACCATCTTATCTGACATCCCACCAAACACAATATCATCAACATAAATTTGAGCAACCATGAGTTTCCCTCCTTCATCTTTGACAAAAAGAGTCTTATCTATGCCACATGTTCTGTATCCATGCTCAACAAAAAATTCAGTAAGTCTCTCATACCACGCTCTTGGAGCTTGTTTCAAACCATATAGAGCTTTCTTCAACTTATAAACATGTGCATGATAAGTTGGATCAATGAATCCCTTAGGTTGTTCCACATATACTTCCTCACTCAGGTAACCATTCAAAATGCACTCTTGACATCCATCTGAAACAGCTTGAACCTCAAGATGCAAGCAACTCCTAATAGCAATCTGATAGATTCAAGACGAGCAACAGGGGCAAAAGTTTCATCAAAGTCAACCCCTTCAATTTGAGCATATCCATGAGCAACCAGTATAGTTTTATTTCTTGTGACCACACCTTTTTCATCTGACTTGTTCTTGTAAACCTATTTTGTTCCAATCACATTTGTTCCTTCAGGTATTGGAACCAGCTCCCATACTTCATTTCTTTTGAATTGTCCTAGCTCTTCTTGCATGGCATTAATCCAAAATTCATCAGTTAAAGCTCCCTTGATATTTTTGGGTTCAATTTTTGACACAAAATAAGAGCTCATGATGACTTCTCTTGATCTGGTAGTGACTCCCTCATTTGGATCACCTATGATGAGATCTCTAGGATGATCCTTCTGAATTCTGATGGAAGGTCCTTTGTTTACTGGCTCAGAATCAGATTCTGCAACAGTAGGTTTGGGATCACCATTTTTGGCTGAAATTTCTACAGATGTATCAAGGAATGTTCCAACATCATCTAGAACATTAGCCTCCTTATGCAAATCATCAACAACAACATTTATGGACTCCATCATAACCTTAGTTCTGGAGTTGAACACTCTATATGCTCTGCTGTTAGTAGAGTAGCCCAAGAATATTCCTTCATCACTTTTTGGATCCATCTTTCTTCTTTGTTCAGGATCTGCCAAGATATAGCATTTGCTACCAAACACATGGAAGTATTTAACTGTAGGTTTTCTTCCCTTCCATATCTCATACAGGGTAGTAGTGGTTCCTGTTCTTAGGGTCACTCTATTATGAACATAACAAGCAGTGTTCATAGCTTCAGCCCAGAAATGGTAAGGCAGTTTCTTGGCATGAATCATAGCTCTAGTTGATTCCTGGATAGTTATGTTCTTTCGTTCCACAACTCCATTTTGTTGTGGAGTAATGGGAGAAGAGAATTCATGGCCAATCCCTTCAGAGGAACAGAATTAAGCAAATTTGTGATTTTCAAATTCCTTCCCATGATCACTTCTGATTCTAACAATATTACTCTCCTTTTCTCTTTGGAGTCTTTGGAAAAGCTCTCTGAACACATCAAATACTTCATATTCTTCTCTAATAAAACTCACCCAAGTATATCTGGAAAAATCATCAACAACCACATAGGCATACTTCTTCCCGCCAAGGCTTTCCACTTGCATAGACCCCATTAAATCCATGTGAAGTAGTTCCAACACTTTTGAAGTAGTGAGATGTTTAATCTTCTGATGTGACATCTTGGTTTGCTTTCCAATTTGACATTCACCACATACCCTTCCTTCTTCAATCTTTAGCTTAGGTATTCCTCTGACAACTTCCATGGAGCTGATTCTTTTCATACCTTTTAGATGTAGATGACCAAGTTTTTGGTGCCACAACTTCACTTCATCATCTTTAGCAAGAGAACAAATGGATGAGTAACTAGAATCTAGAGGAACCCATAGGTAGCAGTTATCCTTAGATCTGACTCCCTTCATGATCACTTCATTCTTTTCATTTGTAACCAAACATTCAGATTTGGTGAAGTTGACATCGAATCCTTGATCACACACTTGACTGATGTTGATCAAATTAGCAGTTAACCCTTTTACCAGCAGCACATTATCAAGGTCTGGAACACCTGAGCAGTTTAACTTTCCAACTCCCTTGATTTCACCCTTGGCTTCATCACCAAAAGTCACATAGCTTGTGGAGTGAGATTTGATGTCAACAAACAAATTCTTAATCCCTGTCATGTGTCTAGAACAACCACTATCAAAGTACCAATCCTCCTTAGCTGAGACTCTGAGAGACATGTGAGCTATCAGGCCGGTAGCAGCAGCCTTGGGAACCCATTGTCTTCCATTAGTAGAAGTGTTTGTATTTGATCTAGGTTGAGGAGCAGGTTTAGGATATCCATAGAGTCTGAAGCAAAAAGGTTTTATGTGACCAAAATGCCCACAGTAATGACATCTCCATCTTTGGAATCTTCCTCTCAAGTGGTTGGAATGACCACTCCTATGATGTTGAGGCATATTATGTTTAGGATCAGATACATGTTTTCTCCCATGATGTTGAGACATCTAATGTGACATGTTATGTTTAGGTTCAGAAGGACTATCATCTGAAGTTGATTTCTTCTCTCCCTTAAATCCCAACCCAGTAAGATCACCTGCCATTTTTCCACTCTGAAGGATTTCATCCAATGTGTCAGTTCCACTGTTCAGCATTCTG
The DNA here is from genome assembly GCA_022829125.1 of Lathyrus tuberosus. NCBI lineage: Eukaryota > Viridiplantae > Streptophyta > Magnoliopsida > Fabales > Fabaceae > Lathyrus > Lathyrus tuberosus. Next base: position 2,859,911 of record JALAZF010000280.1, read on the forward strand.
ACAGACTTGGTCATTTGATCAAGTTTGGAGTTCAACAACATGACTTTATTCTCTAGCTCAACTTTTTCAGCCTTCAGTTGAATGATAAGTTTCTTCTGTTTCCCCCCTTCAAGACATACTTCTTCACTTCTGAGACACAACTTTTTGTAGGAAGCTGCAAGTTCTTCAAATGTCAATTCATCATCACTAGAATCTTCATTTGAGACACATCTTCCAGTCAAGGCAGTTACATGTTTAGCAGATTCTTCTTCAATTTCACTTTCAGAGTCCTCATCAGACCAGGAGACAGCTAGGCTTTTCTTTTGTTCTTGAGGTAAGTAGGATATTCAGCTCTAATGTGACCAAATCTCTCACAACCATGTCACTGAATTCCTTTTCCTTGAGTGGATTTTTCTTCATTCCTTGTTCTCCTTCCACCATCATTGGACCTGCTGATGTCAGATGAGTTGTTCTTGACATTTGATCTTGACTTTGTGTCTATTTTTTTCATCACCTTGTTAAACTGTCTTCCTAGCAGAACTATAGCATTAGATAGGCTTTCATCACCATCCAGGGTACTCTTCTCCTCTTCATCTTCAGTATTGGAAATAAATGCTATGCTCTTGGCTTTCTTTTCAGATCTGTCACTTATTCCTAGTTCAAAAGTTTGAAGAGATCCAACAAGTTCATCAACCCTCATCTTGCTGATATCTTGAGCTTCTTTTATGGCAGTCACTTTCGTGTCAAATCTCTTTGGAAGAGATCTGAGAATTTTTCTTACCAGCTTTTCATCAGACATCCTTTCACCCCGGGCACTTGAAGCATTGGTTATTTCAAGAATATTCATGTGGAAGTCATGTATGCTCTCATCTTCCTTCATCTTTAAGTTTTTAAACTTGGTAGTCAGCAGTTGAAGTCTTGACATCTTTACTTTGGAAGTACCTTCATGAGTAGTTTTGAGTATGTCCCAAGCATCTTTAGCTATCTCACAAGTGTTCACCAATCTGAATATGTTTCTATCAATTCCATTGAACAAAACATTCAATGCTTTAGAGTTTCCAAGAGCCAGTTCATCCTCCTCCTTAGTCCATTCTTCCTCAGGTTTCAGGTCAGATGTTTCTTTTCCATCTTTCCCAATAATGACAGGATGTTTCCATCCTGTTAAGACAGCTTTCCAGGCCTTATTATCCAATGATTTCAAGAAGGCCACCATGCATGGTTTCCAATAATCATAGTTAGATCCATCCAAGATTGGCGGTCTGTTCACAAATCCTCCTTTCTTATCCATAGTACCAGAAAATGTCGTCCCTAGATCTCACCCAGAAACAGAACAGGGTGCCTGCTCTGATGCCAATTGAAATTCTGGTATCAGATATGAGATGTCGAAATAGATGTCACGACACTTATATCTGAACAATGATAAATATAAGAATGATATAAAAATAGTAAACAAAAGCAATTGTTAACCCAGTTCGGTGCAATCACACATACGTCTAGGGGCTACCAAGCTAGGAAGGAAATCCACTAAACAAAATTAGTTTGAAGACTCTCAGTAAACACACTCCAGTTTACAATTTTCTCACCTAATCTCTATCTGTGAGATTTCTATCTAAGACACTTAGACAAGAGACACCTCTCACTCCCCCTCAATCACATGCAGTGATAACTACAGAACAATACTAAAGAGAAGAACACACTTCAAATACAAAGCTTGATATTGCTTAAAAGCTTCAATCAAGAACAAATCACTCGTACTTAAAAGCTTAGAGTGGGCAAATTACAACTCAACTAATCAGTCCAATTCAAGCATCTAACAGATGAATGAATGACTCACAAAAACAATACAATGCTTAAATCCTAAAACTCGAACGCAGCTTTCAATAACTTATTCTCTCTACTCTGCTATTAGGGTTGAACATCTTTAAATAGTAATAGACTCCTTGGGCTTGGGCATTAACAGATCTTTGATTCAATTAATAATTAAGGCTAATTAATCTCCAAATCTTTTTGCAAGAAAATAGCAACAACCTATTCTTCAAAATTCATAGAAATTGCTTGCTTCAATTTAAAGATACTCTAAGATTTTCGCACGCAATTACTCAACAGATTGCAAAAAGAGCGCAGCAAATAAAACATAACATTCTCAACAGAATGTTCTGTTAACAGATGTTAGGACATCTTGTTTGACATCATGCACAAAGTCCTGCAATACTAAGAAACACCACCTGCAGAATGTTAGAAACAACATGTCAAGACATCAAGTAAAACATCTTGATGAACCAATTTGTTTTAGCAAAATTGCTGCCAATACAGAACTAACAATAATAACAAATAAAATACAACAATAATAAAAAAATGTCATACACATAAATTAACATATTTCATACCTCAAATACATATCAAAACTAGTACGATACCCGTGCTCCCGCACAGGTAAAATTATTTGATACGATATAAAATGTATTTATATACGTATTTAAATTTGAAATTAGCTATTAATTTTAAAATGAACAATGATTATGTAAATTTAATTAAATTAAAATATAAAGAAAAAAGGGATTCATGAGATAAAAAAAATGAATATTTAATATTTAAAAATAAAGATTTTATCTTTTAAATTGAAATAATTATTGATTAAAATAAAATATGTATTGTGTTTATAGTGATCCGTGAAATAAAAAATTTATTTGATACAATATAAAATGTATTTATATACATATATAAAATTGAAATTAGTTATTTAATTATAAAATGAAAAATAATTATACAATTTCAATAAATAATGATGCAAAAAGAAAAAAAAAGACTCGTGAGATAAAGAAAGACAAAAAAAAATTTGATGCGATAATGACCCGTGAGATAAAAAAATTATTTGATGCGATATAAATATATTTAGATACATATGCAAAATTTAAAATGATTTACTTAATTGTAAAATAAATAATTATCAGACAAATTTAATTGTATTAAATAATTATATAAAAAGGAAAAAAAATATTTAAAAATAAAGATTTTGTCTTTTAAATTAAGATAATGGTTGATTAAAATAAAATAGATATTGTGTTGATAGTGACCTGTGAGATAAATATATAGTGTTATTTTATTAAAATTAAAAAATAGATTATTAATATTTTTAGTGATAATAAATAAATAAAGAAAAATTAAAATAAAAGTGAGAAAGTGTGGGAAAAAAAATATGAGAAAAATTTGAAATTTAAATGAAGAGAGAGAATGAATGGATAAAAAAGATTGACACTTGACATGTTAATAGAGAGATGATTGAGAATTAATTGAGATATTTGTTACTCCCTTCGTCCCAAATTATAAGACGTTTTGGGCTTTTCACACAAATTAAGAAATTTAATTATTACTTTATGGGAAAGACAAATTATGTATAACTTTACAGTAATGCCCCTCATAATTATATAGGAGAGAGAAATTAAAAGAGTTGAAAGAATAAATAATAATAAATATTTGAGGGTATATTGGGAAAGATGTCATTTATATTGTATTGGGAATGTAAGATGACTTATAATTTGAGACAAATTTTTTTGGTAAAGTGACTTATAATTTGGGACGGAGAGAGTAATTATTAATTTATCTATAATGTAGTGTAATAATTTTTGTGTGGAAAGACAAATAAGGTAATACATATAATCTACTTTTAATAGATTGATAGTAGATTATTTTTTAAATAAAATTTAAAAAGATTTTTTTTAAAGTAGAATAAGGAAAAAAGAGAACTCGAAACATGAAAAAGGATAATTATAACTAGGGGTGGACAAACAAACACCGTCCGAAAATATCCGTCCGATCCAAACCGGATTTTTGACGGCGGGTCGGATTGTTTCGGGTCACGGATTCAAGCGGGCCATTAAATAGGGTGATATTGGATACTTTCGGTCGGGCTCGGTTGGTAATATTTGGCCCGTCGGAATCCGAATCCGACCGAAGGTATATTGAGTTGGACTTTAATTCCTGTTAGCCCAAGCTGACCTTCAATCCTTGGCCCAATGTGAACATTCATAAGGTTAAATTAGGGTTGTAAATTTTAGGGTTGCCGTTCTCTTAACTTTGTTTTTCGTTTTACGGTTTCCATTTCAATCTTCTTCGTCTTCCATGAAACTATTTGCCGTCACTCAAGTTTCTCATACAAATCCTCCATCAGATGTTTTCTCTCTGTAGTCATCCATGGCTTTTGATTAAGCTTCTTGCCTTCTCTCACTATTCCAGATCTATGACTTCATTAGCTATCAAACCTCTTTTTCCCCTCTTATTTGACTTAACTTTTATGTTATCTATATGTTTCATTTAATTAATTTATTTTGCCAACAAAACACTATCAAATCTGAATATTAATTTTGCAGAAGTTTTTGAAGCATCTATGGTTTATCTAAGCCACTGTGAGTTGAAGGAGCTGTGAAAAAAATGATTGTAAGTTAGAATTTAGTGTTACAATTTGTTTGGTTATTTGTTAAAATAGTTCGGGTTTAACTGTTTTGGACTTGAAGAAATATTGGAGAAATACAACTATTGTTATTTTTCCATGTTTAAAATGATAATTTTATGTTGCAGTGAATTTAATAGGGTTGGATTTGAAGAAATATTGGAGAAATACAACTATTGTTATTATGTTTGTTAATCTGATACATTTTGATAGTGTTTGATTTGTTTCACTAACATATGCTTATGTTTTGAGTTTTTCCCTAACTTTAGTTTATTTTTTCTACATGGAAGCACTTTGAAATAAGCTGAAGCAAAATCTATGAGAATCCAGGGAGTTGGATCTGAGAGCATGCTCTGCAAATAGCAAGAATATTTGGAAGAATTTATGTATAAAGAAAGAAGATGTTGATGGTAGGAAGAACTATTTTGTTTATCATGATATATTGTTGCATTTGTTTATAGTTTTAATTTACTGTTCTTGTTGTTGTTTATAGTTTTGATTTGTTTAATGTGCTTTTAAATCTTTTGAAGTTTTGAATTCATTGTTAATGTATTCATGGTTAATAATTGTATTCATGGTTAATGCGTTGCTTGACTATTCATGGCTATTAATTTGTATTATATGATTTTGAAGGTTTTGATGTTGGATGAGCCTACCGGTGCATTAGATCCAATATCTACATAAAGCAGAAAAGTGGGGTAAAAAAACAGGTTTGTTGATTTTTTTTTTATTTGGTGATTTGTTTGTTACTATTATATCAATTAAAAAAACAAGTTAAATGTGATTTGATTTGTTTGTATAATATGAATTATCTTTTTCTCCATTGGTTTTGTTGCACATTTCCACTAGAATTGGTTTATGAGTATATGACTCTATTTGAATAGTTGCAGGTTTAAAATTAGTGTTATTCTATTTATGTAATGTTAATATTATTTGTAATTTCTTTATAATGTAATTGTTTGCTAATATTTTGAATTTTATTTATATTTTTCAGGCTTTTGTGATTGTTTAAGGATTTCTCTAGTCAAGTAGGTATTCTGAATTTTTAAGGCTTTTAATCTTGAGAGTTTCTTGGAGCAAAAATCTTTCAATAAAAACTCAAAAGAATTTGTAGTGTTTCTGCTTGTAATTTTCAAGTCATTGTTAGTTTTGTTGGCAGGTGTTGTTTTTAATTTGCTCACTTGATATGTTCCTGTGATTTTTGCTTAGTCCGCTAGTCATTCACCAAGTTCATGAAACAAATTTGTGTTTGAAAATATAGATTCTACCTGTTAAGAAAGATTGAGCAAAAATGGTGTAGTAAGAATGAAGAATGGAGCATCTTGGAGAAAAATATTAGTAGTAAGCAATGCATAATTGTAAAGACACTGCACTAATTGTAAGACACTGCACTAATAAAGATATTTTCACTCCTTTAAATACTTTTTTAATTGTTTTTATTGTTATTATTTGTCAATTTGTTTAAATTTTGAATTTTATCGTTAATAAAGATCTTTTACTCTATTAATTTATCATTTATAGAATTTTATTTATTTTGTCAAAATCATTAATTAAATTGCTAATAATTTTTATTATTCAGAGTTTAATTTAACTTTTGATTTTTATTTATTATTGATTTCTCTATTGTTAACTATTATTATCACTTGTTTAAAATTTTGATGACAGATATTATTTGCATGAATGAGTTGGAGGAAGTATGGAATAATACATTTAATATCTCACAATATTATGAATGATTATATTTTTGAATGTTTTTATAAGTTGTAATATGTTGTAATAATATTATAGATTTTGAATTAATATGGTTGTCATGTTACTTTGTAAGTTCAAAATAATCTCTCTGTAAATAATTAGTATTTTTGTTTAATCCAAATAATTAACAGTTTTTTTTTATTAAAAATTAGTTAATTTTCTCATTTTTAAAATTAAAATAAAATTTATATTGGGTTGTAATTGGGCTTGAATTGAGTGGCCTGCCCAATTACTAGTTTGTTAATAACAAGTTAAAAAAGAATAAAAAATCTATTGGATTTACAATTTGGGCTAGATTTTGTATTTGTCCAATTATAAATAAAATCCGAAATAAACCGGTTCAGCTACCCGAACCCGTTTCAACCCTAACCCGAAAAAATCGATAGTTAAACCGGTCGGAAATGGGTCTTTTTATGTCATCCGAGGGTTGGGCCGGATTGAGGTTCTGGGCCCGAACCGATGTCCACCCCTAATTATAACTATCAGATCAATTCATCTATGATTGTTGCTAAAATCTAAAATTGAGAATCAAACCAAAACACATCGATATATGTATCAGTTTGGTTTGGTTTGATTTGGTTTTTGGACAAAGAGATGATTTCTTTTCTAATGTAATTTGGTTTAAATTATCGATTTTTCTGATCCATGTCCTTAAAAAATATGAATAAATAGACATTTACCCCTGCAAAATAGGTGAGTTTTAATTTATCTCCTTTTAAAAAAATAATTTTGAATTACCTCCTGAAATTTTAGAGTATTTCCTAAGTGTGTAAAAATCAGAGAGGTAAATAAATTTTTTTTACAGGGATAATGTTTCTACCTAGAGGACAAAAAACTTAAAACTTTAAAATTTTAGGGGGCTAATCCAAAAATTTTTTTTTTAAAGGAGGTAAATCAAAACTCACCTATATTGCAGGGGTAAATGTCTATTAACCCAAAAATAATTAAAGGACCAAACCACACAATTGAAAAAGTAGGGAGGGGGCAAAGAGCAATTAAACAAAATTAATGTTGAGTAAATTAAACTGACTTGGCTTGAAAGGGGAAAAACCCAGAAAGGGGCGGCGAAGCGAATTTGCAGACGAACATCACCGTCCCCCGTCGGTAACAATGGAGGCTCGTCACGCATCTCTAGGTCGCCGAACGGTAGCAACCTCCTTCTCCATCTTTCTCGATTATCACAATCCTCATCCATGCATTACCATTTCCACCTCTTCAATTTCTCACTTTTCGTTTTACCGAATTCACATCAACCACTTCATCTTCAAATTTTTTGCTCAATTTACATATATTTGGTTTCGCTTTTTCTCTAACCATTTAATTTCAATTGAATTGTGTGATTGAATGCATTCATAGCTGGAGGAAATTCGTCAAAAGAGAGCCGCGGAAAGATTGGTTAAAACCTCTTCCGGACCAGATCTAAGCCAGGTTCCGACTATCTCCGGTGAGTTTTACCGGTGATATTTTTTTTTTTATTCAATTACTTTTTCTTCTATGTATTCATCTTTTTGTGCTTTTCCTTTTTCTTCAGAGATGGCTACAATGAACAAGTTGGAGAGCGGAAATAGACTCTCTGAGGTAACATCTATTCTCTTATTTTATTGTTACTTGAAGTCTATTTTGAACGATTTTGTTTGTGATGCTATTTTCTGAAGTTTGAACTCGATTGTGTGTATACTCTTGATACAGTCAGATGTTAGTTCTCTAATATCTCAAATAAAAGATCTGCAAAAGAAGAACACTGAGTTGGATCAAGAAAACAAGAAAATAACTTTGAAGGTGAAGAGTCAGATTGTTATTTGTTGGTTTATATTTTTAGGTTAAGAAAAAACAAACGCTTAGGCTGATTGTAGTTTGTTTATTGTTGCAGCTTCAAACAATGGAAATTGATAATGATGCAATGCAGAAGAAGTTAAATGGACTGGTAAACAAAAAAGGCTGACAATGAATTTTATTTTTATAGTTTGAGCACATTAAAACGAAGCGATAACTTAGAGCACAGTTTCTAATTAGTCCAAATGATTTTGCACTCCATATTATTGAGATTTTAACACTTAATTAGAAAACCCAATTTGATTCCTGTAGGAGCAAAATACGGTGCCTTCTCTCAGGAAAGCTCTCAAGGATGTTGCAATGGAAAAAGATGCTGCAGTTGTTGCTCGGGTAATTATACTCAATTTTATCAATGTCTCCTGGCTGTAGCTTGTTTTGAATTTTTCTTAATACCTTTTGTAACTTACGTATTAGTGCAGGAGGATCTTTTAGCACAGCTTCGTACCCTGAAGAAACGTCTTAAGGAAGCAGAAGAGGAGCAATATCGTGTATGGAGATTTTTATTTTACTAAAAAAATGTAAGATGAAAGGCCATTTATTGTCTTCATAATCTTATTGGCTATCTTTCTCTAGGCGGAGGAAGATGCAGCGGCACTGAGAGCAGAATTGAACTCAGTTCAGCAACAATCAATGACTAGCACAGTCAGTACAATTCCATCTCTTGGTCCACCAGACCACCATCTTCAAATATTAGAAAATGAGCTAGCTGGTTTAAAATTGGAACTACAGGTGAGTTATGATTGTGTTATTGCCACTTTGGCCATTTAATTTTTGATTTAATTTTCTGTTGTGTGTCTAATGATGATTTAAATCTACAGCGTGAGTCACTGATGAGGCACCAGGGGCAAGAACAATTAGCAAAAGAGCAGAGCCGTATTGCATCACTGATGTCTGAAAAGCAGGAGTTGGAAGAAAAACTAAACTCCATGTCTAGAGAGGCTGCAGGTGCTGTTAATAAAAACTTTTGGACATACTATATTAAAATTCTAATAGCTTATTTAATCAAAGCATGCTAGCAGTCATTTCTTAAGTCGTGGCTCTCTTTGGATGCATTATGCCATCCTTCGATCTCAAATGACAAGGCCAAAATTCAAATTCTTCTTTGGTGGAAGCACTCTGCTTTTTAAAATAATAAATTATTATTACTACCACCATGTTCTCCTTAAGGAATGGTCCCTGGTGGCTTCTCTCTGATTTCAAGTAATATAGTTTCACATCTACCGATTTGTGCCATAAAATCTTCGTGATACACAGGATCCCCATTCTTTAGCAAGGATGTCTATGAAATTAATATTTGGTTCTATTATCATTGCATTTGACTTGATATTCCTTCTTGATGTATTGATGTACTATAATATTGAATTGACCCTGGGTTTTGCTCACGCAGAAGTCTCCGATAAAGCAACTCACAAGGCATTCACTTTGGTGAGGAAAACTTCTTTGATTTAGTGAATTTCAATATGTAACATTCGTTAGCTGATCAATCATGCCAAAAAATTTGCATTACTGGTTAATTTAAATCACTGATTAGGTATTAGCATATCAACCCCTTTGAGTCCTCAGTCCTCACTCTTGATTGTGAAGATTTTTCTAAATCTACTTTTCTTTTCAATGTGCCACATGGTTTATTCTACATCAGACATCTAACCTTTTACTGTTTTAATGCTTTGTCATGCTCTTATATGTTAATTGGGATGGCACTGAGATTCAACCCGAAGCCTTTACCTTTTCACTTTAGTTTTGGATGTACTTACTGAACACATTCAAGAGCTAGCACCGAGATGTGTGTTTTCTTGCCGATGATATTGTCTTACTTGGAGAGTCGAGGCATGAATTAAATGGGAGGTTGGATGGGTCTTAGAAGCATATTACTTTCGCCCGAGTAGAAGTTAGGTAGAGTATTTAGAAAAAGGTGAAGCGATTCTAGCTTAGAAGTGAAAGTTGGAGATCATATCATACCACAAGTTACGTGGTTCAAATATCTTAGGTCCATAGTACAGAACTGCGAAAAAATAAAAGAAGACGTAAACCATCGAATTCAAGCGGGGTGGTTGAAATAGAGGAGGGTCTCGAGTGTTTTATGTGATACGAAAATACCGCTCCGTCTGAAGGGAAAATTTTATTGGACAACGGTAAGAACCAACGCGGAAATAAACTAAGTGTAGACGAGGATGTTGCGTTGGATGTGTGGTAACACTAGACAAGATATGATTATAAGTTGCAATATTAGATAGTTGGGGTAGCAAAGAGAGTAGATCAGATGGAGGTGGTCAAACAACTAGTAGAGGTAGAAAAGAATCTAGAAAAACTATAAAAGAAACTATTTAGAAAGATCTCGAGATTAGAACACTATGACTTAGTTTGATCTATCATGGGTGTTTTGGCAGCTGATGGTGAAGACCCATTGTTACCCCCAACTCTATTTTTAGTCTAATATGTTTTTGTTTAACGGTCAATCTTTTGCTAAATCTCAGGAAGATAAGCAGAAACTTGATAAGCAGTTGCATGATATGGCGTTAGCTGTAGAGAGGTTGGAGAACAGCAGGCAAAAACTTCTAATGGAGGTAAATTCTTAATATCTAAATTTTAGGTTGTACTTTTCTGTATATTCCATCTGATAGAGTGGTTGGTTTGCCATCTTGTTGGAAGATTGATTATCAATCTACAGAGATAGAGAGGCTTTTTGAGGAAAATTCTAATCTCTCAAATTCACATCAAGAGGCAATTGGAGCAGCAGCAAGATGGGAAAACCAGGTAACAACTAATATCGGGAGTTCGACGAAATTTAATTTATGGTTACTGATTTAAAGTCCCATCTATACAGCCATGGTTTGATATTTTATTTGAATTGTCTTCTAAATAGGGAAATCCTTGCCTACTTGTTTAATAGAAAAATATCGATCCCTATCGTTTTTCTTTTTGGGATCAAGGCTCAAGACTCTGCATCTTTTGACTAATGAAATTCAGTGAACAAATTTTGTCTAAAAATTTAGTGATGTGGTTGATTTATCTGGGAACTATAGTCCAAAGGCTCTTAAATAAATGAAATCTAGGTTTACTACTTTATGTTATGTCAGAGGTGAAAATATTTCACTAAAACTCAAAGGCTCTAAATAACGTGTTTTCTCAGAGATGAATATCCCTGTATGTTTTCTAAAATATTGCCTCACTTGACAAATTAATACCCTGGTTGATATGACACCCTCTTTTTGGTTTTATTAGTATCTGTCACATACTACTTAGAGGTGTTTTTTCTCTTGCATGCGTATTTTTTCCTGCATTCTGTTTTGGCTAAGATTGGTATGACTGTTAAGTAAATTTTAGTGCCGATAGTTTTTATTTAGGGTTAAATAGTGTTTACCCCCTTGCCATATAGGCGTGTTTTGGTTTACCCTCTTTAAGAAAAAAATTTGAGATTCCCCCCTCCACTTATCCAGATTCCTTTTCTAAACACCCTGATGCGCTTATGTGGCAATGTGTCGCTTACGTGGAGATATTTTTGTTGCTGATTGTGAATCAAACTTGCCACGTGTAATTTTTGTAATTATATGATTTAAATATTTATTTAATTAGTAATTTTTTTAATTTTTTTATATAGATTTTTTTTAAAATTTATTTTTAATTCTATTAATTCAATTTTCGTATTAATTTTTTTTTAAATTTTAATTTTTTTCAATTCTTAAATATTTTATTTTTTATAAAAATTATATTAATTGGGCTATTCCAAAGATACAGCAAGCCCAGTGACATATCCACTCTTATTAGCCCATTTATTTTTAACTCATTAATGATAGTGTAAATTATTATTATATACACTAATAATTAACAACCCACCACCGATGTGGGAGTTGTAGTGCTGAATCAACCTCACAGTCCCAAATTTCCTCGAACCATGAACCTTGGTGTCGTCGTCTTCTTCTGTGAACTTGTGAAAGGCCTTGAGATTTCCATTACACTCAATCACCCACTGCAATGATTTCAAAATAACAATAATCTTCATTGAATATGTTTTGGGCTAAAATCTTCATTGGCACTGTTCCACCCGATCCAAACACAACCCTAAATTCTTCAACTGGAGGCGCTTTTCATCATTTTTCCTATAATCCCTCACCACTCTCTTTCACCTCTTCATCAAATCACACCAATGTTCCATTTTCTTAATAATTTTTCGTTTTCTGGTTACAATCAATTCCACCATTTTTCAACCTATTTACAACAAAGTTTTAATTTTTCATTCATTTCATGAAGAAAGTTTTTTAATTTTTCATCTGGGTTTATCTTTCTATGCATATACTTAGATTTAACATGACAAGGAAATGATGGGTTTATAGTAAAAGGTTTGAGTTGGAAGAATATAGATCTGTGTAGTAGTAGTGACAGTAATTGAAGTTTTTAAGAAAAAAAACATAATTTGAAGATGGCCCTTGTCCTTTGCTTAGTTATTGCACTGTGACATTCGCAACATCTTCTATATCAAATTGAAAGGGGTTGTAACAAAAGGCGTGGGTTGCATTCTAGTATGGAATGATAATCTAGACTTCTCCCCACAGTTTTTAATTACTTCAATTACTGTCTCCTACTACTGTCACTGTTCTGTTCTTCCTGCGTTGATTACAATCTTTGTTCTGATCCTTGTCTTGATTTATAGACTGTTTTTGATAAGGTTATTAGTACTTTTACACACATTTGAGAAGTTTTTTTCATTGATACACACATATCTAATGATCTACTGTGAGTACTGCAAGTATGTTCACAATTGATAAGAACTTCAATGTTATTTATTGAAAATTTCACTAACAATTGTTGGTTATATGAATGATGGACTTTGTTTGGTTTTTTAGGCATGTAAGCTTAGGTATGATTTCAAAATTGTAGGAATGTGAAAGTCCACAAGTCCCACATTGGAAATGTTATTCCAAATATAAGAGTTTATATACTATTTTACTACAATATTTTTCAAAACTTCATGTAATGGGCTTCTAAAATAATATTGGACTTTAAGCCCTAAAGTCTGTTTTAATGATTAATTTAAAAATAATTTAAGAAAAAGTATTAAAAATTAACACAAAATAAAAAATATATAATTTAAAAAATATTTAAGAATTGAATAAAATTAAAATTAAAAAAAAAATTAATACGAAAATTGAATTAATAGAATTAAAAATAAATTTTAAAAAAAAATCTATATAAAAAAATTAAAAAAATTACTAATTAAATAAATATTTAAATCATATAATTACAAAAATTACACGTGGCAAGTTTGATTCATAGTCAGCAACAAAAATATCTCCACGTAAGCGACACATTGCCACATAAGCGCATCAGGGTGTTTAGAAAAGAAATCTGGATAAGTTGAGGGGGGAATCTCAAATTTTTTTCTTAAAGGGGGGTAAACCAAAACACGCCTATATGATAGGGGGTAAACACTATTTAACCCTTTTATTTATTTATGCTGTGTTGAAGATTTCCTTCTCGGTGTATACATTATAACAAATGTGATAGTTCTAGACTGAAGAAATTTGTTTTTATTACTGTGTTGACTGGTGATTCTGCAGGTGATGGAGTGTCTTAAGCAAAATGAAGAGCTGCGCGGGATTCTAGAAAAATTGCGAGTGGAACAGTCTAATAACTTGCCAGACTCATATAAGAATGGGGTACATGAGACTGGTTCCTCAACATCTATTGGAGAGGTGGTATCTCTGAAGGTTATTATACTTACCCTACTCATTAACATGTTTGTTCTTTGTTATCAATTCATGCTGTCTCCTTGCCTGGTCTTCTTGGGGTCAAAAAGTGACTCTACAATTAATTGTCAAACTATACTTTTTTGAATTGTCTTGTGAGAAACTTCGTTGAGGTTCCTCTGTTCTCAAAACTTTGACAGCTTTCATCTGTTTCTGTTTCTTATTCTACACCCATTTGATTGCTTGGCAGGGTCAACTTGTGAAGGAAATGAGCAGAGCAGAGACACTAACAGCAGAAGTCATGCAGCTCTCTGCACAACTTGAACAAGTCAAACAAGCATATGATGGTCTTGCACGCTTGTAAGGCCCCTTCTATTTTTTCACTGTATCTAGCGCACATCATTCATTCATTTTGATGCTAAGTTTCTTGTATTCGATACTCCTTTGTTAATGCAATCTACAATATTGCAGTTATAGGCCAGTGCTACGCAATATTGAAAACGGTCTCATACAAATGAAACAAGACAACTCATTGTCTGTACGGTGAATGCGATGAGCAGTTTCTTGATTATACTCTCGTGACTGTGAAGCCCCAATCAGTGACATGAATTTCCAATTTATATGGAATTTTTAGCACCCATTATTCATCAGTTTCATAAGAATGAAACAGGACTGTTCAGTAACCGGCAGTGTTGAAAATGAAAACTCTGGTAAAACTTGGCATGAGAAACCATATGTTATGCACACATGAATTTGTAAAATGTATTCATTCTTTAAACCATATTAGTATGTAAAGAACAAACACTATCAAGCAGGGGAGTATATTCGATGATAGTTTTGTATAAACCATAGATTGAAAGAGCTGTAATTAAACTTTTCATTTCTGATAGATGTGTATCATCGTTATAGGGTGCATAACAAAGTTGTCTTTGGAAGTTTAATTTTTTTTTTTTAAGGAACTTCTAGTTTTATTTCAGAAAATTTTCTAATGAAAAGAAGAAATCGAAAAAGCTTCTGTTGTGTTTCATGTGCTGTCTTAACGCTTTACACTCTGTTAACTTGAATTATATGAAACAACCTTTCCTAAATATATAAGTATATTCGAGATATAAAAAGGGTGTTTCACACTACAGCCCGACACAATCAATCAGAAAGTGACCTCAATCAAGATATGATTCGTGATTCTAATCTTCAATGCCATAACTTATACTGGTTCACAATTTCACATGAATTAAGAAATCTGACCAGAATTTTTTACCTAGCTCTTTTTAAACAATTTTCGAATCAAAACTTTTGGAGGAACCGAGGCATAGAAAAACCCAAAATCAACAGTTAGATTAGTTAAATTAATAGTTATTTTTGGATAAAAAAATAAACTCGTAACTAAATCAATTATCCAAGTGTACTCCCAAGTAACAAACAGATAAAAGCCAAATCAATCAATGCCTATTAGTCCGGTGATTATTCCATTATGAAAAGCAAAACCATAAAACAATTATTGAACCTTTAAAAAAAAAAAATTATTGAAGGATCTAAGCAAGGCCATGGCTCAGTTATAAAAGAGTGAGAAGAGGTAGCTGGCAATATGTCCTATTTTCTTTTCTTTTCCTATAAACCTTCAGTTACTTTTCTCCAACCATGAAAATCAAAACCATACTTTTCTGTCTCAGAGGGAAAAACCACAAGAGTAAGAAAAACGAGGTGGAAGATTTTGAGAAACTCTCCTCCAATAACAAGCCTAGTCGTCACAAGGGAGGAAAAAATGAAGTGCATGTTTCAACAACTCATGCTGCTGCTGATCATGGTGCCGGCAGCAATGTTCATAGCAGCAATGATGCAGGAGTAGTGGCTGCTGCAGTGGTGACGGCAGCTCATGTGTCTTTGATGAGTCAAGATGGAAGTGCTCATGGTGGTGAATCTGGTGGAGATGGTGGAGGATAGGACTGATTAATATAATACATATACATAATATGTATAAGAATTTTTAAATTTTCCTAGCTATTATTATGACTTGGGTTACAATCAAATCTTTCTTGTTATGCTCTTCTCATCTCATCTACCTTGCATGCTTTGCAAGCTTATAAATAAAACTTGATTTCCTCTTATGATTATGGAGTTGTTTTTATGTTCATACAAAAAGTTATATATTTTGCTTAATCAGTTTTTTTCTTTTGGACTAAAAATTATATTACATGGCTGTATGCATATGCCATATATAATAACAAAAATATCCAATTCTAATAGAAATTGAGGAGAGGAGAAGAGTGAGAGAGAGAGATAGTTTTCATTGAATCTAAAACTGAATTTGTTATTGCAAAGTTAATAACAATAGAGAGAGAACTGAACTCACATAGTTGAGTTTAGAATGTGTTGACTCAACACATTCTGTTATAGAGTTGGTTATAAGTCTAGTGTAACTTTAACTAAGTTTATATTCTATTTACTCTAATATCTTCCCCCTCAACTGCAGGGATGTGTTGGACCACTATGTTGTTGCCCAAAACCTTCTCCCACAAGAAAAAAAATCCAGTTCCCTGTGTTAGGTTTTCGCATGGAGAACAAGGTTGCGGGATAGAGCAGCAATGTTTAAATTATCGCAAAATAGAATACGTGTAGTGAAGGGGACTCTCAACTCTGTGAGGAAAGACTGGATCCACAGTACAGTATTGGTCAAATTCATGTACTCAACTTCAGTGTTGGACTTGGCAACAATGGTTTGCTTTTTCAACCACCAAGAGGCCCAGTTTTGATAGCACACAGACTAAGGAGAAGGGTAAACCCGTCATTTAGAGGGTTTATCAAAGGAGAAATAAAATAAATAAGTAATATAATTTTAGTATGTTAGTTTAAATTCAAATAATTTGTTATTGGTTGATGCTGTGGATTGTATTTAAGTTGTTTATTGTTTTTAGGGGAGTTATTATTGGGAAGTTTATTGGAAAGTTACTAGGTCAGAAGAAGTTATCTTCTGAGAGAGCAAACTGCTATTGTAGTTTTTAGATTTTATTTCCTTTGTTTATCAATGAAAAATCGCAAGTTTCTTGCAATTTCTCTTTCTCTATAATTCTGTTCTACCGGGGTATTGTTCATCGTATCAAATTGGTCCGACCTACCGAATGCCACCGAAGAAGATGGAGGCCATAGTGACTGCACTTGAAGAGAAACTCAAAACTTTGGAGGTTTCTTTACATGAAATGCAGATTCAAAATAAAGACAATCAGGAGAAGATAATCTCTTTATTAAATTCGAATAAGAAGAGGGATGTGGGAGAATCGTCGCACGATAATGGGCTAGTTGGTACCAAAAAGAAAAGTTATGGCTTACAGGGTGAAGCTTTGGATGAATTTCGCCTATCTGTGAAGAAGTTGGAATTACCGATGTTTAATGGTGAAGATCCCGCTGGTTGGATTGTTAGGGCGGAAGTCTATTTCAATGTGCATAATACTATACCTGAAATCAAAGTGAATTTGGCACAATTATGTATGGATGGTCCTACAATTCATTTTTTCAAATGACTGTTGGAGGAGAATGAAACATTGACATGAGAGAATTTGAAAGATGCACTTCTTGAGAGGTATGGTGGTGTAAGTGATGGGAATGTATTTGAACAACTTTCCGCACTTCAACAGGAAGGAACAATTGAAGAATAAATCGAAGATTTTGAGAGGTTACTAGCACAACTGCCCCGATTACCCAATGACCAATATTTGAGTTATTTCGTTCATGGTTTGAAGGAAAAAATCAGGGGAAAGGTTCGCAGCATGATCGCTATGGGTCCTATGTCAAGAGCGAAGTTAATGAACGTGGCTCGTGCAGTAGAACGTGAATTGGAAGAAGGGCGAAAAGACTGGACACCACGAAGGTCACATGGGTCACTGTCCCGATCTATTTTTGGTAATAAGGTTGTCACACAGAATGACGAGAGAAATGGCTATTGGGTTATGGTTCGTAATAATAAAGACAATGGGGATCGTTTTTCAAGAGGAAAATTAACAGGTGGTTCACGTGGAATATCTGGTTTCGGACAAAACAGAACTCATAAGCCAACACTGGAAATTGGCGTGACCGAATTGTGAGAAGTCTGTCTTCATAGGAGATTGCTGACCGCCGTAAAAAAGGGCTCTGTTTTAAATGTGGAGGTCAGTATCATCCTCGCCATCAATGTCCTGATAAAAATCTACGTGTTATGGTGCTTGAGGATGACTCTGAAGAGGAAAACGAGGTCAGTGTATTGAACGATGAAGATGTTGAAACAAGTGCAGAAGAATTGCAATTGAATGTACTGTCTTTTGAAAATATATTGACTTTTGATAAACAAACCGAGTATTATCAAGATAAGCTTCAATGCATCAAGTTGCAAGGGACGGTAGGAGCGTTACCGGTGTTGATGTTAGTTGATAGTGGAGCAAACAAAAACTTCATGTCAAGGCGTCTAGCTTTGGCTTTGGGTTTACGAATTACTGAAACTCCTGCTAGACAAATCAGATTGGGTGACGGTTATGCGGCCCCGACGTTAGGAGAGTGCCAAGGTGTTATTATTTATGTTCAAGGGGTGAAATGGAAGATAGCTGTTATGCTGTTTGAATCAGGCGGTTATGATCTAGTATTAGGGATGGAATGGTCGACACAAATTGGATGCACATACTTTGATTGGGTCGATAAGAAATTGCGTTTCACATATCAGGGGGAATGGATTGAGATCGTAGGGGTTCGTACTAGAGAGTGTATTCCATTACAAAACTATGTTGATGAAAACCATTTTGCCCAGTTGCATTGTGATATGCAAGCAGGTATGGTGACACCAACTCAACAACTGGAGATGAAATAAGTACTGCACACATTTGATAATGTTTTCAAGGAACCACAAGGATTACCTCCTGAACGACAGCAAGAACACGCTATACACTTGCTGACCGGCCAAGGCTCAGTTAATGTTCGACTGTATCGCTACCCTCACCATCACAAGACAGAAATTGAGAAATAAGTGAAGGAGTTGCTGCTGTCCGGTGTGATCAGACCTAGCCAAAGTGCCTTTTCAAGTCCGGTTATTCTAGTTAAGAAGAAGGATAACTCTTGGAGGATGTGTGTTGACTACCGTGCTTTGAATAAGGTAACTATTCCGGATAAGTTTCCTATTCCAGTCATTGATGAGTTATTGGATGAGTTACATGGTGCACGATATTTTTCTAAAATTGATCTTAAGTCTGGCTACCACCAAGTACGTATGCGAAAAGAAGACATTCATAAAACAGCTTTCCGCACTCATGAGGGTCATTATGAATTCTTAGTGATGCCTTTTGGGTTAACAAATGCTTCATCCACCTTTCAAGCATTAATGAATGAAGTTTTTAAGCCAATGCTGCGGAGATATGTTTTGGTATTTTTTGACGACATGTTGGTGTATAGTATGACGTGGCCAGACCATATTCTGCATGTGAATGCAGTTTTAAGTGTGCTAGCTTAGCAACAATTGGTGGCCAATAAAAAGAAATGTTCGTTTGGTCAATTGTCGGTTGAGTATTTGGGTCACGTGATTGCTCATGAAGGGGTTTTTATGGATCCATCGAAAATTAGTAGTGTGTTAGAATGGCCTGTGCCAAAGAATGTCAAAGGTGTCAGAGGATTTTTGGGTTTGGCCGGGTATTATAGAAAGTTCATTCGTGACTATGGCAAGATTACAAGACCATTAACTGATTTGACTAAGAAAGAGGGTTTTAAGTGGGGAGCTAAGGAACAAGCAGCTTTTGAGCAACTTAAGCACAAGGTAAGTTCAGCCCCGGTTTTAGCATTGCCTGACTTCACCAAAGAATTTTCCATTGAGAGTGATGCGTCCGAAAATGAGTTGGGTGCAATCTTGATATAAGACAAGAAGCCTATCGCATTTTTCAGCAAGGGACTCAGTGATCGTAATTTGAACAAGTCAGCATATGAAAAATAATTAATGGTGTGGCTCTCGCAATCCCACATTGGCGCCCATATCTCATAATGAATAAGTTCACAGTGTGCACAAATCAAAAGAGTTTGAAATAATTAATGCAGCAGCGTGTAACCACAATGGATCAATAAAATTGGGTGGCTAAGCTTTGGGATATCAATTTGATGTAGTTTATAAACCTGGTCTGGAGAACAAGGGTGCTGATGCGTTGTCCCGACAGTTTGATACTTCTCCAAACTACACCATGGCAGTCCTTGCCGATTCAAATGACAGGTTAATGCTTAATTCTATGATTTTCCATCCAGAATGGTTAGATTTCAAGTGAAATTCTGGTCAAGCAGATCACTAAGATGTCGGACAGGATGTCGTGACACTTGATCTCTGCTTCTCACACAAGGATAATGAAGAACAGAATACAAACAACCGAAAGTAAACTAACACACAACAATTGTTAACCCAGTTCGGTGAAAATCACCTACGTCTGAAGGCTACCAAGCCAGGAATGAAATCCACTATAATAGTATTAATTCAAAGCTAAACTCCCCCGTTTACAACTTCTCACTTAATCACTACCCGTGCAACTTCTATCTAAGACTCTCCTAGATATGAGACCCCTCTCAATTCCCTTTACAATCACCACGTGATAACAAATAGTCAATGCTTAAAAGCTTAAGAGTGGACAATTTACAACAACCTATATCGACCACATAGTATCAAAAGATACATGGGTGACTTACAAACTACACAAGAGACTCTCAAAACCCTAAACCCTTATGTTGCACCGACGACTTGT
The DNA here is from genome assembly GCA_022829125.1 of Lathyrus tuberosus. Taxonomy (NCBI): domain Eukaryota; kingdom Viridiplantae; phylum Streptophyta; class Magnoliopsida; order Fabales; family Fabaceae; genus Lathyrus; species Lathyrus tuberosus. Next base: position 2,880,334 of record JALAZF010000280.1, read on the forward strand.
TGTTGTGTGTGCTATCTCTTTTAGGTCTAGCAAGTCCTTATTTATAGACTCTTGCGGTATGGGCTTGGACTCTTCAATCAGGTCCAATCTTCACGTTTTAAATCAGTTGCAAGATCTTCATATAAAAATAAGAACAAATCTTTTATAGTTTCCTAAAAACTCTCAAAGATCCTTTTTATAAAATCCAATTAAATCTGGACTTGCTCCTAATAAATATCCTTGATTTACGCATAATGATGAGGTATATCCAAAAGATTCTCATCAAATAAAATCAAATATGTCAAGAGATATAAAACAGTAGCGCATGCTATACCAGACAACGATGTCATGACATTGTCTTCAACATCTGTCTGAAAATCACATAACAGCAGCACCTGCTGTACCAGACCAAGATGTCATGACACTGTCTTCGACATCTATCTGAAAATCACATAACAGCAGCACCTGCTGTACCAGACCAAGATGTCATGACAGTAATACTGTTATGATAGTTGATGAAGATGCTTCAACATCTTGCCAAGTATTATAACCACATCTATACTGATGTCTGAGTAACCATGTCAGAACATTTTACCCAACATCTTGCTGTAAACTTGCTTTAGCCAAAATGCAACCAATCAAAGACCTAACAATATCCCCCTTTGGAAAATTTTGGCTAAAACATTCTTTGAACATTGAAACATGTAAGCAGCACCACATCAGAAAGATGTCAGATCATCTGATCAGACATTATACAAAACCAAGGAGAAAAAAAACTCCCCCTCAAGCCAAAACTCATCCTCAACACCAGGTTTATAATCTCTCCCCCTTTTTAGCCATAATATGACAAGACAGAGCAAGAAACATGCATTAGCCATAATCAGAAAAGAAGCAGATTTCATCAAGATCCAAGGAGAAGAGCAGTACAAATTAAGCACACTTAGGTGCCAGAAATCCGGACTAGAACAAAAAAAAAACACAGAAAGAAAACAAATAGATTTCTTCAAGAACAAAACACTTAATTGTCTTCCGAACCAACAACATCATCAGTCTCAAAACTTCCTTCTTCACCATCAGCCTCTCCATCGGAGTTGTGCTCCTCAGCACCTTCCTCCTCATTGTCATCACCATCAGCATCTCCATCAGAGTCATGCCCCTCAGCACCTTCCTCCTCATTGCCATCACCAACACTATCACCTTCAGCCATTTGCAGGGACTTGATCAATTTCTCAAACTTGAGCTTCCTCTCAGTACTAGCACGAATCACCTCATCAAGTTCTTTGCAAGCCTCCATTAATTCAGAGATCACACCTGCTTTGGTTGTGGGCTTGTTTGCAGCATAAGCAAATGTCAAGACAATGTTTGGGACATGTTTTCCTACAAACAATTTATAATGAAGAGACAGAGCAGATTCCCTTTTACATACAACATCAGCACTAGATAAGATCCCAGGATGCTGATTTAGGATAATACCATAGATCAGGGAGGGAAAGGCAATAGGCATCTTCACTGCACAAGTTCCAGCATGTTTCAAGGTTTGATAAAAAATATAGGTGCCATAGTCAAATAACTTCTTGGTTCCAACAGCATAAATGAATTTTCCCAAACTAACAGAAATGGTTGAGGTATAATTGGTAGGGACCCAATTTGCAGCTCCAATTCTATGCAGGATGGCATATTTTACACTAAGCCTCCCAGCAGATAACTTTTCTTTCATAGGCCATGCAACCACCTGGTTTGCAGTAATTTCTTTGCAAACCTGGTTATCAGTAACCTCTAGCTCACTCTGATCTTCTTCACTTCTTCCCAGGTACCTATTGATGATGGTAGGGGAGAATTTAACACATTTGCCTCTAACAAATACCTTCATAAAGTCCTTACTTTTTCTGTCAGCACAATCCACAGGAATATTGACAATAAATTCCTTCACAAGAACATCATACCACTTAGCAAACCTAGACACATATTTCATTAAACCAGCAAAAGAAATAAGATCCATCACCTCTTTGTACTCCAAGGCATCTTTTCCCAATTCTCTTTCAAGAGCAATCCTCCTTTGATACACATACTTCCATCTCTTAACACTCTCAATATGATGAAATGAAATGTTATCCAGAGGAGCATCAGACACAACATTAGAGATCTTCTTGATCACATGTATCTTCACAGGGGTGATGTCCTGGACATCATCCTCAACATCATATTCTGACTCAGAGTCAGACCTACCCTTCCTCTTTTTGGAGGAATTAATCACTTTGCTCAAGGACCTTGGACGACCAACAACAACCTTGTTCTTGGTATTCTTAGTATGAATGTTGTCAATAACAACCTTCCATTTTCTTGTCTTGAGTCTCTTAGCAATACCAGGGGTCAGACTCATAATCAAATCATTGTCAAACAAGTCATCAACATCCACAACATCTTCACCATTAACATTCTTCTTTTCCTTTGGGTCAGGAACATCATTCATGGTAAGTAGACCTTCCCTTGCAACTGATGTCTCAATATCTGGCTCAACACCAGTTCCAGCTTCTTCCAACACTGAGGTAGCAAGCTTGTGTAGATTATCTTCTGAATCATCTTTCTCAGTCACAAATGGGTCAGCAGATTTTTCAATATCAGTATTTTTGTTAGTCTCAGAGAAAGGAGAAGCATAAATTTGGGAAAGAGGTTTTGATATCCCAGGAACCACAAAATCTTTATTCAAAACCCTAGAAACTAACCTTCTTATGCTTCTATCAACAGAAAAAGCTTCTTCCTCTGCCCTATTTGCGAAAGAAGAGTCAAGAGAGGGCTTAGAAGAACTACCTATAGAGGTGTCTTTTGATCCTTTTGCATGGGGTGTTCTGGACTTCTTCAGCTCCATTTCAGTACAAGGAACCATAGCCAATAGAGCAACATCAACAACATCATCAAAAGAGATATTCACAGGGTGAACCCTAGATTTTGACGCAGAAGCAGTTGCCTTATCAGATGAGTGTTTAGAAGGTGACGATGCATGTTGTTGAGACATCTTGGGATTTTGGTGAATGAGAAGGTTATGAGCAAAAGAATTCCTTTTTCTATGATAGAAGATGAAAGAGCTATTGAAGTATGGCACAATGCATATGTAGCGTGTGAGAGAATCTTGAAATGATTGCCTTTGATAGATGCACTTTATTTGTTGGAAACATAAGAAAAATTGAATAATATTCACCCATGACATTAATTTGCACTTTAATTTTTGAACACATAAGGAAATTTTCCCACACGCCATTAATTGCTACAAATCCTCATATAGGCAAATCCCTAGTTTGCCCCTCAAAATTTCAAATTGATTAGCATCCAAGGCCTTAGTGAAAATGTCAACTAGTTGCATCTCAGTAGCTACATGTCTAAGGCAACAATCTTGTCCTGAACAAGTTCTCTTATGAAATGATGACGAATATCAATGTGTTTGGTCCTGCTGTGTTGAATAGGATTTTTGGAGATGTTTATAGCACTTAGGTTGTCATAATATAATGTCATGACATCTTGTGTGACATTGTATTCAGACAACATTTGTTTCATCCAAACCAGCTGAGAACAGCTGACAGGGAGACACAATTTTGCTTCTTACTGAACCAGGATATAAGATTATTCCCCAAAAAGAAGTATCCTCCTGATGTGCTTTTCCTATCATCAACACTTCCTGCCCAATCTGCATCACAATATCCAATTAACATAGAGCCAGATCCATGAGAGTATAACATACCACAGTCACATGTCCCATTCACATACTTCAGTATCCTCTTCACTTGATTGATATGACTCACTTTAGGTTCAGCTTAGTATCTAGCACACACCCCAACAGCAAAGGAAATGTCAGGCCTGCTTGCTGTAAGATACAACAGGCTACCTATCATACTTCTGTAGAGACTTTGATCCACACTCACACCCTTTTCATCTTTAGACAACTTTAAATGAGTGGGAGCAGGTGTCCTCTTGTGACTGGCATTCTCCATCCCAAACTTCTTTACTATATTCTTGGCATATTTACTCTGAGACAAGAATATAGAATCTTCCATTTGCTTGACTTGTAGACCAAGAAAATATGTTAACTCACCAACAAGACTCATCTCAAATTCTGACTGCATCTGTTTGACAAAATGTTGAATCATCTCATCAGACATCCCAAAAAACACAATATCATCAACATAAATTTGGGCAATCACGAGTTTCCCTCCTTCTTCTTTGACAAATTGAGTCTTGTCTATACCACCTTTCCTGTAACCATTCTCAACGAGAAATTCTGTCAGTCTCTCATACCAAGCTCTTGGAGCTTGCTTCAACCCATACAAAGCTTTCCTCAACTTGTACACATGGTTAGGATAGGTTGGATCACTAAATCCCTTAGGTTGTTCCACATACACCTCCTCATTTAAGTATCCATTTAAGAAGACACTTTTTACATCCATCTGAAACAACTTAAATTTCAGAATGCAGGCAACTCCTAGGAGTAATCTGATGGATTCAAGATGAGCTACAGGAGCAAAAGTTTCTTCAAAATTAACCCCCTTAACTTGAGTATACCCTTAAGCAACCAATCTTGCTTTGTTTCTAGTGACCACACCTTTTTCACCTGACTTATTCTTGTACACCCATTTTGTTCCAATCACATTTGTTCCCTCAGGTCTTGGAACCAGATCCCAGACTTCATTTCTCTTGAATTGCCCTAACTCTTCTTGCATAGCATTGATCCAGAACTCATCAGTTAAAGCTTCTTTAACATTTTTAGGCTCAATTTTTGATACAAAACAGGAATTTGATATGACTTCTCTTGACCTAGTAGTAACTCCTTCATTCAGATCTCCTATGATAAGTTCTTTAGGATGATCTTTCTGAATTCTGATAGAGGGCCCTTTGTTGACTTGACTAGATTCAGATTCAGCATTAGTAGAATTAAGATCAGTACTTCTTTCTGCATTTTCTGCTGGGATATCATTCAGAAATGTTCCAAAATTTTCTAGGACATCAGCTTCCTCATTCAACCCTTTATCATCAACAACAACATTTATAGACTCCATCATGACTTTGGTTCTGCAGTTGAAAACTCTATAAGCTCTGCTGTTTGTGGAGTAGCCCAGAAATATTCCCTCATCACTCTTTGGACCCATCTTTCTTCTTTGTTCACGATCTGCCAAGATGTAGCACTTGTTTCCAAAAACATGAAAATATTTGACTGTAGGCTTTCTTCCCTTCCATATTTCATATAAAGTAGCTGAGGTACCTTTTCTCAAAGTCACTCTGTTATGAATGTAGCAGGCATTATTCATAGCTTCGGTCCAAAAGTGGTAAGGTAATTTCTTTGCATGAATCATGGCTCTAGCAGATTCCTGGAGAGTTCTGTTTTTGCGTTCCACAACTCCATTTTGCTGAGGAGTAATGGGAGAAGAGAATTCATGATCAATTCCTTAGATGAACAAAATTCAGCAAATTTGTTGTTCTCAAATTCCTTCCCATGGTCACTTCTGATTCTAATAACATAACTTGCCTTTTCTCTTTGAAGTCTTTGACAGAGATCCTTGAACACATCAAACACTTCTGATTTATCTCTGATGAAATTCACCCAAGTGAATCTAGAATAATCATCCATAACCACATAGGCATACTTCTTTCCACCAAGACTTTCCACCTGCATAGGTCCCATCAAGTCCATGTGAAGGAGTTCCAACACTTTTGAGGTGGTGAGATGTTGAATCTTCTGATGTGACATCTTAGTCTGTTTTCCAACTTGACATTCACCACATACCCTTTCTTCTTCAATCTTGAGCTTTGGGATCCCTCTTACTGCTTCCATAGAGATGATCCTTTTCATCATTTTTAGATACAAGTGTCCAAGTTTTTGGTGCCACAGTTTGACTTCATCTTCTTTAGCTATGGCACATGTGATGGAATAGCTTGAATCTTGAGGAACCCATAAGTAGCAGTTGTCCTTAGATCTAACCCCTTTCATAATTACTTCACTCTTCTCATTGGTAACAAGACATTCAGATTTTGTGAAGTTGACTTTGAGACCTTGATCACAAAGTTGACTGATACTAATTAGGTTGGCTGTCAACCCTTTCACAAGCAGTACATCATTAAGGTTTGGAACTCCTGAGCAATCCAACTTTCCAACCCCCTTGATTTCACCTTTGGCTCCATCACCAAAAGTCACATAACTAGTGGAGTGAGATTTGATATCCACCAACAGATTCTTGATACCTGTCATATGTTTTGAACAGCCACTGTCAAAGTACCAGTCTTCTTTGGCTGAGGCTCTGAGAGAGGTGTGAGCTATAAGACAGGTAACATCACCCTTGGGAACCCATTGTTTCTTCTCTTTGACATTTGGAATGACCTGATTAGGTTTGGACTGAGGTGCAGGCTTAGGGTACCCATACAGCTTAAAGCAAAAAGGTTTTATGTGACCAAACCTCCCACAGTAATGACATCTTCAACGTTGAAATTTCCCTCTTGTGTGATTGAATTCCCTTCTGTCATGATGTTGAGACATTTGATTCAACATCTTTATTTTAGGTTTGGGATGAATGAAGTTTGAAAGAGGTTCCTTTCCTTTATTAAATCCTAGTCCACTCATATCTCCAGCCAATTTTCTAACCTGAAGAATTTCATCTAATGTGTCAGACCCACTGTTCAGCATTCTAACAGACTTGGACATTCTGTCAAGTTTAGAGTTCAGCAAACTCACTTCATCTTCCAGCTTAGAGATAGTTTCCAGATGCTCTTCCTTTTCTGCCTTCAGTTGGATTATAAGTTTCTTCTGTTTCTCCCCTTGTTGACATACTTCTTCACTTCTGAGACACAGTTCTCTGTAGGAGGCAGCTAACTCATCATAGGTCACCTCATCATCACTAGAGTCTTCATCAGAGACACATCTGCCAGTAAGTGCAGTAACATGCTTGGCAGATTCTTCTTCAAGCTCACATTCAGAATCCTCATCAGACCAAGATACAGTTAGACCCTTCTTTTGTTTCTTGAGGTATGTAGGACATTCAGCTCTAATATGCCCAAAACCTTCACATCCATGACATTGTATCCCTTTGCCTTGAGTGGATTTTTCTTTAGCCCTTGTTCTTCTTCCAAAGTCATTTGACTTGCTGATGTCAGATGAGTTGTTCTTGACATTTTGTCTAGAATGCCTGTCCATCTTTCTCAGCACCTTGTTAAACTGCCTTCCAAGTAGCACTAAATCATTGGATATTCCTTCATTAGTATCCATATCACCTTCCTTCTCTCCATATTCAGAATTGGACACAAAAGCTATGCTTTTTTTTTCTTCTCAGGTCTGTCACTGATGCCTAACTCAAATGTTTGGAGAGATCCAACAAGTTCATCCACTCTCATCTTGCTAATGTCTTGAGCTTCTTCTATGGCAGTAACTTTCATGTCAAACCTCTTGGGAAGAGACCTGAGAATCTTCCTTACCAGCTTTTCTTCTGATATTCTTTCTCCTAAGGCACTGGATGCATTGGCTATCTCAAGAATATTCATATGAAAGTCATGAATGTTTTCATCATCTTTCATCCTTAGGTTTTCAAATTTGGTAGTGAGCAACTGAAGTCTTGACATCTTCACTTTAGATGTGCATTCATGAGTAGTTTTGAGTATATCCCAAGCATCTTTAGCCACCTCACAAGTGTTCACCAACCTGAAAATGTTTCTATCAATCCCATTGAATAAAGCATTCAAAGCTTTAGAATTTCCAAGAGCTAATTCATCCTCTTCTTTAGTCCAATCTTCTTCAGGCTTCAGCTCAGAGGTAGGTTGTCCATCTTTCCCCAGAGTGACAGGGTGTTTCCACCCTTTTAAGACAGCTTTCCAAGCCTTGCTATCCAAGGATTTCAAGAAGGCCACCATGCATGGTTTCCAATAGTCATAATTGGTTCCATCTAGAATGGGTGGTCTGTTCACAAATCCTCCCTCCTTGTCCATAGTACCAGAAAGTATCTTCCCTAGATCTCACCCAGAAATAGAGCAGGATGCCCGCTCTGATTCCAATTGAAATTCTGGTCAAGCAGATCACTAAGATGTCGGACAGGATGTCGTGACACTTGATCTCTGCTTCTCACACAAGGATAATGAAGAACAGAATACAAACAATGGAAAGTAAATGAACACACAACAATTGTTAACCCAGTTCGATGCAAATCACCTACGTCTGAAGGCTACCAAGCCAGGAATGAAATCCACTATAATAGTATTAATTCAAAGCTAAACTCCCCCGTTTACAACTTCTCACTTAATCACTACCAGTGCAACTTCTATCTAAGACTCTCCTAGATATGAGACCCCTCTCAATTCCCTTTACAATCACCACGTGATAACAAATAGTCAATGCTTAAAAGCTTAAGAGTGGACAATTTACAATAACCTATGTCGACCACATAGTCTCAAAAGATACATGGGTGACTTACAAACTACACAAGAGACTCTCAAAACCCTAAACCCTTATGTTGCACCGACGACTTGTTGTTGTGTGTGCTATCTCTTTTAGGTCTAGCAAGTCCTTATTTATAGACTCTTGCGGTATGAGCTTGGACTCTTCAATCAGGTCCAATCTTCACGTTTTAAATCAGTTGCAAGATCTTCATATAAAAATAGGAACAAATCTTTTATAGTTTCCTAAAAACTCTCAAAGATCCTTTTTATGAAATCCAATTAAATCTGGACTTGCTCCTAATAAATCTCCTTGATTTACGCATAATGATGAGGTATATCCAAAAGATTCTCATCAAATAAAATCAAATCTGTCAAGAGATATAAAACAGTAGCGCATGCTGTACCAGACAACGATGTCATGACAATGTCTTCGACATCTGTCTTAAAATCACATAACAGCAGCACCTACTATACCAGACCAAGATGTCATGACACTGTCTTTGACATCTATCTGAAAATCACATAACAGCAGCACCTGCTGTACCAGACCAAGATGTCATGACATCTTTCATGATAGTTGATGAAGATGCTTCAACATCTTGCCAAGTATTATAACCACATCTATACTGATGTCTGAGCAACCATGTCAGAACATTTTACCCAACATCTTGCTGTAAACTTGCTTTAGCCAAAATGCAGCCAATCAAAGACCTAACATCAAGGTTGTCCATGAAGAAGTACAACAAGATCCAACATTACAGGCAATCATTTCGGCTTTACAAAAGGGGGAAACCACAAAACTTGGTTTTGCACTACAAAATAAGGTTCTTTTGTATCAGGACAAATTAGTTATGCCTGCTTCATCTACTTTTATTCCTACAATTCTCAAGGAGTTTCATTGTACCCCTCAGGGTGGGCATTCCGGGTTTTATCGCACTTATCGTCGTTTGGCTGCTAATTTGTATTGGATTGGTATGAAGAAGGATATCCAGAATTTTGTGCAGAAATGTATTGTCTGTCAATACAACAAGTATGCAACTTCAATACCCGGTGGTCTTCTCCAGCCACTTCCAATACCAAATCAAGTGTGGGCAGATATTTCTATGGACTTCATTACTGGTCTTCCAAACTCCAAGGGATTCAAAGCTATTTTTGTGGTGGTAGACAGGCTATCCAAATATGCTAATTTCATCCTTCTTAAGCGTCCCTATTCTCCAAGATCTTTGGCTAAAACTTTCACCAAAGAAGTGGTCCGACTTCATGGAATTTTGGCATCTATTGTGAGTGACAGAGATCCCATCTTTGTTAGTAATTTCTAGCAGGAACTCTTTAAGCAACAAGGTACATATTTAAAGCTCGTCACTGCATACCACCCTCAGACTGATGGTCATACAAAAGTCGTTAAGCGTTGTTTAGAGACTTTTCTTCGCTGTTTTATTGCCGACCAGCCTAAGACTTGGGCCATGTGGCTTTCTTGAGCAGAATATTGGTACAACACCACTTTTCACGCTTCTACAGGTACAACTCCATTTGAAGTGGTGTATGGTCGTGCCCCTCCAGGAATCACTAATTATTTACCTGGCGAAGTTAAAGTGGAGGTTGTTCAACGAGACTTGGCTGATCGTGATGAATGCTTGCGACAACTGAAGCATCATCTATCCCGTGCTTGTGACCAGATGAAGACATAGGCAGATAGACATCGTAAATAACACTCTTTTGCAGTTGGTGATTTGGTTTTCTTGAAGTTGAGACCTCATGTGCAACAATATGTTGTGGCTAGAATCTGTCATAAGTTGTCTCCAAGGTATTTTGGTCCATTTAAGGTGATTGAACATGTTGGGGCTGTTGCTTACAGGTTGGAGTTATCTCCTACATCTCGGATCCATCCTGTTTTCCATGTTTCTTTACTTAAGAAAGCGGTTGGTGATGTTGTTGTTAATCCAACTCTCCCTGCAAGTTTAGAGATTAATGAAGACTCCGTGTGGGAACTAGAGACAGCTTTAGATCAAAGGACGGTGGTCCGACATGGTAAACCGACTTCTCAAGTTCTTATCCATTGGAAGAACAAGACTATTGAGGAAGCTACTTGGGAAGATAAGGAATTCACCACTGTTCAATTTCCTTCCTTCAGCCTTGAGGACAAGGCTGTTTCTCTTGGCGGCGACATTGATAGCCCACAGACTAAGGAGAAGGGTAAACCCGTCATTTAGAGGGTTTATCAAAGAAGAAATAAAATAAATAAGTAATATAATTTTAGTATGTTAGTTTAAATTCAAATAGTTAGTTATTGGCTGATGTTGTGGATTATGTTTAAGTTGTTTATTATTTTTAGGGGAGTTATTATTGGGAAGATACTAGGCCAGAAGAAGTTATCTTTTGAGAGAGCAAACTGCTCTTGTAGTTTTCAGATTGTATTTCCTTTGTTTATCAATGAAAAATCGCAAGTTTCTTGCAATTTATTTTTCTCTATAATTCTGTTCTACCGGGGTATTGTTCATCGTATCAAGTTTGGACCTAGATAAATGCAGGACCCTGAACTAAACTTTCTATCATCAGGATCAGCTCCTCAATCAGCATCTGAAAAGGCTTTGATGAAGAAAGGAACATTGGTAGAGGCATGCTTTAATATTAGGAAATGATAGAGAAACCCTTTAAGATACATTAGTATTCTTTTCACAACAATCCAATGACTCTCAATGGGTTGCGAGTGAAATTAACAAACTTTGTACACATCATAACTAATTTCAGGTCTTGTGATTGTGGCATATTAAAGAGTCCCCACGATAGATTTGTAATAAGTGGCATCACGAGAATAGTCATCTCCATGTTTATACAACTTTGGATTAGACACCATAGGGGTGGGAAACCCCTTTGCATCAAATAAATTAGCTTTGGAGAAAAGATCTCTAATGTACTTTGCTTAATAAAAAAACAAAGCACCACTCCTTTGATGTGAGACTTTTATGCCTATGAAGTACTCAAGATTTCCAAGTTGTTTTTAGGCAAACTAAAAGTTGAACTTTGTGACCAAATTTTGAGCTTGGACAGGTGAGCTACATGTGACAATTATACCATCCATATATACAAGCATGAGAATGGTATATGTTGGCGTGACAAGAGAGAAAAGTGGGGGATCACATCTATTGAGAATACATTCAAGCCCCATTGAGAGCAACATTAAGCCTTTTAAACCAAACCCAAGGTGCCTGTTTGAGGACATATATGACTTTATTGAGTTTGCACACAAAATAAGTATTAGCCTCTTCAAAGCTTGAAGGTTGCTGCATATATACTTCTTAATGCAGAATGTCATTAAAAAAACATTGTTTACATCAAGTTGAAATATATGTCAGCTTTTTGAGACAACCAAAATAAGAATAATCCTCACTGTAATAGGCTTAACTATTGGTAAAAATGTTTAAGTAAAATCAAAGCCTTGAACCTGATGAAACCCTTTAGCAACCAGCCTAGCTTTGTTTTTATTTAAGGAACCATCAAGATTCTGTTTTATTTGAAAAACTCATTTACATCCAATAGCCTGTCTATTAGAGGGTAGCTCAGTTAAGGTCTAAGTTTGATTGGCTATCAACGTATTGTATTCAATGATCATATCATCAAACCATTAAGGGTCTTTTAAGGCAGTTTTGTGAGAAGCGATCTCAACATTCGTTAATACTAAAGTAAGATGTAACATGTGTTTGATAATTTCATATTTCCTTATGGTTTCCATGGCATGAACATTACTTAGATGAAGAAAAGAAAGAGTGGGAGTTGGAGAGTGAGATTCTTGAGAGTTTGAAATATCATGAAATATGGAAGTCTTTCGATAGTTGGAGAGCTTTGAGATGTGGGGGAGTGAACTGTGGTATTAGGAGTTGGTGGAGAAGGTGATGGACTCGGAGAAACAAGTATAAGCAGACCAGGGTACAATGAAGGAATAAAATTGGAGTGTGTATTGGAAGATGAAGATACATGTTGAGATGTGGAAGCAATGAGAGATTTTTAAGAAGAGATATTGTATGGAGGTGAAGATAAATTAGTTAAAATTATAGGTGAGGTAGTAGGTTTAGAAAGAGTTGAAAAAGAAATGTTTATGGAGAATGGAAACACGCATGATGTAGTAATAGGTTGTGATTGAGGGGATGGGAATGAGGCATTAATGAAGGTTGGATATGGGAATCTAATTTCATTAACATCCATAGAGATGTAGATTCTACCACTTTAAGCTATGAATTTGTAGCCTTTGTGATGAGTGGGATAACCAAGAAAAAACACATTCTCGAGAATGAAAATTGAACTTGTGAGACGAATAACACCTTAGATGAGGGTATCATGCACATCCAAAATGCCTTGAGATACTTGTAGTCAGTAAGTTGTTGATACAACATAAAGTAAGGTTGCTTCATGGCTAGTAGAGAAATTGACATTCGATTAATGAGATAGGTGGCAGTCATGCAAGCATGATCCTAACATTTTTAAGGGTAAACTTGCTTGATCAAGTAAAGTGAGGTATATTTCAACAACATGCCCATGTTTGCGCTCAACTGAACCATTTTTATGGTATGTGTGTGAGGGCATGTAAGTCTTGTGATATGTCTTCAATGTTAAACAAACTGGTCAAAGCAGTAAACTCTCCTCCATCATCAATTTGTAGTAATTTCACCTTAACGTTGAATTGTACTTCTATTGTAGTGAGTAAGTGTCTGAAAGTGATTAATACATCAAATTTCATATTCAGAGGAAACACCCAAGTATAATTGGTACAAACATCAACACATGTAAGAAAATATTTGAAATCGGTAGTAAAAATCATTAGGGAAGGTCCTTATACATTGGTAAATAATAGATCAAAAGATTTAGCATAAGTATAACATGATAATCTACTAGATAACCTGTGAACTTTCCCCAAACAACAGGGACTGTAGAAATCCAAAGTAGACTTGTGTGGTATATTAACATTGCATAAGTGAAAAATGTGCTTAAGAACCTCATCTTGAAGGTTCCCTAATCTGTTAGAAAATATTTCTTTCACTTGATATTGCCTTAGTGCTTGTAAGTGAAGCTTTGCTTGTGAGAAGAAATATTTTGTAAGTGGTCGTATTGGTCGTTTAAATTCTTAAGAGTGTTATACTCTTAAGAGATCAAGTTTAGCTCTTGAGATAAACCTGTCATAAAATCTCTCTGATTGGTTTCTTAAGCTTTGCCAGAAAAGGCTTTGTTTTAGTTATTGAGATAAGTCATAAATCTCTAAACGATTCGTTATCTTAGCCTAGGATAAAAGTTATAATTGGTTGGGGATAAGCCTATAAAAATCTCAAGATCAGATTGTATTAAGGTTTGTGGTCATAACCTTCAAAAGCTAAAAGCTTATATTCAAAATCTCAAGAAGATCTGTTTAGGACAAGACTAGGCCTACGTTCGGCCAAACCTAGATAACTCTCTAGTGCAATCTCTATAAACTTATTCTCTTTACTTTCCACTATTTACTTTTTATTTTTTATCTTCACTGTGCTTTACTCAAACAAAATTACTAACGTGATCTTAATCGAGAAAAATATAAATCTAACTACGAATTTTAAATACCATAATTTATCCCCTTCCCCCTCTTTTGCTTGAAGTCACTTGTCAAACAAGTGGCATTAGAGCCTAACTCCTAGTAAGGACTAATCATCTAAGGATGAAAAATGACTTCAAGATATTCACTAAACAAACCTCCATTCTTTAATGGAGAAGGGTATAGTTTGTAGAAAGAGAAAATGAAGTTTTTAATAGAAGGGATGGATCATGTTATTTGGACAACTGTGAAGGGAGGTCTGTTTGTTCTTACACACAAATATAATGGTTTTGTAGGAAAAAAAAAACATGAAAAGGATTGGACTAAATATGATAAAGGAAATGTGCAACGCAGTTTGAAAGTGAAAGTTGTCATCCCTACCGCTCTCGGTCTTGATAGGTATTTTGCAAGTTTTTCATTGCGAAACTACAAAAGAAATGTGGGTCATACTCCAAATTACCCATGAAGGTACTATTGAGGTTAAGAGGGCAAGATTGGGCACATTATCCCATGATTATGAACTCTTCATAATGAAACCTGAAGAGATCATTAATCGGATTCAAACACGATTTACCCATATCATTAGTCATATGTGAACTCTGGGATTTTTTTCTTTCAAATGAAGAGTTGGCTATAAAAATGCATAGATGCCTAAAACGTATGTTGGTCCTTTATGGATTGGTTGAATTTTGCAAAACAACATGCAGTTTGCTCAATATGGTTCTGGTGCAGAAGGGACACATATTGAACAAGATGTTCTAACATGTGGGCTACAACATCTGGTCTCTTAGAAACAGACAGGTGGAAATTGTAGTTGGTCCAGATTTCGTCTATCCAAGATTCTCTCCATAATAGAAGATCTGCAACTCAAGGAGAATAGTTGATTTGGATGTACTGGTGCAACATGTTGAACTCTATGTTTCACCATGTGCTGTATAACATCTAGCCTTGGCAACATGCCATGTTGGATGTTGTTTGATGTGTATTTTCTAATTAGTTTTCAATCAGATTTGATGCAGTTATTTTAGCAATGTTTGGTTGATTTGTTTGACAGTTGGAGATGTTCAAATCATATTTAAATTTGAATTTGAATTAGAACAAATCATATCTTTTGTTGGAGAGATTTGAGGAGCAAATCATATCCAACTAATGCAGACATTTTCTTGATGAATTAAATGCATATTCATAAGGAGAAAAATCCCATAAGACATTGCTATATAAGGAGACTCAATTCTCATTGTTTTCCAAGAGTTTTGGTGCGCAAGAACTAGGTTGTTTGTGCCAGTGTTTGAGTCTTTGTTTCTTGTATTCCAAGTTAATGCCATAACTGGATTTGGGTGGAATTTAACTGTTGTATACCACTATATTTCAGTCGCTTGGTATAGTTGGTTTGTCTTAGTTGAGTTGTAATATTCAACATTATTCAATGAGGTGTAAACACCAATCACGAGTTATGTGATTGAGTAGAAAGTGAATAGGTTCTCATATGTAGGGTGAATCCTTAAATAGAAAGACACTAGGATTAGGAAGAGGCTTTGAACAACATAGGGTTTGTTGGTTCATGTAAGACTAAGTGTACTAATTCAAAGCAGTGGATTTCCTTTCTTAGGTAGAGTGCCCCCAGACGTAGGTATGGTTTCACCGAATTCGGTTACCAATCTCTTGTGTTATTTTACTACTTTCTGTACTAATTTATTGTTATCATATTACTATCATTATGGTTCAAGAAATTGGAAAATTCATCTCAACATCTGGTCCAACATCTGCCCCAAGTGGAACAAAACTTCAATTGCCATCAGAGTAGGCAACCTATTCTGTTTGGGTGAGCTCCAGGTAAAATATTTTCTATTTCAGTGGACTACACCAAGGATGGAGGGTCTGTCAATAAACCATCTATTTTAAATGGCACCAATCATGACTATTAGAAATCTAAAATGGCTGCCTTTCTTAAATTCATAGACAACAAAACTTGGAAGGTTGTGATTAAAGGTTGGAAACTTCCTGTGATCACTTATGAAGACGGTACTACAAGTTTGAAGTTTGAAGCTGAATAGACTGATGCAGAAGATAATAAAGCTCTTGGAAATCCAAGGTTTTGAATGATATTTTTAATGGTGTTGAGAATAACATGTTTAGATTGATCAACACATGTACTGAAGCCAAAGATGCTTGGGAGATTCTCAAGACTACTCATGAAGGCACATTCAAGGTTAGGATGTCAAGGTTGAATCTCATTACTACAAAGTTTGAAAATCTGAGAATGAATGAAGATTAATATATTTTTGATTTCAACATCACACATAGAGACATTGACAACAATTATTTTTCACTAGGAGAAAATATGTCTGAAGAAAAGCTAGTTAGAAATATTCTCAGATCCTTGCCTCAAAAGTTTGTATGAAGGTAACATCCATTGAAGAAGATCAATACTTAATCACCCTGATGGTGGATGAGCTCATTAGATCTCTTCAAACTTTTGAAGTGTCTCTAAATGGAAGATCGGAGAAGAAGAATAAAGGTGTATCTTTCTTATCCAACTCTCAAGTGGATAAAGATTAAAGTGATAAGGATATTGAAGAAGACTTGTCATGTGTGTCATACCCCAAATTTTGACCACTAAGATTTCCCATCATTGTGCAAATCATCATTACAATATGGATGAACCATCATGCCTCATCAAATGCCTCAAGGGTTGTTGAGCATTCACTACAATCAAAATTAGGGTTTTAAGCCCTCTCAGGGCCTTAGACAAAGGATTAATCAAAGATTGACTTGATCTTCAACTTGTCTAGCCTCTAACATATCCACAATGGATCAAAAGGACTCCCACTTCAAGGATTAAGCACAAGGCTGCTCCCTTCTAGGTGGATTAAGTCTCAAGATCGACAGTGTCACCAAATTAGGGTTTTGGTCGACCAGGGCCTCCAGATGGAAATTTTTCATCTGGGCACAAGCCAATGCTTAAAAACATAACCTAATATACTCCATGGAACCTCATGGACCCAAGCATCAAGTCAATTTTTCCTTAGGGGATGCATTCTTCAGAAATCAGGAATTAGGGTTTCTTGACCTAATTCACCCCTAAATTGACTTTTGGGACAAATCATGAGCCAAGACCTCAAGACATGATTTGAGGGTCTTTAATATACCATATTGATCCATTTGCAACAATGGATTAATCCAAGAAGCTTGAGCAACAAGTTTCAATTTCATCTGCACCACAATTAGGGTTTCGCGGGAAAAGTCAACTGTAACTTTGACTTTTGACTAGGACATGCTCCCAAGCCCTAAGACATTAATCAATATACCCTATGACACCCATGAGACATGTCCATCAAGTTTGATTTAGGTCAAGGACATGATTTCCTGAAGAATTGCACAGTTTGGAATTCATCTAATAAAAAGTCAACTGTGCACAAAAGTCAACTTTGACTTTTTGAGATTTTTCACCAAAATGGATTTTTAACCCTAAAATGATGTTAATGTATGATTTGAATCATCATTCATCAAGAAAAATCAAAGAAAGTGGGATAACTTGTAAAAGGGGTAACCATAAAAACTTAGAAAAATTTCTAAGTTATGGAAAAAGTGACACTAATGTGCCAACTTTGGAGGACCATAACTCCCAAACCACAAGGCCATTGCTCCTCATTCAAAGCTTGATTTGTAGATCACATTGCCCTCTACAAAAGCTTCATACTGACCTATGTCCAAATTCCTCATGGATTTTGAGTTATGGAGTGATCAAAATCAAGAAAAGTCACTTTGTTCCAACACAGTGAAAATTTCACTAAGTCAGAATTTGCCTTTACATTTTTCCAAATGTAGGGGGATTTTTCACTTGGATTCAAAAGAGATCAAAACCAAACATGTTCAAATAGTTGTTGTATCATGTAAGGGCTTTCCAAAATGACCAAGAACATTACCAAATTCAACTTGAGCCATGAGATATGACATTGGCAAGTTGCCTTGCTGAAATCTGCCAAGGCAAGGCAGATTTTTACACTTTTGGTCGATTTGCCAAAATCAGCCAAATCTAAATGCTCATATCCAATTGGACACCTCTGAGGATTGAATCTAAAGGGGACAATCACTGAGCCAAGCCTCCAAAGTCTTTGTAACAAGAAATAGCATGTTGAACCTAGAATTGCCAAAATAGGGACAAGACTCCAATTTTGGATTAGAGCATTCAATGGAAGCATCAAGGTGGCATGAACTGAGCTCTTAGCAACTGAATTCAGTCAATACTTATCCAAGACTAAGGGGACAAGCAGCCTGTGCCCTAACCTCTAGTCAATGGCTAGAGGAGACTTGGATTTTCATTTGCCAACATTGGCCAAACCTAATCAGCAGTTGCCATTCACTATTCTTTGCAAAACAAACTTGCTCTACTATAAATAGAGCTCAATTGTGATCAGTTTGAGTACACCAAAGCCATCAAACATATGTTTTCCTCAAAATCTCTTCTTTCACTCCAATTTTGCCTTCCAAGGCAAGTCACTATCGGGTTTTGAGTTTGAGAGCTTTTCCAATCAAACCAATCACTCACACACCTCACATACATCATATAGAAGTGATCCAAACACTCACATAACATCTGGAACACTGATTTCACAAAATCATTAGCCAATTGCTCAAGTTCTTGACAGTTTGGCAGTTGAGGTACCATCTTCAGCTCCAAACCATTTCAATCCATTCCAAGCATCCAGATACACTCCATGGCACCTAGGGAAGCTATCCAGATCATTGGAACCTAGCTGTAACACCTCCAACACAAAACACGATCACCAGCTGCAAGAGGTAAGCATGAGCACTTCTAACTCTATGATCCATGCAATTTTTGCTGCACAATAATTTGGCCATATGTTAATAATCATGCATGGAATCTTTTCCCTCAATTAATTGCATTGTTTGAATCGTGTATCAAAAATCCCAGCCTTCATGCAGAATCTAGGGTTCTTGAGGATTTTTCGTGATTTCTTGTTTTATGCTTAATTTAAATGAAATTAATTGCCATAGACATGATCGTGAGGTTAAAACGAGTTTATTGGTATGTGGATTATATGATATGATCAAGTATTCAATGAGATTGAAGAGAAAATGCAAATCTGGGCAAACCCATAACATGCGCGTGTTCTTGGTGTGTTCTTGGGGCCATTTTTTGAAAATTCAAATATTTGAATTTTGTGATTTTATTTAATTGATTCAAAAATTAATTTCTCTCTGAGTTTTAATGATTTTGAGTTGATTCTTTTTTTAATAATTCACAAAAATGTTAAAATATTTTATTTTCCCAAAAAATACCAAAAATATTATTTATTTTATATAATTGATAATTTTGCAAAGAATTAATGTTTTAATTGTTTTTGACATTTAAAATATTTTTTCCACCTTGATTTTGCAACTTTTAATGCCTTCTAATTATTTTGTAGGTCAATACTTAATTTTTGAAGCATTAATCCAAGATCACAATTTGTTTTTCATATGTTAAACAATTTTGATCATTTTAATTGAATTTTTATTCAATTAAAACACATTTTGAAAACAAATTAGGGTTTTTGGATTATTTCAACCCTCATAAATCATTTTCAAAACACTTTGGGCCTCTAATAGAGTGTAAGACCCAATCCTTTTTTTTGACCAAATCATTTTTGGGCCTCAGTGTATTGTATAAGTCCCGATACCGTCAAAAACAAACGGCGCGGTCGTCGCCTTTTGAAAAATAACCTTTCGGGCCTCTCCTCGAGCTATAAGACCCATTCAAAACTTTTGGGCCTCTAATAGAGTGTAAGACCCAATCCCCTTTTAACCAAAACATTTTGGGCCTCACTTATTGTATAAGTCCCTTCGCGTTAAAAGAAAATCTCGGCGCGATCGCCATTTCAAACGAAAAATCATCTGGGCTTACCCTCGTGTTATAAGCCCCACTCTTTTTCTTTAAAACTTTTTGGGCCTCTTGAGAGAGTGTAAGACCCATCCCTTTGTACAGAAAACCTTTTTGGGCCTCAGTCACTTGTATAAGTTCCTCTGTACAAATTCAAACAGTGCGCTCACTGATAAAACCCTGGGCCTCTCCTTGAGCTGTAAGACCCAAATCTTTCTTTTCAAAGCACTTTCTCCTTTGATTTTGAAATATACTGTTGTTTTCGATCTTTCTTTGTTGAACAACTAACCAAACAGCATGGAAGCTCTACAACCGAGTAAGTGTTTACACGCTTTCGTTTACTGCTTTCATATACATATAACTGTATTGTGGGGTTGTTCGCTGTAAGTCTTCTTTCATAAACTCATATCAACTGTGTAATAATAGTATAGATATTTAGAGTTTCCCCGACAACAACGTCTAGTACTAGGTGAAGCCGTTTCGTTTATACGTAGAAATAGACACCTAGATCCCCAATAGGATCACCAGATACAGCCTTCTCTTCGGCTGTCCTCATTAGGAATTATCAAGAAATTCTACTCCCAGAGATGAATGTATTCTCCGTGAATGGCATCTTTGAGTTTCTTCCAAATTCTCAAACTTTCCTGGCTTGATCTATTCCTCGTGGATAGCCTGTCTTGAATTTCTCGGGGTTTGGGGACCCACGGGCTTCTTAAAAGCACCGGCCTCCTCTTGGGCATCATACAAGGACCCACAGGCTTCCTAAAAGCAACCCCGCCTCCTCTTGGGCTTAGTACAAGGACCTCTCGGCTTCTTAGAAGTATTCACAACCTCCTCTTAGGCTTCATATAATGATCTCTTCCTCCGAGAATGATAGCCTCCTCTTGGGCATCGTACAAGGACCCGTCAGCTTCTTAAAAGCTTCCAGCCTCCTCTTGGGCTTCGTACAAATTGTCCCGACGACCTCCTAGAGGTATCTGAACAGAACTTAGTCATCTGCATAGAATAGTCCTTTCAAAGAGTCTACTACTGTTTCTCAAAGCATAGTACAAAAGATAAAACTCTAGACACAGACAGTCTAATATCCTTGAGTCTCAAAGACATTCTCAAGTGACCCCTTCGTTAAATAGGAAGAAAACCCGTAGACTCGGACAGTCTCAATACCCTTCGGATTTCCCACTTCCTTAAAGAACAGGAATAACCCGGATCCTCGAATCAAATCCTTGAGTACAGTGTTGCTCATATAAGAACTGATTTTCTCTTTCAAAATTAGTATACTGGACCTGTCACTCAACTGAAACAGTTACAATAGCCTCCTCTTGGGCTTTGTACAATGATTCTCCCCAGCAGAGTCAAACAACGTTTAGCCTCTCTCTCGGGCTTTGTACGAGACACATAAGAGACTCCCTCGTTGAGTCAATCACCCCTTTCGCCTCCATCTCAGGCTTTGTACGAGATACAAAAAGGTTCTTATTCAGCCAAACAAATTTTAGCCTCCATCTCGGGCTGTATACGAGATACCAAAAGACTCTATCGTCGAGTAAAAAACCTTTTAGCCTCTCTCTCGGGCTTTGTACGAGACACATAATAGCCTCCTCTTAGGCTTTGTATAAGAAAACCACTGGTTGATCCAATCAACCTTTTAGCCTCAAAGTTGTGCCTCATTCACAGTACACAAACATCAACAACTCCTTCCCCTTCATCTAATTGTTGTAAGCGGCAAGCCTCTGGATCATCTACATCCATGCCACTGTCCCTCTTTTAGCATGAGAAATTCCTAAGGAAAGATGGCATTGCTCTAAACTGAGTTAAAGTCTTCTCCTTCAGGTTGGAAATCCCCTATAAAGGAAATTATGGCATTGCCGGATTCACACATCCCGGTTAAAGTAATCCTCCTTTATAACCAGTCACCCAACAGTTGTGACAAACAGACCTTCGTTAGAGATGACAAATTCTCTCTAAAGACAAACCCTTTTAGCTTCATATCTTGGGCTTTAAACAAGATACAAACTATCTTTCGCTTCACGTCTTGGGCTTTGAATAAGACACCAAAACAACCATTTCCTCCCATAGAATAGGAGGAACTACGAACGCTCTGATTTCCCTATTTTGGTAAACGAGAATACGTAGGCATTAGATCGAAAGAAAAGATCTTAGCGAGCATACTAAACAAAAACCCTAAATCCCATACTCTCATCAAAAAGCATCAGTCCTAACATCCTAATCCCTGTTCCCCGCCAGAAACCTGTCATTCTGTCAAAATAGCACAAGAAAGGCCCCACCACATTGATCGCATCTGTAACCTAACAGACCGCTGTTTAAACTCAGTATGCAAGCAGGGTTAATTGGAGACATCTATTTCCCTTCCTTAGTCAGCTCACAATAGGATAAAAAATGAATCGACCTGTAGTAAACCCCAAAGAGCGACATCGCTTAAGAACCGCGTCCAAAATCGCTCGCTACAGAAAAGTGGCGCCCACCATGGGGCCTGTCCTTCTTTCATAAACGTTTAAGGTGAAAACCTTGGACAAATCTTTTTCATGGCGGTGCCCACCACAGAAAAGTGGCGCCCACCGTGGGGCTTACTCTAACCTTTTTTCTCTTTACTTGTGTGAATACCACAGATTGGGGCTTCCGCCGGGGAACCCAATTTCTGTCAGGAACTTAGGATTCATAGCTTTAAAGGTCTAGGATGTTTAGGACAAATATATATACTGCTTTTCCTAATTGCTATACCTGTTTATTTTTCTGCTAATGGGAATGCGTGTGATGTCGCATGTGGAAAGATTGAGTATACACTTAAGATAAGTGATGGCGACGAGGTCGACCATCAACCTCAGTGGAGGCTGACCAATGCAACCCATTCCCTCTCATAGGCAATGGGCCGATTGTGATGTTTGAGAAGCTGAGGAGCCAACCCTTTTGTAGTGCGGAAACTATCGAAAATAGTTATCACGCGATACTACCCTCATTTGAGGCTGGTGATCTATTCTCGGTGAATGGCACTTACTCTAAGATTGCTCTACAACTCGCTGGCGATCCGCTTGTTGTTTTTCTTTCCTGGGAGGAGCTGATGATAATGAGTACAGGTACAAAAATCACCCTAGTATAAACCTTTAGGGATGGGTAGAGCCTTGACTTCATGACAACGACCCTTTGACCCCATGTTTTTTCTATGTTTTTGTGTGCTGCATTCATGCATTCATTTAAAAAACATTAAAACATTCAAAAAATTTCTCTTCTAGTCTCTCTGTTTTTCAAATTAAACTAAGACTGTGATTGCAAATATCAGAGAAAAGGATTGCGCTAATGAATTTCGGTAGAAGGAGAACTCATAAGTACACCTTCAAGGTTCCAAAACTAGATGATTTAAGAGGTTTGGCGAGAATGATCACAAACCAAGAGGCCTTCAGAGCCAAATACAGAGGTCTGCTACCTCTGTTAAGGGTCCATGTGATTGAGGGAATTATGGACGCACTCGTTCAATTCTACGATCCGGTTTATCACTGCTTTACATTCCCGGATTACCAGCTAGCACCAATGCAGGAGGAATATTCTCACCTGATCGATTTACACATCACTGATCAAGCTCCATTTTCTGGACTGGAAGAAATTCCAAAGAATCAGACCATTACAAGAGCAATTCATTTGGATGAGTCTGAGGTCAGGACTCACATGACTACCAAGGGTGGCATACAAGGTTTGCCAGCCCAGTTATTGACAAAGAAAGCTCTGTACTTTGCTAGTATAGGGAACAGAACTGCTTTTGAAAGCATCTTTGTTTTACTCACCTACGGATTATTTTTGTTGCCCAACATTAATAACTTCGTCGATATCAACGCCATTAAGGTTTTTCTCATTGGAAACCCTGTACCGACTTTGCTCGCAGATGCTTATCATTCTGTACACTTAGGGAATTTATACAGCAGAGGGGAGATCATGTGCTGTGTACCTCTGCTTTACAAATGGTTTATCTCTCATTTGCCTAAGTCTGCTGCTTTCTGGGATCATAAGAGTGCCTTGCGCTGGTCGCAGAAGATCATGTCTCTCACCAACTCTGATATAGATTGGTGTAATAGGATTTATGACGGAATCAGGATCATTGACCGTTGTGGAAACTTCCCCAACGTACCCCTTATAGGAACTAAGGGAGGAATCAATTACCATCCAGTTCTCGTCCGTTGTCAATTTGGATACCCGATGAGACACATCCCACGGGGTGTTCATCTGGAAGGTCTTTTCTTCAAGGAAGGAGAAAGTGATAGAGCACTGAAGACGGAAATAGTGCACGCTTGGAAACACGTTCATAAGAAAGGACAGGAGTCTCTAGGAAAACCGGACTGTGTCTCGGTGGAGCCTTATCTCCACTGGGTACAAACTAGAGCTCTCAAGCTAAAGATGCCTTATCCGCGTCACGAAATTCTTCCGCCGAGAGAATCTGTCATGTACTTCATGACGGAAACTGAAAAGCTTCAGGTTACTCTCAACAAAGTTCAAAGGGAGAGGAGATCTTGGAAGAACAAGTACCGCACCCTCGACATAGAGTGTATCAAAATACATCAATTACTGAAAGATAAGGACGCTCTGATTGGAATTTTGGAGCAACATGTTGTGGATAATCAAGATGACCAAAGGAATTTGCTCGCTCCTTTCACTTGGCAAAGGAATGACAACCCGACAACGGCCCAAGAGCCCCGGTCAAAGAAAAGGAAGGTACCAGAATTAGCACCCGATTTCTCTTCAGAGAGGACTCGGGACCCATTAGCTTAGGTTTCTGTTTTCGCACCTTGTAATCTACTGTATTTCCATTTCTGTAATCCTTTGAATTCAATAAAAAGGGGTTTCCCCACTGTTTGATATTTGCAATCTAATTGTCGAAGTTTATTTTGATTAAACCAAAAAACAATTAATATAATCATTGCATTCATCATTCTCACATCACGTATTCTTCTTACCTACGAATCTCATGTTTGTGTCTCGGTTCTAGAGTCAAACTGTCTCATTCGTATAATACTCGGGTCAATCGTCAGGAAAAGATGGATGATCTTGAGGAAGAAAACAAAGAGTTGAAAGAAGAGATCGACGCTCTGAGAGAGGATATGAGAAAGCTTCGTAACGACATGCAAGCCATGGCAGAAGCTCAGCTACAAAGGACTGTGATCTCAGAGATCACCTCAATGCCCATAGTGGAGAAGTATGATCCTAGGTATCAAATGCCGAAAGATCGTCCTTGGGGCATGCCTGTTAACTATATCCCAGAAGGATATGTTCTGCCGATCACTGAAGATCAGGGAATCGCGACAGAAGCCGCTGGGCTTGAAGGTTACAAACTTCGGGAAAGCGAAGATGCCAGGGTCATATTGAAGACTCCTGAAGGTTACAAACTTCGGGAAACGCCAAGACTCACTGTCGTAGTCATGGTACCACCCCCTGTGGTGCACACTGTCCCGGAAGGACAGATTCCACAGATACCTTCTGGTAAAAAGGAAACTATGTTTGACCGAATGGATGAGTTCCAGGAACAGTTCTTGGAAATGCAGAAGGAACTGCAAGCCATTCGTGCTCAGGATTTATTTGGAAAGGACGCCGCAGACCTCTGCTTGGTCCCCAATATGAAAGTTCCGCACAAATTTCAAGTGCCCGACTTTGAAAAGTACAAGGGTAACTCTTTCCCTCAAAGTCACTTGGTGATGTACGCTCGGCGAATGTCAGCTCAGATGGAGAATCAGGACCTATTGATTCACTACTTTCAGGATAGTTTAACCGGTGCCGCACTCAAATGGTACATGGGTTTAAACCGTGCTACGATTAGCACATTCAGAGATCTTGGTACTGTCTTCGTCCAACAATACAAATACAATTTGGACATGGAACCGAACAGAGATCAACTCAGATCAATGTCACAAAAGGACAAGGAAACCTTTAAGGAGTACGCTCAGAGATGGCGTGAAATCGCTGCCCAAATTTGTCCACCTCTTGAGGAAAAAGAGATGACAAAGATCTTCTTAAAGACCTTAAGCTCATTTTATTACGACAGAATGATTGCCAGTGCGCCCAGTGATTTCACCGAGACGGTGGGTATGGGAGTTCGTCTTGAGGAAGCCGTCCGGGAAGGACGTTTGGCAAAAGACACTGGATCATCGAGTAGTACAAAACGATACGGTAGTGCTCTCACTAAGAAAAAAGAGCAAGATATTGGGAATATCTCTCTCGGAAAGCAAAGGTGATGGTACCAACCAGTAGCAGCTGTGACTCCTGCTATCAGCCCTGCGCCTATTCCTATGTATCAACCTCAGGTTGCGCAGAGCCAACCTAATCAGGAAAGGACACAATAGCCTCTTCAGCAGGCTCGTCCTCAATACAACAACAACCGTGCAACGCGGCCATCAGGGTTTGATCCTATACCCATGTTGTACGCAGAACTATTTCCGTTACTACTGGCTAAGGGGCACATTCAGACTAAGTCTCCTCTTACAGTACTGGAAAATACGCCTTTTTGGTTTAAGGTGGATCAGACATGCCCTTATCATCAAGGAGGACCAGGGCATAACACAGAGAACTGTCTCAGTTTCAAATCTGACATGCAAAAGCTTGTTAGGAGCGGGCTCTTATCTTTCAAAGATACGAATCCCAACGTTCTCACAAACCCGCTGCCTCAACATGAGAAGCTTGCAGTCAACCTAATAGAAGGAGAGTCTAACAATGTCTGTCAAATTCACGATGTACTCTTGTTAAAGACCAATCTGGTCAAGATGCATTGTAGACAGAGTGGATATGGCCATGTGCCACCTCATAATTATCATCAATGTGATGTCTGCTCTAAAAATAATCAAGGATGTTCTGTAGTGTAAGCAACTCTACAGGAACAGATGGATCTCGGATGGATCCAAGAGCACCGAGTTCGTGGAGTTAATATGGTCTATACGAATTCCAACGTCATTCAGAACCACGACATTCGTGCGATGAATGTCAACCTGGTGGCAATGTACTCAAGGCAAAGCCAGTATCATAATCTTCTGCGGCACGATTACAGTTCTTGTCTGACTTACTCGGTAAACAAACAGGGATGCTCTTTCATACAAGAGGCCCTCTAGCGTCAGATAGATCTTGGATGGATCCAAGACTACTATGATAGGAACCCTTATCAGATCAACATGGTTCAGATCTTTGATATTCGCGTGATGAATACCAACCTGGTAGAGTTACATGTTGAACAGGTCCGACTCGGATTCCTGGTGTCACATAATTGTCACAGCTGTAAAGCGGGTTGCGAAAACGATCGAGGTTGTACCCTTGTCCAGGAGGCACTTCAGCATTTGTTAAATCATTGGTGGATGCCAATCTACATGGATGAAGATACTCAGCAGATTAGTATCAATAACAGGAATCCCACTCGGCGTCAAAGTCAGGATGTCCGATCTGTGGAAGCTAACCTAGTGAGGTTACATTGTATTCAAAGTGGGCGTGGTCAGGTGCCACCACACAATTATGACCATTGTAGTGTCTGTTCGGAAAGTAACCAGGGGTGTTACCTTGTGAGAGCAGCTCTTCAAGGTCAGGTGGATCGTGGAGAGATTCGTCCATATCCGGGTTCTGGACCATCAACTGGACGCCGAACTACCTTGCCGATCAAGTCGAGGATCTTGTCACAATCTCTGGTCATCATAAGACCAGGGATGTTTTTTGGCCATCATCCCTCTACTTGACGAATCTAAAGTTCCCAACCGGGAACGGATCGAGATTACTTATGATGGTCAGAAAAATCAGAAGGTTCCCATAGTCATCTATCTACCGGGACCACTACCGTATGAATCAACTAAGGTTATCCCTTACAAATACGGTGCAACGATAGTTGAAAATGGAAAGGAAATTCCATTACCCTCCGTCGTGAATATTGTAGACATCAGTCGTGTAACACGGAGCGGTCGAATCTTCAACCGAGGAGTTGGAGAACCTAACAAGGAAAAGGAACTTCAGACAGGAGCTCCCGATCCATCAGTCGGTCAATCCAGTAATCCCGACCTTTCGAAAAATAATGATGAGATGCTGAAGCTCATCCAAAGGAGTGAATACAACATTGTTGATCAACTGTTACAGACTCCTTCAAAGATCTCGGTATTATCACTGTTACTCAGTTCAGAAGCCCACAGGGAGGCTCTACAGAAAGTCTTGGAGCAAGCCTTTGTGGAACAGGATGTAACAATTAGACAGTTCGATAGCATTGTCTCTAACATCACTTCTTGCAACAATTTGGGATTTAGTGATGAAGAATTACCTGAAGAGGGTCGCCGTCATAACATGGCGCTCAATATCACAGTTAACTGCCAGGACAATGCTTTAGCCAACGTATTGGTAGACATAGGGTCAGCCCTGAATGTTATGCCAAAGTCCACTTTGATGCAATTATCATTCAAAGGCCCTCCGATGAGAATCAGCGAGGTCGTCGTCAAAGCGTTCGACGGATCCAGAAAAACAGTTATCGGCGAAGTTGATCTTCCCATAACTATCGGCCCTCACACTTTCCAAGTCACTTTCCAGGTCATGGACATCCGGGCAACATACAGATATTTATTAGGAAGACCTTGGATACATCGGGCTGGAGCGGTCACTTCGACCCTCCACCAAAAGCTAAAGTTCATTCAGAACGGTCAACTTGTCACAGTCTGTGGAGAACAGGCCTTGCTCGTGTGTAGTTTATCATCATCAACTGGTATAGAACCCGATGAGGTTATTGGAACTCAGTTCTAAGCGCTGTCGGTAGGCAAGGACAATCAATCCCAAGGAAGAACCTCAATTTCCTCATACAAAGATGCTATCAAAGCGGTCGGGAGTACCGATACAACCAGATGGGGACAACTTGTCATTCCTATTGACAATAAAATAAAGAAGGGTCTTGGTTTTTCTGCAACCTGTACCCAGACAACTGCCAACGATGGAAGTCTTCATCCCATTTAGAACTTCTTCCACAGTGGAGGTTTTCTTCACCCAGTGTCTCAAGCAGTACATGCTATCAATGAGGAAGATCCCTCTGACACAGAGGGAGAATGGAAGTCCTATCTTAACAAGGACGGTTATATGTCTCAGGACGAAACGCAAACTCATTTTTGCTCTCCTACAGAGAGTCCGAGATTTATACCCAGGTCAGACATCGAAATGATATACGGGGATTGTAATCCGGAAGGATGCCGTGCTCCGCCAAATTCATTAGAGGAAGACACTCCGATGAAAGACAATTTCGACTACACCTACTATGGCCCAATGGATGGTCTGCCAATGTGGCAACCTTATCCAGGAGACTTGGGGCAAGAGAGTCAGCCGAACAATGAAAATCAGCTGACCGTCATTGAACAGAATACTTGTGTCCCCACCATGTCATGGGATCAACACTCAGGTCATTCAGAAACTACTCAACATGACGATGAATTTGCAACGTTTACAGGACTTGAATTCATCAACTATGATTTTCCCGAGGTCAACGTCATCGAGAGAGATGACTCCTCCAGTTCGAAAGAAGTGTGGGACACCTTGGGACAACCGAGTGGAAAATTTAACTATACGGTCAAGTACACCACTCCCGAAAGCTCTCGTATCAGGCTCGAAGATATCCAGCCAACTGGATGGGGAGATACAACTGAGAGCACAAATGCTATGCAAAATACAACTGAGGAATTCTCCTACGACAATTCTACCTGGGAGACAGATTCCAATGATCCTGCTCCACCAGAAATCAATGTCATTTCTGAAGACAAATCAAGGAAGTTACCAGACTTTGTGATTCACCGAGGAGTTCGCCGCCAGTGGGTCGCTGTTGATGCTCCGAAGGTCGTTCGCCAATCAAAGTAATTGGCATCTTTAACCTTTCACCCTGCCCAGGTGAAACAGATGTTTTGATAGGGCTCACTTTCTGTAAATTTCCCTCTTCGCTTCGCCCAAAGCGACAGAGTTTTGTTTTATAGGGCTGTAGTTTCAAGAATCGACTTGTTCATTAATAAAATAACGTCGTTATGTAATTTCCGCATTAATTGCTGTTTTCTCTTTTCGTTTTTCAGAAAATGGTAATCCTAAAAAACAATTCAATAATAAAAACAAGCAGTAAAAAAAAAATACACTGCACACACTTTTGCATTTTCTCTATCTCTTCTAAACACGAATCATCACGTCATGCAGATTGCTTGTTTTAAACCTAGTTGAAACATACGATCTGATGCCTTCTCCCAACTTTGAGTTCCCGATATTTGGGGCTGAAGAAGAAGTTGACAACGAAATTCCAGAAGAGATCTCCCGACTACTCAGACAAGAGGAAAGGTCCATTGAACCTCACAAAGAGCCGTTGGAAACGATCAATGTGGGTTCGGAAAAAGAGAGAAAAGAAATCAGGATTGGGGCACTGCTCAGTCCAACTGCCAGAGAGGGTTTGATAAAGCTTCTCAGAGAATTTCCCGATGTATTCGCTTGGTCCTATCAGGATATGCCAGGGTTGGATACCAGCATCGTGGAACATCACTTACCGTTAAGATCGGAATGTCCGCCAATAAAGCAGAGGTTGAGACGGACTCACCCGGACATGGCCATCAAAATCAAAGAGGAGGTATAGAAACAGATTGACGCGGGTTTCCTCGCTACATCTGAATATCCTCAATGGTTAGCCAACATCGTACCCGTTCCCAAAAAGGACGGAAAAGTCAGAATGTGTGTCGATTACAGAGACCTGAACAAGGCTAGCCCAAAGGACGGCTTTCCTTTACCACACATTGACATGCTGGTAGACAGCACAACAAAGTTCAAAATTCTCTCCTTCATGGATGGATTCTCGGGCTATAACCAGATCAAAATGGTGCAGAAAGACATGGAGAAAACTTCATTCATTACCCCATGGGGTACCTTTTGTTACAAGGTAATGCCGTTCAGTTTGAAGAAAGCTGGAGCAACCTATCAAAGGGCCATGACTACTCTTTTTCATGACATGATACACAAAGAAATCGAGGTATATGTCGATGATATGATTGCAAAATCTAAGACAGAAGAGGAGCATGTGACCCACCTGTCGAAACTATTCGAGCGTTTGAGGAAGTACAAACTCTGCTTGAATCCCAACAAGTGCACCTTCGGTGTCCGTTCAGGGGAACTTTTAGGGTTCATCGTCAGCCAGAAAGGAAATGAGGTTGATCCTGACAAGGTCAAGGCCATTCGAGAAATGCCTTCTCCGAAAACTGAAAAACAAGTCAGAGGATTCTTGGGACGTTTGAACTACATCTCCAGATTCATATTCCTCATGACCGTGACCTGCACGCCAATCTTTAAATTACTCAAGAAGAACCAGGATTGCGTTTGGTCAGAAGATTGCTAAACCGCCTTCGACAGTATTAAGGAATACCTGTTGAATCCGCCAATTCTATCACCTCCAGTGGAAGGAAGACCACTGATCATTTACCTCACAGTCTTGGAAGACTCAATGGGATGTGTACTTGGCCAACAGGACAAAACCAAAAGGAAGGAGTCTTCCATCTACTATCTGAGTAAGAAGTTCACCGACTGTGAGACTCGGTACACGATGCTTGAGAAAACTTGTTGCGCTTTGGCTTGGGTAGCCAAACGTCTTCGCTAATACATGATTCGTCATACTACTTAGTTAGTTTCCGAGATGGATCCAATCAAGTATGTCTTCGAAAAGCCTGCTCTCACGGGAAGAATTGCCCGTTGGCAGATGTTGTTATCAGAATATGACATAGAGTACCACGCTCAGAAAGCCGTTAAGGGGAGTATTTTAGCCGATCATTTGGCTCATCAACCGATTGACGATTAAGAATCAACCGGGTTTGACTTCCCAGACGAAGATGTCATGTATCTAAAAATGAAAGATTGCGATGAACCGTTACCCAGTGAAGGGCCAGAACCAGGTTCCCAATGGGGACTTTTCTTTGACGGAGCAGTTAATCATTATGGAAACGGAATTGGGGCAATAATTGTTACCCCTCAGGATACCCACATTCCTTTCACTGCCAGACTTACGTTCAAATGTACGAACAACGAGGCCGAATACGAAGCTTGTATTATGGGTCTCGAAGAAGCGATTGATTTAAGGATCAAAAACTTGGACGTATACGGCGACTCAGCCCTGGTTATCAATCAGATAAAAGGAGATTGGAACACATACCAATCAGGGTTGATTCCTTACAAAGACTATGCAAGAAGGTTGTTACCTTTCTTTAACAGAGTCGAGTTTCATCACGTCCCTCGTAATGAGAATCACATGGCTGACACTTTAGCCACTCTCTCTTCAATGATTAGTATAGGTCAATGAAACGACTTACCTAAGATCGATATAATGCACCTTGAACGGCCCGCCTACGTCTTCACTATCGAAGCAGTCATAGATGACAAACCTTGGTATCACGATATCAAATGCTTCCTTCAGAAACAAGAGTACTCATCTGGGGCACTCAGAAAAGATAGGAAAACCCTCAGAAGACTAGCAAGCAGCTTCTTCCTGAGCGGTGACACTCTTTATAAGAGGAATTTTGACTTGGTCTTGCTCCGATGCGTGGACAGACCAGAAGCAGACATGCTTATGAAAGAAATTCATGAAGGATCATTTGGCACTCATGCCAACGGATACACAATGGCGAGAAAAATTCTGAGAGCAGGGTATTACTGGTTGACCATGGAATCCGACTGCTACAAGTACATGAGGAGGTGTCATAAGTGTCAGATATACTCCGATAAAATTCATGTACCGCCAACGCATCTCAAAGTTCTCTCTTCCCCGTGGCCTTTTTCCATATGGGGAATCGACATGATTGGCTTGATCGAACCTAAGGCTTCAAACGGACATCAGTTCATCCTGGTAGCCATTGACTATTTCACCAAGTGGGTCGAAGCAGCGTCATACGTTAATGTAACCCGACAAGTGGTGGTCCGCTTTATCAAAAATAATCTCATCTGCCGTTACGGTGTTCCGAGCCAGATCATTACAGATAATGAATCTAACTTGAACAACAAGATGATGAAAGAGTTGTGCGTTGAGTTCAAGATCGAACACCATAACTCATCTCCCTACCAACCCAAGATGAACGGGGCGGTAGAAGCGGCTAACAAGAACATCAAGAGGATTGTTCAGAAGATGGTTGTAACCTACAAAGACTGGCACGAGATGCTACCCTTTGCTCTTCATGGTTATCGAACATCTGTTCGCACTTCAACAGGGGCAACCCCTTTCTCTCTAGTATATGACATGGAGGCAGTTTTCCCCATAGAAGTAGAGATCCCATCAATTCGGGTATTGATGGAAGCTAAGCTTTCAGAAGCTGAATGATGTCAAAGTCGACACGACGAATTAAACCTGATCGAAGAGAAGCGAATCACAGCACTATGCCACGATCACTTGTATCAGCAGAGAATGAAGAAGGCGTTCGACAAAAAGGTTCAACCTCGCATCTTCAGGAAAGGAGACCTCGTGCTCTAGAAGATACAATCATTTCTCACTGATTCTCGGGGCAAATGGACTCCGAATTATGATGGCCCCTATGTGGTCACGAAAGCTTTCTCAGGCGGCGCCTTGAGACTTGCAACCATGGACGGAGAGGAATTTGCCTACCCCACGAATGTTGATGTAGTCAAGAAATACTTCGCCTAAACTAAAAAAAAATGTCTCGGTGGATTGAAAACCCGAAAGGGCGGACCAGGAAAAAGTTAGAGACATGAAAAAAATCATCCCGATGGATTGGAAATCTCAAAGTACAATCCAGGCAAAAATTAGGGATAATGGCAAGTAACTGTGTTCAACAGAGGCAAGTTCCTCAGCAGCAGCAGTTACACCATCCATCGGAGAAAACTCCAGTCAAGGTCATCTTCGACAGAAGCTCAGGATGTCCCGAATTCAAAATTGGTAGAAGGATAGTGGTCGTTATATTTCAACGTAACCCTTTTCCCTGTAAATTACCATTTTCAAACTTTGAATATACTCTTTGGAATCACGCGTTTGGCTGATCTCCATCTTATCAATAAAATTTGAGCCCTTGTGCTTTTGTTTGTAATTCTTATTTGTTTTAGCTTTACAGAATGGCGTTTTAACATGATTAGCGATTCTTGAAATGAAACCAAAATGAATTTACTTGTTAAAACTTTTTCTGCTTTTAAAGTAAAGGTGGCAATTTCTTTTGACTGTTGAACATCAAAAGAACATCAACCGCTTCTCTAGAAGTAGGCGAACTTCAAAGTGTAGAATCAAAGTACTCCTTCTACGCAAGTGCGCCTGAATGAAGGATCAACAGTGTCGAATGTGACTATTCCATCTGACCTCTTCGGCCGAGTTCTTATCTCCTAAGCCCGACCAACGTAGCTCCCAACAGGGACTATCTCTCCTAAGCTAGGTGGAATTGCTATTCTGAATCAACGGTACTTCTTCGCCCCGCGATGGCCGAGTATCCAGTCGTGTTCACCTGTCAGTTTGTATGTCACGTCAGTTTTGTCAGCATAAACATATATACATCATGCATTTGATTTGCATTTATATTCATATTGCATCACTATCACTCTAGTCGGTCTTGTCCCCTAGTGATGACAGTCCTATCAATCGAGTTGTTAGTTCTCGCCTCGTCAAGAAATGCTGCGTTTGAACAATCTCGCTTCCAGTGTATCTTTGGATTAGAGTCGGTCCTTGACCACTTTGATCACTTGAACCTCTGAAGAACCAGAGAACTCTCGACAAATGTCACTCTTCGCCATTGAAGATGATATCCTTGCTTTCCCGGATTAAGGAAGATCCCTAGAGAAAACCCCTTAATCGGAACTTCGGCAATACGACAGTTTTTCTCCGAAAGAACCGCTGATGAAAAGGTCATCGGCACCTCAAAATTGGAGCCCATCATATGGCATTTCTCTGGGAAGATCCCGAGAAAAGTATGATGTAAGACCCCAAGCGGAAGCAGTCTCTCAAGAGACTCATTTTCCCCAGATAGAGTCGACAAATGGCGTCTCCAACAGAGAAGTTTGTGTACCTTTACAATTCAGACGATTGGGCTCCCCAGCGAGTCTAACGTCAAACTTTTTCCCATCAAATGGCATCTCCCTAGGAAAATCTGGCGAGAAGTTTGAGGAAAATCGCTACGTACAGCGTCCCTTGTCAAGAAAGTTTATTGACAAAAGAAACTTAGACCAGTTCCTTGGAAGGAAACCAGGATCGAGGGGAAGTTTACAACAGCAACTTAGACCAGTTCCTTGCTAGGAAACCAGGATCGAGGGGAAGTTTACAACAGCAACTTAGACCAGTTCCTTGCTAGGAAACCAGGATCGAGGGGAAGTTTACAACAGCAACTTAGACCAGTTCCTTGGTAGGAAACCAGGATCGAGGGGAAGTTAACAAAAGAAACTAAGACCAGTTCCTTGGTAGGAAACCAGGATCGAGGGGAGGTTTATTTCAAAAGAAAACTGAGACCAACTCCTTGGCTGAAGACCAGGATCGAGGGGAAGTTTACCTTTTCTAAGCATCATCACTTAGCTAAAGAAGATGAATACGTAAGCTACCATTCGTAACCACCATCAAAATTTCGAGTATTCCGATATTTAATCCTCTTGCACCCCGAATGCCCGAATACCTTCGTCATTCACACCTTCGGGTCCAAGAAGATTAAATAGGGGCATCTGTCATACCCCAAATTTTGACCACTAAGATTTCCCATCATTGTGCAAATCATCATCACAATATGGATGAACCATCATGCCTCATCAAATGCCTCAAAAGTTATTGAGCATTCACTACAATCAAAATTAGGGTTTTAAGCCCTCTCTGAGCCTTAGACAAAGGATCAATCAAAGATTGACTTGATCTTCAACTTGTCTAGCCTCTAACATATCCACAATGGATCAAAAGGACTCCCACTTCAAGGATTAAGCACAAGGCTGCTCCCTTCTAGGTGGATTAAGTCTCAAGATCGACAGTGTCACCAAATTAGGGTTTTGGTCGACCAGGGCCTCCAGATGGAAATTTTTCATCTGGGCACAAGCCAATGCTTCAAAACATAACCTAATATACTCCATGGAACCTCATGGACCCAAGCATCAAGTCAATTTTGCCTTAGGGGATGCATTCTTCAGAAATCAGGAATTAGGGTTTCTTGACCTAATTCGCCCCTAAGTTGACTTTTGGGACAAATCATGAGCCAAGACCTCAAGACATGATTTGAGGGTCTTTAATATACCATATTGATCCATTTGCAACAATGGATTAATCCAAGAAGCTTGAGCAATAAGTTTCAATTTCATCTGCACCACAATTAGGGTTTCGCGGGAAAAGTCAACTGTAACTTTGACTTTTGACCAGGACATGCTCCCAAGCCCTAAGACATGAATCAATATACCCTATGACACCCATGGAACATGTCCATCAAGTTTGATTTAGGTCAAGGACATGATTTCCTGAAGAATTGCACAGTTTGGAATTCATCTGATAAAAAGTCAACTGTGCACAAAAGTCAACTTTGACTTTTTGAGATTTTCACCAAAATGGATTTTTAACCCTAAAATGATGTTAATGTATGATTTGAATCATCATTCATCAAGAAAAATCAAAGAAAGTGGGATAACTTGTAAAAGGGGTAACCATAAAAACTTAGAAAAATTTCTAAGTTATGGAAAAAGTGACACTAATGTGCCAACTTTGGAGGACCATAACTCCTAAACCACAAGGCCATTGCTCCCCATTCAAAGCTTGATTTGTAGATCACATTGCCCTCTACAAAGGCTTCATACTGACCTATGTCCAAATTCCTCATGGATTTTGAGTTATGGAGTGATCAAAATCAAGAAAAGTCACTTTGTTCCAACACTTAGTGAAAATTTCACTAAGTCAGAATCTGCCTTTACTTTTTTCCAAATGTAGGGGGATTTTTCACTTGGATTCAAAAGATATCAAAACCAAACATGTTCAAACAGTTGTTGTATCATGTAAGGGCTTTCCAAAATGACCAAGAACATTACCAAATTCAACTTGAGCCATGAGATATGACATTGGCAAGTTGCCTTGCTGAAATCTGCCAAGGCAAGGCAGATTTTTACACTTTTGGTCGATTTTCCAAAATCAGCCAAATCCAAATGCTCCTATCCACTTGGACACCTCTGAGGATTGAATCTAAAGGGGTCAATCACTGAGCCAAGCCTCCAAAGTCTTTGGAACCTAGAATTGCCAAAATAGGGACAAGACTCCAATTTTGGATTAGAGCATTCAATGGAAGCATCAAGGTGGCATGAACTGACCTCTTAGCAACTGAATTCAGTCAAGACTTATCCAAGACCAAGGGGACCAGCAGCTTGTGCCCTAACCTCTAGTCAATGGCTAGAGGAGACTTGGATTTTCATTTGCCAAAATTGGCCAAACCTACTAAGCAGTTGCCATTCACTATTCCTTGCAAAACAAACTTGCTATACTATAAATAGAGCTCAATTGTGATCAGTTTGAGTACACCAAAGCCATCAAACAGATGCTTTCCTCAAAATCTCTTCTTTCACTCCAATTTTACCTTCCAAGGCAAGTCACTATCAGGTTTTGAGTTTGAGAGCTTTTCCAATCAAACCAATCACTCACACACCTCACATACATCATATAAAAGTGATCCAAACACTCACATAACATCTGGAACACTGATTTCACAAAATCACTAGCCAATTGCTCAAGTTCTTGACAGTTTGGCAGTTGAGGTACCATCTTCAGCTCCAAACCATTTCAATCCATTCCAAGCATCCAGATACACTCCATGGCACCTAGGGAAGTGAAATTCTGGTATCAGACGTGTGATGTTAAGGTGTGATGTCACAACAACACACTCTGCACAATGGACAGTAATAACAGTAAAATAACACCAAGAATTGTTGACCCAGTTCGGTTACAACCAACCTACTCTGGGGGCTTCCAAGCCAGGGATGGAATTCACTACTTGTAGATATAATTTATAGACTCAACAACCTGTTGACAATCTCCTAAACTTATACTCTACTAATGACTTCCTACCTAAGAAACCACTTAGGTATGAGAGCACCACTCAATCCCTTACAAACACTCAAAGAAACCACTTTGATTACCCTTGATCTTACTTCACATCTTCGATCAATCTACCACTCTC
Source organism: Lathyrus tuberosus (assembly GCA_022829125.1). Taxonomy (NCBI): domain Eukaryota; kingdom Viridiplantae; phylum Streptophyta; class Magnoliopsida; order Fabales; family Fabaceae; genus Lathyrus; species Lathyrus tuberosus. The sequence continues at coordinate 2,918,267 of JALAZF010000280.1, forward strand.
TATTGCTTCACAACTTCTAGAGAGGACAGAAACGCAACACCTATTCAATCCCTAGAATAGTGTAAATACAAGCACTCTAAACAAACTCTAGACACTAAGCCTCCAGCTCCTGATCTTCTGAATGTTTTCTGTACTTTTTCCTTTGGTCTTGTGCGCTTTATATAGCATCCTGAATTGGGCTTGGACTTGTCACAATATTTGATCAGATTTGTTAATTAAAACTGAATCTTCAAAACAGATTTTATCCCCAAAATCTTTTTAAATCTTCAACCTTTTAATTCTCCAACAGACCTGCAATTAAATCTCCCATGTAACAGAAAATATCTATCCCAAGATATTCTCATCCAATGAGTCAACCACTCTCCACAATTCCAGCTAACACGCGTGCCCTAAAAACATCACAACCTGATGTTATTGATTCTGCAGATCTGATGTTACAACATCACCTGTGTGACATTAGACATCCAACTTCAGCACTTAAATACTTAACACAGCCCAGTGTTAAGACTTCAATGTTGCAACATCAACACCTTGACATCAACATTGAATATACTTTGTTTTACCAAAATTCCAGCCAATCCAGGAACTAACAATCTCCCCCTTTGGCTAATTTTGGCTAAAACAATCTCTGCATCTTCAGAGACTTCAGCAGCGGAATAATCTTCAAAAGTTTAAAACTCTCAATCAGCAGCAGTTTGACAATCTTCATAGTCTTCATTACTTGATCTGCTGCAGCACCATCTTAATTATTGACAATAGCCAATTGGTGCCCCCCTCTAAAACATGAACCAGCATCACAGCTGTTCAGTAGCTCACAATGTGCAGCACTTCTCTCCCCCTTGATGTCTGCTCGGCTGCACTCTTCAAATGTCATGATCTCTTCAAAAGTTCAGTCAAAACTCCTCCTCAATGCAGTAACAACTTTCAACAATGTTGCATTCAACAATGTTGCTCAGCATAGCAACTGTCAATAACTCCCCCTTAATATCTGCATCACATTAGCAGCATTTGTAATCCATGACCCTCTAGACTCACTTGGCTATTTTGTCTATTTTCTCCCCCTTTTTAGCCACAATTAGGAAAACTTCACCTGGCACTTGACTACACATTTTCAGAAACACCCCAACTGCCCACAACCTCTCTAGCAGATTCAGTCTTTATCTTGACTTCAGCAGTTGATGTTAGAACAATGTCTGGAACATGATGTCCTGAAAATAGTTTATGGTGTAGGGACAAGGTTGTCTTCCTCTGGCAGGCTATGTCTGAGCTTGTTAAAGTTTTAGGATGTTGCTCCAAGATGATACCACACACAAGAGATGGGAATGCTATGGGTAACTTGATAGCGTTTGTTTCAGCATGTTTCACCACTTGCTCAAAGATGTAGCTGCCATAGTCAAACTTAATCTTCTTCCCAATAGTACAGATAAACCTGCCCAATCCAACAACGATTGTTGTCTTGTGGTTTGTTGGCACCCAGTTGGCAGCACCAATTCTGTGAAGAATTGTATACTTGATGCTAAGTTTACTGGCCGACAACTTCCCTTTCAATGGCCAAACCCTTATCTGACCAGCTGTAATCTCTTTACATATATCATTATCAGTCATCTCCAGTTCACTATACTCTTCATCATCTCTTCCTAGATACTTATTGATAGTACTAGGAGAGAAATTAATGTACTTTCCTCTCACATAAACTTTCATGAAATCAATGCTCTTTTTATCAGTGATATTTCTAGAAATGTTGACAACAAATTCGTTGACAAGACTTTCATAGCACTTAGATCACTTGGTCACAGTCTTTACCAATCTAGCCTCATTAATCAGCTCCATGATATCCTTCATTTCTAAAGCTTCTTTTCCAAGCTCCCTCTCTAGGGCCAGTCTTCTCTGACATACAAATTTCCATAATGATGCAATGCTGGCGTAATGAAAGAAAATGTTGTCGACTGGAACTTCAGGGACTTTGTCAGAGATTCTCTTCAAAATTGTCCTTCTGATAGGTGTGATGTCATGAACATCATCCTCATCATCACGGTCAGAATTAGAGTCTTCCCTTTTCCTCTTTTTGGATTTCACAGCCACTTTGCTCCATGGCTTGGTTGGACCAACAGCAGTTTTCTTCTCGCCTTCAGCCTTCTTTGGAGAGGATTCAACGGTCTTTCCTTTCCTTGTCGTCAGTCTCTTAGCAATACTTGGAACAACTTTTCCAATGACTTCATCATCAGATAAGTCAACCACATTGATCACATCCTCATTCTTTTCTTCACCAGGAGTAGTTTCAGCAGGTGAAGTTCCAACATCTTCCTTAACATTAGCTTCCTCCTGCACATCATCTTCTTCTCTTCTTACTTCAGAATCTTCAATAATAGACATAGCAAGTCTATGAAGATTTGTAGCTGCACTTTGCATGTCGCTCTTTTCCCTTTCAGAATGTTCCGCAGGCATTTGTCTCAGTGGTCTAGATATACCCTTTATAGGGAGCCCTTTTTCAAAGATTTTATCAACCATCTGACCTAAGCTTTTATCCACGTCTACCCTTTCCTCAACAGTTCGAGAAGTGGATGACCTAGGTGTTGTTTTATTACTAAATAGCACACTCGTAACAAGCTTTTTTGTTTCATTATCTCTAAAAATAGTCCCAGCCCTTTTTGGAACAAGTTTAGAAGGTCTAGATTTACCTGATTCAGGAAGAATGGTTGAGAGGGGCTCAATGTCCATGGGATTGAATGCTGAACCTTCGTCAGTGGAAACCCTAGCTCTTTCTTTTGCGGAACTTTGACACTCAGATTTCTTGGATGGAGACGCCATGGCTCTTTTCAGTGAGAGTTGATTCTTGAAGTCGAAGGAGTCAATTCGTTGCGAGAACAGGGCCTTGAAAAAGCGTGATGTTGCACCACCGGGAAAGGGGGTTTGAGGCAAGAGCTTGATTTGGAGTGTCAATGACTTTTTCCCTCCATAAAGACTTTCCTTTTAAACAGTTCACATCAGGACTCACTAACTCTGAGTAACCTTTCAACATCCTGATGTCATTGTCTGATGTTATAACATCAACTTGAACATCACTAGTTGAATTTCCTTCAAGAGAAATCCACTGATAGCAGTTGTCTTTGGTTCTGGCACCCTTCATAACAATCTGATTATGCTCATCAGAAACCACACACTCATGCTTAGTGTAGTTTACCTTGTAACCTTCATCACACAACTGGCTTATGCTGATCAAATTTGCACTTAAGCCACTGACAAACAGAACATTGTCAAGTTCAGGTCTACCATCACCTTGCACTTTCCCAACTCCTGCAACAACACCTTTTTCTCCATTGCCAAATATAACCTCATGAGAGGGGCAAGGTCTAAGATCATCAAACATGGATCTACATCCAGACATGTGCTTGGAACACCCACTGTCAAAATACCATGGTCCTTCTTTAAACTCTCTATCACCCATGTGAGCCAATAAGCACTTCACCTTCTCCTTAGGTACCCATTGTTTAACCACTTTGGGCCTGTACTCTCTCCATCTGTTTTGAGGCTGAGGGTATCCATGCAGCTTGTAGCAAGAGTACGACATATGTCCAAACCTTCCACAATAATAGCATCTCACCCTTTCATCTCTGAATCTTCTGCCATGATGAGATTGCTTATGCTGCCATCCATAATGTGGTCTTTTCCTACCATAACTGCCCTGCCATCTATTATGCTGGTATCTTCTCCCATAGGACGACTGAGAATGTTGTTTCCTTGATTGTCTCCCATGATGGTGTGGCTTTCTTCTTCCATAGATATAAGGAACATCATTGGTGTATCCATATCCATAACCATACCAGTTGTCCTGATGTTGAGACACCTGATGAGACATGTGCTGTTTGAACTGAGCAGCTTGTATGCTCTCGTGGTATTGTGGGGGCATATACTAACTAGCTCCTTGTGGCTGCTTTCTTTTCTGATAGGGATTAGTCTTCTTCTCAATCTTCTTAGGTTGTGAAACATCAGCTTTCTTAGGGGTAGAATCCTGCTTCTTTGGCTGATGTTGAGATGAAAGTTGTGACACTTCCTTCTTAGAACCTGAAGTGCTTTCTTCTGAAGTTCCCTTATCCTCAGCCACATAACCTATCCCAGCTTTGTCTCCAGCAGCTTTTTCTGACTGAAGAATCTTGTCAAGTGTGTCTGTACCACAGCTCAGCTTCCTAACAGACTTGGTCATTTGATCAAGGTGAGCTCTAACTAGCACAGCTTCCTTTTCAAGATCAGTCTTTTCATTCTCTAGCTGAGCAATCTGTTGCTTGTGGCACTTATTTTCTTGACAAATCTCAGCACTTTTTAAACACAGCTCTTGATAAGTATATGCTAACTCCTCATAAGTTACTTCTCCATCACTAGAATCATCATCAGATACAATAGCTCCTGTTAGGGCTATAACATGCTTTGCTGACTCACTTTCACTTTCACTATCTGAGTCAGACCAGGAAACTGTCATGCCCTTCTTCTGTTTTTTCAAGAAGGTGGGACATTCTTTCTTGACATGTCCATACCCTTCACACTTAAAGCACTTCACTCCTTTATCTTGGGCAGTTTTCTCTTCATCCTTCTTGCTGATGTCAGAAGTCATGTTCTTGACATTAGGCCTGGAGTTATTATTCATTCTCTTGAATATTTTGGTGAACTGTCTTCCCAACATCACTATGGCCTGAGATAGATCCTCCTGGGATTCATATCTCTTCCCTTTCTCTTCTTCACCATGTGTCACCAGGGCTATACTCTTTGGCTTCTTTTCTGGTTCTTCCTCATTCAACCCAAGCTCAAAGGTTTGAAGAGATCCAATGAGCTCATCAACTCTCATCTTGCTGATGTCTTGTGATTCTTCAATGGCAGTAACCTTCATCTTATACTTCTTAGGTAGGGACCTAAGGATCTTCCTCACAAGCTTTTCATCTGACATCTTCTCTCCAAGAGCACTAGATGCATTGGCCAGCTCAAGAACACTCATGTGGAAATCATGAATAGTCTCATCTTCCTTCATCTTCAGGCTTTCAAATTTTGATGTTAAAATCTGAAGTCTTGACATCTTGACTCTAGATGTTCCTTCATGAGTAGCCTACAAGATATCCCATGCTTGCTTAGCAACTTCACAGGTATTGATTAACCTGAAGATATTCTTATCCACTCCATTGAATATGGCATTTAGAGCTTTGGAATTTCCAAGGGCGAGCTCATCTTCCTCCTTAGTCCATTCTTCTTCAGGCTTTAGCTTAGAGGTGCCTTCTTTATCTTTACCAGCATCGTCCTTCTCACATACAACAGGTGCTTTCCACTCTTTAATAACAGCCTTCTAAGCCCTACTGTCCAAGGATTTTAAGAAGGTGGTCATCCTTGGCTTCCAATAGTCATAATTGGGTCCATCCAAAATAGGGGGTCTGTTGACGAATCCTCCAACTTCTTTGTCCATCTTTACACCAGAAAGTAACTTCCCTTGATCTCACCCAGAGACAGACAGGATGCCTGCTCTGATACCAATTGAAATTCTGGTATCAGACGTGTGATGTTAAGGTGTGATGTCACAACAACACACTCTGCATAATGGACAGCAATAACAGTAAAATAACACCAAGAATTGTTGACCCAGTTCGGTTACAACCAACCTACTCTGGGGGCTACCAAGCCAGGGATGGAATTCACTACTTGTAGATATAATTTATAGACTCAACAACCCGTTGACAATCTCCTAAACTTATACTCTACTAATGACTTCCTACCTAAGAAACCACTTAGGTATGAGAGCACCACTCAATCCCTTACAAACACTCAAAGAAACCACTTTGAGTACCCTTGATCTTACTTCACAGCTTCGATCAATCAATCACTCTCTATTGCTTCACAACTTCTAGAGAAGACAGAAACGCAACACCCATTCAAGCCCTAGAATAGTGTAAATACAAGCACTCTAAACAAACTCTAGACACTAAGCCTCCAGCTCCTGATCTTCTGAATGTTTTATGTACTTTTTCCTTTGGTCTTGTGCGCTTTATATAGCATCCTGAATTGGGCTTGGACTTGTCACAATATTTGATCAGATTTGTTAATTAAAACTGAATCTTCAAAACAGATTTTATCCCCAAAATCTTTTTAAATCTTTAACCTTTTAATTCTCCAACAGACCTGCAATCAAATCTCCCATGTAATAGAAAATATCTATCCCAAGATATTCTCATCCAATGAGTCAACCACTCTCCACAATTCCAGCTAACACGCGTGCCCTAAAAACATCACAACCTGATGTTATTGATTCTGCAGATCTGATGTTACAACATCACCTGTGTGACATCAGACATCCAACTTCAACACTTAAATACTTAACACAGCCCAGTGTTAAGACTTCAATGTTGCAACATCAACACCTTGACATTAACATTGAATATACTTTGTTTTACCAAAATTCCAGCCAATCCAGGAACTAACAGGAAGCTATCCAGATCATTGGAACCTAGCTGTAACACCTCCAACACAAAACACGATCACCAGCTGCAAGAGGTAAGCATGAGCTCTTCTAACTCTATGATCCATGCAATTTTTGCTGCACAATAATTTGGCCATATGTTCATAATCATGCATGGAAAGTTTCCCCTCAATTAATTGCATTGTTTGAATCGTGTATCAAAAATCCCAGCCTTCATGCAGAATCTAGGGTTCTTGAGGATTTTTCGTGATTTCTTGTTTTATGCTTAATTTAAATGAAATTAATTGCCATAGACATGATCGTGAGGTTAAAACGAGTTGATTGGTATGTGGATTACATGATATAATCAAGTATTCAGTGAGATTGAAGAGAAAATGAAAATTTGGGCAAACCCAGAACACACGCGTGTTCTTGGCGCCATTTTTTGAAAATTCAAATATTTGAATTTTGTGATTTTATTTAATTGATTCAAAAATTAATTTCTCTCTGAGTTTTAATGATTTTGAGTTGATTTTTTTTTTAATAATTCACAAAAATGTTAAAATATTTTATTTTCCTAAAAAATCCCAAAAATATTATTTATTTTATATAATTGATATTTTTGCAAAGAATTAATGTTTTAATTGTTTTTGACATTTAAAATATTTTTTCCACCTTGATTTTGCAACTTTTAATGCCTTCTAATTATTTTGTAGGTCAATACTTAATTTTTGAAGCATTAATCCAAGATCACAATTTGTTTTTCATATGTTAAACAATTTTGATCATTTTAATTGAATTTTTATTCAATTAAAACACATTTTGAAAACAAATTAGGGTTTTTGGATTAATTCAACCCTCATAAATCATTTTCAAAACACTTTGGGCCTCTAATAGAGTGTAAGATCCAATCCTTTTTTTTTACCGAATCATTTTTGGGCCTCAGTGTATTGTATAAGTCCCGATACCGTCAAAAACAAACGGCGCGATCGTCGCCTTTTGAAAAATAACCTTTCGGGCCTCTCCTCGAGCTATAAGACCCATTCAAAACTTTTGGGTCTCTAATAGAGTGTAAGACCCAATCCCCTTTTAACCAAAACATTTTGGGCCTCACTTATTGTATAAGTTCATTCGCGTTAAAAGAAAATCTCGGCGCGATCGCCATTTCAAACGAAAAATCATCTGGGCCTACCCTCGTGTTATAAGCCCCACTCTTTTTCTTTAAAACTTTTTGGGCCTCTTGAGAGAGTGTAAGACCCATCCCTTTGTACAGAAAACCTTTTTGGGCCTCAGTCACTTGTGTAAGTCCCTCTGTACAAATTCAAACAGTGCGCTCACTGATAAAACCCTGAGCATCTCCTTGAGTTGTAAGCCCCAAATCTTTCTTTTCAAAGCACTTTCTCCTTTGATTTTGAAATATACTGTTGTTTTCGATCTTTCTTTGTTGAACAACTAACGAAACGACATGGAAGCTCTACAACCGAGTAAGTGTTTCCACGCTTTCATTTACTGCTTTCATATACATATAACTGTATTGTGGGGCTGTTCGCTGTAAGTCTTCTTTCATAAACTCATATCAACTGTGTAATAATAATATAGATATTTAGAGTTTCCCCGGCAACTACGTCTAGTACTAGGTGAAGCCGTTTCGTTTATGCGTAGAAATAGACACCTAGATCCCCAATAGGATCACCAGATACAGTATTCTCTTCGGCTGTCCTCATTAGTAATTGTCAAGAAATTTTACTCCCAGAGATGAATGTATTCTCCGTGAATGGCATCTTTGAGTTTCTTCCAAATTCTCGAACTTTCCTGGCTTGATCTATTCCTCGTGGATAGCCTGTCTTGAATTTCTCGGGGTTTGGGGACCCACGGGCTTCTTAAAAGCATCGGCCTCCTCTTGGGCATCATACAAGGACCCACAGGCTTCCCAAAAGCAACCCCGCCTCCTCTTGAGCTTAGTACAAGGACCTCTCGTCTTCTTAGAAGTATTCACAGCCTCCTCTTAGGCTTCGTATAATGATCTCTTCCTCCGAGAATGATAGCCTCCTCTTGGGCATCGTACAAGGACCCGTCGGCTTCTTAAAAGCTTCCAGCCTCCTCTTGGGCTTTGTACAAATTGTCCCGACGACCTCCTAGAGGTATAGGAACAGAACTTAGTCATCTGCATAGAACAGTCCTTTCAAAGAGTCTACTACTGTTTCTCAAAGCATAGTACAAAAGATAAAACTCTAGACACGGACAATCTAATATCCTTGAGTCTCAAAGACATTCTCAAGTGACCCCTTCATTAAATAGGAAGAAAACCCGTAGACTCGGACAGTCTCAATACCCTTCGGATTTCCCACTTCCTTAAAGAACAGGAATAACCCGGATCCTCGAATCAAATCCTTGAGTACAATGTTGCTCATATAAGAACTGATTTTCTCTTTCAAAATCAGTATACTGGACCTGTCACTCAACTGAAACAGTTACAATAGCCTTCTCTTGGGCTTTATACAATGATTCTCCCCAGCAGAGTCAAACAACGTTTAGCCTCTCTCTCGGGCTTTGTACGAGACACATAAGAGACTCCCTCGTTGAGTCAATCACCCCTTTCGCCTCCATCTCGGGCTTTGTACGAGATACAAAAAGGTTCTTATTGAGCCAAACAAATTTTAGCCTCCATCTTGGGCTTTATACGAGATACCAAAAGACTCTATCGTCGAGTAAAAAACCTTTTAGCCTCTCTCTCGGGCTTTGTACGAGACACATAATAGCCTCCTCTTAGGCTTTGTATAAGAAAACCACTGGTTGATCCAATCAACCTTTTAGCCTCAAAGCTGTGCCTTGTTCACAGTACACAAACATCAACAACTCCTTCCCCTTCATCTAATTGCTGTAAGCGGCAAGCCTCTGGATCATCTACATCCATGCCACTGTCCCTCTTTTAGCATGAGAAATTCCTAAGGAAAGATGGCATTGCTCTAAACTGAGTTAAAGTCTTCTCCTTCAGGTTGGAAATCCCCTATAAAGGAAATTATGGCATTGCCGGATTCACACATCCCGGTTAAAGTAATCCTCCTTTATAACCAGTCACCCAATAGTTGTGACAAACAGACCTTTTTTAGAGATAACAAATTCTCTCTAAAGACAAACCCTTTTAGCTTCATATCTTGGACTTTAAACAAGATACAGACTATCTTTCGCTTCACGTCTTGGGCTTTGAACAAGACACCAAAACAACCATTTCCTCCCATAGAATAGGAGGAACTACGAACGCTCTGATTTCCCTGTTTCGGTAAATAGGAATACGTAGGCATAAGATCGAAAGAAAAGATCTTAGCGAGCACACTAAACAAAAACCCTAAATCCCATACTCTCATAAAAAAGCATCAGTCCTAACATCCTAATCCTTGTTCCCCGCCAGAAACCTGTCATTCTGTCAAAATAGCACAAGAAAGGCCCCACCACATTGATCGCATATGCAACCTAACAGACCGCTGTTTAAACTCTGTATGCAAGCAGGGTTAATTGGAGACATCTATTTCCCTTCCTTAGTCAGCTCACAATAGGATAAAAAATGAATCGACCTGTAGTAAACCCCAAAGAGCGACATCGCTTAAGAACCGCGTCCAAAATCGCTCGCTACAATGTGCTATGGTTAAGTTGGAAGAAAGTTTAAATTTTCCTTAAGAAGACTGGATAAATATTGGAGGATGAATGCTCAAGGCATCAAGTCTGACATTGGTCCTTAGAGAAAAAACTTAGTTGAAGACATAGGCAGAGAAGTTAGATGTTTTGAATGTGAAGGCTTTGGCCACATCAAAATTGAATGCCATACTTTTCTAAAGAAACTGAAAAGGGGATTGACTATCACTTGGTCTGAGTCTGATGATGAGAATGAAGGAGAAACTGCCAACAAATTAATATCCTTCACTGGAAAGTATGAGTCTGATTCTATGATGAAGAAATGAATGAAGAAGAGTTAAGTGAAACCTTCAGACTTCTGCATACCAAGTTGAAAGAAGCATGCATAATAGTAGAGAAGCAAAAGAAAACCACAAGTGTTCTACATAAAGAAAAAGAAATGCTTGTCTCAACCATCATAGGTCTAGAAGATGAGATCTCATTGTTGAATGCTAAACTTGAAAGTATACGAGAACATGTGTAAATGATAAATAACAACTCTGAAGAGTTGGATGATGTCTTAGAAGAAAATATGAAGGCTGTAGGGTTTGACTACAATTCCATGAACAAAAATATCAAAGTCTCTTCAAGGAATAAGACTAAGTTTCAGAATTTGGACCACATGCCTCAGCAGCATGCTCGACATGTGTACCCTCATCACATAGGCTACAATAACTCTTAAAAGAGATGTCATCACTGTGGGAGATATGGCCACAGAAGGCCCTTTTGCTACAAAATGTATGGTTATCCTCATTTTTATAGTCAGCCAAGGTATAAAAGGAAGAAAGGGAAGAAAACTCTTGCTAAGCAAGTGTTGAAGCTTGTGGAAACTATCAAGTGTCTCTTAACTCACGTATCTCCTAGAGTCTTTTCAAGAGAAGTTTAGTATTTTGACAATGGGTGTTCACATCACATGTCTGGTGAAAGGAACTATATTGAAGAACTTAAGACCTACTCATATAGTTATGTTAATCTTGGTAATGGAACTAGAAAAAGGATAACAGGAATAGGTAAACTGGTTTACCTAGGTCTCCTTAGTCTTGATGAAGTTCTGTTAGTATAAGGTCTTACTGCAAACTTGATCAGCATAAGTTAGTTATGTGATTAGGTTTTGAATGTGAAATTTAATAAGTCTGAATGTTGTGTCGCTAACAAAGATCAAGAAGTGATTTTGAAAGGCTCAAGATATAAGAACAACTGCTACATGTGGATACCTCAAACCAGGAATATGTCCACAACTTGCTTGTCTTCCAAGGGTGAAAAGGCCAACATGTGGCATCTGAACTTCAGCCATAACAGTTCCAAAATCATCATACTTGAAGAAGAGAAAATTGAATGAGAAGATCATAAAGGTTCTAATGTCTCAGCGAATGCCCTACCCGAGGAATCTGACATTGCTTCTAACAACAATAATGATGACATGCATTCAATCATTGAGGGAACTTCATCCAAAACTCAGACAGATCACCCTGTTGAAAATATGATAGAAAATATAAATGATGAAGTCATCACTAGATCTAGAAATATGATTGCCAACTTTTTCTTCATCTCAAAGATGAACCTAAGAATGTCAAAGAAGCTATAAATGATGAGTTTTGGATAAATGACATGCAAGAGGAACTCTTCCAATTCAAAAGAAATGCAGTGTGGGAGTTAGTACCTAGATCTGAAGATATGAATGTCATTGGTACCAAGTGGATTTTCAAGGACAAATCTGATGAAAGTTGTAAAGTGACAAGAAATAAGGCAAGGTTAGTAGCTCAAGGGTACACTCAAATAGAAGGAGTGAACTTTGATGAGGCCTTATCTCTAATTGTTAGACTTGAGTCCATTAGATTACTGCAAGGAATTTCATGAATGATAAAATTCAAATTGTATCAAGTGGATGTCAAAAGTGCTTTTCTGAATGGTTATCTCAATGAAGAAGTCTATGTAGAGCAACCAAAGGGGTTCATTGATCCCAGTCTTTTAGACCACGTTTTGAGGCAGAAGAAAGCTCTTTATGAGTTAAAGCAAGCTCCAAGAGCTTGGTATTAAAGATTTACTGAGTTTCTAATCAACAATGGCTACAAGAGAGGAGGAATAGATAAAACTCTATTTGTGAAGATAGTTGGAGGAAAACTCATGGTAGCACAAATTTATGTTGTTGAAATTGTGTTTGGAGGGATGTCAGACTCAACGATGTAACATTTTGTACAACAAATGAAGTCTAAGTTTGAGATGAGTCTTGTAGGTGAACTCACTTACTTTCTTGGTCCTTAGATTAAGCAAATGGAAGACAATGTTTTGTATCTCAAATCAATTATGGTATGACCATAATGCAAAGATCGAGGAATAAAAATGCAAATCATCCAATGACTCCAACTGCACTTGGTTGCTGCATGGAACAATGGATATTAAGAATGTGTGAAATAAAGGCTCTTCCTCATAGGCTCATGACTACACTTAAAATAAGGTACCTAGTTTCAAATAAAGTTATTGAGATTTTTGTTAAGCTTGGAAAAGGTCAAATTTGTTAAGACGAGAAGCAATTCAAAATGACATTACGTACTATGGACTTTATGAGACTCATGCAAGGAGTTGACATTAAAGGGAAGACCAATGGTCATGCTGGAGGTCCTTTTATCATTGAACAACTGATCTTAGCTCAGAAGAAAAGTCTAAAAAATTTAGTGATAATGGATTAACTCCTTATTAAAGCTCAGCGATTTTTATTAAATTGGAAATTGTGATTGATGTTCCTTATAGTCAGTTAATTTAAAGTCTGTTTGCTTTAGACATTGCTCTTCACAATATACAACATGTATATGAGATTGATTTAGTTGCTAGTAAAAGTGGTTTAGAAGTTCAACACGTGGTTATATCTATAAGTAATCAGTCACTAAGTCAAAAGACTTAGACTGAAAAGATCCAGGAAATTATTCTGAGGGATCAAGATGTTGATAAAGATATGCCAAACATTTTGTATGACATATTAAATACCGAGTCTCAAATACATAAGGGAATTAATGATGGAAATGAAATTAAAGGTTCTGATTTCACTGGTCCTGATGTGAAGCAAGGTGTTTTGGTGTCTGTTACAAATGACAGAGAATCCCTTCTGAATGGCAATTGTACTAAATTGCAATGGATAAACCAAATTTTGAAGGAGTACAATGTAACACAAGATGTTATAACATTTCTTGGGGTCAATATAAGAGATAAGAGTATTAGTCATCACTTAATTAGGAAATATGTGAATAACAAGTTTGTCACTGAGAATTAGTTGAGAGGAATATTCTCCAAAACCTGGGATACAATCCCGTTTGAAAATTCAAAGAGTGATCTTGGTATTTGAATTTGTAAAACCTTGTAGCAATCAATGCTTGGGAGTCGTACCAAAATAGAAAAAAAATCCTCCCTAAGACCTTTATGGCACACCAAATAAGGATGGTTCTTCTCATATCTAAGTTGAGTTGTAACTTGGTTGTCATTACAATCAAGAAAAACCATCATTTTACTCCATCCTATGCTCAGATAACGGATTCATCTGGGAAATCTATTGGGAACTTCCTTGTCAAACAAACCGGTGCACCTAAAGATGTTGGTAAACTCCTTGAGTATTTGAAAAATAAGAAAAAGGAAGTTGGTTCCACCCCATCTGGAAATGTTAAGAATAACATTACCGTTGGTGAACCTTCTGGGGGAACATTTGTCTCTAAAAAGATAATGATCTTCAATTTAAACCATGAGAAGATAAGAAAGATAGAAGCTGCAGTTGCAGAACTAATAGAATCAAGTGATTCTAGTGATTCTGAGACAAATGAGGGTTGCCTAAATTGGCTTTCAATATAAGAAAAATGAAATTTAGAGTCTTCCTTATGAAGATTGAAGGCTCGTGATTCCAGGTGTTTTTGTTTCTGTCCTTGTATTTGGGGCATGTTCTGTTTCCATGTCCTGGATTTGTAATGGCATGATAAGCCTTTCTAAACTGTGTACCAATAATTTTCATGATGCTCTAGCATCATGTTCAACATTATTGCTATTTGTTTTTTGTTTTTGCTTACTCCTGTATTGTGTGTATATGCTAACAGACTGGCCTTTAAGTCGACTTACTGACTTATCTTGTTAAGGAATACCTTTGCCAAATTATGGAAAAAAGGGGGAGCAATGATATCTAGTGGGTAGTTTATATGACTACTAACTACTGATTGTGTAGAGCAGATCTGCTGATCTCTAGTGTGTTTAGTATTATCTGGTACTAAGTATTTTAGTGCTCACATGCTGAAGCATCTGGCCCTTATGTGAGTTGAATTATGTGTGTTAGTATTAGCTTTTGGTCTTTGTCAACTAACTATTAACCATTGTGTACATGCATGACTAACTCATCTTGAATGATTGTATGTCTATTATTTTGGAGCATAGTGTGTGGAAAACTCATGATATTGTGTGTGCGTGTGTGTATGTGTAACAACCTTATAATTTATGAATTATGCTTTAGTTTGTGCTGCTTATGATGTCACTACTGTATGCTCTGATAAATCTTATACCGTTGTTGGTGTTGGTCTAAGTATATCTTTGATACTTAGCTGTTTGGTACTTGAAGAGTTATTTTTCCAAACTTTGTCAAAGGGGGAGATTTGTTGGTCCTTTTGAGATTGGATGCATTTTGCAAAACAACTTGGAGTTTGCTCAAAATGGTTCTGGTGCAGAAGGGACACATGTTGAACAAGATGTTCCAACATGTGGGCTTTAACATCTGGTCTATTAGAAACAGACAAATGGAAATTTCAGTTAGTCCAGATTTTGTCTATCTAAGATTCTCTCCACAATAGAATATCTGCAAGTCAAGGAGAAAAGTTGATTTGGATGTACTGGTGCAACATGTTGAACTTGATGATCCAACATGTGGTGTACAACATCTGACCTTAACAGCAGGCCATGTTAAATGTTTCTTGATGCTTATTTTCTGATTGGTTTTCAATCAGATTTGATTTTGTTATTTTAGCAATGTTTGGTTGATTCGATTGACAGTTGGAGATGTTCAAATCATATTTAAATTTGAATTTGAATTAGAACAAATCATATCTTTTGTTGGAGAGATTTGAGGAGCAAATCATATCCAACTAATGTAGACATTTTCTTGATGAATTAAATGCATATTCATAAGGAGAAAAATCCCATAAGGCATTGCTATATAAGGAGACTCAATTCTCATTGTTTATAAAGAGTTTTGGTGTGCAAGAACTATGCTCTTTGTGCTAGGGTTTGAGTTTTTGTTTCTTGTATTCCAAGCTAATGCTACAACTCGATTAGGGTGGAATATAACTATTGTACACCACTATGTTTTAGTAACTTAGCATAGTTGGTTTGTCTTAGTTGAGTTGTAATATTCAACATTATTCATTGAGTTGAATACACCAATCACGAGTTGCCTGATTGATAAGAAAGTGAGTAGATTCTTATTTTTAAAGGGGGTCCTTAAATAGAAAGACACTAGGATTAGGAAGAGACTTTGAACAACATAGGGTTTGTTGGTTCTTGTAAGACTAAGTGTACTAATTCAAAGTAGTGGATTTTCTTTCTTGGGTAGAGTGCCCCCCAGAAGTAGGTGTGGTTTCACCGAACTGAGTTACCAATCTCTTGTATTATTTTACTGCTTTATGTACTATTTTATTGTTGACATATTACTATCATTCTGATTCAAGAAGTTGGACAAGTTTTCTCAACATCTGTTCCAACATATGTCCCACGTGGAACATAATTTCAGCGTAGTTGGCAACCCAACATCATTGCGAGTTGTGAATCTAAGAATTTAGCAACCATGGACAGACACACACACACATACACACACATTTTGGTAAATTATAGGAACATGAGATCGAGCTGAAAAAGACTTGTTGATGTTGAAGAAGATAACAAGAAGAAAAGGAAAAGTGTTTCACTTAAAACTACCAACATCGATGATATGGAATCAGAAGATGAACACTGTGAAACTGGGATTAATAAATTCATTAAGCTCATGTTTAAAAAAATTCAAGGAGTTCCTAAGGCACGAAAAAAAACTCCAAGACTCAAGAAGCAAAGTGAAGAAAGTTCATTGTCCATTCCTACATGTCATCAATGCAGAGGGAAAGGGCACAAAAGACCAAACTACCCTCAAAACTAGAATCAGAGAAGATTCAAGAAAATGCAAAAGAAGTTAAGAGAGTCCACATATCTTGGGATCACAATGACGATAAAGAATAAGCAAACCTTTTTCTCATGGAAAATCATTAATACGATAGGGTAATCTCTCACTTTTTGTATCAATATTTATTTGGAATTTGTAAGAACCTAAAAAAAGAAACGAGTAAATTAGAACAAATCATCTCATCCTCCAAAGACACTATCTCTTCCCTTGAACTGAAGAATAAAAACGTGCTAGAAGAAATATAAAGTCTTAGAGAGAGACAGTATGATTTAATTCAAAACTCTTCCTCATTTTATAAAGTCTTAGACAAATCTATCATGTGTGATCAATGTTACATTTTGAAAAATAAAATTGAAGATATTCAAAACACACTTGATAAATTCACTAAAGAGAGAGAATATTTGAGTATTTTGTTAGGTAACCAAAGGACGTCCTACAATAAGGCTGGTTTTGGTTATGAACCTAATAACAATAGTAAAATTTTTAGTAATATTTGCAATGTCCAACAAAAGTCTAAACGCAAAATGCTAAAATACATTTATTGCAATAAAGATGGCCACATTGCAATGTTTTGTTTTATCAAAAAGTGTAGTGAGAGTAAAGAAGGACATCCTCCTTCATACTTTTATAAAGAGCACTGTGAAATTGAAAAATAGAACAATAACTGCTCATAATATTGTATTTCACTAACATCAAAGGACCCAAAACGATTTGAGTATCAAAGGTAGAAAAGTCAAATTGATGATACCGGCAGTTGCTCTTCAAGCTACATAAGTGAAGAAATAAATATGTTATATTGTTCCACTCCTATGAGAGAATAAAAAGATTTTCCTAATAACAACAAGACAACATCATTGGATATTTAAGTTTTAGTAATATCCCTAATCTTACCCTTTAGCTGTTTTAATTAGCTATAACTTTATTGCATAGGTTACTTTATATTAAATAAATTGTGTAACAAAGGTGATATATTATTTTTAATTCCTCTATATTCATGATCTATAAAAAACTTAAAGTGAAATCCTTTAAAACCTTTTTTCAAAAGTACCAAGACTATGGAAGAACTCGTACATATTACCTTTTGTAAACTAACCCCTAGTAGGTAGAAGTAGAGGTTGTTAATTTTGCCAGTACCCCTTAAAGAACATCATTGGAAGATGACAAACAAGAAAAAGAAAAATGTTAAAGAAAAAAATAAGTCCAAAGTCTACATGGAAAGATTCAAGTTAAAGAAGTCAACTTAAGAAAATCAATGTCTAACTAAAGAATGAATGACCATTAAAGACCATATCATTCAGAATGTTAATAGAGATATTTCTAAGGGAATTTTATCTCAACACTCTCTTAGCAAGATTGAAAAATAAGAGAGCTTCCTGAAATATCTTAGGTGAAGAAGTGGTTACCTGATGGCTTTTGTCTATCTTGATGTTGATGGTATCATTCAACATCTACGACCACAAAACCTATTAAAATGTTAAGATGATAAATTTGTAACATATTTATTAGTCCTATGTTTATACTAACTCTCGTATCAAATAATTCGTAGATAAGGAAACTCGACGACATTTTGTCATTTCCTCGAAAGGAGAAGTTTCTCAAGTTACCTTGAGATTTTGAGGTAGTATCACTTAATAGAGATTGTAAAATTTGAAAAATCTGATTGATAATCTAGTAAATAATTTATTAACCACTTAGTCAATTAAATTTATTTTCTACTAACCTATGGTTGAGGTTCAAATTCTTTTGGAGTAAAGAGGTGCCAAATATAGTATCGCCTAGAGTCTAATATTATTCTAAGGCGTAAGAAGGATAAAAAAAGGTTGTCCAAAAGATTTCTTAAGATGAAATGATTATCCATTGGAAATAATTTGAGAAAGAAATAAGTAAACTTCAAAATTTCCTCTAAGTTTAAAAAAACTTCAAAGACATAATCAAGGGGAAGAAGTTCTCCAAAGTATAAATACCAGATAATTCAAAGTTGGATGTTGCTATCCGTGGGGAGAAATAAGATCTTATATCCCATTCTCTATGCCTTACTCTAGATTGTTCATATCCCTCTCTATAAGGTAACTTGTTCCTTTTACATAGGATCTATGTGTTTATATATTTTACTTCTCAAACACATAATTTTATCCACCTTTATTTATTTCAACAAAGGGGGATAAGTATACTCTCAAGGCACGCATTGCCATAATGAAAAAGGAGGATAATGTGGATCTATGTGCTTGCAGATATAAAGTTGAAAATACCACTAAAGATCTATCTGAAGTTTTGATGATGACAACAATGATTAAATTTGGTGGCAATAACTTTCAACCTTGACGATGGAAATCTATCCAAAGAAACATTTCATGCCTCATCAACAAAAAGAGATTCAAGATCAAAATGATTATATAATTAGAAGCAATCCAACAAAGAATCTTGAAGCCTCAAGTAAAGTGTAAAAGCTCGTTGGGTCATGTTTGTCTGACTTTCTAAGTGAATTGAGTATTGTAAAAGTAAGGAAGTAGCTTAGAAGTACCAAGGCAACACACACACACACACACCTAAAATATATTTTCAAATATTTTATCTTGAAAATTATTTTCCAAGTCAAGCTAAGTGATTAAAAAGTTGTCCAATTCTTTCTTCAAAATATTTTAAAACTAACAATCAATTGGTAAGTTGTGCCAATTGATTGACAAGACTTTTATGAGTCAGCCAATTGATTGAAGCATTAAGCCAAAAAATTAGAAGAATGTTAATCGATTAACCAAATAACTTCCAATGACTATATATATATATATATATATATATATATATATATATATATATATATATATATATATATATATATATATATATATATATAAACTTTCCTATTTGGGATTGCTAATCGATTTAAACTGAGACGGCCAATCGATTGAAGTTGTGTGTTTATCGATTGGCTCATTAATTCGGGCCATGTATTATTTCCATTTCTAGATTTTCAAACTAATATATAAAGGAGGCACACCTCCTATCCGTTACACACCACTTTCCAACATTTAACATTTCTTCGGAATTTATCTCTCTAATTTCTTTCTCTCTCTAGAAAATATTTCTTTCACTTGATATTGCCTTAATGCTTGTAAGTGAAGATTTGCTTGTGAGGAAGATTTTTTTTGTAAGTGGTCGTGCTGGTCGTTTTAATTCTTAAGAGTACGATACTCTGAAGAGGTCAAGTTTGGTTCTTGAGATAAACCTGTCATAAAGTCTATGTGATTAGTTTCTTAAGATTTGCCAGAAAAAGCCTTGTTTTGGTTATTGAGATAAGCCATAAATATCTAAATGATTGGTTAGCTTATCATGGGATAAAAGCTATCATTGGTTGGTGATACGCCTGTAAAAATCTCAAGATCATATTGTATTAAGGTCCGCGGGTATAACCTTCAAAAGCTCAAAGTTTATAGTCAAAATCTTAAGAAGATTTCTTGGGGACAAGACTAGGTCAATGTTCGCCCAAAACCAGGAAACTCTCTGGTGCCATCTATCTAACCTTATTCTATTTACTTTATGCTATTTACTTTTTATTATATATTTTTATTGCAATTTACTCAAACAAAATTACTAAAGCGATCTTAATCGAGAAAAGTATAAATCTAATCACGAATTTTAAATACCACAATCACCCCCATCTCGTGCTTGAAGTCACTTGTCCAAAAATATAGAGCTTTCACACACTATTGAGAATGTAGTAAAGTATCTTAGAAGGACCATGAATGACATATTACATTATCAAAAGTTTTGCATTGTCCTTGAAGAGTGTAATGATGTTGATTTGAACATATTGTCAGATGATTCCAAAGAAACTAGTTGTTACATCTTCACCATAGTTGGAGGTGCAGTCTCTTGGAAGTATAAGAAATAAAAAATTCTCACTCAATCCACTATTGAATAAAAAGTCATAGCTCTTACGGCAGGTAATGAAGAAACGGGTTGGTTGAGTTACTTGCTAGCAAAGATTCCCTATGGGAAAATAAATGTTTGTTGTCTTGATCAATCATGATGGGTACTATGACTATTGAAAAAATGAGAATTGTTACTATAAGAGTAAGAGAAGGTAAGCCCGTTAAGCACAACATTGTTAGAAAGTTTCTCTCTAAAGAATATGTTATAGTGGATCATGCACGCACTGATGAAAACTTAGATTACCCTTTGATGAAAGGATTAGTTAGAAAGAAAATCCAAAACACATACAAAAGGATGAGACTATTACCACCATATCAATGAATCATTCATAACGGTAACTCAACCTAAAAGACTGAAGATCCTTATAATTGAGATCAAAGGGTAATAACAAGTTGTGAAGTGATATGAGAATATCTTGGAATTAATATAGGAAAATTTTGTGAATATCACTCCTTCACTTTTGATCTCTCTACTTGAGTCAACAAAGGAGTTAATCAAACTTATTATTTTTCTTTGAGTAGAATTTTGGTGGAAATATTTTATATTTTTTATCTCCATGTTAAAGTCATTGATATAATATGATTGATATGACTGGAATTCTGAAGCTTTAACATGTCTTATTTAATTTTTCTTATATTTATGTACTTGGTGGATATATTTTGTATTTTTATCTCCATGTTAAAGTCATTGATATTTAACACTTTATCTCAAACACAATTCTTCTCAACCTAGAGCCACATCTAAATCACTTTCTTTATCTCTAATTTTCTATATAATATGATTGATATGACTGGAATTCCGAAGCTTTAACACATCTTATTTATTTATTTCTTATATTTATGTACTTGTAAAAAATTACAGGATTGTGTGGTACCCTTAAGCTAAAAGAGATGACTAGAGGCCTTGGTATTTTTCTGGTGGTCTAGGGCTTGCTCGCAGCAGCGAGAGGCCTTGTTTGGTGATGTTTTGGCTACAGAGAGAACAAGCTCACATGAGATGAGAAGCTTTGTGCTTATGCATTATTTTGGGTATGTTATGATATGTCTCCCATAAAGACTTATGGGCCTATGGTTTCAAGGAACCCCTAAGAAGTGGTAACCACTCCCCCTTGAATGAGGGAAGTTGTTGATAACCTATTTCATAGGGAGTCATGGTTTGAATTTACTCATGCAGTTAGGGGCTAATTGAATAAATTATCCATGTTTCCCCTTAGAGCGAGCCCTCGGGCCACATAAAGGATATGCCCTTGGCGACATCCTATAGGGAAGGCTCCCCGTGAAGAATACCTGCCTCCCTATTTGGGGGCCGTCATAAAAATATCACTATACAAACCTTCAAGCATAATGGTTTGTAAATGGAGAAGTATTTTAAGCTTTTTCTCCCCCTCTGTTAAACTTTACGGCGAGGGGTGAGTCCCTTAACTTGAGGCGAGTCCCTCAGCTGAAGGTGATTTCTTCGGTTGGAGGAGAATCCCTAAGCTGAAAGCGATTCCTATGGTTGGAGGTGAGTCTCTCAGCTGGGAGCGAGTCTCTCAACTGTGGATGAATTATCACCTTTTTGCCAACTGTCTCTTGAGTATCTAGAGTGTCAACGGGGGGTGTCAAACATCTCTCGAATGCCTTTAAGAATATTAAAACGTCACTCAGTTATGAAATCTTGCATGTTTAATGGGAAAGGATGATGGGTGCCATTTAATGCAACTCATGATGATTTCCTTGGGAAAACTAGCCTAAACCTTTTTCTTACATATGCCCCAAACACATGGAAATCTTTCTACTCCTTGCAATAGTTACCCCCTCAAGCGGGTATGTTCCTTGTGTTATTGGTCTTCTATAAAAGGTCCTGATATGTATTCCAGGAAACCTTTCCTATTTTCTTCCCTTTTGGAACCTCCATTATGCTTCCTCAAGAAAAATACACAAGCAAATGAAAAAATCAGAGGGAAAAAGGGTTTGCAAGGTTCATCATTATCCCTAGGTCACATACACACTACTTCATCCTCTACCCTTTCGTTGAAAGTTAGTGGCTAGGAAGAAATCTAAATATGTTCACATTTGGGATATTGCGTCTCTATACTCAAGTCCTGACATAATCAAGAGGTTTCACCGGGGTATTGGATTTTCCTGTACATGGTACGAATAACACGTGGTCCTAAAACCCTGTTCAAGAATGGAGGGAGCCAATATGACCACAGCGAGCAGATCACGTGCTTCTTATTTTTACTTTTATCTCCCTGTTATCCACGAGCTAGAGGTTTTGATCCCTTTTACATTTTTTTAGGCAGACATTTTGGCAGCTATTGATGTCGCCCCTTCCCAGATCACGCCCAATGTGTGTAGCATTCTTAGGGATTTCTAGATAATCTGTTGTAACCTAGGCGCCCCCTACTGTTTAGGTATTCCTTTCCTTTTTTAGCATACAGATCCTTCTTGACAGTGGTTGGGTAATTTTACACACACACACACACACACACACATACACACTCACGCACACACACATACACACACAAACACACACACACACACACACACACACACACACACACACTCTCTCTCTCTCACTCTCAGGTAAGAGGTTGTTGGAACCCTACACAAACCCTTATAAGGATTAGAAAGAGAGGTTCGTGTGAGTCACAGGGAGAGATGACACATACATGGTGATCACATGGATGACAAATGTCCTTCACTTTTCTTTGTCATAAACACAGGATCCTTAACTTATCAAAAGGATAAAATCCAATGCCTTTTCTCCCCTTGAACAAGAGGTGAACTATATTTTAATAGGTTTTTAGCTCTTGAACTCTCATACTCTAATTACCCGGGGACTGAGAAGACGATGATGAGGTAGATAAGTATCTGGGTAAGTTTTATGGTATGAAAGAAACCTTCCTACTAGATCCATTATTTTATTGTTTTACACGTATTAACAACACCTTTTTGTAAAGGATCTGACGAAAATCTCGCTTGGCAATAGGAAAGAGAGGTTGGTTTGGATGCAAGCCATACAGAGACTTGCAGTCCTTCTCCCACCCATCCCAATAGATTTAACTATGTATGAAGATAAGCGACAAGGAGAAGCTTTCCATATCAAGAATCAACGACTGAGCGAGGGTTCTTCTGGACCTTTAGGAAGTCGCTAGACAGTAGGTGAGAGAGCAAAGGTAGGCGAGGTCCTTGTTCCTACGACATGAGTTTCTAGATCCTCACTATGGAATTACGTTACCTTCATCATCATTGAGTTCACTAGGCGTCATCTCTCTCTCTTAGAGACTTTTTTTGACAACTACCAGTCATTTCTCAATAAGTCTTATTCTTACTAAACAAACCTTTTAGAGGTCCAAATGTTGAAGTGTCTCCCGGTGAAAAGAGTCCAGCAGGAAAAACATTTTCGAACGATTCGAGGGCTACAATCCAGGGTTGACCTTATTGTAGGAAACATCCAAAAACGTCAGAGGGTAGTGGTGGTGATGGCGAAGGAACATGATGGTTTAAAGACCCACGCTAGGGAGGTGGCCACCAAGGCCCTGGATTACATTGAGGAAGGAAAATGCCTAGAAAAATCACTTGAGGAAGCTCTCAATTATGTAAAAGGTCTAGAAGAGGAGGCGTCATCGCTCAAGGATGAGATTGTGGCTGCCTCTGACTAGTATTTTGAGAGGGAGAGGGAACATGTGACCTTATTCTACCCGAACTTTGACTTGGGCCGGACATACTTGTTTCAAGCGGTTCTAGATGACCGACTGATGGATGACGAGTATCTCTCCGTGTTTTGACCCTTTTTGTAATATGCCATATTTTGTAATATCTCAGTTTTTGAGAGTTATTCCTATTTATATAACCCCCAGTTTTGCTTGTTATACATTCTTAGTTCATACTTAGGCGGAGTTGTTTTGTTAAAAGGGGACCCCAAGCCCTAGACCACAAAAGGGAGGCATTCATGGTTAGGATCCCTTGCATAAATCCAACATTCTTAATCATCTTTGAGGGGACAACAAAGACCTCTCTCGAATATCCAGCTTTTGATCGTCCTTAAAAGAATCAAGGATCTCTCTTGATCTAGTTATATCAGTTATTATTATTTAATATCCTTATCTTTCTATTACATATAAAGTAAGCCGCAGATTGAATTTGCTTTTTTTGAATATGATATTTCTTTCTCAATCTGATTATATCCATTAAAATTATTTCATATAATAAATATAAATTGAAAATACTAATAATATAATATTATATAAATGATCATAATTTAGTTTAAAAATATATGCGAGCTTTTATTTATCTATAATCTTAATCTATAACTATAATGTCAACTTTATTTTGGTATAGCTTATTTTTATTTCATTTTTACTTCTGTGTCCATCTGAATGCTACTATTTATTTAAAACAAATTGAAGGTTAAAAGGGAAAGGAAAAATGGGCCAAAAGAATGGGGGAGTGTGAAGATATTGAAGAGAGTATATATAAGAGTGTAGTAGAAAAGGATTCGAAATGTGTAGTAAAGACACGTGGGGGTCGGTGATTATAATCGGATGCAAACCTATTTATATTCTTCTCTTTATTCTTCCTTTCTCGTCCGCCTCTTGTTTCTTTCTCTCTTTCTCATATCCCCTTCTCCCCCCTCCTCCCCCATCCATCGCAAACCCTAAAACCAGACACACACCTTCTTCCTCTTCTTCTTCACACTCTCTTTCTCTCTCTTTCTTCCATTTCTTTTTCTCTAAACCTTTCCAATCGGTGACGAAAACGGAGAATCAATCGCTCATAATTTCGCTCGATTCTTGATGGCCGCTTCAACTACAAGTCAGGTTTATATCGATGTTATCGAAGATGTCATGGTCAAGGTTCGAGATGAGTTCGTCTCCAACGGTGGTGGTCCTGGAGATGAAGTTCTCAGAGAGCTTCAAGCCGTAAAATTTCATCATTTCTTTGTCTTCTTTCTCTTAATTAATTAGTTAATTAATTAATTGATTAATTGATTAACTAACATGTTTTTTGATGTATGAATCTGATTTGATTTAGTGTAGAGGAATTTTTTTTTTTTTTGTTGGTGGATTGATTTTAGGGTTTTGGATCTGATGAATTGTGTTGTGTTTGGGTTTAGGGATTGAGTTGTTTGTTTTTATGGTTTTGATTATTTGTTTAGATTTGGGAAACGAAGATGATTCAAGCTGGTGCAGTGCTTGGTCCAATTGAGAGGTCTACTGGTGCTAATAGACCAACGCCTGGTGGTCCGATTACTCCGGTTCATGATCTGAATGTGCCGTATGAGGGGACTGAGGAGTATGAAACTCCTACTGCTGAAATACTTTTTCCCCCTGTGAGTTTTAAAACTGCGGTCACGGTTGAATGTGTTTTTATTTTTTTGTGAATTGTGAATTCAAGTTATTGGATTGTTGATGTGGGCTTTTCACAATTTACAGACGCCATTGCAAACTCCAATTCAAACCCCTTTACCTGGAGCTGGTGAGACCCCGAATTATAACATTCCTACTGGACCAAGTGACTACTCTTCTTCCGGAAATGAAACCGGTGGAAATACTGATGTAAAAGGGGGAAGACCAAGTCCATTCATGGTAAAGTTTGCTTTATACCGTTTGATATGTCGAAAATTTTTCACATGCCAAATTAGATGTTTTCCATAAGCTTGGATACTCTCTTGCATGCATCCCAAAAAGGTGGGTGACACGTAAAAGGAAGGGAAAAGGGAGGCAGTGATATGGTGATCTGGAGAGAAAATAATTGAGAAATAGAGAGAAATGAGAGTGTTATAGAGGGATTTTGTGGGAGATGGTCCAAATCTGTTTTCCATTGTATTAGTTTCTCAATTGTCATTCTCAATTTGTGCAATTGATTTAATCTCTGGCTATTGCACATTTACTGAAATCTTTTGTTTAGATCATGTTCTTTTTAAAGTGGACATTGATATTGTACTTATGATTCTTCACAGCAACCTCCTTCTCCTTGGATGAATCAGAGGCCTCCACTTGATGTCAATGTTGGTAAGTCTCGTTCATGTTCAGGTTAACGTTTAATAAAACAGATTTGTAGTAACGGTGGATTGCATTTCACACTGTAGCTTATGTGGAAGGACGGGAAGAGGCAGATAGAGGAGCTTCTAATCAGCCTATGACACAAGTAAGCAAGTCATTTACGGCTTTACAGAAGACTTATTGTTCACTGCTTTTAAGATGTGATGAGACCTTGTGGCTAAGCTGTTTTATGAAGCTTACAAGTTTTGCTCCTTTCTTGTTCCAACACATTTAATGGGTATTTTTGTCTAGAAAATCAAGTCTGGATGAATATGTTTAGGAGTAAAAAACAATAGACTAAACAATTTAGAGGGATTTAGATTTGAATACTGTTGTTATTCATGATTTTCAGTAAAACAGTATTGCATGATTTGGTCTACATAGACAACTTCACCTTCTGAAGGAGGAAGGCTTATTGCTTTTGAGTCTGAACTTGAAGTCATGAAATTTTGATACTAATAGATGTCTGAAAAAAATTCTAGGATTTCTTCACAGCGCCTGGTGGAAAGCGAAAACGCAATGATATGCCTCCACCATATGATGTTGGAGGGTATATACCTCAGCAAGATGGAGCTGGTGATGCTGGATCTGGCGATTTTGAAATTGAGGTGTGGTCTTTATCCCACTGTTTGTCAGCATCAATTTTTTATAATAATTTATATTTATATATGCTAGGCATTTGCATTTCACTTGTAAGTTGTAGGTAGTTCTGTAATAGTGTTAACAGTCAAGTAAGTTTATTATTTATACCATCAGTGTTTGTTTTCTTCCTTTAGTGTTGGTTTATAAAGCAAGGGATTTCATATCACTCTGTTAGATTTAGCATTTCCCCAGTCCTTTTATGGGGCCGGGGCGAGACAAGTTGAGATGTGAAGGATGATGGAGGCAGTTTTTGTCATCTCTACAAAGTGTATGATGCTTATCAGAGTTTGACATTTTTTTTGGGATGGGAATTGCTGTAGGGTTAGGACAAGGTAGGGGCACCAGGGTTGACACAGTGTGTAAGCATGTCTTGTCATCTCTACCTAATTAGAATCTTGTAATTTTATAAAATTGATGTAGTTAATACACAAATTCTTTCATATGTGAGGCTGTACAGCGACCGTTTTCCAAATGAGTCATTAATTATATCTTCAACTGTTTCAAAACTTTAAGGCTCACTTACACCATAATTAAAAGGAAAACCTTTTCTAAAACCAAATAAGCTCTTGGATTACAATCTTCTTTCCAAGCAAGACCCTGTGTATTGTTCTACTGGCATTTTACAGTACAAGAGTGAGCTAGGAAAGAAGCTAGCGACATTGTGCTGGCCAGCTAACAGTTGTAAATCACTTTGTTGACTTTTTGTAGTACATACATTGTTTTATTCTGTCTGTTTGTTGCTTAATTCATTGACTTGCTCAATTGGTGGAAACATTTTTTCATTTACAAAACTTATGAACTTTTAGGTATGTGGAGGGAGCATCTCCTTCAATTCACAACACACTAATAGAAAAGGGAAAATGCCCGCAGACTTGGAGAGACTGACTTCTAGGATTCCTCAACTTGATGGACCAATTCCTTATGAGGATGATGTGCTTTCAACTCCAAATGTGAGTAATATTTTCATCCGCTGCTGCCTATGGTTGTGAGCTTTTGTAAATTGTAATGAAATTTCATCTGCTGCTGCCTATGCTTGTGTGAGCTTTTGTAAATTGCAACGAAACACTTTGGTGTTTGCTCTTTCCCATTTCAGAGATATGCATTTTACTTTATTTACTTGTTCTAGTTCCTGTTACCCCCCCTGTATTAATTTTTGGAAAGACTGCATGCACCCCTCAACCTATAGTTATCCATAAATAAACGCATCTTAGTTTAGGAAACTCCCATATGAATTAGTGTCTGTTTTTGGTGTAAATACTGCTTCTTCCTTGGTTCATCATTTTTAAAAACAGAACAACTGCAACTTAAATTCCGAAACTATATATAACTATATAAGCGATTTAATGGATTAAAATAGGTATTCCCAGTTGTGAAACCTGAATTAGTTGCATACTTCATCAACGTGTTAGCTGCTTTCATATCTCAAACTGGATGCTGCTCTAAGTCACTAAAATCTTTAATTCATTGAATGAGCCTGTATTACAACAACAAAAAAAGATACAAGGAGATTGAATGGCTAAATTCTAGCCTATTCATTCTACATGTGAAATCTTAGAGTTTCAATTGCATTATCTTCACTTGAAATTTACCGTAAGTTTTGTATTCTATCATCTTACATGATTTTTTTATCCATTTTGTTGCAGATATACTATAACGGTGGAGGGTACAATGAAGACTACAACGTTGCAAATACACCAGCTCCTCCTGGTAACTTGAAAATGTGATATATTAATTGTTAATTATATTTTCAAGACTGGAGGCATATCATAGTTTGACAATTTTTGTTTTCTCTTGCCTTATTAGAAGTACCAGTAAGCACCCCTGCTCTCGTTGCTCAAAATGAGGTGGTAAATGACGATGACGATGATGAGCCTCCATTAAATGAAAATGATGATGATGATTTAGATGACTTGGACCAAGGGGATGATCAAAATACACATCATCTAGTTTTGGCCCAGTTTGACAAGGTAACAACCTCCCTCATTACATGTAGACACTAGTAATATAAAAGTCAGGTAGGGGTTGGATAACTATTTTGGGGCTAATAGAGTTGGCTTATTAAAATTTAGGTGACACGTACCAAGAGCAGGTGGAAATGCACATTAAAGGATGGCATCATGCATATAAATAACAAGGATATTCTCTTCAACAAGGTTTGTTAATCTTGAAGGAGAACACTTTAGTTTTTCGCATCCTTTCAGTTCTGTATATCAAATTCTCAAGATTAATGATACAATACAATTTTGCAGGCAACAGGAGAGTTTGACTTCTGATTTTGTTGTGGCCAGTGCTCTATCGAAAGCATAATTCTGAGGTGTCAAGAGTGTTTTGTGATATTTCTTTGATTGTAGTTAATATTAAGAGAGAGATTCAGGAAGAGAGAAATCCTTACACTTTCGAGACTGTTTTGATGTTGGCCTCTTGTGCATAATGAATGGGCAATTTTTGGCCTTAACATGATGGTTAGTAGATACTGGGCATTTCCTTAAGTCCATTTGTCAAGTATGTGGTTCCCTTAGTTCTGTATACTTGGACATTTTGGTTAAATTAAGAGCTGCACTGTATGATAATGATGGTTTATTTAGCCTTGCCTTGGTTTGAGTTTTTGAACCTCTTTTGCTTAGCTTTTGACCAAGGAAAACGAGGTGACAACATTCAATGTGTAGAACTCTATTGTAGTAGATTCAGATAGAGTGATATTGATAACTTAAACCTGTGACTAGAATATAGAGGAAAATAGAGCTTTTCAGCATTAATGGCCATCCGATTTTCCTCCTCATAAGTTATAATGAATGCTAGTTTACGAATGACAGCAAAACCAGCAAAGCACTCCATATTCCTCTACATTTCCCAAATAATCATTTTTCTGTGGTTCGGAGAGGAAACTGATTTTTTTTTAAAGAATACATTGAATTTATTTGCACGTTGAAGTTTGAGAAGTATTGGAGTGATTATAGTGTGATGCTTATTCTAAGAGCAGTTCTTGACCCACAAATAAAACATTTTACACAGTTAATCCACTTATTGCTACGCTTTTGTACATCATTTTTGAGAAGTATTCTTTCTATTCATTCTATTAATAGAAAGAATTTAATTTTTCTCAAGCTTGTTCAATGTAAGTAGTTTGTTTGATGTGTAATTGCATTCTTTATAACAACCTGTTTTAAAGCACCACTCTTTGAGAATATAAGAAATTGAAAGTACACAAACAACTTGAAACTTCAACTAGAAAGTCTCAAATATGACGATTAATAATCTTCAAAGGTGGAAGGTGAATTTGTGCAGGTTCAAAGTTCTATATTTAATTAGGCGTAATGTTGTGAATTTCTATTACTTTTTGTTGCATATGAATCAATTTTTAGTAGATTCAGGGCTTGTTTTTGTTTTTGTTTTTAAAAATGATTTTTCTAGTGTAATAAAATTTTGTGTAAAAAAATTTATAAAGAAATTTTTTATAAAAGTTTCAAATGAAAATTTGGTTTAAATAATTATTCTTAAAATTAAAATGTTATTGTAGATATTTCATGAAACTTTTTTTGAATATCAAAATTTTAAAAAATCACTTTTGAAGCTATTTTAAATAATTTTTCATAAAAATTATTTTTGAGATACATATTTTTTTAAAAATTACATTTTTTATTATATTTTGATCTTATATATATATTATTGAATGTCAAAATTAGTATTTTAATTTTAAAAAAATTAATATATAAAAACTTATAATATTATAAAAAACCACCTTACAAAATTCATTTTTAAAAATACAAACAAAAATCTATTTTATTAAATCTGAAATTCATTTTTAAAAATACAAACAAAAATCTATTTTGTTAAATCTGAAATAAATAGGCCCTCTTTCATTCTTAACAAAGTTATTTGATGTCAAAAGAATGTGGAGGTTTTGATTTGTACTTGTAATTTGCTTTGACGTTTTACTAGGACATGCATGTAATTTATTATGCTTATAAAAATATGATTTAGATACATATTTAACTAGGACATGCATGTAATTTATTATGCAATTTATTATGCTTATAAAAATATGATTTAGATACATATTTAACTGGTCGTGTGGAGGTTTTGATTTGTACTCGTAGTTTGCCTTGCCGTAAAACATGTATGCTTATAAAAATATGATTCAGATACTTAGTTTGAATATGTTTTTATCTATTTAACTAGTGGGAGACTCTACATTCGCACGGGTATCGGTATGAAACACGCATTGTTGTTTAAAAAAAATAAAAAATGAGAAAATATAATTATGTTAATTATGAAAACATAGTGTATTATAGTTTAGGTTAGAAATTTCAGAATGCCATATTAAAACAAAACGTAATGATGGCATAAGAATTGGCAATAGAAACAGAAACTAACTAATGGAATGCAGAACAATAGAGAGAGGGGGTAAACAATCACAATACATGAGTAAATTCACAACTGCACATCTTAAAAAATAATATAGGAAAACAAAAATTTAATACAGTTGGAATAAGATAAATTCGAATGAAACGTGACAATTGGGTTTTAAGTCAAAAAGATCCATAACATATTTGACAATATCAGGGAGAAACAAAAATATAGGTAGTCAAAGATAGGAAACCATCAAAGAAATCAAAATCCAACAACCATTGTTCTAGAAGCAAGCATCAACAATTTAATAATTTCACAACAATTGTGTCGGCACGAGGGTCCCGGACTATGAAAGCAAGTCTATCACCTCTTGTTAGACACTTGTTTTTGACAAATTGATACCAACCCTTGCCAATAAACATTTCAACGCAATATTTCCTCGTTGAGCGGTGCAGTTCACAGTCATAACTTTGACGATTATCAACATCAAACAATTGAATACTCCTTTGTCTGAATTGGAAACATTGCTTAATAATCCTCTGAGGGATTTGCTAATGAGGAAAAAAATTGAAATCAATACAAATAAAGTATATATTACTGAAACAGTGATATAAAATATAGTCAATTCAGCTACTCACAAGCAAATTATTTCTGGCCGTCTTCCCCGACCAGATATTCTGTTTCCAAACGAAAAATTTCGGACCCCTTCCGATAACTTTGCCACAGGCGTCCTCATCGGAACTACACAGAAACATGAGAATTTCAACTATAAACATGAGACAGGAATGAAAAAAACACAGAAAAAAAAGATAATTGTAAGTATTGTATTATAAAGATAAAGCAAATTTTATATGATGAGATACCATTAACTATCCGAAGATATAATTATACGGGAGGATTCACCAGCACAGTGGTGTGTGGATCTATTGGATTTTGTTGGCCTGGGGTTAACAGGACACTTCCCTTTGGTATCAATATCAACATCGATAATTTCCCTTGCCATTAATATACGATTAGGATCGTCAGATTCAAGGTTAATAGTTCCGGAAACGTTATTTGTGGCATCAGTTGCAACCGTTCTAAAGACAGATAATAGAAGAATAATGAAAAGTAATGGCATTAGCAGTCAACCTAAAAATGTATAAATGGAAACAGCCAGCAAAGCTAAAGCATGAAATACTTGTCCTTTGGTAACACACTAATATTTGAAGATTGTCCATGTTGATGAAACAATACAAATTCTTCAAAAGACATAGTTTTTCATTTTTGAATCTGCTGTTCCTCTTCGTAGTTCAAATAATCAAGCTGCAGCTGAATGTGTTTGCGTTTAGCTTCCCTCGCAGATCGGTCGTTACCGAAACCTTCAAGAACATGATTATCTATTTTTGTAACAATTAATCTTGTTCCGTTGCACAACCCTTCTGCTTGATCAATGTTTCTCATAAGCATTATCGGTGTACCTATTTTTAATTTGATGTAGTGGTTGGGCAAGCCAGAAGTCCTGAGAGAGCTGAGGAATTCTGGAGTAGGGAATTCGATAATGCCATTATCATGAATTTCAGATCGATCAACCGTGTTAGAGCTATAATGTTTCTTGATTTCACCTGATACAAAAATATTAGAAAAAGTTTGATGATATTAAACAACTAAATAAGGAATTATTTTGATAAAAATAGAAAGTATAATAGAAATCATAAAATGGTTACGTGTAATATACCCGACATCATATCGAGAATATAATTATTTATTCGATCAACACCTTCAATTGTTGATGCCAAAATTGCGCGACTTTTCAAGTAGTCGTAAGAAGTATAATTATCCACGAAAGATGGATAAGTGCTTTCCACAATAGCACGAATAGGGTCGTCAAAATATTGGATAAGTAATTCTGGTGGAATCTCAATATCAGCATAACCATCATTGGGTTCAGATATCCTACATTCTCCCAATTGTAAAAGCCATTAGAACAGCAATATCATTACAATCCTGAGTGTTTAGACCTCCTTGCAGCCTCATGTTGCGTGTTAACGTCAACACCTCACAAGAATCCCAAATGTAAGATGCATTGATGGCCGAGTGGACAATATCAGATATATTCCCTCTTTGCATACCAAATATCTCTTCCAACTTGAGTAGGGTCCCCCCTTTAAGGCCAGGCATTCGCGTGGCTTTAGTTTGGGATTTGATATTATTTTTTATATCTAAATAAGACGAAGTGATATATTAGGAGATCCAAGGACTGGTAATTAATATATTTTAATGGATCAACTGTATTGGTCATGCTGTATGAATAGTAGGCTTTGTAATGGTTTAATAGTTTAATAGATTTAACGTTAAAAATATTCCGTATGAACTATATTGTATTGTTTTGTAATTAATATGTTTTGTAATGGTTTTAACGTAATGAAAAATGTATATTTAATAAAGTGATAGTGAATAAACATTGTTATGCATAATAATGAGGCTTAGTAGTTGGGTTTAAATATGTTGTTGATATACACATTAAAAATCATAGCGAATTGTAGTTGGTAGCTTTAAATATGGCGAGGATATCTAAAAGGTATAAACAATATGACCAAAAGATTTCCCATAAAATTATGGTATTGTTGTCCCAATAACAACATTGTTAAGAAATCTGTACCATAAGCATGACAACATAATTAAAATCATAATTTGACATGCAGAAAATAATCCAAGATTTTAAGAAAGCTGAAAGAATTTAAATTGAGTTAACAAAAGCTTGAATTAGATCAAAGTGAAAATTTCACAACTTTGTGTCGATTACGACCGCTTCATTCATGTCAAAAGAACATTACACATATATATTTCATTGTTCAAAAACAGAAAGACAGAGTAATGTTAACTAGTGTTCACAAAAAAGACAAAAGGCAGAATTTAGATATTGCTTCAGAGTTTCAAATCAGCATTTTCCAATTTGATATGCTTCTTGAGTTTGGTGGAGGAACCTTCACAGTCTACCAATTCTTTTGAAGGAGCAGAGGCATTTAAAACGTCCGCAACCACTCTTTTTGATGTAGAAACAGGTGTAACCGGATCTGTGTTATTTTTGGAGGTAAATTCAATTTCCTGAAATTGAAACAGAACATATTGAACCAAGGTGTAAAAATGAAAAGAGGATTCAATAAAACATAAAAATTGACCAAGTAAAATGGATGTGATGTTGGATGATTTTAAAAAAGTTACTGCTATTAAATCCCATTCCCCAATTGGCATGGCCACATCAACACTTTCCGTAATCTACAAAGAAATAAAGGTGCCAAATCAACACAAAAACATATAACATGAAATAAGTACATAAGGAATAATAAGTTATGTGGTTCAAAGAATAACTTGTAGGAGGTCATCCGATTGATGAGTAGTGTGTTTTGTCTAATCGATAGATACAAAAATAAAAATGTTAACATTCAAGCAGTAGATATGACGTGGAAGGCAGTAAAGTCAGTTTGAAGAACTGTACCATGATTGGGGCAATTGAAGATTCAAACTGTTTAATGACACTTTCATCTTGATATATGAAGACAACTGATCCATTAGCCCATGATGGTTGCCACTTAACCTTAAAAGCGAGTTTGATACCAACCAAAGCATCAAGGGCTAAAGGAAATTCAAGAGGGTCCGTGACTCCATTCTATTTGGAAAGGGGTATGAAAAAGATAACAATTAGTAGTGTTACATCCTAAAAATATTGTCTGTCAATAATCCACAGTTATGTGCAAGTTAAGATTAAAAAAATAGAGTTTGACCTTAATCATGTTGATGCGCATTTGATCATGTTGATGCGTATTTGATCAGCAGTTATTTTCAACAGTTGTGAACACTCACAGTTCCATAGAACAAACGCCTCACGACAACCGTCACTTGCGACTTCAAGCATTATCTTATACCTATTTATGCAAGTTTATTGTGTCCACATAGTATTGTAAAAAAGGGAAGGTTTAAATGGAAAATGTTAGTAAAGAAAGACATGTAAATCTCAGTCTCCGTATTATGGCCAGCACCACATATGTATGGTGGTTGTTTTCCCTTGGTAACCCTTGGACACTCATGACACGCTTGGTAATACCAACCCCCGTGGGATGCTTTAAGTTTGTCCGTCTTTGCCACCGTAACACATTGCGTGATCTGTTATTTAATGAAATAATTTATATTTCATACAACGTAAGTAAGAAAAAATAGAGAATTATGATAGAACAACGAAGATGAAGGCATAAGAATAGTTCTTACATCTTTAAGTTGCACAATATCACTTAGAGGAAGTACTATAGCCTTATACATGAATTTATCATAAGGGGTGAGTTGAGAAGAACCAGATGTCTGAGACCAGTTCTATGACAGTGTTGTCAAAGTATTACTTGATCCCTCTTTGGCTTCCATTGTTGGGTTACTATGTTATAACACACCAAAATATGATAAGCATCAATGAATGGTATGTGCACGATACATAAATACAGTAAAATATAGATGATATAATATGCAAGAAGTCATTACCTCTTTAGGAATTCCTTAATCTCAGGTAAATCATCATTGATGTGCAACTTAGTTACATTGAATGTGTTTGAAACACATAAAGGATATTTACCTAAAAAACCATTTTAAAAGAAATATTGAAGTGGCATAAATAAATCATACACAATAAATATGTAACAGAAGAATATAACTATTCTATACCTTCCTCTTTTACTTTAGCAAATTGTAAAACGATTATTGTTGGTGACGAAGTGTCTTTTGTAGTCTGGAGGTACTGATGGAACTGAAGAGCATAACCTTCCCACAATGTATAATGTATTGTGTTGTTACTGCATGAATATGAAATAAGATGGATAGCAAAAGGTTATATGGAAGGAGACAAAACACCAAAATACAAAGAGACGCAATAAGTTGGGATACAAACCCCAAGTCCTTCAACACCAAATTAACTTGCTATTTTTTGTGTCCACTCTGCATCTGTGTGTAGCCAATGTCGGTTACAATGCCCATAACATCTGCAACACAGACACTACTATAAGAAACAAACATTTATGACAGAATATCATATAATATTATGAAGGCAAAAAGGCACTTTTAGTCCTTTAAGTTATTTTATGTTACCACTTAGGTCCTTTACGTTTTTTTTTTGTAACGTTTAGGTCCTTTAACTTTAAAAAGGTTTGTAAAGTTAACCTTTTTTGGAAATTCTGTTAGAAAAAGTATATGTGGCTTTGACGGTGCTGAGTTGGCAGTTAAGTGAGATGACAAGGCTTTGTGGTTAGTATTTTCACAGTTGTGTCTTTTCTTCTCCAACCCTAATTCTTTTATCCAACCCTAATTCTCGTCTTCTCTTCTCGACAACTAATTTTCGTCTTATCTTCTCCAACCCTAAATCTTTTCTACAACATCCTCGTCTTCTCTTCTCCATCTAATCTGTTGTCGGTGAAATTTCTGAACTTCTCTGTAGAACGCAATTACATTGAAGGTGGAGAAAGCATTGTATCAGGTTCGTACGCTTCTTCGCCATTGTTGTTTCGGTTTTTAAAATAGTTATGTCTGTAAGTAGATAGAAAATAGGTTATTTATGGTTTAGGTGATTTAAACAGGAACAACATGGTTATGGATGAATTTTTTGTTGACTTTCATCATGGAGGGTATTTCGAAGGTGACAGATATATTGGGGGTGAAGTCTCAAACTGGAAATGTGATGGTGACAGGTGGAGTTACTTTGAAATATTGGGGGTTGTTAAAGAGATGAAGTATCGAGGAGTGCAAGAGACGTGGTATGACTTTGCTGGAACCCTGAAGGCGTTAGAAGATGATTTTGGGGCAATAGAAGCTTTGAATTAGTCAAAGACAATTGGGAAGGTTGACATCTTTATAGTCCACCCAGTTGAAGAACCCGATGAAATAGTAGCTTTACCCATATCCCAAACTAATTGTGAGGCCCAAAATGAGGAAGAATTTGTTAATGATGGTGGGGACCATGTGGAGGAAGGGAATATGGAGGGAACACATGTGAGTGATGGTGGGGACCATGTGGAAGAAGAGAATGTGGAGGGAATACTTGTGAATGATGGTGGGGAACATGTGGAGGAAGAGAGAATGGAGGGGGCACATGTGAATGATGGTGGGGACCACTGTGAAAAAGAAAATGTTGAGGCTGGTGGGGTCTATGTGGAGGAAGAAAATGATGAGGCAGAAAATGTTGAGTCAGAAAATGTTGAGGCAGAAAATGTTGAGTCAGAAAATGTTGAGGCAGAAAATGTTGAGGCAGAAACTGTTGAGGCTGGAGTTGAGGATGGAAGTGATGACAGTGCACTAGCAGATGTAGACTTTGTTGACTCTGATGATGAGATATTGAATGATGGTTTTTCTGAACTCGTGGTAGGAGAAGACTTACCTGCTGATACAACTAGTGTTGATATCCTAGGTGATGATACAATTGAAACAAAAAAGAGGAAGGGAGGCCGACCATCTAAGAAGAAGGCAAAGTTCAGTTTTAAAAGGCATAAGGGAAGACCTAAGAAAAAAGGTGTGGATGAAGGAGGTTCAGCCCAAAATAGAAATGATGAGGCAATAAGTGATGAGGATGTCAATGTGGATGGAGACACGGCAAGAAATAAATCCAAGAAGGTGCCAAGGGGTTTGTCTGACCCTGAATATTCAAGTGAAGAACTAGAGAGTGAGGATGAGGATAGAGTTAAATATCCTTCATTTATTAATCCTAAGAGATTTAATGACTATAAGTGGGTTTTGGGTAGCTTGTTTTCAACGAAAGAGGAGTTCAAGGAAGCCATTTCTAGTTATGCTGTACACAATGGAAGGGATTTAAGGTATCTTAAAAATGATAAAACTAGGGTCAGAGTTGGTTGCAAGGAAGGGTGTCAATGGGTGGCATTGTGTTCCAAATTTCCTAATGTAGATACATGGCAATTGAGAACTCTTAATGACAAACACACGTGTAACAGAGAGCACAATGTCAGAATGTTTAGTTCTAAGTGGCTAGGGAAGAAATTACAAACAACTGTTAGAATAAATCCCAATGTGAAACTGACATCCATATGTGAAAAGGTTCATGAAAAATGGAACACTAGTATGAGTAGGATGGAAGCATATAGGGCAAGGAAGACAACTATGGGTGTTGTTGAAGGGTCTTTTAGGGAGCAATTTCTCAGGTTGTATGACTATGCACATGAATTATTGAGGTCTAATTGGTCAACAACATGTCTGAAACTTTTAACAGTGTTATCATTGGAGCAAGAGATAAGCCAATTGTGTCAATGTTAGAGGACATCAGAGGATATCTCATGGATAGGTGGGCCAAAAATAGAGCCAAAATTGAAGACTATGAGGAATGTGTCCTGCCAAGAATCAGTAAGATGCTTGAGAGAAGAAAGGAAATCTCTAGGTTTCATATACCAAGGTAATTCAATGTTTTTGAGGAATCTATTTTGAATATGTGATGTTTTTAAAACTAACACTTAAAATTTGATTTATAGGTTATCAGGTGACATGATTTATGAAGTGAGACATACAAATATGGTTAGAGAAAAACACACAGTGGATCTTAGGAGATTGGAGTGCTCTTGTAGAAGTTGGATGCTCACAGGCATTCCTTGCTACCATATATCTCTTGCATGCAACATAGATCTTTAGAACCAGCTGACTTCATTCCAGACTGCTATAGGAAAGCCACTTATAAAGCTTGCTACCAACCTATAATATATCCAACAAATGGAGAAAATTTGTGGGAAAAAACACCTTATCCTGACATACTGCCACCACCTTCTAGAAGAGCACTAGGGATGCCTAAAAGAAGAAGAAATAAAGATGTTGATGAAAAGAGAAAGGATGCAGTGAATGTCTCAAGGAAGGGGCTGCCAAATAAGTGTTCCATATGCAGTCTTTCTGGGCATAACAAGGCCTCATGTCCAGCAAGACCAAGAGAGGCCCAGAATGCCAACACTAACCAATCCCAAACAACAACTCCAGTTCCAACTGTACAGTCACAAACAAGTCATCCAGTTCCAACTGTCCAGTCACAACCAACTCCAAGGGTTCAGAAAAAATAATCACAAACTACTCCAGCAACATCAGTTATGTCACAGCCAACTCCAAGAATTCAAACAAGGCTGTCAGCATCAAGTTCAAGAATCCAAACAAGACAATCTATGACAGTGTCACAGCTACTTGCAGTGAGAAGGCAATCTGGCACAGCAGCATTTAAGCCACCAACAAGTATGAGGCCAAAATTGGCTATAAGGAGGAAGACCACCAACAAATAACATTTCTGTTTTGGATTTAGGACTGTTTTAGATTTCTGTTTTGGATTATGTGATGGCACTTATGTTTTGAAATTGCTTTGGAATGTAATGACAATTATGTTTTGCAATTGTTTTGGGAAGTAATGACAATTGTGTTTTATAATGAAAATTGTGTTTTGTAATGACAACTGTGTTTTGAAATAGTTATGGATTATGTAATTCTCAATGCAGGAATATGTTAATGTTCACATTTGTGTTTGCAATTAGTTTTAGTTTTGTTTTAAAATGTAACACATTGGTCCTACACGATTTTAATTTGTAACAATCACATCCTTCATGTTTTTAAAATGTAACAATATAGTCACATATGTTTTTAAAATGTTACAACTTAGTCCTATATGTTTTTAAAATGTAACATAGCCCTTCCCTGTTAATAATAACTGAACTTAATTGAAAACAAAACACACAGAGGCAACAATTTGACAGAATGCAACACAAAGAAGTTTCATTAAGTGCTGTCAACAAAAGATACATAGCAATCACTCAACATCCCTTTCTTTGTTACAAATTACATCAACCAAAACAGAATAACACATAACACTAACAAAATAAGACCTAACAACATAATGACATATCCTAACATCTTCAACATCTTCACCATGATCTTCATAACCTCCTTAGTGTATCCCTCTTCATTATCAATGTTCTTTCTGAGCAACTTAATTTCAACATCCTTTTCTTCACATTTGGGACATTTTGAAATAAGTGGGGCATGTAACTCTGGATTGACTTCATCACTGACATTGTGTTAATACCATTTAAAGAAATTGCAACCCACATTATAAGCTTCACTCTACATAAACCAAAACGAAAATTAATACCATAAACCAAAACCATAATTTGATAAATAGTTTGAGCTTCATATGTACCTCAAAGAATCTACATCCCCAAAATTGCTTCCCAAAATTTCTTCCTTTTTTCTTAACAGTTCGTAGCACGGCTGACGATCTACACGTACACTTCTTCTCCATTCCAGTTTGAGATACATGAGAAACACAGGTATTAGTCTTGTAAGTTCTTGTAATTGGCTGAAATTTTGTTAAAACAATGTTGTTGTCATGGTTGATGTTACAACATGAGCTTCTAACAATATAGGTATGTTTTGGCTAACATTCTGGTTTGTGAATATTGTTGAAGATTTAAAATGCTGAAGAGTGATGTCACATGCGATGTCTTAACATCACTATACCAGAACATCAGACTGTAATGTGTTTAGGGCTGCACGTGTTTCTGGTGTGAATGAGATATTCTGCTAAAGAAAATCAGAGAATGCAGGCGAAGATCAAGGGAGCGATATTTTCTGTTGCAATCAGTTATGAAGATCAGTTTGTTGCGAATTTAAAGCACAAAGATATGGAGAATATTCAGAGTTAATTATTGAAGATTTAATTGAAGATATGATTGAAGATCTATTTAGAAGCAGGATCTGTTGCAGATTTGTTACAGAAGATTTGATATGATTTGAAGGCCCAAATCCAGTTGGGATTATATTATAAATAGAATGCTTGTAACCTAGAATAGGTACGGGTCTAAGATGTAGATCACTAGGGCTTTGTCTAAGTGAACCACTCGGGTTGTGAGATGGTCACTGTGTTTAACTCAGAAACCTGTAGGTAATGAGTTTGGTATTGTTCCTGGAGGAAGCTTTGAAGCAACTCCAAAGGGTGTCATGAAAGAGTTTCATGGAAGGGTGTCTTCTATGGTTGTACAATTATTGGTAATCAAGCTGTTGATGCAGTGACGGTGTAGTTGACTGCTAGGCATCATTGTGATGATAGAAAGTGAGATGGAGTCTCTTACCTAGGGAGGACTTAGGTAGAAGGGTCATTGGGTAGAGATTAAATTAGGTAGATTGTCAACTGGTCTGTTGAGTTTGTAATTTGATACTACTAATTGTGGACTTCCTTCCTGGCTTGGTATGCCCCCAGATATAGGTTGTTGAACCGAACTGGGTGAACAATTCAGTGTGTTATTTACTGTTTCTATTATTGCCTTGTTCAGCAGATTGCGATGTTGTGACATTGCACAAAGACATCACACATCTGTACCAGAATTTCAATTGGTATTAGAGCAGGCATCCTGTCTGTTTCTGGATGAGATCTAGGGAAGATACTTTCTGGTTCATGAGTAAGGAAGATAGTTAGTGCATAGAGAATTTTGTCTGATCCCTTGGAGTGAAGAATGAAGGCCTGTAGCTTTGGTGGTAAGCTGCTGTGTGGTTTGACTTATTTTCAAACCTATGATGACCTAGTGCACTTGGAGTGTTGGGCAAGGGTTATTATGTTTTGCCTGAAGGCAGTAGAGGAGTTTTCTGGTGTATGTTCTGCTGCATATATATATCTGATGGAAAATTCCTGGTGGTTTGGTGTTAAGACTGCAACATTCTGCTCTCCTCTGAAGATGTGGTGATATGTGAGGACATCTTCAACTAGCTTGTTCATCCCAAGTCCACTCATAAAGGAACTCTTCTATAAGCATGTTGAAAAGAGGTCTGAAGAAAGGTAGAAGTAATATATTCTTGCATCCAACCTTACAAGGTCAATCTCTGGGTTGTGTTAAAGGATCTTTTGGTGTGAAGAGAACTTATGTGCTACCAGCAGATGGTGACATAGCAGATGCTTGGGGGCTAAACAAATGTGTTGATCACATCTGTTTTGGAAGAGGAGGCATCTGGGCTGTGTGAGGATTCATCAAGAAAGAAGCTGAGCTTAATATGTCAATCAGCCTTTGGTCAATTGGAATTGGTGTCTGCGTTAGCCTTGTGACAGAAAGGATCAGAAGAAGAAGACCAATTTGTTCAGTACTGTGACTCCTTCATCTGTTTGATGGTGAAAGAAGAAGGTAGAGCCAAAGCTAAAGAGGTTCACTGTCAAAGTTTTCATGCGGGAGTGAAGATCTCGATAAGTTATCTCTTAAGCTTAGTTGTGGTAACTGAATGAGGATGACATCAATAGTTTGAAGATTCTTGAAATATTAGAGTACGCTGATTCATGTTTAGTGTGATTGGTGATGTTGAAACATTATTTCAGTCCTTGCCTTCTCAGCCACGGGAAGGTTGTTATGCTCACGGTGAAGTATAAGGTCAAGCCACTTACCCAATCTAAAGTGATCAGTGGGGTGAATTAGCAAAAGAAGGATCAATCAGTGCTTCAAGTCTGCAGAAAAAGGATGTCAGACCAGATAAAATGTTGTATCTTGCATATTTGCCTGTTTTGGATAGTGTTGTGCATTCAACTGATGACATTATACATTGACGGGAGACTATGTATTTGTCTGAGGTTAAAAGTGCAGGTCTGCAGAAGGTTTGAGAATTTACTCTATGTGACTGTGTTGAAATTTTTTTTAAGGGTTAAGCATCCCGGAGTTGAATCAACTGGTGGAGTTGATTGGTGACTATGGAGTATTATCCATATTGTCTGGGGTAAGAGGCAGATAGATTCTGGAATGTTGATGACATCTAACATATCTAAGTCAGACAGTGACTGAGACTGTAAGATATGAAGTCATCACATCTTGATGGTTACAACATGGTCTAGTTGGTGGAGCATATCAAGAATCATTGTGATGATGTCTTGGTGGGTGGCAGATGTTCTAACGTGTGTTGGGACATTATCTGGTTGGATATCCTTGGTGAAGGATGATTATGCTCTGGTTCAGAAGCGTGGTGCCTACATTATGACTAAGGAGCGTCTACATAGTCATACGAGAGGATGATGAAGTAGAAGGTCTACCTTGGATGGAAAATGTAGTTCAGGTATTGATTGGATGTCTGAAGATGAAGAGCATGGTAAAGAATGAATTCCTTTGGAGAAAGGGACAATGGTACCAAAATGCATGTGCTCAGCAAGTGTGCTCAAATGTTC
Source organism: Lathyrus tuberosus (assembly GCA_022829125.1). Lineage (NCBI taxonomy): Eukaryota > Viridiplantae > Streptophyta > Magnoliopsida > Fabales > Fabaceae > Lathyrus > Lathyrus tuberosus. The sequence goes on from JALAZF010000280.1 coordinate 2,961,666, forward strand.
ATCTTCATCTAGAGCATTAGTTAACCATGACAGGGGGAGTACTTGCCTATGGATTATGCTGCAAAGGTGCATATATTGTGAAGCTTGAATGATGATCAAGATTGTGAAGATTGGCTGAATCTTGTGTGGAGTGAGCTCTTGAAGACATAAAGATACAAAGAAGCACAGGTAACCCTTGATAGGGGGAGGTTATTAAAAGTTTGTGCAGTTGGACGTGTGACGAATATGTCTGCAGTTTTTGGTGATGGCTCTTATTGGGAGGTTGCATACATTAGGAGTTAGTGTCTTGTGCATTTGTGTTCCTTATTGCTTTTGTTTAGTATAGATGGAACAAAATTAAATTGTTTTTTTTGGAAGCTTACAAGATCAGTAAAAATAATAAGCAAAGAGTCTAAAGATTATCCCAACCCCCTGAATCAAGAAATGTCTTCCAATCTTCATCCCATTCATCATCAGATGCTTGAAGCTGCACTTGGTTTTTCTTGATCGTCCTCATCCTTGTTTCTGATGTCTTGCGTGTTCTTGTTGCTCCTGAAGATGCTCCAGCTGTGGACAGTGTTATGTCCTTCAACTTCTGAGGATCTGGCTTCTTGTCCTCCTGTATGTGTCTCTTTGCTGCATTCTTGTTAGACTGACTCATGATTCCTTCCTTGGTGTGCTGATAGGAGCAAGGAGGTTTGTTATTTATAATGGATAAAATGTCATTGTTTGTATCGCCTGACCAATCAGAGTAATCTTTGGTATGGGAATCTGTTTTTTTTTGGGAACCTGTTTTTCTTGGCACATTGGTTACCAGAATTTCGTGTTTGGTGCCTGGGTAGAAGTGGTCCTAGTAGGATGAGGCTAGGTCTTGTCTAGTTGTCTGATGTTATTCTTTGCTTCTGGTATAACTGCTGGTGCTGGTTAAGTGGGGTGGTCTTTTGTCTCGTGCTGATGTCCTACATGTTGTTACAACATTATGGTTGGATATGTACCATACTTATGAAGTTTGAAGAAGCAACATTATCGTCTGAAGTGGCAGTTCTGACATAGTGTGGATTATAATGGGCAGATTCTAATCCTGATGGTAAGTAGTTCAGGAAATACATGGCTACTTTCATGATGAAGACTTCATTTAGCTTGTGTGAGAAATTTCCAATCAAATGGGCCTTTGTTGATTGGACGTGGCAGACCGTGTATCTAAAATCCCCATGAGGAATGTGGCATTATTGGTAGGATATCATAAGAGGCATTGAATGTAAGGCTGTTAACTATAGTCTATTGCAGCATGTGTGCTGGTCAAGCTTGTGCAGTGTAATGATGGGACCTATCATAGCTGTGTGAAGATAGTGCCTATGCAGGGGAGATCTGAAAAGCAAAAGTGGTGTACATGGGTGATTTTATTGTTCCCTGATGGGTTGAAGGAATCTAGCAGAGGTTGTGAGAAGTCTTCTCAATACCCATTAGATAAGAAGATGTATTTGTAGAGTCTTGGGTTAATGAGCCAGCAGACAATGTCTGATGCGATGTCAGAACATGATATAGGACATGTTTTTTCTTGAGCCAAACAGGGAAGTATTTTGGAAGGTGGTGTTAGGATAATGTGAAACACGTGGCTTCGACTATGCATGGAGCGTTATTGGCCTAATTTATGGTAAGATTCAGTTGTGAAATATTTAAGGCAGTCAAGGCAGTTTTTAGAAGGTATGCATTGAATTTGAATGCAGTTTTTGATACCTAAAATATCGTTTGTTTGACCAAGAACATTGATATATTCAAGGCTCGTTATTTTTTAAGTTACTGGTCAGCTATTTATAGGGGTTATTCTGTTCTCCCTCAGCCAGTGGGTGTTCGTGTCTCATAAGTCTTATGGCGTTTATTCATGTTTGGGTGAACACTTCTTGGGTCTGGTTCTGTGAGGGGTTCCTTTGCCAATTTGTGGCTAAAAAGGGGGAGAAAGGAAAGGATCTGGCTAAGTGGTTTGTGCAGATGTTATGCAGATGTTATGCCTGGAGTCTGCAGTTTCTGATGCTGCAGAAGAGGATGGTACATCCTTTAGTTGGTGTTGAGTCTTTGTGACTTGTATCCTGAGTTATAAACACAGTTGTGACTTGTGTTCTGAGTTACCTGGGTTGGCAGAATGGCACTTCTTAAGTTTCCTTTTATGCCATGGACTAAACCCAGTGTCTGATCAATGAAAGTGTGCATAATTATCTTATGCCACCATTGGTCTTTGATGAATAGACAAACATTTCTTTTCTGGAGGAGTCTTCTACAATTGGTCTGGGTCTGACCTGGAAGGAAAAAGAAATGTGTTGTATTTGAGGGGGAGTGTTGGATATCTTCTTCCTCATGTGCACCTCCTGATGTGCTGCCTGGGCTTGCTGTTATATGGTGATGTGATGTCCTAACATCATTCAAAATTAGCCAAGAAGATGATTCTCCATGGATGCAGTACACAGTAGATACTGGAGTTTATTCTTAAGATCAGATGACATCTAACAGTAGTGTAGGGTTGTAATTACTGCTGTAATCTGAGTTGTAATGTTTATATATATGTTTTAGCCAAAATTAGTCAAAGGGGGAGATTGTAAGTTCTTGTAATTGGCTGAAATTTTGTTAAAACAATGTTGTTGTCATGGTTGATGTTACAACATAAGCTTCTAACAGTATAGGTATGTTTTGGCTAACATTCTGGTTTGTGAATATTGTTGAAGATTTAAAATGCTGAAGAGTGATGTCACATGCGATGTCTTAACATCACTATACCAGAACATCAGATTGTAATGTGTTTAGGGCTGCACGTGTTTCTGGTGTGAATAAGATATTCTGCTAAAGAGAATCAGAGAATGCAGGCGAAGATCAAGGGAGAGATATTTTCTGTTGCAATCAGTTATGAAGATCAGTTTGTTGCGAATTTAAAGCACAAAAATATGGAGAATATTCAGAGTTAATTATTGAAGATTTAATTGAAGATATGATTGAAAATCTATTTAGAAGCAGGATCTGTTGCAGATTTGTTACAGAAGATTTGATATGATTTGAAGGCCCAAATCCAGTTGGGATTATATTATAAATAGAATGCTTGTAACCTAGAATAGGTACGGGTCCAAGATGTAGATCATTAGGGCTTTGTCTAAGTGAATCACTCGGGTTGTGAGATTGTCACTGTGTTTAACTCAGAAACCTGTAGGTAATGAGTTTGGTATTGTTCCTGGAGGAAGCTTTGAAGCAATTCCAAAGGGTGTCATGAAAGGGTGTCATGAAAGAGTGTCATGGAAGGGTGTCTTCTATGGTTGTACAGTTGTTGGTAATCAAGCTGTTGATGCAGTGACGGTGTAGTTGACTGCTAGACATCATTATGATGATAGGAAGTGAGATGGAGTCTCTTACCTAGGGAGGACTTAGGTAGAAGGGTCATTGGGTAGAGATTAAATTAGGTAGATTGCCAACTGGTCTGTTGAGTCTGTAATTTGATACTACTAATTGTGGACTTCCTTCCTGGCTTGGTATGCCCCCAGATGTAGGTTGTTGAACCGAACTGGGTGAACAATTCAGTGTGTTATTTACTGTTTCTATTATTGTCTTGTTCAGCAGATTGCGATGTTGTGACATTGCACAAAGACATCACACATCTGTACCAGAATTTCAAGTCTTCATATACCTACGATTTGCTGAACTACCACCTTGAGAGGCTATTGCTGCAGCGTATTATCAGTTTTAGGGTTCAAGTATGTTGATTTGGGGATTTATGTCTGAAATCACTCAATACTCTAAAACGCCAGCACATTTGCCCAGTCAACAAACCTAATAAGCCACCTCAGATCAATTTTTGCCACCAGTGCATTTTTTAAACGGAATTTCCAAAAAAGTCTAACGTTGCAAACAGTTTTAAACTTAAAGGACCTAAACGTTACAAAAAAACATAAAGGACCTAAGTGGTAACATTTAAATAACTTAAAGGACCCCTGGTGCCTTTTTGCCTATTATGAAATATATTCTTTCAAACATATATAAACTTACCAATTAAAAGATCCTTTTTCCATTTTCCAGTAATAATATCAGCAAAGGGTGTGAAGATCAACTTCTTTGGAGGTATGTCATGCTTATTTTTGTCAGAAACAGAAGTACCACCAATGAATATCAACACATATTTGTGACCAGACGGTTTAAACATGACATCATTCAGAATGACTTGGAAATTTGCAATGGTATATGTGTTATGGACCGTCAACACAGAATCAAAAGCTTGTTTAAACATCGTTGGAACTTTTATTTGAATGTTTGTACCCTGAAATTTACAAAGATGTATGAAAGATACTCAGACAATACATGAAACACATTTCCATTTTTAAATGCAGGAAAATCTATATATGGCAGGTCAAGTATGTAAGTTATGTAACAAACGAAAATATAAATCAACCATTAAATCAATTGTAGGAAAAAAAATAGAAAGAGTGAAGAAAGTTCAAGGAAAATCACCTCTTTATCAACCACAATCATCTCAAAGTGTTCTTTATTCTTTGAAACCACACTCCACTTGTGATGGATTCTCACCGCAATCTTCCAAAGCTCCTTACCATCATTGATGTCTTTAACCATTGAAAAAGGTATTGCCATTGTTGTTCTAGGTGAGTTTGGAATAACAAAAGTTGGTGTATTATTTAGAAGATGGGAGAGAGAGAGAGTGTGTGTGTGTGTATTTTTTGTGTTTGAAAAGTGGGTGTGTAAAGAAGAAGACTTGAAGCGCAACTTCCCATGGTATGATGCATTGGGAACAAAACTTTGTTCTCACCATGTCAAGTCTCACCTAAAGCAAAAGAGGGCATGTTCCCTAGATACCATTTTAGTTACAGCAGAAAGTTGAAAAGGTGAACTGCATTGACACTTTTCAGTCACGTTTGGGCCAAACTTAAGGGTGTGTAGTGCAAAGGACATAGTTCGTATTGAATTAGAACATAATTTGGTTGAAAATTGTTGGCTTTGGACTCAATTTGCCCCTAATTTTGTAAAGATGAATTAGACCAAATTTTAATATGGTATTTGAGTTTATTGATCGTTATATTCAAATACTAAGTTTAAAAGAGTGTCTAAACGTGATGTGATATTTCACATAGATTATCAATAAAATCTTGAAAGAATTTATATAAACACCCTTCATCTTATAAGTCAGTTTTATAAAATTAAGTTACACTAAATTTTAAGAATAACTTTACTATTTCAAGCATGGAATATGAATGGGTATTTTGTTTATGTTTTGGTAGTCTGATATTGCCTATTGGTGCTTAGTCTTAGTTTTTTTCTTTTACTTTTACAAGTAATAGTTAGTTTTTAACCAAAGCACATTTTCAATGTCTTAGTTTTATAATTGATTGTCACGTTTCTGCTTTGCATATCAATGACTAGGTTTAGTTTTAATTGTAACTATACAATATTTGTATTTTATTTTTGACAATTTGTTGGTATTATATTTTTAAATATGTTATAGATATATTTTTTAAAATATTATCAGATGTTGTGAATTATTTTAATTCCTTTTTTTCTACTTTCGCATTTACTCAATTATTATTATTTTTTTATTTTTTCTTTTTAATAATAAATATTCTAACAATACTCTTAGAACAATTTTTTTTCTTTTTAATAATAAATATTCCAACATTACTCTAAGAACAATATTAGATTTTAGTTTTTCTCAAATAATAAAGTGAATATTCATTCTATTTGCTATTGTATATCATTTGAACTGGGTGAAAAGATTGGTCCACGTTGGACCAATTGTAACTATTGATATAATATAAAAAAATATAATGCATAAACATATATCATAATAATATTTTTTTAGATGAATTTTTTTTAATGCAGATGAAAAGAAGTAATGAATAATTAAAATGCAAATAATATTGATATGTGCAGGTAAAACAATCAAATGACCATGCACTGATATTTAAAATTAAATATTTTCTGGTCAACACACTTAATGACATGGCGCCGCATCTTCTAGGCCACTCACTATTTTTAGTGCCACATACACAAAAGTGGAGGGGGGACTAAAAAAACTCAGAAAAAGTCTAATAGAGGGATCAGAAGACTGAATTTTTTTAAAGGGTGGACTACGAGGTTAAAAATATGTAAATATGTGGACTAAAACTACATTTAAACCTATTTAAAATAAATGATCTAGGACTTAACTTGCTTCATAAGTAAAGTTTGTAAATAACCAAACTTATATAGCAAAATCATAATATATACAATCAAAATTATGATTGGATACATCTTCCTTATGCATGTCTGGAGAGACATTCTCAGACACTCCTTAACAAGATATCAAATGAAGTGGAATAACACATGTTTTTATCATCTTTGCTTGTGACTTCTCAGTTAGTAATGATTATCTACTTCGTTGCTTGAACTTATGTTTCGACAAACTTGGATAACTGATTTAACATTTGACAATAATTCAGTTCACTAAAAAACTTATTACTCTAAGTCTTCTCATATGCTTGTTGAACGATTAACGAACACACCAAAATCTTCATGGAAACTATATTTATCTTCCTTCATGATGACCTTGGAAGAGTAAGCCTTCAAAAAGATGCTTATGCTTTCTTCTAACAATAACTTTCTTCATGCTTTATGATAAGTCAGCCTTACAAATAACAATGAAATAACAAAGGTCTTTAAGCTATACATCTAGGCTACCAATTACTTATACATATAACTCAATACTTTTCCAACACAATCCTTATTAGATAAAGTCACATTGGAATTCTAAATGATGATTATATAAACTATTTACATAATAATATTAGATTACTTCACATAAATCAAAGTCATTTAATCAAATGATATCAAGTAAACAACATGATATTTGTTCATTCGTATTTATTCCTCTATTTGGATATGGGAGTTCTATTGAACATATCCTTCAGATTGTTCTATCCCATATCCTTAACTTTTAAAGTACAGGATCTGATTGAAAGACCAACTCTAAGGTCAATTGTTGGTGGAGGACATGGGAATCAAATGATCTAGAGGGGGGGGGGTTGAATAGAGCACTCCCCTAAAACCATTTTCAAAATATTTTCTTTTAAAAAATAAGAGTTTTACAAACAAATGCTAAGATTATATACGAAAGCCAAAAATAGTGGTTTCTTAATAAAACATACGATTAAATCAATATCATAGTTAACTCAGCTTATTAGAAATTAAATCAAATGAGAAAATGAATTTTCTTAAACAAGAAATACAATAATTATCATTATTCATTATTTCGCACAAACCTCAAATTTAATTTTATTAATCGAATGACCAATCTAACAACAAGAGTTCATACATCAATTATCAATAAAAAGAATATCCAAATTATTAGATCTATCACAAACCCATGCTTACATAATAAATCACCATAAACAGATAAAATCTACCAACATGCAATTTTACGAAAGCGATACAAATCTAAGAATGCAATATATACAAAAAATTAAAAAGATATGAATATAGAATATTGCATCAGGGTTTATACTAATTCAGCGCTATCGTCCTCACTTGCGCCTTTCCCATTGAAAATTTGTTGTTCTTCCACTATGATTTTTAATAAATATACAAATTTGTTTAGTACTATCACAATTTGAATAATGATGAAAATACATATCTTCGATTCGAATCCTTTTTTGACTGTACACAGTATCTGACACTTAGCTCTTGCAAAATGTGTGGTATTTGGATCGTACTCTAGTCTCGACAGGGATGACTCATGGTTTGACAAAGGTTTAGCATGTAGTCTAAGTCTGTTCACTTGCTGATCCTGCATATTATAGTCGAAGTATGCTCAAGTATGCAGTAGTCGAAATGCTAGGATTGTTAGCATGTCGAGTTGGGCATGTTTGTTTAGCCCAATTGTTTAAGTTAGCTTAGTAGTCTATAAATAGACTAGTTCTCTCCGGTTGTTGAGAGAGAGTTAGGTTGTTGATATTCACTTGTAATATTTGAATCATAATAAAGAAAGTGAATAGAAAAACAGTTATAACCAATCCTGATTCTTCTTCTTCTTCTTTCTTCTTTCTTCTTCTTCTTCTTCTTCTCTCTCTCTCTCCCTCTCTCTCTCTCTCTCTCTCTCTCTCGTAAAACCTAATAGGGTTTCTTCTGTTTAATCAAGAAACTCACTCTTTCTCATATTTTGATTTATTCTTGACGATATTAATTCACAAAAAACTGGTGCGGTGAGCGTGGAGGAGAATATGCCGTCAACAAAATATGAGATTGAGAAATTCACTGGTGTGAATGATTTCAGTTTGTGGCGCTTGAAGATGCAAGCCTTATTGGTTCAACAGGATTTGTTAGAAGCGTTGAAAGGATTGAAGAAGATGAATGTTTCCCTAATGGAGAAGGAGAAGACGACGATGATTGAGAAAAGTTCTCCGGTAGGTTTCAAAGGAGAAAAGTGCAGCGGGTGTGTGGACGAAACTCGAAGGTATGTACATGACAAAATTGTTGGTCAATCGCCTCTACCTGAAGCAAGCCTTGTATTCATTCAAGATGAGTGAAGACAAAGTCTTGGATGAGCAGCTAGGTATGTTCAACAAATTGATTCTTGATCTTGAAAATATTGAGGTAAAGATTGATGATGAAGATCAAGCGTTGCTGTTGTTGTGTGCTTTATCAAGATCTCATGCTCATTTCAAATAAACTCTCTTGTATGGAAGAGATTCATTGACCTTTGAAGAAGTTCAATCAGTCTTGTACTCTAAGAATTTGAACGAACGAAATGAGTAAAAACCATCTTCTGTTCGTGAAGGATTGTCCGTAAAAGGAAAATTCTTGAAGAAAGATGGTAGGTTTGAGAAGAAGAAGAGTAAGGTTCTACAGAATTCTTATGGTGGTAATACTCCTACAATCAGGTGTTATCATTGTAAAAAGGAGGGACATACAAGAAAGATGTACCCTGAACGTCTGAATAATCATGGTAGAAAGGATAATGGTAATGCAACCATTGTACAAGATGATTATGAATCATCTGATGTCTTGGTGGTTTCAAGCAGTGACTCTAGCAAAGAGTGGATTATGGATTTAGGCTGTACTTGGCACATGACTCCAAACAAAGACGTGTTTGAGGAATTGTGTGATCAAGATGGTGGATCAATGTTGTTGGGAAACAATAAATCCTGCAAGATTGTAGGTATTGGATTTGTCAGATTCAAGCTCCATGATCATTCAATAAGGTTATTGACTGATGTCAGGTATGTGCCTGATCTTAAGAGGAATTTGATTTCTCTTGGTGAATTCGATAAGAAAGGATATTTTTTCAAAGGAGAGCAAAGTATCCCAAGGATAATGAAGGCGTTGAAGGAAGTCTTAGAGGCATAAAGAAACAAGACTTTTATACCCATAAGGCCGAGGTTGTAAGTGGTTCAGCAGATCTGGCATCCACAAAACCTTTGTCGAATACTGAGCTATGGCACAAGAGACTTGGCCATGTCAGTGAAAGAGATCTAGTAGAGTTGTCAAAACAAAATCTGCTGTGTGGTGACAAGGTCGAAAACTGGAGTTTTGTGAACCTTGTGTATTTGGTAAATCCTTTAAGGTGAACTTTAACAAAGGTAAACAAATAATACATGAATCCCTTAATTACACTCATACTGATCTTTGGGGGCCTGCAAGGAATCTTTCACATTTACGTGCAAAGTATTTTTTTATCAATAGTTGATGATTATTCTAGAAAGTTAAGGGTATTCATCCAGAAGACTAAGGATGCAACTTTTGAAAATTTCAAAAGTTGAAAGACTCTAGTGGAAAATCAAACTGGCAGAAACGTTAAGAGGTTGAGGACCGGCATTGCTCTTGAATTTTGCAATGAGGCTTTCAACAACTATTGTGATGTGTCCGGTATTACAAAAGACACAACTATTGCAAGTACTCCTTAACAAAATGGTTTAACTAAACGGTTTAATCGAACCATTCTAAAAGATATGTTTTTGAGAAACCTTGCAGCTACAAGGGCTGGTGACAAGGCTGATGATGATAATCAGAGACACCTATACAAAAAGTTCACAATCAAGACCTATCTCCTTTATTTGGCGGATTAGACTTATTTCACAAACAAAAACATCGCCTACACTCACATAGTGTATTTAAAGTATTTTGAAAATATAAACATGATTTGTAATTATGATGCATTGACTTACTTGTATAGGGATTTAAATGGTGAGATAAATTTTAGGACAAGACATCTAATAGGAATATGGAACTATTTTAAGTAATAAGTTAGTGTATTTATTAGTTAGTTGTTAAATTATTTTATTTAAATACATTTAATGATTTGTATATGTTGACGTAGGTATGAATATACCAACATTTTCACTTATTGAAGGAGGAAAGTTTGAGTGAGAGTATTTAGAAACAAAGCATTGTGCTAATGTATTAATTATAACTAACAGGGGCGGTCTTTCTCATGTGCGGCAAGTGCTGCTGCACTAGGGCTCAAATTTTAAGGGGCTCAATTTTATTTTTTTTAATTGCAAAAACAATAACGTTAACATTTGTTATTTTTTCAAATCTCTACAATTTTATATCAATTTTTTAAAATTGTATTTTTTTTTTTTAAATTTAGATCTATTTTAAAAATTAGAGCTAAACTTTCGAACTAATTAGGCCGACCCTGCTATCCAAAGACTATCCAATTATAGATCTGTATTGAGAGTGTGTGGATCAACTATTTCCAAAAGACGTGTTCTTCGAATTATATGTCATTCACCGTAACACATGCTCTCTTGATGACATGACATTAGCTTTTTAAAACTAACAATTCTCATTTTACTCTAATGCTACAAATACGCTGTTTGAAGTGTTTAAAAATTAAAGACAAATTACATGATAACATAAGATGCTTTAAGACAGGGATAGAGCTAGAAATTTCAGTTAGTAGAGACAACATTATATTATACAAATATATTTGTATAAAAAACACAACTACATAGGCAATAAAAAAATATAAAAAATATTTGGTAAATTTAAAGACATTGAATAAATTTTTACTAAAAAAATTCACTATTCAAATTCTAGTATTTAAAATGGTCCAATATATTTTCTAGTTTCTCCTACTATTTTATAAAAACAATTAATTTAAAGGGAACAATATTTAATTTCTTGTGACAATAATATAATTGATTAAGTAACTTTTTAATAAAAGATATAAGTAAGCGGGGCACATGCCCTCAATGTCATACAAATAGTTTCTTTATCTAAGGAGACATTAATATGAAGAGATAAAAAATGCTCTCTATATAGTGTTGTTATTTGTTAGGGAATAGACACATTACTTGATCACATTTATAGGTAATCATGCTGCACACATTACATAACTTATTTATTCCTTACAAACTAGTATTTTTTTACATAATTGTATAATTGATCTTTAGTTTATTTATTGGTCACACATATACAAAAACGAAAAGGCCAAATATACATACATATACATATACTATACAAATGGTTATATACAAAAATGTAGAAAGTACGTATATATTGCAATGACTTTTTAATTTGTCTGAAGAATTCTTCCACGATTCTCAGCTCCTTGATGATCTGTAAAATGTAGAAAAGAGACATTTTTTATGAGACGGAAAAATTAGTATATTGCAACGAACAATACTTAAGAAAACATGTGCTATTTATATTATATGTACCTTGTTGTGCAGTGTAGCTTGTTTGTGAGGAATTAGCACGTGCTGTAGGACTTTTGACGCCATATTTTAGATGTGCTTGTTCATCATTCCTTAGCAAAGAACTAACAGCTCCTTTCACCCTCTCAATCACACCAGTACCATTAGAACTTCTTCTAGGACTCAACAATGCTTGAGAGTTATATGAAATTTTGGGGCTTGTAGTAGTATTAGTCTTCACACTCGGCAGAGAAGGCGACGCGGTTTTCATCATTACTGAAGTGAAAGGAGCAACGGGGGTTATTGAACCAACATAATATTTGGAGGAGGAAGCAGGTTGAGATGATGGATTTGAGTTTGATCCTTCAACGTTTGATGGTGTCGGTTTTTGAGTCATTGTTGTGTTTTGTTTTGGGCTATTAGTTGGCGTTGTTGCAAGTTGAGGAGTTTTTGTTGTTGTTGATGTTGTGGACTTGATAGGTGTAAGTGCATTTTCTTGATCATGTTCTCCTGATTTCATAGTCCTTAGAACACGTTTCTCAGAGATTACCGGATTCGCTCTCGGATGTTGTCTTGCATTTTCTTTGTACTCCTCTGGTGCTAACTCCGATTCATAGACTGAAACAAAAGAATGTGTAATGAATTAAAGAACATATATTTGCGAAAAATGAATACACATAAGACTAAGGTTTTAAATTACGGTCCCAGTCACAATTGTAATTGCCTTAGTGGCCGTTTTCTAAAATGTGGTCTAGGAGTTTAAGAATTATGTTAATTACTTGGAGCTCCGAGGTATTCAGGGTCGTCTTCTTCTTCCTCGTCTTCTTCTAGGCTAACTCCCCAAGACGGAGTGAAGTTTTCTTCGTCTAGTCTTTTCCTGCTAAGGCTGTTGCGTAATACTAATTTCTTGGCCCTTTCCTTCACTTTGGCGAGAACTGATTTTCTCTGATAAAAGCCATGATATTCTTCAAGGTCGTGGTGCTTCATCCCAAAGTAAGGAGAGGAAGGGGAAGAAGCAGATCTGGGAGAGTAGGTTGGTGACATCCTAGAGGATTCCCCTCCTGCATATGGAAACAAAACATAAAATGAATATGATTTTTATGTAAGACGTAAATTAGATTATCTTTTCATAGGTGTTACTTGTTATGCAAGCAATTTTGTTGTGTTATTTGATCGACAAATTTTGCGAAGACTTCTTAAATAAGTAACATTGTTCAAATATTCAAATAGTTAATAGATACTCTCTCTTATCCTTATTATAAGAAAAATAATTCACTCTTTAGATACATCAAATAATCATAATTTTTAAGGTGTTACCTCGGAGGAATTGTTCCATGGTTGCAATGGAAGGACTTCTTGGTGTGGTATCAACATGTTTGAAAGTGCGTTCTGTCTGAGGCATTTTTCTGAAAAGTTCCTTTGATATTGCAATGGGCTTTAGCTTTTAAAGTAACCTTGCTTTAATGTTTGTGATTAATTTCTATGGTTAATAATAAAAGGGCATTAATTTAACATAAAATGAACCATTGTGGAGGAATTGGTTCCGGGATTATAGCATTGTGCAATGATTTAGAAGGCTAAATAGAGTAGAGATACATCTGTGGACTTATTTTTTTGCACGTGGAGTCACTAATTTTCTAGATGCTAAACCTCACAAATAAATATTTGACCTTAAATAGTGATTTGAATAACCCATGATAACACATTGAAACTTGTTTTTTGTTACAATAGGAAAATAAATTGAAGCTTGAAAACTTAAACACCCCGATTTTGTAAATGGATTTTGATAACTCGAACTAGGGATGTGCAAAAATATGGTTAACCAAATTATATTACTAAACTGAATTGAATTGCACCATAAAAAAACTGAACAATTTAAATGGTTAATGAATTGAACCATTTAATTTAAACAATTTTAATTCAGTTTAAAACCAGTTCATAACCAATTTTTTTTATAAACTGCTTTAATTATATAAATCAATTTTTAAGAAAAACGTGAAAATAAAAAAAAATTGGAAATCAAAAAATAATTTTTTGAAAATAATTTTTTTATTCTGCAATTTTTAATTTTTAGAAAAAAATTTGCAAATAAATTATTCTGATTATTTTTTTTGAAATTTTTTTTTTCAAAAAAAAAATTTAAAATAAATTTTTTCCCATATTTGAAAATTTTATATTCTGAAACTTTTTTTTGAAAAAAAAAATTTCTGAAACTTTTATTTTTTTTGAAATTTTTTTCAAAAAAAATTTATTCTGATATTTTTATTCCGAAAAAGAAAAAAATATTAAAAAAATTTCCCAAATTTAAATTTTTTTTGGGAAATTTTTATTTTTCAGAATTTTTTTTCAAAAAAATTTATTCTGATATTTTTATTCCGAAAAATAAAAAATAATTAAAAAAAACATTTTTCCCAAATTAAAAATTTTTTTTTGAAACTTTTTTTTTTAAATAATTTTTTTCTGAAATTTTTAGTTTTCAGAAATTTATTTCAAAAAAATTTATTCTGAATTTGGATAAATAAAAAAATAAATTAAAACTAAATTTTTTTCCCAAAATTGAAAATTTTTTATTTTGAAACTTTTTTTTTGAAAAAAATAATTTTTTCCAAAAAAAAAAAAAAAAAAAAAAATCCTGAAACTCAAAATCCTCTAGCCAAGTATTTTCAATTTTTAATTTGGAATGTATTCTAGTACCTAAAATTGAAGGTTCACAATAGAGAAGAAAAAGATAATAATTAAAGGTATAAGCTGGAAAATTATGCATATTTGGAAATTTGGGAATTTCTAAAATCAAGTGACTAGCTAATATCGTCTCTAACTTTTCCTCCACTGCTTGTTCATTGCACGATTGAAAATTAAAAGTATTCTGAATTTTTTTTAGAAAAATAACAAATTCATTTTTCTTTTGAAAAAAAATATTATTTTTTCAAATATTATAAAAATATTTTTTTAAAATTAATTTTTTTTATCAAATAAAAAAATTAGTTTTAAAAGATTTCAAATTATAAAATTAGTTTATAATTGTAAACTGATTATAAACTAATTTATAAACACAAACTGGTTCTAAACTAGTTTTAAACTGAATTGAAACCATTTTAACAATTAACTGTATTTTTATTGAAATGGTTATTGTAAACTGAACTAAACCATAAATATAGTTTGGTTCAGTGCAGTTCATGAACACCCCTAACTCGAACCACCGACCCCTACACACACATATACATGTGTTATATTAAGATAACTTAGTTGATAACATAAAAATATTTGATTGCTATTGAATAAGTTTGAATGTGCAACATATAATTTATTCTTTTTTAAAAAGTAATTTTTTTTCCCGATAAACTACTTGATAAAAAAGAGATAATATATATGTGTTGCATGAGTTTATTTATATTTAATTGAATTAAAAAATTGATTGATGTTCAAAAAAATAGTTCTGGACTGGGTCAGCGCCTGCCCATCAGCCGGGCAGGCCCAACCCAATATCATGCTACGCAACCCATTAAGGCTCAATCCTCTTTCTCGTCGGGCACGTCCAGATCCCATCATCGTCGAGCAGACACTATAAAAGACCGGGGAGAAAACGAGCATCCTCCCCGCGTTCTCCACGTGCTCCTCCCGCGGGGACACGTCATCAGGTAACTACCCACCTCCGAAAGAGCCGGTCTGCCCACTTTTCGGAGATCTCGGGACAGTTACTCCAGGGCGATGACCACGTGCTGGTCTTCCCTACGCCACGTAAGCCCTAGCAGTTATCTGCATTGGGCCTAGCAATCCAACCCAGTGCAGACGACCGTTGGCCCAGCGCTGGGGGCATAATATAATACCCTCTCTCATGAGAGGGTCATGTATTCTATTCTCATTCTTACTCTCACTTTCTGTACTTGCTTGCTCCGTTCCTGACTTTAGCATCAAAGTACCTTGCAGGTACACCCCCCGTCTCATCACCACCGGAGTAGCGGAGCTCACGACGTTTGCTGGCCACTAATCTACTTTCTGATCAGGTACGATCAGTGGCGCCGTCTGTGGGAACCTTTGCTTCCCCGTTTTTCTCCTCGTATAACCAAAGCAACTTCCATTTGTCATACCCCAAATTTTGACCACTAAGATTTCCCATCACTGTGAAAATCATCATCACAATATGGATGAACCATCATACCTCATTAGTCTCCCCAAACTTAGGGTTTCAAGCCCCTCAGAGCTCTTAGACCAAGGATCAATCAAGAAATGACACGATCTTCAACTTGTCTAGCCTCTTAAACATCCACAATGGATCAAAAGGACTCCCACATCAAGAATCAAGCACAAGGTTGCAACATTCCAAGTGGATCAAGCCTCAAGATCGCCAGTGTCACCAAATTAGGGTTTTGGTCGACCAGGACCTCCAGATGGAATTTTCCTCTGGGCATGAGCCAATGCTTCAAAGCATAACCCAAAATACTCTAAGGGACCTCATAAACCCAATCATCAAGTCAATTTAGCCTCAGGGGAAGCATTCATAAAAAAAATAAGGAATTAGGGTTTCTTGACCTAATTCACCCCTAAGTTGACTTTTGGGACAAAACCTGAGCCAAGACCTCGAGACATGATTTGAGGGACCCTAATACACTACATTGATCCATTTGCAACAATGGATTGATCCAAGAAGCTTGATTCACAAGTTTCAAGTTCATCAGAATCACAGTTAGGGTTTCGCGGAAAAAGTCAACTGTGTCTTTGACTTTTGATCAGGACATGCTCCCAAACCTCGGGACATGATTCAATAAAACCTATAACACCTATGAAATTAATCCATCAAGTTTGATTCAGGTCAAGGACTTGATTTCATAGAGGATTGCACAGTTTGAAATTCATCTGATAAAAAGTCAATTGTGCCCAAAAGTCAAAGTTTGACTTTTTGATTTTTTTTATCAATTATGGTTCGCTAACCCTAAAATGATGATAATATGTGATTGGAATCATCATTCATCAAGAAAAATCAAAGAAAATGGGATAACTTGTATAAGGGGTAACCATAAAAAACTTAGAAATTTTCTAAGTTATGGAACAAAGTGGCTAGGGTACCAACTTCCAAGGATCATAACTTGAGATCCAAGCAACCATTTTGGCTGATCCAAAGATGGATTTGTAGCTCTAATGGCATACTTTAAAAGTGTCAACTACACCTCACTCTAATTCTTCATGGATTTTTAGTTATGGAGTGACCAAAATGACAAAAACATGAAAACGCCACTTTTTCCAACACTTAGTGAAATTTTCACTAAGTCAGAATCTGTTTCACTTTTTTCAAAATGTAAGGGCATTTTTCACTTAGATCCAAAAAGTGTCAAGACAAACTATGATCACCCACATGTTGTATCATATGAGAGCTTTTCAAAATGGCCAAGAACTCCATCAAATCCCATTTGAGCTAAGAGTTATGACAATGGCAATATGCCTTGCTGCAACTGTCATGGCAAGGCAGATTTGTGCATTTTGCTCGATTTGATAAAATTGTGCAAATGACAAACACGTTTATCCATATGAACACCTCAGGGGGAGACCAATGAGGAACAAACACTGATCCATAAGCCTCCCAAGTCTTTGGAACCAAAAGTAGCATGACAAACCTAGAAATGCCTAAAAGGGGGACAAGACTCCAATTTTGTTTTGGAGCATTCAATGGATGCACCAAGGTGGCATGAACTGAGCCTTTTCCAACTGAATGAGTCAAGGATGATCTCTGAACTAGGGAACCAAAGGCCTGTGCTCTAACCTCTAATCATTGGCTAGAGGAGACTTAAGATTCCAAAGTGATGCAATTGGACAATGAGCTGCTGCAGTTGTCATTCACTATTGCTTGCAAAACAAACTTCCTCTACTATAAATAGAGCTCATTTATGCTCAGTTTAAGTACACCAAAGCCATAAAACTGATGCTTTCCTCAAAATCTCTTCTTTTACTCCCAAAATTGCCTTCCAAAGCAAGTCACTATCAGGTTTTGAGTTTGAGAGCCATTCCAACCAAACCAATCACACACACAGACACACACACACCTCATAAACATCATATAGAAGTGATCCAAACACTTAAACCACATCTGGAACACTAATTTCACAAAATCACCAGCTAATTGCTCAAGGTTTTAACCAAGTTGCAGTTGAGGTACCATAATCTGTTCCAATCCATTTCCAATCACTCCAAGCATTCAAACACATTCCATATGGTATAGGGAAGCTGTTCAGATCATCACAACTCATCTGTAACACCTCCAACTCAAAAATCACATTGCTCTTGCTGTCACGACCTTCAAGTAATCCTAAACTTGGTCATCTCTTAATCTATGCATATTTCCTCGCACAATACTTTTGCCAAATGTTCATAATCATGCATAGAATGTTTCCCCTCAATTAATTGCTTTGTTTGAATCGTGTATCAAAATTCTCAGCCTTCATGCAAATTTTAGGGTTCTTGAGGTTTTGTCTTGATTTCTTATTCCACGCTTAAAATAAATGAAATTAAAGACCATAGACATGATCGTGAGGTGAAAATGAACAGATTGATATGTGGATTGTGTGATTTCATCAAGTATTCAATGAGATTGGATAGAAAATGCAAATCTGAGTAAAACTCCCTTCGCGCGTGTTCTTGGCACATGTTCTTGGCGCCTTTTTCACAAATTTGAATATTTGAATTTTGTGATTTTATTTAATTGATTTAAAAATTAATTTCTCTCTGAGTTTTAATGATTTTGAGTTGATTCTTTTTTAATAATTCACAAAAATGTTAAAATATTTTATTTTACCAAAAATTTCCAAAAATATTATTTATTTCATATACTTGATATTTTTGCAAAGAATTAATCTTTTATTTGTTTTTTACATTTAAAATATTTTTTCCTCCTTGATTTTCCAAATTTAATTGGTTTCCAATCATTTTGTGGATATAAACATGATTTTTGAAACATTGATCCAAGATCACCACTCATTTTTCACATAGTTTCAACACTTTTTATTAATTTTTTAACAAAATTAATTCCTTTTTTAAACAAAACTAGGGTTTTGATTAATTCAACTGTCATCAATCATTTTCAAACAATCTTTGGGCCTCTAATAGAGTGTAAGACCCAACCCCTCTTGAAAACCAAAATAATTTAGGCCTCAGTGTATTGTATAAGTCCCGATACCGTCAAAAAGTTCGGCACGATCGTCACCTTTTTAACAAAAATCGTTGGGTTTCTCCTTGAGCTATAAGACCCATCTTTATTCATTTTCAAAATCTTTGGGCCTCTTATAGAGTGTAAGACCCAATCCCCTTTTAACCAAAACAATTTTGGGCATCAGATATTGTATAAGTCCCTCTGCGTTAAAAGAAAAATCTCGACGCAATCGCCAGCTTAAAAAACAAATCATCTGGGACTACCCTCGTGTTATAAGCCACATTTCTTTTCTTTAAATTTCTTTGGGCCTCTGATAGAGTGTAAGACCCAACCCCTTTGTAAATAATACCTTTTTGGGCCTCACATATTGTATAAGTCCCTCTGTATATTTTTAAACGTTTGGCGCGATCGTCGCCTTTTTAACAAATAACCCTGGGCGTCTCCTTGAGTTGTAAGTCCCATCTCTTGTACAAAAATAAATCTTTGGGCCTCTAATAGAGTGTAAGACCCATCCCCTTGTACATAAAAACTTTTTGGGCCTCAGTCATTGTATAAGTCCCGATACGATCTTTAAGACAACGGTGCGATCATCGTTAAAACTTGGGCCTCTTCTTGAGCTGTAAGCCCTAACCACTACGCCAAAATTGGAAAAAGACAGCGCAACAAAGACAACGCTTTTTGGACAAAGCGCTGCTATAGGTCTTTTAAAAATTTCGCTAAAAAAAAGCGCTGTAATAGACAACCTTTAGAAAGCGCTTTTGAAAAGCGCTGTTAAATGTCCTTAGAAAGCGCTTAATGGAAGACACCTTAGAAAGCGGTTTCCAGAAAGCGCTGCTATAGGTATTACTTTAGAAAGCGCTTTAGAAAAGCGTTGTCTAAAGTTTAACCTTAGAAAGCGCTTTAAGAAAAGCACTGTCTAAGGTTAACCTTTAGAAAGCGCTTTCAGAAAAGCGCCCTCTAAGGTCTTTAAGTCTCCCCACTTTAGAAAGCGCTTTTTAAGGAAAGCTCCCTCTAAGGTCATTTATTAATTAAAATATAAAACACATTTCATTTCATTTTCTGAAACTGCTTCTATTCATTTTCTTCTCTCGACCGCACGTTTCTTTCTCCTGAAATCCTTGCTCTCTTTCTTCTCTGCTGAAACCCTTTGCCATTGCCGTCGTTCATCTGCCATTGCCGTCGTTCATTCGCGGTTGCCGTCGTTCTGCTGCCGTCGTTCATTGTCGCGACTTCACTACTGCCGTCGTGCTTCATTGTTGTGACGAAGAAGAGGTACATTGTTGTTGTTGTTCTTACTTCTAACATTGTTCGTTGTTGCTGTTCTTGTCATTGTTCTTGTCATCGTTATTGTCAATCGTTCTTGCATGTTGTTGTCGTTCTGTTGCTGTTATTGTTGCTTCAGTTATTGTTGTTATTGTTGCTTCTGTTGCTGTTATTGTTGAGAATGTGAAATTAGTAAAACAACATTGTATATGGTTGAGTGCTAAAACGTGAAAGGAGTTTAATAACAAAACATAACTGATTAAACAATTAGAAAATGATTTAGATAAGTTAAAGACCAAATGCAATAGGATAATGATTTAGATAAACAATTAGAAAAGCTTAGTTGATTAAATATAAATCAGATTTTGCTATGTTTTGAATTATGATTTGTGTTATTTAGTGTTATCGGTTATAACTAATAACAAAACCTATTTCCCCTCATTCAGTCTTAAATTGTACCAAGTTTTATAGGTTTTGTTCACAATTGTTTTTATCAAGTAAGAATCTTTTTCATTAATAAATAAGTGCAATTTGTACTCATTTTTGCTATGTGATTCTTTTCTACATTTTTAGTATATCATAAATATGTTTACATTTATGTTTAACACTATTAAAATATAATTTTAATAATCTATTTAACCAAAAAATCATTCTACAATTTATCTTCAATAGTAATGCATATTTTATTAATGATATTTCATTTTATGATACGTGCACAGGGGGGTCTTGTTAATTCTAACCTATCTGGACACTGTGTGGGTCTAGAAGTTGTTTACATCTCTAAAGGTAATTAGTTGTTCTCTCTCGCCACTGTAATTAGTAGTGCTTTGAATGAACTGATATGATGGAGTTACTAACTTATTGAATTTGCTATATATAGGGGTTACTTGTGATCAAAGTGTGAAAGTCGGATCGTTTCCCTACAGGTATAACATTTTTTCTTTTTGTTTTTGTTTAGTTTAATTAGTATAACTATGGATAAGAAATGGATGTCTTCAAGTCGATTGTCGAAAGAGTACGACAATGGGGTATCGGAATTTGTTAAGTTTGCTGTTGCGCACGCCAAAGACCCCAGTCGAATGATATGTCCTTGCTTGGGTTGCTGTTTTGGGAGTCAGGTTGACGCGGTTTAGTTGGTATCGCATTTATTGAGGAGTGGAATTGATAGAAGTTATACATGTTGGAATTTGCATGGTGAGAAAATTAACGGGAATGTTGAATCGGGGGATAATACAACCTATGCTTTATACGACAATGGCACAGATACATACGGGATGCAATAGGTTCATTTGTTGCATGGCCGATAGACCTCATTTCCATAGGTGATGAGGTATGTTGAAAACCATTACGAATCTCTTAGTATTCAAATGTCAATTCTGAACGATTATGAAAATCATTCTGAACCATTACTTACATTTTTTTTACATGGTAATGTTAGACTCCTACAAAATCCGCAGCTAAGAATAAAGGGGTTTTGCGGCAAAACGAGTCTGTTGAATCACACAGAGAGGTAGCTTTTAAGTGTTATTCTATTATCCGAATTCAAAAGTTTCATGATTTTCTACTTTACCTAACTTATATGATTGTTAGGTTCCTGCTCATGCTTCACAACAAACCGGCAAGAAAAAAGCTCCTACAAGGACCGTGCAGGAAAAAAGAGCTCGCTTTCAGTCGTGTCTAGAAACACTTATGACAATGTCAGATTTGATGGATGGTGCTATTCGTCAAATAGAAATGGCCGAAGGTGTTTTTGGATTTCCGCATTCCGAGATAATCGGAAAAGAGGACATGGAGCAGATATTCAAGCATACTGAATTAGGCATCGGTGTTATGCATTCATACATCTGGTACTCCAATCAATCTATTATTTATTTAGTTGAACAATTTATTTACACATTTCAATGAAAATAGTCTAATGTTTATTATGTTTTTATTTAAGGTGCCTGTATGAAAAATTCATGCGGGGGACGGAATTGTCAAACAGATTCCGTTTCTTCTCTTGCAGCCTTGTTAATGCACCGAGAATCGGTATGAATGCAATTGAAGTAAGAGACCACTTACTTGAGCGATTTATGGCCAGCAACACAGAAAGTCTGTTTCTTTTACCGTATAATACTGGAAACGGGTAAGATTTTCATTCTAATTTCATTCTAATCTTTAATTTGTATCTTTTGCATAGAAATTATCCATCTAAACTTTTGTTATATTTTACAGTGGACACTGGTTGTTGGTTGCCATTAATCCTATAACAGAAGTGGTCTATTATCTTAATTCATTGGATACTGATTGGTCCACATATCAGAATATGAAGGATGTGGTTGACACGTAAGTGAGATTGTTCGAAATATTCGTGTGTATTTGTATATTTAATTATTTCTGTGACATTGTTCTAAGTTTACATTTTTCTTTTATAGAGCTATACTACTATACCGTGCACAAAGAGAGACTCGAGTAGCACGGGCTAGAGCAACCAATATTACATGGGTCAAAGTGGAGGTATATTAATTTTCACAATATTGCTTATTAGTGATGCTACTTGATAACACAAAACATCTATATATTATTTCTTATTTATTTGTCTATGTGTAGTGCCCTCGTCAGCGTAATGGCTTAGACTGCGGGTACTTCGTTTTGAGGTTCATGAGAGAAATCCTTCAAATGAGACAATTGGAGATTCCTATTACGGTATGCATGGTTTTATAACTTAGGATTTATTTTAATATTTATCGGATATGTCAGATAATTTATTATTTTTAACTAAATAATGCGTATTTTGTTTTGTTATGTAGTATTTCGATGATATGGCGTGTCCTTATTACACGAGGAAACAATTGCAAGATACTAAGGAGGAATTGTGCGAATTCTTTATTGCAAGAAGAATTCTTTCTTGAATGTATAGTTTTGTGAATGTAAATTCTAGTTTATTGAAATGTAAATTCTATACAGGTTTGAAACCATACAATAGAATTTGTGCGAATTCTGCATGTAAATTTTAGTTTATTGAAATGTACAAATTCTATACAGGTTTGAAACCATACAATATAAGGAATTGTGCGAATTCTGCATTAATGTAAATTCTAGTTTTGAAATAGAATTTGTTAATGGAAATGCGTATCCATACTGGTTTATTGAAATGTGAATTATACAGGTTTATGGAAATGTGAATTATACAAGTTTCTGCATAAAAAAAATGGTTAAAATGGGATTTTTAAAAAAAATCTTCAAAATTATACGTAGATAAAAGACAGCGCTTTTGAGAAAAAAGCGCTGTCTAAAGGTATAGGAAAAAGCGCTTTTAAGGAAAAAGCGCTCTCTAAAGGTATATAAAAAAAATCTAAAATTTTATACGTATACATTAGACAGCGCTTTGAAAAGCGCTGTCTAAAGTCCCCCTTTAGAGAGTGCTTTTAAGGAAAAAGTGCTCTCTAAAGGTATATAAAAAAAATCATTATACGTATACATTAGATAGCGCTTTCAAAAGCGCAGTCTAAAGTCCCCCTTTATAGGGCGCTTTTGAAGAAAAAAGCGCTCTCTAAAGTATATAAAAAAATTCTTTAAAATTTTAAACGTATACATTAGACAGCGCTTTTGAAAGCGCTGTCTAAAGTCCCCCTTTTAGAGAGCGTTTTTTCATAGGGGTGTTCATGGGTGTGGGTCGACCCACGAACCCATTGACCCAAACCAACCCAACCCATAAATTACCCAAACCCATTCATTTACGGGTATACCCAACCCAACCCATAACAATCCGTATAGTTTTGGGTCGGGTATCGGGTTTGAGGTTTGCAACCCACAGACCCTTTGACCCAACCCATTGATGTGACTTTAGTAATTTTTTATTATTTTAATTTTAATTTTAAATAAAAATATAAAACTAATATCTCACTAATAACCATAATTTTTTTAAAAAATTATTCTCCACTAATAATATTACTAGACGAATGAGTTTACGTAATTCTAATATTAAATGTGTTTCTTATATTTTTTTGAATCATTTCTAACTTACATATTTAATGGAAATAACGTGACTTGTAAAATTTTATATTAACATCAAGTGTTATGTCGTGTTGATGAATTTTATTAGATATTATATGATGTGTTTCATCGAATTTGAGTGTTATAAATGAGTATGATTGTATTGAGTTGTGTTACATTCTTTTAAATCGACAAAAAATCATATTTTTTTTTAAATTTGAAACACAACCCACGAACCCAACCCAACCCAACCCATAAATGAACGGGTCAGTTCGGGTCGGTTTTAACAATGAAATTGCGGGTTGGATGATGAACCCAACCCATTGAAGTTTGAACGGGTTGGGTAACGAGTTAGGCCAACTCTGATCCAACCCAACCTGCGTACACCCCTACTTTTTCATAAATAAAAAAATGGTGTCTTTACCTACGACAGCGCAGCCTTAGACAGCGCTTTTAAGCGCTGTCATAGGCCAAAAAAAGCGCCCTCTTTTCCCTTGTTTGGCGTAGTGAACAATCTTTTCAAAGCACTTTCTCCTTTGACTTTGAATTCAAATATATGCTGTTATCAAAACTTTCTTTAATTTCTTTGTTGAACAACTTACAAAACAACATGGAAGCTCTACAACGGATAAGTGTTTATCTGCTTTCATTTACCGCTTTCATATGTATATAACTGTATTGTGGGGCTGTTTCACTGTAAGTCTTCTTTCACATCCTTTTATATACTTGTCACATATCCGCTGTGTAATACTAGTATAGTTATTTAGAGATTTCCCCGGCAACTACGTCTAGGACTAGGTAAAGCCCTGTTGGTCACTCTTTAAATACAAACAAAACTAGATCCCCATAGGATTTCTAGATACAGACTTCCCTTCTCTTGGGGTTAAACAATATGGAACAAAGAGAAAGGCAGTATTCTCGGTGAACCTTTTTTCAGACTGTCACCCTTAGAAATTGTCAAAGAAACTCCAACTCCCCAGAGATGATCTTTTCTCTATGAATGGCATCTCTTGAGTTTCTTCCAAATTCTTGAACTTTCGTGGAATAATCTCTTCTCTGTGAATTGCATTTCTTGAACTTCTCTTGGTTTGGGGACCCACAGGCTTCCTAAAAGCATCCCGACCTCCTCTTGGGCGTTGTACAAGGACCCTTCGGCTTCTTAGAAGTTCTCATGCCTTCTCTTGGGCTTAACACAAGGACCCTGACGACCTCTTAAAGGTATAAGACAGAACTTAGTCATCCTTTGCTAGAGCAGTCTTTCCAGTGTCAAAACTCTGGCCATTTTAGGGTTGATACTCATCCCTTAATGCCCGCGCCTCCTCTTGGGCATTGTACAAAAGATAAAACTCTAGATTTGGACAGTCTAAAACTCTTGAGTCTCAAAGACATTCTCAAGTTCCTTTCAAACATAGGAAAAAACACCGATCACTCTGGATCAATCTCCAGCAGAAACCCGGTCTCTCTCATGAGAGTTCCCCACTGTTATTTCTTTGATTTTGTGGTTGACATTTATTTTGCTAAAACTATTCTAGCAGCAAGATGTTGAAACAAGATGTTCTAATATTCTGCATTAATCATGTCGGATAAAGATGTTCCATCCTGGATCATAGGACATCGCGTCTGATTTTGGTTTTAAAGGAAGATTCTGTTGTTGGTATTTGTTACTGAATATTCTGTGAATATTTAGTTATCCTATGTGGCATCCAAAGTATTTTGGGTTGAGTTTTTGTGTGTTGGCTTTCGGATTTTCAACATTTTCTAAATATGGAAACATATTAGGAAAATTTAGATTGAAGACTTATTTTCTTGGAGTTTATTTTGCAGAATTGTGTGCAGTCTCTTTGCTGCGTTTTGAAGCCCAATCCAGTCCAGATTTAATGCTATATATTGACTGGTGTAAACCTAGTTTAGGTGTGGAACTTACGTGTGCTTTGTTAGGGTTTTTGAGTGTTATTTGTGAGCCTAACTGGTATCATTCTGATAACAGTACAAGGACTGGTTTTGTGTTGTAAGTTCTGTCAGTTACTCATAAGCTTTTAAGCATTGAGTTTCTTGTGTGTCAATTCTCATAAGCTTTGAAGTATTGAGAATTGTGTGTTTTGAAAGTATGGCTTTCGTTTTGTTACTTGTGTTGAAAGGAACCAGTCACGATTTGTGATTGAAGAGAGATTTGAGGAGGGCCTCATACCTAGGTGAGTCTTAGGTTGAAGTCATAGGAAGGGTAGTGATTAAGTGAGTGGATTGTAATCGGGTGTGGTTGCTGTATGATCTGTGAATTGATACTATCGTATATTGATTTCGTCCCTGGCTTAGTAGCCCCCAGAGTAGGATTGTTGATCCGAACTGGGTAAACATATCACTGTGTTCTTTACTTTCTGCACTGTTATTATTATTGTTAACTTGTTCATTGTGTTGGATATCAGTGTCTCAACATCTGTGTAGGACATCTGATATCTGTGCCAGAATTTCAATTGGCATCAAGAGCTTGCACCCTTGTTTGGTTCTGGGTGAGATTCAGGGAAGGTACTTTCTGGTGCTATGGACAAGGATGGAGGATTTTTGAACAAACCACCTCTGCTTGATGGTTCCAACTATGACTACTAGAAACCAAGGATGGTAGCATTCATCAAATCCATGGATGATCAAGCATGGAAAGCTATTATCAAAGGATGGGAACCCCCAAAGGTTAGAGATGGAAAAGGTAATCCTACTGATGTGGTGAAGGAAGAGGAAGACTGGGATGATGCAAACTACAAAGGGTCCTTGGGAAATTCCAAAGCCATGAATGCATTGTTTAATGGTGTTAACAAAATTATCTTCAGGTTGATTGAACACTGCACCATTGTAAAAGAGGCTTGGCAGGTCTTGAAGGTTGCTCATGAAGGGACTTCAAAGGTGAAGATGTCAAAACTTCAGCTTCTTACTACCAAGTTTGAGAATTTGAAGATGAAGGAAGATGAGAGCATTCATGATTTTCACATGAACATTATTGAGATAGCTAATGCTTCAAGTGCCCTAGGTGAAAAGATGTCTGATAGCAAACTGGTCAGAAAAATCCTCAGATCTCTACTTAAGAGATTTGACATGAAAGTGACTGCTATAGAGGAAGCTCAGGACATAGATAAGATAAAAGTGGATGAACTTGTGGGATCACTTCAAACATTTGAATTGGGGATCAGTGAAAAGTCTGAAAAGAAGAAGAGTATAGCTTTTGTGTCAAATGCTGGTGATTCAGACGATGAAGGTAACCTGGTCAAAGATGAAGGGGTGTCTAAAGATCTGGTATTGCTTGGAAAACAATTTAACAAAGTGTTGAAAAGGATGGAGTGGAAGTCAAGAGCAAATGTTCAGAACAAGTCACTCGACATCAGTAAAAACCAGGATGGAGGCAGAAGGTCCAGAACTGAAGAAGACTCCAATCAAGGGAAGAGAGTTCAGTGTTTTGAATGTGAGGGATTTGGGCACATAAAAACTGAGTGTCCCACGTATCTCAAAAGGCAGAAGAAGGGCTTATCCGTGTCTTGGTCAGAAGGAGAGTCTGAGAGTGATCTTGAAGAAGAATCAGCAAAATTGGTGACAGCCTTGACTGGAACCTGTAAATCTGATGGAGAAACAACTTGTGAGTCTGATTCTGACAAAGAATCTTATATTGGAGAACTCACTAAGCAGGAAGTTATCACTGGGTTCTCAGAGTTGTGCATCAAGAATGAAGAGAGGTGCCAGATAATATTAGAACAGAAGGTTCTGATAGCTCAACTAGAAGCTGAGAAGGAAGAACATCTATCAATCATTGCTGATCTTAAAGAGGAGGTTGTATGGCAAAAGTCAAAACTTGACAATATGACCAAATCTATAAGAATGCTGAACAATGGTTCCACGCAGCTGGATGAGATTCTTCAGACTGGGAAAAATGCTGGAAATGTACAAGGTCTTGGTTTTAACAATCAAGCAGAGAACTATAAGAAGTCTGTATTAAAGTTTGTTCCTCAGAAAATAAAGCAAGAGGAGGAGATGTCAAATCACATATTTCAACATCAGATGAAACATTAGAAAATAGTATGTAGTTCAAAGTATAAACCATGGAGATGTCATTACTGTGGAAAGATTGGTCACTTAAAGTCCTTTTGCTACAACTTGCATGGTTATCCCAAAACTGCTCATCAACAAAATAAAGGACAGAATTGGGCTAAAGTAAAGAAAAGATGGACTCCTAGAAATATGATGGCTGGTTTCAT
The DNA here is from genome assembly GCA_022829125.1 of Lathyrus tuberosus. Classification (NCBI taxonomy): domain Eukaryota; kingdom Viridiplantae; phylum Streptophyta; class Magnoliopsida; order Fabales; family Fabaceae; genus Lathyrus; species Lathyrus tuberosus. The sequence goes on from JALAZF010000280.1 coordinate 2,989,913, forward strand.
AGCACATACCTCTCTCAGAGTATCTGCAAAAGAAGATTGGTACTTTGACAGTGGATGTTCAAGACACATGACTGGTGTGAAGAAATTTTTGTCAGATATCAAGCCTCACTCTACCAATTATGTCACTTTTGGGGATGAATCAAAAGGTGAATAAAAAGGTGTTGGAAAGCTGGACTACACAGGACAACCAAATCTGGATCGTGTTCTATTTGTCAAAGGGCTGACTACAAATTTGATCAGTATAAGCCAACTATGTGATCTAGGACTCAAAGTAAATTTCACAAAATCTGAATGCCTAGTAACCAATGAAGAAAATGAAGTTGTCATGAAGGGAACCAGGTCTAAGGATAACTGCTATTTGTGGAATCCTCAAGAATCAGAAAGTTTGTCTACCTGTTTGATGTCAAAGGAAGATGAAACCAAACTGTGGCATCAGAAATTGGGTCACTTACATTTGAAAGGGATGAAGAAAGTTCTGTCAAGTGAGGCTGTCAGAGGTATTCCCAAGCTGAAGATTGATGAGGATAGAATATGTGGTGAATGTCAAGTTGGGAAGCAAACAAGGATGTCACACAGAAAGCTTCAACATCTTACCACAACTTCTAGAGTTTTGGAGCTGCTTCACATGGACTTAATGGGACCTATGAAGGTTGAAAGTCTTGGTGGGAAGAAGTATGCCTATGTTGTCGTTGATGATTACTCCAGATTCACCTGGATAAGCTTTATTAGAGAGAAGTCTGAAGTATTTGCAACTTTCAAAGAATTGTGTCAAAGGATTCAACGAGAAAAGGATTGTGGTGTTGTACGAATCAGAAGTGACCATGGGAAAGAATTTGAAAATAGCAGGTTTGAAGAGTTTTGTTTATCTGAAGGAATCACTCATGAATTCTCATCACCAATCACTCCTCAACAAAATGGTGTGGTGGAACGCAAGAATAGGACTATTCAAGAGTGTGCAAGGGTCATGATTCATGCCAAAAAGATTCCATATCATTTTTGGGTTGAAGCCAAGAATACAGCTTGCTATATACACAATAGGGTGACTATCAGATCAGGTAATTTTGTTACTCTTTATGAGCTATGGAAAGGTAGAAAGCCAAATGTGAAATATTTCCATGTTTTTGGGAGTAAGTGCTATATCTTGGCGGATCGTGAGCAGAGGCGAAAGATGGATCCTAAGAGTGAGGAAGGGATATTTTTGAGATACTCTACAAACAGTAAAGCATATAGGGTATTTAATTCCAGAACTAAGGTGATGATGGAATCCATAAATGTGGTGGTTGATGACTCTGGCAAAGACGAAGATGTCCTAGATGATGTTGGAACATGCTTTCCCATGTACAATGAAATCTCACAAGACACTGAGTCCGTAGAAGATAATGCTCAAGAGACTGATACTAGACCTGAGAATGAAGAGGTAGAGGATGCTATCAGGGGATCCTCTATAAGGGTTCAGAAGGATCACCCTAAGGAGTTGATTATTGGAAATTTGAATGAAGGTGTAAGAACCAGATCGAGGGAGGCTGTGTCAAATGCCTGTTTTGTTTCAAAGCTTGAACCAAAAAATGTTAAAGAGGCATTGACAGATGAGTTCTGGATAAGTGCTATGCAGGATGAGCTGTGTCAATTCAAGAGGAATGAAGTCTGGGAACTGGTACCACGACCAGCAGGAACAAATGTGATTGGAACAAAGTGGGTTTATAAGAATAAGTCTGATGAACAAGGAGTTGTTACCAGAAACAAAGCCAGACTAGTTGCTCAAGGATACACACAGATTGAAGGAGTAGATTTTGATGAAACATTTGCTCCTGTGGCTCAATTGGAATCCATCAGATTGTTGCTAGAAGTGGCATGTTTTTTGAAATTCAAATTGTTTCAAATGGATGTCAAGAGTGCCTTTCTGAATGGCTATCTTAATGAGGAAGTTTATGTTGAGCAGCCTAAAGGGTTTGTGGATCCAAATTTTCCTGATCATGTCTACAAGCTAAAGAAGGCTTTGTATGGTTTGAAATAAGCTCCAAGAGCTTGGTATGAAAGGCTGACTGAGTTCTTAGTCAAACATGGATACAGGAAAGGTGGTATTGATAAAACACTCTTTGTCAAGGAGAAGGATGGGAAACTAATGATTACTCAGATTTATGTAGATGATATTGTGTTTGGTGGGATGTCGGATGAAATGGTCCAACATTTTGTCAACCAAATTCAATCTGAATTTGAAATGAGCTTAGTAGGTGAACTGACTTACTTCCTTGGATTGCATGTCAAGCAGATGGAAGATTCTATTTTTATTTGTCAGAGCAAATATGCAAGGAATATTGTGAAGAAGTTTGGATTGGATAATGCCAAGCACAAGAGAACTCCTGCTCCTACTCACTTGAAGTTATCCAAAGATGAAAAGGGAGTGAATGTTGAACATAGTTTATACAGAAGCATGATTGACAGTCTGTTGTATCTCACAGCAAGTAGGTCAGACATAACCTTTGCAGTTGGTGTATGTGCAAGATACTAAGCAGAACCCAAGGTCAGTCACATCAATCAAGTTAAGAGAATTCTGAAGTATGTGAATGGTACATGTGATTATGGGTTGTTGTACTCCCATGACTCAAGTTCCATTTTAGTAGGATACTGTGATGCTGATTGGGCTGGAAGTGCTGATGATAGGAAAAGTACCTCTGGAGGTTGTTTCTTTTTGGGAAATAATCTTATTTCATGGTTTAGTAAGAAGCAGAATTCTGTATCTCTTTCTACTGCTGAAGCTGAGTACATAGTAGCTGGAAGTAGTTGTGCTTAACTGGCGTGGATGAAGCAAATGCTATCTGAGTATAATGTCACACAAGATGTCATGACATTATTTTGTGACAACCTGAGTGCTATTAATATTTCTAAAAATCCTATTCAACATAGCAGGACTAAGCACATTGATATCAGACATCACTTCATCAGAGAACTTGTGGAGGACAAAGTCATAACTCTTGAGCATGTTAGCACAGAAAATCAGCTTGCTGACATATTTACCAAGGCTCTAGATGCAGTTCAGTTTGAAAATATGAGGAGTAGACTTGGGGTTTGCATTCATGAAGAACTATAGCAATTAATCTTCTTTCTGGCTGCCAGACTAAAAAGAATAAAGGTAATTCTGGTAGTGCAGCTTATGCAGGTGTGTCGCTCCCAGGATTTTCATTCAGGTACAAACGCGAAAGTGGCGCGGAACACAGAGTCGCCAGCAATGTATATTTATCCCAAGAGAGGGAAAGAAAACACTGCATAAACCTGAGGAAGAGGGAAAGGAATGGTCATCGCAACCATAGCCTGGGTTCGGGAGTCGGTTACGCGAGGGAAAGGTGTTAGCACCCCACGCGTCCATCGTACTCGATGGGATCCATGCTTATTGTCTATTCTAAGGGTGAGTTATCCTAACATCTATGGCTGTACTAAAACGGGGGAGGGAAAAACAAAGACAGACTCGGTAGGACGTCGTCGTCCTAGGCCTACGTACTCCCTTTGTGCAATGGGAAATTTAGAGTCAACGTAGTTCGTACCAAGTTCTTTTTGTGTTTTTTATGAGCGACGTTAAGTTCGCGTCCGGCAGTTAGGGTCGATGCCTGTTTGCGACTCAGACGGAAAGTAACGTGCCCTTTTTGAAAATAGCCTTTAGTTTGACAATCCCAAAGTACAAAAAGGTTTGAAGTTTGTTTGTATTTTTTAAGACAGAAGTGAGTTGAGTTAGTTCATAACTCACCTTGAACCAAAGTCTATGACACGGGAACGAATGCTTCGCATGGTCGTCCCCAATGGGACGTATGCTTAACACTCTAGAAGAGAGAAGGGGGACCCCTCAATCTTCACTTCCTATGTTTAAGGCTTGTGTGCAAGGCAAGTTGACCTTATTAAGTATCTTAGAAGTGTTATGAGATGAGAAGAGGGACTCAAAAGAAAAGAAAAACACTACGGGGAAAATCTATCCTAATGTTATCATGCAAAGATGGCCCTAAGGGGAGGTTTGGAGGGAGACTATCCTATGGAATTTAGTACTAATGTTATCATGCAAAGGATTGAAAGCCTAATGTCTCTCCTACCACCAGCTTAATCAGAAATTAAGCAGAGCTAGGAATCCTAAGGGGATAATGTGAACAAACACAAGTAAACATTAACCAGCTCAATCACATACAAAGTGAAATCCAACACTTAAAGGCAAAGAAATGAGATGAAAAATGAGAAAGAGAGAGTGAGGGTAAACATGGATAATTATCCACACCCTCAAATGACTTACCTCAGCCTCTGCATAAAAGGTCAGTACAAAACAGATATAAGTGACAATAAGACAAATGAAACCCAAACAAATCACACCCCAAAGAGAAATGGTTATAAACCAAATGAAACTCATCCAAGTCAGAATGTACACCTTAGAGGTGACCCACAATGTTTACCAAACAAAATCAAGCAAATAGAATGCAAACAAGTGGCAAAACATACAAGAAAGTCATCAAAGAAGGAGTAGAAGAAGAATGAGTGGATATGCAAGGTGATCATGCAAGAATGCTTCAAATAATATCCAAGTCAGAATATGGATGACCTAAACATGTGCCTAAACATGCTATACAAGTGTCACATGAGGCACACAAAAAAGTATCCAAGCATTAAGAATCATTAGAAGAAGGAGAAGGAAGCATGTAAGTGAAACATGTTCAAGTATGCAAGATGAAACATGAATAACATATGACATGAATGCAAAGCTCCTAGGTCAGAAACCTATATCAAATGAAGTGCAAAGGAATGATATGGCATGGCATACACAAACCCAACATAAGTCATGAATAAGCATGGATGAGAAGAGGTGAGAAGATAAGTCAAAAAGAGGCATGTAAACCAAGCATTGAACATGTGCACACAATATGCAACAACCTCACACCAATGACCTATAATTGCAATAAAGTGGCCTATAACAATGTAAACATGGTTTATGAAGTCAAATAAGCAACCCCACACAATGGCACAAGTGCCTTCTCAAACAAGTAATCAGACATGATCAAAGATGTGCATAAAAGAAGACCTCAAACAAAGAGCAATCAAACAATTAGGAAAACACCTTTAACAAATACCAAATTAATTCTCAACACACCTCAACCAGTGGTAAACACCGTGTTAAAAACTCATGCAAAAATTCACAAGATAAGTCACTCAAACAATCATGCAAAGATCGAGTAAGAAACATGGTTCAATATGCAAAATAAATTGACTAAAATGCAATATGAAATGATTTTAAAAATATGAGAATTTTTTTTTAATGAACTTCTATATGTTGGTGAAACAATGCAAAAAGAATGGACTCAAAATGTTTTACATGCTATGAGAAATAAATTCCACAATGCAAAGTGTGCACAATAAGAACAATTCAAAAAGAAATTACTCAAATAATTAATTCAAAAGCTAAAAATAAAATAAAATAAGAAAATAAAATTTGGGAAAATTTTATAAAGCTCTAAACATGATTCATGATTTTTTTAATAATTTTCAGATGCACAAAACTATTTTTAAAAAATTAAAAATGCAAACAATGCAATTAAATAAAATAAAATGGAAAATAAAACAAGTGGGGTGTAAACAGCAACCACAACACGTTGGAAACTAAACCTGGGCCCAAAGGAGGGGTGCAAAGAGCAAGCCCAATCCAACAAAAAAAATCATCGAAATAAAAAATAAACACATGGATCCAGTCAACTGATTGACTTAACACTCACCATAAGATCAATCCAACGCCCCCCATTAAGTCAACAAAAGCAACGTGTCAACCAGATCAAAGGCTCAGATTACACAGTACACCATAATAAACATGCACGAACGTATACCAGATTACTCAGCAATTAAAAAAATAGCACGTGATTAGCACATGGAGAATTTAATGTGTTGGCATATCAATGTCCATCAGATCCATCCAACGCCCATAAACCAATCATCAACTCAACAATTAAAATAAAGGGATGGTTCAGATTAGAGGTGCATGGTAATTATCATAGAGTATCACACACACAACTAATAAAATTAAAATAGATTTTAAAAAAATGTGGCATGCTGTGGACCATTGGATCTGGCTAATGGACGGTGGGATTTCATCTTCCACCTTGGAAACCCTAGCCTCGCCGGAACTCAAACCAGACGCCGGAGCCCTAGCTCCGGTCGTCCCTTCCGGCCACCTGTAACTAAAAAAAACCCAGAAAATGCAAACGAGTATACCTTTCTGACCAGAATTCAATGAGGATCAATAATATCATATTATTTTTCACAAACAACCAACATACAAAGAGAATCGAATGAAACAAGTTAGGGTTCAAAACTTTCAAACTCACAATATGCACATAATACACGTCCAATCTCAAAATAAAACATACCAGAATTATCAGTGAATATCATATATCATTATAAACACCAAAAAATTGAGTTCTAAGATCATGAAAAAAATGCACTAACCTGAGATCACACAATCCGTACCCTTGTTGTTAGCTTCAAATGATGGGAGCTTTGTGTTCTATGGATCCCCAGGACTCAGAATGTGAAAGAAGTTTGTGAAAAACTCTTGTGAGTGAGGAGATTCAAAGGAGAGAAGGATTAGGGTTGAAACTTGAATTCTCCTCAAAATAACGTGCCTCCTTTCCAATGAGTGCATGAGTAAGCTTATATACTCTAGGTTATTCCACTGATAATCCTTTAGGTCTTATTAATTCCTTGATTAATGAGTTTTGGGTCATTTTGGAAATTTGCACTTTGAGTTATACCCCCTCATCCATGCATGTACACACAAGCCTTTTATGATGGATCATTCATTTATCAATTGCTAATCACACCTGAATTGAATTTGGGCCTTGAGATGTCTTGGTTTATGAATTTTAAATGATTTTTCAAAATTGCGCAATGTGAGATAAGTGATGAATAAGTCATGGATCCACTTGATTCCAAGGCCAAAGATGATTCCCATGAGGTGTACTTAGAAGTTAGAATATGACTTGAAGCAATAGAATCAATTATAGGTCCATATGTCCCAAAATGCAAAAGGTGTAAGAATGGAACCACGAGAAAACCCTAAAAACCACCTTGCCTTCTTTTGATCATAACTTGAGTTTCACAAATGATATGGAGACCATCTAGTACTTGTTGGAAAGGGGAGAAAAAGATCTTCAACTTTCATTTTTGAGAAAAATTTATTTGAAGCTTCCTTGGTGGTGAAAAGTCAGGTTGAATGTAGTGCAAAAACTTGCCAAAAATGGAAACTTTCAAATTATAGGTCATTTCCATATTTAGTAACTTTAGCACAAACTCTTGATCCTTGATAAATGGTATGAAACTTGACCCTTTGAAGAACACCTTTTCCTCTTGAATTGCCTCAAGCACCTTGACCCCATGCTAAGAACCAATGATATGCACACATGATAATGCAAAAATGAAATGAAACATAAGCCAGTTAGTACTAAAGTAAGGAGAGCAAATTATGGGGTGCTACAGCTGTCCCTATTCAATCAACTTGGTCCTGAAGGTACGATAGCGACGGTTCTCAGACATTCCAGGATACACGGGGATTGAATACCGAAAGAGCCCCAGAAATTTGCTAATGGTGAGAATAACGAAATGGAGCGTGCTGAAAAATAAGGAGTATGACCTCAACCATACCCACAAAAATAAGACTAATACGACCTCAACCGTACCCGCAAAGGAAGACTGACCTCAATCACTCCCACAAAGAAAAAAGACGAATACAACCTCAATCGTACCCGCAAAGGAAGACTGACCTTAATCACTCCCATAAAGAAAAAAGACGAATACGACCTCAATTGTACCCGTAAAGGAAGACTGACCTCAATCACTCTACCCACAAGGAAAATATGAATACGACCTCAATCGCACCCACAAAACGAATACGACCTCAATCGTACCCGCAAAGGAAGACTGACCTCTATCACTCCCACAAAGAAAAAAGACGAATACGACCTCAATCGTACCCGCAAAGGAAGACTGACCTCAATCACTCTACCCACAAGGAAAATATGAATACGACCTCAATCGCACCCACAAAACGAATACGACCTCAATCGTACCCGCAAAGGAAGACTGACCTTAATCACTCTACCCACAAAAGAAATATGAATACGACCTCAATCGCACCCACAAAACAAATACAACCTCAATTATACCCGCAAAGGAAGACTGACCTCAATCACTTTACCCACAAAGAAAACATGAATACGACCTCAATCGCACCCACAAAATGAATACAACCTCAATTGTATCCACAAAGGAAGACTGAACTCAATCACTCTACCCACAAAGAAAATATGAATACGACCTCAATCGCACCCACAAAACGAATACAACCTCAATCGTACTCGCAAAGGAACACTTACAGAAAGCGGACTTCACTGGGGGTAACGTGAAACAAAACTTCTGATTTACACCACCCCTACTGAGAAAGAGAAACCGGCAAACAGAATGCGTCAAGCGAGAACTGACTACCAGGTGAGAACAGGATTTCACGAAAGAGAAAGGGCCAACAAAGGCAAACTCCCAACCGAATCATAATCCATAGGCAAGATGACTCCGCTGGGGAAAGGAGAAGTCTAAATAAAAGACTCTGCCGGGGAGCACAAGAATGAGGAACGCATCCCTCCGAAATCTTCTGAGTTATGCCATCTCTGCTGAGAAAGAGAACTGGCAAGGAAAGTATCAAACCTGGCTTATGCTTTGAATGTGAATGTTTGAATTTTGGCGTAATGCTCCATACGAAATGGAAATGCTACGCGTTTGAGGATGCAATGCAAATGCTTATGATATGCAAAAAGGGCCCCTCCAGCAAAATAAATGCTGGAGAGAAGCGACTAATTCAGCTGGGGATGACAAAAATAAATTGTCCTCCGAATCCAAGAACTCTGTTGAGAAGGATCACACTGACCGACTCTTCGGATCAACAACTTCTGCTGGGGACGAAATTCCAAAAGAACATCCATACTACCGGGGATTACACGTGTCCTTTACTGAAGGTAACATCCAAAACCTGAGATTTCTCCTCTGCTGGGGGAGTTGAGGATGAATGCCAATAACGGAATCGGCGATCCGTTACTAAAAATTGCTACATACCAATTGGGCTCAGAACCTGCTGGGGGATGCCAGCCCATAATACCATCCTGCTTGGGGAAAACAGTCCATAATACCACCCCGCTTGGGGATACTGCTGATCTTAGCCTGCTGATGGGGAGAATGACTTTAACCTCGCCTTGCCGGGGGTTAGATCATAACGTTGTCGGTGAGAGCATACTCCCTGACTGGATGGGGAAGGTGAACACCCTGATTCTGTGGGGAAATAACATCTTGATCCAGAGAAAATACTTCCCAAGTCTCCTGCTGGGGAAGGTCTGCTCTGTTGAGGAAAGGTGCAATCTCAATGCTGGGGAGAGCAACCCTACTGGGGGAGTACAATGCTGTTGTCCTGCAAGTCAAATAACAACAAATAGAATATGCCACAACATGACTATCACCATTAATGCCTAAGTAATTTCTACTGCTTTTCGTTATGCTCCACAAAGCTCGAAGTTTTATATGCAATGCTTATCAAAAATATCGGACGTTTTTTGTAAACAAAATAGTAAAAGTAAAACATACAACAGAAAGCTCTCTGAGTGAAATGAAAATTTTATTGAGAAAAGTGGCCTGTAAATAGGCATTTACAATTGGAAGCAATTCCTAAAAAGAGGTAATTGCGCAAAAGCAAAAGGAAAATACATATGTCGGCAATGCGGGAACAGATATCCACCATGATTCGACTCAGCTATGACCCATATGTCCTGCTTGTCCACCAATATCTTGACCTTTGAGGAGACTAACTGTACTGATTCCTTTCTTTCAGAATTTCCAAGCATCGAAAGCACTCACAGATCGAACGCAGACCATAGCGTTTCGCTTTCAAATCCCTAACTTTTGCCTGGATCGCCCTTTTCGGGTTTTCGATCCATCGGGATACCCATTCTTGCCAAAGTTGCCTTTACCAGTTTTCAACTTTGCGGGTTTACATGTTTCTTTTTTACATTTTATCCCTAATTTTTGCCCGAACCTTTTCCTTTTTATGGTTCGTCGGGATGCCCTTTTTTGCCTGGACTTTCTTTTTATGTCCAGCGGGTCTCTTTTATGCGAAGTATTTTTTGACTACGTCTGCGTTCACAGGGGATGTAAAATCTTCGCCATCCATAGTTGAAAGTAGTAAGGCTCCACCAGAGAAAACCTTTCTTACTACATATGGCCCCTCGTAGTTTGGAGTCCATTTGCCCCTGTGATCTGTCTGAGGAGGAAGGATCCTTTTCAAAACCAATTCACCTGTCTGAAAACTCCGAGGACGCACTTTCTGGTCAAAGGCGTGCTTCATCCTGCTCTGATACAACTGACCATGTGTGATGGCTGCCAATCTCTTTTCTTCAATAAGGTTCAACTGATCCAATCTGGAACGTACCCATTCAGCTTCATTAAGCTTCACATCTGCCAGAATTCTCAAAGACGGAATCTCGACCTCTAAGGGTAAAACCGCTTCCATACCATATACCAATGAGAAAGGGGTTGCCCCAGTTGACGTACGCACCGAAGTACGGTAACCATGTAGGGCATAAGGTAGCATCTCATGCCAGTCTTTATACATTACCACCATCTTCTACATAATCTTCTTGATATTCTTATTCGCTGCCTCAACAACACCATTCATCTTCGGACGATATGGAGAGGAATTATGATGTTCGATCTTGAAACTCTGACATATTTCCTTCATCATTTTATTGTTCAAATTCGAGCCATTATCGGTAATAACTCTCTCCGGGACCCCATAACGACAGATGATGTCCTTCTTTATAAACCGGGCTACCACTTGCTTGGTGACGTTGGCGTACGAGGCTGTCTCCACCCACTTTGTGAAATAGTCAATGGCAACCAAAATGAAACAATGTCCATTGGAAGCAGTGGGCTCAATCTTTCCAATCATATCTATGCCCCACATTGCAAAAGGCCAAGGAGATGATAGCACGTTTAGAGGCGTAGGCGGTACAAGCATCTTATCTGCATAAATCTGGCATTTATGGCACTTTCGGGCGTACTTGAAACAATCAGACTCCATAGTCATTGTTGGATGCAGAATAGGGCAAGCAAGCAAAAATATTTATTTTCGGAAGAATTCCCTCCGGGATTTATGTCGTGTCCACAAAGATCGGTTCGAGGGAAAGAATGCCGTTCGACAATCTCTCGCGTTTATGAGTTTGGATTAAAATGGTTTACAAGTAAAAACAAACAGAAAAGTAAAGATGAACATAAAAAGAGTACATTCTTTGAAGAGAAGAAACCTATCAAGCATGAATATACACTACTCAGAACAAACGTAAACCTATCATTTGGTTGCATTCAACATACAATACTCATCAAAATCATCACGGATCGCTCACAACAAAGGTTATGTCTAACGCACAGTTGAGAGAGCAACCGTATTACTCTCGTCGACGCTCTCGCGCACGACGCCTCGAAACACGGAAGACATTAAGTTCCGACACCATAAAGATTATTATCTAAATCTATCTCTAGAGTCTAGACAATAGATATCCATCCTTAATCAAGATTCATGATGTTTATCTCTAACACAACACAAATCCAAACATAAATGCAAAAAGATCAAGGAAGACATCGATAATGATTTGTAAAGCATATATATTATACAACCATGATCAATACATGTACATAGGTTTAGAGTAACAATACAAACATAACCCACAAAATAGAGAAATACATAGAGAAGAAATGGAGAAAAACCAAACATCTCAAAAGTTGTCGGCTCCGATTCATGAAGGATTCAACTCCAGATCATCCTAATTCATGCTCCAATGTGTTTTCTAGCCTAATTCTGGTCAAAAAATGCTATTGGATGGATTTGGAACTAAAAATATCAAACCCATGACTAAAAAATGATGAAAAATGGCTTAAATGGGCAATTCTGCATTTCCAGGTTCGCCTAGCGAGTCTCCGTTCGCTAGGCGAACGTAAACCGCCTTTCTGTTGAGTTTTTTCACGATTCTGGAACTTTTCGTTCGCCCCGGTTCGCCTAGCGAACAAGCTAGCGAGTGCTCGCTACGGGGGCTCGCCTAGCGAGTATGACAGAAAACCAGAATTTGTTTTCTTCATAACTCTTGAACCGTAACTCCGATTGACGCACGGTTTGAAGCGTTGGAAAGCTTATTCAATGCTCTTTATGAATATGGAAATATCCCATTGCTGGAACACCTACAAAAATAAATGAAAATCGATTAAACTCAATGATATTTACACGATAACGCACTATACACCGAAAACGTAAAGTAAACGTATTTACGAACAAAGCGGGGTTTATTCGCACGATATTTACCACAAAGCATTGATAAGTGCAACAAAACATATATACAAAAATAGGTACAATTTGCACTTATCAAACTCTCCCCAACTTACCTAATTGTTTGTCCACAAACAAGAATCAAACAAACTTGAAAATGCACAAGCAATATCCAAAGAATGACGAATCAACAGGTTTTGAAAAACGGAAACGAATGAATGGTTCAAATGAAAACGGTACACACAAAAAGTAAATACTTACCACTAAACTGCAACGATAACATAGTCACGAAACAAAAGCAAAATACAAAAATCATGCCAAAAATTCTAAAACAACACAAGTTCAAATGTGAATCACACCTGGCAAAAACAATCATCGGTAGATGAAAAACACAAAATGAGGTTCTTTCACTCACACAACAATCTTGCAAACAAAAGACTAAATTATGCACACATCCACAAATTCACATTGAAAATACAAAGGCAGGAATCACAAGGGCTTTTCAAGGTTGTAGCGTGGTCGGGTAAACAAACAAGGGGCATTTTCTAAAGGTAATTGAAACAAAAACTTGCCTAAACCTAAGGGAGTGAAAACTCACAAAGATTCACACACAAAATTTCAACCAACTTCTTCCAAAATCCCAAGTGCTACACAACACACAATACTTATTTAGCACAATTATTGCAACTCTTTTTGTTTCCTTTTTCAAGGATTTTTCTTTTTTCTTTCTTTTTCACTTTTTCTCTTTCACAAATTTTTCTCTTTTTTCTTTTCTTTTTCAATCCGCATAGAATCCAACCAATGAGTACACAATCATCCTCTCCCCAACTTGAATTCAACCGCACCATCATGTGAATACTCCCTACTTTCTAAGGCAAGGTAAAAAATCCATACAACAACACAAAGTTGAGGTCCAAGAAAAAACAAAATCCATTCAAAAATAAGTGAACTAAATACTCATAAACAAGCATCAAGTTCAAATAGAAACATGGATCAAAAAGCTCAAAGGGGTTACAAATGATCACACACTCACAAGGTGAATTGACTATTTGGCTAAGGTAGTTGTGCTCAAAATGAAACAATTGCCTTGATCACTTTCATGCATTCATATAAACAACACAAACAACAGATTCAACATAATAAAATCCAGTAAAACAAGAATGTCGGTACTCCGAGCATATATGAACAATGGAAAGCTACCTCACAAAAAGGTGGGAACTAAAATGATTCACAATAAGAACAAGTATACAAAAGAATGGATGGCATGGAAGTTTGTAAAATGCCTAAGTATCATGAATATGCTAAAGTATAGAAAGCGATAAATACATACCTTAGACGTGTACAAAACTTAACAAAATCATTACCATACATTCACAAGTTGAAACGAACCAACTTGGAAAATCACAAAAGCATCCTCAAATAAGTCAATCAAAATCTGTGAGCAAACAACAACCAAAATCTTAGCAGCTTTCGCCTAGCGAAGGAATCATTCGCGACGCGAGCCTTCGCTACATCCTTCGCCCCAGCGAAGTTTGGGTGTTTTCAAAAGTGAAAGTTTCTGCCACCCTCACGCTGGCACCTTCGCCAACGTTCGCCAGGCGAACCTTCGCTGGTGACTTCGCTAGAACTCGCTTAGCGAGAACAAAAATTATTAATATAAACAAACGAAAAGAAAGGGAGAAATTTCATTAAACAAGTTGTAAAGTGAAGATTTGAGAAGTTTACGAAAAATCCGAGTACAACTTGTTTAATGAAAGTTCACCACACAACCAAAGAAAATAATACAACATGCTTGTTTTACGTCGTAAGCTCGACGCCTTTACATTGCTTAGCTAGCAAACTCACTTCCTTCATGCCATAGTGATGCATCACCGCGCAAACCTAAAGTAAGTGTCCTAACCAAACACTTGAACAAACGTCAAAATGTACAAGTATCAATATAAACAAGTGAAAATATATAACATGTACGATATCTACAAAACTCAAAAACAAAGAAACTATCGCAATGCGATTCAATATCAAAACCAATCCCCGGCAACGGCGCCATTTTGTTGGATGTAGAATAGGGCAAGCAAGCAAAAATATTTATTTTCGGAAGAATTCCCTTCGGGATTTATGTAGTGTCCACAGAGATCGGTTCGAGGGAAAGAATGTCGTTCGACAATCTCTCGCGTTTATGAGTTTGGATTAAAATGGTTTACAAGTAAAAACAAACAGAAAAGTAAAGATGAACATAAAAAGAGTACATTCTTTGAAGAGAAGAAACCTATCAAGCATGAATATACACTACTCAGAACAAACGTAAACCTATCAATTGGTCGCATTCAACATACAATACTCATCAAAATCATCACGGATCGCTCACAACAAAGGTTATGTCTAACGCACAGTTGAGAGAGCAACCGTATTACTCTCGTCGACGCTCTCGCGCACGACGCCTCGAAACACGGAAGACATTAAGTTCCGACACCATAAAGATTATTATCTAAATCTATCTCTAGAGTCTAGACAATAGATATCCATCCTTAATCAAGATTCATGATGTTTATCTCTAACACAACACAAATCCAAACATAAATGCAAAAAGATCAAGGAAAACATCGATAATGATTTGTAAAGCATATATATTATACAACCATGATTAATACATGTACATAGGTTTAGAGTAACAATACAAACATAACCCACAAAATAGAGAAATACATAGAGAAGAAATGGAGAAAAACCAAACATCTCAAAAGTTGTCGGCTCCGATTCATGAAGGATTCAACTCCAGATCATCCTAATTCATGCTCCAATGTGTTTTCTAGCCTAATTCTGGTCAAAAAATGCTATTGGATGGATTTGGAACTAAAAATATCAAACCCATGACTAAAAAATGATGAAAAATGGCTTAAATGGGCAATTCTGCATTTCCAGGTTCGCCTAGCGAGTCCCCGTTCGCTAGGCGAACGTAAACCCCCTTTCTGTTGAGTTTTTTCACGATTCTGGAACTTTTCGTTCGCCCCGGTTCGCCTAGCGAACAAGTTAGCGAGTGCTCGCTACGGGGGCTCGCCTAGCGAGTATGACAGAAAACCAGAATTTGTTTTCTTCATAACTCTTGAACCGTAACTCCGATTGACGCACGGTTTGAAGCGTTGGAAAGCTTATTCAATGATCTTTATGAATATGGAAATATCCCATTGCTGGAACACCTACAAAAATAAATGAAAATCGATTAAACTCAATGATATTTACACGATAACGCACTATACACCGAAAACGTAAAGTAAACGTATTTACGAACAAAGCGGGGTTTATTCGCACGATATTTACCACAAAGCATTGATAAGTGCAACAAAACATATATACAAAAATAGGTACAATTTGCACTTATCAGTCATCCAGTAATATCCTGCCCTCAACAACTTTCTAGCCATGGTGTATCCACTGGAATGAGTACCGAAAGAACCCTCGTGAACTTCCTCCATCAACAAACCTGCCTCCTGTTCATCAACACAACGAAGCAAGACCATATCGAAGTTCCTCTTATATAACACATCATCTTTGTTCAGAAAGAAGTTTCCTGCCAACCTTCTCAGAGTCTTCTTATCCTTGGTGGAGGCACCCTCTGGATACTCCTGTCTCTTAAAAAAAACCTTAATATCATGATACCACGGTTTGCCATCTGGCACTTCTTCAATCGCAAACACAAAAACTGGTCTATCCAAACGCATGATTCTAATTGAAGGCGTTTCGTTCCAACGGTTCACCTTAGACATGGATGCCAATGTTGCCAATGCATCATCCATCTGATTCTCAGCTCGGGGCACATGATGAAAATCCACCCTATCAAAGAAAGGTAACAACCTTCTGGCATAGTTGTAATAAGGTACCAAATTTGCCTGACGAGTCTCCCATTCTCCTGTAATCTGATTAACTACCAACGCAGAATCACTATAGACATTGAGGTTCTTAATTCTCAAATCAATTGCTTCCTCTAACCCCATGATGCATGCTTCATACTCCGCCTCGTTGTTGGTACACACAAATGTTAACCGGGCAGTGAAAGGTATATGAGAACCCTTCGGGGTTGTAATGATTGCCCCAATTCCATTACCATATGAGTTGACAACCCCATCAAAAATCAGTTTCCACTGAGACCCAATCTCAGGTCCTTCGTCAGACAGAGGCTCTTCACAATCTTTCATTTTCAGAAACATAACATGCTCGTCCGGAAACTCAAACTTCATTGGCTGATAATCCTCGACTGGCTGTTCAGCAAGATATTCTGACAGAACACTTCCCTTAATGGCCTTCTGGGAAACATATTGAATATCGTATTCTGTCAAAACCATCTGCCAACGGGCTATCCTTCAAGAAAGTGTTTGCTTCTCAAACACGTACTTAATCGGATCCATCTTCGAAATCAACAAGGTTGTGTGGTCTAACATATACTGCCTCAGGCGCTTGGCTGCCCAAGCGAGTGCACAACATGTCTTTTCCAACATAGAGTATCTTGATTCACAATCAGTGAACTTCTTACTCAGGTAGTAAATGGCGTGCTCTTTCCTACCTGTCTCGTCGTGTTGACTGAGCACACAACCCATTGAGTTCTCAAGAACCATAAGGTACATAATTAACGGTCTCCCGGGCACCGGTGGCATAAGGACTGGAGGTTCCTGCAAATACTCCTTTATCTTTTCAAACGCCTTTCGACAATTTTCATTCCACCTGACCTCCTGATATTTTCTTAACAACTTGAAAATTGGTTCACACGTGGCCGTAAGATGAGAGATGAGCCTAGCAATATAATTCAACCTCCCCAAGAACCCACGAACCTCTTTCTCTGTCCTTGGCTCAGGCATCTCTTGTATGGCTCTTATCTTGGCAGGATCAACCTCGATACCTCTTTCACTAACAATGAATCCTAGCAATTTACCAGACCTCACACCGAAAGTGCACTTGTTCGGATTCAATCTCAGTCTGAACTTCCTCAACCTTTCAAACAGCTTCTGGAGGTTCACCAGGTGTTCTTCCTCTGTCTGTGACTTCGCAATCATGTCATCAACATAGACTTCAATCTCCTTGTGAATCATATCATGAAAGAGAGTCACCATTTCCCGCTGATAGGTTGCCCCAGGATTCTTCAATCCAAAGGGCATTACCTTGTAGCAAAATGTTCCCCACGGTGTTATGAACGTTGTTTTATCCATGTCCTCTGGGGCCATTTTGATTTGGTTATACCCAGAGAAGCCATCCATGAGGGAAAACACAGAATATTGAGCAGTATTGTCTACTAACACGTCAATGTGGGGAGTGGGAAATCATCCTTTGGGCTCGCCCTATTTAAATCTCGGTAATCAACACACATCCTGACCTTCCCATCCTTCTTAGGTACAGGTACGATATTAGCAACCCACGGAGGATAATTTGTCACAGCAAGAAATCCGGCGTCCAACTGTTTCTGAACCTCTTCCTTGATCTTGACAGCCATATCTGGTTTCGTCCTTCTCAGTTTCTGCTTGACTGGAGTACAACCCTCTTTAAGCGGCAACCGGTGTGCAACAATGTCAGTGTCAAGCCCGGGCATGTCTTGGTAAGACCAGGCGAAGATATCCACATACTCTCGAAGCAACTCAACCAATCTTCCTTTAACAGTGTCTTGCAAGGCAGTCCCAACCCTTACTTCTCGTTTAACATCCTCGGTTCCCAGATTAATAGTCTCAACTTCCTCCTGATAAGGTAGAATAACCCTTTCCTCTTGTTTCAGTAGCCTGGCTAAT
This sequence comes from Lathyrus tuberosus, assembly GCA_022829125.1. Taxonomy (NCBI): domain Eukaryota; kingdom Viridiplantae; phylum Streptophyta; class Magnoliopsida; order Fabales; family Fabaceae; genus Lathyrus; species Lathyrus tuberosus. The sequence goes on from JALAZF010000280.1 coordinate 3,008,048, forward strand.
TCTTCTAGTAAGTCACAGTCTTCGTCAGTCTCTTCTTCGGCCTGATAGATGGGATTGTCGAAGTCATATCGAGCCATAGCTAAGTCATGAGGGGTGGAATCTGAACAAAGGAACCTGCATGATGGATGTTTTATGTTTATTATGAGTGCAACAAACAAGAAAACACATTGCCATTTTGATGTGGGTTAATGCAGAAAGTAAAAAACAGAAAAACAGGGATCAAAATATTTGAATGAAAAACGTCCTTTATTGATGATAAAAGTAGCAAATAAAACATCCAAGCCCTACAAATAAATATCACTACCTCTTGGGCAGAACGCAGGATTTAACATAACAGAAAACAAAAGTAAATTACTCTGGGAGAGTCACTTGGATGACTTTCTCGGAAGACCAGTTGCCTAAACTCTGACCAGGGGTGCAGGGACGGATCCATTCATCCATGTCACAGTCACTATCTCCTTCATCCTCAATAGCATTAACCTGATTAAAGAAAACCCCAGCACTTGTGAACCGAATCGGGCCAGCATACTTGGGAGGCTCTTGAGCTCGTCGGGGTGGCTTGTACCCTAGTCCATGGGTATCCTGCTTTCTTTGAACATCAATGACACTGCCCCACTTCTGAGAACCACCAGCTTCAACTATAGCGCGCGCCTCTTTGAAAGAGGACATCAGAACCTCTGGTTGTCTGACAACTTTAGGTTGGGAAACTACCTCCGGCTGACTGACTGCCTTTGGGGGTTCCTCGGGAATTTTCACAGCTTCAAAGGCTTGGCACAAAGTTTCCTGTACTTCACCATCTACCTCTACATACTTGAAGGTCGATAGGTGACTCACCATGATCTCTTCCTCACCACAAACAGTCACAACGTGGCCATCCACCATATACTTCAACTTCTGGTGCAGTGTAGATGTTACTGCTCTAGCACCATGGATCCAAGGACGACCCAACAAACAACTATAGGCAGGCTGAATATCCATTATGTAAAAGGTGGTGTTAAAAATCTCAGGACCCACCTTGATTGGCAGGACTAACTCTCCAAAAACCGACCTTTTGGAACCATCAAAAGCACGTACCACCAAGTCACTCGGTGTACAAATCAACCCACGAGTATCTAACTTCATCAAAGCCTTCTTCGGCAGCACATTCAAAGATGACCCAGTATCAACTAACACATGCGACATTAAGGAACCACGGTATTCCACTGAAATATGCAGAGCGTTGTTGTGATTCCTCCCAGCTGGAGTCAGATCTAAATCGGTGACACCCAAGCCATTACCAGCATTCACATGAGCCACAACCCCTTCTAACTGGTTGACAAATATTTCCTGCGGTACATAAGCCATGTTCAAAACCTTCAGTAATGCATTTCGGTGTGCCTCAGAGCACAACAGTAAGGATAGAATGGAAATCTTCGATGGAGTTTGGTGAAGTTGATCAACAATCTTGTAATCACTTTTCCTGATCAACCTCATAAACTCTTCTACGTCTTCTGAGAAAGTATCCCTAACCTGCTTTGTCATAGAATTATTTGCTTCCTGCCTCTGTACAGACTCATCCATCATCTGTTTACCTTTGTCTTGCTTCGAACTGCCACCTTGATCCTCAGATGGAATAAAGACTCTACCACTCCTAGTGATAGCCCCTGCTTCAACAAGATTTTCAACCCCTGTACTCGCAGCCGATGTTCTTACCAATTCTTGCTTCTTACCATCAACAAATACCTCAGCCCCATAGTTCCACGGGATGGCCTTGGTACTCTCATACGGGACTGGCCCAGGAACAGTAATAATGACTGGCGCTGGTCTCGCCGGCTCTGATATAGTTATTGTCTTGAATGGAATCGTTATTGTGGCAACATCAATCTTTCTGTCAGTAACTTTACTCTGCTTACAACCCCTGTCAAACTGTAATATCCCTTCACTAATCATTCTCTGAATACATGCTTTTAATAAATCACAACCGTCTGGTTGCGCCACACACCCTGCACAACCTTTATCACAACCAGGAAATACCCCTCCCTTCAACAGTCTCTCCTTCACCACATGCAAAGGAGTTTGAACCTCGTTCATATCTGAAATCAAATTCAAGTCTTCATAGTCTTTAATAATAGCATTAACCCTTGGCCCACCATGATTCGGCATCGGCTTCTGATTCACATTTGGAGCATCATTGGAGAAATTGATGGCTTTTGAATCCACCAAATCTTGAACCTGATGCTTAAAAGCTTTATAGTTTTCAATATAATGTTCGGGTGCCCCGGAATGAAACTCACAGTGGGCATTGGCGTCGTAACCGGGAGGGGGATTGCCAGTGGGTGGAGCCAATGTCCTCTTCTGAATTAATTGTAACTGCAACAAATGCTGAAATAACTGAGAGTAGGGAAGAGGTGGAGTGTCAAAATGCCTATCCCACCTAGACAGAGGCTGCGATCTGCGTGGAGCCTAATTTTGTTGTTGAGACACTGCTGGCTGCTGAGGTGCTGCTGGGATGGTTACAGAAGCCACCTGCTGATTAAAGTTCGGACGAGGTCCTTCTCTACCACGATACGATAATACAGAGTTTGTATCTCCCTCCTTCTTCTTGTAACCACTGGCATAAGGCTTCTTACCTCCTCCAGATGAGGACCCATCACCGCCTGATACTTTTCTCGCCTTAATTCCGCTTTCCACCATCTCTCCTACTAAGATCAAATCAGCAAACTTTCCAGTCATACACGGTACCAGCTTTTCATAGTAATGACCTTGCAAGGTGGCCATAAACATACTTATCATTTCTCGCTCCAACATGGGAGGTTGAACCCTCGCTGCTAGTTCTCGCCACCTCTGAGCGTATTCCTTGAAACTCTCATTGTTCTTCTGTGACAAATTCTGCAGCTGTGTCCTATTCGGGGCCATGTCAGTGTTATATTGATAGCGTTTGATAAATGCCCCTGCCAGCTCTCTCCAACTACGAACATCTTTCCTTTCTAGTTGCATATACCATTCCAGGGATGCCCCAGATAGGCTATCCTGAAAGCAATGCATCATCAGCTTCTCATTCTTTGCATGAGCAGCCATTTTACTTGAGTATGCCCTCACGTGAGTCCTTGGGCAAGTCATACCATTGTACTTTTCAAAAGTAGGAGTCTGAAACTTGTGTGGGATAATGACGCCTGGAACTAGCCCCAAATCCTCCAGATCCATACCCACAGAATCTTGATTCACAACACCCCTTAGTTGTTCCTCAATCAACCTGAATCTCTGATCATTGTCAATCTGGGGACCAGCATCCCCACCTGGCACAGAGAATGCATCTTCCTGTAGATCATCATACTGACGGCCATGAACTGCGCAGACACTGTTACCTCCCCCCACTAAAGTGGGAACCACAACATTTTCTCCTCCGCCTGAAGGGATCACAACACCAGTAACAGGAATACCTCCGCCCAGAGGGCCATTCTGAACATTATTACCAGTAATACCAGTATGAACTCCTCCATGAAGGACACCCTCTTCATCATTCCTCGCAATCAGTGGCTGAACAAGAGTCCTTAACTGCTCTTGGCCTTGAGCAACACCTTGCATTAAATCCATGAATTGATTCATGCGGGTCCGCATCTCAGTCATCTTGGCTTGTAGTTGATCCATGACTTTCTTCTGATTTTGTCTGGTAGAATACCGGTGAATGTGTTGATCCACAATCATGCGCTGAGGATGAGAACAAGATAAGAACACCAGAGAAAACACCTGTTATGCAAAATGATCATGAATATGCAAATGCAAATGAACATGTTTGAATATTCGCAGGGTGATCCACCCCTTGATTCCAGTTTAATAACAAGATAGAACGGAACTTCTGCTCATGTATTAAGAAAAACCAGAGGATAACCAATTGTCAACAATCACAACCCAAAATAATAAGTCTGAACACAATAATCGTAGATCCCAACCAACAAGCCTGGTGGTGATCCAAATACAATAAAAGAAAATAGAAAACTACGGCATGTCATCAAAGTCCACAAGTGCCAATCTCCCCATCCATTATGCTCTTTGCTTCAGTCTTGAATTTCCTTGAACAACTTTTTGGTGTCGGGATGCTTCGGTCTCTGAATTAGCTCTTGAATGAGAATGTCTCTCCTATGCATGATCCCTTTCAAGTATCGGCAATGCAACTCCCAAGCGTCTTCTCCAAAAACACCATCCTCATTTCTAGGTCTCTTCACTTCAGCTTGGATCTTCAGCTCCTCTATGGAGGCTATGGCTTCATTGAGTCGACCCTCGACTGCTTGTCTCTGGAATACCCCTGATAGGATCTCAGCGTCTTTTTTCTTGAGCTTCAACTTCAATTGATCAATCTGAGCTAGATAATCGTCTTCCTTTCGCTTATTATCAGCCATTGCAGTGTCTCGGTGAGCATTGAACCTGTGAATTTTCAACAAAGCCTTGGCCAATTCCTCATTCTTAGACTTGAGAACCTTACTGATACCCTCTAGAGCTTGCTTCATCCTTTGTCTGGCTGTGACCTTGTCAGTTAGCTCCTTTTCTGTCTTAGCGGAAGCTCTATCTTCAACTCGGCGATATGAACAACTTCACCCCACTCATGTTTCAACTGATAAATCTCTCTTTGTAGCTCATTGTTTTCTTCTCGCAGCTTTTCCTTTTCAGCCCACAACTTGTTAAACTTCTCTATCTCAACTGTGGTAGGAGGCTCAATCAGCAAGGGGTAAGATGGTGGTTCTTTGGAAAATGGCAGAAGCTCCTTTTCTACCCTTTTCTGAATCCAATCTTCGTATGCAGGAAATGTTCTATTGTTGCTCTTCCCAAAAGAAGTCTTCCCCTTCTTATGACGATCTCCCCAAGTATTTGCAGCTTCTTTTAACAGTTCTGGATTAATTTCCCCACTCAGATATAGAGATTCTTGGACCTCTTCGTCTTTTGGTGGCTCTTTCAAGGCATACCCAAATTGCCTAATAGCAAGAATAGGGTTGTAGTTAATTCCCCCTTTCCTTCCTATTAGAGGCACATTTGGGAGACCTCCACAACTAATCATGATATCTTGGCCCAACAAGTCACGGTTAACCCAAATTAGATTATCTGCCCTCAAGCCCATCAATCTTTTGGACCAATCCAATGTTCCTTGAGTATCTATAAATGCCCCAGATTTGGGAAGACGATCAGCAAACCATTTGTAGAAGACTGGCGCACAAAAATTAAGGGGTCCTCCCCTCCTCTTCTCGTTCTTATAATGCACTGAATAATACAGATCTCCAAGCAAAGTAGGTACCGGGTTCTTCATGGTAAATATCTGGACAGTGTGCATGTCCACAAAATCCTTCATATTTGGAAACAACACCGTTCCATAGACGCACATAGCCAAGATGGCGTTGAAAACTGACCAACATCTAGCCTTAGCATACCCAGCAGCTTGTTCTACCAAAAATTTCACATGAAAGCCTTTACACCCTCCCTTACTGGCAACGTTATTTTTCAACAAAGACAAATCCAAATGCAAAGCCTCGGAAACCTTTCCCAAATCAGGAAGTTCTTTAGAAGGATAGAAAGGAGCCTCTTCTTTAATGGCAACATCCAGAATGAGAGCAAATTCCTCCAATGTCGGAGCCAAAAGATAATCAGTGAATAGAAAACAACGCAGGTGAGGGTCATAGAATTGTACCAGAGTGTGCAAAGCCCTATACTCGTATTCAGTGATGTTGCGAGATAAATTCAGAATTCTTCCATACTCTCCTCTAAAGTCTGCCAATACCCCAGGTTCTGCCATAGACACAATCTTGTGAACAGGATCCAGAATAAGTGATGGGAACTTGTACACTATGATGTTCTTTTTCTTCTCAGTACTCATCCTTAATAGTCTTCAAAAACCAGAATCAAAGTTAGGATGTAACCCTGCAAATGAATAAACATGTTAGGATGCAAAATGATGATGCAAATGCACACATGGGATCAAGGATGCCACACAGACTGGACAACTGCTGCACTGAACAACTGTATAATCTCAAAGGTCTGCCCAAATACCCAGAATACCAAAATAACCATAGTACCACACTGATAAATCTGTTGATCAGAAAACCAGGTATGTTGAAGGTCAAGGTTACCTGCAAACCTGTAAACACCCTGCCTTCTCACATGTGGGTACTAGAAAACCGAGGATCCTCAATATCACGGGCTCTCAGGTCGAGAAATGATGATACGTTCACCATTTTTGGTTTGGCATCATCACCAATCGAGGAGGCCTCAACTGATTCCCCTCAAAAGAAAACATCCTATGGCAAGTCCTCAGTTTCGGCACTGAGGTCGAGAAGCAATAGTACATTCATCCCTCGGGGTACAGTACTATTGCTAATCGAGGAGTGCTTCCACTGATTCTTTTCCAAGAGGAAACCCTATAGCAAGTTCCCAGCATTGGGTCCTCGGATCGACAGGTGTAATGAGTTTGCCATTTCTGGTCTGCCATTATCACATCTCGGGAGGAGTGCCATTACTGAGTCCTCGAGAATGGCCGCCAGAGTCGACAGTTTTCCTAGTTACATTCAATCATCTGCACCAATGCGCAGGATAGAACATTACCAAGGAAAACCTCGTCTGGATGTAGAGTTTTCATGTATACTACGTCTGGCCAAATGCCACACAAGTCACACTACTTGCCACGCTAATCCTACGTGTATGCTCAAGCCTGGGTATTGGGCTTATCTCTCAGAACTCCCAACCCGCCAAACAGAAAAACAGTGCAGCAGATGATAATAATATGTAATGCAGTAAATGTGGTAAAAATAAAATACAACAAATAAAGCAAAACAAAAAACAAAAACACCCAAAGAGAATAAAAACAAACAAGCGCTAGGACAGACCCGCTTAGGGAACTAGAGTCCCCAGCAGAGTCGCCAGCTGTCGCTCCCAGGATTTTCATCCAGGTACAAACGCGAAAGTGGTGCGGAACACAGAGTCGCCAGCAATGTATATTTATCCCAAGAGAAGGAAAGGAAACACCGCATAAACCTGAGGAAGAGGGAAAGGAATGGTCATCGCAACCATAGTCTGGGTTCGGGAGTCAGTTACGCGAGGGGAAGGTGTTAGCACCCCACGCGTCCATCGTACTCGATGGGATCCACGCTTGTTGTCTATTCTAAGGGTGAGTTATCCTAACATCTATGGCTGTACTAAAACGGGGGAGGGAAAAACAAAGACAGACTCGGTAGGACGTCGTCGTCCTAGGCCTACGTACTCCCTTTGTGCAATGGGAAATTCAAAGTCAACGTAGTTCGGACCAAGTTCTTTTTGTGTTTTTTATGAGCGACGTTAAGTTCGCGTTCGGCAGTTAGGGCCGATGCCTGTTTGCGACTCAGACGGAAAGTAACGTGCCCTTTTTGAAAATAGCCTTTAGTTTGACAATCCCGAAGGACAAAAAGGTTTGAAGTTTGTTTGTATTTTCTAAGACAGAAGTGAGTTGAGTTAGTTCATAACTCACCTTGAACCAAAGTCTATGACATGGGAACGAATGCTTCGCATGGTTGTCCCCAATGGGACGTATGCTCAACACTCTAGAAGAGAGAAGGGGGACCCCTCAATCTTCACTTCCTATGTTTAAGGCTTGTGTGCAAGGCAAGTTGACCTTAATAAGTATCTTAGAAGTGTTATGAGATGAGAAGAGGGACTCAAAAGAAAAGAAAAACACTACGGGGAAAATCTATCCTAATCTTATCATGCAAAGATGGCCCTAAGGGGAGGTTTGGAGGGAGACTATCCTATGGAATTTATTCCTAATGTTATCATGCAAAGGATTGAAAGCCTAATGTCTCTCCTACCTCCAGCTTAATCAGAAATTAAGCAAAGCTAGGAATCCTAAGGGGATCATGGGAACAAACACAAGTAAACATTAACCAGCTCAATCACATACAAAGTGAAATCCAACACTTAAAGGCAAAGAAATGAGATGAAAAATGAGAAAGAGAGAGTGAGGGTGAACATGGATAATTATCCACACCCTCAAATGACTTACCTCAGCCTCTGCATAAAAGGTCAGTACAAAACAGATATAAGTGACAATAAGACAAATGAAACCCAAACAAATCACACCCCAAAGAGAAATGGTTATAAACCAAATGAAACTCATCCAAGTCAGAATGTACACCTTAGAGGTGACCCACAATGTTTACCAAACAAAATCAAGCAAATAGAATGCAAACAAGTGGCAAAACATACAAGAAAGTCATCAAAGAAGGAGTAGAAGAAGAATGAGTGGATATGCAAGGTGATCATGCAAGAATGTTTCAAATAATATCCAAGTCAGAATATGGATGACCTAAACATGTGCCTAAACATGCTATACAAGTGTCACATGAGGCACACAAACAAGTATCCAAGCATTAAGAATCATTAGAAGAAGGAGAAGGAAGCATGTAAGTGAAACATGTTCAAGTATGCAAGATGAAACATGAATAACATATGACATGAATGCAAAGCTCCTAGGTCAGAAACCTATATCAAATGAAGTGCAAATGAATGATATGGCATGGCATACACAAACCAAACATAAGTCATGAATAAGCATGGATGAGAAGAGGTGAGAAGATAGTCAAAAAGAGGCATGTAAACCAAGCATTGAACATGTGCACACAATATGCAACAACCTCACACCAATGACCTATAATTGCAATCAAGTGACCTATAACAATGTAAACATGGTTTATGAAGTCAAATAAGCAACCCCACACAATGGCACAAGTGCCTTCTCAAACAAGTAATCGGACATGATCAAAGATGTGCATAAAAGAAGACCTCAAACAAAGAGCAATCAAACAATTAGCGAAACACCTTTAACAAATACCAAATTAATTCTCAACACACCTCAACCAGTGGTAAACATCGTGTTAAAAACTCATGCAAAAATTCACAAGATAAGTCACTCAAACAATCATGCAAAGATCGAGTAAGAAACATGGTTCAATATACAAAAGAAAGGGACTAAAATGCAATATGAAATGATTTTAAAAATATGAGAAATTTTTTTTAATGAACTTCAATATGTTGGTGAAACAATGCAAAAAGAATGGACTCAAAATGTTTTACATGCTATGAGAAATAAATTCCACAATGCAAAGTGTGCACAATAAGAACAATTCAAAAAGAAATTACCCAAATAATTAATTCAAAAGCTAAAAATAAAATAAAATAAGAAAATAAAATTTTGGAAAATTTTATAAAGCTCTAGACATGATTCATGATTTTTTTTAAAATTTTCATATGCACAAAACTATTTTTAAAAAATTAAAAATGCAAACAATGCGATTAAATAAAATAAAATGGAAAATAAAACAAGTGGGGTGTAAACAGCAACCACAACACGTTGGAAACTAAACCTGGGCCCAAAGGAGGGGTGCAAAGAGCAAGCCCAATCCAACAAAAAAAATCAGCGAAATAAAAAATAAACACATGGATCCAGTCAACTGATTGACTTAACACTCACCATAAGATCAATCCAACGCCCCCCATTAAGTCAACAAAAGCAACGTGTCAACCAGATCAAAGGCTCAGATCACACAGTACACCATAATAAACATGCACGCGCGTATACCAAATTACTCAGCAATTAAAAAAATAGCACGTGATTAGCACATGGAGAATTTAATGTGTTGGCATATCAATGTCCATCAGATCCATCCAACGCCCATAAACCAATCATCAACTCAACAATTAAAATAAAGGGATGGCTCAGATTAGAGGTGCATGGTAATTATCATAGAGTATCACACACACAACTAATAAAATTAAAATAGATTTTAAAAAAACGTGGCATGCTGTGGACCATTGGATCTGGCTAATGGACGGTGGGATTTCATCTTCCACCTTGGAAACCCTAGCCTCGCCGGAACTCAAACCAGACGCCGGAGCCCTAGCTCCGGTCGTCCCTTCCGGCCACCTGTAACTCAAAAAAACCCAGAAAATGCAAACGAGTATACCTTTCTGACCAGGATTCAATGAGGATCAATAATATCATATTATTTTTCACAAACAACCAGCATACAAAGAGAATCGAATGAAACAAGTTAGGGTTCAAAACTTTCAAACTCACAATATGCACATAATACACGTCCAATCTCAAAATAAAACATACCAGAATTATCAGTGAATATCATATATCATTATACACACCAAAAAATTGAGTTCTAAGATCATGAAAAAAATGCACTAACCTGAGATCACACAATCCGTACCCTTGTTGTTAGCTTCAAATGATGGGAGCTTTGTGTTCTATGGATCCCCAGGACTCAGAATGTGAAAGAAGTTTGTGAAAAACTCTTGTGAGTGAGGAGATTTGAAGGAGAGAAGGATTAGGGTTGAAACTTGAATTCTCCTCAAAATAACGTGCCTCCTTTCCAATGAGTGCATGAGTAAGCTTATATACTCTAGGTTATTCCACTGATAATCATTTAGGTCTTATTAATTCCTTGATTAATGAGTTTTGGGTCATTTTGGAAATTTGCACTTTGAGTTATACCCCCTCATCCATGCATGTACACCCAAGCCTTTTATGATGGATCATTCATTTATCAATTGCTAATCACACCTGAATTGAATTTGGGCCTTGAGATGTCTTGGTTTATGAATTTTCAATGATTTTGCAAAATTGCGCAATGTGAGATAAGTGATGAATAAGTCATGGATCCACTTGATTCCAAGGCCAAAGATGATTCCCATGAGGTGTACTTGGATGTTAGAATATGACTTGAAGCAATAGAATCAATTATAGGTCCATATGTCCCAAAATGCAAAAGGTGTAAGAATGGAACCACGAGAAAACCCTAAAAACCACCTTGCCTTCTTTTGATCATAACTTGAGTTTCACAAATGATATGGAGACCATCTAGTACTTGTTGGAAAGGGGAGAAAAAGATCTTCAACTTTCATGTTTGAAAAAAATTCATTTGAAGCTTCCTTGGTGGTGAAAATTCAGTTTGAATGTAGTACAAAAACTTGCCAAAAATGGAAACTTTCAAATTATAGGTCATTTCCATATTTAGTAACTTTAGCACAAACTCTTGATCCTTGATAAATGGTATGAAACTTGACCCTTTGAAAAACACCTTCTCCTCTTGAATTGCCTCAAGCACCTTGACCCCATGCTAAGAACCAATGATATGCACACATGATAATGCAAAAATGAAATGAAACATAAGCCAGTTAGTACTAAAGTAAGGAGAGCAAATTTTGGGGTGCTACAAGGTGTTTATGAAGGGAAAGATGCTGAAGCTTGTGCATGACATTTGGTCATGTGATGTTGTGTGCATCCACTTTTTGATGTTGTTTATTCTGGTTTATGACTTGACCTTGCAGTTGCTTTTGTCATATTTATGGATAAAAAGGGGGAGTAGTGTGCTTGTGCTGGTGCTGCAGCTGAGGGGGAGAAAATTGAATGTTGTTGTGTTGGTTTTTGTGCAGTTGAGGGGGAGTTTTTTTTTGTGAATTTTTGCTGCTGCTGTCTGATATTGATGTTGGTGCTATGGTGTGTTTTTTTCGCTGCTGTCTCTGATATTGATGTTTTGCTTGTGTTATCTTTGCAAGATTGTTTGGTGTGTAGTTTTAGCCAAAATAAGCCAAAGGGGGAGATTGTTATTTCGTTGATTTTGTGGTTGGCATTTATTTTGCTAAAACTATTCTAGCAGCAAGATGTTGAAACAAGATGTTCTAATATTCTGCATTAATCATGTCGGATAAAGATGTCCCATCCTGGATCATAGGACATCGCGTCTGATTTTGGTTTTAAAGGAAGATTCTGTTGTTGGTATTTGTTACTGAATATTCTGTGAATATTTAGTTATCCTATGTGGCATCCAAAGTATTTTGGGTTGAGTTTTTGTGTGTTGGTTTTTGGATTTTCAACATTTTCTAAATATGGAGACATATTAGGAAACTTTAGATTGAAGACCTATTTTCTTGGAGTTTATTTTGCAGAATTGTGTGCAGTCTCTTTGCTGCGTTTTGAAGCCCAATCTAGTCCAGATTTAATGCTATATATTGACTGGTGTAAACCTAGTTTAGGTGTGGAACTTACGTGTGTTTTGTTAGGGTTTTTGAGTGTTACTTGTGAGCCTAACTGGTATCATTCTGATAATAGTACAAGGACTGGTTTTGTGTTGTAAGTTCTGTCAGTTACTCATAAGCTTTTAAGCATTGAGTTTCTTGTGTGTCAATTCTCATAAGCTTTGAAGTATTGAGAATTGTGTATTTTGAAAGTGTGGCTTTCGTTTTGTTACTTGTGTTGAAAGGAACCAGTCATGGTTTGCGATTGAAGAGGGATTTGAGGAGGGCCTTATACCTAGGTGAGTCTTAGGTAGAAGTCATAGGAAGGGTAGTGATTAAGTGAGCGGATTGTAATTGGGTGTGGTTGCTGTATGATCTGTGAATTGATACTATTGTATATTGATTTTGTCCCTGGCTTGGTAGCCCCCAGAGTAGGATTGTTGATCCGAACTGGGTAAACATATCACTGTGTTCTTTACTTTCTGCACTGTTATTATTATTGTTAACTTGTTCATTGTGTTGGATATCAGTGTCTCAACATCTGTGTAGGACATCTGATATCTGTGCCAGAATTTCACCCACACTTGGACCCACTTCAGGATCTCGATAATCCTCAGCAGTAAGTCAGCCTCCTCTTGGGCTTTGTACAAATGATTCTCCCTAGCAGAGCTAACCTTTTCATACTCTCTTGTTGAGTCAACCACTTTTAGCCTCTGTCTTGGGCTTTGTACAAGACATATAAAACACTCTCTTGTTGAGTATAAAAGACTCTCTTGTTGAGTTAATATCCTTTTAGCCTCAATCTCGGGCTTCGTACAAGACAACAAATCACTCTCTTGTTGAGTATAAAAGACTCTCTTGTTGAGTCAATCAACCTTCAGACTCTCTTATTGAGTCAATCACCCGTTCAAGACTCTCTTGTTGAGTCAACCTTTTCTAGCCTCCGTCTTGGGCTTTATACAGGACATATAAAAGTACTCTCTTATTGAGTCAAACCCTCTCAGCCTCCATCTTGGGCTTTATACAAGATACATTATCCCCAACGGAGTCAAAATCCATTTTAGCCTCAATCTTGGGCTTTGTACAAGACAGAAAGAACATTTTCCCCGGAAAAGTCAAACTTCCCGCCTCCTCTTAGGCTTTGTATAAAGAAACCCCCGGTTGAGTCAATCAACCTCTTAGCATCAAACTTGTGCTTTGATCAGGGCACACAAAAATCAACAATTCCCTCAGAGGAAGTCCAATCCCTCTTTAGAGATGACAAGTTCTCTTTCAGTCAAACCCTTTAGCTTCACATCTTGGGCTTTAAACAAGATATAAATCACCTTTCGCTTCAATCTTGGGCTTTGAACAAGACACCAAAACATCTCTTTCCTCCCATAGAATAGGAGGAACTACGATCACTCTGATTTCTCTATTTCGTTAAATGGGAATACGTAGGCATAAGATTGCGAAATCTTAGCGAGCATACTAATAAAAAACTCAAAATCTAGTACCTCTATACATCAATCAAAAAGCATAAGACCTAGTACCTTACCAAAATCCTCCTATACAGTCACGACACTCCGTTCTTAAATGAAATAACCTAAGACAGCCCCCCTTTTGATAGCATCTGAAACCAACAGTTTTGACTGTTTAACCTCAGTATGCAAGCAGGGTTAATTGGAGACATCTATTTCCCTTCCTTAATCAGCTTCACAGGATAAAAAATGAATCGAACTGTAGTACCAAATCGATAGTGATTCGAAACCACAAAAATCGCACTACAGAAGAATGGCGACCACAATGGGAGATATTTATCTCTTGCAGTCTTACGGTAGGGGAAGACCTTTCTTTCTTACAGGCTTAGGTAGAAAACTTTAAATTCACAAAGTGTCACAGAAATGACAACTTTGCTGGGGAGTCATTGTCTGTTAGGAAATAGGACTAGAGGTCTAGGATGTTAGGACAAATATATATACTACTTTTCCTAATTGATATCTGTGTTTATTTTTCTTCTAACGGGAATGCGTGTGATGCCGCATCTGGAAAGATTGAGTATACACCTAAGATAAGTGATGGCACTATACAAGTAATCTTACGGGGAGTGAATCCTAGATAAGAGGTCCCGGTCGACCATCGAATCAGTGGAGATTCCCTTTGCGGATTCAATGCCTATACGACTTCGGTTGCTGAAAGCAGATTGTTCGATTGGGTTATCTGAGAAGCTGAGGATTTTAGTAGACTGAAACCATTTTGTAGTGCGAAAGCTATCGGAAATAGTTGTCACGCGATACTACCCTCATTTGAGACTACTCTAAGACACTACAGCTCGCTGGCGATCCGCTTGCTGTCGTTATCCCAAGAGGGGTCAGTGATTTTGAGGACGGGTACAAAAAATCACCAGTATAAACCTTTGGGGATAGGTAGAGCCTTGACTTCATGACACCGACCCTTTGACCCCATGTTTTTTCTATGTTTTTGTGTGCTGCATTCATGCATTCATTTCATAAAGAAACTTTAAACAAAGAAAAATCTTCTCTTCTAGTCTCTCTTTTTCAAATTAAATTAAGACAATGATTGCAAATGTCAGATAAAGAGATTGCTAATGGATTTTGGTAGAAGGAAGACTCACAAGTACACCTTCAAGGTTCCAAAACTAGAGGATTTAAGAGGTCTGGCGAGGATGATAACCAACCATGAGGCTTTCAGAGCTAAGTACAGAGGACTGCTATCTCTGTTAAGGGTCCACGTAATTGAAGGAATCCTGTCCACACTAATCCAGTTCTACGATCTGGTCTATCACTGTTTCAAATTCCTGAATTATCAACTAGCACCAACACTAGAGGAATACTTCCACCTGACTAATTTACATATTACTGATCAAGCTCCCTTTTCTGGACTGGAAGAAATTCCAAAGGATCAAACCATTGCAAGAGCAATCTATTTGGACGAGTCAGAAGTCAGGACTCACATGATCATTAAGGGTGGTATCCAGGGTTTGCCAGCCCAGTTCTTGATAAAGAAAGCTCTGTACTTTTCTAGTATAGGGAACGTGTCCGCTTTAGAAAACATATTTATTTTGCTCACCTACGGGTTATTTTTGTTTCCTAACATCGATAACTTTGTAGACATCAATGCCATTAAGATTTTTCTGATTGGAAACCCTGTACCTACCCTGCTCGCGGATGCTTATCATTCGGTACATCTAAGGAATTTGTACAGCGGAGGAATGATCACATGCAGTGTACCCCTGCTATACAAATGGTTCATTTCCCATTTGCCAAAGTTTGCTGCATTTTGGGATCAAAAAACTACTTTACGTTGGTCACAGAGAATCATGTCTCTTACCAACTCTGACATCGATTGGTACAATCGAATCTATGACGGGATCAGGATCATTGACCTTTGTGGAAATGTCCAAAATGTACCCCTCATAGGAATTAAAGGAGGAATCAATTATCATCCAATTTTGGTTCGTCGTCAATTTGGATACCCGATGAGGCATGTCCCGCGTAATGCTCATCTGGAAGGTTTTTTCTTCAAGGAAGGAGAAAATGACAGAGCACTAAAGACAAAAATAGTGCATGACTGGAAACACGTTCATAGGAAAGGAAGAGAGTCTCTAGGAAAACCAGACTGTGTCTCGGTGGAACCTTATCTCCACTGGGTACAGACTAGAGCTCTCAAGCTGAGGATGCCTTACCCTCGTCAAGAAGTTCTTCGATTAAGGGACCCTGTCCTTTATTTTATGTCTGATACGGAAAAACTTCAGGTGACTCTCAACAGAGTCCTACAGGAGAAGAAGTCTTGGAAGAACAAGTACCGTATTCTCAATGTGGAGTGTAAGAAAATACAGCAGCTGTTAAAAGAAAAAGATGCTCTGATTGAGATTTTAGAGCAACATGCTGTAGAAAATCAAGATGACCAAAGGAATTTGCTCGCCCCTTTCACTTGGCAAAGGAATGACAACCCGACAACGACTCAAGAGCCCCGGTCAAAGAAAAGGAAAGCACCAGAACCAGCACCTGAGCTCTCCTCAGAGAGGACTCAAGGTCCATAAGTTTAGATTTCCTTTTACATCACTATGTAAATTACTGTATTTCCATTTTCGCAATCTTTGAATTCAATAAAACGGGGTCTTCCCCACTGTTTGACATTTACGATCCAATTGTCGAAGATTATTTTGATTAAACAAAAAAAATATATAATTAATATAATCATTTCATATCATTCATCATTCTCATGTAATGCATTCTTCTTACCTACGAATCTCACATTTGCGTCTCGATTCTAGAGTCAAACTGTCTCATTCGTACAATACCCGGGCCAATCGACAGAAAAAGATGGATTATCTCGAGGAAGAGAACAGAGAGTTGAGGGAAGAGATTGAAACTCTGAAAGAGGATCTGAGAAAGCTTCATAACGACATGCAATCTCTAGCAGAAGCTCAGATGCAACAACAAAGGACTGTAATCTCAGAGATCACATCAACGTCCATAGTGGAAAAGTATGACCCTCGGTATACCATGCATAAAGACCGTCTCTGGGGCATGCCTATTAACTATATCCCTGAAGGATATGTTCCGCCAATCACTGAAGATCAGGGAACCATAGCAGGAGCCGCTGGGCCTGAAGGTTACAAACTTCGGGAAAGCGAAGATGCCAGGGGCATGACAGCAACTCCTGAAGGTTACAAACTTTGGGAGAGGGAAGGACCTAGAGTCACTGCCATGATGACTATACCACCACCCGTGGTACACACTGTCCCAGAAGGACAGATTCCACAGATACCGTCTGGTGGAAACAAAAATATGTACGACAGAATGAATGAGTTCCAGGAACAGTTCCTGGAGATGTAGAAAGAGCTGCAAGCCCTTCGCGATCAGGATCTATTTAGAAAGGACGCCACAGACCTTTGTTTGGTCCCCAATGTGAAAGTTCCGCACAAGTTCAAAATGCCCGAATTTGAAAAGTACAAGGGTAACTCTTGCCCTCAAAGCCATTAGGTGATGTACTCTCGGCGAATGTCAACTCAGACAAAGAACCAAGAGTTACTGATTCACTATTTTCAGGATAGTTTAATCGGTGCCGCACTCAAATGGTACATGGGTTTAAACCGCACTAAGATCAGCACTTTCAGAGATCTTGGCTCTGCTTTCGTTCAACAATATAAGTATAACCTGGATATGGCACTGGACAGAGATCAACTCAGAGCCATGTCATAGAAGGATAAGGAAACCTTCAAGGAATACGCTCAGAGATGGCGTGAAATTGCCGCCCAGATTTTTCCACCTCTTAAGGAAAAAGAGAAGACAAAGATCTTCTTAAAGACCTTGGCTCATTCTACTATGACCGAATGGTCGCCAGTGCGCCCAGTGACTTTACTGAAATGGTAGACAGGGAGTTCGTCTCGAGGAAGCGGTCCGAGAAGGACGTTTAGTAAAAGACGCTGGATCATTAAGCAGTACCAAAAGATACGGTAGTACTCTCCCTAAGAAAAAAGAGCAAGATATTTGCAATATCTCTCTTGGAAAGCAAAGGTGACGGTACCAACCAGTAGCAGTTGTAACTCCTGCTATCAACTCTACGCCTGTTCCTACGTATCAACCTCAAGTTACTCAGAGCCAACTGAATCAACAACAATATCAGCAAAGGACACAACAACCTCTTCAGCAGGCTCGTCCTCCGTACAACAACAACCGTACAACGCGACCACCAGGGTTTGACCCTATACCAATATTGTACGCAAATCTGTTTCCACTACTATTGGTTAAGGGGCATGCCCAAACCAGGTCTCCTCTTACAGTACCGGAAAATCTGCCTTTTTGGTTCAAAGCGGACCAGACTTGCCCTTACCTTCAAGGAGGACCGGGGCATAACATAGAAAACTGTCTCAGTTTCAAAACCGATGTGCAAAAGCTTGTTAAGAGCGGGGTCTTATCTTTCAAAGATACGAATCTGAATGTTCTCATGAACCCGCTGCCTCAACACGAGAAAGCTGCGGTAAATTTGATAGAGGGAGAGTCTAACAACAACTATCAAATTCATGATGTACTCTTATCGAGGACCAACCTGGTCAAAATGCATCGTAGACAGAGCGGATATGGGCATGTACCATCTCATAACTATCACCAGTGTGATATCTGCTCTAAAAACAATCAAGGATGTTCTGTGGTGAAATCAGCTCTACAGGAACAATTGGATCTCGGATGGATCCAAGAGCACCGAGTTCGTGGAGTTAGCATGACTTATGCAAATTCCAACATCATTCAGAACCATGACATCCGTGTAATGAATGTCAACTTAGTGGCAATGCACTCAAGGCAAAGCCAGTATCATAATCTGCCGCGACACGATTACAATTCCTGTCTGATTTGCACGGTAAACAATCAGGGATGCTCTTTTATACAAGAGGCCCTCCAGCGTCAGATGGATCTTGGATGGATCCAGGACTACCATGATAAAAATCCTTATCAGATCAACATGATTCAGATTTTTGATATTCGCTTGATGAATTCCAGCTTGGTAGAATTACACGCTAACTAAGTCCAGCTCGGTTTTCTGACTTCGCATGAGTATCGGAACTGTACAGTATGCTGTGAGAGTGACCAAGGATGTGCTCTCGTTCAAAGAACTTTGCAACGCTTGTTAAATCATTGGTGGCTTCCGATTTATCTAGACAGAGACACGCAACAAGTCAGCATGATTAATGGGAACCCTACTAGACATCAAAGTCAGGATGTCCGATCTATGGAGATAGACCTAGTAAGGTTACACTACATTTAAAGCGGACGTGGCCAGGTGCCACCACACAACTACGAGCGCTGTAGAGTCTGCTCAGAAAATAATCAAGTATGTTACCTCGTGCGAGCAGCTCTTCAAAGTCAGTTGGCTCCCAAGGAGATTCAACCGTGTCCAAGTTCTGGATCAATCAATTGGATGCCAGACTATTTCACTGATCTGATTAAGGATGTTGTCGTGATCTCTGATCGCGAAAGGACCAAAGATGTTTGTGCCATCATCCCTCAACTTAACAAATCGAAGGTTCTTAACCAGGAATTGATTGAAGTTACTTATAACAGTTAGAGAAATCATAAGGCTCCTGTAGTTATCTATCTACCGGGACCGTTACCGTATAAATCAAATAAGGCTATCCCTTACAAATACGGTGCAACAACAGTTGAGAATGGGAAGGAAATTCCATTTCCCTCCGTCGTTAATATTGCAGACATTAGTCGAGTAACACGGAGTGGTCGAATCTTCAACAGAGGAGTTGGAGAACCTAACAGAGAAAAGGAACCTCAAATGGAAGTTCCCAATCCACCAGTCGGTCAATCCAATAATCCCGACCTTTCAAAGAATGATGATGAGATGCTGAAGCTCATCCAAAGGAGTGAATACAACATTGTTGATCAGCTATTACAAACTCCTTCAAAGATCTCTGTGTTATCTTTTTTACTCAGTTCTGAAGCCCACGGAGAGGCTCTACAGAAAGTCTTAGAGCAGGCCTTTGTGGAACAGGATGTGTCGATAACGCAATTCGACAGTATCATCTCTAACATCACTTCTTGCAATAACTTGGGATTCAGTGATGAGGAACTGTCGGAAGAGGGCCACCGTCACAACATGGCACTCAATATCATAGTTAACTGCCAGGACGATGCCTTAGCCAGCATACTGGTAGATACTGGATCAGTTCTCAATGTTATGTCAAAGTCCACTCTATTGCGACTATCATTCAAAGGATCTCCAATGAGAGGCAGTGAGGTCGTCGTCAAAGCATTTGAAGGATCCTGAAAAATAGTTATCGGCAAAGTCGACCTTTCCATAACTATCGGTCCTCACACTTTCCAGGTCATGGACATCCGGGCAACATACAACTGTTTTTTGGGAAGACCTTGGATACACCAGGCTGGGTGTAGCGCAATTTTTGTGGTCCTGAGTCACTATCGCTTGGGGTACTACAGTTCGATTCATTTTTTATCCTATTGAGCCGATTAAGGAAGGGAAATAAATGTCTCCAATTAACCATGCTTGCATACTGAGTTTGAACAGTGGTCTGTTAGGTTACAGATGCTATGTGGATGTGGGGCCCAATCTTTGATTATTTCGTTAAGAACACAGTGTCTGGTTTTTGGTAATGTGTTTAGATTTGATGCTTTTGGGTTGATTTGGTGGAGATACTGGGTTTTGGGTTTTTGATTGGTATGCTCGCTAAGATTTTTTCAATCTTATGCCTACGTATTCCCGTTTGATCAAACAGGGAAATCAGAGCGATCGTAGTTCCTCCTATTCTATGGGAGGAAAAAAGGTTGTTTTGGTGTCTTGTTCAAAGCCCAAGACGTGAAGCTAAATGTGGTTTGTATCTTGTTCAAAGCCTAAGATGTGAAGCTGAAGGGTCTATTTGTATCTTGTTCGAAGCCCAAGATGTGAAGATAAATGGTTTATTGATGAGAGAGAATTTGTCATCTCTAAAAGGGGATATTTGGTCTGTTTGTCACAACTGTTGGGTGACTAATTATAAAGGAGAATTACTTTAACTGGGATATGTGAACCCAGCAATGCCATAATTTCCTTTATAGGGGATTTTTAACCTGAAGGAGAAGACTTTAACTCAGTTTAGAGCAATGCCATCTTTTCTTAGGAATTTCTCATGCTAAAAGAGGGACAGTGGCGTGGATGTAAATAATCCAGAGGCTTGCCGCTTACAGCAATTTAGATGAAGGAAAAGGAATTATTGATGTTTGTATACTATGAGTAAGACACAGATTTTGATGCTAAAAGGTTGATTGACTCAATCCGGGTTTTCATATACAATGCCTAAGAGGAGGCTACTGACCCAACAAGAGGGTGTTTTTATGTGTCTCGTACGAAGCCCGAGAGAGAGGCTAAAAGGGTTGACTCAACAAGAGAGTGTTTTTATGTGTCTTGTACGAAGCCCAAGACAGAGGCTAAAATATTTTGACTCAACATGAGAGTCTTTTATACTCAACAAGAGAGTGATTTTTATCTCGTACGAAGCCCGAGATGTAGGCTAAAAGGGGTTTGACTCAACAAGAGAGTCTTTTATACTCAACAAGAGAGTGTTTTAGTATCTCGTACGAAGCCCGAGATGGAGGCTAAACAGGTTTGACTCAACAAGAGAGTCTTTTATACTTAACAAGAGAGTGTTTTAGTATCTCGTACGAAGCCCGAGATGGAGGCTAAACAGGTTTGACTCAACAAGAGAGTCTTTTATACTCAACAAGAGAGTGTGAAAAGGTTAGCTCCACTGGGGAGAATCATTGTACAAAGCCCAAGAGGAGGCTAATTATGCTGGTGACTGTTTCAGTTTAGTGCCAGTATGTTGGATAAAGAGAAAATCAGTTCTTATAAAGGGAAAGATTAAAGGTATGGTTGTGCCTTGGCACTGATCAGAGGATCAAGGTTATTTCCTGTTCTTTAAGGAAATGGAAAATCCAAAGGGTATTGAGACTGTCCAAGTCTACTGGTGTTTTGAGAAATCGATTCTCAGATAGTGAATGATCTTTGTATGACGCCCAAGAGAAGGCTGGTATGTTAAGGGATGAAGGTTAACCCATTAACTGGTCTTACACTTGACTCAGAAAGACAGCTCTAGCAAATTGATGACTAGGTTTTGTTCCTATACCTGTAGAGGTCTCTGGGTCCTTTTACTAAGCCCAAGAAAATGCATGAGAGCTTTTAAGAAGCCGAAGGGTCCTTGTACAACGCCCCAGAGGAGGTGGGGATGCTTTTAAGAAGCCTGTGGGTCCCAAACCGAGAGAAGTTCAAAAAATGCAATTCACCGAGAAGAGATCATTTCATGAAAGTCCATGGTTTGAAGAAACTCAAGAGATGCCATTCACCGAGAATAGATCACCCATGGGGAGTAGAATTTCTTTGACAATTTCTAAGGGTGACAGTCTGAGAAAGGGTTCACTGAGAATGCTTCCTTTCACATCTCCATATTGTTTAACCCCAAGAGGAGGGAAGACTGTATCTGGTAATCCTATGGGGATCTAGTTTTGTTTGTATTTAAGAGTGACCAACAGGGCTTTACCTAGTGCTAGACGTAGTTGTCGGGGAAAACTCGAAATACATATACTAGTATTACACAGTGGATATATAGAAAGTATGTAAAAGTTTGTGAAAGAAGACTTATAGTGAGCAGCCCCACAATACAGTTATATATGTATGAAAGCGGATAAAGAAGCAGGTAAACACTTACTCGGTTGTAGAGCTTCCATGCTGTTTTGTTAGTTGTTCAACAAAGAAAGCTTTGATAACAATATTATATTCAAAATCAAAGGAGAAAGTACTTTGAAAAGATTGTTGGGGCTTACAACTCAAGGAGAGGCCCAAGTTTTATCAGTGATTGCACTGTTGTTTTGAAATTGTACAGGGACTTATACAAGTGACTGAGGCCCAAGAAAGGTTTTATGTACAAAGGGATGGGTCTTACACTCTCTCAAGAGGCCCAAAGGTGTTTAAAGAAAAAGAATGGGGCTTATAACACGAAGGTAGACCCATATGTTTTGTTTTTGAACTGGCGATTGTGCAGAGATTTCTTTTTTAACGTGGAGGGACTTATACCATGTCTGAGGCCCAAAAAGTTTTGGTTAAAAGGGGGTTGGGTCTTACACTCTTTTAGAGGCCCAAAAAATGATTTTAAAAGAAAATATGGGGCTTACAACTCAAGGAGAGGCCCAAGGTTTTTTTGTTAAAAAGGCGACGATCGCGCCGAACTTTTTGATGGGATCGAGACTTATACAATACACCGAGGCCCAAAAAGGTTTGTATTTACAAAGGGTTGGGTCTTACACTCTACCAAGAGGCCCAAAATGTTTTAAAGAAAGGAAATGGGGCTTATAATACGAGGGTAGGCACAATTGTTTTTCGTTTTGAAATGGCGATCGCGCCGAGATTTTTGAAAACGCAGTGGGTCTTATACAATGCATGAGGCCCATAAAGTTTTGGTTTTCAAAAGGGATTGGGTCTTACACTCTATTAGCGGCCAAAAATGTTTTAAAGAAATTGATGAGGGTTGAATTAATCAAAACCCTAATTTGTTTTCAAAATGTATTTTAATTGAATAAAAATTCAATTAAAATGATCAAAATTGTTAAACATGTGTGAAAAATAAATTGTGGTATTGGATTAATGTTTGAAAAACCATGTTTATACCCACAAAATAATTGGAAATCAATTAAGTTTGGAAAATCAAGGGAGAAAAATATTTCAAATGTTAAAAAGAAATAAAACATTAATTCCTTGCAAAAATATCAAATATAGGAAATAAGTAATATTTTTGGGATTTTTGGTAAAACTAAAATATTTTAACATTTTTGTGAATTATTAAAAAAAGAACCAACTCAAAATCATTAAAACTCAGAAAGAAATTAATTTTTGAATCAATTAAATAAAATCACAAAAATTCAAAAATTCAAATATTTGAAAAAGGGCGCCAAGAACATCTTTGCCTTGCCCGCGAGCTCTGTTTTGCCCAGATTTGCATTTTCTCATCAATCTCACTGAATACTTGATTATATCATGCAATCTACATATCAATCTACTCGTTTTCACCTCATGATCATGTCTATGGTATTTAATTTCATTTATTTTAAGCATGAAATAAGATATGAAAGAGAAACCTCAAGAACCCTAAAATTTGCATGAAGGCTCAGAAATTCCATACACGATTCAAACAAAGCAATTGATTGAGGGAAAACACTCCATGCATGATTATGAACATATGGCCAAATTATTGTGCAGCAAACAATGCATGGATCATAGAGTTAGAAGAGCTCATGCCTACCTCTTGTAGCTGGTGATCGTGTTTTGTGTTAGAGGTGTTACAACTAGGTTTCAATGATGTGGATAGCTTCCCTAGGTGCCAAGTGATGTGCCTCAGTGCTTGGAATGGTTTGAAACAAGCTGGAACTGAAGATCGTATCCCAACTGCAACTTGGTTAAAACCTTGAGCAGTTGGCTGGTGATTTTGCGAAATCAGTGTTCCAGATGTTGTTTAAGTGTTTGGATCACTTCTATATGATGTTTATGAAGTGTGTGTGTAATTGGTTTGGTTGGAATAGCTCTCAAACTCAAAACCCGATAGTGACTTGCTTTGGAAGGCAATTTTGGAGTGAAGAAGGAGATTTTGAGGAAATCATCTATTTGATGGCTTTGGTGTACTCAAATTGATCACAAATGATGTCTATTTATAGTGCAACAAGTTTGTTTTGGCATCAATAGTGAATGACAACTGCTGTAGAGGTTTGGCCAATGTTGATCAATGGGAATCCAAGTCTCCTCTAGCCATTGACTAGAGGTTAGGGCACAGGCTGCTGGTTCCCTTGGTCTTGGATATGTCTTGACTGAATTCAGTTGGAAAGGCTCAGTCCATGCTACCTTGGTGCCTCCATTAAATGCTCCAAAACAAAATTGGAGTCTTGTCCCTCTTTTAGGCATTTCTAGGTTTGGCATGCTACTTTTGGTTCCAAAGACTTGGGAGGCTTGGGATCAGTGTTTGTCCCTCCTTGGTCTCCCCTTGAGGTGTTCATATGGATAAGTGTGTTTGTCATTTGTACAAATTTGGCAAATCGAGCAAAATGCACAAATCTGCCTTGCTTTGACAGTTTTCAGCAAGGCATATTGCCATTGTCATATCTCATGGCTCAAGTGGAATTTGATGGGGTTCTTGGCCATTTTGGAAAGCCCTCATATGATACAACAAATGTTTGATCATAATTGGTTTTGATACTTTTTGGATCCAAGTGAAAAATGGCACTACATTTGGAAAAAAGTGAAGGCAGATTCTGACTTAGTGAAAATTTCACTGTGTTGGAAAAAAGTGACATTTTCACTTTTTGTGATTTTGATCATTCCATAACTTAAAATCCATGAGGAATTGGAATGAGTTGTGTTTGAAGCTTTTGTAGAGGGCCATGAGAGCTACAAATCCAGCTTTGAATGGGGAAAAATGACCTTGTGGTTTAGGAGTTATGATCCTCCAAAGTTGGTACCCTAGCCACTTTGTTCCATAACTTAGAAAAATTTCTAAGTTTTTATGGTTACCCCTTTTACAAGTTATCCCACTTTTCTTGATTTTTCTTGATGAATGATGATTCCAATCACACATTAACATCATTTTAGGGTTAAGGAACCATAATTGTGAAAAATCTCAAAAAGTTAAAGTTGACTTTTGTGCACAGTTGACTTTTTGTCAGATGAATTCCAAACTGTGCGATCCTCTATGAAATCAAGTCCTTGACCTAAATCAAACTTGATGGATTGATTTCATAGGTGTTATAGGGTGTATTAAATCATGTCCCAAGCTTTGGGGGCATGTCTTGGTCAAAAGTCAAAGGCACAGTTGACTTTTTTCCTCAAAACCCTAATTGTGGTTCTGATGCAATTGAAACTTATTGCTCAAGCTTCTTAGACCAATACATTGTTGCAAATGGATCAATGTGGTGTATTAGAGACCCTCAAATCCTCCTTTGAGGTCTTGGCTCATGTTTTGTCCCAAAAGTCAACTTAGGGGTGAATTAGGCCAAGAAACCCTAATTCCTGATTTTTGGTGAATGCATCCCCTGAGGCTAAATTGACTTGATGATTGGGTCCATGAGGTTCCATGGGGTATATTAGGTTATTCTTTGAAGCATTGGCTCATGCCCAGAGGAAAATTCCCATCTGGAGGCCCTGACCGACCAAAAACCTAATTTGGTGACACTGGCGATCTTGAGGCTTGATCCACTGGGACTGTTGCAGCCTTGTGCTTAATCCTTGAGGTGGGAGTCCTCTTGATCCTTTGGGGATGTTTGAGAGGTTTAGACAAGTTGAAGATCATGTCATTCCTTGATTGATCCTTTGTCTAAAGCTCAGAGAGGGCTTGAAACCCTAATTCTGATTGTAGTGAAGGCTCACCCATCTTTGGGGAGACTAATGAGGCATGATGGTCCATCCATATTGTGATGATGATTTTCACAATGATGGGAAATCTAAGTGGTCAAAATTTGGGGTATGACAGATGCCCCTATTTAATCTTCTTGGACCCGAAGGCGTGAATGGCGAAGGTATTCGGGCATTCGGGGTGCAAGAGGATTAAATATCGGAATACCCAAAATTTTGATGGTGGTTATGAATGGCAGTTTGCACATCCTTCTTCTTTTGCTAAGCAATAATGCTTAGAAAAGGTAAACTTCCCCTCGATCCTGGTCTTTGTACCAAGGAACTGGTCTCAGTTTCTGAACTAAACTTCCCCTCGATCCTGGTTTCCTACCAAGGAACTGGTCTTAGTTTCTGATATAAACTTCCCCTCGATCCTGGTTTCCTACCAAGGAACTGGTCTTAGTTTCTGATATAAACTTCCCCTCAATCCTGGTTTCCTACCAAGGAACTGGTCTTAGTTTCTGATATAAACTTCCCCTCGATCCTGGTTTTTGTGCCAAGGAACTGGTCTTAGTTTCTAATATAAACTTCCCATCGATCCTGGTTTTCTACCAAGGAACTGGTCTTAGTTTCTGATATAAACTTCCCCTTGATCCTGGTTTTCTAACAAGGAACTGGTCTTAGTTTCTGATATAAACTTCCCCTCGATCCTAGTTTCCTACCAAGGAGCTGGTCTTAGTTTCTGATATAAACTTCCCCTCGATCCTGGTTTTCTACCAAGGAACTGGTCTTAGTTTCTGATATAAGCTTCCCCTCCATCCTGGTTTCCTACCAAGGAACTGGTCTCAGTTTGTTTTGTCAATAAACTTTATTGACAAGGGACGCTGTTCGTAGCGGTTTTCCTCAAACTTCTAGCCAATTTTTCCTAGGGAGATGCCTTTTAATGGAAAAAGATTTGATGTCAGACTTGCTGGGGAAACCCATCTGTCTGAGTTGTAGAGGTGTTCAAACTTCTCTGTTTTGGAGACGCCATTTGTTGACTCTACTGGGGAAAACGAGTCTCTTGAGAGACTATTTTCGCTCAGAGATATTACATCATACTTTTCTCGGAGATCTTCTAGGAGAAATGCCATATGATGTGATCCAACTTTGAGGTGCTAATGACTTCATTAACATCGACTCTCCGGAGAGTAAAATCCATGTGTTGCTGAAAGTCTTTAGTTGTGAGGCTTTCTCTGGGGATTTTCCTTAATCCGGGAAAGCGAAGATATCATCTTCAATGGTGAAGAGTGACATTTGTCGAACGTTTTCTTGTTCTTCAGAGGTTCAAGTTATCAAAGTGGTCAAGGGCCAACTCCAATCCAGAAATAAACTGGAGGAGAGAGATAGTGCAGACGCAACATTTCCTGACGAAGAAAGAACTGACAACTCGATTGAGAGGACTTTTATCACTAGGGGATAAGACCGACTAAAGTGATAGTGATGCAATATGAATGCGAATGTAAATCAATAATGCATGATGTATGTATGTATGTATATGCTGACAAAACTGACGCGACATACAGACTAATAGATGAACATGACTGGATACTCGGCCACAGTGGAAGATAAAAAGTATCACTGGTTCACGAAGTAGCAATTCTGCCTTGCTTAGGAGAAATAGTCCCTGCGGGAAACAACCGATGGTCGGGCTTAGGAGGTAAGAACTCTGCCGGGGGGGGGGGGTCAGATGAAACATGGTCTCTGACATAACTGATCCTTCATTCAGGCGCACTGGTTTAGAAGGATTACTTTGATTCTGCACTTTGAAGTTCGCTTACTTCTAGAGAAGCGTTTGATGTTCTTTCGATGTTCAACAGTCGAAAGAAATTGCCATCTTTATTTTAAAAGCAGAAAAATTTTATCAAGTAAATTCATTTTTGTTTTATTTCAAGAATCAATGATCATGTTAACACGTCGTTTTGTAAAGCTAAAACAAATAAGAATTGCAAACAAAAGCACAAGGGCTCAAATTTTATTGATAGGATGGAAATCAGCTAAACGCGTGATTCCATAGAGTATTTACAAAGTTAGAAAATGGTAATTTAAGGGAAAAGGGCTACATTGAAACATAACGACCACTATCCTTCTACCAACTTTGAATTTGGGACATCCTGAGCTTCTGTCGAAGATGACCTTGATCGAGATTTTCTGATGGATGGCATGACTGTTGCTGAGGGATTTGCCCCTGTTGGACGTAGTTACTTGCCATTAATCCCTAATTTTTGCCTGGATTGTACTTTGAGATTTCTAATCCACCGAGATGATTTTTGATTATGTCTCTAACTTTTGCCTGGACCGCCCTTTCGGGTTTTCAATCCACCGAGACGTTTTTTCTCTTCTTCTCTCTTTTTTTTTATTTAGGCGAAGTATTTCTTGACTAATTCAACATTCGCGGGGTAGGAAAATTCTTCTCCATCCATGGTTGCAAGTTTCAGGGCACCGCCTGAGAAAGCTTTCTTGACCACATGTGGGCCGTCGTAATTCGGAGTCCATTTGCCCCGAGAGTCAGTGAGAAAGGATTGTATCTTTTTGAGCACAAGGTCTCCTTTCCTGAAGACGCAAGGTCGAACCTTTTTGTCAAACGCCTTCTTCATACTTTACTGATACAACTGACCATGGCATAGTGCCGTAATTCACTTTTCTTCGATCAGATTTAGTTCATCGTGTCGACTTTGACACCATTCAGCTTCTGTAAGCTTAGCTTCCATCAATACCTGGATTGATGGGATCCCTACTTCGATGGGGAGCACTGCTTCCATGCCATATACTAGAGATAAAGGGGTTGCCCCTGTTGATGTGCGGACAGATGTGCGATAACCGTGAAGAGCGAAGGGTAGCATCTCATACCAATCTTTGTAGGTTACAACCATCTTTTGAACAATCTTCTTGATGTTCTTGTTAGCCGCTTCTACCGCTCCATTCATCTTAGGTCGGTAGGGAGATGAGTTATGGTGTTCGATCTTGAACTCTGCGCACAACTCTTTCATCGTCTTGTTGTTCAGGTTAGATCCATTGTCAGTAATGATCTGGTTCGGAACACCATAACGGCAGATGATATTGTTTTTGATAAATCGGACCACCACTTGTCGGGTTACATTGGCGTATGACGCTGCTTCGACCCACTTGGTGAAGTAATCAATGGCTACCAGGATGAACCGATGTCCGTTCGAAGCCTTGGGTTTAATCATGCCAATCATGCCGATTCCCCATATGGAAAAAGGCCATGGGGGAAGAAAGAACTTTGAGATGCGTTGGCGGTACATGGATTCTGTCTGAGTGTATCTGAAACTTGTGACATCTCCTCATGTACTTGTAGCAGTCGGATTCCATTTTCAACCAGTAGTACCCTGCTCTCAGAATTTTTCTGGCCATTGTGTGTCCGTTGGCATGAGTGCCAAAGGATCCTTCGTGAATTTCTTTTATCAGCATGTCTGCTTCTGGTCTGTCTACGCATCGGAGCAAGACCATGTCAAAGTTTCTCTTATAAAATGCATCACCGCTCAGGAAGAAGTTTCCAGCCAGTCTTCTGAGGGTCTTTCTGTCTTTCCTGGATGCCCCAGGTGGGTACTCTTGTTTCTGAATGAAGCATTTGATATCGTGATACCAAGGTTTGTCGTCTATGACTGCTTCAATCGTGAAGATGTAAGCGGGCCGTTCAAGGCGCATTATGTCGATCTTAGGTAGGTCGTTCTATTGACCTACACTAATCATGGAAGAGAGGGTGGCTAATGCATCAGCCATGTGATTCTCTTCACGAGGGATATGATGAAACTCGATTCTGTTAAAGAATGGTAACAACCTTCTCGCGTAATCTTTGTAAGGAATCAGTCCTGATTGGTATATGTTCCAATCTCCTTTGATCTGATTGATAACCAATGCTGAGTCGCCATATACATCCAAGTTCTTGATCCTCAAATCAATTGCTTCCTCGAGACCCATAATACAAGCTTCGTATTCGGCCTCGTTGTTTGTACACTTGAATGTAAGTCTGGCGGTGAAAGGAATATGGGTACCCTGAGGTGTTACGATGATTGCCCCAATTCCATTTCCAAAATTATTGACAGCTCCGTCAAAGATTAGTCCCCATTGGGAACCTGGTTCTGGCCCTTCACTGGGTAGTGGTTCATCACAATCTTTCATTTTTAGATACATGACATCTTCGTCTGGGAAGTCAAATCCGACTGATTCCTGATCGTCAATCGGTTGATGAGCCAAATGATCGGCTAAAATACTTCCCTTAACGGTTTTTTGAGCGTGGTATTCGATGTCATATTCTGATAACAACATCTGCCAACGGGTAATCCTTCCCGTGAGAGCAGGTTTTTCAAATACATACTTGATTGGATCCATTTCGGAGACCAACCAAGTAGTGTGACGAATCATATACTGGCGAAGACGTTTGGCTGCCCAAGCCAAAGCATAGCAAGTTTTCTCGAGCAAGTGTACCGAGTCTCGCAGTCGGTGAATTTCTTGCTCAAATAGTAAATGGCAGACTCTTTCCTTTTGGTTTCTTCTTGTTAGCCAAGCACACATCCCATTGAGTCTTCCAGGACTGTGAGATAGATGATCAGTGGTCTTCCTTCCACTGGAGGTGATAGAATCGGTGGGTTCAACAGGTATTCCTTGATACTGTTGAAGGCGGTTTGGCAATCTTCTGTCCAAATGCAGTCCTGATTCTTTTTGAGTAATTTGAAAATCGGCGCACACGTCGCGGTCATGAGGAATATGAATCTGGAGATGTAGTTCAAAAGTCCCAGGAATCCCCTGACTTGTTTTTCAGTCTTTGGAGAAGGCATTTCTTGAATGGCCTTGACCTTGTCAGGATCAACCTCAATTCCTTTCTGGCTGACGATGAACCCTAAGAGTTTCCCTAAGCGGACACCGAATGTGCACTTATTGGGATTCAAGCGGAGTTTGTACTTTCTTAACCACTCGAATAGTTTTGACAGGTGGGTCACATGCTCCTCTTCTGTTTTAGATTTGGTAATCATATCATCGACATATACCTTGATTTCTTTGTGTACCATGTCATGAAGCAGAGTAGTCATGGCCCTTTGATAGGTTGCCCCAACGTTCTTCAAACCGAACGACATTACCTTGTAACAAAAGGTACCCCATGGGGTAATGAACGAAGTTTTCTCCATGTCTTTCGGCGCCATTTTAATTTGATTATAGCCCGAGAATCCATCCATGAAGGAGAAAACTTTGAACTTTGCTGTACTGTCTACCAGCATGTCAATGTGTGGTAAAGGAAAGTTGTCCTTTGGACTAGCCTTGTTTAGACCTCTGTAATCGACACACATTCTGAATTTTTCGTCCTTTTTTGGAATGGGTACGGTGTTGGCTAACCATTGAGGATATTCTGATGTAGCGAGGAAACTCGCGTCAATCTGTTTCTGTACCTCCTCCTTGATTTTGATGGCTATGTCTGGGTGAGCCCGTCTCAACCTCTGTTTTACTGGCGGACATTCCGATTTCAACGGTAAATTATGTTCCACGATGCTGGTATCCAACCCTGGCATGTCCTGATAGGACCAAGCAAATACATCGGAGAATTCTCTGAGAAGCTTTGTCAAACTCTCTTTGGCAGTTGGACTGAGCAGTGCCCCAATCCTGATTTATTTTCTCTCTTCTTCTGAACCCAAGTTGACCGTTTCCAACGGCTCTTTGTAAGGTTCAATGGACCTTTCCTCTTGTTTGAGTAGTCGGGAGATCTCTTCTGGAATTTCGTTGTCAACTTCTTCTTCATCCCCAAATACTGGGAACTCAAAGTTGGGAGAAGGCATCGGATCGTGTGTTTCAACGGGGTTTAAAACAAGCAATTTGCATGACGTGATGATTTGTGTTTAGAAGAGATAGAGAAAATGCACGAGTGTGTGCAATGTATTTTTTGATAACTGCTTGTTTTTATTATTTTTAGGATTACCATTTTCTTGAAAAAGCGAAAAGAGAAAACAACAATTAATGCGGAAATTACAGAACGGCGTTATTTTATTTATGATTTTGTCGATTCTTGAAACTACAACCCTATAAAACAAAACTCTGTCGCTTTGGGTGAAGCAAAGAGGGATAATTACAGAAAGCGAGCCCTATCAAAACATCCGTTTCACCTGGGCCGGGTGAAAGGTTAAAGACGACAATTACTTTGACTTATGAACGATCTTCGGAACATCGACAGCAACCCATTGGTGGAGAACTCCTCGGTGAATCACAAAGTCTGGTACCTTCCTTGGTTTGTCTTCAGAAATAACGCTGATTTCTGGCGGAGCAGGATCATTGGAATCTGTTTCCCGGGCAGAGTTATCGTAGGAGGATTCCTCAGTTGTATTTTGCAGAGTATTTGTGCTCCCAGGAAAATCTCTCCATCCAGTTGGCTGGATGTCTTCGAGCCTGATACGAGAGCTTTCAGGAGCGGTGTATTTGACCATGAAGTCATATTTTTCACTCGGTTGTCCCAAGGTGTCCCACACTTCTTTAGAACTGGAGGAGTCATCTCTCTCGATGACGTTGACCTCAGGAAAAGCATAGTTGATGAACTCTAGTCCGGTGAACGTTGCAAATTCATCGTTGTGCTGGATAGTTTCTGAATGACCTGAGTGTTGATCCCATGACATGATGGGGACACATGTATTCTGTTCAATGACGCTCAACTGATTTTCATTGTTTGGCTTATTTTCTTGCCCCAAGTCTCCGGGGTACGGCTGCCAGATAGGCAGGCCATCCATTAGGCCATAATAGTCGTGGTCAAAGTTGTCTTTCATCAGAGTGTCTTCCTCTAATGAATTTGGTGGAGCACAACATCCTTCCGGATCACAATCTTCGTATATAATTTCGACGTCTGACCTTGGTATAAATCTCGGACTCTGTGCGGGATAGCAAAATGGCGTAGGCACTTCTTCCTGAGACATATAACTGTCCTCATTAAGATAGGATTTCCACTCTTTATTCGTATCAGAGGGATCTCCCTCGTTGATGGTATGGACTGCTTGAGGCACTGAGTGAAGGAAACCTCCACTGTGGAAGAAGTCCTGAATGGGATGAAGACTTTCATTGTTAGCAGCAGTCTGGGTGTAGGTCGCAGAAAAACCAAGACCCTTCTTTGTTTTATTATCAGTAGGAATAACAAGATGTCCCCATCCTTTTGCATTGCTACTCTCGATCACTTTGAGAGCATCTTTGTATGAGGAAATCGATGTTCCTTTTTCTGACTGATTCTCATTGCTCACCGAAAGTGCTTGGAACCGAGTCCCAACAACCTCCTCGGGTTCTATACAAGTAGATAATGACAGGTTACTCACTATCAAGGCTTGTTCTCCACATACCGCGACGAGTTGATCGTTCTTGACGTACTTCAGTTTCTGGTGCAGTGTCGAAGTGACTGCCCCAGCCTGGTGTATCCAAGGTCTTCCTAATAAACAGCTGTACACTGCCCGGACGTCCATGACCTAGAAAGTGATTTAGAAAGTGTAAGGACCAATAGTTATGGGAAGGTCGACTTCACCAATAACTACTTTTCGAGATCCGTCAAAGGCTTTGACGATGACCTCAGTGCCCCTCATCGGGGGTCCTTTGAATGATAGCCGCCTTAAAGTGGACTTCAGCATAACGTTGATGGCCAATCCTGTGTCTATCAGTACGCTGGCTAAAGCATCGTCCTGGCAGTTAACTGAGATATTGAGCACCATGTTATGACTTTTTCCCCTCTCTGACAAATCCTCATCACTGAATCCTAAATTGTTGCAGGAAGTGATGTTAGAGATGATGCTATCGAACTATCGTATTGACACATCCTGTTCCACAAAGGCCTGCTCTAAGACTTTCTGTAGAGCCTCTCTGTGGGCTTCGGAACTGAGTAAAAGTGATAGCACTGAGATCTTTGAAGGAGTTTGTAACAGTTGATCAACAATGTTGTATTCACTCCTTTGGATGAGCTTCAGCATCTCATCGTTGTTCTTTGAAAGGTCGGGATTACTGGATTAACCGACTGGTGGATCAGGAGCTTCTGTCGGAAGTTCCTTTTCTTTGTTAGGTTCTCCAACCCCTCGGTTGAAGATTTGACCGCTCCGTGTTACTCGACTGATGTCTGCAATATTCACGATGGAGGGTAATGGAATTTCCTTTCCATTCTTAATTATTGTGGCACCGTATTTGTAAGGGATCGCCTTAGCTGATTCATACGGTAATGGTCCCGGTAGATAGATAACTACAGGAGCCTTCTGATTTTTCTGACTGTCGTAAGTAACTTCAATCAGTTCTTGGCTAAGAACCTTTGCTTTGTCCAGTAGAGGGATGATGGCACAAACATCCTTGGTCCTCTCAGGATTAGAGATTACAACCACATCTTTGATTTGATCAACGAAGTAGTCTGGCGTCCAGTTGATTGGCTTAGAACTCGGACACGGGTGAATCTCTTTACGATCCAACTCACCTTGAAGGGATGCTCGCACGAGGTAACATCCTTGATTATTTTCCGAGCAAACTCTACAGCGCTCGTAATTGTGTGGTGGTACCTGGGCACACCCGCTTTGAATGCAGTGTAACCTTACCAGGTTTGTTTCCATAGATCGGACATCCTGACTTTGACGCCGAGTAGGGTTTCCATTAAGCACACTGATTTGTTGCGTGTCTTCATCCAGATAGATTGGAAGCCACCAGTGGTTTAACAAGTGTTGTAAAGTTATCTGAACGAGAGCGCACCCTTGGTTACTCTCACAACATCCTTTACAGCTTAGATAATCATGTGAAGTGAGAAAACCGAGTTGGACCTGCCTATTATGTAACTCCACCAAGCTGGTATTCATCAGACGAATATCAAAGATTTGAATCATGTTGATCTGATAAGGATTTCTATCATGGTAGTCCTGGATCCATCAAAGATCCATCTGACATTGGAGGGCCTCTTGTACGAAAGAGCATCCCTGTTTGTTTACTGAGCAAGTCAGACAGGAATTGTAATCGTGCCGTGGCAGATTATGATACTGGCTTTTCCTTGAGTGCATCGCCACCAGTTTGACATTCATTGCACGGATGTCATGGTTCTGAATGATGTTGGAATTCGTATAGATCATGTTGACTCCATGAACTCGATGCTCTTGGATCCATCCGAGATCTAATTGTTCCTGTAGAGCTGATTGCACCATAGAACATCCTTGATTGTTTTAGCAGCAGATATCACACTGGTGATAATTATGAGGTGGCACATGGCTGTATCCGCTCTGTCTACAATGCATCTTGACCAAGTTGGCCCTTAATAAGAGTGCATCATAAATTTGATAGGTGTTGTTAGACTCTCCCTCTATCAAATTGACTGCAGCTTTCTCATGTTGAGGCAGCGGGTTTGTTGGAACATTTGGATTTGTATCCTTGAAAGATAAGACCCCGCTCCTAACAAGCTTTTGTACGTCGGATTTGAAACTGAGACAGTTTTCTATGTTATGCCCTGGTCCTCCTTGATGGTAAGGACAAGTCTGATCCGTTTTGAACCAGAAAGGTGGATTTTCCGGTACTATAAGAGGAAACTTAGTTTGGATGTGCCTCTTGACCAGTAATAATGGAAGCAATTCAGTGTACAACATGGGTATAGGGTCGAACCATGGTGGTCGCGTTGTACGATTGTTGTTGTACTGAGGACGAGCCTGCTGAAGAGGCTGTTGTGTCCTTTGCTGATATTGCTATTGATTCGGTTGGCTCTGAGCAACCTGAGGTTGATACGTAGGTACATGCGCGGGATTGATAGCAGGAGTTACAGCTGCTACTGGTTGATATCGTCGCCTTTGCTTTCCGAGAGAGATATTCCCGATATCTTGCTCTTTTTTCTTAGGGAGAGCACTACTGTATCATTTTGTACTACTTGATGATCTAGTGTCTTTAACCAAACGTCCTTCTCGGATGGCTTCCTCAAGATGAACCCCCATGCCCACCATCTCAGTGAAATCACTGGGCGCACTGGCGACCATTCTGTCGTAGTAAAATGAGCTTAAGGTCTTTAAGAAGATCTTTGTCATCTCTTTTTCCTCAAGAGGTGGACAAATCTGGGCGGCAATTTCACGCCATCTCTGAGCGTACTCCTTAAAGGTTTCCTTGTCCTTTTGTGACATCGATCTGAGTTGATATCTGTCCGGTGCCATGTCCAAATTGTATTTATATTGTTGAACGAAAGCAGCGCCAAGATCTCTGAATGTGTCAATCGTAGCGCGGTTTAAACCCATGTACCATTTGAGTGCGGCACCGGTTAAACTATCCTGAAAGTAGTGAATCAGTAGCTCTTGGTTCTTTGTCTGAGCTGACATTCGTCGAGCGTACATCACTAAATGACTTTGAGGGCAAGAGTTACCCTTGTACTTTTCAAAATCGGGCACCTGGAATTTGTGTGGAACTTTCACATTGAGGACCAAGCAAAGGTCTGCGGCGTTCTTTCCAAATAAATCCTGACCGCGAAGGGCTTGTAGTTCCTTCTGCATCTCCAGAAATTATTCCTGGAACTCATTCATTCTGTCGAGCCTGATGTCGTTTCCACCAGAAGGTATCTGTGGAATCTGTCCTTCTGGGACAGTGTGTACCACGAGCGGTGGTATAGTCATTATGGGCGAGACTCTCGGTGCCTCCCGAAGTTTGTAACCTTCAGGAGTTGCTGTCATACCCCTGGCATCTTCCCTTTCCCGAAGTTTGTAACCTTCAGGCCCAGCGGCTCCTGCTGCGGTTCCCTGATCCTCAGTGATCGGCGGAATATATCCTTCCGGGATATAGTTAATAGGCATGCCCCAGGGACGATCTTTCGGCATTTTGTACCTAGGATCATACTTCTCCACTATGGGCGTAGATGTGATCTCTGAGATCACAGTCCTTTGTTGTTGCATTTGAGCTTCTGCTAGAGCTTGCATGTCATTATGAAGCTTTCGCAGATCCTCTTTCAGAGTGTCAATCTCTTCCCTTAACTCTCTGTTCTCTTCCTTGAGATCATCCATCTTTTTCTGACGATTGGCCCGAGTATTGTACGAATGAGACAGTTTGACTCTAGAATCGAGACGCAAACGTGAGATTCGTAGGTAAGAAGAATGCGTTTATGATGAATGATATGTAATGATTATATTAATCGTATGTTTTTGTTTATTCAAAGTAAACTTCGACAATTAGATTGCAAATATCAAACAGTGGGGAAACCCCATTTTATTGAATTCAAAGGATTGCGGAAACAGAAATACAGTAAATTACAAAGTGCTGCGAAAGGAAATCTAAGATAATGGGTCCTGAGTCCTCTCTGAAGAGAGCTCAAGTACGGGTTCAGGTGCTTTCCTTTTCTTTGACCGGGGCTCTTGGGCCGTTGTCGGGTTGTCATTCCTTTGTCAAGTGAAAGGAGCGAGCAAATTCCTTTGGTCTTCTTGATTCTCTACAACATGTTGCTCTAAAATCTCAATCAGAGCATCTTTTTCTTTTAACAGTTGCTGTATTTTCTTGCACTCCACATTGAGAATACGGTACTTGTTCCTCCAAGACCTCTTCTCCTGCTAAACTTTGCTGAGAGTAACTTGAAGTTTTTCTGTCTCAGACATGAAATAAAGGGCAGAGTCCCTTAATGGAAGAACTTCCTGACAAGGGTAAGGCATCCTCAACTTGAGAGCTCTAGTTTGTACCCAATGGAGATAAGGCTCCACCGAGACACAGTCTGGTTTTCCTAGAGACTCTCGTCCTTTCCTGTAAATGTGTTTCCAGGCATGCACTATTTCTATTTTTAGTGCCCTGTCATTTTCTCCTTCCTTGAAGAAAAGACCTTCCAGATGAGCATTGCGCGGGACATGCTTCATTGGGTACCCAAATTGACGACGAACTAACACCAGATGATAATTGATTCCTCCCTTAGTTCCTATAAGGGGTACATTTGGGAAATTTCCACAACGGTCAATGATTTTGATCCCGTCATAGATTTGATTGTACCAATCGATGTCAGAGTTGGTAAGAGACATGATTCTCTGCGACCAACGAAAAGTATTCTTTTGATCCCAAAATGCAGCAGACTTGGGCAAATGAGAAGTGAACCATTTGTATAGCAGGGGTACACAGCATGCGATCATTCCTCCATTATACAAATTCCTTAAGTGTACCGAATGATACGCATCTGTGAGTAAGGTCGGTATGGGGTTTCCAATCAGAAAAATCTTAATGGCGTTGATATCTACGAAGTTATCAATGTTGGGAAACAAAAATAACCCGTAGGTAAGAAAAACAAAGATGCTCTCGAAAGCGGCCACGTTCCCTATACTAGCAAAGTACAGAGCTTTCTTTATCAAGAACTGGGCTGGCAAACCCTGGATTCCACCATTAGTGGTCATGTGAGTCCTGACTTCTAACTTCTCCAAATAAATTGCTCTTGCAATAGTCTGATCCTTTGGAATTTCTTCCAGTCCAGAAAAGGGAGCTTGATCAGTAATATGTAAATCAGTCAGGTGATAATACTCCTCCAGCGTTGGTGCAAGCTGATAATCCGGGAATGAGAAACAGTAATAAACCAGATCGTAGAACTGGATTAACGTGGGTAGGATTCCTTCAATTACGTGGACCCTTAACAAGGACAGCAGTCCTCCATACTTGGCTCCGAAAGCCTCGTGGCTGGTGATCATTCTCGCCAAACCTCTTAAATCCTCTAGTTTTGGAACCTTGAAGGTGTACTTATGAGTTTTCCTTCTACCGAAATCCATCAACAATCTCCTTTCTCTGACATTTGCAATCATTGTCTCAGTTTAATTTGAAAAAGAGAGACTAGAAGAGAAGATTTTTTTGGTTTTAATGTTTTTTAAATGAATGTATGAATGCAGCATACAAAAACATAGAAAAAACATGGGGTCAAAGGGTCGGTGTCATGAAGTCAAGGCTCTACCCCCCCCCCCCCAAAGGTTTATACTGGTGATTTTTTGTACCTGTCCACAAAATCATTGACCCCTCTTGGGATAACAACAGCAAGCGGATCGCCAGCGAGCTGATGTATCCTAGAGCGATCTCAGATGAGGGTAGTATCGCGTGACAACTATTTTCGATAGCTTCCGCACTACAAAATGGCTTAAGTCTACTAAAACCTCAGCTTCTCAGATAACCCAGTCGACCACACTACTTTCAACAACCGAAGTCGTATAGGCAATGTATCTGCAAAGGGAGTCTCCACTGAGTTTGATGGTCGATCGAGGGCTCTTAACTGGGATTCTCTCCCCGCAAGATTACCCACATTTCCATCACCTATCTTAGGTGTATACTCAAACTTTCCACATGCGGCATCACACACATTCCCATTAGCAGAAAAATAAACACAGATATCAATTAGGAAAAGCAATATATATATTTGTCTTAATCATCATAGACCTCTAGTCTTATGGTCCTATACAGACAATGACTCCCCAGCAGAGTCGCCATTTATGTGATACTTTGAGAACTTAAGGTTTTATATCGAAGATTGTAAGAAAGGGGACCCACGGTGGCCGACAGTTTTTCTGTAGCGCGATTTTTGTGGTCCTGAGTCACTATCACTTGGGGTACTACAATTCGATTCATTTTTTATCCTATTGAGCTGATTAAGGAAGGGAAATAGATGTCTCTAATTAACCCTGCTTGCATACTGAGTTTGAACAGCGGTCTGTTAGGTTACAGATGCTATGTGGATGTGGGGCCCAATCTTTGATTATTTTGTTAAGAACACAGTGTCTGGATTATTTGTGAGGTTTTTGGTAATGTGTTTAGATTTGATGATTTTGGGTTGATTTGGTGGAGATACTGGGTTTTGGGTTTTTGATTGGTATGCTCGCTAAGATTTTTTCAATCTTATGCCTACGTATTCCCGTTTGATGAAACAGGGAAATCAGAGCGATCGTAGTTCCTCCTATTCTATGGGAGGAAAAAAGGTTGTTTTGGTGTCTTGTTCAAAGCCCAAGACGTGAAGCTAAATGTGGTTTGTATCTTGTTTAAAGCCCAAGATGTGAAGCTGAAGGGTCTATTTGTATCTTGTTCGAAGCCCAAGATGTGAAGCTAAAGGGTTTATTGATGAGAGAGAATTTGTCATCTCTAAAAGGGGATATTTGGTCTGTTTGTCACAACTGTTGGGTGACTGATTATAAAAGAGAATTACTTTAACTGGGATATGTGAACCCAACAATGCCATAATTTCCGTTATAGGGGATTTTTAACCTGAAGGAGAAGACTTTAACTCAGTTTAGAGCAATGCCATCTTTCCTTAGGAATTTCTCATGCTAAAAGAGGGACAGTGGCGTGGATGTAAATAATCCAGAGGCTTGCCGCTTATAGCAATTTAGATGAACGAAAAGGAGTTGTTGATGTTTGTATACTGTGAGCAAGGCAAAGATTTTGATGCTAAAAGGTTGATTGACTCAACCGGGGTTTTCTTATACAATGCCTAAGAGGAGGCTACTGACCCAACAAGAGGGTGTTTTTATGTGTCTCGTACGAAGCCCGAGAGAGAGGCTAAAAGGGTTGACTCAACAAGAGAGTGTTTTTATGTGTCTTGTACGAAGCCCAAGACGGAGGCTAAAATGTTTTGACTCAACATGAGGGTCTTTTATACTCAACAAGAGAGTGATTTTTATCTCGTACGAAGCCCGAGATGGAGGCTAAAAGGGGTACTCAACAAGAGAGTCTTTTATACTCAACAAGAGAGTGTTTTAGTATCTCGTACGAAGCCCGAGATGGAGGCTAAACAGGTTTGACTCAACAAGAGAGTCTTTTATACTCAACAAGAGAGTGTTTTAGTATCTCGTATGAAGCCCGAGATGGAGGCTAAACAGGTTTGACTCAACAAGAGAGTCTTTTATACTCAACAAGAGAGTGTGAAAAGGTTAGCTCCGCTGGGGAGAATCATTGTACAAAGCCCAAGAGGAGGCTAATTATGCTGGTGACTGTTTCAGTTTAGTGACAGGTCCAGTATGTTGGATAAACAGAAAATCAGTTCTTATAAAGGGAAAGATTAAAGGTATAGTTGTGCCTTGGCACTGATCAGAGGATCAGGGTTATTCTCTGTTCTTTAAGGAAATGGAAAATCCAAAGGGTATTGAGACTGTCCAAGTCTACTGGTGTTATGAGAAATTGATTCTTAGATAGTGAATGATCTTTGTATGACACCTAAGAAAAGGCTGGTATGTTAAGGGATGAAGGTCAACCCATTAACTGGTCTGACACTTGACTCAGAAAGACAGCTCTAGCAAATTGATGACTAGGTTCTGTTCCTATACCTGTAGAGGTCTCTGGGTCCTTGTACTAAGCCCAAGAGAAGGCATGAGAGCTTTTAAGAAGCCGAAGGGTCCTTGTACAATGCCCAAGAGGAGGCGGGGATGCTTTTAAGAAGCCTGTGGGTCCCAAACCGAGAGAAGTTCAAAAAATGCAATTCACCGAGAAGAGATCATTTCATGAAAGTCCGTGGTTTGAAGAAACTCAAGAGATGCCATTCACCGAGAATAGATCACCTCTGGGGAGTAGAATTTCTTTGACAATTTCTAAGGGTGACAGTCTGAGAAAGGGTTCACTGAGAATGCTGCCTTTCACGTCTCCATATTGTTTAACCCCAAGAGGAGGGAAGACTGTGTCTGGTAATTCTATGGGGATCTAGTTTTGTTTGTATTTAAGAGTGACCAACAGGGCTTTACCTAGTGCTAGATGTAGTTGTCGGGGAAAACTATAAATACCTATACTAGTATTACACAGTGGATATATAGCAAGTATGTAAAATTTTGTGAAAGAAGACTTACAGTGAGCAGCCCCACAATACAGTTATATATGTATGAAAGCGGATAAAGAAAGCGGGTAAACACTTACTCGGTTGTAGAGCTTCCATGCTGTTTTGTTAGTTGCTCAACAAAGAAAGCTTTGATAACATTATTATATTCAAAATCAAAGGAGAAAGTACTTTGAAAAGATTGTTGGGGCTTACAGCTCAAGGAGAGGCCCAAGGTTTTATCAGTGATTGCACTGTTGTTTTGAAATTGTACAGGGACTTATACAAGTGACTGAGGCCTAAGAAAGGTTTTCTGCAATATTATATCTAAGTTTTGATGATAACAGATGAATATTTATATGAACAATTTTGTGCAACTAATGTTGTTATGTGTGAGAACCTAGCAAACAGGTTCTGCTTCCGTGAATTGGCACAATGCTTAATGAAAGATGCTTCGAAGAACATAACTTAATTCGAAGATAAGACAAGATTCACATAACTCTAATACGAAAGGAAAAGAGAATGAATTCTGAAGATCAAGAGACAAGGGTTCTGATGGAACAAAGTAAAATTGCTGAAGCCTCACGATTTTCAAACGAGAAGTTCTGAAGACTCCGAAGACAGGCTCTGAAGATTCGGAAGACTTAAAACAGAAAAGGATAACGCTCTTAAAGACCAAGTGCTGAAGTTCTGAAGACTGATTCCTAATGGACTTCTTCAATCAACGGAAGACTTGAAGCATCAGATATTCTACTATAAAGACTCCACTCATGCTTCATCAAACTAACATCAGAAGCCTCTGGATATGAAGAAAGTGAATTTAGAGAACAAGGTTCAAAAGACAAGTTCTGAAGATTCTGGAAGCGCAGAGACGATGATTCGAAGACTTGATAATCACAAGAACCATACAATGTTTTCCCTTCCTACTCACGCTTACAAAAAGCTTCTGAAGTTGAGAAGCCAAGAAAACCTGCCTCATTGTACAGCTGTACCACATTACAACATTAAAATTCTCGAAGACTGTGCGAAATACAAGCAAGGCAATCTGACGCGACAGGACGCGCTGCATGCAGAAGATTTTGTACCTGTCCTCACGCTTCTAGCCGTAAGCCTACTTAGCTATCATGATTTCATTTCAATGGCTCTTTTCACTCGACAATAAAAGGAAGCTCAAAGACTTGAAGAAAGACACATATGTGAACAACGACAATACTTTCTAACACTATTCTTTCTTAAGTCATTCCTGGTCTAAAATTGTGTTTAGTTATCAGCTTGATAAGAAGCAATTCTCTGTAAACTCATTGTGATTGAACTTAAACTTGTATTCCTTAAGAGAGTCTTAGTGATTAGATCTCTTGAGAAGTCTAGGACGTGTGTCTTAGAGGTTGTGCCTTGAGTAAGACCTGTGCGGTTGGATTACTTGAGAAGTCTAGAACGTGTAAGTTCTAGAGGTTGTTGTTAGTCACCAGCTGTGTAGCTCGTGCAGTGTACTATTTTGTTGAATAGTGGATTAAGACCTCGTTGAGAGAGGCAAAATCACCTTGGCGGGTGGACTAGACTAACTTGAGAGATTCTCAAGTGAACTAGTATAAACATACCGTGTTTATATCTTTTATTTAATTAAGCTGTTGTTCTTTAGAAAAGGGAAAAAGGTTTTAACAAGAAAGTTATTTAAAAGAAATGGTTATTTTTGAAAAACCAATTCAAACTCCCTTTCTTGCGTTTTTCACTCCTTAAATTGGCATCAGAGCTCCGGTTCTGAAGTGATAAAAAGATTGAATTTTTATCAAACACTTAACAATGTTCAGTATCGATCCAAGTGTGAAAAACAATGACTACACCACCACCAACAACTTCTGAAACAAATGTTATTGAAAGAGAATCTTACACTGCAAAACCTCCTATATTTGATGGTGAAAAGTTTGATTATTGGAAAGATAAAATTGAAAGTTATTTCTTATCATTTGATCTAGATCTATGGGATCTAGTACTTGATGGCTATAGTCATCCAGTAGATTCTGTAGGTAAAAAGATTGAAAGAAGTGAGTTTATAGATGCTCAGAGGAAAACCTACAAAAATCATCACAAAGCAAGAACCATCTTGTTGAACGCAATTTCTTATACCGAGTATGAGAAAATCACAAACAAAGAAACTGTAAAATCCATCTTTGACTCTCTTCGTATGACTCATGAAGGAAATGCTCAAGTCAAGGAGACAAAGGCTCTTGCGCTAATCTAAAAATACGAAGTCTTCAAAATGGAAGAAGATGAGTCTGTTGAAACCATGTTCTCAAGGTTTCAAATGCTTGTTGCTGGATTCAGAGTTCTGAACAAAGGCTACTCTACTGCTGATCATGTCAAGAAAATCATCAGAAGTCTTCCAGCAAAATGGAGACCAATGGTGACTGCCTTGAAAGTTACAAAGGATTTGAATGATATCAGTCTTAAAGAACTTATCAGTTCTTTAAGAAGTCATGAAATAGAGCTTCAAGGAGATGAACCTTAGAAGAAAAACAAATCCATTGCACTAAAAGCAAAGCCAGAAAAGAAGAAGGCGTATCAGGCAGAAGAAGAGATGGAAGAATATGAAGAAGATTCAAAAGAAGACGATATATCACTCATATCAAGGAAGATAAGTCAACTCTGGAAGTACAGAAGGAACAAGTTCAAAGGACCAAGGAGAAGATTTGAATCTACATCTGGTCAAAGAAGAAACTATGGAAAAGATGTTACGTGTTTTGAATGCAAAGAACCTGGACATCTCAAATATGACTGTCCAAAGGCCAAGAAAGAAGAAAGACCTAGGAAAACCAAAAAGGGTCTCATGGCAACCTGGGATGAATCAGAATCTGAAGATGATGCTGATGAAGGTCGGGTCAACATGGCATTCATGGAAGAAACCAGAAGCAACTCGTCAGAGGAAGAACTATCAGACTCCAACGATGAAAGAGAGGTACTTTCTTCCTTATCACGTTC
The DNA here is from genome assembly GCA_022829125.1 of Lathyrus tuberosus. Lineage (NCBI taxonomy): Eukaryota > Viridiplantae > Streptophyta > Magnoliopsida > Fabales > Fabaceae > Lathyrus > Lathyrus tuberosus. The sequence goes on from JALAZF010000280.1 coordinate 3,052,656, forward strand.
TGAACTCGAATTAGGATTAACTAAACTTATCAAAAGATATCAAAATCTTCAAAGCAAATTCAAAATCCTGAAAAAGAGTTTTATAGTTTCTTCAGAAGATCTTACTAAAAATAAGAAAATCATCTCTGAACAAAATGAGAAAATTTTTGTCTTAGAAAACTCAAACTCTGTCCTGAAATGTAAATTATCTAAGGTAGAAGAAGAAATTGTCTCAAATCAGCTAACACTAGTAAAGAAGACAAATATGATAACGCATTTAAAAACTTTCTTACCAAAAGCGCAGATAGAAGCAAAATGGCTTCACTAATCTATGGAGTCAGTAGAAATGGTAGTAGAGGTCTAGGATATTCAGGACCATCTCAACCATATGATGAAACCAAAAACATTAAAATAATACCGCTGTCCAAACAGTTTATTCCCTCTGGTACTAACCTTAAGCATTAAGAACCAAAAGGTTCAAACACTAGGATTACACAAACACATCCACTAAAGAAGTACTCCAAACACGAATACTATGCACAAACTCCACACCATTTTGCTAACGTAAGGAAATCTAAAGGGGTCAGAACCTTTAGAAAAACTAATGTGAAAGGACCCACAAAATGGGTACCTAAAAACAAGATAATTTATGTTGCAGATATCCTTAATGGCTCCATTGAAACACCAGTCATGGTACCTGGACAGTGGGTGCTCGCGACACATGACGGGAGAAAGGCTTATGTTCCAAGATCTGAAACTTAAACCTGGAGGCGTTGTCGATTTCGGAGGAAATAAAAAAGGAAGAATCATTGGCTCCGAAACCGTTGGAAATGGTAAGCTTCCCTCCATTAAAAATGTTCTGTTAGTAGAAGGTCTAATGCATAATCTGTTGTCAATAAGCCAACTTAGCGACAGTGGTTATGATCTCATTTTTAATCAAACATCTTGTAAAGCTGTAAGTCAGAAGGATGGATCTGTCCTATTCAACGCAAAGAGGAAAAACAACACTTACAAAATTAAGTTATCTGATTTAAAACATCAAAATGTAAAATGTCTTCTTTCTGTAAACGAAGAGCAATGGGTCTGGCACAGACGTCTTGGCCATGTCAGTCTGAGAAGAATCTCTCAGCTTAACAAGCTTGGTCTTGTTAGAGGCTTGCCAAATCTGAAATATTCTTCAGACGCTCTTTGTGAAGCATGTCAGAAAGGAAAGTTTTCAAAAACCTCTTTCAAAGCTAAAAATGTTGTTTCCACCTCCAGACCGTTGGAACTTCTTCACATTGATCTGTTTGGCCCTGTAAAAACGGCCTCTCTCAATGGTAAGAAATATGGACTAGTCATCGTTGATGACTACAGCAGATGGACATGGGTAAAATTCTTAAAACACAAGGATGAATCACATTCTATGTTTGCTTCCTTCTGCACTCAAGTAAAAAATGAGAAAAATTGTAAAATAGTGTTGGCACTGGATTTCGACTGGCAGTTGGTGTCTAGAGACTTCCAAAGCGAGCCGACGCAGGAAAGAGGTACAAGGAGGTGTCGAGTCGACACCAGCAGAAAGACGTGTCGGAGGACCGTTGATAACTCCTGACGTCGGAGACAAGCTGATGTCGATTTCAAGGAACAAGTGTTTAGGTGGGAAAAGTTTGAAATTTCCAAGACTATGGGAAGTTGAAAAGAGAGTGGGGTGCCACGTGTCAGCTTCAGAAAATGTTTGGGCAGACAAACAGTTATTTTTTAGGCCTATATAAGGCATTGCTTTTTTCATTTTAGAGGTCGCATTGTTTCAGATTGTAAGGGGAAAATACTCAAAGTACCAAGCTTAGAGAGAAACGAGTTCACTCCCGCAAACAAATGTACACTTGCGTCCAAATCTTATTTAATGCAATTTATTTTCCGCATATAGTTTAAAGTCTTTACTTCTCTTGTTTTTTCCCGCTCGGCTTTCCCTTGCCTTTCTTTGTTTTTTCTTGTAAACCAACTCGCAACCGTTAAGACACTTTTTGCGTCACCCAAGTCACTTAAGCGTGACACTTAAATAAATATAAACGCAGTACAAACATACGCTTCCAATTCCAAGTTCTGGGATTCATCTGGCCGATCCCGCAAGCGAAACTACGACGGAAGGCCAGCGTTTATTCGCGCAGGCGAACAAAGTGGCACACCCGGTGGGACCCGTGTGAATTGAGTATATGTTTTGCGTAGTGGTAAGATGGTAACACCACGACCAAATGAAGAACCGTCTCCGACAGAAACTGCGGTAGGGACACACACAATTGATGTTGGCTCTGGTACCATATCAGCAGTGTCAACCTCTCCTAACGGACCAATTATAACACCACGTCGAAACGACCTTAGGTCGACAATGGCTGGGACTACGGGGCAATATATGCCTAGTATCAACATGCCCATACCTAGATCGTATGGAATGCCACCAGAGTTCATGTCAAGTGTGCATTCTAGCGGACATTTGTTTGGAGAGAATTCGTCCCCAGTATTTTTGACTTATCAAGGGATAAGACCCTTGTCGAACCCGATGGTTCGACCTCCGGGATTCAACATGTCCTCTAAATCCATACCGACTTTTACCTCTAGTTCCGTTGCGGTCATGAGGCAACAAATGGATGAGAGTAACCATGAGATGGTTCACATATTGACTAATCAGATGGGTACAATATTAAGGCCATTGATATAAGAATCAACCCAGAGTTACCAGCAACTGGCGACTCAGATGACACGAATCGGTGATTTCTTAGGCGCACCTAGGGCTCAGGGTCGACAGACCCCACCACCGCGACCGGTGACGCCACCTCATTAGGACGAAGTCTTTGACGAAATCATAGAACAACCCCGCGAGTTCGAAGAAACTCCTAGGAGGGTTCAAAGACCACCTGTAATCATCCATAGGCACCAAGATCCAGATTTTGTTGTCCAACAGGTTCGACAGGACGCCCTGGCTAGAGAACATAACTTGGAAGCTGTGGTCGAACGTATCATGGTCCGTAATGGGGCAAACCCTGGCCTTCGACGGCCAACCTATACGTCCCCTTTACCAGATTTTGTCCTACAAACAGAGTTACCTAGGGGATGGAAAGTGCCAAAATTCACCAAGTTCGCTGGGGAAACAGAAAAGTCCACCGTCGAACACGTCGCTAGGTATCAAACCGAAGCGAGCGACATAGCGAACAATGAGGATTTGAAATTGAAATATTTCCCAAGCTCCCTCACAAAGAATGCGTTCACGTGGTTCACCATGTTGCCCCCACAGTCCATTCACACATGGGCACAATTGGAGAGACTTTTCCACGAACAGATCTATATGGGACAGTAAAAAATAAGTTTAAAAGAATTGGCAAGCATCAAATGCAAGGCCGCAGAGTCGGTAGACCAGAACTTAAATAGGTTTAGACTTTTGAAAGCACGTTGCTTTACTCAAGTCCCTGAACATGAGTTAGTCGAAATGGCCGCTGGCGGCCTAGACTATTCGATCAGGAAAAAGTTGGACACACAATATCTTAGAGATATGGCGCAATTAGCTGACCGGGTTTGCCAGGTCGAAAGATTGAAATCTGAAAAAGCTCAGTCTAACAGATATTGAAAAAAGGAAAAAGTGGCTTATGTGGCTGCTGACGAATACTCGTCCGACGAAAAAGAATTCGTCGATGAGAGCGAGATTCACGTGGCTGAACTTAAGCCAGGACCTCCCTATACATGCAAGTTGTTGAAACCATCGAATGGGAAAAATCCCACCGAAACTAGTAAGACGGATAAATACGTCGCTAAAACTTATACCTTTGACGTTTCGAAATGTGATGAAATATTTGATTTATTGGTTAAAGATGGTCAAATTATTATTCCATCTGGTTTGAAAGACCCCCCTCTAGAAAAAAAGAAAAAAAGAGGGTTTTGTAAGTTTCATAATTTCCTTGGTCATAAAACAGCTCAATGTGTTCTTTTCAGGGATTTGGTGCAAAAGGCTTTGAAGGAGGGTCGACTCCAATTTGGTGAGCAGCCGAAGATGCAGGTTGACACTGACCCACTGAAGGTCGAAGAAGCTTTGTATTCAGAAGTGTACGAGTGTTTGATGGTCGAAGCTACTGAAGGCCTCGATAAACCACCAAGGGCTGAAGTGGTGGAATGCATGATGGTCGAAACTACTGAAGGTTCCAACAAGAAAGCAAAGGGAAGACTCGAAGAAGTGTACCCCCAGGCTGGTGAAAGTTTGGAAGATTTTCAGGAGAAGTGCAGGATAAGCGGCTCCAAAGCCGCGCTATGCCCTAGGTGCAATGCCTTGTTCGATGAGAAAGCTGCTGAGAAGTACGAGGAAAGCAAGAAAGAAGTGTTGTCCGATAACAAGCCACCTGTCCCAAGGTTTGTGTTCGACAAGAGTGGGGTCCCTCGTCGAAACGAAGAGTACAGAAAGTTGTTCCAAGGGGCAAGGCCCAACACTTTTTTGCCCCCATCAGACTCCCCACAGGAAAGGTGGATGGCCCCGGTGAATCAGAAAGGAAGCAAGAGGCCAAAGTGGAAAGCTCTTGATTTGGAGAAGGAGGCGAATGTCACTGATGAAAGGGTCGAACAAGCAGGATATAGGGTGTCCCCCAACTACAAAGGAAGGAACCCTATGACTAGGACCCAGTGGAGGCGCTATCAGCGCAATAAGAAGGCTGAAAGAGAGGCTACAACTTCAAAGGCAAAGGCTGTCGGAATATCTGTACAGAAACGCCAGTACCCGAAAGGAAAGTGGGTAGAGAAGAGCAAGGTGGCAACGAACCAGACCATGGCAGTAACTTTGAACGCTTCAGGAGGGAAGGAAGTGGTGTCGACCCAGAGCTCAAAGTGCACTTCGTTGGCATAAAACAAGAAAGAACCAGAGTATACTCCTCAGTCAGATGAAGAGGAGCCAAAATACTCTCCTCAGTCCGATGAAGAGTATGACCCGTCACCTGAGGGTGATTTTGATGAAGACATGTATGACGACACCAATGACGACACCTATGGCAAAGATTTCGTCGTAAACTGTGGTATCGTGTTGGTGCTACCAGCTGAGTATGACGTAGTGTCGGAGATCTCCGAGACTGAAGATGACTTCATCACAGGGGAAAATATGGATGACAAGCCACTATGTTATTATGTGATGAACAGTGGCGTGGTCGAGGAACAAACGGCTATGTTCGAACGTCCTACCCCTGGGATGATGTATCATTTGAAGCCTTTGTTCATAATGGCAAAGATTGATGGAGTGTTGGTCAACAAAGTATTTGTGGATGGTGGAGCGACTGTGAACCTAATGCCTCACAGTTTGTTCAAGAGAATTAGAAAGACGGAGGCTGACCTCCGACAGCACAACATGGTCTTGTCCAACTACGAAGGCAAGACCAGTAACATCCTGGGGGTTGTCCAAGTGGATTTGGCAGTAGGTACAACCAACAGGCTGACGCTCTTCATGGTCATCAAGTCGAAGGCAAACTTCAATCTATTGGTGGGACGTGAATGGATCCATGAAATTGGGGCAGTACCATCAACTATGCACCAGAGGTTGATCATTTGGAGGAAGGACGGCATCATCGAAAATATTGAAGCAGACCAAAGCTATTACAAAGTCGACGAAGCCAAGGGTACTAAGAAATCTTTTGACCAGCACTTAGCCAATGTGGCTCCTTGTGATGACGGATCAGGATCATACACCTCCGTTGACACGGGTCGTGTCTGAACCTAGACCCCGACTATGGGTTCATCTGGGACGCTGCCGACGCAGGTATAGAGCCAATGGAAATGCCACCAACAGGGTGGTCCACTAATGGTGAAGATGATTGTTGAGTCAGAAAGTATGACTCAGATTTTGGCCTATTTGGCTGAGAACAGAAAAATGTCGGCACTCGAAAAAGACGAGACTCTCCAAACAACTGAGGGAGCCGACCATGACAAAGAAAATCAGATGCTTGATGGTATTTACGATGATGAGCCTCTAGGGTTTGAAAAGGGTCCAGATCATGAACTACAAAGAATGCAAGCCCAAGACACACTTGAGGAAGTCGACTTAGGGGATGGAACGACAAAAGGCCCACCTACGTGAGTACCAAGGTGGGACCAACAATGAAAGCTAAACTGGTTAAAGTGTTGAAGGAATACAAAGACTGCTTTGCCTGGGATTATGGCGAAATGCCTGGGTTGAGTCGGAGCGTGTTCGAACATCGCCTCCCAATCCAGCCAGGCAAGAGGCCAGTAAAGCAATCCCCTAGACGTTTCGCCCCAGAAGTGACGTCGAAGATCAAACAAGAAATCGAAAGGTTGCTCAAAAGTCGGTTCATCAGAACCGCGAGGTATGTAGAATGGATAGCAAACATAGTTCTTGTGATTAAGAAAAATGGGACCCTTCGAGTATGTATTGACTTTAGGGATTTGAACAACGCTACTCCTAAAGACGAATATTCAATGCTCGTGGCAGAGATGCTAGTCGACTCAGCCGCGGGATTTGAGTATTTGAGCATGCTCGACGGTTATTCTGGTTACAATCAAATTCTTATAGCCGAAGAAGAAGTCCCTAAAACCGCATTTCGATGCCCTAGAGCTTTGGGGACATATGAATGGGTGGTGATGCCTTTTGGGTTGAAAAACGCTGGGGCAACCTACCAAAGGGCTATGAATGCTATATTCCATGATTTTATTGACAATTTCATGCAGGTATACATTGATGACATAGTTATAAAATCGTCATCAGAGGATGGTCACCTCGACCACCTCTGATGCTCATTTGAGCGAATGAGAAAATATGGATTAAAAATGAATCCACTAAAATGTGCTTTTGGTGTTCGTGCAGGGGATTTCCTGGGTTTCGTAGTCCACAACCGAGGCATCGAGATCAACCAGAACAAAACAAAGGCAATCTTAGATCTCAAGCCTCTGACAACAAAGAAACAGCTGCAATCTTTGTTGGGGAAGATAAATTTCTTGAGGAGGTTCATCTCAAACCTAAGTGGCAAGACGAAAGTGTTTTCACCACTGCTCAAGACCAAGAAAGAAAGTGAATTCCGCTGGGGGCAAGAACAACAAGAGGCTTTCGACGCGATCAAAGAGTATCTTACAAAGCCTCCAATCCTACTACCACCTAGTATAAATAAAGACATGAAGTTGTACATTGCAGCGTCGGACACAACCATAGGCAGTATGTTGGCACAAGAGGATGATGGTGGCGTCGAAAGACCCATCTATTACCTTAGTAGATATTGATAGATGCTGAGACTAGATACACTATGATTGAAAAGTTGTGCCTATGTTTGTACTTCTCATGTATGAAATTGAAACAATATATCAAACCAGTTAATGTTTATGTTTCGTCGCATTTTGATGTTATTAAACATATGCTGTCCAAACCTATTTTACATAGTCGAATTGGGAAATGGGCACTAGAGTTAACTGAATTCTCCCTGACGTACGTCCCCCTAAGGGCGATGAAGGGTCAAATAGTGGCAGACTTCATTGTTGACCACGCTGTGATCGAAACGTCAATACATAGCATCGACGTCGCCCCATGGAAATTGTACTTTGATGGGTCGAGCCATAAAAATGGGGCAGGTGTCGGAGTCCTAATAATCTCCCCGCAGGGAATTCCAACTACCTTTAAATGCAAAGTCGATGGCAAATGTTCAAATAACGAGGCAGAATACGAAGCTTTAATTACTGGTCTCAAGATACTCAAAGACTTGGGAGCCAAAGAGTTGGAGATAAAAGGGGATTCCGAATTGGTGATTAAACAAATTACAAGAGAGTATAAATGCGTAAGTGAACATCTTTTAAGTTAATTTTCGCTGGCGAAGTGTTGGTTGGAACATTTCAAAGTTGTCAGCATCTCGCATGTGCCAAGGATGGAAAACCAGAAAGCTAACGAACTGGCACAAATTGCGTCGGGGTATAAAGTGTCGGAAGGTAAGTTGAAAGGCTTCGTCGAAACTAGAAAGAAGATGGTGTCGAATGTACGCGCGCCACCAAGCTGGTCGATACCCAAAGAATCGACAAGTTTGGTCGAAGGTTTAGAAAGTTGTGAGGTTTTCATTAACGATATGCCACCAACAGACTGGCGAAGGGCAATTATAGAGTATCTGGAGAACCCACAGGGCAGCACCAATCGAAGGACCAAGTATAGAGCCATGAGCTATGTCCTAATGGGAAACGAGTTACTGAAGAAAACTCCAGAATGGGTGTTGCTAAAGTGTCTGGGGGACACTGATGCATATTTAGCAATCTCGGGGGTACACAGTGGGGCTTATGGGGCTCACCAGGTCAGCCAAAAAATGAAATGGCTTTTGTGTCGACAAGGTTTTTATTGGCCCAGCATGCTTAAGGATTGTATAGATTTCGCGAAAGGGTGTCAGGATTGCCAAAAGCACGCCAACATCCAGCATGTCCCAGCCAACAAATTACATGTGATTGTTAAACCATGGCCTTTTCGGGGATGGGCTTTGGACGTAATAGGAGAGATTCGGCCAGCTTCGTCAAAGCAACAAAAGTTTATCCTTGTAGGAATAGACTATTTCACGAAATGGATAGAGGTTGTGCCTTTGGTGAAAGTGGATCAAGAGGCTGTGATAAACTTCATCCAAAATCATATCTTGTATAGATTTGGGATACCCGAGACACTCACAACAGATCAGGGTTCTGTGTTTGTGGGACAGAAGATGCAAGAGTTTGCGGCAGAAACGGGTTTCAAGTTGGTTACTTCAACGCCATACTATGCCCAGGCAAATGGTCAGGTTGAAGCAGCCAACAAAATAATAATTGGCTTAATCAAAAAGCACGTTGCGAACAAGCCAAAGAACTGGCATAAAACGCTGAGTCAAGTGTTGTGGACATGTTGGACATCACCCAAAGCATCGACAAACTCGACTCCATTCCGTCTAACCTACGGACACGACGCTGTTACCTGCAGAAGTACACTTGCAATCCGTCAGAGTGCAGCGACAATATGAGATTCCGTCGGAGCAATACTGGGAGATGATGTTAGACGAACTTGTAGACTTAGACGAGGAAAGAATGGAAGCTTTAAACGTGTTGCTTCGCCAGAAGGCTCGAGTCACCAGGGCGTACAATAAAAAAGTCCAGGAGAAAACCTTCGCCGCAAATGACTATGTTTGGAAAGTGGTGTTGCCCATGGATCGACGAGATCAAACAATGGGAAAATGGTCGCCTAACTGGGAGGGACCATTTAAGGTGACACGAGTGTTCAGTAACAACGCATACGAAGTATAGGAGTTGGGGGCAGACCAACGAGTATTAAGAGTAAATGGGAAATATTTAAAAAAATACAGACCCATGCTACAAGAGGTTCGCATCAAAACATAAATTTCATTAAATTTAAGGCCAAGAATGGCTTACAAAATGGTGCATTACATTGTATCAATATAGAACCTAAGGGAATTTAGGGAACCTAGCCTTAAAATCATCAAAGAGGACCTTCTCATGAGTGATTTTGCTCTCAAGAATAATCTTTCGTCGTTGCATACGGCTGATAGCATCCCTAATCTTCATCGCCGCTTCGACATGTACAAGGCCCTGAGCAACTTGGTGGTCGATGGTTTCTTGAGAGGGCAAAGGCTCAGCTGAGTCCAAAGAGGCTTTCTGATGTTCGACCTCGGCTATTCTTTTCGTCAGCTCCGTGATCTGGGCTTGATACTCAGATATCTGCTGATCGAAGGCTTGGCGTTTGTTGGAATATTCTTGTTTCTTGGCTTCGTAGTCTCCAAGCTTCTGTTCACAGACAGAACTAAGATGCCATTCGCACTTCATATCTTCATGACGAAACTGAATTTGGGCGTCGGCCTAATGATGCGTCGAGAGATCCTTAGCCATTTGAGTAAAGAAAGCTTCGAACTCAATTAGATAGGTGGCCATGGGGGCAGGAAACTGGAACTCAGAGAGTTCACTCAGGAGTTTGAGACGTCATTAGCTATGTCGGATTCCTCAGCAACGGCCGCCAGAAACTGTTCCTAAAAAAGGTAAGACCTCAGCTGCTGAAGTTTGAGATTGAAAGAAGCATCCACTTCTGGAGTGGGTATCGAGGTCGAACTGGTGGGTTGAATCTCTTCAGCTGTCTATCGAAGTTTGTGTAGCGCTCTTAGAGTTGCAGCTGGATTTGTGGCCTTGTCTGCTAAGAGTGCCTCTGGAGTAGGAGATTCCTCAGCAGGAGGTGGGGCCTTCTCTGGTTGGTGTTCAGGAATCTGGAGTTTCTCTCCAGCGACGATGCCCACAGCAGGCGGAGGAATGATAGTGACCTCAGGGAGTATATCATCAGGCTCGGCATTTTCAGTTGAAGCAGGAGGTGTCTTTGCCAAGTTTTCCTCGTGCACAAGGGAATGAAATTCGTCAGTCTTTTGGGGACTTGGCGTAATGGTCACACTGGCATTGGGAGCATCTGCGGCCGATCCGGTATCACCCTCACCAACAGTGGTCGAAAATACCACATGTTCCTGCCAAAAAATAAAATACCAGTGAGCCTCGTCACCCCCAAGGTCAACTGGGATGTAAATAAAGTCGAATTACCTGCACAGGAGTCGTTGTCTTGGGGAGGGCGACAGAAGAAATTGGTTCGAAAACGTCCTCAAGGTTCCGCGAAACGACAGGGGCCGCTGTCGAGACGTTGGTTTTCGAAGGTGTCCGTCGCGTTATAGCCTTTTTCTTCCTCACCAAAGGGGTAGCGGGAGGAGACGCTGGAGCTGTTGCAGTAAAAACTCGGGAGTGAGTACTCTCGTTCGATTCAGTCCTTTCGGGAGACGTTGCCTTCTCAGAAACCTGCGCAGAAATAATATGAGAACAAGGGGATGACAAAGCCACAGAACAAGGAAATAAACATACCTGTACAAGGTTGGCCCTAGGTTTTTTGGCAGGTCTGGTGGAAGTTGACCCAGTAGTTGTTTCCCGTTTGCGCCCCTGGAAGCAACACTGCCACTATTTAGTCCAGACTTACAAATATATATATATATATATATATATATATATATATATATATATATATATATATATAAAATCAAGAGTCTGGGATCTACCTTTGTTGAAATTTCATCTGCAAGATCGATATCCACGATGGTCGACGGTTTAGGGATACCGGCTGTAGAAGGAAAGGCGTCGACCACGTTTGCCAGAAAGAGGTTGGGAGTGAAAGCTTGAGTTTGGTACTCCAACCACCAAGCCTCAAATTCCTGAGTGGTGAAAAAGGAAGGGCGAAAGGAGAAAACTGGTAGCTCCAAATGTTGAGAGGCTCTGACGAACCTCATACAAGCTTTGTGACCAACGTGAGTTAGGGGTCGTACAGACCGGACTATGCCACAGGATGTCTCACTAAAGGTTTTGGCAACATTTGGCTCAAGCCAAATTGTCGAGCAACCAAATTTGGACAATAGTTCATAAAACTATACCCATTGTTCCCTGTTTCGATACGAAAATAAATCATGGTAGGAGTAAGAAACGCCCGCCATACATCATTCGACAGCGCAGCAGCTTGAGGTGAGACTCCAGGGAACGGGTTTCTGAACCAGTCGGGCCCAAACTTACGCTCCACAAATGGCGCCATGTCAGGAACGAAAGAGGAAGTTTCCACAAACATACTCAGATACCTCATAAAGAGGGCTTGTCTTGGAGCTTCTTGAGTGGTCATCAAAGCTAGTCGCAGCCCCTCGACAGAACACGTTTTGTTGAGAATCTCCATCTTTGCAGAGGATGGATATCCCAGTTTGTGCTCGAAGGTGGCGTTGAGCCAGTGCTGCAACATCCACATAGGCCCTGAGATGTTTAAGGCTTTAGTGGTTTGATGAAGGAGTTTTAGTCTCATGGCCGACAGGCTAAGAGAATGATTAAGGGAGGCCAACAGGAGTTTGGCCAGAGATATTTGTCGGCCTTCATGAATCTGAATGGCCAAATTAATGAAGCTTTTGGCTATTTGCAGAGAACCAGGGTAAAACATATAGTACGATAACCAGAGGGTTAAGAAGGCGATATGTTCTTCGTCGGAGACTTCTTGGGAGTCTATGTCATGGTGATCCTCTATGTAGTTTTGGAAACTAGCACGCTCGAAGTCAAAAGCGTTCTCCGTCTCCCAAGTCGGGTCGAAAGTCTCACCCAGTGGCGAAAGGCCAGTAATGGCCGCCACATCAAAAAGTGTCAGCGTGAACATGCCACAAGGGAGGTGAAATGTGTTTGTCGACCCTTCCCAAAAGTACATCGACGACAAGAGCAAACAAGGGTTAACCCTGTGGGCGGTTCTGGAGAGCTGGATGGCGTCGAAGATGCCATAATTCTTCCATTGTTGTTGACGTTTCCCTTCAACCTTGTCGAGCCAAGCGAGATAATCCTTGTTTCCTGGAGTTGGCATAGACCTGAAAACTCTCGACTTTGGTGCCATGTATTTGAGATCCAAGGTACCCCCTTTCTTGAAAGCGGGTGGAATCGTTTGATCAAAATAAGGGAAGAACTTTTGGAGTTCTTGAGGACTGGGTTTGTTGTCTGGGAAAGGACCATGGAAACCACACAGCGTGTTTTCCACTACGAATAGAATGACCATTTGACGGCACCAGTTGGATACCACCATCTCGTCAGCTGAAAAGAGTTGAGGAAGAGATTGATGTGTTTCCGCTTCTGAAAGTACGTACGCAACCGGGTTGTTGCCAGTGGTTTGAGGGATGCGAGTGGTAGTTGTTCTTGATGAAGCCATTGGAAGAAAGAAGCGAAAAAAGGTGCAAAGCGTCAGGAAAGGAAAATATCACAAAGCTGATGAGGGTTTTCATGAAAGAGAGGTTGCGAAAAGTGGAAAGGGTTTCTAAAGAGGACTATTTATAGGGCGCATGCAGAAAATGAAAAGTCAAGACTTTCCAACTTCTGAAAGTAAGTGGTGTTTGGTGTCAAATCCCATAACTTGGATGAGACTAGCCATCATGGCATTTTTCTTGGAAATCGTGGGAGGAGATTGCCATCATCACGTCATGCGGCGCTTGCCACGTGTTAAGAAAGAAGACAAAACGGTTTGCAAAAAAGGAGAACCGTCGAAATCTTGTGAGAAACCAAAAAGCCAGATTTCTCCATCGACACAATACTCAGTCGAAACTGGCCTTTTAAGGGGGAAATTTGTTGGCACTAGATTTTGACTGGCAGTTGGTGTCTAGAGACTTCCAAAGCGAGCCGACGCAGGAAAGAGGTACAAGGAGGTGTCGAGTCGACACCAGCAGAAAGACGTGTCGGAGGACCGTCGATAAGTCCTGACGTCGGAGACAAGCTGATGTCGATTTCAAGGAACAAGTGTTTAGGCGGGAAAAGTTTGAAATTTCCAAGACTATGGGAAGTTGAAAAGAGAGTGGGGTGCCACGTGTTAGCTTCAGAAAATGTTTGGGCAGACAAACAGTTATTTTTTAGGCCTATATAAGGCATTGCTTTTTTCTTTTTAGAGGTCGCATTTTTTCAGATTGTAAGGGGAAAATACTCAAAGTACCAAGCTTAGAGAGAAACGAGTTCACTCCCGCAAACAAATGTACACTTGCGTCCAAATCTTATTTAATGCAATTTATTTTCCGCATATAGTTTAAAGTCTTTACTTCTCTTATTTTTTCCCGCTCGGCTTTCCCTTGCCTTTCTTTGTTTTTTCTTGCAAACCAACTCACAACCGTTAAGACACTTTTTGTGTCACCCAAGTCACTTAAGCGTGACATTTAAACAAATATAAATGCAGTACAAACATACGCTTCCAATTCCAAGTTCTGGGATTCGTCTGGCCGATCCCGCAAGCGAACCTACGACGGAAGGCCAGCGTTTGTTCGCGCAGGCGAACAAATAGTCAGAGTGAGGAGTGATCATGATGGAGAATTTGAAAATAAAAACTTTGAAGAACTTTTTGATTCACATGGAATATCTCACGATTTTTCTTGCCCTAGAACTCCACAACAAAACGGAGTTGTAGAAAGAAAGAATCGAACTTTGCAAGAAATGGCTCACACCATGATCCAAGAAACTGACATAGCTAAACATTTCTGGGCAGAAACAATCAACACAGCATGCTATATTCAAAATAGAATCTCTATAAGACCTATATTTAATAAAACTCCATATGAATTGTGGAAGAATAAATTACCCAACATTTCTTATTTTCATCCGTTTGGATGTGTCTGTTTTATGCTTAACACTAAAGAGAATCTTACCAAGTTTGATTCCAAAGCACAGAAGTGTCTGTTGTTGGGATACTCTGAACGCTCGAAAGGCTACAGAGTTTACAACACAGAATCAAGAATTGTGGAGGAATCCATTCATGTTAGATTCAATGACAAGCCTGACTCAAAAAAGTCAGAGCTAGTTGAGAAACTTGCAGATTTAGAAATCAGATTCTCTGAATCTAAGGAAAAGGTAGAGGAAGTCAAAGAACAGCAAGATCCTACACCAGAAACCACTGAAGTAACTCCAAATACCCCATCTCAACGAAGAAGAAGACTGTCCACATCACATCCTGAGGAACTAATTCTGGGTAACAAAGATGCTCCTATCAGGACCAGATCAGCCTTTAGACCATCAGAAGAAACACTTGTAGGACTAGTATCGTTGATAGAACCAGCTACAATTGAAGAAGCTCTCATGGACAAAGATTGGGTTCTGGCTATGGAAGAAGAACTCAACCAGTTCTCCAAAAACGATGTTTGGGATCTAGTTCCTAAACCCAAGAATGTTCATGTCATAGGAACCAAGTGGGTATTTAGGAACAAGCTAAATGAAAAGGGAGAAGTTGTCAGAAACAAAGCACGACTGGTTGCTCAAGGATACAGTCAATAGGAAGGAATTGACTTCAACAAAACATTTTCTCCAGTTGCAAGACTTGAAGCAATACGTTTGCTAATATCCTCTTCAGTAAATCATGACATCACTCTATATCAAATGGATGTTAAGAGTGCATTCTTAAATGGTTATATATCAAAAGAAGTTTATGTCAAACAACCTCCTGGTTTTGAAAATTCAGAAAAATCAGACTTTGTTTTTAAACTTAAAAAATCACTCTATGGTTTAAAACAAGCTCCCAGAGCTTGGTATGAAAGATTGAGCAAGTTTTTACTAGAAAATAATTTCACCAGAGGAAAGGTTGACACAACGCTTTTCTGCAAGACATATAAGAATGACATTCTCATTGTTCAAATCTATGTTGATGACATTATTTTTGGTTCTTCTAACTCTTCTCTATGTCAAGAATTTTCAAAGTTAATGCAGGCCGAATTTGAAATGAGCCTCATGGGAGAACTAAAGTTCTTCCTTGGAATTCAGATTGATCAAAGATCAGAGGCCACTTACATTCATCAAACCAAGTACACAAAAGAACTTCTAAAGAAGTTCAATATGATGGATTGCAACATTGCTAAAACACCAATGCATCCAACGTGTGTCATGGTAAAGGAAGAAACAGGAGTTAAGGTTTGTCAAAAACTCTATCGTGGTATGATAGGTTCTCTCTTATATCTAACTGCTTCTAGACCTGATATATTATTCAGTGTACATCTATGTGTGTCATACCCCAAATTTTGACCACTAAGATTTCCCATCATTGTGAAAATCATCATCACAATATGGGTGTATCATTATGCCTCATTAGTCTCCCCAAAGATGGGTGAGCATCCACTACAATCAAAATTAGGGTTTCAGGCCCTCTCAGAGCCTTAGACAAAGGATCAATCAAGGAATGACATGACCTTCAAATTGTCTAACCTCTCAAACATCAACAATGTACCAAGAGGACCCCCACGCCAAGGATTAAGTATAAAGCTGCTCCCTTCTGGGTGGATCAAGCCTCAAGATCGCCAGTGTCACCTAATTAGGGTTTTGGTCGACCAGGGCCTCCAGGTGGAGAATTTCCTCTGGGCATGAGCCAAAGATCCAAAACACAACCTAATATACTCCATGGAACCTCATGGACCCATTCATCAAGTCAATTTTGCCTCAGGGGATGCATTCATCAAAAATCAGGAATTAGGGTTTCTTGACCTAATTCACCCCTAAGTTGAATTTTAGGGAAAATCATGAGCCAAGACCTCAAGAGAGGGTTTGAGGGTCTTTAATATACCATATTGATCCATTTGGAACAATGGATTAATCCAAGAAGTTTGAGCAACAAGTCTCAATTTCATCTGCACCACAGTTAGGGTTTTAAGGAAAAAGTCAACTGTAACTTTGACTTTTGACCAGGACATGCTCCCAAGCCCTATGACATGCATCAATATACCCTATGACACCCATGGAACATGTCCATCAAGTTTTATTTAGGTCAAGGACATGATTTCATGAAGAATTGCACAGTTTGGAATTCATCTGATAAAAAGTCAACTGTGCACAAAAGTCAACTTTGACTTTTTGAGATTTTTCACCAAAATGGGGTTTTAACCCTAAAAAGATGTTAATGTATGATTTGAATCATCATTCATCAAGAAAAATCAAGAAAAGTTGGATAACTTGTAAAAGGGGTAACCATAAAAACTTAGAAAATTTTCTAAGTTAAAAATAAAGTGGCTAGGGTACCAACTTTGGAGGGTCATAACTCCTAAACCACTAAGCCATTTTCTCCCATCCAAGGTTTGATTTGTAGATCTCATTGCCCTTTACAAAAACTTCAACTAGACCTAACTCCAATTCATTATGAATTTTGAGCTATGAGTGAGCCAAAATGGCTGAAAACATGAAAGTACCACTTTTCCAACACTTAGAAAAAATTCTGTCCAAGACAGATTTTGTTGGAAACACCAAAACTTGTGAGGTTTTTTCACACAGTCACAAGCTGAATCAGTTCCAAAGATAAACATCAATGTTGTTGCAAATGTTGCTAAGAATCCAAGCAACTCAATAGCATGAAACCAATCCACTTGTGCCAAGAATTATGGCTGCCACAACATGCCATGTCAAGGCTGCCATGAAAAAATCAGTTTGGGAGTTTTGTGCCATCCACGATTTCTGAGTCAAAAGGAGTGATCACTATGCCACATGCCTTCAATCTGATCATGAACCAACTGATCCAACTGATAGGGCTGAGTCAAAAAGCCAAGGAATCTTCCAACTTGAAATTCATCCACTTTGGCACATTTTTGCCTTGAATTCAAAGGGCATTAATGTGGAATAGTGCATTTTCAACAAAGTCACTCTACTCATTCAAGTTCTCTGATTAAACAACAATAAAAACATCTGAAGAATGTGAATTTGGTCAAGGCATAGCCTTGCTCTTGGGAATGGCTAGTTTGCCTTGCTTGTGAAGAAATTCTCCAAGCCAATCCATGCAAATATGATCTGATCCAGCAGCCATTCACTATTCCTCCAAGACAAAAGTTGATCACCTATAAATAGAGGTTCCAATGGATCATTCAACTCACACCAAAGCCAGTTACATCACTGCTTTCTCTCATTCTTCCTTAAACCTCAAGTTTCTTAGTTTTTGAGTAACCACTATCGGGTTTTGAGTTGCAGCCTTAGGCAATCAATTCCAATTACTCAAACACATCACATATGATGTATTTGATGTGTCCAAACACTTAAACACTGACTGTAACACCTCAAGCTCAAAATCACCCTTCAACCAAGCCATTATGCCTCAATTATGCAGTTGGAGGTCTCCAGCTTGATCCAAAGAGTTTCAAAGTGTTCCAAAGCTTGCAACACACTCCATATCATCCATTGAAGCTGTAGGGATTATTAATTCACAACTGGAATAAAGTTTGTGCAGAGTTCCATTTCAGCTTGCATCAAGGTGAGCCTCAAAACGCAAACTCCATGATCCATGCATATTTCCTCGCATGATATTTTTGCCAATTGCTTGCCATCATATGTTGATTATTTTCCCTCAAAAAATTTGATCATAGCACTCATAATCATGCCTACTCGATTGCTTTTGCAAAATTAGGGTTCATACGGCCATAATGATATAATTTGCTATACACTGAAAATGAATGAAATTGGGTATTGCCATCTTCTTCCTTGTGAAAAAACGCATGAGTTTGGTGTTTGAATCATGTCAAATGGTTGAGAGATGAGTGAGATAGAGGGCTTCATGCACGAGCTAGAGGAAGAAGATAGCCATGGCGCCATTCTCAGAAAATCCAACAAGTTCTCTATATATTTTTCCCTTGCCATGTTATATTTGAATTGGCATTGCGCCCCAGCGGTTCATCAGCTGGTTTTGTGTGTATTGGCAAGCGAGAGGTCTGGGGTTCGAATCCCCCTCGCCCCAGACTTCTTTTTATCACTTGTTTATTTTGTTATTTTTCATGCTAAAATACAGTTTTGGTCCCCCTGTTTTTTTTTTTAACAGTTTTGGTCCTCCACCCCTCACTGTTCATGTACGGACGCGTACTGTTCATGTACGGACATGTACGGACAAGTTACTGTTCATCACTTTTTTTGGGCCAAAATTGGGGTGGGGGACCAAAACTGTTAAAAAAAAAAACAGGGGGACCAAAACTGTGAATTTTGAAAAACAGGGGGACCAAAACTGTATTTTAGCCTATTATTTTTAATGATTTGAAAAATTAATAACTCCTTCAATTTTTATCATTTTTGATTGGTTCTTTTTGCAATAATTCACAAAAATGTTTAATTATTTGATTTTACCAAAAAATACCAAAAATACTATTTATTTCATATATTTGATATTTTTGCAAAGAATTAATGTTTTATGTGTTTTTAGCATTTAAAATATTTTTTCTCCCTTTGTTTTCTAACCCTAATTTGATTTCAATCATTTTGTAGGAAGAAACCTGATTTTTTGGAACATTGATCCAAGATCATAATTTGTTTTCATATATTTAACAAACATTGATCATTTTAATTGAATTTTTATTCAATTAAAAATACATTTTGAAAAGAAATTAGGGTTTTGAATCAATTCAACCCTCATCAAACTTTTTTCAAACACTCATGGGCCTCTAATAAAGTGTAAGACCCAATCCTTTTTTTTGACCAAATCATTTTTGGGCCTCAGTATATTGTACAAGTCCCAATCCCGTCAAAAATAAACGGCGCGATCGTCGCCTTTTCAAAATAAACCCTGGGCCTCTCCTTGAGCTATAAGACCCATTCAAAACTTTTTGGGCCTCTAATAGAGTGTAAGACCCAACCCCCTTTTAACCAAAATCATTTTGGGCCTCACTTATTGTATTAGTCCCTCTGCGTTAAAAGAAAACCTCGGCGTGATCGCCATTTTAAACGGAAAAATCAATTGGGCCTACCCTCGTGTTATAAGCCCCACTCTTTTTCTTTAAAACTTTTTGGGCCTCTTGAGAGAGTGTAAGACCCATCCCTTTGTACAGAAAACCATTTTTGGGCCACAGTCACTTGTATAAGTCCCTCTGTACAAATTCAAACAGTGCGCTCACTGATAAAACCCTGGGCCTCTCCTTGAGCTGTAAGCCCCAAATCTTTCTTTTTTCAAAGCACTTTCTCCTTTGATTTTGAATATATTATTGTTTTCAATCTTTCTTTGTTGAACAACTAACCAAACAGCATGGAAGCTCTACAACCGAGTAAGTGGTTATTGCTTTCATATACATATAACTGTATTGTGGGGCTGTTTCACTGTAAGTCTTCTTTCATAAACTCATATCAACTGTGTAATAATAGTATAGACATTTAGAGTTTCCCCGGCAACTACGTCTAGAACTAGGTGACGCCGTTTCGTAGAAATAGACAACTAGATCCCCAATAGGATCACCAGATACAGTCTTCTCTTCGGCTGTCCTCATTAAGAATTGTCAAGAAACTCTACTCCTAGAGATGAATGTATTCTCCGTGAATGGCATCTTTGAGTTTCTTCCAAATTCTCGAACTTTCCTGACTTGATCTATTCCTTGTGAATAGCTTGCCTTGAATTTCTCGGGGTTTGGGGACCCACGGGCTTCTTAAAAGCATCGGCCTCCTCTTGGGCATCGTACAAGGACCCACGGGCTTCCTAAAAGAAACCCCGCCTCCTCTTGGGCTTAGTACAAGGACCTCTCGGCTTCTTAGAAGTATTCACAGCCTCCTCTTAGGCTTCGTATAATGATCTCTTCCTCCGGGAATGATAGCCTCCTCTTGGGCTTCGTACATGGACCTCACGGCTTCTTAAAAGTTTCTAGCCTCCTCTTAGGCTTCGTACAAATTGTCCCGACGACCTCCTAGAGGTATAGGAACAAAACTTAATCATCTCTATAAAACAGTCCTTTCAAGAGTCTACTACTGTTTCTCAAAGCATAGTACAAAAGATGAAACTCTAGACTTGGACAGTCTAATTTCCTTGAGTCTCAAAGACATTCTCAAGCACCCTTCAAAAATAGGAAGAAAACCCGCAGACTCGGACAGTCTCAATACCCTTTGGATTTCCCATTTCCTTAAAGAACAGGAAATAACCCTGATCCTCGAATCAAATCCTTGAGTACAGTGTTGCTCATATAAGAACTGATTTTCTCTTTCAAAATCAGTATACTGGACTTGTCACTCAACTGAAACAGTAACCATAGCCTCCTCTTAGGCTTTGTATAATGATCCTTCTCCTGTGAAGTTAGCCTCTCTCTTGGGCTTTGTACAATGATTCTCCCCAGCAGAGTCAAACAACGTTTAGCCTCTCTCTCGGGCTTTGTACGAGACACATAAGAGACTCACTCGTTGAGTCAATCACCCCTTTCGCCTCCATCTCGGGCTTCGTACGAGATACAAAAAGGTTCTTATTGAGCCAAACAAACAACAGCCTCCATCTCGGGCTTTGTACGAGATACAAGACACTCTCTTGTTGAGTATAAAAGACTCTCTTGTTGAGTCAAACCCTTTCAGCCTCCATCTCGGGCTTCGTACGAGATACCAAATCACTCTCTTGTTGAGTATAAAAGATTCTCCTATTGAGTCAACCCTTTTAGCCTCTCTCTCGGGCTTCGTACGAGACACATAAAAACTCCCTCTTATTGGGCCAATAGCCTCCTCTTAGGCTTTGTATAAGAAAACCACTGGTTGATCCAATCAACCTTTTAGCATCAAAGTTGTGCCTCGTTCACAGTACACAAACATCAACAACTCTTTTCCCTTTTATCTAATCGCTGTAAGCGGCCAGCCTCTGGATCATCTACATCCATGCCGCTGTCCCTCTTTTAGCATGAGAAATTCCTAAGGAAAGATGGCATTGCTCTAAACTGAGTTAAAGTCTTCTCCTTCAGGTTAAAACTCCCTACAAAGGAAATTATGGCATTACTAGGATCCGCGCATCCCGATTAAAGTAATTCTCCTTTATAACCATGTCACCCAACAGTTTTGACAGACAAACCCTTCTTTAGAGATGACAAATTCTCTCTAAAGTCAGGACCTTCAGCTTCACATCTTGGGCTTTGAACAAGATACAAATAAACTTTTCAGCTTCACATCTTGGGCTTTGAACAAGATACAAACCACCTTTCGCTTCACGTCTTGGGCTTTGAACAAGACACCAAAACAACCATTTACTCCCATAGAATAGGAGGAACTACGAACGCTCTGATTTCCCTGTTTCGGTAAACGGGAATACGTAGGCATAAGATTGAAAGAAAAATCTTAGCGAGCACACTAAACAAAAAACCAAAATCCCATACTCCCGTATATCATAATCTGAAGCAGTATCCTAACAAAAAGAGAGAAAATAGTATTGGCGAAAATACAAATAACCAGTACAAAGGCCCTCCCACATTGATAGCATTCGTAACCTAACAGACCGCTGTTTAAACTCGGTATGCAAGCAGGGTTAATTGGAGACATCTATTTCCCTTCCTTCATCAGCTTTAATAGGATAAAAAATGAATCGACCTGTAGTAAACTCAACCGCAGAGAGCGACCAGCGCTTAAGAACCGCATCCAAAATCGCTCGCTACAATGTGCTAGATTCCAATCAGATCCAAGAGAATCACATTTAACCGCTGTCAAGCGAATTCTAAGGTATCTCAAAGGAACGACTAACCTTGGCCTGATGTATAAGAAAACATCAGTGTATACTCTTTCTGGTTACTGCGATTCAGACTATGCCGGAGACAGATTAGAAAGAAAGAGCACATCGGGAAATTGTCAGTTCTTAGGAAGCAATCTAATCTCATGGTCAAGCAAGAGACAATCTACAATTGCTCTCTCAACAGCTGAACCAGAATACATATCAGCTTCCCTATGCAGTACTCAAATGCTATGGATGAAAAATCAGCTGGAAGACTATCAGATATTTGAGAGTAACATTCCTATCTACTGTGATAATACTGCTGCTATCTGCTTAAGTAAAAATCCAATTTTGCATTCTAGGGCTAAACACATTGAAATAAAACATCACTTTATTAGGGACTATGTTCAGAAGGGAACTCTATGCTTAAAATTCATTGATACAGACCATCAGTGGGCTGATATTTTTACAAAATCCTTAGCTGAAGATAGATTTCTAATCATTTTAAAACACCTGAATATGAAATACTGTTCAGAATAAAACATTTTCAGAACCTCATGTGAAAAGCATTTTTCATCAGAACCACTCTCTTAATGCATCTCAAGTTCTGATAGTTTTGTGACATGTCATATTTTCGGAAAATTATTTTTGCACGTGATTAAGTCACTTTAACTATTCAAACTAGTAACAGACCCATGCGTTCGCACGGGTGTTAGTAGTTTTGTTTAAGATGGTTAATCAAAAATAAAAATATGTATAAAGAATAAATTGGACATAAGTCAGAACAAATAAATTATGAAAGAGATATAATTTGAATAGGAAATTGATTATAGAAAAACAAGTTGCTATTCGTATATATTTAAATGGATATGTATATTTGAAAAGAAATATTTAAAAACAAATAGGTATTGTTAGATTAGTGACCCGTGAGGATTTGAAAATGTTTTTTAGATTCCCTGCATATGGGAAGCTCCTCATCTTTCGTCATCACATCTCTTACCTACACATAAACACAATGACAACAACAATTACATTTCATTCACAAAATGTATTCACTGAAACCTAATTGATCCAATTAATTCACTGATAGAAAAGTCCTAAATCACAATTCACAACAAAATCTACTTACATCCTGCACTGCACTATCTTGCAACTATGAAAATATACTTACATCCTGCGCTTATGAGGTTTATCTTTTTCCCTCCAGCAACATTATAAATTAATTCCAACTTTGTAGCAAGCCGATCCATTGTTTCCTGCAACCTGAATGAAAATAATCAAGATTGTTGAAGACCCTGTCTTTAGGATTGTGGGAAATTATATGACTGGGAAATCTAACAACAAAACAAAAAATCCATTTGGAGATAGAAAATCATATTAAATTATTTGCAAAGTTGTAGTCTACGCTAGGCTATGCTTGTTAGACAGATAACAACTTCCTGAGAAAACTGTTTTGAAAAGACAATCACAAATATAAATACAGTATACAAATATTATTAACAATGAAGAGCCTCTTTAGATTGACTTATCTAAGCCTATCTACTGACATAAGCACTTTTGAGACAGTTAGACAAAACCTATGAAAACAACTTATGACTTCATAAGTTGTTTTCAGCTTATTTTCATAAGCATTGCAAGATAGCTGATGAAAATAGCATATGTTATAAATATAACAGTCAATGGGCATCAAAACTATGGTTTATGATAAAAATGTAGATTAACAAAATTTACTATGATGTAAGCATTTCAGTTATGATAAATCCCTTCAGACAAAAAAAAATCGATTACTTCAACTCAAATTCAAGTTGCAAGCAAGACCAAGATATTCCATCTCAGCAAGACAAATCAAATGCTAATGACTAATCTGATATAATATGGCAATCTATTACTATAAATATTACAACATCGAATTAAATAAATCAATTGAACTTCAATTTTTCCAATCAGTCTAACTGTATAAATGTATATGTATGCCCAGAATTGAAAAATATCTGATTACCAGACTGAGCACGGAGTTCAAACAACTGGTTTTGTGGAAGTTCATGTAATTTCTTCATATTTGAAGCACTTTCTTTAGCACTCTGCAGTTGGTCCTGTAGTAGTTGTTCACTGCAAACAATAAAGGAATCAATAGTCTTGGTAAGAATAAAAAGGTAGAGAAAGATGGTTCCGATACTGTAGTCAATGTATAAAGCTAGATCAGCAAATAAATAATATATAAATTCAATATTCTTGTACAGTAACCATGAAAATACTGTTCTTTTAAAATTTCTAATGTTTTTTGGCTCTCCTCTGCTAGATTGCGATGCTTAATCTCCACAATTTCTTCATAAATGAGTTTAAATTCAAAGAGAAATCAGTAGCTTATTCTTCATAAATGAATCAGAGACTATGATATTATGCAATAGTGTATCCCATAATTTAAGTATTAACAACCTGCTGTTCTAATTGCCTGTTTCGCTCTTGAAGTCTCCGTATTATGGCCTGCTGATTCTTCAACTGAGTTGCCTCTGTTCTAAATTCCTGAAGCTCAACTTTCATTTTCCAGTTCTCATATTTAAGCTCAGACAGTGTGATATCTTGCACTACCAATATTTAAATAGTCAACTTCAAAACCCTGAGATTGGATTTCGTCAATGTAGTTGACCATAAAAGCAGCAGCATAAACAGAATTAGTAGATTACAAAGCTATTCAACTGCAAAATAAAATGAAGTTACAAGCATCCTTCAGACATTCATTCTGGTGAAATTTCTAGTACACTATAAAATAAGATGAAATTACAAGCATCCTTCAAATAGAGTTATTAAATTCACCAATGAAATAAGATGAAGTTACAAGCATCCTTCACGGGCATTCTTTGGACCTCTAAGAAGGACCTGCATCCATAAATTACATAAATGAATAATTCCCAATAACCTCAGCAACAACATAGCCTGACTTGTTTTAAGGAACTATAGACAACAATATGTACCCAAACAGCATGCAACAATAACATCATGAGGCTACAGAGAAAACAAATTCTATTGTTGAAGAAATTCAATTAAAAAGATGTTGAATAATAATGAACAACATAACCAATTGAATAAATGTTGATGTCGGCGAATATTATGGTACCAGATTCACCATGTTGATGTCGGTGAATATTATGGTACCAGATTCAGACCTTCCAAACTCATTTTCTGAAGATGATAATTTACAACCTGAATCGGGCAAAAACCATCCATCAATTCGTGCAAAATCTTGCAGGCAAAGCCGTTGAAATAACACAGACCCTCCTTTGCGAATATTCTCAATTACATCCAAAGGAAATTGAGGTGGAGTGTGATAAGCAACCTGTGGAGAAAAAATGCTTCAGTACTGGATAAGAAAGAAATTATCATCTGTTGTCTCGCACGTTTATAGGCTTCAAGGGCTTTAATAGCTTCATGTCTTGGCATCTCAAAAAAATATAGGGAAATTCACTTTCCAACCTAAATAGTGAAATCTCAATAGGATGCCATACAGTAAAGCCAAAACCCGCACCAAGTATCCTGTTATTACCACTTCCATGGTGTCGGTAACCACTACGAAAAGAGATCAAGCAGAAAGCAACAACAATGAAAAGCGTCAAAGAACAACACAAACGGTTATCAGTTCAAATTTCAAACATCAATATCACTTACAAAGAGGATTCATTCACACACGATCAAGAGAGGGAGCTTCAATCCTAAAAACCAAAGACAACCTGGTACAAATAGTGTTAGTTCTGAAATTGGCAGCAATTTTGGTAAAACAAAGTGTTGCATCAAGTTGTCTTACTTGATGTCTTGACATGTTGGCTCTAACATTCTGAGTTGGTGTGTTTTAGTATTGCAAGGATTTTGGGCATGATGTCGAACACGATGTTCTGACATCAGTTGACAGAACCTCCAGTTCAGTGTTTTTATGTGCTGCGTTTTTTTATATATCTTGGGAGATTTTGTTTGAGAGATTGCAGGCGAATTTATTGGAGAAGATTTGTTTTGATATGATCAATTCCTGTTACTTTGTGGAGTATATTTTGTCACTATTTTTAGGGCAAAAAGATTTGGAGTTTTATCAGTTTTAATTGAAAATTAATTATGAGAATTATTATTGCCCAGGCCCAAGAATCTGTTTCTATTTAAAGGAGTCTCAACTCTACTTGGAAACGACGAAGACTAGAGATTAAAGACTGAGTGTCAAGTGTTAGGGTTTGTGTTTTCGTCTATTATTTGTGAGCCATTCATTCATCTTTCAGATGCTTGAATTGGACTGATTGTTTGAGTTGTATGTTGTCTACTCTAAGCTTTTAAGCACGAGTGTTTGTTCTTGATTGAAGCTTTTAAGCAAGATCAAGTATTGTCATTGAAGTATGATCTTCTAATATTTGTAATTTTTCAATTGTTATCACTGCTGTGATTGAGGGGGAGTGAGAGGTGTCTCATATCTAAGAGTGTCTTAGGTAGAAGTGTCATTGGGTAGTGATTAAGTGAGTAGATTGTCAACTTGTGTGTTGATTGTAGAGTCTACGAATTGATACTACTAATAGTGAATTTCCTCCCTGGCTTGGTAGCCCCCAGACGTAGGTTGTTAGACCGAACTGGGTGAATAATTCTCTGTGTTTATTTATTGCTTTTAAGTGCTGTTACTTTTACTGTCTTGTTCATATAGCAGATATTGATGTTGTGACATCTCACTCGACATCACATATCTGATACCAAAATTTCAATTGGTATCAGAGCAGGCATCCTGCTCTGTATCTGGGTGAGATCTAGGGCTGTTACTTTCTGGTGCAATGGACAAGGAGAGTGGTGGATTTGTGAATAGACCCCCTATTCTAGATGGATCAAATTATGACTATTGGAAACCTCGCATGGTTACTTTTTTGAAGTCTTTAGACAGCAGGGCTTGGAAGGCTGTTTTGAAAGAATGGAAACATCCTGTCATTATGGGAGAAGAAGGTCGGTCAAAGCTGAAACCTGAAGAAGATTGGACCAAGGAAGAAGATGAACTTGCTCTTGGAAATTATAAGGCTTTGAATGCCTTGTTTAATGGTATTGACAAGAACATTTTCAGGCTGGTCAACACATGTGAAGTGGCTAAGAAGGCTTGGGATATCCCGAAAACAACTCATGAAGGAACCTCCAAAGTCAAGATGTCAAGACTTCAGCTTCTAACAACAAAGTTTGAAAATTTAAGAATGAAGGATGAAGAGACCATTCATGACTTCCACATGAATATACTTGAACTGTCAAATGCTTCTAGTGCCCTAGGAGAAAGGATGTCTGAAGAGAAGCTGGTAAGGAAGATTCTCAGATCTCTCCCCAAGAGATTTGAAATGAAGGTGACTGCTATAGAGGAAGCTCAAGACATTATCCAGATGAGGGTAGATGAATTGATTGGTTCACTTCAGACATTTGAATTAGGGTTGAATGACAGATCTGAAAAGAAGGTCAAAAGCATAGCTTTGGTGTCTAGTACAGAAGATGATGAGAAAGAGTGTGGTCCTGAAACTCAGGAGGAGCTATCCAATGCCATTGTTTTGCTGGGAAGACAGTTTAATAAGGTTTTGAAAAGAATGGACAGGAGCTATAAACCTAATGTCAAGAACATCACATCTGACATCAACAGGTCAGGTGATCAGATGACGAAAACAAGAACTGAGGAGAAGCCTAATAATGACAAAGGAATCTAATGTCATGGCTGTGAGGGTTATGGTCACATCATAGCTGAATGCCTTACATATCTTGAGAAGCAGAAAAAGGGCTTATCTGTGTCCTGGTCTGATACTGAAAGTGAGCAAGATGAAGAGACTGCCAAGCATGTTAGGGCATTGACTGGAAGGTATATATCTGATGATGATTCTAGGGATGAAGAGAGTACATATGATAAGCTAAGTGATTCTTATAGAGAACTATGCATTAAAAGTGAAGAAGCATGTCAAGAAGGGGAGAGGCAGAAAAAGATTATTGCTCAACTCAAGGATGAAAAGACAGAGCATTTGGAAACCATTGCCAAGTTGGAAGATGAAGTATCTGTGCTGAATTCTAAACTTGAATCTATGTCCAAGTCTATCAGAATGCTGAATAGTGGAACTGATGTTCTAGATAAGATTCTTAACGTTAGAAGAACTGCAGGAGACAAAAGTGGGTTGGGGTTCAACAGTGGATCTGCTTCAAATGATGTTATTCCTAGTTCCAAGCCAGTGATGTTGAAACAGATGTTGAAACATCCTGACAGGACTCCCTCTAGGAAGAAATTCAGGCGCTGGAGATGCCATCATTGTGGGAGCTTTGGACACTTAAAGGTTTTCTGTTATAAGTTACATGGGTATCCTAAGAGTGCTCCTAATTATGCACCCAGACAGGTCATTCATAAAGGTAATCAAGTCATCAAGCAAAAGAAGCAATGGGTCTCCAAAACCGATGTTGTCAGCTTGATAGCTCATACTTCTCTTAGAGTCTCCACTAAAGAAGACTGATACTTTGACAGTGGCTATTCAAGACACATGATAGGAGTGAAGAATTTGCTGGTGGATGTTAAACTTCATTCTTCTGGCCATGTGACTTTTGGTGATGGTGTCAAAGGAGAAATCAAGGGTGTGGGAAAGCTGAATTGTGAAGGTGTACCTAGACTTGATGATGTACTGCTAGTCAAGGGGTTGACAACAAATTTGATCAGTATTAGTCAACTATGTGATCAAGGACTCATAGTTAATTTTACAAAAACTGAGTGCATTGTCACAAATGAGAAAGGTGAAGTTATCATGAAGGGTGCTAGGTCTAAGGACAACTGTTACCTATGGGTGTCACAAGACTCAAGTTCCTCCACATGTGTTCTTGCAAAAGAAGATGAAGTCAAAGTATGGCATCAAAAGTTGGGACATCTACATCTGAAGGGAATGAAGAGAATCATATCTACAGAAGCAGTAAGAGGGATCCTAGAGCTCAAAATTGAAGAAGGAAGAGTTTGTGGAGACTGTCAGATAGGGAAGCAGACCAAGATGTCACATCAAAAGCTTCAACATCCCACTACTTCTAAAGTGTTGGAACTTCTTCATATGGACATAATGGGGCCTATGCAGGTGGAAAGTCTAGGTGGGAAGAAATATGCTTATGTAGTTGTGGATGATTATTCCAGGTACACTTGGGTGAATTTTATCAAAGACAAAACAGAAGTGTTTGATGTGTTTAAGGATCTCTGTCACTCCAAAGAGAAAAGGAGAGCAATGTCATCAGAATAAGAAGTGATCATGGGAGAGAGTTTGAAAATAGCAAGTTTGCTGAATATTTTTCTACTGAAGGCATCAGTCATGAGTTTTCTTCACCCATTACCCCTCAGCAAAATGGAGTTGTTGAAAGGAAGAACAGAACCATTCAAGAATCTGCTAGAGCAATGATTCATGCCAAAAAGCTTCCTTACCATTTCTGGGCTGAAGCTATGAATACTGCCTGCTACATTCATAACAGAGTTACTTTGAGAAGAGGTATTTCAGCTACCTTGTATGAGCTGTGGAAGGGAAGAAAACCAAGTGTGAAGTACTTTCATGTCTTTGGAAGTAAATGTTATATTCTGTCAAATCGTGAACAGAGGAGTAAAATGGATCCTAAAAGTGATGAGGGAATCTTTTTGGGATACTCTACAAACAGCAGATCTTATAGGGTATTCAACTCCAGAACCAGAGTCATGATGGAATCTGTAAATGTGGTTGTTAATGACTATGGAATGAAGGAAGATGCTGATGTCCTGGATGATGTTGGAACATTTGTTGATGATGTATCAACAGAAGCTGAAGACAGAAGTGTAAATCGCAGTCCTACTACTGCTGAACCTGAACTAGAGCAGCCTAACAAGGGACCATCCATTAGAGTACAAAAGGACCACCCAAAAGAGCTTATCATAGGTGATCCAAACTCAAGAGTTACCACTAGGTCAAGAGAAGTTGTGTCAAATTCTTGCTTTGTATCTAAAATTGAGCCCAAAAATGTTAAAGAAGCCTTGAAAGATGAATTTTGGATTAATGCTATGCAAGAAGAGCTGGGACAATTCAAAAGGAATGAAGTGTGGGATCTTGTACCAAGGCCTGATGGAATAAATGTGATTGGCACCAAGTGGGTTTACAAGAATAAATCTGATGAACAAGGAATGGTCACCAGAAATAAGGCTAGACTGGTTGCCCAAGGTTACACTCAGGTAGAAGGAATTGATTTTGATGAGACTTTTGCTCCTGTGGCCAGACTGGAATCTATCAGGTTACTCTTAGGTGTGGCTTGTAATCTCAAATTCAAGTTATTCTAGACGGATGTAAAGAGTGCCTTCTTGAATGGGTACTTAAATGAAGAAGTTTATGTAGATCAACCCAAGGGGTTTATTGATCCAACATTTCCTAACCATGTCTACAAACTAAGGAAAGCTCTTTATGGATTAAAGCAAGCACCTAGAGCTTGGTATGACAGGCTTACTGAATTCTTGGCTCTGAATGGGTACAGAAAAGGAGGAATTGACAAGACATTGTTTGTCAAAGAGGAAGGAGGAAAACTGTTGATAGCTCAAATATATGTTGATGACATAGTGTTTGGTGGGATGTCAGAAGCAATGGTTCAACATTTTGTGAAGCAGATGCAGTCTGAGTTTGAGATGAGTCTTGTTGGTGAGCTCAACTATTTTTTGGGTCTGCAAGTTAGACAAATGGAAGACTCCATATTTATCTCTCAGAGCAAGTATGCAAAGAACGTAGTCAAGAAGTTTGGTCTGGAGAATGCTAATCATAAGAGGACACCTGCTCCTACTCACCTGAAGCTGTCCAAGGATGAACATGGAGTGAGTGTGGATCAAAGCCTATACAGAAGCATGATTGGAAGCCTACTGTATCTCACAGCTAGCAGACCTGATATCTCCTTTGCTGTAGGAGTTTGTGCCAGATATCAATCTGAACCTAAAGTTAGCCACATGAATCAAGTGAAGAGAATTCTGAAATATGTGAATGGTACTAGTGACTATGGCATACTATACAATCATGGATCAGGCACTGAACTGAGTGGATATTGTGATGTTGACTGGGCAGGGAGTGCTGATGATAGAAAAAGTACTTCAGGAGGATGCTTCTTCTTAGGGAACAATCTTATCTCATGGTTTAGCAAAAAGCAGAACTATGTGTCTCTCTCTACTGCTGAGGCTGAGTACATAGCAGCAGGAAGTAGTTGTTCACAACTGGTTTGGATGAAGCAAATGTTAACTGAATACAATGTCAAGCAAGATGCCATGACATTGTACTGTGATAACCTGAGTGCTATCAATATCTCCAAGAACCCAATTCAACATAGCAGGACTAAGCATATTGACATACGTCATCACTTTATAAGAGATCTGGTTGAAGATAAAGTGGTTGCTTTGGAACATGTTGCTACTGAAATGCAATTAGCTGATATTTTTACTAAGGCCTTAGATGCAAATCAATTTGAAAATTTAAGAAGCAAATTAGGGATTTGCATATATGAGGATTTGTAGATTTTTTTTTGAAGTGCAGGAAGGTGATTGTTGGTGCAGTTGTCTTATGTGTGTGAGCTTATCTCTTTGTTGAGATTGACAAAAGAAGCAGTTTGGAGGACTGACTCATGTTTCCTTCTCAGTTTGGCTGTAGTAAGAAGCAGTTTGGTGTAGTTTTTATAATTCAAATGGAAACCCTTGTTTGTATCGCCTGGTCAGTCAAAGTTGTTTGGTGTCTGTGCACCTCTCTCTGTTGAGTAATGTGTCACTCTTTCCAAGCTGAGTTACAACAGTTTTTTCTTGGTATTTGACCATGTTTGACTAAGTGTCAGAACATTGGGCTTGCTGCTCATAGTGTTCTTTTGGCCAATTATGGCTAAAAAGGGGGAGAGAGTAGGAGAGTAGAGTGACTTTGGCTTTGCTGTAGTTCTGTGTTCTGGAGTGGATGTTCATAGTGATGTTCTGTGATGTTCTGATGATTTTTGGATGGTTTTTCGATATGTTGTGGTTCTTCTGCAGGTTTTTTGATATGTCTTTCTACTGTTGTTTCTCTGTTGTGTGCTGATATTGTTTTAGCCAAAATTTACCAAAGGGGGAGATTGTTAGTTCTGAAATTGGCAGCAATTTTGGTAAAACAAAGTGTTGCATCAAGTTGTCTTACTTGATGTCTTGACATGTTGGCTCCAACATTCTGAGTTGGTGTGTTTTAGTATTGCAAGGATTTTGGGCATGATGTCGAACACGATGTTCTGACATTAGTTGACAGAACTTCCAGTTCAGTGGTTTTATGTGCTGCGTTTTTTTTTATATATCTTAGGAGATTTTGTTTGAGAGATTGCAGGCGAATTTATTGGAGAATATTTGTTTTGATACGATCAATTCCTGTTACTTTGTGGAGTATATTTTGTCACTATTTTTAGGGTAAAAAGATTTGGAGTTTTATCAGTTTTAATTGAGAATTAATTCTAAGAATTATTATTGCCCAGACCCAAGAATCTGTTTCTATTTAAAGGAGTCTTAACCCTTATTGGAAACGACGAAGACTAGAGATTAAAGACTGAGTGTCAAGTGTTAGGGTTTGTGTTTTCGTCTGTTATTTATGAGCGATTCATTCATCTTTCAGATGCTTGAATTGTACTGATTGTTTGAGTTGTATGTTGTCCACTCTAAGCTTTTAAGCACGAGTGTTTGTTCTTGATTGAAGCTTTTAAGCAAGATCAGGTATTGTCATTGAAGTATGATCTTCTAATATTTGTAATTTTTCAATTGTCATCACTACTGTGATTGAGGGGGAGTGAGAGGTGTCTCATATCTAAGAGTGTCTTAGGTAGAAGTGTCATTGGGTAGTGATTAAGTGAGTAGATTGTCAACTTGTGTGTTGATTGTAGAGTCTACGAATTGATACTACTAATAGTGAATTTTCTCCCTGGCTTGGTAGCCCCCAGACGTAGGTTGTTAGACCGAACTGGGTGAACAATTCTCTGTGTTTATTTATTGCTTTTAAGTGATGTTACTTTTACTGTCTTGTTCATATAGCAGATATTGATGTTGTGACATCTCACTCGACATCACATATCTGATACCAGAATTTCAAATAGAGAAGTCAGGTACAGGGGATAGAAAACCCTAAATAATTTCAGATTCTTAAAAAATGAAACCAGAAACCAAAATTGAAGAAAAAATTGATTACAGTGTGATGAGGAAAAGGTTGGTGATGACGGGTTCTCAGATGAGAGTTGCAATGTTGATGAGTTTCTGTTCCTACAACTTTATTTGTATGAATAATCAAGAACTAAACTAATATGAAACAACAATAAACATAAATCGCACCTCATATGAAAAGGAAGAAACTGGATCTGGAAGAAAGAAATGAACATGAACTTCAATCGTCGCACCACCGCGAACACCGTTGCCGCACCCTCACCATCGTGTGTGACTTCCATCAAATCCAAACACCGATATCTCTTTCTTGTAATTGATACTTTAAATCCTATAGATAAAAGTTATAGGATGCATAATGTTAAAATACTAATGTAAATACAATCTTCAATAAAACTCTGTAAAAAGCATGCTAAGAAAATGCAGTAAAATTTCAATCCTAATATGCTTGAGAAAATGTGGTAAAATATGATGGTAAAATAAAGTTGACAAACAATAGTATGACTGTGTGAATCCACCTCTTTTGACGCTCTAAATTCTTCAAGCTTGTCACTTACGGTCACCTCGGTCAATTCAAGGATTGTCTGCCATAGTTTGAAAATTCATGTAAGCATGATGGACTTGCTTGTGATTAGTAGAGCTCACTTGAATGAATTCAAACTGTTGACAAAGTACCAGAGTCAATAACCCAACAATAGTGATGGTAAAGTTTCGAGAACTATGAACAAAACCATAGCTTCAGGTAATCAAGAACTATCTTTACAGTGGTACCTTAAGAGAATCGATGAGAAAAGGAAGAACTTGGGCTGCAAAATGCTTCTTGCAAGATTCTGAAATCTTCTAGCAAGTACTGATGAGAACATTACCCATGCACAAGCGAAAAGAGAGAGGAACTGCAGCCACAGATTCACAGTTTTGCTCACCAAACTCGGGATTTGAAGTCGGTTCCTTCCTATCGTTAGAGAACTGATTCATCACATAGGTGATAATGGAACCTTCTGCAGCTGCAGACTCAACAGGTTTACGAAGAAGCCACATTCAACTAAAATTATATACTTAGCATTCTCATATCATACAACTCAACGATACGTTTCTTTCCAATAACCCTAATTTTATCTGATGTGGAGTCTTTGATAGATTCCTCAGCTTGTAGTTTAACACATATAATCAGTGCTACACAATGAATACATCCATGTTGTACCTTAGAAACTGAAAAAAAAAAAGTGTCTGTCAAAATTAGTTTTAGTTCATATAAATTTGAAAAGAATGAAGAAACTAAATAGCTTCAGACCTGAATCAGCATTCAGACAAGGCCATAGCTTGAAAAAGGATAATGCTAGACACTGAAACAGACATTTAAAAAGCCGAACATGACATACTAAATATTGATGGAAGAAAACAATTACCATCAGGGATGTGCAGATTGAAAATAAACAGGCATTTATCTTTAGTGCATTCTTAGAATCAACAAACAGCTCTAATTTGGAGCAAATAATTGGGAGTAAGACCTAAAGAATCAGCAGCATGGGAAGGTTAAAGTAATCTCTAAAAACTGCTAATCAAATAATAAAGGTTTCCTGCAGTGCCAGAACAGGAATTGAGCCAGATAGTCGAAGCGTTTCATCAATAACCTGTTAGTGAAAAACAAAATGAGATTATCATTAGTATCTTTCAATAGAGTTCAAGTTAATCAGTTATTAAAAATAGTTGAAGGTTAATCGCTTACATATTGAGTAAATGACATTGCTTTATAGTCTTTCCCTATAAGAAATTCTTCTCTAGAATTAGTCCTTAGAGAATCTTGTTCATCATGTGAAAGAGAAGAAGTTGTGGAAACTAATAAGTTGTTTATCCAAACAGGACCTAAATAAGAAAAAATGATTTCGAGAATATCTCTATTATTATGCATACCCGAAGTTCCTTCATGGCATTAGGAGATTGAGTAAGGAAATAGACTGCAAAAAGCATTGTTTTTATGGTTGTTTCATTGCCCGCAAAGAGAAGATTGATGATGAAGTCCACAACAGCCTCATCTGTCAAGTTATATTCTTCTAGTAATCTTCCAAGTGCACCAAGTCCAATTGATATTGTCACCAATAAAAGGCCAACCACTCCTTCCTGGTGGTAATCTTTTATCTTCTTTTCTTTTCCTAATTTGAATTAGTCTTGAGAATAATGCAGTCACCAACATCACAATGATCATAACCAACCATGTTTCTGATATGGTTTCTCTCATTTTCTGTTTGAAATAAGTTAGAGAAATTGACAGCCACAGAAATATTGTCAAATATAGCATGCTTTCCTTTAGAATAATAGTATTTATAAATAATAATAGCAGCACTACATGACAGTCATATACATGCATGTAGAGAACAGATAACCATATACATTATCAAATATAGCATGACAGTCACATACATTGAGCCTGAGTGGAAATTACGTCCTCAACATTAGAAGCATCCGAATCAGCCTGCTTGAAAGCTTTGTTATTCAAAACCTCCCCGTTCGAGATATTCGTTCATTCTATAAACCAAATAAAATAACCATAAATGGTCTATACGGTATTTTAAAACTAAGCGAAGCTATTATTATTACATTAGAAAAAGCAGTAAAGTTTTCATACCTTCGTGAAGATCTGTAACCCCTTTGCCTCGCTTAAACAATCAAACCAATTAGAGATCGGTTTAGAAATGAAGCGTAAAACACATATGCAACATCCAACCAATTAGAGATATACATTTCAAATGTGATATATAGATTAAGTGCTTCTATTAAGCATTAACTTTCAAAGCAGTTTCTTTTTCTCTACATAAAAATACTATACCTTTGCGCCATTTCTTCAACGAATCGAGGAGGATGGGAACTTGCAACATCATTGTACCAATTTATTGCCCAATATTCAGCTTCAGTTCCACTTTGAAAGTTCAGAACAGCAGTAAATCCCTGCACTCAAAGCCACAAAAGTTACTGAAATCGTTGCTATCGGTGTCGGTACAGACAATAACCCTAAAGCTTGAAATGAAATATGATTTTCTATGATACCATAGAATCAGAGACGAAGATTTGCGAAGCTGAGTTTCTGCATTTGCGAGATAGTTTCGTCTTCCCTTTCCCAAAGTTTCGGCGGCGCTGCGCTAGGGTTTAATGGACGAAGAGAGAGTAAAAGAGAGAAAATAGGGTAGAGAGAGAGATGGGGAAGGTTGGGACAGACAAGGAAAGAGACGAGAGAGAGTTCTTGGTGACGAGAAAGAGAGAAAGAAGGAAAAAAGAGAGAGAGAAAGAGGAAAAGAGGGAAGAGGAGAGAGACAAAGTAATTCAAAAAATTGTGCCACTTGGCAAAATGGAGTTTTATGATTGGGCAATGAACATTGAATATATGAATTACATTTAAGGGTTTAATTATAGTGCAATTGGAATTTGATTGAAAGGGTAATTTAGGGACTTTGGGTGTAGTTTTTAATCTTAGTTAGGTAGTTGATTAAATGAACAGCATTTCTCTCGAGATTGACTCAACTTTATCACATTTATTCGCCCATTTCCTTACGTGTCTATCCACACAATCTCATAAATACCAAAACCCCTCAATCTATTAGAGAATAGTTAACACACGTAACCTAGATTACCTCTAATTTTTCTTGGGAACATTCCAAAGACTTTCATTCTTCCTCCTTCGTGTCCTTCAACTCCTCAGAACACTCTATCACTCTCGCTCATCACCAAAACCCTAAATCTCCACTCTTCCTCGCAATCGCTCAAAATGATGACCCCAATGCAAGAAGAAGCCGTCAAGTTCTCACAAGAATTTGAAGAATCATCAAGAAGAATGTCAGCTCCCTCAACCGGGCCATCCTCAACAACATCTCTAACAAATCAAATGGTCGCTTCATTTTCATCTCATCCTTCTCAAATAAGCGAAGAACACATTACCCAAAGAGAAGCTTCTGACACCTGCAATCTTGAAAACCTAACTGTACTCAAGGAAATGCATGTAGATTTCCAAAATCTTGCCGAAAATGGATTCAATCTAATCGAAGAAGTAGAAGCTCAGGAATGGACCAACTACTTTGATAGGCTCAAAGGACCAGTTTTTGAAGCACTGGTAAAAGATTTCTGGAGACAAGCTGTTTGTGACAAGATCCATGTTGTCTCCTATGTCCTGGGAAGAAAGATCGTCATCACTAAAAAATCCATTGCCGATCTTTACAACCTGAAGTTTATGAAGAACAAGAGAGTATATGGGATGAACAATAAATCTTCATTT
The DNA here is from genome assembly GCA_022829125.1 of Lathyrus tuberosus. Lineage (NCBI taxonomy): Eukaryota > Viridiplantae > Streptophyta > Magnoliopsida > Fabales > Fabaceae > Lathyrus > Lathyrus tuberosus. The sequence continues at coordinate 3,089,949 of JALAZF010000280.1, forward strand.
GTGAAAAAGAGGATCAACCCAATCATCTACGCCAACTATCAACTGAGCTAAAAGGAGTACAAGAGAGAAGATTTGCATGCATACTTAAAAATCTGGCACAAAATCATTCTTGGCTGCATCAATCCTAGGCCCTCATCACATGCTGCAGATTTCTTCAACGCCAACATGAAATACATGCTTTATTATCTGATCACCAAAAAGAGAATGTGCCTACCCTCTATCCTATTTTACAATCTAAGAGACATGGTAACAAAAACTAGGACAACCGGTGGATACATAAATAATATACCAAGATACATCCCTTTTGGAAGAATGCTCTCAGACATTTTCTATGAAAGTGGTATAATTGACACTCTGGTTACAGAAGTCAAATACACAGAAGATCTGACCATAACCCTTGGAGAACCAGTAAATGCCACAACTCTTAATCAAATGAGAATAATCAATAAAGTAAAGGTAAATCCTTTCACCATCTCTGATGGTTTAAGCAAAAGAAGGGTCACGGTGCCGGGTTATCCTACCTATCACAGAAATTACCAACGTGAGGAATTAGCTGTATACATAGATGGAGTAAAGGCACGAGGATATGATGTCTGTGAAATCAAGCATGAAGAAGAAGAGTGGGAGCAAACTGAGCAGAATGAGCAGACTGATCAATCAAATTCTGAACCAACTATTATGGAATCTCCTAAAAGGAAAAGAAAGCATACTACCATCTTTTCTAAGCCTCAGAAACGGAAAAGGAGTAAAAGATCAAAAATCCTCGAGAGTACAAGTTCAAAATCAAATCCTGATTCATCAGTCTATGTCAAACCATCTAACCTACTATCATCATGGTCTCATTCAAAAACCCCACAAATTCCTTCATTAACAACCTTACAAGACATACCTGTCTCACCAATGGCCTATGCTTTCCATCAGAAAATCATAACAGAACCCTTAACCCATCCGTCTGATTTTCTTCCTCCTAAAATTCATAACAATCTGGAAACACTAGAAGTCACCTCTCCTAACAATCAACAACAATCACCTGAACCTGCTGCTACTGAGATTAACTTATCTCAGCAACCACCATCTGAAACCAACTTTGATAAACCCAACCTCGCTCTGGTTGTCTACAATACTCCACCTCTAACTTCCTTTGAAGAATGTACAAGTCAATTTCATGACAAAGCACTTAAGAAGTTTGCTAGGTTAAGAGCCGAACTTTGTACAAGCACAAAGCTCATGGAACTTAAGAGTGCCTGTCAAAGTTATCAAAAATGGCTAGACATGGAACTTACAAGAATTATAAGTTTCTCAAACACAACCATAACTGTTGAACTAGCAAAAGCTAAGGAGAGAGCAGAAGCTAAAGCAAGAGTCAGAGTACTCAAGTTCTTAGCTGCTAAGCAGAAAGAAGCTGAAGAAAATGTTGCTAAAGAAGTAGAAGAGCAAGCTGCTAGAAAGGCACAAGAAGCTGCAGAGGCTGAAAGAGCTAAAGAAAGTGCTATGATTGCTTCCACCTCTGATCCTGTTATCAAGCATATGGGAGACGTCGTTGATGAAATCAGAACTGAGCAGAAGAACTTCAGAGAAAGGTTTGACAAGCAAGATATTGTCAATTAAAATCTTCAGATCATGATGAAGAAAATCTGGGACAAACTGTCCTCTGACAGCAAATAAACCTCTGTTTTCCTTTAAGCTTTAGTTCTGTGTTTTTCACCCTTGGACATCCCCGTTTTAATCTTTTTTATTTATGACAAAAAGGGGGAGAAAGTAATATAATTGTGATAATTTTGATCCTATAGTCATTCTCCGAAAAACAATGCTACTTACATGCTAACAGATAAATCCATCATTTCTATTAGATTGTTTTTCAGTATTTTTTCTTCTCTGTGCAGATAACTCAGAGTTCTGATGATGAAGAAAGACTCAAAAGGTTAATAAAGTCAGGGGGAACCCTAGCAAGAACCTTAGTCTAATACTCAGGGGGAGCACTTCATAAAAAGGATAAGCTATCCTAAAAACCTTTTCATTTTCCCTGTGTTATATATGTCAAAATTGTGTCATCAAATTATATACTTTTGTCATCATCAAAAAGGGGGAGATTGTGAGAACAAGATTTGGTTCTGCAATATTATCTCTAAGTTTTGATGATAACAGATGAATATTTGTATGAACAATTTTGTGCAACTAATGTTGTTATGTGTGAGAACCTAGCAAACAGGTTTTGCTTCCGTGAATTGGCGCAATGTTTAATGAAAGATGCTTTGAAGAACAGAACTTAATTCGAAGATAAGACAAGATTCACATAACTCTGATACGAAAGGAAAAGAGAATGAATTCTGAAGATCAAGAGACAAGGCTTCTGATGGAACAAAGTAAAATTGCTGAAGCCTCACGATTTTCAAACGAGAAGTTCTGAAGACTCCGAAGACAGGCTCTGAAGATTCGGAAGACTTAAAGCAGAAAAGGATAACGTTCTTAAAGACCAAGTGCTGATGTTCTGAAGACTGATTCCTAATGGACTTCTTCAATCAACGGAAGACTTGAAGCATCAGATATTCTGCTATAAAGACTCCACTCGTGCTTCATCAAATTAACATCAGAAGCCTCTAGATATGAAGAAAGTGAATTTAGAGAACAAGGTTCAAAAGACAAGTTCTGAAGATTCTGGAAGCGCAGAGCTGATGATTCGAAGACTTGATAATCACAAGAACCATACAATGTTTTCCCTTCCTACTCACGCTCACAAAAAGCCTCTGAAGTTAAGAAGCCAAGAAAACCTGCCACACTGTACAGCTGTACCACATTACAACGTTAAAATTCTCGAAGACTGTGCGAAATACAAGCAAGGCAATCTGACGCGACAGGACGCGCTGCATGCAGAAGATTTTGTACCTGTCCTCACGCTTCTAGCCGTAAGCCTACTTAGCTATCATGATTTCATTTCAACGGCTCTTTTCACTCGGCTATAAAAGGAAGCTCAAAGACTTGAAGAAAGACACACATGTGAACAACGACAATACTTTCTAACACTTTTCTTTCTTAAGTCATTCTTGGTCTAAAATTGTGTTTACGTTATCAGCTTGATAAGAAGCAATTCTCTGTAAACTTATTGTGTTTGAACTTAAAGTTGTATTCCTTAAGAGAGTCTTAGTGATTAGATCTCTTGAGAAGTCTAGGACGTGTGTCTTAGAGGTTGTGCCTTGAGTAAGACCTGTGCGGTTGGATTACTTGAGAAGTCTAGAACGTGTAAGTTCTAGAGGTTGTTGTTAGTCACCAGCTGTGTAGCTCGTGCAGTGTACTATTTTGTTGAATAGTGGATTAAGACCTCGTTGAGAGAGGCAAAATCTCCTTGGCGGGTGGACTAGACTAACTTGAGAGATTCTCAAGTGAACTAGTATAAACATACCGTGTTTATATCTTTTATTTAATTAAGCTGTTGTTCTTTAGAAAAGGGAAAAAGGCTTTAACAAGAAAGTTATTTAAAAGAAACGATTATTTTTGAAAAACTAATTCAAACCCCCCTTTCTTGCGTTTTTCACTCCTTCAACACTCTCTTAAGAGGCCCAAAGGTTTTTAAAGAAAAAGAATGGGACTTATAACACGAGGGTAGGCCCAAATGTTTTGTTTTTGAACTGGCGATCGTGCCGAGATTTCTTTTTTAACGTGGAGGGACTTATACCATGTCTGAGGCCCAAAAAGTTTTGGTTAAAAGGGGGTTGGGTCTTACACTCTTTTAGAGGCCCAAAAAATGATTTTAAAGGAAAAGATGGGGCTTACAACTCAAGGAGAGGCCCAAGGTTTTTTTGTTAAAAAGGCGACGTTTGCGCCGAACTTTTTGATGGGATCAGGACTTATACAATACACTGAGGCCCAAAAAGGTTTGTATTTACAAAGGGTTGGGTCTTACACTCTACCAAGAGGCCCAAAATGTTTTAAAGAAAGGAAATGGGGCTTATAACACGAGGGTAGGCCCAATTGTTTTTCGTTTTGAAATGGCGATCGTGCCGAGATTTTTGAAAACGCAGTGGGTCTTATACAATGCCTGAGGCCCAAAAAGTTTTGGTTTTCAAAAGGGATTGGGTCTTACACTCTATTAGAGGCCCAAAATGTTTTGAAGAAATTGATGAGGGTTGAATTAATCAAAACCCTAATTTGTTTTCAAAATGTATTTTCATTAAATAAAAATTCAATTAAAATGATCAAAATTGTTAAACATGTGTGAAAAACAAATTGTGGTATTGGATTAATGTTTGAAAAACCATGTTTATACCCACAAAATAATTGGAAATCAATTAAGTTTGGAAAATCAAGGGAGAAAAATATTTCAAATGTTAAAAACAAATAAAACATTAATTCCTTGCAAAAATATCAAATATAGGAAATAAGTAAAAATTTTGGGATTTTTCGTAAAAATAAAATATTTTAACATTTTTGTGAATTATTAAAAAAAGAACCAACTCAAAATCATTAAAACTCAGAGAGAAATTAATTTTTGAATCAATTAAATAAAATCACAAAAATTCAAAAATTCAAATATTTGAAAAAGGGCGCCAAGAACATCTTGGCCTTGCCCGCGTGCTCTGTTTTGCCCAGATTTGTGTTTTCTCATCAATCTCACTGAATACTTGATTATATCATGCAATCTACATATCAATCTACTTGTTTTCACCTCACGATCATGTCTATGGTCTTTAATTTCTTTTATTTTAAGCATGGAATAAGAAATCAAAGAGAAACCTCAAGAACCCTAAAATTTGCATGAAGGCTCATAAATTCCATACACGATTCAAACAAAGTTATTGATTGAGGGAAAACACTCCATGCATGATTATGAACATATGGTCAAATTATTGTGCAGCAAAAAATGCGTGGATCATAGAGTTAGAAAAGCTCATGCTTACCTCTTGCAGCTGGTGATCGTGTTTTGAGTTAGAGGTGTTACAGCTAGGTTCCAATGATGTGGATAGCTTCCCTAGTTCCAAGTGATGTGCCTGAGTGCTTGGAATGGTTTGAAACAAGCTGGAACTGAATATGGTATCTGTTGTACCCCAAATTTTTCCCTTAGATTCATTGATTCGCCTGCATAACATATTAGGTCAATCATTCGTGCACGGCTAACCGCTTTATCTAGATCTTTGTCTGTTTATTTCATTTGTGAAGGCATGTGCCGCGGCAGAAGACTCAAAGATCACGAAGGTCGTGTGCGTGTACTCATTGTGATTCTGGCCCCTTGCTGTAAGCTATACTTCAAGGTGATCTCTTGCCATGATTGGAGCCCGCGTTTCAAGCCTTGATTAAAAGAATTGGTTCAAGATTTGTGTTGTTTTGTTTCAAGTTTATTGGTTCCAAACTAGAATTAACCTAGTTTAAGTCGGGCCATCAAATTCCGATTAGTCAAGAGGTGATTCACAAGCCGTTAGCGGTTTTCGTGACAAGTTACAAGTGGCTTCAGGCTATAAGCAGATTCATGCTAAGTTGGTTAAGTCTTGCAAGTTACTGAAGTTGAAAACCACAATTGCAAAGAAGTTCCAAAGTCGTGTATCGTTCTCAAACCGTATTGAGAAGTTTTTAAAACCGGACCAAATAGAGTTCCAAGATTGGTTTCGTTTTATTTTTGCATAAAGGCTTGTGAAGACGTTGTTCAAGGCCATAGGTGAACAACACGGTTCAATTCGAATAGGAAGCACAAAACAAAATATAGCCATTATTGTCATATTTGAGTTATGCTTGGAATCAAGGATAATTTGAGCAATGATGTTTCTTTTACAAAATAAGAGGGCCATAAAGCCAGTATTGTAATACACAATCATAATGGCAGCAATAACAGACCATCCAATGCTATCATTATGCGGAAGATATCAATGGTAAAGGCCCAAGCTTCTTGAGGTATCAAATTTTGTTTCCTGCTAAGTAACTTAGGATCGCTGCTTCGAAGAACTAGGATGTGAAGCGTTGAAGAATTCGTTTCCCGCAAGCCGCAACCGGCGACGTTAACCCAATTGCATGAGTCTTAACAGCTTTTCTAAGTTTTGAAAAAAGCAATCCACGATTGGCTACAAGCATATTTTCTGGAGTACTTCCCAATGGAAATTACAGAGAAAGCCATGACATCGATTAAGGATGTATTAATTTCTGCTCTATACCAAAAAGGAAGTTTCACCGAATCAGCCCCGCCGATTGCCGACATCTTTTGGCGTCAAGTGGTAGATGTTTCCTCCATATTATAGCTCCCGCGGACATGAGATCCAAGATAAGTCGGTCATGAGTATTTCAAATTATCTCGAGCATGACAGGTTTTGAACTCAGCCACTTTAGGTGTTAGAGCTTCTATGAGCCCCCCTCCACGGTTTGGGTTCCGGTTGACATTCACCCTGTCAAACAACAATAAAGCCTGTATTAAGGTAACCAGTGCATGAAAAACAAGTTATAGCTCCTGACAATAACCTTAACAGAATTTGGGGAAATATTTCTAACCTTTGGAAGGATACAATTATGAGCATTCTAGAGTTGTCATCATATGCAATGGAGTTCCATGTCGAAGCTGTGCATCCCAATGGGAACCAAATGTCAAGGAATTTTAAATCTACAATTGAGGTAATGGATAGAGTGAAAAGAAAACACCTGTGGACACTTTCATTCCAACTGCTGCTTTTGTCGATCCTGCCGCGAATGCTCGATGTTACACAGATCAGAAATAGCATTCTAACTTTGCTCCACAAAACCTGCAACAAAGGCAGCTAGTGTTAGAATCAAAGAAGCACCCCGTACACAAGAACTTATGCTTTGGCCCTCACTTCGAGCACCTAATTGAAACCTTCGATCACATATCACACATTTTTTTGAAACGTATCAACTGAATTTTGTCGGGAAGAGCTTAGAGATACAAACCTCATGATACCTTGATTGTCTGATGATACCTCGATGTTACCGCAGAAGGATAGCCCCAAGGGAACTCAGGACCACTTTGTTAACGGACGAATCGAACTTAACAGGAAATAGCGGACAAGCCATGTCTGGCCAAGAATTTTCAACTCCACTTGGAAAGAAGTTTAGAGAGGGAAGTTTAGATACCTTCAACAACTGCCTATAGCTGCAGAAGAGGAAATGAGAAAAACAATACTAAGATTAATTGATATGGATCACCTGCATAATTTGGAATAAGATGAACTTAGTACAGAGTTACATCTAAACCAATAATTGAACCCAAATAAGAAACATACTCCTCAAGTGATCTTTGCCTTAAGTCATGAGTTCATGAGAAATTTTCAAAAATATGTTCTATATCAAAGACAACAATTATTCGTAGCAGTCAGTTTGATCAGTACGGTTTCAACAAGAAATCATTAGAGCTAAGTTGCAATAAAGGGACCCTTGAAGCAAGATCACTTACCTGCTAAGGATCGAGTCGATTCACCTAAAGTTAGTAATTCGTCAGTGTTTCCTCAAGAAGCCAAACTGCTACAAAGTGAATCATAAATCAGGGGTTATCATTTCAGAAATCATAATCAAACCGTAGATTTGCCATTTGAAAGGCATCAAAAGGAGAAAATTTACCAAAACATTCCCAAACCAACCAAGACAACATTCAAATTATTTCCCAATCAATTTCAAACTTTCCTGAAGTGGCCTCAGATTTTTGCTCAAATCAGAAGGAGTTATTTTTTTCATCATTGGAAATTAAGGGCAATATCGTAAACAGACACTACCAGCAAGATTTCCCAAAACCGAAATTGGACAACATTCAAAACTATCAAGATTTGAACGCAGCAGACTTTCCAAATAGAAAACATTAGGGAATTAAAGCTATTGAAAACCAAAACTGAGCAAACAAATCACTCGTATCAACCGTCCAAAACGTATTCAAAACTTTCCAAATAGAAAACAAATCGTATCAGTCCATTCAAACCCTTCAAAAAATTCCAAATCAAGGCACAATCAAATCGTATCACAATCAAGAGAAATCAATACCACATTAAAACCTTCCAAATAAATTCATCATTGGCCATCAGCTATAAAAAGGGTCACTTTGCATCAGAAGGGGACGAAAAAAAATCAGAGAGAAAGCCGTACGAAAAAAAATCAGAGAGAAAGCCGTACGAAAAAATCAGAGAGAAAACCATACGGAAAGATCAAAAAAGTCAAGAGAATCATACACCGAAAAGAAAACCTAAAGGCATCAAAGAAAATCGCAACCAAATCTCGAAAATCCAAAACCATTTCCAAACCGTACAGGCTCAGAAGCGCATTGGCTCATCACCGCCTCAACAACAACGCAAAACACAGAATCGTAAAGAGGTAAAGAGAGAAAAGTTCTTCCCCAACGGAGATCCATGAAGCTCTCGCCACCGTTGCCGGCATCCTGTTCCTTTTTCCTTTCTTGTTTTCGCTTTAAATTTCAATATCATGTAAATGTAATCGACACAACATAATGAAATTGGGGTGGGAAACCGGGGGAGAAAGGGTTATTTTCGTTTGATAGTGATAGATCGAGAGAGAAAATGAGCAAGATCGCGAGAAAGGTGAGAAACGGAGAGATCGGTGAGCATGGCGGCGGCGAATTTAGGGCCAAAACCCTAATTTCCGAGAGAGAAGGAGAGGAATGATTGCGAATGAGAGAAGAGAAATGATCGTGTGAGGTTCTACCCACCTTCCGTCTCCTTTTTCTTTTACTTATTGTTTTTTTAATTAAAATTTAACCTTTTTATAATCACATAATTTGCTTTTTAATCCTAATCTTTTTTCTTAATAACAACACTAATAATCTTTTATTAACCTTTATTTATTTTAATATTAACATTTCCTTAATTTGATTAGATCTCTATAATAACCTTGAAATAAACCTTTTTTTTTTTAGTAAAAATCAAATTTAGATAAATATTTTTTTTAAATTAATTAACCCTTAATATTTTTCTTAACAACTCTTAATAACTTGAAACTAAAAATACACTTCTAAGATTTTTGTTAACTTAAATTAAATTAATCCTTAGCACAATTTCTCACTATAATAAATCTAAAAATCAACTCTTTTATAAGACTAACTTTATTAATTTAAATTTTTCCGTTAATAATTAAAATTCCTTTTATTAATAATAATACTTAACTTTCTCAGTAAAATAAATCTTTAAGTAATTCTAAATTAAACCTTTTTTTAAATAATCCTCAATAAAATAAACCTTTTTCTAAGTGAAAGTAATTCTTAATAATAAGTACCAAATCAAATCAACTTTTCTCAATAAACATTAAAATCAACTTTCCTAATAAACTCTCCTCTCAAATCAAACTCGTTAGATCCCCCCTCACGTGAGTGAATCGCATGCTGTGTGCCATTTTATGATTGATATGTTTGCTTGCTCTATGCTTATATTGATGTATGTTTACTATGTCTAAAACCCTTTCAAAAATATAACAAAAAACTCTCGATTCAACGTCGAGCCACTTTTCTACCTATATAAGTCGAGCGCCTTCGGACCTCGCATTCAACCTTTTCGGTCACAATACACTTTAACTAGCCCACTTTGCTAGTGCACACTAATAATCAAAGTTAGTTTGTCCCCTCGACATTCCAAAGGAAAGGTTATTAATATTGACTAAACCGTCATAGGACTGATTCTTAGAACCCTTGGCCATAGGATTCGGAGTCGCCGTACTCCACGTCTCGCCGTAGACACTTAGAATCTTAGCCTTAGGATCGGAGTCGCCGCACTCCAAGTAAGTGCTCTGCCGCGAACATTTACAATCCTACCCCTCTTAAACCAACCTACAACTTTAGAGTCGCCGCACTCTATGTAAGGTCTTGCCCAAGACTTTACCTCCCCTTGGAACCTTGACCCCGTCAAGAAGTTCCTCTTTTCAGAACTACGCATACTCTGATTCTACACCCGAGGATACGTAGGCGTAAGGTGCGATACCTTATCGAGTATACTTAGATACTAACCCTTAGGGTCCAACCTTTAGCATAGCACCCTTAGCAAGCGAATGAGAGATAACATAATACTAACGAGAGGTTCCCGTAGAGTACTACGGACGTTTAGGATGCTAATACCTTCCCTAGGCGTAACCAACCCCCGAACCTTAGATCTTTAGGTTTTTCGCTTTTGAACCTTTCCTTTGGATAAATCAAAGACGGTGGTGAACATTTAAAGAAATGTGATCCTAGTTCATTAATAACTATGGTATCCAATTCTCACCGCAACAGAAATGGCGACTTCACTGGGGAATGTCGAGGGTTTCCCCTATCTTGTTTTTCTGATGTTATCTTTCTTTATTATATTTGCTTATTATCTGTTGTGCTGGGTTGCTTATGTGGTGAGACAAAGTCCTACACCCGGACTAGAGTGACAATTATGATAGGAACGGTGAGAATTCAAGGATACTTTGAGGGAGTCGATTCCTGAAAAAGTTGAATTGAGACTTCACCACTCAGTCTAGGCCCTCTCGAATTTAATTTTGTCCAACGAGTCAATTCGTGAAGACGCTATTATTTCGAACTAAAGGCCATCGAGACTGGGGACCGTAGTTACCCTTAACCCAACTTGGCCTATTAGGATGTAGTGCGGGGACTATGCGGGAGTCTATTTCTGCAATAGTCGCTACGCGATACTACACTCGGACGAGATTCTCTTGAGAATATTATTGACTACCAAGTGATCTGGAAAATCGATAATATCCGAAAGATGGATTGTAGACTCTGGGAACTTTTAGAACCCGTTCGGCAGGTACACTTGAAACCATAGTACATACTTTATGGGAGGGTAGACCCTTGGCTCCATGATGTGACCTTTCAAACCTAGGACCCTTTTGCTTGTGTGTGCTTTGTGTTGTGTGCCCTGTGTGTTGCATACATTCATAAGCATCATATCATAAAGATTCATGGAACTTGACTATATTTATAACCTTTGTAGGGATACTATGGATACCGAAAGAAGGAACACCAAGAAGTACACTCTTCAGATTCCTAACTTGGATGATCTAAGGAGGTTAGGAGCTTTGGTAAAAGATGAGGATAGTTTCAGAGGCAAATATGGAAGACTTTTATATGTGATGAATACAAAGGTTGATGAAGGACTACTTTCTACCTTACTCCAGTTCTATGACCCGCTGTATCACTGCTTCACCTTTCCAGATTATCAGCTGGTACCTACACTTGAAGAGTACTCTCAAATAATTGGGTTACCTATTCAGGATAAGTATCCTTTCCCTATCTTCGCCAATAAACCTGATGAAAAAGAAATCGCTAAACATACCCACCTGGATTTAGCTGACATTCAAGCCAATATGGTTTCAAAAGGAGGAACTTTCGGTTTTACTACGGACTTTCTGGTGGCCAAAGCCCGACACTATGCCACTCAACAGAATAAGAACGCTTTCGAAGCGGTTTTCGCTTTACTCATCTATGGTGTTTTCCTATTTCCAAGTTTCAAAAATTTTGTGGACCTCCATGCCATTAAAATTTTCTTGAAGAAGAATCCTGTACCGACCTTGTTAGCTGAAGCCTACTATTCTGTTCATTCAAGGAGCGCTCGTGGGAAGGGAATGATTACTTGCTGTGTCCCTCTATTGTACAAGTGGTTTATTTCGCACTTGCCCAAAGCACATGATTTTTGGGATATCAATAAGGGCTGGTGGTCGCAAAAGATAATGTCTCTCACCCATTCTGACATCGTCTGGTATAGCCATGTTTATGATAAGGTGGTCATCATAGACAGTTGTGGGAATTTCGGTAATGTACCTCTCCTCAGCATTAATGGATTAATCAGCTATAATCCGGTCTTGGCCCGTAGACAGTTGGGTTTCCCTCTGAAAGACAAGCCTGTCAGCGCCCATGTGGAAGCCATCTACTTTGAAGGAGAAAAATTAAGTAAGGAGTTAAGAGATCAGGTTTTGGACGCATGGGGTCAAAAGATCAAGAAGGACAAGAGTAATCTAGGGAAGCCTAATTGTGTTTCTTTAGAACCCTATCTCCAATGGGTCCGGAAAAGAGCTATCGAGTGGAAGATGCCTTATAAGCGCCAAGATCCAATGGTTCTAAAAGCGAGGCCGGTCTTATACTTCTCATCTGACGCGGAAAAGTTGAAAATTGCTTTGGAAAAGTCTCAGCAAATGGAAGAGGCTTGGAAGAACAAGTATCAGATAGTTGTGGAGGAAAATGCGGAGCTTCAACAGCAACTCAAAGCAAAGGATGAGGAAATCACTTCTTACAAAAAGAGGAAAACACGAGAAGAGTTACCTTCCTCTAGCTCCCAATCAACACATCAGAATTCGGTCGTCAACAAGCTCATTTTGGAGAATAGTCAGAAGGAGGCAGAAATCAGGAAGCTCAAGACAAGGCTTTTTGGAGAATCTCCTTAGATCTTTCTTTATTAGCTTTTATTTAGCTTTTTCGTTATGAATCTGGAGAAGTGTGTTGTTGCTTCATAATAAATTTCTGTTTTAATTTACAGTTTCATCTTTCGGTATCCCAGACATTAATTTCTTTTTGTAATCGACTTTTATGATTAATAAAATGCGCGTTTCATTATCCCACGATGATTATAAATAGTCGAGTTTCCATGAATCTTGTTGCATAGCATTTGCATTTTGCATCTCTCTCTATCAAGGAACTTGAAATCTTGTATTGCAGGCATTGTATGATGGATTACGGAAAAAAGGGAGTTGTGCCGTACACCTTCGAAGTTTCGGATATTGAACAACTGAGGGAACTAGGAGATCAGATCAAGGATCCCGAGGCGTTCGCTGAGAAGTATGGAAATATCCTCCCGTTGTTGCAGACTCGAGTAACCGCTGGTCTTTTGGAAACGCTGGTTCAATTTTACAACTTGATCTACCATTGCTTCATCTTCCAGGATTTTCAACTGATGCCTACATTGGAGGAATACTCCGCCCTTATGGGTATTCCCGTCAAAGACTCACCTCCGTTCTCGGGTGGAGAAGGAAGACCCAGCCAGGAAGACATCGCAAGAGCAACCCGCATAAAGTTGTTAGAGATCCAAACTCATATGACGTTCAGAGGAGGAATTGATGGCTTACCGGCCCAATTCTTGTTCGAGAAGGCTCGTCATTTTGCTAGTGTAGGGAACACTGGAGCGTTCGAGCACACCTTCGCGTTGCTGGCCTACGGTTTGTTCTTGTTTCCGAATGTTGAAGACTTTGTCGACGTCCATGCCATAAAGATTTTTATGCTCGAAAATCCAGTTCCGACGTTGTTAGCCGATGCCTACCACGTTATTCACTCGAAGACCCTGAAGGGAGAAGGTCGGATTACTTGTTGCACCGCTATCCTCTATAGTTGGTTTATTTCGCACCTACCAAGGTCTACTAATTTCTGGGACGTGAAAGATGGTTCAGAATGGCCTGTGAGGCTCATGGCTCTTACTCACTCAGATATCGTTTGGCATGACCCGATGTATGGAGGAATCCCCATGATTCATAGCTGTGGAGATTTTCCCAACGTACCTCTTCTTGGTACAAAGGGATGTATCAACTATAATCCTGTGCTCGCCCGTCGTCAACTGGGGCACCCAATGGAAGAAGTACCTGATCCGGAGAATCTGACAAGACTTTTTCTCCATAAAGGAGAAAACCTGAATTTGAAAACTGGAATTGTGTTTGCTTGGCGTCGCATCAATCGACAAGGGATGACGGTAACAACAAATCCAGATTGCTCAGTTACTGAAGAATGTCTAGCATGGGCGCGTGAAAGGGCTCTGACCTTGAGTATGCCTTATCCCCGTCCCAAGCCTCCTGTGGTCCAATCGGATGAAGTTTTGAAGCTGAAGGCTGAAATAGAGAAGCTTACCCTGGACAAAGCAAGGATGCAGGACCAGATCGACAGGCTGATGGAAGAACTTTGCAGAAGACAAGGGGCATCATCCAGTGGATTAGACTCCTAGTTCCTTTTGTGTTATGTTGCCTATGTAATAAAACTCTGGAGGTGTACCAGCCCTTGAAATTTTAAATAAAATGTTTATTTGCAATATCTACAATGAACGTAATACGGTTTTAGTTCCTTGATAGTTGCATTGCATTCGCATCCCATATCAACTGCATGTGCATTTTTTTTTTTTTTTTTTTTTTTTTTTTTTTTTTCTCTTTCTTATGTCCTTTGTTTTCCTCTTCAGTCTCGTCACCCTGAGTCCTCTGCACCGATACAACACTAGAGCTCAAGCTCGAAGAAGGATTATGGAACACAATCAGGAGCTTGATCGTGTCAGTAACGAGTTGGAAGACCTACGCGGGAATGTAGGACAGATTATGGAAGTGCTGAATGTCATACGTGCGAAGATGGATACCCAAGCCACCGTTGTCTCTGAGATTACCAACACAGTTGTGGATGCTCAACCTACTGCTGTTACTACTACAAATATACCCCCGTACGGCTTACCGTTCGGATTCGTGCCTCCACCAACCGTCGGTCCAGTCGTTCAACAAGTGCATCAGGCCATTCCTGTAATCACTGAAGCTCCTCAGGTGACCCCTACATTTGCTCCAGCTGCTGTGCACACTCGTGTACAACCTTATTTTAATGAGAATCAGCAAGTTTATGATGGCCCTGACATGTCTGAAGATGGGGACGAGAACCATGAGAAACTCAGGGAGAATATGGTTACTCTTGACAAGAGATTAAGGGCAGTAGAAGGTGATCAAGTATTTGGTACTCTCGCCAGAGAAGCATGTCTGGTATCTGGTTTGGTCATTCCTCAGAAATTCAAGACTCCGAAATTCGACCTGTATGATGGAACCACGTGCCCAAAGAGCCACTTAATCATGTATTATCGAAAAATGGCTGCGCACGTCAAAAATGATAAGCTAATGATCCATTGTTTTCAGGATAGTTTGAAGGGTGTTTCATCAAAGTGGTATATGAGTTTAGATCAGTCTCGCGTGAAGTGTTTTCAGGATGTGTCAGATGCTTTTGTCAAGCATTACAAGTATAACATCGATCTAGCCCCTGATCGAAGGCAACTCCTAAACATGTCACAGAAGAACACTGAATCGTTTAAGGAATATGCCCAGAGGTGGAGGGAAGTTGCTTCACAGGTAGAACCCCCTTTGTCTGATAAAGAGCTAGCTGAGTGGTTTGTCGACACAGTTCGCCCAGAATTCTTTGAAAGGATGGTCGGGAGCATAACGGCCAATTTCTCTGACATTGTTGCTGTAGGTGTGAGAATAGAAGCTGGTATGAAAAGTGGGAAGATGCCTACCCCTGCTAGTAGCCCAAGTGCCAATAAGGACCATGTTAGAAAAGTTTTCAGTAGTCCTCACAAAAAGAAAGAAGGTGAGACCAATGCTGTGATGACTGACGGAAAGAGAAGTCAACCTCGGAAACATCAACCAGTTTTTAATCCACAACAAGGTTACCCTGTCCAGTTTGCACAACAACCCTATGTGGCCGCTGTCACCCCTACCTACCAGACGATTCAACCAGCTCCGGTCTACCAACCTTTTGTTAATCAACAGCCTCCTGCATATCAGCCAGTCCCTGCATATCAGCCAGTCCCTGCGTATCAGCCGATTCCCGCTTATCAGCCAGCCCAAACTCCACCAAAGTATCAACGAGCGCCCGACGCTCCTAATTATCAACGAGCGCACAACGCTCCTCGTCAGAATACTCCAGCCAGAAGACCTCACCGACCTCATCCTCCCATCCCGATGACCTATACAGAGTTGTACCCTTCTTTGGTCCAGAAAGGCTTGATAACTACCAGAGCTTTGGGTCCACCTCCAAATCCACTTCCACCTAACTATAATCCCAATGCCCACTGTTTGTTTCATGAAGGAGCTCCCGGCCACGATTTGGAAGATTGTTATGCCCTGAAGAATCTTGTCAGAGATTTAATAGAAAGGAAGATTTTAGCCTTCGACGACGCTCAGCCGAATGTTAAGAGTAACCCTTTACCCAATCACGGAAGTGCCAACGCTATTGAAGAAGCATATGAGGAAAACCCAATTCTGGATGTGACAGAGATTAAAACCCCTCTCCAAGTTTTTCATTCAAAGTTGTTTGAAGCCGGTATCGTGAAGGTTTGCCATAGAGATTGTGAAGATTGTGAGACTAGTGTCCGGGGATGTCAGACGGTTCAAGATGATATTCAGACTCTGATCGACGATGGTTTCTTACGGGTGAGTGGTAAGCATAAGAAGAATGAGGTCGCTGTGGTTGAGCCTATATTCAATCTACCAGACCAAAGTGCCAAAGTTCCCGTTTTTAACTTGCCTGAATCAAGTCCTACAGTGGTTGTTTCCAGCAAGCCAAAGCCAATCTTCAGCATACCGAACTCTGCTACTACAGTTTTAGTTGGGTCGCCAAAGACTGTGATTATTCAAAGGCCTTGCCCTTCCCCTCTCAAAGATTTTACATCAGTACCCTGGAAATACGGTAAGGATTTCAGAAAGGTTTGTCCGAAAGAAGAAATGAAGAGTGCTGACAAAGAAGTAACTAATATAGCTGGGGCAAGCAGGATGACACGGAGTGGTCGTATTTACACACCCCATTTCAGTGAAGCTCCACCAAAAGAAACAGTCACGACCGTTCCTGCCAACAACAAGGGCAAAGAACAAGAAGTCGTTACTAATGACGAAGACGCTGAGTTCTTGAGAATCATCAAAAGAAGTGATTATAAAGTTGTTGACCAGCTCCATCATACTCCTTCAAAAATCTCTATTTTGTCTTTGTTGATGCATTCACCTGCTCACCGAGCTTCATTGCAGAAATTGTTAGCTCAGGCTCATGTTGCACAAGACATCACCACTGGCCAATTCGATAGCGTGATTGCTAACATTACTGCTTGTAACACCCTCAGTTTCAGTAACGAGGAGCTGCCGAGAGAAGGTCGGAGCCATAATCGAGCTTTGCATGTATCTGTGAAATGTCAGGAAGATACGCTGGCAAGAGTGCTTGTAGACACTGGTTCTTCCTTAAATGTGATACCCAAGAGGACTCTTAACAAGTTGGCTTACAAAGGGGCAGAATTGAGACCTACATCTCTTATAGTCAAAGCTTTCGATGGCTCCCGAAGGACTGTAATGGGAGAAGTTGATTTACCAATCTTGGTGGGACCACATGTTTTCAATATTACCTTCCAGGTGTTGGATATTAACCCCGGTTATAGTTGCCTACTTGGAAGACCCTGGATCCATGCCGCCGGTGCCGTAACTTCGACCCTACATCAAAGAATGAAGTTCGTGATTGATGATAAACTGGTAATCGTTCATGGTGAAGAAGATCTTATGGTCAGTAATTTGTCTTCATTTCGCTATATAGAGGCTGATGAGGATGCCTTGGAAACTTCTTTCCAAGCACTCGAGATATCAAACGCTGTTATGTTGGAAGTTGAGGAAACAACTGGTAAGGGTAATCCATCTTTCGCATCTTTCAAGAGCATCAAGTCTACCATTGAAGAAGGTGTGCCTGAAGGTTGGGGCCAGATCATAGAAGCTACAGCAAATCCAGATCATCAAGGGTTGGGTTACAAACCAACTAAAGATCAACAATCAACACCTGTCGCCAGTTATCCGAGAACAATTCGTGAAGTGTTCATCAGCGGAGGTTATCCAGTTAACGCTATTGGAGATAATCATGAAGATGGAGACTCAAGTGACTTTGTGTTCAAAAATGCTGCTGCTCTTAACAATTGGGAAACAGTAGAAATCCCAGTGATCATTCCTTTGTCAAAGTAACTTGTCACCTTTTATTTTGTTATTTTAATAAATCCGTAGCTCCGCCCAAGGCTATTGGATCATGTTTGTGGGCCACCATTTCCACTTTCGAATAAATATCAATGAATGCATTTTATCATTTGTGTTTGTGTTATTCATGAGTCATTACTCTAAGAAATTGGCAATAAGTAAAAAGGTTTAATTTGCACTGTCCTTTGTGCATCTTAATAAGACAAATTATTTTAAAACTTGCAGATTGAATTTAAATCACATTGAATCCGACGACCCTATCGTTATCCCTAACTTTGACTCACCCATCTATCACGCTGAGGACGAGGATGAAGAAGATCTCGAAGTTCCCAATGAACTGGTCAAGTGGGCAGAGTATGAGTACACTGAACTTCAACCACACAAAGAGCAAGTGGTCTTGATTAATATCGACTCCGAGGAAGACAAGAAAGAAGTTAAGATTGGTACTACACTGGGGGCAGATGTCAGACAGAGATTGGTCAAGTTACTAGGAGAGTATGTGGACGTATTCGCCTGGTCATATCAGGACATGCCTGGCCTAGACACAGATATCGTTGTTCACAAATTGCCACTTAAACCAGAGTGCCCACCTGTAAAGCAGAAGCTTCGGAAGACTAGACCTGACATGGCTCTGAAGATTCGAGATGAGGTTAAGAGACAACTTGATGCAGGTTTCCTGACAGTAGCAAGATATCCAGAGTGGTTAGCCAACATTGTACCGGTGCCAAAAAAGGACGGTAAAGTTAGAATGTGTGTGGATTACAGGGATTTGAACAAAGCAAGCCCAAAGGACGATTTCCCTTTGCCGCACATCGATACACTTGTGGATAACACGGCCCGTTTCGGGGTGTTCTCTTTTATGGATGGTTTTTCCGGTTACAATCAGATCAAGATGGACCCTGCAGATAGAGAAAAGACTGCTTTCATTACTCCTTGGGGTACTTATTGTTATAAAGTCATGCCTTTCGGTCTGAAGAACGCCGGGGCAACGTATCAAAGAGCGATGGTCGCTCTCTTTCATGACATGATGCATAAAGAGATCGAGGTATATGTGGATGATATGATCGCCAAATCCCAGAATGAAGAAGACCATTTGGATCATTTGTTGAAACTGTTTGAACGATTAAGGAAATATCAATTGAAGTTGAATCCCGCTAAGTGTACTTTTGGTGTCAGATCTGGGAAGTTGCTTGGATTTATTGTTAGCCAAAGAGGAATTGAAGTGGATCCCGATAAGGTCAGAGCTATCCAGGAGATGCCTGCTCCACAAACTGAATTGCAAGTCAGAGGATTTCTTGGGCGTCTGAACTACATCTCCAGATTCATTTCTAATATGACGGCTACCTGTGAACCATTATTCAAACTACTCCGTAAAGATCAGACCATTGAATGGAATGCTGATTGTCAGCAAGCATTTGAGAAGATCAAGGGTTATTTGCGAGAACCTCCTATTTTGATTCCTCCTGTGCCTGGACGACCTCTGTTTATGTATCTGACTGTTCTTGAGAAGTCCATGGGTTGCGTCTTGGGGCAACATGATGAGACTGGACGAAAAGAACACGCCATTTACTATTTAAGTAAGAAGTTCACGGACTGTGAAAGCCGGTATTCGCTGTTAGAAAAAACTTGTTGCGCGCTGGCATGGGCCGCTAGACGTCTTAGACAATATATGATCTGTCATACCACCCTGTTGATATCAAAAATGGATCCCATAAAGTATATTTTTGAGAAGCCTGCTCAGACTGGAAGATTGGCACGTTGGCATATGTTATTATCTGAATATGACATACAGTATGTGACTCAGAAGGCTATTAAAGGAAGCATTCTATCGGACTATCTTGCTGACCAACCGGTTGAAGACTATGAACCTCTGAAGTTTGACTTTCCTGACGAAGACATCATGTTGGTAAAAGATTATGAAGAGCCCGGTCCCGATGAAGGTCCTGAGCCAGGCTCCCGTTGGAAGATGATGTTTGATGGCTCCTCCAATTATAGTGGACATGGCATAGGCGCAGTTTTGGAGAACCCAGATGGTGGATACACCCCATTCACAGCAAGGTTGGATTTTGAATGTACAAACAATATCGCAGAGTATGAAGCATGTATTCTAGGTCTTGAAGCAGCTATCGACCTCCGGATCAAAATCCTCGAGGTAATTGGGGATTCAGCTCTAGTGATCTATCAAGTCAAGGGTGAATGGGAAACTCGAGACGAGAAGTTAATTCCCTACCGAGCTTACATTGTGGATATGATCCAATACTTCGATGAAGTCACTTTCCGACATGTTCCGAGATCTGAAAATCACGTGGCTGATGCTTTAGCCATGCTAGCCTCAATGTGGAAGGTCAGATTTGTTAATGAAGCTACCCTCATTCGAATCGAGCGAAAGACTGAGCCTGCCTACTGTCAGCTAGTGGAAGAAGAAACTGACGACAAACCCTGGTTCCATGACATTAAGAACTACTTGCTGAAGCAAGAATATCCTGCTGACGCTACAAACCTTGATAGGAAGACTCTAAGAAGACTAGCATCCAAGTTCTTTATCAGTAATGATGTATTGTATAAGAGGAACTATGATATGGTCCTACTTAGATGTGTTGATAAACATGAAGCAGATCTGTTACTTCAAGAGATTCATGAGGGGACATTCGGGACCCACGCTAACGGCTATGCTATGTCAAAGAAACTTCTGAGAGCTGGGTATTATTGGTTAACTATGGAGTCTGATTGTATACAGTATGCCAGAAAATGCCACAAGTGTCAGGTCCATGCAGACAAGATGCATGTGTCCCCAACACAATTGAATGTCTTATCGTCGCCATGGCCGTTCTCAATGTGGGGCATCGACATGATTGGGGCAATAGAACCTAAAGCCTCCAATGGTCACCGTTTCATTCTGGTCGCTATCGACTATTTCACTAAGTGGGTAGAGGCCGTTTCTTATGCCAACGTGACCAAACAGGTGGTAGCCCGCTTCATCAAGAACAACATTATCTGCCGTTATGGGATGCCAAGCCGAATCATAACAGACAATGGAACCAATCTGAACAACAAGACTATGAAGGAGTTATGTGAAACTTTCAAGATTACTCACCACAATTCCTCTCCTTACCGTCCTAAGATGAATGGGGCCGTGGAAGCTGCAAACAAGAACATCAAGAAGATTCTGAGGAAGATGGTGAAGACATACAAAGACTGGCACGAAATGTTACCTTTCGCATTGCATGGATACAGAACCTCAGTGCGAACCTCAACAGGGGCTACCCCTTTCTCGCTAGTTTATGGAATGGATGCAGTCCTCCCGTTTGAAGTAGAGTTACCATCTTTAAGGGTAATGAGGGAATCCAAACTGGATGAGGCAGAGTGGATCCAAGAAAGACTTGACCATTTGAATCTCATTGACGAAAGGCGCTTAACTGCGATGTGCCATGGTCAGTTATACCAGAAACGGATGAAGAGAGCCTTTGACAAGAAGGTTCGAGTCAGGGAGTTCCGAGAAGGAGAACTGGTACTTAAGAAGATTCTGCCTGTTCATAAAGATATGCGTGGAAAATGGGCACCCAATTATGAAGGCCCATTTGTCGTGAAGACAGTCTTCTCAGGAGGATCATTGATGCTCACCACAATGGATGGGGAAGAGCTTGCCCATCCAGTCAATTCTGATGCCGTCCGGAAGTATTATGCGTGAAGAGTCCGCCGTGACCAGAACTTAGCTTTGGGGTCTTAGTTGTAGGGTTAATAAGTGGCGTGGGATCCAATGTAACCTTACTCTATTGCCAATTTCATTTGTAATGATCTATGAAGCTTTTCGCTGTGTACAAGCTATTATTTTGAATAAAATCAGACTTTTACTTTTGTCTTCTCGTTTTGACCCCTATTCATTGATAATAATTTCGAAAGTGGGAAAATTTCAAACTTAACTTTTTCCGAAATTTCCGGTAAGATAAATTGCTTTGACTCATGAAATGATCCGAAGGAAGTCATTGCTCCCCAGCAAGTCGTCACTGCAGGAATTCACGACGATTCCCCAGTGAATCATTGTTTTAGGCAAGAATGGCAGATCAGTACAAGAATGCAGCATCTGGTTGACTCAAAGATCCCCAGTGAACTTCCTCGATCATCAATCTTCGTTAATAAAGCAGTGGATATTTATTTTATCCCCATCCAAGGTCTCTATGAATACGAGCGATCCGTGCCCAATGGATCTTTCTCATACTAATAATCGGATTCATCTTGACGGTCCTCTAAGTGAAGTCACGAGGTCGCGTCCCCAAGTGGAGCGCTATTTCCCCAGAGAAGTTTGGACTTTGAAGTTCAACTATTGGATTCCATCTTTGGATTCCTATACAGAACTTGACAGATGTATCTCTCGTGCAGAGGATGGACGGGCTTCCTCGTTGTTTTCTTTCACCTCTTGTTTTTATTTGCCTGTTTTGTCAGCATGAGCATAAGCATCGCATAACATCTCTTGCATTCGCCTCCGTGCATGTTCGCTTCCTGTTTGTTTCTTGTCGCTTTATCTTGATCTTTGGTTGTGTTTGCGCCAAGTTTTTGGGTCTGTCCGATCTCTCCAAGTAGGTCGTCAGCCTTAGGCAGAAAATGCTAATTATTTCCAACTTTCCCCACAGAGTTCAACCCTCGTGGATGACGGTTATTTCAGTTATCTCTTTCCTTGCTTGGATAGGATAAAATCGTCGTTGAGTTCATTTCTCAATGGCAGGTCTTGTTTGACCGTTCCATTCTAGTTCGATCCTAGATTGAACTTTGGTCTTTGACAACTTACCTTCCAGGCGCCTAGCAAAGTTTAAGCGTGCACCTACGCTTTGTACATTTTGAGTCGTTGTGCTCTATATTTTTAATTTTTGCCTCTCCTTGTTTTTTGTTTCGAGCCGCCGAGCTCCATGTTTTTGTTGTTTCGAGCCGCCGCGCTCCTTGTTTTTCATTTTTGGTTTCGAGCCGCCGAGCTCCATGTTTTTTGTTGTTTCGAGCCGCCGCGCTCCTTGTTTTTCTTTTTTGGTTTCGAGCCGCCGAGCTCCATGTTTTTTTTTGTTTCAAGCCGCCGCGCTCCTTGTTTTTCTTTTTTGGTTTCGAGCCGCCGAGCTCCATGTTTTTTGTTGTTCGAGCCACCGCGCTCCTTGTTTTTCTTTTTTGGTTTCGAGCCGCCGAGCTCCATGTTTTTTGTTGTTTCGAGCCGCCGCGCTCCTTGTTTTTCTTTTATGGTTTCGAGCCGCCGAGCTCCATGTTTTTTTGTTTCAAGCCGCCGCGCTCCTTGTTTTTCTTTTTTTGGTTTCGAGCCGCCGAGCTCCATGTTTTTTGTTGTTTCGAGCCGCCGCGCTCCTTGTTTTTCTTTTTTTGGTTTCGAGCCGCTGAGCTCCATGTTTTTTGTTTCGAGCCGCCGCGCTCCTTATTTTTCTTTTTTGGTTCCGAGCCGCCGAGCTCCATGTTTTTGTTTCGAGCCGCCGCGCTCCTTGTTTTTCCTTTTTGGTTTCGAGCCGCCGAGCTCCATGTTATTTTCTTGGTGGTGTGTAAGTCCCGTGCAACGATAAGTCACAGAGCATCTTCCCTACGAAGTCCATTTACTTGGCATACAGGAGAGTTTTAATAACCCTGTTTTTTTTTTCCTTGGTGATTCCTGAAGATCCCGTTTGATCTTTTCATTTGAAGGAATTTCCAGGTTTTATTTGTTTTTGTTTGCATGATCCTACCGCCGTGTGGATCCTATCTTATCTTTTTGTATCTTAGACATCAACTGGTCACGCTTGAACCTGCTGGGTCGTCGTTTTCAGGGTCCCCATTGCTGTTTTCTTTTCCCCAATGTTGTTTTCTTTTCCCGGGTGCGTCTGGTCGTCCCCGGTGAGTTTGTTGCTCATTGGGTTCGTCTTCCGCTCTGGGTTTGCTTTCGTTTTGTCTGCATCTTGCATCTTATCATTCCATCATTTTCATCATGCTAGAGTTCATGGCATGTCAGCATTAGGTCTAGTTTTGTCCATAGCATTGCATGATCATTGCATCTAAGGGCAAAATTTTCGGTTATCTGTATTTAAATATCTTTCACCATGACCTAATGACGATTTTCATCGTTCATGTCATCCGGTGAAGATATTTAAATAGGGGCAACTGTTGTACCCCAAATTTTTCCCTTAGATTCATTGATTCGCCTGCATAACATATTAGGTCAATCATTCGTGCACGGCTAACCGCTTTATCTAGATCTTTGTCTGTTTATTTCATTTGTGAAGGCATGTGCCGCGGCAGAAGACTCAAAGATCACGAAGGTCGTGTGCGTGTACTCATTGTGATTCTGGCCCCTTGCTGTAAGCTATACTTCAAGGTGATCTCTTGCCATGATTGGAGCCCGCGTTTCAAGCCTTGATTAAAAGAATTGGTTCAAGATTTGTGTTGTTTTGTTTCAAGTTTATTGGTTCCAAACTAGAATTAACCTAGTTTAAGTCGGGCCATCAAATTCCGATTAGTCAAGAG
This sequence comes from Lathyrus tuberosus, assembly GCA_022829125.1. NCBI lineage: Eukaryota > Viridiplantae > Streptophyta > Magnoliopsida > Fabales > Fabaceae > Lathyrus > Lathyrus tuberosus. Next base: position 3,114,105 of record JALAZF010000280.1, read on the forward strand.
GTGATTCACAAGCCGTTAGCGGTTTTCGTGACAAGTTACAAGTGGCTTCAGGCTATAAGCAGATTCATGCTAAGTTGGTTAAGTCTTGCAAGTTACTGAAGTTGAAAACCACAATTGCAAAGAAGTTCCAAAGTCGTGTATCGTTCTCAAACCGTATTGAGAAGTTTTTAAAACCGGACCAAATAGAGTTCCAAGATTGGTTTCGTTTTATTTTTGCATAAAGGCTTGTGAAGACGTTGTTCAAGGCCATAGGTGAACAACACGGTTCAATTCGAATAGGAAGCACAAAACAAAATATAGCCATTATTGTCATATTTGAGTTATGCTTGGAATCAAGGATAATTTGAGCAATGATGTTTCTTTTACAAAATAAGAGGGCCATAAAGCCAGTATTGTAATACACAATCATAATGGCAGCAATAACAGACCATCCAATGCTATCATTATGCGGAAGATATCAATGGTAAAGGCCCAAGCTTCTTGAGGTATCAAATTTTGTTTCCTGCTAAGTAACTTAGGATCGCTGCTTCGAAGAACTAGGATGTGAAGCGTTGAAGAATTCGTTTCCCGCAAGCCGCAACCGGCGACGTTAACCCAATTGCATGAGTCTTAACAGCTTTTCTAAGTTTTGAAAAAAGCAATCCACGATTGGCTACAAGCATATTTTCTGGAGTACTTCCCAATGGAAATTACAGAGAAAGCCATGACATCGATTAAGGATGTATTAATTTCTGCTCTATACCAAAAAGGAAGTTTCACCGAATCAGCCCCGCCGATTGCCGACATCTTTTGGCGTCAAGTGGTAGATGTTTCCTCCATATTATAGCTCCCGCGGACATGAGATCCAAGATAAGTCGGTCATGAGTATTTCAAATTATCTCGAGCATGACAGGTTTTGAACTCAGCCACTTTAGGTGTTAGAGCTTCTATGAGCCCCCCTCCACGGTTTGGGTTCCGGTTGACATTCACCCTGTCAAACAACAATAAAGCCTGTATTAAGGTAACCAGTGCATGAAAAACAAGTTATAGCTCCTGACAATAACCTTAACAGAATTTGGGGAAATATTTCTAACCTTTGGAAGGATACAATTATGAGCATTCTAGAGTTGTCATCATATGCAATGGAGTTCCATGTCGAAGCTGTGCATCCCAATGGGAACCAAATGTCAAGGAATTTTAAATCTACAATTGAGGTAATGGATAGAGTGAAAAGAAAACACCTGTGGACACTTTCATTCCAACTGCTGCTTTTGTCGATCCTGCCGCGAATGCTCGATGTTACACAGATCAGAAATAGCATTCTAACTTTGCTCCACAAAACCTGCAACAAAGGCAGCTAGTGTTAGAATCAAAGAAGCACCCCGTACACAAGAACTTATGCTTTGGCCCTCACTTCGAGCACCTAATTGAAACCTTCGATCACATATCACACATTTTTTGAAACGTATCAACTGAATTTTGTCGGGAAGAGCTTAGAGATACAAACCTCATGATACCTTGATTGTCTGATGATACCTCGATGTTACCGCAGAAGGATAGCCCCAAGGGAACTCAGGACCACTTTGTTAACGGACGAATCGAACTTAACAGGAAATAGCGGACAAGCCATGTCTGGCCAAGAATTTTCAACTCCACTTGGAAAGAAGTTTAGAGAGGGAAGTTTAGATACCTTCAACAACTGCCTATAGCTGCAGAAGAGGAAATGAGAAAAACAATACTAAGATTAATTGATATGGATCACCTGCATAATTTGGAATAAGATGAACTTAGTACAGAGTTACATCTAAACCAATAATTGAACCCAAATAAGAAACATACTCCTCAAGTGATCTTTGCCTTAAGTCATGAGTTCATGAGAAATTTTCAAAAATATGTTCTATATCAAAGACAACAATTATTCGTAGCAGTCAGTTTGATCAGTACGGTTTCAACAAGAAATCATTAGAGCTAAGTTGCAATAAAGGGACCCTTGAAGCAAGATCACTTACCTGCTAAGGATCGAGTCGATTCACCTAAAGTTAGTAATTCGTCAGTGTCTCCTCAAGAAGCCAAACTGCTACAAAGTGAATCATAAATCAGGGGTTATCATTTCAGAAATCATAATCAAACCGTAGATTTGCCATTTGAAAGGCATCAAAAGGAGAAAATTTACCAAAACATTCCCAAACCAACCAAGACAACATTCAAATTATTTCCCAATCAATTTCAAACTTTCCTGAAGTGGCCTCAGATTTTTGCTCAAATCAGAAGGAGTTATTTTTTTCATCATTGGAAATTAAGGGCAATATCGTAAACAGACACTACCAGCAAGATTTCCCAAAACCGAAATTGGACAACATTCAAAACTATCAAGATTTGAACGCAGCAGACTTTCCAAATAGAAAACATTAGGGAATTAAAGCTATTGAAAACCAAAACTGAGCAAACAAATCACTCGTATCAACCGTCCAAAACGTATTCAAAACTTTCCAAATAGAAAACAAATCGTATCAGTCCATTCAAACCCTTCAAAAAATTCCAAATCAAGGCACAATCAAATCGTATCACAATCAAGAGAAATCAATACCACATTAAAACCTTCCAAATAAATTCATCATTGGCCATCAGCTATAAAAAGGGTCACTTTGCATCAGAAGGGGACGAAAAAAAATCAGAGAGAAAGCCGTACGAAAAAAAATCAGAGAGAAAGCCGTACGAAAAAATCAGAGAGAAAACCATACGGAAAGATCAAAAAAGTCAAGAGAATCATACACCGAAAAGAAAACCTAAAGGCATCAAAGAAAATCGCAACCAAATCTCGAAAATCCAAAACCATTTCCAAACCGTACAGGCTCAGAAGCGCATTGGCTCATCACCGCCTCAACAACAACGCAAAACACAGAATCGTAAAGAGGTAAAGAGAGAAAAGTTCTTCCCCAACGGAGATCCATGAAGCTCTCGCCACCGTTGCCGGCATCCTGTTCCTTTTTCCTTTCTTGTTTTCGCTTTAAATTTCAATATCATGTAAATGTAATCGACACAACATAATGAAATTGGGGTGGGAAACCGGGGGAGAAAGGGTTATTTTCGTTTGATAGTGATAGATCGAGAGAGAAAATGAGCAAGATCGCGAGAAAGGTGAGAAACGGAGAGATCGGTGAGCATGGCGGCGGCGAATTTAGGGCCAAAACCCTAATTTCCGAGAGAGAAGGAGAGGAATGATTGCGAATGAGAGAAGAGAAATGATCGTGTGAGGTTCTACCCACCTTCCGTCTCCTTTTTCTTTTACTTATTGTTTTTTTAATTAAAATTTAACCTTTTTATAATCACATAATTTGCTTTTTAATCCTAATCTTTTTTCTTAATAACAACACTAATAATCTTTTATTAACCTTTATTTATTTTAATATTAACATTTCCTTAATTTGATTAGATCTCTATAATAACCTTGAAATAAACCTTTTTTTTTTTAGTAAAAATCAAATTTAGATAAATATTTTTTTTAAATTAATTAACCCTTAATATTTTTCTTAACAACTCTTAATAACTTGAAACTAAAAATACACTTCTAAGATTTTTGTTAACTTAAATTAAATTAATCCTTAGCACAATTTCTCACTATAATAAATCTAAAAATCAACTCTTTTATAAGACTAACTTTATTAATTTAAATTTTTCCGTTAATAATTAAAATTCCTTTTATTAATAATAATACTTAACTTTCTCAGTAAAATAAATCTTTAAGTAATTCTAAATTAAACCTTTTTTTAAATAATCCTCAATAAAATAAACCTTTTTCTAAGTGAAAGTAATTCTTAATAATAAGTACCAAATCAAATCAACTTTTCTCAATAAACATTAAAATCAACTTTCCTAATAAACTCTCCTCTCAAATCAAACTCGTTAGATCCCCCCTCACGTGAGTGAATCGCATGCTGTGTGCCATTTTATGATTGATATGTTTGCTTGCTCTATGCTTATATTGATGTATGTTTACTATGTCTAAAACCCTTTCAAAAATATAACAAAAAACTCTCGATTCAACGTCGAGCCACTTTTCTACCTATATAAGTCGAGCGCCTTCGGACCTCGCATTCAACCTTTTCGGTCACAATACACTTTAACTAGCCCACTTTGCTAGTGCACACTAATAATCAAAGTTAGTTTGTCCCCTCGACATTCCAAAGGAAAGGTTATTAATATTGACTAAACCGTCATAGGACTGATTCTTAGAACCCTTGGCCATAGGATTCGGAGTCGCCGTACTCCACGTCTCGCCGTAGACACTTAGAATCTTAGCCTTAGGATCGGAGTCGCCGCACTCCAAGTAAGTGCTCTGCCGCGAACATTTACAATCCTACCCCTCTTAAACCAACCTACAACTTTAGAGTCGCCGCACTCTATGTAAGGTCTTGCCCAAGACTTTACCTCCCCTTGGAACCTTGACCCCGTCAAGAAGTTCCTCTTTTCAGAACTACGCATACTCTGATTCTACACCCGAGGATACGTAGGCGTAAGGTGCGATACCTTATCGAGTATACTTAGATACTAACCCCTAGGGTCCAACCTTTAGCATAGCACCCTTAGCAAGCGAATGAGAGATAACATAATACTAACGAGAGGTTCCCGTAGAGTACTACGGACGTTTAGGATGCTAATACCTTCCCTAGGCGTAACCAACCCCCGAACCTTAGATCTTTAGGTTTTTCGCTTTTGAACCTTTCCTTTGGATAAATCAAAGACGGTGGTGAACATTTAAAGAAATGTGATCCTAGTTCATTAATAACTATGGTATCCAATTCTCACCGCAACAGTATCCCAACTGCAACTTGGTTAAAACCTTGAGCACTTGGCTGGTGATTTTGTGAAATCAGTGTTCCAGATATTGTTTAAGTGTTTGGATCACTTCTATATGATGTTTATGAAGTGTGTGTGCGATTGGTTTGGTTAGAATAGCTCTCAAACTCAAAACCCGATAGTGACTTGCTTTGGAAGGCAATTTTGGAGTGAAGAAGGAGATTTTGAGGAAAGCATCTATTTGATGGCTTTGGTGTACTCAAACTGATCACTAATGATGTCTATTTATAGTGCAACAAGTTTGTTTTGGCATCAATAGTGAATGGCAACTGCTGCAGAGGTTTGGCCAATGTTGATCAATGGGAATCCAAGTCTCCTCTAGCCATTGACTAGAGGTTAGGGCACAGGCTGCTGGTTCCCTTGGTCTTGAATATGTCTTGACTGAATTCAGTTGGAAATGGCTCAGTCCATGCCACCTTGGTGCATCCATTAAATGCTCCAAAACAAAATTGGAGTCTTGTCCCTCTTTTAGGCATTTCTAGGTTTGGCATGCTACTTTTGGTTCCAAAGACTTGGTAGGCTTGGGATCAGTGTTTGTCCCTCCTTGGTCTCCCCCTGAGGTGTTCAGATGGATAAGTGTGTTTGTCATTTGCACAAATTTGGCAAATCGAGCAAAATGCACAAATCTGCCTTGCTTTGACAGTTTTCAGCAACGCATATTGCCATTGTCATATCTCATGGCTCAAGTGGAATTTGATGGGGTTCTTGGCCATTTTGGAAAGCCCTCATATGATACAACAACTGTTTGATCATAATTGGTTTTGATACTTTTTGGATCCAAGTGAAAAATGCCCCTACATTTGGAAAAAAGTGAAGGCAGATTCTGACTTAGTGAAATTTTCACTAAGTGATGGAAAAAAGTGACATTTTCACTTTTTGTGATTTTGATCATTCCATAACTTAAAATCCATGAGGAATTGGAATGAGTTATGTTTGAAGCTTTTGTAGAGGGCCATGAGAGCTACAAATCCAACTTTGAATGGGAAAAAATGGCCTTGTGGTTTAGGAGTTATGATCCTCCAAAGTTGGTACCCTAGCCACTTTGTTCCATAACTTAGAAAAAATTCTAAGTTTTTATGGTTACCCCTTTTACAAGTTATCCCACTTTTCTTGATTTTTCTTGATGAATGATGATTCCAATCACACATTAACATCATTTTAGGGTTAAGGAACCATAATTGTGAAAAATCTCAAAAAGTCAAAGTTGACTTTTATGCACAGTTGACTTTTTGTCAAATGAATTCCAAACTGTGCGATCCTCTATGAAATCAAGTCCTTGACCTAAATCAAACTTGATGGATTGATTTCATAGGTCTTATAGGGTGTATTAAATCATGTCCCAAGGTTTGGGAGCATGTCTTGGTCAAAAGTCAAAGGCACAATTGACTTTTTCCTCAAAACCCTAATTGTGGTTCTGATGCAATTGAAACTTGTTGCTCAAGCTTCTTAGACCAATCCATTGTTGCAAATGGATCAATGTGGTGTATTAGAGACCCTCAAATCCTCCTTTAAGGTCTTGGCTCATGTTTTGTCCAAAAAGTCAACTTAGGGGTGAATTAGGTCAAGAAACCCTAATTCCTGATTTTTGGTGAATGCATCCCATGAGGCTAAATTGACTTGATGATTGGGTCCATGAGGTTCCATGGGGTATATTAGGTTATTATTTGAAGCATTGACTCATGCATAGAGGAAAATTCCCATCTGGAGGCCCTGGCCGACCAAAACCCTAAGTTGGTGACACTGGCGATCTTGAGGCTTGATCCACTGGGACTGTTGCAGCCTTGTGCTTAATCCTTGAGGTGGGAGTCCTCTTGATCCATTGGGGATGTTTGATAGGTTTAGACAAGTTGAATATTATGTCATTCCTTGATTGATCCTTTGTCTAAAGCTCAGAGAGAGCTTGAAACCCTAATTCTGATTGTAGTGAAGGCTCACCCATCTTTGGGGAGACTAATGAGACATGATGGTCCATCCATATTGTGATGATGATTTGTAAAATGATGGAAAATCTAAGTGGTCAAAATTTGGGGTATGACACTGGGGCAGTCACTTCGACACTTCACCAGAAGCTGAAGTTCGTAAAAAATGACCAGCCGAAGGGTCTTTGTACAACGCCCAAGAGGAGACGGGGATGCTTTTAGGAAGCCTGTGGGTTCCCAAACCAAGAGAAGTTTAAGAAATGCAATTCTCAGGAGGAGGTGCCTATTCCATTTTGCTATCCCGCACAGAGTCTGAGATTTATACCAAGGTCAGATATCAAAATGATATACGGAGATTGTGATCGGGAAGGATGTCGTGCTCCACCAAACTCATTAGAGGAAGACACTCTGATGAAAGACAATTTTGACCATGCTATTATGGCCTAATGGATGGCCTGCCTATCTGGCATCCGTACCCAGGAGACTTGGGGCAAGAAAATCAGCCAAACAATGAAAATTAGCTGAGCATCATTGAAAAAAATACCTGCGTCCCCACCATGTCATGGGATCAACACTCAGGTCATTCGGAAAATATCCAGTGCAACGATGAATTTGCAAAGTTTGCAGGACTAGAATTCATTAACTATGCTTTTCCCGAGGTCAACGTCATCGAGAGAGATGACTCCTCTAGTTCCAAAAAAGTGTGGGACACCTTAGGACAACCGAGTGGCAAGTACGACTTCTTGGTCAAGTACACTGCTCCTGAAAGCTCTCGTATGAGGCTCAAGGACATCCATCCAACTGGACGGGGAGATTTCCCTGAGAGCACAAATATTGTGCAAAATACAACTGAGGAATCCTCCTACGACTACTCTGCCTGGGAAACAGATTCCAATGATCCTGCTCCGCCAAAAATCAGCATTATTTCTGAAGACAAATTAAGGAAAGTACCAGACTTTGTGATTCACCGAGGAGTTCACCACAAATGGGTTGCAGTCGATGTCCCGAAAGTTGTTCATAAGTCAAAGTAATTTCCGTCTTTATCTTAACCTTTCACCTTGCCCAGGTGAAACAGATGTTTTGATAGGGCTCACTTTCTATAAATATCCCTCTTCGCTTTGCCCAAAGTGACAGAGTTTTGTTTTATAGGGCTGTAGTTTCAAGAATCGACAAGTTCATAAATAAAATAACGCTATTCTGTAATTCCCGCATTAATTGTTGTTTTCTCTTTTCGCTTTTTCAGAAAATGGTAATCCTAAAAAATAATTCAAACAATAAAAACAAGCATTGTTCAAAAAATTTTACACTGCACACACTCTTGCATTTCTCTCTATCTCTTCTAAAAATCAATCATCACGTCATACAGATTGCTTGTTTTAAACCCTATTGAAACGTACGATCTGGTGCCTTCTCCCAACTTTGAATTCCCGGTATTTGAGGCTGAAGAAGAAGATGACGAAGAAATTCCAGAAGAGATCTCCCGATTACTCAGACAAGAGGAAAGGTCCATTGAACCTCACAAAGAGCCGTTGGAAACGGTCAACTTGGGTTCAGAAGAAGAGAGAAAAGAAGTCAAGATTGGGGCACTGCTCAGTCTGACTGTCAAAGAAAGTTTGACAAAGCTTCTCAAAGAGTTTCCCGATGTGTTTGCTTGGTCCTATCAGGATATGCCAGGGTTGGATACCAGCATCGTGGAGCATCATCTACCGTTAAGATCTGAGTGTCCGCCAATAAAACAAAGGTTGAGACGGACTCATCCAGACATGGCAATCAAAATCAAAGAGGAAGTACAGAAACAGATTGACGCAGGTTTCCTCGCCACATCAGAGTATCCTCAATGGCTAGCCGACATAGTACCAGTTCCAAAAAAGGATGGAAAGGTCAGAATGTGTGTAGACTACAGGGGTATGAACAAAGCCATTCCAAAGGATGACTTCCCATTACCACACATTGACATGCTGGTAGACAGTACAACAAAATTCAAAGTATTCTCTTTCATGGATGGATTCTCGGGCTATAATCAGATAAAAATGTCGCCGAAAGATATGGAGAAAACTTCATTCATCACCCCATGGGGCACTTTTTGTTACAAGGTAATGTTGTTCGGCTTAAAGAATGCCGGGGCAACCTATCAAAGGGCCATGACTACTCTGTTTCACGACATGATACACAAAGAAATAGAGGTATATGTCGATGATATGATCACTAAATCTAAGACAGAGGAGGAGCATGTGACCCACCTTTCAAAATTATTCGAGCGTCTGAGAAAATACAAACTCCGCTTGAATCCCAATAAGTGCACATTCGGTGTCCGTTCAGGGAAACTCTTAGGGTTCATCGTCAGCCAAAAGGGAATTGTGGTTGATCCTGACAAGGTCAAGGCCATTCAAGAAATGCCTTCTCCAAAGACTGAAAAACAAGTCAGGGGATTCCTGGGACGTTTGAACTACATCTCTAGATTCATATTCCTCATGACCGCGACATGCGCGCCAATCTTCAAATTACTCAAAAAGAATCAGGACTGCATTTGGACAGAAGACTGCCAAACTGCCTTTGATAGTATTGATAACACTATTTTAGTGTGTTACTTTAACCCAATGTATGTGGCATTTCTAGTTCATGATTTCACTTATGTAGCACGAGTTTAAAGTATTTTAGCATGATTTAAGCTTTAAGCACTTTATGTGCTTCTTTTACGTTTTCTTTGTGTTTATGCTCTAAAAGGAAGTTAGATGACGATGAGAGGAGGCATGACCCCAGTTGCCAGATTCTGGACCAGAATGAGGAGCTAGTTAGAGAGTTGATGATTTAATAAACCATTTCACCAAGGGAGTTGGAGATTGATGATGAAAAGTCAAGAATGACTAGGGCTCACGTGGCAGCATTATGAAGAGCAATGGAGCAAAAGACATGGATAAGATCAAGAAATCTAGAGGACAAAAGGTAGTACGGTGGGGACCACTCAGCAAAGAGCGCCCAACACCAACACCACCAGCCGTCAGCTCTGCTCCACCAGCCTGCTACAGCCGCCTGCAAAAAGCAAATTTGTCTCCCACCAACATCTGTACCAGATTGCTTGCAAAGAAAGGATTGATGGACATCTGTCCCACGTGAAGGATTTGATTTGGGCCTAACCTTATTTTCCTCAAGAGACCCACGATCCAAGAAAGGAGTAACTACCACTTCCACTCATCACTATTTAAAGAGAGCTTGTGCATTGAAGACGGGGAGACAAGAGATTCCACACACAACAATATTTTATTTTCAGTTTTTAAGTTATTTCTAGTTCCAAGAGTTAGAGTATTATTAGAGAGTATTCTTTTCTTCTCCAGACCTGTACGCACTATTGAGAATTGTCGTGACTGAAGAGAGTTGTTGCTGTTTATCCAACACAAGAGATCTCCAAGTTATTATTAGGTTGCATTTCTTTGCTACACTGTGTAAGATGATGTTTCCTATTAATCTTATTCCAGTAGTTTGTACTCAGCTCACTATGAGCTAAACCTTTGTTTGATGAGACTAATGAAGTTAGTATAAAAGTTGTTTTTATGTTAATATGATGTGTTGGCTAGTGTCTTATTTTGTTATGTGTTTTTATGCTATAAACTTGGTTCTTAGAGTGATCAACTAGGAAAAAAGTAAAAGCTTGTTGTTGAGAGAGATCCAATAAACAAGCGGATTTCATAACAAAAGTGGTCAATAAAGTAAGATAGAGATATTCACTTAATTCAACTTGCTTAGAGATAAGAAGTTGAGGCCATAAAGATTTTTCAGAATTAAAACCAAGCGTATTTTAAGGTTACAAGTGAGGCCATAAAGATTTATCCAACACAAGAGATCTCCAAGTTATTATTAGGTTGCATTTCTTTACTACACTGTGTAAGATGATGTTTCCTATTAATCTCATTCCAGTAGTTTGTACTCAGCTCACTATGAGCTAAACCTTTGTTTGATGAGACTAACGAAGTTAGTATAAAAGTTGTTTTTAGGTTAATATGATGTGTTGGCTAGTGTCTTATTTTGTTATGTGTTTTTATGCTATAAACTTGGTTCTTAGAGTGATCAACTAGGAAAAAAGTAAAAGCTTGTTGTTGAGAGAGATCCAATAAACAAGCGGATTTCATAACAAAAGTGGTCAATAAAGTAGAATAGAGATATTCACTTAATTCAACTTGCTTAGAGATAAGAAGTTGAGGCCATAAAGATTTTTCAGAATTAAAACCATACGTATTTTAGGGTTACAAGTGAGACTTAGAGATTTGTTCCCTTGCCCTAGTTATACATGTTTTGATGCTGTAGAGATACACCACTAGATCACGTTCTGACCTTTTGAGGCACGACACTTCACATCATAAAGGCATATTAAACAACAACTATACTAATGGATTTAGCTCATCAATTACTCTCTCTGATATTTTAGCTTCTCTTTAGCTTTAAGTTATTTTAGATAATTGTGTGTGCTCTTGCTCTTTATTCTCATATTTCTGTTACCTTGCTCATACTTTTCTTAAACAAAGAAAACTAATATTAGTAGTTCAAATACTTTACACTTCCCTGTGGGTTCGACCTTTACTTTATCACTTGCTACATTACCAAGCATGTATACTTGCATGTGACATCATTGCTCTAAACCATTTAAAAGAAAAGCATTATATAAATTAGAGTATATTGTAAGTAACAAGTTTTTGGTGCCGTTGCCGGGGAAGTGAAAAAGTTTGGAAAACTATATTTATTTTTTTTCTTTTTGTTTAAGATTGTATTTGAGCTTTTAACGTTTGCTGTGATTTAGTGATACGACAGGCCTAAGCTGTTGCATGCGCAGGTCGTTACAACCAGTTTACAGTGGTTATCCTGAACCTGAAAGAATTCTCAAAGCACGAAGAAGATTTGTGCATGCTCAGCAAATATCTGGAGATTCTTCAACTTCAGCTGTGGCTGAACCCAAAGGAGTTGTGTACGAGGAGGACACGGAAAAAGAAAGATCATCGTCTTCTTCAGACGAGTCATTACACGAGACAACCATGGCAGAGCCAGATATCATTGGCATTGCCAATGACCGAGCACGCAACATTAGGGACTATGCTATATTTGATCCTAATGCTATGAATACTGGCATTGCTAGGCCAACCATCATAGCACCACTATTTGAGTTCAAGCCTATGATGTTCCAAATGTTACAAGCGGCTGGTCAATATTCAGGCTCTCCTCACGAAGATCCTCATTTGCACCTAAAACAATTTCTGGATGATGCTGACAACTTCAAGATCCTTGACGTGCCAGTAGATACCTTTAGGTTGGGGCTGTTTCCATATTCTCTAAGGGATCGAGCCAAGAGCTGGCTTAATTCTTTGGAACCAAATTCCATTACTACATGGAATGCCTTGGCAGAAAAATTTCTGGCCAAGTATTTTCCTCCTTCCAAAAATACAAAAATGAGAAATGAAATCACATCATTTAGGCAATGAGATTATGAAACGTTGTTTGACGCATGGGAAAGATTTAAGGAGCTGTTGAGACAATGTCCACATCATGGAATTCCCATCTGCATACAACTTAAGACTTTCTATAATGGATTAATTCCATCCTAAATGAACATGTTAGATGCATCTAGTGGTGAAGCTCTATTGTCTAAATCCTATGACGATGGGTACAAGTTGATTGAAAGCATTACGGCCAACACTTATCAATGGCCAGTCACAAGGGCCACTTCAAGTTCAACTCAAAAGAAGCCTACTGGAGTTCATGAAGTCACTGAAACCGCAACTCTTGCTGCTCAAGTGGCTCAGATCCACCAAATGATGAAGAATCCGATGAATCCTGAAGTGTCAAAATCTGACCCTGTTAAGGTGGTTACTGACGCTTCTGAGGTTACCTGTGTTTACTGTGGAGGACCATATCTATTTTAGGAATGTTCTGCAAATCCTATTTCAGTTAACTATGTTGGAAATCCCAACAACAACATCAGATACAACAACCCTTACAGCAACACTTACAACCCAAGATGGCGCAATCATCCTAATTTCTCTTGGAGTAACAATCAAAATCAACCTAAACCGCAAGCAACTACCCTACAAGTTCCACCTGGTTTCTCTAACCCTACTTATGGTGGGGGTAATCAAGGAAACAACCATCTGGAAAATGTTCTCAAGTCCTTTATTCAAGAAGCAAAAAATCAATTTCAAGCACAAGGAGTAAGTATCAAGAACTTGGAGAACCAAGTGGGCCAAATTGCTACGACTCTAAGTTCAAGAAACTTGGGTAATCTTCCCAGTTCTACTGAGACTCCCAATACACAAGCTGGAGTGAAAAATGTTGAAACTTGCCAAGCACTTAAGTTAAGAAGTGGCAAGGAAATTGAAGAGACCATTATAAAGAGCAAAGAGTCAAGTACTGTTGTGTCTAAGCCCGACAGTCCTGGAGCAAAAAATAATGATGGAGAACCGTCTTCATCCAAACAGCAAAAGCACAAAGATAATGTACTCACAGAAGATTGCATTCCTCTAGAAAATCAAGAAGTCATCACTGAAGCCAACAAGAAGCAAAATTTTGTGCAAGAAAGACCACCACCCCCTTTTCCACAAAGAATTAAAAAGGCAAAGGAAGAGCAACAATTTTCAAAGTTCATGGAGATCTTGAAGCAGCTTCATATCAACATACCATTGATTGAAGCCATTCAACAAATGCCAACCTATTCAAAGTTCATGAAGGATGTGCTTACCAAGCGAAAAAGGGTGGGAGAGTTTGCTACGGTTGCACTTACGCAAGAGTGTAGTCAATTAGTTCAAGGAAAACTCCCTCCCAAGTTGAAGGATCCTGGAAGTTTCACTATTCCATGTATAATTGGAGACACCTTTTGTGGAAAGGAATTATGTGATTTAGGGGCCAGCATTAATCTTATGTCTCTATCCATATTTAAGAAGCTGGGGATAGGTGCTGCCAGGCCTACAACCATCACCTTGCAGCTGGCAGATAGGAGTATTTGCTAACCACAAGGGAAGATTAAAGATGTGTTGGTGAGGGTTGGCAAGTTTATCTTCCCTGCTGATTTTATCATTATGGATTTTGAAGCTGATGAGGAGACACCCATTTTGTTGGGAAGGCCATTCCTAGCAACGGGTATAACCTTAATTGATGTTGAAAGAGGAGAACTCACCATGAGGATGAACGGGCAGCAAGTAGTGTTCAACATACTTAATGCCTTGCAATACCCAGAAGAGGAAGTGGCAAAGTGTTCTATGATATCTAGTTAGGAAGGTTTAATTCATAAAAACCTTCTAAAGGCTAATGATGTATTGAAAATTGAGTTAGGAAAAGTGGAAGATGAAGGGCTAAAAGATGGAATCATCTATGGTCCAATGCCAAAACAAGAGGAAGTGTATGTGGAAGTGATAGAATCCACCACTGTTGCTCATAAGCAGCAGCTACCTTCCATTGAAGAACCACCTGAATTGGAGCTTAAGCAACTTCCGGAGCATTTATAGTATGCATATCTGGAGGCAGGACAGAAGCTGCCAGTTATCATAGCTACAGATCTATAAGAGGAGCAAAAAGAGCAACTGATTTCACTACTGAAGAGACACAAGAAGGCAATTGCATGGCAGATTTCTGATATTAAGGGAATCAGCCCAGCAATATACATGCACAAAATTCTGTTGGAAGAAAATGCTAAGAATAGCATTGAGAGTCAACGAAGGCTGAACCCCATCATGAAGGAGGTTGTGAAAAAAAGAGATTACCAAGTGGTTAGACGCATGAATTATCTACCCTATCTCTGATAGTGTGTGGGTAAGTCCAATCCAGTGTGTGCCAAAGAAAGGAGGCATGACAGTGATAGTCAATGAGAAGAATGAGCTCATTCCCACTAGAATAGTTTCTGGTTGGAGAATCTGCATGGATTATAGGAAGTTGAACAAGGCAACAAGGAAGGATCATTTTCCTTTTCCTTTTATTGATTAGATGCTGGATAGATTGGCTAGAAAGGAGTATTATTGCTTCTTAGATGGATATTCAGACTACAACCAAATTGCAATAGCTCCGGAGGATCAAGAAAAAACCACATTCACGTGCCCTTATGGCACCTTCGCTTTCAGAAGGATGTCGTTTGGACTGTGCAATGCACCAGCCACTTTCCAACGTTGCATGATGGCTATCTTCTCGGATATCATAGAGAATTCCATGGAAGTATTCATGGATGATTTTTCAGTTTTTGGTGAGTCATTCAAGGATTGTCTAAAGAATCTGGAGTTGGTGTTGACCAGGTGTGAAGAGAAAAACTTAGTCCTCAATTGGGAAAAATGCCATTTTATGGTGAAAGAAGGAATTGTTCTTGGTCATAGAATTTCTAAAGAAGGATTGGAGGTAGATCAAGCAAAGGTAGAGGTAATTGAAAAACTACCCCCACCAGTTAATATCAAGGGCATTAGGAGTTTCTTGGGGCATGCTGGATTTTATAGGAGGTTTATAAAAGATTTTTCAAAAATCTCTAAACCACTATGCCAGCTGCTGCAGCATGACACGCCTTTTGCCTTCAGTAAAGAGTGCCTTGAATATTTCAATCTTTTGAAGAAGGCTCTTATTTCTGCACCGGTAGTCAAAGTTCCAGATTGGTCCAAGCCCTTTGAGTTAATGTGTGATGCAGGTGACTTTCCCATTAGTGTTATTCTAGGCCAGAGGCATAACAAAGTTTTCCACACCTTTTACTACGCAAGCAAGACCTTGATAGAAGCATAAATCAATTACACAACCACAGAAAAGGAGCTTCTAGTAGTAGTGTTTTCTTTTGATAAGTTCAGAACTTATTTGGTAGGAACTAAAGTCATTGTGTATATGGATCATGCAGCAATCAAATATTTGATTGCCAAAAAAGATGCAAAGCCACGACTCATATGATGGGTGCTTCTCCTACAAGAGTTTGACTTAGAAATAAGAGACAAGAAAGGAGTAGAAAACTCAGTTGCTGATCATCTTTCAAGACTACCAGAAGAAGTTCA
This sequence comes from Lathyrus tuberosus, assembly GCA_022829125.1. Taxonomy (NCBI): domain Eukaryota; kingdom Viridiplantae; phylum Streptophyta; class Magnoliopsida; order Fabales; family Fabaceae; genus Lathyrus; species Lathyrus tuberosus. Next base: position 3,129,850 of record JALAZF010000280.1, read on the forward strand.
ATCTCAAAGCAGTGGAGAGATTAAATAAAGTTTTCCTGATGAAAAGCTATTGGTGATTACTAATGGCATGACTCCTTGGTACGCTGACATTATGAACTACTTGGTCAGCAGGGTTGTGCCACCAGAATTCAACTACCAACAGAGAAAAAGGTTTTTCCACACTGTAAAGAACTATTTTTGGGATGAGCCTTACCTATACAAGAAGTGTGTAGACCAGTTGCTAAGGAGATGTGTTGATTATGAGGAGGCACGCCAGATCTTATCAGCATGCCACAAAGCCCCATATGGTGGACATTTTGGTGGAGTCAGAACTGCAGCAAAGGTGCTACAATCAGGTTATTTCTAGCCTTCCATTTTTAAAGATGCTCATGAATTTACAAAGAGGTGTGATAGATGTCAAAGGGTTGGAAATGTGTGGGGCATTGATTTCATGGGACCATTCCCTCCCTCTTTTGGAAATCTTTACATCCTTGTAGCTGTGGACTACGTGTCCAAGTGGATTGAGGCAGTAGCAACGCCATCCAATGATGCTAAGGTTGTGACTAAGTTCTTGCTCAAGAACATCTTGACAAGACATGGCACGCCTAGAGCTATCATTAGTGATGGTGGATCCCATTTTTGCAATAAACTTTTTGAAAACTTAATGGCAAAATATGGGGTTAAGCACAAGGTTGCTACAGCCTACCACCCACAAACCAGTGGACAAGTGGAGTTGTCCAATAGAGAAATCAAGAGAATTTTGGAAAAAGTGGTTAACCCCACAAGAAAGGATTGGTCCAAACACTTGGACGAAGCACTATGGGCGTATAGGACTGCCTATAAAACCCCCTTAGACATGTCTCCATATAGACTTGTCTATGGGAAGGCTTGTCATCTACCCATTGAATTGGAGCACAAGGCATTTTGGGCTGTGAAGCAATTAAATTTTAATATTCAAAATGTTGGCCAAGCTAGAATGCTCCAATTAAATGAGTTAGAGGAGCATTTGTTGTTCTCATACGAGAATGCTGAATTGTACAAGGAAAAGACCAAGAGGTGGCATGACATGAAATGCCAGAAGAGGGAATTAGTGAAAGGTCAAAGAGTTTTACTTTTTAACTCAAGACTGAAGCTATTCCCTGGAAAATTAAAATCAAGATGGTCTGGACCCTTTATTTTAGACAAAATTTACTCCCATTGTGTTGTGGAATTGTTGAATGAGAAAAACGAAGAGAAATTTAAGGTTAACGACCAAAGGGTCAAAGCTTACCTTGGAGAGTCCTCAAGTAACACAAGGGATGCCCTCCATTTTATTGATTAATGGATTTTTGTGTTGGTCAGGCGATAAGACCTTAAAATAGCGCTACTGGGAGGCAGCCCAGCTTTATGCAATTTTTTTTCTTTTATTTTGTACAGGATCATGATGTGTTCTTGTGGCATCAGCTCATGACAAGACGAGACATGCCAGCAACAGACACAAGGATGGTGGAGTTGAAGTATTGGAAAAGTGAAGGAATAAAAAATTTTCCTAAGTCCAATGAGATTGATATTAATGCTGAGTTGGCGTTAATTATTTTTCTTTTGGAAAATTAGAACAGAATTGAAACGTTATGTTTAAAGAGGAAGAGAGAGAAATGAAGTGCATCATAGGGAGTATGCATCTTGGGCTTAGTGAGAGAGCAGAGTTATTATGGCCAGGTCTGCCACGTCAGACACCTCAGCCACCTAAACACGCAAACCCACTAAAATATGTCTTATAAGGTGTCAGACCTAGGGCTTTCCACTCCTTGCCCTACGAAACACAAAAACGGAAAAATCTCTCTCTCCAACTTTCAAGAAACGTTTTAATTTATTATTTCCTAAAAAACTTTTTCTAACCATCTCTACAACTTCCCCCCACTTTTACCTATACAGAAACCTTTAGACAAAACCTCTTCACCTTTCATTTCAACTTCTTCTCCGAAACCCTAAAAAATTCTCACACCCTTGTTTTCCTCTTTCACTCAAGAAAAATGGCACGAGACCCACAAACCGGTTGCCGTTACAAAGCAACTGCAAAGAAGAATGCCACCCCTACCATTGACATATCAAGTCAAGACGAAGACGAGATCTTTGTCAATGTGGAAGCACACAGACATTACATGGAACACTTCAGCAAGATGAGTATCTTTGCTGAGCATGGTTTCATAATGGATACTACTGGGGGTATTGGAACTACAATCTCAAAGTTGAAATGGGAACAGTTGTGCAAGCAGCCTGGTGTATACAATGCGAGCCTAGTCAAGGAGTTCTATGAAAATCTCACTGATCCAGGAAACAAAAGATTGGAGGTTATCATAAGAGGAACGAAAATTGTGTATACTGAGTCGAATATCAACTTCTACTTCAAACTAGAAGCTATGGAGGATGAGTACCAAAACTTGGTACTAAGTTCTCAAGAAGACGATTATGATACATATCTGGAATCTTTGTGCGTCTCGGGTGCCAAATGGGTGGATAAAGAGGTCAAGAGAATGGATCTCAGGCCGGAGGTCAAAGTATGGTATCAGTTCTTGAAGCATTCTATCAAGCCAACCGTTCACAATGAGACGGTTTCTAGGGTAAATCTGGTACTTTTACACTGTATCACTGGGTTGAGACCCGTCAATGTTGGGAAGATCATAGTGCAGGAAATTCATGCTTGCTCCAAAAAGAAAGAAGGGATGCTCTACTTCCCTTGCTTGATTACAACTTTGTGTCAGAGACATGGTGTGTCTGAGAATGACTCAGACAATTTTGGTTCCCCACAACACCCATTGGATAAGACACTAGTCATGACACTCATGAAGCCTAAGGGATCGAGGAAGAGAGGAATTACAACAAGTCAAAACTCATATGGAACAGAGGAGCAAAACCCAACAATGGAGATCTTAAGGCAGATGCAGAAAGATCAACAAGCATACTTTGGTTACCAAAAGGCCAATGCGCAATGGCTAGAAGAAATGTGGGTCATGCAAGCCCCATCTCGCATTCTGAAGGCCCCAGAGTTCCCAGACCATATTTTAGGGATTGTTGAACCAGTTGTTGCTGCTGAAGGGGAGGATAAGAAATTCACAAAGAAGGAAAAGTCCAAAAAGAAGAAGAAAGACAATGAGTCAAAGAAGAAGGATGTTGAAGAGACTAGCAAGGGTGTGTCTGTGGAAACCAGTCAAAGCCAAGTCAAAAAGAAGAAAAAGGCTGAGGAAGGCTTATTCATCTCCACCTCCAGAAATGGAGGAAAGCCCAAAGAAAAAGAAGCTGAAGGCTGAATGGAAAAAGAAGGAGACAGCTGCAGCCGTGGCGCCACCTGCCAGCCCTGTAACAACTGCCAACAAATTTGACTTAAACAAATCAGACCAGGAGGAAGAAAGATCAGAAAAGGATGAAGTCTTGGAAACTATGTTGTCAAAAGTAGAAAAGGATGCAGAGGACTTGGAGATGAACAAGGAGAGAGCTACTATGGATGAAGGAAGAAGTGAAGAAAAGAAGGATATTGTGGAAGAGATAGTACAATCTGAAGGTGGAACTGAAGACAACGAAGCAGAGAAAGTGAGGAGATATTACTCCTCCACAGAAACAGAAAAAGAGGAAGTTGCCAAAGAAGATGAGGAAGCAGATAGTGAAGAGACAGAAAAGAACAGAGCTGAGCCATAAACCCTGCCTATCATATAACCTGTCGTGAATGAGGATAACATTGTTGCGGAGGAGCAGCGGGAGAAAACTGAAGAGCGGCCTCAACAGAAGGGGAAAAGTCCAACGAAAGCTGCTAGGAAGGAGGTTGCTGCTAGAACAGCTGGAAAAGGAAGTGAAAAGAAAGACCTGGGAGCGCAGGAGACCAAAAAGAAGAAAAAGAAGCAAACTGTGCAAGCACCAAGAAAGAGCTCCAGGCTTAGGGCCTAAGTGGTAACGTGAAAATAGGTGAGTTCTGATTTACCACCTCTCATCACTAAGCAGTGAGGACGCTGTCCTGACTAAGTTTGGGGGAGGGCATCAGTACTCAACCTATTTTCACCAATTCTAACCTTCTGCAATCAACTATTTCTGTCTTTTGCTGTCGTGTCTGTCTTTGACTGTTGCCCTGTTTTCTACTCATGGGTAATGTTTTGGATGTTGTGTTTGGTTGGCCGTGTTTTGAGCCAAATGTTTTTAATTTTCTTGAGGGATGTTGTAACGCTCCAAGAACATGATGACCTACTATTTTATGTTTTGTTTTAATGATATGTGTGTGGCACTTCGTGTGATAATTCTTGTGTTAAATGTGTGTTTATCATAACTTGGAATAAGGAAGAACTAGGGAATGTTGGGATTCAACCAAGTCAAGAGCTTAAACTTTTAATTTCTGGGCTCAAGAATAAAGAAGGGGAATGAAGCTGTAGGTGTAAGAAAAGCAAGGTCTAAGAATTTCACCAAATGAGTTTGACAGAGGAGACTGATGTTCTCCGTCACGATAGCACTAGTCTCCTAAACCAGCCAGAAAATGTTTTCCAAAAGAAACTGAATTGCGAAAATCAGGGGAAAGGTTGAACTCCTAGGAATCACAAAGGGAAGGACAAGAATATTTAAATAATGATTGAGATAACCACAGAAGGGACACACTTCACAAAGACACGCAAAAGCGTGCAAAAAAAAAAGAAGTGGCAAAGACCACCAATAAAGTTCCTGTGCCCGAAATTGGAGGAACAGCAAACGTCTTCATCATAATATCCAGTTGAACTCATATGAGAAGATTCTAAGATGAGACGTTTTGCCAAAAAAAAGAAGAAAAAAGAGACAAAGAAAAGAAATAATAAATGAATAAGTGTGGTCCCAAATATGTTAGTCAAAAATATCAAATGAGAATCAGGACAGAATTCCCTAGTGAGACCAAAAGAGAAGAGACCCCACGCAAGAAAGTACACGAGGAGGGATCAAAAAGAGAAAATTGTGGCTTATTTTCTAGAAGAGTAGGGTCGTGACATGAGACATCAGTTCCCCTTTGAGCTAGCAAAACTTTGGGACAATTGCAAAGCTGAGCAACTCGCACCAGTACCGCTTCCTGACCCTTCCAATTCTTAAAGCCTCATTACACTGCTAAACCTGACTGAAGATGTTGAGAAAAAATTCACTTCCCTATGTTTTTCACTGTCACGTCACCTGAGGACAGGCGATCATTCAAGTTTGGGGGAGTGATAACACTATTTTAGTGTGTTACTTTAACCCAATGTATGTGGCATTTCTAGTTCATGATTTCACTTATGTAGCACGAGTTTAAAGTATTTTAGCATGATTTAAGCTTTAAGCACTTTATGTGCTTCTTTTACGTTTTCTTTGTGTTTATGCTCTAAAAGGAAGTTAGATGACGATGAGAGGAGGCATAACCCCAGTTTCCAGATTCTGGACCAGAATGAGGAGCTAGTTGGATGATTTAATCAACCATTTCACCAAGGGAGTTGAAGATTGATGATGAAAAGTCAAGAATGACTAGGGCTCACGTGGCAGCATTATGAAGAGAAATGGAGCAAAAGACATGGATAAGATCAAGAAAGTTAGAGGACAAAAGGTAGTACGGTGGGGACCACTCAGCAAAGAGCGCCCAACACCAACACCACCAGCCGTCAGCTCTGCTCCACCAGCCTGCTATAGCCGCCTGCAAAAAGTAAATTTGTCTCCCACCAACATCTGTACCAGATTGCTTACAAAGAAAGGATTGATGGACAGTTGTCCCACATGAAGGATTTGATTTGGGCCTAACCTTATTTTCCTCAAGAGACCCACGATCCAAGAAAGGAGTAACTACCACGTCCACTCATCACTATTTAAAGAGAGCTTGTGCATTGAAGACGGAGAGACAAGAGATTCCACACACAACAATATTTTATTTTCAGTTTTAAAGTTATTTCTAGTTCCAAGAGTTAGAGTATTATTAGAGAGTATTATTTTCTTCTCCAGACATGTACGCTCTGCTAAGAACTGTCGTGACTGAAGCGAGTTGCTGCTGTTTATCCAACACAAGAGATCTCCAAGTTATTATTAGGTTGCATTTCTTTCAACATTGTGTAAGATGATGTTTCCTATTAATCTCATTCCAGTAGTTTGTACTCTGCTCACTATGAGCTAAACCTTTGTTTGATGAGACTAATGAAGTTAGTATAAAAGTTGTTTTTATGTTAATATGATGTGTTGGCTAGTGTCTTATTTTGTTATGCATTTTTATGCTATAAACTTGGTTCTTAGAGTGATCAACTAGGAAAAAAAGTAAAAGCTTCTTGTTGAGAGAGATCCAATAAACAAGCGGATTTCATAACAAAAGTGGTCAATAAAGTAGGATAGAGATATTCACTTAATTCAACTTGCTTAGAGATAAGAAGTTGAGGCCATAAAGATTTTTCAGAATTAAAACCAGACGTATTTTAGGGTTACAAGTGAGACTTAGAGATTTGTTCCCTTGCCCTAGTTATACATGTTTTGATGTTGTAGAGATACACCACTAGATCACGTTCTGACCTTTTGAGGCACGACACTTCACATCATAAAGGCATATTAAACAACAACTATACTAATGGATTTAGCTCATCAATTACTCTCTCTGATATTTTAGCTTCTCTTTAGCTTTAAGTTATTTTAGATAATTGTGTGTGCTCTTGCTCTTTATTCTCATATTTCTGTTACCTTGCTCATACTTTTCTTAAACAAAGAAAACTAATATTAGTAGTTCAAATACTTTACACTTCCTATGGGTTCGACCTTTATTTTATCACTTGCTACATTACCAAGCATGTATACTTGCATGTGACACCATTGCTCTAAACCATTTAAAAGAAAAGCATTATATAAATAAGAGTATATTGTAAGTAACAAGTATCAAGGAATACCTGTTGAACTCGCCGATTCTATCACCTCCCGTGGAAGGAAGGTCACTAATCATTTACTTAACAGTCTTGGAAGACTCCATGGGTTGCGTGCTTGGTCAACAAGATGAAACAAAAAGGAAGGAGTCTGCCATCTATTATTTGAGCAAGAAATTCACCGATTGCGGGACTCGGTACACTATGCTTGAGAAAACTTGTCGTGCTCTGGCATGGGTAGCCAAACGTCTCCGTTAGTACATGATTTGCCACACTACTTGGTTAATCTCAGAAATGGATCCAATCAAGTACGTCTTTGAAAAACCTGCTCTCACGGGAAGGATTGCCCGTTGGCTGATGTTGTTATCAGAATATGACATCGAGTACCACGCTCAGAAAGTCATCAAAGGAAGTGTTTTAGCCGATCATTTGGCTCATCAACCGATTGACGATCAAGAATCAGTCGGATTTGACTTCCCAGACAAAGATGTTATGTATCTAAAAATGAAAGATTGCGATGAACCGCTACCCAGTGAAGGGCCAGAATCAGGTTCCCAATATGGACTAATCTTTCACGGAGCCGTCAGTCATTATGGAAACGGAATTGGGGCAATCATCATAACACCTCAAGGTACCCACATTCCTTTCACTGCCCGACTGACATTCAAGTGTACCAACAACGAGGCCGAATACTAAGCTTGTATCATGGGTCTCGAAGAAGCGATCGACTTAAGGATCAAAAACTTGGATGTATATGGCGACTCAGCCCTGGTTATCAATTAGATCAAAGGAGATTGGAACACATACCAGTCAGGGTTGACCCCTTACAAAGATTACGCAAGAAGGTTGTTACCCTTCTTCAACAGAATCGAGTTTCATCATATCCCTCGTGAAGAGAATCACATGGCTGATGCATTGGCCACTCTCTCCTCCATGATTAGTGTAGGTCAATGGAACGACATACCTAAGATCGACATAATGCGCCTAGAAAGGCCCGCTTACATCCTCACGATTGAAGCAGTCATAGACGACAAACCTTGGTATCACGATATCAAATGCTTCCTTCAGAAACAAAAGTACCCACCTGGGGCATTCAGAAAGGACCGAAAGACCCTCAGAAGGCTAGCAGGAAGCTTCTTCCTAAGCGGTGATACACTCTATAAGAGAAACTTTGACATGGTCCTGCTCTGATGCATAAACAGACCAGAAGCGGACACGCTGATAAAAGAAATTCACGAGGGATCCTTTGGCACCCATGCCAACGAACACACAATGGCGAGAAAAATTTTGAGAACAGGATACTATTGGTTGACCATGGAATCCGATTGCTACAAGCACATGAGGAAGTGTCACAAGTGTCAAATATACGCTGACAAAATCCATGTACCGCCAATGCATCTCAAAGTTCTCTCTTCCCCATGGCCTTTTTCCATATGGGGAATCGAACCCAAAGCTTCAAACGGACATGGGTTCATCCTGGTAGCCATCGACTACTTCACCAAATGGGTCGAAGCAGCGTCATACACTAAGGTAACCCGACAAGTGGTGGTCCGATTCATCAAAAATAATATCATCTGCCGTTATGGTGTTCCAAGCCAGATCATTACCGATAATGGATCTAAATTGAACAACAAGATGATGAAAGAGTTGTGCGTTGAATTCAAGATCGAACACCATAACTCATCTCCCTACCGACCTAAGATGAACGGAGCGGTAGAAGCAGCTAACAAGAACATCAAGAAGATTGTTCAAAAGATGGTTGTAACCTACAAAGACTGGCACGAGATGTTACCTTTTACTCTTCACGGTTATCTCACATCTGTCTGCACTTCAACAGGGGCAACCTCTTTCTCTCTAGTATATGGCATGGAAGCAGTGCTTCCCATAGAAGTAGAGATCCCGTCAATCCAGGTATTGATGGAAGCCAAGTTAACAGAGGCTGAATGGTGTCAAAGTCGACACGACGAATTAAACCTGATCGAAGAGAAGCGAATAACGACACTATACCATGGTCAGTTGTATCAGTAAAGAATGAAGAAGGTGTTTGACAAAAAGGTCCGACCTCGCGTCTTCAGGAAAGGAGACCTTGTGCTCAAAAAGATACAATCATTTCTCGCCGATTCTCGGGGAAAATGGACTCCGAATTGTGACGGCCCCTATGTGGTCAAGAAAGCTTTCTCAGGCGGTGCCTTGAGACTTGTAACCATGGACGGAGAGGAATTTTCCTACCCCACAAATGTTGACGTAGTCAAGAAATACTTCGCCTAAATAAAAAAAATCGTCTCGGTGGATTGAAAACCCGAAAGGGCGGTCCAGGCAAAAATTAGAGACATAATCAAAAATCATCCTGGTGGATTGGAAATCTCAAAAGTACAATCCAGGAAAAAGTTAGGGATAATGGCAAGTAACTACATCCAACAAAGGGGCAAATCCCTCAGCGGCAGTTACACCATCCATCAGGAAAACTCCAGTCAAGATCATCTTCGACAGAAGCTCAGAATGTCCAGAATTCAAAGTTGGTAGAAGGATAGCGGTCGTTATGTTTCAATGTAGCCCTTTTCCCTTAAATTACCATTTTCTAACTTTGTAAATACTCCATGGAATCACGCGTTTGGCTGATTTCCATCCTATCAATAAAATTTGAGCCCTGGTGCTTTTGTTTACAATTCTTATTTGTTTTAGCTTTACATAACGATATTTTAATATGATCAACGATTCTTGAAATAAAACAAAAATGAATTTACTTGTAAAAAAAATTCTGCTTTTAAAACAAATATGGCAATTCTTTTGACTGTTGGACATCGAAAGAACATCGATCGCTTCTCTAGAAGTAATCGAACCTCAAAGTTCAGAATCAAAGTACTCCTTCTAAACCAGTGCACCTGAATGAAGGATCAGCTGTGTCAGATGCGAATGTTCCATCTGACACCCCTCAGCAAAGTTCTTATCTCCTAAGCCCGACCAACATTGTTCCCCACAGGGACTATCTCTCCTAAGCAAGGAAGAATTACTATTGTGAACACGTGATACCTCTTCGTCCCCCGCAGTGGCCGAGTATCCAGTCGTGTTCATCTATTAGTCTGTATGTCGTGTCAGTTTCGTCAGCATATACATACATACATCATGCATTATTGATTTACATACATGTTCATATTGCATCACTACCACGCTAGTCGGTCTTACCCCCCTAGTAATAAAAGTCCTCTTGTCAATTGAGTTGTCAGTTCTTTCCTCGTCAGGAAGTGAATCATCTAAGCAATCTCTCTCCAGTAGAGACGGTCTTCAACCACTTTGATAACTTGAACCTCTGAAAAGCAAGAAAAGTTTTTACAAACATCACTCTTCGCCATTGAAGATGATATTTTCGCTTTCCCAGATTAAGGAAAATCTCCAGAGAAAGCCTTTTAATCAAAGATTCGGCAATACTGCAGTTCTCCTTCGGAAAATTCACTGACAAAAAAAAGGTAGTCAGGACCTCAGGATTGGATTACATCACATGGCATTTCTTCGAATGGATCTCGAGGAAAAGTATGATGTAATATCCCCAAGCAGAAAGCAGTCTCTCAAGAGACTCATTTTTCCAAGTAGAGTCGACAAATGGCGTCTTCCACAGAGAAATTTGTGCACCTCTACAGCTCAGACCAACGTGTTTCCCCAGCAAGTCTGGCATCAAAAGTTTTTCCCATCAAATGGCATCTCCCCAGGAAAATTCGGCGAGAAGTTTGAGGAAAACCGCTACTAATAACGTCCCTTGTCAATAAAGTTTATTGACAAAAGAAACTGAGACCAGTTCCTTGGTAGGAAACCAGGATCGAGGGGAGGTTTAGTCCAAAAGAAAACTTAGACCAGTTCCTTGGTAGGCAACCAGGACCAAGGGGAAGTTTGTATCAGAAACTTAGACCAGTTTCGTGGTAGGAAACCAGGATCGAGGGGAAGTTTATTTCAGAAACTAAGACCAGTTTCTTGATAGGAAACCAGGATCGAGGGGAAGAAGTTTATCTCAGAAACTTAGACCAGTTCCTTGGTAGGAAACCAGGATTGGGGGGAAGTTTTACCTTTTTTAAGCATCATTGCTTAGCAAAAGAAGATGGATGAGCAAACTACCATTCATAACCACCATCAAAATTTCAGGTATTCCGATATTTAATCCTCTTGCACCCCGAATGCCCGAATACCTTCGCCATTCACACCTTCGGGTCCAAGAAGATTAAATAGGGGCATCTGTCATACCCCAAATTTTGACCACTAAAATTTCCCATCATTGTGAAAATCATCATCACAATATGGATGGACCATCATACCTCATTAGTCTCCCCAAAGATGGGTGAGCATCCACTACAATCAAACTTAGGGTTTCAAGCCCCTCAGAGCTCTTAGACCAAGGATCAATCAAGAAATAACACGATCTTCAACTTGTCTAGCCTCTCAAACATCCACAATGGATCAAAAGGACTCCCACATCAAGAATCAAGCACAAGGTTGCAACATTCCAAGTGGATCAAGCCTCAAGATCGCCAGTGTCACCAAATTAGGGTTTTGGTCGACCAAGGCCTCCAGATGGAATTTTCCTCTGGGCATGAGCCAATGCTTCAAAGTATAACCCAAAATACTCTAAGGGACCTCATAAACCCAATCATCAAGTCAATTTAGCCTCAGGGGATGCATTCATAAAAAATCAGGAATTAGGGTTTCTTGACCTAATTCACCCCTAAGTTGACTTTTGGGATAAAACCTAAGCCAACACCTCAAGACATGATTTGAGGGACCCTAATACACTATATTGATCCATTTGCAACAATGGATTGATCCAAGAAGCTTGATTCACAAGTTTTAAGTTCATCAGAACCACAGTTAGGGTTTCGCGGAAAAAGTCAATTGTGTCTTTGACTTTTGACCAAGACATACTCCCAAACCTTGGGAAATGATTCAATACACCCTATAACACCTATGAAATCAATCCATCAAGTTTGATTCAGGTCAAGGACTTGATTTCATAGAGGATCGCACAGTTTGGAATTCATCTGATAAAAAGTCAACTGCGCCCAAAAGTCAAAGTTTGACTTTTTGATCAATTATGGTTCCCTAACCCTAAAATGATGATAATATGTGATTGGAATCATCATTCATTAAGAAAAATCAAAGAAAGTGGAATAACTTGTAAAAGGGGTAACCATAAAAAACTTAGAAATTTTCTAAGTTATGGAACAAAGTGGCTAGGGTACCAACTTCCAAGGATCATAACTTGAGATCCAAGCAACCATTTTGGCTGATCCAAAGATGGATTTGTAGCTCTCATGACATACTTTAAAAGCGTCAACTACACCACACTCCAATTCTTCATGGATTTTTAGTTATGGAGTGACCAAAATGACAAAAACATGAAAATGCCACTTTTTCCAACACTTAGTAAAATTTTCACTAAGTCAGAATCTGTTTCACTTTTTTCAAAATGTAAGGGCATTTTTCACTTAGATTCAAAAAGTGTCAAGACAAACTATGATCACCCACATGTTGTATCATATGAGAGCTTTCCAAAATGGCCAAGAACTCCATCAAATCCCATTTGAGCTAAGAGTTATGATAATGGCAGTATGCCTTGCTGCAACTATCATGGCAAGGAAGATTTGTGCATTTTGCTCGATTTGATAAAATTGTGCAAATGACAAACACGTTTATCCATCTGAACACCTTAGGGGGAGACTAAGGAGGAACAAACACTGATCCATAAGCCTCCCAAGTCTTTGGAACCAAAACTAGCATGCCAAACCTATAAATGCCTAAAAGGGGGACAAGACTCCAATTTTGTTTTGGAGCATTCAATGGATGCACCAAGGTGGCATGAACTGAGCCTTTTCTAACTGAATGAGTCAAGGATGATCTCTGAACTAGGGAACCAAAGGCCTGTGCTCTAACCTCTAGTCAATGGCTAGAGGAGACTTAAGATTCCAAAATGATGCAATTGGACAATGAGTTGCTGCAGTTGCCATTCACTATTGCTTGCAAAAAAAAACTTGATCTACTATAAATAGAGCTCATTTGTGCTCAGTTTAAGTACACCAAAGCCATCAAACTAATGCTTTCCTCAAAATCTCTTCTTTCACTCCCAAAATTACCTTCCAAAGCAAGTTACTATCGAGTTTTGAGTTTGAGAGCCATTCCAACCAAACCAATCACACACACACACCTCATAAATATCATATAGAACTGCTCCAAACACTTAAACCACATCTGGAACACCAATTTCACAAAATCACAAGCCAATTGCTCAAGGTTTTAACCAAGTTGCAGTTGAGGTACCATAACCTGTTCCAGTCCATTTCTAATCACTCCAAGCATTCAAACACATTCCATATGGTGTAGGGAAGGTGTTCAGATCATCACAACTCATCTGTAACACCTCCAACTCAAAAATCACATTGCTCTTGTTGTCACGACCTTCAAGTAAGTCTAAACTTGGTCATCTCTTAATCTATGCATATTTCCTCGCATAGTACTTTTGCCAAATGTTCATAATCATGCATAGAATGTTTCCCCTCAATTAATTGCTTTGTTTGAATCGTGTATCAAAATTCTCAGCCTTCATGCAAATTTTAGGGTTCTTGAGGTTTTGTCTTGATTTCTTATTCCATGCTTAAAATAAATGAAATTAAAGACCATAGACATGACCGTGAGGTGAAAACGAGCATATTGATATGTGGATTGTGTGATTTCATCAAGTATTCAGTGAGATTGGATAGAAAATGCAAATCTGAGCAAAACTCCCTTCGTGTGTATTCTTGGCCCATGTTCTTGGCGCCTTTTTCACAAATTTGAATATTTGAATTTTTTGATTTTATTTAATTGATTCAAAAATTAATTTCTCTCTGAGTTTTAATGATTTTGAGTTGATTCTTTTTTTAATAATTCAAAAAATTATTAAAATATTTTATTTTACCAAAAATTCCCAAAAATATTATTTATTTCATATACTTGATATTTTTGCAAAGAATTAATCTTTTATTTGTTTTTTACATTTAAAATATTTTTTCCTCCTTGATTTTCCAAATTTAATTGGTTTCCAATCATTTTGTGGATATAAACATGATTTTTGAAACATTGATCCAAGATCACCACTCATTTTTCACATAGTTTCAACACTTTTTATTAATTTTTTAACAAAATTAATTCCTTTTTTAAACAAAACTAGGGTTTTGATAATTCAACCCTCATCAATCATTTTCAAACAATCTTTGGGCCTCTAATAGAGTGTAAGACCCAACCCCTCTTGAAAACCAAAATAATTTGGGCCTTAGTGTATTGTATAAGTCCCGATACCGTCAAAAAGTTAGGCACGATCATCGCCTTTTTAACAAAAATCTTTGGGCTTCTCCTTGAGCTATAAGACCCATCTGTATTTATTTTCAAAATCTTTGGGCCTCTAATAGAGTGTAAGACCCAATCCCCTTTTAACCAAAACAATTTTGGGCCTCAGATATTGTATAAGTCCCTCTGCGTTAAGAGAAAAATCTCGGCGCAATCGTCAGTTTAAAAAACAAATCATCTGGGCCTACCCTCGTGTTATAAGCCCCATTTCTTTTCTTTAAATTTCCTTGGGCCTCTAATAGAGTGTAAGACCTAACCCCTTTGTAAATAATACCTTTTTGGGCCTCACATATTGTATAAGTCCCTCTGTATATTTTCAAAGGTTCGGCGCGATCGTCGCCTTTTTAACAAATAACCCTGGGCTTCTCCTTGAGTTTTAAGTCCCATCTCTTGTACAAAAATAAATCTTTGGGCCTCTAATAGAGTGTAAGACCCATCCCCTTGTACATAAAAACTTTTTGGGCCTCAGTCGTTGTATAAGTCCCTATATGATCTTTAAGACAATGGTGCGATCATCGTTAAAACTTGGGCCTCTTCTTGAGCTGTCAGCCCCAACAATATTTTCAAAGCACTTTCTCCTTTGACTTTGAATTCAAATATATGTTGTTATCAAAACTTTCTTTAATTTCTTTGTTGAACAACTAACAAAACAACATGGAAGCTCTACAATGGGTAAGTGTTTATCCGCTTTCATTTACCGCTTTCATATGTATATAATTGTATTGTGGGGCTGTTTCACTGTAAGTCTTCTTTCACGTCCTTTTATATACTTGTCACATATCCACTATGTAATACTAGTATAGTTATTTAAAGATTTCTCCGACAACTACGTCTAGAACTAGGTAAAGCCATGTTGGTCACTCTTTAAATACAAACAAAACTAGATCCCCATAGGATTTCCAGATACAGTCTTCCCTTCTCTTGGGGTTAAACAATATGGAACGAAGAGAAAGGCAGTATTCTCGGTGAACATTTTCTCAGACTGTCGCCCTTAGAAATTGTCAAAGAAACTCTAACTCCCCAGAGATGATCTTTTCTCTGTGAATGGCATCTCTTGAGTTTCTTCCAAATTCTCGAGCTTTCCTGGAATGATTTCTTCTCTGTGAATTGAATTTCTTGAACTTCTCTTGGTTTGGGGACCCATGGGCTTCCTAAAAGCATCCCTGCCTCCTCTTGGGCGTTGTACAAGGACCCTTCGGCTTCTTAGAAGTTCTCATGCCTTCTCTTGGGCTTAATACAAGGACCCTGATGACCTCTTAAAGGTATAAGACAGAATTTAGTCATCCTTTGCTAGAGCAGTCTTTCCAGTGTCAAAACTACAGACATTTTAGGGTTGATACTCATCCCTTAATGCCCGCGCCTCCTCTTGGGCATTGTACAAAAGATAAAACTCTATACTTGGATAGTCTAAAACTCTTGAGTCTCAAAGACATTCTCCAGTTCCTTTCAAACATAGGAAAAAACACTGATCACTCTGGATCAATCTCCAGCAGAAACCCGGTCTCTCTCATGAGAGTTCCCCACACTTGGACCCGCTTCAGGATCTCGATAATCCTCAGCAGTAAGTCAGCCTCCTCTTGGGCTTTGTACAAATGATTCTCGCTAGCGGAGCTAACCTTTTCAGACTCTCTTGTTGAGTCAACCACTTTTAGCCTCCGTCTTGGGCTTTGTATAAGACATATAAAACACTCTCTTGTTGAGTATAAAAGACTCTCTTGTTGAGTCAATCTCCTTTTAGCCTCAATCTCAGGCTTCGTACGAGACAGTAAATCACTCTCTTGTTGAGTATAAAAGACTCTCTTGTTGAGTCAATCAACCTTCATACTCTCTTGTTGAGTCAATCACTCGTTCAAGACTCTCTTGTTGAGTCAACCTTTTCAAGCCTCCGTCTTGGGCTTTATACAGGCAAGATAAAAGTACTCTCTTGTTGATTCAAACCCTCTCAGCCTCCATATTGAGCTTTATACAAGATACATTCTCCCCAACAGAGTCAAAATCCATTTTAGCCTCAATCTTGGGCTTTGTACAAGACAGAAAGAACATTTTCCCCAGAAAAGTCAAACTTCCCACCTCCTCTTAGGCTTTGTATAAATAAACCCCCGGTTGAGTCAATCAACCTCTTAGCATCAAACTTGTGCTTTGATCAGGGTACACAAAAATCAACAATTCCCTCAGAGGAAGTCCAATCCCTCTTTAGAGATGACAAGTTCTCTCTCAGTAAAACCCTTTAGCTTCACATCTTGGGCTTTGAACAAGATACAAATCACCTTTCGCTTCAATCTTGGGCTTTGAACAAGACACCAAAACATCTCTTTCCTCCCATAGAATAGGAGGAACTACGATCGCTCTGATTTCCCCGTTTCGTTAAACGGGAATACGTATGCATAAGATTGTGAAATCTTAGCGAGCATACTAATCAAAAACTCAAAATCCAGTACCTTCATACATCAATCAAAAAGCATCAGACCTAGTACCTTACCAAAATCCTCCAATACAGTCACGACACTCCGTTCTTAAACGAAATAACCTAAGACAGTCCCCCCTTTTGATAGCATCTGTAAACCAACAGTTTTGACTGTTTAACCTCAGTATGCAAGCAGGGTTAATTGGATACATCTATTTCCCTTCCTTAATCAGCTTCACAGGATAAAAAATGAATTGAACTGTAGTACCAAAGTGATAGTGATTCGAAACCATAAAAATTGCGCTACACCATTTTCTGACAATCATGGCCAGCCCTCAACCCGAGGCCAGGACTCCGGACACCGCCTTCGTTCAGTTCAACAACGGAGACGACCACGAGCTCAATGTGGTCGTTAACGTCAAAGAAGGCAACTAGAGGGATGGGCGTACTGCCTCCCCCTCCTCTGATGACGCGGCCTTCAACACCGCCCAACATGACAGCGGCCCAGTTGTCTACCAGCCTATCCACGCACCACCTAATGATGACCCAAACACGGTGGACCTGTTTGCACTGGTAAATCAGACCAACTTGTTGATCTCCCAGCAGAACGTGCAGATAAAACGTTCGAATGGGGGCGACAACGACGCTCTTCCCCATGGAGACATTGTCGTCCCATATCTCGCAGCACTTCTCCTCCCCCGCGGAGGACACCGTAGATCGACTCTCAGAATCCTTCCCCCCAACTTGCGAGATGCTTCCCGTGCCTGGAATGACCCCAGCCTGTGGTCACCCAAAAGCGCAATCGTTCCCCTGCTCGGAAGGAACAACGATGCTCCCCTGTCCAAAAGAGGAGCAGAGCTGACGGTGAAAAGCCGAAGAGCCGACCAAGGAGTCCCTCCCGACGAAATAGGTGTGGTCGTGACAATCACTCCTACTCGCAGTCGCCAGTTAGGAATGATGAAGACGACCAGCGTACCCCCATATCCAAGGAAATTATGGATACGCATATACCCATCGGGATGGAGAAGCCTCCACCTTTGGCGACGTACGACGGCACTGCTGATCCGGACAACCACGTCAAGAGCTTCGAGCCAATGCTCGACTACAGGAATGTTCGTGGAGCTATCAAGTACAAGCTCTTCCCGACCACCCTCCGAAAAGGTGGCATGGCGTGGTACAAGAACCTCGCATCCGAGTCCATCACTGCTTGGAAGGAACTGAAGAGATAGTTCTCCAGGCATTTCACTGCATCCCGATGCCACCCAAAGAAGATGGCATCCCTGGAAGCCATCCTTCAAGGAAGGGACGAATCTCTCAGAGATTACATCGAGAGATTCAACCGGGAAGCCGTCGAGGTAGCCACTACCGATGACATGAAGAAGTTTCTGATCGAGCGAGGATTACGACCTCGCACAGAGTTTGCCAAGGCTGTGGGCATCCATAGGCCCCGCAACTTGGAAGAGCTCCACTATAAGGCCCAAGCGTACATTCAGTATGAGGAGACGGAGGTTGCCCATTGTGCCCGTGACTCGCGGCACCAAGAGGGCCCCCGAAGCTCCAGGCAAGAAGACTCTACCGCTCCCCGATGAGGGGGTGATAGAAGAAGAGAAGACCGTCCCAAGGACTCTCGTGAATCGAGAGGTCCAGCTGGCCGGTTCACGGAGTACACACCACTCACTGCTCCCCGCGAGCGAATTCTGGCCGAGTGCGCCAACTCGGAATTCCAAAAAGGAGGTGTCCGCTTCCCGAAGCCGACACCCCCAAAGCTAATGTTGACAAGTCCAAGTACTGCAGGTTCCATAAGAGCCATAGGCATGTCTTCGAGGACTGCATCCACCTTAAGGATACGATAGAAATTCTTATCAAGGAGGGGCACCTCAAGCAATATACGAGGAGGAATGACCCCCCCAGGCAGGATGCCTAGGAAACACAAAGGGTCGAGGAGACGGCCCCTTCCATCGGAGAGAACGGACTGTAAGTCGCTTTGAGTGTCACCAGACCTGAGGACTTTTACTTCCCCGACAAGTCCGAGATCCCCGCGATCGCTCATAGCCCCTGGGAGAGTCTTCCCCCCGAGGATCCTGTGACCACTCGCAGCCCGTGGGAAAGTTTCCCCATGGCAATGTATATCCGGCGGGGGCTTCAACAAGGTCTCCGTCGGGTCAATCAAGCCGAAGTTCGACAAGCTGGAATCCGTGAGCTCGGCACAGAGTGCCACCTTTGAGAAGGTGCAAGGGAAATCGAACCCCATCACATTCTACCTCGAGGAACTGCCAGGTGGCACGCCCAACTCCACCATCCCTCTCCTGATATGGGCACAGATGCCGAACTTTGATGTTTGCACAATCCTGGTCAACCAAGGGAGTTCGGTGGACATCATGTACGCCCACCTCTTCGAGACCCTCCAGCTCGATGAAAGGCATCTGACCCCCTACGTGGGCTCAGATCTCCAGGGTTTCAACAGCACGACCACCAAACCATGGGGTTATGTCGAGCTGATGGTTACTTTCGGGAGTGATGACACTGCCCAACAAGTCAAGACCCGCTTCCTGGTAGTGAACTGCCCTTGCCTGTACCAATGCATCCTGGGGAGGACAACTCTGGCCAAGCTCACAGTAGTACTATCTACAGTGCATCTGAAGATGAAGTACTACACCACCCGAGGTCGGGTCGTCACCCTCCACGGGGATATCGAAGTTGCGAGGAGGTGCTTCGAGGCTGCAACCAAGGGTCTAAGCTCGATCGACGTCAAGCCCAAGACTGGATAGAAGTCAACCCCGGACGCAGAGCAGAAGCCACTCCCGCGCGTCAATGCGGTGGACCTCGACAGTCGTTTCCCTGGCAAGCAGGAAGAAGAGGGAGCAACGGAGAAAGACCTCTCAGCTGAAGGCAACAGGCAGCCTCTCCATCCAACACACCCCATCCTAGATGGAGACTTCGAGAGCTCGCCGCCCTCGGAGACGATCCAGATAGGAACGTGAAGATTGGTATTGGACTCCCCGACCTGGCGAAGAAGCAGTTGAAGGCATGCCTCCAGGAGAACACTGATTTGTTCGCGTGGAGCGCATCGGAGATGCCCGGCCTCGACCCAGAGGTGGCCTGTCACCAGCTCGCTGTAGATCCAACCGCTAGGGATATAGTGCAACGTAGGCGTAGGTAGTCTCCCGAGAAAGCGGAGGTTGCTAAAAAAGCTGTAAAAGACCTCTTAGAGGCAAATTTCATTTCGGAAGCCAGGTACACAACCTGGCTGTCCAAAGTTGTACTTGTCAAGAAAAATAATGGAAAATGGAGGATATGTGTTGACTTTACTGATCTTAACCGGGCGTTGTACAAGGACCTTATCCATTGCCTAACATCGACCAGCTGGTCGACAATTCTACAGGTTTCAAACTATTTTCCTTCATGGACGCCTACTCGGGGTACAATCAAATCCCCATGGCCAAGGCCGACAAGCATCACACCGCCTTCATGACCGAGTCGGGAAATTACTACTACAACGTGATACCCTTCGGCCAGAAGAACGCCGACGCAACCTACTAGCGGATGATGAACAAAGTCTTCCAAGGAGAGATTGGCGACATGCTCGAGGTCTACATGGACAAAATGATCGTCAAATCTGCAGAAGAAGTCGACCATGCTGCCTATCAGAGGAAGTATTAACAATAGAGGATGTACGAGGATGGATGAGGCCCATCATCAGCTATCTGACCCAGGAAATATTACCTGAAGATGTCAATGAAGCCTGGAAGATTAAAAGAATAGCTTCCTGATACGTCATAATCTCGGACACGCTGTACAAGATGGGTAGGTCAACACCTATGCTCAGATGCGTGTCAGAGCCTGAGATTGAACTGGTAATTAAAAAGGTCCATGAGGAAGCCTGTGGTAGCCACATCAGTGGGAGAGCACTATCCAAAAAATCCTAAGATTTGGGTACTACTGGGTCATTTGATGCGAGATTTCATCGAGTACGTTAGCAAGTGCAAAAAGTGCCAAGTATTCACTCCAATTAAACACATACCAATTGAGTCGCTCCATTTGATTTCATCTCTATGGCCATTTCATCAGTGGAGAGCAGACATCCTAGGACCATTCCCAGTTACTTCAGGACAGCTCAAGTTCCTAATCATTGCAGTTGACTATTTCACAAAATGGGTGGAAGTTGAGGGTGTTGCTCGGATCTCTGCCGAGAGGGTTCGCAAATTTTATTAGAGGAATATCATATGCCGGTTTGGTTTGCCGGAAATCATAGTCTCGGACAATGGAGCCCAATTTGCAAGCACTTTCATCATAGAGGTTTGCAGGGATTATGGAATAAAAAATAGGTTCACATCTGTGGAACACCCCTAAACCAATGGCCAAGTAGAAGCTGCAAACAAGGTTATCCTAGGAGGAATAGAAAAGAAGCTGGAGGAGGCAAAAGGAATGTGGGCCGAGTACCTACTCGAGATCTTGTGGTCATACCACACAACACCACATTCTACTACTTAAGAGACACCCTTCAGTCAAAAGGAATGTGGCTCATTCAGGGTACTTCGAAAACTAAATAACGGAGCCTACAAGCTGGAAACATCAAAGGGAGTAGAAATACCTAGGACATGGAATGTATCCAATCTTAGGCAATATTTCAGCTAAATATTATGAAATTCAATAACGAATAAAGGATCTGGGTTGCATTTTTTTCCCTTGCAAGGGCAAAGGTTTTTAACGAGGCACCTAGACTTAAAATTTTTTTATGTCTTGTTTATAGGTATTTGGCTGAAGATAGTGAGTTATAACTCGAAAAACTCCTATAAATGTGTTGACTTGCACCGCGTACATAGATCGCCCATAAACACTTCGCGTATAAGGGTTGATTAAACTCCTATAAATGTGTTGACTTGCTCCGCGTACATAGGTCGCCCATAAACGCTCTGTGTACATGGGTTGATTAAACTCCTATAAATGTGTTGACTTACTCCGCATGCATAGGTCGCCCATAAAAGATTCGCATACAAGGGTTGATTAAACTCCTATAAATGTGTTAACTTGCTCTTCGTACATAATTCGCCCATAAACGCTCTGCGTACATGGGTTAATTAAACTCCTATAAACATGTTGACTTGCTCCACGTACATAGGTCGCCCATAAATGCTCTGCATACACGAGTTGATTAAACTCCTATAAACGTGTTAATTTGCTCCGCGTACATAGGTCGCCCATAAATGCTCTACGTACAAGAGTTGATTAAACTCCTATAAACATGTTGACTTGCTCCGCGTACATAAGTCGCCCATAAACGCTCCGCGTACAAGGGTTGATTAAGCTCCTATAAACGTGTTGACTTGCTCCGCGTACAAAGGTCGCCCATAAACGCTCAGCGTACAAGGGTTGATTAAACTCCTATAAACCTGTTGACTTACTCTGCGTACATAGGTCGCCCATAAACGTGTTGACTTGTTCTGCGTACACGGGTTGAACAAATACTTATAAATGTGTCTACTCGTTCCGTGCACACAGGCTGGATAATCAATTATGAAAATGATGAAACATCTAGGCCTAAGAACACCAAAAGAAACTTGGGGCTCATAGGTATCAAAGTCATTCATGACCAACTGCCAAAGGCTTATAAAGAACTGGGAGCAAGTCTCCGATAAAAAGGACACCCAAGTCAATATCGTAATCGACACCTAAGACTATAAGAGTTCTGGACTCTCTAAAGTGTCAGAGCTATATAGCCAGGGGGTTTTAATAGATAGCTGAGTAACGAGCTATCGAAGAAGCCTTAGAAATCAAACTAAGAAAAACAAAATGGCAAAATAATATCCGGCACTTTAAAATCGGACACCTTAAGTTATTCTAACTTAGTGCCCGAGGGGCTGGATATACGCACAAGATTATTTTGCAAAGGAATTAAAATGATGATAAACAGAAACGACATTAAGAAAAGCCACAAAAGGGCTAAGTATTGTGCATTACAAAACCCGAAGGCCGAAATGTCATAAGAAAAAGGGGGGACAACACCACACTCCCTTACTAAAACAGAAAATTCATCAAAAGCATATCCAAAAGGATGTCTAATCAAAACAAGGAGAAACTTCAAAATCAATCAGCGGTCGAGGTGCCATTCGCGCCAGCGTCATCTGGGTTCTCATCCCCGTCATTATTAATAGGAGTGGAAGATTTCTTCGGGTTCTCATCCATTTCTACAAGGCGGTCATCCTGTACCACCTTGAAGTAATCCACCTCGGATAGATCCAGCTCGGGATGGAGGCATAAAACTTGGTCTTTGGCCCTGTTGAAAGCCTCGTCACTAGCAGAGAGAACTTCAATCTGAGCCTTCTTAAGGGACTCAGTAAGCTCTGTATTGGAAGCCAAAAGTTCTTGATGAGAAGCCTTAATTTGCTTTAACTCCTCGGTAACCTTTGATAAAGTCTGTTTATGCTCGGATTCAAGGGCCTCCTTGTTTTTCCTCTCATTGGCTAGTTCTTTTTCCAAGCTAGAAAATTTATCTGATTGAGTCCTATAAGCTTCTTGTAGTCGAGTAATCTCTTCTTTCAGTTTCAACTCTGTCTTCTCAAAATCATCGTTGGATTCAAACAACCCGCGGGTAAGGACGGCGCACCTCATAAGATAGGAGCTTATATTTTGTGTGATCTTCTACCTACCAATGGATTTCACTTTGTTAATGTCCTCGGTGGCTTAAGATGGTCAGACAGAAATTTAAGTCCATCAAAGTCGTTGGACCAAAATTTAAACTCCCCAGACGCAGAAGTTTCCCCGGGGACTCTCATAAGAGAAGTAATCTCCATATCAGCTTGGCAGACTTCGTCAGCCATTAAGGTTTTTCAGCTTCTTCAGAGCACCCTGTGAAACCTCTTCTTGAGTCTGAGGAGCATTGGGTTGAATGTCACCCTTACTCGGAGGAGCCTTGGTATTTGTACTCCTTATCCGCTTTGGTTGACGGACTTCTAACCCGCTCGGGTCCGACTTCAGCAATATAGAGTTCATGGCTCCCTTCCGGGCAGCTCGAGCTTCCTGGATTAACTTTTTTTGTTCAGCTACGGATATGCTCGTCATCATATCTACAAACACATATACGAATGTCAGGAAAAACAGTAATTGGGAATGATGAAAATAAATATAAACAGTTACCCAAAAAGGCGAGTAGTTGTTCGTCGCTTAGTGATAACAATTCTTTAACCTTCATCATACGGAATGAGTCGAGAACTATTAGAGATTGGGTTTCCATATCACTTAACTTATCAAAGCTGAAGCCAATGATTGACAATGGATTTTCAACCCAATAAAAAGGGAAGCAAGGCTGGCCGTCTAAAGCATATAATACTTGTGGACACCTCGGCCCACTCTTTACCCTTAAGAATCAATTCTTATAATTGAAGATGGTTGGTTTCTACCTGAGTGAATCGCACACTCAAAGATACAACAGAGTCGCCACCAAACTTTATTTAGTCCCAAAGGACAGGGAAAATATCGATAAACCCCAAGGTAAAGAGAAACGGGAACGGGGGGGTCGGTTATGCGAAAGGAATGTATTAGCACCTAACGCATCCGTCGTACTCGACGGGAACCATTTCGCTTGCTTCTAGGCTTGGATGGGTTATCTATCTAAAGGCTTCTAGCTAAAAGAAGGAGAGAGAGAGAGAGAGAGAGAGAGAGAGAGAGAGAGAGAGAGAGAGAGAGAGAAATGGGAAAAAGAAAAGAAAGAAGGAAGGTGCTCGCGGAGGAACAAGGTCCTCGTGCCTACGTACCCTCATAGTGCAATGAGGAAGTCAGAGCGTCGTAGTTCATGGAACCAGTGGATAAAGAAGAAAGAAAGAAAGGAGGAAGATGGAAGAAATGTGGAAGTGTGCTCACCGAGATCATTGCGTTCTCATGCCTACGTATCATACATTCAAAAGAATGCAGAATCAGAGCTTCCGTAGTTCGGGGAACCAAACGGAAAACAAAACAAGAAAGAAACAGAGAAACGAAAACAGTGGTGTCGAAACCAAGAGCAAGAGTGAAAGAAAAACTCTACTGGGGAAGACCCCGCAGTAAGAGTGATTGTACAAGAGCCTAGAAAAAGAATGGTGTCACAACCGGGAATGAAAGAAACTCCGCTGGGGATAACAAAGAGAAATGGTGTCGAAACCAAGAAAGTAAGAGCAAGGAGAATAGGAAGGACCCCTCTAGGGATCCGAATAAAGGGATGGTATCATAACCAAGAGAAAAAGGAGACTCAATATATTAACTGGCTGGCAGTGGTTAACCGAAGAAAGAGAGTAGGACCCTGGCAGGGAAAAGAAGCTGGTGTCAACAGACAGACTGTGATAAACCAAGATAGAGAGTGCTGAACTGAGAGAAGGTGTTTGACTCTAAAGAGGCCTCGGTATATTAACTGGTAAACAGTGGCTAACCGAGGAAAGAAAGGACTGCAACTCTGTGGGAATAGAGAAGCATTGGTTTTAACAGAGAAAACTGTGATTAACCAGAAGCACGGGTGTAGGACCGATCAAAGGTCGTAACCCAAAAGGGGTGTTGGTAATGACTGAACAAACAGTACTTGACCAGCGGAGAAGGGTATTGAACCAAAAGAGGTTACTAGCCCAAGGGTGCAAGTATTCGAACCAAGAAAGGTTGCCAACTGCAAGGGATTCGGTTTTAACAGGAGAGCTGTGATTAACCAAGAAAAATGAGTGATTAACCAAGCGAAGGTGATTAACCCAAGAGGTGCTCAGTATTAACAGACGGACTGTGATTAACTGAAGAAACGAGCGATTAACCAAGAGAAGATGATTAACCCAAGAGGTGCTCAGTATTAACAGACGGACTGTGATTAACTAAAGAAACGGGTAATTAACCAAGAGAAGGTGATTAACCCGAGAGGAATTCAGTATTAACAGACGGACTGTGATTTACTGAGAAGGATTGCAAACATTGGTGTTTTAACTGACAGGCAGTGATTAACCAAACAAAGGAGAAGAACCAAGAGAAGGTTGCGAACTCCTGGGGAAAAATGGTCGTGACAGGAAAACTGTATTGGACCAAAGAAAGAGACTTGAGACTCTTCAGTGGAATCAAAAAGCAATGATTGATTACAAGAAGAAAGGAGTAATGGAACAAAGAGAGATTGCTAGCGCAAGAATAATGATCTTAACCAAGAAGGATGGTGATTGATCAAAAGGAGAGATTGAAAGAGATAGGAGTGATCGAGGATCGAAAGAGATCGCAAAGAGAGAAGAGTGATCAAGGATCGAAAGAGGTTGCAAATAGCAAAGAGTGATCAAGGATCTACTCGACTGGGGAAAAGAGAGCACACTACCGCCTGGAGATAGAGGTGACTAAGCCAAGCACAGGGTCATTCGTCCCCTACCTGAAGTAGTCAAAATGAGAGTAGGAATTCTCCCTTCTCATTCCTTCTCTAACACACAGGGTGTAATGCGGAAGTTGAACCGGACGTCACAAGGGCTCCAAGTTGTACAGTGCTCCTGTGTAGAGAAACGGACAGCATAACGACGTCAATTTGTACAGTGCTCCGATACAAGGCGCGGCGCGAAACTCCAACTCCACGGGGGGGAATGAGAGAGAAAGCTCTAAAGGAGGCATAAAGAGAGGAAAAGGGAAGATCGATTAATCGAAACAAAGTTTCGATCAATTAATCAAGGGATAAACATGCTAACAACTTTCCAAAGAGGATGAAAAGTCATTAAAGCAAAAAGGAGTGAATTATTGATTCTACAAGATTTAGTTTATCCATGAAGAATAAACTTAGTGCAAATCTGAAATGGAAGGTACAAAACAGTGCCAAATGATCATCAAAATGCCACACAAAATCATGTATCATGTGAACAAAGATAGTGCAAGAATTGCTATGTTCATACAATGCTAAGAACATGAAACAAATGAATAATCGAAAATGTGCATCGAAAGTTCATGAATTTACTTCAACCAGAAGTGAAATGACATTAAAAACATCCATAAAATCAAGCATGACAATCTATGGAAGTTAAAATGAAGAAAGCATGGCAAACACACTTGAAAATGCAAGGAAATGGCCTTCTGGTTCAGTGTTAATCGATTAACACAATTGCACTGCAATGTGTTAATCGATTAACACGTGAAAAAGTGCAAAAAAAAACACTGGTTAATCGATTAACACAATTGCACTGCAATGTGTTAATCGATTAACACTGTACAGGGAGCAGAAAATCAGTTTTGGAAAAGTGCTTTTGGCCAACTTTTTGATTGTGCAATCACTTCAATGCTAGGGCAAACAATCATGCATGAAAAATTAAGTTTAGAAACAGCAAAGGATCAACAATAGAATCAATTAACAATCAAGATCATGGATCAATCAAAAGTATAATTAATTCACATGCAAGAATATCAAAATTACGTCGCGAACGATACGAAAACGATCGAAATGATAAAATGAGTGAAATCCACCAACCTACAAGGCTGAGATGTGCCTCGGTAAATGTTGCAATGTGATCTTGGTGCAGAAGATTAAAGAAAACCAGAGGATCCTTGAATTGTAGACGAAACGCGTCGAAACCGATCAAAAACACGAAAATGTACCGAAATCGAACTTGCACCAAAATAAATGGTGTGAAACCCTTGGATTGAAGTAGAATGAGATGTAATTCTAGAAATCCAACCAAAGGATGCCAAATGATGAAGGTTAAGCTCAAGAATTAATCACTTTCAATGTGAAAAGTGATTATCCTTCAAGAATAAGAGCTTTTGGTGAGGTTTTGGGATAAGAATTGAGATGAAGATGAAGAATGAGTAGAGAAATCAGAGAAAAAGTGAGAGAACTGAGAGTGAAATGTGAGAAGTTTGGTGAAAAATGGTAGAGAATGGTTGAGGAATTGAAAAGTGAGTGAAGGTGTGTTTATATAGGCTTTAGGTTTGGAATATGAGATGGTTTGGAATTTGGTTTGGAATTAGCTTTGGGTTTGGAGCTAGGTTAGAAGTTAGTTGGACTTGACTCACCGAGTCAAGGCGGTTAACTCGGTTAGTTAAAACTAACTCGGTAACCATCCCAAGGTGAATTTCAACATCCAAAGATCCACATTACTTGGAGAACAAGGAACATGGTGCACTTGATTTGAAGTGAAGTATCATAGCAAATGCACTTGGAATGAATTGAGTAGCTTGGAAATGTTTAGAGGTGTCTAGAATATTTCATATGCTGCTAGAATCCAAGACCAAAATGTGTGCAAAGGTGCTGTCATGAAAAAGCAGCAAATTGTGCCTATTTTGCCTGTGTTAATCGATTAACACAATTGCACTGCAAATGGTTAACCGATTAACCAGGCCAAAATAAGCCTAATTTGCCTAAAAAAAGGTGTTGTGGTCCCGTCTTCGATTTTCCACTTCTGATATTGATGAAAAGACATGGAAACCTTCATTTTGTGCTTGTTTTGACTATGTGATGACCTTGTGAGGATATGATTAATCGGGCTTGGAAAACCTGAATATCCTGCAACCAGAAACACACGGAGAAAAGAATATGAATGCGTATGCCAGCGATGTGAATGCTTATGCTTATGCAAAAGGCAAAAGAGGGAGGTCAAATTTCGGGTTACGACAGCTGCCCCTATTTAATCCTCTTGGATCTGAATGTACGAATTGCGCCAGCTTTTCGATGATTCAAGGTAAAAGGGGATTAAATAAAAGAGTAGCTCGAGAATTTGGCTGACGGCGACAAAAGAAAAGTTGAAAGTGTTTGAATAGATGAGTGCAAAGGTTGCTGAAAATCTGCTGGGAGATAAGTCAGGCAAAAAAGAGAGGGGGTATGATCGATGCATATGCTATGTATACATTACTACATGTTGCTTGATATTATGCAATGCAGAGGTGCAGGATAAGGCACAGTGTGAAGTGATTAGGCAGAAATCGTAGCAAAACGACTTCGACACCCTCGGTTGGGGAGAGGACCCGCAGATAAAGACAATCTCTGCTGGAGAAGACAGTTCACAAATGATGATGATCCTGCCGAGGAATGAAACCGAGGACATCTCAGGTTTCTAAATCACCATGGATGTCCATGTTGGGGATGAAAGAACCAAGTCAATCCTTTCTACCAAGACTGGCTCTGCATGGGGAAAAGAGATTCCCGAATCATGTTGACTCAGCTGAGGAGAAACCACTACTGCTGGTGACAGATCCTAATCATTGGAGATGATGTATAGTCCTTGCTAGGAAAAGAGAACAAAGCGTCTTTGCTGGGGAACACCTTGGCAACCTGCCGGGGAGAATGATGACTCTGCTGAGGAACTGCTGAGGAGACAACAACTTTTTCATAGAATCATCCCATTGCCGGCCAGGCGTTAGGCTTACCAAGGAATATTAATGATTATCCTGTAGGAGTTACCAGTAACACATGCGATGCATAATGCTTTCTCGGTGAATTTAGCTTTTTATTGTTCTCAACGTTTTTTAGTATTATGTGATCACAAATAATTGTTTATTTTGCAAACAAAATACTGGAATGAAAACAAATTGAGATAACAAAGAATGCATTTTATTGAATGTAAAAATTTTGTACATAAAGTGTGTACAAGGATGCAAAATCCTTGATGAGGAAGTTTGCAATAAAATTGAAAAGCAAATGTAAATGGCAAAGGGAAATCATGCTTTGCATTGATTACAACATTGGCCACCATCCATAGTAAGTCTAGGTTCCAACGCCTTGCACCAGTCGATGATGATTGGAATGTTCTGTTACCGTCTGAGGTCTAGCCATGAGGAAAAGAGGCTTAAGTGTTCACAGTCAATGCCTTTATCCCTAAATTTTTCCTGGACATGTTTTTACATTTTTTTTCGTCCACCGGGATGCCCATTTTTGCCTAAGTCGCCCTTTCGGGTTTTCAACTTAACGGCCTATTATTGTTTTTTTTCATTGTCCCTAACTTTTGCATGGACATTTCTTTTTTTGGTCCATCGGGACGTCCATTTTTGCCTAGATTGTCCTCGCGGATGTCAATCTAGCGGACTCTTATCCATTTTTTTCAGGCATAATATTTTATGACTGTATCGGAGTTCACGGGCGATGGCAACTCCTCCCCATCCATTGTGCTGAGGATTAGGGCTCCGCCTGAGAAGGCCTTCTTGACAACAAAGGGTCCTTCGTAATTGAGAGTCCACTTGCCTCGTGGATCCGAGTGAACAGGTGAATATCTCTTGAGCACGAGTTCTCCTTCACAGAATGTTCGAGGAAGAACTTTCTTGTCAACAGTTCGCTTGAGGCATCTCTGATACAATTGACCATGACAAACGGCTGTAAGACGCTTCTCTTCGATGAGATTCAGCTGGTCGTATCTGGACTGAACCCATTCAGCTTCATCAAGACCTGCTTCCATGATGACTCTGAGCGAAGGAATTTCGACTTCAATGGGCAGAACAGCATTCATACCATACACAAGCGAATACGGAGTTGCCCCAATAGAAGTGTGAACTGAAGTTTTGTAGCCATGTAGTGCAAAGGGAAGCATTTCATGCCAATCCTTGTAAGTCTTGACCATTTTCTGGACAATCTTCTTGATGTTTTTGTTTGCTGCTTCGACGGCGCCATTCATCTTGGGCCGATATGGTGAAGAGTTGTGGTGCTCGATCTTAAATTCTAGACACAACTCCTTCATCATGTTGTTATTCAGGTTGCTTGTATTGTCAGTGATAATGCTTCTAGGAATGTCATAACTACATATTATCTCTTTCTTAATGAATCTGGCAACCACTTGTCGTGTAACGTTTGCATAAGAAGTAGCTTCAACCCACTTGGTGAAGTAGTCGATAGCAACCAGAATGAATCGATGACTGTTGGAAGCCTTTGGCTTGATCATTCCAATCATATCTATACCCCACATGGAGAATGGCCAAGGTGAAGTCAAAACATTCAATGGAGTTGGAGGCACATGGATCTTGTCTCCGTAGATTTGGCATTTGTGACATCTTTTGGCAAAGTTGTAACAATCTACCTCCATTGTTGTCCAGTAATACCCAGCCCGAAGGATCTTCTTAGCCATAGCAGGGCCTTTAGCATGTACACCCTCGCAGCCCTCATGTATGGACCTTATGATCGTGTGTGCTTCGTGTCTATCCACGCATCTGAGCAACACATAATCATAATTCCTCTTGTACAGTATACCACCACTTAAGAAGAATTTGGCGCAAAGCCGCCTAAGAGCCTTCTTGTCAGTGATAGTGATACCTTCGGGATATTCCTATTTTTCCATATATCTTTTGATGTCGTAGAACCAAGGCTTGTCATCAGACTCATCCTCGATTGCTAAACAGTGCGCTGGTTCGCTCAAGTGATCAATGCGGATATGAGGAGTTTCATTCTTCCACTTGACCTTGAACATGGATGCTAATGTTGCAAGAGCATCAGCTAATTGATTTTCCTCTCTGGGAATATGATGAAAAGTGATCTCATCAAAGTAAGGAATCAACTTCACTATGTGTTGTTGGTACGGAACCAGCTTGGAATCCCGAGTCACAAAATTCCCTCTGACTTGACCGATGACCAAGGCAGAATCTCCATAGATCTCAAGAATCTTGATTCTCATGTCAATTGTCGCTTCAATACCGTAGATATATGCTTCGTATTCAGCCATATTGTTGGTGCATGCAAAGCATAATCTAGCAGTGAAGGGAAGGTGAAAACCCGTTTGAGAGATGAGGATAGCCCCGATTCCACGACCTTTAGAATTGGAGGCACCATCGAACACGAGCGTCCATCGCGCCCCTGGTTCGGGTCCTATGTCAGGATCTGGAGTCTCATAATCTTTGATAAACAGAACATCCTCATCGGGAAAGTCAAACTTCATTTGTTGATAACCCTCTACAGGTTGATGAGCAAGGTAGCCAGACAAGACGCTCCCTTTTATTGCTTTCTGGGTAACATGCTGGATATCATACTCAGTTAACAACATTTGCCACCGAGCAATCCTTCCAGAGACAGTAGGCTTTTCGAATATGTACTTTATCGGATCCATTTTGGATATCAACAAAGTAGTATGGTAAATCATGTATTGTCGTAGGCATCGAGCAGCCCAGACCAGAGCACAACAAGTTTTTTCCAAGAGTGAGTATTTGGTCTCACAATCAGTGAACTTTTTGCTTAGATAGTATATTGCATGTTCTTTTCTGCCAGTGTCGTCATGTTGACCCAATACACATCCCATTGATTCATCGAGAACAGTGAGATACATGATTAAAGGCCTACCAGGAACCGGTGGTACTAAGATCGGTGGTTCTTGCAAGTATTGTTTGATTTTGTCAAATTTTTCCTGACAATCATTATTCCATTCAACCGATTGATTTTTCCTTATCAATTTGAACATTGGTTCACAGGTAGCCGTCAAATGAGAAATGAATCTTGAAATGTAATTGAGTCTGCCCAGAAAGCCACGGACTTCTTTTTCTGTTTTAGGAGGCGGCATGTTCTGAATTTCCCGAACCTTATCAGGATCAACTTCAATGCCCTTCTGACTTACAATAAAGCCCAACAATTTACCAGATCGAACTCCGAAGGTGCACTTCGCAGGATTCAACCGCAGTCTAAACTTTCGGAGTCTGTCAAACAGCTTCTTCAGATGAACCAAGTGATCATATTCAGTTCTGGACTTGGCAATCATATCGTCCACGTAAAACTCAATCTCTTTATGTATCATATCGTGAAAGAGGGTTGTCATGGCACACTAGTATGTTGCCCCTGCATTCTTTAGACCGAATGGCATGACTTTGTAGCAATATGTACCCCATGGCGTGATAAATATAGTCTTCTCCATATCAATTGGGGACAGCCTGATCTGATTATATCCTGAAAAACCATCCATGAAGGAAAAGACAGAGAACTACACAGTGTTGTCTACCAAGACATCAATATGAGGCAAAGGAAAGTCATCCTTCGGACTCGCCTTGTTGAGATCTCGATAATCCACACACATTCTAACTTTACCGTCCTTCTTGGGAACTGGGACAATGTTGGCAATCTATTCAGGATATTCGGAAGTGGCTAGGAACTCAGCTTCAAGCTGCTTCCTTACCTCTTCTCGGATTT
The DNA here is from genome assembly GCA_022829125.1 of Lathyrus tuberosus. Classification (NCBI taxonomy): domain Eukaryota; kingdom Viridiplantae; phylum Streptophyta; class Magnoliopsida; order Fabales; family Fabaceae; genus Lathyrus; species Lathyrus tuberosus. The sequence continues at coordinate 3,162,488 of JALAZF010000280.1, forward strand.
TGAGTGCCATGTCAGGTCTAGTCTTCCTGAGTTTCTGCTTGACAGGTGGACATCCGGGCTTGAGTGGTAAGTGATGTTCAAAGATGTTGGTATCCAACCCAGGCATATCTTGATAGGACCAGGCGAAGATATCCACATACTCTTTCAATAACTTGGCCAACTCGGAGTGTACATACTCTGCAAGGGATGCGCCAACCTTGACTTCTCTTCTGACCTCATCAGTACCAAGATTAACAACTTCTACTGGCTCTTTGTGTGGCTGAATCTCTCTACGCTCGTGCTCAAGGAGCCTTGCCAGTTCAGCCGGTAATTCAGAATCTTCTTCACCATCTTCTTCGGCTTGGTTAATTGGAATTCCAGAATTACAATGGATGTTTTCCATGTTGTTATCAATGCTTTTATTAGTTCTGCGTGTTTATGAATATCTTTAGAATGAGCCATTTAAAAAGTGAAAAAGAAAAGAAACTTTTGCCATTTGTTTTTTGTGAAAAAGTAAAATAAAGAAAGAAAATAGAGCATGATTTTGAATGCAAAAAACTTTTATTTATTGATCACATATTATTGCAAAAGCGTGAGGCCCTTTACAAGCTATCCACTAGTCTCGGGCGAGGACGAGGGAACGAGAAAGCAAAATGCATCACATGTTATATGGGAAAACCACATGAATCACGGTAGATGTCCAATTGTTGAGCTTGAAACCCGGCGGACATTTGCGCACAAAGCTTGAAATCTGATTACTGGGACCAGCATCATCAGCAGCTGCCACGATGTCACCCTGCTGGAAACCCGCGCTATGGAACTTGACAAAGTTGCATTATTTCTGATCAGAGGGACCAGATTGATGACCAGGATGATAGCCCACTCCAAAACGATTATGCTTCTCAACCACATCAATCACGTACCCCCAGCCTGGCAAGGCACCTCTATCGATGGTCTTTTTAGCACTCTTAGCATATGCTAAAGTCAATTGTGGTGATCTACTTTGACTAGTTGAAGCAGAGCTGACATCTTCAAACTCGAGACACTGCAACGGCACCTCAACTATACCTTCTTCGGTCTCGATGTATCGAAAAGACGATAACTCACTTACAATCAAATCCTCTTCACCACAGACAATGACAAGTTGATCCTCAAACATGAATTTCAACTTCTAATGCAAAGTGGAGGTAACTGCCCCTTCCGCGTGGATCCATGGACGACCCAGTAGGCAACTGTACGCTGGATTAATATCCATCACTTGGAAGGTAATGGTAAACAAATGCGGCCCAATATTGATGGGTAAATCCACTTCTCCAATGACCTGTCTTCGAGAACCGTCAAAGGCTCTGACAACTAAGGCACTTGGTCTCATCTCGATTCCTTCCACTAGTAATTGACTCAACGTTGTTGGTTCTTGGATTGGCTAGAATTTTGGTAAAACAAAGTTGTTCAATGTTGATGTCACATGGGTGATGTCTTAACATTGAGTCTTAACATTGGTTTATGTTAAGTGTTTTAGTTGGATGTCTGGTGTCACATGCGATGTTGTGACATCAGGTCTGCAGAAGATTAATAACATCGGGTTTAGTGATGTTGTTAGGGTTTGCGTTTTAGCTGGATATTGGGAGAGCTGTTAGTCTCATTGGTTGCGGATATCTTGGGATAGATATTCTCTGTTGCATAGAGATTTGATGCAGATTTGTAGTGAGGTTTAAAGACTGAGATTTAAAAAGATTTTGGGGATAAAAACTGTTTTGAAGATTAAATTTTAAATAACAAATTAGGTCAGATATTGCAGGAGATCCAAACCCAATTCAGATGGCTATATAAAGCGCATCAACCAAAGGAAGAAGATACAGAAAGTAGACAGAAGAGAGAGAACATAGACTGAGTGTTAATCATTGTCTTTGTACGAGTATTGTGTTAACAATTTAAGTGTGAATTGGTGAGTGTAATCTGTCCTCTCTAGAGCTGTGAAGCAAGAGAGTTTTGTAACTTGATCAAAGCTGTGAAGCAGGATCAAGGTGTTTCTCAAAGTGTTTGATCTTTGAGAGGTTTTAGGGATTGAGTAGTGTTCTCATACCTAAGTGGGCTCTTAGGTAGAAAGTTCATTAGTAGAAATTAAGTTTAGGAGATTGTCAACTAGGTTGTTGGAGTCTGTAAATTAATTCTACAAGTAGTGACTTTCATCCCTGGCTTGGTAGCCCCCAGATTAAGTGGTTAAACTGAACTGGGTAAACAATTCTTTGTGTTCTCTTCTATTGTTTTATACTGTCCATAGCAGAGTGTGTTGTTGTGACATTAAGTGTGACATCACATATCTGGTACCAGAATTTCAATGCCCTTAGGCATCACATTGAGAGAAGAAATGGTATCCACTAGAACACGAGATAACAGGATGTCTGTGCAGGTTACAAATATGTGTAGCACTTTATTGTGGGCAGTTTCTTCAGGAGGTAATTTTGATTCATTAAAACCCAAATACCGACTTGTAGTTATGTTGGCCACTACATCATCGAATTCGACGACGGATATATCTTGCATAACGTGGGCATTATTCAGCACTTTCAACAAAGTTGATCTGTGCGTGGGAAAACTCATGAGTAAGGATAAAATTGAGATCCTCGAGGGAGTCTGACCCAGCTGATCCACAATCTTAAAGTCACTTTTCTTGATCAACTTAAGGAACTCTTGATCATCAAGGGTCTCCTTGCTTTTTGAAACATCCTCAGACGGGATAGTCGGTACTAGAATAGTAGTATATGCCCCTTGTTAAACAACAGGGGTTGCAGTTGCAGGCGTTTCTTTAGGAGAAACAACAGTTGGAATTTGCACAGGCTTCGTAGTGACCTTCAGAGAAAATACTCGACCACTGCGAGTCATACCTCCACCAGCTATAACATTCACGATCTCTGATTCGGCGAACCTTATCTCTTGACCTCCAGAAAACATAGAAGACCCATACTTCCACGGTACCTCTTTAGAATTCTGATACGGAAACGGCTTTGGCAGGCAAACAACGATGGGTTACACCTTCTTCTATTTAGGGGATTCCACAGGAACCTTCCTATAGACGATGGTGAACGGCTCGATAGCGGCAACTTCCTCAACAGGTTTAGATCTGGAAAATTGCACTTCGCCCTGGTTTATCATAATCTGGACACAACCCTTCAGCCTTTGACACTGGTTGGGATTATCGTCACAAATCTGACACTTACCATGCAAACCTTTCAACAGCCCATGTTCCTTCAATTTCTTGAAAAGCATAGTCATCGGAGTCTTTACTTCATCGACATCCATAATCAATTCAGCCCTGGAATTATCCTCAACCATGTTAATCGCAGGCCCACCGTGATTCGGCAATGGATTACTCTGAATGTTGGGTCCTTCCTCAGCAAAAGTCAGAACCTTCTTATCAATGAGTTCCTGAACCTTGGTTTTGAAAACAAAGCAGTCCTCTGTTGCATGTCCTATGTATCCAGTATGATAAGCACAGGATGCATTTGGGTTATGCTTCGGGCCAAATGGAGGAATCGCAGGTGCAATCTGCTTGGGGACAATTGCCCCTTGGTGAACCAAGTAAGGAAACAGTTCCGTGTATGACACCGGAATTCTATCAAAATTCGGACGCTTATGATTTCCTTGACTGTTGTTGTTCTGACGGTTTTGATTTTGCTGATTTTTATTCTGTTGATTCTATTGATGATTCTGAACTGGTTGTTGTGGATGATACTGATATGGAGGTTGTTGATACTGTGCAGCAGCAATGTATGGATATGGATAATATGGCATAGGAGCCAAGGGAGCTTGATACTGAGGAGAAACTTGAGCTGTCACAGCGTTGGCCTCACCTTCCTTTTTCTTGGAATGACTGTTCTGAGATTTCCGAGTGGCTGGCTGCTGGGAAGCAGTTCCAGGAATCTTTCCAGTCTTCAAACCATTCTCAATCTGTTCACCAATCATCACAACATCAGCAAAACTCGATGAAGAACTACCCACCATTTTCTCATAGTAAGATCCTTGCAATGTACCCATAAAGATGTCAACTAACTCATTGTCAGAGAGAGCCAGTCATACATGAGATTCCATCTCACGCCATCTTTGTGCATACTCCTTGAATGTTTCAGCTGAGCGCTGGGATTGATTTTGTAATTGCAATCTAGTTGGCGCTAGATCAAGGTTATACTTGTATTGTCTCACGAACGCTTCCGACAAATCCCTCCAAGTACGGATTTTGCTGCGCTCCAGGCCCATGTACCAATCCAATGAAGCACCAGACAAACTATCTTGAAAACAATGAACTAGCAATTCATCATTATCAATATGGGATGCCATCTTCCTGCAGTACATAGTGATGTGAGTACGCGGGCAGCTCAAGCCTTTATACTTTGGCAAATCAGGTATCTTGAATTTCTGCGGCAGCACAACATTTGGAACCAGACACAAGTCTTTGGCTTCCATACCAAAAGCAAAGAACCCTTCGATGGCTCTGATACGGTCTTCCAACAACTTGTAGTCAACCGATCTATTCTGATTAGTGGGCCTGACAAGAATCTGAGGATTTGGCAGCTGAGAAGCGGCAGGAGCATTCACTTACGGAGTAGCAAATTGAGAAGGATACACCAAACCCGAATTAACCATCTGACCAGCATTTTGACCCATCGGAACACCATACGGATAATTCGGAGGGGGTACCCCAGCAGCTGAGGAAGAGGCCCCAGGGTAGAACATCCCAGGATGAGCAATCGGAACAACGGTTTGAGTAACTTAAGATGGAACTGGAACATGAATAGGAGGACCCCTATACACATGCTCTTCATCATCAGGAGTTTCAGTGTCGACCAATCTGGCAGTTTTATGAGTTTGAGCCTGAAGATTCTCAGGATCATCATTCACCACTGGAGGCGGGACTGGAGTAGGCATGACCCATGGATAGGCGGCAGCATTCCCATTAGGCATGGATGTAACAAAAGGCTGATATGGCATGAAGGAACTACCATTATTTTCAATCTGAGGAGTGTAATTCGGAGGCATGCCCCAAGGAAAACCAGTGGGCATCTGGTTTAAACTGGGCTGAACGTCAGGCTGATTCACAGGCTCAACTGGCACTTCAATTCTAGCAGGAGAAGGAACAACAACAGCAGGAGTAGCCGTAACAACAGGAGGAACAGTTACAACAGGAGTAACAACAGTTGTATCAATAGTAGTTGCAACAATAGTGGCAGCAGCAGCGACGTCCCTCTGAGCACGAAGGAGCTCCATAATGACATCCATGTTCGTCTGGAACTGATCCATCCGACCTTGGAATTGTGCCAGAGTTTCCTTGTACGCAACATTCTCAGCTTCAAAGTCAGCCATGATTCGGGATTTGCTTGAGCGAGTAAAATACCGATGTCGAGTCGTCGTCTTGCTACAAGGAAGGCGGACAAGAGTGAGCAATGGTTTTGGATGAAAGGACGCGCATATGTGTGCAGATGAATGTATGATATGCATGCAAAAAATAAAATTTTTAAATTCCAGGAATTCTTAAACTTATCTTTGTTGACAACAATCATAAAGCATACAAGTAAAGGCATAAAAGATAGAGTGAACAAGCATCTTCATTCATTCATTCAATAGAGGAAAGAAATACAAGTCAAACATCTGCCTTTTGGGCTACAACAAAATCCGCACGGATCCTATCAAATACCACCCTACACACAGATAAGAAATGAAAAACTGCCCAAGGAAGTCGGTGCGGTAATGTATCAGCATATGCATCCCTCAACAACCCTGGTGGGTCCTCAAATGCATGCTCAGCAAATCTGGCTAGACGGCCGTGCCTCTCACTCCAGTACTTCGCATCCTTCATGAGATTACGCAGCAACGAATGATTAGGTCCCTGAAGCATGTCCTGAAGAAAGGCCTCTTTCTGATCTAGGAGGTTCTGTAGATGACGGCTTTGATGCTCCCAATGAGTGCTCTCTGTGTTGAGCTAACTAATCTGCTCTTGGCTCTGATGTGCTTGATCTTGCAGCTTCTGAATCTCACCTAAGACTTTGTCTAGCTTAGCTTGACATTGGGAAAATTCCTTTGCTAACTGATTAGCACGGTCTTGTACACTTTGCCACTTCGTCTTGAACTCGGACAACTTCCCTCGAAGCTCTTCAAGTTACTTATTGTAGCTCAACTCGTCTTTGTAGGCTTGATAATGAGCATCGGCGAGTTGTCTCTTCTTTGAAGCAAGTCGCTCATAGGTGCTCTTCAAAGCATCACCCACCTTCCTACGCTTGTTATGTTCAACCTCCACCTCTTTGAGCATGCGCTCGCGCTTCTGATGGAGCTCAATCTGTAGGCTATCCTTCTCGGAAGTGACTCTATCAAGGTTGAGACGAAGATCAGCATTCTCCTTCTTCAACTTCTCAACAATCAGCTTGAGTTGATCGACCTCAGATGGAGGAACAATGGCAAGTTCAGGAAGCTTGGCATTCATGGAAGGCTCAGGAGAGAATGGCAACAAAATCTCTTTGACGCGCTCTTTGACCCAAAGTGTGTAAGCTTCCTTGGCTACGCAATTCTTCTTACCCAAATCGGCTCTACCTTCGAGATGAATCTGAGTCCAAGCGGCACTAAACCTCTTCAGCAAACCCATGTCGTCAACCCCTTCATGAAAGATGAACTCTTCCACTACCTCAGGATCAGGCTTGTCAACCATAGGGTATCCCAACTGTCGGAAAGCAATTCTCTGATTGTAGTTAATTCCACCATTTGTACCCAAGAGAGGCACATTGGAGAATTTCCCATAATAAAGAATGATCGGAATATCGTCGAAGACTCGAGAGTACCAAGAAATATCATCAGCGGTAAGAGACATGATTCGTTGAGACCACTTGAGATTATCCTTATTCTCAACAAAGGGACCCTTCTGTGGAAGGTGAGACATGAACCATCGGTACAACAAGGAGCACAACAAATAATGGTTCCTTTCTTATTTTCATTCCTGGAATGAATAGAATGGTAGGTATCAGCAAGAAGCGTCGGAACAGGGTTCTTGGACAAGAAAATGCTGATCGCAGCCTGATCTACGAAATCCTCCATGTTCAGAAACAAGACAATCCCATATACCAGCAAAGTGAGAACGGCGTTGAAAGCCTTCCAGTTTCCATCCTTAGTAAAAGTAGTGGCCTTGTTAACCAAGAACTTTGAATCAAACCCTCGAATACCTTTCCCTTTGGTCTTGAGATTATCCTCCACATCTTTCTTACTAATGCAAAGCGCATCAGAAATAAGATGAAACTTCGGACAACCACTAGTGTAAACATAAGGAACCTGCTTCTTGATCTCAACCCCCAGAATATAAGCATACTCTTCAAGTGTAGGTGCTAGCTGATAATCCTAAAAATGTGAAGCACCTATAAGCATACTCCACATCTTTCTTACTAATGCAAAGCGCATCAGAAATAAGATGAAACTTCGGACAACCACTAGTGTAAACATAAGGAACCTGCTTCTTGATCTCAACCCCCAGAATATAAGCATACTCTTCAAGTGTAGGTGCTAGCTGATAATCCTGAAAATGTGAAGCACCTATATGGCGGGTCGTAGAACTGAACCAGAGTATGAATAGCAGTGACGATGCCACGACAACCAGTACTCATCTCTATGATAATGTCAACAAAAGATAAGCCCTCGAAAACCTGAAAATGCACATGCAAAAATTAATTTACATGATGAAATGATATGCAACACAGCAACAAGAAGCCAACACTGTCCGAATAATCAAATCTGAATAATCCAGATATCTGCATATAATCTGTGTCAGTGCAATATAATCTGATGTGTCGGTGAGTAAATCTGGCGTGTGTGAGAACAAGGGTATGAAGTGGCCTGTTTTCCTGCAAAAAACCATCCCCCTCACAGGTGTGATCTAGACACAACAAGGTGGTCCCTAGCAAGGTCGCCCAAACCATAGGACTCAGGATGAAAATCCCCCGCCGTAGTGAATTCTCACAGGACGGAGATATTCTCAAAAGAATCACGATCTGGGATGTGGGTCTCGTGATATCTCAACGCGCAAAACGCAGGCCTCACGACTATCCACGTTCTAGTCTATGTGTATACTAGGCCCAGTGTTAGGACCTTTCTCTCTAATAATATCTACCCATCCCAACAACAGCAGAAAATAGCAGATATCCAGAATATGCAGCATATGAATATTCAAAGCAGTAAAGGAATGCGATAAATACACATAAAGCTAAAGCAAGTAATAAAGCGAGTAAAGCGCGAAAGATAAACACCCAAGCAAGCAAGAGAAAGCAAACAAAACTAGGTGAGACCCCTCAAGGGATGGACCAGCAAGAGGTCAATCTCTCCCCAGCAGAGTCGCCAGCTGAAGATGGCTGGTTTCTACCTGAGTGAATCGCACACTCAAAGATACAACAGAGTCGCCACCAAACTTTATTTAGTCCCAAAGGACAGGGAAAATATCGACAAAACCCAAGGTAAAGAGAAACAGGAACGGGGGGTCGGTTATGCGAAAAGAAGGTATTAGCACCTAACGCATCCGTCGTACTCGACGGGAACCATTTCGCTTGCTTCTAGGCTTGGATGGGTTGTCTATCTAAAGGCTTCTAGGTAAAAGAAGGAGAGAGAGAGAGAGAGAGAGAGAGAGAGAGAGAGAGAGAAAGGGGAAAAAGAAAAGAAAGAAGGAAGGTGCTCGCGGAGGAACAAGGTCCTCGTGCCTACGTACCCTCATAGTGCAATGAGGAAGTCAGAGCGTCGTAGTTCATGGAACCAGGGGACAAAGAAGAAAGAAAGAAAGGAGGAAGACGGAAGAAAGGTGGAAGTGTGCTCGCCGAGATCATTGCGATCTCATGCCTACGTATCATACATTCGAAAGAATGCAGAATCAGAGCTTCCGTAGTTCGGGGAACCAAACAGAAAATAAAACAAGAAAGAAACAGGGAGACGAAAACAGTGGTGTCGAAACCAAGAGCAAGAGTGAAAGAAAAACTCTACTGGGGAAGACCCCGCAGTAAGAGTGATTGTACAAGAGCCTAGAAAAAGAATGGTGTCACAACCGGGAATAAAAGAAACTCCGCTGGGGATAACAAAGAGAAATGGTTTTGAAACCAAGAAAGTAAGAGCAAGGAGAATAGGAAGGACCCCTCTAGGGATCCGAATAAAAGGATGGTGTCATAACCAAGAGAAAAAGGAGACTCGGTATATTAACTGGCTGGCAGTGGTTAACCGAAGAAAGAGAGTAGGACCCTGGCGGGGAAAAGAAGTTGGTGTCAACAGACAGACTGTGATAAACCAAGATAGAGAGTGCTAAACCGAAAGAAGGTGTTTGACTCTGAAGGGGCCTTGGTATATTAACTGGTAAATAGTGGTTAACCGAGGAAAGAAAGGACTGCAACTCTGTGGGAATAGAGAAGCATTGGTTTTAATAGAGAAAACTGTGATTAACCAGAAGCACGGGTGTAGGACCGATCAAAGGTCTCAACCCAAAAGGGGTGTTGGTAATGACTGAACAAACAGTACTTGACCAACGGAGAAGGGTATTGAACCAAAAGAGGTTACTAGCCCAAGGGTGCAAGTATTCGAACCAATAAAGTTTGCCAACTGCAAGGGATTCGATTTTAACAGGAGAGCTGTGATTAACCGAGAAAAATGAGTGATTAACCAAGCGAAGGTGAGTAACCCAAGAGGTGCTCGGTATTAACAGACGGACTGTGATTAATTGAAGAAACGGGTGATTAACCAAGAGAAGGTGATTAACCCAAGAGGTGCTCAGTATTAACAGACGCACTGTGATTAACTCAAGAAACGGGTGATTAACCAAGAGAAGGTGATTAACCCAAGAGGAATTCAGTATTAACAGACGGACTGTGATTTACTGAGAAGGATTGCAAACATTGGTGTTTTAACTAACAGGCAGTGATTAACCAAACAAAGGAGAAGAACCAAGAGAAGGTTGCGAACTCCTGGGGAAAAATGGTCGTGACAGGAAAACTGTGTTGGACCAAAGAAAGAGACTTGAGACTCTTCAGTGGAATCAAAAAACAATGATTGATTACAAGAAGAAAGGAGTAATGGAATAAAGAGAGATTGCTAGCGCAAGAATAATGATCTTAATCAAGAAGGATGGTGATTGATCAAAAGGAGAGATTGAAAGAGATAGGAGTGATCGAGGATCGAAAGAGATCGCAAAGAGAGAAGAGTGATCAAGGATCGAAAGAGGTTGTAAATAGCAAAGAGTGATCAAGGATCAACTCAACTGGGGAAAAGAGAGCACACTACCGCCTGGAGATAGAGGTGACTAAGCCAAGCACAGGGTAATTCGTCCCCTACCTGAAGTAGTCAGAATGAGAGTAGGAATTCTCCCTTCTCATTCCTTCTCTAGCACACAGGGTGTAATGCGGAAGTTGAACCAGACGTCACAAGAGCTCCAAGTTGTACAGTGCTCCTATGTAGAGAAACGAACAGCATAACGGCGTCAATTTGTACAGTGCTCCGATGCAAGGCACAGCGCGAAACTCCAAATCCACGGGGGGGAATGAGAGAGAAAGCTCTAAAGGAGGCCTAAAGAGAGGAAAAGGGAAGATCGATTAATCAAAACAAAGTTTCGATCAACTAATCAAGGGATAAACATGCTAACAACTTTCCAAAGAGGATAAAAAGTCATTAAAGCAAAAAGGAGTGAATTATTGATTCTACAAGATTAAGTTTATCCATGAAGAATAGACTTAATGCAAATCTGAAATGGAAGGTGCAAAACAGTGCCAAATGATCATCAAAATGCCACACAAAATCATGTATCATGTGAACAAAGATAGTGCAAGAATTGCTATGTTCATACAATGCTAAGAACATGAAACAAATGAATAATCGAAAATGTGCATCGAAAGTTCATGAATTTGCTTCAATCAGAAGTGAAATGACATTAAAAACATCCATTAAATCAAGCATGACAATCTATGGAAGTTGAAATGAAGAAAGCATGGCAAACACACTTGAAAATGCAAGAAAATGGCCTTCTGGTTCAGTGTTAATCAATTAACACAATTGCACTGCAATGTGTTAATCGATTAACACGTGAAAAAGTGCAAAAAAACATTGGTTAATCATTTAACACAATTGCACTGCAATGTGTTAATCGATTAACACTGTACAGGGAGCAGAAAATCAGTTTTGGAAAAGTGCTTTTGGCCAACTTTTTGATTGTGCAATCACTTCAATGCTAGGGCAAACAATCATGCATGAAAAATCAAGTTTAGAAACAGCAAATGATCAACAATAGAATCAATTAACAATCAAGATCATGGATCAATCAAAAGTATAATTAATTCACATGCAAGAATATCAAAATTACGTCGCGAACGATACGAAAACGATCGAAATGATAAAATGAATGAAATCCACCAACCTACAAGGCTGAGATGTGCCTTGGTAAATGTTACAATGTGATCTTGGTGCAGAAGATTAAAGAAAACCAGAGGATCCTTGAATTGTAGATGAAACGCGTCGAAACCGATCAAAAACGCGAAAATGCACCGAAATCGAACTTGCACCAAAATAAATGGTGTGAAACCCTTGGATTGAAGTAGAATGAGACGTAATTCCAGAAATCCAACCAAAGGATGCCAAATGATGAAGGTTAAGCTCAAGAATTAATCACTTTCAATGTGAAAAGTGATTATCCTTCAAGAATAAGAGCTTTTGGTAAGATTTTGGGATAAGAATTGAGATGAAGATGAAGAATGAGTAGAGAAATCAGAGAAAAAGTGAGAGAACTGAGAGTGAAATGTGAGAAGTTTGGTGAAAAATGGTAGAGAATGGTTGAGAAATTGAAAAGTGAGTGAAGGTGTGTTTATATAGGCTTTAGGTTTGGAATATGAGATGGTTTGGAATTTGGTTTGGAATTAGCTTTGGGTTTGGAGCTAGGTTAGAAGTTAGTTGGACTTGACTCACCGAGTCAAGGCGGTTAACTCGGTTAGTTAGAACCAACTCGGTAACCATCCCAAGGTGAATTCCAACATCCAAAGATCCACATTACTTGAAGAACAAGGAACATGGTGCACTTGATTTGAAGTGAAGTATCATAGCAAATGCACTTGGAATGAATTGAGTAGCTTGGAAATGATTAGAGGTGTCTAGAATATTCCATATGCTGCTAGAATCCAAGACCAAAATGTGTGCAAAGGTGCTGTCATGAAAAAACAGCAAATTGTGCCTATTTTGCCTGTGTTAATCGATTAACACAATTGCACTGCAAATGGTTAATCGATTAACCAGGCCAAAATATGCCTAATTTGCCTTAAAAAAAGGTGTTGGGGTCCTGGCTTCGATTTTCCACTTCTGGTATTGATGAAAAGACATGGAAACCTTCATTTTATGCTTGTTTTGACTATGTGATGACCTTGTGAGGATATGATTAATCGGGCTTGGAAAACCTGAATATCCTGCAACCAGAAACACACGGAGAAAAGAATGCGAATGCATATGCCAGCGATGCGAATGCTTATGCTTATGCAAAAGGCAAAAGAGGGAGGTCAAATTTCGGGTTATGACAATAATTCTTATAGTTGGAGGTGTATGCCTGGTGAAAACTCCGGCCAGGAATCCCGCTGATTTGTACCCAACTACAGTTATCAACACCCTTAACCTCAAAGAAAGAGAAAAATAGGCCAATGATGGTGGTGATGTTTAAAACCTCGCAAACTCTTTCAAAGGCCTTTATAAAATCCCAACTATTGGGGCGAAGTTGAGAAGGGGCTATATTCACGGTTTGTAAAACATCCGCTTCAAAATCAGAAAGGGGTATCTGGATGTTGAAGTCGTCTAAAACCCCAGCATAAAAATAGAAAAAATCTTCCTTGGCACCTTTAGGATGGAGTATACAAACTCGTTCTACGGGAATACATGATTCCAAGACAACATCATCCTCAGACCCTGTTGAAGATATTTGCTTTTTGGATCAAAATTTTGCGATTTCTATATCATCAAAGACGATATTCTTATAGTTCATGACTTCGAGATTGAAGGGAGCAGCGGTCGTCATCGAAGTCTCTACAAAACCTGAGGAAGACGAGTCAGGGTTAAAATCACTTTTAGAAGTGATAATATCACCATAAACTTCATTTATACCCCGTCTATACTCTTATGGTCCTAAAGTGTCTTCCATTTCCCGCATGCATTGCTCCCACAATTCTTTTCTCTCTACGACACTCATATGAACGACACTACCACTACCCACATCGCCTCATTCCCTAAAGACGGTCATTCTTTCTAAAAAGCGAGTAGAAGAATAAGATAAATCAAGAAGGGTAAGGAAATACCTGTGATTAACGAGAAGCTGGAAATTGAAATAGGAGTTTAATCGTTAAAAAAGATGATGCAGAGCCAAAATGAGAAGAGGGAGAGAGGAAAGAAAGGCTTTTAAAGGACTCAGCACCCAAGGATAGCTAGGGAGTAACAATTAATAGTCATCATTACATTGAAGAAAATGAAAGGCCACGACCCTCCAAGGAATTCATGACACGTAAGGACTTGAGAAGAAAAGTCGATCTATAGCACGACACCTATCAAATATATCCGGGCACATGTTACTGCCGAGTACTGTACCCTTGTAAAGGGTTATAGTACTCGGGGGGCTTATGTACATACCAAATGTATTTGAAGCCGAGTTGCGTAGTTGGCCAAGATTAAGTATGAACTAGATTAGGATACCAAGAAGGGTCGAGCAATACAGAGAGCTAGGTAAGTATCTTCTATAACTCAGACCGGTCACAAAACCCGACTCCCATCAGCCGAGCTCCTACAAAGTCGAGTACATACCACATCAATTCGGTACTTACGCCGGACATGAGCTCAACTGGCGTACCAACAGTTGTAACGGTGGCGGCGCATCAATGCAGACGTTACCAGAGCTTCAAAGCCTACATTCATGAAGGGGAGTTACAGCAATGATGGCCATGTAACGTCAGAAGGCCGAGAGACTTCTCTTAATGGCATATCTTAATGGAAGACTATAAAAGGGGCTCTCACATGAGGGTTAAGCAAGACACAATCATCTTGAGACAATACACAACACAAGTATAGCTCTCAAATCCCCAAATATCCCTCACATTATAGACAGCGTAGCTCTTCTTGTCCAGGACAAGGGGAATTAGCACTTTAGGTGTATCTAACCATTTTTGGCTAGAACAATAACAGTTATGTGTCTAGGTACCGTTAGTTTGGTACAATTCTTGAAATATGTTAAAAGCGCAATTCTTGACCAGGTGAAGGAGAAAATTATTTGTGCTTGGAATAATCATGTTAGACACCTTGAAAATAAAACAACTAACTGAGTTGAGTTAGCCCAAGCTGTATTGAGGAATTGGTTGGGAAATAAGGGCAATTTGTGTAGAGATTAGGACTCCGTGAACCAAATGATTCAGAACCAACATAATAAGATACAAACATCATTTGGTCGGAGCATCACAGTTTTAGAACACAAATTTAAAGACAGCAATCTTTATTCTCAGTTGGTCGGAAACATATCTCGAGCGGGTTTGAATTATATTTTTCACGAGGCTAAACAAGATGAAAATGTAGGCTCCGGTAGCACAAAGTATGGATGCACAATTGTGAAAACATATGGTCCTCTACGTGTTTGTATTATTGCAAAAAAGGTTAAACTTGGTAGCCCAATAAGAATGGATAAGTTTTTCACTCACTTGAAGAGGCTTTGGTTTAATGATGATGGTGTCATAAAAGATGGTAAATCAAATATCTCTATCTTGATCGAATGGGAAGTGATACAAAAGAGGTTTTTGAAAGCCAATGACAACATGGAACTCCACATTAAAAAACAATTGAGGAAGATTGCTTATCCGGAAATCATCGACTTGAAACCAACCTCTCAACCAGTGAAAACAATAGGTGCTCCAAATAAGCTCAAGCCTACACGAAATGACAATTCGACGACTCAGTCTCCTTCATATTTCAAAAATATTGACAAAGTTTTTCCCGACTCACCAACTCCATAATCTCAAAAAAGTGTTGTCAAAAGAGCTCGCATTAGCAAACCACCTCCTCTGCCACCTCTGCCAAATACATCAAGCGGATCATCAATGTTGAGGGGGCGGTAATTACGGTTATCGAGCTATTTTGGTTTTACTCAATAAAGGAGAAGATAATCATACACAACTGTACGGAAAGAAAAAACACTTTGAAGAAGTTTATGAGTCTCTTGTTCCTTGCCTTATTGGACCGGCGGAAGCAAAATGAATGTGATTCCCTGAAATAGGTCACCTCATAGCATGCGCGTATGATAAGGTGAGTGTTGATCTTACACGATACGGTTTTTCGGAAACCTTTTTCTCACTGTGTATCGCCACACCTCAAAATCCAAATGATCGTATTATGTGTATTGGATGACTTTCAAAATCAGGAAATTTTGTTCAGGTTGACTTAAAACTAGGATGCCTTATACCACTTACATCACCAGAGTGGACGACTCATTCAACAACAAAAGCCGAGACCTGGCCCAACCATTTTGTGGAAAGGATACAAGAGTTCGAGAAATTAAGAAACATTTAAATAGACTCAAATATAAAAAGGTCAAAGGGGGTGCAACCCATAGATTTAGCCAGCGACATATGTTTTAATTCATTTTAATTTCCTGTTTAGTCGGACAAATAAGTGTATGTAATTGTGTCTCAATATTAATGAAGTGTAATATATTCAATTTCTTAGTATTTTAATATATTTTTTTATATTTCCTATAACATTTTTTCATTTGTCAAACAAAGTCTTCAACTAAGTTCTATTTTCAAAGTTTCTATTTTCTGTCTGGTTCAGGAGAGGTTCCAGAGATGTATCTCCAAAACAAGATAATAGGGTGCGGAACCGGAAATATATCTCCGGACTTAGGATGCTAGATTTTGAATGGTCCACATTTGTCTACAGCTTCTATAAATTAAGGTGCACTTGTTTTTATTTCACAAAAATTGAAAAATGCCTCAAATTTCACAAATAAACATTGTCCGGTATTTCGTAAATGTCTCCTTCTCCAGCGTGACACCCAGGAGAAATTTTAAGCTCACCGAGTACATCTTTCTTACAGATCTGAAATAGGAAGTCCATAATCTCCTACCTTACGGAGACAATCAAAAAAATTTCAAGCTCGAGTACTGTTCGCCGTCGATTGACAACAAAGAAAAGATTGGGTGTAGCAACTTTGAGCTCAAGGTGGATGCAGATGTAAGGGCTATGTGGAATACATATTTTTGTTTTGAAACAAAAGTTTCGCTCGAGTTGAAAGCGACGATTTCAAGATCGGTTAAAGATATTATGAAGATGCTGAAGCGTCCACCTGGATATTGAAGTGTAATGTTGCGTTTTATATTAAAATCATCTATGTAATGCTTATTTTATGTTATGAATGTTAATTTTATTTTGTCAAATTACAAGTTTTTTGTTTCTGCCTCTGCTAGTATTGTGCATGCGTTACAGAAATGCATCTACAGACATATAACAGAGATGCATCTCTGGTATTAAAAAAACCAAATAATAGAGCATCACTCAGAATGGCTTACATTGTGTGTATGAGTGCGTCCAGAGATACATCTCCAGAATCTGATGGACAATTTAGTATTTTCACGTGGTGCGTAAGTAACATATAGGGTGCATTAATAAATCCTCACGGGTTTAAGGCAGGACGGGCCCTATGGGTAGGTGGGCACAAAATCACAACTCAACCCACCATTTTTGGCATATGCACGGCCTGGCATGGTGGGTCACGTCCCATTTTGCCACCCCTAGACAGAAAGACCCTGATAAGCTTAAACATATTAGTATAATAATTATACCACTTGTTAAAAGTCATAATAGCACACAATGTTCTTAAAATCTATCACCCATCAAAGGGGTAACCCAACTAAAAGTGTTTGCACTTAAGCATGGGAAACAGTCGAGCATCTAATACTACAGTAGAACCTGAAAACATATCTATCATCATGTCTCCTCAACAAACCCCAAAACCAGCATTATCTAGATTTGAGATTGCATTACCATCCACGTTGGCAACAACATATTCAGTACTCCCCATTACCAACACACCCCACTACCAAATGTATGATCGGTTGAAACATTACGCATGTTTGCATGTGAATTGATAAAAAAATCTAGATCTCACATGGCTTAGTGTACATGTCTTGGTTAGTTTCCAACATTATTTAAGGAGTGTTTATGTTTCTTTCCAAAGTATTTCAAAAAATGCTATGAGTTATCGAGAAATTTTGACTCATAAACCTATCATGCAATAGGAATCTGATAGAGTGGTAACATGGAGGCTTTATCTCGGAGAAGTGGTTGATAGTATGATTGTACTTTTTTGGGAAATACCACAAAATGTTTTGAAGAGAGCGACCTAGTCCACAACTCATCCAAATAAATTTTCAGTGGCTGAAAAATAATTTTTAACTATTTTAAAAATATTGTTTTATTTTTTTAAAGACTTTTCCTTCTACCATGTTTAATAAAGAATTTATTGTCTCTAGTTATTTTGTTCCAAACTAGGGGTGACAAAATGGACCGAGTCCGTTAAATATTCTCGTTAATCCCGCCTTTTTTGATTGGGTGAGTCAAGGTTTCTAGCCTGCACTCCATTTTTTAGCAGGCTTAGGCGGTCATGGGCCTAAATCGGGTTGTCATGTATTTTGTTTTTCAATTTTAGGCTTTAAGGATGGCATGGCCCATCTAAGCCCCCGCCCTCGCACTATTTTGTGGAGAGCTAAGCCAATGTTTCCTGCCCACACTCTACTTTTCCCACCAGCCCCATTTTTTGCAAGCTTTGGAAGTGCGAGTCTAAATAGGGCAGACATGCCTGCTTGCTACATATATTCTTGACTACAATACAACAATTTGGTTTGTAAGGAATCACTTCAAAAGATGGCAATAAAAGATGTTTTTCTTAACAATGATAAATGCTTTTAATGTTTTAAAGGAGGAGATCTTTGTTGTTCCTGAGACAAATGAATAATCAAAGAAGAATAAAAAGGCTAAATAACTACTCCTCTAGAATGAAAATTACTAACTTTATGAGAATTGTATTTTCAATGGTCTAGTTGAAGATTTGTATGACTATTATAGAATATGTAAGTCTGCATAAGAAGTTTGGCAATCTTTGAACAAGTAGTATGACACTGAGGAAGTTGGCGCCAAAAAGTATGTTCTGATTCACTACCTCAATTACTAAATGATTGATGGTCGATCACTAGAGTCCCAATCCCACGAGATCCCTAAAATTTCTCATGGGATCATCACTTAAGGCATGCCTTTAAATGATCAATTTCAACCAAATATATCATTGAAAAACCATCTTCTACTTAGAAAGAATTCAAGAATGTAAGAGAGTAAGAGATATTTGAAACAACTATGTGAGAATACTACTATGGAGATTATATTATATGTAGATAGATTTATAGTTAATTACATGATATAGTCGATTTGGGACTTTTATACAAATATTCTTTAAAAAATAAATACATATTTTATCACACCCCCACAATTGAAGCGGGAGGTTGAAGGACGGTTAGACTGGTCCATAAATCATCAAAGAGAACTTTATGGAGGTCATTAGTGAAGATTTCAGCAATCTGGTGCCAGAAAGGAACATGAAGAATGCATGCTTGACCATGAGTGACCTTCTCTCGAATAAAGTGAATGTCGATATCAATGTGTTTTGTACGTTGATGTTGGATAGGATTGCCAAATAGGTAGATATCACTAACATTGTCACAATACACAAGAGTAGCATGTGAAATAGGAAAATGAAGCTCCAAGAGAAGGTTGCAGAGCCAACATGATCTTGAAACCACATTATTAATTTCCCAGTACTCAACCTCTATATTAGAATGAGAAAGCGTGGGTTGTCTCTTAGAAGACCATGAAATTAGGTAGTCACCGAGAAAAATGCAATAACGTGAAGTAGATCAATGAGTGTCAGAACATCCACCCCAATCAACATTTATATAGTAAACAAGCTTCTCAGTGGTCGAAGGATAGAGATGCAAAGCATATTTTAAGGTGTCCTGAACGTAACACATGATGCATTTCAATACAAGCACGTGCTAAGTGCAGGGAGCATGCATGTGAAGACACGCCGGCTAGACATCATAGGAGATGTCAGGACGAGTATATGTGAGATACTGTAAAGCACCAACAAGACCCCGATATAATGCAGGATTGTTATATGGATTGTTGACAAAGTTATTGAGCTTCTGCTTGGTGTCAATTGGAGTACCGGAAGGTTTGCATGAGGCCATGGTGGCTCTAGCAATAATGTAGCTGATGTAGGTACTCTGGCTAAGAAAAATTCCATCGACATGTCTGGTCACTACAATACCTAGAAAATAGTTCAGTTTTCCAGATCCCTCATAGAAAACTCGGAGGCAAGAAGCGCCATGATAGATTTGTGTAGGTCATGAGAGGAACTGATGAGAATGATGTCATTAACATAAAGTAAGATGTAAGCCAAGTCGGAGCCTGATAAGTGCAAAATGTACCTATTTTTGTATACAAGTTTTGTTGCACTTATCATTACTTTGTGTTAAAAATTGGTTGAATAAAACCCACTTTATGTGTAAATATGTTTAGTTTACATTATAGTGTATATATTGCGTATCGTGTAAATATCAATGAGTTTAATTGATTTTATCTCATTTTTGCAGGTATCCAATCAAGGATGTCTTGCCATTGTTGTATAGAGCATTGAATAAGCTTTCCAGCGCTTCAAACCATGCGAAAAACGGAGTTACGGTTCAAAAGTTACGAATAAAATAGTGCTGGAAAAATGTTGTTCTGTCAAATTCGCCAGGCAAATTTTAAATCCGCCGGGCGAATTTGAGAATTTCTCTGGGCGAGTCTGTGGCGAGTGAAATATTGGAAATTCCAGTGGCTGCTGTCTTGTGCTCGCGTCTTGTTCGCCTGGCGAATTTTGGGGAATCCGCCTAGCGAATTTTCAATCCGCCGGGCGAATGTAGATATTTTTGCTTGGCGGTTTATGTATGCAGCTGGTGTGAGAGAAAAAGGGGAATCCGCCAGGCAAATTTTCAATCCGCCTGGCGAATTTTTCTGAACCAAAATTTTGTATTTAATTCATTTGACTTCATTTTTTGTATTGTTATGTTGTTTGGGGGTGATTTTTGTCTCCAAAATTCATCAACCTCATTCTTTGGTGGGATTAGCTTAGAAAATAACATGGAAGCTTGCATACGGTTGAACCGAGGTGGATTGATCGTCGATCGGCATTGACAAACCGCGAGATGTTTGGTTCATTTCTCTTCTCCTTTGTGTTTTTATTCTTTGTTGGGTGTTGTATATGTATTGACTATGATCTCATGTATATTTGTCGCCCATGGCATTGTATAAAACTTGCTTTACAAATCTTTATTGGTGATTGTCTCTGATTTTTGCTTTATGCGCGGGGTTTGGGTTGCGTTAGACATAACCTTCGCGAACTTCGATTAGGGATGATTGTCTGTTAGTTTCTGGACTCTAGAGATAGATTTAGGAGCTAACAATCTTCAATAGGCGTCGAATCTTAATGCCTTCCGTGTTTCGAGGCTTCGCTCGTGAGAGTGACGAAGAGAGTGACACGGTTGTTATCTCAACTGTGCGTTAGACATAACCTTTGTTGTGACCGATGCTGGGTGATATTGAGGAGTATTGTAGGTGGAGTATAACTGGTCGGTAAGTTTAAGTTTGTGAGGAGTGATTTATATGCATTGTCGGACGAGTTTTTCTCTCTGAAGAATGATTTATTTTTGTTTTAATATTTACTTTTATGTTTTCTTGTTTGGAAACTATTTTAAAACCAAACTCATAAACGCGAGAGACTGTCGAATGGCATTCTTTCCCTCGAACCGATCTCTGTGGACACGACATAAATCCCGGAGGGAATTCTTCCGAAAATAAATATTTTTGCTTGCTTGCCCTATTTTGCATTCAACAACACTGGTACATGAAGAGCGAGTGATCAGAGGTGCTGTGTTGAAATCCAATGGTGGAAACATGGTCTGAGAAGCGCTGGTACTAGGCACGAGGCGCCTTCTTCAGACCATAGAAAGATTCCATAGTGAGACACATAATTTGGGTGATAAGGATCACGAAAACCCAGTGGCTGATGCATATAGGTAGTTTCCTGAAAATCACCATGAAGAAAGGCATTTTGAACATCTAAATGATGAATGGGCTAGGACTTGGAGAGAGAGTGATAGTGGGAACAGTGCAAATGGTTGCAGGTTTCACCACATGGCTGAAAGTCTCGTCACAATCCACTCATGCAATTTGAGACCTGCCATCACCTACAAGCCGAGCATTGTAACACTCAAAACAACCATTAGATTTCTTTTTATGCCGGAAAACCCACAAACAATGAATAATGTTAACATCACAAGGTCAAGGAACTAAATCCCACATATTATTTCTAATAAGAGCATTCAATTCAAACTGCATTACGGATTTCTAATTAGGGTCAGAAAGGGCAAGTTTGTGGTTTTTGGGAAGATGGATGATGGTCGAATCATCAATGGTAACTGACAGGTTAAAGAGTTTCCTAGGTTTTTAAATTCCCTTCATGTCGCGAGTAGCCATTTTTTGGGTAGGAGGTGGGGGCTGGACCGGCGGTGTAGGTAAGGGAGAGGTGTCTAGGTGATTCGACGAGGACGAGAGGTGAGTGGTTGGGAAGACTGGTTGTATATGATGAGGGTTAGGTATAGATGACTATTTGAGAAGGTCATGTGATGAAGACTCTAAAGATTTATGAGTCCACTGATGTATAAGGGAGAGGTGTAAAGCATTAGTGAAATAGTCGTATGTAAGGGCATGTGTGGAGGACAGACGGGAAGGGAAACTGAGTCTCATCAAAGATGACATGCCGCGAGATGATAATTTTTATGTGCGACCAATCAAAACATTTATAACCACTAGGATTAAAGGGATACTCTAAGTAAACGCACGGAATCGAGCGAGGTTGTAATTTTTTGATGGTAGTGGAGGGAAATAATGGATAACAAAGACAACTAAAGAAGTGAAGATGTGTATAAGAGGGATCACGATGATATAGAAGTTGGGTAAAAGAGAGATTAGACATAGTTTTCCAGGGAAGAATGTTAAGAAGATATGTAGCCATTGGAGACGTGTGATGCCAAAATAAGTAAGGAACTGATGCATAAGCAAGAAGAGTGTAAATCATGTTGTTATATTGCATACTTTCTGTTCCGCCTTGCTATTTTGTGAGGAAGAGTGATGGAAAGAGAAGCAAAAAATGAGACCATTAGCAACACAATAATTATGAAAATATGTATGGTCATATTCTCGCCCATTATCACATTAAAGACATTTGACAGTTTGATAAAATTGTGGGCTAATTTGATTTAAGAGAGAAATGATCATTTCAAAAACTTGAGATTTATTGGTTCCATGGAAAATCACAAAAATCATCCTAAAATAAAACTTAATAGCGATGACCAGCTGAACTCAAAACTAGGGATGTTTATAAATCACTATGTAAAATAACGAAAGTCATCATAGTAGCATTATTGGAGGAAATAAAAGGAAACCTAACATGTTTACCAGACACACAAGAAGTATAAACTTTCCTAGAATTCAAAGTTTTATAACTAATGAACTTTTTGCTATGAAGAGACTGCAAAGCTAGAAAACTGGGATGTCCAAGATGATTGTGCCAAAGACTGTACGCAAGATCAGCAAACAGGTAGGAAGTGGTTAGTGGATAGAGATCGCCAAGGCTATCACATCTCATGAGTGGAGTCCTCGCCTGAAAGTCATTTACTGAAAAACCAAAAGGATCAAAAGAAACAAACATATTGTCAGTAGTGAGTTGTTGCACATAAATCAAAATTTTCACAATTTGTGGTGTGTGCAAAACATGGGTAAGGTTCAACGACTTATGTTTATGGGAGGTGGGTAGGGTTGTGTGTCCAGAGCCCTGAATTAAAATGCCTTGTCCGCTACCAACAAACAGTTTCAGATTTAAGTGACTCAAATTAGAATAATACGAGACGTTACCTGTTGATGCGGCTATGTGGGAAGAGGCACCAGTGTCCACGTACCGTGTGTTGTCTGGAGGAGTGAGAGACATGGTAAGCATAACAGCTATGAATTTAGTGGGTGGTGGTGAAACCGTGGCAGTGTAAGCTTAAGAACGTTGTTCAAGAATGCTCTCTTGATGGGAAGGAGCAGAAAGGCGAGACTGTTGAGAAGTATGATACAGACACGAAGGTATGCCCCACGGGGTGGAGTCTGTGAGGGCTAAGGTCTTTCACCTATTTCGTTTTAATGATGTCAACAAATATGCTGAGTATTAGATTGTAATTTGAGCGGTATCACTTCTCTTGTCGGGAAAACTGCATCCAGTCATTGTTGTTCATGTGTCTAGACATATAGGACTTGGTCTTGTCCATAAATATATATGCATGATCATTAGACTAGTGTCTAGTATGTTTTGTCTGGGTCTTAGTCAGTTACAATGTGAAAAATTGCATCTTAGGTAAAAATACAAGTTATGCGCTGACTTTCTATGTGCATGCGTCGACGCATGATTATTGATGCAAGACGTGTGAAATAAACGGGAAAGCGCATAACTCTGAGAATGCAGAAAATGTATTCATGCGTCGACGCATCGTGACTTTGAGTCGACGCATCCTAGTCATTGTTTTACAGTGCTTTCAATGGGTCAGCGCACGCTGATCCTCATTAAAACATGAGTCGACCCATAACTTGCCTGACCTGATTTTTTCACTTAAACTTTTTTTCTGTTATTTCTGTTACCACTTTGGTGGGTCAATTTATTCTCTATAAATAGTTTGATCCTCTCATTAGTCAAAACAAGAAACGTAAAAATTTATGCCATTTCTCTCTTCATCTTCATCTTCTTTATTGAGTAAACAAACAATCACACATAATCATCTTTATTTGTGTTGCCCATTGTTCGAAGTGATAACGTTCAGAATTTAGGAAGTGTATGATCTTCATTTTTTGGGTTGAGAGCTTGGTAGGTGTTTCTTGAATAAAACCAGTTGGTTTTGTCCTCCAAGAATCAAGCAGATTTTGGGGGTTTTTGCACAAACCGTTTCGTTCTACAGGGATTTAGCCGGGCGAAGGTAACCGAAGATTGATGCAATTATTCGGTTTAGTAGCTGTAATCGGAGGATCGTAGAAGAGAGGTTTGGGTTCGAATTTTTGGTAGATCGCAATTGATCGAGTGAAGGTAATCGAAGAACGGTGGGTTCTTTCGATTTAGTAGCATGGGACGATAATTGGATCAACCATATTTGAAGGACTTGATTCATCTTAAATCAAGGGGAGCGAAGACTCTACATCAACGATCGAAGACGTTCGAGGGTTTGGATGTTCATTGTTCTTCTCTTGTAATAAACAATTTGCAACAGCTATATATATATATATATATATATCAATTCCAATTATGGAGTTGGGGGCAGACGTACCCAAAGCGAGGACGATTGAGGAACTGTCTAATCAAATCTCGTTTGTTCTCTCTTTCCTTTAACTCTTTTACATTTTAGTTTATTCGAATTAGTGAAGTCGCAAGTTATCGAAATTTCTGTCGTAGTGTAATCATAAGCTGAGAAACTGTTTTGTTTAATTGATACAATTCCTTGAATTGTATCTTGGAGCAGCTTTACATTACCTTCCATAGAAATTCTGCACTTAGTGTGTTTATGCACACCAGGTGTTTGATAATTTGTTTCAAAGCAAAAATCGAACGCAGTACTTTTCATTGTTTATCGTTTCACCTCATTGGTTTGGACTAAACATCAAGCAAGAGATATTGTGTTGATTGAGTGGTTTACTTCCATTAAACTTTTAAAACTAAATTATTGGTAACCATTTGCGTGTAAAACTCTTAGGATCTATTCAACCCCCCTTCTAGATCCATAGCCATCGTCTAACAGAGTCCAACCCCACTGCTGGTAAGAGGGATACTACTGATGTGATTGATGTTAGTGCCAAGGAGGAGAACTCTATGTGTTGCTAAAGTGAGGACCACCATGGTTACGATGATTTCTATCCCGATTCTGATTGTTGCGAGGACGAAGGCGGTTACCAAAGCACTGGTTGGTGCTCGGGGATGAGTAGTCAGAAGGACGATGTTGGGTGGTAAGATAAGCGACATGAGGCTCAATTGGTGTCATCTTAGCTGAACCGACTTCTTCTAATGTGAGCATGGGTCAGGCCTGATGAAAGGAGTGTGGTGGATTGCGCTGTCGAATCAGGGTGGCAATATCATGGTAGGCATTTGTAAGGTCGGAGATGAGCTGAAGGACCAAGCGTTAATTGTTCACAAGAGCACCGATATCCCATAATTGGTCAGAAAGCATCTTCAGACATTGACAATAAGAATAGACATTTGAAAAAGTCTCCATGTGAACTCCAGAGAATTCCTGCTCATAAGTGACAACATGTGCGTTCTCTTAAAGAGGTTAACCAAACACTTCCAGGCATCGAAAGCTGTGGAGCTAGGTTCCATGGTGGTGGTTAGCAAGTCAACAGAAATGGTGGAATTGATTCACTGAAGTATGGCTGCATCCAAGGTAACCCACTGGTTATAACTAGGGTCAGTTATAGGTGGTGGAGGCTTATTCTCTGAAGGGTATTTTCTTGTAACTCTTTTGTAATCTCTTCTTACAATTCTTAAAAAGATAGTGAATCAGATAATTACTCTTTCTCCTAGAGTAGATCGATCGATCAAATTAAACAAACAACTTTCTTTGTTAGTTTCAACTACCAACATATAGAATTTAGGACAAGTTAGTTTCAACTTTTTTAAAATGATTTTTATAATATTATATAATTTTGGCTAAAATACAGTTTTGGTCCCCCTGTTTATCAAAATTCACGGTTTTGGTCCCCCTGTTTTTT
This sequence comes from Lathyrus tuberosus, assembly GCA_022829125.1. Classification (NCBI taxonomy): domain Eukaryota; kingdom Viridiplantae; phylum Streptophyta; class Magnoliopsida; order Fabales; family Fabaceae; genus Lathyrus; species Lathyrus tuberosus. The sequence goes on from JALAZF010000280.1 coordinate 3,188,402, forward strand.
TTTTAAACAGTTTTGGTCCCCCACCCAAATTTTGGCCCAAAAAAAGTGATGAACAGTAACTTGTCCGTACATGTCCGTACATGAACAGTACACGTCCGTACATGAACAGTGAGGGGTGAGGGACCAAAACTGTTTAAAAAAAAACAGGGGGACCAAAACCGTGAATTTTGATAAACAGGGGGACCAAAACTGTATTTTAGCCTATAATTTTATATAAAATTTTTATAAAAAATTTATAAGAAAACCTCAATTGAAGAATAAATTTTAAATAAGTATTTCATCCATTGTAATATAATTTTTTAAGTTAAAATTAAAAAAAAAAAAGAAATTGGATTTATTTTTAATAATTTTTCTCAATTTTTTTTTAAATATACTCCTATGAAAAATGTTGTAACTTTGATTATGTTAAAATTTTTAATAATAAATGTTTAAATTACTGAATATAAAATTAATTTTTTAATTTATAAAAAAATCATTTCTATAATTTTAAAAAAAAGTATATATATATATATCGTACCTGATCAGAAATAGATCGGTGGCCAGCAACACGTCGTGAGCTCCGTTATACTCTGGTGGTAGTGAGAAGGCGGGGGATGTACCTGCAAGGTACTCCGATGCCAAAGTAAGAGACGGGGTAGAAAATGCAAGTACAGAAAAGTGTAATGAGAGTGAAATTCAGAACACCTGACCTTCTAGTGAAAGAGGGTATTTATAGTGTGCCCTCAACGCAGTGCCAACGGTTACTTGGCATTGGGCTGGATTGCGAGGCTCAATACGAGTAACTGTCAGGGCTTACGTGGCGTAGGGAAAACCAACACGTGGTCTTCGCCCTAGATCAACTGCCCCGTGATCTTCGGAAGGTGGGCTGACCAATTCTCCCAGAAGTGGGTAGTTGCCTGATGACGTGTCCCCACGTGGGGGACACGTGGAGTCCGTGGGGAAGACGCGTGATTTCTCCCCGTGTTAGATAGTGGCATGTCCGACTACAATGAGTGTTGAGCGTGTCCGACAGGGAAGGGGATTGGGCCACCCCAATGTGATACTGGGTTGGGCCTGGTCGACTGTGGGGCAGGCACTGGTCCAATCCAGAAAAAAAACAATATATATATATATCCTATGAGAATGTCATTTTTATGTAAGAACATAAGAATGAATCTGAATCATTAGATTTTAAAATAAATGGTGGAGATTATACGTGGTTTTTGTTTTTCTCTCTCCTCCATTAATAAAATAAATGATGGAGGAAAGAGAAAAAAAGCTGACACATAATCTCCACCATTTATTTTAAAATCTAATGGTTCAGATTCATTCTCATTTCTCATATAAAAATGTCATTCTCATATGATACATTCCATATATATATATATATATATATATATATATTTCAAATATAAAAAATTGGCCAAGCGGAGGAATTAGTTTTATAAAAAGGAAAGTGGATTAGTGGTAAAGAATTGTGCTTGTCAATCAAGTGAACCAAGGTTCGAATCTTGATGTAGGCAAAGTTTTAGTAACCTTTGTCAAGGCGATGTTTAAAAATCGAGATCAACTAGTACAGTCTGAACTTTGGAAGCTATCAGTGGCGAATAGGACATACAAAACCAGACATATGTATAATCACCTCAAAGGAGAAAAACCTGTAGTGTATTGGAAAAATTTGATGTTTGAAAATTTTGCAAGACCAAGAGCATGCTTCGTTCTTTGGATGGCTTGCCAAAACCGTCTAATGACGAAAGACCGTTTAAGTCGTTTTGGTATCCCCAATGATGGGCATTGTGTGTTTTGTACACAACTGGAAACAGTTGAACATGTTCTCTTCCATTGCTCCACTACTAGACAACTATGGGATCGGATAACACATTATATCAAGGTTCAAATTTCGAGTGTAATGAATATGACTTGGTTGGTGAATCTAGCAAAAGGTAAAAGCACGAAATCACGGTTGATGATGGGTGTGATAGCAGAAACAGTTTATTACATATGGAACACAAGGAATATGCTAACTTTCCAAGAGAATACAAAAAGAGAGTTGAATGTGGATACAGTCAAAGGGATAATTCTCCAAAGAGCTACTCCATACAAAAAGATCCATGAATTCCTTATTAGTTTATAAGTCAATTTTATTTTTTCTGTAGTCAACTGGATGCCTGGATTTTTTCAGCGTGTAATCACTGATTTTTTTGTTATAATATATATTCATTTCCAAAAAAAATAAAAAAAAATTGGCAGTAGCCAGTAGAACGAAAAGGATTTTCTTTTTTATAAATTATGAATTTATTATTTGAAGTAAAATAGTTGTCCAGAGATAGAAAATTCTTTAACGGAATATTTGGATTTTTGTTTTACTTTTTTTATGATTCAATTTTTTACTTCAAATTGTAGCTTTGTTTCATTTGATTATTTATTTATTTTAAGATTTACATATAAAATAGTAAAAATATCTTGTGGACGGTATGCAGGGGAGACTTAAATAAATAATCATATTTTCCTCTTTCCCATTAAAAAAAGAGAAAAAAAAGGAAATGTACTATCAGCCAATGAGAGACATGAGTCAGAATAAATTTCAATTTTATTTTTAAAATACTGAAATGACATGGCAAATATAAGAGTTTTAAGTGGTTGTATGTGCAAAACTTCCTTACATTACCAGTGCACTACCATTAAACTTTTAAAAAAGAATAGTGAAAAAAGTAATAAAAATATATAATAACTAATTTTAGTTATGTATTAATTTATTAGGTAATGTTTATTGAGATTAATTGGAATACACTGTCAATGTAAAACCACTTTACAAAGACATCCAATTAAAATGAATTATTTTGACACATAATTATGGAATTATGTGTAAAAATAAATAAATTATAATTAAACTATTTTAATAACTAATTCTTCCATGTTTTTCTCTTTTCATGTGTCAAAATAATTCATTTTAATTGGATGTCAGTGTAAAGTAGTTTTACACTGACAGTGTATTCCAATTAATCTCATGTTTATTAGTAATTTTTAGTTTCATTCAATTATTTTACTGATTTTTCCTCATTTTTATTAATAACTAATTTTGGCATATATAATAAATGTCATTTACTATAATTTTTTATATTATATATTTCAATTATATAAAAAAGTTATTTCATTGTATTTAGATGAAATGACATACATACTTGATTTTTTCTGTTGGATTTATAGATATATATGACTGCTAACTTGCTTTTTTATATTTTTGAATATTATTTAATAGATTTAACTTTGAATCTAATAAATCATACATGGATCATTTTATAGTAATATAACTCAAAATCTTAAAAAATTTGCATATCAATTAAATAATTCATGAATTATCACTATTATTCCCAAAAAAAATTACACACGTTTGTTTTCAAATATAGTAAAATCTAAATAAATTAATTAATAATTTTTAATCATGAAATATTATTATTTCTTTAAAAAAAATTAATTTAATAGTAATATCATCATTCAGTTAATTTAAATATTGATATCATTTATATACAATGTATATAAGTGATTGATATACATTGAATCGATGAATTTAAACGTAAAAAATTATAAGCAAAATAAATTTTAAAAGTCAATTGCTTTTTTTTTTCCAAAATTTACATAAAACATTTGACTTTTTGAATATTATATGTTTAAATTTTTTTTATTTGTTATAGAATGAGAATATATTTATGGATACTAGCGTCCAAACGGACACGTTTGTCCGTCTATTATATATACGCGCAGACGTCGAAATATAAACAAATATTTTTTGTTTATATAACTTGCGTTCAAACGGGCACGCCACTTTTTTAATCCGCACACGGGCCAAAATATTAATATGTTTTTTTATTTAATTTTGGTCATAATTTAAATTATTTATTTAATAAATTTTGTGAAAAAACACATAACTAATCAAAATGAGATAATAACAATAATCAAAAACAAAGTCGAACAAATTCTATTATATGAGACAAACGAGGCCTATAAAGACTAATTACAAGGAGAATCAACATTTAACATTTTAAAATTTTTGTCAAATTCTTTATCTTAACAATACTTTCTTAGTCTCATAAAAAGTACTCCCTCCGTCTCACAATAGGTGTCCTCTTTCATTTTTTTATTTGTCTCAAATTATTTGTCCCTTTAAAATACCAATGTAATATTTATTATTTATTTCCACTAACTTACCCTTATTTATTATATTTTAATTCATTTAACTACTCCACTATCTATTATTAATAATGTTATTTTAGTAAATGACACTCATTTTATCATTAAAATCAACACAATTAATCATTATCTTAAAAAGTGTGAAAATCTCAAAGAGGACACCTATTGTGAGACGGAGGGAGTATCATATTTAAACAATGCACGATTATTAAGAAAATGATTAGATGTGTTGAGTTTAATTTTATTAATTGTAGTTAGTATATTTATTGAATAAAGTGAAAGTTAATAAATAAGGATATATAATGAAATAATAATAATAAATGATGCATTGATATTGTAAATGTATAATTATTTTGAAACAAAAAAGCAAATGAGATACTTTTTATGAGATAGATCGAGTAATATTCTAGACAATCGTGGCATCTCTCTCTCTTTCTCTCTCTCTCTCTCTCTCTCTCTCTCTCTCTCTCTCTATATATATATATATATATATATATATATATATAGGGGTGGCAAAGCGGGCGGCCCACCCCGTTTAAGCCCGTCCAAAAGCGGGCGCGGCGGGCCGGGCCAACTTAGGCGTCTGAGCTCAAAATTCAAGTCTGCCCCGTTTATTAACCAGTTAGCGGGTCGGCCTGCCAATTTTTTTTTACAATTTGATTTACTACATAATTTACGAAATTGTTAATCATTACTGATCGTGAAGGCTGATCAGATCCTGAAATGGGCCAAGAGGAACGTTTGTGATGTTGGGTGTGTGAGATGAGGAGGGGGTGTACCTGCAAGACACTCTGATGCTAAAGTAAGAATCGGGAGAGAGAAAGACAAGTACGAAAGTATGAGTTTCTTAGGATGATTTTGAATACTTGACCCTCTCAAATGAGAGGGTTTTTATAATGCCCCCAGCGCGTGGCCAACAATCCCTATTTTCGGGGGGGAATAACCGTTTCCTGAAGAATAGGTAACTGCCAAAAACTAGCCGTTATGACGGGCAGAGATGCCCAAAACTAGTCGTTGCCACGTGCAAAGGCATAGTTTCGGGCACAGGCGTCATGACCGTTCTTGGATGATGGAGTCGTGCGTAACGGGCATGAATGTCGGGGAGGAGCAAATGACCTTGAGATTCATCTGTCCATATGTGCCCGGTGGAGGGGCAGAAAGGTAAATGCTGCCCTGCACCAGCTGGACTTAGGCAATTGGGTCGTTCTGGAGGCAGAGGTGGATTGGGCCATGCCTAGCCATTGGTCCAGTCCAGAATAGGATCCCCTTAAGTCGTTGCTCTCGAGCATGGGAGTGATGACTTAAGGATAGCTCGCTGCCCCGGGGAACTCTGAAGGGGTCGTCGTTTGTCGACGAAACGAAATTGTCCTTGGATACCCGGGGGGTTCTAGTGCCCGCGGGATACGTAACGTTTGTTTGGGCTGCCCGGCATGCGAGGAGGCCAACGGTTGAGGTATTCTGAAGAGACGTGGCGCCACGTGTGCCTCGAGCCTTGTGCAGCATTAACTGCGTCATGATGGCTAGGCTAGGGTCATGATGATGCCCCTAGCCGCGTGTGCTCGTGGACGTGCTTTCAGACTGTCTATGTATAGAGGGGAGAGTTGCTCATTTGCGTTTTTTCGCTTCTCTCTCCTTCTTCGTTCTTCTCTCAGAGCCTTCAGTCTGTCACTGTCGTCAACCGCCGCATTCGCCGCCGCACGAAGTTTCGAGCAAGTTCTTCGGTCCTCTACATTCTCTTCGACCACATAAGTCACTTATTCCAGCTTCATTTCTAGCTTTCTCGTTTCTATTTTGTTATAAAGCATGTGGCTAAGTTGAACTTAGGTATAACTGTCGTGTTTTCTGGCGGCTGTTGGTGGTAGACGGTGGCTTGGACACTTTCTGCTACTGTTGTGGTCGCCAGAGCCTCTTAGGAACTGTAGATTTAGGCCGCTTTATGGCACCTTTGCGATGACGGCGTGAGCGCATTTCCAGAGTTTTCTGGTGTTTTGATGAACATATGAGTTTTCCGGTGGAGCTTCAAACGGAAAACTGGGTAGTGGGTCGGGGAGATTTCCCCGTCCACGAAGGAGGGGTTGCCCCCGAGCATCTCCTCGCACGACACTCTTGTGTTATTTGATTTAGGTCTTAGGTCGGGGACATCGTCCTCGTCCCTTCGCGCGCCCTTTCACTTGACTAGCGGTGGAAGGGTGGATTTGATTTTGCAGTCGAATTCACTTTTGTCCTTTGCTTTTTAGGTGAACAAGATGGCGCATGAGCCAGAGAGAGAGATTCTCATAGACTCGTCCGAGGAGAGCTCCTCGGAGAGCAGCGATACTGAGGTTTCAACTGCCCCCAGCGAAGTCGGGGAGGATCCTGAGCAAGCTTCCGCGGAGGAATGGACGGTCGCGGAGCCTGCCGAGCACGCATCCACTTTCGCGTCATATACCGAGGATGTCTTCACGGACGTAGGGCCAGAGGGGGAGTAGAAGGTGCACTTCCCCAGTCAAGATGACCGCATATGCACAGACTACGGGGAAAGGTTCCCAATGTATGAATTTGCTTTCAAGGAAATAGGGTTGAGGCTGCCATTCACTGACTTTCAGCAGTCTATCTTCATTCATTTAGATTTGTCCCCGTCGCAGTTGCACCCGAATTCGCTGGCGTTTATATGTGCCTTCGAGCTGACCTGCGAGTTTTTGAAGATAGGAGCTACCTTTCCCTTGTTCTTTACCGTCTTCCACCTCCAACGGCAGGTTTCGGGGAAAAGATACGGCTGGGTTTCGCTGAAGCAAGCGAGAAAGTTGTTCAAGCCCTTCTCAGATTTTATCCGTACCTTCAAAGAGAGGTTCTATATCATTGAACCGGTGTCGAAGGATGCCCAAGATACTACGTACGCCTGGTCAATGACAACGGACGAGGATGGTAATGATACATATGACTAGGATGGGAAGCTGCTGGCGGAGAGGGTGTTCAAGTTCCCTTTCCATTGGAGTGAGAGCCATTTACCCGGGGTACCGACCATTACCTTGCCCAGCCAGATATGCTGGACGAGCAAGATGCAGCCGGTTATGAGGCGTTGGTTAAATACGTCAACCATTTTAAGCTCGCGGAGTGTTGGACAAAAAAGGGGGACCCGATCTACGATGATGATGGTGGGCAAAGAGTGGAGCATCGTTATATTAACACGAAGGCGCTTCTGGAGTGTAAGACTCATGCAGATTCTCTTAAGCTGCTCGGTAGTTTTAGCTATTTTAGCTTGTCCGGATTATAACTTCCTCGGTGGCTAACGTGTTTGTTATGTTTTTGCTATTGAAATGCCTTCTGCTCGCGAGAGGATGGTGAAGAGCGCTTTGGCGAGGGGCAAGACGGGCGCGACCCAACCAAAGTCTCGGTTTACCCAGTAGGTGCCTCCTCTTCAACCGGCTGCAGGGAGCTCCTTGTCTGCTCCTTCTCCTGCCCAGGGATCCGTAGTGCCCGGGGCCCCAAGGTTTATGCGGACCAGAGTGAACGAGCTGATAGATCTTAGTCGGGCGGCTGAGAAGGGTAAGTTTGAACTTCCCCTTTGTCTTCACGACAAGAAGTTTTTCAAGGGGACATCCCTGATGGTTCCTCGGGCAGAGTCCCTCAAGCTTGAAGGTATGGATCGCCCGAGCAAGAGGGCAATGTTGGCGCAAGATGCCTCCGCGTTGCTTCGGGTTGTGGAGATGGCGGCGGTCTATACTGAGGGAGATTCCTCCTCTGAGTCTGAACTTAAGAAGGCCCAGGCGACTATAGAATCCCTGGAGGAAACCATGAAGAAGGCCAAGGAGGAGGCTAAGGCTGCCAATGACGCGAGGAAAAAATTGGACAAGGAGGTTGTTAGGCTAACAGGGGAGAATGAGACTCTAGCGGCTGAGAAGAAGGCTGTTGAGGATATGGTCGAGCAAATGAGGTCTACAGCGGCCCTGGCTTAAGATGATCCTGAGGGAGTGAGGACGTTGAAGACTAGGGCCGAGCTGGTTGCTCGTCTTGTGCGGGCAGAGGATGATGTCATTGCCATTGGGGAGGAGTCGTTCAACAAAGCTGTGGCCCAACTCAGGTTGGTGAATCCAGAAGTCCAGATATCTACGGAGGGCACTAACTTTCTAGGCCATGTTGAGAATGGAAAGATAGTTACTCCAGACTTCTTCAATATCGGTAATGAGCATGCCCGACTTTTGAATGAGGAGACCTAACAGCCTAAGCCTAACCCTGAGCATCCTGAGCAGATGGGGGAGTGATATCTCTCTTGTTTTTTGTTGTAATGTATCTGGCCTGCGTGCCACATGTAATTTATTGTTGTTTGTTATAGGGTGTGGCTCCTTTATCTTGTAATATGTACAATTTTGGTCCTTGTGGCCACTAAATTATTTTGATATGTATGTCTCTGGCCATCGTGGCCGGTTTTGTATGTTGTATATTCGCGCATGGCTTTCTTTAATGATTATTTTTGCTAAGTGTTATATCTTTGCTCGAGGCACGTGTGTGCCCGTAATAGGGATCACTTTGACTCATTTGTTGTGTTAGAGAATTGCTCGACTTAGCTGTGTTCGACAGTGAGGGGGAATGGTCGAACGGCCTGGGGAATTTTCGGGCATGATAGCGGACCTCAGGTCGCGTTTGAGGCCTGAGTTCGCATCGTAAACCTCCTATCGCGAGCTGCGTATTCTGCCTATCATGGTACTTTGATGACGGCGGGCTCGGTTAAGGAATTGTCGTCGGGCAAAGACCCAACTCGATCCTGAGTGGGATCTTGCCTTGGCTGGTATGCGACGCTTGTACCTGTGCGCGCGTTGTAGTCGGGACGTTATGTTCACTATTTTGACGAAGCAAACCGACAATTAGGGCCTTAGCTATAGTATTGTTTTAGCTTTTCGGCGTTCCATGGTCAAGCAAGTTCTTCCCTGTTGAGGTGTTCTAGGTAGTAGGCCTCGTTCTCCGTCTTTGCTCGGACGTGATAGGGTCCTTCCCAGTTAGCGGCGAGTTTGCCTTCACGAGAGTCCTTGTGGTTCCTTCTCAAGACAAGGCTGCCCACTTGGAAATCTCGTCGTATTACTTTGGCGTTATGCCTGATTGTAATTTTTTGCTTAAATAAGGCTTCATGGAGAATTGCTCCTGACCGGACCTCTTCGACGAGGTCAAGCTCTTCCCTTAGTGCCTCATCGTTCATTTCCTCGTCCAGGGGTGATTCGGTCCGCCTGGATGGTATGTGTATCTCGATGGGGATTACTGCCTCAGTTTCGTAGGCCAAGCAAAAAGGAGTTTCCCTGGTTGAGGAGTGGGGAGTTGTACGGTACGCCCATAGGACTCCGTGTAGCTCTTCGACCCAAGCCTTCTTTATTTCGTCTAGCCTTCATTTGAGGCCTCGCAGGATTACCCGATTGACCGCTTCGGCTTGCCCGTTAGTCTTGGGATGTTCTACGGATGCGAAGTGTTGTTTCGTGCCCAGTTGAGCGACGAAATCCTGAAACTTCCTGTCTGTGAACTATGTCCCATTGTCTGTGACTATTGCTTGGGGAACGCCAAAGTGTGCAAGGATGTTCCGCTTGTAGAAACGAAGTACGTTAAGGGCCGTTATTTTGGCTAGAGCCTCCGCTTCTATCCACTTTGTGAAGTAGTCAACGCCTACTATTAAATACTTGTTCTGGTTCGATCCTACTACAAATGGCCCTAGGATGTCCAGGCCCCACCAGGCGAATGGCCACGGGGAGGACATAGCTTTGAGCTCGTTAGGTGGAGCTAGGTGCATGTCCCCGTGTCGTTGGCATTTGTCGCATTTCTTTACGTGCTCTTTTGTATCCTGCTGCATGGTTGGCCAGTAGTACCCTACTCGAATGGCTTTCCGGGCGAGGGATCTTCCTCCGAGATGTTGGGCGTTGATTTCTTCGTGGATCTAGCGCAGGACATGGGCAACCTTCTCTTCCTCGACGCATTTGAGTAAAGGGATGAAGAACCCTCGGTTGTAGAGTTTATCTTCAACCAGGACATAGGAGCAGGCTCTGCGCCTGACTGTGCTAGCCTCTTTGGGGTCGGACAAAAGTTTGTCCCTACCGAGGTAGTTATAAATGGGGGTCATCCAACAGTTGTTGTCGCCAATGACTTGCACGTCAAGGATCGAAGAGGACTTCTCGATGTTGGGCCAGGGAAACACCTCCTGGATGACAGACTTGTTTCCCCCCTTTTTCTTCGTGCTCGCCAGTTTGGACAACACGTCTGCTCTGACGTTATATTCGCGGGGAACATGCCTTACTTCTACTATAGCGAACTTCGTCATTTTTTCTTTGACCAGGGCCAAGTATTCAGACAGGTTGTCATTTTTAGTCTGGTATCCTCCTCAAACTTGGAGAGCCACGAGTTGTGAATCTGTGCAAATGATGACTTCTTCTGCCCCCAGGTCCTCGGCCAGGCGCAGACCGGTGAGAAAAGCCTCGTACTCAGCTTGGTTATAAAACGTGGGGAAGGATAAGGTGAGTGATACCTCGACGATGATTCCCTCTTCGTTCTCCAAGATGATACCTACCCCGCTCCCTGCCGAGCTGGATGCTCCATCAACGAAGATGGTCCACTTGCGTTGGGGTTTGAGGGATTTTCTGCTTTCATACTGAATGTCGAACTCGGACAGCTGTAACGACCATTTGAGCATTCGGCCGACCATATCTGGTCGCCCCAACAGTTGCTTGACGGGTTAATCTGTCCGGACCATGATCGTGTGGGCCAAGAAGTACTGCCTCAGTCTTTGTGCAACGTTAATGAGGGCCAGTGCTACCTTCTCTATCTGCTGGTATCTCAGCTCTGGTCCCTGCAACGCTTTGCTTGTGAAGTATATAGGCTTTTTCCCGTCGGGCGTTTCACGGATGAGGGCGGCGCTGACGGCCTCGGTTGCTACGGCGAGATAGAGGTACAGAGTTTCAGCGTTATCTGGCTGAGAGAAGACTGGTGGTTCTGACAGTGCCTGTTTCAGATGGATGAGAGCAGGGCATGCTGGGCAGACTTGGCCACGAAAAGAGACAGAGAAGCGAGCATCCCGTTGAGGGATTGGATGAATTTCTTCGAGTTAGGTGTCGGAAATTCAGAGAATGCCCTGTACTTGTCGGGTTGGCTTCGATTCCTCATTCGGTCAGATAGAAGTAGAGGAACTTGCCCGCCCGTACCCCGAACGTGCATTTTTCTGGGTTGAAACGCATCCGGTATTTCCTGGCCTGTTTGAATACCTTTCTTAAATGGGTCATGTGATCGGTTTCTCATGGGATTTCATGATCATATCGTCCATATAGACTTCGAGCATGTCGCCTATTTCTTCCCGGAAGGCCTTGTTCGTCATCCTTTGGTAGGTCGTACTAGCGTTCTTCAGGCCGAAGGGCATTATGTTGTAGTAATAATTGTCCGATTCGATCATGAAGGCCGTGTATTTTTTATCACTTTTCACCATTGGTATTTGATTGTAGCCCGAATAGGCGTCCATGAATGATAATAGTTTAAAACGGGCAGAGTTATCAACAAGTTTATCAATATTGGGGAGGGGTAGACTTCTTTTGGGCATGCCTTATTGAGATAAATATAATCAACACACATGCGCCACTTTCCATTATATTTTTTCACGAGTACAACGTTGGACAGATAAGTGATGTACTTGGCTTCCGAGATAAATTTTGCCTCGAGGAGGTCTTTTACAGCTTGTTCTGTAGCCTCCGTTTTCTCTGGAGACTGCTTTCTCCTACGTTGTGCTACTGCTTTGACGGCGGGGTTAATCGTGAGTTGATGGTAGGCGACAGCAGGATCTAAGTCGGGCATTTCCGTGGCACTCCAGGTGAACAAGTCTGTGTTTTCTCGGAGGCAGGCTTTGAGGTGTTTCCTTGCGATGTCGGGGAGGCTGGTCCCTATCTTTATTCCTCGTTGAGGATCGTCGTCGAGCAGGACAAGCTCGAAGTCGCCATCCAAGATTGGATGCATCGGATGGGAGTTGTTGCTGGTCGAGGCGGATGAGCTGCTCGGGAAAACCTGGTCCTCCTTCTGGTCATCTTTGGGGAAGCGTTTGTCGAGATCGATGGAGTCGACGCGTGGCAGTGACTTAGCTTCCTCTAAGATGCTGGGCAAGACTGGCTTGTTGGACGTCTTTGGCTTGGCAGCGATGGTGTTGAGCCCCTTGGTGGCCGTTTCGAAGCATCGCCGTGCAGCTTCAATGTCCCCGTGTAGTGTGGTGACCATACCTTTCGAAGTGTAGTACTTCATTTTGAGATGGACGGTTGATGGCACGGCTACCAACTCGGCTAAAGTGGGCTGCCCGAATATGCACTGGTAGAGAGACTGGTAGTCAATAACCAGGAACTGAACCTTAATAGATCTGGTTGTCTCCGCATATCCAAAGGTCACGATCAACTCGACATACCCCCAGGGTTTCGTGACCGACCCATTGAAATCCTGCAGGTCAGAACCCACGTAGGGAGTGAGGCGTGATTCGTCCAGCTAGAGGGTTGAGAACAGCTGTGAGTACATAATATCGACCGAGCTGCCTTGGTCGACTAAGATCCTGCGAACATCAAAATTGACCATCTGGGCTCTAATGAGCAGTGGAATACTTGAGTTTGGGGCCCCTTCGAGGAGTTCTTCCCGGTAGAAAGAGATGGGGATTGATCCCTTCTGGGCATTGTCGAGCGTTGTTACCTTGTCGGAGCTCGTGCTTATCAGGTGCTTAAACTTTCTCTTCACGGAGCCCACGGTGACTTTGTTGAAGCCCCCTCCGGAGATGACCATCACAGGGGGGAAAGCTTCCCATGGGCTATGGGCTGTGAAATACGCGGGAGCGCTGAGCTCATCTGGAACATAGAAATCCTCCGGTCGCAATATACTCATGGCAACTTGGAGGTTGGTTTCTTCTGAGGAAGGCATTTCTTCCCCTACCTTCTTTTACTTCTGGGCGTCATGCCGGGAAGCATCCTTCTTCTTCGTAAACTGCTTCAGGTGGCCGTCCTTGATCAGTATTTCTATGACATCCTTTAAATGGATGCAATCTTCAGTGGTGTGGTCGTGACTCTTGTGAAAACGACAGTATTTTGATTTATCGGCGTTTGGCTTGGTCGATACCTGCTTGGGGAATCGAACTCCCGCTTGTTTAAACTCTGAGTTAGCACATTCGGAGAGAATCTTTTCCCTAGAGACAGTCAAGGGAGTGTAATCGTGGAAACGGCTGGAGGGCCCCTTGTTGTCCCGGGATTCCCGGGGACGATCTTCGCGCCTCCTCTCCCCTCGACGGGATGTCGAGGGTTCATCGGCTTTGGAGGCCCGGGCACTTTCTTGATGGCGTGAGGCTCGGGCCTAGCTAGCCTCTTCTTTTTCCTCGTACTGAATATATGTTTGCGCCTTGAGGAGGAAGGCATCTAGAATCCTTGGGGGTACAAGGCCAACATCTTTATAGAATTCTGAATGAGGGCGAAGCCCTCGCTCGAGCAGGAATTTCTTCATGTCGTCGGTAGCGGGGACTTGCACAGCTTCTTTATTAAACCTCTCAATATATGCCCAGAGAGGCTCATCCTTCCCTTGAATTATGACCTCAAGGGAGGCGTGACGCTATAAAGTGCCTGGAAAACATCCTGCCCAGCCGCTTCCACGAGGTGATTGACTCCTCGGACAGTTGTTTGTACCAGGTCATTGCCCCTTTTCGGAGCATGGTAGGGAATAGACGGCATTTGATGGCGCCCCGGACGCCACGATAGTCTAGCAGTGCATCGATATTTTCGATGTACTCATCTGGGTCAGTTGTTCTGTCATAAGTGCCCAAAGATGGTGGTTTCTCCAAGCCTTTGGGGAGGCGTGTAGCCAGGATCTCCTGAGATAATGGGCCGTGGGGCTCATCGTCGCTGCTGGAACTAGTCCAAGAAGGGGAGCGGATGCTTTGCTCGGGGACGTGAGGGTGACTTCTACGGGGTGATGGTGTTCGTGCCCGGCCCTTTGATCTGACCAGAGGTGAATGTTGATCTCTTCGGGTTTTCTTGTTGCCCAGGGAATGTTGGTTTCGTGGGGAAACGTGATCACGCTTCCGAACGGCACGGGACACTGATTCCTGGCGCACCCAATGGCCAGCTTCCCACCAGGGACGTGGACTTTTGGATCGTCGTCAGTCTTTCCTCGGCTAAGGGGACTTCGGACGGGCAGACTCTTCTAATGCCCAAATCCTCTCGTTTTGTTGGAGGATCAAGAGGTTAGTCTTGTTGATTGCTTCAAGGAGGGCCACCACGGCCGGGTCGGCGTTGGGTGGATCCGGAACGGGCTGGAGGGTCAGCAGGGGCTGGTCGTCAACACGGTCGGTATGAGTGAGGGAGGGAGATGCAGTAGCTCTGTCTCTCAGACGATGGGCGTCTCCACCGAGGAAGGATGTGGATCCGTCAATATTAGTTTTGTTGACGGGGATAAAAGAAGGATTGCGAGCATCTTGGACGTAATCTTGGGAAGCCATGATCATAATCTTGGACAGAGAAATTGTTTTGGTCTTTGAATCTGAGGTGGATCTTAAGACGAGGATAACAAGGTTCCCACAGATGGTGCCACTGATCATAAAGGCTGATCAGATCCTGAAATGGGCCAAGAGGAACGTCTGTGATGCTGGGTGTGTGAGATGAGGAGGGGGTGTACCTGCAAGGCACTCCGGTGCTAAAGTAAGAATCGGGAGAGAGAAAGGCAAGTACGAAAGTATGAGTTTCTTATGATGATTTCGAATACCTGACCCTCTCAAATGAGAGGGTTTTTATAATGCCCCCATCATGTGGCCAACAGTCCCTATTTTTGGGGAGGAATAACCGTTTTGTGAAGAATAGGTAACTACAAAAAACTAGACGTTATGACGGGAAGAGATGCCCAAAACTAGTCGTTGCCACGGGCAAAGGCATAGTTCCGGGCACAGGCGTCATGACCGTTCTTGGATGATGGAGCCGTGCGTAACGGGAAGGAATGTCGGGGAGGAACAAATGACCTTGAGATCCATCTGTCCATATGTGCCCGGTGGAGGGGCAGAAAGGTAAATGATGCCCCGCACCAGCTGGACTTAGGCAATTGGGTCGTTCTGGAGGCAGAAGTGGATTGGGCCATGCCTAGCCATTGGTCCAGTCCGGAACAATTACCAAAGAGATCGATAAATTTTAACAACGCATAGTAAAATTTTAACAAGTCTTAATGTAAATGTCATATTTTTCAATATAAATTAAAAAAAATGTAACTATAGTACCAAAAACTTAAAACAAACACACTAAAATCCCAAAATAATCCTTTTGGTTCAAAAAATCAACAAGCACAACCTAGTTAAGGACATCTAGGGACACAAATCAAGAAAACAAACTAGCACAAGCTAAACAAAGACAACTAAGAACTAATAATGAAAATCAATCTTAAATACTCCTTAACAAACACTTCATCAATCATCATCTATGTCGTGAGCATACGAAGCTTCAAATGAAACCGTAGCCATAGGATGAAACCTTCCACCATCTCTCATTTTCCTCACCCACTATTTAATAATTATCAAGATCAACAACATCAAAATCACTAGATTTATCAATGGAAGCGGCTCAAAAATAAAACAATCCAAGAAAAATCAAAGCATCATTATTTAAAAACTATCAATACAAATAATAAGCACTTAGTTGAGCATTTTAGTGTCAAAAAATAAATAAAATAATAACTCAAACAGAATAAAATACAAAGCAAAACTTTATTATTATAATGAGACATAAACTCATATGTGCAAAACTTACGTTATAGGTTTAGAACCTGGCTCCAATGACAACGAGTAATAGAAAATAGAAAAGAATGTATTCTCTAAGTTTTGCAATAAATATTTTTCCTACTATGAGTGAAAATAAAGAAAGAAGAAGACACCAATTAATGTCTTCAAAATGAGGTGTTTATGGTTATGTGTAAAATGAACATTAGGTTTGAAGAAATGAGGGTTGTTTTAAAAGTATGTCTACTTCAAACCACGTTAATATTGTTTTAATTCCAAGTAAAAAAATATAATTTTTAATCAAAAAGCCCGTGAGCAAAACCCGCCCCACCCCGCCCTCGCCCCGTTTTAAAAGTGAGTTAGGCGGGGCGGGCCAACTTAAGACACCGAGCCAAAAACCTCGCCCGGCCTGCCAAAAATGACGGGTTAAACGGACGGGCCCGACGGACCTAACCCTATATATATATATATATATATATATATATATATATATATATATATTAGTTGAGTTCAGTAAGGTTTGATTTTTGATGAATCCAAAATAATCATTTGAGTCTGACGTTTGCATAAAAAGATAATGGATCGGTCAATTTCAATTAGGCGGTTTAAATTTGTCTACCCCTAAAAACCAATCATTTTTACCACATCAAATCATCTAGCAAAAAAACACACATCAATCACTCATATAATGAATAAACAACTATGATGACATGACACTTACATATTGAATTTTTGTTTCATTTTATTTAAGTTCACATGTCAATTATTATAAAATAATTAAAAAACATAATTTTAAATAAAAAATCGACCCTAAAATAATTATTTATTTAATAATTATTACATGGATTTGAATAAAATGAAAAAGAAATCAACATATTATGTCTCATCATCAATGTTGTTGACTGGTTTGGTTTGAGTAGGGAATTAAAATCTAGAGCATCTGATATTACAAATGTAAAATCTATGTTTTTGTAGAGTCTATTTTTATAATTTGACTAAATGATAGAGGGAAAAAATGAATATTAATCCTAAAAATAAATGGCTAAAATGAAGTATGTTAAAATATAAGAAAATTTGAAGTGTCTTTTGGTCAAAAAATATATAGTGGAGGTATATTTATGAACGATATCATTTTGAATTTCAATAGAACATAGAAATTTTCCGTGTCGCTTGAATATTTTTCACAAATAAAAAGGGAAAATTTCATGCTCAAAATTTTAACTGTTGCGCAAACGTTTTCCATAACCCTAACTTCAAACCTTTTTAATTTGTGGTTGTGTCTCGTCCTTCATCTCAATCGTTCGCATGTCCTTATCCGTCTATCTCGTTTGTGCCTGGTACTCTATCTTTGCAGGTATATTCTTTTACTAGTCGATTTCACTTATATTTACCAAAATTTGTAATCAAGATTGTATAATAAATTGAAAATACTTTTCCATTAGTAACACATGAACGAGTTGTTTGACCCAGCGGAGTTGACGAGTCAAAACCAAGATTCTAAAATATTATCGATGTCGATGATTGTCATCAAAAAAACATGAGATGGTTGTTACAAATTTTCTATAATAGAATTGGCCGATTTCTGGAAATATTTTAGATTTTGTTATAGTATTAGATAGTACTTATTTTCTCTTTTGGGCTATGCTTATTTGTATTGAGTCTATCTCCTTTTGTATTGTAACTGGTCCATGATGGTTGTGTACTTATATCATGGTCTACTATAGTTTTTGTAACAACAATAATGAAAGCTCAAATGATTGAGACAAAAATTTGGTAAAACTCAGTGTTGAAGAAGATGTTCCAACATGATGACCAAAGCTGAAGAATTCTGCCAAAGAACAAAGATGTCGAAGAAAATGCCTCAACTTGAAGACTTGACATTCTGGACTGTGTCATACCCTAATTTTTTACCATAAGATTACACATCTTTCGGCATAATCATCTCGCATATATGCATGCTTTATTACTAACTGGTTTGTGCAGGAATATTGGTTTCAAGTGGAGATAGCATTCGTTTTCACAGTTAAGTACTTTAAGACGTGACCAGTTGATTCTGAGTGGTCCCAAGGTTTCATGTGGTTTCCATCAAACTTTAAATTCAAGATTTAAGGTTGCAAGTTCCAAATACAAGCCCAAGATCCATTTTACTCATGAATGAAAAGTCAAGATTTTATTACAAGACAAGTTCAAGTTTTCACGATTTGCAAAAAAATAGCCTTTATGTTCATCAAGTTTTCAAGATCAAGTAAACATAAGAAAGTTTATGAGAATAGCTTGGAGTTCAAATTACAAAAGGTCAAGGGCATACGACATTTTCAATTATCTTGAGTTGTATTGTTCATCATCATTCGGGTTTCCAAGTTACAAATTCAAGGAGGCTTTACATGCTACTATCTTCATGTAATTCAATTTGCAAATTCAAAGTTGGTTTCCAAAAGAAAAAAACTCAATTACAAGAATGGTAAACTTCCATTGATTGAATTCAAAAGTTACAAGAGTTTCACAATTGGAACAGAAATTTTTACAAGCAGTAGATTCGGCATTGTTTATCTTGGTTTTGTAAAGTGGTGCTTTTTGTCTTCAACAACTTCAGTTCCACACTTCTATACACCTAGTCATCGTCTTGAATGATAAAAGGGAACCAAATGCTTGAAGACACACACGAGTTTCAAGACACCATGTCTATGTTTCTCGAATAATCAGCCGTGGGGCCTGTTGCTGTCTTTGGAGGACTGTTTCAAATTGTAATATTCATGTTCCTTTGCGGAATTCTTGCCATGTTATGTGGAGGGAAACTATCTGAGGGTGTTTTGTCGGTTCCTTTCTTTCAATATCATCCACAACAGTGGTAATAAAGTTTTTGGTGGAGCGGAATAGTAACAATGCTCTTCATGTTCAAATTGGCACTCTTATTTTTTCAGGATTGTGCCGTGGGTTTACTATTTGCTTTACTCCCTGTTTGGGTGGTAACAGTGGTCTTTTACAAGGGTTTATATCAATGGGAAAACGGTTGCAAGTATTGTCCTTGTATCTCACTGCTACTTCAGCCAAAACTCTTAGAAGTCAAGACATGGAACCAACCGTGAGCAGAGGAAGCTTAAACCAGAAACAGATGCGGTGATTATGAAATCCAAACTGCATAAAGAACCAGAAAAAATCAAACATGGGCAAGATGAGAATAACAAGTTTATGGATCACCATTAAAAGCCATCAGAGTTGAAGATAAAATTGGAAAAACTTTTGACTCATTCCAAAACAAGATCAAGCGCTGCATTCAATGTATTCAGACATGTTTGTGTAAAAGCGGAAAGCGTATTCAGGTCGCATATTCACAGTAAGCAAATCAGACAAGATTAAGGTATTTCCAAAGCAATTCAAAACATGTCCCTAGCATGCTCACTTAAAAATGGAAAGAAAATCACCAGTTATCAATGCAAAGCTGCAAAGTTCAATTCTTTGGATGGAAATAAAAAGGGCAGAATATCACAGCATTCATCAGAAAAAATCTCACACACCCAAACACACAATTCTCGCTAAGAAAAACCACAAAGCAGCAATCACACGCATACACACCATTTGCAGTCACAAGATTCACAACTCACACGCTACAGAATACTATCAGAAAACCAACATTACAAAGTTTCACAAACACATACCTGCGTAATTGTCGATTTCGCCGACGAATAGTTACGCCCAAAGCTTTCAAATTGTAGCAGCAAGTTGGATCACTTTCGAAACCATTGCAGTCGCGACGACGGAGCTACCACCACACCCTTACTCGCGAGCCGCACTCCGAAGCGACGCACCCACTCCGACGCGACGCACCCACTCCGCCGCGAATAGCTCGTCAGCTTCGATTGTAAGTTGTCTCATTCTTTTTACTCTGATTGTTCCAAAATGCTTATTGTTGAACCATAAATTGATGAATCGTGGAGAAGATGTGGGTTTGTTCATCCTTTTTTAGAAAATCATGAAAGGAAAGTTTGGGTGAAGGAGGGAAAAAAGAGGTAATGGCGGAAGGGATGGATACGCAGAGAAGCTTGTGCGAATGAGCAGAGAGATGAACGAGAGCTGATGATGATGAAGCTTTGAGCGAGTTGCGAGAGAGGTGAGAAATAGTTGAGAGCGAATGGTACGCGATGAGAGAGAAAGAAGATTTTGAGTAAGGTGAATGAAGGGATTGGGTTCTGATCCTTTCTCTTTTCCTTTTTTTTTTTTCGCACGTTGTTGTTGTTGAATGGATCCGCGTGGGCCTAATCCCACCAGCCCATTCATTTTGTTTTTTTTTTATATTTTGTTTTTATTTCTTATTTTTTATTTTATTTCTTTTTTTATCATTATTTAGTTATCTGTTTATCTATCTCGTTTTTTTGAGTTTAATTGATAAGTTATTTTGATCATAGCGTTAGTTTTTTATTTAAGAATGATTTTTAATTTAAGTTTATATTAAACTCTTCCAATTAGTTTGTGATCTTTATACTTTATCGTCAGCAATTTGGATCTGTTTACTAATAAACTTATAGGATAATCCCCTTTCAATAGATTCCAAAGGAAATGTTCCCCCATGTTGACTGCCGCGTCATACTTAGGAAATATTAGATCCTTCTCTTTTTATCCTAACCTTAGGATCGAAGCCACCGTGCTTTATGTGTTCTACCATGGACACTTTCTACCCTTTCAACTTAACTTTAACTTTAGAGTCACCGCACTCTATGTAGCGCCTTGCCATAGACGTTACCTCCCCCCTGGAACCTTGACCACAGTCAAGAGCTCCTTACCCTCTTTGAGGGGAACTACGAATACTCTGATTCCACTCCCATCAGGATACGTAGGCACAAGATGCGATGTCTTGGCGATTATACTTAGAAATACTAACCCTAGGTCTTTTACCATTAGCATAACACCCTTTAGCAAGCGAGTAATAAATAACATAAATACTAACAGGAGGTTCCTGTAGAGTACTACAGACGTTTAGGATGCTAATACCTTCCCTAGACGTAACCAACCCCCGAACTTAGATTCTCTTAACTTAGGTTTTTTTTTATCTTTAACCTTTCATTTGGATAAATCAAAGACCGGTGGTGAATTCAAAGAAATGCGATTCAAGTTAATATAATAGCTTGGCATCCAATTCTCACTGCGACAGACTGTTATAACATATTGTTTTAAATTTGTTTCAAATTTGTTCCAAGATCCTAGGCGCGCTCAGCAGTGGATCAAGAAAAGATTTGAAGCCCAACTGAAGACTATAAAAGAATACTTAGTCCTAGGGTTTTTGTATGGACCATAAACCAAACCTATTGTAACACTTTTGTAAATTAGAAAATAGGGTTTAAGGTTTTGAGAGTCGTAGGCTTTCTTGTAAGTCTCCCTTTGTATCGTTTGATGCATTGTGGTAGACATAGGTATCGCACAGATCCATAAGCCTTTAGGTATTGGATTGTGTATTGTTCTTGGATGAAGCTTTGAAGCAAATCCAAGTTAGCGTGTTGGTCAAGTATGCTTGATAGAATTCTATATTGACAGGGATGGTATAGGTATCACGGATTGTGATTAGGGGAAGTGAGTGGTGATTCTTATATCAAAGGAGATGTATTTGATAAAGATTTCATTGGGTAGTATTTAGGAGATAAAGTTGTAAACGGGGGAGTTTAACTTTATAATTTTACTACAGATAATGGAGTCTTCTTCCTCGATTGGTATCCCCCAGATGTAGGTGAATTGCACCAAACTGGGTTAACAATTACTGTGTTCTTTTATCATTCTGCAGATTTACGTATTCTGTTATTGGTCTTGATAAACATGTTGGATCAGATATTGTAACATCTGTGTTTCTGCAGTTCTGATATTCAAGGTATCAGTCTGCTATTCTGTTCTTTGTTTAAATGTTTATGCAGAACAATGTCTTGACATGTGTTAGAACATCTGTTGTCTACAATGCCAGAATTTCAATTGGTATCAGAGCAGGCATCCTGTTTGTTTGTGGATGAGATTTTTGGGAGATACTTTCTGATGTTTAAACAAGGAGGAGTTTTGAAGATTAGATCAATCAACTCAGACATACTCAAGGGTATTAATGGATGGGATGGATGTTCTGAATCGAAGGTAACAACCCGGTGGTTGTTCATGTTGTTGAGGAGGTTCTACAACAACTGCAAGAGAAGTGGCTAGTTCTCTTGTTGGGGTGTCTTATAAGATGTTCTGACATCTTATTAAGGCAAGCAGAATTTGTTCCTTGGTGGTTCCGCTGCATATGTTTCTGATGGAAGAGCTCTAAAATTATGGGATTCTGGAGTTGTTACTAAAGAAAGATGGTGGAAGATCTCAATCGTCGACCTCTATATGTGATGATATCTGCATCCTTTTATTCCAAAGTCAGGAGCGATGGAATGGAAAGAGTTGTTGGAAGATGTCTGTTATGGTGACTTGGTACTTGGAAGCTTGGTTTCATTGTGCAGTTTGAAGTCAGTTGAAGAGGAGGGGAGTTGAGTTTAGGATTATCAAGTTCTTGCTCTGGGAGTTTGATAAACCATTGATCGGCTAAGTTGTCAAAGATACTTGAGAATTCTCTCAAGTCCACTCATAAAGGCGTCTCAGTCGTGCATTTGGAGTGTTCTAGTTATTCTTCTAACTAGAAGGTGTTTTTGTGAAACACAAATATGAAGAAAGTGGAGGTGATTTATTTTCACCATCCAAAACAGCAAGGAAAGATTCATCTCTCTTAATCCTAAGGGTGGATCCAATCTAAATGGAGCTTTTCAGAACTGTTGAGGTAAATAGGGTTCGTTCAGAGAGAATCTTAGTTACTTGAGTCAAGGGTGGCAGCCTTGGTATCTCAACAATTTATTGTAAAAAAAAAAGATACTTGCAAAAGATTGAATACTTGATAAGTGTTCATGAAGTGATCTGGTGGAGTGTGGCTTCAACAGTGAAACAGGATTATTGAACAAGGATTTAAGATCAATTGCTATTTGTGTTACTCACAAGTATTTGATTGATTATTCTTGTATGCGAAGTTCAAGATTGCTGATGTTTCACACGATGTTGGAACATCTCTTCATCTGGTTTGTGCAGAATCATGGGAGGGGTACTGCATAAGCTTTTGGATCTATTTATCTTAGGTGTTGACCTAAGAATCTGCTTCAGTGTCGTGTAGCAGAAGCATCTGATCTCTGGAGAGTTTCCTGGAAAGAAATTGGTATAGACAATGGTGATGTGGAAGATGAAGAAGAATACATCATTATCTTGATGGATAGTTCTTGGATCAGTTTATTTCTGATCTAGGAGTATTGGAGTGCAACAGGTATGTTCAAGTTGTTACTAGAAACATCTGGTGTTTATCTGGAAAGTGTCTTGGCAAGAGACTTGTCCAGAATGGAGTGCTGGTGTTGGCACGGCTTTGATCAATTTACTTCTGATCTGGGTACTTAGGAGCATGGGATCTTGCTTATCTTGGAGGTCAAGGTTAAGTGGCAGTTATCTCTGACTTTCTACAGATTGCTCTACTCAAGGAAAGTGGCATTCTTTGGTATGGCTATGGTCTAGACTATGACTATTTCTCTTCTAAAGATTCAGATGTGGCAGGTGTGAATTCTTTGGAGCTTCAAAGCAGATATTCAACAAGGTGTGAGCTTGAATGGAATACATGTGACATAATCAAGCAGGATGAAGGTTGTCTACTCAAACTTGTTTGTTGAATCAAGTATATGGGAGCATAGAACTCTTGTTCTGTTAAAGGGAGGAGGTTCTTCTAAGTGGCAAAAGGAGGGGCTGAATTTAGCAGCTGGATGTCATATCAAAATGTTCTGACATCAAGCTTAACATCAGGATCTCAGCTGTTGTTGTGGCACATCAGCTTAAAATAAGTTGATCTACAGGAGAATGGAAGTTATGGATGCTTCAAAAAGGTTTATCTCATGTAGTTTGCAGGAGCTGTGGATGGAGAAGATGTTACATGTCTAAGGCTTGGTGAATCCAAGATGTCTTGCTATGGAGCAAGTAGTTCATGTAACTTGAAGATCAAATTTCATTGGCGGGTTAGTGTATCTTGTGAGAGTTCTGAAGAAGGGTGAGATCAGTCAAAAGGTGGCATTTGGTTGATTTCATATTTGAATTCAAGAAGGATGAGGCAATCAAAAGTGGCATTTGGAGGTTCTCATATGTGGATTCAAGAAAAGTTAAGATGAATCAAACAGTGGCATTTGGTTGATCTTTAGTGTGCATTCAAGCAGGGTGCTTGGAACTAATTACTCTTGGGCAGAAAGGTAGTTGGTTGAAAATGTCAGGAGGTGTTGATTCTTTTCTATCTTGGAGCTTGTGGCAAAAGTTCTCAGTTTATGGAAGATTACCTTCTTTTTGTGGATGAGAGTTTATTTCTCTCTCTGGTTACTGGAGTTCTTACAGATCAAGCTGGTGGCGCAGTGTTATTTGAAGATCTTCAGTTGGATTACTATGTAGATAGTAAGTCCAGTGGTGGAACATATCTAGAACCATGTTGGCTGATGTCTATGATATGTGAAGGATGTCCTAACTGATGTTAGAACATCTTCTGGGTTAGTTATCCTTGGAGAAGGATTCTAAGTTCTGTGAGGAACTTGTTACTTACATCGGTTCTAAGAAGTATCTACATTGTTATACGGAAGAATGATGGAGTAAGAGGGCTGGCTTGGAAGTTGATGTGAAGGTCTTGGTAAGACTGTAGTGGATCACAAGTTAATTGCATAAAGGTCTAGATTCTGATGTATTCAGAATATGGAAGTGGATATTCACCAGGAGAATTAGAAGTATTCCAGGTTATCATACAGGAGAATGATGAAGGAATGACTGTCCTGGATTATGGGGTGTCTATCTAATTAGTTGGCTTTGCTAAGGTCAGTAGAAAAGCTTGTGAAGGGGATATCGCCCCTTCTACAAATCATGCTAGAGAGAAGCGGGTCAGTTTGGTAAGCTGAGAAGTTCTGGAGCATGTATATGATATCTAACATCGTTAAAAAGATAACAAACTAAGAGGTAAGATATCTCTTTGAGGAATGTGGAGCATTCCAGATCAATTGGGTTTCATCTCAAGGAACATGGAGGTCTATACACGAGAATTCAAGAGGAATTCGTGTGGTGTATAGATGGGTTCAAGAAGAGATGGATCAATGGAGTTTTGGTCTCAATCCAAGAGTTTATTGATTTAGGATGTTGGTCCTAATGTGATCTCACGGGAAGCATGATAGTGTTCATGTGTGAGTGATTATTGGTTCTTGTCAGAAGAAGCAATAGGTGTGGTTGATGATTATGTTCAGCAGGTGGGTTGGACAGAGGGTGCGCTCTTGAAGACATGAAGATCCGTCTTATATTTTCATTCATCTATATAAGTGTTCATTGGAGGAGCAGTGGTTATCTTAGATAGGGGGAGTTGCTCCTATATCTAAGAAGTA
Source organism: Lathyrus tuberosus (assembly GCA_022829125.1). Classification (NCBI taxonomy): domain Eukaryota; kingdom Viridiplantae; phylum Streptophyta; class Magnoliopsida; order Fabales; family Fabaceae; genus Lathyrus; species Lathyrus tuberosus. Next base: position 3,213,704 of record JALAZF010000280.1, read on the forward strand.
TTACTGCAGAGGTGCAGTTTTGAATCCAATTTGTTTGGAGGTCAACCAAACTGTGATTATTTTGAAGATGAGATGCCAAAAAGGATGTCTTGACATCGCTCTGCTGTTGCAGGTTGTGGGGGTATTGATCAATACAGAATTTTTTGGTAGATAATGTCTGACATGATGTTAGAACATTGTTAAGGACATGCTCTCTATTGGGTCATTATGGACGGTGTACCTTGGACAGTGGAAAACTTGCACGTGCAAAACATGCTCTTCAGTTTTTGCAAGATCTTTGGACAGTGTTCTTTATAGGAAAAATAATCAAACCGCTCTTGGACGATGCACTCTCGTTGTTGGAGAAGTCTCATTCTCTATAAATGTTCTCCTTGAATTGACCCTTGGTTCGCTAATTCCTATGAAGATTGCTTGGGTATTTATAGGAAAGCCTTGGTCACTTTTGTCTCAAGATGTGTATCTAACTTGTGTTCTCATGGCGCTATTCAGAATTGTTCCTTGGTTGTACTGTGTCTGGATTGGCTTGGGACATTTTTTTCTTAATTTTTGGCAAAAAAGGGGGAGAAAGGTTCGAGCCTCAGTCTCTTTTGTGTCTTGTGTCTTGAGTTAAGATTTATACCTAGGAATTTCAGAAGTCTCCAATCTCTTGGGTGTGTATGTGGATGTGTACTTCTAGATACCTCATTGTTTCAGGGGGAGTCACATCAGTACTCTAATCATAGCCGACACTCAGGGTAAAGAGATGTTAGGAACATCCTGGTCTTATGGTACAAAGATTTTTAGCCAAAAAATTGCCAAAAGGGGGAGATTGAAAGCTCAAATGATTTGGACAAAATTTTGGTAAAGCTCAGTGCTGAAGAAGATGTTCCAACATGAAGACCAAAGCTGAAGAATTCTGCCAAATAACAAAGATGTCGAAGAAGATGCCTCAACTTGAAGACTCAACATTTTGGACTGTTATAACAGATTATTTTAAATCTGTTTTGAATCTGTTCCAAGATCCTAGGCGCGCTCAGCAGTGGATCAAGAAAAGATTTGAAGCCCAACTGAAGACTATAAAAGAAGACTTAGTCTTAGGGTTTTTGTATGGACCTTAAACTGAACATATTGTAACACTTTTGTAAATTAGAAAATAGGGTTTAAGGTTTTGAGAGTCGTAGGCTTTCTTGTAAGTCTCCCTTTGTATCGTTTGATGCACTGTGGTAGACATAGGTATCGCACAGATCCATAAGCCTTTAGGTATTGGATTGCGTATTGTTCTTAAATGAAGCTTTGAAGCAAATCCAAGTTAGTGTATTGGTCAAGTATGCTTGACAGAATTCTGTATTGACAGAGATGGTGTAGATATCACAGATTGTGATTAGGGGGAGTGAGTGGTGATTCTCATATCAAAGGAGATGTCTTTGATAAAGATTTCATTGGGTAGTATTTAGGAGATAAAGTTGTAAACGGGGGAGTTTAACTTTATAATTTTACTACAGATAGTGGAGTCTTCTTCTTGGATTGGTATCCCCTAGATGTAGGTGAATTGCACCGAATTGGGTTAACAATTGTTGTGTTCTTTTATCATTCTGCAGATTTACATGTTCTGTTATTGGTCTTGATAAACATGTTGGATCAGATGTCGTAACATCTGTGTTTCTGCAGTTCTGATATTCAAGGTATCAGTCTACTGTTATGTTCTTTGTTTAAATGTTTATGCAGAACAATGTCTTGACACGTGTTAGGACACCTACTATCTGCAATGCCAGAACTTCAAATAATATTTCATTTATTTCAAATAGAATTTTAGCACCATGGTCATCTTCTTCATTTCTAAATCACTGTAATATGGTATCAGGGAACATAATCCCCCACCCCATTTCATCTTCTTCCTCTGCACATCCTTAACGTTCTTCATACTCTTTTCATGGCTTCTGACGAAGATTCAGATGCCAAATCCACCACCAAAGAAAGCCCCAAGAAAAACACTAATACAACTCTCAATGATGCTTCCGCAAATCTAATCTTGAACCCAAGAAACCCCTATTACCTCCATCCTGGAGAGAATCCTGGTGCCACCATTGTTTCACCACCTCTTGATGACAACAATCATCACAATTACAACAAATCAATGCGTCGAGCTTTAACCTCCAAGAACAAGCTCACTTTCATCAACGACGGTCTTCCCAAACCTTCTTCCCCTGACCCTAACTATGAGCTTTGGGATCACACAAATAACATGGTTCTATCTTGGATTAATCGTACTCTTTCACCTCACATTGCACAAAGTACCATCTGTTTTGATTCAGTATTTGATCTATGGGAAAATCTACGCGAAAGATTCACCAAAGGTAATCACTTTCATTTTTCTGATCTTCTCTATGAATTACATTTTATCCAACAAGGTGATCGATCTTTGTCCACCTATTTCACCGATTCAAGATCCTATGGGATGAGTTAGAAGACTTGAGGCCAACCCCATCATGTTGTTGCTTTACGCCATGTACCTGTGATTTGGCCAAAGCAGTGCAAAATTACAAACATATGGAGTATGTCACGTGTTTTCTGAAGGGATTAAATGATAACTATCATAATATCCGCACACAGATATTGCTTCTTGATCCTCTTCCCAACATCAGTCATGTATACTCTATGATTTCTCAATAATAAGACATTCCCTCATCAGCTTCTGCACCTAACTCCACCATCCTATATGCTAACAACAGCTACCGGGGTAAAGGCAAAGCTAATTCCAAGACTCCAATGCTTTGCATGAACTGCAACAAAACAAATCACATTGTTGAAACTTGTTATTTCAAACATGGTTTTCCACTTGGATATCGCAACAAGAATCCCAAGACCCTAGCAGAATCAAAGAGCATTACTCCTCAAGACAAAGTGACATCTCCAAGGAGGATTACCAGCACTTATTGCTTCTTCTTCAACAATCTATAAAAGATCATCAAAATTCCAAGACTGTCATAGCTTCCGGTGTAGACAAATAAGTCATTTCAAGTATTGTTGACACAACTAATTACTTTCATAGAACCTCCATGTGGATCCTTGACTCAGGTGCTTCACACCATGTTTGTCCTTATATCAAACATTTTTCCTTTATAGTAGTTATTAATCCTGTCTATATTCATCTTCCAAATGGTATTCGTTTGGTTGTAAAATTATATGGCTCTATTATATTGGATGATTCCTTTCTATTGCATAATGTGTTTTACATGCCTGAGTTTCAATTCAGCCTTATATTTATTTCTAAACTTTGTAACACCTCTCCTTATACCATTACTTTCTTACACAGTTTCTGTTACATTCAGGATGTGTCTACCAAGCAAACGATTGAACTAGTGATTCAACATCATAGCCTCTATATCCTGGAAAAAATGCCTGTGCAACCTCCCGTATTTTCCATTACTTGTACCTCTGTTATCCTTAAGGACTCTGATAGTAGTGATAATGCTTTATGGCATCATCATTTAGGATATTCATCTAATGAGGTTTTACACACAATGTCTCAACATTTTTCTATTATCAAACATAATAAGAAATATTCTTGTCATACTTGTCATTTGGGTAAGCAAAATAGGTTACCATTTTCCTGTAAGTACCTCAACTTCTACTCATTATTTTGATTTAGTACATATGGATATATGGGGTTCTATATCCATTGTTTATGTTCTGGACTGGGCCGGCGCCTGCCCATCCGTCGAGCAGGCCCAACCCAATACTGCTATATGAGGCCCAACACGACCCAATTCTCCTTATTTTCGGGCGCATTCACTGGCCCTACTGTCGAGAAGAGACTTCCAGCTACGAGGAGAGGCCACGACTCTCCTCCTTGCTCTCCACGTGCTCCTCCTCACGAGGAACATCATCATGTAACCTCTCACCTCCGGAAGAGTCGGTCTGCCCACCTTCCAGAGATCTCGGGACCGTTACCCCAGGAAGAAGACCACGTGCTGGTCTTTCTTGCACCATGTAAGCCCTGGAAGTCACCTATATTGGGCCTTACAATCCAGCCCAGTGCAGATGACCTTTGGCCCCGCGCTGGGGGCAGCCTATAAATACCCTCTCACTTGAGAGGGTCAGGTTACATTACATTCTAACCCACTTTTACTTTCCGTACTTGCCTACTCCTTTTCCTGACTTTAGCATCGGAGTACCTTGCAAGTACACCCCCCCCCCGGGCCGTCTCATCACCACCGGAGTTGTGGAGCTCACGATGTCGCTGGCCACTAATCTCCTTTCTGATCATGTACGATCAGTGGCACCGTCTGCGGGAACCCTTTGCTTCCTCATTTTCCTCTTTGCAAAACCAAAGAAACCTCCATCTTTCTGACTATCATAGCCATCTCCCAGCCTGAGAACAAGACTCCGAACACCACCTTTGCGCAGTTCGAGACGGAGACGTCCGTGAGGACAATGTGGTCGTCCATGTCAAAGAAGGCGACGAAAGGGATGGGCGTACTGCCTCCCCTTCCTCTGACGACACGGCCTACAACGTCGCCCAACAAGACAGCGCCCCCGTTGTCTACCAGCCGATCCCCGCGCCACCAAATGTTGATCCGAACATGGTGGGCCTGTTCGCTTTGATCAATCAGACCAACCAACTGATCTCCCAGCAGAACGTGAGGATTAAAGCGCTCAAAAGGGGGCGACCACGACGCTCTCCCCCACGGAGACATCGTCGCCCTTCATGTCCCAGTCGTTCTCCTTCCCCGCGAAGGACACCGCCGGTCGACTCCAGAAACCCGACGCCCCGAACTGTGGGACGCCGCCCGCGCATGGAACGACCCCAGCCTGTGGTCGCCCAAAAGCGCCAACAATCACCTCCTCTGAAGGAACAGCGACGCTCTCCTGCCCAGAAGAGGAGCAAAGCTGACGGCGAAAAGCCGAAGAGCCGTTCGAGGAGCTCTCCCCGACGTCACGGGCCTGGTCGGGGCCACCACTCCATATCACGATCACCAGTTAGGAGTGATGAGGATGACCAGTGGACCCCTCAATACAGGGAGATTATGGAGACCCCTATACCTGTAGGGATGGAAAAGCCTCCACCCTTGGGGACGTACGACTGCACCGCCGACCCCGACAATCATGTCGAGAGGTTCGAGGCTATGCTCGACTACATGAATGTTCGGGGAGCTATTAAATGCATGCTCTTCCCGACCACCCTCGGGAAAGGTGCCATGACTTGGTACAAAAGCCTGGCACCAGAGTCCATCACGTCTTGGAAGCAACTGAAGAGACAGTTCTCCAGGCATTTTACTGTGTCTCGCCGCCATCCGAAGACGGTGGCCTCTTTGGAAGGCATCCTCCAAGGGAGGAACGAATCTCTTAGAGGCTACATCGAGAGATTCAACCGGGAAGTCGTCGAGGTACCCACTATCGACGACATGAAAAAGTTCCTGATCGAGCGGGGACTGCGTCACGGGACCGAGTTCGCCAAATCTGTGGGCATCCATAGACCCCACAAATTGGAAGACCTCCTCCACCGAGCCCAGACGTACATCCAGTTCGAAGACTCAAAGGCCACCCACGTTGCATGAGACTCACAACACCAAGAGGGCTCCCGTAGCTCCAAGGATGAAGACTTTACTGCCCCCGGCGCGGGGGAGAGAGAAGACGCGAAGGCCGTCCCAGAGACTCTCGCGAGCCGAGATGTCCGTTTGGCCGGTTCACGGAGTACACTCCGCTCAACGCTCCCCGCGAGCAAATTCTCACTGAGTGTACAATTCAGAATTTCATAAAGAGGGTGTCCGCTTTCCGAAACTGACACCCCAAAATCAAACACTGACAAGTCCAAATACTGCAGGTTCCATCGGAGCCACGGACATGTCACCAAAGATTGCATCCACCTCAAGGATGCAATTGAGATCCTAATCAAGGAGGGGCATCTCAAGCAGTATACCAAGAGGAATCATGTTCCTCGCTCAGATGCCCGGGACACACAAAGCGTCGAGGAGACGACACCTCCTTCCGGAGAAAATATACTGCAAGTCACCCTGAGCGTCACTCGACCAGAGGACTTCTGCGTCCCTGAAGGAATTGAGGATGCCGCGGTAGTTCGCAGCATGTGGGAGAGCTTTCCCCCTGAAGACCCTATCACTGCCCGTAGCACATGGGAAAGCTTCCCCATGGCGATGGTTATATTCGGCGGGGGCTTGAACAAGGTCCCCGTCAGGTCAATCAAGCAGAAGTTCGACGATCTTGAATCCGCGACCTCGGCTCAAACGGCCATCTATGAGAAGGTGCAAGGGAGGTCAAACCCCATCACCTTCTACCTCGAGGAATTGCCCGGCGAAGCGCCCAACTCCACCATCCCTCTCCTGATCCGGGCGCAGATGGAAAATTTTGACGTCCGTAGAATCCTGGTTGACCAAGGGAGTTTTGTGGACATCATGTACGCCCACCCCTTCGAGACCCTCCAGCTCGACGAAAAGCATCTGACCCCTTACGTGGGCTCGGATCTACAAGGGTTCAACGGCACCACCACCAGACCATGGGACTATGTCGAACTCATGGTCACTTTCAAAAACGATGACACTGCCCGACAAGTCAAGACCCGCTTCCTAGTGGTGGATTGTCCTTCCCTGTATAATTGTATCCTGGGGAGGACCACTCTGGCCGAACTCACGGCAGTACCATCTACAGTCCACCTGAAGATGAAGTATCATACCGCCAGAGGCCAGGTCGTCACCATGCACGGGGAAATTGAGGCCGCGAGGAGATGCTTCGAAGCTGCAACCAAAGGCCTGAACTCGATCAATGTCAAGCCTAAGGCCGGAGAGAAGTCAACCCCGGACGCAGTACAGAAACCACTCTCTCGCGTCAACGCGGTGGATCTCGACAGTCGTTTCCCCGCCGAGCGGGAAAAAGGTGGAGCAGCGGACAATGACCTCCCAGCTAAAGGCAACAGGCAGCCTCTCCATCCAACGCGCCCCATCCCAGATGGAGACTTCGAGCTCGTCGCCCTTAAAGACAATCCAGATAGGAGCGTGAAGATCGGCACCGGGCTCCCCGACCTGGCGAAGAAACATCTGAAGGCATGCCTCCGAGAGAATGCTGATTTGTTCGCGTGGAGCACATCAGAGATGCATGGCCTCGACCCCGAGGTGGCCTACCACCAGCTCACTGTAGATCCGGCCGCTAGGGCCATAGTACAACGTAGGCGTAGGAAGTCTCCCGAAAAAGCAGAGGCTGCTGAAAAAGCTGTAAAAGACCTCCTAGAGGCAAATTTTATTTCGGAGGCCAGGTATACAACCTGGCTGTCCAACGTTGTACTTGTCAAAAAGAATAATGGAAAATGGAGGATGTGTGTTGACTATATCGATCTTAACCGGGCATATGCCCGAAAGATTCTTATCCATTACCTAACATCGATCAGTTGGTCGACAATTCTGCAGGTTTCAAACTATTGTCCTTCATGGACGGCTACTCAGGGTACAATCAAATCCCCATGGCTAAGACCGACAAGCAGCACACCACCTTCATGACCGAGTCGGGAAATTACTACTACAACGTAATACCCTTCGGCCTGAAGAACGCCGGCGCAACCTACTAGCGGGTGATGAATAAAGTCTTCCGGGGAGAGATCGGTGACATGCTCGAGGTCTACATGGACGACATGATCGTCAAATCCGCCGAAGAAGTCGACCACGTTGCCCATCTTGCAAAGGTCTTCGACACAGTGAGAAAATGCAGGATGAGGTTCAACCCCGACAAATGCACCTTCGGCGTTCGGGCGGGCAAGTTCCTCGGTTTCTACCTCACAGAGAGAGGAATCGAGGCAAACCCTGACAAGTGCAGGGCATTCTCCGAGATCCCAACCCCAAACTCGAAGAAGTCGATACAGTCGCTGAACGGGATGCTGACCTCGATGTCCCACTTCGTGGCCAAGTCCGCACAGTACGCACTCCCGTTTTTCAAACTTCTACGCCAGAAAGCCATGTTCGAGTGGACTGAGGAAGCGAGCAAGCGCTCCTCCACCTCAAAGAAGTCCTTTCACAACCCCCAGTTCTCTCACGACCAGAGTGCGGGGAGACGTTATTCCTATACCTCGCCATCACGGGCGAAGCAGTCAGCGCGGTCCTAATCCAAGAAACCACTGACGGGTAGAAGCCAATTTACTTCACCAGCAAAGCCCTCCAAGGTCCGGAACTTAGGTACCAACAAATCGAAAAGGTTGCCCAGGCTCTCTTTACCACGGCTAGAAGACTGCGGCATTACTTCTTGGCCCACACGATCATGGTGAGGATCGAGCAGCCCATACGACAACTCCTTGGTAGACCGGATATGGCAAGGAGGATGCTCAGATGGTCGCTCGAGTTCGCTGAGTTCGACATCCAATACAAAGGTAGGAAGGCCCTAAAAGCTCAAGTACTGGCTGACTTCGTGGCAGAAATAACCCTCCCAGATCCTTCGACCAATGGGTCCCAAAAGTGGACAATCTACATCGACGAGGCATCCAGCTTGAAAGGTAGCGGAGCAGGCATCATCCTCGATAACGGGGAAGGCATCCTGATCAAAGTTTCCCTCACGTTATCTTTCCCGACGTCGAACAATCAGGCCGAGTACGAGGCCTTCCTTGCGGGTTTACGCTTAGCAGAAGACCTCGGAGCCAAAGAGGTCAAAATGTTCACTGACTACCAGCTCGTGGCCTCTCAGGTACGGGGAGAGTACCAGGCTAAGAACGACATCCTTATCGAATACTTGACTCTGGTGAAGGAAACAATGAAAAAGTTCTCCTCGGCGGAAGTGAGTCATGTCCCGCGCGAACACAATACTCGAGTGGACGTGCTATTGAAACTCGCGAGCACAAGGAAGAAAGGCGGGAACAAATATGTCATTCAAGAGGTGCTCTCTCGTTCTAGCATCAAGAAAATCGTCCCCGTGGCTAACGTGAACGCCATTGGAAATAGCCATAGCTGGATGACCCCGGAATACGAGTACCTCAGCACGGGCAAGCTGCCCGAAGACCCTAAAGACGTCGGAGTCGTTAGGCGACGTGCCTGGTCTTACACCATCGTCAAGGACAAGTTATATCGATGCGGCTTCTCGATACCTCTTCTCAGATGCGTCAAGGAGTCTAAGGTCCCCGACATACTCTAGGAGATCCACGAGGGGATTAATGCGCAACACCTCAGCAGACGGTCACTAGCACGCAAGGCGTTACGAGCAGGGTACTACTGGCCCACAATGCAGCAGAACGCCAAGAAACACGTCAAGAAGTGCGACAGATGCCAATGACACGGGGACATGCACCTGGCCCAGCCCAGCGAGCTCAAAACGCTCTCGTCCCCGTGGCCATTCGCATGGTGGGGGATGGATATCCTCAGGCCCTTCGTCGTAGGATCGTACCAAAACAAGTACCTGATTGTCGGCGTGGATTATTTCACAAAGTGGATCGAGGCGGAAGCCTTGGCCAAAATCACGGCTCACAATATATTACGTTTCTACAAGAGGAACATACTCCCCTGGTTCGGCGTACCCCAAGCAATTGTCACCGACAACGGGACACAATTCACCGATAAGAACTTTCAAGACTTCGTCACCAAGCTGGGCACGAAGCAACACTTCACGTCGGTCGAGCATCCCCAAACGAACGGGAAAGCCGAAGCGGCGAACAGAGTTATCTTGAGAGGACTAAAACGGCGACTAGGCGACACCAAGAAAAGATGGGTCGAGGTGCTGCACAGCGTCCTAGGGGCCTACAGAACAACCCCGCACTCCACTACCGGGGAGACCCCCTTTCGCTTGACTTACGGAATAGAGACGATGATTCCCGTGGAAATAAAGGAACCCTCGAGAAGAACGGAGTCTCCCCTTGACGAGGAGACGAACGATGAGGCCCTCAGGGAGGAACTCGACTTCGTCGAAGAAATAAGGTCGGGCGCGTCCCTCCGCGAAGCCTCACTCAAGTAGAAGATAACTCTACGTTATAACAACAAAGTTATTAAGCGTGATTTTTAAGTAGGCACCCTCGTCCTATGAAGGAACCAGAAAGATTCGCGGGAAGGCAAGCTTGTCGAAAACTGGGAGGGCCCCTACCGCGTCCGCGTGAAAACGGGGACAAAAGCCTACTACCTCGAAAATCTACACGGGGAGGAACTTGCTCGACCATGGAATGCTGAGAAGCTTAAACAATACTACAGTTAAACACTGCCCGCGTCACAGCTACGTCGCGACCACGGGAACACACTAAGGTACAAGTGCGACTCCCCTCCACGAAACAAGAGGACGAAGACTCGCGTTGTGTGTGCGCGAGGACCCTTGTTCCGACGAGGATACCTCGACCGAGCTCCATCGTCGTCGTACCAATCAGGCAGAACACCCAGCTCGCGATGGGAAGTTCACACCACGAAGCTAAGACCTCGATCGAGCTCTTAGCCTCGTTGAAGGTCAGAATACAGCTCCGGCCACTTGACCAGTTCCCTACACTGTCGAGGATCAACAAAGTCGAGTAAAAACCTCCAAATTACTTACACAAAAACAACAGATATATCATCAAGCATACAAACATCACACACACAGATAAACAAAAGACAAAGCATTAAATCGGGCAGAAGCCCATTGTGCGAATAGTACATACAAAAATGTCATAAAGCCCCTGGCACGCAGGCCGGGCAAAGGTAATCACAAAAATCACGGCGCGCAGGCCGAACTAAACGAAAGAAACTGACACGCAGGCCAGGCAAACTAACCAAAAGAAAAACTAAGCGGCTGTATCCCCATCGGGCTACCCATCCTCCATCATCTCCCTCGGACACCGGGGGGACAATCTGACCGTCGACCACCTCATGGTAGGGACCAGTCCCCTCCGTGATGAGCTGAACGCCGAGATTCGCGATCCGGAGCTGCTTCACGGCCTTGGCAAAGCCTACCTCGACAGCACCGAAGACATCCTGCTCAGTCTGCCTGAGCTTTGTGATTAATTCGGCCTGAGTAATCAGTAGCTTATCATCCTCGGTTTCCTCTTCAGCAGGTTAGGCAGCCTGTTCCAGCTCGACTATTCTCGCTAGGAGATTTTTCCTCTCCTCAGCGGCACTCTTTAATTTCCCTTCCAGCTACCCCTGAAGCTCGACTTGGGCCCGTTCTCTCTCTTGCACTCCGCGAGGTCCTTGCTCAGTTTCTTCATCTCGGCCTCTACTGACTTGAAGTTATCCCGCAACTTGGTCAGCTCCGACGATGGACAGGTTTCACCGTTCAGGACCAGCGCGGTAGCACAAACCCGCATCATCGCGGCCATGTCTTCCACCAAAGACTTCCTCCTCGAAACGCGATCAACACCCAAGATGGCCTGGGCTTTAGAGGCAAGTTAGACCTCAAATGACAGGGTGGAAACACAAACTGTTCACGGGGAGGGCTCTCAGTGAGATCTACATGTGTTTGCTCGACAGTTCTCTGCTTCTTCTTTGACCCCTGCGAGTCTGGGGATTGGCTAGAATGAGGGGAGCTAAAGGAATCCCCAGACGCCAGGATGGGACCAGGGTGCTGCTGCTGGAGCTGCTCGACTCGGCCCTTTTCGCCCCTCTTCGAGCCTCGAGCTGATGTCAACTTCTTCACACGTTCCTCCAAGCTCGACATGGCACCTACAAAAAGAAAGTAAACATCAGTAAATCAACAGTAGAAATGATAACGGACCCCGAGTCAGGGGTGTGCCCACTACCTAAGAACCGAAGAGCCTCCTCCTCGGTATCACACTCGAGGAGGTCCTTTGTGTTTATGAGTCGGGCTTTGGTAAGGGTCTCTCCGTGGGCGTTGGTTATAAAGTTTCCGTCCGGGGTCACCAACTTCGCTTTGCTGAAACCTTGGACAAATTTCACTAATTTTTCGAAGGCCTGCTGGTCCTCCTCGCCTAATGCACTAGGACTAACGATATAGCTATCTGTGCTCAGCTCGTAGTGCTCCTCTGTCCACTCCAGGGGTCACTTCGACTCAATGACCTCCTTCTGCCGACCATCTTCCAGCTCTACTGTCCTACAGGTGTATAAAGTGTCGGTGGCTGCCTGGGTGAGGGGCTTGATGACATACCATCGGGTTTTAAAGTTCCGGACAGAATCTAGGTATGCCCGAAACAGCCTCATCGGCTACTTAAAGGACACCCAGCTGTGACGGCCCTCAACCGTCTGTCGTTGTAGGTGAAAGATATGGAAGAAGAGGGGGGATGTGGCCTCAACATCAAGATATTTACACACGAGCTCGTATGCCCGCACAAAAGCAATTGCATTTGGGTGAAGTTGGGAGGGCGCCAGGTGTAGCCAAGAAAACACCCCCAGCTGAAAAGCGCAGAAGGGCAGACGTAGGCCCGCTTCATGAAAGGCGAACTCATACATTGGAAACTGCGTTATTTTGAATGACGAGCAGATCCGATTATGCTCCAGTGGCATGTACGCCCGCCAACTCCGCGCGGAACCTTCATAGAGGTCCTCAATAGTGGCGAAGGCTTCAGGGCCACCTGGAACAAATAGTGAAGGGAAGCTCAGAGGTTCATCCCCGACCCAATCCTCGGGTGTTCGAGCACCGCTGTTTGGCGCCGCTGGGGACTCAGGCTCATCGTCAGTTTCAAGAAACCCTTTAAGTCTCTGGGCATCCATTTTACCTGAAAAGCAGAGGAAACTGGTGAATTAGATAGCCTAGATCAAATCCACCCTTCCACTGTTGATCAAGTGAAAGGGCGAAGAAAGGACACGAGGAACTGCTCAGGGAAACGCCCTCCGCCCACTGCGATCGGGGTCACGCGCATGTGTGTTCGGTACCTCTATTTTGGTCACCCAACGCCCTCGGGACACTCATCGGGCGTCCCCGGGACCGTCATCAGGTCCCCGGCGCCTTCGTACCATATCCCCGGGGGATTCATCCTACGTCCTCAGGACCTTCTTCAGGTCCCCGAGATACTCATCCTAACTCCCCTTTGTATTCATCGGAAACCTAAGGAAACTCCGTCGTTTTCGCCAGAAATTCCGAGGCTTCCCCAGGAACTTCATCAGTTCACCGGAGAAACTGCCGTAGGAAAGTAAAACGGAAGAGAAAGAAAGCCAGAAACTTACTTGAGATGGTGGTTGAGTGTTTCCGGTGCGGCAGCGTATGGCGGCGTAGGGCGGAAGGTCGGCGACGAACGTTGGAGAAGGGAAGAGAAGACTCGGAGCGAGAAGGGTGGAAACATGCAAATGGCACGAACTCAAACCCTAGGCACTTGAGTGCCCTAGGCCTAGCCGCCCATAGGCATTGATGACGAGCGACACATGGCACTCAGATTCCCACGCGCATCTTCCCATTTCCCTCTTGTGCCAGCGCGAGGTACGGAGCCGACTCCTTCCGCCTCCCCGTGGAGTCGACCATCACCAGTTCGCAGTCCTCGAGACTCCTGCCTGTCGAGCACCGCCTGCTCCCGATCACCCGCATTGTCCACCACCTCGGTCCTACAGGCACGCTGTTCTGTTTAACGTATGTCCTCCCCAGAGGGCCTGACCCTTAAGTCATTACTCTGACACCTCAGAGCAACGACTTGGGGGGCTCCTGTTCTGGACTGGGCCGGCGCCTACCCATCCGTCGGGCAGGCCCAACCCAATAGTGCTATATGACGCCCAACATGGGCCAATTCTCCTCATTGTCGGGCACATTCACTGGCCCTACTGTCGAGCAGAGACTTCCCGCTACGAGGAGAGGCCACGACTCTCCTCCTCGCTTTCCACGTACTCCTCCTCACGAGGAGCATCATCATGTAACCTCCCACCTCCAGAAGAGTCGGTATGCCCACCTTCCAGATATCTCGGGACCGTTACCCCAGGGCGAAGACCACGTGCTGGTCTTCCTTACGCCACGTAAGCCTTGGCAGTCACCTGTATTGGGCCTTGCAATCCAGCCCAGTGCAGATTACTGTTGGCCCCGCGCTGGGGGCAGCCTATAAATACCCTCTCACGTGAGAGGGTCAGGTTACATTACATTCTAACCCACTTTTACTTTCCGTACTTGCCTACTCCTTTTCCTGACTTTAGCATCGGAGTACCTTGCAGGTACAACCCCCCCCCCCCCCCCCCCCGCCGTCTCATCACCACCGAAGTTGCGGAGCTCACGACATCCCTAGCCACTAATCTCCTTTCTGATCAGGTACGATCAGTTTCTATGGATGATTTTCACTATTTTTTAACCATTGTTGATGATTTCTCTCGTTATACTTGGACTTTATTCATGAATAATAAGTCTGAAACTAAAATGCATATTAAAAATTTCATTGTCTATTGCCAAACTCAATTTTCCTGTAAAATCAAAGTCATTAGAAGTGATAATGGTAATGAATTCCTCATGCCTTCATACTATGTTTCTCTAGGAATCCTACACCAAAGGAGTTGTGTGGAATCTCTACAAGAAAACTCTACTGTGGAAAGAAAGCATAGGCATCTCCTTAATGTTACTCGATCTCTTCTTTTTCATGCTCAATTGCCTAAATGTTTTTGGTCCTTTTCTTTATGACATGCCACTTATTTGATTAATAGACTATGTAGTCCTGCCATACAAAACAGTACACCTTTTGAGATCCTTTATAACACACCTCCGTCTTATACTGAACTTAATACATTTGGTTGCTTTGCTTATGCCTCTACTCTTAACAGATATAGGGACAAATTGGATTCTAGAGCCACCAAGTGCTTCTTTTTAGGCTTTTCTATGAGATTTAAAGGCTACTTATTGTTTGATTTAAACACCAGATCAACCTTTATTTTCTGAAATTGTGTTTTTCATTAGCATACATTCCCTTACACACCTCATCCTCCTAACAACCAAGACATTGTATCTAACTTAAAAAATGATACTTCCACCATCCCTTTCCTTTTTGATCATCTATCTCCTACGAATTATCCAAACACTCCTGGACATGAACAATCTCAACCTTATTCCATAGCTTCACCTGACTCTCTTATCACCCCTCAACATATATCTCCTATCTCTGCAACTAATCTTTCTCATGACCATACAGATAACTCTGCTCCTAACAGCCCCACTAATCTCACAACTATAAGGAAATCCACCAGACCAAAATTTGTCCCTGCATATTTAAAGGGTTTTGTTTATCATGCATCTTATTCCTTGATGCGTGTTTTTTTCGCAAGTGTACGAACGCGTCAGAGTAATATAAAAGATTATCGTATCCACAGAGACCAAGTGTCAATCTATCGCTACCTATTGTTAAGGTGTGTATCTAAGGTGATTGAAAATAGTAGTTTTGAAGAGTGCACGGTAGTAAATAAAGTAATTAAAATTAATTGATAAAGACAGGTTCGAATGCAATTCACACAACCAATTGATAATCCAAGTACTTGCTAATAGAACTACTTACGGGCAATGTTTTCTACTTTGAAAAGAACTAATTTGACAGGAACTGTCGCTTTCGCGTATTCAGAACCGAGTTGTACCCCCTAATCAAACCCTCTTATTGTCACGGATAAAAAGGCGCGCATTGCGTTAGAGTAGTAAACCTATTTTTAAGAAATATAGTATCTTGACCAAGTTGAAAAGTATTTTAACCTGGATTTTCTAAAAAAAAGAGGTCCTTACGAACCAGACTTTAAACTTCTTAACGCGTCCGAAAATGGTTTTAAAATCTCTTTTCTTTTTAAATTAAAAACTCCTAATAAACTAAACAAAGCGCTTTCGCTGTTTTCGAAATAGTTTAAAAACAATTAAGTTTAGATAGGCGTTGGACGGCTTTCGATCTTACCCAACGGAATTTAAGAACAGGAAAACTTATATTGAAAGTTAAAATAGCCCTTAAGTGTTTCCACTAACAATTGTACAGATTATCGATTCGGTTATGATCTTCACATTCTAACCTTTATAAAATTAGCCAGACATGGTAAAGTAAAAGTTCATTTTTAGATTTTTCATAAAAAAGTATTTAAGTGCGAGTGCGGAAAGTAAATGAAAGTAGTGCGAGTGCGGAAAGTAAATGAAAGTAATGCGGTGCGGAAAATAAATGAAAGTAGTGCGAGTGCGGAAAGTAAATGAAAGTAGTGCGAGTGCGGAAAGTAAATGAAATTAAAAGACAATGCAAGAAATAAAGTTGACAAAAGGTAAAGTAATAAAAACCTGCTCCAATCGGAGTGGTTGAATAAAATGCGAACTGAAAGTAAAATGGCGGCAGGATTAACTTCCTTCCAGAGTGCTCCAAGACTCAATCTCACAGGCTCTTACAGACTCGATCTCTCGAATGTAGTAACACCTCGATGTGAAGCGATTACCACTATTACACTGATATATGCTTATGAACAACTAAGCTTGGATGCAGAAAAACGAAAATCTAAAGTCCTATTTATAGGCAAGGAAACATGTGGAAAAGACAAGGATGCCCCTAGCATTTGAATTTGGGAGGGAACTCGCTTTGTTCTTGTGGCGCCCGCCACAACACCATGGCGCCCGCCATGAGTGTAAACTTGCTTGGGCAGTTGGAGATCGTGGGGAAAAACAGTTGGGAGGAGTTTGAGACATGGCCACGTCATGGAAGACCCTGTGGCGGCCGCCATAGTGGATGCCATAAGTGTAAAATGCTGATTTTCTCTATTTTAGCTCATTTCGACTTCCTTTTCGCTCCTTTTCTCGCTCGGGGCTCTGATTAGACTAAAAACCTGAAAACAAAGAAAAACATAATAATAACATAATAAAATGACATTAAAAGACTAAGAATGCATGCGAAATCGGAGTCAAAAATACGGTGAAATTCAGTGTCATCATTCCTCTATTCCATATGGCATATCTAACTATATTTCATACTCTCATATTTCACCTGCATTTTTTCTTATATTTCTGTTGTTACAACAACTTGTGACCCTGTTAATTACAAGCAAGCCAGTCTTCATCATCATTGAATTAAGGCCATGAATGATGAAATACATGCATTAACAGACAATAACACTTGGACATTCACTACTTTACCTCAAGGTAAGAAAGCTATAGGGTGTAAATGGGTCTATAAGACCAAGTTTCATTCCAATGGCACTATAGAAAGACATAAAGCAAAGTTAGTGGCACAAGTCTTCGATCAAATTTAAGGTATTGACTACTTTGATACCTTTTCTCCTCTTGCTAAATTGACCATTGTAAGATTGATCTTTGCCCTTGCTTCTTCTTTAAATTTGTATCTTTTTCAACTTGATGTTCATAATGCTTTCCTTCATGGAGATTTGGATGAGGAAGTCTATATGTCTTTACCTAAAGGCATCACACCTTCTTATCCAAATCAAGTGTGTAAACTCCTTAAATCAATTTATGGTTTAAAACAATCGAGCAGGCAATGGTTTGAGAAGCTTTCCACAATTTTACTCACTAATAATTTCAAACAGTGTTCCTCTGATCACTCATTATTTATACACACATCCAAACATCATTTCACATTTATTTTGATATATGTTGATGATCTTCTAGTTGCAGACAATAATTTAGACATCATTAATCATACAAAACACATTTTACAAACTCATTTTCACATCAAAGACCTCGGTACCTTGAAGTATTTCTTAGGACTGGAAGTGGCACACAGCAATAATGGCATCAACATCTGTCAAAGGAAGTATACATTTGATCTTCTTACAACTACTGGCTTACTTGGTTGCAAGCCTGCCTCTACTCCAATGGCTCGTGATACCAAACTGCAATCCACTGATGGAACACCCTTACAAGATCATACCAAGTACAAAAGATTAGTAGGACAACTAATTTATCTGCTCAACACCAGGCCAAAAATTTCATAGTCAGTGCAACAACTAAGTCAACACATGAGTAATTCTACTGATGTCCATTACAATGCATCCTTACGTGTTCTTTGTTACCTCAAATCTTCACCAGCTCAAGGTCTTCTTTTTCCAAGCAGTTCCACTCTGCAACTCAAGGCCTTCTCAGATTCTGACTGGGCCAGGTATCCTGAAACACAAAAGTCTATAACAGGCTATTGCATTTATCTTGGAGAATCTTTAGTTTCATGGAAATCTAAGAAGTAGCCTACTGTGTCCAGAAGTTCCACTGAAGCAGAGTATAGATCCATGGCTTCCATGGTTTGTGAACTGCAAAGGTTGACAAACATCCTCAACGATCTTCTCATCCCTTTCAAGAAACCGACTTTGCTTTATTGTGACAATGCCTCTGCCATACACATAGCTAACAACTCATCTTTCCACGAACGAACTAAGCACATTGACTTGGATTGTCACCTTATGTGTGTAAAGCTCCAACAACGACTTTTCCATCTTCTTCCCATGTCCTCTTCGCAACAACTAGCAGATGTTTTTACCAAACCTTTAGATTTTAAACCATTCTCATCCAACGTTTATATGATTGGCTTATATTCCATATACCCCAAGCTTAAGAGGGGTATTAGATAGTACTTATTTTCTCTTTTGGGCTATGCTTATTTGTATTTGGCCTATCTCCTTTTGTATTGTAATTGGCACATGATGGTTGTGTACTTATATCATGGTCCACTATAGTTTTTGTAACAACAATAATATTTCATTCATTTCAAATAGAATTTTGGCGCCATGGCCATCTTCTTCATTTCCATATCACTGTAATATCTAATGGAATATCTTAAATTAAATGAAAAAGATTTGAATTCAAATTTTTTAGTCTTTATATATCATTTTTTTCCAAAGGATAGATAGATTCATGTTCAAAATTTTCTTTACTCTTGCTCATCTACTCAATCTCAAAAGTGATCTCGTTCATATTGTGGTTGCCTCAATTGAGAATGGTTATGATTGTACTAGTGCTCTAGTGATATTACATTTAGAGTCAAAGAAGACTTGGGTCATGGAATCAATATGTTGTTATCACATGTGTCAAAGGAAGAAATACTTTGAGCCTTTGAAGGTAAAAGAAGGTAAAGTTGTTTAACATGGTAATAATAAGGCTTATAAAATTCATGGTATTGGGAATACACGACTCAAGATGTTTGAAAATTGTAACTTTCTTCTATATAATACGAGGTATGTTTCCAAACTTAAACGAAATTTGTTGTCTATAAGCATGCTTGATGATTTAAACTATTGCATGTCAAAAAATTTGCATGGTGCGTTGATAATATTCAAAGGTTATAAAATGTGTTCTTTTCATGTTTTGGATGGCTTAATTATTATTGGTAATTAATTATTAGCTTGTCAATACTTTCATGATAAAAACACTATGCATTTAAGAATATGAAGGGAAAAATATTTGGTTAAACAAACTAAACAAAGTTTTCTATGTAGGAAAAAAGTGAACAAACTAGAACTTTTATAATCATTAAATACTAGGAAAATAATATATAGTGAATACTGGGAGTAGTATTCATAACTCAAGTAGAGTGTATGTTCATGATGATCTTTGGGAGTTTAATAAAGGTGGAAACTCGCGAGGGTAGTTTCTATTTTCTTCATTGGTTTTCCTAAAACTGTGGATATAAGTTGTGAAAGAATGAACTTAGTGGAAGACAAAAGTTTATTATACGTTGTGATGTTACTTTTGATGAGACCCGTATGTGAATAAAGTGGAAAGACCTAGAAGTTGAAGACTCGAAAACTAAGGTTAAGAAAGGTCAATGTAAAGTGGAATTTCCTACTAATGAGACTAAAGATGAATAGGATGTTGAGGCTTCCATTTCTAGTTCTAAAAAAGTGCAATCTAAGTAGCTAGAAATTATCATTTGCCTCGTGATAGGGTAAGGAGAAAAATGTTACCGCCTAAAAGGTATGATCATGTTGACTTGTTAAGCTTTAAATAAGGCTAAAGGGTTTGAAGACTCGAAACTAAAGACCTTCAAGGAGGCGTTTGAAAGAAATAAATTTTTTACATAGAGACCTTTAAAAGACAATCTATATGTAACAACTAAAGAGTTTTGGAGAAGACAACTCTAAGACATGTCTTTTGAAGAAATCTTTTTACGGGTTAAAACAAAGCCCATGACAATGGTAACGTCGGTTTGATGAATTTATTTTGAAAGAACAATTTTGTGAGAATTTGGTATAACAGTGCATACATATGTTGGTGAAATCTTGATAGCAAACTCTAGCACAAAAGAGATCAATAAATTCAATGAGACATTGAATGGTTTTCAATACATTTTTTTTTAATCAGAAAAATTTTACCTTACAAAGAAAATTAAACTCTGAAACTCCCACCTCTAAAAGCTTCCTATTATTTGATTATATTTTTACTCTTAAAATGTGTATACGAGTTTGAAAGGTAGTGGAAATTAATTTCGGAGGGAAGAATTTAAAAAATTGATGTAGATAATAATAAGTACACTAGGAAACTAAATTAAAAAAAAAAAAAAAAGTAGGGTAGTTATTCAGTTACCAAGGGAAATCATAATAGTACACTATCCCACAACCGCTACCAATACATCAAAATTGTTTAAAACACCAATGCATTTTCAGCAACCTCTCCTTAACCACCACCATCCCAAATACTTCAACTTTGGTTCTTCTAAAGAAGACCACAGGATCATTCATAGTGGAAGCACATGCTCTGATCGTTACCGTAGTCCATTAGTCCAATTTTCATATAAGGTAATTTCCATATCTTAACGTTAATTACTTGATTTGTTTTAAAAAAAAACGTTAATTACTTGACGCACATCATTAATTTAAGATAGTGTCTGGTTTGTCGTGTACATTTCAATAAAAGAAAAAGATTTTTAATGGTTTATTTTGAAAATTGATTTTGCAAATCACATTTTGATTTGCAACATATATAACAAAATTTGAAATTAAGAGTGCGAAAAATGCTTACTTATGATTATTAACAACAAGCAATCAATCATAAAAGCTTTCAAAACAAGTATATTTGGTCATGAAAAATAAAAAAGTACTGTACTAATTTGACCCATAAAAATATTTTGAAAATTTTTCAAGTTGCATTAAAAAAAAATTTAGCCTAGCAATAGATATAAATGTCTTAAACTTTCTATGTATTTTTAAAATTCAATTTAATCCCTTATTTGATAATGTTATTTGAATTCTTAATTCTTTTATTCATGCATTGCATGAAGACATGATTAGTTTTAAAAAATTTTAAAAAAAAATATCAATTTAGATATTTATTAACCTTTATGTTAATTTTTTTATATTTTTCCATATTAAGCATTGATAAAAAGGAATATGCAACAAACACATTTTACACAAAATCGTTTGAGAAAAATCATTATAATATATTGTGAAATTCGTTATGATTTATAGTATTTCATCTTTTTTATGTATTAAAAATATTAAACAGGATAAATGATAAAATACTAATTAATTTTAGTTTGGCAGTAAAATTTACCCTATTAATAAATAAGAGCAACTGAAGAGCATGTTCTACAAAATTGCATTTGTTTGTTTTTACTTCATAGTCAAAAATGTATGAACCTAGTTGAAACCAACGACCAATAGCATTGCACTATATTAGTAGAAAAATATATATATAAATATATAAATACCATTTGATTTTGTAAAACCCTTCTAAAACCCTCTTTTCTTCTGTTATTCTTTCTGTTATCTGTCGTTTTTTTTGTAGTGGTAACCTTTCCAACTGTTACTCTCTCAACCATCGTCAAGAATGTCTTCTCTTACTCCCTCCAACAGTAACATCGGCGCTGTCTTGTCCTCCAGTAACAACAACAAGAACAGACCATCTCTTCCAAAATGTAACTCTAGCGTACAGCTCTCTAACCGTTGTCGTGTTTTCAAAGCTATTTCCACCAGCCTCGCTGTTTCTTCAGCAACTTCAGCTGTGCTTCGCTGTAAACCAACTATCGGTGGTACTGGTGGTGGTGCTGGTGGAATCATTGGTGGTGGAAGTAATGGTGGAGGTGGTAGAGGGTGGTGGTTTCATGGTGGAGATGGAAGCGGAGGATTCTGGTCTCGGTTTTTTACTCCGGCACGAGCAATCGCGGATGAACCTCCATCTGATGAGTTTGACTCTCACGGCCTGGCGGTTAACATTGTGATTCCATTATACAAACTCAGTGCGTTGAAGAAGTATAAGATTTCCGATATTACGTTCTTTGATCGGCAACGGAAAACAAAACTGAATTCCGAGGATGCTTTCAGCGAGATGATTAATATATCTCCTGGCGGAGTATACACAAAGGCACGGCTTGAGAAGGAATTGGATGGTTTGGCACTGAGTGGAATGTTTGAGAATGTTGATCTTGAAGCAAAAACGAATCCAGATGGAACTGTGGGAATTAATATTTTGTTTAACGAGAGTACTTGGAAACGTGCTGAATCATTTCGTTGTATAAATGTCGGTATGTTGCCGCCGTCAAAGGGTATTGAGTTGGATCCTGATATGACTGATAAGGAGAAGCTAAAATCCTATTTGAATCAAGAGAGGGAGTACAAGAAGAGAATTAGCAAGGCAAGACCTTGTATGTTGCCCAAGGCAGTGAATATGGAGATTATGGAGATGATGAAGGAACAGCATAATTTGAGTGCTAGGTTGTTGCAGAAGATAAGGGATAAAGTTCAGAAGTGGTACCATGATCGAGGTTACGCTTGTGCTCAGGTGGTTAATTTTGGAAATCTCAACACAAAAGAGGTTGTTTGTGAGGTTGTTGAAGGGGATATCAGTAAATTGGCTATTCAGTTCCTGGATAAGCTTGGCAATGTTGTTGAAGGCAACACTCAATTGCCTATCATAAAGAGAGAGATTCCGGAAAAGGTACAAAAACATACACCGCATAGTTATGTATTATATAATATTTTATCATTCATAGGCTTCTTTTTGTTGTCAATTTAGAGAATTTTTGTGTTTTATTTTTTATCCTAAAGCTTCTCATTGGTTTGAGTTACTCACTTTTGATGGATGTTTGTGTTGGATTTTACAGCTATTCCCGGGTAACACCTTCAATATTGAAGCAGGGAAGCAAGCTTTGAGAAACTTAAATTCCCTTTCTTTGTTTT
The DNA here is from genome assembly GCA_022829125.1 of Lathyrus tuberosus. Classification (NCBI taxonomy): domain Eukaryota; kingdom Viridiplantae; phylum Streptophyta; class Magnoliopsida; order Fabales; family Fabaceae; genus Lathyrus; species Lathyrus tuberosus. The sequence continues at coordinate 3,236,605 of JALAZF010000280.1, forward strand.
CAAATATTGAGATTAATCCACAGCCCGGTGAGAGTAGTGAGGGAGACATAGTTATTGAAGTTAAGATAAAAGAGATGGAACAGAAGGTGGCTGAAGTCAATACCGAATGGAGTATTGTCCCTCGAAGAGATGGATATCCAACTTTGGTATTTTTCTGTCAAATTAAATATCAATTTTCTTTAAAAACCGAAGCTCGATTAATCTGATAGCTTGCTGTTTAATTTCCGCTTAGGGATCACTTCAACCCGGTGGGACTATTACTTTTGATCATCGGAATATTCAAGGATTGAATAGATCTGTTAGTGGCTCTATAACCACCGGCAACTTCCTCAACCCTCAGGTACTCTTGAGTTAGTCTGTTGAGTTTAGTTTTGTGTTTTGTAGATATTGGTATTGGTATATGAAAATGTTCTTCATGTTTTCTCCTAGGATGATCTTGCATTTAAGCTAGAGTACACACATCCATATTGGGATGGTCTAGATGATCCACGAAACCGTACTCTCCGTGTAAACTGTTTCAATAGCCGAAAGACTAGTCCAACATTCATTGCGGGGCCTGGGGTGGATGAACTGCCGCCAGTATGGATTGATCGTGTTGGTGTCAAAGCTAATATTACAGAGGCAAGTTGCTCGGAATGATTATTTAGGTTAATGTAATGTTTTTTTTATCTAAATTTTTATGTTGTGTGTCACGCAGAGTTTCACGCCGCAGAGTAAATTCACTTATGGAGTTGTAATGGAAGAGATAACAACTCGTGATGAACATTTCATGATCATTGCAGAAGCTGCAAAAGTATTACCCAATGGTTCACTTTTACTAAATGGACCTCCTACCAGCCTCAGTGGTACTGGCATTGATCGCATGGCGTTTTTACAGGCAAACATCACTCGCGATAACACACGTTTTGTGAATGGAGCATTAGTTGGAGTGAGAAATATGTTTCAGGTGACTAATGACTATCTCATCCTAAATGGTATTTTAGTGTATCTGATGTTTTGAGGTTAACTGAATGCGTTCGTAACCTTGCCTAGAGGACAAGATATCGATGTTTTTTATTTTCAACTCTTGAAGTATGATATTAGCAATGCTTTCTAATTACACAGTTTTCACTTATGTAAATTACAGGTGGATCAAGGCCTAGGCATTGGCACTAAGTCCCCATTCTTCAATCGCTACCTGCTAACTTTGACACGATTTTTCCAGTTGATGCCTGTGGAGGAAGGAGCTGGTAAATCACCACCACCAGTGCTCGTCCTCCACGGCCGTCATGGTGGTTGTTTTGGTGATCTTCCAAGTTATGATGCTTTTGCTCTAGGTGGCCCTTATTCTGTAAGGGGTTACGGCATGGGCGAGCTTGGTGTTTCCAGAAACATGCTGGAGGTAGGAATCACTAGACTCATTTTATGATTCTTCATTATGTTTTAATCTGGTTCAACAAGACTGCAGTATAACCGGGATCAAAGCAGCCCGATACTCAGGAAACAACTAATTTCTCTTTCTTTCAACAGGTTGCAGCTGAGTTACGGGTACCTGTTAAAGGCGTGAATGTGTTTGGCTTCGTTGAGCATGGCAATGATCTAGGGAGTTCAAAGGATGTCATGGGGAAGCCTTCAGAAGTCTATAGGCGAATGGGTCAGGGTTCATCTTATGGTGTTGGTGCCATGATTGGTAATGCCAGAGCAGAATATGCCATTGATCATAACTCAGGAACTGGTGCATTTTTCTTCCGTTTCGGAGATAGGTTTTAAGTTGCAAATAAGTCACAATTTGCTGTTAGCAGGCTTGGTCTTTTTAGTACTAGGAGAATTGGTACAAAAAGTTCTGAAATAATACAAATGTAGCAGCATCTTGATGTTTGCTTTTAGATAGTTTTATGTTTTGTGGCCAGTGATCAGTACTGCACACTCTGCAACAACAGATGAAACCTTGTTATATGAATTTTTTTTTTCTTTGATGAATATAATTGTCTGATGGTTAGGGGTTCAAATGGTGATGTTTTTTGTCTGCATGATGTTTTAGATGTTAGGAATCCATTTAAAACTAAAGTTTCAGTGTTTGAGATGCATTTTGATAACAAATTCAGCTAGAATGATGAACTTGGCTGCTAGAGTTCAACTTGGAAAGACAGGATATGAAAGTAAAGTATATGATTAGTGTGGTAGAAAACATTGTGCATTATTGATATAATGAAGATCAAATATGGTCAATGTCATTCTATTTGTGAATTATAGTATTTAGTACAAGATGCTTGTTCTTTCCACCATTAAAACCAGCTCAATGACTTCTCCAATGTGATTACCACCGCTTCCAGCTTGTCTTGTTCATGTACCTCGTTCAAACTATAGTATCGCTCAATACGAAAGAGACACTCATGTGTGTCTTCACCTTTGAACATTGGAACCTCTAAAATAGTTGAATCTCGACTTGTCATCACTATCATTGCTTCGTGGACATGATTGCATAATTATTCTCCCTAAAACTTTGTTTTGGGAGTTTAAAAGGAAAGGGAGGGGAGAACTTTGAAAACAAAAGAAGGATTTGGTGAAAAGAATGGAGGAATTTGAGGGGTTTATTTTTATTCATAAAACAAAATCCTTCTAGTTTGGATAAACTAAAAATTATTTTGAAAGAAATATTTTGAAAATTTTGAAGGACTTAAATAAGTTGTTTAAATCTAGTCTATGTTGAAAATATTTCAAAAATTAAAAATATGTAAATAATAAATATTTGTTTATCATTCTATACAAAATCATTCTTCTAAAAATATTAAAAATTTCTCAATATTATATTTAAACTTTTTTTTCCGAAGTCCTCTTTTCCGCCTCTCGTAACTCGCAAATAGAATCTACGAGTGAGACAGAATTGAAAAGTCCAGCCATTATCCATATACTGTCTGAATATAGCTATTTCATTCCCATATGTATAAGTGAAGACATTGGGCTGGGCTTTGCTGCCTTTATGGCGGCAAAGGCACCATGCCTCTGTGCCTATTTTTCCTCTTCAATTTTTCTCTTTTATGTTTTTATTTATTTTGTTTTAATTTTTTATTATAAAAAGTTGTTGATTATGCCTAAAGGCATGGTAACTTTGCCGCCATAAAGGCAGCAAAGCCAAATCCGAAAACATTTGCTGGTGGTATCAGATGAAGAGCATGCATGATATAGAAGACTATAATGCATTCCTACAATTTCAATGACTAAGTAACATATTTACTCCTCAATTTGGTAACTCATTTTTGCTGGCAGGAGCCACCAAGAGATATAAATAAATGAGAGGCAATAAACTGGCATCTGAGTTTCAACCAACTATCAATATTTTCTTCTATAAACCTAACTCCTTTTTTAACTGAGCAAGAGCAGCTTCTATTTCATCAAGGTTATCCTCAACGCTTTTGTTTTCCTTGCTAGCTTCACCTTGAGTCCTGTTGCTTGGTGTCTCTCTGCCATATAAATCAGATGGATTTCCTCCTTGAGGATTGTCATTTGGATCAACATAATTGAGTTCTTTCTCAAGGAACCCAACAAACTCTTCTCCTATTTCCTGAAAGTTAAAATTTAAAAAATTATCAGTCCCTGTTAAAAACTAAGGCTTTTCTTGAAAATCTATGGTAATAATCCACAATTGTGAGACTTTAGAAACAGATACAATTAATAACAGGAAGTCTCACCGCCAATTCCTCCCATAGGCTCTTTGGTTTTCCTTGTGAAGCCGCACTGGCTTCCCAGTTCTTGAATTCTTCTTGAAGATCCTTAAAGAAGTCTCCTGTGATAACGAAATCATCAGATCTTAAACCACACATGAAATGAAATATAAAACTAAGTTGTAACACTAGAGACATCCCTTTCCCCGGATAAAATTTGTAATGAAATGCAGGCTAAACGTATAGCTGGCTTGGTCACATGATGTCTACCAGAGAGTATATAACTACCTATTGTTATTTCAACATCTCTCAAAAAATTACCTGCAGCAGTAAGATATTAACATAAGATTTTTTCATCTTCTAAAAATGTTGCTAACTTGATGAAAGACAGACAGGACAGGAGGCATATGAAGAATTGAAAATGTATTTTCTTTAACAGTAACGAAATTGAAAAAGTATTCAAAATTGAAGTTTGTAGATAGATCTCCAAACAAGACTGCAAGTTATTATAAATTTTTACCTAATCCATAAAACTCTTCTTCAGTTTTTGGATTCCAACTTTGGCTTCTTTGAGAAGAATTAGAACCACGATTTCCAGAATCATACTTTCTGCGCGAAGAGTTTAGCAACGTATTGTATGCATGTTTTATCCTCAAAAATTTCTCCTGTGCATTTTTCTGTGAGAGTACACTTTAAAATGCAAAAATAAGTACCAAGTATTTGTATCTTCTTATAGTTAACTATTGATACAATAATTGGAAATATAGTTAAAATCAAAAAATTGTTCAATACAATCTTTTGTGCAAACCGGCAAAATTTCATGGGGAAAATATTACAACAAACAAGGTTTTAAATTACGGCCGCCAAGGTAGTCAAGCACTAGATCTTAAGTAGGATCGGACGGCCTGTGAAAGATCGTAAAACTAGGACCATAGCACGGCACCTAAGATCTTACCGAAGGACAAAACGGTAATTTGACATATATATACACACACACACACAAAACATGAAAATTATAATACATGGACAAAATAACCTATAAATGACAAAATTCAACCAATTTAATTAATAACACATAACCATCCTTCCATAATTTAACAAGTTCAAAAGACTTTGTTCAAAATAAGCAGCTCAAAAAACATAAATCTAACTAACAAGTCTAATCATCTAAGATATTATGCAATTCCATATCAATATAGTCATATAAAAGGCAACTTCAGCGCGTTCTTAAGAGCCAACACTCGATCTTGACCACAAAATGCACGAAAAAAGTTTTTTCTCATATCGTAGCACTAAAAGGCAACTTCAACACATAAGATCCTCAGTACTCGATCTTGACTACACCGACGGCCACAATATTGTTGATGCGGTAGTCTCCACAACCGCATCAGTATGTTTGGAGATCATATAATGAACAAAACGGAATGGAGTGGAGCGGAATGAATATTCCATTTCATTGTTTGGAAATTTTAGGACGGAATTAGGCAAATTCTCCATTCCTCACAAATCGGAGGGGGAGAAATAAGTGATGGAATGAAATGAAATCCATATCCCTCCATTTCACTCTGCTCCATCTGATTTTAAATTATCCAAACAATGGAATACCACCCTATTCCATCAATCCAAACAAAGGCTAACAGTGTATTTCTATCATAATATCCAATCCGAACAATGGATAAATTCCCTAATTATCAAAATTTCTCCCAAGTCATAAACAATAGTTCTCCCATATGGCACAATAAATAATTGGTTTTCTACTTAGGTTTCAACAATTTCTCTCTAACAGAATAAAAGCCCAACAACAACCATGAAAAGATAAAATTCAACACAATACACAACAAAGAGATTGAAATAATAGCAATTACCTCTTTATTAACATCAGGATGATACTTAAGAGCGAGTTTCCGATACGCTTTCTTGATATCAACCACAGATGCGGAAGGAGACAATCCCAAAACCTCATACGGAGACTCACCGCGCCTTGCTTTTACAATTACGGTTATTCTATTGCCACCTCTTCCTTTGCTATAATGCGGCTTTCCGTTGGTGTAGATTCTAGGGTTGAATTTGCAACTAGGTATGGAAATTGAACATGCTGTTTGGTTTTGGTTATGGAGGCATGAAGATGGTTGAAGAAATGGGAAAATTGGAGAAAGAGAAAGTAACATTTTAGAAGAAGTTAAGGCATGCATGTTAATGGAGAAATCTTTGTTGTTCTATCATCTTTTCTTATCGTTCTTCTGGTTCGGTTGAAATTGGCGAGCTTTCGCGGCCGTAAGTAACGATATAAACTTGCAGGGATAGATTTGGAATAGTTTCTCACAAGTAATTCGTCTGCGTTTTTTTATCGTGATTTTGGGGATTTAGATTTTTCTAACAAAAAATAGTTTTTTTTGATAAAAAAGAGACTATTTTTTAAGTTTATTACTAAATTGAAGAAGTTTTCAAAATAACTTTTGAGTTTTAGAAAAAGAAATTATAAATAGTTAAATGAAAATTATTATACAGAAATAGCAAATGGTGTTAGAAAATATCTACCACTTCTAGTGTTAAAAAAACAAAAGTATTAAAAGCAAATAGTATGAAAACATAAACATGTTGGATGTCAGAACACGATTCTTATGTTTGATCACTTTACATGAAATAGTTTTGAGAGCTGCATGTTCCATAGTAAAACCTTTAGTCGAGTCTTACTAGTGAGAAAATCTTAGTCAAATTTACACATGCATGTTTCCCTCTTACCCACTAATACACCAAAATATCTTATGGCCTAAGAGTCGATCTTTCCTCCTGTGGTTCAATCAAGAAATTCACATGCGCCTCTTTCTTCACAGATACTCCTGCACGACTAAAACTATTAAATAGGGTGTGTCTAACAAAGTCATATCGGTATTTGAATCCTGAAAGATCCTTGCAATAGTGTGTTCTCCAAATATATTAAAGCACGCCTTGCGGCAAATAAGGAAAACCCCATCAACAGGCAGTATTTAGAAAACTATTTTTTACTAAATCGGATACCCTTGCAACAATTGCAAGGTGTCTCACAAACAACCATTTATAAAAGTTGTATTTATTAGATCAGCTCCAATTAGTGAAATCATCATTTCAACACTACAGTAATGAAAATTACTTCTTCCATATTAAGGTAAGTGCTCTCGCACCTTAATGAAAAATCAAAATTGCCTTTAGAATTCAGAAATGTACTTTTGGACGCATCAATCCACCCTCAATCCATCCGTAAGTGATTTAGACCATCATTTTTGAAAGAAAAAAATAATATGGAAATGTATATTCGTAAAAACTTACGAAAGTGCATCTCCATACAGAATTTTAATCAAATACGCGTCAAACATTTTCCCTTCCTCATTTCAAGCAAAACACACAAACTCTTCTCAAGATACTTCCAAGTTTTGCTCACAAAAAAAGTTACTTCCAAGTTTCATTTTTACTTCATTCAATCCAAGTGGATTGTCATTTACTACTCTTAACATTCAATCAATCAATTGAAGTGCTTGACATCTACTACACATTTGGTAAGTTTTTGAATCCAAGTTTTTTTCACATTTGACTTTCTATACTTGCATTGAAAAATAGAAACATTAGATTGTGTAATATACATCAATATATAGGTAGTTATAGTCATTGTTAGGTAGCATAACTAAGCAATGCACTTTGAACATTTTTGGTTTCCATGCATTTCTGCCATTTGCGTTTTTTTAGTTGTATGTAAATACAGAAATACACTTATGTATGGTTTCAAATTTTGATTTTAAAAGAATACGAAAGTTCATTTTCGTATTGTAGTAATATATTTGTGAGAACCTCAAATAAGGGAGACATACAGGTCCCCGCCTCTCGAAGCATCACCCGGTCAGTACCTTTTTGTGACAGCAGAGGCTCGCCCTCAAGAAAGACGTGTACACTACAGTTACCCAAGCACTAATCGCGTGGACGAAATCATACCATAACTCCCTAGAAAATAGACAATTTATAATTTTTCCCAATCAAGGGGAGTGATTACCACCTCCTAGGATTTCATGAAATTTAGCCCCAATAACCTCTATAAATAACTCAACCTTAGGGTTAAGGGGGCAGATCGTTTTACACTCAGTGTAACGCATAAGTACATAGTCTTTCACCTCATGTGAGTTGACCCTCTGTTACCACCGAAAAATATCACTAAACAGAGTTTCTCACCACTGTGAGCAAACACTAACCACCCTTAACTACAAAGACTTTTGAGTATCCCCTACCTGTGTAAGGATACCACACACTTATGTACTTTTTGATAAGTATAATGGTGTCTGCCGTGGAGCCCTAGTAAAACTAACATGGGTTACACATTCTTTTACAATTGTCATACTCACTACCACCTCCATTCTTATACCCAGCTTCCAACCATGATCTAGAGGAGAGCACCGTCCCCTGCACCAGAAGACATTCGAGGTAGTGGTGATGTCAATTCTCTAGCAGAGATGTATGCCGTCGTGGATTAATTATGCTGTCAGAATCAGAGTCTGGAGGACAATGTCCTCAACAGCCGACAACACCAACAAGAGACTAATCCTAAAGGAGATGAAAATATTGAACCCAATCCACTTTATGACAAAACATGGAAAGCGTATATCCCTGAAAATTTCAGTATTAATTCATATAATAAATTTTGAATACATTATCGAGAATTTTTATTATACCCAAATTTTTGAATTATCATTCAAAAATTTTATACGAAAAATTGATTTTAATTTAAAATAGAAACACTTTTTAAATTATGAAATTAAATGGGATGGTAGATTAAATCCTTCTTCGAATGTTGGAGAAGTTAGTATAGTATAAGGATTAACCGATAGGATATAATCAACAAAGATAGCAAAGCATCCCAACCAAAACCGTGGTTGGGCCACGTCACAAACAAAAAAGTGAATCAAGTGATTGCTCTTGCTAGCTATAGGGGTAACTGAGTGAGTGAGGGTAAGAAGCCATGGCCACTGCTACACAAATTGCAACCTTCCTTTCAAAATCTCCTTCTTCTTTCCATTTCCACACACGCTTTTACTCTCTTCCAACTACTTCATCTTTCTCTCCCAATATCACCACATCCCGAAAATCCATCCTTTTGCAAACAAACTCCAAACTTCTGCCACTTCCCGTTGCTGCTGCAGCTGTCGAAGACGCCGCCGTTGATGCTACAGAGCAATTGGTCACAACCCCCGTTGATAGCGGGTCCGTAATCGTATCAGTTCTTTTCTTCCTCGCTTTCATTGGCTTATCCGCTATCACTATTGGGGTATATTCGTAATTTCCTTCTCTACTTTCAACTTTTTTTTAATTATCGAGAATTAGTTTGTGATTATATCACTATTCTTTGTGCTACAGGTAATCTATTTAGCAGTAACAGATTTCTTAACAAAAAGAGAGAAAGAGAAGTTTGAGAAAGAAGAAGCTAAGAGTGGAAAAACGAAAAAGAAAAAGAGGAAAGTGATTAGAGCGGGACCTAAGGGATTTGGTCAAAAGACTGTTGAAACTGACGACGATGAGTAGATTATTAAGGTTCCTCTACCATTCTTGCAATTAAATCAGCACAATGTTTTAAGAGAGAAGTAAGAAACATTATCGTCAATGACATGACATGGTTGAGGATTTATGTGTTGGTTTCCATCACTAATCTCTATGTCTAAAGCTTCATTCCTTGTTTGTTATAGTCTGTGTGTTTATTTACTGCCACATTTGCATCTTTTTTTCCATGGTTAGCTTCAGAGAATTGGTTTTTCAATTTTATACACAATTTATTGTAAGAAATAACAATTTAGTATTTTAAATTATTTAGTCTTCTAAATTTGACCTTAAATATAAGTAAATTAGAAAATAATATACAAATACATTTAACTATTAATTTTAATGAATGTGAAAGTTGTCAAAAATGAGTTCATTGTTTCAACTTGTTTTCAAAAAAAATTAAACATTTTTTTAAAAGTAATGTCCAAATGACTGGAATTTCAACCGTAAATATAAGGCTGTGGGAGTGAATAAACATGGTACAATATAACAAACAAGAAATATATAGCAGTGAAGGCAAATATGAGCTTGTAAAATTGGGAAATAAAGTGAAAGAAAAACCTTGCTTTCATCTAAAAATGATAAAACATAAACAGCTCTTCACATTGCAACATTTTGTACAGTCTCGTCAGCTTATAAACTACCTCGCCGTTTTATGAAAAACTTTACATCCTCCATCTTGCCTTGTATTGTCATTTTTTATCTTCCACTGCAGAGGCATCAGAGGTGTAGTAAGTAGTATTACACATCTGAACCTCTCACCTCGCTTAAATATTCTATGTATAAACTACAGAATGTACAGTTCTCAATTACAAACCGATAATTTTATTACCAATCGGCCACAACTATCCATCACAGACAGATAAATAGATAGATAGATAAACATAAATAACTCTTGCATGCAGGAGGAGATCACACTAGCCTCAGTTAGCTGTACAGACAACACTCTTTTTCTACTCTCACTCCTAAGCAGTAGTATGAGGAGACTGAGCAGCAATTCTCCTCTCTGCAACAAATTACATGTTGCATGTAATTAGTACCTTCTCATGCAAATATAAGAGTGTATAAAAAACCTTAATTCAAATAATGAATAAAATATGTACCTCCAGCAGCAACAAGTTTCTCTACACGGGCTACGATATGCTTTCCGTAGGTGTACTTTTTCAATGCATTCAAATGAACTTTGATTCGCGAAAGAATTAGCTCACGCTGTTGGTCATCGCAAGTCTCCAGCACCTTCTGTACAACATAATTAGCAAACTGATCTTTCATCATTGCCTGCATACATAAAAGACGAGTGTGATTAATCATTTGCAAGATATGACAAATTACAATCAATTTCGTCAGGCCATACAGAAAGTTCGATAAAAGGGAAAACATGCCATTAAAGTCTTTAAATTTTTATGACAAATATGATTCTATCAGAAGAACTCGGTAGTTTTTAAGGGATGTAAAGAAACCTGCAGAGGCTCATTTTCATCCGTTGAGCCAAGCATCTCATTTACTAGCAATAGGCGTTCAGAAGGACCTCCAAAGGTCAAACACTTCTCCACAACATTAGAAGCAAACTTCTGCTGGCTCATTTGAACTATATTGCCGGCTAATTCCTTGATAATTGTAGAACGCTCGTGAGGTTTACCATGCTCAAGGACATGCTGTTATCAAAGAGAAGAAGGTGAAAGTAAATAAGAGATCAAGTTACAAGTGTAAATGACATGCTAAATAGTAATTGCTTACTGAAGTATGGGGTCTAGAGCAACTAGAAGTTTGGATCACAAAAGGACAAATTCGGGATTGAGCATAAAGCATGATATGCTATGACATCAAGCAATATATACTTATAAACAAATACAAAGCAACAACTAAGACCAGACTTTCTTAGTAAACTACTCCCTCCATTCTCTTTTATAAGAAAATTTTAACTTTTTACATTCATAAAATAGTTGATGTATCTAGTCAAAATACATCATTTATTCAATGAACTTAAAAAGTCAAAATTCGCTTATAAAAGAGAATGGAGGGAGCAAGTTTTAACCCATAAAAAAAATCTAAAAAACTAGTCATTTAATATAGTTGCCAGAGAGTACTGTATGTGGTCGTGTATGTATCATAGAAAAAGGAGACAAGCATATGGTCAAAAAAGTTGCCCGGCTGGGATTTTACTTGGCCCAAAGTGAAGAAAAGCTAGATAACTGCAATGAATTAAAAAGCAAAACACCATAATAAAGTAAACCATACAAAAATTATGATTGTTAGGGTGAACCACTTTTGAATCAATAAGTGTGACAATAAATAGCAAAAATATTAGTTGTAATAATAAATTAAAAACCTGGACAACATAGTTGCCATACTGATCTTGGGCTAACATGCTAACTGCTCCTAAAATCTCATCCATAACTTTTTGCTGTGTGCTAGGATCTTCACAGTGCTCCAGTACTCTCTGCCATGTGAAATAAATGGTATTAAATTTTTGAGGACTTTAAACTGCACATAAAGAGAAACAAAAGCAATGAATAGATTTATTTACCTGTATCACCCGGCAACCATATGGATGGGTTGATAATGTCACAACTTGATCAAAAAAAGTTGAGACAATAAAGTCAATTGCATCTTCAGGTACGCATTCAATACATTTCTGAATGACATGGTTGCCATTCTGATCTCGTACACAGCGCATGATATTACCATCAAGCTCTTGAACCATTTTAATCTTCTGGTCCAGATCAACAACTTCTATGGCCTAATTATATATACAAATTAAAAAAGGATGTCACACTCAGAAAATCATGGACACAATGCCACTAGAAATATCAACTACTGCACTTAATTGTCAATACCTTCTGGATGACTCGACAACCATACATTTGAAGGCTAAGCGTCAGAACGTGGCCATAAAGCTTGTTTGCTAACTCTCTTCTTTGGGATGCAAGTCCGTGCTCAAAAAACTGTCAGATGCAAATTATCACTCTACCAAGGTCCATATTTATGCATGGTTAACACAGATAGGGAGTAATAATTACCTTCTGAACCACATAATTACCAAAGACATCAGTCATCAAAGCAAGAGCATGTGGAGTGATTTCCTGATAAACCATATTCTTTTCTTCAGTAGTTGCTGTTTCAAGCTTTTGTTGAATAAAACGGCTCCCATATTGATCAGCACTGCCAATAAGAGCAAATTAAATTAATTTTATTGTTCCCATGAATCATGGCAAATATTACAAATAATTAACCAACAGAACACCAATCAGGCTAAAAAGGTATATACCTGAATTCAACAACATGGCCAGATATTTCAGAGAGCTCAAAACACTTAGTTTTATTGCTTTTAAACTCTTCCAACAGAGATGAAGCAAAGTTTTCATCCACGTTTCCAGAATCTAGGTGCCATGGTGCCATAACCCCAGCTACGTTCCTCATTCCAGAAGCTAAATGCATATTTAGGTCATTATGCCTAATAGGACTGCCAGACCCAACGGGGGAATTGGATAAAGAGTTTGCCATTGGACTTCCTGGATAAGACAAACCAACACCATACGCAGGATTTCCATAATAACCATGATGGTTGGAACCGCCAGATTTACCACCAAGTGGAACATTGTATTGTGACTTCTGGGGTGAAATCAGAGATCCAAGATAAGCTTTCTGAAGCTCAAGTAAATTCATGTACGAGTTTCCCAAGTAATTCCTGTCTGCAGCTGGGTCATTAAGAGCACCAAGTTGTGCAGCAGCATACTCGGGTGACCTCATGTACTGAAGATACATTGGGTCCACATAAGAAGCCTGAAGACCACCGCCTGCAGTTTGATTTCCCATTCTACTTAGAACATGCACATCAGATGGGGAAGAAACTCCAGAAGGAAAACCACCTCCAAGGATTCTTGAGTCCATTCCAGGGGATACCATTGCAGATGCTGCAGCAACATTCTCAAACAGAGGTGGCAAGTTACCAGTTCCAAGTTGGTTAGCCATGAAGGAGGCTAAAGCTGGATTTCCACCATACCCACTCAGGCCATAGTTATTAAATGATGCATTGGTACCGTCTGAAGGCTGGTACTGTGCAGGCAAGCCACCTCCACCACTATAAGGAGAGCTAGGAGATCCATTGAAATACGAGTTATTGGGAGAAACAGCAGACATTTGATGCTCGGCCTGCCTATCCAAGGATGGACTTCTCATGTCTGACCTGCTACTGCTTCTCTTAACTGAATCAGAGTGAGCTGTTTTTTGTAAGTGTCCCGATTCAGACTTCTTTAAATATGCTTGTTGCTTGCCATGATCCTGACCGCCTGGCATACCAAAAAGATATCTTGCATAATTATTAACATCAGACTCAACCTGTGATGGGAAATGGTTATCACCATCCAACACATCGTCTGCTGACAATTTCATGCCAGACATTGCTGAGACAATATCTGCAGACCCATTTTTTACGCCAGATGCAACGTCATTAAATGCTTCAGGACTGGTAATACCTCTCTTCTCAGCAGCAGCAACTCTTCCACTACCAATAGGCGTGGGGCAAGGACTGGGAGCCCTAGCAATGTGTTGTGGATCAGGAGTAGTGCTTCGTGACAGAGAAGAGCCACCAAGTGCAGCAGCATAAGAATATGAAGCTTGTGTGCCAACATTTTGGGATGCAGGTGACCCTTGAACATTTGATCCAGATCTTACACCGTCAGTGGAAGAGGAACCATGGCGCAAATGAGCCAGCTCTGCTTCAGCAGACGATGCAATCTCAATATTTTCATCAAATGCATTACGACTGGCTGGACGAGAAGGAAAGCCTGTGACAGAGGAGTTGCGTCCCAAATCATCCTGCACAAGTAATGGTTAGAGATTATCAGTAAAATAAAAAAGGTCAAGAAAGAGAGAAATGCAAAATTTGAATATACAAACATTTATATATAATATGTAGTACAGAAAGTTCACATTTGATAATAGCAAGAAAAATAAATATTTACAAAATGTAGGAAAGATAGCTTGTTTCACCAAAAATGAATTATCAAGCAAACATCCAAATCAAAAAAGAAATAGAAGATTAAGCTGAACAAATAAGAGGCTCTGAAAGATATGAATACAACAATACAGCCACAAAAGAGCTGCAGGGCCATTATCAACATAGGCTCAGGAAGCTTTAAACTATGATGTTTACAAGTGTCCCAAAATATAGGATTCTGAGGAATTGCTGAATACGAGCCAAAACAATTAAATTTCTGGTATTCAATTAGTTAGTGGCCTTGTAAGTTTCAAACTTTCCATGTGCCCAAAAGATTTTTCAGTGGATGCAAAGATCAAACTAAAATGTGAAAATACAAAAGTGAAACATGACAAATTCCAGTGAAAACTAAACAAATGCAAAATCAGAGTAAAACAAGTCAACAAAACTACAAAAGGCACAATGAAGGAAACAAGTCACCTGAAAAATTTCTGCAAGGCTCTTTTGTTTGCTTCCAAGGCCTGGTCCTGGCAAACCAATGAGTCCATCCCCACCCCACTCAGCAGAACCTCTAGCTTTTTCATCAACCACTACCTCACTTTCTCTTTTCCTATTGTTAAAACCCGGAGGCGTGGCATACACCGACCTACCACCATTATCATCAGCCCCATTAACTTTCCTCCTATCCCCAATCCCACCAATTACAGAAGCTCCACCTTTTAGTCTCTGTGAAAACCTCCAATCCTCCTTTGATAGCAAAGGAGGCGGAAGTCTAGGATTCAAATTCACATTAGAGTAATAATACGAAAGATAAGCTGGATCAGACCTAAGCTCTTCCTCAGAACCAAAACCATTCCCACTAAACTCCGTAATCCCAGCTGCCCCGGTCGACCCACTTCCAAATAACCCACCAAATGCATTCAAAGAACCATCCACAGTTGGAGGAGCTGATCCACTCCTATACAAATTAAGTTCAGGTTCATGATCATGATCATCAACCTCATGCCGTCTTTGATCACGAAGCAACATCCCTATTTCCTTCTCAAATTCATCTCCAAATGAACCCTCATTCCCACCAATCACCGGCCTCCTACCCAATTCAGACAACATTTTTCCTTTCAAAAACTCAAACCGATCATCTCAGTTTTCATCACCTAAAACCTGATCACTACCCCTAAACCAAAACAAAACCCTAAACCGCTAAACAACTCAAAAACCCAAGCTTTCATCGTCAAAACGCAGAAGCCCCATATTTACAACTTCAAAAGCTCTCACTTCACTTGTATGTAACTACTGAAAACAAAAATTTATTAAAATAACAATGATAATATTAATAATAGTTGATAACAGTAGTAGTAATAACAATCAATAATCAACAATCTCCATGAACACAACAAGCTGAAACTAAACAAACTAACCTAAGAATCAATCATCAAAAGAAGCTTGAGAAATTGAGTATTTAAGATTGGATTCCATAATTACTGACCGAAAACTGATAACAAGAATCTAATCGGTGTGAAGAGAAGACAGTGATGAAATCGAGTGTGTCGATGAAATCATGAATCTGGCGGCTATTGGTTCTTACAAGAACCCTTAGGGTTTTGGTCTAGAAGAAGAGGAATTTATTTATACAATGATGATATGAAAAGGAAACCCAACACAAATTAAATTTTAGTTTATTTATTTATTTATTTTATTTTTTTGTAAATTAAATTGTCCGAATTTTTCTTAAATTTATTTATAAAATTGATATCGAAAATAATAAATCCAAAAAATGAGGAGAATTGACCAAGTGATATGTATGTAGTGAGAGAATAATAATTTGCTAAAATAAGAATCTATAATAAATTGACACGTAGTGTTATTGAGAAAGACACGTAGTGTTATTAGATTCGATGTTTGAATGAACATAGGGCACAATAATAGTACTAGTGTTAAGTTTCTTCAACTGCCCATGACTCATTACTTCTTCTTTGCCTTCTTTTAGGACTTTTTGGATAAGGAAGACTAAGGTGAGTATAAAAAATTATGGAATTCTTTTTTATTTATAAAAAAATTAATTTTACTATAGTTAAAAAAGTATTGTATAAAATTAATTATATAAATTTTTAAATAATTTGTCATAAAAAAAAAACCTAAACATTTGGCACTAAATATGGATCTTTTATAGAAAAAGTCAAAATATGAACATGCCATTTTTTTATTTATAGCTTGTTTAACAATTTATTTTATGGATTTAACGTTTTTTAAAGAAGTTAATGTATGAATACTATGCTGGAAATAATATATTTAACTTTTTGAAATTTTAAAATTATTAATAAAACTTTTACTTTTTTATTTATTAATTTTTTGTTAAGTTTTATTAACGTATTTATTAACCTAATCCTTATTTTATTTTTTAAACATATTTTTGCCATTGCAAGTTTTGTTGGGTTTTTTTGTGTTAATTGTACTTTTCTACAAATGCTTAGTTAGTTATAGGGCATTATATATTGTTGAAACGAAGATTATGTTGCCGATTGACATCACCTTCACGAACATGTTGTCTTGTTGTCAAACATACACTAGCAGCCAACAAAGCTTTCCAACATCCTAGTTTCACATTGCACTTCTAGTGATTGCTGTCTATCCCAGCACAAAAACAACTTTTTCTTACTCAAAAACAAAACAACATCAAAACAACAAAAATATGCAACAAATCCAATGTTATCAAAGGTGTTAGTGAATCGTCTTTAAAAGCTAATAGATGAGGTGATTTCAGAAAATTAGTCTTTTTTCACGGTTGAGTGCTGAATTCTCAATGGAGTTTTAATCGCATATGAAAATAGATAAAGTTAAGAGAAAAAAAATGATACTCCTATTTTTGAAGTTTACTTCTAAAAGGCTTTTACATTTAAGACTTTGTTGAAAATTAAGGTTCAAGTGATGTCATAATTCTCTCGTGCTAAAATTTATTAGAAAGTAGTCTTACGCATGTGAGAAACACATAAAAACTTATAAAAAAGAGTACATATTGTTCTCTACACAAAATTACTTAAAACAACAAAATAAACTTAAGTTAACGTAATAAATTTGCTTAACAACAAAATAAAATCAAGTGTTAAGGGCTTGAATCTCTCACACATATAGTGAATTATCACACACACGCACACACTAAAACATTTTTGCAAAACTTCATATATTTTAATGTCTTTCTGAAAATCATGTATGGCCTCTGATTAATCAATTAGGAAGCGTCATAACCAACTAAAAAAGTGAAATCTTGCTCTTTAATCGATTAGAATTTGCATCTAATTGATTAAGGAGCAAACTCACTATTTACTCGATTAGGAACCCTTTTTAATTGATTAGAAAGTGAACATATCTAAATGGCTTCCATACTTGCTAGGTCTAATCGATTGCCGCTTTATGCTAATCGATTAGAGAACAACCAGAGCCCCTTAATTATTTCTTCTGTGAGCCTAATTTTTTCTTCTATAGAAAGAAATCTTGTGTATTTTTCCAAAGCACAAAAATTTGAGTTACTATTCTTCTTTTCAGCTCACTGTCCATATATAAATTATTTTCATACAATTGTTATCATGTTAGTGTTAAGGGGCCGAAAGGCTTTAAGTAGAGTTGTGTAATTCTACTATTCTGGCTAGATTATGTTATAATTTTAATGAGAGCTTAATTATCTAGTAACATTGTAAGTGATATAAAGGTTGCATTATAAACTTGTGTAAAAGCTTGGTGTAAGGAGGTTTTGGGGTGAACCTTGTGTAAAAGTTCAAAATTCGCAATGAAAGTCTCAAGGGTAAACTCCTAGAGACTAGATTAGGCTGCATGGTTTAAGGTTGAACCAGTATAAATCCTGGTGTGATCGTCCTATTTCTTATTTTTTATATTTGTGTAATTTATCTTTTGCCTATAACCAAGGACGGGGTGACGTGCAAAGAAGTGTGGGCTAGTGCCCCCACTATATTTTAATCCTTATTTATGATTAATATTATGTTTTACATTGCTACGTATATTTTAATTAAAACAATGCATGTTATTTTTATATTGAAAACAGGTTATATTATTCTAAAATAAAGATTATTATGTAATAATGTAAGTATCAGACAATTTTCAACATCTCCTAATATTGTTTGTAGTTATATTTAATTATATAATAATAATAATAATAATAATAATAATAATAATAATAATAATAATAATAATATATTATATTAAAATTTAAAAGATTAAAATTAGAGCAGTTATCAATCTTTTTATATGTAAAGTTTAAAATTTTCATATTGTTGTAAGAGTTATATTTAAAGTTTCTTAAAGCTCAATTGTTGACAATTTTTGGGAGTATAAATATCATCAAAAATTAATGTGAAATTTTGTCTCAAAATATTATATTTTTACTTTTACAATCTCAAAATAATTATAACTTTTCAATATTTAATATAATATGTTTTTATTTATTGAATTTTACTTTACCTATGTTAATTGTAATTAAAAATATGTTTTAATAAATAATATTAATTTTATTATTAAATATAATTATTTTATAAAAAAAATGATATAAAACTTAAATATAACATTTAAAATTAAACAGACAAAAATATTTATATAAATTGCCCCCACTATTAAAAAATTCTGGCTCCATCACTGCCTATAACCTACTTCTTCGTCATATTTCTTATAACGTGTATTTTTTCATCAATGGAGATATTTATGTTTGAAAGTTGTGTTCATGTAATATAACGTTGTTTGAATTTTGGAGACAGATTTATCCACATGTCTATAAATTTTGTTGTATCATTAGTTATAATATTGTGACTATTTAGTTTCACACATTGTTAACAAATTACATTCATTTATTATAATACTCTCATTGCCCTTTTTGACTTGCTTTAATTTTGACTCTCATATTTGATTTCAAAATTAAAAAATGAGTCATTTTAGTACTTTCTCTCTCTCTCTCTCTCTCTCTCTCTCTCTCTCTCTCCATTTTATTGTAAAAGTCATTTCAATCCCTACACTCGTTATTTTATATTTTAAATTGAGAAAAAAACATATGCATCCTCCATTTTTGCAAAGGAAAAAGGATAATAACATTAAAAGAATCTCAATCAAAGCACAAGAAATGTTATGACAGGAAAAGTTACATCAGTATATTACTCTAAGACTTGAATATACACTCTCCTAACATGAACACCATCAAACTCCAAAACTACACCAAAATCAAAATACAAAGTTACAACCACTTCCAATCCACCTAATTCAGACCAAAGCATTAAGATCACACCTCATGCCTTTAGAACTAAAAATAGACATTGAAAAACCTCCAAAGACTACACTTGTAGTGGCTATCCAAACTAAGTTCCTGCTTGAACTCACAACAAATTAAATGTGCTCAATCAATCATTTTGTGAATGCCTCCTAAAACAAACTGCAACAACAACAACAAAAATAGCGTATAACATAATCAAACCTAGCAGCTGACTTAGATTATCAAAACTCTACATTGAATCAGAGTAATCGAGCCTAAGCGAAAAATAGAACTGCATCCACTAAGAAATCTTGTTGCATCAGTCTGAATAATAAAGAATATCACAGCGCAAAATGCAGACAATCACAACAACTCAATTAGATTAACAAATTTAAAAAGCCAAATCCTGTAAAACGACGATTACAACTGAACAAAAACCAGGAGCAACTTCAAATCCGAATGCAGAATTCCACTTCAACAACTGAAGCACGAACAAAATAGCATTAACTCTAAAACACCCTTCGAGCGACCGATCAAGATACTCAGACACTCAATTGATTATGTAATTAATTGGGTTTTGGATCCATTGATTTAGCGGACGAACGAAACCCTTTGATCTGAAATGACACCATTTCCAAGATAGAATTTTAGCCTCTTCTATAATCTTTTATTCCTTCATATCTTCACCTTTAAATACTTTTCTATTCCTAACTTTCCACATAGTCCAAGCCAATGTATGCACGTCAGAAACTTCTGAGACACTATGCCTCCTCCAAGTAACCCTGCAAAGCTTTCCAAATTCGTTGTTATCTCTTGGGGAAAGTCGGTATGATAATCCAGCTAGTTAATAACTTTGTCCAAACAGTCTTCAAGAAGTAACAATCAAAAAGTTAATGGAAAATGGATTCTCTATCTTCGTACCCAAAAAGAGAACACTCGCATCCTCATTTTATCTCATTAGGGAAACAACAAACAATTATCTTTAACGATTTGCTTCTCATTTCATTGAGCTTTCTATGGATTTATATGGTATATTCAAAGTTATCCTTTTCTCTATTTTTTGCTGGTTAAATGAGTGTGATTTTATTATGATTTTTATTATATTTTATATTTTAGCTTTCAGAATTACATATAAAATTTCTTTCTAACATAATAGTTACTTTTTTTTTAGGATTTACTAAACATTGAACAAAACCAATTAATAAAATGATTTTAAAATGTCATATGAGAAATATAATTTTGTTGTGCATAGTTGTGATTTGTGGATAGATTTTTTTTATAATCATTTTGATATGTTTTTTAATCATTAACTTTTTTTCTTTTAGTATAATAATCAACTTTATTGGAAATTCTATTAAAAAGATTTTGTTTTTTTTTTTACTAAAAAGACTTAATGCATTTCATTAATAATAAGATCCTGAATACATGTTGGTGCATCATTAAAATTGTGAAAACTAGCAAGAGATGGAGTCACCCGTGCCAAGTCATGAGCAACCTCATTAGCTTGTCTCCTAACAAACTTAACATGATAGTTCCTAAATGAAAAGCTAATAAGCGTTTACATTCCCGAGTAATGGCACCAAAATTTGAATCATTTGGTTGCTGGAAATTCACATTATTCACTACACTTTTAGAATCCAACTCAAAATCCACACTATCAAAACCAAGCTCATGCACCCATTTTATAGCTACCAAGAGACCTAAAGCTTCCTCAACATCGACTTCAGTGCTCAGTGAAAATCACTCAGTCCGAGCTACAACAAATAATCCATCATCATCTCTGATACAAGCACTTATTCCTACATTGTTGTTGGTAAAGGGTGCATCAATGTTGCATTTGAGACGACCAACCGACGGTTTGCTCCACTTGATTACATTTGACATATGGTCTAGGGATGAATTACTCGCTCTAAGCTTTTGAGCATTTCTCCAACCCTACAACAAGTGAGAGACACGATTATAGATAGTTTCCGAGGAGTCTTCAATATGATTCCAAACAAGATTATTCATGCCTTTCCATAAACTCCACATAATAGTTGAGAACACTGCTTGATTATCTAGGTTTGAAACATGCAAAAAGGAGAATATTATAGAAGCAAAGGTTAGTTCATTATTCAGAAGTTGTTGTAGCAAAGGCCAGAGACCCATTTTCTCTCAACACTCTTTTTTTTTACGTTGTAGGAACATATGGATATAGTTCTCTTCTCTGTTCCCACAAATAGCATAATTAGAAGGGCATTCAACTCCTTTGTCTTTTTATCGCATTCTTGATGGCACACAATTCCTGCATAAACGCCACACAAAGTTTTTGATCCTATGAGGGGTCTTCATCTTCCAAATCAAATTCCACTAATTCTAAGGTGAGAGGTATCAATGGCATTGCTTGTACAGTAACGATAGGCACTAAGGGCTGGAAATCTACCATTCTTTTCCAACTCCCACACTAGCTTATCCTCATGAACTGCCTCAAATAAAGGGGTATTAAGAAGTTTTGTTGCTTCTCCACCCCTAACTAGATTAAGGATCAAGTTAGCATTCCACTGTTTATCATTGGTGCTCAACAGGTCTGAGACTCTAATATTAGTCACATCTAGAATATTCAACCAATGATTGATCAACAAAGTGTTATCATGCAACCACTTTTGTCCCCAAACTGGGGTGCTCTTTCCCGAACCAATACTCCATTTATACCCTCATCTCACCACAAATTTCCAACTTCAAATGCTCCGCCACACGTAGCTGGGATTATGCCTAATAACTGAATCAAGGAAATCACATTTAGAAAAATACTTAGGCCTTATAGAGATGGGCAACTAAGTTATGGGGCTTTGTCATGAAACTTCAGGCTTGTTTGATAAGTATAGCATAGTTAAAAGCACTCAAATTTTTGAACCTCATAGCTATATCATTTTTATGCATAGATAAACGATCCCAAGAAAGCCAATGAATTCCTTTAGCCCGGTCTCGATTATGTCTCCATCATTTTTATGGTGGAGTATGATTTTCAGTGAAAACAATGAAAACTTATGTATTATTTTAATCAAGGTGGAAATTGTTGGGGTTGTTTGAAAATATACATGTTGAAGAAGTTCCACAGTGCTTAGTTTTGTGAATGAAGAGAGAGTACAAGGCTATATATAGGATGAAAGTTCTTTGAAGACCCACATCGCTTAGTTTAGTGAAGGAAGAGAGAGTCCAAGGCTATATATATATTATTCAAGTTCTTCATTCTAAGATGCACCAGTCAAAAGCACTTTAAGATTGTATTTGAATTTCTTTAATCTCTTATACTCTTGTATAGAGTCATCTTAAACTTTTGAGAGGTCTCGTGTAAGAAGTTGAAGTTAGCTTCATTTTATTGTGATTTTTTTTACTGGGTCCTATTTAACCGTGAAATATGTGTATGGAAGTCCTTTTTGTCCTAGCTTAATCATTAAAAATTGTGAGGCCCTGTGCTATAGCCCGCCTTGCAAGCACTCAAAAACGACTATGATCTTGTATTAGAGTGTTGTGAGATATAGTTAAATATTTGTTTTGGAGGGTGTGTGTGTACTTAGGATTTGGGTTAGTTGATAGTATATTATGTGTTGTAACAATATTCACATAGTGTTATTCTCTGGTTGTATATTGACAACGACCATGGTTTTTTTTCGGTTTTGGAGTTTCCAAGTCGTGTTCTTGTGTTGTTATCGTGTTCCTTTTTTTTCTATATGTTTTGTTTGTTTTTTTCCCAACAACATGTTCAAACTATAAGCATTCTATGTGAGCAATTGCAAAATGACAATTGAAATATTTACAGCACAGGCCTTCAAAAGTTTGTAGCTTTGATAGTATAGTCCAGGTTTGATACTAATCCAATTTCTTTATAATTAAAAATGAATTTGTGAGTTTAAATTCTTTTCAGTTCAAAGTGAATGCTAGTCATTTACATTTTACAGTCTAATTTATACATTCAGGATTAAATAATGATTCTTGTTGTCAAAATATATGGCTCTTGCTGTTAGAAATTCAACTATATCCAACAACAAAATTTATAAAATTCAACCTACTAATGTTGTCCATTTACAAGTTCGTTTTTGGTTTTCTTTGCCTATATCGTGATCTTTTATCCATGTTTTCCATATGTTTAATCAGAGGTATTAATTGTAATTCATGTTCAAATATCACATCAACCTAAAGCAAGTTGAGTTTGTATTTTTAACTCTAATTAACGTCTTTCTATGTTTATCCAGTACAAAAGGTTGAGTGCTTTCACCAACCTGACACCTCCATTTAGGATGGCCATAGATCATATTACATGATATCTAACAAGCATCAACATAACTTGGGTGAGGAGTAAACCAATGTGACAACATACATGTACAACTGGTAGAGAACTTATATACAGTTTCATAAACTATGCACTAGCCTAATACTATCACTTGGAAGGTAATACTCTCACTTTTAATTTCACGCATTACACTTTTCAGTTCAAAATCCATATTTTCAAGCAAAACATGTGAAGACATCATTACTCTATGTATTGTACAACTTGTCATTTGGTTATGTTGAAAATTTCCTAAAGGTATATATGGTTAATTTAGGTATATATGGTTAATTTATGCCATTTGTTCATGTTTGAAGGATTTCATGCAGAAACTACTTTAACTTACACTTGTTATTTGTTCTCTATTATTTATTATTATAGATTTATGAACAATCTTGTTCATATTTATATAAATTTTTGTCCTGTTTATTCTTAGGGACATTATTGCATTAATTTTTTAATCAATTTCATTCCCATGTTGTTAATTGTCCACTCAAAATCATAACAAAAGCTTTGTCCATTATGTATTGGTTGCATTAGGCACGATGATTATGTTATTATTATTATTTTTAATTTGTATCTCTTTTCAAATTTTTCTAAATTTTTGTTAAAGTATAATTTAAATTTATGTATTTAAATTAATTATATTATTTGTAAGAGTTAAATAAAATATTTTATGTCATAGATCACTATAAGCATAATACTTATTTTATTTTAATAAAAAATTGTCTTTATTTGAATTTATATGATCATTATTTATTCTACATATCCTTTTTTTTTTCAAATGTCAAGTTTTTTTTTCTTTCTTCATCTCATAAGTCTCTTTTTTCTTTTTGTATCGTTATTCAATACAATTAAATTTATATTATCATTATTCATTTTACAATTAAATAACTCATTCCAAATCTACATGTGTATCTAAATATACTTTATAATTTATTAATTAAATTTACTCGTGCGGACGCACGAGTATCTTACTAGTTCGTCACATAAAAAGAAAAGGACGTGCATGATAGTACACATGCATACATTGTGAAGGTTGTTTCCTCCAAGCCATGAGGTCATCTTATGCATGCCCTCTGGCCGTTCAATCAAGGCTCCGAGGTGATGTCTTCCTCATGATGAGTTCATTATGTCTTGTACAAAATTTAATGAACCATACATATGTCATGTGTGAGATAAACAATTGAGAATACAAACTTTTGTCAATACAACCAATTTAATTAGGGGTGTCGGATGAGGAATACAAATATTTTTAAGGTAGAACTTTTGGATGAGAAGTAAGACGAATCATTTTCATCATAGTGACATAATTTGGGAGTTGTGTATCATTATATTTCTCCCATGTGAGTGCACCAGACTAGACCAATATTGTTTGTAACAAGTGGGTCTTGGGCTACAATATTTACCAAGTGAGAGGTCTTAAATAAGAGACAACATAGTGATCATGTGCTCGACCGTGGGAAAGATAATCACTTCAAGAAACTACTTTAAAAGAGGTCATTTGCCACAATCTCTGATGGATCGAGGTCAGGTTGACTAAACCTAAGAAAAAAGCTTGAAGGCATTGTGTATTACACTAGGTACAAGAGGATATATATATATATATATATATATATATATATATATATATATATATATATATATATATATATATATATATATATATATATATATATTTGCATATATGGTTAGGTTATATATCATATACACAAATCACTAACTAAAGGCGTAAAATATATGGTCTCTACTATTGTACTCGATGCAAGTATAGAGGCGTAAAATCCTCATGGACTTCTGCTAACAAAATCTGATATGCTACTTTAAATAAATAATTGGTATCATGATTTGGTTTATTGATCCATATAATAACAATGTTTATCTACAAAACAATCTCGTTGAATACATCATAACATTATACTACCAACTCCTCCTCGCAAACAAACAAACCTTTATGCAGCCTATAGCTTAATCCTTTCAAACACTACCGATACTACACATCTCCATGAATGACATATTGGCATCAATAGACAACTCAATAAACTTTATGAATCGAGAGTTAGGAGAACCCCCTCTAACCATGGACTCATCCATAAATATGTTTTTTTGTCCATTCCCTACCAATTTACAAACGTAATTATCAAACCCTTACCACACTAGTCACATTTTTCCACCACAAAGAAGATTTTCGACCTCCACTCAAAATTTAGCCACCGTTAAGCCCATACTTAGAAACAAACACTTTAAACTACAAACATTATTGATTAACTAAACTCCTCTAACACCACTTTCATAAGAGAACTAAACCAAAATCTCTAATTCTATGAACCTCCAAGCCACCAAACATCTTACA
Source organism: Lathyrus tuberosus (assembly GCA_022829125.1). Taxonomy (NCBI): domain Eukaryota; kingdom Viridiplantae; phylum Streptophyta; class Magnoliopsida; order Fabales; family Fabaceae; genus Lathyrus; species Lathyrus tuberosus. The sequence continues at coordinate 3,262,645 of JALAZF010000280.1, forward strand.
CATTCTTCTGATTTTAACCAAATTACGTTACGAACATCCTCACTCAAACCCTATAAAATTATTTAAAAAGGAATTCAATGGAAGAAATATTACGTGAAGAAGCCTTGAAAATAGAAATAAAATAAATCGGTAACAATGACAAGACAAAATTTATAAGAACCAATTGACCACACATGGACAAGTGTTTACTCTTTCAACCATATAATTCCTTTGAATTCTATTACGTAACAAAATCTAAAACACATGGCGTCTGGGAATACCTCCAAAAGTAAGGCTAAGATACAAAAAGGTATAATACTAATTTTACAATTTTAAACCAGTGACACCTCCAACAACCATGGCTATTCCATAGTAATGCCAACCACCCGATTTTATGAAAATTAATCGTACACCTGAAAAAAGTTTAAGCAAGATAAAGTTACTTTTAACAAACAAATGTTCTCCCAACTTTTCTTTGTCAAAATAAAAGTGTCATTAGAAAATTGCATACATGAAGCACAAAAATTAGTCTTTGTATTTACACGGTAACTTGAAAAAAAAAGCTAACATAATCTAAAGAGTTTAACATAACATTAAAACCTTCTACCAAAATAAAATGAAGGAACCAGAATATAGGGTCTCCCTGCCTCAAATATCTCCCCAAATTAAATTAAGTTGTAGGGCTACCATTGACTAACATCAATGTCAATGTTGATTTAATACATTTAATGATCCAATGTCTATATCATGGAGGAAACACATGAGCCTTCTCAAAATTCACTTTGAACATACTAAGCTTTTCTTCGATCTATTTTCATCACCAACCACTTTGTTAAATATAAATATCTCATTCAAAATTTGTCTACCTTTTACAAATTTCGATTGAGATTCAAAGATAAGACTATATATCACCAACCTCAAACGATTAACCAAAACTTTTGCCAACATTTTATACACATAACTCACTATTGAAATCTGGAAAAAAATAGATATTATATGAGTGTACTTGCTAAAAGTACAATACTTGGTAACCCTTAGTTATGTAGGGTTGTCAGATTTTTTAAAGGTGTTTGTGGTGATAGAGCATGCTCAGGTAGGCACTACTACAGAAAACACCTCTCATAACGGTTGTAAAAGGGATACAACCACCTTCGACCAATCATTGTGAGGTAAGGTGTGATTATATGTATGATCCTTTCCACCATGGTCGTGCGACCGTGTTTATAAATCAAGTAGCGCACAACCTATCACAACTGTTACTTTAAACAACAATTGTTGTATGTCTCAACCTAACACAACAGTTACTTTAAATAACCGTTGTTGTATGTCTTTTATTAAAATTTAAAAAATTGCAGCAGTAGAACAACAACAACAACAACAACAATAACAACAGCAATAGCAAGAACAACAAGAACAAAAACAAAAATAATAAAAACAACAAGAACTACAACAAGAAATACAAGAACAATAACAACAACAATAAGAACAACAAGAACAACAATGAGAACAAAAACAAAAACAACAAGAATAACAACTAGAATAACAACAACAACAACAACAACAACAACAAAAAGAATAACAACAACAACTAACATTGCTAACTTTAATCCATGTTTTCCTTGTCTTATTCAAGTTAGAGAAGAGGTGATGGAGTTCTAAAATTTATTAATGAAAGAAATGATATTTTTGGGTTCTGTTTATGGAAGAAATGATGTTTTCGAGCTTAGTTTAGTGGATAAATAAAGTTTCGTAAATGGAAGATGATGTTTGGAGGTAGAAGATGAAGTTCGTCTAAGTTGGAAGTTCATCTAAGTTTTAGGTTTCACGTGGATCACTAATGGTAGTGTCTTGAGCGTTGATACTCATTAAATGAACGACAGAGATTTGTTTAAGCATGGTGAAGAAACTCAATAAACACACTTATATTTCCCCATGACCCTGGGTCACTTTCAACAGTGGTAAAAAATGGCTTAAAAATAAATAAGAACAAAACTATAGGTGTTAGGATTCGAACTCACGACTACGGGTGGAAATAGGCTAGGCCGAGGTAGGCTTTGCCATGCCTGAGCATGGCCTACTAAAATAATAAAAGCCTCAGCCTAGCATATGGCCTATCAGAGGTTCATTTTTTGGCCTGAGCCTAGCCTTTTCGAATGCCTGATTAGCCTATTAGCCTACTTAAAAAGCCTATATTATTTGAACATATGTAAATAAGCAATTCAACTAATGTTTAAATATGCTAGAGAATCAAAAGTACAATGAGACTAATGTTTATTTACACAAACTTATTTGAGCTTACATAGAAGCATAAGTTGTGAGATCATTTGTTTAGGAAAACTTGTGAAAATAACTTATGACAGTATTCGTAAAGTTTTTTCAACTTATTTTCACAAGTTCTTCAACATAACTAAACTTTACTTTGGTATTTTAATATAAAATACAAAATAAAATATAAAAATAATATATTTATTTATATTTATTAAAATAGGTCAGCCTAATACGTTTAAAAGGCTTTTTTTTATGGCTTGCGGCCTGACCTAATTAACTAAATATGTTTATAAAAAAGCCTAGGCCTTTTCTACTTAAAAAAAAGCCCGGTCTAGTCTTGGCCTGTATAGGCTAGGCCATAGGCCCCTGTTAGTTGGTCTGACCTATTCCTACCCCTACTCATGACCATGCGCCACTTTTCACCACGGTTGAAAGTTCTAATTATGGTAAAAAAAAAGTGGCTTAAAATAAATAAAAAAACAAAATTGTAGGTGCTAGGATTCGAACTCATAACCATGTGCCACTTTTCACCACAGTTGGAAGCTCCAACTGTGGTAAAAAATGGCTTAAAAATAAATTTAAAAAATAAAACTATAAGTGCTAGGATTCGAACTCGTGACCAGACGTCACTTTTCACCACGTTTGAAGGTTCCAACCATGGTGAAAAGTGGCTTAAAATGAAAATAAAAGGAAATCGCATAAGTAAATAGATTATACCATGGTGGCACCCCCTTCTGACTTCCTCTCACATACCGTTATGGAGTGGTACATTTCATTCCCCTCGTTTTCATACATGGGGAGGTAGTCCAATTAATGCATGCTCATTACGAACAATTGGTGAATGCTCCCATGAAGAGGGGGACTAGGAAACAGACATGGGTGATGTGTGTTAATCTCCTGCCCTTGGAGTACCTTTATATCACCTCTTATGGACCCTTGGTGAATATAACAATGCATAGTCCCTCAGGCACAAGAGCTTGAAAAGGGTGAAGTGATTTAGCTTAATCGCCTTCTCTCATTTTGCCACCACGTGCTACAATTTATGATAAGTAATGAAAATACTTGGACCCGAATATAGTGGTAGTCAACTAACTCGTGCCCAAACAGTTATATTGTCTCACCTTTATTATAAATGACATGCAATATTTTCTTAGCTTCTTTTAATCTACTAGTAACTGTTGGATATTGTGGTTGTTGGAAATATGTAGCAGCACTTGAACAAAGAAGGTGTTGATGTAGATTCCACTTAAAAAATCAAAGCGTGTGAATTTCACACTAATATTTAGGTTCAATTCGCCCCTACCAATTATTATATATTGAATTCAATAAGGATTAACGGTAAATTCCCTTTAGGATACTTTGAATACCTTAATGTAAATTGCACAAACACACTAAGTTTATCTTTTGATAATAGTTTATAGAAATTTGTTTCATATACTTCACTCATGCATTGATGAAGTAAAATATGATTTAAGAATAATTGAAATGGTGAAAAATGGATGTGAATATTTTTATTTTCGTGTCCTTTTTCTATTTTTCAAGTGTCTCTATTTATAGAGAAATTGACATCACTTAGTGAAAAGAAGCACTTTTTAATTTAAATTCTGCATCTAAAATACTTAAACATCATATCCTTTTGCGTTCATAAGTGTTGCAATGGTTTAGTGGAAAGGGTGTATGTTGCAACCTACAGGTCGTGGGTTTAAACCTATATATATATATATATATATAGGCAAAATAACATTTTTCGTCCCTTAACTTTACCCCAGGGTCCAGTTTGGTCCCTCAACTTTAAAAAGTGGCTAGTTCATCCCTTAACTTTTAAAATGGTGTCAAAGTAGTCTTTGCCGTTAGTTGGCTCAAACGTCTGTTTATTCTTTGTTACGTGGCAGCTGACATGGACTTGGAACATCATCTTCTTATTTCTTGGTTACGTTATCAGTGGTCTCCCCTATTTCACTTGTTAGGGCAAATTTAATTCCTCTTCTTTCTTCACAATTTCATTCAAAAATAAAAGGTAGCGTTCATCAAAGCATGAAATTGGGTTGTTCATCATCGATGTTGAGTTCAAGAAGTGGGGATTCAGTAGCCAGTGGAAGTTCAAGAAGGAAGCCCATGTGTCATTGTGGAAACATGGTTGTTCTTCAAAGGGCAAAAACTTTGAAGAATATAGGGAAACTATTCTAGGGTTGTCCCAATTATAAGGTATCCAATATATTTTATGTGTGTTTACTTTCTGTTATAGATTCATCTTGAACCTCTTTACAATGCAAATTTCAGATGCAAACTGGATGCAATTATTTTGGTTGGTTCCATGAGGATGCGTGTGATGAGAGAGAAGAATTTTTTATGCATAGGATGTGTGTGGTTACAAAGGGATTGGATGAAGCAAAAAAAGACATTGAAGAACTTGGGAAAAAGCTGATGATTATTGATGCTGAAATGAAGAATATCATCAAGTGGAAAAAAATACGGAATTTGATTTATTTGATAATTATCATTGTATTGATTTTTAGAATGAATTTTATGAGTTTGATCTTCACAGTCTGTTTTTAGTGTTGTAACTAACCTGTAATTTTTGGGCATGACCTATACAGTTTTGTTCATAACAGATTTGGACATGACCTATAATTTTTTGGCATGACCTATAAATGTGGGCATGACCTATAATTGTTCCATAACTGGAAGTGTTCTATAACAGAAAATGTTCACAAGCAGAATATGTTCATAACAGAATATGTTAATAACAGAATATACTCATAAACGGCAGTAGATAATTTTATCCATAACAAAAGCACCAAAATGCACCAAACTACAATTAGGTTCATAACAGAAGATCCAAAATACACCATAAACTTGTTCAACACCAAAGTACATAAAAAAACACAATAAACTTGTTCATTACATCAATACCATAGTGCACAAAATACAACATAAACTAATTTATCCTAAATATTTCTAGGGATTCTTCTTTGGAGTTGTCCTCTTAGTTGGAGTAGATCTCCTTGTGACTGGACCAACAACATTCATGGATGCAGGCAACCTAGTTGTAGGCCCAGGTGGAACAAATAGCCTTGGTACTTTCCTAACAGGTAGCTTTTGTATCTTCCCCTTGGCAGGACCATGAGTCTTCTGAGCAGCCTTCCCCTTAGAGGATTGGGTAGAATGTTGGGCAATCTGGGTTGTTGTCTGAGAGGCTTGGGTAGATTGTTGAGCAGACTGAGTTGTAGTCTGAGATTCTTAGGTAGATTATTGAGCAAATTGTTGAGCAGTCTGAGTAGAAGGCTGAGAGGCTTGGGTAGATTGTTAGGCAACCTGGGTTGTTGTGTCCTTACAAGTAGACTTGTAGTGTCCTGCTTTCTTACACCTACTGCACTTCACCAAGAAACCAGTTCTTCTCATTTTGCAATCAGAGGCATCAATCTCTCTTTGTTCTAAATTCCTCCTCTTTGGGGTCTACCAGGCATCTTCTTAAACTTGGGTAGTTGCACATCAGGGTATGGTGTCTTAACCCATAAGTTTGATCCATTAACAGGGTATATCACATTCTTATAAACTGCCTTGTATTTAGAAACCCTATAATACTCTGGGATGTAACTATCTATTTTGAAATTTCTACTCTTCATAGCAGACAAAGCATGAACACATGGGAGTCCTATGAGTTCCTATCTTCTGCATGAACATATGTGATCTTTCAGGTTCACACCAAATTTATCAACTTGATTCTCCAAATGCCTTACTTCAAACATATGTTCATCAGACATCCTAAAAAAAACAAATATAATAAATGAGTCACATGTTTAAACTGTATGTTACAGGCACCCTAAAGAATTAATGTGTGTTGATATTACATACCTTACTAGCCAATTGTTGGTGTATGTGCTTGTGATATCAACTTTCTTTCTAATATTAGGTAAAATGTCATTCTCATCCAAAGAACCAAACCTCATTCTGTTATTAGCCCATCTCTCCATCAAGTATATTATGATGTCTTCCAGCATAGTGATTAGAGGTTTTGCCCCTGCAATATCATAAAATGTAGCATAAAAATATAGTATGAGATGTACCATTAAATGTAAGAAAAACATAAGAGCATAAGAATAAATGAAAAACTTGCCTTTTGTTGATCTGAGATGAAGGTGTAAGTCATGCATTGCTCTTTGCCTCCAAGGTCATCAATTAGTAGCTCTAAAAACCAAGTCCAACTATCCTTGTTTTCACCCTCCACAACTGCATGTGTTATGGGAAGCATCTGGTCGTTAGGATCCCTCCTTATAGCAGCCAGAATCTGCCCTCCACACAACCCCTTGAGAAAACACCCATCTAGACCTATTACACGCCTGCACAACTTAAAGCTTTCCTTAATGAATTCATCCATGACACCTAACCACATTATCTAAATAATTAGAGTTTACCCTAACAAATTAACATAAACCCTAAATCTGAACATAAACCCTAAATTTTTGTAAAGACCTAAATCAGAAAGCAATGAACTAACCTTTTGATAAACTGCAGTAGATAGTCTTTGATCAGAGGTGATTAGACTGGATCGTAGTGACCTTCGCGTAGGGCAGATGATGATGCTTGGAGGAGAGGAGGGGGTGTACCTGCAAGGCGCTCCGACGCTCAAGTAAGAAAAGGTCAGAGAAAAGGGGCAAGTACAAAATGTGTTCTTAGGATGATTATTGGATACCTGACCCTCTAAAGAGAGAGGGTTTATATAATGCCCTCAGCGCGTGGCCAACGGTCCCTATTTTCGGGGCGAAATAACCGTTTCCCGAAGAATATGTAACTACCCAAAACTAGCCGTTATGTTGGGCATGATGCCCAAAACTAGCCGTTATGTCGGGCAAAGGCGTAGTTCCGGGCACATGCCCATGACCGTCCTGGGACTAATGGAGTTGTGTATGACGGGTAGAAGTATCAGGGAGGAGCAAATGTCCTTGGGGTTCATCCGTCCAAGGGTGCCCGATTGGAGGGCAGAAAGGTAAGTTTTGCCCTTCATGGATTGGACTTAAGCAATTGGGTCGTTCTGGGACCAGAAGTGGATTGGGCCATGCCTAGCCAATGGTCCAGTCCAAAACAAGAGCCCCCCAAGTCGTTGCTCTCGAGCATGGAAGTGATGACTTAAGGATAACCCGTTGTTCCGGGGAACAGTAACGGAGTCTTCGTTTGGTGACGGAGGGATTTGTCTCGTGGTGCCCGTGGGCCCTAGTGTTTCTAAGGCTCGCAACAACGTTTGGTTTGCCCGACGTACGGGGAGACCAATGGTTAGGAGGAACTGAAACGATGGGGCGCCACATGTGCCTCGAGCTCTGTGCTACAGTAACTAGGCAATGACTGCTAGTATAGGGCCATTATGACCTATACGAGCGTGCCTCTGCACGTGCTCCCCAACTGTATATAAGGAGAGAGGGTCTGGTCATTTTACACTTTCGTTTCTCTCTCTTCTTCTTCGTCTTCTTCAGAAGTTTACCTTATCGCCGCCGTCGACTGCCGCTTCAGCCACCTTGATAGCTTCGAGCACTTCTCCGCACCTCTTCGACCACGTAAGTCTTCTGATTCCTTGTTTTCTTCCATCTTTTTCATTCTCGTTTTAGAATGCATGTGATTAGGTTAGTTTTAGGTGAGATAGTGGCGCTTTTCTGGTGGCTGTTGGTGGTGGATGGTGGCCAGGCCATCCTCCGCTACTGACGTGGTCGTCGGAGTACTTGATGAAACTTAAGAGTGAGGTCGTTGTCGATGCTGTTGCGAGGATGACATATGCGCAACCGGCGTGGCTGTTCAGTTTCCAGCATTCTGACGAAGTTTCCGGTGGGTGCATGAAGTTTCTGGTGGATCTTCAAATGGAAACTGGAAAGTGGCTCAGGGAAGTTCCTCGTTGTACGAGGGGTTCGCCCTGAGAAATTCCTCATTTGAGGCTTGTGTTTATGTTTAATTTAGGGCTTAGGCCAGGGACACCGTCCTCAGCCCTCTGCGCGCCCTTTCACTTGACTAGCGGTGGAAGGGTGGATTTGATTTCGCGGTCGAATTCACTTTTGTCCTCTGCTTTTCAGGTGATCAAGATGGCTACAAGGCCCAACAGAGAGATTTTAATAGATTCCTCCGAGGAGAGCTCCTCGGAGAGTACCAGCATAGAAGCTTCAACTGCCCCCAGCAAAGTCAGGGAGGAGATCGATGAAGGTTCCGCAGAGGAATGGTCGGTGGCAGAGCCTGCCGAGCATGAATTTATCTTCGCGACTTTCACCGGGGACGTTTTCACGGTTGTTGGACCAGAGGGGGAATGAAAGGTGTATTTCTCCTCCCAAGACGATCAGATCTGTACGGATTACGGGGAAAGATTCTCTATGTACGAGTATGCCTTTAAGAAATTGGGGTTGAGGCTGCCCTTCACTAACTTCCAACAGTCTATTTTCATACACCTGGACCTGGCCCCGTCACAATTGCACCCCAATTCGTTGGCGTTTATTCGCGCCTTTGAGCTGACCTGTGAGTTCCTGAAGATAGAAGCCACGCTACCTTTGTTCTTCACCATCTTCCATCTTCAGAGGCAGGTCACGGGGAGGAGATATGGCTGGGTGTCGTTGAAGCAACCCTGGAAGCTGTTTAAGCCTTTCTCGGAGTCTATCCGGACATTCAAGGAAAAGTTTTACATTATTGAACCTGTGTCGGGGCGAGCCCAAGATAGCACGTATGTTTGGTCAATGTCCATTGACGAGAATGGTAATGACATGCGTGACGAGAACGAGAAGTTGATCGGGGACAGAGAGTTCAAGTTTCCCTTTCATTGGAGTGGACGTTATTTCTCTAAGGAGCCCAATGGTTATGTTGCTCAGTCAAGCATGTTGGATGAGTAGGACCTGGCCGGCTATGATACGCCGGTGAACTACGTCAATTCTTTTTGGCTTGCTGATTGCTGGATGAAGAAGGGTGACCCAATTTTTGAGGAAGACGGTAGCCAACGGGTGGAGTACCGTTACATCAACACAAAGGCGCTTCTGGAGTGCAAGACTACTGCAGATGCTTATAAATTCCTTGGTAGTTTTAGCCTCCTGACTTGCTCGAATTATATTTTCTTCCTCGTCTAATATGTTTATTGTGTTTTCGCAGGTGAAATGCCCTCTGCCCACGAGAGGATGGTGAAGAATGTTGTTGCGAGGAACAAGCCCGGTGCGGCTGCTCCAAAGTCTCGATTACCTCAGCGGGTACCTCCTCCTCCGCTACAGACGGGGAGCTCTTCGCCGGTTCCTGCCTCCGCTCAGGGGTCCCCAGCACCTTTGGCTTCAAGGTTCAAGCGGACCAGGGCCAACGAGCTGGTGGAACTTAGCCAGGCGGCCGAAAAACACAAGTGCGAGCTTCCTCCTTACCTCCATGACAGGACATACTTCGAGGGGACGTCTCTGGTGGTTCCCCGGGCAGAATCTCTCAAGTTGGAAGGCATGGATCGTCCGGGTAAGCGGGCATTGTTGGCGCAAGATGCCTCCGCGGTGGTCCGTGTTTTGGAGATGGCGGTGGTGTATGTGGAGGGTGACACCTCCTCCGAACTTAAGCTAAAGAGGGCCCAGGCGACGATAACTGCTCTGGAGGAGAAATTCAAAAAGGCCAAAGAGGAGGCCAATGCTGCTTTCGCTGCGAGGAAGAAATCAAAGGAGGAAGCTGTCCGTTTAAGGGGGGAGAACGAGACTTTGGCTGCTAAGAAGAAAGCTGTCGAGGATCTGATCGAGCAACTAAGATCCGTAGGTGCTCTAGTCGAGGATGAGCCTGAGGATGTAAAGGCATTGAAGACCAGGGCGAAGATAGTTGCTCGTATGCTTCGGGCGAAAGAGGACGTGTTTTCCATTGGGGAGGAATCGTTCGAGAATGTTGTGGACCAGCTCAAGTTGGTGAACCCCGACGTCCAAATTTCCAACGAGGGTACCAACTTTCTCGACCGTGTGGAGAATGGCAAGATAGTAGTCCCTGAGTTTCTCAACCTTGGTGCTGAGCACGCCCGTCCCGAGGAAACCCAGTCACCGCAGCCTATCCCCGAGCAGTCAGAGTTTGTCCAGGATCAGACGGAGCGGATGGAGGAATGATTTCATTTTATCTTGTTGTAATGTATCTGGCCTGCGTGTCGTGTTTTGATGTATCTTTATTTTATTTGGGGGCATGGCCCCCTTGTTTTGTAATATGCATAGCTTGTGGCCCTCGCGGTCACTTTAACTTAATTGTATGTGTTCGGTCAGTGTGGCCGGGCTCTTATGTTTTCGTATGGCTTTTATTGCTTATTTTTTCTAAGTGTTGCACTGTTGCTCGATAAGCTTTTATCCCCGCAATAGGGGTTACTGGTCTATTTTAATATTTAGGGAATTGCTCGACGTAGATGTGCTCGACAGTGAGGGGGACTGGTCGAACGGGCAGGGAAGTGGTTTCGCCTGTGATGAGACTAGGATCTCGATTGAGGTACTAATCCCATAGGCTTAACCTGTTCCCATCGCGAGCTGGGTGTCCTGCCTAATTGTTATGGCAATGACGAAGCTCGATTGAGGTATCCCCGTTGTGCACAGAGTCTGCTCGTTTCATAAGCAGAAACTGGCAGGTGTTGTAAAATGGATCGTGCTTACACTGCGGCACGGTCCGGTGGCCGAGTCATCTCCCTGTTAAGGGTGATCTCGTCGGTAGTTAGTCCATCCTCGTAGTTGGTTCTAACTGTAGTATTGTTTAAGCTTTTTAGTGTTCCATGGTTGAGCAAATGGTTCTCCGTTCAGAGTTTCTAAGTAGTAGGCTCCGGTGCCCATTTTGGACTTGACCCTGTAGGGTCCTTCCCAGTTCGCGGTCAGCTTTCCTTCGCGCGAATCCTTCTGGTTCCTGCGTAGGACCAAGCTCCCAACGGGGAAGTCACGCTTTATGACCTTAGCGTCGTGGTGCAAGGTTATTTGTTGTTTAAGTGAAGCTTTGCGGAGAGCTGCTCATGATCGTATTTCTTTGACCAGATCAAGCACTTCTCTTAAGGCTTCGTCGTTTATCTCCTCATCAAGGGGAGCTTCTGTTCGTTTGGAAGGTTCCCTAATCTCCACCGGTATCACCGCCTCAGTTCCGTAGGCTAATCGGAAAGGGGTTTCCCCAATGGTGGAGTGTGGTGTTGTTCTGTAGGCCCAGAGCACGCTATGTAGCTCTTCGACCCATCTCTTTTTGGTGTCGCCCAACCTTCGTTTTAGACCGTGAAGGATTACCCTGTTCGCAACCTCTGCTCGCCTGTTAGTCTGGGGATGCTTGACGGAAGTGAAGTGTTACTTCGTCCCTAAACCTGCGATGAAGTCCTGGAACTTCCTGTCCGTGAATTGTGTCCCATTGTCGGTTATGAGGGTCTGGGGTACTCCAAATCGCGCAAGGACGTTCCTTTTGTAGAAGCGGAGTATGTTGAAGGCTGTGATTTTGGCGAGGGCTTCGGCTTCTATCCACTTAGTAAAGTAGTCGACGGCTACAATTAGAAATTTATTTTGATAAGATCCCATTGTGAAGGGGCCGAGTATGTCCATCCCCCACCAGGCGAAAGGCTAAGGCGAGGATAGAGTCTTGAACTCGTTGGGGGTGCCAAGTGCATGTCCCCGTGGCGCTGGCATCGGTCATATTTCTGGACGTGCTCTCTGGCGTCATGCTGCATGGTCGGCCAATAGTATCTTGCTCGCAGGGATTTTCGTGCCAACGATCTCCCTCCCAAATGTTGTGCGTTGATGCCTTCTTGAATATCTTGGAGGATTTCGGGGACCTTACTTTCCTCGACACATTTCAAGAGGGGGATGGAGATTCCTCATCGGTAGAGCTTGCCCTCAATCAGTATATATGAGCAAGCTCGTCATTTAGTCACGTTGGCCTTTTAGGTGTCCTCGGGCAGTTCCCCTTTGGTGAGGTAATTGTACACAGGAGTCATCCAGCAGTGGTTGTCTCCGATGGCATTGACGTCGGGCAGCTTTGATGGTTTCTCGATACTTGGTAAGGCAAGTATCTCTTATTTCTTTCTGGTGCTAGCCAGCTTGGACAAGACGTCTGCCCGCGTGTTTCGCTCGCGAGGGATGTGCTGGACTTCCCATACGTCAAACTTGGTAATTCTTTCCATCACCAGGGTCAGGTATTCGACCAACTGGTCGTTCTTTGCTTGAAACTCTCCCCGTACCTGAGATGCTACGAGCTGGGAACCGGTGTAAATTTTTACCTCCCTGGCGTCCAAGTCTTTAGCCAGCTGTAGTCCTACGAGGAAGGCCTCGTATTCGGCTTGGTTGTTAGACGTAGGGAAGAATAGGACTAGAGACACTTCGATTAGTATTCCTTCCTCGTTTTCGAGGATAGTACCTGCACCGCTACCCGAGGGACTGGATGCCCCATCTACGTAGATGGTTTATCTCTGTGTTCTACTTGGTAGGGACAATGGAGGCGTCATCTCTGCTACGAAGTCGGTCAGGACTTGTTCCTTAAGGGCCTTTCTGCCCTCGTATCGAATGTCAAATTCTGACAACTCCAGGGACCATTTGAGCATTCTACCGGCCATATCTGGTCGGCGGAGCAACTGCCTGATGGGTTGGTCCATGCGCACTACTATGGTGTGGGCCAGGAAGTAGTGTCAGAGTCTTCTCGCAGCGATAACAAGGGCAAGGGCGACTTTCTTTATCTACGTGTACCTGATTTCTGGCCCTTGCAGAGCTTTGCTGGTGAAATAGATGGCTTTTGCCTGTCCGCTGTCTCGTGAATGAGTGCAGCACTAATGGCTTCGCTGGTAATGAAGAGATATAGATACAAGGTTTCCCCGCACTCTGGTCGGGATAGCACGAGAGGCTTGGATAGGGCTTGCTTAAGATGGGTCAGGGTCTGCTCGCACTCGTTTGTCCATTCGAATGTGGCCTCCTTTCTAAGGAGTTTAAAGAAGGGCAAGGCGTGCTGAGCAGACTTGGCCACGAGACGAGAAAGTGACGCGAGAATCCCGTTGAGAGATTGGATGAATTTCTTCGATCTGGGCGTGAGAAATTCTGTGAATGCTCGACACTTGTCCGGATTCACCTCTATTCCCCTCTCGGTGAGGTAGAATCCGAGGGACTTCCCCGCCCGCACGCCGAAGGTGCATTTTTCTGGATTAAAGCGCATTTTGTACTTTCTGGTCTGGTCGAAGACCTTTTACAAGTGGGCTGTATGGTCGGATTCCTCTTGGGATTTCACGATCATATCGTCCATGTAAACTTTGAGCATGTCTCCAATCTCTTATCGGAAGACCTTGTTCATCATGCGTTGGTATGTGGCCCCAGTATTCTTCAGGCCGAAGGGCATTACATTGTAGTAATAGTTCCCCGAGGAGGTCATGAATGTAGTGTACCTCTTGTCCTTTTCGGCCATAGGGATTTGATTGTACCCTGAATAGGCATCCATGAAGGACAAAAGTTTGAAACCTGCAGAATTATCTACGAGTTTATCTATGCTCGGTAAGGAATAAGCATTTGTCGGGCAAGCCCGATTGAGATCAGTATAGTCAATGCACATGCGCCATTTTCCACTATGTTTCTTGACAAGTACAATATTGGACAACCAGGTTGTATACCTGACCTCCGAAATGAATTTTGCCTCTAAGAGGTCTTGTATAATTTTTTCGGCAGCCTGTGCCTTCTCATCAGATTATTTCCGCCTGCGCTGGGCGACGGCGCGGGCAGATGGGTCGACGGTCAAATGGTGGAATGCGGTCTCGGGGTCTAGGTCAGGCATGTCAGTAGCACTCCAAGCAAACAGATCAGTGTTGTCTTCCAAGCATTTTTTCAGTTGTTGCTTGACCTCATCGGGCAGTCCAACACTAATCTTCACCCCTCTGTTGGGGTTATTGTTGAAGGCGATGGCTTCAAATTCCCCGTCTGGAATTGGCTGCATGAGGGTGGATGTGGAGGAGCTGGTCGTCCCCGTCGACGTGCCTTTACTGCCATCTTCCTCACCTTCGTCCGAAATCTGGCTGTCAAGGTCGATGATGTGTACAAGGAGTACAGGTTTCTTGTCTGGTTGGCCGTCTTTGGATGGATGATCTTCCTCCCTTGCCCGCTTAGCTGCTTTGGGTGCTGCACCGATCTGGTTTTGTCCTCGGTGTCGTACCTCGAAAAATATGATCCTCGCGATGGACGCGGAAAAAACGTTCAAACAGAGTCGCCGTCGAACTTTATTCATTCCAAGGAAGTAATAGGAAAATATCGATAAAACCTTTTAAAGGATAAGAAAATGGTCATCGTAACCAATTTCTGGTTCGGGAGTCGGTTACGCAAGAGGGAAGGTATTAGCACCCTCTACGTCTGTTGTACTCAACGGGAACCTCTTGATTTGATTCGTGAGAAAGTTAGCTAGGTTTGTTTGTTATCTTCTAAAGTAAAAGGGTTTGCTTCTAAGGGAAAAAATGGGTGGTTTTTTTATTAGGGTGCTCGGCAAGGATTAGAACCCTTGTGCCTACGTATTCCCTCGTGCAATGGGAAAGTCAGAGCATTCGTAGTTCGTGGGACTACGGTTGTTTGGTTTGTGCTTTTTATAGGCGCCAATTATCCGCACACGAGTAAGAGAACTCGCACCCAAACAATTGAGGAGAAGGATCGAAGACTCGACCACCCTCACATCACCTTTTAGGAAGTTGTGTTTGAACATAATTAAGAGTATTAAAGAGTTTGATTTAAGAAAATAAATTTAATTTGTATGTGTTTTAGGATTTTGATCGCACGGGGGCGAGAAAAGGATAGTTTTAGATGTTTTAGAGGTGACAATTGTTCACACACGAGTAAGAGAACTCGCACCCAAACAATTGAGGAGAAGGGCCAAAGACTTGACCACCCCCACTTCACCTTTTATGAAAACGGTGTTTGGATATGGATTACGTGTTTTAATGAGTGCTTAGAAAGTAGTTTGAATATTGTCGAGTTACAAGTGTTTCTGAGGCGTCAATTGTCCACACACGAGTAAGAAAACTCGCACCCAAACAATTGAGGAGAAAACCAAAGACTTGACTGCCCTCCTTTTCACCTTTCAAGAAATAGTGTTTAAGTATAGTTAAATGTATTGGTTTGATTTGTAAAATGCTCGATGGATCGAGGTTTGAATTTGCGTACGGAATGGTTAAAGGATAATAGAAAGGAGGTCCTAATGGTTCAAGGTAAGGTCGATAGCGAGGCAAAAGCACTCGACTTACAAGAGGGGTAAAGGGACTTGATATGTGGATCAAGTGTGCTTGATAATGAATTGGTGGTTAATTGAATTTGTTTTGAAAAATGCTTGACGTTGGATCAAGTTTGTTTATTCTTTTGAAAATGGTTGATTTTAATCTTATGGGAGAGGGATACAATTACTCAAGTGGGAATAATCAAGCCATAATTAAAGTGAGTCAATCACACATACGCATACAAACCAAAGTGAAATATGCAACAAGTATCATTGTATAAAGCCCAAGAGGAGGCTATGTGAGGTTGATTGCGATCGTGAAAACAATCGACTTACAAAGTATTGAAAAGGGCTTGACATTAAGTCAAGGTATTAGTTTGAAAAGAGTTTTTGGTTTGGACAAGCATATAATGAATGACATAGATAACCAAGGCATGATAATAGTTCACATGAGAAAAAGGTAAACATCACATAGAATGGGAGAGATAATATAATCAAACATGTTAGTGAAGTTAGCATCCTAAATCTAAGGTTAATCTAAAGAGGGAAATTCTAAACGAATTTGCTTTTAAGAAAATTAGAGAAAAGGTGAAAATCAAATAATTAATCAAATTAAACTAAAATATTTAATAAAATTAACTATTAAAGTTAATTAGTATTAAATAAAGTGGTTTAGTAAAATTAATTAGAAATTGATTAATTAAAAAGGTTTAGGAGTGTATTTTGGATTTTTTAATTAGAGAAAATTGAATTAATATAATTAATTAAATTAAAATCAAATATTTAATAAAACTAATTATAAAATTAATTGGTTAATATTAAATAAATAATTTTAATAAAACTAATTAAAAACAAATAAATAGTGTTTTTGTCTTTTTGTATAACTAAAAGAAAAAAGAAAAAGTTTTAAAAAGAAAACAAATGGGCCAGAAGTGTTATCAGTTAGTTAGGGGTGTATTTATGAATTTCCCCCAGGCCCATTAACAAACAGCCCACGCTGAGAGGGGGTTCACCATGAACCCTAGTCAACCTTGGTTGACCGCAGCACGAATCTGGACCGTTAACATGGTTAGAGAGTCAATCTTTACCCGAATCTAAAGGTCAAAACAGTATGGTGTATGGTAAGCAAGCAAAGCATATCATAAAACAAAAAAGAAAAAAAAAACACAACCTGGTGACACTTGTCACCGGTATCGTCCGCCACCCACCCCCTCAATTTCACGCGTGGCAGGGGATTTACAAACAGAAACAATGGCTTCAAACTCATATTCAAATCATTTTGCTTCCTTCTCCCCCTCACCTCACGACACTCTCTCTCAAAGCTTCAATCTCTCTCTCTCTCTCAACATTGTCTCTCTCAACAAACGCTCCTCACCGGAAACCTAAACACGGCCAGAGAAGCGGCGGCGCGTGGCGGCCGCCACCGTCTCCTCCGGCGACACCAACCCAAAACCTTAAACAACCTACACAAACCCTACATTATTTTCTTTCCTCGTCTCAAATCCAACCACAAAATACCCAAAAACCTTCTCAAACTCTCAAAAGCCAAAAACCCTAACAAACCTATATCTACAAAATTAATGAAGAAATAAGAAACAACAAGAGGGTTTGGAGTCACAAGAACAAGCCAAAACAAAGATATCACATCAGAAAGAGCAAAAAGAGAAGGATTTTACCCAAATTGGAGCAAGTCCGAGTTTCAACTCCGGCCAAGGTAATACTTCTTTCTGATTCCTGCCTTTTCCTTTGTTTCTTCTCTTCTACCCTTTCCTCGTTTGATGTTGTTGCTGTGTTGTTGAAGCTTGTTTCAAATGGAGTGGTTTAGCTAAAATTAGCTCAGAGTTTCAATGAGAAACTATGAGTAATTCTTAGAGGTCTTAGAGCTTTTGTGAATAGGGTTTGTGAATCTCCTTGCGCAGCCGTTCTAGGGTTCTTGGTGTATCTCCCCCACCTCCTCTTTCTGTTAATTGAAGCATGGTTTTTATAGTAGCAACATTAGGGTTTAGTAGTTTGAACTTTGCTGAGGAATCTTCATTGTTGCAAGGCTGCTATCAACATTATTGATGCAAAAAATGTTCTTTCCATTTTGGTGAATCTGTCTCTGCTGTACTTCTGAACCTCTGCATTCTGCTCTGAATTTGTCTGGCTGTTTGTTTGTGCTTGTAATTTTGACTTGTTTGTGTTGTACATGAAATTGTCTTGACTTAGCATTGTCTTAATCTTTGTTTCATGTTATTTTTCATGTATGGATGGATTTTAATATGAAATATGAAAGGTGGATTGATGTCTTCAAGTTTTGATGAGGTATTTTGACATATTGCAGCTTATTTCTCTTGTACACTGGCTACCTATTTTGCTTTTTGAATGATTCATACATTGTAAGTTTGAGCCACAATTCTTGACAGGTTTTTTTTTATTAAAACAAGTTTAATGTTTACAAGGAGGGTATTGGTACGACGTAGAGTTGGTCATGGATTGAGGTAAATTCTTTACCAATGCTCTGTTTTTCTATTTTGTGAAATCGATCCGTCTTTTCGCACTTTTATGACAAGGCTTCATTTACCTTGCAGAATATGAATTTCATCTACATCTTTTGCCAATGATTCTCAAGGTTTCATCTGAGGTTTCAACACTTCTATCCTTGTTAGTGGAAAGAACTATAATGCAAAGCTTATGCTCTCAAGTGAGAAGTTGCGCCCTACATCTGGAACGGCTCGTGATTCAACCGTATCATGACAAGAAGGCCTAATGCAAGATTTTGGATTTAATTCTCTTTTCACTACAGTTGCATTCCTATGACTTCATAATTCTGTGCAATGTGGCTCTTATGTAATTCTCTTGTAGCACATGTGAAGTAGGTTGTAACTTGCAACATGAACACTTGATGCGTGTCACACTTGAAACTTGTATCCTGTTTTGATTGTGACTTTTGCAATTAACCTTTGTAACTTTGTACGCTGCTACCTTTGTAACTTGAAAACTTGGATGCAAGTAAAAAAATTCAAAAGTTGTAAACCTCTTGTGTAATTAAATTGCAGCATCACTATTTTCATAACTACATACGTGAAGTAGCTCTAGTGGCAATTTGGTCATGACTTGGAAATACCTTGATGCAAAATATAGAGTTCTTTGCCATGGTAAATTGAATCACACCTTAAATAGCTCATGACTTAAAAAATTCAAAGTGTCCTGAAACAAATTCTTGACGGCTTACGAAATACACTTCTTATTACAAGATTCACAATAATTCTTGAAACACACTTGAAAATGATTTGATCATGGCTTTCAAAGTAACCTCAAATATGACCTAGCGCCAATTTGGAACAACTTGAATTGTTTTGGAAAAACTTGACATCACGAGTTAACCTTGTATCTAAACATGACTTGAAAAATGGAACAAAACCAAGCCTGACTTGAAGAAAAAGTTCTAATGATGGTCTTGTACCATTTTGAAGCACAAAAGTGATTTTATTTGTGACTATGTTCATAACCTTAATCCCAACATGACTTGGGTTAAGCACACACCTTGATCCCAACATGAATTATCCACTAATCTTGCAAAAGCTTGTAATTACAAAGAGTACAAGTCAAATCTTCATAGCCTAAACTTTAGAAGATTATGACCAAAAGTTATGTGATAATCTTGAGAAAAGTCCAGAAAGCAACCATATACTTAGCACAAGAAAAATGAGAGGGTAGGACAAATTTGGGGTATGACAAATGCCCCTATCTAATTGTCTTGGACCCGAGAGAATGAGTCATTCCATGGCGTTCATTTTTAGGGTAGAAGTCAATTATATATAAGAAGACCCCAAAATTTGTCTGACAAGAAGGTAAAGTGGTATAGAGTAAGAGTTGACAGAATGAGGTAGCGGAGTACAAAATGAACAAAATATCTTGAGGTCCTTTGGGTGGTCGAAGCAGCCCCTTATCCATATAAGATTCTCCGATAATACCAAAGTTGCATCTCTGAAAAGCAGAAGATTCTCTGGGTCATCGAAGCAGTCCCTTATCCATTAAAGTTCCTCGATGATACCAAAGCAGTATCTCAAGCAAATGAGATTCTTCGGGTGGTCGAAGCAACCCCTTATCTATTAAGGTTCCTCGGTGATACCAAAGTAGTATCTCTGAAGGCAAACGATTCTCTGGGTCGTCAAAGCAGTCCCTTATCCATTAAGGTTCCTCGATGATACCAAAGCAGTATCTCTGAAGGCAGAAGATTCCCTGGGTCGTCGAAGCAGTCCCTTATCCATTAAGGTTCTTCGATGATACCAAAGCAGCATCTCTGAAGGCAGAAGATTCTCTGGGTCGTCGAAGCAGTCCCTTGTCCGTTAAGGTTCCTCGATGATACCAAATCAGTATCTCTGAAGGCAGACGATTCTCTGGGTCGTTGAAGCAGTCCCTTATCCATTAAGGTTCTCCGATGATGCCAAAGCAGTATCTCAGAAGGCAGACGATTCTCTGGGTCATCGAAGCAGTCCCTTATCCATTAAGGTTCCTCGATGATACCAAAGCAGTATCTCTGAAGGCAGAAGATTCTCTAGGTCGTCGAAACAGTCCCTTATCCATTAAGGTTCCTCGATGATACCAAAGTAGTATCTCTGCGGTAAATTTGTTGGGGGAAACATTGAGCAAGATTCCTGTCGGATGAAATGTGCTAGCTCTGTAGGGTTCTCACAAGAAACTTTCTAGGGTAACCTCTGCTTGGGGAGCACTGACAACAGCTGTTGAGGATTGTCATTATCAATTACATGGTTGAAGAATGACTTGCTGGGGAATAGAAATCCAAGAGCACGTGCGGGGTATCAATTTCTCTTCAGAGGAATACTACTGACTTTAAAGAAGGACTGGCCAAGATGCCTGCCAACTGATCCTGGATCCTGTTATGCTATGTTGCTGAGGATGGATATGCCATGCATTGCACGATGCACTGAAACACATGCTAAGATGCAACTGCTGGGGAATCTAATGCACGTATGAATGCACAAGATATGACTGAATATGATGTTATGCTTGCATGTTATGCACATGACGATGCAAATGATCGGGCGCGCTAGGGGTAAGTTTCCTTGTCGAGCGTATCACCAGGGATTGGATTTGGTAATTGCCAACTGAAATTGGACTTTGGTTATGCGCCAAATGAAATTGGACTTCGGGTTAAACTTCCAGACTAAAATTGGATTGGAGGATAAATTACCAGACAAGAACTGGAGTTTAAACTTTTGTTTGTCAGACGAGAACTAACTTTTGGATAGTCTACCAGATGAGAATTGGTGAGAAAAGGGTATTCGCTAGACGAGAACTAGGCCTTAAAAGATTTTCCAGACGAGAACTGGGCCTTAAAATAATTTTCCAGACGGGAGCTGGACCTTTTAATAATTTTCCAGACGGGAACTGGACCTTTTAATGATTTTCCAGATGGGAACTGGACCTTAAAATAATTTGACAGACGAGAACTGGACCTTGAAGTGATTTTCCAGACGAGAACTGGACCTTGCATTGGTTTGCCAGACGAGAACTGGACCTTGAATTGGTTTGCCAGATGATAACTGGGCCTTAAAGCGATTTTCCAGACGGGAACTGGACCTTGCATTGGTTTGCCAGATGAGAACTGGGCCTTAAAATGATTTGCCAGACGAGAACTGGACCTTAAAATGATTTTCCAGACGGGAACTGGACCTTTGGGTTGCCAAGCTAAGTTAGACTTTAGATTGCCAAGCTAAGTTAGACTTTTAGATTGCCAAGCTAAGTTGGACTTTGGATTGCCAAGCTAAGTTGGACTTTGGATTGCCAAGCTAAGTTGGACTTTAGATTGCCAAGCTAAGTTGGAATTTTGGATTGCCAAGCTAAGTTGGACTTTGGTGTCAAGTCTTGCGATACCAGGCTTTGAGACGTCAAATCTTGTTGGAAGGTCAGGCTTGAGGTATGATACACATGTCTATGCAATGAGCGAAGCGGCATGACTAATGCATATGAGTGATTTATGCAATGATATGAAAGTTTCAAAGATGCCCCAGTAGAGGATAATGGATAAATAGGTTCCTACGCAGCAAGGTTTCTTGTTAGAAGGAAGGCAAAAGGTTATTTGTGGGGTGATAGCATGATTCCCCGACACTCATCTTGAACTCAAAGGTCACTTGACGGTGTTCGCTTGAGTAGATTGAAAGTAACAGAGAGATTTGCCCCTGTGTAGCTCATCCTTCCCCAGTATGGGTCTATGAAGAATTTCTCCTTGACAGGAAATTGGAAACAACTGTACCATGAGATGACCTCGAGATGGCTTGCCCCAGAATTCCAAGTCATGAAAGGCTTTGTCCTTGAAAGGAAGTTGGAAGCAGATGTACCATGAGATGAACTCGAGATGGTTTGCCTCACAACTTCAAGTCGTAAAAGGGTTTGTCCTTGAATGGAAAATTTAGAAGCAGATGTACCATGAGATTACTCGAGATGGCGTGCCTCAGAACAAT
The DNA here is from genome assembly GCA_022829125.1 of Lathyrus tuberosus. Taxonomy (NCBI): domain Eukaryota; kingdom Viridiplantae; phylum Streptophyta; class Magnoliopsida; order Fabales; family Fabaceae; genus Lathyrus; species Lathyrus tuberosus. The sequence goes on from JALAZF010000280.1 coordinate 3,284,502, forward strand.
TGTACCATGAGATGAACTCGAGATGGTTTGTCCCAGAATTCCAAGCCATGAAAGGATTCTTCCTTGATTGACTGGCTCTTGGAGTATTTGGCTTCGAAGTACCCTTGAGGTAGCTTGCCCCAGAATGAGCGTTGGAGCGACTTAACTTATGTTGATTGAACATTAGAGGGGTTTTCCTTTAATCAAAAGAACCTCTGGGTGGCCTGCCCCTGGTTGGTAGAGTCTTGAGATGATTCACCATGTTCAACCTGATTCCTGAATCATTTGCCCCATAATCAACTAATGCTTCGGAGACTTGCTTTAAACTGACTGATTCCATAATCATTGGATGTAAATGCCCCTGTTTCATAGGGTTATAAGGTGTTGTTAGTTCAAATCAACTTTGTTGAATGATCTAGATCTCTTTGATTGCTCCTTGTTGGAATTTCCTTGATGCCAAGTACTGACTTGCAGTTAAAACTGTTCGTTCACAAATGGTAATTTTAATGTGATGCTCATGTAAGTTTTGACAAAAAATCAATCATTATCGGAATGATGTGACGATGTTGATTTAGCTGATGTATAGCAAGAATATGACACCAAAACAAGTGATTAGCAAATTTGTAGGAGTCAGTTTACGTAACCTTGCTGTAGTATGCTTTTAGAATAAATCCTGCCTCAATTAGGTCTTTTAAGGGTTATAACGTGGTCTGGTTCACGGTTATAGAAACAAAGGATATAAGGCCCAAGATCTGTTTTGTACCCACCCTTTCTTCGTGATGATCTTCAGTCCTACGTTCAGTTAAATTGATACACACATTCATCTCGATAGTGAAGATGAGGATTCGAGGTCTTCTTGAAACGGCAGTCACCTTATTTTGCTTTTGCTAAGGATGTCGGTGACCCTTTTGATTCTTGATATGGTGCTCACTGAATCTTATTTTGCTTCGCTTGAGGATTTGAAGACCTCCTTTGCTTTTGATTTTTATTTTGATCCCTAACTTTTGCCTGGACTGATTTTGTTTTTTCAAGTCCATCGGGATTGCCTTGATTTTTTCCTAAGACTCCTTTTGAGGTGTTCGACTTAGCAGGCTTTTTGTTTTGTTTTTTTTTGTCGAAGGATTGTGACTGCCAAGTTATTGGTCATTGAGGAAAAACGGCATAACTTTTGCATGATCCCTTCAACACGCCAGGATGTGTGTGAAGAGCAACATATAATTGATCCTTAGATGGGATATTTCATCTTGTAATGCGAATGCGTCGTCGGATTAACTGAACAACTACCCATGCCCTAGGTTAAGCATAAGGGTTTTTAAATCCGAAGGAAACTCCTACTTCTAGGCTCGAAGTGGTTAACTAGGGACTAACTCCTTATCTCTCCAGTGTTTGGGGATTTGAAATAATGCCTGTACATCCTTGGTAGGATTTGATCCAAAAGCATACTATAAGCAATTATGGGTACCTTGTTTTCATCATCCTCCCTCCAATCTTTGCTAAACAAAAGTTTGATAAAGAGAGTGGACAAGAAGTATATGGAAGAATTTTGTTGTTTTTCTTTTGTATTTTTATTTTTTTATATGTAAGTAAAGAAAAATGAGTGAATGCGACATGATTAATTCAGAAAATGCTTGATCACATCATTAATATTACCATTCAAAACAACAATATTAAAAAACAAGTAGCATTTCAAATAACGAAATTACAAATGCAAATGATAAATGTCCAATGGTTTCCAGTATCTGAGGAAGTCTTCCTGTCTGAACCATTAGCTTTAGGGGATGCCTCTTGAAGTCTTGGAACTCATTTGGGCGAGAAACTGACGTGCACAACCAAGTTTCCTTCTGGAAATGATATGTGCTTTTTGTCAATCAACTGTTGCACCTTGGCTTGAAAAGCTTTGCAATCCTCAGTTGAATGCCCCATGGATCCAACATGATATTCACAATGCGCATTGGGATCGTATCCAAGCGGGTATGGTTTTGGTAATGGCTTGATAGCTTTGGGCTCTACCAGTGAGTTTCGGACCAGATGCGGCAAAAGTTGACTGTACGACATAGGAACTAGGTGGAGAGGAGCAGTCCTTCTTTCCAAATTGTTTTGAGGCCTATGCTGATTCTGATGATGATTCTGATATCCTCGACCACGGGCTCGCTGATTTGCACGAGGAGAAATCTTGGGTTTCATGTATGACGCACTAGGATTGACAGGTTGCCCATAAGGATGATATGGCGCTGACAATGATAACTGCCGAGAAGCTGAAGGGCCATAAATTCTTGCTGGTATACCCTAAGAATACTCAACATTTGCTATGACTACATCAATTTCGTTATCCTCTTCCTCTTGGGGATTGCTGAAGGATTCAGTCTCGCCATCTTAGTTGCTCGAGACGTCTTGGAATTGTTTAGCTTTGAGGTAACTCTCGATGCATTCTCCTACTATTATAAGGTTAAAGAAGCTTGAGAATGAACTGCCAGTAATTCTTTCAAGATAGGTGGCATGCAGACTGTCCAAGAACACGTCAATCAATTCTTTGTCCAAGAGTGGTGGTTGTACCCTAGCTGCCAACTCTCTCCACCGCTGTGCATAATCCTTAATGGATTCACTGCTCTTCTGAGATAGGCTTTGCAGCTGCGTGCGACTGGGGACCATGTCCAAATTGTACTCATATTACTTTAGGAAAGCATTGGATAAGTCTTTCCATGATTAGATACAACTTCTTTCTAAACCCATGTACCAATTTAAAGATACACCACTCAAACTGTCTTGAAAACAGTAAATCATCAACTTGTCGTCACGAACATGAGAAGTCATCTTTCGATAGAACATCACCAAATAACGCTTTGGGCAACTGAGACCAACGTACTTCTCGAAGTTAGGTACTTTAAATTTTGGAGGAATTACCAGGTCTGACACTAGGCACATATCAACAGCATCGAGCCCAAAAGTATCGCGCGCTTTCATAGCTTGAACTTGCTCTTCGAGGGCACAAAACCTTTTCTCCATGGAATCAGTCAGCAACATCATCTGAGACTGAGCAGGGATGTTCACTCGTGTAGGATAATCACCAGGTAGACGATCATACAGTGGGTTAGTCGACACAGCAAAACCTGATGAGGGGTCAAAATCCTTCATCCCATCATGTTGAAATCTATCCTCTTACATAGCCATCATAACTTTCAAATTATCTATGCTCCTCTTATCTCCGCTTGAACTTCCTTTAAATGTTTTGCGATTACCACATGTTCAGTATGAGCGTCAGGAAATCAACTGGCAGGAAATGGACAGAGGATCGAATGAGTTTGTTGGAAAATGATATGCTAATGTCTTGAGTATGCAATGCAGGGTTCCAGGATCAAAACAACATCTGATTCTGAGGAAGGAGTTAGACATAGGATATCTCTGATTATAAGACCCCCCTACAGGTAGGTTCTAAACGTGTAGGTGCCTAGAGTTATGGATATATTTCAAAGACATTATAGCCATGATGAAGGAACATCAGACGATAATATCCTTGAAAGGATCTCGTCTAGGTGAGGTTTTCGTTTCTTCCCCACGAGAAAGACTCCTCGGAGGCGTCCACTACACAACCATCGACACACGAGTTCAAAGTAGGGTTCTCAGAATCCTAGATCGAGGTCCAAAATATTACTGTCAAGAAGTAATACGTTCGAGGGATCTCATCTAATTGGGGCGTTCACATTAACCCGCAAAGAGTTAGCACTACCAACCACCATGGATAAATGGGTTAATGGTCCTTGGGATCAACGATTCAGGCTCGAAAACATTATCATCGTGACGAAGTAACATCAAAACGATAACATTTCCAAGGGAATCTACTCCAAGCGGGGTCTTTGCTTTGGCTCACGCGGAAGAGATCACACAAGCCTCCACTACACAACCATCATCCTAATCCTAGGGTTATACTCGGACTCGGGTATAGAGCCATCTCACAGAGCACCAATGATCAGAGAATCCCCACAGTGTCACAAGAAACAATAATAGGATATAATAATAATGAGCATGCAAGTAGATAACAGATAATCAGGAAAGCAAGCAAACAAGCAAGAGAAGATAAACAAATAAGCGGATCTAACACTCACGAATCGAGTCAAGTTAGGCTTGACTTTCTCTACCATAGGGTAATGCTTATCCCCAGTAGAGTCGCCATCTGTCGTACCTCGAAAAATACGATCCTCGCAATGGACGCAGAAAAAACGTTCGAACAAATTCGCCACCGAACTTTATTCATTCCAAGGAAGGAATAGGAAAATATCGATAAAACCTTTTAAAGGATAAGAAAATGGTCATCGCAACCAAATTCGGGTTCGGGAGTTGGTTACGCAAGATGGAAGGTATTAGCACCCTCTACGTCCGTTGTACTCAACGGGAACCTCTTGATTTGATTCGTGAGAAAGTTAGCTAGGTTTGTTTGTTATCTTCTAAAGTAAAAGGGTTTGCTTCTAAGGGAAAAAATGGGTGGTTTTTTTATTAGGGTGCTCGACAAGGATTAGAACCCTTGTGCCTACGTATTCCCTCGTGCAATGGGAAAGTCAGAGCATTCGTAGTTCGTGGGACTACGGTTGTTTTGTTTGTGCTTTTTATAGGCGCCAATTGTCTACACACGAGTAAGAGAACTCGCACCCAAACAATTGAGGAGAAGGATCGAAGACTCGACCACCCTCACATCACCTTTTAGGAAGTTGTGTTTGAACATAATTAAGAGTATTAAAGAGTTTGATTTAAGAAAATAAATTTGATTTGTATGTGTTTTAGGATTTTGATCGCACGGGGCGAGAAAAGGATAGTTTTAGATGTTTTAGAGGTGACAATTGTTCACACATGAGTAAGAGAACTTGCACCCAAACAATTGAGGAGAAGGGCCAAAGACTCGACCACCCTCACTTCACCTTTTATGAAAACAGTGTTTGGATGTGGATTACATGTTTTAATGAGTGCTTAGAAAGTAGTTTGAATGTTGTCGAGTTACAAGTGTTTTAGAGGCGTCAATTGTCCACACACGAGTAAGAAAACTCGCACCTAAACAATTGAGGAGAAAGACCAAAGACTTGACCCCCCTCCTTTTCACCTTTCAAGAAATAGTATTTAAGTATAGTTAAATGTATTGGTTTGATTTGTAAAATGCTCGATGGATCGAGGTTTGAATTTGCGTACGGAATGGTTAAAGGATAATAGAAAGAAGGTCCTATTGGTCCAAGGTAAGGTCGATGGCGAGGCAAAAGCACTCGACTTACAAGAGGGGTAAAGGGACTTGATATGTGGATCAAGTGTGCTTGATAATGAATTGGTGGTTAATTGAATTTGTTTTGAAAAATGCTTGACGTTGGATCAAGTTTGTTTATTCTTTTGAAAATGGTTGATTTTAATCTTATAGGAGAGGGATACAATTACTCAAGTGGGAATAATCAAGCCATAATTAAAGTGAGTCAATCACACATACGCATACAAACCAAAGTGAAATAGGCAACAAGTATCATTGTATAAAGCCCAAGAGGAGGCTATGTGAGGTTGATTGCGATCGTGAAAACAATCGACTTACAAAGTATTGAAAAGGGCTTGACATTAAGTCAAGGTATTAGTTTGAAAAGAGTTTTTGGTTTGGACAAGCATATAATGAATGACATAGATAATCAAGGCATGATAATAATTCACATGAGAAAAAGGTAAACATCTCATAAACTGGGGGAGATAATATAATCAAACATGTTAGTGAAGTTAGCATCCTAAATCTAAGGTTAATCTAAAGAGGTAAATTCTAAACTAATTTGTTTTTAAGAAAATGAAAGAAAAGGTGAAAATCAAATAATTAATCAAATTAAACTAAAATATTTAATAAAATTAACTATTAAAGTTAATTAGTATTAAATAAAGTGGTTTAGTAAAATTAATTAGAAATTGATTAATTAAAAAGGTTTAGGAATGTATTTTGAATTTTTTAATTAGAGAAAATTGAATTAATATTATTAATTAAATTAAAATCAAATATTTAATAAAACTAATTATAAAATTAATTGGTTAATATTAAATAAATAATTTTAATAAAACTAATTAAAAACAAATAAATAGTGTTTTTGTCCTTTTTTATAATTAAAAGAAAAAAGAAAAAGTTTTAAAAAGAAAACAAATGGGCCAGAAGTGTTATCAGTTAGTTAGGGGTGTATTTATGAATTTCCCCCAGGCCCATTAACAAACAGCCCACGCTGAGAGGGGGTTCACCATGAACCCTAGTCAACCTTGGTTGACCGCAACACGAATCTGGACCGTTAACATGGTCAGAGAGTCAATCTTTACTCGAATCTAAAGGTCAAAACAGTATGGTGTATAGTAATCAAGCAAAGCATATCATAAAACAAAAAAGAAAAAAAACACAACCTGGTGACACTTGTCACCGGTATCGTCCGCCACCCACCCCCCCAATTTCACGTGTGGCAGGGGAGTTACAAACAGAAGCAATGGCTTCAAACTCATATTCAAATCATTCCGCTTCCTTCTCCCCCTCACCTCACGACACTCTCTCTCAAAGCTTCAATCTCTCTCTCTCAACATTGTCTCTCTCAACAGACGCTCCTCACCGGAAACCTAAACACGGCAAGAGAAGCGGCGGCGCGAGGCGGCCGCCACCGTCTTCTCCGGCGACACCAACCTAAAACCTTAAACAACCTACACAAACCCTACATTATTTTCTTTCCTCGTCTCAAATCCGACCACAAAATACCCAAAAACCTTCTCAAACTCTCAAAACCCAAAAACCCTAACAAACCTATATCTACAAAATTAATGAAGAAACAAGAAACAACAAGAGGGTTTGGAGTCACAAGAACAAGCCAAAACAAAGATATCACATCAGAAAGAGCAAAAAGAGAAGGATTTTACCCAAATCGGAGCAAGTCCGAGTTTCAACTCCGGCCAAGGTAATACTTCTTTCTGATTCCTGCCTTTTCCTTTGTTTCTTCTCTTCCACCCTTTCCTCGTTTGATGTTGTTGCTGTGTTGTTGAAGCTTGTTTCAAATGGAGTGGTTTAGCTCAAATTAGCTCAGAGTTTCAATGAGAAACTCTGAGTAATTCTTAGAGGTCTTAGAGCTTTTATGAATAGGGTTTGTGAATCCCCTTCCGCAACCGTTCTAAGGTTCTTGGTGTATCTCCCCCACCTCCTCTTTCTGTGAATTGAAGCATGGTTTTTATAGTAGCAACATTAGGGTTTAGTAGTTTGAACTTTGCAGAGGAATCTTCATTGTTGCAAGGCTGCTATCAACCTTATTGATGCAAAAAATGTTCTTTCCATTTTGGTGAATCTGTCTCTGCTGTACTTCTGAACCTTTGCATTCTGCTCTAAATTTGTCTGGCTGTTTGTTTGTGCTTGTAATTTTGACTTGTTTGTGTTGTACATGAAATTGTCTTGACTTAGCATTGTCCTAATCTTTGTTTCATGTTATTTTTCATGTATGGCTGGATTTTAATATGAAACATGAAAGGTGGCTTGATGTCTTCAAGTTTTGATGAGGTATTTTGACATATTGTAGCTTATTTCTCTTGTACACTGGCTACCTATTTTGCTTTTTGAATGATTCATACATTGTAAGTTTGAGCCACAATTCTTGACAGTTTTTTTTATTAACACAGGTTTAATGTTTACAAGGAGGGTATTGGTACGACGTAGAGTTGGTCATGGATTGAGGTAAATTCTTTACCAATGCTCTGTTTTTCTGTTTTGTCAAATCGATCCGTCTTTTCGCACTTTTATGACAAGGCTTCGTTTACCTTGCAGAATATGAATTTCATTTACATCTTTTGCCAATGATTCTCAAGGTTTCATCTGAGGTTTCAACACTTCTATCCTTGTTAGTGGAAAGAACTATAATGCAAAGCTTATGCTCTCAAGTGAGAACTTGTGCCCTACATCTTGTACGGCTCGTGATTCAACCGTATCATGACAAGAAGGCCTAATGCAAGATTTTGGATTTAATTCTCTTTTCACTACGGTTGCATTCCTATGACTTCATAATTCTGTGCAATGTGGCTCTTATGTAATTCTCTTGTAGCACATGTGAAGTAAGTTGTAACTTGCAACATGAACACTTGATGCGTGTCACACTTGAAACTTGTATCCTGTTTTGATTGTGACTTTTGTAATTAACCTTTGTAACTTTGTACGCTGCTACCTTTGTAACTTGAAAACTTGGATGCGTGTAAAGAAATTCAAAAGTTGTAAACCTCTTGTGTAATTATATTGCAGCATCACTATTTTCATAACTACATACGTGAAGTAGCTCTAGTGGCAATTTGGTCATGAATTAGAAATACCTTGAAGCAGAATATAGAGTTATTTGCCATGGTAAATTGAATCACACCTTAAATAACTCATGACTTAAAATATTCAAAGTGTCCTGAAACAAATTCCTGACGACTTACGAAATACACTTCTTATTACAAGATTCACAATAATTCTTGAAACACACTTGGAAAATGATTTGATCATGGATTTCAAAGTAACCTCAAATATGACCTAGCGCCAATTTGGAACAACTTGAATTATTTTGGAAAAACTTGACATCACGAGTTAACCTTGTATCTAAACATGACTTGAAAAATGGAACAAAACCAAGCCTGACTTGAAGAAAGAGTTCTAATCATGGCCTTGTACCATTTTGAAGCACAAAAGTGATTTTATTCGTGACTATGTTCATAACCTTAATCCCAACATGACTTGGGTTAAGCACACACCTTGATCCCAACATGAATTATCCACTAATCTTGCAAAAGCTTGTAATTACAAAGAGTACAAGCCAAATCTTCATAGCCTAAACTTTATAAGATTATGACCAAAAGTTATGTGATAATCTTGAGAAAAGTCCAGAAAGCAACCATATACTTAGCACAAGAAAAATGAGAGGGTAGGACAAATTTGGGGTATGACACTCGGGTCGCTGCTTCAAAACATCTACGGGAAGCCTCTATGTCCCCGTGCAATGTCGCAACGTGACCCTTTTCCGTATAATACTTCAACTTGAGGTGGACAGTTGAAGGGACAACAATTAGCTCCGCGAGGGCTGGTCTCCCCAAGATGCATTGGTATAGTGATGGGCAATCAATCACCAGGAACTGGGTTTTGATTGACCTGGACGCCTCATCTTCCCCGAACATTACCAGCAGCTCCACATACCCACAAGGTCTGGTCGTGGCTCCGTTGAATCCCTGCAAATCGGACCCCACGTATGGTGAGAGGTTTTTTTGGTCCAGCTTGAGAGCACGAAATAGGTCGGTGTACATTATGTCCACCGAACTACCCTGGTCGGCCAGGATCCTTCTTACTTCAGTGCTTGCCAATCTTGCCCTGATGAGCAAGGGGATGTGTGAGTTCGGAGAGCCCCCATGCATCTCTTCGCGGGAAAAGGTGATCGGTTGGGAGCGCCCCTTGATCTTCTCCAGTGTGGATAGCCGGTCAGGACTGCAATTAATGAGCTGATAAAAATTTCTCTTGACAGATCCCACCGTCAGCTCGTTGTACCCCCGCATGAGATAACCATGGCCGCAGAGAAGGGTTCACAAGTGTTGTGCGCGGATATCCGGGAAGGTTCCTCGAGATATTTGGGTATGGCAAAGCCCTCTGGTTGCGTTATGAACATAGCGACCTGTGGGGGAGGACTGGACGAAGATGATTCTGCTTTCTTCTTTGAGTCTGAAGCCTCGTGCCGGGAAGACTCGCTTTTCTTTATGTACTGCTTCAAGTGACCCTCCTTGATGAGGATCTCGATATAATCTTTAAGGTACACATAGTCCTCGGTCGTGTGGCCATGGCTGCGATGGAAACGACAATATTTACTTTTGTCCACGTTGCCTTCGGACATCGTCGGTTTGAGGAACCTGACACCTCCCTGCTTGAATTCTGTATTGATGCATTCAGAGAGAATACGCTCCCGAGGAGCAGTGAGTATGGTATATTCCGTGAATCGGCCAGCATGGCCTTTACCTTCCCGGGGGCGATCGTCTCGTCGCCTCTCTTTCCCTTGCCTGGATGTCTCTGACTCGTCTTTTTTTGGTTCCCAGGTACCTTCTCAATCTCTTGCGTCCCGGGCATGAAATGCGGCTTCCTTCTCTTTGTACTGTATATACGCTTCTTCTTTCCGGAGAAGTTCCATCAATGTTAGGGGAATCTCGATTCCGACGGCTTTGCGAAACTCGCTTTTTGGTCTCAAGCCTTTCTCGAGGAGATACTTTTTCATATGGTCCGTCGTGCAGACCTCCACGACCTCTTTGTTAAACCGTTCAATATATGCCCGCAGGGACTCGTCCCTGTAACACCCCAAATTTATTAGAATACTTATTTAATTTATTTAAATATAATATTTGTGAATTATCGGTGAATTTTGGTGGTTGGTGTCGATGTCAGTATTTTGGTGGAGTTTTGGTTATTTTAATTAAATAATAGTATATAATATGAATATATTAGGATTATTATTAATTTAAAATAATATTAGAGAAATTAAGGGCAAGGTGGACTTTTGAGGAGGATTCGTGAGGGTAAATTGGGGAAAGCCCGTTTTGGAAGCCCAAGGGTTTAACAAAAAGGAATTGGGAGGAATAGGATTCATTTTGTTAGATCGTGAAAATAAGGAGAAAGGGCAGAGCTCTAAGGAAAAAGGAAAAAATGCGAGGATTCGTGAAGGTTCCAAAGGCTCGGTAGAGAAAGCTCCGAATCGACAATCTAAGATATGGGGAGTATTGCCTTTCATTGTTTTCAATATAGACGTGATGTGTTTAAAATGGATCTTGAGGTTTTTGGGGTTTTTGAAGGGTTTGTTAGTTATTGATGATTTAGTGGTATTTCTGAGGATTGATGATGGATTATTAAGGGTTGAATTGATTTGGGTAAAAATAAGCCTTCGAGGTAAAACCTTTTTTATGATATGTGGGATCTTGTATGAGAAAGGGATTTATGGGGTTTATGGAAACCTTGAGAGTTTGTGAAGGTTTAGGTGATTTTGAGTTAGGATAATGGAATTAACCGACCTAATAGTCGTAGGTTTTATGCCTTTGATTGTCTTGATGTTTCAGGACTGTTTTGGAAGTGTTTTGGGTTGATTGGAGGTTGGAATCGTAAAGGTTTTTGGGGCTGGGATGCTACTGATGCATAGCAGCGATTGCAGGAATCGCTAGTTCGCATAACGAACAAATCATTCGCAAGGCGAATGTTCGCCTAGGATCGCAAAGCGAGCAGTACAGCGAATGCGCGATAAATTGTGTGATGATTCTGGGATGAATTCTGAGATTTGAGTTTGTGGGCTCGCACAACGAATGTCCCAGCGAAGGGCTTCGCACAGCGAATAGAGGAGCGAGGAGAGGCAGACTAGGGAAACTCTCTGGATTTTGTATGGGATTGGGGCTTCGCTGCCAGCTTCGCAAAGCGAAGGTCCCAGCGAGCAGGTTCGCACAACGAACTCAGCAGCGAGTGTCTCCTGTTTGCAAAATTTTGTTTAGGATGCTGTGATGTTTTGATGTTTGACGCTGAGATTTTTCTGATGGTTTACCGTGATGTTACTAATAATTATGAGATGATGATTTGTGATGTTTTGATGAATATATGATGACATGATTAACATGATGTTTTGGTGAATGATGATGCACATAATGATATTTATGATGATGATGATTATTGACGTTGTGTATCATGCATTCATAGCATATTCTGGTGATGATGTTAGGACTTTGGTCCAGTGATGATGATGTTAGACTTATGTTTATTTGTGGCTTTTATCCCATTGTGTGGATGTGAAGTGGTTTATGCCCGTGCTCCGGTTCTTGTGTGGAACCGATCCTATTTGACGGGGATCTTTGGAGGGTGATGGCCTAAGTGTCCATCGATTGTGACAATTGGTACCACATGCATGAGTCCTGTTGTGTATTGCATTTATGTGGCATTTGTTATGATTTATGATGACGTGTTTTGATGTTTGCCTTGTGATGACTCTGACGATATTGTATATGATGATGCCGCCATTTTTATGCATATCTTATTTTATATTGATTATAATGAATCGTATTACTCACCCTGTCTGTTTGAATGTTGCCTCCACGTGGGTAACGTGCATGTGATCAGGATTAGCCGTGGATGCTTTTGAGGACTTTTGAAGTTATTTGCATTTTGGTCGATGTAGAGGGTCTTGCTCTGACAGTGTAACATCGGGTTGGGTCGTTGAGTCGAACCATGTTAAGTTTTATTTGGCTGTATTTTATTGATTATTTGATGACTATGGTTTATTTTAATAAACTCTTTTGTGGGATTTTTGTGGTTATGGTGGTTATGCTGCCCTTTGAAGGCATTTTGAGTTATTTTGAGGAAAACCCATTGTTTACGGAGTAATTTTGTTGATTTGAATTTATTGAGAAATGTGCACCCTTTGAGGTGATTCTTATTTATTTAATGATTTTATGTCTAATCTGCTGCGATATTTGTGGGGTAGAAAAGGGTGTTACGTTAGTGGTATCAGAGCAGGTCGGTCCGTCCGGCCAGGTTGTCTAATGTTGTCTAGTCCTTAGTGTGCGACATGTGTGTGAAAACACTGTCGATGATTGTTTTGTTTTCCATTTGTAGGTTGGGAACGAAACAAGTGAGGGAGAAGATGGTGTTTCTCCAAGATGCTTCAAGTGTGGAGTGATTGCTAAGTGTGGTGTTAGACGCTTCGATAGTTTGGTAAGATAGTTTGTACCGCCTCATGATAGTCGGTTGTTATTGACAAATTGAGGAACTGATCACCCTTAATCTCTTGTTGATAATAGACGGGATCATGTTGGATGGGATAGACGTGTCTTGCGAGCTTAAGTGGTGTGCGCAGTGAATCGTTTGGGGTTAAGCCAAGTGCTTACAGATGGTTTTGATGAGTCGATGCAGGATGGTGCTGAGATGTTATGTTGAGGGAAACCTTGAGTATTAGTGAAGGTGGAGAAGCTTGTATTTTTCTTTTGTTTGTGAAATTTCGGAAGTGTTTCCTGATGACGTAAGTGATTGGCCTCCAAAGCATGAGGAAGAAGTTGTGACGGATTTGATACCAGGTATGAGACCGGTGTCAATGGCTCCTTACCGGATGTCTACATCGGAGTTGGGAGAATTGAAGAAGCAATTAGAAGAGTTGCTTGGGATGAAGTTTGTTCGACCAAGTGTTTCTCCGTGGGGTGCTCCTGTGTTGTTAGTGAAGAAGAAAGACGGAAGTATGAGATTGCGTGTTGATTATCGGCAGTTGAATAAAGTGATTATCAAGAATAAGTATCCACTTCCGAGAATTGACGACTTGATGGATCAGTTAGTAGGTGGCTGTGTGTTTAGCAAGATTGATTTGAGGCCTGGTTATCATCAGATTCGTGTTAAGCCTGATGACATTCCGAAGACAGCTTTCAGAACGAGGTATGATCACTATGAATACACTGTGATGCCGTTTGGTGTGTCCAATGCACCTGGTATGTTCATGGAGTATATGAATCGTATTTTTCATGAGTATCTGGATCAGTTTGTGGTGGTTTTCATCAATGACATTCTGATATATTCTAAGTCTGAAGAAGAGCGTACTGAGCATTTGAGAACTGTGTTGCAAGTAGTGAAGGAAAAGAAGTTGTATGCAAAGCTGTCGAAGTGTGAGTTTTGGTTGAAGGAAGTGAGTTTCCTTGGCCATGTGACTTCGAGTGGTGGAATTGCTGTTGATCTTTCCAAGATTAATGCGGTGTTGCAGTGGGAGACTCCGAAGTCTGCTACTGAGATTCAAAGTTTTATGGGGTTGGTGGGTTATTACCGCAAGTTTATCGAGGGTTTTTCTAAGTTGGCTTTACCTTTGACTCAGTTGACTCGAAAGGGTCAGGCTTTTGTGTGGGATGTAGCTTGCGAAGAGAGTTTTGTGGAATTGAAGGAGAGGTTGACGACTGCTCTAGTGTTGATTTTTGCCTAATCCGAGCGAATCTTTTGTGGTGTATTGTGATGCGTCGAAGATGGGTCTATGTGGAGTATTGATGCAGATTGGACAAGTTGTTGCTTATACTTCGAGACATGGAGGGTTCATGAAAGGAATTATCCTACGCATGACTTAGAGTTGGCCGCTGTGGCGTTGTGTTGGAAATTTGGAGGCTTATCTGTTTGGCCCTAAATTTGCAGTGTTCGGTGATCATGAGAATTAGAAGTGCTTGTTCGATCAGAAAGAATTGAATATGAGGTAGAGAAGGTGGTTAGAGCTGTTGAAGGATTTCCATTTTGATTTAAGTTCTCATCCAGGCAAAGCAAATGTAGTGGCCAATGCATTGAGCAGGAAGTCATTGCATATGTCAATGCTTATGGTGAAAGAGTTGGAATTAATTGAGCAATTCCGAGACTTTAGTTGGTGTGTGAAGAGACTTCTGACAGTGTGAAGTTGGGAATGTTGAAGTTGACTAGTGGCATTCTGGAAGAGATCAGAGTGGAACAACAATCGGACTTGAAGTTAGTTGACCAGTTGATTTTGAGTAACCAAGGTAACAGAGGAGAATTCTGGATCGAAGAGGATGGTGTGATGAGGTTTCGAGATAGAGTGTGTGTTCCACATGTTCTAGAAATTAAGAAGAGCATTCTTGAAGAAGGACATCGAAGTAGGTTGAGTATTCATCCCGGTGCTACTTAGAAGTACCAGGATTTGAAAAAGTTGTTTTGGTGGCCAAGTATGAAGAAGGATATTGCTGAGTTTGTTTATGCGTATTTGACTTGCTAGAAGACGAAGATTGAGCATCAGAAGCCTTTAGGTATGATGCAGCCGTTGAGTATTCCAGAGTGGAAAATGGGATAGTATTTCCGTGAATTTTGTGTCGGGATTGCCAAAGAATAAGAGAGGGAATGATTCTATTGGGTGATTGTGGATAAATTAACTAAATCGGCTTATTTCTTGCCGATGAGGATTAATCATTCTATGCAGAAGTTAGCAGAGATGTACATTGAGGAAATTGTGAAGTTGCATGGGATACCTTCGAGTATTGTGTCGGATAGAGATCTGAGATTCACATCGAGGTTCTGAAAGAGCTTGCAAGATGCGTTGGGTACTAAGTTGAGGACGAGTTCTGCCTATCATCCGCAGGTGGACGGTCAGACAGAAATGACTATCCAATCTTTAGAGGATTTGCTGAGAGCTTGTGTGTAAGATCATGGAGTTTGGGATAGCCATTTGTCGTTGATTGAGTTCATGTACAATAACAATTTTCATGCTAGTATTGGGATGACGCTCTATGAGGCTTTGTATGGGAGGAGGTGTAGGACTCTTTTGTGTTGGTATAAGTCAGGCGAGAGTGTTGTACTCGGGCCTGATATTGTGTAAGAGACGACCGAGAATATTAAGATGATCCAAGCAAGGATGAGAGCCTCGCAGAGTCGCCAGAAGAGCTATCATGATAAGAGGAGGAAGACACTTGAATTCCAAAAGGGAGATCACGTGTTTTTTAGGGTGACGCCAGTGACTGGTGTGGGTCGAGCTTTGAAGTCTATGAAGCTCACTCCACATTTTGTTGGACCATACCAAATCTCGCAGAGGATAGAAGAGGTAGCCTATCGAATTACTTTACCGCCGTCACTTGCGAATTTGCATGACATATTCCATGTGTCTCAGTTGAGGAAGTACATTCTGGATCCGTCGCATATGATTCTAATAGATGATGTACAAGTGAGGGATAATATGACAGTGGAAGCTTTACCTGTGCAGATTGACGGTCGAGAAATGAAGCAACTGCGAGGTAAAGACATAACTTTGGTGAATGTGTTGTGGGGCAGACCAGCTGGCGAAAGTTGGACTTGGGAACGCGAAGATCAGATGAGGGAGTCGTATCCGACTCTATTTCTTTGAGGTAATTTTCGAGGGCGAAAACTCTGTAAGTGGGGGAGAGTTGTAACACCCCAAATTTATTAGAATATTTATTTAATTTATTTAAATATAATATTTGTGAATTATCGGTGAATTTTGGTGGTTGGTGTCGATGTCAGTATTTTGGTGGAGTTTTGGTTATTTTAATTAAATAATAGTATATAATATGAATATATTAGTATTATTATTAATTTAAAATAATATTAGAGGAATTAAGGGCAAGATGGACTTTTGAGGAGGATTCGTGAGGGTAAATTGGGGAAAGCCCATTTTGGAAGCCCAAGGGTTTAACTAAAAGGAATTGGGAGGAATAGGATTCATTTTGTTAGATCGTGAAAATAAGGAGAAAGGGCAGAGCTCTGAGGAAAAAGGAAAAAAGGCGAGGATTCGTGAAGGTTTCCAAAGGCTTGGTAGAGAAAGCTCCGAATCGACAATCTAATGTATGGGGAGTATTGTCTTTCATTGTTTTCAATATAGACTTGATGTGTTTAAAATGGATTTTGAGGTTTTTGGGGTTTTTGAAGGGTTTGTGAGTTATTGATGATTTAAGGGTATTTCTGAGGATTGATGATGGATTATTAAGGGTTGAATTGATTCAGGTAAAAATAAGCCTTCGAGGCAAAACCTTTTTGATGATATGTGGGATCTTGTATGAGAAAGGGATTTATGGGATTTATGGGAACCTTGAGAGTTTGTGAAGGTTTAGGTGATTTTGAGTTAGGACAATGGAATTAACCGACCTAATAGTCGTAGGTTTTATGCCTTTGATTGCCTTGATGTTTCAGGACTGTTTTGGGAGTGTTTTGGGTTGATTGGAGGTTGGAATCGTAAAGGTTTTTGGGGCTGGGATGCTACTGGTGCGTAGCAGCGATTGCAAGAAACGCTAGTTCGCAATGCGAACAAATCATTCGCAAGGCGAATGTTCGCCCAGGTTCGCAAAGCGAGCAGCGCAGCGAATGCGCGATAAATTGTGTGATGATTCTGGGATAAATTCTGAGATTTGAGTTTGTGGGCTCGCACAACGAATGTCCCAGCGAAGGGCTTCGCACAGCAAATAGAGGAGCGAGGAGAGGCAGACTGGGGAAACTCTCTGGATTTTGTATGGGATTGGGGCTTCGCTGCCAGCTTCGCAAAGCGAAGGTCCCAGCGAGCAGGTTCGCACAGCGAACTCAGCAGCGAGCGTCTGTTGTTTGCGAAATTTTGTTTATGATGCTGTGATGTTTTGATGTTTGACGCTGTGATTTTTCTGATGGTTTACTATGATGTTACTTATGATTATGAGATGATGATTTGTGATGTTTTGATGAATATATGATGACATGATTAACATGATGTTTTGGTGAATGATGATGCACATAATGATATTTTTGATGATGATTATTATTGACGTTGTGTATCATGCATTCATAGCACATTCTGGTGATGATGTTAGGACTTCAGTCCAGTGATGATGATGTTAGACTTCGGTCTATTTGTGGAACCGATCCTATTTGACGAGGATCTTTGGAGGGTGATGGCCAAAGTGTCCATCGATTGTGATGATTGGTAACACATGCATGAGTCCTGTTGTGCATTGTATTTATGTGGCATTTGTTGTGATTTATGATGACGTGTTTTGATGTTTGTCTTGTGATGACTCTGACGATGTTGTATATGATGATGACGCCATTTTTATGCATATCTTATTTTATATTGATTATAATGAATCGTATTACTCACCCTGCCTGTTTGAATGTTGCCTCCATGTGGGTAACGTGCAGGTGATCAGGATTAGCCGTGGATGCTTTTGAGGACTTTTGAAGTTATTTGCATTTTGGTCGATGTAGAGGGTTTTGCTCTGATAGTGTAACATCGGTTTGGGTCGTTGAGTCGAACCATGTTGAGTTTTATTTGGCTGTATTTTATTAATTATTTGATGACTATTGTTTATTTTAATAAGCCAACTCGTCATCCACATAAGAAAAAATTAAAAAATAATAATAATAAATACCTTCCACGTCAGCATTTTTGATGACTGAATGTGATGAAGGTTAAAATTAAGAGAATCGTCAAATGTTAAGGGAATTTTTACAAGTTTTTTTTTACAGGGAGTTTTTTGAAAAACGCCTATATGACAGAGGGCAAAATAACTATTAATGATCTAAATTGGAGAGTTTATAAATTTTGTGATTGTAAAATTCAATTTAAAAAATCTCAAACTCGTTTTTCCTCCATGTACTTTCGTTCTTCTTACTTTTTACACACTTTCTAAAAAAACATTTCTTAAGAAAAAAAACATGTCTTTTTTGAGAGTTTTTACTTTTTACACTCTTAAGAAAACTTTTCTTAATTAAGATATTGGCAATGGTTTTCTAAAAAAACTTTTCAGTTTCTATTTCGTTTTTTTTCTTCTTTTCTTTCTGTTCCATGTGCATAAGTGGAGTAATAATATGGCATAAGAAATAAATTCATTCCTAGATTTAAATGCTTATTTTTACTGGACCTATAGAGTTAAATGTTAAATGTTGGGTAGGCAATTTATTATTGAGCTGCAAGGATCTACCGACTTCTCTCATTTTTTTGTCATGACAAGTATCTAACTTCTCATTGAGTCAATTAAAATATCTTCTTACTATTACTCACCTAGTTAAATGATCATAAATGATGTGTCACCCATCTATAAAAACAGCCATTGATTCAAGACACTCTTTGTCAATGGATTTTTTATTATAGGCAAAATTTCACTATAGGATACTAAGGGGTATCGAACCCGATTACAAAAACTAACTTAGTATTCGCTTTGCAAAAAGTCTATTGGCGATTTGGTCCAGTCATAATAATTACAAGTAAATTAGTTTTTTTTCCAATCCATCTCTAAGTTAGAACAATTATGTTATAAACTATTGACTCAGCACACCAAATTTCGTCGGTAAACAAGATACTATTCCGAACTCGCCACAAACTCCAACAAATGACAAGCCACTGGCCGATTGCATTTTGTATGTCCACACCAGCCACATATAACGAGCAGGTCCAGCTTCTTAGACGATCAACCACAGATCCGTTCAAAGGAACCGTCACCCCTAACCATACAATTATTTTCTTCCACACTAAAAGGGAGTTAGGACAATAAAATAAAAGATAGGTTATATTTTCTTCAACCTGAAAACAGAAGGGACAAACTTTATCGTGAGGAGATTCTATAATGCCGCGTGCATATAAGTTTTCTCTTGTTGGAAGACGATTATGAATTAGACGCCAACCAAAGACCATCGTCTTAACTGGGGAAGAGGCTTTCCAATTAAGTTTAAGAGCATTTATGACTTCTGCTGAAAATTGAGCTGATGCAGTTCTCCTTTCTAGTAGGAACTCGTAGGCAGAATGTACAGCAAAATCTCCATCCGACTCGAGGTTCCAAGAAATCCCGTCAGCAACATTCCTGCATAGAGTGTGCGTCTGCAGAACCTGGTATAATTCCACTTCCCGCTGCCGTAAAGTCAAGTTGGTGTCGTCCAAACTTCTCATGATTTCCCATTGCCAATATTCATCATTCCAACCACCGTTGTCGTGCACTGAACTTCTTTTGTTGACAGCAGCTCTGAACAGATCCGGGAACAAGGTTTCTAAAGCGTCTTCGCAGCACAAAAATGAATTCCAAAAAGACGTCTTTTGGCCATTCCCAATCTATGATTTCATAAGACTAAAAATTGGACTGTTACCAAAATCAGAAGCTAAGGCAACCAAGTCACGCCACCATAAGGATGTTTGAACATTCCCGCAGTCTACAGTACTGCGTACCAGAGATAAAGCGAAATTGCCATACCTTACCTGCAATGTTTCGGTCCAGATGTGCTGTCCATTTAACATGAGTTTCCAAATCCATTTAGCTATTAGGGCCTCATTTAAGCATTGAATATTCATAATATCCAAACCCCCAATCTCATTAGGTTTACAAATCGTGTTCCAAGAAATCCAATCTATGCCATCCTTTAATGGAGAACCATTCCACATAAACTTCCTTTGAAGAGCTGTCAATATCTTAATAACCTTCTTCGGCATCCTATAGAAAGACATATAATGGATTGGTAGGTTTGTTAAAACAGATTTTATAAGTGTGATTCTACCTCCCATCGATAACAACCAACCTTTCCAAGAGGCCAACCTGGCTTGGATCTTCTCTATCACCGGTTTCCAAAAGGATATCAATTTATGACTCCCTCCAATCTGAATTCCAAGAAATTTGAAAGGGCAATTTTGACTTTGACAGGATAGAAATCGTTCTGCTGCCTTTAAAAACCAATCATCTACTCCAAATCCAATGAGGTTGCTCTTTTTGAAATTGATTTCTAAACCTGACATTAATTGAAAACCTCTTAGTATCACTTTGAAAGCCCAAATATTGCTCCATGAGGCGTCCTCGATTAAGACCGTGTCGTCCACGTATTGAAGAAGATTCAAAGCATTTTGATGATTAATCTTGAGCCCACTGAATATGCCAACCTCCTCAGCCTTTTTCATCATAGCAGCTAGGCCTTCAACAGCAATAACAAAGAGGTATGGGGAAAGAGGGTCCCCCTGTCGTAGGCCACGAGAGACTTTGAAATCACGCGAAGGGCTGCCATTCACTAGAACTGACATGAAGCTGTTGAATGCAGTACCTTCGATCCAGCCCAAAAATTTGTTGCCAAAACCCATAATCTTCATAACCTGTCTAATATATGACCATTCAGTGCAATCATACGCTTTTGCGAAATCAACTTTAAGGAATAAGCTCTTGAGTTTACTTCTCTTCGAGAAATCAATCATTTCATTCATAGATAACACTCCGTCAAGTAAGTTTCTCCCAGCAATGAATGCAGTTTGAGATGAGGATATAATACCATTCAGAACTTTCTTTAGCCTTCCCGCCAAAAGCTTGACGATCACCTTATAAACGCTATCCACTAGACAGATTGGTCTGTAATCATCAAGGTTTTTGGGATTTTCAGTTTTTGGTATGAGGGACAGAAAAGACGAAGATAGAACCTTAGGTAACTTGGCCTCATGGAAAAACTCATTAATACAGGCAGTAAAGTCGTGTCCTATAAATTCCCAACATTTCTGAATAAACTCCAAACTGATGTCGTCTGGTCCCGGACATTTATCTTCTTTACATTGAAATACTGTGTCTCTAATCTCCGATTCCGTAAAATCTTCTTCCAAATAAGTCTTTTCCATTTCATTTAGAGACTTGAAATGTTCAGGATTTACACTCAGCAACGTTTTGTTGGTGGAGGTTAGTCTTTTTTCAAAATGGTTTGCAACTGCTCCTTTTACACCTGCAACATCTTCAATAACATATTCATCTACTGTTACCTTATGAATTGTGTTCATCAGATTACGGTGCCGGATAACTGAATGGAAGTAGCTTGTATTCCTGTCTCCATCTTCAATCCATCTAGTAACAGCCTTTTGATGAAGTAGACTTTCTTTAATTCTTAAACATTTCCATAACTCCTCTTCCGCTTTCTTATAGTTCGTATCAATCTGATTCAGACTCAAATCTTCATTCTCTGTCAACAAATCTTCTGCCTTATTTAGAATGATAGTGTTCTCCTCAATGTTGGTATGTATCCAACCAAATATATTCCTATTCCACCATCTTATTTTTGACCTCAATGCCTGAAATTTCTTGGTCAAGACGTAACTGTATGTGCCTTGAAATTCAAAATATTCCCACGATTGTTTTACAAACTGCAAGAAATTAGGGTGTTGGAACCAACAACTAAGCATTCTATAAGGCTTAGGGCCCCAGTTAGTGTTCCTAATTGATAACCAGACAGGCCTATGGTCGGAAATGTCGCGCGATCCTAATTTTTGGCAAGCCATGTTCCAGCCATTCAATAATCCAACTGATATCAACAACCGATCGATTCTGCTACAAGCATTTGTATTCGGACTAAACCAAGTGAACTTGTTACCAGATACTGCCAAATCCATGCAACCAGTCATTTGAATGAAATCTTTGAATTCTGCCATGAATCTTTTATTATGATTTCCTCTTCCTTTTCTTTCACTTGTACTCTTAACAGCGTTG
This sequence comes from Lathyrus tuberosus, assembly GCA_022829125.1. Lineage (NCBI taxonomy): Eukaryota > Viridiplantae > Streptophyta > Magnoliopsida > Fabales > Fabaceae > Lathyrus > Lathyrus tuberosus. The sequence goes on from JALAZF010000280.1 coordinate 3,306,411, forward strand.
AAGTCGCCGCCTATTATCCATTCTCCAACCTCTTGTTTTGATTTGATACTCCGAATATTGATCCACAAGGCTCTCTTTTCATTATTATCACATGGTGAATAAACATTAAAGAAGTAACACAGTTTGTTTCTCCACACAGCCTTGAGCCCCAAGTAACCTTTCCCTATATAACTGCAGACCGGTACAAGAATATCTTCTTTCCATATGGTTAGAATTCCTCTTGACAACCCTATAGAACCTGAGGCCGACCATTGGCCTCTCGTTACCCCATAATTTATGAACCATTGCATCACTCATGGTTTTGCATTTAGTTTCCTGAATGAAAGCAATAGCAACCCCTCCTTTCTTCAATAGTTCGCGAATTTTACGCTTCTTAACCATACTACCACAACCCCTCACATTGTACGTTACTATATTCATAAAAACATATTAGCAGCCACCTTCTTACCATTCTTCGCGTTTTTCTCCTCTACTTCCAAATTACGGATAATAGATTCGAAGGCTTCATCATTCTCTTCCGCTTCTATTGACAACTTTCTAATGGATTTCCACATACGGTTAGGTAACCTATACAACTTTGTTTTAATTCTAGAGTTGCTTCTCATTATCTCTTCATCTCCAATTGATTCAGATTTCTGCCTGTTCGATTCCTCAGAAATTGAATCAGATATTTAATCCTTATCAGTTTCACTAACATGAGTCATTGGTGTTGCCAACTTATTGTCTGCAAGCAGCAGAGCTGAATAATAAGATGGTGTGTAAGGTATCTTTAAATTCCTATAAATGTCTCCTAACGATTTCTTCTTCTTCTGTTGAATGCTTAAACCCATTGCAATTTTAGAGTTCAGATCATCAGTAGAGGAGTTATTTCTTAACTCAATGTCTTCCTCACCCACAATATTCTTTGGAGTACCATTTGTTGTACTCTTGGAATTCCCAACATTGATAAATGTTGTACCTTCTCTATTGTTATGATGTTTTTTATTCTGCATAGACTGAGACCTATTAGTCTCATCTTCACGCCACTCTGTGTCATTGGCATTGTCTGAACCAAAAGCACTCACATCAGGTAATGGGTCCACCTGAATTCTATCCGTTGAATCCTTATGATGCCTCAATCATGTATCAGACATTTTCACACTAGAGCCCCTATCCCTATGTCCTGTCTCATATAGGGTCTTATCAGTCCATTCAGTGGGGTCCGTCTTTTTACCCAATGTATCAGATTCAAGGTTTGTCTTTTGGTTAATGTCTGGAGGAACCTGAACATCCGATATCGTTTCTTCCACCTCACTACCAGAAGATACAATCTCAAAGCTATCTACTGAAGGATCATCCATGAACTTGGAAGAAACCTTTGAGCAAACAGCCGGGGCTTCCTTAACCAGTTTGATACAAAAATTTTGCTCGTTGACTTCAATAGTGATTACTTCATTCAAGTTCATAGCAAACTTTGTTTTAATCAAGATTCTGGCAACATCAAACTTCTCATGTCTTTGGGTTTCTAGGTATGCTTTGACAAAAACGCCAACTGTTCCAGCTATAAAACTAAAGAATTTGTCACCCCAGACATGGCAAGGAAGGCCGAAAATGCTTACCCAAGTTAACCTCTCACAGTCCACATCCAAAGGCGTCCAAGGGTGTATATTAGAAAACCATTTCTCAACCCATTCTTTATCTTCATCGATCATTTTCTTGATGTCTCCATCCACTTTTTCTTCCAATAGAACCAAATTTGCACCCATAGGGGTTGCTTTAATTTTAAAGTAACCTTCCATATGGAGTGCCTCCTGAAATTCATAAGGACCACATGGTTTCTCCATTTTACCTACATAAGATTGTTGAAAACGCTCAATATCCTCAGTAGTGACATTGAACATGAGATGAGCGAAATTAGGTTTATCTCCCATGAGTAACCTTTCCTTCCGGTTCTGCATTCGATCGCCTTTAACAACTTCCGCATAAGTTTGTTTACCCTGCCATGTCATAGTCTTTTGTCTTCTCCCAACATTAATGTAATCCTTATATATCATCCCCTTTGATCTCAGTTTTTCATTATCATTCATTCTGTGTTCTCTTTGAAAACGTGGTAAGTTTGCAAACATCTTCCTGCCATTAAGGACAATGTTGTCCAACTTAATGGCGAGAAGATGTTCATCCGGTTCCTTTCTAAATTTGACGAAACCAAATCTTTTTCCTCATTTATCCAGTTTCGCAGGTATGAACACTTCTAAAACCAGACCAAACTCCTTGAAAACGTTGAACATCTCTTTAGCCTCGTATGAATATGGAAACTCAGTGAAGAAAAGTGAAGATGTTTTGCTCAGGTCTTGTTCAGTTGCTTTTTTTCCATTAGCCCTCCAAATCGATCTTCGTGCTATAAGTTCCCTCTTTTCTTTGTGGTTCCTCACCTGTTCCCAGCCTTCATCGTGGTCCATTTGACACCAACAATGCGCCGAACTGATAAAACGAAATGTAAATCCAGCTAATACCAACTCCGTCAAAACTCCGGCCGCCACTACAGTGTATGCGAATCAAAGAACCCAGTAAACGAAAAACCACTGTGTTAGAAGACTCCAAGGGAGGAAGGTCCCTAATTCGAAAATTAGGACTTTAAACCAAACCCAAGAAGCCTAACAATGATCCTCCAGCTACTGGTTTTATAACCACAATCTCATAACTGTTAAAACTACTTAATAATCAATGAAACTGTTACATGTTTGGCAGTTGATTTGAGTAGAGGGTGTTTAATTTGATCGGAGAAGATGAAAGGACACCAAACCTTGGGAACTAGAGAGAAGGGAGAGTATAATTTTTCAATATGTGGATATTAACTATCAAAACTATCCTTTCAATAATAATAGTATACTTCTTCAATCTTATAAAAGGTTTTATTTATATTTTTTATTTTTCAAAATACCTCTCTCCTTATCGTATCAATGTCACTTTTTTTTAATATCATGTTTTTATTTATTAATTGTCATTCTACTTAATTGTCATTAACTACAATAATATTTTTTTTATAAAAGATATTAATTTTACAATAAAATAAATATTTAATTATAAAAAAAAAACATGTGTAATTTAAATAAGATGGTTTTAAAGGAAATAAGTATTTCATCTAAGCAAGTCTTCTGTCAAACCTATGTTACCATATGTTGTGACTGGATGCAAAGCATTTCCTGGTTTCCAGCTCTTTTCCAAGCTAATATTGGATATTAAGGAGCTAATGAGTTGTTAAACAATATGTATTAGATGGTTGGCCTTCGCGGAAATGTTAACTCGGAAGAGAGCCCGCACAATGTCGTTCTGAAGAGAAATGTCATGTTAGAAGTAGCCTCGCACAAAAACGTCGAGCCAAGAAATTATCCGAGAGAAATCCAAAGATCTTCAAGCCGCATACGACATAGGCATCACACTTCTTCCCCAAAATTTGAAGTTAGAAGAGGCAGTCATACTCCTTCTGAGGTCCCTTGGCCAAAGAAAAGAGAAAGAGACGAAGAAGAAGCCTTTATCCAATCATGGAAGAATAACCATCTATCTGTTCACATATTAGACGCCAGGATCCCAAAATCTATGTAGAAGCCTCTTAAGCTCTAGAGTTACAATGGAAATAGAGATCTTGACGAACACGTCAAGCATGTTGACGAACAAATGGACTATTACCATTCCAATGGAGACGTAAAGTGAAAACCTTTTGCATTAATCCTAACTGAATTTGCCCAAGCCTAGTTAAAGTCCCTCCGAGACGGGAGCATGAGCGCATGGCCTGACATATGTGAAGCTTTCACTACCCACTTCACCGCTAGGAAAAGACAACTGACCACCATGGTCGTCCTCAGCAGAAACACAGAGTGAGAAGGAGACCTTGTGCGCATACATTTACTACTTTACTAAAGTAGTCGTGATGGTGGGAGGCTCGGATGAGAGTTTAAAATATTGGATCTTTAAGAAATGCTTGAGACAAGATTGTGCTTTCAGGGATAAATTAGGACGAAAAAAGGCCCACAACCCGAAGGACTAAGTAAGGCAAAACACTATATTAATCATGAAGAGAAGTTGCTATCCGATGGAGGCACCCGGGAACCTAGAAGCACTGAATCTAGTCGGGCATCAGACAAGGATTCTAGTCATACAAAGGAAGAAAGTAACTACATGCCTAATCCAAGGTTCAATTCATATACTCCCTTGAACACATCCCGGGAGAGGATAAAACACCCATACCTACTAAGGGAATCCGAGCAGACGAATAGATCTAAGTACTCTGGTTTCCATAAAATTGAAGATCACAACACTAACGATTGCATTCAACTCAAGGATGAAATTGAAGGATTGATTAATAAGGGGCGACTGTTCGAATACACCAAGGAGAAAAAGAGGACCCGTAAAGAATCCCCAAGGAGGAAGCAGTCCCTAAGAAGGTTGTTGAGGTTGTATATGGGAGTAAAGGGAAGGCAACAAGCAATAGAGAATACGAAGGGAACAATGGGAACCGATAATACATTGTCTCCATAGTAGGAGGCACTCCTAGAATAAGCAACATGTCATGCGGTACGATGAAAAGAAAGATTACAAAGTTGGTGGTTAGTGGGTTATTTTCGCAAGTATACGGAGTGTATCAGAGTAATATAATGAGTGTCGAACCCACAAAGACCAATGTCAACCTATTGTGTTCTACTGTCACGGTGTTTATCTAAGGCGATCAGAAATGAGGATTTGAATAGGAAAAACATAATAAAATAATAAACTTGAATCAATTCAGGAATATAATACTAGAATATGGCTCTCATCGATCAATGATACTCTTATTATTCCTAAGTTGAACTACCTATGGGACAATATTTTCTTCCTTGAAAGATAATTAATTAAAAAGGAACCATCGCTCTCGCGTATTCGGAATCAGATTTTGCTCTCTGATTTATACCGTTCGGTCTCGCGTGCCCGATGCGCTTTACGTTAAAGTAGCAAAAATCTTTTTAGAAATTAGATTCTTTTACTTAGTTAAAAAGTGGTTTTTATTGGAAAATTTAACTTAAAAAGGTTCCCGGCTTTCACTCGGACAACCAGATTCTAAACTTATAAAAGCGTACGAAAATAATTTTAAAATTACTTTATGAAAATATCAAACTCTCCTAATTAATTAATAAAGTGCTCTCACGATGTTTATTAATAAAAAACTTAAAAATTTTAATCTTAGGCACCAAACGACTTTCGATCTTACCCGACATATTTATGGTTCTACTCTCGTAGTAATCCATCAATTTAAACTTGAAAAATTGAGATAAAACCAAAACACTCCCAAAAGTATTTCTAAAGGAATAACAGACAGAGTACCGTCGAATAGACGGTCCTCACATTCCAGCACTATTAGATTAGCCGGACATAGTGATGGTGAACAATAAAGCATTTGATTGAAACTTGGAATTAGACATATTACGTAAATCAATTAAAATCCAGAACATGCAATTGATAAACTAAACTTTGTAATTAAAGTAAGACAAGAACTTGCATAAAAAACAAACACACGATATAATTAAGCAATCATATTAATAAAAACCTGCTCCGAAGGAGTCTTTAATCTGGTATAAAGTAAATCAACGGAAAACTTGAAAAGTAAAACAAATGCCGGCAAGATTAACTTCTACAAAAGTAACTGCTCCAAACTTAATACAAGAACAATGCAATAACTCCCCGATGTGAATTGTTAAAGCTTTCAAATGGTAAATATATGGCTTAAGTTGTGCTAAGCTTGGATGGCTTAAAAAGTGAGTTCTAACATGTATTTATAGTGTTCCAAACCCCTAGAAAGTGAAGTCAAGGTTGCTGAATTTGTGCGAGAGAAAATAGGGAGAAGTGGGTGACCATTCCATGCAGTTGGGATTTTTCTGGATCTATAAGGTGTGGCGAACGCCACACACCCTATGACGAACGCCACAAGTTCAAAACATGTTGAACATGGCTTCTGAGCTGTTGGAACGTAGGCTTCATTATCCATGTCATGGTGACCCTTGTGGCGAACGCCATGCTAAGTGCCACGAGTACAAAATATGTCTTTTCCCCCGTTTTTCGCTGTTTTCGTTCTATTTTCTCGCAAGATGCTCCTACCTAGTAAATACCTGAAACTAACACAATATACCAACATAACACAATAAAAACATATAAAATTGACACTAAAATACATGTGAATCGAGTCAAAATACACTGTATATGTTTGTGTTATTAGTGGTAGTAAGCAAAAGAGAGGGGAGTACATATACCAAGAGCTCTGGAAGACATATCCTTGGATTCCGAGATAGTGAGACGGTAGGAGGAATCTCCAATGAAATCTTCCATCTGGTCATCACGATCGTGATTTTTAACTTCAACGTATCCAGGATACTGACCGATGTATTATTCCAAGTTTTTTTTTTGTTTCTATAAAATCAAATTATCATAATGTATTATAACCATCTTGATTAGATCGAAAGAATAATTTTTCACTAAATTATCTTTTCCTTAATGATTATGAAAGGTATTGACGAATCTGGGGTGCGGCCAGAGAGATCAGAGCCCCTCCAGAAAGACTCGGGGGTGATGTCACAAAGGCCCCAGGTGTATGACTAAAGCAATAAAATTCCACAATGCTAACACACGCACACACACACAAGGAAAGCAAGCCTAAAAAATGGAAAATAAATGGCATACCCTCTCTTGGTATCTAGCCACTTTAGAAGCTGAAGTGCATATGCAAATATCTCAGACTTGAACTAGGTTTTCACCTGGGGACATGGGAAGGGGTACCAAACCTTGGCCATGTATGGTCCCCAGAGACGTCCAACAAACTTTGGGAAAAATCCAGACGAAGAACAAAATCCCTGAAAAATGAAATTAGGACCATATGTAAGACTATGTATAGGTAAATTTGGTAATAAACATATTGAAATATTTAATGCAGAGCAAATGCCACTCATTTATCAAAGTTACAAATATTAGATACATGCATAAAAAAAAGAGAGAGAAGTTAGTCCACTAGTCCAAATATATCACCTTCACATCCTCAATGGCTTGGTTAATATGAACTCGCTCTTGGGAGACACGAAAGTCAGGGCAAAAGCACTCCACCTATTTCAAAGGACCCTCAGTGACAAAGAAACGTTGTTGTAGGGATTTAGCCAGCTCTTTAGAAAGGTCAATGTTCTCTTGGTGCATCACTTGAAGACTATCCTCAACCTTCTTCTGACTTTGTCATAAATCCTTCAGAGACTTCTACAAATCTTTTATTTTTCTTTGAGCACAATCATTAGCCCCGCCTGGGAAAAATACGTTAGATCTAGGTCGAGGCTTCACTCTTCTTAACCACCTACTGGGTGAGTCATCGTACTTGTTCCTCTAAAGTACCAGGGTACCTATAAGGTTCCACGACAGCCTCTATGGCAAGGAACTTATTAGAGGCACCACATAACTCCTTCAAGTACCTATCACGTACAATGGTAAGCTCATGGAACCACCTATTCAATCTCTCTTTCTCGTATCGGAGGCAGTCAGGAAGAAAAACTTACCTTTGACTGGAACCCCCGAACACCATAATTACTGATGCTCGCCAGGCATGAAAAGCCAAATTGTCCAATTTCCTCTGCCTAGCCTTGTTAGAGAAGTTACATCAATAAGAGTAATTTTCATCAAAAATTGAAGACCTGAGTTCCTTATCTATCCTCGGGCCCGGATGCCAGCGCCACGGGAACATGCACCTGGCGCCCCCAACGAGTTGAAGACTCTATCCTCGCCTTGGCCCTTCGCTTGGTGGGGGATGGACATACTCGGCCCCTTTACAATGGGATCATATCAAAACAAATTTCTGATCATGGTCGTCGACTACTTCACTAAGTGGATCGAAGCCGAAGCCCTCGCCAAGATCACAACCTTCAACATACCCGCTTCTACAAAAGGAACGTCCTCGCGAGATTTGGGGTGCCCCAGGCCCTGGTGACTGACAATGGAACCCAGTTCACGGACAGAAAGTTCTAAGACTTCGTTGCCAAATTAGGCACGGAGCAGCACTTCACCTCCGTCGAGCATCCCCAGACTAAAGGGCAAGCAGAGGTCGCGAACAGGGTAATCCTTCGTGGCCTAAAGCGAAGGCCGGGCGAAGCCAAAAAGAGATGGGTCGAGGAGCTACATAGCATGCTCTGGGCCTACAGAACAACACCACAATTCACCACCGAGGAAACCCCTTTCTGACTAGCTTACAGAACTGAGGCAGTGATACTGGTGGAGATCAGGGAACTTTCCAGACGAACGGAGGCCCCCCTCGACGAGGAGATGAACGACGAAGCCTTTAGATAAGAGCTCGATCTAGTCGAAGAGATACAGTCGGGGGCAGCCCTCCGCGAAGCTTCGCTGAAACAACAAATAACCTTGCGCCACGAAGCTAGAGTCATAAAGCGCGACTTCCCCGTTGGCAGCTTAGTCCTGCGCACAAACCAGAAAGACTCGCGCGAAGGAAAGCTGGCTGAGAACTGGGAAGGACCCTACAGGGTCAAGTCCAAAACGGGCACCGGAGCCTACTATTTAGAAACTCTGGACGGAGAACCATTTGCTCAACCATGGAACGCTGAAAAGCTCAAACAATACTACAGTTAGAACTAACCACGAGGTCAGACTAACTGTCAACGAGATCTCCCCTAAACAGGGAGACATCTCGGCTACAGGATCGTGCCCGGTGTAAGCACGATCCATTTTACAACGCCAGCCAGTTTCTGCTTATAGGACGAGCAGATTCTGCGCACAACGGGGATACCTTAATCGAGCTCCGTCGTTGCCAAACCAACCAGGCAGGACACCCAGCTCGCGATGGGAACCGTCCAAGCCTATGGGATTAGTACCTCAACCGAGATCCTAGTCTCATCACGGGCGAAACCACTTCCCCAGCCATTCGATCAGTTCCCTTCACTGTCGAACATATCTACGTTGAGCAATTCTCTAAATCTTGAAATAAACCGAGTGATCCCTGTTGCGGGCATAAAAGATTATCGACCAATAGTAAAACACTTAGAAAAATAAACAATGAAAGTCATACATATAAGACCGGCGATACTGACCGGACGCATACATAAATAAATTAAAGTGACCACAAGGGTGTTAAATAGTATATTCGGGGGTGTTTTTATCGTATCCACAGAGATTGTGTATATTTTCGTCGTTCGCTAGTCAAAAGCGTTTCAAACTTTATAGTAACAAATGGTTGGTTTTTCGTTTTGTAACGTTTGCATGAAATTTAGAATTCAACGGTAAAAAGGATTTGTTTTAGGATTTTGGTAAAAACATGTCAAGATTAGTGTTCGATAATCCGTTTCGTACGTATCAACTCGATAAAGCGTGTGAACTTGTTAACAATAAATATAACCACATATCCTCTCAACAAGTTTCTCTCGAACACTTGTTGTAGGATTTATCATATTGATCCTTTGTTGATCTCTCACACAAATTACCAATATGATAACATTCAAGTTCAATATTTATGAACATCAACATTCAAAACTATCTCTAGCCTTATGAATATTTATGGATTGAAACTAATGTCAAGTTTTAAAGCATTTCTCTCGAACATGGATTAAAACAAAATATAAACCATATAAACAAAGTTTTTCCTCTATATTCATTATCAACAAAGTTCACAAACTTACAACTAAGATCAATACATACAAAAGAGAGGATTATCTACCTCTAATCTTGACACAAAAGTGCTTAGCTACCCATAGACATGGTAGCTTGCTTGACAAGTAAGTAGCAAAGCTTTTGGAGCATCAATCTTCAAAGATTCAAGGATTGAAGCATAAAAGCTTTGATCACTATGAAAAATAGTAACAATGGAGTTTTTCTCCTAAAACAAACTTCTAAGTTACAAGAGAGTACAATGAAAAGTGATGGAATGGCTAAAGAATCTAACAAATGCACTTAAGTACAAGTTCAGCCCAGAAAGCAGCGCTGGGCGGTCCTTTTCAACGTCGGGCGGTGGGCAAAAGTGAGGCCACGTGACAGCTACAATGTCAGCTGAACCTCACAAAATATCTTCAGTGCCAGGCAATGAAATCACAGCGCTGGGCGATCAGTCCTAGGCCGGGCGATGCTTGAAGAGGCGTAGCAGGAACGCTTCTGGAATTTGAGACAAATTGATGTATCTTGTGCCTTAGGAGCGCCGGCCGATGCAAGGGACTTCCTGCGCCTTAGCAGCGCCAGGCGGTTCAAGAGGCCTAAAATACGACACGCGAGCTTTCTGTTCTGAGCGTTTCCTTGCGAATCGAGCTGCGATCTTTTCACCTAAAATGCTACAAAAATACACAAACACATCAAAATACCTAATACTTATAAAAATGCAAGAATCACTTAATTAATAAGTTGTTGCCCGATTAAAGAGATTAAAAGATCTTAAAGGCATTAAAATCAATTATGAAAATAAGCACTTCTTGACACCTAACAAAGGGCCACAAGTTGTGCATGTTACAAAACAAGGGGGCCGTGCCCCAAAGAAAATAAGATACATAAAAAAACACGGCACATAGGCCGGATAAATTATAACAAGATAAAAACCCAATCATTCCTCCATCCGCTCAGGCTGCTCGTTGTTAGGCTCAGGCCCCTGGGTCTCCTCGTTCAGAATTTGGGCATGCTCACCACCAACGATGAAGGATTCCGGACTGACTATCCTGCCATCCTCGACATGAGCTAAATAGTTAGTACCCTCCATGGAGATCTGAACCCCAAGATTGACCAGCTGTAGTTGGGCCACGACATTCTGGAACGACTCTTCTCCGATGGCAATGACATCGTCCTCAACCTTCAACATACGAGCAACAAGCTCGGCCCCACCTTAATCGCTTTCACGTCTTCAGGCTCATCCTCGGCCAGAGTGCTTGCTGACCTCAGCTGCTCGATCAGCTCCTCGGCTGCCTTCTTCTCCGCCGCCAACGTGGCATTCTCCTCCCTCAACCTCAGGGCAGATCCCTCAGACAACGAGGAGCTTCCTCGAGTGACTTCCCAGTTTCCGTTTGAAGCTTCACCGAAAACTTCAAACGTTCACCGAAAACTTCATCAGAGCATCGGAAACTGAGTAGCCGCGACGGTTACCTATGCGTCATCATCGCAACGACGCCAGAAATCGCCCTACTCGCGGGTTCTCTAAAGGGCTCCGACGGCCACGTCAGTAGCAGAGGATGGCCCAGCCACTGTCCGCCACCAACAACCGCCAGGAAAACGCCACTACGTCTCCTAAATCTAACCAAACCCCATACATTTCTAAAATGAAAATGAAAAAGCTGGAAGAAGACAAGGAGTTGGATGACTTACGTGGTCGGAGAAGTTGAAAGAAAGTGCTCGAAGCTTGTACGGTGGCTACGACGGCGGACAACGATGGCGGCGAGCTAAGTTCTCTGAAGAAGACGAAGAAGAGAGAGAAACGAAAATGTGAAATGACCAGACTCTCTCTCCTTTTATACTACTGAGGAGCACGTGCAAAGGCACACCCAACTAGGTCATAATGGCTACAGACCAACCATCATTGCCTAGTTACTGCAGCACAGGGCTCGAGGCACACGTGGCGGCCCAACATTTCAGTTCTTCCTAACCGTTGGTCTCCCCGTACGACGGGCAAACCAGACGCGGTCACGAGCCTTATGAACACCAGGGCCCACGGGCACCACGGGACAACTCCCTCCGTCACCAAACGACGACTCCGTTACAGTTCCCAGGAACAACGGGCTATCCTTAAGTCATCACTCCCATGCTCGGGAGCAACGACTTGGGGGGACTCCTGTTCCGGACTAGACCAATGGCTAGGCATGGCCCAATCCATTTCTGCTCCCAGAACGACCCAATTGCCTAAGCCCAATCCGCGAAAGGCAGAGTTTACCTTTCTGCCCTCCAACCGGGCAGGGATTACATCGTTCCTCCCCGGTACTGCTGCCCGTCACGTACGACTGCATTAATCCCAGGACAGCCAGGGGCAGGTGCCCGAAACTACGCCTTTGCCCGACATAACGACTAGTTTTGGGCACCATGCCCGACATAATAGCTAGTTTTGGGCAGTTACCTATTCTTCGGGAAACAGTTATTTTGCCCCGAAAATAGGGACCGTTGGCCACGCGCTGGGGGCGTTATATAAACCCTCTCAAGTGAGAGGGTCAGGTATCCAATAATCATCCTAAGAACACACTTTGTACTTACTCCTTCTCTCTGACATTTTCTTATTTGAGCGTCGGAGTGCCTTGCAGGTACACCCCCTTCTCTCGCATAAGCATCATCATCTGTCCTACGCGAAGGCCGCGATGATCCAGTGTGATCACCTCCGATCAAAGACCAATTTCATTCAAAGCATTCCAAATAAAACTCCAACAAAGCATATCATATGGTTTAGTTAGATTCACCTTAATCAAAGTATCCCTTATTGTCTTGCATCTTATTCATGTTATGAACCATCTCTTGAGCCACTATTATATTTTTATCAATATATCTTTCCAAGATAAATAGATCAGTCTGAAAACATGACACTGTAGTATGAATGATTTCCTTAAGTCTCTTAACCAACACTTTGCTAACGATCTTTGTAAATGAGGCAAATATCTAAAGGTTTTAACTTGCCACCCCCCACACTTGTACTTGGAACCCCCCCCCCCCCCCCCCCATAATTTCATTATTCCATATCTGCCCTTGACAAAAATTTGAAACATATTTGCGTACAAAATTTCTGGTAGACAATTCAAAATTTCTGGTAGTGTATTCAGAAGTGTAATTTTTGAGACTTTGCAATATTACCAGAAATGATAAAAATACCATGTTATACCGGAAGTTTCAACCAAAATAAAATTTCTAGTAGTTTAATTTGTTTAAAATTTTAAACAGTCAGGATTTTGTCGACAATTTTGGACGGTTGTGATTGCACCAACTTTTTTGTGTGATTCAGAATAAATGCAAAGTTGTATAAATAGGGGTCACCTGTTGTTTGAGAAAACATTTCAAAATTCCTCTTCCTTAATTTTTTATTAAGGCAGAAATGTACTTCAACGGAGCTTCATCTCCCATAGAGTTTCGGCTCCCGAATGGAAACACATCTCTCGCCGCCTTGACATCCAAGTTGAATGAATTATTGTCTGATATTGATAACAAGAAGGTGAGAAAGATTGAGTTTCGTGAAGATTAGATTTATACTAATGGAAGGGTGAAATACAACCTTATTGAGTTGAAGATCGATGAAAGCGAGGAAAATGCTACAACCTTAGATGTAGCATGTACACCCTAGCGGCAGCCTCGTACCTCTATGTCACAACAAGCTCCTCGTACCTATCCTGAAGCCAAGACATACAAAGGTGAACTCCTCTGTTAAAGTTAAACTCCTCCAGCACGACCTCCTCATAAACTCCTAAATCTCGTCAACAGTCAAACATGTAAGCGATGGGCTAATAACACGAGCCGTTAAGAATCTATCGGTGATGAGGAGATGGAACAATGAGGAGACATCATCCAGAGTGATAGTTATCTCCCTAAATGAAAGATGAAATGAAGATGTCTCCTTGTGTCATCGCTCAACAAAAGCAGTAAGAAGTGGAGCGCCGAGCATGGTAAGGGAGTAATCGACAAATGCGAGGAGCTCAAAATCGTGTACAATACGTCTGACCTACTCAAGCATCGAAGTCATGGGGAAGTTCTTCATCTTCGACTCGTGCGATGTCACCTTCACTGGGAGACGTTCCTATAACAAACAAATTTTAAAAAATTAGCAGTTAGCATTCATGGAACAATAATAAATAAATTAAAGTTAAACATAAAATATATATGCCTCTTTCTCTGCCATAGTCGGTATGCCACATGGCCAACATAGTAAGCATCGACCGATCAATGGGTCCTCCAGAAAATGTTCCACCAGTGTGCACAGACGGCTCCGTTGAAGGAGTCGTAACCTCTGTGTCACCAGTAACAGATGGGACCAGATCTGTGGCTGCCACCTCATCAGCAATAACGACATCTGGTTTGACCACCTCATCTGCAACAGGGACATCTGGTTGGACCACCTCATCTTCCACCTCATCAACAACCTCAACAACAACATGTGTTGCATCTGTCTCGACCGTTGGGTCATGAACAACCTAAACCTGCACATCCTGACCTCACTACTCGTCGTCGGGTGCTACGGGGTGCTCAGAATTGCCCCCTGCTCAGCCAACTGTTTTCGGTGAGTTGATAAGAACCACTTGTCCAGCCCGTATCTGGGAAGACTCAGCCTCAACAGCCCTAACATGCGCTTCTGATCAATTTATCGCTTTGCCTCCAATAGGGTTGTCCATTCCCCTGTATTTCACTGCAAAAATCGGGAAAAAACTCAGATATATTCTTGAAATTTCCGGGAAAAAAAAAACATTTTTTTTACTATCGAAAATTCTGAAATTTCCAGAGAAGTGCATAGCAATTGTATCGAAAATTCTGAAATTTCCGGCCAAAAATACTAGAAATTCTAAAATTCACATTAAAAATTCGTGCAAATTTTGCAATTTCAGATAAAAATATACTGATTCGAAATTTCTAAAAATATAAATGAAATTTCCGATATCGCTATGACAATTTAAAATTCACTTATGTGATAGGTAAATTTTGAAAAATAAAAGTGAAAAATATTCCAAAACTAATATTGCCTATTCATATAGGTTGAGGGATGCCAACTACAATTGTGTGAGTGACAAAGTTAAAACCTCATACATTTCAAATAATCTAGGCTATTTATGACTACAACCAAACATTTGTATGTATATTGCAATTAATAAACGGTTGACAGTGTAAATTTGTAGCTACCAATTAAACTATTAAATCTATTTCAAAAATGTTCTTTATCTTTGTAGTGTATTTATATTTATTATCACTACATTTCTCTCTTATTCATTCATTAGGCAAATATTAGAATATAAATAATAAAATGCTTATTTTTGTTATGTTGGGTTTCTGAGTTAGTAAATAGAGTTGCTTCGGTTCAAATTAAAATCAGATTAAGAATTTATAAAATAATTAAAAAGATATTAAAAACTAAAAATAAAAACAGATGAAACTCTAATCTGCAGAAATCTTATCTCGTCTACCCTTTTTTGAATCCAAAAAGAATCCTATATTTTTCAAGTTGAGCTCTATTTTACAAAATCCTATCAGTTTAACAATCCAAAAGAACAAAGAAAAGAATAAAACAGTTTGCTTATGTTTAGTGAATCATGTTTCTAGAGCAACATGGATTGATAATTCATTCTAAACCGAATCCAACCATGCCTAGTCCGGTCACTGTTGATTTTGTTGTCTCTGTTGAGAGAAATTGGGATGATTCTGTTGTGCGTTCTGAAGTGTCATCATACCAGATTGTAGATTCTGAGCATTTGATGCCATGCCACCAAATGCACCTTGTGAATTGTGTTGTTGTTGCTGCTGTTGCTGCTGTTGTAAGGACATCATACCACCAGGGTTGCCACCTCCAATGTTGAACACTACAATGAAAATTCCCAGTGATGATTTCAGTAATAAGACAAGTAAAACATATAATAAATGACATTGAAGAATGAAGTTCATACTTTGATCACTCAACATTTGGGAAGGATGACTTCGTTGAGGATTGTTTCCGGATAATCCGAACTGAGGAAATAAAAAATGCAGAACAAGTTTCAATAAGCAAACCGACACGACTATTCATTTCATATATACTTTTCATGAAAAACAAAATAATGCTTGACGTGGCAGAGAACATGAAAGACAAACCTGCATCCGTGGCAGATGAGCCTGTGAAGATATACCGGCTGAAATGTTGGGAATCTGAGATTATGAGGCAAAAATTATCATAGAAGTAATTGTTGAAGGTAAACAAATTAACAGTGTGGGAAGCACAGAGAAACATGAGAACAGCGCATCATCAAAGATATAAAAAAAAGTAATATTTTCAAACAGGGTGACGAGTACAGAAAGGCAAAAAATAACGTCCCAAAATACATAAATCAAATCCAAAAACACATAATGATATTTATCTCAAGAGTACTGCAACGAGGTTTCAGAAAGCTCAATTTGCATTTAAATAAATAATTTTCCACCGAGCAAGCACCAACAGTATGGCTAGATAGATAGTGTATGATTTTGTCTGGTCAGCCACAAATTATGCATCAATTAAGTTAAATGTAAATTCCATTTTCAATAATAACACCATCACGGCCCATTTCCTCACCCAAGAAGATATTGAAGATATTAAAGCCATTTCCCTGCGGAACACTCCAGCAATATGAAAAAGAACATGCTCCCCATAACATTTTGTAATAGGGGAGCCAATATGATTAGCTGTTTTCCATCCTTTTAACACAAACTCTAAACTTGTGGTAAAATAACGAAAAGTGGTTGATTATGCGTTAAGAGAGCAGAAGCTTTTGAAAACCATATCTACTCTATAATAATTACACGCCTCACACGGGACTCATAGTCTGATACATGGATATAATACGACTTTCCCCTGTCCGAAAAGAGGATTAGCAAGAAACACAAATACTAACATAGATACAGATGGGGAAAATTAGGTAATAGTGAATGTTACTGCTAAAATGCTAGGCAACTCTGCTAAAATAGATGACATGCCAATCATACCATCTGGGTATTTGGTGTTGTTTGAGCAGCACTAAATAATGCGTTGTTAGCATGACCAGAAAACTGGCTTAAACGAGTCATCTGATTTCCTTGATTGAGTTGGTTTTGACCAAGGCCATGCTGCATATGCGCCGAAGAAAGCTGCTGCCTACTCTGAAATTGCTGATGCCCAAGTTGTGGAGAAAATTGCATCTGATGTTGCCCTTGCATCTGTGGAGGAAAGAAAAGCTTGTTACTGCCAAGAAAGAAAGAGTTTCTAGTTCGCTACTAATATGTCTATGCATGTATTTATGGTGGTTAAACTTCCCAACGGTATATCCTCAAGTTATTACTTTTTTTTTTCTTTTGATCACTCATAATTTACTGAAACAACGTGGACATGTCTAAGTGCATCAGGAGACACAATAATTAGAAATAATAAGAGGAAACCCATTAGAAAGAAAGTTTAATTTAGTGAAACACTAATTCCTGGTTAATCGAGGCCAACCAGCCAGTCAGGCTTTCAAAAGTAACTTTTATGTTTGAATAGAATACAAGTTAATGATAAAAACCAGCGCAGATACATGCTCCAGAGTGTCGCTTGTCAAAATGATTATCAGACTTGTGGAAGTTAGAAAACATATATTTAACAATATACTTTGGAAATGTTTGTTTAAGATTCTTAACAAATCATTTTTGATGTTCTATGTTAGTGTGTAAACTATTTTCAAAAATAATTTTGAAGTTAAAATGAAATAGCTATTTTGGTTAGCTTTTGAATAAAAACTTTTTTATTAGATGGAAAAAAAACATACTTAATGATGTCTATGCTTTTGCCACCATATTAATGAAAAATTATTGACATGCATAATTTATCAATTTGAATGTTTTTACAACCATAGTTTTGTAGTTTTTTTTTTTAAATCTCTAAAGAATAATCTTCAAATTATTTACATCAAAAATGCTTTTTTTTTTTAAATCTTAAACAAACGGCTAGTTAGGTCATTTCAAGGTTGTATTTGCTCAATGCAGAAAACTAATCTTGAAAATGTTACCTGACCCATTCCTTGCATTGCAGATTGCCTGAACTGCTGCTGCTGCTGCTGCTGAGCAAGAAGTTGCTGTTGCTGCTGTTGAGGTAACTGCTGCATCAGTTTCTGTCGTTGCTGTTGCTGTTGCTGTGCTGTTGGTTGTTGCTGCTGCAGTTGTGATGTTTGCTGCTGAGGAGATGGCGTATTCATCATATTTGTAGAAGACCTAGGTGAATTGGCATATGGAATTGGTGAAGCTGTTGTATTGTCAAAAGAAGTGGCACTCGTTGCAGCAGAAGGAGATGCAGCTGATCTTCCCAAAAGTTGTGTTCCTGGTGTCTACATTTGCAATAATGAGAGAAAATTAAAAAGGTTAGAAGTAGAAGAATAAATATTTTTCATAATTTCAAACCACCAAATGAAGTAACTAGAACTCATTTCATAGGTTTAAAAGTTCAGCAGTGAGAAAGTGTATGAGAGATAAATATCAAATAGGCAGAGACAAATAAGGCAAGATGAGTGTTGAAATAGTTAATCATTATTAGTCTCTATACTTATTTGATTTTATGGATATTGTGTTTTATTTTAATTCCTTATACTACTTCTTAATTTGTGGAGTGTATTTATAATTTATGTACTCCCTCTCCAATACAAAGAGCACATTTTCATTGGAATAAAGATACTCTGAAATTATAGAATACTTCAACAATGAAGAATCAACGGTGCAGCATGGCTTAAAGGAGCTGTACAATTTAACAAATTTTAATGTCCTTCAAGTTCAACCTAATAAGGATCAGCTGGGCTTTTAAATTTAAAAGTAAAGTATGAGACTATGGCACAGTAATATTTCAAATACAAAACTGGGTATACAAAGGTTGAATGCAAATAATGTTGAAGCAAGAAAATCCAAAATCACAAGTAATCATAATTCACATGTACCCTTAATTTACAGTATTAAAAAACTAGAAAGAAGATAGTCAAATATCCATTAATAAAACCTTCATGGAAATGTGAATGACCTTACCTGTAACATTGAATTCTGGCCTCCCATATTATTTGATGAAAGTGGGGTATTCTTCATATATACATCTGAAAGTAACATATATGAGTGCCACTTGGCATTAAAAATATAAAACCCACAATATGCTAGAGATGAGAAGTTAAGAGTGATTTACTATTGCTAGACCCATCAGGAAAAGGTTGTGCAGTCTCGTTGACAGTGAATACATCGGCCAAATGCATCGGAAGTGAAGAAGTTATATGCCTCTGGTCTGCAGGTAACCGTAATCCTGCAGGAAATTCCATTATATCCAAATGATCCTTATAAAGAACACACACTTGGAGAGTGATTGACATGAAAGTTTATTGAGTTCAGTAAATAAAAGCTTCCTTTAAAGCAAGCCAACCAATAGCACCTTCTTGTATTCTTATGAATTATACTAAATTTAATGTGAACCGGGTACAAAAACATACTTATCCATATGAAAGCCGTTTCAGATTTTTATGTAGAACCAGAGTGACCATTGGTTGTGATATATATGTAAATATATTAAATATAATAAAAGCCAGCAGGTGAAATCATTACCTTCACCGACATTGACGGCAGCTCTGAGTAGGTTTTCCTGTTCTTGAATTTTGGCAGCCTGACCCTTGTCGAGAGTGGGGGCAATGGAAGGGCCTTGACGAGTTCCAAAGCAGTAAGCTTTACGAGTGTCCGCCAATACCTTTTCAGCACCTTCACAGGCTGCGGCAATCATATCAATTCTAGCCTGCAAAAGGAAAAGAATGAGGAATGAAGAGGGAAGATAAGTATGAAGTGGAAAGTGGGAATGACCTTCAACTTGTCAATTTGAGTGGCAATTGGGAGGTTCTGCATCCCCTGAAGCAACTGATCTCTCTTGGAGGTGTCCTCCGTCTCCATTTCAGGGAGTAGTTTCGTAGAAAGCATAACAGGGAGTACTGAGAAAACATAGTAATGGTGATTAGAAATGTGAATGAATGAAAAGCATAGAATACACACGAGATATTAGAATTATATAGATATGTATTCATACTTGTAGCATTATCAGCATTGACATTCTTGGGATAGACTATGAATGCCTTGGAGACCTTCTTGATATCATCAACAATGTTGAAGAGCTCAAGGTTGACCATAGAATATTGACCAAGAATATCTTGCCATTTGGGAGTGGTGTTGGTACGAGCATAGGCATCGAAATCTTCCAAAATCCTTGATATGGCTTTAAACAGGCTGATAGCACGCGTCTTTACTTGTTCTAGGTTTAGCTGCTGCTGCACTGCCTGATTCAATCTCTCCTGCTGTTGCTGCTGCTGCTGCTGCACCAACTCACCCTCCATTCTTCTCCTATTTTATGAACATCAATCAATTTGACTAATCAATTAAAAGAGTTGGAAAAACAATTATCAAATCAATTGAAGTGAATAAAACAAATAAAAAGTTCGATGAACCTGAAGACAAACTGAAAGCCAAAGCACTACAACTCCCAAATCAAGTAAAAACAAAAACAAACGCAACAGATAAATCTAGAAACTAAGTTATCTATAGACTATAGTGTTATATTATCTTACAATAAAGTTATCTTTTTCATCTCTTTTTGAAGTGCCCAACAACTACTTAACCAAATTTGGAGAAAGGCAGAACTAAGAGTAAGCTTCAACTTTTTCAATACATAGATCATTCTAATGAAACAAAAAGTGTTTTGAATGCATTGTGGATTTTTAAAGAGGGTTCCATGATATCACACGGAATTTGATGGAGGACGGTTGGATATTAAGCCTATATGTGTATGAGTTATAGTGTTAATTGTTTAGAGGCTGTTATACCTAGTTGCCCCCTTTTTCTTGTTGTGTGTACTGTATATAAGCAAGGTAGTTAAAATTGAGATTTTACACAAAATTGGGAAGGGGAAGTAATATCGTAACAATAATCGTAAGGTTATACTAAATTCTAAATCACATAAATATGCATAATATAAAATAGCATTAGTAAGACAGTGAAAACCTTAAATCACTTAAAACACTAGTGTAAATTTAAATTCATAGCATAGCTCACAAGTAAAATAATTAAAACCTTAAAACACCCTTCAAATACTTATATAAATCACCCTTATTCATAAGCATAATCGCATAAACATTTTAAAGATTGTAGAGTATGCGATTCAACGATTAAATAAGAATATGCATAAACTCATAATTGCTGAGGGCAAGTATAATCGCAATATCAAGGGATTTTACTATTAAAATCAGAATTCTAACTACCATGTATATAAGCATCACAAAAAATACACTAAGAATGAACTTATGGTGATTTATTGAAAAGGAGTTTAGTAAGAATAAACAAATCGCCATAAGTTCAATCTTGTATTTTTTATGTGATGCGGTAATTTATTCTTAATGTATTTTAAAAAATGTTCATTAAAGAATACATTTTCATTCTTAATTTATTTATTCTTAATGTATTTATTCTTATCTCTCTAAGTTCCATGACAAAATGATGATAATTTTGCTTATTCCTATTAAGATCAAAAGATCAAACTTTTCAATAAATACCAATATATAACATGTTTGAATACATGTAAGTCTAATGAGAAAGGACTATAGATACAAATGTAAAGTAATCCATGTTCAGATGAAAAGGGAACAGTTCAAACTCATCATTTAGCAACCATATATTTCAATTTAATGGAATTGCTCCAGGGAAAACCAGCCGCAGATAAAGTAGGTTCATAAACAAAAGTTATACAGTTTGTTTCAAAAACAAACAAAAAAGTTATACAATTATGACATTTTCCATGAAAGAAAGAAATATAAGTAAAAGCACCTGAGAAGATGCCAAGTATTGTCTAAATCTGCATAAGGTTATTTCTCGTAGTTATAACAACATACAGATTATGATCCCTCCTGAATAACTTTAGCTCAAAAAACTATGAGTACAGGCCCTTCCAGAACAACCATAAAAGTAGTACAATTGATAAGAAACATGTCTAAAAATCATTATAGGTTACAATAGCTCCATTTGACACCATTATTTTGGGAAATAATCCTTTAAGTCAGATTATTTATTATAGTAGTAAACTTGGTACCCTTATCACATATAAAAAAACATGCAGCTCTATCACACACAAACCCGTTGAATTCACTACCCATAAAAATGAAAGATATGACAAATGATTCAGCAATTGATTATGTTCCGTGCAACAACACAATCAGACTACTAAAGAACAATTTTAAATTCGTAAACAGGAAGTTCTGAAAAGGTTTCATAAACAGGAAAATAAAAGGTTAGCTTGGGGTTTATTTCCTGTCTAACTGATTATGATAAAAGAAATATATAATGCAGTTATAATCTAGCCCAGCAATTTTTAGCAGGGAAAGAAACAACATCCTTGGTTACCACATTTAAAAATTAAACTCACCAAAGCTTCTAGACAAGAAAAACAAATTCTTAAGCAACGACCTTTGATCCAGCTCCATTTATAAAAACATAAAATTAAAAAAGCATGTATTTTGGAATGTTAAATGGATAAAGAAAAAAAATGTAGTGTTGGACTTTCCGCCTTAATTGCGGTCCGCCCCTAGTCGCCTTAATTGCGGCTCTTTGGCTTGCCTCATTGCAGCCCCTAACACCTTCATTGTGTTAGCTTTGAAGGGGTGGATTTAGGCCCACATTGCTTGGAGATATGGCCTGTGATGTGTTTATAAGTGGGGGCAATTCTAACCTTACAAGCCAGTTTTGTAGGGATGAGTTAGACCCAACCCATATTCTGAGATGTAAGAAGCAATGCAAGCAAGAAAGGAAAACCGTGATGAAACTGAGCAAACTAAGATGCACATGCAAATACAACAACTTCAGAAGCTCTTAATATTTGATAAATATTAAAATTAGCAGTAATCTCAACATCAGCCCAAAATTATTCATGTAAAGTTGAGCATGAAATTGAATCTCTAATGTTTGACAATGCGCATAACTTCACAAAAAGTACAATAAAGAAGAATACTAACATTTAACATGACAAAGAGTTTATTACATAAACTATTGTTATTTGCTCAGAGGTAGAATTCTGAGCAATTAGTATTACAAAGTCCATTCTTGATCGGATATACAATGTTATTGAGCTCCTAATAACACAAACAAGTAAATTTGAGCCTTTGGCAGTGGCCACTATCACAGCTGCAAATTGCGATGAAATCGCATAATTGCTCGCGCTACAGAAAAAGGGAAAGATTCTTAACAGAAATTATGACGGCTACTCTACTTAAGGAAGTAATCGCGGCGTCAATGATTAAAAGGCAATGATTGGATATAATCTTCTCCCTCCTTGGAATTCTCTCCCTCTCAGTCTATTATTCACCCGTCCTAGGGTTTTATGCATGAGGAAAATTGGATTGCATTCTTAGCAGATCAAATTCATATAGTGATATATAATCACATGATAATTTATTCATGAGAACATTATTATTGAAAATCAACACTTGCAAACTATTTTGAGCATGAAAATACGAAACATATATATGATATAATTATGCAATTATATGAATATGAATCCACCTTGTATGAAAGGGAACTGACCGGAAGAAACGTCAGCGGAATAGGGAGGATTATAGGAATTTCGGAGTGCAGGGGGAGTACGGCAGCAGTGCCGGCGCGGCGGTGGCCCTTCTCACCGGAACAGAGAGAGTGATGGTGTTAGTGAAAATAAAGGAGGGTGGAAGATGAAAGGGGTTTGATGGGAAAACTCAAAAAATATAAAACCACTGAACAAAACTTTTTATTTTTAATTTTAACGAGAAACTAACTTAAATCAATTTTATTCCAACAAGTTTTGTTTTTTAAATTGAATTTTAAAATCAAATTTTTTTCACAACTATTCCGAATGGCTCTTTAGTTTATTTAAGGGTTTTTTATTGGACTCTATGCAATTTTCGGACCACCCCTGGGATAATATTGCTTTGTATGTGATAAAATAGGGTAGATCGGATTTCAATCTCATGCACACCTCCGAAACAATATTGATTGTGTATTTTGTTATACGTTATGGAAATAGAAGCGTGTTCAGATTTCAAAATTCGTACATGCCATCTATTCAGGATTTCGACTTAGACCTATTTTAGTAATGTTAGCTATTTTATATTTTTATAGTTTTAAGCTTTAGTTTGGAATGTAAGCTTACTTAAATCTATAAATAGGAAATAATTCTTGTTTTGTAAATAGAATTCATAGCATTTGTATTCACACTCTTGCAGTTGCAAAGTGAATAAACAAGGTTTCCATAGTTTGTGGGTTGAGAGAAACTCTGCAGAATATTTATCTTTTTTTCCAACCTTTTCTTTCTTTCTCAACCTTTTCTTTCATTGTCATCACGTGAGTGGAAACAATCATGAGATCAAGATTGAGTGTAATTCTTCATAGGTTGTGGTTGAATTCCAACATCTGATATTTAGAGCCCCAGTTGCGATTCAATGAAGCAAAACTGTGATGGTGATGAATCATCCAAACGGACACTTTCCGACGAACCTTCCGATTCTCAAGAAAGATAATTATGAGAATTGGTGCAAGCAGATTAAGGTGGTTTTCTGTTATCAAGATCTTTGGGATTTTGTGAATGAAGGAGTAGCACCGCTTGTAAAGAATGCGACAGATCAAGAAAAAGCTGCACACAAAGAATTTAAGAAGAAAGATTATAAAGCTCTCTTTATAATCCATCAATGTGTTGATCCATATAATTTTGAAAAGGTTAGTGATGTAGAATCAGCAAAAGAAGCTTGGGAAATTCTTGAAAAATCGTTTGGAGGTGTAATAAAGGTGAAAAAGGTGAGGTTACAAACTCACAAAAGGACTTATGAATTGCTTCAGATGGAAGACAATGAAAGCATAACAGATTTCTTCACTAGGGTTACAAAACAGGTGAATCAAATCAATGTATGTTGAGAAGTATTGACATCAAGATCAGTTGTTGCAAAGATTTTGAGGTCATTGGCTCCAAAGTTCGGCCACGTGGCAGTAGTTATAGAATAGTTGAAAGACTTGTCAGCATTGACAAAAGAAGAGCTTTAATGGACACTTGAGTCTCATGAACAAAGGATGGCTAAAAGAGTTGCATGAAAGTCGAAGAGTGATATAGCTTTGCAGGTGCAGTCAGAAAAAGAAAAGAAAGGCAAAGGAAGCTGGAATGACAACAAAGGTAGAGGAGGCTACAACAGTTCGACTGGTCGAAATCAGCAGGAAGGAAACTGGTCGAATTAGAGAAAACCCTGGAACCAAGGCAACCAAAGAGGTGGTGTTGCAGGTAAAGGAAAATGTGGTGGTTGAAAACCTGACAAAAGTCACATTCAGTGTTTCAATTGTCAGAAGTATAGTCACTATTTTAGTGATTGTCCAAAAAAGAAGAAGAATCAAGAAAATAATGCAAAGCTGGCGAAACATGAAGAAGAAGAGATGTTATTGATGGTCACAACAAGAGATGAAGAAAGATTTAAGGATCAGTGGTACTTGGACTCAGGATGCTCATCATACATGACTGGAAGGAAAGATTGGTTTGTCAACATGAAGCCCTCAATGAAGAATATGGTGAAATTTGCAAATGACAATACTCTAGCAGCTGAAGATATTGGTGGTGTTCTGATTATGAAGAAAGATGGCAAGAGGTCAATAATTTCCAATGTGTTGTACGTACCAGGCATGAAGAGTAATTTGCTCAGTATATAGTAGCTGGTCGAAAAGAACTACAAGGTGTCGATCAAAGACAAGATGATGAGAGTTTTCGACTTAGGTGGTAGGTTAATCTTGAAGGCTCCAATGTCTCAGAATAGAACCTTCAAGATTGAACTTGATGTGATGGAGCATAAGTGCCTTGCAACTACAGCCAGCAGAGGTGAATGTGTATGGCATTATAGACTTGGTCATCTCAATTTCAAAGACACCAGAGATCTAAAGAGAAGAAATATGGTCTCAGGATTACCAGAAATCGACATTCCAAGTGAAGTGTGTGAAGAATGTGTTCAGGCGAAACATCACAAGAATAGCTTCAGCAAGAATGCAGGAAGCAGGTCTAAGGAAATTCTTGAAGTCATATACTCGGATGTATGTGGTCCTATCCAGGTGGATTCGATTGGAGGTAACAAATACTTTGTCACGTTCATAGATGATTTCAGTAAAAAATTGTGGACTTACCTGATCAAGAAGAAAGTGAAGTGATCGAGGTATTTGCCAAATTTAAATCTATGGTCGAATGACAAAGTGGTCGAAAGCTAAAGATTCTGAGGAGTGATGGCGGTGGAGAGTATGTGTCAAAAAATTTCGATGCATTATGTGAGAAAGAAGAGATTGTGCATGAGGTGGTGCCACCCTACACTCCACAGAATAATAGGACTGCAGAAAGAAAGAATAGAACCATCATGAATATGGTGAGAAGTATGTTGAAAGGCAAACATCTACCCAAAGAATTATGGGGAGAAGCTTTGTCGACAACAACATACTTTTTGAATATATGTCCGACGAAGAAGCTAGAAGGAATCACGCAAGAAGAATGTTGGTCTGGTGTCAAGCATAGCCTAAGTCATTTGAAGGTGTTTGGATTTATAACACATAGACATGTGCCAGATCAGTTGAGAAGAAAGCTTGATGACAAGTCGAGTTAAATGATCCTGATAGGATATTATTCGACTGGAGGATACAAGCTGCTTAACCCAGTGAACAAGCAAGTAGTGATCACCAGGGACGTGATCATAGATGAGCTTAAAGAATGGGATTAGGCTGAAAATGTCAAGAAGGATTCAGTGAGAATCTCATGTTAAGAACCAGCTAGTGAAGTCGAAAGAGAAGTTCGACAAGAAGAAGTCAGAGGTGAACACTACTACAAAACGCGCAAACAACAACGTCAGGCTTATAACGGCTGCCTATACACCGTTGTAATATATTCGCACATTTTTTTAATGACGGTTAAAATTCCAACTGTGGTGAAATATGAGGCCTTTCACCACGGGTATTTAAAGAACCGTCATTATAGGTAGCGCCTGGTCATGGGCTCAATTCCCAGCACCAGCATTTATGTTTTTTTTAAAAAAAATTCAAAATGCCAACAACCTTTCACCATGGTTATGTTTTCAACCGTCATTATAGCCTATAGTTTAGTTTTAGGTCTTGCACTTCAAAAAATCGGTTTTAGGGAAAATCGTCTCTTTTTTGAGATCTGTTTCCCTCAAAACCCCAAATTCATCTTTTTTTTTAATGAATTTTTGACTGTTTTCATAGTCTCAAAAAATTCCAAAAAAATTCTCAAATTTCTTATTTTACCTAATTAGATTAAATTTCGTGTTTTTAGATTTTTCTGAATTTATTTTAATCATGTTACTTCTTTCCTATTTTTCCAAATTGCTGACAGACCTTTAACCACGGGTATTTAAACCAACCGTCATTATAGGTGACGGTTTTTACTTATTTTTTCAAAATACTTACAGACCTTTCACCACGGGTAATTTAAACCAACCGTCATTATAGGTATCGTCTTGTCATGGGTTCATGTCCCAGCACCAGCATTTTTCAAGTCTCATCACCAATATTATAGGTGGCGTGCATATTGAGTTTATTCACTATCCTTAAACAAATCTTGGTCGTCCATTTAGTGATTATCAACGACCAAGACACTACTATTAGTGATCCGCGTGAAACCTAAAACTTAGACATTTTCTACCTCTAAACATCATCTTTCATTTACGATACTCTATTTCTTCACTAAACCAAATTTCAGAACAAATTTTAGAACTCGAGTTAGCAATGTTAGTTGTTGGTGTTCTTTTTTAATTATTGTTGTTCTTTATTGTTCTTTTTTATTATGGTTGTTCTTGTTGTTCTTTTTCATTAATGTTGTTCTTGTTGTTATTATTGTTATTATTATTATTATTATTGTTGTTGTTGTTGTAACGCCCCAGTTTTTACCAGTTTTATTTTAATTGAGTCGTTTTTTATTATTTTATTATTATTTTATTGTAATTTCGACTTTTGTGTGAAAATGTGTTATTTTTAGTCGTGAATATATTTTATCGCGTTTTGGGATCGTTTGCGAGAAATTTGAGTGTGAGGGTATTTTGGTCATTTTATAATGTTTTTCATTAAGTTAGTAAGAAAGAAAAATAGAGAGAAAGAAAGAAGAAAGAAGGAAAAAGAGAAGAAAAGAGGAGAAGAGAGAAAAATTGGGATAGTGTGGAAAAATCATCAAGATCAAGTTCTAGAGTCGATTTAATCGGGTAAGGGTGCGAAACTCGATTATACTATGCTTGTATATGATTATGTATGAATGGGTTTGGATGATTCTCTTGCTTTCCATGTTTTTCACTTTTAAGTCGAAAACGATAAATGAGTAGAATCGATGGTTTAACGGTTGGAAATCGATGTAAAGGTGGTAGTTTGCTTGTTGACATGATTAGAATAGGTTCTGATTGAAATATGTTGATTTGGAAATGGTTTGGGTTGGAAAATATCATTTTTGGGTTTTCAACAGCGCTGAAGGATTCTGAATTTTCGCAGGTTCGCCTAGCGAACCATTCAACGAAGGGTAGCGAAGGTTCGCTACGGGTATTCGCCTAGCGAAGGCATGAGCGAAGGTTCGCTAGAGTGTTTGTCTAGCGAACTTTGGGTGTTTTTGGCTCTGTTTGGTTCTGACTTGGTTCGCCAAGTGCTCGCCTAGCGAACTTTGTGTCTGTTTTTATCTAACAGTTGGTTCGCTGGAACATTCGCCTAGCGAAGGAGCTAGCGAATGCTCGCGAGGGATGCTCGCCTAGCGAAGCAGCTAGCGAATGCTCGCGAGGGAGATTCGCCCAGCGAACAGTGTTGTTCGTGTAATTTTGTTTTCTGCATAACTTTTGATCTGTGATTCGGTTTGAGGCGTGGTTTGATGCATTGGAAAGCCATTGAGCTGTACTTTCTTATTATGATGGTTTAGAATTTGTTAGCCGATTTTATTTTGTCGGTAAATGTGAATAGTGTCAATGGTCGACTTTTGTCGTGTTAATGGTGCGTATTTGACTTGTGTTATGCTTTAGGGTGTTGCTTCGAATGTGGTATGACTTATGTGCTGTTGTGATGATGATTTGTGGCCGTAAGGCAAGAAAATGCTAAGTGTGGTATTTGATGATATATGCATGATTGTGGATGTGTGTGTGCATGCAATGTAAATGTCATGAGTCATTGTATGCCAAGCATCATGATGTGCATTGTTGAACGTCCTGAGTGACGGTTTGATTCCCGAGGGGAATATGCTATAACATCGTGTGCCTCGAAAATATGAGGCGATGCCTGAGGACTTAAAGCGATGGGTATAGACGATTGTGGGCTCCTTTGGAGACTTAAAGCAATCCTTAACGTCGTGTGCCTCGAAAATATGAGGCGATGCCTGAGGACCTAAAGCGACGGGTGAACATCGTAGGCCCGACGGGGAGTTACTTGAGATTCTCAGTAACGAGCGATGGTTCCAATAGTTCCTGAGTGAACTGATGATGAGACATGAGACATTGGAAGTCGGTACCGCATGGCATGTGCATAGAGTCGTTGTGTCGGTCTATGTGCATTGCATAAATCATGAATTAATTGTGTGTGAACTTGTGAATGTGATTAATGAAATGGAATATGTGTGATTGTATTGTGAATGATTGATGTGCAGTGGTAATTGATACGTGTGAATTGTACTGCGTGTTGTTATAATTTATTTGTGTGCTTTGGTGGTGAGAATATGTTATTTGTGCATTTTTATGTTAATATATAATTTTATGCAATTATATTATGGTTGTTTTTCTCACCCTTCTGCTGTTTTATAACGCTCTATGAGGCGTTGCAGATTAGAGCTGCTGGAGGTATTCCTTTTTGTGAAGCGTTGCGTCTTCATTATTTTGGTCGGTCGGCTCTGATATGTGACTCCGGGCAGTTAGGGTGGCCTCGTGCTATTATTTTGTATATCTGATGATATATTTTGGCTGTACATATGCTACCTGATGTATGACAAACTGTTTATATGTGTATATGTATATATGTTAATCAGATTTTAGATTTTCCGCTTTAATTCTAATTTCTGAAAAGTGGGTGTAAGGAACAAAGTTTCCTCTGTATGATTGCTTCCCCACAGTTGCATATCATTATGGGCAGGTGTTGCATGTTATGTGTATGTTTGGCTTCTTTGATGTGATTCTCCCTTTCTATGCCATGATGTTTCAAATATACTCTGATCAATTTTCTTTTTACCGCTTTAATTGGGGGTATAGATTGGGGGCGTCACATTAAGTGGTATCAGAGCCAGTCCGTGTCAGTTGTGTAGTTTGTGTCTGTTGTGTCTGGCATATTGGGCGAGTTGTGTTGAGCGAGTTGTTGTTTAACCATAGTTTCTGTTTTGGACGAACAGAATATGGCTGGTCGTAATGATGCTGCTTTGGCTGCTGCGATGGAAGCGACGGCACGAGCTGTGCAGAGTGCACCGAATGCTGCCGGAAATGATGAGTTTAGAAAGAATAAGCCGCCGGTCTTTAAAGGGAAGCATGATCCGGATGGTGCGCAGTTGTGGTTGAAAGAGATTGAGAGGATTTTTAGGGTAATGGATTGTGATGACGATGATGTTAAGGTGAGGCTGGGCACTCATATGCTACACGAAGAGGCTGATGACTGGTGGGTCAGTACTCGTCAGGTGTTGGAAGCTGATGAGGAGGAAGAAGAGATCACTTGGGAGGTGTTTAGCCGAGAGTTTCTAAGGAAGTATTTTCCGGAGGATGTCCGAGGAAAGAAAGAGATTGAGTTTTTGGAACTAAAACAAGGTAATATGTCGGTTATTGACTATACTGCTAAGTTTGTGGAACTTGTGCAGTTTTATCCTCATTATGTGGAAGCGACTGCTGAATTTTCAAAGTGTGTAAAGTATGAAAGTGGGTTGCGTCCTGAGATAAAGCAGGCTATTGGATATCAGAGGATTCGAAGGTTTGCTGATTTGGTGGAATGCTGTAGGATTTATGATGAAGATAGTAAGGCTCGTTCTGCTCACTATAAAAGTGTAAGTGACAGGAAAGGAAAACAACAGTTCCGTGGTGGTCCGTATGTGTCACCGGCTGATAAAGGTAAACAAAGGGGTACTTTTGATCGTAGGTCAGGTGGAGGTGGTATGTCTAATTCTCCTAGGTGTTTTAAATGTGGTGAATTGGGTCATCGCCAGCATGAATGTAGGAGGAATGTGATTAAGTGTTCTAATTGTGGCGGTATCGGGCATGTTGTAGCGGATTGTAAAAGGAAGAATGTGGTGAAATGTTACAATTGTGGGGAACCTGGTCACATTAGCTCGAAGTGTCCTAATCAGAAGAAAGCTCAGGCTAGTGGCAAAGTGTTTTCATTGGCGGGAACTCAGACTTCACGTGCTGATCGTCTGATAAGAGGTACTTGCTTTATTAATAATACGCCTTTAATTGCTATTATTGATACTGGAGCGACTCATTCGTTTATTTCGTCTGAGTGCGCGGAACGTTTGAATCTTGGGTTGTCTTCGATGGATGGTGAGATGGTTATTGATACTCCAGCGATGGGGTCAGTAACTACTTCTTTGGTGTGTTTGAGTTGTTCTTTAGCCATTTATGGCAAAGACTTTGTGATGGATTTGGTGTGTTTACCATTGGAAGGTTTAGATGTGGTGTTGGGAATGAATTGGTTGCAATTCAATCGGGTGCACATTGATTGTTATCATAAGCTTGTAAGGTTTCCTTCTCTTGTGGAAGATGAAGACTCGAGTTTCTTGTCTACTAAAGAGTTGAAGAAACTTTTAGCGGATGAAGCTCAGTTGTTTGGGTTGTTTGCTTCATTGACTGTGGATAGTCAAGTTTCTCTTGATGTGTTTCTTGTTGTGTGCGAATTTCCTGAGGTGTTTCCTGATGATATTTCAGATGTGCCGCCAGAGAGAGAAGTTGAATTTTCTATTGATATAGTTCCTGGTACTAGACCTGTTTCTATGGCACCTTATAGAATGTCGGCATCTGAATTGGTGGAGTTGAAAAAGTAGTTAAATGAGTTGTTGGAAAAGAGGTTCGTGAGGCCAAGTGTTTCTCCTTGGGGTGCTCCAGTTTTGTTAGTGAAAAAGAAAGATGGGAGTATGCGATTATGTATTGATTATCGCCAGTTGAATAAGGTGACGATTAAGAACAAATATCCGCTTCCAAGGATTGATGATCTGATGAATCAGTTGGTTGGTGCTTGTGTATTTAGTAAGATTGATTTGAGATCGGGTTATCATCAAATAAGAGTGAAAGAAGAGGATATTCAGAAGACGGCCTTTAGAACACTGTACGGTCATTATGAATATTCGGTGATGCCGTTCGGGGTTTCTAATGCGCCTGGTGTGTTTATGGAATACATGAATCGGATTTTCCACGAGCATTTGGATCGTTTCGTGGTGGTGTTTATTGATGATATTTTAATCTATTCTAAGTCTCGTGAGGAACATGCAGAGCATTTGCGTATTGTTTTGCAGGTTTTGAAGGAAAGGAAGCTTTTTTCCAAATTGTCCAAGTGTGAATTTTGGTTGTCGGAAGTGAGTTTTCTTGGGCACGTAATTTCAGGTAATGGTATTGCTGTGGATCCATCTAAAGTAGAAGCAGTTCTACAATGGGAGGCTCCTAGATCCGTTACTGAAATTCGAAGCTTTTTGGGTTTGGCTGGTTATTACCGGAGGTTTATTGAAGGTTTTTCTAAGCTAGCTCTTCCTTTGACGCAGTTGACTTGTAAGGGCAAAGCGTTCATTTGGGATATTCAATGTGAAGAAAGTTTTTGTGAGCTGAAGGAAAGATTGACGACAGCTCCGATTCTTATTTTACCTAATCCTAATGAACCATTTGTTGTGTATTGTGATGCTTCTTTAATTGGTTTGGGTGGTGTTCTGATGCAGGAAGGTAAAGTTGTAGCTTATGCTTCAAGGCAGTTAAGGGTTCATGAGAAAAACTATCCTACTCATGATCTTGAGTTAGCGGCTGTAGTTTTTGTGTTGAAGATTTGGAGGCACTATCTCTATGGTGCGAGGTTCGAAGTCTTTAGTGATCATAAAAGCTTGAAATATTTATTTGATCAGAAAGAGTTGAATATGAGGCAGCGGAGATGGTTGGAATTCTTGAAAGACTACGACTTTGGCTTGAATTACCATCCTGGTAAAGCTAATGTGGTAGCCGATTCATTGAGCCGGAAATCGTTGCATATGTCCGCATTGATGGTGAAAGAGTTGGAACTTTTGGAGTCGTTTAGAGACTTGAGTTTGATATGTGAAGTGACTTCGGTTAGTGTAAGGCTTGGAATGTTGAAAGTTACTAATGAATTTTTGTTGTCGGTTAGTGAGAAACAAAAGCTGGATTTGAAATTCGTTGATTTGATGAGGAATGAGAATGTGGATTTCAAGGTGGATAATTTTGGTGTTTTGAGGTTTCGTGGTCGTATTTGCATACCTGATGATGCGGAGTTGAAAAGAATGATTTTGGAGGAAGGACACCGGAGTAATTTAAGTATTCATCCGGGTGCGAATAAGATGTACCAAGATTTGAAGAAGATTTTCTGGTGGTCTGGTTTGAAAAGAGATGTGGCTCAGTTTGTGTATGCTTGTTTGACTTGTCAGAAATCGAAAGTGGAACATTTGAGACCTAGTGGTTTGTTGCAACCGTTGGATATTCCTGAGTGGAAATGGGATAGCATTTCGATGGATTTTGTGACGGGATTACCGAACACTCAGCGTGGGCATAATGCTATTTGGGTGATTGTGGACAGGCTGACTAAATCGGCGCATTTTATTCCGATTGACATCAGTTTTTCTTTGGAACGGTTAGCTGAGATCTATATCAGTGTGGTGGTGAAATTTCATGGGGTTCCTTTGAGTATTGTTTCTGATCGAGATCCTAGGTTTACATCGAGATTTTGGGAAAGTTTACAGAAGGCATTGGGTTCTAAATTGAGGTTGAGTTCGGCTTATCATCCGCAGACAGATGGTCAGACCGAAAGAACTATTCAGTCGTTGGAGGATTTGTTGAGGTTGTGTGTTTTGGAACAAGGTGGTGCGTGGGACAGTTATCTTGCTTTGATTGAGTTCACGTATAATAACAGTTTCCATTCTAGTATCGGAATGGCACCTTTTGAGGCTTTATATGGGCGAAGATGTCGAACGCCGTTGTGTTGGCATGAAACTGGTGAGAGTTCTGTGGTTGGACCGGAATTGGTGCAACAGACGACGGAAAAGGTAAAGTTTATTCGTGAGAAAATGAAGGCTTCTCAGAGTAGACAAAAGAGTTATCATGATCGGAGACGTAAGAATCTTGAGTTTCAAGAGGGTGATCACGTATTTCTGAGAGTTACGCCGGTAACGGGTGTTGGTTGTGCTTTGAAATCTAAGAAGCTTACTTCTCGATTTATTGGTCCTTACCAGATATCTGCGAGAGTTGGTGTTGTAGCGTATCGTGTGGCATTACCGCCGAATCTGTCGAATTTGCATGATGTTTTTCATGTTTCACAGCTTCGGAAGTATGTTCCGGACCCTTCACATGTGATTCCGATGGACGAGGTTGAGGTAAGGGATAACCTTACGGTCGAGGCATTACCGGTTGGTATTTTGGATCGCGAGGTGAAGCGGTTGAGTGGCAAAGAGATTGAACTTGTGAAAGTGGCGTGGGGAGGCGCTGCTGAGGGTAATTTGACGTGGGAATTGGAGAGTAGGATGCGGGAGTCGTATCCGGAGTTGTTTGTATCAGGTAAGATTTTCGAGGACGGAAATTTCTAAGTGGGGGAGAGTTGTAACGCCCCAGTTTTTGCCAGTTTTATTTTAATTGAGTCGTTTTTGATTATTTTATTATTATTTTATTGTAATTTCGACTTTTGTGTGAAAATGTGTTATTTTTAGTCGTGAATATATTTTATCGCGTTTTGGGATCGTTTGCGAGAAATTTGAGTGTGGGGGTATTTTGGTCATTTTATAATGTTTTTCATTAAGTTAGTAAGAAAGAAAAATAGAGAGAAAGAAAGAAGAAAGAAGGAAAAAGAGAAGAAAAGAGGAGAAGAGAGAAAAATTGGGATAGTGTGGAAAAATCATCAAGATCAAGTTCTAGAGTCGATTTAATCGGGTAAGGGTGCGAAACTCGATTATACTATGCTTGTATATGATTATGTATGAATGGGTTTGGATGATTCTCTTGCTTTCCATGTTTTTCACTTTTAGGTCGAAAATGATAAATGAGTAGAATCGATGGTTTAACGGTTGGAAATCGATGTAAAGGTGGTAGTTTGCTTGTTGACATGATTAGAATAGGTTCTGATTGAAATATGTTGATTTGGAAATGGTTTGGGTTGGAAAATATCATTTTTGGGTTTTCAACAGCGCTGAAGGATTCTGAATTTTCGCAGGTTCGCCTAGCGAACCATTCAGCGAAGGGTAGCGAAGGTTCGCTACGGGTATTCGCCTAGCGAAGGCATGAGCGAAGGTTCGCTAGAGTGTTCGCCTAGCGAACTTTGGGTGTTTTTGGCTCTGTTTGGTTCTGACTTGGTTCGCCAAGTGCTCGCCTAGCGAACTTTGTGTCTGTTTTTATCTAACAGTTGGTTCGCTGGAACATTCGCCTAGCGAAGGAGCTAGCGAATGCTCGCGAGGGATGCTCGCCTAGCGAAGCAGCTAGCGAATGCTCGCGAGGGAGATTCGTCCAGCGAACAGTGCTGTTCGTGTAATTTTGTTTTCTGCATAACTTTTGATCTGTGATTCGGTTTGAGGCGTGGTTTGATGCATTGGAAAGCCATTGAGCTGTACTTTCTTATTATGATGGTTTAGAATTTGTTAGCCGATTTTATTTTATCGGTAAATGTGAATAGTGTCAATGGTTGACTTTTGTCGTGTTAATGGTGCGTATTTGACTTGTGTTATGCTTTAGGGTGTTGCTTCAAATGTGGTATGACTTATGTGCTGTTGTGATGATGATTTGTGGCCGTAAGGCAAGAAAATGCTAAGTGTGGTATTTGATGATATATGCATGATTGTGGATGTGTGTGTGCATGCAATGTGAATATCATGAGTCATTGTATGCCAAGCATCATGATGTGCATTGTTGAACGTCCTGAGTGACGGTTTGATTCCCGAGGGGAATATGCTATAACATCGTGTGCCTCAAAAATATGAGGCGATGCCTGAGGACTTAAAGCGATGGGTATAGACGATTGTGGGCTCCTTTGGAGACTTAAAGCAATCCTTAACGTCGTGTGCCTCGAAAATATGAGGCGATGCCTGAGGACCTAAAGCGACGGGTGAACATCGTAGGCCCGACGGGGAGTTACTTGAGATTCTCAGTAACGAGCGATGGTTCCAATAGTTCCTGAGTGAACTGATGATGAGACATGAGACATTGGAAGTCGGTACCGCATGGCATGTGCATAGAGTCGTTGTGTCGGTCTATGTGCATTGCATAAATCATTAATTAATTGTGTGTGAACTTGTGAATGTGATTAATGAAATGGAATATGTGTGATTGTATTGTGAATGATTGATGTGCAGTGGTAATTGATACGTGTGAATTGTACTGCGTGTTGTTATAATTTATCTGTGTGCTTTGGTGGTGAGAATATGTTATTTGTGCATTTTTATGTTAATATATAATTTTATGCAATTATAATATGGTTGTTTTTCTCACCCTTCTGCTGTTTTATAACGCTCTATGAGGCGTTGCAGATTAGAGCTGCTGGAGGTATTCCATTTTGTGAAGCGTTGCGTCTTCATTATTTTGGTCGGTCGGCTCTGATATGTGACTCCGGGTAGTTAGGGTGGCCGCGTGCTATTATTTTGTATATCTGATGATATATTTTGGTTGTACATATGCTACCTGATGTATGACAAACTGTTTATATGTGTATATGTATATATGTTAATCAGATTTTAGATTTTCCGCTTTAATTCTAATTTCTGAAAAGTGGGTGTAAGGAACAAAGTTTCCTCTGTATGATTGCTACCCCACAGTTGCATATCATTATGGGCAGGTGTTGCATGTTATGTGTATGTTTGGCTTCTTTGATGTGATTCTCCCTTTCTATGCCATGATGTTTCAAATATACTCTGATCAATTTTCTTTTTACCGCTTTAATTGGGGGTATAGATTGGGGGCGTCACAGTTGTTGTTCTTGTTCTTGTTCTTCTTCTTCTTCTTCTTCTTCTTCTTCTTCTTCTTCTTCTTCTTTTTGTTATTGTTGTTGTTGTTGTTGTTGTTATTGATGTTGTTGTTGTTGTTATTGATGTTGTTGTTGTTGTTGTTGTTATTCTTATTGTTGTTCTTGATGTTCTTGTTGTTCTTGTTGTTGTTCTTGTTCTTGCTAATGTTCTTGTTCTAATGTTGCAATTTTTTTTTATTTTATTAAAAGACATACAACAACGGTTATTTAAAATAACCATCATAATAGGTAGTTCTAATGCTGCATTTTTTTAAAAGATATACAACAACGAGTATTTAAAATAACTGTCATTATAGGTAGCGTGTTTTCCAATTTATTACAACGGTTTCCAGACAGTTGTAGAAACAGCGAACTTACAACGACAATCTACATAACAACGCCTTCGCCCGTGTCATTATATGTCATTCCCAACTGTTGTTAAATGGGTTTTTCGTAGTAGTGGAAGCAGGCCCAAGCAGACCTCGATGAACAAGACATATGCCTGCAAGGTTGCAAGAATGTGTGATTACATCAGATGATGTGGTCGATGAAGAAGGTGAGTTGGTACACTATGCTTTCTATGCAGATGTCGAACCATTCAATACAGCTGAGGCATTGAAAGATTCGAAGTGGGTGAAAGCAATGAATGAGGAGTTAGAGTCCATCGAAGTCAACAACACTTGGTCACTTGTCGAATTGCCTCAAGGCAAGAAAGAAATTGATGTGAAATGGGTTTACAAGGTGAAATTGAATCCTAAAGGATAGGTAACTAGACACAAGGCGAGACTTGTGGCGAAAGAATTTCTACAGAATGAAGGAATCGAATTCGACGAAGTTTTTGCACCTGTTGCTAGGATCAAAATAATCAGGTTGGTTGTTGGTTTAGCAAACACGAAGAATTGACACACGTGTCAGATGGATGTGAAATATGCATTCTTGAATGACCCCTTAGACGAAGAAGTTTATGTTGCACAATCAACTGGATTTGTGAAACAACGCGAAGAAGGAAAGGTGTATAGGCTGCATAAAGCCCTGTATGGACTTAAGCAAGCTCCAAGAGCTTGGAATAAAAAAATTGACAACTTTCTAAGGGAGAAGGAATTTGTGAAGTGCACAAGTGAGCATGGAGTATATGTAAGGAGAAGCAATAGTGAATTGCTTATATTATGTCTCTATGTCGATGACATGTTGATAACAGGAAGATGTAAGAAGGAGATCGAAGATTTCAAACATGACCTAAGTGAGGAGTTTGAAATGTCAGACTTGGGAAATCTCCCATACTTCCTCGACATCGAATTCTACAAGACTGGTAGAGGTTTGATGATGCACCAAAGAAGATATGCAGGCGAAATACTCAAGAGATTTGAGATGCAAGATTGCAACCCAACTTCGACTCCAGCTGATACCAAATTGTAACTGTCGAAAGATTCAGATGAAGATGATGTCAACCCAACCCAATATAGAAAACTTATTAGGTCACTTCGATACCTTTGTCACACAAGGCCTGACTTAGCATACAGTGTGGGTATAGTAAGTAGATTCATGCAGAAGCCAAAAGTATCACACTTAGCAGTGATGAAGAGGATACTAAGGTATCTAAAAGGAACTCTCGACTAAGTAATTTTGTTTCCTGCAGCTGATGAAGGAAGAATACAAGTTAGTGGGATACACTGACTCAAGTTGGTGTAGTGATACAGAGGATAGAAAATCCACAACTGGTTATGTGTTTATGCTAGGTGGTACACCAGTCGCTTGGAGTTTGAGAAAGGAGTCAATAGTGGCATTGTCGTCATGTGAAGCAGAATACATAACTGCTTCTCTTTATGCATGTCAAGCAATGTGGATGGTGAACCTGGTAAAAGAGATTTCAGGGAAGAATCATGGAGCAGTTACCATGAAGATCGACAGCATGTCAGCTATCAATCTGGCGAAGAATCCGATAGCACATGGTCGAAGCAAGCACATCAAAATGAGGTTCCATTATTGTTAGTTCTTGGATTGGCTAGAATTTTGGTAAAACAAAGTTGTTCAATGTTGATGTCACATGGGTGATGTCTTAACATTGAGTCTTAACATTGGATAATGTTAAGTGTTTAAGTTGTTGAAGTTTTGAAGTCTGATGTCACATGCGATGTCATGACATCAGATATGCAGATCATTAAAACATCAGGTTTGAGATGTTTTTAGGGTTAAGCAAATTAGCTGGATTTTGGGAGAGTTGTTAGAGTTATTGGACGCGAATATCTTGGAGGAGATATTTTCTGTTGCAAACAGATTTAATGCAAATTTGTAGGAGTGTTTAAAGGCTGAAGATTTAAGAAGATTTTGAGAGAAAATATATTTTGAAGATTCAGTTTTAAATAACAAATCAGGTCAGATATTGTAGCAGGTCCAAGCCCAAATCAAATAGCTATATAAAGTGCATCAATCCTGAAGGAAAAGTAACGAAGAAAGAGAGCTAAAGACTGAGAGTCGTTTGAGTCTTCGTGTATGTGTTGTAAACCATTCTAGTGTGAATCGGTGTTGTTGTTTTGAGTTGTTCTTGATCAAAGTTGTGTAGCAGAATCAAGTTGTGTTTTTCAAAGTGTGTGATCTTTGAATTATATCACTGAGGTGTTTTAGGGATTGAGTAGTGTTCTCATACCTAAGTGGTCTCTTAGGTAGAAGGTTCATTAAGTAGTAATTAAGTTTAGGAGATGTCAACTGGGTTGTTGAGTCTGTAAATTAATTCTACTGATAGTGAAATTTATCCCTGGCTTGGTAGCCCCCAGAGTAAGTTGTTTAACTGAACTGGGTGAACAATTCTTTGTGTCTTTTCTGTTGTGTTATATTGTCCATTGCAGAGTGTGTTGTTGTGACATCACATGTAACATCACATATCTGGTACCATAATTTTAATTGGTATCAGAGTAGGCATCCTGCTCTGCATCTGGGTGAGATCTAGGGCTAATACTTTCTGGTAAAGATGGACAAGGAAGTTGGTGGATTTGTCAATAGACCCCCTATTTTGGATGGCTCTAATTATGATTATTAGAAACCAATGATGATTACCTTTTTGAAATCCTTGGACAACAGGGCTTGGAAGGCTATCATAAAAGAATGGAAAGCACCTGTTGTTTTTTGAGAAAAATGATGCTGGGAAAGAAAGAGAAGGCAACTCAAAACTGAAACCTGAAGAAGAATGGACCAAGGAAGAAGATGAGCTTGCCCTTGGTAATTCCAAAGCTTTAAATGCTATTTTCAATGGAGTTGATAAGAACATATTCAGGTTGATCAATACCTATGAAGTTGCTAAGGAAGCTTGGGACATCTTGAAGACTACTCATGAAGGAACTTCAAAGGTTAAGATGTCAAGACTTCAACTTCTGACATCAAAGTTTAAAAGTCTAAAGATGAAGGAAGATGAAACTATCCATGACTTTCATATGAGTATTCTTGAGTTGTCTAATTCCTCTAGTGCTCTTGGAGAGAAGATGACTGAAGAAAATCTGGTGAGGAAAATCCTTAGATCCCTTCCCAAGAGGTATAAGATGAAGGTGACTGCAATTGAAGAAGCTCAAGACATCAGCAAAATGAGGGTTGATGAGCTTATTGGATCTCTTCAAACTTTTGAGTTAGGGTTGAATGAGGAGGAACCTGAAAAGAAGACCAAGAGTATAGCCTTGGTATCTAATACTCAAGAAGAGAAGAAAGGGAATGATGCTGAGTCTCAGGAGGAGCTGTTCCAGGCCATTGTCTTGCTGGGAAGACAGTTTAATAAGGTTATGAAAGGTATAAATAGGAGTTATAATCCTAATGTCAAGAACATCACATCTGACACCAACAAATCAGGAGATCAGGGGAAGAAAACTAGTGATGAAGAAAAGTCCAATAAGGGAGTCCAATGCTATGAGTGTGAAGGGTATGGTCATGTCAAGAAGGAATGTCCTACTTATCTCAAAAAGCAGAAAAAGGGGTTATCGGCTTCCTGGTCTGATAGTGAAAGTGAATCTGAAGATGAATCAACTAAGCTTGTTAGAGCAATGATTGGGGTTTGTGAGTCAGATGATGATTCGTGTGATGATGATGAGGTTCCTTATGAAGAGCTTGCCGCCTCTTATAAAGAACTGTGCATGAGAAGTGAATAAGTCTGTCTTGAAGGAGAGAAGCTGAAGAAAACCATAGTGCAGTTAGAGGTTGAAAAGGATGAACTTGAAAATGAAGTCAGTATGCTTAACTCTAAATTGGATTCTATGACCAAAACTGTCAGAATGTTGAACAATGGTACTGATTCTCTAGACAACATTCTTAGTATTGGGAAAATTGCTGGAGACAAAAGTGGCTTGGGATTCAACAATGTTGCAGCTTCTGATGATGGTATTACCAGTTCCAAACCAGTGATGTTAAAACAGATGTTTAAACATCCTGACAGGAGTCCTTCTAGGAAGAAATTCAGGTGCTGGAGATGTCATCACTGTGGGCGTTTTGGACACATAAAGGCCTATTGTTATAAGTTACATGGGTATCCTCAGAAGGCACATCAGTATACTCCCACACAAAAGTTTCCCATAGGTAATCAGGCTTTGAATTCTAAGAAGCAATGGGTTCCAAAAGGTAAAGTTACCAGCTTAATAGCTCACACCTCTCTTAGGGTTTCCACCAAAGAAGACTGGTACTTTGATAGTGGGTGTTCAAGACACATGACAGGAGTTAAAAATTTGTTGGTAGATGTTAAGCTTCAGTCTTCAGGTCATGTTACATTTGGTGATGGTGTTAAAGGAGAAATCAAGGGGATGGGAAAGCTGAATTATGCTGGTGCTCCTAGACTGGATGATGTTCTACTTGTCAAAGGGTTGACAGCTAACTTGATCAGTATTAGTTAACTTTGTGATCAAGGATTCAAAGTAGACTTTACAAAATCTGAGTGCAATGTCACAAATGAGAAAGGAGAAGTCATCATGAAGGGTGTTAGGTCTAAGGACAACTGTTATCTATGGCTGCAACAAGACTCAAGTACCTCAAAATGTGTGTTTGCTAGAGATGATAAAGTCAAAATTTGGCATCAAAAGTTGGGACATCTTCATCTGAAGGGAATGAAGAGAATAATATCCTCAGAAGCTGTCAGATGAATTCCTAAACTCAATATTGAAGAGGGAAAAGTTTGTGGAGATTGTCAAATAGGGAAGCAGACCAAGATGTCACATCAGAAGCTTCAACATAACACCACTTCCAAAGTTTTGGAACTTCTTCATGTGGACTTGATGGGACCTATGCAGGTAGAAAGTCTAGGAGGGAAGAAGTATGCTTATGTTGTTGTAGATGACTATTCTATGTACACCTGGGTGAGCTTCATTAAAGACAAACCAGAGGTGTTTGATGTTTTCAAAGATCTTTGTCAAAGACTCCAAAGGGAAAAGGAAAGTATTGTTATTAGAATAAGGAGTGATCATGGAAGAGAGTTTAAAAATAGCAAGTTTGCTGAATATTGTTCTGCTGAAGGCATAAGTCATGAGTTCTCTTCTCCAATCACTCCTTAGCAAAATGGAGTTGTTGAAAGGAAGAATAGAACTATTTAAGAGTCTGCTAGGGCAATGATTCATGCCAAAAAGCTTCCTTACCATTTCTGAGCTGAAGCTATGAACACTGCTTGCTATATTCACAACAGAGTTACTTTGAGAAGGGGCACTTCAGCTACTCTGTATGAACTATGGAAAGGAAGAAAGCCAAATGTGAAGTACTTTCATGTTTTTGGAAGCAAATGTTACATCTTGTCAGATCGTGAACATAGGAGAAAATTGGATCCTAAAAGTGATGAGGGAATATTTCTAGGATACTCTACAAATAGCAGAGCTTACAGGGTTTTTAACTCCAGAACAAAGGTTATGATGGAGTCTATAAATGTGGTGATTGATGACATTGATAAGCAGGAAGATGCTGATGTCCTGGATGATGTTGAAACATCAGTTGAAGAAGTCACAGAAGAAACTGAAGACAGAAGTGGGTCTCCTAGTCAAGTTGATGCTGAGCCTGAACCTGAACAATCTAATAAAGAACCATCTATTAGAGTGCTAAAGGACCATCCTAGGGAGCTTATCATAGGTGATCCTAAGTCAGGGGTTAGCACTAGATCAAGGGAGATTGTGTCAAATTCTTGCTTTGTTTCTAAAATTGAGCCCAAGAATGTCAAAGAAGCCTTGACTGATGAGTTTTGGATTAATGTCATGCATGAAGAGCTGGAACAATTCAAAAGGAATGAAGTGTGGGATCTTGTACCAAGGCCTGATGGAGTTAATGTGATTGGCACCAAGTGGATTTACAAGAATAAATCTGATGAACAAGGAGTGGTCACCAGAAACA
Organism: Lathyrus tuberosus; assembly: GCA_022829125.1. Taxonomy (NCBI): domain Eukaryota; kingdom Viridiplantae; phylum Streptophyta; class Magnoliopsida; order Fabales; family Fabaceae; genus Lathyrus; species Lathyrus tuberosus. The sequence goes on from JALAZF010000280.1 coordinate 3,349,566, forward strand.
AGGCCAGATTAGTTGCTCAGGGACACACTCAGGTTGAAGGAATTGATTATGATGAAACCTTTGCTCCTGTGGCAAGACTGGAATCTATCAGATTGCTCTTAGGGGTGGCTTGTAATTTCAAATTCAAGCTTTTTTAGATGGATGTTAAGAGTGCCTTCTTGAATGGTTACTTAAATGAAGAGGCGTATGTTGATCAACCAAAAGGATTTATTGATCCAACATTTCCTGACCATGTGTACAAACTAAGGAAAGCTCTATATGGTTTGAAGCAAGCACCAAGAGCTTGGTAAGAAAGGCTTACTGAATTCCTGGTTGTGAATGGCTACAGAAAAGGAGGGATTGACAAGACTTTGTTTGTTAAAGAGGAAGAAGGAAAACTGGTGATAGCTCAAATCTATGTTGATGACATAGTATTTGGTGGGATGTCAGATGCAATGGTGAAACATTTTGTGGAACAGATGCAGTCTGAGTTTAAAATGAGTCTTGTTGGTGAGCTAAACTATTTTCTTGGTCTACAAATTAGACAAATGGAGGACTCCATATTCATTTCTCAGAGCAAGTATGCAAAGAACATAGTGAAGAAGTTTGGTCTAGAGAATGCTAATCACAAGAGGACACCTGCTCCTACTCATTTAAAGTTGTCCAGGGATGAACATGGTGTTAGTGTGGATCAAAATGTATACAAAAGCATGATTGGAAGTCTATTGTATCTCACAGCTAGCAGACCTGATATTTCTTTTGCTGTTGGAGTTTGTGCCAGATATCAAGCTGAGCCTAAAGTTAGTCACTTGAATCAAGTGAAGAGGATTCTGAAATATGTGAATGGGACTAGTGACTATGGAATGCTTTAAAGTCATAGATCAGGCACTGAGTTATGTGGTTTTTGTGATGCTGATTGGGTAGGGAGTGCTGATGACAGAAAAAGTACTTCAGGAGGGTGCTTCTTTTTAGGGAATAATCTGATATCTTGGTTTAGTAAAAAGCAGAACTGTGTGTCTCTTTCTACTGCTGAAGCTGAGTACATAGCAGCAGGGAGTAGTTGTTCTCAACTTGTTTGGATAAAGCAAATGTTAACAGAATACAATGTCAAGCAAGATGTCATGACATTGTACTATGATAATTTGAGTGCTATCAATATCTCTAAGAATCCTATTCAACATAGCAGAACTACGCATATTGATATAAGGCATCATTTTATAAGAGATTTGGTTGAAGACAAAGTAGTTGCTTTGGAACATGTTGCTACAGATAAACAATTAGCTGACATTTTTACTAAAGCCTTAGATGCAAATCAATTTGAAAGTCTAAGAAGCAAAGTGGGAATTTGCATTTATGAGGATTAAGTGTGCTGGAAGATGTATTTGTGCAATTATGATATGAAAACAACATTTTATTTAACTGCTGAAAGCATACAAGATTGGATTTTGGTACATCAATGGCAATATCTAAAGATTGTCCCAGCCCCCTGTATCAAGAAAAGTTTTCCAATCTTCATCCCATTCATCATCAGAAGCATGGTGCTGCACTGGAGGTTTCTTGATGGTTTTTGTCTCTGTTGGTTTTCTTGTTCTTGTTGCTCCTGAAGAAGTTCCAGCTGTTGTCTGTGTTTTTCTCTTCTTCTTCAGTGGATCTGGTTTCTTGTCCTCCTGCTTGAGGTTCTTTGCTGCATCTTTGGAGTTTGACTGGCTCATTCTTGGTTGCTGTGTGGTGCTGCTAGAAGGAAGAAGGCTTGTTTTTATAATGCAAACAAGGAGCATTGTTTGTATCTCCTGACCAGTCAAGGTGTTGGAACTTGTTTTTTTTTTGGGAAAGCTTGGTGTTTGACTGTGTCATTTATTATGTCAGGACATTGTGTTTGGTGATTGTCCAATTGTGGCTAAAAAGGGGGAGAGTTAGCCTCGCCTTTGTGTATAGAGTGTGACCTATCTCAGTTCTGGTGTGGTGCAGATGTTGAGGGGGAGTGTGCATGTTGAACAACTGTTTATGTTGGTTCTGGTTTTGAGGGGGAGTTTGCCCTTTGTTGATAGGTGGTGTGCAGCATTTTGAAGTGGGAGCTGTTTGTTTTAAAAATTTTATCCGCTGCTGAAGTCTCTGATGTTGCAGAGATTGTTTTAGCCAAAATTAGCCAAAGGGGGAGATTATTAGTTCTTGGATTGTCTAGAATTTTGGTAAAACAAAGTTGTTCAATGTTGATGTCACATGGGTGATGTCTTAACATTGAGTCTTAACATTGGATAATGTTAAGTGTTTAAGTTGTTGAAGTTTTGAAGTCTGATGTCACATGCGATGTCATGACATCAGATATACAAATCATTAAAACATCAGGTTTGAGATGTTTTTAGGGTTAAGCGTATTAGTTGGATTTTGGGAGAGTTGTTAGAGTTATTGGATGCAAATATCTTGGAGGAGATATTTTCTGTTGCAAATAGATTTGATGCAGATTTGTATGAGTGTTTAAAGGCTGAAGATTTAAGAAGATTTTGAGAGAAAATCTGTTTTGAAGATTCAGTTTTAAATAACAAATCAGGTCAGATATTGTAGCAGGTCCAAGCCCAAATCAAATAGCTATATAAAGCGCATTAATCCTGAAGGAAAAGTAACGAAGAAAGAGAGCTAAAGACTGAGAGTCGTTTGAGTCTTCGTGTATGTGTTGTAAACCATTCTAGTGTGAATTGGTGTTGTTGTTTTGAGTTGTTCTTGATCAAAGCTGTGAAGCACAATCAAGTTGTGTTTTTCAAAGTGTGTGATCTTTGAATTATATCACTGAGATGTTTTAGGGATTGAGTAGTGTTCTCATACCTAAGTGGTCTCTTAGGTAGAAGGTTCATTAAGTAGTAATTAAGTTTAGGAGATGTCAACTGGGTTGTTGAGTCTGTAAATTAATTCTACTGATAGTGAAATTCATCCCTGGCTTGGTAGCCCCCAGAGTAAGTTGTTTAACTGAACTGGGTGAACAATTCTTTGTGTCTTTTCTGTTGTGTTATATTGTCCATTGCAGAGTGTGTTGTTGTGACATCACACGTAACATCACATATCTGGTACCAGAATTTCAATTATCTTCGAAAGCAGGTAGCAGTAGGGAAGATGAACTTGGAACACTATAGAACTGAGAATCAGATTGCAGACATCATGACAAAGGGGGTGCAAGTCGAAGTTTTCAGAAGACTAAGAGCCATGATGAATGTAGACAGCTTAGACACAATGAATTAGGTGGTGCGTTGAGTTGTAATTCCTTGTGTTAAAGCAGTGTAGCTCGAAAAAAACAAGGATTAGTCGAATTGTTATAGTGTGTGTCGAGTTGTATTAGTGTCGAAGTGTCGAAGCAGGTTGCTTCACACAGGATTTTGACTTAGGCATATTTTTGTGATGTTAGATATTTTGGGCTTTTATAGTTTTGGGCTTTGGCTTGGGGTGCAAGCTAACCCAAATCTATAAATAGGGAGTAACCCTTGTTTTGTAAATAGAATTCATAGCATTTGTATTCACAGTCTTGCAGTTGCAAAGTGAATAAACAAGGTTTCCACAGTTTGTGGGCAGAGAGAAACTCTGCAGAATATTCATCTTCTTCTCCAACGTTTTCTTTCTTTCTTTCTCAACCTTTTCTTTCACTGTCATTGCGAGAGTGAAAATAATCTTGAGATCAAGATTGAGTGTAATTCTCCATAGTTTGTGGTTGAATTCCAACACCATCTACTTCTTACATCTCTTCCAATAGCAAAAATACGTTGGCATATAGGTAATACATCCACAACATGGTCATCCTTTGCATATTCCTCTTATAGTATATACTAATGAGGTGGTTTAAGGGAATCACCTTTTGTCACTAGTGTCATATAAGGATAGGAAATTCTACAAAACCATTGGATATGATTATATATCATACTCCATGAACAAGTAGTTGACACACAACATACATCTTATGGCACCAAATGCTCGTGTTACTCCAGAAATATCACATCTAAATCTTTGTGGAGGATAGTGGCAAGAGCATCAAATGTGGGTTCCCAAGGAATACCTTGTAGATACCAAACTACCATAGTACTCACTCAAGTGGATGTAGGTACACGTGTTTATACCCACAAGCCAGCGATCCAAAGTACCAATATAGTACTTGGAAAATGCTAGAGGATTCATGCTTGAAAATGGTTCAGATGAAATGTCACTAAGGATGTAGTACCAGTATTGCAAAATTAATAATTGACATATATATAGATTACCTAAAATAGACAATTACATCCAATCATCTATCTTGTCTTCCATTGATTACCTTCATCTAAATTGGAGTACAAGTAAACCAAACAAGATACTCCCCTAATTATACTTGTGAATAACTCCATGAAGTATAAAGGATGCAGGAAAAATCATTATGAATGTTGTGTGTGCACCAAAAGTAACTTTTACAATTGACGTATCCACAAAGATCGGTGGTTTCAAAGATAGAGTAAAAGTGATTTATTATTCTAAGTAAGAAAAGGGTTTTGTGTTTGTTGTGATGCAAAAAAGTAAATGATAAGAAATAAATGATAGACAGTAAAGTTGGAGGTTTCAGTGTTAATATTGAGAATGCTTATTGTGGATAAATTTCATCATTATGTATCTATCATCCACATCCATAGTTATGTAATATGCACCTCCCCTCAACATATAATACTACCACATGTTACCTTCATCTGTATCTCTTTTCAGTCTCCACATTGTGAGATCAATGTATTACCCAATAGAACGATATACATTACTATTAACCAACACAAAGCATTAAGTCCCAATAGTCGCAAAGTAACGTGACTCCACACTAATCATTTTGCAATACGTGTGGATATTAAACTTATACCTATGTCTATCCTTAGTACTCAATAGATGATTATCTTGGATCTAGTAATGACAAGCACCTTTCGATGTCATGTCACGCCATGAAAATAGGTTTTAGGTTGTGTTATGGGGCTACCGCGTCGACCTCGGTCAACCACCAGGAATGGGTCTCACTCCTTCCAAAATTTTCTCAACACACGAGGATTATCATCCTAATGATCATGAGAAATCTCGACTGCAAGTGCATCCAATGGTTATCCGGATTTCACTACTAACAAATAGCAAGTTCGTTATTTCACTCTCTCTATATATAGAAGGCGTCAAATTAAGGTAACAAATTTTAAATATAGATTCATTTCATTATCCTTCCTCATATAGTGACTTAGAGTGTTAATCTTACTAGTCCCTCCACTCTGCCACATCATAAGCTACAATCCACCATTAATGGCATTCTTATACTCATTTCTAGTTCTAGAACCAAATAATGACATCTTCTATTGGAATCAACTCCTGATTCATACGATTTCCACAAATTCATTTCACTTTGTAACTCCACAGTTTGTAACCTCCTCTGATCACTAGAGCGGAAGCATTCATAATCAAGCGATAAGATTCATCGCATCTTGATTCAATCAAGCATGATCTCAATTTTTTCCCTCAAATTTACATATCTTTAGTTCTTACAATTCTCGACGATGGCTAGATCTAAGGCTACTAGATCCTCCGATGTGCGTAGAGCCGATGTTGCTGCTCTATCAGCAAGCAATCAACCACTCTCTTTCCTCCACAAAGCATTATAGACCCTGGAACAATTGTTTCGCTACATCCAAATTTGGTTCAAGCTCTGCGGTTGGCCAGATCTATTCAAGTTAAGGTGATGGAGATTCATGTCCCCCCTCTAATTATATAACCAGGAGCCTTGTCTGGCCTCCATGCTCTATAAGCGAATCTTTGGATGCAAGGTGCTAACGAACTCTTGAACAATATGTTTAACATCGTTTGAAAATAGAACTCACATGTTCTTGAAGAGAAGCTTCAATACCTAGAAGAAAGTCATCACAACACCCACTTCCTCATAAATATTATCAATGTGTTGCGTTAGGAAAAACTTGTCTTGCCGTCCCAGAACTAGCTCGAGCAAAGAGAGACAATGCACTTCAGTCGAAGGATCAATGTATAAGCAAGAAGCCTCTGAATCCTCCTTAAAGCCATGGGGGAGGCCGGGGTAGTCACGCTTCATGCCCGACTCAAGTACAAACTCACCCGAGAAAGGTGAATGGGTGTTTTCTTTATAACCCTCTTTAGAGTAGGAGATAAATGGGTGTTTTCTTGATAATTCTCTTTAGAATGAGATCCATTTGGGTCTTGAAGTTTATTAGGTTGACCAACATCTAGAGAAATTTCACCTTCGACACTAGTTTGGTCCTCCTAAATAGGATGAACATGATTTGGGGTTTTTGGTGATGGATCCCTTTCATTTGGGTTAAGTGATTGATGCTCAAACACAAGTTCTTCCACTCGAGGGGGAGGTTATTCATACATTTGTTTGGCTGGCCCTTCAAATGTAGGCCCATCTGGTTGAGTTTCAGCTATTTTGTCGATCGGATCAAAGCTGCCTTCGACTACTTGCCCTGGTTGATCAACAACTATTTCACCAACATCAACGTCATTATTTGGATGAATTAATGGTGAGCTTGTGGCCACATAAGTTGTCCATTTGATGCTTGAGAGAGCAGCGTGGGAGCATGAATTGTCAGGCTGAGTTTGAGGTGCTGGAATTTGACATTAAGAGGTGGCTCCTATAAAAAGAGTTGAATTAGTATGAGAAGTATAGGTTGGATTTGGAAGACAACATAAAAGAAGTATGAAGATACCTCAATGGTTTCTAGATTGGGACTTGAGTGAATACTTCCCAGGCTATTATTAGGTTGGCGCGACGTTGTTCGACCTCTTTTCTTATTTGCCAATAGAAGAACTTCGTCTTCTACATGTCCTTCGTCAGCAAAAGTGACCACTGTCTCTTTTCAATCTTTTTTTAACAGCCCACTGTCGCACCCTAATTTTTGACCCTAAGATCCTCACCTTATTCTTTGCATAACATATTAGGTCAATCATTTGTGCATAACTAACCGCTTTACCTAGTTGTTGTCTGTTTGTTTCATTTATGAGTACAAATGTTGCTGCAGAAAGTTCAAGATCTCAAAAGCCGTGATGTATGTATGTTTGTGGAGGTTCTCTGGTCTCTGTAAAAATTTGGGTGGATTCTTGTGAGATTGTGCCCTTTCCCTTTCTGATCCCTAAACCAATACCAAGCCTTTTTCCCTGAAAACTCCCCAGTTTCTCCCCACAAAGATTAAATTCTTATACCCTATGATATGAAATTTGGTCCCCTAAGGCAAGTCATTTGTTCTGTGATCACATCTCCCCTCTTTAGAAAATACAAACTTTCTACTGTGGAATAATGGGTGAGAAGCTAGTTAAGAATGTTAGAAAAGTTGACGGCAATGGATGATTTACGAAATTACAATGTGGAAATTACTAATGCAATGGTTGTAAATGTGATGGGAGCCTTGATGCTACGCAGGAAATTTGGGTATGCATAAAGTAAGAGAAGCTTTGAAATATATGTTTGCTATCCGTTTGAATTTGGGAGACCCAACCAAGGCCCAATAATCATAATTTTAAATCTGCTGTGAAACCTTTTCAAGCTCCACAGGTTTATTCAGCTACGCCACTACTAATTCAACAAATCATAAACCAAAACCAATTACAACATCAAATACCACAAATTAAATTACAAAATTGTAAGCCAAATTCAACACGACTTGAACAAAGTCAAAGAATTCATATCACTTCAAAATCCTAAGGATGCCAACAAGCAGGGAAAAGTATTTTGCAATAGAACCCCCCTTTACTAAGCGCTCTTCCCATGAGTTTATGGATCATTACACTATAGTTATTTCTGCAAGTGATTTCCAGATTCAAAGCTAGGGTAAATTCGACTGTTTTTCGTCTGGGAACAATCGTCGTGTTGGAGTGTAATAGCTTCTTTAGACGCATTTACGAATACTAGTTATTGAAGCTCCAGCTATTGTTGTCACGGACGGAAGTTCTAGTTTTTTTTTCTCCGACGTACTTCGTTCACAGGCTTGGCAAGGGGACAAAAATTAACATATGTGGCAAACCAATATGTTTACGACTTCCCCTAAGCTCCTCTAGCTACATCAACTCGTTTAACCTGTCCAAAACAAAAAAATTAGAGTACGGTCAAGGACGAACCAAAGCACAAAGTGATTGCAACAGAGGTTAGCATACGATATTCATATGACACGATGTGATTTATATGGTCAAGAAGAAAAAGAAGAACGGCGTACTAAAATAGTGAGCAACTCTTGGGAAATCGAAGGCGAGTCCCGCATAACCTTCGGCTCAACATCAGAGTAAGCTTATTAGGACCCCCTGCATTAATGCAATCAGAGCAATGTCAGAATGAATATCGCAACAAATCGACATTTTCAATGAGGCTCCCGCAGCCAACCTGCCATATCAGTCCAGAAATCAGTACACCACACATAATTAGAACCAATTCCAAGACAGTTGAATCAATCTAAAGCGCAGTTTTCATTCAAATTAACATCCAAGCCATGGCAGCTACTAACATTAATACTAAAATGGATGAAAAAGCATATCTATCCAAATAAGCCATTAGTAGCTATGCCGTGCGAAGTTTTCTTTGCCAAGGTACACCTGGTCTCCGAGCGGACAACCATACTAGTGCCGTAAGATCCAAACTCCCAGCTGCTACAAATTACAACAATATACAGTTGTTAAGCCATCATAAAAAATGCATCATCAATCCGTAATCATAATCGGAAGCCATTCATTACTAAAATCATATGCAAAACAAGAATCATCAAGTTGTAACCATCACTTGCTTAGACACAGTCAAGCGTAAAAAGGAAAGCTAATCAAACAGATCATCAACATTCAAGTTGCATAAAGTGTTGCAATTCCATCTAACTGTCAAATACAAAAAAAAGTGTTACAAAAGAATCCTCAAAGAAAAGATTAGGTGAATAAGATTCCAAGCCCAAAATCTAGTCAGACGTCTGGTGCAAATTATAATACAAAATTGGACAGAAGTCTTTATGTTCGACGGGATGATGTTGGCATGGCAAGCAAAAAATTGAGAGCTGGGAGCAGAGAAATCAACATAGCAAGATACATCACATTTACACACAACAGTACGAATGAAAACGATGCACACACCTTTGATATGGTGAAGGCCTGTTACAATTAGTAGAATGAAGAGTGCAATAGAAGATTACAAAGAAACGCTTTGTCCACGACATCCTAGTTGACGGTTAGGCTCGGAGAAGTGATGTTTGGGGAAGTTGCGGACCCGATGCAATAAAAGAATCATCAATGTCAGTAGGCAGTGACAACTATACGGGATCGTACCGAAACAGAACCATTCGCCACCACACAAACCTATGAAATCCAAACAAACGGGACAATACAAAATGAATTCTACCATAAGCAGGGCCCCTAGATTCGTTGGAGATGCAAATAGCGCCATACTCTATCACCAGGATTCGAAACCGTACCAAATTACACCAGTTGGAAAGACTGACTACATTGGTAAGTTGTTCCTTTAACCTTCACCAAACCTTGCGCCACTATCAAGCCCTCCAACTTCTTGAACCAACTCTCATGAAGATTGTTTAATGCACACGTCCAAGTAGCTCCAACTTCATAACCACCCTCCCTCTTCACTTCCAAGTTAATCCTCGCCAGTTCACACATGAAAAGAGAAAAGAAAAGGTTAGCACGATATTGGAAGACGACAAAGTTAATAGAATCAAATATTGCAAGTTTAGAAAGCGTTTGGAAAATCAAATTAACGTTGATTCAGAATCTAGTTTCATCAACTTTTCGCCCAACAATCGCAAGTTTTGGCACCTTTCAAATGTCATCAATGTGTTATTTTTCATCCTTGGTTATTACCATTAAAACAAAGCAAAAATAATCGCAATCAGTCATTCACCAAATCGCGAAAGGAAGTAAACTATCCAAACTTTCCAAATTAGTTCCAACACAATCAAACCAAGTTGGTAAGTTTTCAAAACAATTTCAAATCAGATCCAGACATGCCCATAACCAAGAAGGAAATTCATTCAATACACAATCAAATCAATAGCAACCTCAGAGGTATACAAAAAGGCACTTGTGACATTTGAAAACACACCAAGAAAACCCATCCTAAAGAAGACGAAAAAGCAGAGGGAGATTCGTCATCACCAATTCCAAAATCAACCACAAAACATCAAACCCTAATCCCAATCACATCGAAAAAATCCATCAAAGTCACCACACTCAAAAGAATCAGATACAAAAACTCCATTCATCACCAAATCAGAAATTCAAAGAACGCATACACACATACGAAGGCAAACAAAAACTCGCAAAAAGGTAAAAACAGAGATCTTCCCTGAATGAGGATCCTTTGAAGTTCATTGAAGTCGCTCGCGTCTCCGCCATCAACCTTCGTCGGCCTCCTTTCTCTTCCCTTTTTTTTTTTCATTACATATAATCATTGTAAAATGTAACCTCTGAAATCATATAATGAAATTGAGGTATTGGGCTGTGTGGGGTTAGGGTTGTTTGCATGTTTGATCGGAGAGACGAGCGAGAGCGGCGACACGATTAGGGTTTCAAAACCCTAGTTTTTGAGAGAAGAGAGATAGAACAAGAGAGTGAGAGTGAGAGCCGTGTATGTTTTCTCTGTTCTTTTCTTTGTTTTTTGCTGAATTATTTTGTACACCGCACACAGTTAACATACACCATGCACCCTCCATCACCTGCGTTAATCTCGCTAGGATTACATCCAATGGTTGTGATCTGAGGGTCCGCGATGGACCCTCTCACCCTTGTGCGCGTGGGATCCCTCAGTTTTATTAAATCTTTTTTTAATTCAACCTGTCCTTTTTATAATAATCAAAAATCTAATTTTGTTTTTTATTAAAAATAAGTAGAACCTTTTAATCTTTAATAAAAAATAATTTCTTTTATATTAAAATATCTCTTTAATATAAATATAACTGAAAAATCAATTAATAATTTAAAACATTTTAAACCTTTTTTTAAAAAAAGGCCTTTTATAAAAACTATTATTTATTAAAATACTAAAATTAAAAACTCTTTAATAAGAAAAAACTCTTTTTTTTTCTTTAAATAACTTTTTCTTTTTTAATATAACTTTAAACTAAAATATAATAAGAAAAATTCTTTTATAATAAAAAAAACTCTTTTTATAAGAAAAACTCTATTAACTTTTTAGTATAACTTTAAAATTAAATAATAATAAAAACTTTTATTTATAAAAATATTAAAATTAAAACTTTTTCTAAATTAATTTGAAAACTCTTTCATAACTTTTTTCTAATTAACTTTTTTAACATAACTTTAAAACTTTAAAATAATTAAAACCTTTTATAAATAAGGAATCCTTAACTTTTTCAAATTAAAACATAAAATCCTCAAAATAATAAACCTTATGTTCTGGACTGGACCAATGGCTAGAATTGGCCCAATCCGCTTCTACTCCAGAGCGGCCCAAATTGCCTAAGTCTAATCCACAGAGGGGCAAAAGTTACCTTTCTGCCCCTCCAACTGGGCAAGGAATGCAACGTTTCTCCCCGGAATTACTGCCCGTTACGCACGGCCTCATTGCTCCCCGAACAGCTAAGGGCAGGTGCCCGAAACCACGCTTATGCCCGACATAACGGCTAGTTTTGGACACCCTACCCGACATAACGGCTAGTTTGGGTAGTTTCCTATTCTTTGGGGAAAATGGTTATTTCGCCCCAAAAATAGGACCGTTGGCCACGCGCTGGGGGCTCTATATAAACCCTCTCGCTTGAGAGGGTCAGGTATCCAATATTCACCCTAAGAATTCATACTTTGTACTTTCTCCTTTTCTCTGACCCTTTCTTACTTGAGCGTCGGAGTACTTGCAGGTACACCCCCTCCTCTCCATACGACCAGCATCCCTGACGCACTTGGCGGCCTGATTCTACAGGATCTGATCCAGCCTTCACGATCAGTGGCGCCGTCTGTGGGAAACTTTGTTCTCCCCATCTTTCTTTCCTCAGAAACCGAAGATCAAAACAATTCTCAAACATCATCACGATCAAGGCCTCCCAAGATCGCACCAAGGATGCTTTCCAAACCACCATCCTCCCCGTCAACAAATCTGACGTTGACGGCCAGTCATCTCTCCTCCGAGATGCCCGTTTCCTCAGGGATGGAGCCACTGCTTCTCCTTCCCCTACCCCCACCGATCGCAACAATGATCAACCATCACTTGACGTCCAGCCTGTTCCTATTCCGCCCAATGTCGACCCGACCGTGGCAGCCCTCCTGGAGGCGATCAACAAAACCAACACCCTGATCCTGCAGCAGAAAGAGAGGATCGGGGCACTAGAAGAGTCCCACCGTCCGAGATCCCCTCCTACGCGGAGGAACTAGCGACGATCAAGAAGCCCGCAGCCCCGGAGAGAAATCGACTGAAGGCTGCGCCAAGAACCTGATCCTCGCATAGCCCGGAAGCGCGACCAGATCTCCCTGCGTGACCAGTACGCTCATGACCACAAGAGGACTCGGAGGAATGAGCAATCTCCCCCGATCAAGTCTAAAGGACAGGACCGCTCACCTTCCCCGCGAAGGAACCACTCACCTTCCCCGCAAAGGAACCGCTCACATTCTCCTCAAAGGAACCGCTCACCTTCTCCGCGAAGGAATCAGCATCGCGAGTATCCCGTTCGGTCCCCATCATACACCAGTTCTAGCAACGACGACGAGCCTCGCGACCCGTTGTCCCAGGAGATCTTAGCTACCTGTCTCCCAAAAGGCTTGGAGAAACCCCCGTCACTTGGCACGTACGGCGAGACCACCGACCCCGACGAGTACATCGAGAACATCGATGCGCTGTTAGACTACCGCGGCGTATGAGGCGCCATTAAATGCAGACTGTTCCCGACCACGCTTTGGAAGGGAGCAATGACATGGTATAAGCAACTGCCCGAGGAGTCCATTACCTCGTGGAGACAGCTGGGCAGGATGTTCTCGCGGCACTTTACAGCATCTCGCCGCCACCCCAAAACTGAGGCCTCTTTTGGAGCCATAATCCAGGGTAAAGACGAACCTCTCTGCGCATATATCGAGAGGTTCAACAAAGAAGCAGTGCGGGTCTCGACGACGGATGAAATGAAGAAGTTTCTGCTCGAGCAGGGGCTCCGCCCAGGCTCCAAGTTTTCTAAAGCCATTGGCCTCGCACCACCGAGGAACTTAGACGCCCTCCTCCTCAAAGCCCAATCACACATTCAGTATGAAGAGAAGGTTGCGGCCAGCAACGTCCGAGCATCACGCCATCAGGAGAATGCTCGGGCATCCAGAGGAGAAGAAGCTTCGACATCTTGTCGAGGTGAACGGAGGCGCGAGGACCGTCCTCGTGATTCCCGTGACAGCAAGGGCCCCTCCGGGCGGTTCCATGACTATACTCCCTTGACCGTTTCCAGGGAAAAGATCTTGTCCGAATGTGCCAATTCGGAGTTCAAACAGGCTGGGGTCCGCTTCCCCAAACAACTTCCGAACAGACCAAACATGGACAAATCAAAATACTGCCGTTTCCACAAAAGTCACGGCCATACTACGCAGGACTGCATCCATCTGAAGGATGCCATTGAAATACTGATCAGGGACGGCCACCTGAAGCAGTTCGCAAAGAAGAAGGACACTCCTCGGCAGGACGCCCAGGAGTCCAAGAAGGTCGAGGAGGAGGTACCCTCCTCGGAAGATGCCAATGTACAGGTCGCTATGTCCATATCGCGACCCGAGGACTTCAACGTCCTGGACGGGCTCAGCGCCCCTGCATATTTCGCAGCCCACAGCCCGTGGGAGACATTTCCCTCCGCCATGGTCATCTCTGGCGGGGGTTTCAACAAAGTCACTGTGGGCTCTGTGAAACGGAAGTTTGAACACCTGATCAACACAAGCCCAGCAAAGTGACCACGCTTGATCGGGCACAGAAGGACTCCCTCCCCATCTCCTTCTACTGGGAAGAACTCCTCGGCGGATCCCCGAACTCAAGCATACCTTTGCTCGTCAGATCCCGGATGGCGAACTTCGACGTTCGCAGAATACTAGTCGACCAGGGCAGCTCGATCGACATCATGTACTCCCAGCTGTTTTCAACACTTCAGTTGGATGAATCGCACCTTACCCCCTACGTAGGGTCCGATTTACAGGGATTTAACGGGTCTGTAACCAAGCCGTGGGGATACGTCGAGCTGATAGTGACCTTCGGATCAGCTGAGACGGCCAGATCCATCAAGGTGCAATTTCTGGTACTCGACTGCCCGTCGCTTTACCAATGCATTTTCGGAAGGCCAACTCTGGCCGAGTTGGTAGCAGTTCCCTCAACAGTACACCTGAAGATGAAGTATTACACTTCGAAAGGGATGGTCGCCACCTTCCACGGCGATATAGAAGCTGCCCGACGGTGTTTCGAAGCTGCTACAAAGGGACTCAACACCATTGTGCCCAAGCCAAAAGTGTCGAGCAAGCCAGCACCGCCAAGCAGCTTCGAGGAGGCCAAGCCTCTGCCCTAGGTCGACTCTATCGACCTCGACAGTCGCTTCCCCGAGGACCAACAGGAGGAACGAACAGCTTCAGCCAGCCCGTCCACGTCATCAAGCAGCAGCTCCCATCCGATGTGCCCAATCCTGGATGGCAACTTCGAGATAGTTCTGTTCGGCGAAGACCCCCAACAGGGAGTGAAGATCAGAGCAGAACTGCCTGACATCGCGAGGAAGTAGCTCAAAGCATGCCTCCGAGAGAATGCCGACCTCTTCGCTTAGAGCGCTACAGAAATACCCGGCTTGGATCCATCTGTCGCTTGTCACCAGCTGACCATCGACCCGGCCGTCAAGGCCGTAGCACAACGTAGGAGGAAGCAGTCTCCGGAGAAAATGGAGGCTGCTGAAAAAGCTGTAAAGGACCTCCTCGAGGCCAAATTTATTTCGGAAGCCAAGTACATAACTTGGCTGTCCAACATTGTATTAGTTAAAAAATCTAATGGAAAATGGCGCATGTGCATTGATTATACCGATCTCAATAAGGCATGCTCGAAGGATGCATACCCCCTCCCCAATATTGATAAACTTGTTGATAATTTTGCTGGTTTTAAACTTTTATCGTTCATGGATGCCTACTCGGGCTACAATCAAATCCCAATGGCAATGTCCGACAAAAAATATACGGCCTTCATGACCGAATTGGGCAACTATTACTACAACGTAATGCCCTTCGGCCTGAAGAGCGTCGGAGCAACGTACCAACGAATGATGAGCAAAATGTTTAGGGGAGAAATAGGCGACATGCTCGAAGTCTACATGGACGACATGATCATAAAATCCCACGAGGAAACCGATCATACCGCCCATTTGAGGAAGGTCTTCGAGCAGTCCAGGAAATACAAAATGCATTTTAACCCGGAGAAGTGCACGTTCGGTGTCCGGGCAGGCAAATTCCTCGGCTTCTACTTGACAGAACGAGGAATTGAAGCCAACCCCGACAAATGCCGAGCATTCTCTGAGTTTTCTACGCCCAAGTCCAAAAAATCCATCCAGTCCCTCAACGAGATGCTCGCGTCACTATCTCGTTTCGTGGCCATGTCCGCCCAGCACGCCCTACCGTTCTTCAAACTCCTCCGCAAAGAGGCAGCATTCGAATGGACCGAGGAGTGCGACAAGGCCCTTCTCCATCTGAAACGAGCACTCTCAGAGCCACCGATCCTCTCTCGCCCGGGCAACGGCGAAACTTTGTACCTATACCTGGCCGTAGCAGCCGAAGCAGTGAGTGCCGCTCTCATCCGCGAGACGCTTGACGGGCAGAAGCCCATTTATTTCACGAGCAAAGCGCTGCAAAGACCAGGGTTAAGATACCAACAGATAGAGAAGGTGGCACTGGCCCTCATCAACGCAGCCATGAGGTTAAGACACTACTTTATGGCTCACACGATCGTGGATCGAACAGATCAACCCATAAAGCAGCTGCTCGGACGACCAGATATGGTCGGCCGAATGCTCAAATGGTCGCTGGAACTGTCCAAATTCAACATCCAATACGAAGGCAGAAAAGCCCTCAAGGCCCAGGCTCTGGCCGACTTCGTCGCGTAGATGACATTCGTAGACTCCCCCGCGAGCGAAGCACGCAAATGGACCATCTTCGTCGACGGTGCCTCAAGCTCTGCAGGAAATGGCGCGGGCATCATACTGGAGAGTGGCGAAGGAATTATCGTCGAGGTATCACTCACACTGTCTTTCCCAACCTCCAATAACCAGGCGAATACGAAGCCTTCCTCGCTGGGCTACGCCTTGCCGAGGACCTAGGCGCAGAGGAAGTCGTCATTTGCACAGATTCACAACTCGTGGCCCTCCAGGTCCGGGGAGAATACCAAGCCAAAAACGACAACCTGACCGAATACTTGGCCCTGGTAAAGAAGGAAATGGCGAAGTTCACAATAGTGGAAGTGAAACACGTTCCCCGCGAACATAACGTACGAGCAGACGTGCTATCCAAACTAGCCAGCACGAAGAAGAAAGGCGGAAACAAATCCGTCATACAGGATGTACTTCCTCGACCCAGCATCGAGAAGGCCTCCGCGACACTCAACGTGCAGGTGATCGGCGACAACAATTGTTGGATGACCCCAGTCTACAACTATCTCGCCAAAGACGAACTCCCGTTCGACCCAAAGGAGGCCAACATAGTCAGGCGAAGAGCCCGCTCTTATGTCTTGGTCGAAGATAAACTCTACAGACGGGGATTCTCCATTCCGCTGCTCAAATGTGTCGAGGAGGAAATGGTCGCACACATCCTGCACGAAATCCACGAAGGAATCAACGCCCAACATCTAGGCAGAAGGTCCCTTGCTCGAAAGGCTCTCCGTGCAGGATACTACTGGCCACCCATGCAAAACGACGCGAAAGAACACAGGAAGAAATGCGACAAATGCCAACGGCACGGGGACATACACCTGGCTCTGCCTAACGAGCTCAAGGCTATGTCCTCCCCGTGGCCATTCGCCTGGTGGGGCCTAGACATCCTAGGACCCTTCGTGGTAGGATCAAGTCAGAACAAATATCTCATAAGGGCGTGGAATATTTCACAAAATGGATAGAGGCAGAAGCTCTAGCCAAAATAACTGCCCTCAACATCCTGCGTTTCTACAAACGAAACATCCTCACACATTTCGGTATTCCCCAAGCGATAGTAACGGACAACGGGACGCAATTCACGGACAGGAAGTTCCAGGACTTCGTCGCCTAACTGGGCACGAAGCAGCACTTCGCATCCGTGGAGCACCCTCAAACAAACGGGCAGGCTGAAGCAGCCAACCGAGTGATCCTTCGAGGCCTCAAGCGAAGGCTGGACGAAACAAAGAAGGCATGGGTTAAGGAACTGCACAACGTACTGTAGGCATACCGCACAACTCCGCACTCAACGACCGGGGAAACACCTTTCCTTTTAGCATACGGGACCGAGGCTGTAATTCCCGTTGAAGTTCACATGCCCTCTAGGCGGACAGAGTCGCCCCTAGACAAGGAGATGAACGACGAATCATTGAGAGAAGAGCTAGACCTCATCGAGAAAATCCGAACTGGGGCAGCCCTTCGCGAAACCTCACTAAAACAAAAAATTACCATCAGGCACAACGCCAAGGTGATACAGCGAGAGTTCTACGTGGAAAGCCTTGTTCTAAGAAGAAACCACAAAGACTCTCGCGAAGGCAAACTAGCAGCCAACTGGGAAGGACCCTATCGTGTCCGAGCAAAAACGGAAAATGGGGCCTACTACCTAGAACATCTCTCTGGGGAAGAACTTGCTCGACCATGGAACCCTGAAAAGCTAAAACAATATTACAGCTAAATTCTCGGTTCGACCCGTCGCAACGACGAACGTCAGCTACCGACCACTATGCACGTCTAGGTACAAGCAGTGCATACGATTAAAGCATAACCCCGCTCAGTAACGAGCCAGGCAACTGCTCGACAGCGGTCCTCGATCGAGCATCACCGTCGTCAAAGTACCATGATTGGCAGAATCCCAGCACGCGATGGGACGTTCACGCTGCGAACTCAGGCCTCAAGCGCGACCTGAGCTCCGCTCCCCGGCCAGGGTATTCCACGGCAGTTCGACCAGTTCCCTACACTGCCGAACACATCTATTACGAGCAATCCCCCTAAAATATTTGCACAAGTCAAACACCCCCTATCAGGGGCGGACATACATTCACAGCGAGCATGCATACAACACTTAGCAAAAATAAACGCAAGTAAAATCATGCAGATGACGAAGCCAGAAATATAATAAGTTAACATAATGGGTGACCACAAGGGCCACAATTGTACTTAGTTACATCAAACAGGGGCCATGCCCCCCCGAAAAGAAAATAAATTACAATGATTCCACGGCACGCAGGCCGGACAAATTACAACAACATCAAAAATACAAACTCCTTATTCGTCCGCATGCTCGGCAGGCTCTGGCTGGGGTCCCTGGTCCTCTACGAGCTGATCCTCGGGGGTACTTTCAAGGAGACCGTCGAGCACGACAATACGGCCATCTTCTACATGCGCCAGGTAGTGAGTACCCTCGACAGAAAAATCGAGCTCAGGGTTCACCACCCGTAATTGAGCCACGACATTTTTGAAGGACTCCTCCGCGACGGAAATACCATCGTCTTCGGCCAGCAGCATGTGAGCAACCAACTCGGATCTAGTCTTTAAGTTTTTCACATCGTCCGGCTCGTCAACACCCGGGGCATTGACCGCCCTCAGCTCCCTGATCAGCTCCTCGGCAGATTTCTTCTCCGCCGCCAGTGTGGAGTTCTCCTCCTTCAGCCTGGCCGCCTCCTCTTCAGCCTTCTTCCGAGCCTCGCCGGCACCCTTGACCTCTTCCTTAAGGGATGCCACAGAAGCACGAGCAACATTGAGTTCGGACTCAGTTGCAGAGTCCCTTTCAGCGTAAACAACCGCCATCTCTAGCATCCTGACTAAGGCAGAAGCGTCTTGGGCCACCAGCGCCCTCTTGCTCGGGCGATCCATACCTTCCAATCGAAGAGATTCTGCCCGGGGAACGACCAAAGAGTTTCCTTCAAAAAAACCTCCTATCAAGGATACAGGGAGGAAGCTCGAACTTTCCTTTCTCCGGCACCCGAGTAAGATCCACGACGTCAGCTACCCTTGGCCGCTTCGCCCGCCCGGTCAAGGACAGAGGAGACCCCCGAGGAGCAGAAGTAGGAGAAGAAGAGGTCCCAATAGCAGTTTGAACAGGAGGAGGAGCACGAGCACCAGCAAACCGGGATTTCAGAGGAGCTACCCCAGCCTTATTCCTCACGAGAGCGTTCCTTACAACCCTGTCATGCGCCTGAGGCATCTCACCTGCACAAACAAAACGCGAACATGTTATATACGAGGAAAAGAAATAACATGAACAAAATCTAAATAACTAAGACTACCGAGCAGCTTCTCAGCGTCCGCGGGAGTCTTGCACTCCAGCAGTGCCTTAACATTGATGAATCGATGCTCGATCCTCTGACTACCATCTTCCTCGAATAACGGGTTGCCCTTGCTCGTCCAGCACTCAGCAAGCCCGAAGGAGTTGACCCACTTCACCAGCACCTCGTACGCCGCGGCGTCCTGCCCGCGTAGGTCGCTCGACTGAAAGACATAGTCACCGAGCTTCTTAGCAAAATGGTCAGGTGCCCAGTGGAGGGGGAACTTGTAGAGCCTCCGCCCAATATACCTCCCCTCCTCGTCTTGCAGCTCGTTCCCGTCCTCGTCAACCTCGATCTCCCAGACATATGTACTGTCCTGGGCAACCTCAGACACGGGCTCAACGACGAAGTACCGTTCCTTGAATGTCCGGATTGACTCCGAAAACGGCTTAAACAGCTTGCAGGGCTGCTTCAAAGAAACCCATCCGTACTTTCTCCCCGTCAGCTGCCTTTGGAGATGGAAAACAGTGAAGAACATAGGGAGAGTAGCCCCCAAGGAAAGATGCTCGCATACCAACTCAAAGGCCTGGATGAAGGCCAACGAATTAGGGTGCAGTTGTGTAGGGGCTAACTTCAAATGCTCGAACACTGACCGCTGAAAATCAGTAAACGACAACCTCAAGCCCATCTCCTTAAAAGCATATTCGTACATGGTAAAATGGTCCCTGAAGTGCGTGCAGACACGATCGTCTTCGGAAGGGAAGTGCACCTTCCACTCCCCTTCCGGTCCTACCTCCGTGAAAACGTCCACCAAGGACTTTGCGAATGTGGACACATGCTCGGAAGGTTCGGCCACCTCCCATTCCTCTGCGGAGAACCCATCAACGTCCTCCTCCATGACATCCAACTCTTCCTCCTCCCCGACATTGCTCGAAGAACTCGAAGTCGCCGAACTAGAGGCCATCGAGCTGCTCCTATCTTCGGAGCCTGCCTCTTCCTCGGATGTATCTATAATAACTTCTCTATCTGGCCCCGTCGCCATTACAATCACCTAAAAAGCAGAGAAGAATGTGAATTCGATAGCAAATCAAATCTACCCTTCCACTGCAAAGTCAAGTGAAAGGGCGCGCAAAGGGCTAAGGACAACGTCCCCGGCCTAAGCGCTAACATCAAAGGAAAGGTTGGAACCTCCCCGCGAGGAGATGCCCGAAACATATCATCCCCTGGCGAGGAGCTTCCCCGCACTCAATCCCAGTTTCCGTTCGAAGCTCCGCCAGAAATTACAAGGCTTCACCGGAATCTGGGGGCGTTCCACCTGGAAACTCATCATTCGCTCAGAAGACGAAAAATCACGACGGTTACGCAAGCGTTGCCATCGCGACGAAGCCGTCAACCGCCCCCCTAACCGGAGCATACAGACATGTCCGATGACATGTCAGAAGTGGAAAAATGGCACGACCACCGTCCACCACCAACAGTCACCAGAAATCCACCTATTTTGTCCTCTAAAACTAGCCCTAACCACATGCAATCTACCACTAACAACAAACAGAAGCAAAGCAAGGAAAGGATCGGAAAACTTACTTGATTTAAGTAAAAGAAAGAAGCTGCTCAAAGCTTGACGCGGTGGTCGGAAAGGAAGAAGACGGTGACGGGCAAGAACTTGAAGGAGGCGAAGAGAAATCAGAAAGAGAAAGTTCCAAATGGAACGATTTTCCCCCTTTTATACAAAGGGGCACGTGCAAACACGCGCCCGTAGGCCATTATGACTATCCACTAGCCATCATTGCCTATTAACTTCTACACGAAGCTCTAGGCACACTTGGCATCCCAACGTTTCCAATTCTGTCTGACCATTAGTCTCCCTGAACACCGGGTAATGATGTCACGACCACGAATCTCACGAACATCTGGGGTCACGAGCACTTTGAGACAATCCTCCTCGTCTTCAAACGACGACTCCATACTGGCTCCCCAGAGCAACGAGCAGTCCTTAAGTCATCACTCCCATGCTCGGGAGCAATGACTTAGGGGGCTCCTGTTCTGGACTGGACCAATGGCTAGAATTGGCCCAATCCGCTTCTACTCCAGAGCGGCCCAAATTGCCTAAGTCCAATCCACAGAGGGGCAAAAGTTACCTTTTTGCCCCTCCAACCGGGCAAGGAACGCAACGTTCCTCCCCGTAATTACTGCCCGTTACGCACGACCTCATTGCTCCCGAACAGCTAAGGACAGGTGCCCGAAATCACGCTTATGCCCGACATAACGACTAGTTTTGGACACCTTGCCCGACATAACGGCTAGTTTGGGTAGTTACCTATTCTTTGGGGAAAACAGTTATTTCGCCCAGAAAATAGGACCGTTGGCCACGCGTTGGGGGCTCTATATAAACCCTCTCGCTTGAGAGGGTCAGGTATCTAATATTCACCCTAAGAATTCATACTTTGTACTTGCTCATTTTCTCTGACCCTTTCTTACTTGAGCGTCGGAGTACCTTGCGGGTACACCCCCTCCTCTCCATACGACCAGCACCCCTGGCGCACTTGGCGGCCTGATTCTACAGGATCTGATCCAGCCATCAAGATCACCTTAAAAATCAAACTTTTTGTTAATAAATCATTCTTTTAGAATCCCTCCCACATTTAGTCGTGCATTTGTATGGCATAGGTGTAGGATTTTGATATCATGCTCTACTTATGCGTTTGTGTGTTTACTATTGTATGTGATGAATGTATGCTTTTTTTTGTTCTAAACCTTTTCAAAACATTAAAACTCTTGATCCAACGTCGAGCCCATTTTCTACCCATGTAAGTCGATTGCCTTTAGGCATCGCATTCAACCTTTTGGTCACTAGACACAAGACTAGCACCACTTTGCTAGTACTATCGCTTAAATCTAATAATCGATTGCATTAACATCCAAGGGAAAATCCCATGCATGATAATCAAATTAATGTGCATGGTGCATTTCATTTGCATCATACCTCCCCATAGGTTTTACACCTTTAAGATAAGATAAGTTTATTAGACAACTTTAGGATAGACTTCCTAAGTTAGTCCCCCCTCAAATTTTGATTCCACAATCAAAATTTAGCTCACCTAATTCTCCACGCAAGAGAGTTAGATGTGAATCATCTCAAAGAAGGTACATACAATCCCATACCCCATAAATACAAACAAGTTTCAAAAAACTGTGGTGGTTTCTTAAGATGATGACTCAACTTCTCTCCTAAAACTTTAAACAAACTTTAGAATCCTTTAGAGAGGAACTACATGTGCTCTGATTCCTTCCTGACAGGATATGTAGGAACAAGATGCGATATCTTGTCGAGCACGCTTAGGAATAGAATTCTAGGTCACCTACCCTTAAACCCTTAGCAAAACAAAAACAAATAACATAATAAACAAGAGGTTCCTATAGAGTACTACAGATATCTAGGATGCTAACACCTTCCCTAGGTATAACCAACCCCCGAACTTTAGAATCTTAGTTTGCATTTGCATTGCATTGTGGGTAATTCGATCTTTCTCCCTTCCCTTGGATAAATCAAAGAGGGTGGTGAAATAAAAGAAATGTGATTCAAGTTAACATAATAGCTTGGTATCCAATTCTCACCGCGACACCCACAAAAGGCTTATTTCTTATCTTTCTTCTTCTTTTTCTTCTTTTTCTTTTTCTTTTTCTTCTTCTTCTTCTTCTTCTTTTTCTTCTGTCGAAGACTAGAAGATTCAGCTGGAGCCTAGTCTATCTCTTGATCTCCAAAACTTGCAGTTGCAGCTTTGATGGCTAGGTCAGTTTGGTGTTTTAGAAGAATGGTTGGATTCAGCTGCATGTTTTCATCGCTATCAATATCAAAGTCTGACTCTTTCTGTGGAGACTAGGATGTTAGACAGATGTTAGAAGGATGAGAGATAAAATTTGAAGAAATGAAATAACTGAGAAGGTAATACACACCATAACTTCTTTGTTGTTGGAGGCTTCAGTGTCTTCGTTCCTTTTTCTTTTCTTTGTTGAGGGTCTTATAGAAGAAGAATTTTCTCTCTTTTAACACTAGGAAGAGAGAACGAAGATCAGTAAGTATAAGAAACTTAAAAGTCCTAGAAAATTTGAAGCTATAAAAGTTTACCTGTTTGGTTTTCTTTGCTTGTTCAAGCTTTCCTTCTTCCTGTCTGCTAGATTCTGGTTGTGGATCATTCGATGATTTTGGATTAAAGGAAATGGCTGAAATAGGCCGACAATAGTAAGTAAAAGGGAACATAAAAGAAAATTTTAAGATTTTCATAAGAATCTTGTAGTTCACCTTCTAAAATGTGTTCCAAGACTTTGACATAATCAACGTCAATATGAGGATGGCTTGTGTAATTGTCATGTGATGTTTCATCGACCCTACTCTATGATGAGGCTTTTTCAGTTCATTGTTTGAAGTTGTTAAAGAACCTCATGCAAACCAATCTGTAATCGATGATTGAAAAGTCAAACCAAATTCCCAAGTTGGCAACGATGGAAGTTTAGAAAAGTAGAAATTTAAAGCAGATTCATAAACAACCATGTTGATCTGTCCTTGAGGCCTCAATGTGGAAAGTAAAACAATACCACAAGTCCCAGAGAAGTCACCTCATAGAGACAAAGAAGACAACACCCGACATCGCATCGAAGAAGATACACTTTCCGAGAAGGCATATGAAAATTCTGTTAAGATTAAAAGAGTACTCAATTATGTGCACTCAGCGTGGTTAGTTATGGTAGGAATGATTCTTGTTTTGGATTTAACCGGATTAGTCTTGTCTTTCATTGGATATCAACATGCAATCCTCTTATTTGTTATCACTGGATGGTTATTGGATGCAACCACATTCATTCTTTGTGGAATGTTCATGATCCTTAACAATACAATTTTTGATACATGCATTGCTATGGGAGAATGAGTAGAAAATCCACAGAGAATTTGCTCTTAGAGACTCCTCCCATGTGTTGATCAGAGAACCACAAACAAAACACTTTTTCAAAGCAAACAAGTTGTCGCCAATATTGCAAATATTGTAAATACAACCATCTATACCATTGCAAACGTGAATGTAACACAAGGCAATCCAGGTTTTTACAATCAATCTGGGCCTTCAATGTCGCCTCTATGATATCCCTTTGACGACTAACTTCGAGAATCCCAATGTTCAAACTAGGAAGTTTCTTCTTACAATGCTTCAACAATATTATTTTCAACACTTTAGTAATTTTGTTTTTGTATGTTTTATTATGAGTGGTTGATTAATCCAAATAGGGCTCTTCCATTCCACCACACACAAAATGGATTATACCTTACATACAACCAACTGAACCGAATGGAGCCTAGTGGTTCGGCTCTAAGCAGGATCGATCCAACAAATCTCAAGGCCTAAGGCGAAATTTAAAATAAAATATTTTTAATATAATAAAAATATTTCTAAAATTAGATGTTTTAGGATGTAAAACCATTAAATTATTATAATCAATTTTATTTAATAATTTATTTTAATTAATAATAAAATTACCTCCTTTAAACATTCTTAATATTTTAAAAAATCATAATTGAAAAACAATATCAAAATTATTAAAAAATTCTTAGATATCAAATCTCTTATTATTATGTTAAAAAACTCACAAATTTATTATGTATAAATGTGGTTTTTAAATTAACTAATCAAACAATATTGTAAATGATTATTATTAGGGTTAATTGCATGTTACCCCCCTGTAATGTTAGCGAATTTTGTTTTTCCCCCCTCCCTGACTTTTGGCAACGGTTTTTTCAAGCAAACCGTTGCCAAAACCTGCCTTTGGCAACGGTGGGGGGGGGGGGGGGGGGGGGGGTTACGCTGATATGGCAGGGGGGTAAAATGCAATTAACCCTTATTATTATTATTATATATTTTAAATAGGTATTATTATTTAACTGGTATATAACATAATTTAAAAGGTAATTTAAAAAAAATAAAATCATATAAATATAAAATAAAAATATGAGGCTCTAGGCTGCCTTAGTGGCCTACCCCTAAGATCGACCCTGACTCTAAGAGCATACACACCCATTACATCCATTTAAGTTCTTTAAATGGACCTCATTTAATCTTTTATATTATTAGACACTTCCCAATTATTTAAACAAATCATCTATATTTTTAAAATATCCATACAATTAATCAAATACTCTAAAATGGGACCTATTAGATACCACAATATACCTTAAATTTAATTATATAGTATAATTTTTCAATTCCACTTTAATGTTAAATAACGCTCTTCTGCATAAGAACGCTTGGAAACTAGAGAACGACCAAAATTTTCAAACATCCATCAATTTCTGACAAAATGGCTTTGTCTTTCGTGAAAGAACGGTGGCAATGCATCGACGTGTATGCTACAAAAAGACACACACAAAAAGACGAAATGTGTGATGCTACATTGGGAGTGCTAAAATATAAGCTAACATAAATCATGAATTTATTAAGTGAGATCGCCGATAAAACTAAGAGGCTGGACAAATACGAGCGTGTGCTTTAAATTAACTATTTTTATTATCAGATAAGGCGAGTTAATTTATCCGTCGTTTGTAACTAATGACCCATTTAGAACTTACTTTAGACAATGAGTGTCGCTTATTTTCCTTGCAATGGCGGGAGACACCTCTTTTTTTCTAAACTTTTTAAAATTATGCAGGGTGGTTGTCGAAAGAAACTATATCCAATCAAAGAACTCAGATTTTCAGTAAGAGGACTTCAAATACTATGATCAAAGGAAATCAAGTTGTCACACGAATTAAACAAATCAAAAACTGAAGAAAAGAAGTCGATTGATCTCGTTGGGACAACAATCTGATGTAAAGTTCGACATCACCTTCTAAATATTATGAATTTCTTGTGATTTTAATCATTTTTATGAAATTCATCAGGTACAAAGTCCGGACGGAGATTTACTCTCCAATAAAAGAAGGGGCCGAGAATGATGAGGACCTCCATTGAGAGCATTCAACCCAATACCTCAACAAGGGGAAATTTGGTCAAGTAAATTGAAACCTCTGACATGGTTATGTTAAGTAAAACCTCTGACCAAATTTTAAGTCCAAGTAAATTTAAACCTCAGAAAAATTGGTCAAGTAAATAAAAATCTCTGACTAGATTATGTTAATTAAAACCTCTGACCAAATTTAATTCCAAGTAAATTGAAACCTTTGGAAAATCGGTCAAGTAAATAGAAACCTCTGACCAAGTTATGTTATTTGAAACCTTTGACCAATTTTAAAGTCCAAGTAAATAATAACCTCTGACAAATCAGTCAAGTAAATAGAAATCTCTGACCGGGTTATGTTAATCAAAACCTCTGACCTTAAATGAAAGTCCAAGTTAATATACATTTGGTGAGACAACCTATGTCCCATTAGTGAAATTCTAATGAAACCTTTAATAAAAATACAGAAAATTTGAAACTTTTAAATAACAAGACTGAATTAATTAAAAATATACTGCTTCACATACAAATGCTTCAAATATATTTTACATAGAGTTTGACATCGTTAAGACTAGTGGCCTTGCCACATAGATAAAACATAAAATAAAAGTACAGAAAGGAAACCAAAAGAAAGCATAACAAAAAGAACCTCCTAAGTCCAACGAGACTGACACTTATATTGACTGTAGTAGTAGAGATATGATCAGCGTTGGACAAAACGCTAACAACTTCCAATCTAGATGTTATAGTAACCCATCTACAGGTCACTTCATATCCCTTCCTTCTGAACTATCGGGAAGTAAGCAAGATTCACGCTCGTTGTCTGATCGTCATAGATTAACCCACAAAACAAAAAGGGATACAGGGCTAAGATTTATGTACAAGTTTAAAAATGGGAATGAATGTGTAAAATAATAATATATATATGGCAACCACAATTATTCAAACAAGCGTATCTTTAACCCATAATTATATATACTCTATCTCTATTTATTCTAATGCATCCCTGCACTATATGCTGACTCAGGCCACTAAACGCTGTCAATGATATCTATCCCATTTACCAAGATCATATATCACAAGACCACATGCCACCAACGTACTCCCAACTACCAAGAGCTACGCCACCTAACTTCATGTGGAGTCTAGGTGTTATAAGTCGACCGTCCCTGAGAATTCAGGCCAAGAACCTTGCATTGCCTAGCATGGTAGATAATAATCCCCGTCGGGGTTGTAAGCGACCGATCAACCTCGTGCGTCCCATACCGCACGACAGTGGACTTACACATTCCTCAATGCAAATCTATATGATCACTCAAACATCTTGTGGCAACTCTCAACCATAAGTATTAAGTTAATACTTGGGAAATATTGTATCAACCCTTAAGGTTGTACTTATTATCTAGATACTTAAGTTGAGTGCCAAATCCATCATATGTCTTGTCGTATTTCTTCTTGGCATGATCCTTGTCTCTACATAATCAGTTCAGTTTGTACAATGAATAATTGTATGGTTGACTTCCCAGGTAAGAGAGGTGGACCGTAAAGGACATAGTCGACCAAGTCTTTCCTTAGTCAGAATCCAAACAAATACAACTACTATATGTATCCAACTTCCCTTATGTTATTGGGGATCTAATACTTAATATCTAGTAATGTTGTTCTCTCCTTAATAGATCATTATTCTTAGTCTATCAATCACAATCATTCAAGTATAAATAAAATAAACAAATTAGACAATTAATTAAACAATGCAAGCATAATACAACCTCCAATTGTCATAGATTATTCCTATGATAAATAATTAAGGCCGGCGTACCCTGCTCAATTATTCGTGAAAATCATTATTCGAGAATAGACTCTCCTTACTTATTTATCGCTAGTAGGGCTTGGGTCACCGCTACATGCATATATATTAAGCTATTTTACGCTAACCGTCCCAACGTATACGAAATCTTGCCCCCAACTTTTTGTTGTTGAGCGTTGTTGAAAGTCCACGAGCATTTTCTCCGATCTTTGCCAAGAACCTAATTTACGATAACCGTTGAATTGTACGAAATTTATAAAATTATTAGAATATAGTTTATGGTTAATTAAACATAATCCCATTATAACTTGATATATTTATTTATTAAAATATTTAATAATAACCTCCATTATATTTAAATAATTATTAAATTCAAATATAAATTAGACTATAACTCCGTTTAGATTTGTTCGTTTTAGAAAATGATCAAGAGTATATTCCTAATAACATTTAAATTATAATAATACTTGGGCATTATAACAACTTAAAATGGTAAGATTTATTTTGGACTTTATAAGTTCAATATCTCGACGTCTAAATGGAATTTGCATAGAAAATATAAAATAACCTTTATATAAATAACATAATTAAAATAATATAATTAAAATAAAATGGACATTATAACGGCTTACCGGTTATTTATGAAAATGATTTGGGCAGAACTTTGACGTATAAAACTCCTTTGAAACTTTAGAACTTTTACCACAAAATAACTCTAAAAGTTACAAACCAACACCGTGAGAACCTCGATAACTAAAACTAATATTGATATATGGAGAAACTAGAGAAGGAAAGAAATAAAGAGGTAAGAAAGAAGATTTGTGAATGAGTGAATGAAAATGGGGTGGGAAAGACCCCTATTTATACTAGTTGTAAAATATTAAAATAATATAAATGTATCGTCTTTTGCTCATACCTTCTAATTTTTCAACTCTTACTAGTAAATGTCTTTATCAAATATTTACTAGTCTTACATCAATAGTTCTTTAGATGTTCTAGTATGACTTTTGTGAAAATAATTTATGAGAAAGGTATGAGAACTTGATATTTTAATGTTTCATGACATAATATCATTTATGATATTTAAAAAAATGAGATATATATTTCTTTTATAAAAATGAAATGATAATAATAATAAAAATAATAATAATGACAACAAGGATAATTATTATTTACTTAAGATTATTTTATTTACTCATTAGTTTGTAGAGTAAAATGATAATATTCAAATCAAATAAAATCAAATAATAATAATAACAAAACAACAACAATAGTAATAATAAAAATAATATGAATAATTAATTAAATTAAAGTTAAGTATTTTTAAGTATTAATTTCAATTTCAAAGTTTAGTTTGTAAAATGAAACGATGATATTCAAAATTGAATAATAACATTAATAATAAAAATAAAGGGTAATTAATTGATAAATTAATTATTATAGGTGTTAGTTTCAATATTTAGTTTTTAATAATTAGCGATGTTAAAATCTCAAATCTAATCAGATATATTATTTAAAGTATGGAAAATTAGGATGTTACATCTGGCATCCCGTTCAAATTAACATACAATTGACCTTAAGCGATTTGGTTAACTTATCCCCGACCAAACACTGATCCACCCGGGGTTGGCCGATCTGTATTTAAAATGACGAGACCCATCAGTCAGTATGGCTCGACTCATTAGGACTTTGAACCTATACAGTACAAACTTCAGCTAGAGATGAGCTAAAATCCGCTTGGGGCTTGCCATTCTATTTGATTTCCATTCAGACTAATCAATTGTTATCGAAGAAATGAAGCAAATTAGGGATACATAACAATTCTAAAGGGACTAACATGGTCACAAACTAAAACAATCTCACGAGGGCTTGAGTATTATTGTCAAAGGATCAGGAAAATGTCTAAAACATTACAAGATGTATCCTTAAAAGATTACTAATGACAAAATGATTACGAGTTAATGTCAAGATGAGAACAAACTATGACTTTAATCGTATCAAAGATTCTCCAGGGAACGGATCCCGGCACACCGGGGTCCTCTAAAGAGTGAAACAAGATTTACTCGGGATTTGCAAACCTATATACGTCTAAAAGGATTTGGTTATTAATGATAGTCGAAAGCCCACAAGGGCTATTACGATCCTAATAAGGTCATCCATTGATATAGTTAAAACAGAACTACAACGGGTCGAGATCTCACTAGGGCTCTCTGAATTCTCAATGTCTAAAACCTACCGAATTCTATGACACCAAAAGGCCGAGATCCCACTAGGGCTCTCCGTTTTCTCAATGTTTAGAACATACTGAGTTCTACGACGCTAACAGGTTGAGATTCCACTAGGGCTCTCCGACTTCTCAATGTCTAGAACCTACTGAGTTCTATGACACCCAAAAAACCAAGATCCCACTTGGACATTCGGATTTCTCTATGTCTAGAACCTATCGGGTTCTACGACAATAATTGGTAAAATCCCACCGGGGCTCTCCGACTTCTCTATGCCCAGAACCTACTAGGTTCTACGATGATAACTAGTCGAGAATCTCACTAGGGCTCTCCGACTTCTCTATGTCTAGAAACAATTTGAAAACCCTGTTGAACTAAAGTCATGATGGCGATTAGCTTCCCCATGAAATTAAACTGGATGGAAGTACAACTCATTCAAGAAGAAAGAATTTTAAGATTCTCTGTTCGAACACTTCATCCCTTTGAGCCTCATGACCGGGGGGCTTATGTACACCCCAAAATTCTTAAAGTCGAGTATGCATCCCGAATTTTGATATGGCCGGGATGGCTTACCTAGCTAGGATAGACTCATCTTGGATTCTATAAGGCGTACCTAATAGTGTTTCACCGTTACAACACCCAAGGGTCTTACATAATCATCGGTCTGTTAAGTATTAAATCCATTGGTAAAAGTAACCGATTAAAGCATTATACCACCATAATGAACGGGGGCAATATATATAGGAGATGATCATGAAATCAAAAAGGGAGAGACACTGATATATAGAAAAACCTAGAAGATAACAAAAATGGTGGTTACTCCTCCATTATAAAAGAACCTCTAAAACACCAAATTCCCATTGCGTCAATGGTCTCACTCGACTCGTTTCGGGGAGATTATCCAAAATATTTATCATGAACACAACCTTTTCTTTTAGAATGAGAGACTTAGGTAAGAATAATCTAAGACCAAATTTCCTGAAATTCTGGTATGCAAATATTAGATGTCCTAAGAGATATCGAGACACTGATATCTGTTTAACACGCAAGGACCAAGGTACACAAAGTTAAAGGTACAGAAAATAACAAAACACAAAGAGTTGTTAACCCAGTTCAGTGCGTAACAACACCTACATCTGGGGGCTACCAAGCTAGGAAGGAAATCCATTATTAGCAGTGTACATATCAAATATATTTAGAGTCGAATTGTATGGTCGACCAAGGCTAGACGTGAGTTCGGCTACAAAAGTAAGAAGGGTCGAGTAGCACCAAGAGCTAGGCAAGAGTCATTTACAACTCGGGCCGGTCAGGGAGCCCGACTCCCATCAGCCATACTCCTACGAGGTCGAGTACTGAACTCCATTAACCTGGCACTTACGCCGAACATGAACTCAACTAGCACACCAACAGTTGTAACGGTGGCGGCGCATCAATGCGGACGTTACCAGGTCTTCAAAGCATGTATTCATGAAGAGGAGTTACGAAAATAATGGCCATGTGACGCCAGAAGGCTAAGAGACTTCTCTTAATGGTAAACCTTATATGGAGGCTATAAAAGGGGCTCCCACATGAGGGTTAAGCAAGACACATTTATCTTGAGATAAGATATATCACTTGTATAGCTCTTAAATCCCCAAATATACTCAAACATTATAGACAACGCAGTCTTCTCTGCCCTAAAGTAGAGGACTAGCACTTTTGGTGTATCTAACCATTTTTGGCTAGAACAGTTGGTGCCCACCGTGGGGCCTAGGTAAAACTCTCCCAAGCCACACCTTACACTAACAACATGTCCTCTAAAGGAGATCCTCCATACATGGTGTTAGAACATGATTTGGTTCTGCAAGATATCTCTAAGTTTTGATAATAACAAAGTTGTATTTGTGTGAGAATAATTTTGGTACTCTAACGTTTATTTTCTAAAGTATTGACAAACTGATTCTGACTAAGATAAAGATAATTCTGACTCTGATAAAGATAGCTCTGACTCAGATAGAGATCATGTGAAACATCACTCTCAAATTATCAAAAATTGCTTCTGCATCAAATAAGCAAGATTGCTTCTGATCTACTGTGCTTCATAAAGACTATAAGAAGACAATATGTTGATGCTGCAATGTTCTCTTGGATTCTGGCTCTAAATATGACTCTGATATTTATCTTCTGAAGACTAAGTGCTGAAGACTCTGAAGACAAGGTTCTGATGAACAACGATCTGAAGACTCTGAAGACTTAAGTTTATGAAGACCAAGTTCTAAAGACTCTGAAGACAAGGTTCAGCTGAACAAGTTTTGAAGACTCTGAAGACTTATGTTTCTGATAACCAATGGTTCTGAAGAAGAAGTGCTGAAGACTCTGAAGACAAGGTTCTGCTGAAAAAATTCTGAAGACTCTGAAGACTCAAGACTCTAAAGACCCAGTGATTTATTCTTCTGATCATGCTTCAACCATATTAATTCATAAGCCTCTGATGAATAGAAGAAGATGAAACATTTGAGAGGAAAAATAGTACATAGTACAAATTAAACACGTTCTTTTCAACTACCATTCCACTACCCTGATTTGGTGGTACAAAGGACAATTTTAGTGTACGATTTTCATCCTAGCATAACGACATTATTTCAAGTCGCCAGTAATTTTACTGATATTCCTAATCTTCCCTTCAACGGATCCTTTCCTGGCTATATAAAGACTTGATCACTCAAAGAATCATGTGACATGAAGTGTGAAAAAGATATATACTAAGACACTGATTCATACAAGAAAGAAACACGGAAATACAAATAGAGAAATCCATGAGTGAACAGTAAAACACTACAACACAAAGAAGAAAATTGTTCTTACTGTATAGATTTTCTCTAAGTTAGTTTGAGCTAGAAACTGTGTTTATATCAGCTTGTGTAGAAGCACTTTATTGTAAACATTTTATTTAATCAAACAGTTGTTTATATTCCTTAAGGGACCAGTTAGGTCATAATCCTTAAGAAGAGACAGTTAGTCTGTGTATGCTAGTCATCAGCAGTTGCTAGTGCAGTTGTAATCAGTTTGGTTATAGTGGATTAAGTCCTTGTGTATAAGGCAAAATCACCTTGGCGGGTGGACTGGATTAACTTGATAGTTTTCAAGTAAACCAGGATATATCTTGTGTCTTTCTCTATTGTTAGTCTATTTGTGATCTTTGCTTGAGTTTCACAAAAAGCTTTCATTTTGAAAACCCAATTCAAACCCCCCTTTCTTGTGTTTTTCTCACACCTTCAATTGGCATCAGAGCTCCGATTCTGATTGTGATAAAAAGATTTATCAACACCTCACCATATTCAGTATCGATCCAGTATTTGTGTGAGATATCATGGCTACACCTCACGTTAATTTTGTTGTAGAAGAGAAAGATCATTATAGTGCCAAACCACCAGTCTTTGATGGTGAAAAGTTTGACTACTAGAAAGATAGAATAGAAAGTTTCTTTCTTGGTTATGATGTAGATCTTTGGGATCTTGTAGTCGATGGCTACACTCACCCAGTTGATGCTACAGGTGCTAAAGTATCTAGAAGTGATATGACCAACCAACAAAAGAAAGATTACAAGAATCATCACAAGGCAAGAACCATATTGCTAAATGCTATCTCTTATACTGAGTATGAGAAGTTAACAAATAAAGATACTGCCAAATCCATTTTTGATTCTCTGAGAATAACTCATGAAGGAAATGCTCAAGTTAAGGAGATAAAGGCGCTGACCCTAATCAAAAAATATGAGGCATTCAGAATGGAGGATGATGAAACAGTTGAGACTATGTTTTCAAGGTTCAAATGCTAGTCGCAGGACTTAAAGTTATGGACAAAGGTTACTCAACTACTGATCGTGTTAAAAAGATCATCATAAGTCTTCCCAAGAAATGGAGACCTATGGTAACAACTCTAAAGCTATCTAAGGATCTTAACATCACAAGTCTTGAAGAACTTGTTAGTTCTTTAAGAAGTAATGAGATAGAGTTGGAAGAAGATTAACCTCAGAAGAAAAGTAAATCTATCGCTCTTAAGTCTAAACCTGAAAAGCCAAAGGCTTATCAAGCTAAGGAAGAATCAGAAGATTCTGATGAAGAATCAGAAGATGAGCTGTCGCTTATCTCCAGAAGGATCAACAAACTCTGGAAACATTGGCAAGGAAACTTCAGAGGATCAAGAAGAAACAAATGTCGCTCTGAGTCATCATCTGAACAGAAGAAGCAAAACTCCAGAAAAGAAGTCATCTGCTATGAGTGTAATGAGCCAGATCATTACAAGAACGAGTGTCCAAAGCTTAACAAAGACAATAAGCCTAAGAAGAACTTCTCCAAAGCGAAGAAAGGACTAATGGCAACTTGGGACAACTTTGATTCTGAAGAAGAAGACTCTGATGAAGAACAAGCAAATGTTGAGCTAGTAGCAACAATTGATGATGAAGTTTCTAGAAAACCAAAAGACAAAATATCATCAGAACAAGAATCATACTCAGACTCAGACTTAGAGGTATTATCTAAACTCTCTCGTTGTGAATTAGAGTCATGTCTTTCAGAAATGCTGGAAAAGTATCAAACTCTTCAGAGTAAATACAAAGGTCTTAAAAGATCACATGTAATTGCTTATGAGGAAAAAGATAAGCTTGAGCAGAATAATTCTTCTCTAAATGAAAACATTTTTTCCTTAAAAAATAGTAATTTTGCCCTGAAAAGCAAAATTTCTAAATTAAAAGAAGAATTAATCTCCAATGTCTCTGACATAAGCTGTATCAACAAATATGATAGAACATTCCAGTATTTTCTAGCTAAAAGCATAGATAGAAGCAGAATAACTTCCATGATCTATGGAGTTAGCAGAAACGGTAATGTTGCGGCCGGCAAAATTATCGAGTCGCCATCATATTTTTTTAAGGGAAATAAATGATAAATCTAAGATCCTAATCCCAAGGGTAGAGATTCCTAAGGTTCGGGAGTCGGTTAAGTGAGGGGAAGGTGTTAGGCACCCTTCACTTCCATTGTACTCAATGGGATCCTCCTTATGTTTTAGGGTATGTTTGTTTGTTATTTTAATTTATTTACAAAAGAATCCTAAGTTTTTTATTATTGTACTCGCTAGGATTTACAACCCTATGCCTACGTACCTTCAATTTTGAAGGATCAGAGTAACCGTAGTTCACCTCCCCTATTCCTATTACCTTAATCCTATTCCCAAAACCTAATCCACTATTTATACTCTTGGATAAAGAGTTCTATCCCCAAATCTATTATTTATACTCCTAGATAAGAAGTTCTATCCCTTAATCTATTATTTATACTCCTAGACATGGAGTTCTATCCCTTAATCTATACTTATACTCCTAGACAAGGAGTTCTATCCCTTAATATATATTTATACTCCTAGATAAGGAGTTCTATCCCTTAAATCCCTTATCCCTTGTTTATACTCTCGGACAGAGAGTTTTATCCTTAAAAACCTTATCCATTGTTTATACTCTCGGACGGAGAGTTTTATCCCTTAATCCCTTATCCTTTTGGCCTATATTTTAACTCTTGGAACCTAAGAGCTTTATCCCTAAACCCCATCCTTTATTTAGACTCTTGGACAAAGAGCTTTATCCCAAATCTTAAATCCTTAAAAATCCCTTATATCCCTTATTTAAAAAACAATAAAAAACCTCAAATTCCATAGAATTTAATAAAATCCAAAATCCCATTTATGCTAAAAAACATAGCAAAACAAATCCTCAAATTATCCCAAAAAAAAAAAGATTTTTAACATAATCCCAAAATAAAGAATTTAACTCCCCAAAATTAAATTAAATTCACTTTAATTTATTTTTGTCCCAAACCCAAATCTTCCCCATAAAACCAATAATTTTTTATTTTTTATAATAAACCCTAACCCAAGTTTTTTTAGTAAAATTCCCAATTTCCCAAATATACCTTATCCAACCAAAATCCCCAAAAACCTATTATCATTATTCTATTTTTACAAAGAAGGATAAACAAAATATTTCAAAATTAAAAAAAAATCCAACCCAAGATTAGTCACAAAAATCTTAAACACAATTCCTAAAATAAAAGAATTTTAATTCCTATTTTTGTTTAAGAGTAAACCAAACATTTTTAAATATATATATAAAAGACCCAACCCAGAATTATCCCCAAAACCTTACTTCTAAACCCTAATTAAAATTTAACTTAATTAAATAATTAAATTAAGTTATTAATTTAATTATTGAGAAAAACCCTAAATTAAACATTTAACCCAATTAAATAATTAAATTAAGTTATTAATTTAATTAATTAAAAGACCTAAACCTTAATTTAAACTTAACCTAATTAAATAATTAAATTAAGTTATTAATTTAATTAATTAAAAACCTAAACCTTAATTAAAACTTAACCTAATTAAATAATTAAATTAAGTTATTAATTTAATTATTAAAACACTAAAACCCTATTTCTAAACCCTAATTAAAATTTTAACCCAATTAAACAATTAAGTTAAGTTATTAATTTAATTATACAAAAAACCCTAAAATCCTATTTCTAAATCCGAATTAAAATTTTAACCCCAAAACATCCCTAAATTCAAAAATAGAATTTTTTATTTCAAAATCATATTTAAATTCAATTTATAAATTTAATCCCAACATTATCTTTTCTCATTAAAATAAGTCATAAACCACATACTTTGATAAAAAACAAAATCACGAAATATATCATCCCCAAAATCCCGAATTTAATAAAAAATCCTATTTATTAAAAATAATTTTCTTATTTTTATAATAAAATAAACCTAACTAACAATTAATTAAGTTTTTAAAACCCTAAATAAATCCCTAGAAAATAAAATAACAATTCTAAAATCCCTAATTATATTTTTCCATAATAATAAACCCTAATCCCCTAATTAGTCCCTTAATCCCCAATTAATAATTAAATTAAGGATTTAATTTAATTAAATTAATTAAAACTCCAAGGGTTCAATATGAACCCTAACCCTTTTCCCCCAAGAACCCTAACCATTTGGTATGAACCAAGAACCCTAGCCCTAACTTTTCCAGAAATATCCCTAAAAACCCAATCAATCAACAGCAACACACAACAATAAAAAAAAAAAAACTAAGTATTCGAGTTACCTCCCCTTGTCGTGACCAATTTAAGCTGTTTCATCCTTTTTTTTCTTTCCTTTGCCTTTGTGCTTTTTCCCATTCTTTTTCCTTTTTCCCGTTCCCCTTTGCCTTTTCCCCTTCTTGTGCCTTTTTCTCTTCTTTTGCCTTTTTTCCTTGTACCTTTTCCCCTTATGTTGAAGGTATAAGGTTTAATATTGTTGAGGGTTTAAGGTTTACCTTTTTTTGCCTTTGAGGGATGTTGAAGGTTTAGGGTTTAATATTGTGGAGGGTTTTAGTGTTGTTGCTCTTCGATGTGTTAAGAACAACAACTTTTTTTATCGTATGGTTTGTACATTCCCCCCCAAATATGAGAGACAAGAGCTCTATTTATAAAGAAAAACTAGGTCAAAAAAAAGTGATTGAATCAACCAGATTTATTTTATTTTTTAAAGTCCAAGCTAATGAATCTGGATGGATTCGTGGCTGGATGAATTTGAATAATTAATAATAATAATATAAAATAATGAAAATGAAAAAGTTTTTTATTTATTTATTTTGATTTATATGATTTTTTTTTTGAGATTTTTCCATAAAATAATGATTTTATTGACAAAATGATATTTTTAAAAATGCATTAAATACAAATACGAAAATTAATATTTAAATAATAAAAAAATATTAGTTTTATGATTTTTTATGCTTAAAAGTAAAAATAGAAAAAGTTAGTAGTAAATGAATAAAAAGAAAAACAACTAAAAATGGAGGAGGTAGGATTTGAACACACAACCTCTATGTCTTGTAACTCCCTATACTCCCCTTGCTACCAACTATTTTATTTATTCAAAATGAAACAACATTAGTGAGTATTTAAAATTTTTAATAATAATTCCATGATAATATTAATATTAATAATAATATTAATATTAGCATTAATCCTCTAATAACCCCAATATAACCCTAGTATAATTCGATTAAAAATTAATATGACCCTAAATATTAATTACTTTTAAAATGACTAACTTAAAGCTTAAAACTTAATTCTAATGCCCTTTAACTTACATAAATAAAAAAAATGAATCACAGCAAAAAAGCAATAATAATATTCATTTAAAAAATATTTTTTCTATAAAAATTACTCTAAAAAATTAAACAGACTCCCTTTAAATAAAACAAATAGTCACGAATAAAAAAATCCTTATACCAAACCAAATCCCACATGGGCCTAAAAAAAGTGCTATCAATCTCAAGAACCCACTGTCATCTAAATGACATCCCCTGATACAAAAAATCCTAAAAAGAAGAAAAGAAATAATAAAAAATATTGGTCAAAATTTAGGGTACTACAGTTGCCCCTATTTAATCGTCTTCGAATCAGAAGGAGGATGTTGATGAGTCTTCCTCTTTTGTTGAGGAGACGATTAAATATAAGAAGGACCCTAATTTTGACCGCAGAGTCCGGTAGGTACTATGCTGATTATCCTAAGATCCCTAGTAATAAACCCTTGACGAAATACCCAATTGAACCACTTGAACAAAATCCAGTAGAACCCCTGATAAATCCCTTGATGAAATCCATTTTGATTGAACCCCCCTTGAATTTTTTTTTAGTGGAACCCCTTGATAACTCCTTTTGATGAAATCCCTTAAAATTTATTGACAACTCTTGATAAAATCCCTTATGAAACCCCCCTTAATAAATCCCTTGGTAAAAACCCTTTTGAGAAATCCCTTAGTAAAACCCTTTTGATAAACCTGGATCAAACCCTTTGATAAAATATCCTGGTGAAATCCTTTTAGTAAATCCCTTTGTTAAAATATGGTAGAACCCTTTTGCTGGAATCCCTTGGATAAGATTTTGGAAAAAAAACCTTTTGACGAAATCCCTTGATAGAAAACCCCTTGATAAGACCCCAGTGAAACCTTTTAATAAAAACATTTAATAAAACCCTGATAAAGTCCCATGATAAGACATTGGTGAAACCCTTTAATAACATTCTGGTGGAACCCTTAAAAAGAAATCTGGTGGAACTCCTTTTGGTAAATCCTTGTGTGGGATTTTCCGATGTAAATCCTTTGATAGAACCCCTTTGATAAAAATCCCTAGATACTTGATGAAACTTATCCCTTATGAAGACCATGTTGCCAAGTTAGGGATGTGAGAGATGAAGACCTACTCACAGCTGGATGATAATCCTGTAAAATCCCTTATCGAAGCAACGTCTTAATGATATAACTGGGGATTAAACCCCTAAGAGTAATTATGAACCCTATGCATGTATGTATGAGTGCATGTATGTATGTTCATGTATGTATGTGCATGTTATGTTATATTATGTATGCATGATTAGATGCTAGAGCGTAGCGACATGATTAATGCATGACGATGATTTGAATGTTTCCATAAGTGCCCCAGTGTTGGATGTCTCCATGATATTTGTTAACTGATATGGTAGGGTGCATTGAGGTAGTCTGATATCCCGATACTCATTTTGAACTCGACGATTGCTGATGTACGATAGAGCTTGCATGTGCCTCTTGTGTTGTACCCCAAATTTTACCCTCAGATCCTCTGATCATTAATCATACATTTTAGTCGCCTTTGTTTCCATGTCATTTTTCTTTTTGTTCTATTTTAGTGTTATGTAGTTAATTTTTCTTAGATTATTTAAATTTAGTTTAGTTTAATTTCAAAATAATATTTCTTTTTAGATTAGTTCATTTCCATTTAGTTTATTTTTTTATATATAGTTTAATTTCTAACTTAATATAATTTTAACTTTAGGTGGCCTTTTGTTTTTGTCTTAGTATTAGTTTTAATTACTTTAATCTTAATTAATTTAAATTTGGTTTTAATTTTAATTCTTAATCTAGCTTTTCCCAATTAGTTTCATTAATTGTTTTCTTTAGGTTTAAATCATTTAAAAAATATATATATAGAATCCAATTTCTTTAGTTTATAGTACAATACAACAAATTACAAAAATCACACAAAAATCACTAAGTTATGTAGGGTCCTTTTCATCTTGCTGCACAAACCTTTGACCAGAGCTACATGCCAAAAAAAAACCTGCGAAAGCCACAGGGTCTGCACAATGGACCATCCAAACCACATGCTACCGTCCTCCCTTTACAAAGAACACCGCTGCCATACGCAAACCTCTTGAAAACACCACGATGTCTCCACAAAAACACAACCCTTCACACCCAGTCGAATCACCATAAAAAATCACACCCATTTCATAAACCAAAATCAAGAACAGCGAAGTAGGGAAGAAGAAGACGTTTTTGAACCCAACCCGCAACCGAATCAGTAAACAGAACGAGAAAGAGACGATAGACAGAGAGAGATGAAGCGAGAGTTGAATCGAAACCCACAAAATCAAAACTACCGGGAGGGCGAGATTCCGCGCGATGATGAAGAGATGTTGTTACCTCTTCTGAGTTTGATTCCGCAACCATGGAAGCCGTCAAAACTTTTTGGAGACTGATGATGAATCGTTAATCTTGCCGTGCCCTGTTCTGACCCGTTGATATTTTGCTTAAACCTCTTATGAACTGTGCCTCACCTTTTATTTCATCATTTTATTTTAGGTTTTTTTTTTTAAATTTTTTTTAATGTGTGGAGAGATTGGCTCAGCCCGTTCCACGTTCCACCGCTCACCCCTCTTTTATCCGTTCCACCCTTGTATCTATGCGCACCATCATCATACAATAAACCCTCCCTGTTTTTTCATTTTTTTCTTAATTTATTATTTTTTTTTTCTTGTTTTGATTTTCATAAGTTTTTTTTTTATATAAAAAGGGAGAGAATTTATTTTATGTAAGTTTTCTTTTGATTCACTAATCTTTTCATTTTCATTTCCATTTCGGTTTTCTTTACGATTTTCCATTTCAATTTCTTTTTATTTTGGGCCGATGATATATAAAAAATTTTGATTGGTTGATTTTATTCAAATCACTAAAAATCTTGATAAATATGAGGCCATATTTCATTTTCTATTTTTTGGTCAGTGAAAGTCGAATATCAAGATTATCGATTCATCGATTAAATCGTGGTTAAGATGAGACCACTTCGATTTCATTTCGATTTTCGTTTCATTAAACAATCTTCAATTAACCTCAAACTATTTCACAAATTATTTTCAACTTATGAATCAAATATCGATCAGGCATCGAGTGACTTTTAAAATCGGAAGTTAAAATTTGTTTCTAAATAAATGCGAAAGAAGAGGACCGTTAGAATCTAGCATTCTAGCAGAAACCTCGAACGATTGGTCTCAAGTCTCGCACTTTGGGGTAGCCATTCATTCATTCTTTCGCTCCTCAAAATACCTTTAGTTAACTTGGACAAATAAGAGCCGTCAAGATCTAGCATCTTGGCACAACTCTTCGAACAATTGATTCTCGTCAAGCGTTCATTGTCTATTAAATAACTTTCATATCAATTCGGACAAATAAGGACCGTTAAGATCTAGCATCTTGACATAACCCTTTTGAGCTTTTTTATCATCAAAAGCTTGTTGTCCTCAAAATAATCTTAATCATAACTTGGATCGATAAGAGCCGTCGAGATCTAGCATTTTGGCACAACTCTTGAACCATTGATTACTATCAATGTTCATTGTCCATTAAACATTTTTCATACCAATCTTGAATGAAAAGGATTGTTAGAGTCTAGCACTCTGGCATAACCCTTTTGTGAGGGATACCCTTCTAGCTTTCTTGTTTTAATGATGTCAACAAATGCATTAGATTGTAATTTAAGCGGTATCACTTCACGTGTCGGTCATGTCCGTGTTGGTCGTGTGTCTAGATGTATAAGATCTTATTCTTTCCAAAAATATATGTCCACAAGTGATCTAATAGTGTCTAGCATGTATGTCTGACTCTGGTCTGGTGAAAAACGATTCAAAAAATTGAATTTTCTTGAAAAATCTGCCTTATGCGTCGACCTCAGCAATCATGCGCTGACCTCAAAAAGTCATGCGCTTACCCGTGGGTGATAACTAAAAAATTGACCTTTTATGCGTCGACGCATAAAGTCCACAGGTCGACGCATGACTTTGTTTTTTGCCCTTTCCACTTAACTTCGTTTCTGTTACTTTCTGTTATTTCTTTTGGTCATATTTTCTGATATAAATAGTTTTGGGTTTTCATTTTTCACATAGAACAAGAAACGTGAAAAATATATGTCAGTTCTCTCTTCATCTTCATCTTCTTCATTGTGCAAATAAACAATCACACATAATCATCTTTGTTTGTGTCGCCCATTGTTAGAAGTGATAACGTTCAGAATTTAGGAAGTTTGATCTTCATCTTCTGGGTTGAGAGTTTGGCAGGTGTTTCTTGAATCAAATCAGTTGGGTTTGTCCTCCAAGAATCAAGGAGATTTTGGGGTTTTTTGCACAAACTGTTCTTTCTACAGGGATTCGGCTGGGCGAAGGTAACCGAAAATTGGCGCAACTGTTTCGGTTTAGTAGCTGTAATCAGAGGATCGTAGAAGAAGGTTTGGGTTCGAATTCTTGGAAGATTTCAATTGACCGAGTGAAGGTAACTGAAGAACGAAGTTTTCTTTCGGTTTAGTAGTGTGGGACGGTAATTGAATCAACCAAATTCGGAGCACTTGATTCATCTTGAATCAAGGGAAGAGAAAATTCCGCATCAACAATCGAAGACGTTCGGGGTTTGTATGTTCATAGTTTTCTCTTGTAACAAACAATTTGCAACAGCAACATATATATATATATCTCAATTCCTTTTGCGGAGTTGGGGGCAGACGTACCCAAAGCGAGGACGATTGGGGAACTGCCTAATCAAATCTCGGGTGTTCTCTTTCTTTCCCTTAACTCTTTTACATTTCAGTAGTGTTCGATTTCGTAACGTTGCAAACTATCGTAATTTATGTCGTGGAATAATTGTACGCTGATAAACTATTTTTGGTTAAATCGATACAATTCGTTGAATTGTGTTCTGGAGCAGCTGCACATTATTCTCCATAGAAATTCTGCACATAGTGTGTTTACGCACACTACGTGTTTGATAATTTGTTTTCAAGCAAAACTCGAAAACAGTGCTTTTAATTGTTTATCAATTAACCTCATTGGATTGGAATAAACATCAAGCAAGTGATTAATTTGTTGTCTGCGTTTGTAAGTGAAATATTCAGAACTGAATTTTTCTCCTTCATACTCATCCAAAATATATTCGTGCATATCCGATCCTTTTGGTAAAAGGTTCGTTGTAGACGATTTATCCAGCAGCGGCTTCCGTTAAACAGAATTTTTTAAAACAGAATTTTGTAGTCCATTTGCGTGTAAAACTCAAGGGATCTATTCAACCCCCCCTTCTAGATCCATAGCCATCGTCTAACAAGTGGTATCACGAGCTCCGGTTAATTCTGGTGCTTCGGTAAAACTTCTTGGATCATGGCGAACGAACCTAAGGGGGCTTATAATAGAGCTCCAGTTTTTACAGGTGAAAACTACAGCTACTGGAAGGATTGTATGTGCGTTCATATTAATTCCTTAGATCGGAAGGTTTGGAGCGTTATTTTAAACGGTCCCATGGCAATTACTATGACTAACGCAGAAGGCGTTGTTGTTCCTAAACCCGAAGCTCAATGGAATGAGGAGGACGAGAAAAAGTACAGTTATGATTGGAAGGCTCGTAATATGATCATCTCCTCCTTGGGAGTTGACGAGTATTATAGAGTCTCTCATTGTGAAACGGCCAAAGCCATGTGGGATGCTTTACAAGTAGCTCACGAAGGCACAAATGATGTTAAGTTGGCTCGTATTAATACACTTACGCAAGAGTTTGATTTGTTTTACATGAAGCAAGGGGAAACCATTGCGGATATGTAAAAACGATTCACTCACATTATCAACAAATTGCATGTCCTTGGTAAACCAATTCCAAATGAGGTTTCTACTAAT
Source organism: Lathyrus tuberosus (assembly GCA_022829125.1). NCBI lineage: Eukaryota > Viridiplantae > Streptophyta > Magnoliopsida > Fabales > Fabaceae > Lathyrus > Lathyrus tuberosus. The sequence goes on from JALAZF010000280.1 coordinate 3,394,003, forward strand.
AAAATTCTGAGGTGTCTTAGCAGGGAATGGCAACCAAAGGTTACCGCTATCAAGGAGGCCAATGATCTTGCTACATTAGACCTCACAACACTCTTTGGTAAACTCGATGAGCATGAGCAAGTGCTCATTAGCTTGGATAAGTATGAGAAGAGTATAAAGAAAGAGAAGGCAAAAGATATGGAAAAGAAGTCGATAGCTCTTAAGGCTTCTTGTTCAAAGTCCACACATCAAGAGCTAAGTGATGATGAAGCCAAAGATGACAAGGATGAAGAATCTGGTGATGATATGAGCTTATTTGAGAAGAGATACAATAGATACATTCGCAAGAATGATATTCAGCACTCGGACATAAATCTTTGCAAGTTCCGGAAGCAATCTAGAAGTGAAGGAAATAAAAATGGCAAAGTAAAGGGGACGTGCTACAATTGTGGAAAATCTGGGCACTACAAGCCGAATTGTCCATCCTTAAAGAAAGACAAAGATAAGGATAAAGACAAGAGTCGCTCAAACAAAAAGTCCAACAAGTCTCGACGAGCGTACATCGCTTGGGAAAGCGATAGCGAGTCGGAGAAAGATGACTCCTCAAGTGACGAAAGTGAATCCGTCAACCTTTGTCTCATGGCACGTCACAACAAAGGAAAAGAGGTAAAACACTCTAAATATGAAAACTGGCAAAATATGTCTCATGCTGAATTGAAAAGAGCTTTTGACACATTACACCACGAAGCTAAGGAAGCATTTCAACGCTTAGCTTCGAATAAAAGGATTTTTTCCTATTTGGAGAAAAAGGTTTCCGATTCCCAAAAGGAATTGGAAGATCTTAAAAACTCTATGGTGAATGTATCAAAAACTAATATCGATGAGGATGAATATACATGGTTTGACCTTGGGGGCTGTGGTACTTGTCACATTTGGCAAAAAGAGGTGAGAACCCTCAAAGCCAAGTTAGACAAGGCTCTCAAGCCTAAGATTACGTTTGCTATTGATCGATAACATTATCGTGAAACAATGAATAATCCGTATCAAAAATACACGTATGTGATTCGAGATAGTGATAGCAAAGGTAAACTCCAAACAAATCGTGATTGCTTATATTGTTGTAAGCCTGATCATACTATTGCTAAGTGCCGCTTTCGGAGATATCTTGTTCCAAATGGCATTTATCAATGGCTGCCCAAGGGCAATATTGGTTTCACTTACCATAAAGGACCCAATGAGAATTGGGTACCTACTCTCCCTTGATTATTTTTGTAGGTACAAATTCTTGAGGCCACCGAAAGAAGATGGGTTCTAGATAGTGGCTGCTCAAGACATATGACCGGAGACATATCTCTTTTCATCGACTTTGTGTCAAAGAAAAAGGGGTTTGTCACTTACGGAGATAACAACAAGGGACAGATTCTCGGTAAAGGTAGTATAGGTAACCCCTCATCTACTACTATCTCTGATGTACTTCTTGTGGAGGGCCTTAAACACAACCTTTTAAGCATTAGTCAAGTATGCGACAAAAATTATAAAGTCTCTTTTTCAAAGGATTGTTGCGTAGTTGAAGATTGCGACAAGAAGAATGTGTTTAAGGGCTTGAGGGTGAATAATGTCTATATGCTAGACTTAAACGAGGTATCATTGGATGGAGACAAGTGTTTAGTTACTATGAATGAAGATTCATGGTTGTGGCATAGACGCTTGGCTCATATCAATTTTGATTTGCTTAATAAAATTGTCTCTAAAGACCTAGTCATCGGTTTGCCCAAAATTAAATTTACAAAGGATCATCTTTGCGATGCGTGCCAAATGGGGAAGCAAACAAGGATCTCTTTTAAATCTAAAAACATTGTTTCAACTATGAGACCTCTTGAGCTCCTCCATATGGATCTCTTTGGACCATCTAGGGTTAAAATCCTAGGTGGTAACTACTATGGGTTTGTTATAGTCGATGATTTTTCTAGGTTTTGCTGGACAATTTTCTTGGCAAATAAGAGTGATACTTTTTCAGCCTTTGAACGATTTGCTAAGTTATCTCAAAACAAGTTAAACACAAACATTGGTTCAATCAGAAGTGATCATGGGGGCGAGTTTGAAAATCATTTATTTGAAGCATTTTGTGATTCCAACGGAATTGATCATAATTTTTCCGCACCACGTACTCCTCAACAAAATGGGGTAGTGGAACGTAAAAATAGAGTTTTGGAAGAACTTGGAAGGACTATGATCAATGATAGTGGATTACCAAAATACTTTTGGGCAGACGCCATAAGTACGGCGTGTTACGTTTTGAATAGGGTGCTCATCCGGCCTATTCTAAACAAGACACCGTATGAGATTTTAAAAGGGCGTAAGCCAAATATCTCTCACCTTTATGTATTTGGTTGCAAATGTTTTGTGTTAAATAATGGAAAAGAGACTCTCGGCAAATTTGATGCCAAGGCTGACGAGGGTATTTTTCTTGGATACTCTCAGTCAAGTAAAGCTTATAGAATCTATAATAAAAGGTTACGTGTAGTTGAAGAGTTAGTTCATGTTTCTTTTGACGAGTCTTATCCGAGAGATGTCGGAGAAGGTAGTTATTTTCATGGTGCAGGTGTACCTACTGAAGACATACTCAAGGACACTGATAAGGGAATTGATCAGCCTGAAGCAGTGCGTATTGAGGAGGAAAAGGATCACCAACCAGTGAAAAGTGAGGATGATCATCATACTAATGTGTAGCGAGCGATTTTAGACGCGGTTCTTAAGCGCTGGTCGCTCTCTGCGATTTGAGCTTAAAACTACAAGTCGATTCATTTTTTATCCTATTGTGAGCTGAATAAGGAAGGGAAATAGGTGTCTCCAACTAACCCTGCTTTGCATACTGAGTTTAAACAGCGGTCTGTTAAGTTACGGATGCTATCAATGTGGGGGGGCCTTTGTACTGGTTATTCGTATTTCGCCAATACAGGTTTCTTTCTTTCTATCTGGACAGAAGGTTTCTGGCGGGGAATAAGGATTAGGATGTTAGGACTGGTGCTTTTGAATTACTGCTTTTGATTGATGGAGATATGGGATTTGGGTTTTTTGTTGATTGCGCTCGCTAAGATCTTTTCTTTCGATCTTATGCCTACGTATTCCCGTTTACCAAAACAGGGAAATCAGAGCGTTCGTAGTTCCTCCTATTCTATGGGAGGAAATTGGTTTTTGGTGTCTTGTTCAAAGCCCAAGACGTGAAGCGAAAGGTGATTTGTATCTTGTTCAAAGCCCAAGATGTGAAGCTAAAAGGTCTATTTGTGTCTTGTTCAAAGCCCAAGACGTGAAGCTGGAAGATCTTAACTTTAGAGAGAATTTGTCATCTCTAAAGAGGGGAGAAGGAGAATTACTTTAACTAGGATACGCGGATCCGAGCAATGCCATAATTTCCGAAGAAAGGGTTTTAACCTGAAGGAGAAGACTTTAACTCAGTGTAGAGCAATGCCATCTTTCCTTAGGAATTTCTCATGCTAAAAAAGGGACAGTGGCATGGATATAGATGATCCAGAGGCTTGTCGCTTACAGCGATTAGATGAAGGGAAAGGAGTTGTTGATGTTTGTGTACTGCGAACGAGGCACAACTTTGATGCCAAAAGGTTGATTGGATCAACCAGTGGTTTTCTTATACAAAGCCTAAGAGGAGGCTAATTTCCGCTAGGAAAATCATTATACAAAGCCTAAGAGGAGGCTATTTTGTGTCTCGTACAAAGCCCGAGAGAGAGGCTAAAGGTTTTTGACCCAGTGGGGCATATCATTATACAAAGCGTAAGAGGAGGCTAGCAAAGAGTTCGACTCTTGCTTAAGGGATTTATATCTCGTATGAGGCCCGAGATGGAGGCAAAAAAAAGGGTGATTGACTCAACGAGGGAATCTTTTGTGTCTCATACAAAGCCTGAGAGAGAGGCTAAAAGGTTGTTTTGACTCCACTGGGGAGAATTTTGGTATCTCGTACGAAGCCCGAGATGGAGGCTATTGTAACTGTTTCAGTTGAGTGACAGATCCAATATACTGATTTAAAAGAGAAAATCAGTTCTTATATGAGTAACACTGTACTCAGGGATTTGATTCGAGGATCAGGGATATTTCCTTCTCTTTGAGGAAACGGGAAATCCAAAGGGTATTGAGACTGTCCGAGTCTGCGGGTTTCCTTCCTATTTAACGAAGGGTGCTTGAGAATGTCTTTGAGACTCAAGGAAGTTAGACTGTCCAAGTCTAGAGTTTTATCTTTGGTACCTTGTTTTGAGAAACAGTAGTAGACTCTATGAAAGGACTGTTCTATGAGGATGACTAGGTTCTGTTCCTATACCTCTAGGAGGTCGTCGGGACAATTTGTACGAAGCCCAAGAGGAGGCTGGAAACTTTTAGGAAGCCGACGGGTCCTTGTACGAAGCCCAAGAGGAGGTTATCATTCCCGGAGGAAGAGATCATTATACGAAGCCTAAGAGGAGGCTCTGAATACTTCTAAGAAGCCGTAGGGTCCTTGAATAATGCCCAAGAGGAGGCGGGGTTTCTTATAGGAAGCCTGTGGGTCCTTGTATGATGCCCAAGAGGAGGCCGATGCTTTTAAGAAGCCCGTGGGTCCCAAACCAAAGAAAAGTTCAGGAAAACTCTTTTAGAGTTAAAACCACTGGTAAACGTGCGAGGTTTACTATCCAGTGATTTTAACCTTTAGAGAGAGTCCGAACCGTTCGGCGGTTTGAAGAAATTCAAGAGAAGTTTTACCGAGAATAATTCATCTATGGGGAATAGAATTTCTTGACGATTCCTAAGGAGGACAGCCGAAGAGAAGACTGTATCTGGTGCTCCTATTGGGGATCTAGGCGTCTATTTCTACGAATAAGTGAAACGGCGTCACCTAGTTCTAGACGTAGTTGCCGGGGAAACTCGAAATATCTATACTATTATTACACAGTAGATATGAGTTTATGAAAGGAGACTTACAGTGAGCAGCCCCACAATACAGTTTATAATATGAAAGCAGTAAATGAAAGCGATAACCACTTACTCGGTTGTAGTGCTTCCATGTTGTTTGGTTAGTTGTTCAACAAAGAAAGATAAAAACAACAGCATATTCAAAATCAAAGGAGAAAGTGCTTTGAAAAAGAAAGATTTGGGGCTTACAGCTCAAGGAGAGGCCCAGGGTTTTATCAGTGAGCGCACTGTTTGAATTTGTACAGAGGGACTTATACAAGTGACTGTGGCCCTAAAATTGTTTTCTGTACAAAGGGATGGATCTTACACTCTCTCAAGAGGCCCAAAAAGGTTTAAAGAAAAAGAGTGGGGCTTATAACACGAGGGTAGGCCCAAATGATTTTTCGTTTAAAAATGGCGATCGCGCCGAGGTTTTCTTTTAACGCAGAGGGACTTATACAATAAGTGAGGCCCAAAATGTTTTGGTTAAAAGGGGGTTGGGTCTTACACTCTAATAGAGGCCCAAAGTGTTTTTGAATGGGTCTTATAGCTCGAGGAGAGGCCCAAATGATTTTTGAAAAGGCGACGATCGCGCCGTTTATTTTTTTGACGGTATCGGGACTTATACAATAAGTGAGGCCCAAAGATGATTTGGTCAAAAAAAGGATTGGGTCTTACACTCTAATAGAGGCCCAAAGTGTTTTGAAAATGATTTATGAGGGTTGAATTAATCCAAAACCCTAATTTGTTTTCAAAAAAATGTATTTAATTGAATAAAAATTCAATTAAAATGATCAAAAATTGTTTAACACATGGAAAACAAATTGTGATCTTGGATTAATGCTTCAAAAATTAAGTATTGACCTACAAAATAATTAGAAAGCATTAAAAGTTGCAAAATCAATGTAGAAAAAATATTTAAAATGCCAAAAACAATCAAAATATTAATTCTTTACAAAAATATCAATTATATGAAATAAATAATATTTTTGGGATTTTTTGATAAAATAAAATATTTTAACATTTTTGTGAATTATTAAAAAAAGAATCAACTCAAAATCATTAAAACTCAGAGAGAAATTAATTTTTGAATCAATTAAACAAAATCACAAAATTCAAATATTTGAAAATCTGAAAATGGCGCCAAGAACACAAGCAAGAACACGCGCGTTTTCAGGGTTTGGCTGATTTGCATTTTCTATCCAATCTCACTGAATACTTGATTATAACATGCAATCTACATATCATTATGCTTGCCTCAACCTCACGATCATGTCTATGTACTTTAATTTCATTTAAATTAAACATACAACAAGAAATCACGAAGAGACCTCAAGAACCCTAATTTCTGCATGAAGGCTAGGATTTTTGATACACGATTCAAACAATGCAATTAATTGAGGGAAAACATTCCATGCATGATTATGAACATATGGCCAAATTATTGTGCGAGGAAATATGCATAGATTGAGAGATGACCAAGTTTAGGCTTACCTCCAAGTCGTGACAGCAAGTTCAGATGTGATTTTGAGTTGGAGGTGTTACAGACAAGTTGTGATGATCTGAACAGCTTCCCTACACCCTATGGATTGTGTTTGAACACTTGGATTGAATTGAAATGGACTGGATCAGTTTATGGCATCTCAGCTGCAACTTCACTTCAAACTTGTGTGGATGGCAAGTGATTTTGTGAAATTGATGTTTCAGATGTTATGTGAGTGTTTGATCAGCTCATATGTGATGTATGTGAGGTGTGTGAGTGATTGGTTTGTGCAGAATTGCTCTCAAACTCAAAACCCGATAGTTACCTTGCTAAGAAAGGCATTTTTGCCAAGAGAAAGAGATTTTGAGGAAAGCATCTGTTAGATGGCTTTGGTGTACTCAAACTGACCACAATTGAGCTCTATTTATAGTAGAGCAAGTTTGTTTTGCAAGGAATGGTACATGGCAGCTGGTAAGTAGGTTTCCTCAATGTTGGCCAATGGAAATGAAAGTCTTCTCTAGCCATTGACTAGAGGTTAGGGCACAGAGCTTTGGTCCCCTTGGTCTTGGATAAGTCTTGACTGATTTCAGATGAGAATGGCTCAGTCCATGCCACCTTGATGGTTCCATTGAATGCCTCATTCCAAATTTGAAGTCTTGTCCCTACTTTGGCAATTCTAGGTTCAACATGTTATTCCTTGTTCCTTGGACCTTGGAGGCTTGGCTCAGTGATTGTCCCCTTTGGATTCAATCCTCTGAGGTGTCCAAGTGGATTGGAGCAATTGTAATTGGCTGATTTTGGCAAATCGAGCCAAAATGCAAATTTTGCCTTGCCTTGACAGATTTCAGCAAGGCAACTTGCCAATGTTGTATCTCATGATGTAGGTTGAATTTGGCAATGTTCTTGGCCATTTTGGAAAGCTCTTACATGATACAACAACTGTTTGAACAAGTTTGGTTTTGACCTCTTTTGATTCCAAGTGAAAAATCCCCCTACATTTGGCAAAAAGTGAAGCAGAATTCTGACTTAGTGAAAATTTCACTAAGTGTTGGAAAAAGTGACTTTTTCACTTTTCAGCCACTTTGATCACTCCATAACTCAAAATCCTTAATGAATTGGAATGACTTGTAGTTGAAGTTTTTGTAGGTGATAGTGATGGCTACAAATCCATCTTTGGATGAGAAAAAATGGCCTTGTGGTTTAGGAGTTATGGTCCTCCAAAGTTGGTACCTTTGCCACTTTATTTTTAACTTAGAAAAATTTCTAAGTTTTATGGTTACCCCTTTTACAAGTTATCTCACTTTTCTTGATTTTTCTTGATGAATGATGATTCAAATCATACATTAACATCATTTTAGGGTTAAAAATCCATTTTGGTGAAAAATCTCAAAAAGTCAAAGTTGACTTTTGTGCACAGTTGACTTTTTATCAGATGAATTCCAAACTGTGCAATTCTTCAGGAAATCATGTCCTTGACCTAAATCAAACTTGATGGACATGTTACATGGGTGTCATAGGGTATATTCAATCATGTATTAGGGTTTGGGAGCATGTCTTGGTCAAAAGTCAAAGTTACAGTTGACTTTTCCCTTAAAACCCTAATTGTGGTGCAGATGAAAATGAGACTTGTTGCTCAAGCTTCTTGGATCAATCCATTGTTCCAAATGGATCAATATGGTGTATTAGAGACCCTCAAATCATCTCTTGAGGTCTTGGCTCATGGTTTGTCCCAAAAGTCAACTTAGGGGTGAATTAGGTCAAGAAACCCTAATTCCTGATTTTTGATGAATGCATCCCCTGAGGCAAAATTGACTTGATGCATGGGTTCATGAGGTTCCATGAAGTATATTAGGTCATGTTTTGGATCATTACCTTGTTCCCAGATGAAAATTTCCATCTGGAGGCCCTGGTCGACCAAAACCCTAATTTGGTGACACTGTCGATCTTGAGACTTGATCCACCTAGAAGGGAACAGCCTTGTGCTTAATCCTTGAAGTGGGAGTCCTTTTTGATCCACTGTGGATGTTTGAGAGATTAGACAAGTTGAAGATCATGTCATTCCTTGATTGATCCTTTGTCTAAGCACTCAGAGAGGGCTTGAAACCCTAATTTTGATTGTATTGGATGCTCACCCATCTTTGGGGAGACTGATGAAGCATGATGGTTCATCCATATTGTGATGATGATTTTCACAATGATGGGAAATCTAAGTGGTCAAAATTTTGGGTATTACAGATGCCCCTATTTAATCTTCTTAGACCCGAAGGTGTGAATGACGAAGGTATTCGAGCATTCGGGGTGCAAGAGGATTAAATATCGGAATATTCGAAATTTTGATGATGGCTATGAATGGTAGCGCACGCATTCATCTTCTTTTGCTAAGCAATGATGCTTAGAAAAGGTAAAAACTTCCCCTCGATCCTGGTCTTCAGCCAAGGAACTGGTCTTAGTTTTCTTTTGAAATAAACCTCCCCTCGTTCTTGGTTTCCTACCAAGGAACTGGTCTTAGTTTCTGATTTAAACTTCCCCTCGGTCCTGGTTTCCTACCAAGGAACTGGTCTTAGTTTCTGATTTAAACTTCCCCTCGATCCTGGTTTCCTACCAAGAACTGGTCTTAGTTTCTTTTGTCAATAAACCTTACTGACAAGGGACGCTATTCGTAGCAGCTTTCCTTCAAACTTCTCGCCGAATTTTCCTGGGGAGATGCCATTTGAGTGGAAAAAGTTTTGATGTCAGACTTGCTGGGGAACCCAGTCGTCTGAGTTGTAGAGGTACACAAACTTCTCTGTTGGAGACGCCATTTGTCGATTCTACTAGGGAAAGCGAGTCTCTTGAGAGACTGTTTTCGTTTGGGATCTTTCATCATACTTTTCTCGGGATCTTCCCGGAGAAACGGCATATGATGGGGTCCAATTTTGAGGAGCCGATGACCTTCTCATCAGTGGTTTTTCGGAGCAAAACTGACGTGCTGCCGAATCTCTGATCACGAGGCTTTCTCTGTGGATTTTCCTTAATCCGGGAAAGCGAGGATATCATCTTCAATGGCGAAGAGTGATGTTTATTGAAAGTTTTCTCTGAATTTTCAGAGGTTCAAGTTATCAAGGTGGTCGAGGAGCCAACTTTATTCCAGAATTAAACTGGAAGCGAGGTTGTTCAGACACAGTATTTCCTGACGAGGCAAGAACTGACAACTCGATTGAGAGGACTTCTACCACTAGGGGACAAGACCGACTAGAGTGATAGTGATGCAATATGAAACGTGAACGCAAATAAAATGCATGAAATATGTATGTATATGCTGACAAAACAGACGCGACATACAGACTAATGGATGAACACAATTAGATACTCGACCATCGCGGGGCGAAGAGGTACCGTTGATTCAAAATAGCAATTCTACCTTGCTTAGGAGAGATAGTCCCGTTGGGAGCTATGTTGATCGGGCTTAGGAGATGAGAACTCGGCCGAGGATGTCAGACGAAACAAGGTCTCTGACACAGTTGATCCCTTCATTTAGGCATACTGGCTTAGAAGGAGTACTTTGATTCTGCACTTTGAAGTCCGCTTACTTCGGGAGAAGCAATCGATGTTCTTCTGATGTTCAACAGTCAAAAGAAATGCCATCTTTAATTTAAAAGCAGAAAAAGTTTTAACAAGTAAATTCATTTTTGTTTTATTTCAAGAATCGCTGATTAAGTTTAAACAACGTCGTTCTGTAAAGCTAAAACAAGTAAAGAATTACAAACACAAGCACAAGGGCTCAAATTTTATTGATAAGATGGAGATCAGCCAAACGCGTGATTCCAAAGAGCATATACTAAGTTAGAAAATGGTAATTTACAGGGAAAAGGGCTACGTTGAAACATAACGACCACTATCCTTCTACCAACTTTGAATTCGGGGCATCCTGAGCTTCCGTCGAAGATGATCTTTGACTGGAGATTTCCTCCGATAGATGATGCTGTAACTGCTGCTGAGGGACTTGCCTCTGTTGAACATAGTTACTTGCCATTATCCCTAATTTTTGCCTGGATTGTACTATGAGATTTCCAATCCATCGGGATGATTTTTTCATGTCTCTAACTTTTGCCTGGACCGCCCTTTCGGGTTTTCAATCCACCGAGACGTTTTTTTTTTTTTTTTAGTTTTAGGCGAAGTATTTCTTGACTACATCAACATTCGTGGGGTAGGCAAATTCCTCTCCGTCCATGGTTGCAAGTCTCAAGGCGCCGCCTGAGAAAGCTTTCGTGACCACATAGGGGCCATCATAATTTGGGGTCCACTTACCCCGAGAATCAGTGAGAAAAGATTGTATCTTCTTGAGCACGAGGTCTCCTTTTCTGAAGACACGAGGTCGGACCTTTTTGTCGAACGCCCTCTTCATTCTTTGTTGATACAACTGACCGTGGCATAGTGCCATGATTCTCTTCTCTTAGATTAGGTTCAGTTCGTCGTGTCGACTTTGACACCATTCAGCTTCGGTGAGCTGAGCTTCCATCAATATCCTGATTGACAGGATCTCTACTTCTATGGGAAGCACTGCTTCCATGCCATATACTAGAGAGAAAGGGGTTGCCCCTGTTGAAGTGCGGACAGATGTACGATAACCGTGAAGAGCAAAGGGTAGCATCTCGTGCCAATCTTTATAGGTTACAACCATCTTCTGAACGATCTTCTTGATGTTCTTGTTAGCCGCTTCTACCGCTCCGTTCATCTTGGGTCGGTAGGGAGATGAGTTATGGTGTTCAATCTTGAACTCTGCACACAACTCTTTCACCATCTTGTTGTTCAAGTTGGATCCATTATCAGTAATGATCTCACTTGGAACACCATAACAACAGATGATATTGTTTTTGATAAATCGGACCACCACTTGTCGGGTTACATTGGCGAATGACGCTGCTTCGACCCACTTGGTGAAATAGTCAATGGCTACCAGGATGAACCGATGTCCATTTGAAGCCTTGGGCTCAATCATACCAATCATGTCGATTCCCCATATGGAAAAAGGCCACGGGGAAGAAAGAACTTTGAGATGTGATGGCGGTACATGAATTTTGTCGGAGTATATCTGACACTTGTGACACCTCCTCATGTACTTGTAGCAGTCGGATTCCATTGTCAACCAATAATACCCGGCCCTGAGAATTTTTCTCGCCATTGTGTGTCTGTTGGCATGAGTGTCAAAGGATCCTTCATGAATTTCTTTCATGAGCATGTCTGCTTCTGGTCTGTCGACACATCGGAGCAAAACCATGTCAAAATTTCTCTTATAAAGAGTGTCACCGCTCAGGAAGAAGTTTCCAGCCAATCTTCTGAGGGCTTTCCTGTCTTTTCTGAGTGCCCCAGATGGGTACTCTTGTTTCTGAAGGAAGCATTTGATATCGTGATACCAAGGTCTGTCGTCTATGACTGCTTCAATCGCAAAGATGTAAGTGGGCCGTTCAAGGCGCATGATGTCGATCTTAGGTATGTCATTCCATCGACCTACACTAATCATGGAAGAGAGAGTGGCTAATGCATCAGCCATGTGATTCTCATCACGAGGGACGTGATGAAAGTCGACTCTGTTGAAGAAAGGTAACAACCTTCTTGCATAATCTTTGTAAGGAATCAATCCTGATTGGTATGTGTTCCAATCTTCTTTTATCTGGTTAATAACCAATGCTGAATCGCCGTATACATCCAAGTTTTTGATCCTTAAATCAATCGCTTCTTCGAGACCCATGATACATGCTTCGTATTCGGCCTCGTTGTTCGTACATTTGAACGTAAGTCGAGCGGTGAAAGGAATGTGGGAACCCTGAGGGGTAACAATGATTGCCCCAATTCCGTTTCCATAATGATTGACTGCTCCGTCAAAGATAAGTCCCCACTGGGAACCTGGTTCTGGCCCTTCACTGGGTAGCGGTTCATCGCAATCTTTCATCTTTAGATACATGACATCTTCGTCTGGGAAGTCAAACCCGATTGATTCTTGATCGTCAATCGGTTGATGAGCCAAATGATCGGCTAAAATACTTCCTTTAACGGCTTTCTGAGCATGGTACTCTATGTCATATTCTGATAGTAACATCTGCCAACGGGAAATCCTTCTCGTGAGAGCAGGTTTTTCGAAAACGTACTTGATTGGATCCATTTCGGAGACCAACCAAGTAGTATGACGAATCATGTACTGGCGAAGACGTTTGGCTGCCCAAGCCAAAGCGCAACAAGTTTTCTCAAGCATTGTGTACCGAGTCTCGCAGTCGGTAAACTTCTTGCTCAGATAGTAAATGGCAGACTCTTTCCTTTTAGTTTCGTCTTGTTGGCCAAATACACATCCCATTGAGTCCTTTAGGACTGTGAGGTAAATGATCAGTGGTCTTCCTTCCACTGGAGGTGATAGAATCGGAGGATTCAACAGATATTCCTTGATATTGTCGAAGGCGGTTTGGCAATCTTCTGACCAAACGCAATCCTGGTTCTTTTTCAATAACTTGAAAATCGGCGCACAAGTGGCGGTCATAAGGACTATGAATCTGGAGATGTAGTTCAAACGTCCCAGGAATCCTCTGACTTGTTTTTCAGTTTTCGGAGAAGGCATTTCTTGAATAGCCTTGACCTTGTCAGGATCAACCTCAATCCCTTTCTGGCTGACGATGAACCCTAGTAATTTCCCCGAACGGACACCGAAGGTTCACTTGTTGGGATTCAAGCGGAGCTTGAATTTTCTTAGACGTTCGAACAATTTTGACAGATGTTCAACGTGCTCATCCTCTGTTCTTGATTTTGCAATCAAATCATTGACATATACCTCGATTTCTTTGTGTATCATGTCATGAAACAGAGTAGTCATGGCCCTTTGATAGGTTGCCCCGGCATTCTTCAAACCGAATGGCATTACCTTGTAACAAAAGGTGCCCTATGGGGTAATGAATGAAGTTTTCTCCATGTCTTTCGGCGCCATTTTGATCTGATTATAGCCCGAGAATCCATCTATGAAGGAGAAAACTTTGAACTTTGTTGTGCTGTCAACCAGCATGTCAATGTGTGGTAAAGGAAAGTCGTCCTTTGGACTTGCCTTGTTTAGATCTCTGTAATCGACACACATTCTAACCTTTCCACCCTTTTTGGGAACGGGTACGATGTTGGCTAACCATTGAGGGTATTCAGATGTAGCGAGGAAACCCGCGTCAATCTGTTTCTGTACCTCCTCTTTGATTTTGATGGCCATGTCCGGGTGAGTCCATCTCAACCTTTGCTTTACTGGCGGACATTCCGATCTTAGCGATAAGTGATGTTCCACGATGCTGGTATCAACCCTGGCATATCCTGATAGGACCAAGCGAATACATCGGGGAATTCTTTGAGAAGCTTTATCAAACCCTCTCTGGCAGTTGGACTGAGCAATGCTCTGATCCTGATTTCTTTTCTCTCTTTTTCTGAACCCAAGCTTACCGTTTCCAACGGCTCTTTGTGAGGTTCAATGGACCTTTCCTCTTGTCTGAGTAGTCGGGAGATCTCTTCTGGAATTTCGTTGTCATTTTCTTCTTCAGCCTCGAATACTGGGAACTCAAAGTTGGAAGAAGGCATCAGATCGTATGTTTCAACGGGGTATAAAACAAGCCATCTGCATGACGTTATGATTTGTGTTTAGAAGAGATAGAGAAAATGCAAGTGTGTGCAGTGTTTTGATTTTACTGCTTGTTTTTATTTTTGAATTGTTTTTTAGGATTACCATTTTCTGAAAAAGCAAAAAGAGAAAACAGCAATTAATGCGGAAATTACAGAACGACGTTATTTTATTAATGAACAAGTCGAATCTTGAAACTACAACCCTATAAAACAAAACTCTGTCGCTTTGGGCAAAGCGAAGAGGGAAAATTTACAGAAAGCGAGCCCTATCAAAACATCCGTTTCACCTGGGCAGGGTGAAAGGTTAAAAGATGGCAATTACTTTGACTGACGAACGACCTTCGGAACCTCGACGGCAACCCATTGGCGGCGAACTCCTCGGTGAATCACAAAGTCTGGCACCTTCCTTGATTTGTCCTCAGAAATGACGCTGATTTCTGGTGGAGCAGGATCATTGGAATCTGTCTCCCAAGCAGAATTGTTGTAGGAGGATTCCTCTGTTGCATTTTGCATAGCATTGGTGCTCTCAGCTGTATCTCCCCATCCAGTTGACTGGATATCTTCGAGCCTGATACGAGAGCTTTCGGGAGCGGTGTACTTGACCATATAGTCGAATTTTCCACTTGGTTGTCCCAGGGTGTCCCAAACTTTTTTGGAACTGGAGAAGTCATCCCTCTCGATGACGTTGACCTCAGGAAAAGCATAGTTGATGAATTCTAGTCCTGCAAACGTTGCGAATTCATCTTCATGTTGAGTAGTTTCCGAATGACCTGAGTGTTGATCCCATGACATGGCGGGGACACAGGTATTCTGTTCAATGACGCTCAGCTGAGTTTCATTACTCGGCTGACTTTCTTGCCCCAAGTTTCCTGGGTAAGGTTGCCACATTGGCAGACCATCCATCGGGCCATAGTAATTGTGGTTAAAGTTGTCTTTCATCGGAGTGTCTTCCTCTAATGAATTTGGTGGAGCACGGCATCCTTCCGGATCACAATCCCCGTAGATCATTTCGACATCTGATCTTGGTATAAATCTCGGACTTTCTGTAGGAAAGCAAAAAGGCATAGGCACCTCTTCCTGAGACATATAGCCGTCCTTGTTAAGATAGGACTTCCATTCTTCATCCGTGTCAGAGGGATCTTCCTCATTGATAGCATGAACTGTCTGAGACACTGGGTGAAGGAAACCTCCACTGTGGAAGAAGTTTTGAAGGGGATGAAGACTTTCATCGTTGGCGGCTGTCTGAGTACAGGTTGCAGAAAAACCAAGACCCTTCTTTGTTTTATTGTCAATAGGAATGACAAGCCGTCCCCATCCTTTTGTATCGGTACTCTCGACCGCTTTGATAGCATCTTTGTATGAAGAAATTGAAGTTCCTTCTTTGGATTGATCGTTCTTGCTCACCGATAGTGCTTGGAACGGAGTTCCAATAACCTCCTCGGGTTCCACACAAGTAGATGATGATAAGTTACTCACGAGCAAGGCTTGTTCCCCACAAACCGTGACAAGTTGGTCGTTCTTGACGAACTTTAGCTTTTGGTGGAGGGTTGAAGTAACCGCTCCAGGCTGATGTATCCAAGGTCTTCCTAATAAACAACTGTATGTTGCCCGGATGTCCATGACCTGGAAAGTGATTTGGAAAGTGTGAGGACCAATAGTTATGGGAAGATCCACTTCGCCGATAACTGTTTTTCTGGATCCGTCGAATGCTTTGACGACGACCTCGCTGACTCTCATCGAAGGGCCCTTGAATGATAATTGCGTCAAAGTGGACTTCGGCATAACATTCAGGGCTGACCCCGTGTCTACCAGTACGTTGGCTAAAGCATCACCCTGGCAGTTAACCGTAATGTTGAGCGCCATGTTATGACGGCGACCCTCTTCAGGTAATTCTTCATCACTAAATCCCAAATTGTTGCAGGAAGTGATGTTAGAGACAATGCTATCGAACTGTCTGATTGTTACATCCTGTTCCACAAAGGCTTGCTCCAAGACTTTCTGTAGAGCCTCCCTCTGGGCTTCTGAACTGAGTAACAGCAATAATACTGAGATCTTTGAAGGAGTCTGTAACAGTTGATCAACAATGTTATATTCACTCCTTTGGATGAGCTTTAGCATCTCATCTTTGTCTTTTGAAAAGTCGGGATTACCAGATTGACTGACTGGTGGATCAGGAATTTCCGCCTGAAGTTCCTTTTCTTTGTTGGATTCTCCAACCCCTCGGTTGAAGATTTGACCGCTCCGTGTTACACGACTGATGTCTGCAATATTCACGACGGAGGGTAATGGAATTTCCTTTCCATTCTCGATTATTGTTGCACCGTATTTGTAAGGGATTGCCTTAGCTGATTCATACGGCAGTGGCCCCGGCAGATAGATGACTATGGGGACTTTCTGATTTTTCTGACCATCATAAGTAATCTCGATCCGTTCCTGGTTGGGAACTTTAGATTCGTCAAGTAGAGGGATGATGGCAAAAACATCCCTGGTCTTGTGATGACCAGAGATCGTGATAACATCCTCAACTTGCTCGGCAAGGTAGTTCGGCGACCAAATGATGGGTCCTGAACCTGGGTATGGACGAATTTCTCTATGATCGACCTGACCCTGAAGAGCTGCTCTCACAAGGTAACACCCTTGGTTACTTTCCGAACAGACGCTACAACTGTCATAGTTGTGTGGTGGCACCTGGCCACACCCACTTTGAATACAATGTAACCTCACTAGGTTATCTTCCATTGATCGGACATCCTGACTTTGACGACGAGTAGGATTCCTGTTATTGATACTAATCTGCTGAGTATCTTCGTCCATATAGATTGGCATCCACCAGTGATTTAACAAGTGCTGAAGTGCCTCCTGGACAAGGGTACAACCTCGATCGTTTTCGCAACCCGCTTTACAGTTTTGATAATCATGTGATATTAAGAATCCAAGTCGGACCTGCTCAGCATGTAACTCTACCAGGTTGGTATCCATTACGCGGATGTCGAAGATCTGAACCATGTTGATTTGATAGGAGTTCCTATCATGGTAGTCTTGGATCCATCCAAGATCCATCTGACGCTGGAGGGCCTCTTGTATGAAAGAGCATCCCTGTTTGTTTACCGAGCAAATCAAACAGGAACCGTAATCGTGCCGCGGCAGATTATGATACTGGCTTTGCCTTGAGTGCATTGCCACCAAGTTGACTTTCATCACACGAATGTCATGGTTTTAAATGACGTTGGAATTCGTGTAAACCATGTTAACTCCACGAACTCGGTGCTCTTGGATCCATCCAAGATCCATTTGTTCCTGTAGAGCTGCTTGCACTACAGAACATCCCTGGTTGTCTTTAGAGCAGATATCACACTGGTGATAATTATGAGGTGGCACATGGCCATATCCACTCTGTCTACAATGCATCTTGACCAGATTGGTCCCCAATAAGAGTACATCGTGAATTTGATAGACATTGTTAGTCTCTTTCTCAATCAGATTGACTGCAGCTTTCTCGTGTTGAGGCAGCGGGTTTGTAAGAACATTAGGATTCGTATCTTTGAAAGATAAGAGCCCGCTCCTAACAAGCTTTTGCACGTCGGATTTGAAATTGAGGCAAGTCTCAATGTTATGCCCTGAACCTCCTTGATGATAAGGACATGTTTGATCCGCTTTAAACCAAAAAGGCGGATTTTCCGGAACTGAAAGGGGAGACTTAGTCTGAATGTGCCCCTTAGCCAGCAGTAACGGAAACAGTTCTGCGTACGTTACAGGTATAGGATCAAATCCTGATGGCCGTGTCGTACGGTTGTTGTTATATGGAGGACGAGCCTGCTGAAGAGGCTGTTGTGTCCTTTGCTGGTCAGGTTGGCTCTGCGCAACCTGAGGTTGATACATAGGAACAGGCGCGGGGCCGATAGCAGGAGTAACAGCTGCTACTGGCTGATAACGACGCCTTTGCTTTCCGAGAGAGATATTCCCAATATCTTGCTCTTTTTTCTTAGGGAGAGCACTACCGTATTTTTTAGTACCGCTCGTTGATCCAGTGTCTTTTACCAAACGTCCTTCTCGGACGGCTTCCTCAAGACGTACACCCATGCCGACCATTTCGGTGAAATCACTGGGTGCACTGGCAACCATTCGGTCATAGTAAAATGAGCTTAAGGTCTTTAAGAAGATTTTTGTCATCTCTTTTTCCTCAAGAGGTGGACAAATTTGAGCGGAAATTTCACGCCACCTTTGAGCATACTCCTTAAAGGTTTCCTTGTCCTTTTGTGACATTGATCTGAGTTGATCTCTGTCGGGTGCCATGTCCAAATTGTATTTGTATTGTTGGACGAAGGCAATACCAAGATCTCTGAATGTACTGATCGTAGTACGGTTTAAACCCATGTACCATTTGAGTGCGGCACCGGTTAAACTATCCTGAAAGTAGTGAATCAGTAGGTCTTGATTCTCCGTCTGAGCTGACATCCGCCGAGCGTACATCACCAGATGGCTCTGAGGGCAAGAGTTACCCTTGTATTTTTCAAAGCCGGGCACTTGGAACTTGTGCGGGACTTTCACGTTTGGAACCAAGCAGAGGTCTGCGGCGTCCTTTCCAAATAGACCCTGACCGCGAATGGCTTGCAGCTCTTTCTGCATTTCCAGGAACTGTTCCTGGAATTCCTCCATTCTATCAAACATAGTTTCCTTCTTACCAGAAGGTGTTGGTGGAATCTGTCCTTCCGGGACAGTGTGCACCACAGGGGGTGGTACCGTGACTACGACAGTAAGTCTTGGCGCTTCCCGAAGTTTGTAACCTTCAGGAGTCTTCAGTATGCCCCTGGCATCTTCGCTTTCCCGAAGTTTGTAACCTTCAGGCCCAGCGGCTTCTGTTGCGATTCCCTGATCTTCAGTGATCGGCGGAACATATCCTTCCGGGATATAGTTAACAGGCATGCCCCAAGGACGATCTTTCGGTATTTGATACCTAGGATCATACTTTTCTATGATGGGCGTTGAGGTGATCTCTGAGATCACAGTTCTTTGTAGCTGAGCTTCTGCCATGGCTTGCATGTCGTTACGAAGCTTTCTCATATCCTCTCTCAGAGCGTCGATCTCTTCTTTCAACTCTCTGTTTTCTTCCTCAAGATCATCCATCTTTTTCTGACGATTGGCCCGAGTATTATACGAATGAGACAGTTTGACTCTAGAATCGAGACACAAACGTGAGATTCGTAGGTAAGAAGAATACGCGATGTGAGAATGATGAATGCAATGATTATATTAATTGTTGTTTTTTTGTTTAATCAAAATAAACTTCGACAATTAGATTGCAAATATCAAACAGTGGGGAAACCCCTTTTTATTGAATTCCAAAGGATTACAGAAATGGAAATACAGTAGATTACAAAGTGCAGAAACAGAAACCTAAACTAATGGGTCCCGAGTCCTCTCTGAAGAGAAATCGGGTGCTGATTCTGGTATCTTCCTTTTCTTTGACCGGGGCGCTTGGGCCGTTATCGGGTTGTCATTCCTTTGCCAGGTGAAAGGAGCGAGCAAATTCCTTTGGTCATCTTGATTCTCTACAGCATGCTGCTCTAAAATTTCAATCAAAGCATCTTTCTCTCTCAGTAGTTGCTGTATTTGGATACACTCTACGTTGAGGGTGCGGTACTTGTTCTTCCAAGACCTTCTTTCCTTTTGAACTTTGTTGAGAGTAACCTGAAGCCTTTCAGTTTCCGTCATGAAGTACATGACGATTTCCCTTGGCGGAAGAATTCTGTAACGAGGATAAGGCATCTTTAGCTTGAGAGCTCTAGTTTGTACCCAATGGAGATAAGGCTCCACCGAGACACAGTCCAGTTTTCCCAGAGACTCTCGTCCTTTCTTATGAACATGTTTCCAAGCTTGCACTATTTCCATCTTTAGTGCTCTGTCACTTTCTCCTTCTTTGAAGAAAAGACCTTCATGAACACCCAGTGGGATGTGTCTCATCGGGTATCCAAATTGACGAAGAACTAATATCGGATGATAGTTGATTCCTCCCTTAGTTCCTATGAGGGGTACGCTGGGGAAGTTTCCACAACGGTCAATGATTCTGATTCCCTCATAAATCCTATTACACCAATCTATATCAGAGTTGGTGAGGGACATGATCTTCTGCGACCAACGTAAGACACTCTTGCAATCCCAAAAAGCGGCAGACTTGGGCAAGTGAGAGATAAACCACTTGTAAAGCAAAGGTACACAGCATGTGATCTCCCCTCCGCTGTACAAATTTTCTAAGTGTACAGAATGATACGCATCTGCGAGCAAAGTCGGCACAGGGTTTCCAATGAGAAAAACCTTAATAGCGTTGATATCGACGAAGTTATTGATGTTGGGAAACAAAAATAACCTGTAGGTGAGCAAGACAAAGATGCTTTCAAAAGCAGTCCCGTTCCCTATACTAGCGAAGTATAGAGCCTTTTTTGTCAAGAACTGGGCTGGCAAACCTTGGATGCCACCCATAGTAATCATGTGAGTCCTGACCTCAGACTCATCCAAATAAATTGCTCTTGCAATAGTCTGATTCTTTCGAATTTCTTCCAGTCCAGAAAATGGAGCTCGATCAGTGATATGTAAATCAGTCAGATGAGAATACTCCTCCAGCGTTGGTGACAGCTGGTAATCTGGGAATGTGAAACAATGATAAACCGGATCGTAGAACTGAATGAGCGCGTCCATGATCCCCTTAATCACATGGACTCTTAACAGTGGTAGCAAACCACCGTGCTTGGCTCTGAAAGCCTCTGGGTTAACAATCATCCTTGCTAACCTTCTTAAATCCCCTAGTTTTGGAACCTTGAAGGTATACTGGTGAGTTCTCCTTCTACCGAAATCCATTAGCGTAATCTTTTTCTCTGATATTTGCAATCACAGTCTTAGTTTAATTTGAAGAACATAGAGACTAGAAGAGAAATTTTTTTTTGAATGTTTTAATGTTTTATTAAATGAATGCATGAATGCAGCACACAAAAACATAGAAAAAACATGGGGTCAAAGGGTCGTTGTCATGAAGTCAAGACTCTACCATCCCCAAAGGTTTATACTAGGGTGATTTTTGTACCTGTACTCATTATCATCAGCTCCTCCCAGGAAAGCAAAACAACAAGCGGATCGCCAGCGAGTTGTGTGCAATCTTAGAGTAAGTGTCATTCACCGAGAATAGATCACCAGCCTCAAATGAGGGTAGTATCGCGTAACAGCTATTTCGATAGCTTCCGCACTACGAAAAAGGTTGACTTTTCTTAAGTGTATACTCAATCTCACCACATGCGGCATCACCCGCATTCCCATTAGCAGAAAAATAAACATGTATAACAATTAGGAAAAGCAGTATATATATATTTGTCCTAATCATCCTAGACTTATAAAGCTATGAATCTTAAGTTCCTGACAGAAATGGGTTCCCCGGCAGAAGCCCCAATCTGTGGTTCCCTGCCTAAGAGATGGACCAGCATAGGTCAATCTTTCTCTTCGGTAGAGTTCCCATTTTCCGTAGAAAACGGGGATGATGCCCTAAGGCAGAAAGATCTTGGCAATGACTCCCCAGCAGAGTCGCCATTTTACAAGGAAAACAGACAGAAATAAAAATTGGCCCCACGGTGGGCGCCACTTTTCTGTAGCGAGCGATTTTGGACGCGGTTCTTAAGCACTGGTCGCTCTCTGCGGTTTGAGCTTAAAACTACAGGTCGATTCATTTTTTATACTATTGTGAGCTGAATAAGGAAGGGAAATAGATGTCTCCAACTAACCCTGCTTTGCATACTGAGTTTAAACAGCGGTCTGTTAGGTTACGGATGCTATCAATGTGGGGGGGCCTTTGTACTGGTTATTCGTATTTCGCCAATACAGGTTTCTTTCTTTCTATCTGGACAGAAGGTTTCTGGTGGGGAATAAGGATTAGGATGTTAGGACTGGTGCTTTTGAATTACTGCTTTTGATTGATGGAGATATGGGATTTGGGTTTTTTGTTGATTGCGCTCGCTAAGATATTTTCTTTCGATCTTATGCCTACGTATTCCCGTTTACCAAAACAGGGAAATCAGAGCGTTCGTAGTTCCTCCTATTCTATGGGAGGAAATTGGTTTTTGGTGTCTTGTTCAAAGCCCAAGACGTGAAGCGAAAGGTGATTTGTATCTTGTTCAAAGCCCAAGATGTGAAGCTAAAAGGTCTATTTGTGTCTTGTTCAAAGCCCAAGACGTGAAGCTGGAAGATCTTAACTTTAGAGAGAATTTGTCATCTCTAAAGAGGGGAGAAGGAGAATTACTTTAACTAGGATACGTGGATCCGAGCAATGCCATAATTTCCGAAGAAAGGGTTTTAACCTGAAGGAGAAGACTTTAACTCAGTGTAGAGCAATGCCATCTTTCCTTAGGAATTTCTCATGCTAAAAGAGGGACAGTGGCATGGATATAGATAATCCAGAGGCTTGCCGCTTACAGCGATTAGATGAAGGGAAAGGAGTTGTTGATGTTTGTGTACTGCGAACGAGGCACAACTTTGATGCCAAAAGGTTGATTGGATCAACCAGTGGTTTTCTTATACAAAGCCTAAGAGGAGGCTAATTTCCGCTAGGAAAATCATTATACAAAGCCTAAGAGGAGGCTATTTTGTGTCTCGTACAAAGCCCGAGAGAGAGGCTAAAGGTTTTTGACCCAGTGGGGCATATCATTATACAAAGCCTAAGAGGAGGCTAGCAAAGAGTTCGACTCTTGCTTAAGGGATTTATATCTCGTACGAGGCCCGAGATGGAGGCAAAAAAAAAGGGTGATTGAATAATGCCCAAGAGGAGGCGGGGTTGCTTATAGGAAGCCTGTGGGTCCTTGTATAATGCCCAAGAGGAGGCCGATGCTTTTAAGAAGCCCGTGGGTCCCAAACCAAAGAAAAGTTCAGGAAAACTCTTTTAGAGTTAAAACCACTGGTAAACGTGCGAGGTTTACTATCCAGTGATTTTAACCTTTAGAGAGAGTCCGAACCGTTCGGAGGTTTGAAGAAATTCAAGAGAAGTTTCACCGAGAATAATTCATCTCTGGGGAATAGAATTTCTTGACGATTCCTAAGGAGGACAGCCGAAGAGAAGACTGTATCTGGTGCTCCTATTGGGGATCTAGGCGTCTATTTCTACGAATAAGTGAAACGGCGTCACCTAGTTCTAGACGTAGTTGCCGGGGAAACTCGAAATATCTATACTATTATTACACAGTAGATATGAGTTTATGAAAGGAGACTTACAGTGAGCAGCCCCACAATACAGTTTATAATATAAAAGCAGTAAATGAAAGCGATAACCACTTACTCGGTTGTAGTGCTTCCATGCTGTTTGGTTAGTTGTTCAACAAAGAAAGATAAAAACAACAGCATATTCAAAATCAAAGGAGAAAGTGCTTTGAAAAAGAAAGATTTGGGGCTTACAGCTCAAGGAGAGGCCCAGGGTTTTATCAGTGAGCGCACTGTTTGAATTTGTACAGAGGGACTTATACAAGTGACTGTGGCCCTAAAATTGTTTTCTGTACAAAGGGATCGGTCTTACACTCTCTCAAGAGGCCCAAAAAGGTTTAAAGAAAAAGAGTGGGGCTTATAACACGAGGGTAGGCCCAAATGATTTTTCGTTTAAAAATGGCGATCGCGCCGAGGTTTTCTTTTAACGCAGAGGGACTTATACAATAAGTGAGGCCCAAAATGTTTTGGTTAAAAGGGGGTTGGGTCTTACACTCTAATAGAGACCCAAAGTGTTTTTGAATAGGTCTTATAGCTCGAGGAGAGGCCCAAATGATTTTTGAAAAGGCGACGATCGCGCCGTTTGTTTTTTTGACGGTATCGGGACTTATACAATAAGTGAGGCCCAAAGATGATTTGGTCAAAAAAAGGATTGGGTCTTACACTCTAATAGAGGCCCAAAGTGTTTTGAAAATGATTTATGAGGGTTGAATTAATCCAAAACCCTAATTTGTTTTCAAAAAAATGTATTTAATTGAATAAAAATTTAATTAAAATGATCAAAAATTGTTTAACTCATGGAAAACAAATTGTGATCTTGGATTAATGCTTCAAAAATTAAGTATTGACCTACAAAATAATTAGAAAGCATTAAAAGTTGCAAAATCAATGTAGAAAAAATATTTAAAATGCCAAAAACAATCAAAATATTAATTCTTTACAAAAATATCAATTATATGAAATAAATAATATTTTTGGGATTTTTTGATAAAATAAAATATTTTAACATTTTTGTGAATTATTAAAAAAAGAATCAACTCAAAATCATTAAAACTCAGAGAGAAATTAATTTTTGAATCAATTAAACAAAATCACAAAATTCAAATATTTGAAAATCTGAAAATGGCGCCAAGAACACAAGCAAGAACACGCGCGTTTTCTGGGTTTGGCTGATTTGCATTTTCTATCCAATCTCACTGAATACTTGATTATAACATGCAATCTACATATCATTATGCTCGCCTCAACCTCACGATCATGTCTATGTACTTTAATTTCATTTAAATTAAACATACAACAAGAAATCACGAAGAGACCTCAAGAACCCTAATTTCTGCATGAAGGCTAGGATTTTTGATACACGATTCAAACAATGCAATTAATTGAGGGAAAACATTCCATGCATGATTATGAACATATGGCCAAATTATTGTGCGAGGAAATATGCATAGATTGAGAGATGGCCAAGTTTAGGCTTACCTCCAAGTCGTGACAACAAGTTCAGATGTGATTTTGAGTTGGAGGTGTTACAGACAAGTTGTGATGATCTGAACAGCTTCCCTACACCCTATGGATTGTGTTTGAACACTTGGATTGAATTGAAATGGACTGGATCAGTTTATGGCATCTCAGCTGCAACTTCACTTCAAACTTGTGTGGATGGCAAGTGATTTTGTGAAATTGATGTTTCAGATGTTATGTGAGTGTTTGATCAACTCATATGTGATGTATGTGAGGTGTGTGAGTGATTGGTTTGTGCAGAATTGCTCTCAAACTCAAAACCCGATAGTTACCTTGCTAAGAAAGGCATTTTTGCCAAGAGAAAGAGATTTTGAGGAAAGCATCTGTTAGATGGCTTTGGTGTACTCAAACTGACCATAATTGAGCTCTATTTATAGTAGAGCAAGTTTGTTTTGCAAGGAATAGTACATGGCAGCTGGTAAGTAGGTTTCCTCAATGTTGGCCAATGGAAATGAAAGTCTTCTCTAGCCATTGACTAGAGGTTAGGGCACAGAGCTTTGGTCCCCTTGGTCTTGGATAAGTCTTGACTGATTTCAGATGAGAATGGCTCAGTCCATGCCACCTTGATGGTTCCATTGAATGCCTCATTCCAAATTTGAAGTCTTGTCCCTACTTTGGCAATTCTAGGTTCAACATGCTATTCCTTGTTCCTTGGACCTTGGAGGCTTGGCTCAGTGATTGTCCCCTTTGGATTCAATCCTCTGAGGTGTCCAAGTGGATTGGAGCAATTGCAATTGGCTGATTTTGGCAAATCGAGCCAAAATGCAAATTCTGCCTTGCCTTGACAGATTTCAGCAAGGCAACTTGCCAATGTTGTATCTCATGATGTAGGTTGAATTTGACCTCTTTTGATTCCAAGTGAAAAATCCCCCTACATTTGGCAAAAAGTGAAGCAGAATTCTGACTTAGTGAAAATTTCACTAAGTGTTGGAAAAAGTGACTTTTTCACTTTTCAGCCACTTTGATCACTCCATAACTCAAAATCTTTAATGAATTGGAATGACTTGTAGTTGAAGTTTTTGTAGGTGATAGTGAGGGCTACAAATCCATCTTTGGATGAGAAAAAATGGCCTTGTGGTTTAGGAGTTATGGTCCTCCAAAGTTGGTACCTTTGCCACTTTATTTTTAACTTAGAAAAATTTCTAAGTTTTATGGTTACCCCTTTTACAAGTTATCTCACTTTTCTTGATTTTTCTTGATGAATGATGATTCAAATCATACATTAACATCATTTTAGGGTTAAAAATACATTTTGGTGAAAAATCTCAAAAAGTCAAAGTTGACTTTTGTGCACAGTTGACTTTTTATCAGATGAATTCCAAACTGTGCAATTCTTCAGGAAATCATGTCCTTGACCTAAATCAAACTTGATGGACATGTTCCATGGGTGTCATAGGGTATATTCAATCATGTATTAGGGTTTGGGAGCATGTCTTGGTCAAAAGTCAAAGTTACAGTTGACTTTTCCCTTAAAACCCTAATTGTGGTGCAGATGAAAATGAGACTTGTTGCTCAAGCTTCTTGGATCAATCCATTGTTCCAAATGGATCAATATGGTGTATTAGAGACCCTCAAATCATCTCTTGAGGTCTTGGCTCATGGTTTGTCCCAAAAGTCAACTTAGGGGTGAATTAGGTCAAGAAACCCTAATTCCTGATTTTTGATGAATGCATCCCCTGAGGCAAAATTGACTTGATGCATGGGTTCATGAGGTTCCATGAAGTATATTAGGTCATGTTTTGGATCATTACCTTGTTCCCAGATGAAAATTTCCATCTGGAGGCCCTGGTCGACCAAAACCCTAATTTGGTGACACTATCGATCTTGAGACTTGATCCACCTAGAAGGGAACAGCCTTGTGCTTAATCCTTGAAGTGGGAGTCCTTTTTGATCCATTGTGGATGTTTGAGAGATTAGACAAGTTGAAGATCATGTCATTCCTTGATTGATCCTTTGTCTAAGCACTCAGAGAGGGCTTAAAACCCTAATTTTGATTGTATTGGATGCTCACCCATCTTTGGGGAGACTGATGAAGCATGATGGTTCATCCATATTGTGATGATGATTTTCACAATGATGGGAAATCTAAGTGGTCAAAATTTGGGGTATTACAGATGCCCCTATTTAATCTTCTTAGACCCGAAGGTGTGAATGACGAAGGTATTCGAGCATTCGGGGTGCAAGAGGATTAAATATCGGAATATCCGAAATTTTGATGATGGCTATGAATGGTAGCGCATGCATTCATCTTCTTTTGCTAAGCAATGATGCTTAGAAAAGGTAAAAACTTCCCCTCGATCCTGGTCTTCAGCCAAGGAACTGGTCTTAGTTTTCTTTTGAAATAAACCTCCCCTCGTTCTTGGTTTCCTACCAAGGAACTGGTCTTAGTTTCTGATTTAAACTTCCCCTCGGTCCTGGTTTCCTACCAAGGAACTGGTCTTAGTTTCTGATTTAAACTTCCCCTCGATCCTGGTTTCCTACCAAGAACTGGTCTTAGTTTCTTTTGTCAATAAACCTTACTGACAAGGGACGCTATTCGTAGCGGCTTTCCTTCAAACTTCTCGCCGAATTTTCCTGGGGAGATGCCATTTGAGTGGAAAAAGTTTTGATGTCAGACTTACTGGGGAACCTAGTCGTCTGAGTTGTAGAGGTACACAAACTTCTCTGTTGGAGACGCCATTTGTCGATTCTACTAGGGAAAGCGAGTCTCTTGAGAGACTGTTTTTGTTTGGGATCTTTCATCATACTTTTCTCGGGATCTTCCCGGAGAAACGCCATATGATGAGGTCCAATTTTGAGGTGCCGATGACCTTCTCATCAGTGGTTTTTCGGAGCAAAACTGGCGTGCTGCCGAATCTCTGATCACGAGGCTTTCTCTGTGGATTTTCCTTAATCCGGGAAAGCGAGGATATCATCTTCAATGGCGAAGAGTGATGTTTATTGAAAGTTTTCTCTGACTTTTCAGAGGTTCAAGTTATCAAGGTGGTCGAGGAGCCAACTTCATTCCGGAATTAAACTGGAAGAGAGGTTGTTCAGACACAGTATTTCCTGACGAGGCAAGAACTGACAACTCGATTGAGAGGACTTCTACCACTAGGGGACAGGACCGACTAGAGTGATAGTGATGCAATATGAAACGTGAACGCAAATAAAATGCATGAAATATATATGTATATGCAATAATAATTAATCATAAGGAGGTGCAACAGCATGTAGGGGCGTGGAAAGAAAGTACCTGGCGTGTGGCTTTTGGGTGTATATGGAGGTGTGAAAATGAAAGCATGTTCATGTGATCTTGAAGAAACCAGGCCCAAGCGGTTGAGTTAATCTTGAAGAAACCCTAAAACTCCATTCCCGAAATCTCAGCCTTGATTCACATTATCGTCTTTCTCCTTTCCCTTTGCGCCGTCTCATGCTTCTCACTCTTCTTTCCTTTTTCTTCTTCGTCTTCGTCTACCAACCTTCCATGGCTTCGCCGTTCAAAAAAGATCATCGTTCACCCTCACTTTCCCTTGTCTTCCGCACCGTCAAACTCCAACATCACTCCCCGTTTCCTCTTCAATCGTTGCAGCAAAATATCCACCAACCCTCTCCACTCGTTCCGCAATTCCACCGCCATGCTCTCCTCTAACCTTGGCTTCGTCTCTTCGGCGTCTTTAGAGGCATTCTTCTCATACAGCATGACACGCCCCAACTCTAGTTGCGGATCGGAGAATTGTAATTGAAATCGATTACGAAAGAGAAACTCTAAATTTTGCGATACGATTGGGAATCCAAGCACGCAAAACCACATACCGGCTAACAGACACCACAGATCGTGAGGTCAAAGCTCAAAATGATGTTACCGTATTTTAACGCGATGATGACGACGAGACACTTCAATAGGTACAAAATTCGATTCAGTATCCTCTTTCTCCATTTGTGGAGTTGTTGAGTATTGAATTCCTATGGTGTTGCGTTGTAATGATGATGCTTGAACTGTGTTGTTGTTGATTTGGTGCAGGTTGACGAATTAAAGATGAAGGTTCTTGGAGATGAAAAGTTGGTTGCCGGTGAATCTTGCCGAGAATTGTTACGGAAGCGGTTCATTGTTGATGGTGATGATGGCGTGATGCATAATACAGGAATGATGATGAAAGTGGATTGAAGAGGCTTGGAGATAGAGATTGTTAGGGAGTTTTTCTGTTTTCGGTTAGAAAGAATCTGTTAGAATTGACGTGAGTATTTTTTTTTGAAAACTGTTAGTTGTTGATGTTGTTGAACGATTTTTTTGTAGGTTACGAAGATGATGATGCCAATAGCAGAAGGTTATTGAAGAAGATGCAGTGGTGAAGGGGTAGCAAAAGTTTGTTACAGAAGTCCTCAATGGTGAGCCCAAGGTGAAGATTATGGTACGTTGAAGATCATGGCCAATTGGAGCAGAATCGAAATTGAAGATGAAGGTGAAGGTGAATCAAGAAGCTTGAAGTGTTGATGGTGAAGGTTTGAAGATAGAGGATTCAGAGAGAATGAAGGTGGAGAATGGAAGAAGATGAATTGAAGAGATGGTGAAAGTTTCTGTTAGAGGTTGTTAGGAGAATTGGTTAGTTAGAAATTCGGTTAAAAATTTGTTAGAGATTGAAGAAGATGAATTGAAGAGTTCTGTTAGAGTGTTGGGAATTCTGAATTTCTGTTGGATTTTTCTGTGATCAATCTTCTGTTAGAGAGTTTTTTTTTTGTTAGCTCAATTTCCTACTGATATCAAGTTTTTTCATGGAGTTGTTATGTGTTATCCGAAACTGTTGGAGGTTTTTGGTTAATGAATGCTACATTTTTTGGATTTTTTTATTTCATCTGCAATGAGTTTCTTTTTGTTATTATTTTTTTTCCTGCTGCCAAGACAATATATGGGTTATCCGCAAGTTGAGCTCTTAAATAACATAGTCTGGAATATAGATTCTTGGTTGAATTAAAATGGATACATGGATACAATCTTGTCATGTAATTTTGGACTAATTTGGATGTTTGAATGAGAATATGGATAACAATATAATGGAAATGGATGTTAGGAAATGGATTAATCAAAGAAAATGGTTTAAGAAAAGGTTATAAAAAAATGGATTTACAAAATGGATATTGGATATTGACTTTGGAACTAATGAAAAAATGGTATTAAATGAATATGGGTTAGAATATCAAAATGGTTACGGGTTAGATAAAAGGAGTTGTGTCTCGAATTCCAAGCAAGTCACATGATCACATTCAATCCACATCCAACTTCAAATCCCAAGTGACTAGGACAACCTCAGATCAAGAAGATTACAACGAGGAGAATTCAACCTCTTGCTCCAACTTAACCGGGAATAGAAACCGAATGAATCCCTTATGAATAAGGCCAAGAAAATCCTTTGATCCCATGTCTTAGAAGACCAATGCAATGAAATGATCATGAGTTATGACCTAATGAATGCAACTGAAAAGGAAACATAAGCCAGTAAAAGCTAAAAAGCAAGAGGGCAAATTTTGAGGTATTACACATCCAATGCTTTCTTGGATTCCACCTTTTCTTTTTTCTACCTTTTCCTTTTTCCTTTACATCCAATGCCTTCTTGGATTCCACCTTTTCTTTTTTCTACCTTTTCCTTTTTCCTTTACATCCAATGCCTTCTTGGATTCCACTGTTTTCCTTTACATCCAATGCCTTCTTGGATTCCACCTTTTCTTTTTTCTACCTTTTTCCTTTTTCCTTTACATCCAATGCCTTCTTGGATTCCACTGTTTTCCTTTACATCCAATGCCTTCTTGGATTCCACTATTTTCCTTTACATCCAATGCCTTCTTGGATTCCACTATTTTCCTTTACATCCAATGCCTTCTTGGATTCCACCTTTTTCCTTTACATCCAATGCCTTCTTGGATTCCACTGTTTTCCTTTACATTCAATGCCTTCTTGGATTCCACCTTTTTCCTTTACATCCAATGCCTTCTTGGATTCCACCTTTTTCCTTTACATCCAATGCCTTCTTGGATTCCACCTTTTTCCTTTACATCCAATGCCTTTTTGGATTCCACCTTTTCCTTTACATTCAATGCCTTCTTGGATTCCACCTTTCCATTTTTCATCGTAGCCCCGAACTACGAAGGCTCTGAGTTCCTCATTGCACTATGAGGATACGTAGGCACGAGATTGCGAAGTCTTGTCGAGCCCCCTAGTAATAAAAACCCTTAGGTCTCCCCTTTAAAAAAATCCAAAAACATTTCTCTCTCTCTCTCTCCCTTTCCTCAAGTAGAAGATTACAAACCTTAAGCTAACACTCATTCAATCCTAACTAAATGGTTCCCGTTGAGTACAACGGACGTGAGGGGTGCTAATACCTTCCCCTTGCGTAACCGACTCCCGAACTCAGACATTGGTTGCGATGACCATATTCTTATCCTTTCTTTTAAGGGTTTTATTCGATATTTTCCCTTTCCCTCTATGGAATAAATAAAGATCGGTGGCGACTCTGTTAAGTCCATCCCGCGGGCATGCGATTGCGCTTCGCGAGGTCGTTCTCATTTTTCGAGGTATGACATCTTGGAAGTATGAAGAGGGTTTGCCCTTGATTGATTGAGTTTCGAAGGATTATGCCTGAAAAGGACCTTAGATCCCACCATGCCTTGATACGACCTTGAGATGAACTGCCCCAGTATTTCAACCTTGAAAAATGTGCCCCAAATTTTGAATCTTCAAAAGGTATGTCCCTTAATTAATTAGGTATGGAGGAGTGGCATTGAAGAGGAACTTGGAACTTACTATGCTATGATATGACCTTAATATGGACTGCCCTAGTATCATGTCTTTGCCCCGGATTAGATGACTTCTAGAGTGATCGGCCTCAATGCACCCTTGAGTTGGTATGCCCCAGCGTGAACCTCTTGAAAGGTCCACCCCTTATCATTAGAGTCATGGAGGTGATTCAACATCAGTGTGTCAAATCTTGGGATGTTTTGCCCCTAGTTAGTAGGATCTTCAGATGATATGCTTATGTGATCATTAGGATTTTCCCTTGATTAGAAGGATTCCTTGATAATTTTCCCCATAATCGGAAGTGTCTTAAGTCAGCATGCCCCTGATCAGACCATAGCTGATATTTCCCGGATGCTAAGTATTGATTTGCGAGGAAAATTATTCTCTTTGAAAAGTAATTCTAACTCAATGCTCATGCAAGTTTTGATTTTTTTTTACGGTGTATACATATGATATTTGTCCATGAGGTTGGCACAAATGAAGATGTGAGAATATGGTTAGCGATGTTCCAACAAACATTCGGATTCTGAGTCAGTTTAACAACGACTTTGCCGAGTATGCTTTTATAGTGTCCCTAGCTTCAATTAGGACTTTTACATGTTGTAATGTGGCCTGGTTCACGGTTAAAAAAAAACAAAGGATACAAGGCTCAAAATTTGAAATTTAACCCACCGCATTCTCCTTGATGTTCTCCATTCCTAAATCCAATTAACCCAACAGATGTGTTCATCCTGTAAGAGAACCTTTTCAGTCACGGTGATTAAAAGGTATACTGGTTTAAGCACTCGATGAGATTTTTGAGGTGCAGTGACTCACTCATGTTTAGAAGATTGTTCCTTTTTTCCTTTTCCTTTGCTTTTAATCCCTTATTTTTGCATGGACCAATTCTTTTGAGTTTGTGGTCCATCGGGATACCCTAATTTTTGCCTAAGTCAAAGTCCACTGTTTTTTCAGTTTTCTTTTCTTTTTGACTTAGCGGGTTTTTTCCTCCTTTTTTTTGAACAATTCTCGAGTGATCTTGTTTTTGACCTAGAAAGGGTGTGACTGCCATATTAGATATTATGAGTTATTATCCCTTTTGCTTCCTTAATGGTGTGAGGAAGAAGATGTGTTTTGAACCCTTTGCTTGGATTGCCCGATTCTCTTGAGATCAGAATGCATCATTGAATTAATTGAAACCTACCCTGCCCCTGGTTAATATTAAGGTTTTTTGAAAATAGAAAGAACACCGACTTCTGGCTCGAAGGGGTTGACTACGGATTAACTCCATATTTCTCCAGTGTTTAGGGCGTGAAACAATGCCTTACATCGTCAGCTGGGTCTTACTATTAAAGCATACGTCATCAAATTCGTTTGTTTATTACATCCTTCTCCTCCTAAGTTTGTTAATGGTGAAGAAGTGAAATGGAAAAGCTTTGATTTATTTTATTTTTGTGGCATAAGAAAGAGTGAAATGAATGGATGAATCCCAAAAACATGCATGCTCATCTTATTAAAATTATTTCCCAAAAAGTACATCTTTTAATTACAAACAACACTTAGCAAAAAGGAAAATACAACTGTAAATGATAGAGTCCCTTGATCCCAGGGGTAAGCTTCCTTGTTGATCCAACCAATTTAGGAGTCACTTCTTGAAGTTCTTGCACTTTGTCCAAGTAAGGGCAACCTCTAACCAATGGGGACTCCTCCTTTGAAAGTCAATTGTAAGTCTTGTACTTTGTGCTCATAACTTGTATGGTCTGAGTAGGGTCAAGTAATTGCAACTTCACTAAGGCACCTCCGAGTGAGTCACGAGACATTGGTGTAGGATCCAGTTCCCTTCCAAGCTTCCTTTGTTGAAGCGCATGAGGCTACTACTGAAATAGATACAATTGAGACTCTGTTGCAGAGGCATATATCATCCAAGGTTGTTATATTTGAGGCTCTAGCTGGGCCTCTAGTTGGCATGGTGAAGGATGGTGAAGGGTTACCTTCCCTCTTCAATGGTACTTTCCCCCTTGAGTTGCTTTACAGTTTCTTAAGGTATCCTTTAAGTTCGTTTATGAGTATCAGGAAACCTCTTAGCTCTTGGTAATTGGACAAGGGCGAAAGCGGAAAGGATATGCAAATGTATGTGTATGTATGCAAATTGCATGAAGATGCATGAGGTATGCAAAAATAATTTTAAAAATTTATTTGGGGGGAATTCCAAAATCCACTGTAGTTAGAGATGAATATATTCAAAGGATGAAACCCATACACATAGAATAAAAATCACTTTATAAAATCCCCAAATCCATTAGCCAATTCCAAATCCAAAATGACTTCCAAACTTATAACAATAATTCCTCGGGAATAACCCATAAAAATCCCAAAATGAAAACTCCTGAACTTAAGAAGGCGTAAACTAAATAGATGCCCCCATAGCCTTCTTCAAATGAGCTTTAAACTCCTCCCAGTATCCTTTCTTAAGCCCTTGTACTTCCTTATCCTCCTTGTAGTGAGATGATGGATTTTCAAGGGGTACAGCTGAGTTTTTTTTTAAGCTTGACCATTTTTCTTTTTCTTTATATATATATATATATATATATATATATATATATATATATATATATATTTTTTTTTTTTTTTTTTTTTTTTTGCCCCCATGCCCCTTGTGAGGTTTTTCCCTTCTCCTTGTAAATCCAAGTATAGTCCAAATTGTTCCAGCGTAGGAGCTAGTTGAAAATCCTTGAAGAGGAAGTCCCCTAGAGGAGGATCATAAGATTGTGCAAAAGAGATTACGACCTCTACCTTCATAGGGATCCCTAAGAGGTCGAGGATCCTTCCACCCTTGTGTATAAACATCCTTTGAGCATATTTGGCATTAAGTCTTGAAGGTCTTTGAGACTTCGTAAATTAAGCACTTAGCATTCTGATGCGTAGGGTAGCCCTTTCGTTTGAATCCATCTTTCCAATGTTCCTACAACACATCTTGAAATTCCCCACAAAAATGCATATATGCAAAAAAGTGTTTTTAAATGTATGATGACATGGACATTTTTGTTTTTTTTAATGTTTTTATTTGGGTTAGGGTAAGGTGAGATGCAAGCATGACCCTAACTAGGTAGGCTCCCTATAGTAAGTTAGATCTAAGTCTTGTCTACCCAATCCCCTCACATGTAGGATATATAGTTTTGGACAGCATAACGACCTTATAATGTACAGACTATACCCTTGTTTTACCATGAGAAGGAGCAAGCCTTCCTATGGCAATCCTTCGGGATAAGTCTCATCTGGGTAGGACCCTAGTACCAGCCCTTGAGGGTTGAATACGTAGGGTCTCCATGAGTTGGTAAGGGGTAGGCTAAAAGTTCTCAGAGTCTCGGACCACATCCAAATCATCCTCTACGTTAGGGGCTAGCCCTTTCATGAGGACACCTTTGGAAGGATCTATTCTGAGTGTAGCATCAATAAATTGTTGGGGATGTCACATCCCCCCAAAACATTTCCGTTCCACGTCCTAATCTAGGGTTATACTCCAAGCTTGGGCTTTAGCTTCACACATCATATGCCCCCAATCCAATGCATGATGACAAAATAAAAATATAATGGACAAATATAATAAATAAAAACAAATTAAAACATAAAATAAATCATAATAAAAAACAATAAACACCCAAAACAAACAAGGACCCTAAAACCTAAGGTTAGGCGGGACTCTCTTTAGGGAGGTACTTCTCCAGCAGAGTCGCCAGTTGTCGTGGTCGGCAAAATTATCGAGTCGCCATCATATTTTTTTTAAGGGAAATAAATGATAAACCTAAGATCCTAATCCCAAGGGTAGAGATTCCTAAGGTTCGGAAGTCGGTTAAGTGAGGGGAAGGTGTTAGGCACCCTTCACTTCCATTATACTCAATGGGATCCTCCTTATATTTTAGGGTATGTTGTTTGTTATTTTAATTTATTTACAAAAGAATCCTAAGTTTTTTATTATTGTACTCGCTAGGGTTTACAACCCTATGCCTACGTACCTTTAATTTTGAAGGATCAGAGTAACCGTAGTTCACCTCCCCTATTCCTATTACCCTAATCCTATTCCCAAAACCTAATCCACTATTTATACTCTTGGATAAAGAGTTTTATCCCCAAATCTATTATTTATACTTCTAGATAAGGAGTTCTATCCCTTAATCTATTATTTATACTCCTAGACATGGATTTCTATCCTTTAATATATATTTATACTCCTAGATAAGGAGTTCTATCCCTTAATATATATTTATACTCCTAGATAAGGAGTTCTATCCCTTAAATCCCTTATCCCTTGTTTATACTCTCGGACGGAGAGTTTTATCCTTAAAAACCTTATCCATTGTTTATACTCTCGGACGGAGAGTTTTATCCCTTAATCCCTTATCCCTTTGGCCTATATTTTAACTCTTGGAACCTAAGAGCTTTATCCCTAAACCCCATCCTTTATTTAGACTCTTGGACAAAGAGCTTTATCCCAAATCTTAAATCCTTAAAAATCCCTTATATCCCTTATTTAAAAAACAATAAAAACCTCAAATTCCTTAGAATTTAATAAAACCCAAAACCCCATTTATGCTAAAAAAACATAGCAAAACAAAACCTCAAATTATCCTAAAAAAAAGATCTTTAACATAATCCCAAAATAAAGAATTTAACTCCCCAAAATTAAATTAAATTCACTTTAATTTATTTTTGTCCCAAACCCAAATCCTCCCCATAAAACCAATAAAAAAAATTTATAATAAACCCTAACCCAAGTTTTTTAGTAAAATTCCCAATTTCCCAAATATACCTTATCCAACCAAAATCCCCAAAAACCTATTATCATTATTCTATTTTTACAAAGAAGGATAAACAAAATATCTCAAAAAAAAAAAAAAAACCAACCCAAGATTAGTCCCAAAAATCTTAAACACAATTCCTAAAATAAAAGAATTTTAATTCCTATTTTTGTTTAAGAGTAAACCAAACATTTTTAAATATATATATATAAAAGACCCAACCCAGAATTATCCCTAAAACCTTACTTCTAATCTCCCCCTGAATCTAAGACTTAAAGAAAAATCTTATCAGATTTGGGATGCAGAGCCTGATTGCAAGGATCTAGACAGATCCAAAATATCAGAGCTTGATTATAGTGGTAATGCATTCTGATAATAGATCTTGATTATGTAAATCAGAGCCTGATTAATATCAGAGTCACTTTGCCAATATAAATATTTTTCCTGAAAAAAATGTTCTAAGAAAAATTTGCAATTAAAGTGTTAGAATGTTGGAACTATGATTAGAGACAAGATATTTATCAAAATAACTTTCCGTTTTAATACTCTGCCTTTTTGTCATAATAAAAAAAGGTAATCAACGATTAACATAAGCATTTTGATTTGAGAGAATTTAGATAAGTTAAATTCAGTACTTCTCCCCCTTTTATGGCAATCATAATGGAATGCAATAAGATAAGATAGATGCAAATAAGGATAATTCTTCATTGATTAAGAACAAAACGCCAGAGGCGCGGTACAGGAACAAAACACAAAACAAGAAAGCAAACAAACAACAAGGACAATAGGCAGAAATAACAATGATGAAAAGAGAGACCAAGAAACCGAGAGACCAACAGAAACACCCGCCAACCGGCTATCATAAATCCTCCACCTCATTCAACCTTTTCACACCTTTCTTCATCCGTAGCATCTTCCGATCCAAGTATTCTGGCTAGACTGATGATTTCAGCCTTGAAGAATAACTCAGATATAATTCTTCCATACGGTATGAAGGACTTGTATTGATTTCTGGAGATTTCAACACAGTTCTTCAGATGATTAAAGATGGTTTGAGGAACGTTCACTCGGACGTTGTACATCATGAAATAGATAAACATTTTATCACCATGAGTCAAGGTGTTTTTGGCCACTCCTCTGGGGCGAAAGTTGGTAAGCAGGAGTTGAAACCATAATTTTCTGTCAGGGAGAAGTCCTTCAGGATTATAACGTTCATATCTGTTTCGAGACGCATCATGAATTCCAATGAGATCCTCAATAAAGGAATAATTCAGATGGAAATCTTCAACAGTTACTCCAGATTGAACACAATTGATGGCTTGGGCGATGGAGGTAGGTGTTATGATGACCGAAACACCGAAAACAGAAGACCAGACAGAATTGTTGTCTTTTCCAATCCATGCGTATTTCCAGAATTCTTTCGCCGTGATAGGATAAATGGGTACATGCAGGATTGCATAGTACTCTGACCACCCTTGAATTTGCATGCTGGTGGATATGTAAATGCTTGAGTTTCTTAGTCTTGGGAGATTTGGCCTTTTCTCATTAATGACCTCCATAATTTCATCATTGCCAACAAAAGTTTTGATAGACATGGTGAATGAAGAAATATAGGAATGAAAAGCAAGTTTAGAAACAGAATAATAGTTAAGAGGAGAAGTGTGGTATATAAAGAGAACAAACAAGAACAGAGAATGATAAAGGAGGAATAAATAGCAATAAAGAATAGATGAATTGAGACGAGGAATTCATCATTTCCAATACAAGAGATACAAACAAGAACAAAGAATGATAAAGGAGTGTATCAGTCTCCAAAAGATCACAAATCAGGTATACGTTATTCAAATCTTGACATCAGTCAATAAATACGAATAAATGTATACTTGAAAGTGGGAGGGCAAAATCTGACAAAGAATAAAGGTTGGGAAGAGAAGTGTTTAGTTTCAAGAAATCTTTGTCTTACACACAACTTTAAGAATGTATAATAAGGGAGGAAGACATAAAGATTTAAATAGTTATCAAGTAAATTTTCAAATCTAATGCGTTAAACATGATTATGGGAATATTAAGGAGTAGTTACTTGAAACCTAGTCTCACGAAATCACAACGCTCGAGGTGTCTCTTCAACAGTAGGTATGATTTAATTTTGGACAAGTGTCACAAATAATCATAACTGTTTGTTTTCAAGAGAGTATGTTTGATATTCCCAAAGTCAAGAATACCAAGAGGTGTCTGACTGGACTAGTTTCTGATCAGGACATCTTTTGACTTGTAGAAGTATCATGAATCAAAAGGTCAATAAAAATAAATAACACACTTTGCTTAACATCAGAATCTTATATCAGAAGTTTTGTCTACTTCTTTGTCTACTTCTTTTGAATCTTCTTCTTCTTTAGATTCTGATAAGGTGATCTTCAGATCTGCAAACTTTTCAACTAACTTTGACTTTTCAAGGTCAAGCTTATCATTGATTCTGACATGACTTGATTCCTCAAGAATTCGTGTTTCTGTGTTATAGATTATGTAGCCTTTAGAGCATTCATAGTATCCTAACAGTAAACACTTTTGAGCTTTGGAGTCAAACTTGTCAAGATTCTCTTTAGTGTTCGGCATAAAACAAATACAGCTAAAAGGATGAAAATATGAAATGTTAGGTTTTCTGTTCTTCCACAATTCATACGGAGTCTTACCCAGAATATGTCTTATTGAAACCCTGTTCTGGATGTAACATGATGTATTTACTGCCTCTGCCCAGAAGTGCTTAGCCATGTCAGTTTCTTGGATCATGGTACGAGCCATTTCTTGCAAAGTTCTATTCTTCCTTTCCACTACTCCATTTTGTTGTGGAGTTTTGGGATAGGAGAAATCATGGGAAATGCCATGGGAATAAAAAAGATTCTCAAAATATCTGTTCTCAAATTCTCCGCCATGATCACTTCTGACTCTAACTATTTTGCAATCCTTCTCTGTTTGCACTTGAGATCAAAAGGTAGAGAACACAAAATGAGACTCATCCTTGTGTTTTAAGAATTTTACCCATGTCTAACGACTATAATCATCAACGATTACCAATCCATACTTCTTTCCACTGATTAAAGCAGTTTTCACTGGTACAAACAAATCAATGTGTAGAAGTTCTAACGGTCTAGAGGTGGACACAACATTATTTGATTTAAAGGAGGTTTTAGAAAACTTTACTTTCTGACATGCATCACAAAGAGCATCTGAAGAATACTTCAGATTTGGCAAGTGTTGCGGTGAAAATCGGATAACAAGCTATTACTTAACTTGCATCATTTTCTTTTACAACCGACTTTGATTTATCCAAAGGAAAGGTTCAAGATCGTTAGAAAAACCTAAAGGGGGAGATCTAAGGTTCGGGGGTTGGTTACGCCTAGGGAAGGTATTAGCACCCTAAACGTCCGTAGTACTCTACGGGAACCTCTTGTTTTAATGTTATCTTATGTTTGCTAAAGGTTCTATGCTAAAGGTTGAAACCCTAGGGGTTAGTATCTAAGTATACTCGACAAAGCATCGCACTTTGCGCCTACGTATCCTCGGGTATAGAATCAGAGTATGCGTAGTTCTACTTCTACTGAATGATTGACTGTGGTCAATATTCAGAGAGGAAATGAGTGTGAGCTCATTGTAGAGTATAAGAACTCTCTAAGTCTAGTTATAATGGTCCTATGTTATGTTTTAAAGAGGGAAAGTGAGTATTCATTAGGATGAATATCACACAGAGTGTAAGAACTCTCTCCTAAGGCTAGTTATGATTCCATGGCCCTGATGAGGCCAAGAAATAAGGTTTAGCTCTTATGAGGCTACTAGGTTGAGGTGGGGGCTATGACTTTAAGAGTCAACATTAATCACCTTCCTTTGGAATAGGGATAATAACAGCTTCTTATGAATAAGAGTTGAAATGGGATTGAAATTGCATGAATACAATGAGTGTAAGAACTCAAGGAGATGTTCAACAGTTAAGTATGACCAACATCAAAAGAAATCAAGGTAAACAAACAAAAACAAAACCAAAAGCAAAGCCTACCACAAGTTTATATCAATTAAGAATGTGTGTGAAATGTCATGCAAGTGTGGCAAGGATAGTTCTCTAAAAAAAATGGATTTTCAAGGTGAATACCAAAAGTTTTAGGTTTAGAATCAAGGGTTAAATAATGAACCAAAAAACCTAAGCAAAAGACCTTATTTAAGGTCATCATTTAATCCTCAAATATCTCTCCAATGTGTCCTAAAACACTTGGGAAAATTGGCTAAAGAAAGTGAAGAGCAAAGGGATTTAAAAGCTAGGCTCAAATTACTTCCATTTTTAGAAAATAAGAAATAATTACTAGAATTAAATAAAAATGCAAATAAAAATATTAGAAAATTAAGTTAAACATTGAAGTGTCAACATGAATATTTTTGGGATTTTTCATTAACAAAAACTATTTTTAATAAACAGATTTGAAAAAAAAGGAAATAAAATAAAACATATGAAAAGAAATAAATTAGGGGGTGCATTAGTATTTAGAAATGAACTGGGTTTAAAGGTGAGGCACATGGGGGTGTGGATAGGAAATGGGGCGAGGCCCAAGTCCAAAACACACGGCAGAAAAATGAATAAAAAACAAAACAAAGGGGACTGGGGCGAGGGGGATTCGAACCCCAACCCCTTTGTTTACAAGGGCAAGGTCTGAACCACTGGGGTGGTGATACATCCATTGTATACGCCCACCCCATAACCATATATGCTAACCAAGCGAAATGAAAATGTCATCCAAGAAAATACCGTCATGCACCAGAAATGCTATGTGCAACCTTTATCAATTGGTCATCCCATTATTAAATCATAAAACGACAAAACAGACTCCCTGGCCAATCAAAACTCATCACGCCTCCACCTTCTTCATGCCTTGCATGAAACAAAACCTAATAACAAACGTAAAAAAAATGCAGGGCTTTCATACTACTTCCCAGCCACCTTCCAACCTCATTTTTTAACCATTTCCCAACTTATAAAAACCAGATATGACATATTTAATCTAAGGAACATAAACATACTGTCATCTAGTCCTGTCTCTAAATGTATTTGTCACAAATCGTTCCCTATCAGTGAAATATCATAAAGCAACAACAAGTACCAACAACCATATTTCATCACAACAGAAAATATCAAGTGATTTCAAACACCACACAAACTAGCTTTTTACTTCAAATGAGGAGCATGATCATGTATATAAAACTGAGTTCAAGGATTAAAATCTTACCTCTTGGAGAAGGTCCAAGGCCTCTTCAATGGGGTTTGTGGAATTAATAAAGAGATCCTTCCAAGCTGTTGACACTCATGGAATCACTAGAGAGACTTGACTGCTTTGATATACCTCCCAAGTCGAAGCCTTGATGTTTTTCCAAAATGGAAATGATGAGTTAGTGTATGCAATGTGTGTGTTCTGATATTGTGTGTGTTGTTGGCGATGGTGTTGTATAGAGATTTTGTTGTTGTTTTGATGATGTGGATTGTTCGTAGTTAAAGGGTTACACAGAGAGAATTTTGCAGCAGTGGTTTGCAAAGAGATGAGATGTAAGAGTACTGAGGTTTCCTCTTGTTCTCAAATGTGTATTTCGTGTGTTGATTGTTGCTGTCCAAGGAATGAAAATGCATCTCCTTTTATAGTGGAGCAGGCTGGACAGTGGTGATGAAAACACAATGAATAACGCTTTTGTTCAGGAAGAAAATATCACGGTGTAAGATTCTATGCGCATGATCCTTTCACTTTATTATCATTGAGCCAAGTGCAAGTTGTAGATGTTGCTTGAGTTAGGGCGTAAGTCAGATGCAAAAAAGAGATCAAGCACCAGAAATGTTATAGGGCAAGGAGAGTTTACATGATGGTCCATGTTTTTGACTTTTGTATGTCAACTCTTCAAGTACAGGTTAGGTGTCCTTGGGTGGCTTCTATGCGCAAGTTTGGGATAAAGCAAAGTGTTGGAAACTGATGGTAAAGGGTCTGCTGGATTGAAGTCATCAATTGCATGAAGGTTATTCATTTTATAACATGGTGCCTCTCCAAATGTGAGCTGACAAAGCACAGTTAGTGAAACTTTCCTCGCACGATTTGTGGAAAAGTGGTACATTGGAAGATAGCAAAAATTAGAAAAGTGTACTTGATGGATTTGGTTCAGGTTCTAGTTCAACATGAAATGTAGTTAGTGTAATGAAACTACATTAAAAGGTACACTTTGTCACATGATATTGTCAAGTTTAACAAACCAAATGAGTTGGTTCTTGGCTCCCATGAAACATGGCATGGAGTAGAATGACTTTGGTGTTTTAAAAAGCTTGAAATTCAACCCATAAATACGTGAAAATTCGTGGACAACATTGAGGTGCCAAAGAGTTTGAAAATTCTGAATTTTCTCAAGTGTGTACATATTTCAACATGTCATCTTTAGTGCCTAATAACTTAATAACCATTCCATCAAATCTTGAGATTTTTGGTTCTATGAAGAGTGGGCATTTGATAGAGTAAGTTTCATGTGGAAAGTTACTTGAGACAGTGCTTGTAATAATGGGAAAATAATCCATAAAGTCGTGCACATGGGCTGCCCACAAGAAACTTAGAAAAATTCTAAGTTATGGAAATTTCATCAATTGAAACACCTAACTTTAACACATCATAACTTGAGATTGGCTCATTCAAATGAGATGTTCCACATATGGTTGGAAAGCTCTCATCATGCTCTAAAACTTTCATTTGGGACCCAAGTCTTGAATCCAAGTGGAAATGGGTGAAAAAAAGGTCAAAGTTAGAGAAAATTGTGAAGAAAAGTGTTGAAATACCCTAATTAAAATTTAACTTAATTAAATAATTAAATTAAGTTATTAATTTAATTATTGAGAAAAACCCTAAATTAAACATTTAACCCAATTAAATAATTAAATTAAGTTATTAATTTAATTAATTAAAAGACCTAAACCTTAATTAAAACTTAACCTAATTAAATAATTAAATTAAGTTATTAATTTAATTAATTAAAAACCTAAACCTTAATTAAAACTTAACCTAATTAAATAATTAAATTAAGTTATTAATTTAATTATTAAAACCCTAAAACCCTATTTCTAAGCCCTAATTAAAATTTTAA
Source organism: Lathyrus tuberosus (assembly GCA_022829125.1). Taxonomy (NCBI): domain Eukaryota; kingdom Viridiplantae; phylum Streptophyta; class Magnoliopsida; order Fabales; family Fabaceae; genus Lathyrus; species Lathyrus tuberosus. Next base: position 3,437,456 of record JALAZF010000280.1, read on the forward strand.
CCTAATTAAACAATTAAGTTAAATTATTAATTTAATTATACAAAAAACCCTAAAATCCTATTTCTAAATACGAATTAAAATTTTAACCCCAAAACATCCCTAAATTCAAAAATAGAATTTTTTATTTCAAAATCATATTTAAATTCAATTTAGAAATTTAATCCCAACATTATCTTTTATCATTAAAATAAGTCATAAACCACATACTTTGATAAAAAACAAAATCACGAAATATATCATCCCCAAAATCCCGAATTTAACTGAAAAATCCTATTTATTAAAAATAATTTTCTTATTTTTATAATAAAATAAACCTAACTAATCATTAATTAAATTTTTAAAACCCTAAATAAATCCCTAGAAAATAAAATAACAATTCTAAAATCCCTAATTAGATTTTTCCATAATAATCAACCCTAATCCCCTATTTAATCCCTTAATCCCCAATTAATAATTAAATTAAGGATTTAATTTAATTAAATTAATTAAAACCCCAAGGGTTCAATATGAACCCTAACCCTTTGGTATGAACCAAGAACCCTAGCCCTAACTTTTCCATAAATATCCCTAAAAACTGAATCAATCAACAACAACACACAACAATAAAAAAAGGGTAAAGTATACAAAACCCCCCTGCAATGTTAGTGAATTTTGCTTTACCCCCCCACTGTTGCCAAAGGTAGGTTTTGGCAACAGTTTTTTTGAAAAAACCGTTGCCTAAAGGCAGGGAGGGGGGTAAAACAAAATTCGCTAACATTGCAGGGGGGTTTTGTATACTTTACCCTAAAAAAAAAAGCTAAGTATTCGAGTTACCTCCCCTTGCCGTGGCCAATTTAAGCTGCTTCATCCCTTCTTTTCTTTCCTTTGCCTTTGTGCTTTTCCCCTTCTTTTTCCTTTTTCCCTTCTTTCGTTTCCCCTGTGCCTTTTCCCCTTCTCGTGCCTTTTTCCCTTCTTTTGCCTTTTTCCCTTGTACCTTTTCCCCTTATGTTGAAGGTATAGGGTTTAATATTGTTGAGGGTTTAAGGTTTATCTTTTTTTGCCTTTGAGGGATGTTGAAGGTTTATGGTTTAATATTGTAGAGGGTTTTAGTGTTGTTGCTCCTCAATGTGTTAAGAACAACAACTTTCTTTATCGTATGGTTTGTACATTCCCCCCAAATATGAGAGACAAGAGCTCTATTCATAAAGAAAAACTAGGTAAAAAAAAAGTGATTGAATCAAACAGATTTATTTTATTTTTTAAAGTCCAAGCCAATGAATCTGGATGGATTCATGGCTGGATGAATTTGAATAATTAATAATAATAATATAAAATAATAAAAATGAAAAAGGTTTTATTTATTTATTTTGATTTATATGATTTTTTTTTTAGATTTTTCCATAAAATAATGATTTTATTGAAAAAATGATATTTTTAAAAAATGCATTAAATACAAATACGAAAATTAATATTTAAATAATAAAAAAATATTAGTTTTATGATTTTTTATGCTTACAAGTAAAAATAGAAAAAGTTTGTAGTAAATGAATAAAAAGAAAAACAACTAAAAATGGAGGAGGTATGATTTAAACACACAACCTCTCCGTCTTGTAACTCCCTATACTCCCCTTGCTACCAACTGTACCATTTTATTTATTCAAAATAAAACAACATTAGCGAGTATTTAAAATTTTTAATAATAATTCCATGATAATATTAATATTAATAATAATATTAATATTAGCAATAATCCTCTAATAACCCCAATATGACCCTAGTATAATTCGATTAAAAATTAATATGACCCTAAATATTAATTACTTTTAAAATGACTAACTTAAAGCTTAAAACTTAATTCTAATGCCCTTTAACTTACATAAATAAATAAAAAATGAATCACAGCAAAAAAGCAATAATAATATTCATTTAAAAAATATTTTTTCTATAAAAATTACTCTAAAAAATTAAACATGCTCCCTTTAAATAAAACAAATAGTAACGAATAAAAAATCCTTATACCAAACCAAATCCCATACGGGCCTAAAAAAAGTGCTATCAATCTCAAGAACCCACTGTCATCTAAATGACATCCCCTGATACAAAAAATCCTAAAAAGAAGAAAAGAAATAATAAAAAAACACTGGTCAAAATTTAAGGTACTACAGGTAAGAAAGGTTTGGGGTGTACAAAAACATTTGAAATTGACGAAAATCAACCTGTTAAACCAAAACCTCTCTATGACCATTTTGTGCCTTCTGGCACTGAGATTGTTTGCTCTGAGTTTGCACAAGAGCCCACACCGACACAGAAATCTATTTATAAAGTCAAATATCATGCACAAATTCCACTTGATTATCTTGTTGCTCAAAAGCCCAAAGTTGTTAAACACTCTGGGAAAACTAACAAGAGAGGACCCAGAAAGTGGGTACCTAAGGACAAGATAATCTATGTTGCAGATATCCTTAGCAGCTCAGTTGAAACACCAATCGTGGTACCTGGACAGTGGTTGCTTGCGACACATGACGGGAAGAAGGCATATGTTCCAAAGTCTGGAACTTAAGCTTGGAGGTTTCGTTGGTTTCGGAGGAAACCGGAAAGGAAAAACCATTGGCTCTGGAACTATTGGTAATGGTAACCTTCCTTCTATTACTGATCTTCTTTTGGTCGATGGTTTGATGCATAACTTATTGTCAATTAGTCAACTTAGTGACAATGGTTATGATATCATCTTTAATAAAAATTCCTGTAAGGCTGTAAGTCAGAAAGATGGTTCAATCCTGTTCGTCGGAAAGAGGAAAAACAACATTTATAAAATTAGACTTTCTGATCTTTGTGAACAAAATGTCAAATGCTTAATGTCTGTTAATGAAGAGCAATGGGTATGGCATAAACGTTTAGGCCATATTAGCATGAGGAGGATTTCTCAGCTAAATAAGCTTGAACTTGTCAGAGGCTTGCTGTTGTACCCCTATTTTTACCCTTAGATGTCATCTTCATTTGTGCATCTTAGGTCAATCATCTATGCATTGTTTGAACTAACCCATATCTTGCAGTTTGTTTCTTTGTGTTCAAATTAGGTTTGCATATCACCATGAAGCTCCCAAGTTGTTTTGAAGCAAGTCAAGTCAACAAAAGATCTCCAGTGCAAGAACTGTGGAATTAGGGTTTTGCTCTGAAGAAATCACTGAGAAATTGGCTCTATCAAGTCAAGATTTGTGTGGTTCACTTACCACTTAAGGTCATCTACATCCAAGAGACATCATTCAACGGGAATCCAAGATCTATTGGTCCTCAACAAGAGAAGTTTGAGCCTCAGCCTCTCTATACCTCCAAATTAGGGTTTCTGTGACACCTGTCAGTCAATGACTTTGATTTTCATCAAGATGAACTCCCAAACCCTAATTCTTGTTTCTATTGGTTTATCAACATCTTCAAGAATCTCCTAAGACCTTTAGATGAGAAGGAAGAAGCAAGTTTACAAGATCTAACCTCAGTGCATTCACAGTCAAAATTAGGGTTTGACTGAAACCCTAATCCTTGGGAATTTTGGTGCAAATGAAGTGTCAATGGTTTCTAATCATCATAGAATGTATCATGAGGTATTCAAAGCATAAATATCAAGTTTCATGAGGTTTCTTCCAAGATAAGTAGGGTTTTGATCATGAAAGATTTCATATGTGAGATTTTCCCTCTAATAGCACAATTTGAAATGACCATAACTCCTAAACCACACACTCAAATTGAGTGAATCAAAGCTCATTGGAAAACTCTTTTCAAGATATTCAATTTGTTCCATATGACTTTTCATCCAGAAATGCTTGGTTTTTGAGTTATGAAGCTTGCAAGAGAATCTGACCCAACACTTAGAGAAATTTCAACACTTTTCTTCACAATTTTCTCTAACTTTGACCTTTTTTTCACCCATTTCCACTTGGATTCAAGACTTGGGTCCCAAATGAAAGTTTTAGAGCATGATGAGAGCTTTCCAACCATATGTGGAACATCTCATTTGAATGAACCAATCTCAAGTTATGATGTGTTAAAGTTAGGTGTTTCAATTGATGAAATTTCCATAACTTAGAATTTTTCTAAGTTTCTTGTGGGCAGCCCATGTGCACGACTTTATGGATTATTTTCTCATTATTACAAGCACTATCTCAAGTAACTTTCCACATGAAACTTACTCTATCAAATGCCCACTCTTCATAGAACCAAAAATCTCAAGATTTGATGGAATGGTTATTAAGTTATTAGGCACTAAAGATGACATGTTGAAATATGTACACACTTGAGAAAATTCAGAATTTTCAAACTCTTTGGCACCTCAATGTTGTCCACGAATTTTCACGTATTTATGGGTTGAATTTCAAGCTTTTTAAAACACCAAAGCCATTATACTCCATGCCATGTTTCATGGGAGCCAAGAACCAACTCATTTGGTTTGTTAAACTTGACAATATCATGTGACAAAGTGTACCTTTTAATGTAGTTTCATTACACTAACTACATTTCATGTTGAACTAGAACCTGAACCAAATCCATCAAGTACACTTTTCTGATTTTTGCTATCTTCCAATGTACCACTTTTCCACAAATCGTGCGAGGAAAGTTTCACTACACTGTGCTTTGTCAGCTCACATTTGGAGAGGCACCATGTTATAAAATGAATAACCTTCATGCAATTGATGACTTCAATCCAGCAGACCCTTTGCCATCAGTTTCCAACACTTTGCTTTATCCCAAACTTGCACATAGAAGCCACCCAAGGACACCTAACCTGTACTTGAAGAGTTGACATACAAAAGTCAAAAACATGGACCATCATGTAAACTCTCCTTGCCCTATAACATTTCTGGTGCTTGATCCATTTTTTGCATCTGACTTACGCCCTAACTCAAGCAACATCTACAACTTGCACTTGGCTTAATGATAATAAAGTGAAAGGATCATGCACATAGAATCTTACACCGTGATATTTTCTTCCTGAACAAAAACGTTATTCATTGTGTTTTCATCACCACTGTCCAGCCTGCTCCACTATAAAAGGAGATGCATTCTCATTCCTTGGACAGCAACAATCAACACACGAAATACACATTTGAGAACAAGAGGAAACCTCAGTACTCTTACATCTCATCTCTTTGCAAACCACTGCTGCAAAATTCTCTCTGTGTAACCCTTTAACTACGACCAATCCACATCATCAAAACAACAACAAAATCTCTATACAACACCATCACCAACAACACACACAATATCAAAACACAACACATTGCATACACTAACTCATCGTTTCCATTTTGGAAAAACATCTAGGCTTCGACTTGGGAGGTATATCAAAACAGTCAAGTCTCTCTAGTGATTCCACGAGTGTCAACAGCTTGGAAGGATCTCTTTATTAATTCCACAAACCCCATTGAAGAGGCCTTGGACCTTCTCCAAGAGGTAAGATTTTAATCCTTGAACTCAGTTTTATATACATGATCATGCTCCTCATTTGAAGTAAAAAGCTAGTTTGTGTGGTGTTTGAACTCACTTGATATTTTCTGTTGTGATGAAATATGGTTGTTGGTACTTGTTGTTGCTTTATGATATTTCACTGTTAGGGAACGATTTGTGACAAATACATTTAGAGACAGGACTAGATGACGGTATGTTTATGTTCCTTAGATTAAATATGTCATCTCTGGTTTTTATAAGTTGGGAAACGGTTAAAAAATGAGGTTGGAAGGTGGCTGGGAAGTAGCATGAAAGCCCTGCGTTTTTTTTACGTTTGTTATTAGGTTTTGTTTCATGCAAGGCATGAAGAAGGTGGAGGCGTGATGAGTTTTGATTGGCCAGGGAGTCTGTTTTGTCGTTTTATGACTTAATAATGGGATGACCAATTGATAAAGGTTGCACATAGCATTTCTGGTGCATGACAGTATTTTCTTGGATGACATTTTCATTTCGCTTGGTTAGCATATATGGTTATGGGGTGGGCGTATACAATGGATGTATCGCCACCCCAGTGGTTCAGACCTTGCCCTTGTAAACAAAGGGACTGGGGTTCGAATCCCCCTCGCCCCAATCCCCTTTATTTTGTTTTTTTTTTCTTTTTTCAGCCGTGTGTTTTGGACTTGGGCCTCGCCCCATTTCCTATCCACACCCCCATGCGCCTCACCTTTAAACCCAGTTCATTTCTAAATACTAATGCACCCCCTAATTTATTTCTTTTCATATGTTTTATTTTATTTCCTTTTTTTTCAAATCTGTTTATTAAAAATAATTTTTTTTAATGAAAAATCCCAAAAATATTCACGTTGACACTTCAATGTTTAACTTAATTTTCTAATATTTTTATTTGCATTTTTATTTAATTCTAGTAATTATTTCTTATTTTCTAAAAATGGAAGTAATTTGAGCCTAGCTTTTAAATCCCTTTTGAAAAATCCCTTTGCTCTTCACTTTCTTGAGCCAATTTTCCCAAGTGTTTTAGGACACATTGGAGAGATATTTGAGGATTAAATGATGACCTTAAATAAGGTATTTTGCTTAGGTTTTTTGGTTCATTATTTAACCCTTGATTCTAAACCTAAAACTTTTGGTATTCACCTTGAAAATCCTTTTTTTTTAGAGAACTATCCTTGCCACACTTGCATGACATTTCACACACATTTTTAATTGATATAAACTTGTGGTAGGCTTTGCTTTTGGTTTTGTTTTGGTTTGTTTACCTTGATTTCTTTTGATGTTATTCATACTTAACTGTTGAACATCTCCTTGAGTTCTTACACTCATTGTATTCATGCAATTTCAATCCCATTTCAACTCTTATTCATAAGAAGCTGTTATTATCCCTATTCCAAAGGAAGGTGATTAATGTTGAATCTTAAAGTCATAGCCCCCACCTCAACCTAGTAGCCTCATAAGAGCTAAACCTTATTTCTTGGCCTCATCAGGGCCATGGAAACATAACTAGCCTTAGGAGAGAGTTCTTACACTCTGTGTGATATTCATCCTAATGAATACTCACTTTCCCTCTTTAAAACACAACATAGGACCATTATAACTAGACTTAGAGAGTTCTTATACTTTACAATGAGCTCACACTCATTTCCCCTCTGAATATTGACCACAGTCAATCATTCAGTAGAAGTAGAACTACGCATACTCTGATTTTATACCCGAGGATACGTAGGCGCATAGTGTGATGCTTTGTCGAGTATACTTAGATACTAACCCCTAGGGTTTCAACCTTTAGCAAACATAAGATAACATTAAAACAAGAGGTTCCCATAGAGTACTACGGACGTTTAGGGTGCTAATACCTTCCCTAGGCGTAACCAACCCCCGAACCTTAGATCTCCCCCCTTTAGGTTTTTCTAACGATCTTGAACCTTTCCTTTGGATAAATCAAAGTCGGTTGTAAAAGAAAATGATGCAAGTTAAGTAATAGCTTGTTATCCGATTTTCACCGCAACAGAAATGGCGACTTCACTGGGGATGTAACAATCCATGAGGGTTAAGCCTATCTTGTATTCATGTTATCTATGTTTGTTTGTTTTACTTATATCTGCTTATATACCTGTCATATTTGCCTATATATTTGTATACCTGTTCTATGGGTTGACATGGTATCTATGAGTGAGATAAGTCATAACCCGGACTTGAGAGAACACATATGTTTAGGAACCGTGGACATAGTCAAGGGAACTTCTAGGGAGAAATCCCAAAGGAGGGAACTTGAAGTCCACACTCAGTTGAGGCCCTCTTGAATGTAGTAGAATGTTACGCGAGCAATCGTGAATGTGTTACTACTTTCAATTTGGTGCTAGAGATATTGAGGACCTTTAGTCACCCCTTTACCCCTACTTGGCCTATTTAGGACGTAGTGAGAGGACTGTGAGGGAGCAATCCCAAATGGTTGCTACGCGATACTACACTCAGATGAGATTCTCTTGAGAATTTTATCGATCACCAAGCAATTGGAAAGTCGATAAAATCCGAAAGATGGGTTGTCGACTCTGGGAACTTTTTTTAGAACCTTGTCTTGCAGGTGAAAACCATAGTACATACCTTTGGGATGGGTAGACCTCTGACTCCATGCTCATGACTCTTAACTTAGGTTTCTCTGTGTGCTTTGTGCTTATCTTTTTAAGTGTGTTTGTTGCATTCATCCTTGCATCATATGCATTGTGCATATTCAAGGAATTCAACTTTGTTTTACAAACTTTATAGGATGGATTTTGAAAAAAGGAAAACGAAGAAGTACACCTTCATTAGTCCAAAATTAGAAGATTTAAAGAATATGGGTAAGCCAATCAATGAATCATTAACGTTCCAAGACAAGTATGGGAAGATTTTCTCTCTGATGAAGACAAAGATGGTAGATGGGATGCTCCCTACTCTCATACAGTTTTATGATCCCATGTACCATTGTTTCACTTTTCTGGATTATCAGTTGATGCCTACGCTCGAGGAGTATGTTATTCTAGTTGGTATTCCGATCACTCCAAACCCTCCTTACTCTGGTTTGGAAAGGACGCCCAAGGAGAAGGAAATTGCAGAAGCGGCTCATCTCAAGCTGTCAGAAGTCAAGGCTAACTTGGTTGTCAAGGGAGGACTTTTTGGGTTACCTGCCAAGTTTCTAATGGAGAAAGCCAGTTATTATGTTAACATGAAGAATATGGTGGATTATGAAGCTGTTATGGCCCTTCTCATCTATGGGTTATTTCTGTTTCCCAACATTGAGAACTTTGTTGATATGAATGCAATCAAGATCTTTATGCTTGGAAATCCAGTTCCAACCCTACTTGCAGACGCCTACCATTCAGTGCATTTGAGGGCTGCTCATAAGGGAGGGATGGTAACATGCTGTGCCACACTGTTGTATAAGTGGTTTATTTCCCACTTACCCCGTTCTAAGACCTTTTGGGATCTCCAAGATGGACTTCTTTGGTCAGAAAAGATCATGTCTCTCACCAACACCGATCTAGAGTGGTACCACCCAAAGCTCAAAGGCAAAGATATTATTATTAGCTGTAGAGGATTTGCTAATGTCCTCTTCTTGGCACAAAAGGAGGCATAAGCTACAATCCAGCTTTGGCTTGTCGTCAACATGGTTATTCCATGGAAGCTAAGCCTAACAACATTTACTTGGAAGGATTGTTCTTTGAAGAGAATAAGGACCCTGTGCTTAGGGAAAAGATGGCTCACGCTTAGCGTCATGTTCACACAAGAGGTATCTCTGCTTTGGGGAAACCTGAGTGTTTGGCTTCAAAATCCTACACTCAGTGGGTGCAAAAGAGAGCTGTTGAGTTGAAGATGCCGTATGATCGTCATGATCCTATTCCACTAGCTCCTAGAGATCATGTTCTTTACTTCACAAGCAATGAGGACGAATTGAAGATCCGGCTGGCTCAAGCAGAACGAGAAAGGAATGCATGGATGAACAAATACCAGATTCTTGATTTTGAGATGAATGAACTTCAGAAGAATCTCAGGAGGAAGGAAGAAGAGTCTGTTAGAAAGAGGAAGGCGCAAGGAGATTTATTTTCTCCTAGCACATCATCTCCACCAGAACCATGGAAGTCACAGTTGGTCAAGCTCACTGTTGAGAAGGAGAGGTTGCAGAAGGAAAACCAGAAGCTCGCCATGAGATTAATGGGAGAAGACTGATTGGATGGTTTAGAACTTAGCTTTCTTTATTTCGTACTCTGTATTTTGGCTTTTGAAGGTGTACACATCTCTTTTTGTAATCCAAAAACTTTATCATCAATGAGATGAGATTTTCTTCTAAGAAAAGTGTTCCTTAAAATTTGCAAAATACAATGTTGAGTCCCTTGAATTATGCCCACCATTTAGCTTGCATTTAGCTTGCATTAGCATCTCATTTGCATTTTTGCATGTGCATGTGCATTCTTCTTCGTCTTATTGTCGTCTTGTTCTCAGCACCCGTCACCCTGATTTTCCGACTCAACAAGGATACCTAGTCTACATTCAGGACAATGGCAACGATGAAGGAAATTCTAAAGAACCAGGAGAAACTGAAAGAGGAGGTCAGAGTCCTCCAATGCCAGATGAATTGGGTTTTGGAAACTTTGCAAACTCTAATGAAAAAGGAGGATCATATTCATCCCATCACGCCAATATTCAATGATCAAGCTTCTGTTTATCAATCAGTGTCTCAATCACCAATTTATCAACGAGCGCCCAACGCTCCCGCTCATCCACGACGGACTCAAACTTCTCGCCAAGACAGGCAGGGTGGTAGACCTCTGATCCCTCCTATACCGATGTCGTATACGGCATTATATCCTTTTTTGGTGCAACAAGGGTTAATAACTACAAGGTCATCAAACCTACCTCCGGATCCGCTCCCGCTTTCTTACCGTCCTAATGCTCACTGTGCATTCCATGAAGGTGCACCAGACCATGATTTAGAAGGATGTTTTGCTTTAAGGCATATTGTGAAATATTTAGTGGAAAGAAATATTTTATCTTTCAAGGACACTTCTTTGCCATCTCCTAAGGATCTACCACGCCCAACATTTGTTTTTTAGGGAGCCTCATGCCAGCTGAACATTGGTCCTATTCCTGCACACAAACGCAATCTTCATCAAGTGCCTACAAAAAGAGGTTTTCAGCCTCCCACGTATGTTTCTCCCCAAGACAAGAAGAAGCGTGTTGTCAAAAGAGGAAAACTTATCCACCAGCCTATTCCCATGTCGTTAAGCAAACTTTTCCCGTTGTTGATGCAAAACAAGCTGGTAACTCCTCGACTTCTCTCCCCTATGCAAGGACCTTGGTACAATCCCAACCTGACTTGTGAATTCCATAAGGGAGCCGAAGGACTTGGCTTGGACAGTTGCCGAGACTTAGAACATCTTGTACAAGATCAGACCATGGCAAGGACTTAATCTTCGAAGATGCTCGCCCAAAGACTGAATGCAAATTTCGCACTGGGACAATAGGGCATCCCATTGAAGAATGCAAAGAGTTCGAAGAGAAACTGATGAGCCTGTTAAAGAAGTTAAAACCTCAGGAAGGTACTTCAGACGCTGATGTCTCAACTATTGAAGCAAAAGACAAAGGAGTTGCAAGGCCTCTCAAAGTTCTATACCACAAGGAGCAAGTGATTGGTGATGAAGATGTTTTCCCGTCTGGACCCGAAAACTAAAATCTTTTGCAAACAATCCGCCAAAGCTGGATGTGTTTTATTCATTTCGGTATTTCCAATTGTATTTCCTTCACTTTGAATTTGTATTTGCTTCCTAACTTTGTTGTCATTTCAATTGGTAATATTAATGAAAATTTTGTGCATCTTTTGGTTAAGTCCATTCGTTTCACTCATTTATTCTTGTGTTCACAAAACAAATATACCTTTACCCTGCTTTACTCCATATCAATCTACATTTAAACAAAGATTGGGGAGGAGGATGAAAACCTCGTGTTCATAATTGTTGTGGTATGCTGTCGATTAAACCTTGCCGATGATATAAGGCATTGTTTCAATTCCTAAACACTGGAGAAATAAGGACGATAATCCCTCGTTAACCCTTCGAGCCTAGAAGTAGGAGTTTTTTTTCCTTACACAAAAACCCTTAAATCTCAACCTTGGGGCAGGGTAGTTCTCAGTTTAACTTGGTTATGCAATCGAATGCAGGTGCTTCGTGTAAGGCGCCAGTCAGCTCTCAAATCAAGTGACTTCCTAACCTTTGGAAACTTGAATGTATAGCTTGAGTTAACTGAGTGTAGGATCGGAGTTCATCACGAAGATTGGGTGGAACAAATAAACTTTGAGCCTTTATCCTTTGTTTCATAAACCGTGAACCAAGCCACGTTACAACCCTTAAAAGACCTAATCAAGGTAAAGTTTATTTTGAACTTATCCGAGTCAATTCTTATTATCTTCGTACAAAATTGTGTTATCAAGATACATTGTTTTGTCATTATCAAAAAGGGGGAGATTGTTAGAACAAGATTTGGTTCTGCAAGATATCTCTAAGTTTTGATAATAACAAAGTTGTATTTCTGTTAGAACAATTTTGGTGCTCTAACGTTTGTTTTCTAAAGTATTGACAAACAGATTCTGGCTCTGATAAAGATAATTCTGACTCTGATAAAGATAGATCTGACTCAGATAGAGATCATGTGAAATGCCACTCTCAAATTATCAAAAACCGCTTCTGCGTCAAAGAAGCAAGATTGCTTCTGATCTACTGTGCTTCAGAAAGACTCTAAGAAGACAATATGTTGCTGCTGCAATGTTCTCTTGGATTCTGGCTCTAAATATGACTGATATTTATCTTTTGAAGATTAAGTGTTGAAGACTCTGAAGACAAGGTTCTGATGAACAACAATCTGAAGACTCTGAAGACTTAAGTTTCTGAAGACCAAGTTCTGAAGACTCTGAAGACAAGGTTCTGCTGAACAAGTTCTGAAGACTCTGAAGACTTATGTTTCTGATAACCAAGGGTTCTGAAGAAGAAGTGCTGAAGACTCTAAAGAAAAGGTTCTGATGAACAAGTTCTGAAGACTCTAAAGACTCAAGACTCTAAAGACCTAGTGATCTATTATTCTAATCATGCTTCAACCATATCAATTCAGAAGCCTCTGATGAATAGAAGAAGGTGAAACGTTTACGAGGGAAAATAGTACATATTATAGATCAAACATGTTCTTTTACACTATTATTCCACTACCCTGATTTGGTGGTACAAAGGACAATTTCAGTGTACGATTTTTATCCCAGCATAACAACATTATTTCAAGTCTCCAGTAATTTTACTGATATTCTTGATCTGCCCTTCTACGGATCTTTTTCTGGCTATATAAAGACTTGATCACTCAAAGAATCATGTGACATGAAGTGTGAAAAAGATATATACTAAGACACTGATTCATACAAGAAAGAAACACATAAATACAAATAGAAAAATCCATGAGTGAACAGTAAAGCACTACAACACAAAGAAGAAAATTGTTCTTACTGTATAGATTTTCTATAAGTTAGTTTGAGCTAGAAATTGTGTTTATATCAACTTGTGTAGAAGCACTTCATTGTAAACATTTTATTTGATTAAACAGTTATTTGTATTACTTAAAGGACTTGTGGGGTCAGAATCCTTAAGAAGAGACTGTTAGTCTGTGTATGTTAGTCACCAGTAGTTGCTAGTGCAGTTGTAATCAGTTTGGTTATAGTGGATTAAGTCTTTGTGTATAAGGCAAAATCACCTTGGCGGGTGGACTGGATTAACTTGATAGTTTTCAAGTGAACCAGGATATATCGCGTGTCTTTCTCTATTGTTAGTCTATTTGTGATCTTTGCTCGAGTTTCACAAAAAGCTTTCATTTTGAAAACCCAATTCAAACCCCCATTTCTTGTGTTTTTCTCACACTTTCACATGGCTTAACTGCTAGCCATGATGGAGACCATGCGTCAGCAGAATAAGACGCTGCTAGACAATATACAAGTTCTGCAACAACAAAGTCAGGCTGACGGCGACTGTGAGGAGGAGGTTCTCGAGCCACAACCTCTTTCTCAAGAGATATGGGACGACCACGTTCCAGAAAACTTTAAAGCATCATCACTAACCTCTTATGATGGGAAGACGAATCCTCAGGAGCATGTTATTGCCATTAATAATCAAATGGCCATAGTTGCCCATTCGAATTCACTGAAGTGCAAGCTCATCGCCGGTACCTTTAAGGATGTAGCTCTAAGATGGTACATGAGCCTTCCTCGGCTCTCTATCGTAAGCTACCAAGACTTAACTAAGAAGTTAGTACAACACTTCTCAGCAAGCAAGCGCCAGAAGGTGTCTACTACCACACTGTTCAGTGTTTGACAGAAATAGTCAGAATCACTACGTGAGTACCTGTCTCGATTCAATGAGGAAACCCTCAAAGTATCTCATCCAAACCAGGAACTATTTGTGGGAGCTTTTCAACATAGACTACGAGTCAGGAAGTTCAATGAGTCATTAGCTCAGAAGTCGGCCATCAGCATGGACGAGATCACTACTCGGCTGAGTGTTACATCAAAGGAGAAGAAAGTAACCAAGAGAAAAGAGCTCAGACAGTAGTGAAAAGACAAAGAGCAAGGAAGAGGCGTCGAACAGGAGAAAGGATCATCCTTGGGTAGCTACGCGTGAGCGACATGCTCCCAGACCATACAGACAGTTATATGAGCCAGACAGAGACCTCATCCCATTGAATGCAAGCAGGGGAGATATCCTTAAAGAATTCGACCATATGAACCTGTTACCGGAGCCTCATCGTCGCAAAAGAGCCAATGCTATAATGGGAAGGCAACCTGAGGCTTGGAGTAATTACCACCATATACAGGGACATCACACCGAGGACTGTCAACAGCTGAAAAAAAGAAATTGAAGCTCTAATCCAGAGAGGTCATCTCTTGGCATATGTGAAGGATTCTCGACCGCAAAATAACAAGAAAAGTCCCTGCCGAGATGACCCGGGACCAGAAAGGTCATCTCGGAAGAAGAGTTCAGATGTCGAAGAGGGTCACGAGACAAAGACAGTTCGGCACACGCTAAACACCATCGCTAGAGGGTTTGTTGGTGGTGGAGAAATAAGTTCATCCAGAAAGAGATATGCTAGGGTCGTCATGCATATCAGCCAGAGAAACTGGAAGGCAACTTATATGCTGTAACATTCTCCAAACAAGATGCCATAGGAGTCCTAACTCATGAAAATGATCCCATGGTTATTAAAGTACAAATAAGAGAATGGAGCATGAAAAGGGTATTGATAGACCCCAGAAGCTCAGCCGACGTACTGCATTGGGATGATTTCAGAGGAATGGGGCTCGATACGATCGATTTATTACCGTTCAAAGGCAGTTTAGTAGGATTCTAGGGAGAACAGGTGCAGGTGCTCGGGCACCTAGCGTTGCCGACCACCTTTGGAAACACGGCTAATGCGAAGACCGTCAGAGTAAGGTACCTGATAGTCAATACTATGTCACCCTATAACATCATTATAGGTCGACCATCAATCAACGCCCTGGAAGCTTCACTTTCAACTCTGTATTTGACCGTGAAATTCCCACTCGGAGATGGCCGGGTTGGTATTGTCAAAGGCGACCAGGGGCTGGCGAGAAAATGTTATAAGGATAGCCTAAAGTTGAATAGAAAGGAACCCGCACGAGAAGCAGATCCCAAGAATACCCTCAAAGTTTACCTGGTCGACATAGACCCACATGATGATTCAGTTGAAGACAACATAGTGCCCTACGAAGAAACAAAGCAAGTCCAGATTGGGCACCTACCGTTCCATGTTACACACATCAGAGTCAACTTGTCCCCCAAATAGGAGAAAGAGATTGTTCAAACACTAAAAGACAATGTGTATCTTTTCACCTAGAAACCTTCAGACATGCCAGTGATAGATCCCAATTTCATGTGCCATCACTTAACAATCAACCCAGATATCAAGCCAGTTTTCCAAAGGAAAAGAAAGGGTAGTGATGAAAAGAGATAAGCAATTGCAGAGGAGGTCGATAAGCTGCTACATGCCAGGTTTATCAAGGAGATCAAGTATCCGACCTGGTTATCCAACGTGGTGATGGTAAAAAATAAATCCTGGAACTTCACGGACCTCAACAAAGCGTGTCCTAAAGATCCGTATCCATTGCCAAACATTGACTTGCTGATAGATGCTACGTATGGGTTCTGTTTGCTCAGCTTTATGGATACATACTCCGGATATAATCAGATCCGGATGAATCCAATAGACGCACCAAAAACCTCCTTCATGACACATCAAAGCAATTATTATTATGAGGTCATGCCCTTTGGATGCAAAAATGTCGGGGCTACTTACCAGAGGTTGATGGATAAGGTGTTCGCTACTCAAATAGGTCAGAATCTGGAGGTCTATGTAGATGACATGGTTATCAATACAAGCGCAACTGGTCACATGTAAAGGATTTAATTGAAACCTTTGCATCCATAAGAAGCTACAATATGAGACTGAACCCGGACAAGTGTACCTTTGGAGTGCAAGCCGGGAAGTTCCTCGAATTTATGCTCACCAGCCAGGGAATCGAAGCGAACCCAGACAAATTCCAGGCAATAATAGATATGAGAAGTCCAACCACGAAAAAGGAGGTCCAACAGCTGACCAGGAGACTAGCCGCATTGTCACGATTTTTATCATGTCCAGGAGGCAAATCAATACACTTCTTTGCATCTATAAGGAAGTCTAAGGAGTTTGAATGGAAAGAGGCATGCGAAGAAGCCTTTCAAGAAGTAAAACGTTTTCTGTCCTCACCTTCTATCCTAGTAAGGCCCAAAGAAAACACACCTTTGGTCTTATACTTGTTGGTCACGGATAAAGCCCTTAGCTCGATTTTAGTACAAGATGGAGAAGATGGAGAGCGACCCATGCACTTTATCAGCAAAGTTCTAAAAGGGGCAGAGCTAAGGTACCAGAAGATTGAAAGGCTGGCGCTGGTAGTAGTTATCACAACCCGGAAGCTGAGGCATTATTTTCAAGGTCACCCCATCACAGTTAAGACGGATTACCCAATCAAAAAAATACTGAAAAAGCCGGACTTAGCAGGAAGGATGGTCAAGTGGGCAGTAGAGCTCTCCGAGTATGACATCAACTTTGTGCCCCGAACCAGTATCAAGTCACGAATACTGGTCAATTTTGTGGTAGAATTAAGTGCACCAACTGGAGAAGAGATCTCAAGTAGATGAATCCTCTATGTAGATGGATCTTCAAATCTCAAGGGAAGTGGAGCTGGAATAATTTTGGAATGACCCGGGATCTAACATTAGAATACTCTTTATGTTTCAATTTTCAGGTTAGCAACAACCAAGCGGAGTATGAAGCTTTGATTTCCGGAATGAAATTGGCGAGAGAGGTCGGGGTAACACATTTATTAGTGAGGACTGACTCCTATCTAGTGGTCGGACATATGAAGAACGAGTACCAGACGAAGGTTTCCACCCCGATAAAGTACCTTTAGAAAGCTTCAGGAATATCCAAAGCGTTCTCAGAATTCGAAGTCGTCCACATCCCAAGAGAAGACAATGCCTGGGCCAACCTCTTAGCCCGATTAGCAAGATCAAAGAATTCAGGAATGAATAAGACTGTGATCCAAGAAGTTCTCGAAGCACCCAACATTCAATCAGAGGAAGTATTAACAATAGAGGATGTCCAAGGATAGATGAGGCCCATCATCATATATCTGACCCAGGAAATATTACCTGAAGATGTCAATGAAGCCCGCAAGATTAAAAGAATAGCTTCCCGATACGTCATAATCTCGGACATGCTGTACAAGATGCGTGTGGCAGCCACGAGGGAGCCTGTGGCAGCCACATCGGTGGGAGAGCATTATCTAAAAAAATCCTAAGAGTCGGGTACTACTGGCCACATATGATGCAAGATATTTAAACATCTACCACCTGAGTCACTCCATTTGATTTCATCCCCATGGCCATTCCATCAGTGGGGATCAGACATCTTAGGACCATTCCCAGTTGCTTCAGGACAACTCAAGTTCCTAATCGTTGCAGTTGACTATTTTCACAAAATGGGTGGAAGCCGAGGCTGTTGCTCGGATCTATGTCGTGAGAGTTCGCAAATTTTATTGAAGGAATATCATATGCCGGTTTGGTTTGCCGGAAATCATAGTCTCGTACAATGGAGCCCAATTTGCAAGCACTTCCGTCGTAGACTTTTGCAGGGATTATGGAATAAAAAATAGGCTCACATCTATGGAACACCCCCAAACCAATGGCTAAGCAGGAGCTGCAAACAAAGTTATCCTAGGAGGAATAAAAAAGAAGCTGGAGGAGGCAGAAGAAATGTGGGCCGAGTACCTACTCGAGATCTTGTGGTCATACCACATAACACCACATTATACTACTCAAGAGACCCCTTCAGGATGGTGTATGGAGCTGATGCAATGATACCAGTGGAAATCAACACCCCGACTTGGAGGCGTGAACACTTTGATGAAGTTGCCAACATGGATAACGTGAATATCTCGGCTGACCAGATAGATGAGGTTAGAGAGACAACACGGATTAGAGAAGTCGCTGCAAAACAGAGGTTGGCAAGAAGATACAACCTGAAAGTCTGGCAGAGGGAGTTCCAGGAAGGTGACCTGGTCTTGAAGAAAATCACAGACTCAAAAAACAAGGGAAAGCTCGCCCCTAACTGGGAAGGCCCATTCAGGGTACTTCGAAAACTAAGCAACGGAGCATACAAGCTGGAAACATTAGAGGGAGTAGAAATACCTAGGACATGGAATGTATCCAATCCTAGGCTATATTTCAGCTAAATATTATGTAATTCAATAACGAATAAAGGATCCGAGTTGCATTCTTTTCCCTTGCAAGGGCAAGGGTTTTTAACGAGGCACCTAGACGTAAAAAAAATTTATGTCTTGTTTATAGGTATTCGGCTGGAGATGGTGAGTTATAACCGAAAAACTCCTAAAAACGTGTTGATTTGCTCTACGTACATAGGTCGCCCATAAACGCTCAGCGTATAAAGGTTGATTAAACTCCTATAAACGTGTTGACTTGCTCCGCGTACATAGGTCGCCCATAAATGCTTCGCGTACAAGGGTCGATTAAACTCCTATAAATGTGTTGACTTGCTTCGCATACATAGGTCGTCCATAAACGTTCCGCGTACAAGGGTTGATTAAACTCCTATAAACGTGTTGACTTGCTCCGCGTACTCAGGTCACCTATAAACGCTCCGCGAACAAGGGTTGATTGAACTCCCATAAACGTGTTGACTTGCTCCGCGTACATAGGTCTCCCATAAACGCTCCGCGTATAAGGGTTGAATAAACTCCTATAAATGTGTTGACTTGCTCCGCGTACATAGGTCGCCCATAAACGCTTAGCGTACAAGGGTTGATTAAACTCCTATAAACATGTTGACTTGCTTCGTGTACATAGGTCGCCCATAAACGCTCCGCGTACAAGGGTTGATTAAACTCCTATAAACGTGTTGACTTGCTCTGCATACATAGGTCGCCCTTAAATGCTCCGCGTACAAGGGTTGATTAAAATCCTATAAACGTGTTGACTTGCTCCGCGTACATAGGTCGCCCATAAACGCTCCGCGTACATGGGTTAATTAAATTCCTATAGACGTGTTAACTTGCTCCGCGTACATCGGTCGCCCATAAACGCTCCGCGTACAAGGGTTGAACAAACACTTATAAATGTGCCTACTCGTTCCGTGTACACAGGCCGGACAATCAATTATGAAAATGATGAAACATCCAAGCCTAAACACGTCAAAAGAAACTTGGGGCTTGTGAGTATCAAAGGCATACATGACCAACTTCCAAAGGCTAATAAGAACTAGGAACAAATCTCTGATAAAAGGACACCCGAGTCCATACCATAATCGGCACCTAAGCCTATAAGAGTCCAGGACTCTCAAAAGTGTCCAGGCTATACGCACGCGATAGTTAAAGGCTTCTTAAATAATAATTAGCTTCACGGTGAGCTATCCAAAAAGTCTTAGAAATCAAACATAAGCAAAGTAAATAGGTGAAAATTATACCCCAACACTTTATAATCAGACACCTTAAGTTATTTTAACTTAGTGTCTGAGGGGCTGGATATACGCATAGGATTATTTTGCAAAGGAATAAACACGATAAACAAAAATGACATAAACAAAAGCCTCAGAGGGGCCAAATATTGTACATTACAAAGCCCGAAGGCTAAAAAGTCATGAGCATAAGGGGGGACAACACCACACTCCCCCGCCAAAATACATCGAAAATGCATCCAGAAGGATGACTAACCAAAACAAGGAAAACTTCAAAAGCAGTCAGCAACTGAGGTGCCATTTGCGCCAGCATTGTCCAGGGTCTCATTCCCGTCATTGACAGAAGTAGGAGACTTCGTCGGATTATTCTTTTCAAGCTCGTCTAGATCTACAAGATGACCATCCTGCACCACCTTGAAGTAATCAACTTCAGACAGATCCAACCCGGGATGGATGCATAAAACTTGGTCTTTGGCCCTGTCAAAGGCCTCGTCATCAACGGAGAGAACTTCAATCTGAGCCTTCTTAAGGGACTCAGTGAGCTCAATGTTGGAAACCAAAAGTTCTTGATGAGAGACTTTGATTTGCTTCAACTCCTCAGTAACCTTAGACAAAGCCAACTTATGTTCAGATTCAAGGGTCTCCTTGCTCTTCTTCTCATCAGTTAGATTTTTCTCTAAACCGGAAAACTTTTCTAATTGAACCTTGTGGGCTTCCTGTAGCCAGGTAATCTCTTCTTTCAGCTTAAGCTTCCCCGTCTCAGAATCATCACTGGATTCAAATAGGCCCCATAGCAAGAACAACACACCGCATAAGGTAGGAGCTTATATTTTGTGTAATCTTCTGTGGACCAATAGATTTCACTTTGTTAACGTCCTCTGTGGCATTAAGATGATCGTGCAGAAATCTAAGCCCATCAAAGCTGTTAGACAAAAACTTAAACTCCCCAGATGCAGCATTTTCCCCAGGAACTCGCATAAGAGAGTTGATCTCCATGTCGGCTTGACATACTTCGTCAGTCATAACGGTTTTTAGCCTCTTGGGAGCACCTTGCGAAGTTTCTTCTTGGGCTGGAGAAGCAGAAGGATGAGGTTTACTCTTACTCGGGGTTGTCTTAGTACTCATCCCCCGTGTCCGCTTTGGTTGTCGGATCTCCAATCCTCCCTAATCCGATTTAGAAGAGGCAACTCCTTCAGATCCTCTCCGAGCAGCACGAGCCTCCAACATTAACTTCTTTTGTTTAACCACAGACAATTTAGTTATTGTATCTGCAAACAAAAATCCTAAACGTCAGAATGAGAGTACTTAAAGGTGTTGAAAAATAATAGGCAAGCAATTACCCAAGAAGTCGAGTAGTTGCTCATCACTTAAAGGTAACAACTCCTTAACCTTCATCATACGAAAGAAGTCAAGAACGGTCAGAGATTGGGTTTCCAGTTCACTCAATTTCTCACAATTGAAACCAGTGAACGGCAGTGGATTTTCAGCCCAATAAAAAGGAAAACGAGGCTGGCTATCTAGAGCATATAACACTTGTGGACACCTCGGCCCACACTTTACCCTTAAGAATCGGTTCTTATAATTCTTATAATTAGAAGTATATGCCTGGAGAAAACTCTGCCCGAGAATCCCACTGATTTGTATTCAACTATAATTATCAACACCTTTAACCTCAAAGAAAGAGAAAATCAGACCAATTGTGGGGGTGATATCTAAAACCTCACAAACTCTTTCAAAAGCCTTTATAAAACCCCAGTTGTTAGGGCAAAGTTGGGAGGGAGCTATGTTCACTGCTTTTAACACATCCGCTTCAAAATCAGAAAAAGGGTATTTGGATATTAAAATCTCTAGAACCTTAGCGTAGAAATAGAAAAAATCTTCTTTAACACCTTTAGCACGGAGTATACAAACTTGTTCTTCGGGAATACACGATTCCAAGACAACATCATCCTCGGATCTAGTTGAAGATATTTTCCTTTTGGACCAGAGTTTCACGATTTCTACATCATCGAAGGTACTATTCTTATGGTTCATGACCTCGAGATCGAAAGAAGCAGCAATCGCCATAGAAATTTCTACAAAACCTGAGGAAGATGAGCCATAATTAAAATTACTCTCATAAGTATGAATGTCGCCATACACTTTGTTCATGACTCATCTATACTCTTCTGGCCCTAAAGCACTTTCTATTTCCTGCATGCAATGTTTCCACAACTCTTTCCTCTTCACGACATTCATACGGACATCACTACCATTACCCTCACCATCTCGTTTACTAAAGACTACCATACTTTCTAAAAACAAAATCGAAGAATAAAATAAAAATCAAGAATGATGGAAGAATACATGTGAGTAGAAAAGCCCTAGAGATTGGGAAAACATTCCAGTTGTTAAAAAAGGAAGATAATGTGGACGTAAAAATGAGAAGAGGGAGAGAGAAGGATTTTAATAAAAGACTCAACACCCAAGAGTAGCTAGGGAGTAGTTATTAATAGTCATCATTATACTAGGGGAATTGAAAGGACACGACCCTCCATGGAATTTGTGACACGTAGAGACTTGGGAGGGAACCGAGTCATAACACCTGTCAAATATATCCGGGCTCATGTTACTGCCGAGTACTGTACCTATGTAAATGAATATAGTACTCGGGGGGCTTATGTACATACCAAATATATTTGGAGTTGAGTTGTATGGTCGGTCAAGGCTAGACGTGAGGTCGGCAACGAAAGTAAGAAGGGTCGAGTAGGACCAAGAGATAGACAAGAGTCATTTACAACTCGGGCTGGTCAGGGAACCCGACTCCCATCAGCCATACTCCTACGAGGCCGAGTACTGAACTCCATCAACCCGACATTTACGCCGAACATGAACTCAACTGGCACTCCAACAGTTGTAACGGTGGCAGCGCATCAATGCAGACGTTACCAGGTCTTCAAAGCATACATTCATGAAGAGTAGTTACGGCAATAATGGCCATGTGACGCCAGAAGGCCAAGAGACTTCTCTTAATGGTAAACCATGAATGAAGGCTATAAAAGGGGCTCTCACATGAGGGTTAAGCAAGACACATTCATTTTGAGAAAAGATACAACACTTGTATAGCTCTCAGATTCCCAAATATACTTAAATAGTATAGACAACGTAGTTTTCTCTGCCCTAAAGTAGAGGACTAACACTTTTGGTGTATCTAACCATTTTTGGCTAGAACAAGCAGTATCAATTCAAAGCTAAACAACCCAGTTTACAACTTCTCACTTAATACCTACCCAGTGCAATTTCTACCTAAGACTCTCCTAGGTATGAAAAACTTATTTCACTTCCTAACAGTCACCAATAGCAGTGATAGACATATCAATACATCAGAAGAAGACACACTTCAGAGACAATACTTGATCTTGCTTAAAAGCTTCAATCAAGGACAATTCACTTTTGCTTAAAAACTTAGATTAGACACTTACAACTCAATAACATCAGTCTAGCTTAAGCATTTAAGTGATGAATGAATGACTCACAAACAATCTACCTCAATATATCAGAAGACACATGAGTGAAACAATACAATAATAACGCTAAAAGAAAACTCAAACCCTAAACCCTTATTTGCACACACAGTTTCTTCAACAATAATTTCACACACATTTTAGGTTTAGTAAGTCTCCTTTTATAGCCTCGTGCAGTATGGGCTTGGACTCTTCCCATTTTGTCAGCTTTAAACCACCTGCAGAATCTTCTCCATAATAGCAGGAGCAAATCTTCAAAGTTTCCTAAAACACCTCATCATCCAATTTCAGCGTTTTGTGTACATCTGGAGATACAAAGCATTATCTTGACCTGCATAAATTACTGAGATATATCCAAAAGAAATATCACAGAATTAAGACATACAAATCTGTCAAGATTTAAAATAATCATAATAGATGTTCTGGTAGAACATGTTCCAACATCTGTTAGGACATCTGCTCTCAAAGTGAGTTGAGCAGCAAGTTACAACATCACACACGATATCCTGTAGTGAACCATGTTTTAGCAAAATTATTGCCAATCCATAACCCATGGAACCTTCAATCTCCCCCTTTGGCAAATTTTGGCTAAAACACCTTTTGCACAATAAACCCTGGAGACTGTGTACATGAGAAAGAAGATAACCTGCATCTTCAGGAATATCCACAACACCCCCTAGACCATAGAACTGGTCCTTGTCACGGAGGAATAAATCTTCCTCTCAAAGCGGAAGAAGAAATTTTTTCGAAGCACAAGAAAACTAACCTGGACACAAGCTTGAACTAAACTAGTTTAAGTCATTAGAAACACATATGGTAGAAGCCACAGTTATTAGAAACACATATGACCGAAGCACAAAAGATCCCAAAACATGTCTAGAAAGACAAAACACCTGATAGGACATCCGACATACAACACAAGCTCAAAAACCAACCAACAACAATACCACCTTTAGAGACTTTTACTTTTATTTATTTTTATTTATCTCCCTCTGTTTGAGCTAAAATTTGGCAACAAAAAAAAACAAGCAAAGAAAACTGACTCTGCAAGAACAAAAACACACCTAGCACGAAAAAGAAAAAAAAATAAGAAAGCAACCTAAGACCCCAAATGAAAACATTTGAAAATAGGACCAAAAAGAACAGATAAAAACAACTAGCTATTCCCCCAACCTCCTGAGTTAACAAAATGAACCCAGTCTTCATCACCATCTGCACCAAAAACAAGATCCTTAGGACGAGTTTTCTTTAAAAACGTAACCTTTGTTATAGAAGTTTTCCCTGTCAGGACAACTCCTGTTGATGATCCGGCAGATGTCACAACACTTGACTGATCCTTCTCTTCGTTCAGAGATTCCTTCTTATTACCAGATAATTTGGAGGATTGGCTCATGTTTGAAGTACAACTTGAGGGGATGAAAAAAGCATGCAGGCTTCAATTTTTATATAGCACAAATTCCTTATTTGTAATGCCTGACAAGTCAAGGAGAGAAATGTTGGAAACAGATAAGTCAACCTTAAAAATTGACCACCGTCCACAAGTGGGAAACAAATCTACTAACTCTAGGTCTCGTTTTCCAAACTTGAATCAAGACACTTCCCATGGCATAGAAACACGCTACGCATGCACAAAAAAAAACATTTTTCAGGCCTACTATTAGAGCACTACTGACTAGACACATTGTCCTTGGCATGCTGACCACACATAGACCCTTGACAGTCTTAATTGAAATAGCTTGGTACAATGTCCTGACATTCTGATAGACATTTTTTTCTTAACACACAACATACTCCAAACATGAAGTTTCCCACCAAATTCCTTGCCTAGAAAATTCATTAGTGATCAGCCCAAAACAAATGAGCACAATGTCACAACATTACATTAGTCATATTACAACCAAGTAACATAACTATCATGACTGAGCAATGTCAAGACATCTTGTCTGACATTATACTTTCACTAAAGCTAAACAAAAATCAGGTTGCATGAGATTATGCATGCTTTGTACAGGATGTACCAAAGCAGCTACACAACAGACAGGTACATATCTCCCCCTGTCACACATAATCAGTTTTCCCCCTGAAGGTGGAGACCAAGTAAAAACAATTTCAGTAATTCCATATCTTATACACAGCAGCATCAGTCATCACATTCACACTCTCATTGCAGAAAAAGTAGTTTCTCAACCAAGAGTTATCAGAAGTAAACGCAGTAGAATAAGAAAAACACCCATCAATTCCCTACAAAAAAACTTGTTAAAACATCTTGTTTGACAACACAGGACCATTAACAAAACTCCCCCTGAAAAGTATAGCACAAAGAGAGACAATGTCCAGACACAATGTATGGAAACACACATTACTTGTTGGAAAGTCACAATCCTGATCAACATCAGGTGCTATGCCACCTCTTGACCCTATCAAAGATTTATCTGCACTTCTTGTTGTTGTCACAAGCCTTAAAATATGTCTTTTTCAATCTCTTAATAATAACAACGTTCTTAGGCTTACTATGCCTCTGAGAATAAAGGAAAGATACAGTGTCTGTTGCCTTCCTCCATACCTGTAACTGCTATAAATATTTAACAGGGCAAGTACTTAGCACACAACTTATGTCCTCATCCTGGCCTGTACATAATGCTTTAGTACCCATACCAGTCAGTTGATCCTTAGAATCCACATGCTCTAAAATAATCACCTTTCCTTCATTAAGATTCCTAACTAGTTGATCATACCTGTCAGGGTTCTTACTGACAACATTAGTACCTTCACAATATAATGTCATAACATTTAGCTTGACATTACATACCTTCATCACCTGCTTCATCCATATTAGTTTAGAGCATCCCCTTCTTGTCTTACCAGAGTCAGTTTCAACAGTGTTCCCCAAAACACATCCATTCACATTGTAGGATTCTTTCATCAAGAACTCAGTATTGTGAGAGTATAACACACCATAGACACTTGTTTCAATGATGTAATCCAATAAATTCTTTTCTTGAACGATAGAACTCATCCTTGGTTCCAGCTTAAATACAAGACAAGAGTCTGATATTTTCTCTGTATATTCAGAAGGGTGTCTTGCAATGAGCTCCTTGGATTGCCTTGCTTGAACTTGAATAGAGAAATCTGAAGTGAATTAAGGATCATCTGTCACAATGCTAGAAATATTTCATATTTCTTCTTTTCTAGTCTGCACAGAGAATGTTCCAACATCGTTCTCAACATCTATCATTTGCTCAGTAATTAAATCATTAATTAATACACTGATAGATTCCTCAATCATTTTAATTCTAGATTTAAAAACTCTATAGGCTCTGCTGCTTGAAGAATACCCCAAAAATATCCCTTCATCACTTAAAGGAGTTGTCTTACCATTTCGATCTTTGTCAATCAGTACAAAGCATTTACTTCCAAACGTATGCAAGTGTTTGACTGTAGGTTTCCTCCCTTTCCATAGCTCATAGATAGTGGTTGAAGTACCACCTCTTAATGTGACCCTGTTATGAATGTAGCACACAGTATTCATAGCTTCAGCCCAAAATACCAAAGACAATTGCTTGGCATGAAGCATAACTCTAGCAGATTCTTGTATACCTCTAGTCTTCTATTCAACAATTCCATCCAGCTGAGAAGTGATAGAAGAAGAGAATTCATGACTAATATTTTCAGAATCACAAAACTCTGAGAATTCTGCATTCTTAAATTCCTTGTCATGGACACTTCTAATCTGTACAATCACACTATTCTTTTCCCTTTGAATACTTTTACACAGATCTTTGAAGACTTCAAACAAGTCTGATCTTTCTCTAATAAACTTCATCCACGTGAACCTAAAAAAATCATCTATAATCACATAAACATACCTCTTTCCATCAAAGCTTTCTATCTTCATTGGTCCCATCAAATCCATATGAAGTAGTTCCAGTACTCTGGATATAGTTTGATGTTGCAACATTGTGTGAGGCATTATACCTTACTTTCTAATTTCACACTCTCCACAAGTTTTCCCTTCTTTAATCTGAAGACCGGGCATTCCTCTAATGGCTCCTACAGACATTATTTCCCTCATTCTTTTGTGATGAAGATGTCCAAGAATCTGATGCCATAACTTCACTTCATCCTCATTGGTTATAGAACATGTGGAAGAATAAGCATTTATTTGAGGGTCCCACATATAACAGTTATCTTTGGACCTTATACCTCTCATTAGAACAACATATTTCTCATCTTTGACTATGCATTCTAATTTTGAAAAATTGACCAACAAACCTTGATCACAAAGCTGACTAATGCTAATAAGGTTAGCAGTTAACCCTTTCACCAGAAAAGCATCTTCTAAATTAGGAGATCCTGCACATATTAATCTTCTCACTCCTTTAATTTCTCCTTTAAATCCATCACCAAATCTGACAGACCCTGAGGGCTGAGACCTAATATCCACCAACAACCTCTGAATCCCCACCATGTGTCTAGAGCATCCACTGTCAAAGTACCAGTCTTCTCAAGTTGAAGCCCTCAAGGAGGTGTGAGCCATAAGATTCGCATCTCTGTTGATAAACCTTCTTTTCTTACTTACTTGGTTGGCTTTGGCACGAGATGAAGATTGTTGCACTCCATATAGCTTATAACATAAGGGCTTAATGTGACCATACTCCCCACAGTAATGACACCTCCTAGTTGAGGCTTTAGAGTTTGTTGAAGACACACCATGTCTGACAAGATATTGAAACATGTGGTTGGACATGATGACTATTTTCTTCTTTTCAGAAGGAGGGAACTCTTCTACAAGCTTCTTGTTTTGTTGATCGTCAAAAGGGTAATCACCTCCTGTATTTCTATACTCCTTCACCATATCATATTCATTACCCACTCTTCTTAATGAGTTTGTCATTTTATTAAGCTTAGATTTTAGGAAGGTTACCTTATCCTGAAGATAGGGATGGCAATGGGTAGGGTATGGGTAGGGTACTATAGTACCCGTCCCCATACCCGCGGTTGAAAAAAATCCTCGTACCCGAGCCCATACCCGCTTGGGTATCAAAATTGGCACCCGTCCCCGTACCCTATGGGTATATAAGTGCCCGTACCCGTACCCGTTACCCGCATGTCTAATAAAAATAAATATATCAAGTGTAAAATATCATAATATTTTAAGTTTTTAAAAATATTTTTAAAAAATTAAAAAAAAAAATTTGTTGAATTTTGAAATAAATGATCACTTATATTAAATATGTAATAGTTTAAAATTGATTTTTTTTTTTAAATTTTATAAAAAATTATTTTTATATAATAATATAAATTAAAATATATAAATATATATTGTGCGGGTATGGGGCGGGCTGGGTACTAAGGTGCCCATACCCGCACCCATCCCCGCTTATTTAAGTGGGTAATTACCCGAGCTCATACTCGTACCCATTTGTGCGGGTTTTTACCCTACCCATTGTGGGTAATTTTGTGGGTACCCACTGGGGATGTGCCAAATTGCCATCCCTACCTGAATATGATAAACATTACATAGAAATTCTTTCTTCTCATTCTTTAGTACAACTATGATCTTCCTTTGATTCTCCTCTGTCTTAATATGTTCTTCAAACTTGTCACAAGTTTCCTTATAAGACATATCCAGATCTTCATAAAGGAAATTTTCTGCACAAGATTCTTCCTCATCAGCCCATCTACCAGAGAGAGCAGTCACAATGTTGCCAGTCTCAGAATTAGGTTCATCTTCTAACTCATCATCATCAGACCATGATACAGACAACCATTTCTTTTGTTTCTTGAGAAAAGTGGGACATTCTAACTTGACGTGACCAAAACCCTCGCACTCATAGCATTGTATTCCTTTACCTTGATTTGATTTCTCTTCAGACCTGGCATTATTTTGATAGTCATTGTTGTTTCTGATGTCGGATGAGATGTTCTTGACACCTGATATTCCTCTTCGGTCCACCCTTTTCAGAACCTTGTTAAATTGCCTCCCAAGAAGCACAATCGCATTAGATATATCTTCATCTGTATCTAGGTCACATTTATCCTTTGAGTCTTTAGCATTTGACATAAAAGCTATGCTCTTCTTCTTTTCAGCCTTTTCACTGATCCCTAATTCAAAAGTTTAAAGAGATCTCATAAGCTCATCAACTTTCATGTTGTTTATGTCTTGGGCTTCTTCAATGGCAGTCACCTTCATGTCAAATCTCTTTGGAAAAGATCTGAGAATCTTTCTGACCAACTTAGCATCTGAAATCTTCTCCCCCAGGGCACTTGAGGCATTGGCTATCTCAATAATATTCATGTGAAAATCATGAATGCTATCATCCTCTTTCCTTTTCAAGTTCTCAAACTTGGTGGTAAGAAGTTATATTCTTGACATCTTCACCTTAGAAGTTCCTTCATGGGAAATCTTCAAAATCTCCCAAGCATCTTTAGCAACAGTACAATTATTTATCAGCTTGAAGATGTTCTTTTCCACTCCATTAAATAGGGCATTCAGTGCTTTGGAGTTTCCCTGAGCCAACTTGTCATCTTCATCATCCCAGTCTTCCTCAACCTATAGTACATCAGTAATATTACCATCCTTATCTCTATCCCTTGATTACTGACTTCCAGACCTTGTTGTCCATAGACTTCAGAAAGGCCACCAAACATGCCTTCCAATAATCATAATTGGTTCCATCAAGGATGGGTGGTCTGTTCACAAATCCTTCTTCCTTGTTCATTGTACCATTAAGTATCTTCTCTAGATATCACCCAGATACAGAGTAGGATACCTACTCTGATACCAATTGAAATTCTGGTATGCAGATATCAGATATCCTAAGAGATGTCGAGACACTGATATCTGTTTAACACAAAAGGACCAAGGTACACAAAGTTAAAGGTACAGGAAATAACAAGACACAAAGAGTTGTTAACCCAATTCAGTGTGTAACAACACCTACGTCTGGGGGCTACCAAGCCAGGAAGGAAATCCACTATTAGCAGTATCAATTCAAAGCTAAACAACCCAGTTTACAACTTCTCACTCAATACCTACCCAAAGCAATTTCTACCTAAGACTCTCCTAGGTATGAAAAACCCCTTTCACTTCCTAATAGTCACCAATAATAGTGATAGACATATCAATACATCAGAAGAAGACACTTCAGGGATAATACTTGATCTTGCTTAAAAGCTTCAATCAAGGACAATTCACTCTTGCTTAAAAGCTTAGAGTTGACACTTACAACTCAATAACACCAGTCCAGTTCAAGCATCTAAGTGATGAATGAATGGCTCACAAACAGTCTACCTCAATGTATCAGAAGACACATGAGTGACACAATACAGCAGTAACACTAAAAGAAAACTCAAACCCTAAACTCTTATTTGCACACACGGGTTTTTCAACAATAATTCCACATGCATTTTAGGTTTAGTAAGTCTCCTTTTATAGCCTCGTGCAATATGGGCTTGGACTCTTCCCATTTTGTCAGTTTTAAACCACCTACTGAATCTTCTCCATAATAGCAGGAACAAATCTTCAAAGTTTCCTAAAACGTCTCATCATCCAATTTTAGCATTTTGTGTACAGCTGGAGATACATAGCATTATCTTGACTTGCGTCAATTACTGAGATATATCCAAAAGAAATATCATAGAATTAAAACAAACAAATCTGTCAAGATTTAAAATAATCAGAATAGATGTTCTGGTAGAACATGTTCCAACATCTATTCGGACATCTACTCTCAAAGTGAGCTGAGCAGCATGTTACAACATCACACGCGACATCCTGTAGTGAACCATGTTTTATCAAAATTGTTGCCAATCCATAACCCATGGAACCTTCATTTCCTAGATACTAGGTTTGGCTGATAGGTTACCGCCCTTATACTTGATTTTGAAGAACAAAGATTGGTCGAAAAGGGGACATATTGGTACAAATGTTTTAGAATTGTAAAACATATTAAAATAGATCTAAAAAATTTCTTTTGATGCAACTTTTCCATCATCTGGAGTAATTGGGTCAAGCTTTGACTTTCGACGCTCTCCTCTAGATTAGGTGGAATGTTGGATTTAAGGGAAGACTCAAAGGTGACATTAAGCCACAATTGCAAGAGCCAAATAGGGCCAGACACCAAGAGACTTTTAGGATTTTCCCGTTACTTGAGATCACGAGAAGATAACCCTATAGATTCATAGGGGTCGCACAAGATCAGTTTGCTAAGGAAAATGTTCCCCCTTTCATGCAGTTGAGTGGCCAAAGACACACTTTTTGGCCACCTGAAGGGAGCTAGAGCAAAAAATATAGTGAGAAAGCCAATATGTGTGGGAATCTTTATGTTCATGGGCACCTAGATTCTCAATCGAAGCATATTGTTCTTCCAAGTATATGTTATATCTAGGTTGAGTAAAAACGAATTTGGGTTTGGTTTTGGTGATACTAAAAGGTTCAAAAGGTTCTCTAGTTAGTCAAAAACCAATAACTACTTCAATGTATAAGAGTGTTAGGGTCATCATTCCATATGGTAAGTGAAATGTATTGGCAGTGGATTCCCAAAAGCACATGGCAGCAACAAGCATGTGAGATTTGTATTTAAGACCAACTCTTTAGAGTTGTATCAGGTCAAAAATACCTTGACCTTTCCATGACTGTCCATGTTTTTGCTGGACCTTATCCAGCCAACGAATGTATGAAGGGTTTTTGGTCAAGGGAGATGTCCGAACAACATGGTTCTTCAAGAAGCTTAAATCAAAGGGTTTATGTATGAACACTAGGGTTCACGTGAGGGATAACTCGGAAAGAAACATTCCAAAACCTGAGGTTTCATAATGTGCCTAGGAAGAGGACCCATAAAACCGCAAGTACTACCTGAAATAGAATAGGGAATCACTACTTGAGAATACCAAATTTTCCTCTTCTCCTCTTCCATAGAAGGCTCTGGGACGAAGGTACAATTGTCTATGGTGATAGGGTCTGAGATGTCAGCAACATAATGAATGCTTGGAGCATGCCTGATAATACGACTAGAAGCCATTAATGACCTTTGAGAACTTGTTGAAAAGAAGTTTTAAAAGTTAAAAGTAGAAGTTGCATAAAGTTTTTCTAGGGTTCTGGAAGGGAAAATAGTGGGGAAAAAAGAGAGTGTTGGAGGAACGTATAAATAGCGACAAAGAGGAAAACTTTCAGTTTCACTCTAAAGATTTTTTTTACAGGTGTCGATCGTAAGGTGGACACATGACATTTATTTTTGTGAAAAAAAGAAATTAAAGGATTTCTTTTAAATGTAATTTAATTTCATGGTCCATGATTCTCCTAGGAAATCAGAGTTAATGATGGAAATCCACACGCACACCTATGACATAATGGTTTGGTGGAGTTTTTGGGGGGCATCTGTTAGCCTGGAAATTCTAACTGGTGAAAAGTCACCAAAGAATTGTAATAGCTACGTTAAAAATGCTAAGTGTCAATAACTTTAACCTAACGATTTGACATATTAACTATGTTGACTAAGTGGTTTGTATAACTTGTTAGAAGGCGTAGAATGGTTTGGAGGAGTCTCGAAAACAAATCAACAAGATTATTATCACTATCTTCCAAACATATTCAGAATCTTGAAAAGGGGCTTCACAAGTCAGAGTTTCGACTAGTGTCGAAGTCGACACGCCTACCAGGTGTTGGGGACTTAGGATATTCTTAAGTCCAAAGACTATGTGATATGAAGACGTCTCAGCATCATGGGAATGGATTAAGGGCTCTTGACAAAGGAATTTAAGGTGTTCAAGAGCAATTCTCAACGTAATTATCATCTCACTGGTTAGTTTTAAACAGTTTTGTCCTTCAGACGCATGGAAGCAAGTTAGAGCAAAGTTTCCTAAGTAGTGGGAAGCGTGTCAGATTATTAAGAATTATCTATTGTCGACGGTTACCATTATATTGATATATAAGATAGGCTCAATGTATGAGTTAGGGGTCACAACTTTTCACTAATTTTCTATAAAACTAAAGTATCCAAATCACAAAGATAAACAGTTTGTGAGAAATGTGAGTTTACATCCAATCTTTAAACTTTTTGTAAGTCTTTTGTATTAATTTGAAGCATTTACTTTAATATCATTTTTATTCTTTACCAATTGTTATCTTTATCCAAAGTATATTGTTTGCATTTATTTTATCATTATTCAAGCATTTAAATCCAAGTCACACACGTTTTTCTTTGCATTCTTCTCTTGCACTAATTGTCCTTGAGATTTTTCGAGTTAATCTCTTAAGTGAACTAAATTCGTGATTGTTTACTAAAAACACCAGTAAACAGGTGGATGGAAAATCCTCTAGGTTGGTATTGCTAAACTAATTTTCAAGTTGAACGACGATTGAATATTTGTTATCGTTGAACATGACAGCGATGCAGTGTCAACATTGTTCGACTGAATCCTCAATCACAAGGATGGATTTAAGAATGTCTTGTGAGACGGTTACATACATTTATTGCAACACAAAAATATCTAGAGGATTCCAAAGAGTAAAATCTCTAGCTTTGAGAATTGTTGTTGCGTGGATTACTTGTTCATCATAACGAGGGATGATATGATCGAGCACATTGTGAACATGTACTTGCACCTTAAAGAAGACAGGCCATGAGAGATAAAGATAGAAGTCGTTGTCCAACATCACTAGAATGATGGTTTTAATGTTGTTGATAATGAAATCATATTACAATTTAGTTTTTGTTGCCGACAAATTTTGGTTTGACGTTGGCGAAGTGTCATCAACGTGGTTTGTAGGGGAAATGATTTAAGCCATGGGTACTATTTTGCTAATACCGTGTAAGAATATAATTTATGTATTTCATTGATACGATTTGTGAACTATGTATAAATTTTGTCAAATCCTACGTGGACAATAATAGCTAATAAATATAATTGATATCTAATCAATATAATTAAAGCCTAATGAATATGATACATACAATGAATATAAACATATTCTAATAAAGAAAAAGGTCAACTTGTTCCGCATCTAATAACTCGCTGCTTCATATTTGAGCATTTGTCTTTTGAAACTTGTAGAAAGACAAAAACTAGGAGTGGCAAAACGGGTCCAACCTATTAGACATGCTCGCTTTGCCCGCACTTTAGTACACGATGGCAGGGCGTTTAAGCTTGCACCACTTAATATGGCCGCTCCGTCTCGTCCCGCCTTTTTGTGGGCTTTTGCAAACCCATACATTAACATAATTTTTTTTGTATATTTAGGCTTAAAACTGCAGTGTCCACAGGTCTGCCCTGCTCGTTCATCACTATTTACAGAGGCAAACCTAGGGTTTTAACTCGCACCATTAACTATGTCCATCCCACCCCGTGTTTTTTAGACCTTTGGATAATAGACTTAAACGAAACGAACATGCTTGTATACCACTCTATCCGAAACGCAACATAGATAAGAATGCCAGATCTAAAATCAAAACATTTTATGATTCTCTAGCACGGAGAGCTCCAAAGACATTGGACAAAATCAAGAAACAAGTAAATGGGCATAGTTTATTATACACTTTCGAGTAGCTTGTTTTGTTATTTTTTTGGAATTATATTAACAAATATTTGTACAATTTTTCTCTCTCACTTAAATCCTATTAACTCTAGTAATAAGGTAGCGTGAATGACAATTTTTTTTCTCTTATTTCTTATTTTTAACATGTGAAATTCTGACTATTAAATTATATAAAAAAAATAATTTTCATTTAAAATATTGCTGAAATAAAATATTTGGCAAAGAAAATTTTACCCCATACTCCTACAACTTAAAAAATTGGACAAAATACTCTTGTATAAATTCCCAACAATTCAAAATTTTCACTTTTTACACATTTTCTTCCAGCTAGAGCGTGAAACACTAGTGCTGATTTTTAGACATTCGGAGAACCCCAAATCAAGTTATCTGATTCACATTTTTTACTCCGGAGAACCAGTTAGTAAGTTTTCCGGTTATTTTTTTTAAGGTTACTCTCCGGATAACATGTGGTGTAGTTATCTGGTTGGTATTTATTTCACATTGGATAACTTGTCGTGTAGTTATCCAGTTCTTTTATTTTCCTCACCAGATAACTTATCCTTATGTTATCTGGTTCTGTTATTTTCTTAACCGGAAAACTTGTCTTGTAGTTTTTCGGTGTGATGGATTCTGATATTTTTTTAGTGGCTCGCATTTGAGGACGAGATGGATTCATTTATCGACGATACGGTGAAGGATGGTCGAATCGACAGTCGTCGAATCGTGACGAAGATCAGATAGATGCACCTATGCCTATTCCACTGCATCCATCTGTAGCGAGCGATTTTGGACGCGGTTCTTAAGCGCTGGTCGCTCTCTGCGGTTTGAGCTTTAAACTACAGGTCGATTCATTTTTTATCCTATTGTGAGCTGAATAAGGAAGGGAAATAGATGTCTCCAATTAACCCTGCTTGCATACTGAGTTTAAACAGCGGTCTGTTAGGTTACAAATGCTATCAATGTGGGG
This sequence comes from Lathyrus tuberosus, assembly GCA_022829125.1. Classification (NCBI taxonomy): domain Eukaryota; kingdom Viridiplantae; phylum Streptophyta; class Magnoliopsida; order Fabales; family Fabaceae; genus Lathyrus; species Lathyrus tuberosus. Next base: position 3,472,986 of record JALAZF010000280.1, read on the forward strand.
GGGCTTTTGTACTGGTTATTCGTATTTCGCCAATACAGGTTCTTTCTTTCTATCTAGGCAAAAGGTTTCTGGCGGGGAACAAGGATTAGGATGTTAGGACTGGTGCTTTTGAATTACTGCTTTTGATTGATGGAGATATGGGATTTGGGTTTTTTGTTGATTGCGCTCGCTAAGATCTTTTCTTTCGATCTTATGCCTACGTATTCCCGTTTACCGAAACAGGGAAATCAGAGCGTTCGTAGTTCCTCCTATTCTATGGGAGGAAAGGGGTTTTTGGTGTCTTGTTCAAAGCCCAAGACGTGAAGCGAAAGGTAGTTTGTATCTTGTTCAAAGCCCAAGATGTGAAGCTGAAAGGTCTATTTGTGTCTTGTTCAAAGCCCAAGACGTGAAGCTAAAAGACCTCGGCTTTAGAGAGAATTTGTCATCTCTAAAGAGGGGAGAAGGAGAATTACTTTAACTGGGATACGCGGATCCGAGCAATGCCATAATTTCCGAAGAAAGGGTTTTAACCTGAAGAAGAAGACTTTAACTCAGTGTAGAGCAATGCCATCTTTCCTTAGGAATTTCTCATGCTAAAAGAGGGACAGTGGCATGGATGTAGATGATCCAGAGGCTTGCCGCTTACAACGATTAGATGATGGGAAAGGAGTTGTTGATGTTTGTGTACTGTGAACGAGGCACAACTTTGATGCTAAAAGGTCGATTGGATCAACCAGTGGTTTTCTTATACAAAGCCTAAGAGGAGGCTAATTTCCGCTAGGAAAATCATTATACAAAGCCTAAGAGGAGGCTATTTTGTGTCTTGTACAAAGCCCGAGAGAGAGGCTAAAATTTTTTGACCCAGTGGGGCATATCGTTATACAAAGCCTAAGAGGAGGCTAGCAAAGAGTTGACTCAGTTGGAGAATCTTTTATACTCAGTAAGAGAGTGTTTTTGTATCTCGTACAAAGCCCGAGAGAGAGGCGAAAAGGTTGTTTTGACTCCACTGGGGAGAATTTTGGTATCTTGTACGAAGCCCGAGATGGAGGCTATTGTAACTGTTTCAGTTGAGTGACAGATCCAATATACTGATTTAAAAGAGAAAATCAGTTCTTATATGAGCAACACTGTACTCAGGGATTTAATTTGAGGATCAGGGATATTTCCTTCTCTTTGAGGAAATGGGAAATCCAAAGGGTATTGAGACTGTCCGAGTCTGCGGGTTTCCTTCCTATTTAACGAAGGGTGCTTGAGAATGTCTTTGAGACTCAAGGAAGTTAGACTGTCCGTGTCTAGAGTTTTATTTTTTGTACTATGCTTCGAGAAACAGTAGTAGACTCTATGAAAGGACTGTTCTATGAGGATGACTAGGTACTGTTCCTATACCTCTAGGAGGTCGTCGGGATAATTTGTACGAAGCCCAAGAGGAGGCTGGAAACTTTTAAGAAGTCGACGGGTCCTTGTACGAAGCCCAAGAGGAGGCTATCATTCCCGAAGGAAGAGATCATTATACGAAGCCTAAGAGGAGGCTGTGAATACTTCTAAGAAGCCATAGTGTCCTTGAATAATGCCCAAGAGGAGGCCGATGCTTTTAAGAAGTCCGTGGGTCTATCATCTCCTTTCCATTAGGAGAGATAACTCTTTTAAAGATGAAAACCACTGGTAAACGTGCGAGGTTTACTATCCAGCGACTTTTAACTTTTAAAGAGGGTTCCTTAGTTAAGGTCCAAGATTATGACCGTAGTGGGTACCCCAAACCCCAAGACATTCAAGGCAAGCTATCCACAAGGAATAGATCAAGTCAGGAAAGTTCGAGAATTGGGAAGAAACTCAAAGATGCCATTCACGGAGAATACATTCATCTTGGGGAGTAGAGCTTCTTGACGATTCCTAAGGAGGACAGCCGAAGAGAAGACTGTATCTGGTGCTCCTATTGGGGATCTAGGCGTCTATTTCTACGAATAAGTGAAACGGCGTCACCTAGTTCTAGACGTAGTTGCCGGGGAAACTCGAAATATCTATACTATTATTACACAGTAGATATGAGTTTATGAAAGGAGACTTACAATGAGCAGCCCCACAATACAGTTTATAATATGAAAGCGATAACCACTTACTCGGTTGTAGTGCTTCCATGATGTTTGGTTAGTTGTTCAACAAAGAAAGATTAAAAACAACAGTATATTCAAAATCAAAGGAGAAAGTGCTTTGAAAAAGAAAGATCTGGGGCTTACAGCTCAAGGAGAGGCCCAGGGTTTTATCAGTGAGCACACTGTTTGAATTTGTACAGCGGGACTTATACAAGTGACTGGGGCCCAAAAAGGTTTTCTGTACAAAGGGATGGGTCTTACACTCTCTCAAGAGGCCCAAAAAGGTTTAAAGAAAAAGAGTGGGGCTTATAACACGAGGGTAGGCCCAAATGATTTTTCGTTTAAAAATGGCGATCGCGCCGAGGTTTTCTTTTAACGCGGAGGGACTTATACAATAAGTGAGGCCCCAAAATGTTTTTGGTTAAAAGGGGGATTGGGTCTTACACTCTATTAGAGGCCCAAAGTGTTTTGAATGGGTCTTATAGCTCAAGGAGAGGCCCAGATGATTTTTGAAAAGGCGACGATCACGCCGTTTGTTTTTTGACGGTATCGGGACTTATACAATAAGTGAGGCCCAAAGATGATTTGGTCAAAAAAAAGGATTGGGTCTTACACTCTAATAGAGGCCCAAAGTGTTTTAAAGAAAAAGAAATGGGTCTTACTACTCGAGGGTAGGCCCAGATGGTTTTTGAAAAGGCGACGATCGCACCGTTTATTTTTTGACGGTATAGGGATTTATACAATAAGTGAGGCCCAAAGATGATTTGGTAAAAAAAAAGGACTGGGTCTTACACTCTAATAGAGGCCCAAAGTGTTTTGAAAATGATTTATGAGGGTTGAATTAATCCAAAACCCTAATTTGTTTTCAAAAATGTATTTAATTGAATAAAAATTCAATTAAAATGATCAAAAATTGTTTAACACATGGAAAACAAATTGTGATCTTGGATTAATGCTTCAAAAATTAAGTATTGACCTACAAAATAATTAGAAAGCATTAAAAGTTGCAAAATCAATGTAGAAAAAATATTTAAAAGGCCAAAAACAATCAAAATATTAATTCTTTGCAAAAATATTGTAAGTTCTTGTAATTGGCTGTAATTTTGTTAAAACAATGTGTTGTCATGGTTGATGTTACAACATGAGCTTCTAACAGTATAGGTATGTTTTAACTAACATTCTGGTTTGTTGTTGAAGAATTAAAGTACTGAAGAGTGATGTCACATGCGATGTCGTAACATCACTATACCAGATCATCAGACTTTAATGTGTTTAGGGCTGCACGTGGTTCTGGTGTGTTTGAGATTTTATGCTAAAGAGATTCAGAGAATGCAGGCGAAAATCAAGGGAGATATATATTATGTTACAATCTGTTATGAAGATCAGATTGTTACGAATCTAAAGCATAAAGATATGGAGAAGATTATGATCTAATAAATGAAGATTTATTTGAAGATATGATCAGATTTGTTACAGCTGATATGATATGATTGAAGGCCCAAATTCAGCTGGGATGATATTATAAATAGAGTGCTTGTAACCTAGAATGAGGACGGGTCCAAGATGTAGATCATTAGGGCTTTGTCTAGTGAACCACTCGGGGTGTGAGATGGTCACTATGGTTAACTCAGAAACCTATAGGTAATGAGTTTTGTATTGTTCTTGGAGGAAGCTTTGAAGCAACTCCAAAGGGCTGTCATGGAAGTGTGTCTTCCAAGGTATATGTAATAGAAAAGTTTAAGGAGTCAAGCTGTTGATGCAGTGACGGTGTAGTTGACTGCTAGACATCATCGAGATGATTGGAAGTGAGATGGAGTCTCTTACCTAGGGAGGACTTAGGTAGAAGGGTCATTGGGTAGTGATTGAATTAGGTAGATTGTCAACTGGTGTGTTGAGTATGTAATTTGATACTACTAATAGTGGACTTCCTTCCTGGCTTGGTATGCCCCTAGATGTAGGTTGGTTGAACCGAACTGGGTGAACAATTGATTGTGTTCATTTACTGTTTCTATTATTGCCTTGTTCAGCAGATTGCGATGTTGTGACATTGCACAAGACATCACACATCTGTACCAGAATTTCAATTGGTATCAGAGCAGGCATCCTGTCTGTTTCTGGATGAGATCTAGGGAAGATACTTTCTGGTTCGTGAGCAAGGAAGATAGTTGCTGAGTTGTGGACTAGGCCAGTTCATACGGTTGGGTGTAGGATCCCTTGAAGTAAAGGATGGACTATTTATCAGAGCTGCCATTGTGAGAGTGTTGACCCTTGGTGACAAGCAAGGATTTTTGAGCAGCACCTGAAGGTTGTTGAGGAGTCGTTGTATGTTCCGCTGCAGGTAACCCTGGTTGGTTCTCGTATCTCTGGTGGTGAGATTCTAGGAAGGTATTCTCTTGGAAAGACATTAAGGGTTGGTCTCCTCAGCAGTTTGGTCTCTGACGTGGTAGTTGGTGCTAGGCAACTTCAACTGGTTGGTTTGAGAGATCGAAGATTCTTGAGGATTATCTCATACCTTTGTTTTGGGGAAAGAAGTGATCAGAAGGTGAATGGATTGTTTTTAAGGCTTGATGAAGAAAGAAGAGGGTGGAGCCCAAGGCAAAAGAGTATCACTGTCAAATCTTTCATGCGGGAGTGAAGATCTTGATAAGGTATCTCTTAAGATGAGTTGTGGTGACCTATTCAGGAGGGTCTTTCTGGTTATGTTATCAGTTTCATCAAGAAAGAAGCTAAGCTTGATATATCAATCCTAATGTCTCGACATCGCGCTACACATCAGCAGTTTAAAGGTAAATGCTGAGTCAAAGACCTGTTAGACTGTAGCTGTTTTGAAGGATCTCTGAAGCTGTGAAGTTGAACAATTTGTGAGATGCTGTTCATATAAAAGGTAGTAAGCTTGAGCTAAACAGTCTGAGGACAATATTATAGGGAAAGTGCATCCTAGAGTTTGTGTTCAATAGCAGTGTAAATCAGCCTGGGGTCAATTGGTGTCTGCATTAGTCGTATGGAGTGAACTCTTCCAGCTTTGAGGCTTAAAGGATTGGAAGTAGCAGAGTGTCTATGGTATGGCTTTAGATGAAGAAGGATGGTAGTTATCACTCTTAAGTTGACAAAGGTCTGAACCTTGTGCTTATAAGAAGAAGATTTTGGAAGAGTGTGGTATGCAAGTTACTGCAGTTTTGTTGGTCTAATCTTGGAAGTTGATCAGATGTTGATATGTTCTCATGTGTACCCTACATGAGATATGTGTGGATTAATATGGTCAGAGTCTCCAAATCCATTGTAGAAGTGTTTAATGTGATGAAGACTGATGTCAGAACTAATGTTGACACATCATTTCAGCCAACGAAAGATAGTGATCAGTGATGTGGATTAGCAGAAGAGGGATCAGCTAGGGCCTCAAGTTTCAGACCAGATCAAATGTTGAGTGTTTGTCTGTCTTCAACTAATGACAATATACATTGACGGGAGACTATGTATATGTCTGAGGTACAAGTGCAGGACTGCAGAAGTATTGAGAATTTATTTTTCTCTATGTGGCTGGTTATTTCTCTTTGTGGTGTGAGAATGTATCATCTGGTGGGGTTGATTGGTGACTGTGTGCTTGAAGCATAATCCAAATTATCTGGGATAAGTTTGAATTAGAAGAGGCAGAGTGTTGAGGAATGTTGACAAGCTGATGTGTTTAAGGCTAAAAGATATGAAGACATCATAGTCTTGTGGGTTTCAGTTTGGATCAGTTTATTTCTGATCTAAGTGGTTTGGAGCAGGGTGGTTGCTCTGGTTGTGAAGGTCTAGGATAAGTGGCAGTTATCTCTGGCTTTCTACTGACGGCTCTACTAATGGAAGTGGCATTTTTTGGTATAGCTATGGGGTAGTCGTGGACTACTTATTTTCTGAAGATTCAGATGTGGTAGGTTTGAAGTCTTTGGAGTTTCTAAGCAGGATGGAGGTTGTCTACTCAAACTTGATTATTGAATCAAGCCTATGAGAGCATGGAAATCTGTTTCTGCAAAGGGAGGAGGTTCTTCTGAGTGGCAGGAGGTTGAGCTGAATTCAACAGTTAGATGTTCTGACATCTTGCTCAACATCAGGAGTCTCAGCTGGTGATGTGGCACATCAGCTAATGATAGGATGATCTACAGGAATGATAGGGGGCTTTAAAAAGATCGTTCTCTTGGCAGTTTGCAGGAGCTGCAGGAAGGAGAAGATGGTACATGACCATGGCTTAGGGAGTCTAAGTGGGTTTGCTTTTGAGCAAGTGGATCATGAAGATCAAGTTTCCTTGGTAGATACCTTTGTGAGAGTTCTGACAAACGTGAAAAAGGTCAAAATGTGGCATTTGACTGGTTTCATATGAGGATTCGTGAATGAGGTGACCAAACTGTGGCATGTGGTTGATCTCAGAAGTGGAGTCGAGGAATCAAAATAATCAGAGAGTGGCAGCTGGTTATTATTGAGGTTTGTCCTGGAACAAGTTACTCTTGGGCAGAAGGGTGATGGGTTGAAGACTCAAGGAGATTATTCTTCTTGAAGGTGGATGAGAGGTTACTCTCTAGTTCTTTGGATTACTTTGCTAGAGTAAGTCCAGTTGGTGGAGCATATCAAGAATCATGGTGATGATGTTTTGGTGTGTGGCAGGCGTTCTAACTTATGTTGGGACATTATTTTGGATATCCTTGGTGAAGGATGATTATGCTCTGGGTCACGAGCTTGGTGCCTACATTATGCCTAAGGAGCGTCTACATAGTCATACGGGAGAATGATGAAGTAGAAGGTCTGCCTTAGATGGAGTATGTAGAGAAGACTAAAGTAGATCAGGATTGATTGCTTGAGAGTCTGAAAAGGGTTATTCACCTATTGTTTCAGTGAAGAAACGCCTGTGAAGGAGATTTAGCCCTTTGGTCAAGTCCTGCTGGAGAGAAGTTGATCAGCCTAGCATGTGAAGTGAACTAACCAAGAGGTTCAGCAGATATGTGAAGTAGTGGGCAAATGCATTGGGGTACTTGGCTATGGTTTCTGCTGCAAAGGTGCACATAGTGTGAAGCTTGCAGGGTGTTCAAGCGTGTGGAGAGTTAGCCTAGGTGTGTAGGTGTGTGACCTTGTCTGATATGGTTCAGATGTTGAGAGGAAGTTATTGCTGATGTTTCTGAAGACTGCATGCTGATCAAGAAGACTGGATATAATGTCAGACGACATGTTATGACATGTTGGTGTGGACATGACAATTTTGACCTGATTGAACCAGTAGTGTACATCTACCTCGTTGTGTGAGTATGGTGGTTGGATGTTTAAGAGGTTGTCTTTGGAATTGTGTGTACTTGGTTGTCCTATTGTGGCTACAAGGAGGGAGAGATAGCCAATGTGTGTTGACTAAGAAGGCTCTAGGATTGAGGGGGAGTGCGCATGTTTGTACAGCCGGTTCCTTCCTTTAGGAGGAGTTTAGCCTTGTGAAGTTTTGGATGTGATTGATATTGGTTGTGTCTTGGAATCTACTGTGAAGTCTTGGATTGGTTGTGCTGTGAACCAGCAGACAATGTCTGATGAGATGTCAGAACATGGGATAGGACATGTTTCTCTTGGGCCAAACAAGGAATTATTTTGGACGGTGAGGTGCAACACGTGGATCCGACTCTGCATGGAACTGTTTTGGCACAATTTATGGTATATATCAGTTAGGAAACAATAAATCTGGTCAAGACTGTTTTGGACAGAAGACATTGAATTTGGATGGAGTTTTTAGTTCCTAAAATAGTGTTTCCTTGACCAAGAACTTTGAAATATTCAAAGCTCGTTAATTCCTAAGTAACTGATCTGATATATATAGGGGCAATTCTTCTCTCCTTTAACTCGTGAGTGTTCTTGGTTCATAAGTCTTATGGCTTTTGTATGCCTTTGGGTGAGTACTTCTTAGATCTGGTTTTGTGAGGGCTTCCTTTGCCAATTTGTGGCTAAAAAGGGGGAGAAAAGTGAGAGATGGGCTAAATGGTTTGCGCAGATGTTTTGCCTGAAGTCTGCAGTCCCAGCTGTTGCAGAACGAGGTCTCAGCCACAGTTGGTGTTGAGTCTTTGTGACTTGTGTCCTGAGTTATGAACATAGTTGTGACTTGTGTTCTGAGTTACATGAGTTAGCAGATTGGCACGTCTTAAGTTTCATCTTATGCCATAGGTCGACTGGGGGCGTCTGATCAATTTAGGTGTGCATAAGTCTCTCATGCCACCATTGGTCTTTGATGTCTAGACAAGCATTTCTTTTCTGGAGGAGTCTTCTACATCCTCTCCGGGTCTGAGTTGAAAGGAAAAAGAAATGTGTTGTATTAAGGGGGAGTATTGGATATCTTCTTCCTCATGTGCACCTCCTGATGTGCTGCCTGGAGCTGATGTCGTATGGCGATGTCCTAACATCGGTCAGAAGAGGATTCCCCATGAATGCAGTACACTGTTAGGATCAGATAACACCCAACAGTAGTGTAGGATTGTAATTACTGCTGTAATCTGAGTTGTAATATCTATGTATATGTTTTAGCCAAAATTAGCCAAAGGGGGAGATTGTAAGTTCTTGTAATTGGCTGTAATTTTGTTAAAACAATGTGTTGTCATGGTTGATGTTACAACATGAGCTTCTAACAGTATAGGTATGTTTTAACTAACATTCTGGTTTGTTGTTGAAGAATTAAAGTACTGAAGAGTGATGTCACATGCGATGTCGTAACATCACTATACCAGATCATCAGACTTTAATGTGTTTAGGGCTGCACGTGGTTCTGGTGTGTTTGAGATTTTCTGCTAAAGAGATTCAGAGAATGCAGGCGAAAATCAAGGGAGATATATATTCTGTTACAATCTGTTATGAAGATCAGATTGTTACGAATCTAAAGCATAAAGATATGGAGAAGATTCTGATCTAATAAATGAAGATTTATTTGAAGATATGATCAGATTTGTTACAGCTGATATGATATGATTGAAGGCCCAAATTCAGCTGGGATGATATTATAAATAGAGTGCTTGTAACCTAGAATGAGGACGGGTCCAAGATGTAGATCATTAGGGCTTTGTCTAGTGAACCACTCGGGGTGTGAGATGGTCACTATGGTTAACTCAGAAACCTATAGGTAATGAGTTTTGTATTGTTCTTGGAGGAAGCTTTGAAGCAACTCCAAAGGGCTGTCATGGAAGTGTGTCTTCCAAGGTATATGTAATAGAAAAGTTTAAGGAGTCAAGCTGTTGATGCAATGACGGTGTAGTTGACTGCTAGACATCATCGAGATGATTGGAAGTGAGATGGAGTCTCTTACCTAGGGAGGACTTAGGTAGAAGGGTCATTGGGTAGTGATTGAATTAGGTAGATTGTCAACTGGTGTGTTGAGTCTGTAATTTGATACTACTAATAGTGGACTTCCTTCCTGGCTTGGTATGCCCCCAGATGTAGGTTGGTTGAACCGAACTGGGTGAACAATTGATTGTGTTCATTTACTGTTTCTATTATTGCCTTGTTCAGCAGATTGCGATGTTGTGACATTGCACAAGACATCACACATCTGTACCAGAATTTCAAATATCAATTATATGAAATAAATAATATTTTTTGGGATTTTTTGATAAAATAAAATATTTTAACATTTTTGTGAATTATTAAAAAAAGAATCAACTCAAAATCATTAAAACTCAGAGAGAAATTAATTTTTGAATCAATTAAACAAAATCACAAAATTCAAATATTCAAATATATGAAAATGGCGCCAAGAACACGCACGTTTTTCAGTTTGCCCAGATTTGCATTTTCCATCCAATCTCACTGAATACGTAATTATAACATGCAGTCCACATATCATTATGCTCGCCTCAACCTCACGATCATGTCTATGTACTTTAATTTCATTTGAATTAAACATACAACAAGAAATCACGAAGAGACCTCAAGAACCCTAATTTCTGCATGAAGGCTAGGATTTTTGATACACGATTCAAACAATGCAATTAATTGAGGGAAAACATTCCATGCATGATTATGAACATATGGCCAATTATTGTGCGAGGAAATATGCATAGATTGAGAGATAACCAAGTATGTGCTTACCTCCAAGTCGTGACAGCAAGAGTAGATGTGATTTTGAGTTGAAGGTGTTACAGACAAGTTGTGATGATCTGGACAGCTTCCCTACACCATATGGAGTGTGTTTGAACACTTGGATTGAATTGAAATGGACTGGATCAGTTTATGGCATCTCAGCTGCAACTTCACTTCAAACTTGTGTGGATGGCAAGTGATATTGAGATTTTGATGTTTCAGAAGTTATGTGAGTGTTTGATCAGCTCATATGTGATGTATGTGAGGTGTGTGAATGATTGGTTTGTGTAGAATTGCTCTCAAACTCAAAACCCGATAGCTACCTTGCTAAGAAAGGCATTTTTGCCAAGAGAAAGAGATTTTGAGGAAAGCATCTGTTAGATGGCTTTGGTGTACTCAAACTGACCACAATTGAGCTCTATTTATAGTAGAGCAAGTTTGTTTTGCAAGGAATAATGCATGGCAGCTGGTAAGTAGGTTTCCTCAATGTTGGCCAATGGAAATGAAAGTCTCCTCTAGCCATTGACTAGAGGTTAGGGCACAGAGCTTTGGTCCTCTTGGTCTTGGATAAGTCTTGACTGATTTCACATGAGAATGGCTCAGTCCATGCCACCTTGATGGTTCCATTGAATGCCTCATTCCAAATTTGAAGTCTTGTCCCTATTTTGGCCATTCTAGGTTCAACATGCTATTCTTTGTTCCTTGGACCTTGGAGGCTTGGCTCAGTGATTGTCCCCTTTGGATTCAATCCTCTGAGGTGTCCAAGTGGATTGGAGCAATTGAAATTGGCTGATTTTGGCAAATCAAGCCAAAGTGCAAATTCTGCCTTGCCTTGACAGATTTCAGCAAGGTAACTTGACAATGTTGTATCTCATGATGTAGGTTGAATTTGGCAATGTTCTTGGCCATTTTGGAAAGCTCTTATATGATACAACAACTGTTTGAACAAGTTTGGTTTTGATCTCTTTTGATTCCAAGTGAAAAATCCCCCTACATTTGGCAAAAAGTGAAGCAAAATCTGACTTAGTGAAAATTTCACTAAGTGTTGGAAAAAGTGACATTTTCACTTTTCAGCCACTTTGATCACTCCATAACTCAAAATCCTTAATGAATTGGAATGACTTGTAGTTGAAGTTTTTGTAGGTGATAATGAGGGCTACAAATCCATCTTTGGATGAGAAAAATGGCCTTGTGGTTTAGGAGTTATGGTCCTCCAAAGTTGGTACCTTTGCCACTTTATTTTTAACTTAGAAAAATTTCTAAGTTTTATGGTTACCCCTTTTACAAGTTATCTCACTTTTCTTGATTTTTCTTGATGAATGATGATTCAAATCATACATTAACATCATTTTAGGGTTAAAAATCCATTTTGGTGAAAAATCTCAAAAAGTCAAAGTTGACTTTTGTGCACAGTTGACTTTTTATCAGATGAATTCCAAACTGTGCAATTCTTCAGGAAATCATGTCCTTGACCTAAATCAAACTTGATGGACATGTTCCATGGGTGTCATAGGGTATATTCAATCATGTATTAGGGTTTGGGAGCATGTCTTAGTCAAAAGTCAAAGTTATAGTTGACTTTTCCCTTAAAACCCTAATTGTGGTGCAGATGAAAATGAGACTTGTTGCTCTAGCTTCTTGGATCAATCCATTGTTCCAAATGGATCAATATGGTGTATTAGAGACCCTCAAATCATCTCTTGAGGTCTTGGCTCATGGTTTGTCCCAAAAGTCAACTTAGGGGTGAATTAGGTCAAGAAACCCTAATTCCTGATTTTTGATGAATGCATCCCCTGATGCAAAATTGACTTGATGCATGGGTTCATGAGGTTCCATGAAGCATATTAGGTCATGTTTTGGATCATTGCCTTATGCCCAGATGAAAATTTCCATCTGGAGACCCTGGTCGACCAAAACCCTAATTTGGTGACATTGTCGATCTTGAGACTTGATCCACCTAGAAGGGAGCAGCCTTGTGCTTAATCCTTGAAGTGGGAGTCCTTTTTGATCCATTGTGGATATTTAAGAGATTTAGACAAGTTGAAGATCATGTCACTCCTTGATTGATCCTTTGTCTAAGCACTCAGAGAGGGCTTGAAACCCTAGTTATGATTGCAGTAAATGCTCAACAATTCCTTGAGGAGATTGATGAGGCATGATGGTTCATCCATATTGTGATGATGATTTTCACAATGATGGGAAATCTAAATGGTCAAAATTTGGGGTATTACAGATGCCCCTATTTAATCTTCTTGGACCCAAAGGTGTGAATGACGAAGGGATTCGGGCATTCGGGGTGCAAGAGGATTAAATGTCGGAATATCCGAAATTTTGATGGTGGTTATGAATGGTAGCTTACGCATTCATCTTCTTTAGCTAAGCGATGATGCTTAGAAAAGGTAAACTTCCCCTCGATCCTGGTTTCCTACCAAGGAACTGGTCTCAGTCTCTTTTGAAATAAACTTCCCCTCGATCCTGGTTTCCTACCAAGGAACTGGTCTTAGTTTCTGATTTAAACTTCCCCTCGATCCTGGTTTCCTACCAAGGAACTGGTCTTAGTTTCTGATTTGAACTTCCCCTCGATCCTGGTTTCCTACCAAGAACTGGTCTTAGTTTCTAATTTAAACTTCCCCTCGATCCTGGTTTCCTACCAAGAACTGGTCTTAGTTTCTTTTGTCAATAAACTTTCTTGACAAGGGACGCTATTCATAGCGGTTTTCCTCAAACTTCTCGCCGAATTTTTCTGGGGAGATTCCATTTGAGTGGAAAAAGTTTTGATGTCAGACTTGCTGGGGAACCCAGTCGTCTGAGTTGTAGAGTTGTACAAACTTCTCTGTTTTGGAGACGCTATTTGTCGATTCTACTAGGGAAAGCGAGTCTCTTGAGAGACTGTTTTCGTTTGGGATCTTTCATCATACTTTTCTCGGGATCTTCCCGGAGAAACGCCATATGATGGGGTCCAAAATTGAGGTGTCGATGACCTTTTCATCAACGACTTTTCGGAGAAATACTGATGTACTGCCGAATCTCTGTTTAAGAGGCTTTCTCTGTGGATTTTCCTTAATCCGGGAAAGCGAGGATATCATCTTCAATGGTGAAGAGTGACATCTATTGAAGGTTCTCTGATCTTTCAGAGGTTCAAGTTATCAAAGTGGCCAAGTGTCGACTCTGATCTAAAGATACACTGGTGGCGAGATTGTGCAGACGCAACACTTCCTGACGAGGAAAGAACTGACAAACTCGATTGAGAAAACTGTTTATCACTAGGGGACAAGACCGACTCAAGTGATAGTGATGCAATATGAAATGTGAATGCAAATAAAAAATGCATGATGTATGTATGTATATGCTGACAAAACAGACGCGACATACATACTAATGGATGAACACAATTGGATACTCGGCCATCGCGGGGCGAAAAAGTACCGTTGATTCAAAATAGCAATTCCACCTTGCTTAGGAGAGATAGTCCCGTTGGGAGCTATGTTGATCGGGCTTAGGAGATGAGAACTCGGCCGAGGATGTCAGACGAAACAAGGTCTCTGACACAGTTGATCCCTTCATTCAGGCATACTGGCTTAGAAGGAGTACTTTGATTCTGCACTTTGAAGTTCGCTTACTTTGGGAGAAGTAATCGATGTTCTTCTGATGTTCAACAGTCAAAAGAAACTGCCATCTTTATTTTAAAAGCAGAAAAAGTTTTAACAAGTAAATTCATTTTCGTTTTATTTCAAGAATCGCTGATTAAGTTTAAACAACGTCGTTCTGTAAAGCTAAAACAAGCAAGAATTACAAACAAAAGTACAAGGGCTCAAATTTTATTGATAAGATGGAGATCAGCCAAACGCGTGATTCCAAAGAGTATATACAAAGTTAGAAAACGGTAATTTACAGGGAAAAGGGCTACGTTGAAACATAACGACCAGTATCCTTCTACCAACTTTGAATTCGGGACATCCTGAGCTTCCGTCGAAGATGACCTTTGACTGGAGATTTCCTCCGATAGATGATGCTGCAACTGCTGCTGAGGGACTTGCCTCTGTTGAACATAGTTACTTGCCATTATCCCTAATTTTTGCCTGGATTGTACTATGAGATTTCCAATCCATCGGGATGATTCTTTTTTTTTTCATGTCTCTAACTTTTGCCTGGACCGCCCTTTCGGGTTTTCAATCCACCGAGACGTTTTTTTTTTTTTTTAGTTTAGTTTAGGCGAAGTATTTCTTGACTACATCAACATTCGTGGGGTAGGCAAATTCCTCTCCGTCCATGGTTGCAAGTCTCAAGGCGCCGCTTGAGAAAGCTTTCGTGACCACATAGGGGCCATCATAATTTGGGGTTCATTTGCCCCGAGAGTCAGTGAGAAATGATTGTATCTTCTTGAGCACGAGGTCTCCTTTCCTGAAGACACGAGGCCGAACCTTTTTGTCGAACGCCCTCTTCATTCTTTGTTGATACAACTGACCGTGGCATAGTGCCGTGATTCGCTTCTCTTCGATCAGGTTCAGTTCGTCGTGTCGACTTTGACACCATTCAGCTTCGGTGAGCTTAACTTCCATCAATACCCTGATTGACGGGATCTCTACTTCTATGGGAAGCACTGCCTCCATGCCATATACTAGAGAGAAAGGGGTAGCCCCTATTGAAGTGCGGACAGATGTGCGATAACCATGAAGGGCAAAGGGTAATATCTCGTGCCAATCTTTATAGGTTACAACCATTTTTTGAACGATCTTCTTGATGTTCTTGTTAGCCGCTTCTACCGCTCCGTTCATCTTGGGTCGGTAGGGAGATGAGTTATGGTGTTCGATCTTGAACTCAGCACACAACTCTTTCATCATCTTATTGTTCAAGTTAGATCCATTATCAGTAATGATCTCGCTTGGAACACCATAACGGCAGATGATATTGTTTTTGATAAATCGGACCACCACTTGTCGGGTTACATTGGCGAATGACGCTGCTTCGACCCACTTGGTGAAATAATCAATGGCTACCAGGATGAACCGATGTCCGTTTGAAGCCTTGGGCTCAATTATACCAATCATGTCGATTCCCCATATGGAAAAAGGCCATGGGGAAGAAAGAACTTTGAGATGTGATGGCGGTACATGAATTTTGTCGGAGTATATCTGACACTTGTGACACCTCCTCATGTACTTGTAGCAGTCGGATTCCATGGTCAACCAATAATACCCGGCCCTGAGAATTTTTCTCGCCATTGTGTGTCCGTTGGCATGAGTGCCAAAGGATCCTCCATGAATTTCTTTCATGAGCATGTCTGCTTCTAGTCTGTCGACGCATCGGAGCAAGACCATGTCAAAATTTCTCTTATAAAGAGTGTCACCGCTCAGGAAGAAGTTTCCAGCCAATCTTCTGAGGGTTTTCCTGTCTTTTCTGAGTGCCCCAGATGGGTACTCTTGTTTCTGAAGGAAGCATTTGATATCGTGATACCAAGGTCTGTCGTCTATGACTGCTTCAATCGCGAAGATGTAAGCGGGCCGTTCAAGGCGCATTATGTCGATCTTAGGTATGTCATTCCATCGACCTACGCTAATCATGGAAGAGAGAGTGGCTAATGCATCAGCCATGTGATTCTCATCACGAGGGATGTGATGAAAGTCGACTCTGTTGAAGAAGGGTAACAACCTCCTTGCGTAGTCTTTGTAAGGAATCAGTCCTGATTAGTATGTGTTCCAATCTCCTTTTATCTGGTTAATAACCAGGCCTGAATCGCCGTATACGTCCAAGTTTTTGATCCTTAAATCAATCGCTTCTTCGAGACCCATAATACATGCTTCGTATTCGGCCTCGTTGTTCGTACATTTGAACGTAAGTCTGGCAGTGAAAGGAATGTGGGAACCCTGAGGGGTAACAATGATTGCCCCAATTCCGTTTCCATAATGATTAACTGCTCCGTCAAAGATAAGTCCCCACTGGGAACCTGGTTCTGGCCCTTCAGTGGGTAGCGGTTCATCGCAATCTTTCATCTTTAGATACATGACATCTTCGTCTGGGAAGTCAAACCCGATTGATTCTTGATTATTAATCGGTTGATGAGCCAAATGATCAGCTAAAATACTTCCCTTAACGGCTTTCTGAGCGTGGTACTCTATGTCATATTCTGATAGTAACATCTGCCAACGGGCAATCCTTCCCGTGAGAGCAGGTTTTTCGAAAACGTACTTGATTGGATCCATTTCGGAGACCAACCAAGTAGTATGACGAATCATGTACTGGCGAAGACGTTTGGCTGCCCAAGCCAAAGCGCAACAAGTTTTCTCAAGCATCGTATACCGAGTTTCGCAGTCAGTAAACTTCTTGCTTAGATAGTAAATGGCAGACTCTTTCCTTTTAGTTTCGTCTTGTTGGCCAAGTACACATCCCATTGAGTCCTCTAGGACTGTGAGGTAAATGATCAGTGGTCTTCCTTCTACTGGAGGTGATAGGATCGGAGGATTCAACAGATATTCCTTGATACCGTCGAAGGCGGTTTGGCAATCTTCTGACCAAACGCAATCCTGGTTCTTTTTGAGTAATCTGAAAATCGGCGCACACGTCGTGGTCATAAGGAATATGAATCTGGAGATGTAGTTCAAACGTCCCAGGAATCCTCTGACTTGTTTTTCAGTTTTCGGAGAAGGCATTTCTTGAATGGCCTTGACCTTGTCAGGATCAACTTCAATTCCTTTCTGGCTGACGATGAACCCTAGTAGTTTCCCTGAACGGACACCGAAGGTGCACTTGTTGGGATTCAAGCGGAGCTTGAATTTTCTTAGACGTTCGAACAATTTTGACAGATGTTCAACGTGCTCATCCTCTATTCTTGATTTTGCAATCAAATCATCGACATGTACCTCGATTTCTTTGTGTATCATGTCATGAAACAGAGTAGTCATGGCCCTTTGATAGGTTGCCCCGACATTCTTCAAATCGAACGGCATTACCTTGTAACAAAAGGTACCCCATGGGGTAATGAACGAAGTTTTCTCCATGTCTTTCGGCGCCATTTTGATCTGGTTATAGCCCGAGAATCCATCCATGAAGGAGAAGACTTTGAACTTTGCTGTGCTGTCAACCAACATGTCAATGTGTGGTAAAGGAAAGTCGTCCTTTGGACTTGCCTTGTTCAGATCTCTGTAATCGACACACATTCTGACCTTTCCGTCCTTTTTGGGAACGGGTACGATGTTGGCTAACCATTGAGGATATTCAGATGTAGCGAGGAAACCCGCGTCGATCTGTTTCTGTACCTCTTCCTTGATTTTGATGGCCATGTCCGGGTGAGTGCGTCTCAACCTTTGCTTTACTGGCGGACATTCCGATCTTAGCGGTAAGTGATGTTCCACGATGCTGGTATCCAACCCTGGCATATCCTGATAGGACCAAGCGAACACATCGGGGAATTCTTTGAGAAGCTTTATCAAACCCTCTCTGGCGTTGGACTGAGCAATGCTCCGATCCTGATTTCTTTTTTCTCTTTTTCTGAACCCAAGTTTACCGTTTCCAACGGTTCTTTGTGAGGTTCAATGGACCTTTCCTCTTGTCTGAGTAGTCGGCAGATCTCTTCTGGAATTTGGTCGTCATTTTCTTCTTCAGCCTCGAATACCGGGAACTCAAAGTTGGAAGAAGGCATTGGATCGTATGTTTCAACGGGGTATAAAACAAGCAATCTACATGACGTGATGATTTGTGCTTAGAAGAGATAGAGAAAATGTAAGTGTGTGCAGTGTTTTGATTTTACTGCTTGTTTTTATTATTGAATGTTTTTTAGGATTACCATTTTCTGAAAAAGCAAAAAGAGAAAACAGCAATTAATGCAGAAATTACAGAACGAAGTTATTTTATTAATGAACAAGTCGAATCTTGAAACTACAGCCCTATAAAACAAAACTCCGTCGCTTTGGGCAAGCGAAGAGGGAAATTTACAGAAAGCGAGCCCTATCAAAACATCTGTTTCACCTGGGCAGGGTGAAAGGTTAAAGATGGCAATTACTTTGACTGACGAACGACCTTCGGAACCTCGACGGCAACCCATTGGCGGCGAACTCCTCGGTGAATCACAAAGTCTGGCACCTTCCTTGATTTGTCTTCAGAAATGACGCTGATTTCTGGTGGAGTAGGATCATTGGAATCTGTCTCCCAAGCAGAATTGTCGTAGGAGGATTCCTCTGTTGCATTTTGCATATCATTGGTGCTCTCAGCTGTATCTCCCCATCCAGTTGACTGGATATCTTCGAGCCTGATACGAGAGCTTTCGGGAGCGGTGTACTTGACCATAAAGTCGTATTTTCCACTAGGTTATCCCAGAGTGTCCCAAACTTCTTTGGAACTGGAGAAGTCATCCCTCTCGATGACGTTGACCTCAGGAAAAGCATAGTTGATGAATTCTAGTCCTGCAAACGTTGCGAATTCATCTTCATGTTGAGTAGTTTCTGAATGACCTGAGTGTTGATCCCATAACATGGTGGGGACACAGGTATTCTGTTCAATGACGCTCAGCTGAGTTTCATTACTCGGCTGACTTTCTTGCCCCAAGTTTCCTGGATAAGGCTGCCACATTGGCAGGCCATCCATCGGGCCATAGTAATTGCGGTCAAAGTTGTCTTTCATCAGAGTGTCTTCCTCTAATGAATTTGGCGGAGCACGGCATCCTTCCGGATCATAATCTCCGTAGATCATTTCGACATCTGATCTTGGTATAAATCTCGGACTTTCTGTAGGAAAGCAAAAAGGCATAGGCACCTCTTCCTGAGACATATAGTCGTCCTTGTTAAGGTAAGACTTCCATTCTTCATCTGTGTCAGAGGGATTTTCCTCATTGATAGCATGAACTGTCTGAGACACTGGGTGAAGAAAACCTCCACTGTGGAAGAAGTTTTGAAGGGGATGAAGACTTTCATCGTTGGCGGCTGTCTGAGTACAGGTCGCAGAAAAACCAAGACCCTTCTTTGTTTTATTGTCAGTAGGAATGACAAGCCGTCCCCATCCTTTTGTATTGGTACTCTCGACCACTTTGATAGCATCTTTGTATGAAGAAATTGAAGTTCCTTCTTCGGATCGATCATTCTTGCTCACCGATAGTGCTTGGAACTGAGTTCCAATAACCTCCTCGGGTTCCACACAAGTAGATGATGATAGGTTACTCACAAGCAAGGCTTGTTCCCCACAAACCGTGACAAGTTGATCGTTCTTGACGAACTTTAGCTTTTGGTGGAGGGTTGAAGTAACCGCTCCAGCCTGATGTATCCAAGGTCTTCCTAATAAACAACTGTATGTTGCTCGGATGTCCATGACCTGGAAAGTGATTTGGAAAGTGTGAGGACCAATAGTTATGGGAAGATCAACTTCGCCGATAACCGTTTTTCTGGATCCGCCGAATGCTTTGACGATGACCTCGCTGACTCTCATCGGAGGGCCCTTAAATGATAATTGCATCAAAGTGGACTTCGGCATAACATTCAGGGCTGACCCTGTGTCTACCAGTACGTTGGCTAAAGCATCGCCCTGGCAGTTAACTGTGATATTGAGCGCCATGTTATGACGGCGACCCTCTTCAGGTAATTCCTCATCACTAAATCCCAAATTATTGCAGGAAGTGATGTTAGAGACAATGCCATCGAATTGTCTGATTGTTACATCCTGTTCCACAATGGCTTGCTCCAAGACTTTCTGTAGAGCCTCTCTGTGTGATTCTGAACTGAGTAACAGTGATAATACTGAGATCTTTGAAGGAGTCTGTAACAGTTGATCAACAATGTTATATTCACTCCTTTGGATGAGCTTTAGCATCTCATCTTTGTCTTTTGAAAAGTAGGGATTACCAGATTGACTGACTGGTGGATCAGGAATTTCCGCCTAAAGTTCCTTTTCTTTGTTGGATTCTCCAACCCCTCGGTTGAAGACTCGACCGCTCCGTGTTACACGACTGATGTCTGCAATATTCACGACGGAGGGTAATGGAATTTCCTTTCCATTCTCGATTATTATTGCACCGTATTTGTAAGGGATTGCCTTAGCTGATTCATACGGTAGTGGCCCCGGTAGATAGATGACTATGGGAACCTTCTGATTTTTCTGACCGTCATAAGTAACCTCGATCTGTTCCCGGTTGGGAACTCTAGATTCGTCAAGTAGAGGGACGATGGCAAAAACATCCCTGATCTGGTGATGACCAGAGATCGTGACAACATCCTCAACTCGATCGGCAAGGTAGTTCGGCGACCAAATGATGGGTCCAGAACCTGGATATGGACGAATTTCTCCATGATCGACCTGACCCTGAAGAGCTGCTCTCACAAGGTAACACCCTTGGTTACTTTCCGAACAGACGCTACAACTGTCATAGTTGTTTGGTGGCACCTGGCCACGCCCACTTTGAATACAATGTAACCTCACTAGGTTACCTTCCATTGATCGGACATCCTGACTTTGACGACGAGTAGGATTCCTGTTATTGATACTAATCTGCAGAGTATCTTCGTCCATATAGATTGGCATCCACCAGTGATTTAACAAGTGCTGAAGTGCCTCTTGGACAAGGGTACAACCTCGATCGTTTTCGCAACCCGCTTTACAGCTTTGATAATCATGTGATATTAAGAATCTGAGTCGGACCTGCTCAGCATATAACTCTACCAGGTTGGTATTCATTATGCGGATATCGAAGATCTGAACCATGTTGATTTGATAGGAGTTCCTATCATGGTAGTCTTGGATCCATCCAAGATCCATCTGACGCTGGAGGGCCTCTTGTATGAAAGAGCATCCCTGTTTGTTTACTGAGCAAATCAGACAGGAACTATAATCGTGTCGCGGCAGATTATGATACTAGCTTTGCCTTGAGTGCATCGCCACCAAGTTGTCATTCATCGCACGGATGTTGTGGTTTTGAATGACGTTGGAATTCGTGTAAACCATGTTAACTCCACAAACTCGGTGCTCTTGGATCCATCCAAGATCCATTTGTTCCTGTAGAGCTGATTGCACTACCAAACATCCTTGGTTATCTTTAGAGCAGATATCACACTGGTGATAGTTATGAGGTGGCACATGGCCATATCCACTTTGTCTACAATGCATCTTGACCATATTGGTCTTTAACAAGAGTACATCGTGAATTTGATAGACATTGTTAGTCTCTTTCTCAATTAGATTGACTGCAGCTTTCTCATGTTGAGGCAGCGGGTTCGTAAGAACATTAGGATTCGTATCTTCGAAAGATAAGAGCCCGCTCCTAACAAGCTTTTGCACGTCGGATTTGAAATTGAGACAAGTCTCAATGTTATGCCCTGAACCTCCTTGATGATAAGGGCATGTTTGATCCGCTTTAAACCAAAAAGGCGGATTTTCCGGAACTGAAAGGGGAGACTTAGTCTGGATGTGCCCCTTAGCCAGCAGTAACGGAAATAGTTCCGCGTACAACATGGGTATAGGATCAAATCCTGGTGGACGTGTTGTACGGTTGTTGTTATACGGAGGACGAGCCTGCTGAAGAGGCTGTTGCGTCCTTTGTTGGTCAGGTTGGCTCTGCGCAACCTGAGGTTGATACATAGGAACAGGCGCGGGGCCGATAGCAGGAGTAACAGTTGCTACTGGCTGATAACGTCGCCTTTGCTTTCCGAGAGAGATATTCCCAATATCTTGCTATTTTTTCTTAGTGAGAGCACTACTGTATTTTTTAGTACCGCTCGTTGATCCAGTGTCTTTTACCAAACGTCCTTCTCGGACGGCTTCCTCAAGACGTACACCCATGCTGACCATTTCGGTGAAATCACTGGGCGCACTGGAAACCATTCGGTCATAGTAAAATGAGCTTAAGGTCTTTAAGAAGATCTTTGTCATCTCTTTTTCCTCAAGAGGTGGACAAATTTGAGCAGCAATTTCACGGCACCTTTGAGCATACTCCTTAAAGGTTTCCTTGTCCTTTTGCGACATTGATCTGAGTTGATCTCTGTCGGGTGCCATGTCCAAATTGTACTTGTATTGTTGGACGACGGCAGTACCAAGATCTCTGAATGTACTGATCGTAGTACGGTTTAAACCCATGTACCATTTGAGTGCGACACCGGTTAAACTATCCTGGAAGTAGTGAATCAGCAGGTCCTGATTCTCCGTCTGAGCTGACATCTGCTGAGCGTACATCACCAGATGGCTCTGAGGGCAAGAGTTACCCTTGTATTTTTCAAAGTCGAGCACTTGGAACTTGTGCGGGACTTTCACATTTGGGACCAAGCAGAGGTCTGCGGCGTCCTTTCCAAATAAATCCTGACCGCGAATGGCTTGCAGCTCTTTCTGCATTTCCAAGAACTGCTCCTGGAATTCCTCCATTCTGTCAAACATAGTTTCCTTCTTACCAGAAGGTGTCTGTGGAATCTGTCCTTCCGGGACAGTGTGCACCACAGGGGGTGGTACCGTGACTACGGCAGTAAGTCTTGGCGCCTCCCGAAGTTTGTAACCTTCAGGAGTCTTGAGTATGCCCCTGACATCTTCGCTTTCCCGAAGTTTGTAACCTTCAGGCCCAGCGGCTTTTGTTGTGATTCCCTGATCTTCAGTGATCGGCGGAACATATCCTTCCGGGATATAGTTAACAGGCATGCCCCAAGGACGATCTTTCGGCATCTGATACCTAGGATCATACTTTTCTATGATGGGCGTTGAGGTGATCTCTGAGATCACAGTTCTTTGTAGCTGAGCTTCTGCCATGGCTTGCATGTCGTTACGAAGCTTTCTCATATCCTCTCTCAGAGCGTCGATCTCTTCTTTCAACTCTCTGTTTTCTTCCTCAAGATCATCCATCTTTTTCTGACGATTGGCCCGAGTATTATACGAATGAGACAGTTTGACTCTAGAATCGAGACACAAATGTGAGACTCGTAGGTAAGGAGAATACGCGTGAAAATGATGAATGCAATGATTATATTAATTGTTTTTAGGGTTTAATCAAAATAAACTTTGACAATTAGATTGCAAATATCAAACACTGGGGAAACCCCTTTTTATTGAATTCCAAAGGATTACAGAAATGGAAATACAGTAGATTACAAAGTGCAGAAATAGAAACCTAAACTAATGGGTCTCGAGTCCTCTCTGAGGAGAAACCGGGTGCTGATTCTGGTATCTTCCTTTTCTTTGACCGGGGCGCTTGGGCTGTTGTCGGGTTGTCATTCCTTTGCCAGGTGAAAGGAGCGAGCAAATTCCTTTAGTCATCTTGATTCTCTACAGCATGCTGCTCCAAAATTTCAATCAGAGCATCTTTCTCTTTCAGTAGTTGCTATATTTGGATACACTCTACGTCGAGGGTGCGGTACTTGTTCTTCCAAGACCTTCATTCCTTTTGAACTTTGTTGAGAGTAACCTGAAGCCTTTCAGTTTCCGTCATGAAGTACATGACAATTTCCCTCGGCGGAAGAATTCCGTAACGAGGATAAGGCATCTTTAGCTTGAGAGCTCTAGTTTGTACCCAATGGAGATAAGGCTCCACCGAGACACAGTCCGGTTTTCCCAGAGACTCTCGTCCTTTCTTATGAACCTGTTTCCAAGCTTGCACTATTTCCATCTTTAGTGCTCTGTCATTTTCTCCTTCTTTGAAGAAAAGACCTTCCAGATGAACACCCAGTGGGATGTGTCTCATCGGGTATCCAAATTGACGAAGAACCAATATCGGATGATAGTTGATTCCTCCTTTAGCTCCTATGAGGGGTACGCTGGGGAAGTTTCCACAATGGTCAATGATTCTGATTCCCTCATAAATCCTATTACACCAATCTATATCAGAGTTGGTGAGAGACATGATCTTCTGTGACCAACGTAAGACACTCTTGCAATCCCAAAAAGCGGCAGACTTGGGAAAGTGTGAGATAAACCATTTATAGAGTAAAGGTACACAACATGTGATCTCCCCTCCACTGTACAAATTTCCTAAGTGTACAGAATGATACGCATCTGCGAGCAAAGTCGGCACAGGGTTTCCAATGAGAAAAACCTTAATAGCGTTGATATCGACGAAGTTATTGATGTTGGGAAACAAAAATAATCCGTAGGTGAGCAAGACAAAGATGCTTTCAAAAGCAGTCCCGTTCCCTATACTAGCAAAGTACAAAGCCTTTTTTGTCAAGAACTGGGCTGGCAAACCTTGGATGCCACCCTTAGTGGTCATGTGAGTCCTGACCTCAGACTCGTCCAAATGAATTGCTATTGCAATAGTCTGATTCTTTGGAATTTCTTCCAGTCCAGAAAATGGAGCTCGATCAGTGATATGTAAATCAGTCAGATGAGAATACTCCTCCAGCATTGGTGATAGCTGGTAATCCGGAATGTGAAACAATGATAAACCGGATCGTAGAATTGAATGAGTGCGTCCATGACCCCCTTAATCACATGGACTCTTAACAGTGGTAGCAAACCACCGTGCTTGGCTCTGAAAGCCTCTGGGTTAACGATCATCCTTGCTAACTTTCTCAAATCCCCTAGTTTTGGAACCTTGAAGGTATACTTGTGAGTTCTCCTTCTACCAAAATCCGTTAATGCAATCTTTTTCTCTGATATTTACAATCACATTCTTAGTTTAATTTGAAAAACAGAGAGACTAGAAGAGAAATTTTTTGAATGTTTTAATGTTTTATTAAATGAATGCATGAATGCAGCACACAAAAACATAGAAAAAACATGGGGTCAAAGGGTCGTTGTCATGAAGTCAAAGCTCTACCCATCCCCAAAGGTTTATACTAGGGTGATTTTTGTACCTGTACTCATTATCATCAGCTCCTCCCAGGAAGGCAAAACAACAAGCGGATCGCCAGCGAGTTGTGTGCAATCTTAGAGTAAATGTCATTCATCGAGAATAGATCACCAGCCTCAAATGAGGGTAGTATCGCTTAACAGCTATTTCCGATAGCTTCCGCACTACGAAAAAAGGTTGGCTTTTCTTAAGTGTATACTCAATCTCACCACATGCGGCATCACACGCATTCCCAGTAGCAGAAAAATAAACACGTATAACAATTAGGAAAAGCAGTATATATATTTGTCCTAATCATCCTAGACTTATAAAGCTACGATTCTTAAGTTCCTGATAGAAATGGGTTCCCCGGCGGAAGCCCCAATCTGTGGTTCCCTGCCTAAGAGATGGACCAGCATAGGTCAATCTTTCTCTTCGGTAGAGTTCCCATTTTTCGTGGAAAACGGGGATCATGCCCTAAGGCAGAAAAGGAGACTCCCCAACAGAGTCGCCATTTACAAGGAAAACAGAAAGAAAGAAAGATCGGCCCCACGGTGGGCGCCACTTTTCTGTAGCGAGCGATTTTGGACGCGGTTCTTAGCGCTGGTCGCTCTCTGCGGTTTGAGCTTTAAACTACAGGTCAATTCATTTTTTATCCTATTGTGAGCTGAATAAGGAAGGGAAATAGATGTCTCTAATTAACCCTGCTTGCATACTGAGTTTAAACAGCGGTCTGTTAGGTTACGGATGCTATCAATGTGGGGGGGCTTTTGTACTGGTTATTCGTATTTCGCCAATACAGGTTCTTTCTTTCTATCTAGGCAAAAGGTTTCTGGCGGGGAACAAGGATTAGGATGTTAGGACTGGTGCTTTTGAATTACTGCTTTTGATTGATGGAGATATGGGATTTGGGTTTTTTGTTGATTGCGCTCGCTAAGATCTTTTCTTTCGATCTTATGCCTACGTATTCCCGTTTACCGAAGCAGGGAAATCAGAGCGTTCGTAGTTCCTCCTATTCTATGGGAGGAAGGGGGTTTTTGGTGTCTTGTTCAAAGCCCAAGACGTGAAGCGAAAGGTAGTTTGTATCTTGTTCAAAGCCCAAGATGTGAAGCTGAAAGGTCTATTTGTGTCTTGTTCAAAGCCCAAGACGTGAAGCTAAAAGACCTCGGCTTTAGAGAGAATTTGTCATCTCTAAAGGGGGGAGAAGGAGAATTACTTTAACTGGGATACGCGGATCCGAGCAATGCCATAATTTCCGAAGAAAGGGTTTTAACCTGAAGGAGAAGACTTTAACTCAGTGTAGAGCAATGCCATCTTTCCTTAGGAATTTCTCATGCTAAAAGAGGGACAGTGGCATGGATGTAGATGATCCAGAGGCTTGCCGCTTACAGCGATTAGATGATGGGAAAGGAGTTGTTGATGTTTGTGTACTATGAACGAGGCACAGCTTTGATGCTAAAAGGCCGATTGGATCAACCAGTGGTTTTCTTATACAAAGCCTAAGAGGAGGCTAATTTCCGCTAGGAAAATCATTATACAAAGCCTAAGAGGAGGCTATTTTGTGTCTCGTACAAAGCCCGAGAGAGAGGCTAAAAGTTTTTGACCCAGTGGGGCATATCGTTATACAAAGCCTAAGAGGAGGCTAGCAAAGAGTTGACTCAGTTGAAGAATCTTTTATACTCAGTAAGAGAGTGTTTTTGTATCTCGTACAAAGCCCGAGAGAGAGGCGAAAAGGTTGTTTTGACTCCACTGGGGAGAATTTTGGTATCTCATACGAAGCTCGAGATGGAGGCTATTGTAACTGTTTCAGTTGAGTGACAGATCCAATATACTGATTTAAAAGAGAAAATCAGTTCTTATATGAGCAACACTGTACTCAGGGATTTAATTTGAGGATCAGGGATATTTCCTTCTTTTTGAGGAAACGGGAAATCCAAAGGGTATTGAGACTGCCCGAGTCTGCGGGTTTCCTTCCTATTTAACGAATGGTGCTTGAGAATGTCTTTGAGACTCAAGGAAGTTAGACTGTCTGTGTCTAGAGTTTTATTTTTTGTACTATGCTTCGAGAAATAGTAGTAGACTCTATGAAAGGACTGTTCTATGAGGATGACTAGGTTCTGTTCCTATACCTCTAGGAGGTCGTCGGGACAATTTGTACGAAACCCAAGAGGAGGCTGGAAACTTTTAAGAAGCCGACGGGTCCTTGTACGAAGCCCAAGAGGAGACTATCATTCCCGAAGGAAGAGATCATTATACGAAGCCTAAGAGGAGGCTGTGAATACTTCTAAGAAGCCGTAGTGTCCTTGAATAATGCCCAAGAGGAGGCTGATGCTTTTAAGAAGCCCGTGGGTCTATCATCTCCTTTCCATTAGGAGAGATAACTCTTTTAAAGATGAAAACCACTGGTAAACGTGCGAGGTTTACTATCCAGCGACTTTTAACTTTTAAAGAGGGTTCCTTAGTTAAGGTCCAAGATTATGACCGTAGTGGGTACTCCAAACCCCGAGACATTCAAGGCAAGCTATCCACAAGGAATAGATCAAGTCAGGAAAGTTCGAGAATTGGGAAGAAACTCAAAGATGCCATTCACGGAGAATACATTCATCTTGGGGAGTAGAGCTTCTTGACGATTCCTAAGGAGGACAGCCGAAGAGAAGACTGTATCTGGTGCTCCTATTGGGGATCTAGGCGTCTATTTCTACGAATAAGTGAAACGGCGTCACCTAGTTCTAGAGGTAGTTGCCGGGGAAACTCGAAATATCTATACTATTATTACACAGTAGATATGAGTTTATGAAAGGAGACTTACAGTGAGCAGCCCCACAATACAGTTTATAATATGAAAGCAGTAAATGAAAGCGATAACCACTTACTCGGTTGTAGTGCTTCCATGCTGTTTGGTTAGTTGTTCAACAAAGAAAGATTAAAAACAACAGTATATTCAAAATCAAAGGAGAAAGTGCTTTGAAAAAGAAAGATCTGGGGCTTACAGCTCAAGGAGAGGCCCAGGGTTTTATCAGTGAGCGCACTGTTTGAATTTGTACAGCGGGACTTATACAAGTGACTGGGGCCCAAAAAGGTTTTCTGTACAAAGGGATGGGTCTTACACTCTCTCAAGAGGTCCAAAAAGGTTTAAAGAAAAAGAGTGGGGCTTATAACACGAGGGTAGGCCCAAATGATTTTTCGTTTAAAAATGGCGATCGCGCCGAGGTTTTCTTTTAACGCGGAGGGACTTATACAATAAGTGAGGCCCCAAAATGTTTTTGGTTAAAAGGGGGATTGGGTCTTACACTCTATTAGAAGCCCAAAGTGTTTTGAATGGGTCTTATAGCTCAAGGAGAGGCCCAGATGATTTTTGAAAAGGCGACGATCGCGCCGTTTGTTTTTTGACGGTATCGAGACTTATACAATAAGTGAGGCCCAAAGATGATTTGGTCAAAAAAAAGGATTGGGTCTTACACTCTAATAGAGGCCCAAAGTGTTTTAAAGAAAAAGAAATGGGTCTTACTACTCGAGGGTAGGCCCAGATGGTTTTTGAAAAGGCGACGATCGCGCCGTTTGTTTTTTGACGGTATCGGGACTTATACAATAAGTGAGGCCCAACGATGATTTGGTCAAAAAAAAGGATTGGGTCTTACACTCTAATAGAGGCCCAAAGTGTTTTGAAAATGATTTATGAGGGTTGAATTAATCCAAAACCCTAATTTGTTTTCAAAAATGTATTTAATTGAATAAAAATTCAATTAAAATGATCAAAAATTATTTAACACATGGAAAACAAATTGTGATCTTGGATTAATGCTTCAAAAATTAAGTATTGACCCACAAAATAATTAGAAAGCATTAAAAGTTGCAAAATCAATGTAGAAAAAATATTTAAAAGGCCAAAAACAATCAAAATATTAATTCTTTGCAAAAATATCAATTATATGAAATAAATAATATTTTTTGGGATTTTTTGATAAAATAAAATATTTTAACATTTTTGTGAATTATTAAAAAAAAAATCAACTCAAAATCATTAAAACTCAGAGAGAAATTAATTTTTGAATCAATTAAACAAAATCACAAAATTCAAATATTCAAATATATGAAAATGGCGCCAAGAACAACACCAAGAACACGCGCGTTTTTCAGTTTGCCCAAATTTGCATTTTCCATCCAATCTCACTGAATACGTAATTATAACATGCAATCCACATATCATTATGCTCGCCTCAACCTCACGATCATGTCTATGTACTTTAATTTCATTTAAATTAAACATACAACAAGAAATCACGAAGAGACCTCAAGAACCCTAATTTCTGCATGAAGGCTAGGATTTTTGATACACGATTCAAACAATGCAATTAATTGAGGGAAAACATTCCATGCATGATTATGAACATATGGCCAAATTATTGTGCGAGGAAATATGTATAGATTGAGAGATGACCAAGTATGTGCTTACCTCCAAGTCGTGACAGCAAGAGCAGATGTGATTTTGAGTTGGAGGTGTTACAGACAAGTTGTGATGATCTGGACAGCTTCCCTACACCATATGGAGTGTGTTTGAACACTTGGATTGAATTGAAATGGACTGGATCAGTTTATGGCATCTCAGCTGCAACTTCACTTCAAACTTGTGTGGATGGCAAGTGATTTTGAGATTTTGATGTTTCAGAAGTTATGTGAGTGTTTGATCAGCTCATATGTGATGTATGTGAGGTGTGTGAGTGATTGGTTTGTGCAGAATTGCTCTCAAACTCAAAACCCGATAGCTACCTTGCTAAGAAAGGCATTTTTGCCAAGAGAAAGAGATTTTGAGGAAAGCATCTGTTAGATGGCTTTGGTGTACTCAAACTGACCACAATTGAGCTCTATTTATAGTAGAGCAAGTTTGTTTTGCAAGGAATAGTGCATGGCAGCTGGTAAGTAGGTTTCCTCAATGTTGGCCAATGGAAATGAAAGTCTCCTCTAGCCATTGACTAGAGGTTAGGGCACAGAGCTTTGGTCCCCTTGGTCTTGGATAAGTCTTGACTGATTTCAGATGAGAATCGCTCAGTCCATGCCACCTTGATGGTTCCATTGAATGCCTCATTCCAAATTTGAAGTCTTGTCCCTATTTTGGCCATTCTAGGTTCAACATGCTATTCTTTGTTCCTTGGACCTTGGAGGCTTGGCTCAGTGATTGTCCCCTTTGGATTCAATCCTCTGAGGTATCCAAGTGGATTGGAGCAATTGAAATTGGTTGATTTTGGAAAATCGAGCCAAAGTGCAAATTCTGCCTTGCCTTGACAGATTTCAGCAAGGTAACTTGACAATGTTGTATCTCATGATGTAGGTTGAATTTGGCAATGTTCTTGGCCATTTTGGAAAGCTCTTACATGATACAACAACTGTTTGAACAAGTTTGGTTTTGATATCTTTTGATTCCAAGTGAAAAATCCCCCTACATTTGGCAAAAAGTGAAGCAAAATCTGACTTAGTGAAAATTTCACTAAGTGTTGGAAAAAGTGACATTTTCACTTTTCAGCCACTTTGATCACTCCATAACTCAAAATCCTTAATGAATTGGAATGACTTGTAGTTGAAGTTTTTGTAGGTGATAATGAGGGCTACAAATCCATCTTTGGATGAGAAAAAATGGCCTTGTGGTTTAGGAGTTATGGTCCTCCAAAGTTGGTACCTTTGCCACTTTATTTTTAACTTAGAAAAATTTCTAAGTTTTATGGTTACCCCTTTTACAAGTTATCTCACTTTTCTTGATTTTTCTTGATGAATGATGATTCAAATCATACATTAACATCATTTTAGGGTTAAAAATCCATTTTGGTGAAAAATCTCAAAAAGTCAAAGTTGACTTTTGTGCACAGTTGACTTTTTATCAGATGAATTCCAAACTGTGCAATTCTTCAGGAAATCATGTCCTTGACCTAAGTCAAACTTGATGGACATGTTCCATGGGTGTCATAGGGTATATTCAATCATGTATTAGGGTTTGGGAGCATGTCTTAGTCAAAAGTCAAAGTTACAATTGACTTTTCCCTTAAAACCCTAATTGTGGTGCAGATGAAAATGAGACTTGTTGCTCAAGCTTATTGGATTAATCCATTGTTCCAAATGGATCAATATGGTGTATTAGAGACCCTCAAATCATATCTTGAGGTCTTGGCTCATGGTTTGTCCCAAAAGTCAACTTAGGGGTGAATTAGGTCAAGAAACCCTAATTCCTGATTTTTGATGAATGCATCCCCTGAGGCAAAATTGACTTGATGCATGGTTTCATGAGGTTCCATGAAGTATATTAGGTCATGTTTTGGATCATTGCCTTATGCCCAGATGAAAATTTCCATCTGGAGACCCTGGTCGACCAAAACCCTAATTTGGTGACACTGTCGATCTTGAGACTTGATCCACCTAGAAGGGAGCAGCCTTGTGCTTAATCCTTGAAGTGGGAGTCCTTTTTGATCCATTGTGGATATTTAAGTGATTTAGACAAGTTGAAGATCATGTCACTCCTTGATTGATCCTTTGTCTAAGCACTCAGAGAGGGCTTGAAACCCTAGTTATGATTGCAGTAAATGCTCAACAATTCCTTGAGGAGATTGATGAGGCATGATGGTTCATCCATATTTTGATGATGATTTTCACAATGATGGGAAATCTAAGTGGTCAAAATTTGGGGTATTACACCATCATTTCCCGGAGAACCATCTGATACGTTTCTTTTAGTGAGGTATCAGAACCACGTTGCTCGAAATTTGTGGGACGGGGAAGTACGTTTGTCTATGAAATTTTAGGTTGAATCAAATTTAATGTTAATTATTTATATATTATAACATATATTATGATTTAATTTTAGGAGAGATTTCAAAGAAAGAGTTAAAGGTTGTTGCACATGGCAACAAGTTGATTGGATGAGTTCCACGTATTCTCCCACCAATGATTGAGCGATGGTTATCTGATTCTGGTCTATCCTTTCTACAGAGAACCGGTTTATCAAGGATAGATCGAAACTTAGTATCTGTATTTGTGGAGAGATGGCATCCAGAAACATCATCATTTCATATGCCATTTGACGAGATGACTATTACTTTGGACGATGTTTCTTGTCTACTTTATATACCGTGTAGGGGGAGTTGTGTAACCCTACAGAAGGGTTCACTGATTTAGATGCCATTACTCAGGCTATTGATCTTCTAGGTGTTTTGTTGAAGGATGCAGCTGAAGAGGTTTGTGGTTGTAGAGGTCCTTATTATAGCTTGGATTAGTTGAAACAACTATTTATCAGTCAGTGAGCTGCGAACAGATTTGACTGTGCAGCTAGAGCCTACATATTATTGTTAGTTGGCTATACCATTTTTGCTTATAAGACCTTTACACTTGTAGAGGAAAAGTATTTACCACTATTTCAGGACTTGTCTAGATGTGGTAAATACTGTTGGGGGGCAGCTACACTTGTCACACTTTATAGATATCTATGAGATGCTTCCTTTTACAGTTGCAGGTAGCTTAGAGGATATGCCTCTTTGCTACAGGTACAAATAATTTATTTTAATTTCATTTAGACGTATATTAGCTTATTTATAATAATTTTAATTGATAATATTCATTTTGTGTAACAATGTTGGATTCATGAGTATTTTCCTACTGTTGGCAAGAGAGGATTTTCTAAGATTGCAGATATGGGTAGTCCACTTCCTAGGGCGATGAAGTGGATGTACAAGCAAGACACGCAAAAGGTTAATGAGCTCAGGCCTATATTGGATGGATTGACACCTGCTAATGTCATCTGGCGACCTTTTGAGGATCACAAACAACATCGGCCATCTGATGATATATGCTTGTATAGGGGTGGCCTGAAATGGTATGGTACCGTTGTTCTATATTTATCTGACAAATGTTTGCATTAGTTTGGATACAGGTAGTACATACCACCTCCGCCTCCTGATGTTGACACACTTGATGTGGATATTAAGTGGGTTACATATCATGCGAGCGTGATGGAAGTGATCCTTCCGGCCGAGTTTGCAGATACTCCATATGATGTGGTGCCTGATTACTTGGATTGGTACTATAGGGTGTCACATCCTCGTTTGGTACCACCACCTCGGGGGGAGGCCATGCAGGCCCTAGTTGGTGAGGTCAGACAGGCCTCGGTTCCTGTCTATGATGCAGGACAATCAGATCCTAGGTTGTTACATATTTCATATGAGCTTAGTCGCTATCTACAGTGTCACGAGGCGGAAGAGGACGATGATGATTTTGCTGAGGTCTTTCGAGCACTACGTATAACACAGGGTGGATAGGTACCTCGGGGTGGACCGATACGTTATGTTAGTGATGATGATTGATGTGTTATTTACAATTCAGACTTATGTAGTACTATTCAGACTTATGTTGTATTTCTCAGACGTATGTCGTATTCTTCAGAGTTATGTAATATTATTCAAACTTATATAATAGTCTTTATGTAGTATAATCCCAAACATACCATGAATTAAATATAACACGAATCAAATGTCAAAACAAACCAACTATAATCTAACATATTTTGACACCACAGGCGTAAGTTGTTGCCAATGTTGTAACCACCCAGCAAATCCTGTCATCTAAGAAGTTGCATCTGATGTGCGATACTTCTTCCAGTCCAATGTGACTGGTGGCAAGGGAAATCCTTCATTCATGTTTACTTGTTAAGAACGATTAGTAAGTAAGACATAATCGAAAGATAAGTAATTAACATAACAAACATGAATGTTTACCTGGACCTAATGATTTTGGTTTACAAAACTAATGCAGTAAATGGACACATTAAGTGAATGTGAAGTCGTCATAGGAAAGAAAGTCAAACTAGGATAACCCAAAGAGACTAAAATGACATTATATCTATTTGCTATCACATAACCCATATCTGATAATGTCATCCATTTATCTAATGGATGAGTACCTAAAGACAACATCATCAAGGCGTCTCTCACGTTTGATAAGCGACTTCCAAATAAATTCTTATATAAACTGATTCTGGAACCTCTATTTTCATTATCCAAATCACGACGAACCATTGACCAACCATCCTCACCATATCTGTAACATCCTAATTTTCCATACTTTAAATAATATATCTGATTATATTTGAGATTTTAACATCGCCAATTATTAAAAACTAAATATTGAAACTAACACCTATAATAATTAATTTATCAATTAATTACCCTTTATTTTTATTATTAATATTATTATTCAATTGGAATATCATCGTTTCTTTTTACAAACTAAACTTTGAAATTGAAATTAATACTTAAAAATACTTAACTTTAATTTAATTAATTATTCATATTATTATTATTATTGTTGTTGTTTTGTTATTATTATTATTATTTGATTTTATTTTATTTGAATATTATCATTTTACTCTACAAACTAATGAGTAAATAAAATAATCCTAAGTTAATAATAATTATCCTTGTTGTCATTATTATTTTTTTTATTATTATTATAATTTCATTTTTATAAAAGAAATATATATCTCATTTTTTTATTAATATCATAAATGATATTATGTCATGAAACATTAAAATATCAAGCTCCCATAACTTTCTCATAGATTATTTTCACAAAAGTCATACTAGAACATCTAAAGAACTATTGATGTAAGACTAGTAAATATTTGATAAAGACATTTACTAGTAAGAGTTGAAAAATTAGAAGGTATGGGAAAAAGAAGATACATTTATATTATTTTAATATTTTACAACTAGTATAAATAGGGGTCTTTCCCACCCCATTTTCATTCACTCATTCACAAATCTTCTTTCTTACCTCTTTATTTCTTTCCTTATCTAGTTTCTTCATATAGCAATATTAGTTTTAGTTATCGAGGTTCTCACGGTGTCGGTTAGTAACTTTTAGAGTTATTTTGTGATAAAAGTTCTTCTAAAGTTTCAAAGGAGTTTTATACGTCAAAGTTCTGCCCAAATCATTTTCATAAGTAACCGGTTCTTGGCAAAGATCAGAGAAAACGCTCGTGGACTTTCAACAACGCTCAACAACAAAAGGTGGGGGAAAGATTTCGTATACGTTGGGACGGTTAGCGTAAAATAGCTTAATATATATGTGTGTAGCAGTGACCCAAGCCCTACTAGCGATAAATAAGTAAGGAGAGCCTATTCTCGAATAATGATTTTCACGAATCATTGAGCGAGGTTACGTCGGCCTTAATTATTTATCATAGGAATAATCTATGACAGTTGGAGGTTGTATTGTGCTTGCATTATTTGATTAATTGTCTAATTTGTTTATTTTATTTATACTTGAATGATTGTGATTGATAGACTAAGAATAATGATCTATTAAAGAGAGAACAACATTACTAGATATTAAGTATTAGATCCCCAATAAAATAAGGGAAGTTGGATACATTGAGTAGTTGTATTTGTTTGGATTCCGGCTAAGGAAAGACTTGGTCGACTATGTCCTTTACGGTCCACCTCTCTTACCTGGGAAGTCAACCATACAATTATTCATTGTACAAACTGAACTGATTATATAGAGATAAGGATCATGCCAAGAAGAAATACGACAAGACATATGATGGATTTGGCACTCAACTTAAGTATCTAGATAATAAGTATAACCTTAAGGATTGATACGATATTTCCCAAGTATTAACTTAATACTTATGGTTGAGAGTTGCCACAAGATGATTGAGCGATCATATATATTTTCATTGAGAAATGTGTAAGTCCACTGGCGTGCAGTATGGAACACACGAGGTTGATCGGTCGCCTACAATCCCGACTGGGATTATTATCTATGCATGCTAGGCAAGACAAGGTTCTTGGCCTGAATTCTCAGGGAGGATTGACTTATAACACCTAGACTCCGTGTGAAGTTAGGTGGCGTAGCTCTTGGTAATTGGGAGTACGTTGGTGGCATGTGGTCTTGTGATATCTGATCTTGGTAAATGGGATAGATATCATTTACAGCGTTTATTGGCCTGAGTCAGCATATAGTTTAGGGATGCATTATAATAAATAGAAATAGAGTACATATATTTATGGGTTAAAAATACGCTTGTTTGAATAATTGTGGTTGTCATATATATTATTATTTTACACATTCATTCTCACTTTTAAACTTGTACATAAATCTTAGCCCTGTGTCCTTTTTGTTTTGCATTTTGGGTTAATCTATAACGATCAGACAATGAGCTCGAATCTTGCTTACTTCCCGACAGTTCAGAAGGAAATGATATAAAGTGACGTGGAGATGGGTTACTATAACATCTAGATTGGGAGTTGTTAGCGTTTTGTCAAACGCTGACCATATCCCTACTACTACAGTCAGTATAAGTGTCAGTCTCGTTGAACTTAGGAGGTCCTTTTTGTTATGCTTTGTTTTGGTTTCCTTTATGTACTTTTATTTTATGTTTTATCTATGTGGCAAGGCCACTAGTCTTAACGATGTCAAACTCTATGTAAAATATATTTGAAGCATGTGTATGTGAAGCAGTGTGCTTTTAATTAATTCAGTCTTGTTATTTAAAAGTTTCAAATTTTATGTATTTTTATTAAAGGTTTCATTAGAATTTCACTAATGGGACATAGGCTGTCTCAATATCCATGCAATGATGCAATCGCTCTATACCCACAATTTCTGTCACTCTCAACATCAACAATGTCATCAATAAATGGTTTGATATGCTCTGGAAATTGTACAATGTACCTATTAGATGGTTTCTTCTTTGAGGTTTGGGATAACTGTGAACATGGTCTCTTTGAAGATTTTTGAGAACTATTGTGTGCTTGATCAACATACTCATGATATGAAGGATCAGGATAAGCATCATATCCCACATATTTCTCCCCTTTTCTCTTCACTCCTCCTTTGGTCTTTATTTTTTCAGGCGGTGGTACCATCTTTGTTTTAGTGGGGTAAGCAAATTTACACACCCTGCTTTTTAGTGCTCTCTTTCCTACAACATCGAATGACCTGAACCTTTTCCATAGTGCATCAATTGCATTGGTCATGTCCACCTCTGCACCATGCTGAGCTTCCTCCAATGTATATGAATAACATCAATTGGTATTGGTTCACCACTCAACGTATATCTCACTAACTCACAAGCACAAGGTAACCCGTATACTTTTATATGACTACACCCGCACATTTGGATGTTTGTACCTACCATGTCAACCCTGTGCCACTCTTCAGCAATGTGTCTCAAAGCATCTCTAGATACCGATATGCGCAAATTCCCATAAAAAGGACTAGTGTGCGCATGCTCAACTTCATAAAAACTCTTCTGAAATGAAGCTCTAATATTGCTCAATTGCACCTTGATGTTCCTATTCATAGCCTCCCAACATTTGAACATATCACCTAAGTTGTTCTCCAACATCTGCTTCAGTTTCCAATGTGCAGACTCAACCCTAACAAAAAAAAAAGTTCATTATCATTAATATTAAGATAAATAAACTATGGATAAAATTAAACACCTTACTTATTAGTCGTGATGTTGCCCAAATGCAACACTTTATTGATCCAAGCTTCATTAAATCTATGCTTGTGAGGCGTCAACCACGTGTCTCTCACATAATAAAAAAATGGTCTAAAATCCACACAAGTATGCTCAAGCTGTTGCAACTTTTGACGGTACTCCACCTCATCATTAGCTCTTACAAGTTCATACCTTATCTTCTCTAAGGCTGTTTCATATCATTCACAACATACTCCTTACACTTCGCTTTCATATTCTTGTTGATGTGAAATTGAAAAAGCATATTAACTGTCGTTGGAAATACTGTTTCAATTGCTTTCATCAAAGTAAGATCTCTATCCGTTAAAATCACTTGTGCCCATAACCCTTGCTTAGTGAACAACTGTTTCAACTTATCCAGTACCCAACACAAATTCTCTGTTTGCTCAGATTCCATATAGGAAAATGCAACAACAAATATTAACTCAGTTGATGTCATACCAACTACTTCAAACAAAAGTTGCATGTACTTATTTGTTTTGTAAGTATTGTTTATAATCAACACATTAGAAAACATATGCAATACCTTCACTGATCTTGGATGGGCCTAGAAGATATCTCTCACAACTTCCGACTCATCTTTTTTCCTACTCCAATAAACATAATTAGATTCCTCTATCAGCTTAAACAATTGTTGCATTTCCGTTCTAGGACCCCTGATGTCTTTCTGAATCTTAGTCTTATGTTTATATATTTGGGTGATTCGAGTCACATTCTTCGAATCCCGTTCTTGTAATGATAACAATATGTGTCTTAGTGGAACATGACGTTTTATCAAATCAACAATATGTTATTGTTCATCAACATTAAGTCGACTTACAAACGTATGACCTTCAAATCTATCCGGTAAATCATGGTTGTGAAGTTCACATTTTACGTCAATATTTCAACCAGAATCATCTTTTGAAGGTGTTGACCTAATTTTGAATAAACATCCACATTTCTTGGTAGCACTTTGTGTTTCACTATCTCCTTCTTTGTATTTTCCACCTCTATCATAACCAAATATAATTTTGTCACTTCTTCCTCTCTTGCCAGTTTTAGTGTCCGAACGGGTTATTAAAATAGTAGCTATATTCTTGATTCCAACCTCCCTAATCCACCTAGTCGTCTCATCTCGTGTGGCAAATGTTTCTGTATTCGAGAATATCTCAGTCGTGTCCACACATATATGATTTTTAACGCATATCATCAAAGGAATGTCAATGTCTCTTAACATAAATGTGACAAAAAACAAATAAAAAATAAAATAAAAAAATAAAAAAAGCGTTCCGAAACTCTTGGGGACAAGTTATCCGGTTATGAAAAAACTAAATCGGAACTCTTCAATACATGTTATCCGGAACGTAGATAAACACAAACCGGAAAACGTATGTCACTGTTATCCGATTTGTATTGTTTGAACCAAATAACTCCCATACAAGTTATCCGGTTTGTTTAATCCAACAACTGGATTTCTTTGAATTGTGTTTTCTGGTTTGAAAATAATACAATTCAGATTTCTTTACTTTATGTTATTTGATTAGCGTCGTATACTTCCAAAACAACATCTTTTTGACACATTTGACTGCGTAGTAAAAATTAAAAACAAAAAACAAAAATTAAAAAAATAAATTTAAAATATTTGAAAAATTGTAAGGCTATAGAGATAGTGTGAAAGTATGAGGTAAAATTTTCTTTGGCAAAATACTATATTCATCACCATTTTCAATTTTCCATGTAAAAATGATTTCTTTTGATTCTTTAAATAATGACAAAACCATTTATTTATTTATTTTTTAAAAGGTAGTAAATTATAGTAATGAATGAGCTAACAATGACATTTGTCTTATTCATATGAGCCTCCCTCACTGTTTCCATTTCAACATTCAAAATTGACGTCTTGATATCCCTCCCGTGTATATCATTCCAATTTACATTGGTTTGGGGTCCATTATCAACTACTACTAATTTTTAATTAACGCTAGTTAATCCTAATCATCCCTTAACCCGGGGTCCATTATCAACTACTAATATTCAATCAACTCTTGTTAATCCTAATCATCCCTTAACCCTCCCTGATCCTAATTCCATCTTCCAACTCATCCGTCCCGGTCCCATGATATTTATTTCTAGTATATTTCTTATTCAATTATTGAAATTCAATCAAGCAAGAATTTAATTAAATATAAATATAATGAGTATAAATACTAGTATAAAATACAAATTGTCATGTATTATTAGTATTTCCTTATTCAACTATTGAAATTCAATCAACTTAGAATTTAATTGATTATAAAATTAAATACAAATACTATAAAAATAGAAATTGCCATGTACTTTCCAGCAGTGTGTATATACAGTACACTAGAGTATTGCTCTGTAGTTGAAAAACGCGTAGTTAAAATTTTCTTCTTTCCCTAGCCCCTTATATCAACCTTTCTCTCTTTATCGTTCCTCTCACAACTAAAACTAAAAAAAACTTCAATTTCTATCCGAGTCAACTCACTGTGAAACTAAATGAACTCGGACACGCTTCCCTCCTCCACGGCGTCGTTTTGGTGCTATAGTTGCACGCGTTTCGTTCACGTTTTGGATCACAACGACGTCGTTTGTCCGCACTGTACAAGCGGTTTTGTGGAAGAGATTCACGCTGGTAATTCTCCGGCAGTTTCCTTATTTGCCGACGGAATCCATTCTTCGAGGAGACAAACCTCCCGCCGGAGACGTCGTAACGCTGGAAACAGATCACCTTTTAATCCTGTAATTGTTCTTCGCGGACCTAGAGAGGACGGTGGCGGTGAAAGTGAGGGGAGTAGCTTTGAATTGTATTATGAAGATGGAAACGGCGCCGATCTACGTCCGCTTCCGCCGAATATGTCGGAGTTGTTACTCGGTTCCGGATTCGATCGGTTGCTTGAGCAATTCTCTCAGATCGAAATCAGCGGTTTCGGTAGAGCGGAGAATCCGCCGGCGTCAAAGGCGGCGATAGAGTCAATACCAACGGTTGATATCACCGACGCGGAAGTAGAAGAAGAAACGCACTGTGCAGTTTGCAAAGAAGCATTCGAGCTTGGTTCGGAGGCGCGTAAGATGCCGTGCAAGCACCTTTACCATTCCGATTGCATTCTCCCATGGCTTTCAATGCGTAATTCGTGTCCGGTCTGCCGTCACGAGTTACCTTCCGATCAAAACCAAAACCCCTCGGAGACTAGATTATCCGGTCAAACCGACGAAGAAGCGGTTGGATTGACGATATGGAGATTACCAGGAGGTGGATTCGCCGTGGGGAGATTCACCGGTGGTCGGAGAGCCGGTGAGATTCAGTTACCGGTTGTTTACACTGAGATGGACGGCGCTAATAACTCAAACGAAGATTCTAGAAGCATCTCGTTAGCAGTAGGAAGCAATAGAGTTAGAGAGAGACGTGGAATTCGCAGAATTTTTCGAAATTTTTTATCCTTTTTTGGTTCCGTTAATTTAAACCGTAGCGTTTCTGGTTCTCGTTCTAGTTCGTTTTTTAGTAGAAGTTCACGGAGAAGAAGCAGAACTTGGGTCACGGAATAATTATTTGGAAAGCAAGTAAATTAAATTAAATTATTCATTTCTGTTTAAGAATTTTAGTGTAAAATTAATCAATGATTTAGTTGATTCGTTTAATATTCTTTTTATTATGTTTTACCCCCCACACATTCTTTGTAAGAAAGAATTCCCTTAAGATTGCTTATGCCTAATGCAATAGTATTATCCAATTTGCAATGCAAGTTTTTTTTGATGATGATTATTAATGGGTTTTTCATTTTATTGTTGGTGCTTGTTTGTTTGTTTGTTGGTATTGTGGTCGGGTTGGTGGGTAAATGATGATGATACATTGACACTCCATAACGCATGCGTTTCATGATTTTGTCCATCCTCTCTGTCTATGTTTTTTTAATACCTACTTGCGTAATTATGGACCTAGTGGTTGCTAAAAGATAAAGGTTGTTTTCCATGTTGCTTTGGCTTTTAGCTTTACTCTTTTGGTTTTTGATATGTTTGGTGGAGCAACCTTACCCGGTGAAGTTAACTACTACTTGACTAGTTCGCATCAACATCAAGTTTGCAATAAGGGGTCTCTTTGAGTTTTAATCAGTCGTCTAACCGTGTCTACTGTTTGACATATCTTGAACATGTCCAAGGGGACTCGGCTATACCTTGCTCACTGATTGTTGTCTGGTCGTGTTGATTATGACAACTGTCGTACACTATAACTCGACTAATCAATTCATGAATTTTGGCATGTTTGGCTAGGCGTTCAGCTGACTAAAGTTGAATATTTCCTACCACTATAAACAAAATTTAGTTTAATTACACAAATTAAATAAAAAAAGGTATTTGATCATCTATGTAATATCACTAACAAAATAAATCTTTTATCTAAATTGTTCACTTTACCTAAAGTACTTAAAGTGTACTTGCAAAAAGTATATTGTTCTTTTTTTTAGATAAAAAAAGTGTTTTAAGTCCAAAAAGAGAAACTACACAGCAGCAAATCTAGCAACAGACAATTCCACCAAACCATCCTCATACATGCGTTGCACAAGAGACACAACTCAAAAAAGCAAATATTGTTCTAAATTTAATGGTGTAAAATCAATAAAATTTTGATTTTTTTACATATATGTTACAGTCTGAAATGGTAAATACCAAATTGCTACAGCTTAAAAAAAATTTATCAGAATGCCACAGTTTCTTTAAAGGTTCGTCCTTTTATTGGACGAACCAATGATGAATTTTTTGGTCATGCATGGGATCGGCCAATAATTGGCCGAACCATTGAAGAGGTTTTTTTTTTTTTGTTCTAAAATATAATTATATATGTTTTATTATATTTTAATATATTTAATTGTTTTTTAAAGATCAAAAACTATTTTTATGTTTTAAAATAGTAATGAATAAATATTTTAATTAATTTTATATTATAAGTAAATATTTTCCATAACATTTAATTAAAATGGTATTAAATGTTATTAAAATGGTATTAAATGTTATTAAAATGGTATGATTTAATATTAAAATAGTATTATTTAATATTTATTATAAAAGATACTTTTATTATTTAACAAATAGAAATGTTTTATTTTATTATAATATTATTTGAAAAAAAAGTTATTTATTATATTTTTAATATTATTATATTTTTTAGATTATTTTTTAAAATATTAATTAAATTATAAAATGTATTATTTAAGTTGTATATATTTTAAAACAAAAATAAAAAATAAAAAATAAAAAGCTCTTCAATGGTTCGGCCAATGAAAGAACGAACCCATGCATGATCAAAAAATTCATCATTGGTTCGTCCAATGAAAGGACGAGCCCTTAAAGAAACTGTGGCATCTTGGTAAATTTTTTTCAAGTTGTGGCAATTTGATATTTACCATTTCAAACTGTGGCATATGTGTAAAAAAATCTAAAATTTTAGTTGTATTTGATTTGTCAATGAATTGTTTCTCTCTTTGTTCTTTAATGATCTATTCATATCTGAATACCTCACTGCATCTTTAATGATCTTGATCTTTATGACAATTAATAGATTTGTCTTCTTGTCCGAGGGTGGTCTTTATGGCCATAAATCACTTTCATTTTGTCTTTTTATCTGAGTGTGATCGTTAAGGCCATTAACAATCTTATTTTCTTGTTTGTGTGTGACTGTTATGGTTATTAATGACATTGTCTTATTGTTTGTGAATAGTGAGAGATACAGTGCAACCGTACGACTATATCAAAATAATAAAATAAGAGTATCGTTTTTTAGAGACCAGTTTTTTAGTATCAAATTTTATTGATTTTTTGTTTATATAAGACTAAGGTTTTTCAGAGACCAATTTTTTCAGAAACCGTACATGGGTTGGTTGAACCTGATTTG
Organism: Lathyrus tuberosus; assembly: GCA_022829125.1. Classification (NCBI taxonomy): domain Eukaryota; kingdom Viridiplantae; phylum Streptophyta; class Magnoliopsida; order Fabales; family Fabaceae; genus Lathyrus; species Lathyrus tuberosus. The sequence goes on from JALAZF010000280.1 coordinate 3,516,254, forward strand.
ACCTAACCCAATACCAAACCCCTCCAGACTTCAATGGAATGTGTTCATCGTCCAACCCACAATTTCACTGTCAAAACTAAACCAAACCAACCGGTCATTTATGAGTTGTATAACACCCCGAATAATACACGTATAGAATCATACTATTTAAAGCATTAATTTGTTGTATTGAGTATAATCAAAAGTGCGTATATGACATTTGAATATATGTACAATACAATATCCAAAACATAATACATAAACATTTCTCAGATGCCGATGCAAATACTACATATCAAATTAATAGTGGATAAAATAAACAGACTACATGATCTTCAAGGTCTTCAAGGCATTTTTCCTTTACCTTTATCTTTTCTTGAGCTACATGAAATATTAAAATGGTGTAGTGATATATTTGTGAAAAGCCTAGTAAAGGAGGGAGAGTGATGACCTTCTAGAGGGGCGACATATATATGCCGCTCGCCATTAGGAAATAATTCACCCTAAGTGCCCATACTCTCCCAATCATAGGAAACATGGGAGAAGACGTTACTCGATTAGAGGGAAGTCAGAGTCAATTGATTAATCCACATCTTCTTAAGAAATAGGGATTCAACGGTCCCCTATTAACTAAGTGGCGATTATCAGTCCCTATAAAACCATAGTGTCATACCCTAAATTTTGACCACTAAGATTTCCCATCATTGGGCAAATCATTATCATAATATGGATGAATCATTATGCCTCATCAGTCTCCCCAAAGATGGGTGAGCATCCACTACAATCAAAATTAGGGTTTCAAGCCCTCTCAGAGCTCTTAGACAAAGGATCAATCAAGGAATGACATGATCTTCAACTTGTCTAGCCTCTCAAATATCCCCAATGGATCAAGAGGACTCCCACATCAAGGATTAAGCACAAGGCTGCAACCTTCCAAGTGGATTAAGCCTCAAGATCGCCAATGTCACCAAATTAGGGTTTTGGTCGACCAGGGCCTCCAGATGGAAATTTTCCTCTGGGCATGAGCCAATGCTTCAAAGCATAACTTGAATTACTCTATGGGACCTCATAAACCCAATCATCAAGTCAATTTGGCCTCAGGGGATGCATTCATAAAAAATCAGGAATTAGGGTTTCTTGACCTAATTCACCCCTAAGTTGACTTTTGGGACAAAACATGAGCCAAGACCTCAAGAGAGGATTTGAGGGTCTCTAATAAACCACATTGATCCATTTGCAACAATGGATTGATCCAAGAAGCTTTAGCAACAAGTTTCAAGTTCATCAGAACCACAATTAGGGTTTCGCGGGAAAAGTCAACTGTGCCTTTGACTTTTGACCCAAGCATGCTCCCAAACCTTGGGACATGATTCAATACACCCTATAACACCTATGAAATCAATCCATCAAGTTTGATTTAGGTCAAGGACTTGATTTCATAGAGGATCGCACAGTTTGGAATTCATCTGACAAAAAGTCAACTGTGCACAAAAGTCAACTTTGACTTTTTGAGATTTTTCACAATTATGGTTCTTTGACCCTAAAATGATGTTAATGTGTGAACGGAATCATCATTCATCAAGAAAAATCAAGGAAAGTTGGATAACTTGTAAAAGGGGTAACCATAAAAAACTTAGAAATTTTCTAAGTTATGGAACAAAGTGGCTAGGACACCAACTTTGGAGGATCATAACTCCTAAACCACAAGGTCATTTTTCCCCCATTCAAAGCTGGATTTATAGCTCTCATGGCCCTCTACAAAAGCTTCAAACACAACTCATTCTAATTCCTCGTGAATTTTAAGTTATGGAATGATCAAAATCACAAAAAGTGAAAATGTCACTTTTTTCCAACACTTAGTGAAATTTTCACTAAGTCAGAATCTGCCTTCACTTTTTTCCAAATGTAGGGGCATTTTTCACTTGGATCCAAAAAGTATCAAAACCAAATATGATCAAACAGTTGTTGTATCATATGAGGGCTTTCCAAAATGGCCAAGAACTCCATCAAATTCCACTTGAGCCATGAGTTATGACAATGACAATATGCCTTGCTGAAAATTGTCAAAGCAAGGCAGATTTGTGCATTTTGCTCGATTTGCCAAATTTGTGCAAATGACAAACACACTTATCCATCTGAACACCTCAGGGGGAGACCAAGGAGGGACAAACACTGATCCATAAGCCTCCCAAGTCCTTGGAACTAAAAATAGCATGTCAAACCTAGAAATCCCTAAAGAGGGGACAAGACTCCAATTTTGTTTTGGAGCATTCAATGGATGCACCAAGGTGGCATGGACTGAGCCATTTCCTACTGAATTCAGTCAAGACTTATCCAAGACCAAGGGAACCAGCAGCCTGTGCCCTAACCTCTAGTCAATGGCTAGAGGAGACTTGGATTCTCATTTATCAACATTGGCCAAACCTCTGCAGGAGTTGCCATTCACTATTGCTTGAAAAAAAACTTGTTCTACTATAAATAGAGCTCATTTGTGATCAGTTTGAGTACATCAAAGCCATCAAACAGATGCTTTCCTCAAAATCTCATTCTCACTTCCAAATTTGCCTTCCAAAGCAAGTCGCTATCGGGTTTTGAGTTTGAGAGCAATTCCAACCAAACCAATCACACACACACCTCATAAACATCATATAGAAGTGATCCAAACACTCACATAACATCTGGAACACCAAAATCACAAAATCACTAGCCAATTGCTCAAGTTCTTGACAGATTTGCAGTTGGGGTACCATTTCAAGTTCCAGATCATTTCCATTTATTCCAAGCATCCAGACACACTCCATAGCACCTAGGGAAGCTGTCCATATCCTTGGAACCAAGTTGTAACACCTCTAACACAAAACACAATCACCAGCTGCAAGAGGTAAGCATGAGCTCTTCTAACTCTATGATTCATGCATTTTTTTGCTGCACAATAATTTGGCCATATGTTCATAATCATGCATAGAGTGTTTTCCCTCAATCAATTGCTTTGTTTGAATCGTGTATGGAATTTCTGAGCCTTCATGCAAATTTTAGGGTTCTTGAGGTTTCTCTTTGATTTCTTATTTCATGCTTAAAATAAATGAAATTAAAGACCATAGACATGATCGCGAGGTGAAAACGAGTAGATTGATATGTAGATTGCATGATATAATCAAGTATTCAGTGAGATTGGATAGAAAACGTAAATCTGCAGAAACAGAGGGTGGCGCGTGTTCTTGCCCTTGTTCTTGGCGCCCTTTTTCAAAATTTGAATATTTGAATTTTGTGATTTTATTTAATTGATTAAAAAATTAATTTCTCTCTGAGTTTTAATGATTTTGAGTTGATTCTTTTTTTAATAATTCACAAAAATGTTAAAATATTTTATTTTACCAAAAAAATCCCAAAAATATTATTTATTTCATATATTTGATATTTTTTCAAATAATTAATTTTTTATTTGTTTTTAACATTTGAAATATTTTCCCTCCATGATTTTCTAAACATAATTGATTTCCAATCATTTTGGGGATAGAAACATGATTTTTGAAACATTAATTCAATACCACGATTTGTTTTTCACACATGTTTAACAATTTTGATCATTTTAATTGAATTTTTATTCAATTAAAATACATTTGGAAAACAAATTAGGGTTTTGATCAATTCAACCCTCATCAATATTTTTCAAACACTTTTTGGGCCTCTAATAGAGTGTAAGACCCAACCCCTTTGTAAATAATACCTTTTGGGCCTCACACATTGTATAAGTCCCTCTGTATATTTTCAAACGTTCGGCGAGATCGTCGCCTTTTTAACAAAATCAAGTGGGCTTCTTCTTGAGCTATAAGACCCATCTTTATTCATTTTCAAACTCTTTTGGGCCTCTAATAGAGTGTAAGACCCAACCCTTTTTGAAAACCAATAATTTGGGCCTCAGTGTATTGTATAAGTCCCGACACCATAAAAAAGTTCGGCGCAATCGTCGCCTTTTTAACAAAAATAATTGGGCCTCTCCTTGAGCTGTAAGCCCCACCCCTTGTACAAAAATAAGCTTTTGGGCCTCTAATAGAGTGTAAGACCCGATCCCCCTTTTAACTAAAACCTTTTGGGCCTCAGACATTGTATAAGTCCCTCAGCGTTAAAAGAAAAATCTCGGCGCGATCACCAGTTCAAAAATCAAATCATCTGGGCTACCCTCGTGTTATAAGCCCCATTTATTTTTTTTAGGGTTAAATATACAATACCCCCCTGCAATGTTACCGATTTCTCATTTTAGCCCCTGTAAAATTTTTTTTTTTAAACACCCCCTCGTAATATCCAGATTCCCTCACTTAGGCCCCTGGCTGCCACATGGCAGCAAAGATTCCTTTCTCTTTGCTTGCGTGGCAGCCACGTGGCATTTTTTAATATTATTTTATTATTTTTTTTATTTTTTTATTTATTTTTTTAATTTTTTTTTTGTTTTATTTTTTTTTTTGTTTTATTTTTTTTTATTTTTTTTTATTTTTTATTTTTTTTATTTTTTTTTTATTTATTTATTTTTTTTTAATTTTTTAAATTTTTAATTTTTTTAAAATTTTTTTTTTTAAATTTTTTAAATTTTGTTTTATTTTTTGTTTTATTTGTTTTTTTTATAATTTTTTTTCTTTTTTTTTTATTTCATTTTCGCCTTGCAACCGATGTAAAAACATACATTTTAAGAAAGATAGCATACATTTTACATCGGGCCAGAAAGGAAACCGATGTAAAAAAAACATTTTACATCGGGCCAGAAAGGCAACCGATGTAAAAACATACATTTTACATCGGGTCAGAAAGGCAACCGATGTAAAAACATACATTTTACATCGGACTTAATAGTCAACCGATGTAGTAGATGTATTTCACATCAGACTTAATAGTCAACCGATGTAGTAGATGTATTTCACATCAGACTTAATAGTCAACCGATGTAGTAGATGTATTTTTCACATCGGACTATGGCCCGATGTAAAATGTCTTTGATTTACTATATCGCTTGGCTTTACATCGGACCCAGAACCGATGTAAAATGTGTTTTTCGCCCGATATAAAAAGTCTTTTCTGCACTAGTGTAATTTTTAAAATAAAAATTTGTTTAAAATAGAATTAAAAATAAAAATTAGGTCCAAAAACGAAAAAAAAAAAAAATATATATATATATATATAAATAAAAACTAAAAAGAAATAAAAAAAAAGAAAAAAAATTATAAAAATTATAATAAAAACAAATAAAACAAAAAAGTAAAAAAAAAAAAAAAAAAATTAAAAAAAAAAATTAAAAAAAAATTAAAAAAATTAAAAAAAAAGTACAAAAAAAATAAAAATAAAATAAAAAAAAAATAAAAAAATAAAATAAAATAAAAAATAAAATAAAATAAAATAAAAATAAAATAAATAATAAAATAATAATAAAATGATAAAATAATATAAAAAATGTCACGTGGCTGCCACGTAAGCAAAGAGAGAGGAATCTTTGCTGCCATGTGGCAGCCAGGGGCCTAAGTGAGGGAATCTGGATATTACGAGGGGGTTTTTAAAAAAAAAACTTTACCAGGAGCTAAAATGAGAAATCGCTAACATTGCAGGGGGGTATTGTATATTTAACCCTTTTTTTTAAATCTTTGGGCATCTTGAGAGAGTGTAAGACCCATCCCTTTGTACAGAAAACCTTTTTGGGCATCAGTTACTTGTATAAGTCCCTGTACAAATTCAAAACAACAGTGCAATCACTGGTAAAACCCTGGGCCTCTCCTTGAGCTGTAAGCCCCAACAATCTTTTCAAAGCACTTTCTCCTTTGATTTAGAATATAATATTATTATCAAAGCTTTCTTTGTTGAACAACTAACAAAGCAGCATGAAAGCTCTACAACCGAGTAAGTGTTTATCCGCTTTCTTTATCCGTGAAATTCTGATAACAGATATGAGATGTCGAAAGAGATGTCACGACACTAATATCTGATCAATGATCAATTTGTGAACAAGATAAAAAGTAGTAAACAATTGTAAAGAGACACAAGCAATTGTTAACCCAGTTCGGTGCAATCACACCTACGTCTGGGGGCTACCAAGCCAGGAAGAAAATCTACTAAACAGAATTAGTTTGAAGACTCTCAGTAAACACTCTCCAGTTTACAATCTTCTCACCTAATCTCTACCTGTGTAATTTCTATCTAAGACACTCTTAGATAAGAGACACCTCTCACTCCCCCTCAATCACATGCAGTGATAACAACAGAACAATACAAAAGAGAAGAACACACTTCAATGACAATACTTAATTTTGCTTAAAAGCTTCAATCAAGAACAAAACACTCGTACTTAAAAGCTTAGAGTGAACAACTTATAACTCAAAACTCAGTCCAAGTCAAGCATCTAAATGATGAATGAATGGCTCACAAAATCGAACAATTAACAAAAGACTTAAACCCTAAAACTTGAAATGCAGCTTTCAATAACTTTTCTCTCCATCTGGCAATTAGGGTCAACACGTCTTTAAATAGCAACACTATCCTTGGGTTTGGGCATTAGCAGATCTTAGATTTGATTAATAATTAAAGCTAATTATTCTCCACATCTTTTTGCACAAAAATAGAACAAACGAAAAATAACCGAAAGTGCTTGCTCCAAAATAATGTTACTCCACGATTTTCGCACGCAATCACTGAACATAGACACACAAAAGATTGCAAATAAAGTGAATCAAATAAACCCTAACATTCTAACAGAATGTTCTGTCAACAAATGTTAGGACATCAGGCTCAACATCATGCAGAAAGTCCTGCAACACTAAGAAACACCAACTGCAGAATGTTAGAATCACATGTCAAGACATAAAGCATGGCATCTTGGTGTACCACTTTGTTTTAGAAAAAATGCTGCCAATACAGAACTAACAAACTCCCCCTTTGGAAAATTTTGGCTAAAACAAACAAACAAACACCAACACATATCAGAGAACCCTGCAGCAAAAACAAAACACATCTAACATTCCCAAAAACTTGCTGAAGCTCCCCCTCAAGCCAAGGAACAGAGATACCCAACAACACTACTAAGCCACACTACTCTCTCCCCCTTTTTAGCCATAATTAGACAAACACCACACAAAAATTCAATACCAACAAAAAACAAACCATTCAGAAGCTGTCATCAACCACCCAAAGGTGCAGTACAAACAATTCACACATAGGTGCCAACAGAAAACCAGATAAGAACCAAAAGTACAACAAAAAAAAACTTCAAGAAACAGATCAATCAAACATCTTCAGAACCAGCAGAATCATCAGTCTCAGAATTGTCATCTTCACCCTCAGCATTACCATCAGAATCATCAGAACCACCTTCCTCAATATCTTCCTTTTCATTTTCATCCTCAACATTATCACCCTTAGTCATTCTCAGAGTCCTGATCATCCTTTCAAACTTGAGTTTTCTCTCAGTACTAACCCGAATAACCTCATCCAGCTCTTTACAGGCTTCCACTAATTCAGAGATCACCCCTGACTTGTATGTGGGCTGATTTGAAGCACCAGCAGATGTCATAATAATGTCTGGGACATGTTTACCTACAAACAGTTTATAATGAAGGGACAAAGCAGATTCCCTTTTGCAAACAACATCAGTATTAGCCATGATTCCAGGGTGTTGATTTAATATAATGCCACAAATCAGAGAAGGAAAGGCAATGTGCATCTTTACAACACATGTTCCAGCATGCTTCATAGTTTGATGAAAGATGTAGGAGCCATAGTCAAAATTCTGCTTGGTTCCAACAGCATAGATAAATCTTCCCAAACCAACAGAAATAGTAGATGTATGATTGGTGGGAACCCAATTAGCAGTTCCAATCCTATGAAGAATTGCATATTTGACACTAAGTCTGCCAGCAGACAACTTGTCTTTCAATGGCCATGTAGTAACCTGATTGGCAGTAATCTCTTTGCAGACTTGATTATCAGTTACCTCTAGCTCACTCTGTTCTTCCTCACTTCTTCCCAGATATCTATTGATGATGATGGGAGAGAACTCAACACATTTTCCTCTAACAAACACCTTCTTAAGGTCCTTACTCTTATAGTCAGCACAGTCCACAGTGATATTAACAATGAATTCCTTCACAAGCACTTCATAACACTTAGCAAACCTAGTCACAGATTTCATCAATCCAGCAAAAGTAATAAGATCTATTACCTCCTTACAATCCAGAGCATCTTTACCTAATTCTCTCTCAAGAGCAATCCTCCTTTGATACACATATTTCCACCTTTCAATACTCTCAGCATAGTGAAAAGAGATGTTATCCAAGGGGGCGTCAGGAACTTTGTCAGAGATCTTCTTGACCACAGACTTTTTCACAGAAGTAATTTCCTGGACATCATCCTCAACATCATACTCAGAGTCAGACTCAGACCGAATCTTCCTCTTCTTGGAGGAGGTAGCCACTTTGCTCCAGGACTTAAGGGGACCTACAACAGTCTTTTTCTTGTCACTAACATTAGGAGATTTGACCACAGATTTCCCTCTTCTTGCCTTCAAGCGCTTAGCTATGCCAGGATGCACATTTGCAATTAAATCATTGTCAGAAGGAACCTCATCAAGATTCACAACATCATCAGAGTCATTAGTTTTTCCCTCACTCTGATCAGGACCAGCACTCTTCTTCTCCACACCAGAACCATCACTCTTTCCTTCCTTCAGCACAGAGTTAACCAACTTGTGCAGATTTGTAGTATCAGCATCCTTCTCAGAATTTGAAGGATCAACATCCCTTTCATCACTTTGATTTTCATTTAAAGTGGGGACAACATTAATTTGAGCAAGTGGGATTGAAATCCCAGGAACCTTATGATCTCCATACAAAAATCCAGTAACAATGCTTTTAATAGCTCTATCAACATACTTACTACCTTCAGTTGCCCTAGTTTCAGAAGACGACTCAAAAGGGGTTTTAGAAGTGTTACCTGCATGCGCATGTTTGGAACCCCTTGCATGCGTTTTTCTGGGCTTTTTCATCGCAGTTTCAGTATGGGGAATCATAGCCAATGGAGTAACATCAAGAGCATCATCAGGAGAAATGTCTTCAGAGTAAACCCTAGATTTTGAAGCAGACAGATCAGCTGGGTGTCTGGAAGGAGACGAAGTTGGTTGTTTATACATCTTGATAGTCTTGCAAATGTTTGAACTGGGGACGGAGGACTTTCTGAGAAAGAAGTTGAAAGGACTAGTTAAGTATGGCACAAGATGGATGTAGCGAGTGATAAGGCTTTCTAGAAATGATTGCCTACGATAGGGGAACTTTATTTGTTGGAAACATAAGGGGAAATTAATGATATTTCCACAAGACAGTAAATGACACTTTAAATTTTTTAACTTAAAAAATATTTTCCCACACGCCATTAATTGCTACAAATCCTCATAAATACACAACCCTAATTTTCCTCTTAAAAATTCAAACTGACTTGCATCCAATGCCTTAGTGAAGATGTCAGCTAATTGCTTCTCTGTGGCAACATGTTCTAAGGAAATAATCTTGTCTTCTACAAGTTCCCTAATAAAATGATGATGAATATCAATGTGTTTGGTTCTGCTGTGTTAAATAAGGTTTTTGGAGATGTTTATAGCACTCAAATTATCACAATACAATGTCATGACATCTTGTGTTACATTAAATTCAGTCAGCATTTGTTTCATCCACACCAGTTGAGAACAGCTGCTCCCAGCTGCTATGTACTCAGCTTCAGCTGTAGACAGAGAAACACAATTTTGCTTCTTGCTGAACCAAGATATAAGATTGTTCCCCAAGAAGAAGCAACCTCCTGATGTGCTTTTCCTATCATCAGCACTTCCAGCCCAATCAGCATCACAATATCCAGATAATACATAGCCAGATCCATGTGTGTATAACATACCATAATCACATGTTCCATTAACATACTTCAAAATATTCTTTACTTGATTGATATGACTCACTTTGGGTTCAGCTTGGTATCTAGCGCACACACCTACAACAAAAGCAATGTCAGGTCTGCTAGCTGTAAGATATAACAGGCTCCCTATCATACTTCTATAGAGACTTTGGTCCACATTAACACCCTTTTCATCTCTAGACAACTTCAGATGAGTAGGAGCAGGTGTCCTTTTGTGACTGGCATTTTCCATCCCAAACTTCTTAACTATGTTCTTGGCATATTTACTCTGAGATAGGAATATAGAGTCTTCCATCTGTTTGACTTGCAACCCAAGAAAATAAGTTAACTCACCAACAAGGCTCATCTCAAACTCTGACTGCATTTGCTGAACAAAATGTTGAACCATCTCATCAGACATCCTACCAAACACAATATCAACATAGATTTATGCCACCATGAGTTTCCCTCTTTCATCTTTGACAAAAAGAGTCTTGTCTATGCCCCCTTTTATGTATCCATTCTCAACTAGAAATTCAGTTAGTCTTTCATACCAAGCTCTTGGAGCTTGCTTCAATCCATACAGAGCTTTCTTCAACTTATAAACATGATTAGGAAAAGTTGGATCAATGAATCCCTTAGGTTGTTCCACATAGACCTCCTCACTTAGGTACCCATTTAAGAAGGCACTCTTTACATCCATTTGAAACAGCTTAAATCTCAGGATGCTGGCAACTCCTAATAGCAACCTGATGGATTCAAGATGAGCTACAGGAGCAAAGGTTTCATCAAAGTTGACCCCTTCAATCTGAGTATATCCCTGAGCAACCAATCTAGCTTTATTTCTTGTGACCACCCCTTTTTCATCTGACTTGTTCTTGTATATCCATTTTGTTCCAATCACATTTGTTCCTTCAGGTCTTGGAACCAACTCCCATACTTCATTTCTCTTGAATAGCCCTAGCTCTTCTTGCATGGCATTAATCTAGAATTCATCAGTTAAGGCTTCCTTTACATTTTTTGGTTCAATTTTTGAGACAAAACAAGAACTTGTTATGACTTCTCTTGATCTAGTAGTGACTCCCTCATTTAGATCACCAATGATAAGATCTATAGGATGGTCTTTCTGGATTCTGATGGAGGGTCCCTTGTTTACTGGCTCAGATTCAGGTTCTGCATTAGTAGGATTAAGATAAGTGTTTTTGTTTGAAGTTTCAGCAGAATTATCAAAGAATGTTTCAACATCTTCTAGAGCATCAGCCTCCTTATGCAAATCTTCAACAACAACATTTATGGACTCCATCATAACTTTAGTTCTGGAGTTGAAGCCTCTATAGGCTCTGCTGTTAGTAGAATAGCCCAAGAATATTCCTTCATCACTTTTTGGATCCATCTTTCTTCTTTGGTCACGATCTGCCAAGATATAGCATTTGCTTCCAAACACATGGAAGTACTTGACAGTAGGTTTTCTTCCCTTCCATATCTCATACAAGGTAGTAGTGGTTCCTGTTCTTAAGGTCACTCTATTATGAACATAGCAAGTGATGCGTCAGCAAGCGCACGGATTTATCGAAGTAATATAAAAGATTGTCGAACCCACAGAGACCAATGTCAACCTACCGTTATCTATCGCTGCGTTGTAAAGCTAAGGCTAATGATAGTTGATAGAAGGGAAACTAAGACTAGAACTATAATAAAACTAAGAGAATATGATAATAAAGAGAGGTCGGAATATGGATTCCGCGTTCCTAAAGGACTTTGTAGAATTCGGGTACTAATTACAACTATAACTTAGTTCCGTAGAATATATCAACTTAAAGACTTCGCCTCACGCTCTCGCGGTATTAACTAAAGTCATGTTCCCTAATCCCAAGATTTTGCTCTCGCTCGCCCGGTAACTAGGAAATATATTTTGAAAGCCAATAATATCCTAAACGCGTCTAAAGCGCTCTCGCTGTATTTAGACTTGTTGCCTAATTTCCACTATCCGGTTCGATCCCCACGCTCTCGCAGTGCCGGCTCTAACCTTAATTAATTTCTCACTCTCGTGACAAAATCGTGTTAAATAACCTCTCACTCTCATGACAAAGTTATTTAAATTAGACTTGGAAATTAAAACCAAAACAGGATTTTTAATCATAAATTCGCACCTATTATTTTCTACCGAGTCCCGTCGGTAACGACGGTCCTCATACGCCGGACTCAAGAATATTTAGAAAGACATAGATAAGAAAACAAATAAACAATTTTGGGTTTTTGAATTAGACGAAAACATAATAAGCAATTTAAAATAATTTAATATAAGGCAAGACGTAATTAAGCAATTAATTGAAGACAGTAAAGTAAACAATAAAATAGAACCTGTAATTAAATGGAACTGGAAACAATGCTTGAACTGAAGTCGTAATATGCCGGCAGGCTTTGAATCATACATAAATTAAACTACAAAAATAAATCCTAAATCTATATTTGTAATAGTCCCCTAATGTGGAGAACTATTACTTTTACATCAATGAGAATTCCTAAAAACTAAATAAAATAAATCTGGCGAAAAGAGAGAAAAAAGAGAGAGTCTCCTCGTGTAGCAAGTTCCTCCTTTTATAGCTTGAGAAGTTGTTGTGAAAGAGAGAAAAAATAGTAGAAGTTAGTGGCCAAAAATATCTCAACCACTCCTTGACCGGTTGAACATGATTTGAGTGGAATTGGTACCGTTGAGTGGTCCACGTACTTAAACGTGAATTTTGGGAATTATTCCTGTGTCGGTCGTCACGCAATACGTGACGGTCGTCACGCAATACGTGACGGTCGTCACAACTTAAAATACTATGACGGTCGCCATGGACCTGTGACGGTCGTCACGATCCTAATTTATTTAATGGTGGGCGCCTAACATAAGGTGTGACGTTCGTCACACTTATGTTGTGTGGTGGGCCCCACCCACTTTACGTTTTTTTTTTTTTTAATTCTTCTTTTCTTTTTCTTTCATATTTTCTTCAAAACATTTTCTTTTCTCCACATTTTCTCCTTTAATTCTTTTCTTTTTTTTCTTTTGTGAATTAATCCAAGTCACCTGAAAAAGACAATAAATACCGGCATAATAAAACATAAATCAAAGAAAATAGATAAAAAGAAACTAAATTGCATGCAAATCGGGTCTAAAAATACGATACATTTACGTGTTATCAACACCCCCACACTTAAACCTTTGCTTGTCCTCAAGCAAAACATGACTCGTAAGAAAAATAGTGCATACGGATACTCATCCTTGGCTACCAACTCTACTTCGGTTAAGTTTGTGTCGATAGGTACTTGCTCACACACTAAGGATATCGTAAAAACACAATTCCGCTTTGGCGGTCATCAACCTCCATCCTATACAAACCAATCCGAATCATGTCATTATACCTAAGCCTAACTAACTCATCCTTCTTTCATCCCTTTTCATTCTGGCGCAATCACATTAAGTCCGTTATCCTTTCACACTCATGGTAGGATAACCTGTTAGTGACTATGATCTCATTATTATTATCAATTTTTTTTTCTTTTGCACATTGGCTTAAATATCAATAAAATAAAGAAGTTTGCACCGTTGGGCTAAATGATTGGATGAGGATCACCTAACTTAGAAGGAGCATTTCTTTTCATTCATTTTTCTTTTCTTTTCAATTTACCATTTAAACATGAGATCATACACTTATTTGCATCGGCTTCCTACTTAGTGCGTGCTTAGGATGGTGTTGACTGCTAAATAAACTAATTAGGGACTACTAAAGGGGTGAGAGCTTAAGGCTACGGCATAACAAGTACTCAAATCGATTTCCATAATAGGGAGGTTCACGGTGTTAAGACGATATCGATTTTGCGGAATTTTTTCCCACGACTCACAATCTAACCTTAATTTCGTCTGTAACCTAAGATTTTCAAAAGAAACCCTATTTTTAACGCAAAAATTTTCAAAATATTTGGTGTGGCTCAAGGGAGTGGGAAATCGATAAACACAAAATCGCATATAAAGACTTGATAGCACATGCAAAGACGCAACGAAAATAGAAAAAGATTTTAAAATCATGCTGGAAAGCAATAAATCTAACTAAAATGCTGCGTTAAAATGAAAGCGGTAGAGTTCCTCCCCCATACTTAAACCAAACATTGTCCTTAATATTTTGATAAAAGGTGGTAAAGGAAAGATAGAACCTGTATGACTGCCAATGCGTGCTACCATAGCCAAATTCACTCTGATTCTTCCCTTGCTGTCCTTGTCTTTGCTGACCACTTCTACTCCGGCGTCTTGTACTACGAGATATCTGAATTTGCTGAAACTTCATTTTCTTGAAGCCGCTCATCATATTGCCTATTTCCGAAGGAAGTACTCATCATTGGCGTCACCACCAGCAGCGACATTCGTAGGAATGTGCGTGGGCACCAGGTCATCTCAAGGGATTGTCATCTAAAGATCTTTTGCCTAAATGTAGCTGAGACGTGACAAGCGTACAATTCTTTATTTTCTGCAAACACAAACAATAAAAGGAAAACATTAAATTAAAAACTCGTGGGTTTCCTCCCACGCAGGGCTTTGTTCGATGTCGATAGCTCGACGGTTAGGAGTGTTAATCTTCGGTTTCCATGGCCATTTATCAAGCCATCTCACATATCCCTCGCCTTTCTTTTTCTTTCTTCTGTGGGGTGGTTCATTCTTTTGAACTTGTGGTGGTGGTTCTGGATCTATGCTAAGTATCAGCTTTTCAAGTTTTGGCTTAGTTATGTCATCCACCACCTCAAAGTTTAACCTTACCCTCTTAACACTAATGATTTCCTTAGTTTGGTCTTCAAATTTTCTCTTTTTATGCAAGACCTCAGACAAGGGTGCGTGGATAATTTTCCATACATGCACATACGTTTTGGAGTCTGCAAACTTATACGGGAAAGGATATGGTGGGGTATATGGAGGGTGATCAACAATTCGTGCTTCATTCTCTACCTCTTCGATAACCTCGTTTGTGGATGGTGTTGGTGAATTTGTCTCAACTCTTTTCTCACCATAACTCTCACCAACCTCATTATCACTCTCCTCAGGATTTTCGAGTTGTTCTTCACTACTGGTTGTTATAACATACGCATTCTCCTCAGGGGAGGGACCTATAGGTGTCAGTGCAAGCAGTAAGGTTTGGGTCTACAATGCCTCAGTGTGAGTCACAAGGGACTCGACCTTGGTGTTCAGCCGCCTAAGGGTCTCATGA
The DNA here is from genome assembly GCA_022829125.1 of Lathyrus tuberosus. NCBI lineage: Eukaryota > Viridiplantae > Streptophyta > Magnoliopsida > Fabales > Fabaceae > Lathyrus > Lathyrus tuberosus. The sequence goes on from JALAZF010000280.1 coordinate 3,531,379, forward strand.
TTATCGATATGTTGTCTTTTAAGCTCTTCATTCTGGATAGTTTGTGCGTCCACAAAGTGCTCCATCATAGATTCTAGTCTAGCATTGGTTGATGTTTCAATGAAATCCTCCATTAATGTTTCGAGGTTGGACTGAACGAATTCTTGCGGTTCTTCAAAATATTGAGAGTGGTGATTTGGGCGGAAATGAGATAGCGTCGCGTGGAAATCTTCCATTATTATTTCGAGATTGGAATTGTACGATTCTTGGGGTTCCTCAAAATTTTGGGAATGGTAATCATAGGAAAAATTTGGTTGCGGTTCCTCAAAATATTGGGAGTATTGCGGTTGGTAATTGTAGAAAAAATTTGGGTGCGGCTCCTCAAGATATTGTGAGTGGTTATCATAGAGAAAATTTGGATGATACATAGTTTTTAATTTATTTTTTTTAATTTATTATTATTATTATTATTATTATATATATATATATTTATAGGAGTGCCTTAGTCTATACGGTGCAACAACGGAATAACAATATTGATTGTTGGTCCCCGGCAACGGTTCCAAAAACTTGATGTGTTCGCAAGCGCACGGATTTATCGAAGTAATGTAAAAGATTGTCGAACCCACAGAAACCAATGTCAACCTACTGTTATCTATCGCTGTGTTGTAAAGCTAAGGCTAATGATAGTTGATAGAAGGGAAACTATGACTAGAACTAGAATAAAACTAAGAGAATATGATAATAAAGAGAGGCCGGAATATGGATTCCGCGTTCCTAAAGGACTTTGTAGAATTTGGGTACTAATTACGACTATAACTTAGTTCCGTAGAATATATCAACTTAAAGACTTCGCCTCACGCTCTCGCGGTATTAACTAAAGTCATGTTCCCTAATCCCAAAATTTTGCTCTCGCTCGCCCGGTAACTAGGAAATATATTTTGAAAGCCAATAATATCCTAAACGCATCTAAAGCGCTCTCGCTGTATTTAGACTTGTTGCCTAATTTCCACTATCCGGTTCGATCCCCACGCTCTCGCAGTGCCGACTCTAACCTTAATTAATTTCTCACTCTCGTGACAAAATCGTGTTAAATAACCTCTCACTCTCGTGACAAAGTTATTTAAATTAGACTTGGAAATTAAAACCAAAACAGAATTTTTAATCATAAGTTCGCACCTATTATTTTCTACTGAGTCCCGTCGGTAACGACGCTCCTCATACGCCGGACTCAAGAATATTTAGAAAGACATAGATAAGAAAACAAATAAACAATTTTGGGCTTTTGAATTAGACGAAAACATAATAAGCGATTTAAAATAATTTAATATAAGGCAAGACGTAATTAAGCAATTAATTGAAGACAGTAAAGTAAACAATAAAATAGAACCTGTAATTAAATGGAACTGGAAACAATGCTTGAACTGAAGTCGTAATATGCCGGCAGGCTTTGAATCAAATACATAAATTAAACTACAAAAATAAATCCTAAATCTATATTTGTAATAGTCCCCCAATGTGGAGAACTATTACTTTTACATCAGTGAGAATTCCTAAAAACTAAATAAAATAAATCTGGCGAAAAGAGAGAAAAAAGAGAGAGTCTCCTCGTGTAGCAAGTTCCTCCTTTTATAGCTTGAGAAGTTGTTGTGAAAGAGAGAAAAAAATAGTAGAAGTTAGTGGCCAAAAATATCTCAACCACTCCTTGACTGGTTGAACGTGATTTGAGTGGAATTGGTACCGTTGAGTGGTCCACATACTTAAACGTGAACTCTGGGAATTATTCCTGTGCCGGTCGTCACGCAATACGTGACGGACGTCACAACTTAAAATACTATGACGGTCGCCATGGACCTGTGACAGTCGTCACAGTCCTAATTTATTTAATGGTGGGCGCCTAACATAAGGTATGACGTTCGTCACACTTATGTTGTGTGGTGGGCCCCACCCATTTTACTTTTTTTTTTTTTTTAATTCTTCTTTTCTTCTTCTTTCATATTTTCTTCAAAACATCTTCTTTTCTCCACATTTTCTCCTTTAATTCTTTTCTTTTCTTTCTTTTTGTGAATTAATCCAAGTCACCTGAAAAAGACAATAAATACCGGCATAATAAAACATAAATCAAATAAAATAGATAAAAAGAAACTAAATTGCATGCAAATCGGGTCTAAAAATACGATACATTTACGTGTTATCCGCAAGCAGTGTTCATAGCTTCAGTCCAGAAATGGTAGGGCAGTTTCTTAGCATGGATCATAGCTCTAGCTGATTCCTGGAGAGTTCTATTTTTTCATTCTACAACTTCATTCTGCTGTGGAGTAATGGGAGAAGAAAATTCATGGCCAATCCCTTCAGATGAGCAAAATTCAGCAAATTTGTGATTCTCAAATTCCTTCCCATGGTCACTTCTAATTCTAACAACATTGCTCTCCTTTTCTCTTTGAAGTCTTTGGCAAAGATCTTTGAACACATCAAACACTTCAGATTTTTCTCTTATAAAATTCACCCAAGTATATCTGGAGAAATCATCCACCACCACATAAGCATACTTCTTTCCACCAAGACTTTCCACCTGCATAGGTCCCATCAAGTCCATGTGAAGAAGTTCCAACACTTTTGAAGTAGTGAGATGTTTAATCTTCTGGTGTGACATCTTAGTTTGCTTTCCAATTTGGCATTCACCACATACCCTTCCTTCTTCAATCTTTAGCTTAGAAATTCCTCTGACAGCTTCCATAGAGATGATCCTCTTCATCCCTTTTAGATGTAAATGACCAAGTTTTTGGTGCCACAGTTTCACTTCATCCTCTTTGGCTAGAGCACGAGTAGAGGAGTAACTAGAATCTTGAGGAACCCATAAGTAGCAGTTGTCCTTAGATCTGACTCCATTCATAATCACTTCACTCTTTTCATTTGTAACCAAGCATTCAGATTTGGTGAAATTGACATTGAATCCTTGATCACACAGTTAACTGATGCTTATCAAGTTGGCAGTCAACCCTTTAACCAGCAACACATTATCAAGATTTGGAACTCCTGAGCAGTTCAGCTTTCCAACCCCCTTGATTTCACCCTTGGCTCCATCACCAAAGGTCACATAGCTGGTGGAATTAGATTTGATGTCAACTAACATATTTTTAATTCCTGTCATGTGTCTAGAGCAACCACTGTCAAAGTACCAATCCTCCTTAGCTGAAACCCTGAGAGACATGTGAGCTATCAAACTGGTAGCAACAGTCTTGGGAACCCATTGTCTTCCATTAGTAGGAATGTTTTGATTTGGTCTAGGTTGAGGAGCAGGCTTAGGATATCCATACAGCCTGAAGCAAAAAGGTTTTATGTGACCAAAACGGCCGCAGTAATGTCATCTCCATCTTTGGAATCTTCCTCTTAAGTGGTTGGGATGTCCTCTCCCATGATGTTGAGGCACCTGATGTGTCATATTATGTTTAGGTCCAGATGAATGTCCTCTCCTATGATGTTGAGACACCTGATGTGACATATTATGTTTAGGTCCAGAAGAACTAGCATCTGAAGTGGGTTTCTTTTCTCCATCAAATCCTAGCCCAGTCATATCTCCTGCCATTTTTCCAACCTGAAGGATTTCATCCAATGTGTCAGATCCACTGTTCAACATTCTGACAGATTTGGTCATTTGATCAAGCTTGGAGTTCAGCAACATGATTTCATTCTCCAGCTTAGAGATTGTTCCAAGATGTTCTACCTTTTCAGCCTTCAATTGAATTATAAGTTTCTTCTGCTTCTCCCCTTCGCGACATACTTCTTCACTTCTAAGACACAACTCTTTGTAGGAAGCTGCTAGTTCTTCAAAGGTCAATTCATCATCACTAGAATCTCCATCAGAGGCACATCTTCCAGTCAAAGTCGTCACATGTTTAGCAGATTCTTCTTCAAGTTCAATTTCAGAATCCTCATCCGACCAAGATGCAGTTAGACTCTTCTTTTGTTTCTTGAGGTAAGTAGGGCATTCAGCTCTAATGTGACCAAATCCCTCACATCCATGGCACTTAATCCCTTTCCCTTGAGTGGATTTTTCTTCAGCCCTTGATCTTCTACCAACATCATTAGACCTGTTGATGTCAGATGAGTTGTTCTTGGCATTAGGTCTTGACTTTATGTCCATCCTCTTCATCACCTTGTTGAACTATCTTCCTAGCAGTACTATAGCATTTGATAAGCTCTCATCAGTATCCAGAGCACATTCCTCCTCTCCATCTTCAGCATTGGACACAAAGGCTATGCTTTTGGCTTTCTTTTCAGATCTGTCACTTATCCCAAGTTTAAATGTTTGGAGGGATCCAACAAGTTCATCCACCCTCATCTTGCTGATATCTTGAGCTTGTTCTATGGCAGTCACTTTCATATCAAATCTTTTGGGAAGAGACCTGAGAATTTTTCTTACCAGCTTTTCATCAGACATCTCTTCACCTAGGGCACTTGAAGCATTGGCTATTTCAAGAATATTCATATGGAATTCATGTATGCTTTCATCTTCCTTCATCTTTAAATTTTCAAACTTGGTAGTGAGCAATTGAAGTCTTGACATCTTCACTTTAGAGGTACCTTCATGAGTAGTTTTGAGGATGTCCCAAGCATCTTTAGCTACCTCAAAATTGTTCACCAATCTAAATATGTTTCTATCAATCCCATTGAACAAAGCATTCAATGCTTTAGAGTTTCCAAGAGCCAATTCATCCTCCTCTTTAGTCCATTCTTCCTCAGGTTTCAGATCAGCTGTTTCTCTTCCATCTTTTCTAATAATGACAGGGTGTTTCCATCCTTTTATGACAGCTTTCCAGGCCTTACTATCCAATGATTTCAAGAAGGCCACCATGCGTGGTTTCCAATAATCATAATTAGATCCATCCAAGATGGGTGGTCTGTTCACAAATCCTCCTTCCTTGTCAATAGTACCAGAAAGTATCGTCCCTAGATCTCACCCAGAAACAGAACAGGATGCTTGCTCTGATGCCAATTAAAATTCTGATAACAGATATGAGATGTCGAAAGAGATGTCACGACACTAATATCTGATCAATGATTAATTTGTGAACAAGATAAAAAGTAGTAAACAATTGTAAAGAGACACAAGCAATTGTTAACCCAGTTCGGTGCAATCACACCTACGTCTGGGGGCTACCAAGCCAGGAAGGAAATCCACTAAACAGAATTAGTTTGAAGACTCTCAGTAAACACTCTCCAGTTTACAATCTTCTCACCTAATCTCTACCTGTGTAATTTCTATCTAAGACACTCTTAGATAAGAGACACCTCTCACCCCCCTCAATCACATGCAGTGATAACAACAGAACAATACAAAAGAGAAGAACACACTTCAATGATAATACTTGATTTTGCTTAAAAGCTTCAATCAAGAACAAAACACTCGTACTTAAAAGCTTAGAGTGAACAGCTTACAACTCAAAACTCAGTCCAAGTCAAGCATCTAAATGATGAATGAATGGCTCACAAAATCGAACAATTAACAAAAGACTTAAACCCTAAAACTTGAAACGCAGCTTTCAATAACTTTTCTCTCTATCTGGCAATTAGGGTCAGCACGTCTTTAAATAGCAACACTCTCCTTGGGCTTGGGCATTAGCAGATCTTAGATTTGATTAATAATTAAAGCTAATTATTCTCCACATCTTTTTGCACAAAAATAGAACAAACTGAAAATAACCGAAAGTGCTTGCTCCAAAATAATGTTACTCCACGATTTTCGCACACAATCACTGAACATAGACACAAAAGATTGCAAATAAAGCGCAACAAATAAACCCTAACATTCTAACAGAATGTTCTGTCAACAGATGTTAGGACATCAGGCTCGACATCATGCACAGAGTCCTGCAACACTAAGAAACACCAACTGCAGAATGTTAGAATCACATGTCAAGACATTAAGCATGGCATCTTGATGTACCACTTTGTTTTAGCAAAAATTCTGCCAATACAGAACTAACAATCTGCTTTCATATATATAACTGCATTGTGGGGCTGCTCACTGTACGTCTTCTTTCACAAACTTTTATATACTTGTCAAATATCAACTATGTAATACTAGTATAGTTATTTAGAGTTTTCCCCAGCAACTACGTCTAGCACTAGGTAAAGCCCTGTTGGTCACTCTTAAATACAGTCAAAACTAGATCCCCATAGGATTACCAGACACACTCTTCCCTCCTCTCGGGGTTAAACAATATGGAGACGTGAAAGGCAGCATTCTCTGTGAACCCTTTCTCAGACTGTCACCCTTAGACATTGTCAAAGAAACTCTAACTCCCCAGAGATGATCTTTTCTCCGTGAATGGCATCTCTTGTGTTTTTTCCAAATTCTTGGACTTTCCTGGCTTGATCTATTCTCGGTGAATGGCATGTCTTGAACTTCTCGGGGTTTGGGGAGCCACAGGCTTCTTAAAAGCATCCCCGCCTCCTCTTGGGCATTGTACAAGGACCCTGCGGCTTCTTAAAAGCTCGCATGCCTTCTCTTGGGCTTAGTACAAGGACCCAGAGACCTCTACAGGTATAGGAACAGAACCTAGTCATCAATTTGCTAGAGCTGTCTTTCTGAGTCAAGCGTCAAACCAGTTAATGGGTTGATCTTCATCCCTTAACATACCAGCCTTCTCTTGGGCATCATATAGAGATCATTCACTATCTGAGAATCAATTTCTCAAAACACCAGTAAACTTAAACAGTCTCAATACCCTTTGGATTTTCCATTGCCTTAAAGAACAGGAAGTAACCCTGATCCTCCGGTCAATACCAAAGCACAACAATACCCATATAAGAATTGATTTTCTCTTTTATCCAATATACTGGACCTGTCACTAAACTAAAATAGTCACCAACAAAGCTAGCCTCCTCTTGGGCTTTGTACAAAGATTCTTCCTAATGGAGCACACCTTTCCAGACTCTCTTGTTGAGTCAACCTCTTTAGCCTCTATCTCAGACTTCGTACGAGATACAAATCACTCTCTTGTTGAGTATAAAAGACTCTCTTGTTGAGTCAAACCCCTATTTAGCCTCCATCTCGGGCTTCGTACGAGATACAAATCACTCTCTTGTTAAGTATAAAAGACTCTCTTGTTGAGTTAAACCTCTTTAGCCTCCATCTCGGGCTTCGTACAAGATACAAATCACTCTCTTGTTGAGTATAAGAGACTCTCTTGTTGAGTCAACCTCCCTATAGCCTCCGTCTTGGGCTTCATACGAGACAAACATAAAAACTCTCTTGTTGAGTATATAAGACTCTCTTGTTGATTCAATAACCCTTTAGCCTCCATCTCGGGCTTCGTACGAGATAGAAATCACTCTCTTGTTGAGTATAAAAGACTCTCTTGTTGAGTCAATTCCCTTTCAGCCTCTATCTCGGGCTTCGTACGAGACAACAAAACACTCTCTTGTTGAGTATAAAAGACCCTCTTGTTGAGTCACAAACCCAATAGCCTCCTCTTAGGCTTTGTATAAGGAAAACCCCGGTTGAGTCAATCAACCTTTTAGCATCAAAGTCATGCCTTGCTCATAGCATACAAACATCAACAACTCCTCTTTAGAGATGATAAATTCTCTCTCAAGCCAAAACCTTTAGCTTCACATCTTGGGCTTTGAACAAGATACATATACTCCCTTTAGCTTCATGTCTTGAGCTTTAAACAAGACACCAAAACAAACTTTTTCCTCCCATAGAATAGGAGGAACTACGATCGCTCTGATTTCTCTGTTTCGTTAAACGGAATACGTAGGCATAAGATTGAAAAATCTTAGCGAGCATACTAATCAAAAAACCCAAAATCCCATACCTTCATACATCAATCAAAAAGCATCAGACCTAGCATCCTAACCAATGGTCAAAACCTTCTATTCTTAACAAAATAACCGAAGAGAGACCCACATCTTAATAGCATCTGTAAACCAACAGTCATCTGTTTAAACTCAGTATGCAAGCAGGGTTAATTGGAGACATCTATTTCCCTTCCTTAATCAGCTTAATAGGATAAAAAATGAATCGAACTGTAGTACCCAAGCGATAGTGATTCGAAACCACAAAAACCGTGCTACAGAAAGAATGGCGACCACAGTGGGAGATGAAAGATCTTGTTCTCCTCCCATCTTTTCGGAAGAAACCTTAAGTTTTGAGATTTTCCACAGGAAAAATTGGCGCCCACCGTGGGGCCCGTCTTCTCTTTCTTAGGTAGAAAACCTTGAGTTCACAAAATGTCACAGAAATGGCGACTCTGCTGGGGAGTCATTGTCTGTATAGGATCATAAGACTAGAGGTCTAGGATGATTAAGACAAATATATATATATACTGCTTTTCCTAATTGATATATGTGCTTATTTTTCTGCTAATGGGAATGCGTGTGATGCCGCATGTGGAAAGATTGAGTATACACCTAAGATATGTGATGGCAATGCAGGTAATCTTACTGGGAGTGAATTCTAGTTAATAGCCCCCGATCGACCATCAAACTCATTGGAGACTCCCTTTGCAGATACATTGCCTATACGACTTCGGTTGTTGAAAGTAGTGTGGTCGACTGGGTTATCTGAGAAGCTGAGGTTTTTAGCAGACTTAAGCCATTTTGTAGTGCGGAAGCTATTGGAAATAGTTGTCACGCGATACTACCCTCATCTGAGATCACTCTAGGATACATCAGCTCGCTGGCGATCCGCTTGCTGGTGTCATCCCAATAGGGGTCAATGATTTTGCGGACCGGTACAAAAATCACCAGTATAAACCTTTGGGGGGGGGGGTAGAGCCTTGACTTCATGACACTGACCCTTTGACCCCATGTTTTTTCTATGTTTTTGTGTGCTGCATTCATACATTCATTTAAAAAACATTAAAACAAAAAAAAATCTTCTCTTCTTGTCTCTCTTTTTTAAATTAAACTAAGATAATGATTGCAAATGTCAGAGAAAGGAGATTGCGCTAATGGATTTCGGTAGAAGGAAAACTCATAAGTACACCTTTAAGGTTCCAAAGTTAGAGGATATGAGAGGTTTGGCGAGAATGATCACCAACCATGAGGCTTTCAGAGCCAAGTATGGAGGACTACTGTCTCTATTAAGGTTCCATGTAATCGAAGGAATCCTGTCCACACTAATCTAGTTCTACGATCCGGTCTATCACTGTTTCACATTCCCGGATTATCAGCTGGCACCAACAATGGAGGAGTACTCTCACCTGACTGATTTACATATCACTGACCAGGCTCCCTTTTCTGGACTGGAAGAAATTCCAAAGGATCAAACCATTGCACGAGCAATTTATTTGGACGAGTCAGAAGTCAAGACTCACATGACCACTAAGGGTGGCATCCAAGGTTTGCCAGCCCAGTTCTTGACAAAGAAAGCCATGTACTTTACTAGTATAGGGAACGTGTCCGCTTTCGAGAGCATCTTCGTTTTGCTCACCTACGGGTTATTTTTGTCTCCCAACATCGATAACTTTGTAGATATCAACGCCATTAAGATTTTCCTGATCGGAAACCCTGTACCGACCTTACTCACAGATGCGTATCATTCAGTACACTTAAGGAAATTGTATAATGGAGGAATGATCACATGTTGTGTACCCCCTGCTTTACAAATGGTTCACTTCCCATTTGCCAAAGTCTGCTGCATTTTGGGATCAAAAGAATACTTTACGTTGGTCGCAGAGAATCATGTCTCTTACCAACTCTGACATCGATTGGTACAATCGAATCTATGACGGGATCAGGATCATTGACCGTTGTGGAAATTTCCCAAATGTACCCCTTATAGGAACTAAGGGAGGAATCAACTATCACCCGGTGTTAGTTCGTCGTCAATTTGGATACCCAATGAGGCATGTCCCGCGTAATGCTCATCTGAAAGGTCTTTTCTTCAAGGAAGGAGAAAATGACAGGGGACTAAGGACAGAAATAGTGCATGCCTAGAAACACGTTCATAGGAAAGGAAGAGAGTCTCTAGGAAAACCAGACTGTGTCTCGGTGGAGCCTTATCTCTACTGGGTACAAACTAGAGCTCTCAAGATGAGGATGCCTTACCCTCGTCAAGAAGTTCTTCCATTAAGGGACTCTGCCCTTTATTTTATGTCTGAGACGGAAAAACTTCAGGTTACTCTCAGCAAAGTTCAGCAGGAGAAGAGGTCTTGGAGGACCAAGTACCATATTCTCAATGTGGAGTGTAAGAAAATACAGCAACTATTAAGAGAAAAAGATGCTCTGATTGAAATTTTAGAGCAACGTGTTGTAGAAAATCAGGATGACCAAAGGAATTTGCTCGCTCCTTTCACTTGGCAAAGGAATGACAACCCGACAACGGCCCAAGAGCCCCGGTCAAAGAAACGGAAAGCACCTGATCTCTCCTCAGAGAGGACTCAGGATCCATTAGTTAAGACATTTCCTTTTTCAGCACTTTGTAATCTATTGTATTTCCGTTTCCGCAATCCTTTGAATCCAATAAAACGGGGTTTCCCCACTGTTTGATATTTGTAATCTAATTGTCAAAGTTTACTTTGAATAAACAAAAACATATAATTAATATAATCATTGCATATCATTCATCATTCTCGCGTAAGCGCATTCTTCTTACATACGAATCTCACATTTGTGTCTCGATTCTAGAGTCAAACTGTCTCATTCGTATAATACTCGGGCCAATTATCAGAAAAAGATGGATGATCTCGAGGAAGAGAACAGAGAGTTGAGGGAAGAGATCGACACTCTGAAAGAAGATCTGAGAAAGCTTTATAACGACATGCAAGCTCTAGCAGAAGCTCAGATGCAACAACAAAGGACTGTGATCTCAGAGATCACATCAATGCCCATAGTGGAAAAGTATGATCCTAGGTACAAAATGCCAAAAGATCGTCCCTGGGGTATGCCACTTAACTATATCCCAGAAGGATATATTTCGCCGATCACTGAGGATCAGGGAACCGTTGGGCCTGAAGGTTACAAACTTTGGGAAAGCGAAGATGCCAAGGGCATGACAACAACTCCTGAAGGTTACAAACTTCAGGAGGCACCAAGAGTCTCTGCCATAATTACTATACCACCGCCCGTGGTATACACTGTCCCGGAAGGAAATATTCCACAGATACCTTCTGGTGGAAACGACAGCATGTTCGACAGAATGAATGAGTTCCAGGAACAGTTCTTGGAAATGCAGAAAGAGCTGTAAGCCCTTCGCGGTCAGGATTTATTTGGAAAGGACGCCGCAGACCTCTGCTTGGTCCTCAATGTGAAAGTTCCACACAAGTTCCAGGTACCCGACTTTGAAAAGTACAAGGGTAACTCTTACCCTCAGAGCCATTTGGTGATGTACGCTCGGCGAATGTCGGCTCAGACAAAGAACCAGGAGCTGCTCATTCACTACTTTCAGGATAGTTTAACCAGTGCCTCACTCAAATGGTACATGGGTTTAAACCGCGCCACGATCGGCACGTTCAGAGATCTTGGCGCTGCCTTCGTTCAACAATATAAATACAATCTGTACATGGCACCGGACAGAGATCAACTCAGATAGATGTCACAAAAGGACAAGGAAACCTTTAAAGAATATGCTCAGAGATGACGTGAAATTGTTGCTCAGATTTCTCCACCTCTGGAGGAAAAGGAGATGACAAAGATCTTCTTAAAAACCTTAAGCTCATTTTACTACGATAGAATGGTTGCCAGTGCGCCCAGTGATTTCACCGAGATGGTGGGCATGGGAGTTCGTCTTGAGGAAGCCGTCCGAGAAGGACGTCTGTTTAAAGACGCTGGATCATCAAGTAGTACAAAACGATACAGTAGTACTCTCCCTAAGAAAAAAGAGCAGGATATTGGGAATATCTCTCTCGGAAAGCAAAGGCAACGATATCAACCAGTAGCAGTTGTAACTCCTGCTATCAACCCCACGCCTGTTCTTACGTATCAACCTCAGGTTGCGCAGAGCCAACCTAATCAACAATGATATCAGCAAAGGACACAACAGCCTCTTCAGCAGGCTCGTCCTCCGTACAACAACAACAACCGTACAACGCGACCACCAGGGTTCGATCCTATACCGGTGTTGTACGCAGAATTGTTTCCACTCTTACTGGTCAAGGGGCATGTCCACACCAGGTCTCCTCTTACAGTACCAGAAAATCTGCCTTTTTGGTTCAAAGCGGATCAGACTTGTCCTTACCATCAAGGGGGACAAGGGCATAACATAGAAAACTGTCCCAGTTTCAAATTCGACGTACAAAAGCTTGTTAGGAGCGGGGTCTTATCTTTCAAAGATACGAATCCTAATGTTCTCACGATCCCGCTGCCTCAACATGAGAAAGCTACAGTCAATTTGATAGAGGGAGAGTCTAGCGACAGCTATCAAATTCATGATGTACTCATATTAAGGGCCAATTTGGTCAAGAAGCATTGTAGACAGAGTGGATATCCTCATAATTATCACTCGTGTGATATCTGCTCTAAGAACAATCATGGATGTTCTGTGGTGCAGTCAGCTCTACAGGAACAATTGGATCTCGGGTGGATCCAAGAGCATCAAGTTCGTGGAGTCAACATGACTTATACGAATTCCAACATCATTCAGAACCACGACATCCATGCAATGAATGTTAACTTGGTGGCGATGCACTCAAGGCAAAGCCAGTACCATAATCTGCCGCGACATGATTACAATTCCTGTCTGACTTGCTCGGTAAACAAACAGGGATGCTCTTTTGTACAAGAGGCCCTCCAGCGTCAGATGGATCTTGGGTGGATCCAGGACTACCATGATAAAAATCATTATCAGATCAACAAGATCCAAATCTTTGATATCCGTTTGATGAATACCAGCTTGGTGGAATTACACGCCAGGCAAGTCTAACTCGGTTTTCTCACTTCTCACGATTATTTGAGCTGTAAAGTATGCAGTGAGAGTAACCAAGGGTGTGCTCTTGTTCAAAGAACTTTACAAAACTTGTTAAACCATTGGTGGCTTCTGATCTATATGGATGAAGACACGCAACAAATCAGTGTACTTAATGGGAACCCTACTCAGCGTCAAAGTCAGGATGTCCGATCTATGGAAACTGACCTAGTGAGGTTACACTGCATCCAAAGCGAACGTGGACAGATGCCACCACACAATTATGAACGTTGTAGAGTCTGCTCGAAAAATAACCAAGGATGTTACCTTGTGCGGGCAGCTCTTCAAGGTCAGTTGGATCGTAAAGAGATTCACCCATGTCCGAGTTCCGAGCTAATCGACTGGACGCCAGACTACTTCGCAGATCAAATCAGATATGTTGTCATAATCTCTAATCATCAACATAACGAGGATGTGTGTACCATCATCTCTCTACTGTACGAATCAAAGGTTCCTAGCCAAGAGTTGATTGAAGTTACCTACGACAGTCAGAAAAATCAGAAGGCTCCTGTAGTTATCTATCTACCAGGACCATCACCATATGAATCAGCTAAGGCGATCCCTTACAAATATGGTACAACGATAATTGAAAATGGAAAGGAAATTCCATTACCCTCCGTCGTGAATATCGCAGACATCAGTCGAGTGACATGGAGCGGTCGAATCTTTAACCGAGGAGTTGGAGAACCTAACAAAGAAAAGGAACTTTAGACAGAAGCTCCCAATCCACCAGTCGGTCAGTCCAATGATCCCGACCTTTCGAAAAATAATGATAAGATGCTGAAGCTCATCCAAAGGAGTGAATACAACATTGTTGATCAACTGTTACAAACTACTTCAAAGATCTCTGTGCTATCACTTTTACTCAGTTCTGAGGCTCACAGGGAAGCTCTACAGAAAGTTTTAGAGCAGGCCTTTGTGGAACAGGATGTGTCAATACGACAATTCGATAGCATCATCTCTAACATCACTTCCTGCAACAACTTAGGATTCAGTGATGAGGATTTACCAGAGGGGGGGTAAAACCACAACATGGCGCTCAATATCAAAGTTAACTGCCAGGAGGATGCTTTAGCCAGCGTACTGGTAGACACAGGATCGGCCATCAACGTTATGCCGAAGTCCACTTTAATGCGAATATCATTCAAAGGGTCCCTAATGAGGGGCAGTGAGGTTATCGTCAAAGTATTTGACGGGTCTCGGAAAGCAGTTATTGGCGAAGTCGACCTTCCCATAACTATCGGTCCTCACACTTTCCGAATCACTTTCCAGGTCATGGACATCCAGGCAACGTACAGTTTCTTATTAGGAAGACCTTGGATACACCAGGCTGGGAAAGTCACTTCGACACTGCACCAGAAATTAAAGTTCATCAAGAACGATCATCTCGTCACGGTTTATGGAGAACAAGCCTTGATCGTGAGTAACCTGTCATTATCTACTTGTATAGAACCCGAGGAGGTTGTTGGGACTCAGTTCCAAGCACTTTCGGTGGGTAATGAGAATAAATTAGAGAAAGGAACCTCTATTTTCTCATACAAGGACGCCCTCGAGGCAATTGAAAGCAACAATACGAAATGATGAGGACAACTTGTCATTCCTACTGATAATAAAACAAAGAAGGGTCTTGGTTTTTCTGCAACCTGCACCCAGACAGCTGTTAACGATGAAAGTCTTCATCCGATTCAGGACTTCTTCCACAATGGAGGTTTCCTTCACCCAGTGCCTCAAGCAGTCCATACCATCAACGAGGGAAATCCCTTCGATACAGAGGAAAAGTAGAAGTCCTATCTTAACAAGGACGGTTATATGTCTCAGGAAAAGGTGCCTACGCCATGTTGCTATCCCGTACAGAGTCCGAGATTTATACCGAGGTCAGAAGTCGAAATGATATACAGAGATTGTGATCCGGAAGGATGCCGTGCTCCGCCGAATTCATTAGAGGAGGACACTCTGATGAAGGACAACTTTGACCACGAATATTATGGCCCAATGGATGGCCTGCCTATTTGGCAGTCGTACCCAGGAGATTCGGGGCAAGAAAATCAGCCGAACAATGAAAATCAGCTGAGTATCATTGAACAAAATACCGGTGTCCCCACCATGTCATGGGATCAACACTCAGGTCATTCAGAAAATATCCAGTACGACGATGAATTGGCAAAGCTTGCCAGACTAGAATTCATCAACTATGCTTTTCCCGAGGTCAACATCATCAAGAGAGATGACTCCTCCAGTTCCAAAGACGTGTGGGACACCTTAGGACAACCAAGTGGAAAATACGACTATATGGTCAAATACACCGCTCCTGGGAGCTCTCGTATCAGGCTCGAAGACATTCAGTCAACTGGATGGAGAGATCCACCTGAGAGCACAAATGCTATGCGAAATACAACAGAGGAATCCTCCTACGACAACTCTACCTGGGAGACAGATTCCAATGATCCTGCTCTGCCAGAAATTAGCGTTATTTCTGAGGACAAACCAAGAAAGAAGGTGCCAGACTTTGTGTTTCACCGAGGAGTTCTCCGCCAATGGGTTGCTGTCGCTGTTCCGAAGATTGTTCATAAGTCAAAGTAATTTCCGTCTTTAACCTTTCACCCGGCCCAGGTGAAACGAATGATTTGATAGGGCTCGCTTTTTGTATATATCCCTCTTCGCTTTGCCCAAAGCGACAGAGTTCTGTTTTATTGTTGGATCCAAAAAGTATCAAAACCAAATATGATCAAACAGTTGTTGTATCATATGAGGGCTTTCCAAAATGGCCAAGAACTCCATCAAATTCCACTTGAGCCATGAGATATGACAATGGCAATATGCCTTGCTGAAAACTGTCAAAGCAAGGCAGATTTGTGCATTTTGCTCGATTTGCCAAATTTGTGCAAATGACAAACACACTTATCCATCTGAACACCTCAGGGGG
The DNA here is from genome assembly GCA_022829125.1 of Lathyrus tuberosus. Taxonomy (NCBI): domain Eukaryota; kingdom Viridiplantae; phylum Streptophyta; class Magnoliopsida; order Fabales; family Fabaceae; genus Lathyrus; species Lathyrus tuberosus. Next base: position 3,547,197 of record JALAZF010000280.1, read on the forward strand.
AGACCAAGGAGGGACAAACACTGATCCATAAGCCTCCCAAGTCCTTGGAACTAAAAATAGCATGCCAAACCTAGAAATCCCTAAAGAGGGGACAAGACTCCAATTTTGTTTTGGAGCATTCAATGGATGCACCAAGGTGGCATAGACTGAGCCATTTCCCACTGAATTCAGTCAAGACTTATCCAAGACCAAGGGAACCAGCAGCCTGTGCCCTAACCTCTAGTCAATGGCTAGAGGAGACTTGGATTCTCATTGATCAACATTGGCCAAACCTCTGCAGCAGTTGCCATTCACTATTGCTTGCAAAACAAACTTGCTCTACTATAAATAGAGCTCATTTGTGATCAGTTTGAGTACATCAAAGCCATCAAACAGATGTTTTCCTCAAAATCTCCTTCTCACTTCCAAATTTACCTTCCAAAACAAGTCACTATCGGGTTTTGAGTTTGAGAGCAATTCCAACCAAACCAATCACACACACACACACCTCATAAACATCATATAGAAGTGATCCAAACACTCACATAACATCTGGAACACCAAAATCACAAAATCACTAGCCAATTGCTCAAGTTCTTGACAGATTTGCAGTTGGGGTACCATTTCAAGTTCCAGATCATTTCCATTCATTCCAAGCATCCAGACACACTCCATAGCACCTAGGGAAGTTGTCCATATCCTTGGAACCAAGCTGTAACACCTCTAACACAAAACACGATCACCAGCTGCAAGAGGTAAGCATGAGCTCTTCTAACTCTATGATCCATGCATTTTTTGTTGCACAATAATTTGTCCATATGTTCATAATCATGCATAAAGTGTTTTCCCTCAATCAATTGCTTTGTTTGAATCGTGTATGGAATTTCTGAGCCTTCATGCAAATTTTAGGGTTCTTGAGGTTTCTCTTTGATTTCTTATTCCATACTTAAAATAAATGAAATTAAAGATCATAGACATGATCGTGAGGTGAAAACGAGTAGATTAATATGTAGATTGCATGATATAATCAAGTATTCAGTGAGATTGGATAGAAAACGCAAATATGCAGAAACAGAGGGTGGCGTGTGTTCTTGCCCTTGTTCTTGGCGCCCTTTTTTAAAATTTGAATATTTGAATTTGTGATTTTATTTAATTGATTCAAAAATTAATTTCTCTCTGAGTTTTAATGATTTTGAGTTGATTCTTTTTTTAATAATTCACAAAAATGTTAAAATATTTTATTTTACCAAAAAAATACCAAAAATATTATTTATTTCATATATTTGATATTTTTACAAAGAATTAATGTTTTATTTGTTTTTAACATTTGAAATATTTTTCATCCATGATTTTCTAAACTTAATTGATTTCCAATCATTTTGGGGATAGAAACATGATTTTTGAAACATTAATTCAATACCACAATTTGTTTTTCACACATGTTTAACAATTTTGATAATTTAATTGAATTTTTATTCAATTAAAATGTATTTGGAAAACAAATTAGGTTTTGATCAATTCAACCCTCATCAATCTTTTTCAAACACTTTTTGGGCCTATAATAGAGTGTAAGACCCAACCCCTTTGTAAATAATACCTTTTGGGCCTCACACATTGTATAAGTCCCTCTGTATATTTTCAAACGTTCGGCGAGATCGTCGCCTTTTTAATAAAATCAACTGGCCTTCTCCTTGAGCTATAAGACCCATCTTTATTCATTTTCAAACTCTTTTGGGCCTCTAATAGAGTGTAAGACCCAACCCTTTTTGAAAACTAATAATTTGGGCCTCAGTGTATTGTATAAGTCTCGACACCATAAAAAAGTTTGGCGCAATCGTCGCCTTTTTAACAAAAATAATTGGGCCTCTCCTTGAGCTGTAAGCCCTACCCCTTGTACAAAAATAAGCTTTTGGGCCTCTAATAGAGTGTAAGACCCGATCCCCCTTTTAACCAAAACCTTTTGGGCCTCAGACATTGTATAAGTCCCTCAGCGTTAAAAGAAAATTCTCGGCGCGATCGCCAGTTCAAAAATCAAATCATCTTGGCCTACCCTCGTGTTATAAGCCCCATTTCTTTTCTTTAAACCTTTGGGCCTCTTGAGAGAGTGTTAGACCCATCCCTTTGTACAGAAAACCTTTTTGGGCCTCAGTCACTTGTATAAGTCCATGTACAAATTCAAAACAACAGTGGAATCACTGATAAAACCCTGGGCCTCTCCTTGAGCTATAAGCCCCAACAATCTTTTCAAAGCACTTTCTCCTTTGATTTAGAATATAATATTGATATCAAAACTTTCTTTGTTGAACAACTAACAAAACAACATGGAAGCTCTACAACCGAGGAAGTGTTTACCCGCTTTCTTTATTCGCTTTCATATATATAACTATATTGTGGGGCTGCTCACTGTAAGTCTTCTTTCACAAACTTTTATATACTTGTCAAATATCAACTGTGTAATACTAGTATAGTTATTTAGAGTTTTACCCGACAACTATGTCTAGCACTAGGTAAAGCCCTATTGGTCACTCTTAAATACAGTCAAAACTAGATCCCCATAGGATTACCAGACACAGTCTTCCCTCCTCTTGGGGTTAAACAATATGGAGACATGAAAGGCGGCATTCTCTGTGAACCCTTTCTCAGACTGTCACCCTTAGACATTGTCAAAGAAACTCTAACTCCCCAGAGATGATATTTTCTCCGTGAATGGCATCTCTTGAGTTTCTTCCAAATTCTCGGACTTTCCTGGCTTGATCTATTCTCGGTGAATGGCATGTCTTGAAGTTCTTGGGGTTTGGGGACCCACAGGCTTCTTAAAAGCATCCCCGCCTCCTCTTGGACGTTGTACAAGGACCCCGCGGCTTCTTAAAAGCTCTCATGCCTTCTCTTGGGCTTAGTACAAGGACCTAGAGACCTCTACAGGTATAGGAACAGAACCTAGTCATCAATTTGCTAGAGTTGTCTTTCTGAGTCAAGCGTCAGACTAGTTAATGGGTTAATCTTCATCCCTTAACATACCAGCCTTCTCTTGGGCATCATACAAAGATCATTCACTATCTGAGAATCGATTTCTCAAAACACCTGTAGACTTAGACAATCTCAAAACCCTTTGGATTTTCCATTGCCTTAAAGAACAGGAAGTAACCCTGATCCTCCGGTCAATACCAAAGCACAACATTACCCATATAAGAACTGATTTTCTCTTTTATCCAATATATTGGACCTGTCACTAAACTGAAATAGTCACCAACAAAGCTAGCCTCCTCTTGGACTTTGTACAAAGATTCTCCCCAGTGGAGCACACCTTTCCAGACTCTCTTGTTGAATCAACCTCTTTAGCCTCCATCTCGGGCTTCGTACGAGATACAAATCACTCTCTTGTTGAGAGTAAAAGACTCTCTTGTTGAGTTAAACCCCTCTTTAGCCTCCATCTCGGGCTTCATAAGAGATACAAATCACTCTTTTGTTGAGTATAAAAGACTCTCTTGTTGAGTTAAACCTCTTTAGCCTCCATCTCAGGCTTCGTACGAGATACAAATCACTCTCTTGTTGAGTATAAGAGACTCTCTTGTTGAGTCAACCTCCCTATAGCCTCCGTCTTGGGCTTTGTATGAGACAAACATAAAAACTCTCTTGTTGAGTATATAAGACCCTCTTGTTGAGTCAATAACCCTTTAGCCTCTATCTCGGGCTTCGTACGAGATAGAAATCACTCTCTTGTTGAGTATAAAAGACTCTCTTGTTGAGTCAATTCCCTTTCAGCCTCTATCTCGGGCTTTGTACGAGACAACAAAACACTCTCTTGTTGAGTATAAAAGACCCTCTTGTTGAGTCACAAACCCAATAACCTCCTCTTAGGCTTTGTATAAGGAAAACCCCAGTTGAGTCAATCAACCTTTTAGCATCAAAGTCATGCCTTGCTCATAGCATACAAACATCAATAACTCCTCTTTAGAGATGGCAAATTCTCTCTCAAGCCAAAACCTTTAGCTTCACATCTTGGGCTTTGAACAAGATACGTATACTCCCTTTAGCTTCATGTTTTGGGCTTTGAACAAGACACCAAAACAAACATTTTCCTCCCATAGAATAGGAGGAACTACGATCGCTCTGATTTCCCTGTTTCGTTAAACGGAAATACGTAGGCATAAGATTGAAAAATCTTAGTGAGCATACTAATAAAAAAAACCAAAATCCCATACCTTCATACATCAATCGAAAAGCATCAGACCTAGCATCCTAACCAATGGTCAAAACCTTCTATTATTAACAAAATAACCGAAGAGAGACCCACATCTTAATAGCATCTGTAAACCAACAATCATCTATTTAAACTCATTATGCAAGCAGGGTTAATTGGAGACATCTATTTCCCTTCCTTAATCAGCTTAATAGGATAAAAAATGAATCGAACTGTAGTACCCAAGCGATAGTGATTCGAAACCACAAAAACCGCGCTACACATAGGCCCAAAAGCCTTTATAAATACTTTATCGCTTGAAGAAAGAAAGACAAATCATAATACCCTTAGTGCAACACTTATATAGAGATCCTCTCACCTCACGTGAGCTAACCCTCTCTTTTCACAGTAAACATCACCAAATAGGATCTCTCACCACCGAGAGCAAGCCCTAACCACCCTTAAATATAAAGGTCTATGAGTATCCCATATTCGCGTAGGGATACCACATACTCTTGTAATTTTTGACAAGTACAATGGCACCCACCGTGAGACCCTAATAAAACTAACTTAGGCAACACCTCCTTTATTATCATCCTGTCCATCTTCCCTCGAACATGGCCAACGAGATTCTAAAATCTAAATTTAACACCGTAGTTGATGGTTTAGCCAGTGAAGGAAGCTCAAACTTCTCCTGGAGAAAATATGCTAGACATGTGTTGCCCGCAAACATAATATTCTCTGGTTTCTCCAAAGGGGAAAAGGAAGAATTAAGAATTAACATCACCTTTTATAGCAGCGATGTAATCAGAGTCATTACTCATGATAATGACTCCATGGTCATTACTGTGCAATACGATTATTAGGATGTCAAGAAAGTCTTGATAGATATTAGGAGCTCTACTGACCTCTTGTTCTAGGACACTTTCCACAAACTTCAACTCGATCCTAACGACATCAAAGCATTTCAATATTTTTAATAGGATTGTTAGGTGGGTAACTACAAGTGACATGCCACATAACCCTAAAGATGACCTATGGCAAAGGCAAAGACGCCAAGGCAGTTGAAGTCAGCTACCTCATAGTAGACACCCAGTATCCTTACAACATCATCCTGGGATGACCCATCATTAAAGCGTTATGGGCGGTTATTTCCTCATAGCACCTGGTCTTAAAATACCCGTTGCCTTGTGGGCAAGTGTGGACAATTAGAGGGAGCTGACAAAATGCCTAAGAGTGCTATCAGAGCAGCCTAACAATGGAAAAGGAAGAGCTCATCCTTATGGGCGCACTCCTCCCCGAGGCACTAAATACAAACATCGATAATTGGGATCCCATATCGATCGTGGACAAGAACACAATCACTCATACAAAGGACTTAAAGGAATTTAGGACATGCCTCTTAACCATTCAGATGACAAAAATAGGCACCTCTCTTATCGAGGAAGAAGAATGTGAACTATTCAACCAACTTATTAAAAACTTCGATTTGTTCGCTTGGCCCTCATAAGACATGTTTGGGATAGACACTAGAGTGGTGAGCTATCGACTCACTGTTAATCCTTATGCCAAGCCTATTGTAATACCCCATATCCTCTTAAGTACTCATTGCTTATTAAGTGGTGCAAATTGAGTAGTTAGTGCACTAAGAAGAAATTAATCCTTAATCAAGTTTCTAATTCTTAATAATTAGTAAGGAGTGGTAATTTGGGAATTTGGGAGATTTGGCAAGGGTAGAATGGATATTGCTTAATTTACTGTCACTAAAGGACAAAATACTTTTCTATATATCATTACCAATTTCCTTTTTCCTCTCATTCTTCTCATTTTCCAAAGATAGAAAGGAAATAAGAGGAATAAGAGAAAGATAAAAGAGGAAACACTTGAAGGAAATGGAAGAAACATCATCATCTCCATCTCTTAAAAAGCTCAATTCAAGACTTTACTAACATGGATTCTTGGTTATCATAGACTTGGGAGGGGATTTTGCATGAAATTGGGTTTAAAATTTTGGTAAGTTCTTACTTGTCTGTGAAATTGATGATTGAAATATGATTTTTGCTATGTATTGTGCTATTGTTACTAAATCTTGAAGTTATGTGGTGTTGATAATTGTATGGTTGTATTGATGTTATGTTCATGTTGTGTGATCATGTGATGAAATCATGTTATTGTTATTGTTTCTTGATGTTGTGATATGTTAATTACATGAGTTATGTTGACATGATTAGAGATTCACATGGTTAAGAAGTGAAGAAAACACAGTTGTCTATATATCCTTATATGATGTTGAATCCATAATTTGAAATGCTTGGGTATGTTGTGACATGATCAGATATAGTTTGAAATGGTTAAAGGTTGAAGAAGATGAGTTCATAAGTGAGTTTTTTTTTTGAAAAGTTCCAGATGGCAATTGATTTTCATCTGACACCAATCGATTGTCATGTTGCTTCAGGTGGAAAATTTTGTTCAGAACAATCGATTGTTCTCCATGACAATCGATTATTTTCCTTGTAATCACCATAAAATGAGTTTTGTAACTTCATTTGGGGCATGGTTGGATGCATTGGATAGCAAGTTCAATGCTCTACTATTTGGTGAAGTAAAATCATGCTTGTATGCCTTAGTTCTAGTAGTAAGCCTGGAATTTTATGAACCCTAGCTGTATGATATATGGTGTGACAACATGCTTGAATGTTTTATTCATGATTAATGATCACAAAATTATCATGTGAATTCCTACTTGGATTACTTAGTGTAGAGTTGTGTAATAGTAGGAGAGATGTCATATCATGCATATATATGTTAAGTCCTTATTAAACAATAATTTATCAAATTATATGATAATGAATTAGTTTAAACCTAGGATCATAGTTAGGTGAAAATGATTAGTAAATATGAACTTAAGTTATGATAAATAAATTAGGTTGTGATGCTCGATCATGAAATATACCTCAGTGTGTACCCATGAATGAGTAGTTACTTGAGATGAATCATTCCATCTACGAGAGTTCCCGAATGACATGGATGGTGAACAATAATCTAGTTGCGAGTTAACGCGTTTTGTATGGAAAGACATTATGATAATGTAATTGATGAGAATAATCATATGGTAATTGATGAGTATAATCATGCAGTGATTGATGAGAATAACCCATATTAGTGCTTGTCCGGAGTCCGGTTGTCATGTAAAGTAGTGGTTGAGATATATGGATCATTCATATGTAACCTCATAAAGGGTTAGAGTCCTATAAAGGAGTGAACCTCACAATGGTTTAGAGTCTCATAGAGGAGTGAACCTCCCAATGGGTTAGAGTCCCATGGAGGTGTGAACCTCATCATGGGTTTGAGTCCTAGGGAGATGCGAACCTCATAGTGGGTTAAAGTCCCATAGAGTATTGAACCTCACAGTAGGTTAGAGTCCCATAGAGGAGTAAACCTCACAGTGGGTTAGAGTCCCATGGATGTGTAAATCTCATAGTGAGTTAGAGTCCCCCAGAGAAGAGAACCTTACAGTGGGTTAGATTCTCATAGAGTATTGAACCTCGTAGTGGGTTAGAGTCCTATAGAGAATGAACCTCATAGTGGGAAAGTACTCTGATTATTGTGGGAAGTTTGTGACTCATGTCTTGGCATATGTGAGAGACGCTTGTTGCGGAAAAATGTTCCTTAGAGAGCAAGCCATCTTTATGGTCATCCGGTTACAGAAAGTATTTGATTGGCAATAAATTACTCGACTCCACATATTTGGTCCATAGTGGTTTCAAGTTGAAGGGTGGTTTCATGGATACACCACTTCATCCATGAGAAGAACTTATGAAACTTTTCATAACTTTATATGTAGTATTCACATAGCGGGTCAATCCAATATAAATATTGAAATTCTGGCATAGCAGACAACAGACGTCCTAACACATGTCAAGACATTGTTATGCATAAACATTTAAACAAAGAACAAAACAGCAGACTGATACTCTGAATATCAGAACTACAACAACACAGATGTTACGACATCTGATCCAACATGTTTATCATGAACACTAACAGAATAATTAAATCTGCAGAATGATAAAAGACACAACAATAGTTAACCCAGTTTGGTACAATTCACCTACATCTGGGGGATACCAATCCAGGAAGAAGACTCCACTATCTGTAGAATTATCACAAAGCTAAACTCCATCGTTTACAACTTTATATCCTAATATCTACCCTATGAAGACTTTACTAAAGAACATCCTCTTTGATATGAGATACCCCACTCACTTCCCTTAATCACAAACTGTGATGTTTACACCATCAATGTCAATACAGAATTCTGTCAAGCTTTCTTGACCAACACGCTAACTTGGATTTTCTTGTACCCCAAATTTTACCCTTAGATCCATTGATCTCTTGCATGTCATATTAGGCCAATCATGCTGCATAGTTAACCCTTTTTATTAGGTTCTTGTTTGTGTTTGTTTCATTTTTTTCAGGTGTTATCTTAAGGAGATTCAAGGAGTGATTGATCAGATTTTGGATGGAGCATTGAATCAAGCAAGTCTCGAAGAGATGCCTCCATAACCCTAATCCTCACCATGACCAAATTTCTACCCACTTTATCTACCCTCAATTATCTCTTATATTCCTAACCAATTTCCTTAATCATCTAACCAATTCTATCCAAGCTCTCCATTTGTCATTATTTTAATTCTCCTAAACCATATCTAAAACCCTAACTAATTAATCCATCATTATTATTTTCCTAATATAACAAAGATAGAAAACCATTTCTAATTTTTATTCACAAGCCCACATGATGAGCCCAGCGTACAAAATGTATTGCAAACCATTGGAATTGAATTTCTTAACCAAGAACCAATAGGAATCAAGCCTTGATGTGTTGACTTTTCAACTCAATTGCCAACCAATAAGGAAACGACATGTGGCGTACAAGAAACCAAAAAACAACCAAATTTGTTCTTTCTCCTTCGTCATGGGTGCGAGCTTCAGAATGGAAGAGAGATTCAAACATACAAGCTTGTCAATTCATTCAAGAACCCATTTCAATTCAATTCTTGGCGCGCGATGTGTTTAGTTTAAATTCTCCAAGAAGCAATTCCTATTTCGGCTTCCAACTGCTTGGTTCATCTAAAGTGGTTCTGAGGATTTACCAAATTCAGCATTCAACCTGTCACCACCTGCGAACCTCTCCACGCCATCCTCAACCTTTGCCTTATTTGATACCCCTCCCAATGACTTCAAGTAAGGAGCTCAGAAGCAATACGTGAAGTTGTGAATTAACTCTGCACATCTAAGATTTTGCACAGCATAAGCAGCAGATTTGTCTCCAAGGAGTGGACCATTTGAATTCAAAAGAGATGTTGGCTCCAAAACCCTACTCAGCACTCCACATGTTTGATATTTGGACTCACCCAAACTCTTTGGTTCAGCCTATAAAAGGGGCTCGCCTCTACACAACAGGGACATCAACAACTCTCTCAAAAACACTCTAAATTCCTCTGAAATTCCATAAAAGTTTCGAGCAAGCAAGTTGGAGGTTGGCCTTGGAGTTTTCTTTTGGGAAAAAAGGCAGTCATCATACTTGAAGACAGTGGACATCATTCCACTTGGTATTGTATTCTTACACTTTTGTTAATAATGCTCATTTAATGTTTTCATTATGTATTCCATTGTTCTTTATATGCGTGTCTGATTGATATGTGCTTGACTATTTTGCTTATATGTTCATGACTTGAGTTCTCAAAGTAAAGTGATGTTTTGATTTGATACACATTAATGCCTTGGTGTTGAGTGTTAATACCTCCGTTTTGTCCATCAAATGGTTGTGACTAGGTTCTCATTGTGGTTTTATTTTGATATGATTAATGTTTGATGTTGTTGACCTACTTGGATGTCGTATGTATTTAAATGAGATTTTGAGGTAAGAGATTTGTGAACCTATGCTTCTATTTGTAGTATTGGTGTACTCAGTTATGGGATTTAAGCTTTGCAATTTTTTTTGTCTGATAGTTTTGTACACATTTGTATGCACCATTGTTCTTGTCATTGTTGAGGATTGATCTTATGTTCTAGTTTTGATTGTTTGAACAGTTAATTTCTTACAAGTTATTGCTCAATGTTGCACCTCTTTGGACTGATTCTTGATTTCATGGATGTTTAAAAGTTTATGATGTGGAATTTAGGATGAAAACTGTGCTGTTGTTGATCATATGCTTCTCTTGGTCTATGACTCATGCCTTTCAGTATTGTACAAAAAAACCATTGTGTTGATTTGTTAACCTCAGAAGTCATGTTTTGGTGGTATCATGATCTTGTTCTTTATGTTAACACTATGTTTGATATGTGCTGATATGTTTTTAGCATGTTTCCTAAGTCATGCCCCTGTGATATCACGATTTCTTTAATACATGTATGTGTGATATATGTGCTTGCTTGATGTTGTCCAAGATGGTTCTATGATGTCATATGCCACTGCCTATACTAAAGTAAATTTGTTACAATCATGACTTATCCTTAAAACCTAGTCCATGTGTGTGTGTGTGATAGATATGCTTGCTCTTGGCCATCATGATGTTTGTATACATGTCACTATGCTTGTACCACTTGGGTGAATGTATGACTTTCTGCTTGTAATTCAGTTTGCTAACTATTTTTGGTTTGGAATGTCACTTTTATGTTGATATAAGCCTTATGATGTAATAAATGTTTTGAACCTATATAGCCTGTCCTGATTTCATATGTGTTTGGTCTGCCTTTAACTTAGCTTTGTTTTCGAGACTCAATATTATGCTTTCTCTGTCTTCACATTATGACTGTTTGGCATTCTTATAATTTGACCTAAATATGCATTGAAGATATGTAAGCTCTGAATGTATTTTTGCTTTGTATGTTAGCATTGGTATTCACCATCTTTGCCCTATGCACTATGACTGGCCTGTTAGCACTGATGTTATTGCTTGTTGATGTTCTGCCCCATGATATCATCCTATCATGACCCCCATCTAGCATGTTCTCTAAACCAGTCGTTGATATTGGATCCATGTTAGGGTATCTCTTATCTTTTAACTTTGTTTTTGCAAATAGAACAATATACTTGAATTGTTTTTGGAATCTTGAGAAGCATCATTGAAACTGACTTATCATTATAACGTAGCATATCTCTTTTTCTTGCTTTTTCAACTTGTAATTTTGTTAATCATGTGATCTAAATGCTAGCACAGCTCTGCTACCTTTCATTTCTACAAAGTATGCTTAAGTCTTGAGACTACTTTGATATGTGAACTGAACTTGCCATGTTGATCTACACCTATGTGTTTGTCTATTAAATTATATTCCAAGTTGTTTTCACCTCATTTTAATCTCCTTTGAGCTTGATTGATGCTTGTTGCTAGTTCACTTTGCTTTTTGTGCTAATTTGGTTGTCAAATATTCTGTTTATGTTCAAAAACTATGCCATATTGTTCTGGATCTCTTGTTTATTATGTGTGTTTAAAGCATGTCCTTGTTTGATCTTCATTAAGTGTATTAAGTCCTGAGTCTATTTTGACATACATGAGCTGAACTCCATTGCCATTTGTAACTGTGAATTGCATGTTTGTTTGCTTTTCAAGATTTTGCATTGAACCTACTTTAACTTGCTGCTACTATGGTTGCAGTAGCCTTCATTGCTTTGTGTATTCAAGTGATTATTGATTTTTGACCAATTCGTATGGTTGAACTTACTTGGCATTTGATATGAGTGATATTTCTTGATTTTGAGTGAATGATCATCTCTCTGTTCTTGTTTAATATGACTGGTGTTGGATAACTTGGTATGGAAGTTTGCAAGTAATGAGCAGTTTTTATGTGGGACGGTTTGTAGAGTTTGTTTGGAATTTATGCGCATATTTGTGTTATATATTTATTGAAGTAAACATAATATTGGATGTAACAGCCACCCCAGTGGCAAGCACACACAAACACATGCCTTGCCTACCTCTGGGACTGGGGTTCGAATCCCCTCGCCCCAGTCCTTTTGTTTTTTCTATTTTTTGTCGCTCTATTTGAAATATATATGTGCGTTTCCCTTCTATGTTCAACACGCGCCCCTTGGCCTGATGGAATAGGTTTTACGCTGTAAGACAAAGGACCTGGGTTCAATCCCTAGGTGTACCTTTCCTTTAATTTTTTATCACTTGCTGGTTTTTATTTTTCAAGTTTATATCTCAATTTTCAAAATCCCATAACTTGTTCATTTTATATCTTTTTCTCTCCATTCCTTTTGCTATGTTCTCTTAATTGAATTTACTTTCTAACTATAAAAAGAAATTGTTGAAAATATTTATTTTTGGGACCTTTATTCATGATGATATTAAGAATGCTTATTAAGAATGTTTATTGCACTTCTTTATGCATCTTGCTATGTTATCTCCACTTATCATGTTTGATCTTTGTCCAACATATATGATCTTAGCTTTGCATTAACATCATCACTTTATTTCATCTCATTATCTTATTCATGTATTTTACATCATCATATTTGAATTATAACTTGCTATCTTTTAGTAATTTTACAACTGTTATCTTTCCCCCATTCCAAAGGGAGACCTCCTTAAATTGACTCTTGAAGTCACTAAACAACCACCCTTACCTTATCCTTCTAGGTTCACCCTTATTTCTTGGCCTCATGAGAGCCAATGAAATCATAACTTAGAAGTAGGATAAAGTTCTTAAACTCTAGGTGATTCTCATCATCATGAGAACTCACTTTCCCCTTTATAACTTAGATTTAGAGAGTTATCGTGAACTCTAAAATGAGCTCATACTCATTTTCCCCTTGGAACTTTGGCCATAGTCAATGGTTCCTACCCTTCACCCTTAGATCGGTGAACTACGGATACTCTGATTCCACTCCCGTAAGGATACGTAGGCGCAAAGTGCGATGCTTTGTCGAGTATACTTAGAAGCAAACCCCTAGGGTTTCAACCTTTAGCATAGCACCCTTAGCAAGCGAGTAAAATATAACAAGTTAAAACAAGAGGTTCCTGTAGAGTACTACGGACGTTTAGGATGCTAATACCCTCCCTAGGCGTAACCAACCCCCGAACCTTAGATCTCCCCCCTTTAGGTTTTTCTCGATCTTGAACCTTTCCTATGGATAAATCAAAGTCGGTTGTGAATTCGCAGTTTTGCGATGCAAGTTAATTAATAGCTTGTTATCCGATTCTCACCGCAACAGATTTGCTTAAAAGCTTCATCCAAGAACAATACACAATCCATTACCTACAGGCTTCTGGATATTTATGATACCTATGCCTATCACAGTGCATCGAACCGATACACAGGAAGGCTTACAAAGCCTAGAGAGCCAACGACTCTCACAGCCCTAAACCCTTATATTCTATACAAGTGACAAAATGTATATCAAACCCTAGTTCTAAATCTACTTATATAGGCTTCAGTAGTCTTGGGCTCCATATCTTTGGTCTTTGATCCATTCCTAGAAAGCGCATCAAATCTTGGGCAGATTTGTTACAGATTAAAAACCTGCTAAATCCGTGCAGTACTTCAGGATGTTATGTCTTCAGGTTAGGACATCTTCTTTGACATCTTTGTTCATGGCCATATTTCTTCATCTTTATCATTAAAATTGTTTTACCAAAATTCTATCTAACCATAAGTGCTTTCAATCTCCCCCTTTTGACAAATTTTGGCTAAAACTCCTTTTAGTCTGAATGGCGGTTATGATTGGAATACTGAGCACACCAGATTCATGTTGGTGTACATGAGGAGGAAGATAACACAACCTTCCTCTTCCCAAGGTGAGTGAAGTTGAGAAAGATCCAGCAGTTGAGACTCCTAATGAAACAAGAAGAAAGTCTGAAACACTGGAAGACTGGACACTCCTTTCAAACACACTTCCCCTCCAAAGATTAGTTGTAGGCTTCGTGGATCTGAGTACATAAAGCATGTAACTCAGGTCACAATACACAACTTGATCTTTAACTCAAGTCACAAGACACAAAAGAAACATAGACAAGATGATAAAGCCAACACCTTGTTCAATGTTGTTGCAAAACAACTGCAAGAACAACACACACATCCCATGTACCCGAGACTCACACTCCCCCTTTTTAGCCAAAAATTGGCAAAGGTAGCCAAGACATTCCCATACCCAATCAATACTGATCCAGATTCGAACAAAATACATTTTGAACACATCACCAAGAAAACACATTCTGAGATAAATTGATCCAAGGACTCCCTTAAATACCCAAGAAATTTTCTTCGAATGTAACGAACCATTGAAAATAACAATGGTCAATTCAATGAGGACATTAATCCAAGATTGTAACTTCACCAGAAACCAATGCGCACCGACCAAAGGAACTGCTTTGGTTGTTTCTTCTTTGAAGAAAACCGTCCAAAAGTAATGCAAGTTACAAGGAACCCGCATGTTCTCCACCGACCACAAGACCAGTTACTTTTATCACATGTCCTGACATCATGTCAGACATTGTCTACCAAATACTTCTGTATTGATCAATACCCTCACAGTCTGCAGCAGTAGGGGAATGTCAAGACATCCTTCTTGACATCTCATCTTCAAAATAATCACAGTTTGCTTGATCTCCAAATAACCTGGATTCATAACTGCACCCCTGCAGTAATACATCTTAGATCAAGGAGCAACTTCCTCTATCTAAAATAACCAGTGCTCCTCCAATGAACACTTTGTAGATGAATGGAAAACATAAGACGCATTTTCATGTCTTCAAGAGCTGACCCTCTGTCCAACCTACCCGCTGAACACAATCATCAACTGCACTTATTGCTTCTTCTGACAAGAACCAATAATCACTCACACATGAACACCATCATGTTTCCTGTGAGGTCACATTAGAATCACCATCCTAAATTAATAAACTCTTGGATTGAGATTAAAGCTCCATTGATCCCTCTCTTCTTGAACCCATATATACACCACACGAATTCCTCCTGAATTCTCATGTATAGACCTCCATGTTCCTTGAGATAAAATCCAATTGATCTGGAATGCTCCACATTCCTCAAAGAGACACACAGGGCCCCTTAGTTTGCTATCTTCTTAACGATGTTAGATATCGTATACATGCTCCAGAAATCTTTATTCTATTTGCTCCACAAGCACCAAATTGATCTAATTCTAGCATATCCCATTCATATTAGACTTCCAAGACAATCCTTTACCCATCATTCTCCCATATGATAAGATAAATACTTCTTAGACAAGATGTGAGTGTCAAGTTCTACACTCAGAACTTAGTATCCTACTCTAAGGATAACCAACCCAAAAAATGTTCTAACATCAGTTAGGACATCCATCACACATCATAGACACCACACACCATGGTTCTTGATATACTCCACCACTGGACTTACTATCTGCATAGTAATCCAACTGAAGATCTTCAAACAACACTGCGCCACCAGCTTGATCAATAAGAACTCTAAAAACCAAAGAGAGAAATAAACTCTTATCCACCAAAAGAAGGCATACTTCCATCCTCAACCTAGAACTTCTACCACAAGCTCCAAGATGAACCAGATCCTCCTTACGTTTTCAACTAACTACCCTTATGCCCAAGAGTAATTAGTTCCAAGCACCCTGCTTGAATGCACACTATGAAACCAACCAAATGCCACCTTTTGATTAATCTCACTTTTATTCATAACTCCCACAAGATACACTGATCCACCAATGAAATCTGATCTTCAATTTACATGAACTACTTGCTCCATAGCAAGACATCTTGGATCCACCAAGCCTCTAGACATGTAACATCTTCTCAATCTACAACTCCCGTAAACTGCATGAGATAGACCTTTTTGAAGCATCCATAACTTCCATTCTCCAGTAGATCACCTTATCTTAAGCTGATGTGCCACATCACTGTCGCTCCCAGGATTTTCATCCAGGTACAAACGCGAGAGTGGCGGGGAAAATAGAGTCGCCAGCCGTGTAAATTTATCCCAAGAGGGGGAAAGGGAACACCGCATAAACCTGAGGAAGAGGGAAAGGAATAGTCGTCGCAACCATAACCTGGGTTCGGGAGTCGGTTACGCGAGGGGAAGGTGCTAGCACCCCACGCGTCCATCGTACTCGATGGGATCCACGCTTGTTGTCTAATCTAAGGGTGAGTTATCCTATCATCTATGGCTGTACTAAGGCGGGGAAGGGAAAAACAAAGACAGACTCGGTAGGACGTCGAAGTCCTAGGCCTACGTACTCCCTTTGTGCAATGGGAAATTCAGAGTCAACGTAGTTCGGACCAAGTTCTTTTTCTATTTTTTATGAGCGACGTTAAGTTCGCGTCCGGCAGTTAGGGTCGATGCCTGTTTGCGACTCAGACGGAAAGTAACGTGCCCTTTTTAAAAATAGCCTTTAGTTTGACAATCCCGAAGGACAAAAAGGTTTGAAGTTTGTTTGTATTTTTTAGGACAGAAGTGACTTGAGTTAGTTCATAATTTGCATTGCACCAAAGTCTAGGGCACAGGGACGAATACTTAACGAATCGTCCCAAGACAGGACGCTCGCTAAGCACTCTAGAAAGATGAGAGGAAGCCCCTTATTTCTCATTCCCCACGCTTAAGGCTCGTGCGCAATACACTTTATCCTTATTAAGTGTTTTCAAGAAGTTTTGAGATGAGAAGAGAGGAGACACAAAGGAAACTCTAAAGGGAAACTGAGAGTCCTAATGTTATCATGCATGGGTGACCTACGGTTAGTGAGGTTTGACGACAACCTAAGCCTAAAGAAAAGAAAAGATGAGTGACAGAAAGAGTGAGAGTGGACATGGATAACTATCCACACCCTTAAATAACTTACCTCAGCCCCTGCATAAAAGGTTAGTACAAAACAGACACAAGTAACATTAAGGCAAATGAAACCCAAGAAATGACATGTAATGGTGATTAAGTGACCTATAACAATTCAAACATGGTTCAAGAAGTCAAAAACACAATCCCAAACAATGGCACAAGTGCCTTCTCAAGCAAATACTCAGGCATGATTAAAGATATGCATACAAGTAGGCCTCAAACAAAGAGCAATCACATAATTTTCAAAACATCTTTTAAAATTACCAAATTAATTATCAAAGTAGTTCAACCAGAAACAAACAACATGCCCAAAACTCATACCAAAATTCAAAATATAAGTCATTCAAACAATCATGCAAAGTCAAGAGAGAGCCATGATTCAGTATGCAAAAGAAAAAGACTTAAATGCAATATGAAAATGTTTTAAAAATGAGAGAAAAATATTTTAATGCAATCCAGTGTGTTGGTGAATGAATGCAAAAAGAATGAATTCAAAAGGTTTTGTATGCTATGAGAACAAAATTCTACAAGTTTAGGTATGCATGATATGAATAATTCAAAAAGAAAATAAACAAATATTTATTTCAGATGCTAAAAATAAAATTAAATAATAAAATAAAATTTGTTAAAATTTTATAAAATGCTAAATGTGATTCATGAATTTTCTGGGAATTTTTTAATTCAATTAACTATTTTTAAAAATTTAAAATGAAATGCAAACAATTAAATAAAATAAAAATATGAAATAAGCATGGGGGGTGCGTATAACATCTAGAACACGTTCAAAAGGCTAATGGGCTCATACAAGGGGTGCGAATAACAAGGCCCAGATCAAAAACCAATCAGAAAAAAAAATAAAATAAAAAAAAGAGCCCACGTGTGGACTTCAGTCAATGGGTTGACTCATCCTCACCTTCAGATTGATCATACGCTCCTTATTAAGTCAAACAAAGTCCAAGTAATAATGATCAGCAGCCATGATTAAGAAGCACACCACAATTATGATACACACGCACACACATGATTATTCAGCATACCATACATTCCCACGTGAGCAGCACGTGATTATTTTAATGCGTTGGCATATCCCTGACCACATGATTCAATCAACGCTCCAGATTACGTCATCAAGTCAAAAGTCAAAACAAAGGAAAGGATCAGATTAGGGATGTGTGGTAGTTATCGTGGGTGCACACACATGCAAACCAATAAATAAAAACAAAATTTTAAAACACATGGCAAAGTATGGACCGTACGATTAAGCAGATCAACGGCTGGGATTATGTCTTCTTCATAAAACCCTAATCTGGCCGGAGGGAGAACCAGACGCCGGAGCCCTAGCTCCGGTCGTCTTCTCCGGCGACCCCCACCCATAATTTTCCCAGAAAACACATGCGAGTACACGATTTTGATCAGAAAAATATGAGGATTCCAAATATGCAATCAAAAATCACAAATAACCAACGTACAATGAAAACGATTGAAACAATGTTTGCATTCAAAACTTTAAACTCACGAAACAAACAATATAGGCATCCAAACTCCAAACAAAACACACCAGAATGATCAGCATACACCACAGATCACTATGCATATTTAAAAGAGGAACTTTAAGATCACGAAAAAAGTCACTGACCTGAGATTATGCACCACGTATCTTCACTGTTAGCTTCAAAGGATGGTTGGTTTGTGCTCTGTGGACCCCCAGAAAGAAGATTGTGGAAGAACTTTGTGAAAAACCCTTGTGGATTGTGAGCTATGAATGAGATAAGCTTTCAGGATTCAAACTTTTTTCTCCACCAAATCATGTGTTCTCCCCTCTAACCCTAGCATGAGTTAGCTTAAATAGGCTAGGTTAATCCACTGATCAACATTTGGGCCTTGGTAATTCTTTGTTCAATGAGTTTTGGATGATTTGTGAAATTTGAATAATGTGAAATACACCCTCCTCCATGCATGCATACCCAAATATTTCATTATGGATCACTTAAGTTTCAATTGCTAATCACACCTGAATTTGATTTGGGCCTTGAGATGTATTAGTTCATGAGTTTTCAATAATTCGGCAATTTTGCATAATGGAAAATAAGTGAGGAATAAACCATGGATCCACTTGATTCAAAGGCCAAAAATAGTCCTTATGGATTGTACTTTGATGTTAGAATGTAGCTTGAAACAAAGGAATCAATTATGGGTCACCATGTCCCAAAATGCAAAAGTTGTGAAAATGGAACCCTAAAAACCACTTTGCCTTCTTTTGATCATAACTTGAGTTTCACAAATGATATGGAGACCCACTAGTACTTGTTGGAAAGGGGAGAAAAAGATCTTCAACTTTCATGTTTGAGGAAAATTCATTTGAAGCTTATTTGATGATGAAAAGTCAAGTTGAATGTAGTGTAAGAACTTGCCCAAAAAGGAAACTTTCAAATTATAGGTCATTTCCATATTTAGTAACTTTTGCACCAACTCCTAATTCTTGATAAATGGCATGAAACTTGACCCCTGAAGTCCATATGAGGATGTGAGACCTTGAAAACCTTGAAGAGAACCTCAAAATTTCACAGTTGACTCCCCTCTCACTGTTGACTTTTCCCCAATTCAACTGATTCCCAATCCATTGGCCAATTGAACTTCTCATGAACCAAACTGATGAACAATCTTCCATTACTAGATACTTAAGGACCCAAGGAATGCCATGGAATCAAGTCTTGCCCAAAAAATCAGAAATAAACTGACTTTATGGCAAACCCTAATTTTGGTACCCTCAGTCTAGGAGGAAATAACACAGTCTTCAAATCCAAATTCCTCTGAATACGATGTGTATCCTCTCCAACAAAGATAAGATATGCCATTTGGTGATGATAAAAACCCAAGAAACTTTCCCATTGGAGCAATAAACCCAAGAATCTCAAAACCCTAGTTTCTGCATTGGTTAGGAGAGAGTGATCCACTTGAGCTCTCTTGCTTGACCCTTTGAAGAACATCTTCTCCTCTTGAACTTACCTCAGGCACCTTGATCCCATGCTAAGAACCAATGATATGCACACATGATAATGCAAAAATGAAATGAAACATAAGCCAGTTAGTACTAACGTAAGGAGGGCAAATTTTGGGGTGCAACAGCTGCCCCTATTCAATCAACTTGGTCCTGAAGGTATGATAGCGACGACTCTCAGACATTCCAGGATACACGGGGATTGAATACAGAAAGAGCCCCGAAAATTTGCTAATGGTGAGAATAACGAGATGGAGCGTGCTGAAAAATAAGGAATATGACCTTGACCATACCCTAAAAAATAAGACGAATACGACCTCAATCGCACCCACAAAGGAAATACGAATACAACCTCAACCGCATCCACAAAGGACGAATACAACCTCAATTGTACCCTCAAAGGAAGACTGACCTCAATCACTCCACCCACAAAGAAAATACGAATACGACCTCAATCGTACCCACAAAACGAATACAACCTCAATTGTACCCTCAAAGAAAGACTGACCTCAATCACTCTACCCATAAACAAAAGGACGAATACAACCTCAATTGTACCCATAAAACGAATACAACCTCAATTGTACCCACAAAGGAAGACTGACCTCAATCACTCTACCCACAATGAAAATACGAATACGACCTCAATCGCACCCACAAAACGAATACAACCTCAATTGCACCCGCAAAGGAAGACTGACCTCAATCACTCTACCCACAAAGAAAATATGAATACGACCTCAATCGCACCCACAAAACGAATACAACCTCAGTTGTATCCGCAATGGAAGACTGACCTCAATCACTCTGCCCACAAAGAAAATATGAACACGACCTCAATCGCACCCATAAAAACGAATACAACCTCAATTGCACCCGCAAAGGATAACCAACATAAAGTGAACTTCGCCGGGGATAACGTGAAACAAAACTTCTGGTTTAGACCATCCTACTGAGAAAGGGAAACTGGCAAACAAAATACGTCAAGCGAGAACTGACTACCAGGCGAGAACTGGATTTCACAAAAGAGAAAGGCCAAACAAAGGCAAACTTCTAACGGACTCACGATCCATAGATAAGAAGACTCCGCCGGGGAAAGGAGAATTCTAAATAAAAGATTCTGCCGGGGAGCACAAGTATGAGGAACGCATCCCTCCAAAATCTCCTGAGTTATGCCATCTCTGCTGGGAAAGAGAACTGGCAAGGAAAACATCAAATCTGGCTTATGCTTCGAATGCAAATGTTTGAATTTTGCCGTAATGCTCCACACAAAGTGGAAATGCTACGCGTTTGAGGATGCAATGCAAATGCTTATGATATGCAAAAGGGCCCCTCCAGCAAAATAAATGCTGGAGAGAAAAGACCAATTCAGCTGGGGATGACAAAAATAAATTGTCCTCTGAATCCAGGGACTCTGCTGAGAAGGGTCATACTGATCGACTCTTTGGATCAACAACTTCTGCTGGGGATGAAATCCCGAAAGAACTACTGGGGGCTACACTTGTCCTTCACATCCAAAACCTGAGATTTCTCCTCTGCTGGGGGAGTTGGGAATGAACGCCAATAACGGAACCGGAAGTCTGTTACTGAGGATTGCCAATAACAAATGGGCTTAGGACCTGCTGGGGGGTGCCAGCCCATAATACCATCCTGCTTGGGGAAAACAGTCCATAATACCATCCTGCTTGGGGATACTGCTGAACTTAGCCTGCTGGTGGGGAGAATGACTTTACTCCCACCTTGCTGGGGACTAGAATATGACATTGTCGGCGAAAGCCCGCTTCCTGGCTAGATGGGGGAAGTGAACACCTGATTCTGTGGAGAGATAACTTCTTGATCCAGAAAAAATACTTCCCAAGTCTCCTGCAGGGGAAGGTCTGCTCTGCTGAGGAAAGGTGCAATCTCAATGCTGGGGAAAGCAAACTGCTGGGGAAATACAATCCTGTTGCCCTGCAAGTCAAATAACAATAAAAAGAATATGCCACAACATGACTATCACCGTTAACGCCTAAATAATTTCTACTGCTTTTCGTTATGCTCCGCAAAGCTCGAAGTTTTATATGCAATGTTTATCAAAAATATCGGACATTTTTTGCAAACAAAACAGTAAAAGTAAAATAAACAACGGAAAGCTCTTTGAGTGAAATGAATATCTTATTGAGAAAAGTGGCCTGTAAATAGGCATTTACAATAGGAAGCAATTCCTAAAAAGAGGTAATTGCGCAAAAGCAAAAAGAAAATACACATGTCGGCAATGTGGGAACAGATATCCACCATGATTCGACTCAGCTATGACCCATACGTCTTGCTTATCCACAACTGTCTTGACCTTCGAAGAGACTAACTGTACTGATTCCTTTCTTTCAGAATTTCCAGGTATTGAAAGTGCTCACAGATCGAACGCAGACCATAGCCTTTCGCTTATAGACCCCTAACTTCTGCCTGGATCGCCCTTTTCGGGTTTTCAATCCATCGGGATACCCATTTTTGCCAAATTCGCCTTTTCAGGTTTTCAACTTTGCGGGTCTACACATTTCTTTTTACATTTTATCCCTAACTTTTGCCCTAACCTTTTCCTTTTTATGGTTCGCCGGGATGCC
The DNA here is from genome assembly GCA_022829125.1 of Lathyrus tuberosus. Lineage (NCBI taxonomy): Eukaryota > Viridiplantae > Streptophyta > Magnoliopsida > Fabales > Fabaceae > Lathyrus > Lathyrus tuberosus. Next base: position 3,569,800 of record JALAZF010000280.1, read on the forward strand.
CCTTTTTTGCCTGGACTTTCTTTTTATGTCCAGCGGGTCTCTTTTATGCGAAGTATTTTTTGACTACGTCTGCGTTCACAGGGGATGTAAAATCTTCGCCATCCATAGTTGAAAGTAGTAAGGCTCCACCAGAAAAAACCTTTCTAACTACATATGGCCCCTCGTAGTTTGGAGTCCATTTGCCCCTGTGATCTGTCTGAGGAGGAAGGATCCTTTTCAAAACCAATTCACCTGTCTGAAAACTCCGAGGACGCACTTTCTGGTCAAAGGCGTGCTTCATCCTGCTCTGATACAAACGACCATGTGTGATGGCTTCCAATCTCTTTTCTTCAATAAGGTTCAACTGATCTAACCTGGCACGCACCCATTCAGCTTCATCTAGTTTCACATCTGCCAGGACTCTCAAAGACGGAATCTCGACCTCTAAGGGTAAAACTGCTTCCATACCATACACCAATGAGAAAAGGGTTGCCCCAGTTGACGTACGCACTGAAGTACGGTAACCATGTAGGGCGTAAGGTAGCATCTCGTGCCAGTCTTTATACGTTACCACCATCTTCTGCACAATCTTCTTGATATTCTTATTCGCCGCCTCAACAGCACCATTCATCTTCAGACGATATGGAGAGGAATTATGATGCTCGATCTTAAAACTCTGACATAGTTCCTTCATCATCTTATTGTTCAAATTCGAGCCATTATCAGTAATGATTCTCTCCGGGACCCCATAACGACAGATGATATCCTTCTTTATAAATCGGGCTACCACTTGCTTGGTGACGTTGGCGTACGAGGCTGCTTTCACCCACTTTGTGAAATAGTCAATGGCAACCAAAATGAAACGATGCCCATTGGAAGCAGTGGGCTCAATCTTTCCAATCATATCTATGCCCCACATTGCAAAAGGCCAAGGAGATGACAACACATTTAGAGGCGTAGGCGGTACATGCATCTTATCTGCATAAATCTGGCATTTATGGCACTTTCGGGCGTACTTGAAACAATCAGACTCCATAGTCATCCAATAAGATCCTTCCCTCAACAACTTTCTAGCCATGGTGTGTCCACTGGAATGAGTACCGAAAGAACCCTCGTGAACTTCCTCCATCAACAAACCTGCCTCGTGTTCATCAATACAACATAGCAAGACCATATCGAAGTTCCTCTTATATAACACATCATCCTTGTTCAGAAAGAAGTTTCCTGCCAACCTTCTTAGAGTCTTCTTATCTTTGGTGGAGGCGCCCTCTGGATACTCCTGTTTCTTCAGAAAAACCTTAATATCATGATACCACGGTTTGCCATCAGACACGTCTTCAATTGCAAACACAAAAGCTGGTCTGTCCAGACGCATGATTCTAATAGAAGGAGTTTCATTCCAATGGTTCACCTTATACATGGATGCCAATGTCGCCAACGCATCAGCCATCTGATTCTCAGCTCGGGGCACATGATGAAAATCCACCCTGTCAAAGAAAGGTAACAACCGTCTGGCATAGTTGTTGTAAGGCACCAGATTTGCCTGACGAGTCTCCCATTCTCCTGTAATTTGATTAACTACCAACGCGGAATCACCATAGACATCGAGGTTCTTAATTCTCAAATCAATTGCTTCTTCTAACCCCATGATGCATGCTTCATACTCCGCCTCATTGTTGGTGCACACAAATGCTAACCGGGCAGTGAAGGGTATATGAGAACCCTTTGGAGTTGTAATGATTGCCCCAATTCCATTACCATATGAGTTGACAGCCCCATCAAAAATCATCTTTCATTGAGACCCAATCTCAGGTCCTTCATCAGGCAGAGGCTCTTCACAATCTTTCATTTTCAGAAACATAACATGCTCGTCTGGAAACTCAAACTTCATTGGCTGATAATCCTCGACCGACTGTTCAGTAAGGTATTCTGACAGAACACTTCCCTTAATGGCCTTCTGAGAAACATACTGAATATCATACTCTGTCAAAACCATTTGCCAACGGGCTATCCTTCCAGAAAGTGCTTGCTTCTCAAACACGTACTTAATTAGATCCATCTTCGAAATCAACAAGGTTGTGTGGTTTAACATATATTGCCTCAGGCGCTTGGCTGCCCAAGCGAGTGCACAACATGTCTTTTCCAACATAGAGTATCTTGATTCGCAATCAGTGAACTTCTTAATCAGGTAGTAAATGGCGTGCTCTTTCTTACCTGTCTCGTCGTGTTGACCGAGCACACAACCCATCGAATTCTCGAGAACCGTAAGGTACATAATCAACGGTCTCCCGGACACCGGTGGCATAAGGACTGGAGGTTCCTGCAAATACGTCTTTATCCTTTTAAACGCCTCTCGATAATTTTCATTCCACCTGACCTCTTGATCCTTCCTTAACAACTTGAAAATTGGCTCACACGTGGTTGTCAAGTGAGAGATGAACCTAGCAATGTAATTCAACTTCCCCAAGAAACTATGAACCTCTTTCTCTGTTCTTGGCTAGGCATCTCCTGTATGGCTCTTATTTTTGCAGGATCAACCTCGATACCTCTTTCACTAACAATGAATCCCAGCAATTTACCAGACCTCACTCCGAAAGTGCACTTGTTCGGATTCAATCTCAGTCTGAACTTTCTCAACCTTTCAAACAACTTCTGGAGGTTTACCAAGTGTTCTTCCTCTGTCTGTGACTTCGCAATCATGTCATCAACATAAACTTCAATCTCCTTGTGAATCATATCATGAAAGAGAGTCACCATTGCCCGCTGATAGGTTGCCCCAGCATTCTTCAATCCAAAGGGCATTACCTTGTAGCAAAATGTTCCCCACGGTGTTATGAACGTAGTCTTCTCCATGTCCTCTGGGGCCATTTTGATTTGGTTATACCCAGAGAAGCCATCCATGAAGGAAAACACAGAATATTGAGCAGTATTGTCTACTAACACGTCAATGTGGGGGAGCGGGAAATCATCCTCCGGGCTCGCCCTGTTTAAATCTCGGTAATCAACACACATCCTGGCCTTCCCATCCTTCTTAGGTACAGGTACAATATTAGCAACCCACGGAAGATAATTTGTCACAGCGAGAAATCCGGCGTCCAACTATTTCTAAACCTCTTCCTTGATCTTGACAGCCATATCTGGTTTCGTCCTTCTTAGTTTCTGCTTGACTGGAGTACAACCCTCTTTAAGCGGCAGTCTGTGTGAAACAATGTCAGTGTCAAGCCCGGGCATGTCTTGGTAAGACCAGGCGAAGATATCCACATACTCTCGAAGTAACTCAACCAATCTTCTCTTAACAATATCTTCCAAAGTAGCCCCAATCCTTACTTCTCGTTTAACATCCTCGGTTCCCAGATTAATAGTCTCAACTTCCTCCTGATAAGGTAGAATAACCCTTTCCTCTTGTTTCAGTAACCTGGCTAATTCTTCTGGTAAGTCACAGTCTTCATCAATCTCTTCTTCGGCTTGATAGATAGGATTGTCGAAGTCATATCGGGCCATATCTAAGTCATGATGGGTGGAATATGAACAAAGAAACATGCATGATGAATGTTTTATGTTTATTATGAGTGCAACAAACAAGAAACACATTGCCATTTTGATGTGGGTTAATGCAAAAAGTAAAAACAGAAAGACAGGGATCAAAATATTTGAATGAAAAAACGTCCTTTATTGATGATAAAAATAGCAAATAAAACATCCAAGCCCTACAAATAAATATCACCACGTCTTGGGCAGAACGTAGGATTCAACATAACAGAAAACAAAAGTAAATTACTCCGGGCGCGTCACTTGGATGACTTTCTCGGAGGACCAGTTGCCTAAACTCTGACCAGGGGTGCAGGGACGGATCCACTCATCCATGTCACAGTCACTATCCCCTTCATCCTCAATAGCATTGACTCTGTCGAAGAAAACACCGGCACTGGTGAAACGGACTGGACCATAGAACTTGGGAGGCTCTTCAGAATGCCTAGGTGGCTTGTAACCCAGTCCATGAGTATCTTGCTTTCTTTGAACATCAATAACACTGCCCCACTTCTGAGAACCACCAGCTTCAACTATAGCACGAGCCTCTTTGAAAAAGGACATTGGAATATCTGGTTGTCTGACAACTTCAGGTTGGGCAACCACCTCAGGCTGACTGACTGCCTTTAGGGGTTCCTCGGGAATCTTCACAGCTTCAAAGGCTTGGCACAAAGTTTCCTGTATGTGACCATCTACCTCTACATACTTGAAGGTCGATAGGTGACTCACCATGATATCTTCTTCACCACAAACAGTCACAACGTGGCCATCCACCATATACTTCAACTTCTGGTGCAGCGTAGATGTTACTGCCCCAGCACCATGGATCCAAGGGCGACCCAACAAACAACTATAGGCAGGCTGAATATCCATTATGTAAAAGGTGGTATTGAAAATCTCAGGACCCACCTTGATTGGCAGAACTAACTCTCCAAAAACTGACCTCTTGGAGCCACCAAAAGCACGTACCACCAAGTCACTTGGTGTACAAATTAACCCACGAGTATCTAACTTCATCAATGCTTTCTTCGGCAGCACATTCAAAGACGACCCAATGTCAACTAACACATGCGACATTAAGGAACCCCGACATTCCACTGAAATATGCAGAGCGTTGTTGTGATTCCTCCCAGCCGAAGTCAGATCTAAATCGGTGAAACCCAAACCATTACCAGCGTTCACATGAGCCATAACCCCTTCTAACTGGTTGACAGATATTTCCTGCGGTACACAAGCCATGTTCAGAACCTTCAGTAATGCATTTCGGTGTGCCTCAGAGCACAACAGTAAGGATAAAATGGAAATCTTCGATGGAGTTTGTTGAAGTTGATCAACAATCTTGTAATCACTTTTCCTGATCAGCCTCATAAACTCTTCTACGTCTTCTGAGAAAGTATCCCCAACCTGCTTTGTCATAGAATTATTTGCTTCCTACCTCTGTACGGACTTATCCATCATCTGTTTACCTTTGTCTTGTCTTGAACTGCCAGCTTGATCCTCGGACGGAATAAAGACTCTACCACTCCTAGTGATAGCCCCTGCTTCAACAAGATTTTCAACCCCAGTATTCACAGCTGATGTTTCTCCCAATTCCTGTTTCTTACCATTAACAAACACCTCGGCCCTATAGTTCCATGGGATGGCCTTGGTACTCTCGCACGGGACTGGTCCAGGAACAGTGATAGTGATCGGCGCTGGTCTCGCCGGCGCTGATATAGTTATTGTCTTGAACGAAATTGTTATTGTGGCAACATCAATTTCTCTGTCAGTAACTTTATTCTGCCTACAACCCCTGTCAAACTGTAATATCCCTTCACTGATCATTTTCTGAATACATGCTTTCAATAAATCACAACCGCCTAGCTGCGACACACATCCTACACAACCTTCATCACAGCCGAGAAATACCCCTCCCTTCAACAGTCTGTCCTTCACCACACGCAAAGGAGTTTGAACGTCGTTCACATCTGAAATCAAACTCAAGTCTTCACAGTCTTTAATAATAGCATTGACCCTTGGCTCACCGTGATTCGGCATCGGGTTCTGATTCACATTTGGAACATCATTGGAGAAATTGATGGCTTTGGAATCCACCAAATCTTGAAGCTGATGCTTAAAAGCTTTACAGTTCTCAATATGATGTCCGGGTGTCCCAGAATGAAACTCACAGTGGGCGTTGGCGTTATAGCCGGGAGGTGGATTACCAGTGGGTGGAGCCAAGGTTCTCTTCTAAATTAACTGGAGCTTTAGCAAGTGCTGAAATAATTGGGAATAGGGAAGAGGTGGAGTGTCAAAATGCCTATCACACCTAGTCAGAGGCTGCGATCGGCGAGGAGCCTGATTTTGTTGTTGAGACACTGCTGGCTGTTGAGGTGCTACTGGGATGGTTACAGAAGCCACCTGCTGATTGAAATTCTGACGAGGTCCTTCTCTACCACGATATGATGACACAGAGTTTGTATCTCCCTCCCTCTTCTTGTAACCACTGGCATAAGGCTTCTTACTTCCTCCAGATGAAGACCCATCACCGCCTGATATTTTTCCCGCCTTAATTCCGCTTTCCACCATCTCTCCTACTAAGATCAAGTCAGCAAACTTTCCAGTCATACACGGTACCAGCTTTTCATAGTAATGACCCTGCAAGGTGGCCATAAACATAGTTATCATTTCACGTTCCAACATGGGAGGCTGAACCCTTGCTGCCAGTTCACACCACCTCTGGGCGTACTCCTTGAAACTCTCATTGTTCTTCTGTGACAAATTCTGCAGCTGTGTTCTGTTCGGCGTCATGTCAGTGTTATATTGATAGTGTCTAATAAATGCCCCTGCCAGATCTCTCCAACTACGCACATCCTTTCTCTCTAGTTGCATGTACCACTCCAGGGATGCCCCAGATAGGCTATCCTGGAAGCAATGCATCATTAGCTTCTCATTCTTCGCATGCGCATCCATTTTACTTGCATATGCCCTCACGTGGGTCCTTGGGCAAGACATACCATTATACTTCTCGAAAGTGGGAGTCTAAAATTTGTGCGGGATAACAACGCCTAGAACCAACCCCAAATCCTCTAGATCCATACCCAAAGCATCCTGATTCACAACACCCCTTAGCTGTTCCTCAATCAACCGGAACCTCTGATCATTGTCAATCTGGGGACTAGCATCCCCACCTGGCACAGAAAATGCATCTTCCTGAAGATCATCATACTGACGGCCATGAATTGCACCGACATTGTTACCTCCCCCCACTACAGTAGGAACCACAACATTTTCTCCTCCGCCCGGAGGAATCACAACACCAGCAACAGGAATACTTCCGCCCGGAGGGCCATTCTGAACATTATTACCAGTAACACCAGTATGAAGGACACCATCCTCATCAACCCTTGCAATCAGTGGCTGAACGAGAGTCCTCAACTGCTCTTGGCCTTGAGCGACACCTTGCATTAATTCCATGAATTGGTTCATGCGAGTCCGCATCTCAGTCATCTCATTTTGTAGCTGATCTATGAGTCTCTTCTGATTCTGTCTGGTAGAATACCGATGAATGTGCTGATCTGCACTCCTGAGATTAGAACAAGATAAGAATACCGGAGATAAACACCTGTTATGCAAAATGATTATGCAAAATGATTATGAATATGCAAATGCAAATGAACATGTTTGAATATTCGCAGGGCGATCCACCCCTTGATTCCAGTTTAACAACAATATAGAATGGAACTTCTGCTCGTATATTAAGAAAACCAGAGGAAAACCAAATGTCAACAATCACAAATCCAAGATAACAAGTCTGAACACAATAATCATAGATCCCAACCAACAAGTCTGGCGGTGGTCCGAATAATGAAAGAAAATAGAAAACTACGGCATGTCATCAAAGTCCACAAGTGTCAATCCCCCCATCCATTATGCTTTTTGCTCCAGTCTTGAATTTCCTTGAACAACTTCCTGGTGTCGGGATGCTTTGGTCTCTGAATTAGCTCTTGAATGGGAACGTCTCTCCTATGCATGATCCCTTCCAAGTATCGGCAATGTAACTCCCAAGCGTCTTCTCCAGAGACAACATCCATGCTAGGTCCCTCATGTCTAGATCTCTTCACTTCAGCTTGGACCTTCAGTTCCTCTATGGAGGCTATGGCTTCATTGAGTCGACCCTCGACTGCTTGTCTCTGGAATACCCCTGATAAGATCTCAGCGTCTTTCTTCTTGAGCTGCGACTTTAATTGATCAATCTGAGCCAGGTAATCGTCTTCCTTTTACTTATTCTCAGCCATTGCTGTTTCTCGGTGAGCATTGAACCTGTGAATTTTTAACAAAGCCTTGTCCAACTCTTCCTTCTTAGACTCGAGAATCTTACTGATACCGTCTAGAGCTTGTTTCATCCTTTGTCTGGATGCGACCTTGTCAGCTAGCTCTTTTTCTGCCTCAGTGAGAAGCTCTGTTTTCAACTTGGCGATATGAACAGCTTCACCCCGCTCATGTTTCAACTGATAAATCTCTCTTTGTAGCTCACTGTTTTCTTCTCGCAACTTTTCCTTTTTAGCCCACAACTTGTTAAACTTCTCTATCTCAACTGTGGTAGGAGGCTCAATCAGCAAGGGGTAAGATGGTGGTTCTACCGGGAAGGGAAGAAGCTCCTCTTCTGCTCTCCTCTTAATCCACTCTTTATAGGAAGGGAAAACCCGGTTGTTACATTTCCTGAATGAAGTTTTTCCCTTCTTGGTCACCTGCTTCCAAGCATTCACAATCTTCCTTATCATCTCTTGATCCTCAGTACCATTGAAGAATAAGGACTCTCTGACATCTCGCTCTTCAGGTGGACCTTTCAAAGGATAACCAAACTGCCTGATAACAAGGGAAGGATTATAGTTAATTCCACCTCTTCTCCCTATCAAGGGTACATTAGGGAATTCTCCGCACTTGCAAATAATCTCTATTCCTAGCAAGTCACAGTTGAACTAGACAATGCTGTCAGCAGTCAAGCCCATTAACCTCTTTGACCACTTCAGAGAATCTTTCGTATCAACGAAGGCGCCAGCTTCGGGGAGATGGCTCAGAAACCAAGTAGATAAGAGCGGGGGACAACAACTCATGGTTTTTCCACGCCTATTTTCATTCTTGTAGTGGACTGAGTGATACACATCACCTAGCAAGGTAGGTATATGATTCTTTGAAATAAAGATTCTGACAGCATGCATATCCACCAGATCAGGAACATTGGGAAACAAGACAATCCCATAAATGCACATAGCCAGAATAGCTAGGAAAGCAGTCTAATTCTTCTCTTTAACATGTATGCAAGCTTGATCAAACTAGAACTTCGATAATAAACCCTTAGCTCCTTGTTTTTCCTCAATATTACTGCTCAGAACGGATTCACCAATATGAAGAGCAATAGCCATTTCTTTTATCCCGAGGTGTTCTTCAGAAAAGAATACTATGTCATGCCTGATGGGGATTCCCAAAATAAATGAGAACTCCTCCAACGTTGGGGCCAAGATGTAGTCTGGGAAAGTGAAGCAATGCAAAGACGGATCGTAAAATTGAAGAAGTGTATGAATGTCATCCTTCTCATACTTGGAGATATTGTAGACGAACTTCAGAAGTCTCCCATACCCTCCACTGAACTTTGTACGAACTCCGGGACCAGCCATACTAATCAGCTTATGAATCAACGTCAAGGTCAGATCTGGGAACGAATAGGCAACAGTCTTCTTTCTCTGGACATCCATGCCAAGGTAACAGAAAACCGGAATCAAGAGTAAGATGCAAGCCCTGAAAAATGTCAAACATGTTAGAATGTAAGAAAAATGATATGCTCATGCAAACATGGGATCAAGGCAACACTGCTGGATGTGTTGTGTTGTTAACTCAATGAGAACCACAACCCAGAAAACCAGAATTCCAAGATACCGAACCACTGAGATAACCAGAAACCGAGATAATCAAACACTGATGAGAAATCTAGAAAACCGGGTAGGTTGAAGGTTTCGGTTACCTACAAACCTGCAAACACCCATCCCCTCTCACGTGTGGGTACTAGGATGTTCAGTATCCCGGGCTCTCAGGTCGAGAAATGATGATACGTTCACCATTTCTGGTTTGGCATCATCATCAATCGAGGAGGCCTCAACTGATTCTCCAAAACGGAAGGTCCTCAGCTTCTAGCACTGAGGTCGAGAAACAATAGTACATTCATCCCTCGGGGTACAGTACTATCGTCAATTGAGGAGTGCCTCCACTGATTCTCTTCAAAAGATAGGGGCCATCCTATGCGAGTTCCAAAGTGGGCCCTCGGGTGCGAATGGGTTTGCCACAGGATGTGGTCTGCCACTGTCACCACTAAAGAGGGATGTTTCCACTAAGGTCCTCGATGATCGGTCACCAGAGTCGACAACTTTCTAGATCAACACCCTAACATGCGCAAGACACACACGTTAGAATGCGTCCCAAGATAGCCTCGTCTGGTTGTGAATTTCGTGAACACGCAAACGTACCAAGCGGGCACGTAGGTCCCACTACTCTCCACTCTAGTCCTAGGGTGTACTCAAGCCTGGGTATTGGGCTTATCTCTCAGAACAACCCAACCTGCAAAATAGAAACAGCCAGCACAACACAACAATATCCAGTGTGACAGTAATAAAAATGAAATGCAATGCAGAAAATGCGGTAAAAATAAAATACAACAAATAAAGCAAAACAAAAACAAAAACACCCAAAGAGAACAAAGACAAGCAAGCGCTAAGATTGACTCGCTTAGGGATGGACCAGTATAGGTCAACCGGATTCCCCAACAGAGTTGCCAGCTGTCGCTCCCAGGATTTTCATCCAAGTACAAACGCGAGAGTGGCGCGGAAAACAGAGTCGCCAGCCGTGTAAATTTATCCCAAGAGGGGGAAAGGGAACACCGCATAAACCTGAGGAAGAGGGAAAGGAATAGTCGTCGCAACCATAACCTGGGTTCGGGAGTCGGTTACGCGAGGGGAAGGTGCTAGCACCCCACGCGTCCATCGTACTCGATGGGATCCACGCTTGTTGTCTAATCTAAGGGTGAGTTATCCTATCATCTATGGCTGTACTAAGACGGGGAAGTGAAAAACAAAGACAGACTCGGTAGGACGTCGACGTCCTAGGCCTACGTACTCCCTTTGTGCAATGGGAAATTCAGAGTCAACGTAGTTCGGACCAAGTTCTTTTTGTGTTTTTTATGAGCGACGTTAAGTTTGCGTCCGGCAGTTAGGGTCGATGCCTGTTTGCGACTCAAACGGAAAGTAACGTGCCCTTTTTGAAAATAGCCTTTAGTTTGACAATCCCGAAGGACAAAAAGGTTTGAAGTTTGTTTGTATTTTTTAGGACAGAAGTGACTTGAGTTAGTTCATAATTTGCATTGCACCAAAGTCTAGGGCACAGGGACAAATACTTAACGAATCGTCCCAAGATAGGACGCTCGCTAAGCACTCTAGAAAGATGAGAGGAAGCCCCACATTTCTCATTTCCCACGCTTAAGGCCCATGCGCAATACACTTTATCCTTATTAAGTGTTTTCAAGAAGTTTTGAGATGAGAAGAGAGGAGACACAAAGGAAACTCTAAAGGGAAACTGAGAGTCCTAATGTTATCATGCATGGGTGACCTACGGTTAGTGAGGTTTGACGACAACCTAAGCCTAAAGAAAAGAAAATATGAGAGACAGAAAGAGTGAGAGTGGACATGGATAACTATCCACACCCTTGAATAACTTACCTCAGCCCCTGCATAAAAGGTTAGTACAAAACAGACACAAGTAACATTAAGGCAAATGAAACCCAAGAAATGACATGTAATGGTGATCAAGTGACCTATAACAATTCAAACATGGTTCAAGAAGTCAAAAACACAATCCCAAACAATGGCACAAGTGCCTTCTCAAGCAAATACTCAGGCATGATTAAAGATATGCATACAAGTAGGCCTCAAACAAAGAGCAATCACATAATTTTCAAAACATCTTTTAAAATTACCAAATTAATTATCAAAGTAGATCAACTAGAAACAAACAACATGCCCAAAACTCATGCCAAAATTCAAAATATAAGTCATTCAAACAATCATGCAAAGTCAAGAGAGAGCCATGATTCAGTATGCAAAAGAAAAGGACTGAAATGCAATATCAAAAAGTTTTAAAAATGAGAGAAAAATATTTTAATGCAATCCAGTGTGTTGGTGAATGAATGCAAAAAGAATGAATTCAAAAGGTTTTGTATGCTATGATAACAAAATTCTACAAGTTTAGGTATGCATGATATGAATAATTCAAAAAGAAAATAAACAAATATTTATTTCAGATGCTAAAAATAAAATAAAATAATAAAATAAAATTTGGTAAAATTTTATAAAATGCTAAATGTGATTCATGAATTTTCTGGGAATTTTTTAATGCAATTAACTATTTTTAAAAATTTAAAATGAAATGCAAACAATTAAATAAAATAAAAATATGAAATAAGCATGGGGGTGCGTATAGCATCTAGAACACGTTCAAAAGGCTAATGGGCTCATACAAGAGGTGCGAATAACAAGGCCCAGATCAAAAATCCATCAGAAAAAAAATAAAATAAAAAAAAGAGCCCACGTGTGGACCTCAGTCAATGGGTTGACTCATCCTCTCCTTCAGATTGATCATACGCTCCTTATTAAGTCAAACAAAGTCCAAGTAATAATGATCAGCAGCCATGATTAAGAAGCACACCACAATTATGATACGCACGCAGACACATGATTATTCAGCATACCATACATTCCCACGTGAGCAGCACATGATTATTTTAATGCGTTGGCATATCCCTGGCCACATGATTCAATCAACGCTCCAGATTACGTCATCAAGTCAAAAGTCAAAACAAAGGAAAGGATCAGATTAGGGATGCGTGGTAGTTATCGTGGGTGCACACACATGCAAACCAATAAATAAAAACAAAATTTTAAAACACATGGCAAAGTATAGACCGTACGATTAAGCAGATCAACGGCTGGGATTATGTCTTCTTCATAAAACCCTAATCTGGCCGGAAGGAGAACCAGACGCCGGAGCCCTAGCTCCGGTCGTCTTCTCCGGCGACCCCCACCCATAATTTTCCCAGAAAACACATGCGAGTACACTATTTTGATCAGAAAAATGTGAGGATTCCAAATATGCAATCAAAAATCACAAATAACCAACGTACAATGAAAAACGATTGAAACAATGTTTGCATTCAAAACTTTAAACTCACGAAACAAACAATATAGGTATCCAAACTCCAAACAAAACACACTAGAATGATCAGCATACACCACAGATCACTATGCATATTTAAAAGAGGAACTTTAAGATCACGAAAAAAGTCACTGACCTGAGATTATGCACCACGTATCTTCACTGTTAGCTTCAAAGGATGGTTGGTTTGTGCTCTGTGGACCCCCAGAAAGAAGATTGTGGAAGAACTTTGTGAAAAACCCTTGTGGATTGTGAGATATGAATGAGAGAAGCTTTCAGGATTCAAAATTTTTTCTCCACCAAATCACGTGTTTTCCCCTCTAACCCTAGCATGAGTTAGCTTAAATAGGCTAGGTTAATCCACTGATCAGCATTTGGGCCTTGGTAATTCTTTGTTCAATGAGTTTTGGATGATTTGTGAAATTTGAATAATGTGAAATACACCTTCCTCCATGCATGCATACCCAAATATTTCATGATGGATCACTTAAGTTTCAATTGCTAATCACACCTGAATTTGATTTGGTCCTTGAGATGTATTGGTTCATGAGTTTTCAATAATTCGGCAATTTTGCATAATGGAAAATAAGTGAGGAATAAACCATGGATCCACTTGATTCAAAGGGAAAAAATAGTCCTTATGGATTGTACTTTGATGTTAGAATGTGGCTTGAAACAAAGGAATCAATTATGGGTCACCATGTCCCAAAATACAAAAGTTGTGAAAATGGAACCCTAAAAACCACTTTACCTTCTTTTGATCATAACTTGAGTTTCACAAATAATATGGAGACCCACTAGTACTTGTTGGAAAGGGGAGAAAAAAATCTTCAACTTTCATGTTTGAGGAAAATTCATTTGAAGCTTCTTTGATGATGAAAAGTCAAGTTGAATGTAGTGTAAGAACTTGCCCAAAAAGGAAACTTTCAAATTATAGGTCATTTCCATATTTAGTAACTTTTGCACCAACTCCTGATTCTTGATAAATGGCATGAAACTTGACCCCTGAAGGCCATATGAGGATATGAGACCTTGAAAACCTTGAAGAGAACCTCAAAATTTCACAGTTGACTCCCCTCTCACTGTTGACTTTTCCCCAATTCAACTGATTCCCAATCCATTGGCCAATTGAACTTCTCATGAACCAAACTGATGAACAATCTTCCATTCCTAGATACTTAAGGACCCAAGGAATACCATGGAATCAAGTCTTGCCCAAAAAATCAGAAATAATCTGACTTTATAGCAAACCCTAATTTTGGTACCCTCAGTCTAGGAGGAAATAACACAGTCTCCAAATCCAAATTCCTCTGAATATGATGTGTATCCTCTCCAACAAAGATAAGATATACCATTTGGTGATGATAAAAACCCAAGAAACTTGCCCATTGGAGCAATAAACCCAAGAATCTCAAAACCCTAGTTTCTGCACTGGTTAGGAGAGAGTGATCCACTTGAGCTCTCTTGCTTGACCCTTTGAAGAACATCTTCTCCTCTTGAACTTGCCTCAGGCACCTTGATCCCATGCTAAGAACCAATGATATGCACACATGATAATGCAAAAATGAAATGAAACATAAGCCAGTTAGTACTAACGTAAGGAGGGCAAATTTTAGGGTGCAACAATCACCAGCTAAGACTATGATGTTAAGCTAGATGTCAGAACATTCTGATACGACATCCTACTGCTGAATTCAGCTTCTTCTTCTGCCACTTAGAAGAACCTCCTCCCTTTAACAAAACAAGAGTTCCATGCTCTCATAGACTTGATTCAATAACCAAGTTTGAGTAAACAACCTCCATCCTGCTTAGACTTATAACAGATATTCCATACAAGCTCACACCTTGATGAATAAATGCTTTGAAACTTCAAAGACTTCACACCTGCCACGTCTGAATCTTCAGAAGATAAAGTAGTCCTAGACTATACCATAGCCATACCAAAGAATGCCATTTTCCTTAGTAGAGAAGTCTGTAGAAAGTCAGAGATAACTGCCACTTAACCTTGACCTTCAAAATGAGCAAGATCACATGCTCTCAAGTTCCTAGATCAGAAATAAACTGATCCAAGATGTTCTATCACCAGCACACCATTCTGGACAAGTCTCTTGCCAGGACACTTTCCAGATAAACACCAGATGCTTCTTGAACACACCTACTGCACTCCAATACTCTTAGATCAGAAATAAACTGATCCAAGAACCATCCATCAAGATTATGATGGCTTCTTCTTCATCTTCCACATCACCAATGTCTAGACCAGTTTCTTGCCAGGAAACTATCCAGAGATCAGATGCTTCTGTCACACCAACTGAAGCAGATTCTTAGGTCACCACCTAAGATAAATATAACCAAAAGCTTATGCAGTACCCCTCCCATGATTCTGCACAAACCAGATGAAGAGATTTTTCAACATCTTGTTGAACATCAACAATCTTGACTTTCAAGGATAATCAATTAAATACTTGTGAATTCCATAAATAACAATTGATTTTAAATCCTTGTCCAATAACCCTGTTTCACTATTGAAGCCACACTCCACCAGATCAATTCATGAACACTTATCAAGTATTCAATCTTTTGCAAGTATCTTCTATGACACACAACTTGTTGAGATACCAAGGTTGCCACCCTTGACTCAAGTAATTAAGATTCTCTCTGAACGAATCCTATTTACCTCAATGGTTCTGAAAACTCCTATCAGATTGGATCCACCCTTAGGATTAAGAGAGATGAATCCTTCCTTACTGTTTTTGGACGGTGAAAATAAATCACCTCCACTTTCTTCAAGTTTATGTTTCACAGAAACACCTTCTAGTCAGAAGAATAACTAGAAGACTTCAGATTCACGACTGAGACTCCTTTATGAGTGGACTTGAGAGAATTCTCAAGTATCTTTGACAACCTAGCCGATCAATAATTTATCAAACTCCCAGAGCAAGAACTTGATAAACCTAAACTTAATTCCTCTCCTCTTCAACTGACTTCAAACTGCACCATGGAACCAACCTTCCAAGTACCAAGTCACCATAGCAGACATCTTCCAACCACTCTTTCCATTCCATCGCTCCCGACTTTGGAATAAAAAGATGCAGATATCTTCACATATAGAGGCTGACGATCGAGATCTTCCACCATCTGTCTTCAGCAACAACTCCAGAATCCCATAATTCCAAAGCTCTTCCATCAGAAACATATGCAGCGGAACCACCAAGGAACAAATTTTGTTTGCCTTAATAAGATGTCAGAACATCTTATAAGACACCCCAACAAGAGAACTAGCCACAACTCATGCAATTGTTGTAGAACCTCCTCAACAACATGAACAACCATCAGGTTGTTACCTTAGATCCAGAACATCCATCCCATCGATTAATACCCTTGATTATGTCTGAGTTGATTGATCTGATCTTCAAAACTCCTCCTTGTTTAAACGCCAGAAAGTATCCCCCAAAGATCTCATCCAGAAACAGACAAGATGCCTGCTCTGATACCAATTGAAATTCTGGTAGACAACAGATGTCCTAACACATGTCAAGACATTGTTCTACATAAACATTTAAACAAAGAATAGAACAGCAGACTGATACTCTGAATATCAGAACTGCAACAACACATATGTTACGACATCTGATCCAAAATGTTTATCATGAACACTAACAGAATAATTAAATCTACAGAATGATAAAAGACACAATAATTGTTAACCCAACTCGGTGCAATTCACCTACATTTGGGGGATACCAATCCAGGAAGAAGACTCCACTATCTGTAGAATTATCACAAAGCTAAACTCCCTCGTTTACAACTTTATATCCTAATATCTACCATATGAAGACTTTACCAAAGAACATCCTCTTTAATATCAGATACCTCACTCACTTCCCTTAATCACAAACTCTGATGTTTACACCATCCCTGTCAATACATAATTCTGTTAAGCTTTCTTGACCAACATGCTAACTTGGATTTGCTTAAAAGCTTCATCCAAGAACAATACACAATTCATTACCTAAAGGCTTCTGGATATGTATGATACCTATGCCTATCACAGTGCATCGAACCCATACACAGGAAGGCTTACAAAGCCTAGAGAGCCAACGACTCTCACAACCCTAAACCCTTATATTCTATACAAGTGACAAAAGGTATATCAAACCCGAGTTCTAAATCTACTTATATAGGTTTCAGCAGTCTTGGGCTTCATATCTCTGGTCTTTGATCCATTCCTAGAAAGCGCATCAAAGCTTGGGCAAATTTGTTACAGATTTAAAACCTGCTAAATCAATGCAGTACTTCAGGATGTTATGTCTTCAGGTTAGAACATCTTCTTTGACATCTTTGTTCATGGCCAGATTTCTTCATCTTTATCATTAAAATTGTTTTACCAAAATTCTGTCAAACCATAGGTGCTTTCAAATATTATTTTTAATATTCATACCACTGTGAAGACTTGATAACTCTTTATCCCTGATCCAGGAGATATGATCATAATTCTATCCATATAATAGTCTCATTGTTTTAATGTTATCGCATTTCACAATAAAACTCAACTATTGATATTTTGAGAATAATCTCCTTATGTTTAGTGGAATCTCATGATTAACTCACACTTAAAGTTTTATTAAATGACTAGCTATTGTAGGGACTTTATTATTTTGAAAAGATAAACATAATAAATAAATTCCTTTTATTATTAATAATAATTTGATACAAGTACTAAGTTCTAATAAAATTATTTGCCTATAGGGTTTACACCAACACTCTCTTATAACTAGAGATCATGGTTTTGTTAAATTGAAAGAACAAGCTTGCTTTTTGTATCAAGAGCTCAAATTTAGAGAGCTCATTTAATTCAAAGTTATCATGGATGACCAATTGGTAGAGGAAGCTGATTTTGAAGATGGTAATGGAGTGATGGAACATTCTGAAGATATGGATATTAAGATCTCGACACATCCTTTAATCGAGGAAATATCAATTAAGAACCATGAGACATTAGATGCCACTGAGGGTGATGTGGGAATCGCGTGGGATGATTCCTCTAAGGTCGTCCTAGGAAATTAAGGCTTTATGAATCTTCCTTTATTTCATGTATTTTGAACGACTTTTTATCTGTTCCTGTTTGAAGAATTTTAATTTAGTGAAATTTTTGTTTAATCTTTTTTCTTTTTATCTGTTCCATGAGACTTTTAATCACTTCACTTTTCTTCTTGATCAGGTAAGTCCACAGTTTTCGACTAAAATCATCTATGAACATGACAAAGTATCTGTTACCTCCAATCGAATCCACCTGGATAGGACCACATACATCAGAGTATATGACTTCAAGAATTGCCTTTGACTTGCTTCCTGCATCCTTGTTGAAGCTATTCTTGTGCTGTTTCGCCTGAACACATTCTTCACACACTTCACTTGGAATATCGATTTCTGGTAATCCTGAAACCATATTTATTCTCTTCAAATCTCTGATGTCTTTGAAATTGAGATGTCCAAGTCTATAATGCCATATCCATTCATCTCTGATGGCTGCAGTTGTAAGACACTTATGCTCCATCACATTAAATTTAATCTTGAAGGTTCTATTCTAAGACATTGGTGCCTTCAAGATTAACCTACGACCTGAGTCGAGAACTCTCATCACCTTGTCTTTGATCGACACCTTGTAGTTCTTTTCGACCAGTTGCCCTATGCTGAGCAAATTACTCTTCATGCCTGGTATGTACAATACATTGGAAATTATTGACCTCTTGTCATCTTTCCTCATAATCAGAACATCACCAATACCTTCAGCTGCTAGAGTATTGTCATTTGCAAATTTCACCATGTTCTTCATTGAGGGCTTTATATTGACAAACCAATCTTCCTACTAGTCATGTGTACCATTGGCCCTGGAATCTTTCTTCATCTCTTTTTATGACCATCAACAACATCTCTTCTTCTTCATGTTTCGCCAACTTTGCATCAGTTTCTTGATTCTTCTTCTTTTCTGGACAATCACTAAAATAGTGACCATACTTCTGACAATTGTAACACTGAATGTGACTTTTGTCAGGTTTTCGACCACCACCCCTTCCTCTACCTGCAACACCACCTCTTTGGTTGCATTGGTTTCAAGGTTTTCTCTGATTCGACCAGTTTCCTTCTTACTGATTTCGACTAGTCGAATTGTTATAGCCACCCCTGCCTTTGTTTCCATTCCAACTTTCTTTGCATATCTTTTCTTTTACTGATTGCGCCTGCAAAGCCATATCACTCTTCGACTTTCCTGCAGCTCTTTCAACCATTCTTTATTCATAAGATTCAAGCGTCCCTTGAAGCTCTTCCTTTGTCAATGTTGACAAGTCTTTCGACTCTTCTATGGCTACTACCACGTGGTCGAATTTTGGAGCCAATGACCTCAATATATTTGCAACAACTGATCTTGATGTCAACACTTCTCTACATACTTTGATTTAATTCACCATCTTTGTAACCCTAGTGAAAAAATCAGTTATGCTTTCACTTTCTTCCATCTGAAGCAATCCATACGTCCTTTTGTGAGTTTGTAACCTCACCTCTTTCACCTTCTCTGCGCCTCCAAACGATTTCTCCAAGATTTCTCATGCTTCTTTTGCTGATTCTACACCACTAAACTTTTCAAAATTGTCTGGATCAACACATTGATGAATTATAAAGAAGGCTTTATAATCTTTCTTCTTTAATTCTTTGTATGCAGCCTTTTCTTGATCCGATGCGTTTTTTGCAAGTGGTGTTACTCTTTTCTTCACAAGATCCCAAAGATCTTGATAACAGAAAACCACCTTCATTTGCTTGCACCAATTCTTATAATTCTGACCGTTTAGAATTGGGAGACTCATCGGAAAATGCCTGTTCGGATGATTCATCGCCATCGTGATTTTCTTCCCACGAATCGCTCAGTCAATGCTCTAGATACCAGATGTTCGAATTAACCTAAGACTTTGAGAATTTTGAATCAATCTTGATGATCAAGATTCAATCAACCTAATCGAAATCCCTTGTTCTTCGCTCTTCACTCAAGTGAAACAATCACACCTTGATTGTAAGAGTGATTCTGCGCAACAATTGTTAATGGAAGAAGAAAGAAAGAAGATTGAATAAAAAAGAATATTAGGGTTTAACAAAATAAGGGAAAAGAAGAATGATTTCAACAGAGTAACTCTCTGCTTTCAAACTGAGAAAATATTATTTAACTGTGTAACTACATTTTCTGTTATGTGTTACAATATTCTTCTTACTCAAAATAGGGGTTACTCCCTTTATTTATAATTGAGTTAGCTTGTTCCCTAAGGTAAAATCCAAAAATACAAAAGTCCAAAATTTTAATTTTGGTCTAAATCGAAATCCTGTGTCAAACAACCTATTTCGACACTTCAACATCTAGCCCTACTCGACACACGCTACACTAGACTAATTTCGACACATTCTTATTTCTGTCGAGTTACATCTACTTCGACACAAAAAGTTACATTTTTAACACTGTTCACATTCCAAAAATATTCTTGTGGATCGTATCCTTAGCCCTTTAATTTATTTGCTGTATTTTTCATTTCTTGATCTATTTTGTGAACTATTAATTGGATCAGATTGGTTTCGTATATTTGATGTGATCTCAGGGGTTGCTATGATATTTTCAGTGGCTTATTTGTTTAAGTGCGTTGCGTGTGTCTATGATTCTTTGATTTCGGGGTGTTCTTAATTCTGTTTTATGCTTTTCTTTGAAATTCGAATTTGCAAGTTTGCTTGTTGTCTTCCTTCACTTTATTGCTTGCATAGAAGCTGCTGAATTGATGCAGAAGTTCTCATTAGAACTCACCCCAAATCCTTAGAAATTCGTAAGCCAAACAAGAAGGTAATAATTTTTGGTTTTTATCGTTGTTGTAGTTAATTTGTTGTTTAATACTTTGTTGATATTGTAATGACATTCAAATGTTATTAGAGTTCCCACCACAACAATACATATACTCTCTTAAATTAATAAACATGTTGTTATTTGAAAAGAATTTAATTGAAATACACTGACAATGTAAAAAGATTTTACATCGTCAGTTAATCATAGTTATTAGATGTTTAGAAGAGTTTAACTTTTATTTTAACTATTTATAAAATAAGGCAAACGGACAATTGTGATGAATTGACGGCGTAAAACATTTTACACTAACAATGTTAGTAATTGATCTGACCGATCAGAATGGATCTTCGTGGCCTTCCGGGTAGGGCAAGTGATGATGCTTGTAGGAGAGGAGGGGGTGTACCTGTAAGGTACTCTGATGCCAAAGTAAATTTGGGCTAGAGAGAAAGCAAGTACGAAAATGTTAAGGTATGATTTCAAATATTGAATATTGAATACCTGCCCCTCTCAAGTGAGAGGGTATTTATAGAAAAATCCCTAGCGCGGGGCCAAGGTCTCCCATGTGGCCAAAATATCTGCTCGACCAATGAGAGACTGCCAGGTGGATGGTCTAGCGCGTGACCTTAGGACCTGGTCCCACTGTCCCCGTGAACTTCGGAGGGGCAGTTGGTCGCATGAACTGTCAAGCGCGTGATGAGGACGTGCCCAACGACTAGATTGTGCCCAATGGCTAGATTGTGTCCAACGACTGGATTGTGCCCAACGACTAGATTGTGCCCAACGGCTAGATTGTGCCCAACGGCTAGATTGTGTCCAACGGCTAGATTGTGCCCAACAGCTAGATTGTGCCCAATGGCTAGATCGTCTAAATCTCGTTATTGGGCCTTGCCAAAAGCTGGACTGGGTTAGGCCTTCCTCTACTGTGGACCAAATGCCTGTCCAGTCCAGAACATGAGCCCCCCAAGTCTTTACTCTAAGGTGAAGAGTAATGACTTGAGATAACCTTGTTGGTCGGCCGAGGGACAAGAGTTGCATTGTGGGGAAGTTTTTTGAGCTCGTTTTCGAACGAAAATATTTGGGGACATGCCCTTCGCTTGTCTATGGTAAGTATGGTCGACAACTGGTCGCTAATAAGGACGTGCCCCGCGGAAGGGACGTCTTGTGTCGACCATGCTTGGTGAGGACGTGCCCCCGCGGAAGGGACGTCTTGTGTCGACCAGGCTTGGTGAGGACGTTCCCCGCGAAAGAGACGTCTTATGTCGACCAGGCTTGGTGAGGACGTGCCCCGCGGAAGGGACGTCTTGTGTCGGCCAGGCTTGGTGAGGACGTGCCCCGCGGAAGGGATGTTTTATATCGACCAGGCTTGGTGAGAACGTGCCCCGCGGAAGGGCGTCTTATGTTGACCAGGCTTTTTGGGGAACTTGTCGAGGAGGCGAAAGTAGTTTTCGTTGTGCGGGACTAGGATCTCGGTCGAGGTCCTGATCCCACCGGGCTTGGACTTTTCCCATCACGAGCTGGGTGTCCTGCCATGCTGGTACGACAACGGCGGAGCTCGATTAAGGTATCTCCGTCGGTCACAGAGTCTGCTCGTTCCATGAGCAGAAACTGGCCTTCGTTGAATATGTTTAGGATTGTGCTTGCACCAGAACACTCTCCTGTGGCAGAGCAACTTCTTCGTTGTAGGGAGAGTTTGTCGGCAGTTAGTCCTGTCTGGTTGTTGGTCTTAACTGTAATATTATTTGAGCTTTTCAGCATTCCATGGTCGAGAAAACGGTTCTCCGTCCAGCTATTCGAGGTAGTAGGCGCCTATGCCTGTTTTTGATTTGACCCTGTACGGTCCTTCCCAGTTTGCGGCCAGCTTGCCCTTGTGTGAATCTTTTTTATTTCTGCGTAGGACCAGGCTGCCCACTTGGAAGTCGCGCTTTATGACTTTGGCGTCGTGGTGCAGAGTTATTTTTTGTTTTAGTGGAGCTTCGCGGAGAGCTGCCCCTGATCGGATCTCTTCGACCAGGTCGAGTTCTTCTCTTAAAGCTTCGTCGTTCAGCTCCTCGTCGAGAGGAGCTTCTATTCGCCTGGAGGGCTTTCTGCTCTCCACCGGGATTATGCTAGTCGAAAGGGAGAGGTGTCAGAAGGTCCCTTGACTCCAGGGCCCTGTAGGTGGCTTCTTTCTCCTCGTATTGTATATAAGCTTGGGCCTCTTTGGGACAGGAGAACGTATGGATCTCCGCGGGGGAGTACGGTGTCGTCTCCTAGTGATTTCTTGCTTAGGTTCTTCCAACTTCGATCGTCCCCTGAAGGGGGAAATGCTCCTGGATCTGTTTTGCCGACGTTTTTGAGGGGGAGATTAAGGACATGGAGATGGACTGCGGGGCCTTTGCGAAGGAAGGCACTCCTGGAGGGCATGTTCCAGTAGGTGGACCTTCTCGCCCTGCTAGAAGATCAGATAGTTGGACCTGTTAAGAGGCAATGAGGGCAGAAATGCTGGGGTTAGCGTCTTGTGTAACGCCCCGATTCCGATTATTCCCATTTTGTTGAGTCTTTTATTTAAATTGAGTGATAAATTATTTTATTTGTGAAATTGGTGTGTTAATATGCTATGTTGACATGTTATGATATTTTACCGTTTTTTAGAGTTTTCGGGGAAATTAGAATGGAGGGTATTTTGGACATTTCTCAATTAATGATAAGTTAGAAATTTAGTGGAAATAGAATTATGTGAGAAAATGAATTAATTGAATTTGAGTAGAAAATAAGAAAAGAAATAGAAAAGAAAAAGAGATAAGAAGAAGAAATAGGAGAGAAAGAGAAAGAAAAGAAAAATAGAGAGAAAAAGGAGAGAAAGAAAGAGGAAGAAGAGAAAAGAGAAGGAAACTTGGAAAAACCTAGAAAACCATCAAGAACAATCATCTAGCAAGCTTGGAATCCGGGTAAGGGTGTGAAATCTTATTATCTCATCAATGTATATCATTATGTATGATTATGTATGTGTTTGTTTGTTGTTTTATTGGATTGTATAAGAAATAGAACAAAACCCATTTGTGTAGAAAGTGTTAGAATTCGATTAATTCGTGTTGGAAATGATGTTTTCGTGTTCCTTGTTGTTGATACATGATTGATATATGTTGTTGTATATCAAATTGGTATTTTTCTGAGTTTAGATGATGAATTTGGGTGTGGTTGGAGTGAAAAACGCAGAACCGAGTTCTGCAGAATTTTTCTGCATTTGCCCTGGCCGTACGCGTATGGGGTATGTTCATACGCGCATGAGCCTAGGCGTTACGCGTATCATTGGCTTGTTTTGGGCCATTACGCGTATGGAATGTGACTTTTCCCGACCATCTGGTGATACGCGTATGGTGTTAGGAATACGCGTATGGACTTTTAAACGTGAATTTTGGGGGGAAAATGACTTCTGCCCATACGTGTAGGGGTCCTGGTAATACGCGTATGGGAATGGCGAGGAATCAGGGCCGTACGCGTATGAGAATGGTGATACGCGTATGGTCAGGCCAATTGTAAAAATGGGATTTTTCAAAATGTCATTTTCGTTTTTCTTTCGTAACTTGAGTTCCGTTTATCCGATTTTTACATTCTTGGTATCGTTGGATAGCTATTGAGCTGTAGTTTCTTATGGTGAGGAGTTTGGGGCCTATGTGAGGTGTGAGCAATCCATAAACATTGTGTGCCTATGTGAGGTGTGAGCAATGGGTGAACATCGTAGGCCCGACGGGGAGTTACATTGGTAACGAGCGATGGTTCCAATAAGTTCCTGAGTGAACTTGAGATGATTGAGTCGGTACCGCATTGCATTTGCATAGAGTCGTGAGTCGGTCTCTATGATTTGCATTTATCATCTTTATAATTGTGCATTGATGAATAAACATGAATATGTATGTTTATGTGGAATGATAAGAATTGTGAAAGTATGCATGATGAATATGCTTGGTTTTGTATATATATACATTGTGATGTATATGAGTGAGTTGTGATGAATTGTGGTGAGAATGTAGAATATGTGTATTTTTATGCTAAGATATATAATTATATGCATTGTTATTATGATAATATTTCTCACCCTTCTGCTGTTTTATGATGCTCTATGAGGCATTGCAGAGTAGGTATGCTGGTGGTCTTTTTGTGAAGCGTGTCTTCATTCTTTTGGTCGGTCGGCTCTGATATGTAGCACCGGGTAGCTAGGATGTATATGATTCTTTTGTGATACATGTGTACATGTATCTTGTTGATGAATGTTTATGTAAACATGAATTATGTTGGTGAATAATACTTGATGATATATATATATATATATATATATATATATATATATATATATATATATATATATATATATATATATATGTATTTATATTTGATGTTATTCAATGTTTAGATTTTCCGCTTTTATTCTAAATATTGAGATGTGGGTGTAAGGACTAAGTTCCTTTGTTGCAAAGTTACCCCACTGTTGCATATCAATTGTTGAGCAGGGGTTGAATGTTTTAATTTCATGTATAATGTGATAAACCTCTTTTATACTATGTTTATAATTATACTCTGACAAGATTTTTAATATGTGCCTAAATGATTATGTGATTATTTGGGGGTATAGAAAGGGGGTGTTACATTAAGTGGTATCAGAGCCGGTGTTGAGTCAGTTGTGTCTGTCTTGTTGTTGTGATGGTTGAACTGTTGTTTAACCTTGTTGTCATTTTTGGGAATGATCAGAATATGGCTGGTAGAAATGACAATGCGATGGCTGCTGCTTTGGAAGCAATGGCTAGGGCGGTGCAAGGTGCGCCGAACGTGAATGCTAATGACAAGTTCAGGAAGAATCAACCACCGGTCTTCAACGGAAGATTTGATCTCGATGGTGCTCAAATTTGGTTGAAAGAGATTGAAAGGATCTTCAGAGTCATGGGCTGTGCGGAGGAGAATAAGGTGAGGCTTGGGTCTCACATGCTGAAGGAAGAAGCCGACGATTGGTGGGTCGGTATGCGTCAAGTTCTTGAGGTGGATGATGAAGAGATAACTTGGGATTTATTTCGTACCGAGTTCTTGAGTAAGTATTACCCTGAAAGTGTGAAAGGGAAGAAGGAGATGGAGTTCCTTGAACTGAAACAAGGTAGTATGTCCGTGGTGGACTATACTGCTAAGTTTGTGGAGTTGGTTCAATACCATCCTCACTATGCTGCAATTACTGCTGAGTTCTCAAAGTGTATTAAGTATGAGAATGGTTTGCGTCCCGAGATTAAACAAGCTGTGGGATATCAAAGGATAAGAAGGTTTACAGATTTGACGGAATGTTGTAGAATCTTCGAGGAAGATAGCAAGGCTCGTTCTACACATTACAAAAGTTTGAATGAGAGGAAGGGAAAGCAACAAGCTAGAAGTGGACCTTATGTGACACCCGTTAATAAGGGAAAACATAGGGGAAACTTTGAGAAGAGATCTGGAGGAGGAGGTTCCGGTTCCGTTAAGTGTTACAAGTGTGGTGAAATGGGTCATAAATCATTTGAGTGTGGGAAGACTGTGGTGAAATGTTCTAACTGTGGAGGCCTTGGGCATGCTACTACCGATTGTAGAAGGAATATGGTGAAGTGCTATAATTGTGGAGAAGTGGGTCACATTAGTACTAAGTGTACTAAGCCAAAACAAGCTCAAGCGGGCGGAAAGGTGTTTGCATTAGCGGGAACGGACACTACTAGTGCAGACCGTTTGATTAAAGGTACATGCTTTATTAATAGTACGCCTTTAGTTGTTATTATTGATACGGGAGCGACTCATTCATTCATTTCTCATGAGTGCGCTAAGCGTTTGAATTTGTTTATGACTTCTTGGGGTGGTGAGATGGTTATTGAGACTCCTGCTTCAGGGTCGGTAACTACGTCTTTGGTGTGTGTAAGTTGTCCTTTGACCATGTATGGTAAAGACTTTATTATGGATTTAGTGTGTTTGCCGTTGGAGGGATTGGACGTAATCTTGGGTATGAACTGGTTGCAATTTAATCGAGTTCATATAGATTGCTATCACAAGTTAGTAAGGTTTCCTTCTTTGGAAGATGATGAAGATGAGAGTTTCCTATCCACTAAAGAGTTAAAGAAACTTTTAGCGGACGAAGTTCAATTGTTCGGTTTATTTGCATCATTGTCGGTGGAGAATAAAGTTGAGCTCGATGTGTTCCCAGTGGTGTGTGATTTTCCAGAAGTGTTTCCGGAGGATATTACGGATGTACCGCCGGAGAGAGAAGTTGAGTTTTCTATTGATCTAGTTCCGGGTACTAGACCGGTTTCGATGGCACCGTATCGTATGTCGGCATCGGAGTTGGTAGAATTGAAGAAGCAATTGAATGACTTGTTGGACAAGAGATTTGTAAGACCAAGTGTTTCTCCTTGGGGTGCTCCGGTATTGTTGGTAAAGAAGAAGGATGAGAGTATGCGGTTATGCATTGATTATCGACAATTGAACAAGGTGACAATTAAGAACAAGTATCCGCTTCCAAGGATCGATGATTTAATGGACCAATTGGTTGGTGCGCGTGTTTTTAGCAAGATTGATTTGAGATCGGGATATCACCAGATTCGTATGAAAGAAGAGGATATTCAAAAGACGGCCTTTAGGACACTGTATGGCCATTACGAGTATTCCGTGATGCCATTCGGGGTTTCTAATGCGCCGGGTGTGTTTATGGAATACATGAATCGTATTTTTCATGAACAGTTAGATCGTTTTGTGGTTGTGTTCATCGACGATATTTTGATTTATTCTAAGTCTCAAGAGGAGCATGAAGAGCATTTGAGGATTGTGTTACAAATTTTGAAAGAGAAACAATTATATGCTAAGTTGTCAAAATGTGAATTTTGGTTGTCGGAAGTAAGTTTTCTTGGACATTTTATTTCCGGTAGTGGTATTAGTGTTGATCCATCCAAGATTGATGCGGTGATGCAATGGGAGGCTCCTAGATCGGTTACGGAGATTCGAAGCTTTTTAGGCTTGGCGGGTTATTATCGGAGGTTTATTAAGGGATTTTCGAAGTTGGCACTTCCGTTAACGCAATTTACTTGTAAAGGAAAGGCTTTCATTTGGGATATTCATTGTGAAGAGAGTTTCAATGAGCTAAAAAGAAGATTGACAACGACTCCGATCTTGATTTTTCTAAATCCGACGGAACCATTTGTTGTGTATTGTGATGCTTCATTGACTGGTTTAGGTGGTGTTTTGATGCAAGATGGAAAAGTTGTGGCTTATGCTTCAAGACAATTGAGAGTGCATGAAAAGAATTATCCTACACATGACTTGGAGTTAGCGGCCGTGGTGTTTGTTTTGAAAATTTGGAGGCAATATCTTTATGGTGCAAGATTCAAAGTTTTTAGTGATCACAAGAGCTTGAAATATCTATTTGATAAAAAAAAATTGAACATGAGACAAAGAAGGTGGTTAGAGCTTTTGAAGGATTATGATTTTGGTTTGAATTACCATCCGGGTAAGGAAAACGTGGTGGCCGATGCTTTGAGTCAGAAGTCGTTACATATGTCCGCATTGATGATGAGAGAATGGGAACTTTTGGAGAATTTTAGAGACTTGAGTTTGGTTTGTGAAATGACACCGAGAAGTATGAGACTTGGTATGCTACATGTTACGAATGATTTTCTTGCAACCGTATGTGAAAAGCAAAAGTTGGATTTGAAGTTCGTTGATTTGATGATGAGTGAGAATGAGGATTTCAAGGTTGATAATTTTGGAGTTTTGAGATTCCGTGGTCGTATTTGTATTCCCGATGATGCGGAGTTGAAAAAGATGATATTGGAAGAAGGACACCGAAGTAACTTAAGTATTCATCCGGGAGCGAATAAAATGTATCAAGATTTGAAGAAAATCTTTTGGTGGTCCGGATTAAAGAGGGATGTGGCTCAATTTGTGTATGCGTGCTTAAGTTGTCAAAAGTCTAAGGTGGAACATCAAAAGCCTAGTGGATTGATGCAACCGTTGGACATTCCGGAATGGAAATGGGATAGTATATCGATGGATTTTGTTACGGGATTGCCGAATACACAAAGAGGTCATAATGATATTTGGGTAATCGTTGATAGGCTTACTAAATCTGCTCACTTCATTCCAATTGATATTAGTTATCCTTTGGAGAAGTTAGCCGAGATTTATGTTCTTGCGGTTGTGAAGTTACATGGAGTTCCTAAGAGTATTGTATCGGATAGAGATCCTAGATTCACATCGAGGTTTTGGGAGAGTTTACAAAAGGCTTTGGGTTCTAAGCTAAGATTGAGTTCGGCTTATCATCCGCAAACGGATGGTCAAACCGAGAGGACAATTCAATCGTTGGAGGATTTATTGCGTGCTTGTGTGCTCGAGCAAGGTGGTGCTTGGGATAGTTATTTGGCATTGATTGAGTTCACCTACAATAATAGTTTTCATTCAAGTATAAGTATGGCACCATTTGAGGCTTTGTATGGTCGAAGATGTCGAACACCTTTGTGTTGGCATGAAACCAGTGAGAGGACGATAGTTGGACCGGAGATGGTACAACAAACGACGGAGAAAGTGAAGTTTATTCGAGAGAAGATGAAAGCTTCTCAAAGTAGACAAAAGAGCTATCATGACAGGAGAAGGAAAGATCTTGAGTTTCAAGAAGGTGACCATGTGTTTTTGAGAGTTACGCCGGTTACGGGTGTGGGTCGTGCTTTGAAGTCGAAGAAGTTGACTTCTCGTTTTATTGGTCCGTATCAGATTTCTGCACGAGTTGGTGTTATGGCTTACCGTGTGGCGTTGCCTCCGAATCTTTCGAATTTGCATGATGTATTCCATGTTTCGCAACTTCGAAAGTATGTTCCGGATCCGTCACATGTTATCCCCATGGACGAGGTTGAAGTGAGAGATAACCTTATGGTTGAAGCTTTACCGATTAGGATTTTGGACCGTGAAGTTAAGAAGCTAAGAGGCAAGGATATTGCGCTTGTGAAAGTAGCGTGGGGAGGCGCTGCGGAAGGCAATATGACTTGGGAACTAGAGAGTGGGATGCGAGAGTCGTATCCGGAGTTATTTGAATCAGGTAATATTTTCGAGGACGAAAATTTCTAAAGTGGGGGAGAGTTGTAACGCCCCGATTCCGATTATTCCCATTTTGTTGAGTCTTTTATTTAAATTGAGTGATACATTATTTTATTTGTGAAATTGGTGTGTTAATATGCTATGTTGACATGTTATGATATTTTACCGTTTTTGAGCGTTTTCGGGGAAATTAGAATGGAGGGTATTTTGGACATTTCTCAATTAATGATAAGTTAGAAATTTAGTGGAAATAGAATTATGTGAGAAAATGAATTAATTGAATTTGAGTAGAAAATAAGAAAAGAAATAGAAAAGAAAAAGAGATAAGAAGAAGAAATAGGAGAGAAAGAGAAAGAAAAGAAAAATAGAGAGAAAAAGGAGAGAAAGAAAGAGGAAGAAGAGAAAAGAGAAGGAAACTTGGAAAAACCTAGAAAACCATCAAGAACAATCATCTAGCAAGCTTGGAATCCGGGTAAGGGTGTGAAATCTTATTATCTCATCAATGTATATCATTATGTATGATTATGTATGTGTTTGTTTGTTGTTTTGTTGGATTGTATGAGAAATAAAACAAAACCCATTTGTGTAGAAAGTGTTAGAATTCGATTAATTCGTGTTGGAAATGATGTTTTCGTGTTCCTTGTTGTTGATACATGATTGATATATGTTGTTGTACATCAAATTGGTATTTTTCTGAGTTTAGATGATGAATTTGGGTGTGGTTGGAGTGAAAAACGCAGAACCAAGTTCTGTAGAATTTTTCTGCATTTACCCTGGCCGTACGCGTATGGGGCATGTTCATACGCGTATGAGCCTAGGCGTTACACGTATCATTGGCTTGTTTTGGGCCATTACGCGTATGGAATGTGACTTTTCCCGGCCATCTGGTGATACGCGTATGGTGTTGGGCATACGCGTATGGACTTTTAAACGTGAATTTGGGGGGAAAAATGACTTCTGCCCATACGCGTAGGGGTCCTGGTAATACGCGTATGGGAATGGCGAGGAATCAGGGCCGTACGCGTATGAGAATGGTGATATGCGTATGGTCAGGCCAATTGTAAAAATGGGATTTTTCAAAATGTCGTTTTCGTTTTTCTTTCGTAACTTGAGTTCCGTTTATCCGATTTTTACATTCTTGGTATCATTGGATAGCTATTGAGCTGTAGTTTCTTATGGTGAGGAGTTTGGGGCCGTTAGCCGATTAAATAAGTCGGAAAGTCGGGAATAGTGTTATTTAGCGACTTTTACCGTTTTGAATGTGTGTTTTGGAGGTGAATCATACAATAGTGCATTGATGTGAATGTATATAGATTGTATGTGATTGTATGAGATGAATGCATGAATATATTGTGAATATGTATGCATTTCAAGAATGTCTTGAGTCATTTTGTATGTGAAGCATAATGATGTACATTCTTGTGTTGAGTGATTCTAATGAGAATCCGTTGTAACGTCGTGTGCCTATGTGAGGTGTGAGCGATGATTACAAACGATTGTGTGCCTAGGTGAGGTGTGAGCAATCGGATTGTGTGCCTATGTGAGGTGTGAGCAATCCATAAACATTGTGTGCCTATGTGAGGTGTGAGCAATGGGTGAACATCGTAGGCCCGACGGGGAGTTACATTGGTAACGAGCGATGGTTCCAATAAGTTCCTGAGTGAACTTGAGATGATTGAGTCGGTACCGCATTGCATTTGCATAGAGTCGTGAGTCGGTCTCTATGATTTGCATTTATCATCTTTATAATTGTGCATTGATGAATAAACATGAATATGTATGTTTATGTGGAATGATAAGAATTGTGAAAGTATGCATGATGAATATGCTTGGTTTTGTATATATATACATTGTGATGTATATGAGTGAGTTGTGATGAATTGTGGTGAGAATGTAGAATATGTGTATTTTTATGCTAAGATATATAATTATATGCATTGTTATTATGATAATATTTCTCACCCTTCTGCTGTTTTATGATGCTCTATGAGGCATTGCAGAGTAGGTATGCTGGTGGTCTTTTTGTGAAGCGTGTCTTCATTCTTTTGGTCGGTCGGCTCTGATATGTAGCACCGGGTAGCTAGGATGTATATGATTCTTTTGTGATACATTTGTACATGTATCTTATTGATGAATGTTTATGTAAACATGAATTATGTTGGTGGATAATACTTGATGATATATATATATATATATATATATATATATATATATATATATATATATATATATATATATATATATATATGTTTGATGTTATTCAATGTTTAGATTTTCCGCTTTTATTCTAAATATTGAGATGTGGGTATAAGGACTAAGTTCCTCTGTTGCAAAGTTACCCCACTGTTGCATATCAATTGTTGAGCAGGGGTTGAATGTTTTAATTTCATGTATAATGTGACAAACCTCTTTTATACTATGTTTATAATTATACTCTGACGGAATTTTTAATATGTGCCTAAATGATTATGTGATTATTTGGGGGTATAGAAAGGGGGTGTTACATCTTGAGGGGCACGTATTGGCCCAAAGACGTGACCGGAAGTCTGCACGTGTGGTTTCACGTTGTCGGAGGAAGGGGATGCAGTCTTTCCGTCACGGTGGTCGGTCTCCTGGACCGCAGCTCCAAGGTTGTGGTGGTCGATGTTATCAAGCATAACGGTGACAACAGGATCTTGATGGGCATCATCGTTTCTGTTGGAGGCCATGATGATCAAAAGAATTTTGAAGAGAAAGCTTTGGTCTTTTGGGTGAACAGATGAGGGATCTTGTTTCAAAAAGACGGGGAAACGATGTTCCCACAGACGGCGCCACTGATCTGACGTGATCAGAATGAATCTTCGTGGCCTTCCAGGTAGGGCAGGTGATGATGCTTGTAGGAGAGGAGGGGTGTACCTGTAAGGTACTCTGATGTCAAAGTAAATTTGGGCTAGAGAGAAAGCAAGTACGAAAATGTTAAGGTATGATTTTGAATATTGAATATTGAATACCTGCCCCTCTCAAGTGAGATGGTATTTATAGAAAAACCCCCAGCGCGGGGCCAAGGTCTCTCATGTGGCCGAAATATCTGCTCGACCAATGGGAGACTGCCAGGTGGAAGGTCTAGCGCGTGACCTTAGGACCTGGTCCCACTGTCCCCGTGAACTCCGGAGGGACAGTTGGTCGCATGAATTGTCAAGCGCGTGAGGAGAACGTGCCCAACGACTAGATTGTGCCCAACGGCTAGATTGTGCCCAACGACTGGATTGTGCCTAACGGCTAGATTGTGCCCAACGACTAGATTGTACCCAACGGCTGAATTGTGCCCAACAGTTAGATTGTGTCCAACGACTAGATCGTCTAAATCTCGTTATTGGGCCTTGCCAAAAGCTGGACTGGGTTGGGTCTTGCTCTACTGTGGGCCAAGTGTCTGTCCAATCCAGAACAATAATTAATTTCAATTGAAAATAAATAGTACGTATCTCACCACATGCACTGTTAAGTAATTAGTTTGATTATATTTGTAGATGATTTTTTTATTTGCATTTTCGGTTTTAGCGCGAATCCTCGCCAAACACAAACTCCTGACGACGCATGTAGGAGAAGCCGCGATGGCAACAACTAGATTCAACGACTTACCTGCGTGGATTCTACTCGCGTTGGAAATCACGTTTTTTTTTGAAAATCTTGGTATCCGACCTTGCGACCGACTAAAATCCAAGAGGGATCAATCCCACCGTCCACTAGCGGGGACCCCGTTTAAAACCAGAGCAAAGTTTTGTATGGACTGCCCTACACAAGGGTTGATTGCACCTAATAGAGTTTGAACCTGAGACCTTGAAATGAACACACTCTTAAGACCCAAGCCTCCACCACTAGGTCAACCCTCACGTTAGCAGGAAATGATGTTGACGGAAAGATAATGTAAAACTAAATTCAAACTATTTTGTATAATTAATTATCTACATGTCTTTTTATAAGTTAAAAGTAGATTATATACCTCGTGACAAGATTTAGATGTTTAATGAATTAGTATCTGCTTGATATTAATCTTTTTTGTTTTACTTATATTACAGCATGTAAATTACATCTTTTTTTTATTTACTTATATTACAGGATAAGATATTCTCCTCATTGTTGCAGCTGCTTTCATTTGTTTCTTTCTTATGTTTAACAATCAATAATTACTAGATACTTGGCAATGGAGAACAGTGCATGCCATAGCTTATTTGCTTTTATGGACGTTCAAATAAATTGGTTATTTAAATAATTTATATTTATATTTAAATTAAGTTATTAAAAATTAGTTAATTATTAATATGATTTTAATAAAATTTATATTTTGGATATATTTTTAAATCTATAATTTGGACATCTATATCCAAAATAAAAACCAAATTAATTAATTTTTGGCTTAAATAGGTTTTTCGTCCCTGTAAGTTGGCGAGATTTTGGTTTTCGTCCCTGTATCTTTTTTTTTTCGGTTTTAGTCCCTATATCTTACTTTTTGTTGGTGTTTAGTCCCTAAAGCCAAAATTCGCAGGAAAATCCGCAGGTTTCCTGCGGATTTTCATGCGGATTTTCCTAAAAATCAAATTCCGCAGGAAAATCCGCAGGAAAATTCGCATGAAAATCCGCAGGAAACCTCTGTAAGGACTAAACACCAGCAAAAAGTAAGATACAGGGACTAAAACCCAAAAAAAAAAGATACAGGGACGAAAACCAAAATCTCGCCAACTTACAGGGACGAAAAACCTATTTAAGCCTTAATTTTTTTATAAAAAAAAACTTTGAAAATTTAATTTTTTTTTCAGAATTTTTTTTTTTAATTATAAAAATGAATTTTTTAAAAAATATATATATATTTTTTTCAAAAATTTTACAAAACTATTTTTTATATTTGATCATAAACATTTTTTCTTTAAAAATTATTGAAAAAAATTATTTTAAAATAAAATTAAATCAAAACTAGTTATAAAAATGATTATGGATATAACCGGTTAATAACTGATTTATAATCATTTTACAAAAATGAAAACCGGTTATGACAATTGATTTTAATAATCAGTTATGATATATAGATTAATTATGGTTATGAATTAGTTATGAAAATTAACCGTCCATGATCATTCTGCTTTACATAAAATGGTCACTGCATCAACAATTTTTTTTTAAAACACAAATATAAAATTGATTTTTGTTTAGTATTTGAAAGTGAAAATATGATATAGTTGACCTATTTTTTTTTATCCTCATTTATTCTTTTATCTCATGTTCTTTCCTATTTATCTGTTTTTTAAAAATTATTTCAATTGATATTAAGGAGGTTTGGCGAAATATAAAAGCCATGAATAGAGAGATAATAAATTTTATTTTATAACTTTAAAGCCATGTATTGTTGAACCACACTATCAATTAATTCACAATCAGTAATATAAAATGATCTTCATCTTGCTCCTACAATATCTAACCATGGATAAAAATTTATATTTCCTCCAATTTTTGTACTGTACAATGACAATAAAATCAAGTTGTGAATAAACTACGAAGATAATGGTTTTAATAGTGCAGAGATTAGCAAATGGCATCTTTTCAAAATAAATTATCTGCTTTTGAATATCATTACAAAATTTTGAAATAACTACTTTGAAAGAAACTACTTTAGTTTAGATTTGGTATAAGTTAATGGTACCATACTCAGGTAATAAATAACTATTTTATTTTTCTGTTATATTTTATTGTTTTTATATTTTAACAATTTGATAAGAAATAAAGTCATAGGCTCTGTTTGGTAAAAATAGCGGTTGGTTGATAAGTTAGCTGATAGCTTATAGCTTATGACTGATAGTTGATGACTGATAGCTTATAGCTTAGGGTGTGTTTGTTTCAAGTTATAAAAAAGCATTCCTTGGAATCATATTGCTTGGATTGTTATTCTTAGGAATAATATTTCCACTTATGTGTTTGGATAAAAAATATATTTCCTAGGAATTATTACATATTTATTTAATTTAAAAATTAAAAAATAATAATATGTGAGTAGTAGTGGGAAGTTATAAGAAGTTGAATTTATTCCCATGAGAATGTTGGATTCCCACCCTTTATGCATGAGAATAAACATGACAAGAATTATGTGCAAACAATATTCCTGAGAATAAAAAGTATCCGGGAATAATTTTTAAAAACTTGAAACAAACATGGAATTATTGCATTTCCAATGTCACATTCCCGGGAATGTAATTTCAATCCTTGAAACAAACACACCCTTATAGCTGATGACTGATAGTTTATAGTTTATAGCTGATGACTGATGACTTATAGCTGATAAGCTAATTAAAATGTTTGGTAAAATTAGCGGTTTAATTAAGTGATAAAATAAAATGACATAAAAGATATTTAATAATTATTATTTTATTTTAAATTATAATAAAATATAAAGGATAGTAGTGGATTTTAGCTAAAATAATAAGGGTAAAAATAGAAGAAAAATTGATAAGTTATAAGCTACTCCCTCCGGTCACTATTATAAGCAAAAAAAACACCTTAAATCTTGGACTATTATAAGCAAAAGTCATTAAATTTTAGACTAATTAATACTTGTATTACTATTATATTCTTAATTTAATTCAAAAGCATTTAATGTTGAAGGTTGATTCATCAAATAAACTAAGGATATTATTATAAATTTTACTTTGATTGTACATGAAATCAAGAAAATTAATTACACTTAACTAACTTTCTTAATACGTGTGAAAATAGTTATTTTGGCATATAATTGTGACCGGAGGGAGTATAAGCTAAAACGCTATTTAAAATAGCGTCTGAAAAATAAGCTTTAAGCTAATAAAATAAGCTATAAGTTTGTGATGAAAAGATTGTTATCAAACATATTTTTTATTGTCATATGAGCTTATAAGCTATAAGACATAAATTATAAATTCAAAAAATATCTTTCCAAACAGAGCCTATATATTTTAATGGAAAAACAATTTCATATTAATAAATTGTTCAAATGAATTTCTATCTTACTTTTTGGGACATCACTTTTACTTTAATAAATTGGAAGTAAATATAGAAAAATGTTGTTGATTTAAATTAATGTTCGATTGGTCTCTATGCTAAAAGATAACATCTTCATATTCATATTATGTTATGACTAAATTTCTAACACTTCTTCTTTTATTTTCATATTTGTATTTTATTTAATATTCTTATATCAAATTTATTCTACACTTTTTTTAGTAAATATTTTTTTATCTCAGATGACTTCTTCCCTTTGTTGAAAAAAATATGCATTCAAACAAATTTATTTTTTATTTTCATAAAATTTTAAAGAAAATAAACAATGAAAAAAGAGAAAAAAAAAATACATTGACAATGTTAAATAATTGTACACTGTCAAGCAATCGTATTCGACCAAGTCACCTTAATTTTTTTTAAATTAATTATATGACATAATTGAACGATGAATTTTTAATAAATCACAATATAAAACTATTTTACAGTATTACTATCAGTCCACTACCTTTTAATCTCATGAAAATATTAAATTATATTAAATGAAAGCCGTTTAAATTTTAAATTATTATTGAATCATATAAATATTGAGGAGACCGTATATATCTTGGGTTGTATAATATTTTTATTTTGTCAATTAGTTAAATATATTTATTATTATTTTCTGCATGTCAATTTTCATTCGATTGTAATATTAATACATTATTTTTATGATTATAAATATAATTTTTATGGAAGGACTATCTTCTTATTAAAAACTAAAGAGTATATTTGTATTGTGTTTTTTATTTTTGCTTTCAATTTAAATTTAATGTGTTAAAGAAAATTAAACCATAAAATTCCAGCAATCAAATACTAATGAGAATGAGATCTCTGTCAACAATAACCACCCATCATCACCAAATTATATGGTAAATTAAAAGTAAATTAATTGTGATTTGAGTTTAAATCTTTTTTAAATTATTTTCTCTTTTCTTCAAATTTTTTAACTTGAAATCTCATTTAAAAAAACAATTTTAGACACGGCGCAAAATCCCTTTTTTGTCCCCGATTTCGGATGTGCAAATCTGAACGCACTATTTTTTTTAAAAATGTTGGTTTGTTACAGATGTGCAAATCCAGAATGTTTCCTCATGTGCACATCCGGAAGAAATTCTTATAACTTCGCGTCATAGCCTTCTGAAAAGTTAAGAATGAGAGAGGAGAAAGCTCTGGCGCGAAGTTATAAAAATTTCTTCCGAATGTGCACATGAGAAAACATTCCGGATTTGCACATTCAGAACAAGTCAACGTTTTTGAAGTGTATTAAGAAATTCTCATTTTTTATTATGTGAAATCGACATAGTAAATAAATCAAATGAAAATGAAAAAAGTTTTACAATAGAATTCAACATGATATCACAATTAGTGAAAATTACCAGGGGCCGTTCAATAAATTGTGATACATCTTTAGAGGCCAAGTAACTTCATCCCCCTTTTCACAATGAAAAAACCTGTTAAATAATTTACTAATAAATATATTTATGAGCCCATAATTATCTCAGAAGGATTTTTCATCACCAAACATTTTATATCTAGAAATATATTCATGCTCAGCAAAAAAGATGCTCCAACTTCATATAATCTTTATTATTTATGTGTAAAACATTATAAATTTATTTAATATTTTTAACACTAAACAACCAAATATTATTTAACATTATCGGATAATATTTCTCACCTCTAATATTTTTTAAAAATACAATCGTTTAGAATTATAAAATTTAGAATACCAAAAAACTCCACTTTTATTTGGATTATATAATCTAGATAAATTGCATGTTTTGATAGATAATATATGATGTGGAAAAACTATCAAAAGAAAATTATTACGCGAGTGTTCGTTAAACTTGTCACAAATTCTGATATTTTGAGATCAAATATTTTGTTCTTTATTTGTGTGTTTGGTGTCTATGCAATATGAAATTTGATGTATCAAAATGTCTAATAGCTTCCCCGTCATGACTTAATAAATTTAATTAAAACGTCCTTTTCCGTAAGTTAACTCCTCAAATATTTATTTCAATATAAAACTCCTCAAATATTCTCATAATTTGATTTCAACAATTTTCTTATTTGAAAAACCCTTAATATTATTATCATTGCTGACTCTTGGAAGCAGACCTAGCTGAAGCTAACCGTGAAGCGGCGGATATTGACGTTCTCTATCCATCTATCCCTTTCTCAACCCAATAAAATAATGAAAATGGTGTGCTAACATATCATATCAAATTACATCTTCTCATCTCTTTGAGATATGTGTATATATAAATAAACAAGTAAAGGAGGCGCCGTCTATTATATATTGAGTTAAAGTGAATTTTATTTAAACTTAGGCGTAAATAGGTTTTTCGTCCCTGTAAGTTGGCGAGATTTTGGTTTTCGTCCCTGTATCTTTTTTTTTTCGGTTTTAGTCCCTGTATTTTACTTTTTGCTGGTGATTAGTCCTTACAGAGGTTTCCTGCGGATTTTCATGCGGATTTTCCTGCGGATTTTCCTGCGGAATTTGATTTTTAGGAAAATCCGCAGGAAACCTTCGGACTTTCCTGCGAATTTTGGCTTTAGGGACTAAACACCAACAAAAAGTAAGATATAGGGACTAAAACCGAAAAAAAAAAGATACAGGAACGAAAACCAAAATCTCGCCAACTTACAGGGACGAAAAACCTATTTAAGCCTTAAACTTATTATGCTCTTCACTTGTGTTGAAAATTTTGAATGTGTGTTACAACTTACAAGATAGTGGTGAGTGTGCTGCATGAAGCTTCTCGAGATATCATTCTGTCAGCATTTCTTCCCCTAGATCTCAGTGGTTTGTGTTACGAATCTCAATTTAAGGATATTTGATGTTATAACCCTATCATCAATTTTTATGAGAGAATAAAAAAAGCATTTGAATTTAGAGAAAATAGATTATAGTACACTAAAAATGTAAATTAATTTTATAATGTCCACCAAATAACATGTATCCGCCAAGTTAGATTGATTATAGAATGATATATTTTTATTAAATAATAAATTCATCTTTATTAAACTCTTAAATGTATGATTCAAATTTTTTTTATTGAAATTGTTTGCATATCTTTTTCTCTTCTTTTATTTTCTTACGTTTTTTTATGGTTTCTTTTATAAAAAATAAATCATATCTCTTTGTCTTTATAAAAAAAAAAAATCATAGCTCTTTAATTTTATATTATAATTGTGCACTATTCACTAAAATAAAAAAGTTACTTTCATTTGGATATAAGAGACATAAGGTTCTAGGTTTCTAATAATTTTAGAATTCCACTGCAAAAGTTTAATGAATGTCTTATGATCTGGTGTGATCAGGCTGGATCGTCGTGACCTTTCGTGTAGAACAGAGATGATGATGTAGGAGAGGAGGGGGATGTACCTGCAAGGTACTCCGATGTCAAAGTAAGTTTGGGCTAGAGAGAAAGCAAGTACAAAGCGTTTAGATATGGTTTAGAGTATTGAATAGTGATCAAAATTGACTCTCTCAAGTGAGAGAGTATTTATAGAAGTAACCCCCAGCACGGGGCCAAGGTTCTCCCATGTGGCCGAATTATCTGGTCGGTCAATGGGAGACTGCCAGGTGGAGGGTCAGGCACGTGACCCTTTGACCTGGTCCAACTGTTTCCGTGAGATCCGGGGAGGCAGTTGGTCGCGTGAACTGTCAAGCGCGTGAGGTGGACGTTCCCAACGGTCATATTGTGCCCAACGACTAGATTGACTGAATCCAGTTATTGAGCCTTGCCAAAAGCTGGACTGGATTAAGCCTTGCCCTACTGTGGGCCAAGCGCCTGCCCAGTCCAAAACAGGAGCCCCCCAAGTCTTTGCTCTGAGGAAGAGTGATGACTTGAGATAGCCTTGTGGACTGTTGCCTTTGAATGACAATGTTCGGGGACATGCCCTTCGCCTGCCCCATGGTTAGCGTGGTCGACACTGGTTGCTTATAAACCCGACACCCTTTTGTGTGCGAGGACATGCTCGCAAAAATGGCATTTTTTATGTCGACCAGGTTGAGTGAATGTGCCCACGAAAAGGACATTTTTATGTCGACGAGCCTTGACGAGGACATGTACTGTCGAGGAAGATATGCTCGCGGGGACTGTAGAAGACTTGGGGAATGCAACGTCTAGCTTTGGGAATGCCAAACGAAGATTCTCTTCTGACACGTGGTGGTGCATTTAATTTCTGTCAGGCCTAGGGGTCTAAGCTATGATGGCCTTTGCACTTTCCCAAGCGAGCAACTGCTTATAAAAAAGGGGGGCGAGGATTCATTTGCACACTTCACGCAAATTCCTCTCCCCAAATCCTTTTGCTCTGCAACTCGTACTTTCGCCGGAGTTTCTTCGCCGTCGTCGATCTTCATAGTCCACGCCGAGATCTTTATCTTCAACCTTTAAAACCAAGTAAGTTCTTCACCTTTCTTTGTTATTTCTATGGTGTTTTTCATTTCTGGAAATTTGCATGAGTTTTCCGGTGATTCATGAACTTTCTGGTTGAATGTTCATGTGTTCTTCGATGAACACATGAATTTTCTGGAAAATTCATGAAGAACATGGGATGAATGTCTCGAATATAGCGTAGGACTGTGTAGATCTTCCTAGATTTGTGGTTAGGATTAGCTTTAGGTTTGTAGTCGGGCATTAGGCCTTCTCGACGCGAAAATTGATTTTTGCGTTACAAGTTCTGTTTTTTCGAGGAAACTCGTCCTCGTGGAATACTTTAGTAGAGTCGCAGAGACTCGTCCCCGTTTTATGGGGATAAGGATGTCACAGTGTTTCAGCATTGTCGACTAGGGCTCGAGGGCGTCCTCGACTTATTCCTCGCCCTTTCACTTAATTAGTGGTGGAAGAGTGGATTTGATCTTTGTCGTCGAATTCACTTTTGCTTCCTCTGCTTTTCAGGTGAAATGGCCGATAGAAACGAGGGAGTTATCCCCGACGTTAGGGCTGCTAACGGGGAGGCTGAGCAACCCGTCGAGCATGCAAATGTCCGTATGGCTGAGGGAGATATCGACTGGATCTCCCAAGATCCAATGTCGACGAGGTCGACATTTACTGAAGAGGAGGCTCATGAGTTTCCCTACCTTGAGGACCGGGCAGAGGGTGCGCCCGTCAACTAGAAGGCTATTTGCCCCACGGAGGCTGACCGAATTTGTTCGGTGTATCCGAGGATGAGATTCCCCATGTACGAATTTGCTTCCGTGGAGGCGGGGTATCGTCTGCCCTTCACCGACTTCCAAGAGGCCATCTTCTGTCATCTTGAACTGTGCCCTGCCCAACTACATCTGAACGCTAAGGCGTTTATCAGGGCTTTTGAGCTGGTCTGTCGATATCTGCAGGTCGGGGCCACAGTAGATCTTTTCTTCTGTATATTTCAAATTCAAAGGAGCACAACATGCCCGGAGCAATGCTGGGTATCCTTTAAACAACAGAGCAGGCTCTTCTGGCCGTATTCGGAATCTGTCTGCAACTTCAAGTACATGTTCTTGGTCGTGAAGCCTGTCTCAGAGGCGACTAAGAGGTCCATATCCACCATGGAGATCATGGAAATTGATGGTCGAGAGGTAGTGAAGGCGGTGTCAAAGTTCCCGTTGGAATGGGTGTACACCCATTTTAGATATAGGATCGACCAGTTCCTTGTCAAGCATGAGCAGCTCAGTGACGGGGATAAGGAGTCTTTCCGGGCATTACATGCCTATGTAGAGAGTTTCATCCCCGCCTTCGTAGTGGACATGGATGGCAATGAGCTGTGCGAGGAGGACGGAGAGCCTGCTCGGGCGGCTCGTTACATAAATAGAAAAGCTCTCCTCGAATGTGAAACCGAGGACGTTGCGTTTGAGCTCCTCGGTATAAATTATTCCCTTGCCTATGTTTTTAAATTTTTTGTTAAATGTGCTAACCTCCCGTTTTACTTTTGCAAGGAAGATGTCAAACATGAGGGAACGTCTAGTTAGGTCCGTAGCGGCCAAGAATTTGAAGAAGGTGCCAGTGCTGAAGGCTGATGCTGCCAAGCAGCAAGCAACGCTGGAGAAGTTTGTGGCGGCACCGCCTCTTTTCTGGGGACCACTTCGAACCCTCCTACTCCGGACACAACAAACAAAAGGAAGCAGGACGATGTTGGCTCTTCCCCAGCTGGTGGTTCGAGCGGTTTTGTCGGGGGCAAATTTGTACTGCCCCCGTGCTATCTCCAAGGAAGAATATTTGACGGGGAAGGCTCTGTTGTGGTCCCCGATCTTGAGGCGTCGGCCATTATGTCCGCCGACCCTAAGGTGAGGATGAAGCTTCTCTGCCAGGATGCGGCCGCAGTTATGAGGGTGCTGGAGGCAGTGCTGACCCTCAGGGATGCGGAGACAGTTCCACTCGCGGACCTCAAGAGGGCACAAGCCAAGATCACCGACCCGGAGCTGGAGAACGTGGAAATATATAACAGGTTGACAAAGCTCGAAGGCAACCTGGAGGCCAAGATCGCGCTTCAGAAGGAAGTGACCCAAATGAAGGGGAAGTGACCCAAATGAGCGGGGATGCGGAGACAACCGCTCGCGGACCCCTTTTGTAATATTAACTACTCTGGCCTTGTGGCCATATTTATATAAATATCTTGTGTTTGACATTATGTATGTTGAAT
The DNA here is from genome assembly GCA_022829125.1 of Lathyrus tuberosus. NCBI lineage: Eukaryota > Viridiplantae > Streptophyta > Magnoliopsida > Fabales > Fabaceae > Lathyrus > Lathyrus tuberosus. The sequence goes on from JALAZF010000280.1 coordinate 3,613,148, forward strand.
TTTATTTGTGTATGCTTTTAACATTTGAATGCTAAGTATGGATGTTTTGCTAGACTCGTTATTATTATGCTCAACAGTTTAGGGGACTCCTCGAGGGAGGCGAAGTGTTTTTGCCGGTGGCGGGACTAGGATCTCGGTCGAGGTCCTAATCCCACAGGGCTTGGAATATTCCCATCGCGAGCTGGATGTCTTGCCATGTTGGTGCGACAACGACATAGTTCGGTTGAGGTATCCCCATCGGGCACAGAGTCTGCTCGTCCCATAAGCAAAAACTAGTCGGCGGTGTAGAGTTAAGGATCGTGCTTACACTGGGGCACGGTCCTGTGGCCGAGCCATCTCCCCGCAGCGGGGTGATTTCGTCGACAGTTAGTCTGAACTAGTGGCTGGTTCTAACTATAATATTGTTTTAGCTTTTCAGCGTTCCATGGTCGAGCAAATGGTTCTCCGTCCAGAGTTTCTAGGTAGTAGGCTCCAGTGCCTGTTTTTGATTTGACCCTGTATGGTCCTTCCAAATTTGCGGCCAAGTTTGCCCTCGCGCGAATCTTTTTTATTTCTGCGTAGGACCAGGCTACCAACTGGGAAGTCGCGCTTTACGACTTTGGCATCGTGCCGCAAGGTTATTTTTTGTTTCGGCGAAGCTTCACAGAGAGCGGCCCCTGATCGGATTTCTTTGACCAGGTCGAGCTGTTCTCTTAGAGCCTCATTGTTCATCTCCTCGTCGAGGGGAGCTTCAATTCATCTGGAAGGTTCCCTGATCTCCACCGGTATCACTGCCTCGGTTCCGTAGGCTAGTCGAAAGAGTGTCTCCCCGGTGGTGGAGTGTGGGGTTGTTCTATAGGCCCAGAGCACGCTGTGTAGCTCCTCGACCCATCTCTTTTTGGCTTCGCCTAGCCTTCGTTTTAGACCTCTAAGGATCACCTTATTCGCGGCCTCTGCTTGCCCATTAGTCTGGGGATGCTCGACAGAAGTGAAGTGTTGCTTCGTGCCTAGTTTAGCGACGAAATCTTGGAATTTCCTGTCTGTGAATTGGGTTCCATTTTCGGTCACAAGGGCCTGAGGCACCCCGAATCGTGCGAGGACGTTTATTTTGTAGAAACGAAGTATGTTGAAGGTTGTGTTCTTGGCGAGAGCTTCGGCTTTTATCCACTTTGTAAAGTAATCGACGACCACAATCAGAAATTTATTTTGGTAGGACCCCATTGTGAAGGGGCCGAGGATATCTATCCCCCACCAGGAGAAGGGCTAAGGCGAGGACAGAGTCTTCAACTTGTTAGAGGGTGCCAAGTGCATGTCCCCGTGGAGCTGGCACCGGTCACATTTCTGGATATGCTCCTTAGCGTCGTGTTACATGGTCGGCCAATAGTATCCTGCTCGCAGGGCCTTTCGTGCCAATGATCTCTTTCCCAAGTGTTGCGCATTGATACCTTTGTGAATTTCCTGGAGAAATTCAGGGACCTTGTTCTCCTCAACGCATTTCAGGAGGGGAATGGAAACCCATGTCGGTAGAGTTTGCCATCGACCAGGACGTATGAGCAGGCTCTTGTATGATAGATTTATTGCCACCTTTCTTTCTGGTGCTAGCCTGCTTCGATATGATATCTGCTTGAGTGTTTCATTCGCGGGGGATGTGCTGGACTTCCCACGCGTCGAACTTAGCTATCCTTTCTTTTACCAGTGTCAGGTATTCGACCAGGTGATCATTTTTGGCTTGGTACTCTCCTCGTACTTGGGATGCTACAAGATGAGAATATGTGAAAATCTTCACTTCCTTGGCACCCAAGTCTTCGGCGAACCGTAAGCCTGCGAGGAATGCCTCGTACTAGGCTTGGTTGTTCGACGTGGGGAATGACAGGACTAGAGATACCTCAATTAGGATTCCTTCTTCGTTCTCGAAGATGATGTCGGCGCCACTGCCCGTGGAGTTGGATGCTCCATCAATGAAAAATGGTCCATCGGTGTGCCCCGATAGACGGGGACGCTGGAGGCGTCATTTTGGCCACAAAATCGGCCAGGACTTGCGCCTTGAGGGTCTTCCTGACCTCGTAGTGGATGTCAAACTCTGACAACTCCAAAGACTATTTGAGCATTCTTCTGGCCATGTTTGGCAAGCTAAGCAGCTGTCTTATGGGTTGGTCTGTTCGCACCACTATCGTGTGGGCCAGGAAGTAATGCCTTAGTCTCCTCGTTGCGTTGATGAGGACGAGGGCGACCTTCTCGATCTGCTGGTACCTGAGTTCTGGCCCTTGTAAGGCCTTACTCGTGAAATATATGGGTTTTTTCCTGTCGGGTTTTTCACGAATGTGGGCGGCGCTAATGGCTTCGCTGGTGACAGAGAGGTATAGGTACAACGTCTCCCTGTTATCTGGTCGAGATAAGACAGGGGGTTCAGATAAGGCTCGCTTGAGGTAGAGCAGAGCCTGCTCGCATTTGTCTGTCCACTCGAATGTGGCTTTTTTATCACAGAAGTTTGAAGAAGGGCAGAGCGTGTTGGGCAGACTTGGCCACAAAGCGAGAAAGTGAAGCGAGCATCCCGTTGAGGGATTGTATGGATTTCTTCGACCTAGGTGTGGGAAATTCAGCGAATGCCCGACATTTGTCAGGGTTGGCCTTTATCCCCCTCTCGGTGAGGTAGAAGTCGAGGAATTTCCCTGCATGCACGCCGAAGGTGCATTTTTTTGGGTTAAAACGCATTTTGCACTTTCTCGCTTGGTCAAAGACCTTTTGCAAGTGGACCGTGCGATCATATTCCTCTTGGGACTTCACGATCATGTCGTCCATGTATATTTCGAGCATGTCTCCGATTTCTGATCGGAAGACCTTGTTCATCATACGCTGGTACGTGGCCCCAACATTTTTCAGACCGAAGGGTATTACGTTGTAGTAATAGTTCCCCGACGAGGTCATGAACGCGGTATATTTCTTGTCCTTTTCGGCCATGAGAATTTGATTGTATCCAAGTAAGCGTCTGTGAAGGACAAAAGTTTGAAACTTGCAGAATTGTCTACGAGCTTATCTATGCTGGGCAGAGGATAAGCATTCTTCGGGCAAGCCCGATTGGGATCAGTATAATCAATACACATGCGCCATTTTCCATTATGTTTTTTGACAAGTACAATATTTGACAGCCAGGTTGTATACCTGGCCTCCGAGATAAATTTTGCCTCTAAGAGGTCTTGTGCAAGTTTTTCGGCAGCCTGTGCCTTTTCATCAGATTGCTTGAGCCAACACTGCACTACTGCCCGAGCAGCTAGATCGATGGTTAGTTGATGGCATACAGTCTCAGGGTCAAGGCCCGGCATGTCCGCGGCGCTCCAAGCAAATAAGTCTGCATTGTCCTCCATGCATGTCTTCAACTGCTGCTTTACCTCGTCGGGCAGCCCTGCGCCTATCTTTACCCCTCTACTCGGGTTGTCTTCGAAGGCGATTACCTCGAATTCCCCATCTGGTATCGGACGCATGATGGTCGATGCGGGGGAGCTGCCTGATACCGCTGAAGTGCCTTTGTTGCTGTCTTCCTCGCCTTCTTCAGAGATCCGGCTGTCGAGGTCGATTGTGTGCCCCCGGAGAGTTGGCTTCTTATCAGGCTGACTTTCTTTGTCGGGAAGATCTTCATCCCTTGCCCGTTTGGTGGTCTTGGACGCTGCAGCGATCGAGCTCTGTCCTCGGGTAACTGCTTCAAAGCATCTCCTCGCAGCCTCTATATCCCTGTGCAAAGTCGCGACGTAGCCCTTCTCCGTGTAGTATTTCATCTTGAGATGAACGGTTGAAGGAACAACGATCAGCTTCATGAGGGTTGGTCTCCCCAGGATGCATTCGTACAACGATGGACAATCGATTACCAAATATTGGGTTTTGATCGACTTGGATGCCTCCTCCTCCCCGAATGTAACCGGAAGCTCCACGTACCCCCAGGGTCTGGCAGTAGCTCCATTGAATCCTTGAAGGTCGGACCCCACGTATGGTGACAAATTCTTCAGGTTAAGCTTTAAGGCGTGGAACAAACCGGAGTACATGATGTCCACTGAACTGCCCTGGTCGACCAGGATCCGTCAGACATCAGTGCTGGCCAATCTTGCCCTGATGAGCAGAGGAATATGTGAGTTCGGGGAGCCTCCAGGCAGTTCTTTACGGTAGAATGTGATAGGCTGAGAATGCCCCCGGAATTTCTCAAGCGTGGATAACCGATCAGGGCTGCAGTCAATGAGGTGGTCGAATTTTCTTTTGATCGACCCTACAGTCAGCTCGTTGTATCCACCACATGAGATAACCATTTCCGTGGGGAAGGTTGTAACGCCCGTATTTAATTAAATATTTTAATTAAATAGTATTGAGTGTTTCCGTATATTTTGTTGATTATGTTGAATATGTTGTTTGATGCTAATGAGTATTAATCGGGTAATTAGTCGATTTAGTCGGGAGAAATTAATATTAGAAATAATATTTATTTATGTGGAATATTAATTAATTTAATTGGGTGAAGTTGTGTGTGAGAAATAGCAAAGTGGGGGTATCATGTAGTAGGCTCATTAAGTTAATTAACAAACCCATTATTATATTAGGTTTTTAATTAAGAGAAAGAAAATAAAGGAGAAAAACAAGGGTTTTGAGAGAAGAACGTGGAAGTTACAGAAAGTGCACGAGAGTTTGGAAACGACGGTTTGAGAAGAGAGAATTCGAGAGTTTGTCGTCAAAGTTCCAGTTTTCGACCGGAAATTCGAGCTGCCTTCAATCTAAGGTAAGGGTGGGGTTCGAATTTTATAAACGGGTATATGATAATTGATACGTGGGATTGGGATTTATATAATTTTCTACCGAATGTGTTGAAGTGTATTGATGAATTGGTTTTGTTTTTGTGGAATTTGATGTTTGCTAGATCGTTTGGTTGTTGTTCTATAGTGTTAAACTTAGGTTGGAATTTGGTTAAATCGATAGAAATCGATGTTTTCGCGGACGAAAGTCGGAATAGATTGTGATCCGGAGGCGTTCGAACAGGTCCACATAAGCTGGTCGTCAGATGACTAGGTGCTCGGACGTACGTTGGTCGTCAGATGGGCAATGTGCTCGGAATGTAAATGAGGAGAGGTGGGGGGTGTACCTGCAAGGCACTCCGACGCTCAAGTGAGAAAGAGTCAGAGAAAAAGGGGCAAGTACAAAGTGTATTCTTAGGGTGAATATTTGATACCTGACCCTCTCAAGCGAGAGGGTTTATATAGAGACCCCAGCGCGTGACCAACGGTCCTATTTTCGGGGCGAAATAACTGTTTTCCCCAAAGAATAGGTAACTGCCCAAACTAGCCGTTATGTCGGGTAGGGTGACAGAAACTAGCCGTTATGTCGGGCATAACGCAATTTCGGGCACCTGTCCTTTGCTGTTCGGGTAGCGAGGAAGCCGTGCGTAACGGACATAAGAGCCGGGGAGGAACGTCGCGTTCCTTGCCCGGTTGGAGGGGCAGAAATGTCATTTTTGCCCCTCTGTGGATTGGGTTTAGGCAATTTGGGTCGCTCTAGAGCAGAGGCAGATTGGGCCAATTCAAGCCATTGGTCCAGTCCAGAACAGGAGCCCCCTAAGTCGTTGCTCCCGAGCATGAGAGTGATGACTTAAGGACGGCTCGTCACTCCGGGGAGCTAGCGCTGAGTCGTCATTTAGAGACGAGGATGATTGTCTCGAGGTGCTCGTGGCCATCTGTGTCCGTGACATTCGTGGTTGAGACTCTATTGCCCGGTATTCGGGGAGATAAAGCGTCAGACAGAATGGGAAACGTTGGGTTGCCACGTGTGCATCGAGCCCTGTGTAGCAGTTAATAGATAATGATGGCTAGTGGGCAGTCATTATTGCCTACGGGCGCGTGTGTGCACGTGCCCCTCAGTATAAAAGGGGGGAGATTGTCCCATTTTGCACTTTTTCTTTCTGATTTCTCCTCGCCTCTTCTGCGTTCTTGCCCGTCGACGTCTTCAGAGCATCTGACCACCGTGCTTCGAGCAGTCCCTTTCTTCTACTTAAAATCAAGTAAGTTTTCTGATTTCCAGACTGTTTTACTTTCTTTTGTTGTTAGTGGTAGAGTGTATGCGGTTAGGGTTAGCTTTAGGTGACAAAATAGGCAGATTTCTGGCGAGTGTTGGTGGTGGATGGTGGTTCTGCCCTTTTGCTGCTTCTAGCACCTCGCCGGAGTAGGTAGTGCATTCGGTGAGCATGGTGGTCCACGTCGTAGTTGCGAGTCGTGGCCACCGTGTCTGATTACCTTCTGGTGGAATGGCGAATTTTCTGGTAGGTCGTTTCCAGATTCCGATGGAGCTTCAAACGGAATCTGGGCACGAGTGCGGGGAGGTTCTTCGTTTGATGTTAGGGCTTAGGCCGGGGACATTGTCCTTAGCCTTTTGCGCGCCCTTTCACTTGACTTGGCAGTGGAAGGGTGGATTTGATTTCCTGTCGAATTCACTGTCTTTCTCTGCTTTTTCAGGTGATCGTAATGGCGACGGGGCCCGAGGGAGAAGTTATTTCAGTCACGTCCGAGGAGAAAACTGGCTCCGAGGAGAACAGCAGCTCGACGGCTTCGAGTTCTGCGACTTCGAGCTCGGCGGCATCGAACTCCTCGAGCGAAGTAGAGGGGGAAGCGAGCGAAGTCGAGGGGGGAGAAGAGTTGGACGTCATGGAGGAAGACGTTGAAGGGTTCTGTCCGGAGGAGTGGGAGGTGGCCGAGCCCTCCGAGCATATTTCCACGTTCGCGAGGTCTCCGGCGGACGTCTTTACCGAGGTGGGACCAGCGGGTGAATGGAGAGTGCTTTTTCCTAATTTGGATGAGCGGGTCTGCTCGAACTTCGGGGACTGCTTTACGATGTACGAGTACGCCTTCAAAGAGCTGGGGCTGAGGTTGCCTTTTACTGATTTCCACCGGTCGGCATTCGAGCATCTGAAGCTGGCGCCTCCTCAACTCCACCCCAATTCGCTGGCCTTTATACGGGCTTTTGAGTTGGTGTGCGAGCACCTTGCTCTGGGGACTACCCTTCCTCTATTCTTTGTTGTTTTCCATATACAACGGCAGCTGGCGGGGAAAAGGTACGGATGGGTCTCCTTGAAGCAGCCCAGAAAGTTATTTAAGCCGTTCTCGGAGTCCATCCGAACGTTCAAGGGACGGTACTTCATCGTCGAGCCAGTGTCTGAAGCCGCTCAGGACAGCGTGTATGTCTGGGAGGTAGAGTATGATGAGAACGGAGAGGAGCTACTCAACGAGGAGGGGAAGTATATCGGGGAGAGGGTGTACAAGTTCCCGATCCGCTGGGCACCTGACCATTTCTCCAAGAGGCCCCGGGCTTATGTCTTCGAGCCGAGCGAGCTACGCGGGCAGAATGCCGCGTCTTACGAGAAGCTGGTGAATTGGGTTAACTCCTTCAGTCTTGCGAGCTGCTGGACGAGCAAGGGTAACCCTATCTTCGAGGAGGATGGGAGTCAGAGGGTTGAGCGTAGGTTCATCAATGTGAAGGCACTGCTGGAGTGCAAGACTCCTGCGGATGCCGAGAAGTTGTTCGGTAGTCTTAGTTACTTAGACTTTGTTTGTGTTATTTCTTTTTCCACGTTGCTAACGTGTTCGTTTCATTTGTGCAGGTGAGATGCCTCAAGCTCGTGATCACGTGATGAGGAATGCCATGTCGAGGAATAAAGTTGGAGCGGCTCCCCCTAAGACTCGTCTTGTCGGTGCTCGCGGTCCTCCTCTTGTCCAAGCTGTCGTGGGTACCTCTTCTTCTCCCTCTCCTGCTCCACGAGACTCTCCATTGCCTCTGACCGGACGGGGGAAGCGGCCGAGGACGTTAGATGCGGTGGACCTGACCTAGGCGCCTGAGAAAGGGAAGTTTGAGCTTCCCCCGTGCATCCTTGACAGGAGATTTTTTTAGGGCAACACCCTGGTCGTTCCTCGGGCAGAGTCTCTCAGCTTGGAGGGCATGGACCGGGCGAGCAAGAGGGCGCTGGTAGCCCAGGATGCTTCTGCCCTTGTGATTATGCTGGAGATGGCAGTCGTGTATACCGAAGGGGACTCCGCGCTCGAGGCCGAACTCACTGCTGCCTGGGCCTCTGAGATGTCTCTAAAGGAGGAGCTTAAGAGTGCCCGTGAGGCTCGGAAGAAGGCCGAAGGGGAGGTGGCCAAGCTGAAAGAGGATGTTACCAAGCTGGCGGCGGAGAAGAAGGCTGCCGAGGAGCTGAACAAAGAGTTGATGGCGGCCAGTGCCCCGGCTGTCGATGAGCCGGATGAGATAAAAGCGTTGAAGACTAGGGCTGAGCTGGTTGCCGGCATCCTGCAGGCCGAGGATGACGGTATCGCCGTGGCAGCGGAGTCTTTCGAAAGTGTCGTGGCTCAGTTGCGGGTGGTGAACTCTGGGCTTGAGATTTCGACCGAGGGCACTCACTATCTTGCTCGTGTGGAGGATGGTCGCATCGTCTTGCCCGCAGGTCTTGTCCTAGATACCCCCGAGGTTCAGTCCGAGGATCAGCCCGAGGAGGAGCAGAGGCCTGAGCCGGCGTCAACCGAGCATGCGGATGTATGAGGGATTTTGTTATTTTGATGTTATATCTAGTCCGGCATGCGCGCCGTTTAATTATTTGTAACTTTATTTTTGGGGCATGGCCCCGTTCTATGTAATACCGCACAATCGTGACCCTTGTGGTCATTTGTTATGTTAATTAATTTCTGTCTTCTTCGCGTGCATGATTTTACTTGCGTTTATTTTTGCTAAGTGTTGTATGCATGCTCGCTGCGAATGTATGTCTGACTTCCCGTCGGAGGGTGTGTCTGTTAACAGAGTTTCCTTTTGAAAGAAAGCTCGTCGTGTGTGAATTCGCCAGTGCGGAGAACTGGTCGAATATCCGGGGAAGGTCCAGGTGAGGTTGCGGATCTCAGGTCGCGGCGTGAACGTCCCATCGCGAGCTGGGGTTCTGCCCATCATGGTACTTGGGTGAAGGCGATGCTCGATCGAGGACCGCCGATGAGCAGAGCTCCGGCTCATTTACTTGAGCGGGATTCCACTTTGAATGTATGCATCGTTTGTACCTGAACGAGCATAATGACCGTTAGTTGGTCCTTTGATGCGGGGAAGCCTGTCTTTACTTTAGCTGTAGTATTAAGTTTTTTGGCGTTCCATGGTCGGGGCATTGCATCCCCGTTGAGGTTTTCGAGGAAGTACGCACCATTCCCTGTTCTAGCACGGACTCTGTATGGCCCTTCCCAGTTGGCTGCCAGTTTGCCTTCGCGAGAGTCCTTGTGGTTTCTTCGTAGGACAAGGCTGCCCACATCGTATTCTCGTCGTAAGACTCTGGCGTTGTGCCTGATTGCTATTTTTTGCTTGAGAGATGCTTCGCGGAGGGCTGCTCCTATTCGGATTTCCTCGACAAGGTCGAGCTCCTCTCTTATTGCTTCGCTGTTCATTTCCTCGTCTAGAGGTGATTCGGTCCTCCTAGAGGGTACGTGAATTTCAATGGGTATAACAACCTCCATGACATATGCTAAGCGGAAAGGCGTTTCCCCGGTGGTAGACTGAGGAGTGGTGCGGTATGACCACAGGACGCTGTGGAGCTCCTCGACCCAGACTTTCTTTGTTTCATCCAGTCTTCGTTTGAGGCCAAGAAGAATGACACGATTGGCCGCTTCTGCCTGCCCGTTGGTCTGGGGATGCTCCACAGAAGCGAAATGTTGCTTTGTTCCGAGATGGGCGACAAAGTCTTGGAACTTTTTGTCTGTGAACTGCGTTCCATTGTCCGTGACAATTGCTTGGGGGATCCCGAAACGGGCAAGGATATTCCGCTTATAGAAGCGCATGATGTTAAGTGTCGTTATCTTTGCTAAGGCTTCCGCTTCTATCCACTTTGTGAAATAATCTACGCCTACTATCAAGTATTTTTTTTGACTGGACCCCGTCACAAAGGGTCCCAGGATGTCTAGGCCCCACCAGGCGAATGGCCACGGGGAGGTCATGCTTTTCAGCTCGTTAGGTGGGGCTAGGTGCATATCCCCGTGTCATTGGCATTTGTTGCATTTCTTCACATGCTCCTTGGCATCGTGATGCATGGTTAGCCAATAATACCCTGCTCGGAGGGCCTTGCGGGCAAGGGATCTTCCTCCCAGGTGTTGGGCGTTAATGCCTTTGTGGATTTCTCGTAACACGTGGGGGACAACTTCCTCCTCTATGCATTTGAGCAGTGGGATGGATAAGCCTCATTGATAGAGTTTGTTTTCAAGGATGACGTACGAGCAAGCTCTTCGTCTGATGATGTTGGCTTCCTTGGGGTCATCCGGAAGTTCGTCTCTGGTGAGGTAGTTGTACACGGGCGTCATCCAGCAGTCGCTGTCCCCAATCGCGTGCACGTGTAGGGTCGAGGACCCCTTATCGATGCTGGACCGGGGAAGTATCTCTTGGATGACTGACCTATTTCCGCCTTTTCGCTTAGTGCTTGCTAGTTTGGACAGGATGTCTACTCGCCTGTTATGTTCGCGTGGAACATGTCTTACTTCTACAGTTCTGAATCTCGCCATTTTTTCCTTGACAAGGGTTAGATATTCAGAGAGACTGTCGTTTTTGGTCTGATATTCTCCTGATATCTGGAGGGCGACGAGCTGGGAGTCTGTGTTGATGGTGATTTCCTCGGCCCCTAGGTCTTCGGCTATGCGCAAACCGGCGAGGAAAGCTTCATACTCGGCCTGGTTGTTCGACGTGGGAAAGGACAATGTGAGAGAAGCTTCGACTATGGTCCCTTCTTCATTTTCCAAAATTACCCCAACCCCGCTGCCTGTCGAGCTGGATGCCCCATCGCCGTAGATGGTCCATCTGTTTGCTATGTGGACCAGCGAGTCCGGGAACGTCATTTCCGCTATGAAATCGGCCAGGGCTTGGGCCTTAAGAGCTTTCCTGCTTTCATATTGAACGTCAAACTCGGACAGTTCCAACGACCATTTGAGCATTCTACCTACCATGTCTGGTCATGCCAGTAATTGCTTTATAGGTTGATCGGTTCTTACTACGATCGTGTGAGCCAAGAAATAGTGCCTTAGTCGCCTAGCTGCGTTGACGAGCGCCAGTGCCACTTTCTCTATTTGTTGATATTGTAACTCCGGGCCCTGCAATGCTTTGCTCGTGAAGTATATTGGCTTCTGTCCGTCAGGATTCTCGCGAATGAGGACGGCGTTGACGGCCTCGGAAGTGACGGCGAGGTACAGGTATAAGGTTTCTCCAATATCTGGTCGTGATAGTACGAGCGGTTTTGACAGTGTTTGCTTAAAGTGGAGGAGGGATGTCTCGCATTCCTCGGTCCATTCAAATGCCGCCTCTTTTCGCAAGAGTTTGAAGAAGGGGAGAGCGTGTTGGGCGGATTTTGCCACGAAGCAGGACAGCGAAGTAAGCACCCCGTTGAGGGATTGGATGTTTTTCTTCGACGTAGGCGTTGGGAATTCCGAGAATGCCTGGCATTTGTCGGGGTTAGCTTCGATTCCTCGTTCTGTTAGGTAGAGCCGAGGAATTTTCCCGCCCGTACTCCGAACGTACACTTATCTGGGTTAAAACGCATTTGATACTTTCTCGCCTGCTCGAAGATTTTGCGAAGGTGGGCGACATGATCTAGTTCCTCGTGGGACTTGACGATCATGTCGTCCATGTATACTTCAAGCATATCGCCTATTTGTCCTTGGAAGACCTTGTTCATCATTCGTTGGTACGTAGCGCTGGCGTTCTTCAGTCCGAAGGGCATTACGTTGTAGTAATAGTTTCCCGATTCGGTCATGAAGGTCGTGTAAGCTTTATCGCTCGTGACCATTGGGATTTGATTGTAGCCTGAGTAGGCGTCGAGGAACGATAATAGTTTAAAGCATGCTGAGTTATCTACGAGCTTATCGATATTGGGGAGGGGGTAGGCGTCCTTCGGACATGCCTTATTAACATCGGTATAATCAACACACATCCTCTATTTGCAGTTATTTTTTCTTACAAGTACAACATTTGAGAGCCATGTAGTGTATTTGGCCTCAGAAATAAACCTAGCTTCTAAAAGGTCTTTAATAGCTTTCTCCGCGGTTTCCATCTTTTCCGGGGACTATTTTCTTCTGCGCTGGGCAACGGATTTGACGGACAGATCAATTGTAAGTTGGTGGCAAGCGACGGATGGGTCCAAGCCTAGCATTTCAGCGGCGCTCCATGTGAACAAGTCCGCGTTTTCCCGAAGGCATGCTTTTAGTTGTCTCCTGGCCAAGTCGGGGAGGTCTGCTCCGATCTTTACTCCCCGTTGGGGGTCTTCACCGAACGGGACAATCTCGAAGTTGCCATCTGGGACAGGGCGTGGGAGATGGCTGCTGTTGTTGGACTGGCTGCTCAAGGTTGTTGGGCTGTCCTCCTCACTGAAACGGCTGTCCAGATCGATAAATTCGACCTGGGGGAGCGGCTTTGGTTGCTCGGAGCTGCTGGGCAGAGGGGAACGACCAGAAGTCCTCGGTCTTGCTGAGATGGTGCTTAGTCCTTTTGATGCTGCTTCAAAGCATCGACGGGAAGCTTCGATATCGCCGTGGAGGGTGGCGACCATCCCTTCAGAAGTGTAGTACTTCATCTTGAGATGTACGGTGGAAGGTACTGCAATCAACTTTGCCAGGGTTGGCCTTCCAAAAATGCACTGGTATAGTGACGGGCATTCGATTACCAGAAACTGTGCTTTAATTGCTCGGGTTGTCTTTCCTGAACTTAAGGTTATGATTAGCTTTACGTAACCTCGGGGCTTTGTCACCGCCCCGTTGAATCCCTGCAGGTCGGATCCAACGTACGGGGTAAGGTGGGATTCATTCAGCTGCAGCGTCTCGAACAAGTGGTTGTACATTATATCAACCGAGCTGCCCTGGTCCATGAGTATTCTGCGAAAGTCGAAGTTCGCCATCCTTGCTCGGATGAGCAGCAGAATGCTTGAGTTCGGCACTCCGCCGAGGAGCTCTTCCTTGTAGAAGGAAATAGGAACGGATCCTTTGTGAGTGGTGTCCAGCGTAGTGACTTCATTGGAGCTTTTGCTGATCAATTGATCGAATCTCCTCTTGACTGAGCCGACCGTGATTTTGTTGAATCTACCACCAGAAATGACCATGGCTGACGGAAAGATCTCCCACGGGCTGTGAGCAGCGAGGTACGTAGAGGCGGGCAGACCATCAGGGATGCGGAAGTCCTCTGGTCGAGTCACGGATATAGCGACCTGCACGTTGGTGTCATCCGAGGACGGAGTCTCTTCTACAACCTTTTTGTTCTCCTGGGTTTCTTGCCGGGGAGCATCTTTCTTTTTCGCAAACTGCTTCAGGTGGACGTCACGAATAAGGATCTCTATGGCATCTCTGAGGTGGATGCATTCTTCCGTTGTATGACCGTGACTCTTGTAGAAGCGACAATACTTGGATTTGTCTGTGCTCGGTCTGGCCGGCAGCTGTTTGGGGAAACGGACACCCGCCTGCTTGAATTCTGAGTTGGCACATTCGGACAAGATCTTCTCCCTCGAGGCAGTGAGGGGGGTATAGTCATGGAACCGCCCAGAAGGTCCCTTCTACTCGCGTGCATCGCGAGGCCGATCGCCGCATCTCTTATCTCCTCGACGTCCCGTCGAGGGTTCTTCAGCTCTGGACGACCGGGCGCCTTCTTGGTGTCGGGAGGCCCGGACAGAGTGGGCAGCGACCTTCTCCTCGTACTGTATATGCGATTGGGCTTGGTGGAGGAGGGCGTTAAGGTTCCTTGGTGGATCGAGGCCGATGGCTTTCGCGAAGTCTGAGCCAGGACGTAATCCCTGCTCGAGCAGGAATTTCTTCATCTCGTCGGTCGTTGGCACTTGGACGGCCTCCTTGTTGAACCGTTCAATGTAGGCCCGAAGAGGTTCATCTCTTCCTTGTACGACTGCTCCGAGGGATGCCTCGGTCTTTGGATGGCGCCGCGATGCAGTAAAGTGACGGGAGAAAATCCTCCCCAGCTGCCTCCAGGACGTAATGGATTCCTCTGGCAGTTGTTTGTACCATGTCATTGCTCCCTTTCTGAGCGTGGTCGGGAACAGGCGGCATTTGATGGCTCCTCGTACCCCTCTGTAGTCCAGAAGAGCATCAATGTTTTCTATGTGCTCGTCTGGGTCGGTGGTCCCATCATAAGTCCCTAGAGACAGAGGCTTCTCTAGTCCTTTAGGGAGGCGGGTGGCCAGGATCTTGCGGGACAACGGGCCGCGAGGCTCGTCGTCGCTGTCTAAAGTTGGAGTTGATGGTGATCGTCGTCTGCGCTCGCGACGGCGGTCTCTGCGAGGTGAAGGTGAACGTGGCCGGTCACGAGGTATGACCGGTGGAGAATGTCGATCTTGCCTCGCTCTCTTGTGTCTTGGTGATGATCGATCTCGCGGGGAGATCTGTTCGCGCTTGCGAACGTGTTGCGCTCCAGGCTCCTGCCTCAACATGTGGTCTTCCCCGCGCTTAAGTGGCGGGCTTCTTGATTTTCGATGCTTGCTCTTCAGAGGAGAGGATCTTGGAAGAGATGCTTCCTCGAGAGCCCCTATCCTCTCTCCTTGCTGCAAGATAAGGAGGTTCATGCGGTTGACGGCTTCCAATAGAGCTGCGACGGCCAGGTCGGCGCTGGGAGGGCCAGGGATTGGTCGTTCACCCGGCGGTGGCTGCTTGTCTCCTTGCTCGGCAGGAGGAGGGGTGGGAGATGCAGTAGCCCCGTCTCGAAGGAAACGGGGATCAGAAAGTAACGAAGAATTGCCGTCGACGTCCATCTTATTGACAGGAACAAGAATCGTAGCGTCAGCACCTTTTGCGGAGTTCTGAGCGGCCATATGTGGGCGGATCAAAGAAAGTATGTTTTGATCTTTTAGTTTCTGAGGGGGAAAGAAAGAAGGGGAGAACAAGGAGTTCCCACAGACGGCGCCACTGATCCGGAGGCATTCGAACAGGTCCACGTAAGATGATCATCAGATGACAAGGTGCTCGGACGTACGCTGGTCGTCAGATGGGCAATGTGCTCGAAATGTAGATGAGGAGAGGGGGGTGTACCTGCAAGGCACTCCGACGCTCAAGTGAGAAAGGGTCAGAGAAAAAGGGGCAAGTACAAAGTGTATTCTTAGGGTGAATATTTGATACCTGACCCTCTCAAGCGAGAAGGTTTATATAGAGCCCCCAGCGCGTGGCCAACGGTCCTATTTTCGGGGCGAAATAACCATTTTCCCCAAAGAATAGGTAACTGCCCAAACTAGCCGTTATGTCGGGCAGGGTGACAGAAACTAGCCGTTATGTCGGGCATAACGCAATTCCGGGCACCTGTCCTTTGCTGTTCGGGCAGCGAGGAAGCCGTGCGTAACGGGCATAAGAGCCGGGGAGGAACGTCGTGTTCCTTGCCCGGTTGGAGGGGCAGAAACGTCATTTTTGCCCCTCTGTGGATTGAGTTTAGGCAATTTGGGCCGCTCTGGAGCAGAGGCGGATTGAGCCAATTCAAGCCATTGGTCCAGTCCAGAACAGATTGCATAGTTGTGTCAAGAAATGTTAGGCCGTGATCGAGTATGCTTGTTTTATCGAATTTGGTTGATTTTGTAAGTTTTTGCATTTTTGGAGATTTGGGGGTTTAAGATTCGGATTGAAATCGAAAGTCGTAGAATTCACGTTTGATGGTTCCAAATCACTACAATATGTTTGGTATGAATGAGTATGTATTTGTTTCGAAGAAAATAATTTATCGGTCGGATTTTCGGACGAAAATACAAAATTCCGTAGGGCTGTTATGCAGAAAAATTTTGGTTTCGGAAAGTTTGGAAAATTCATATCTTTTGATTCGTAAGTCGATTTTGACCCCAGTTCGAAGCGTTGGAAAGCTAACGAGATGTTATTTCTAGGGAAAATAGTTTTGAGGTCTGTATCTGGTTCAATTATAGCATAAAATTGAAACCCTATCGTTGTGTTGATTTTTACCGTCGTGAATGCGTGCGATTGAGGTGTTATCGTGCAATATGCCTCAACAATGTGAACTGATTAATAATGCAGAGGAATAGCAATAATGTGGGGACTTAGAAATAACAGTAGCAGGTTTTGTATCAGAGTTGAATTTAATAACAGTAACATGATTTAGTAGCATTCGAGATTTGATATCTGGGAATCAAATAAATAGAAACAGTGGGAATTAGTAGCAATAATAGAGGTTGATGAAAATAGTACCGAATAGTAATATTAGTAGTTTTAACCGATATAATTGTTTAACCGAAATTAGTTGAAATTTTGCAGAAATAATTCGTAAGTGGTTGTAGTTATTTTTGGTTGGTTGATGTATGGAATTAGTCGAATAAGTCGAATTAAGCGGTAAGATTAGTTGTCCGGTATTAGTTGAAAATTGTCGGAGTAAGTCGTGTATACGAGTAGGTATTCTTGGTTGGATTATTTTGTTGAAATTATGTCGAATAAGTTGATTTGCAGGTGAAGTTGAATTGTGTTGAATTGTCCCGATTTATGGACATTATTAAGTTGCAGGTCTTATGGTCAACGTTGTTAAGTTGTTTTGCAGTTGCAGGTCTTATGACCAACGTTGTTAAGTTGTTTTGCTGTTGAAGGTCTTGTGACCAATGTTGATTAAGTTGTTACAGTTGTTGCATTTTTGTCGTTGTTGTGTTGTGTTGAATAAGTTGATGTTGTGGTTGTTGTCGCGTGCATAGCATATCATTATTAAGTTGGCCTGGATTGACAATTTTTAAGTTGGAGCTAATGCTCACCACTTTGGCCTGGATTGGTAAAATATTAAGTTGAAGGCTTATGCCTTGATGCCTCGATAACCTGGCAGTTTCTAAGTTGGGAGTTTTGCTCCATCGGTACCACATGCATACGCATAGTTGAGTCGCATTTTGTGTTGCATTACTTTTGTTAATAAAGTTGTTGTTGTATTATGTTGATATAGTTGTTGTTGTATTTGGTTGATAAAGTTGTTGTTGTAATATGTTGATAAAGTTGTTGTTGTAATATGTTGATAAAGTTGTTGTTGTATTATGTTGATAAAGTTGTTGTTGTATTTGGTTGATAAAGTTGTTGTAGTATTAGGCTGATAAAGTTGTTGTTGAGTTGTTGATGATTGTTGTTTGTTGTTGTTGTAAAGTAGTGAAATTGTATGATTTTAATCTAATGTATTGATTATCATACTTCTGTTTATATTGTTCGATATCTCATCGCTTCTGCTGATATTTGCCCTACCATAGGAAATGGGCAGGTACTCAAGATTTGCAGTGGAAGTTCGAAGTAACTTTATGAAGTCTTTTGTTACTCTATGGCAAGTAAAAAGGGTCTTGCTCTGATACGTAACACTCGGGGGATGGACGCTTGTTGTTTATTGTTGAATATGTTTTATGTTGCTAAATTTTTAAGTTGAATTTATTAAGTATTATGTTGTTTTGAAGTTGTTTTAGTCGAACAAAAATGTTAAGTGAATCTAAGCTGAATATTCGTATCTTGATGTTGTTTTGCTTTGAAAAGAAGATATACATGAATTTTGTTGTTATCGGTTCATCCGATCTAAGTGTTATGTATCTGTTCATATGAAATTAATCGAAGTTGTTTTTAAGATGAAAGTGTAGCATCTTATTGTTTGTTGAAATTTTATAACTCTGATTTTACTATTATCTGCCAGGTAGAAATGGGGTGTTACAAAGGTCTCCCAGGTGCTGTGTGTGGATATCTAGGGAGGATCCTCCAGGTAGTTGGGGATGATGAAGTCCTCTGGCCGCGTGATTGACATGGCGACTTGCGGGGGAGGACTGGGCGGTGAAGACTTTGTTTCCTTCTTGGACTCCGAAGTCTCTCGTCGGGAAGACTCACAATTTTACGTATACTGCTTCAGGTGACCCTCTTTGATGAGGATTTCAATAGCGTCCTTCAGGTGCACGTGGTCTTCGGTCACGTGTCCGTGGCTGCGGTGGAAGCGGTAGTATTTGCTCTTGTCCGTGTTGCCCTTTGACGCTGTTGGCTTGGGGAACCTGACACCCCCTTGTTTAAACTCCACGTTAATGCATTCGGTGAGAATGCGCTCGCGAGGAGCTATCAGCAGGGTGTATTCTATAAAACGACCAACAGGTCCCTTACCCTCGCGAGGGCGATCGACTCGTCATCTCTCCCTATCGCACCTAGGGGCCCCTGATTCGTCTTTTTTTTTTGTTTCCCGGGAGCTCTCTTGATCCCTTGAGTCCCAGGCCTTATACGCGACCTCTTTCTCATCGTACTGTATATAAGCTTGAGCCTTATGGAGGAGTTATACAAAGGTACGAGGGGTCTCGATGCCCACTGCTTTGCGAAATTCGCTCTTCGGTCTCAACCCCTTCTCGAGGAGATATTTCTTCATACGGTTCGTTGTGCGGACCTCGACAACTTCCTTGTTGAATATCTCGATGTATGCGTGCAGGGGCTCATCCTTGCCCTAGATGATGGCTTCGAGAGTGGCTTCCGACTTGGGATGGCGTCGGGAAGTAGTAAAGTGTCGGGCAAATTGGTTCTTCAGATCCCTCCAGGACGTGACCTAACCCCGGGGAAGTCGCTTATACCAGGCCATGGCCCCCTTCCTGAGAGTGATGGGAATAACCTGCACTTAATGGCTCCACTCAGGTTGTGGTAGTGGAGCATGGCTTCGATATTTTCTATATGCTCGCCTGGGTCGGTGGTCCCATCATAAGTTGCCAGAGGAGGGGGCTTTTCCAGCCCGCGAGGAATACGAGTGTCCATGATCTCCTAAGATAGGGGTCCATGGACATCGTCATCACTGCTCATGCTGGATGACCGGAAGGGGGAGTGGCTGCACCCGCGACTTCTGCTGCATTGAGGAGAATGTCTGCGTGACCGATGGTGCTAATGATGTTTTTATGAAGGCCTGAACCTCTTCGGGGCAGGAGAACGTCTGGATCTCCGCAGAGGAGAACAATGTCGTCTTCTGAATCAGGTTCTTCCGATCTTGATCGTCCTCTGATGGGAGAAATGCTTCTGGATCTGTCTTGCCGACGTTTTTGAGGAGGAGACTATGGGCGTGGAGAGGGACTACTAGGCTTTTGCGAAGGAAGTCGTTCATGGAAGAAGTGCTCGAGCATGTTGATCTTATCACCTTGTTGGAAAATCAGGAGGTTAGACCTGTTGAGAGAGACAATGAGGGCAGCAGTACCGGGGTCAGCGTTTTGAGGGACATGAATTGGCTCAAAGACGTGATCAACAGCCTGTGTGCGTGGCTTCACATCGTCGGAAGAGGGAGACGCGGTCCTTTCGTCCCTGTGATCGGTCTCGTGGACCGCAACTACGAGGTTATGGTGGTCGACGTGTTCCCTGGTAACGACGATAACAGGTTCTTGACGGGTATCATCGTTTCTGTTGGAGGCCATGATGATCAAGTGAATTTTGGAGAGTAAGCTTTGGTCTTTTGGGTGAAAAGATAAGGGATCTTGATTCAAAAAGACGGGGAAGCAATGTTTCCCACAGACGGCGCCACTAATCTGGTGTGATCAGGCTGGATCGTCGTGGCCTTCCGTGTAGGACAGAGATGATGATGTAGGAGAGGATGGGGGTGTACCTGCAAGGTACTCCGATGTCAAAGTAAGTTTGGGCTAGAGAGAAAGCAAGTACAAAGCATTTAGGTATGCTTTAGAGTATTAAATAGTGATCAAAACTGACCCTCTGAAGTGAGAGGGTATTTATAGAAGTAACCCCCAGCGCGGGGCCAAGGTCTCCCATGTGGCCGAATTATTTGGTCGGCCAATGGGAGACTGTCAAGTGGAGGGTCAGGCGCGTGACCCTTTGACCTGGTTCAACTGGTACCGTGAGATCCGGGGAGGCAGTTAGTCGCGTGAACTGTCAAGCGCGTAAGGTGGACGTCCCCAACGGTCAAATTATGCCCAATGGTTATGTTATGCCCAATGGCTAGATTGGCTGAATCCAGTTATTGGGTCTTGCCAAGAGCTGGACTAGATTGGGCCTTGCGCTACTGTGGGCCAAGCGCCTGCCTAATCCAGAACATCTTATATTTAAATACATATATTTTATAGTCTTAAAAACCCCAATGTCGTATATTTTGTATTGGTCGTGAGGTTTTAGGGTTAGAATTTGTGTACTTGAATATGTGGTATTTATTAAACTTTTGTAAGTATCATATGACACCTTATAACTGCTCTAATTAAATGTCATTCTACTTAGGTTTTGCAGTATTAGAATCTTCTTTATGGATGATTCCTCTAAAGAAGTGATGTTAATAATTCTAATCTCACTATCCTTAAAACCTCTTCTACATGGTTTCTATTTGCCACTAGAGCTTTGATCATGCCCTAGTCCTCAGGTGATCAGTGCATTTTAATGCACATTCTCTTATGTTTGTACTTAGCAGTTATTTAATATATGTCCAATGTTCGGATCATAAATTGAGCTACGAGAATCAGATTGATGCGTTCTACTAGACGTTGGAAAACTAAGACAAAGAGATACAACTTTCATGTTGTAGGCAGAAGCTGATTCGGAGTGTAACAGGCTCGAATAATTCGTTGAAGTCAGGACCCAAATTCTGCCTTTAGGAATATTTAGTTTTGGGCCGGGTTTTTTATGTTTTTCGACCTAGTTGTGTTAGAACCGAATTTTGTGATGCTTTCCTATACCTAGCAGCCGCACACTGTTCATCTTTACCTTATTTTCACAAATTTTTCTTTTGCTTTGCACGATTGTAATGGAGAACTAATTCCCATGGGCAAATCCTGCTGTGTACTGTTCCATCGCTTTGAGGTTATTCTAATACCAATTTAATTCGATTTCTGTTCAATTCTTTTCTATGAAGTAATTTGCTTAATTTGATTGCAATCGTTTTCTTAATTCAATTGTGTTCATAGTATATAATTGATTAAATTTGATTGTATGGATGTTCCTAAATTTAATTGCGTGTTATCGTTTGCTTAATTCGTTAACTCGTCATATTCTTAACTGTTTTCTTAATTCGGTAAACAAGAACATAATTCATTTGATTTTGATAAGCGCTTGTCTAATTGATCTCATAATAGAATGGGATAGAAGTTGCTTAGGGATTGGTGTTATAATAGTCGATGATAAGTTGGAATCCGAATCAGTAGGATTAGGCGTTTTAGCTTAATTGATAATCACTTTTTAATCACTTTTTCTCTTGTTTAATAAATAGAAACTTAAAACCCCCATAAACCTTTTATTTAGTTGGTTGAAATAATACAAGAATCCTTGTGATACGACATCCGAGTGTCGCTTCCCTTTACTACTTTTTCAAAAATTACTCGTTTTTTATCTGTGCACGACAGCGGATCAAATTGGCGCCGTTGCCAGGGATTCTTGTTGATGTTAGCCAATTTTAGAATTTTAGTTTAGAGTATTGTTAGATTATTTTTTGTTTTTGCGTGTTAATTTTCAAGGTTGCAATGCAGTGGTAAGCATTTCAGCATGTCAGGTAAGTTTGGAACCTATTGTTTCGATTTGCTCCGAATTTTTTTTCCTGAAAATAAAAAAAAAAAATCGCTGAATAATACTCATTTAGAATAGAATTTAAAAGATTTTGACCCTGAAAATCGCAAATTCCTTATTTTCCTATTTTATTTGATTTATTTTCTATTTTTATATTTTCAAAAAAATCTGAAATTTTTTGTAGAGACTTATTTTGATTTGATTTGATTTTTAGTCATATTTTCATAATTTTTAGATTTTATTTTATTCGCTTTTCTATTTTTCCATTCTTTTTCTTAATAGGGACATTGTTGGTATTTTCCTAATTGTTGCTGCATTGCTGAATTAGTTATGTGTTTTCTTTTTGTTTGTTGATTTTTTTTTCCTATTAAATTTAATATGGCTAACCAAAGAATTACTCTTAGAGAACTTGTTGCCCATGATATGAATTATAATGATTTATGTATTGAATATCTTGCTGTTACTGTGCCTTTCGAATGGAATTCTCATTTAATACACTTGTTGCCAAGGTTTAATGGTCTTAAGATTTTGACCCTGAAAATCGCAAATTCCTTATTTTCCTATTTTATTTGATTTATTTTCTATTTTTATATTTTCAAAAAAATCTGAAATTTTTTATAGAGACTTATTTTGATTTGATTTGATTTTTAGTTATATTTTCATAATTTTTAGATTTTATTTTTTTCGCTTTTCTATTTTTCCATTCTTTTTCTTAATAGGGACGTTGTTGGTATTTTCCTAATTGTTGCTGCATTGCTGAATTAGTTATGTGTTTTCTTTTTGTTTGTTGATTTTTTTTCCTATTAAATTTAATATGGCTAACCAAAGAATTACTCTTAGAGAACTTGCTGCCCATGATATGAATTATAATGATTTATGTATTGAATATCTTGATGTTACTGTGCCTTTCGAATGGAATTCTCATTTAATACACTTGTTACCAAGGTTTAATGGTCTTGCAGGTGAGGATCCGAATAAGCATCTGAAGGAATTCCATATTGTGTGCTCTACATCTTTCGGACCTTTACTAGAGGACCTTGTCAAGCAAATGGCTATAAATGATCTCCAATTTCAGCAACGAACAGATTCTAATATTCAGGCTTTGCAATCACAGATTGGACATCTTGTCACTTTAGTGAATGCCATGCAGCAAGCTCAAGAATCAAACCAACTACCTGCCCTCACAGTAGTGAATCCAGAAGAGTTACTGTCTGATTTAGTTGATGATACTTATCCTGAGTTGTTATCTGATTTTCCATCTTTATTAGATTATGATGATACTTACACTTGCGATTTATGTACTAACACTAATGTTTGCTCTGTTTGTGCTGAGATTAATGTTGCCTTGCAGGGTGATCCTTTTCATGATGTCGTTTATGCTGCTGAAGATCTTGATATCCCGGCTGCCCCGACCATGCCTTCTATTGAACAACCTCCTTCCTTAGAGCTTAAACACTTCCGAACAATCCAAAATATGCCTTTTTAGAGAGGAATGAAAAGCTATCTATTATAATTTCTTCTAACCTTGATTTTGATCAAGAAAATAAGCTTTTGCAGGTTTTGAAGAAACATAAGAAGGGAATTGGATGAACCTCTATGGAAGATGGAAGAAAAGCAGTGAGACAACCCCTTAATCCTTTGATCTCTGATGTTGTGGAAAAGGATTTCACGTTCACGTGCCCATTCAACACTTTTATTTATCGAAGATTCTTCTTTGGTCCTGGAATAAAAGGTGAAGGCACTAATAAATATTTCAAGTTCAATGGATGCTACCCAAAGTTACTTTATGACATCCCCACTTTGGAAGAGGAGCTCGCAGGAGATCTTTCTTTGGGAAAGACTGCTTATGTGATCACCTATCCACCTTGACTACTCGGGTGTGTTCTTTCCTTTCTCTCACTCTTATTTTATATTTATGTTCTTTCATTGAGGACAATGTATGTTTTAAGTGTGAGGGATGAAACCATTTCTTTGTTTTGTTTTCTTTCAGTTTTCTTTGTTTTGTTATGTTTTTTTAAGTGAAAAAGATTAAACAAAAAACATTTTTACTTAGAAACACAGTGCATCTTTTGAAATTTTTATGCTATAGATTAATTTGAGGTTAGATTGTGGAGACTTGGGAAAAATTCATAAGATCGTTACCGTTTTAACACCTTAAGTCTCCCGAATATGGAAATCGATTTAAATACTAGTTATGACATAGCCTTGAGTTCTCATCCTTTAATAGCTCTTAAGTAGTTTATCTAGCAGTCAACACCATCTAGAAATCACACACTAAGTAATTAAGCTGATGCAAATAAGTTAATGATCCCGTGCTTAATAAGAAATCTGAATAGGAATCTGCCTTTTAAGTTAGGTGACCCTCAACCGGACACTTAGGCTAACAGTTGTGAAACCTTCAAAAAAAGAAAAAAAAATATTGTTATTTCTAAAGTGGTTAGTTTTGAGTTGTTGACAAAATATGGATCATAGTCACTAACAAACTTATTTACCATGTGTGTGAATAGATAACGGACTTAATGTGATTGCTTTAGAATAAAAGAGAGAAAAAAGGAGGATGAGTAAGTTAGGCTTAAGCATAATAACATGATTCAGATTGGTTTGTATAGGAAAGAGGTTTATGACCGCACAGTTGCAGATTTGTGTTCTTACGATATCCTTAGTGTGCAAAATTAGTACCTATCGATGCAATCTTGACCGAAGAAGAGTTTGTAGCCTAGAATGAGTATCTGAATGCTATTGTTTTTCATGAGTCTTGATACTATTTTGATCGGAGTGCAAAAGTTCAAGTGTGGGGGAATTTGATCAGTGGATTTTAATGCACATTCTCTTATGTTTGTACTTAGGCATTTCCCTACTTTGTTTTGTTTATTTTATTGTTTTATTGTGTTTTTAGAATTAAGTCTTTATTTGCTTTTAATCTATTTTCACAGCTTATTTTCAGCTTTAGCAGTTATTTGATATATGTCCACTGTTCGGATCATAACTTAAGCTACGAGAATTGGATTGACGCGTTCTACTAGGCATTGAAAAGCTAAGACAAAGATATATAACTTTCATGTTGTAGGCAGAAGTTGATTCGGAGTGTAGCAGACTCGAATAATTCGTTGAAGTCATGACCCGAATTCTACCTTTAGGAATATTTAGTTTTGGGCTGGGTTTTTTTATGTTTTTCGACCCAGTTGGGTTAGAAACGGATTTGGTGATGCTTTCCTATACCTTTTGCATGATTGTAATGGAGAACTAATTCCCATGAGCAAATCCTGCTGTGTACGGTTCCATCGCTTTGAGGTAATTCTAATACCAATTTAATTAGATTTCGGTTCAATTCTTTTCTATGAAGTCATTTGCTTAATTTGATTGCAATCGTTTGCTTAATTCGATTGTGTTCATAGGATATAATTGATTAAGTTTGATTGTATTCATGTTCCTAAATTTAATTGCGTGTTATCGTTTGCTTAATTTGTTAACTCGTCATATTCTTAACCGTTTTCTTAATTCGGTAAACAGGAACATAATTCATTTGATTTTGATAAGCACTTGTCTAATTGATCTCATAATCGAATAGGATCGAAGTCGCTTAGGGATTGGTGTTATAATAGTCGATGATAAGTCGGAATCTGAATCAATAGGATTAGCCGTTTTAGCTAAATTGATAATCACTTTTTAATCACTTTTTCTCTTGTTTTATAAATCGAAACTTAAACCCCCATAAATCTTTTATTTAGTTGGTTGAAATAATACAAGAATCATTGGGATACGACATCCGAATGTCGCTTCCCTTTATTACTTTTTCAAAAATTACTCGTTTTTTATCTGTGGGCGACAGCAGATCATCAGGCCATCTAAGCCGTTTAGGGGCAAAAATGCTATAAAGAATCCTCAACAAAAATGTTGGATGGATCCAACGGACTTCGTCAAGAGTTCATGTGGAGTCGCATAACGTGTTAGATCAAAGTATATTGAACCTTATCCTAGACTGAAACAATAATTTTGACCTCAATTTCTCTTTAACATGTTGAGTTAAGGCTTAATGCATCTTTTGGTTCCTTAATTTAATTTAAGGTTTCATTTTAGCCCCTTATTTAATAAACGTTGCGTATTGGTCTCTTAACAACAGTTCCGTTAGCCAATTTGATCCTTTCCTTTAAATATTAAGGAAAAACGTTAATTTTGACATATGTGACAGTCTAGATGTTATTGTGTTATCTGACCTGACTTTTTTTGAATATTTTAAATTTATTTGTTTTTAATTTAAAACATTTTGGTTGTGTTGAACCTCAATCCTTAAACCCAAGTCTCAATTCTCTCCTCTTTCTTCTCCTCACGCCTCCGCCGCAACCGCTGCACAGTAAGAACAATGGAAGGTGAGGAAGTCTAAAATTTCACTTCCCCTTTATTGTTTATATTCCTTTTGATATTTTCAATTCATTTCTACAACCGATTAGGGTTCTACATTTCATCTCAGATCTCACACTCCACAACCATGCAAATGGAAAACACCGTGATAATCAACCTCAAAAATACTCCTCCACGGCCACCAGTTCAAGATCTGACAACAAATTGTTCCAAAAGTAACTATCAGAAGCGAAAGAAGGAAGAAAGTTAATTCGAAGTTACAGAACCTACGAAGGTTCGAAGAGAAACTAACTCAAATCGAAACCTTAGAAAAAGAGCTAGAAGGTTTATTTGGGTACATTCTAATTCCTGTACAAGTTGTTTTTGAATTTGGATACAAATGGAAGCTGAAGAGAAAGTTAAGGTACATTCTAATTCCTCTACAAGTTTTCTTGAATTTGGGATATCCAAATTAATTAACAAATTATTTATTCAAAAATTAAACATTATTATTTAAACAGTTGGAACTTGGAAGCATGAAAATGAAAGAAAAAAAAGGTTTGTGTCTCAATGCCAGATCTTTTCTTACTTTTTTTTTATACCTTATTACAATTTTCATTGTTACAGTAACTTTTTGATTCCTTGCTTTATTTCATTATGGAATTATTCTATACCATTAATCACAACCAAAATTTTTTCTAAACTTTAGAAATGAATCTTAATCTATGTTCTATATATTGTCATATGCTCTGATGTATTTTTAATTATTGATTATTGATGTTTGTTTTCAATTGCGTTGATATTTTACTATTTAATTTAATTGTATATTATACTATATTGTAATCAATGTATTTTTGGAAGCTGGGTATGTTGATAGTAGTTGGTTCTGCGTTTAGGATTCATTTATATTGTACTATGTTTTAATCAATGTATTTTTTTGAAGGTTAGTCCCAAATTTAATGTTTATATAACTATGGTTGAAGTTTCAAGCTAATATGTAAAATTGCTACTTTCAACGAAGTAAATATGGTTGCATATAGATGGACACAATTGAAGTTGTCAAAATAAGCAACTCATCGTAGAGCAACACCGCTAATCGAATCAGCACCACTACGTAAAGCAACACCACTCGAGTCTGCACTACTAAGTTAGGAAGTACCAACACAATCTACACCACCACTTTCTTCAGCTAAGCTGATTCCAAAGAAGGAAAAAAAGGTTTAAAAAAGGATCAAAATCTAGATCCAATCATAATTGTGTTTATCTTATGAATACATCTTTTGTAATAGTCTTTGTGTACACCTTTTGTGTTGTTTCTGTGTGTCATGTGTAGGGCTGTTACTGGGTCTGGAAAACCGGGATCCGGCCCGGGAACCGGTCCATTGGAACCGGACCAATGGA
Source organism: Lathyrus tuberosus (assembly GCA_022829125.1). NCBI lineage: Eukaryota > Viridiplantae > Streptophyta > Magnoliopsida > Fabales > Fabaceae > Lathyrus > Lathyrus tuberosus. The sequence goes on from JALAZF010000280.1 coordinate 3,640,327, forward strand.
CCGACCAAAATGCTATTGGTTCGGTAATGGATAATTTTTTTTATCCGATAGTGAAAATGGATACTATATTGGATACTTTTATCGGATATCCGAAGTAATGGTCCGGTTTCGGTCCAAAAAAAAGTATCCAACACTGTTTCGGTCCGGTTCCGGTCTACCCTATAGAATTTTCGGTCCATTTTTCGGGTCCCCTGATACCCGGTCCGGACCGGACCGAAAACAGGCCTAGTCATGTGACATTTTGAAACATGTTTAATATTATTATGGTATAATGTCTTTGGTTTGAATTAAACATTGTAATAAATTTTTTATTTAATGTTATTAAATTCAAGATTATGTCGATATGAAATTTTGGTAGGGTAAATAACAGCTATTATTGATAAAATTTTATGAAATTCTGGTATAATCACTTTTATCATAGTTTGCTTATTGTTCTAATTTGATCCCTTAACTAACTATAAGGTTTCAATTTAGTCCCATAAAGAAATTGTTGACTCATTATTTTGACTTTTGTCACACTGTCATGCCCATTGTTTTAAAAACCGGACCGATCATCAAACCGGTGAGGGTACTGGGTCACTAGTTTATCGGTCGAACCACTGGGTCATTGGTCGAATCGCATGACCAAACCGGATAACTCGGTTGAATAAACCTGTCATTATAATAGGTATAAAACCGGTAAAACCGGTCGAACCGGATGATTCAGTCTCTAAAAAATATAACTAGCACTTAAATTTTTTGAAAATATCATATTATAAATTCACAGGTTCATAATTTAAATTCAAATTTTAAACAGAGTCTAATTGTAAATTTTAAACAACGTCTAAATTAAACAGAGTTTAACTTAAATTCATAGTTTTAATGTTAATAGAAAATCAGTTTTAATATTAATAATTAAAACAATACAAATATTAACATTATTCTAAATAATAAAATTTCCAAGTCTATATATATAATGGAAATCAGTTAAGTCTAAAATTATATTATATTTAGTTTTTTAATCTATGTTTTTAAATTTCTATACAAATATTTGTATGATGGTTTTTCAATCAATATAAATACAAAATAGTAAAAATAGTTTTGTGGATATTACGAAACTTAATTTGTGTATTACTTGAATCAAATGAGTGATCACTATTATTCTTGGAGAAAAGTTCCTATGTATTTGAGTAAATTTTTTTTTTAAAAAAAATTAAAAAAAAAAATTAAATATTTTTATTTTATTTTAAAATAAGCAGTTGAACCACCGGTTTGCGAAAACCGCTGGTTTTTCCGGTTTTTCCGGTTCGCACCAGTTCACACCGGTTCCCACCGGTTCGAAGACATGACCGATCGAGCAAGTGAACCCGGCCGGTTACCTGACTGGTTCCCGGTCCAACCGGTCCGACCGGCCGGTCCGGTCCGATTTTTAAAACATTGGTCATGCCACATTATCACAATTTAACGTTTTTCTTAACATTTAACAGAAAAGATTAATTTGACTAACGGAATAATTTTTAAGGGACTAAAATGTAACGTTTATTAGATAAGGGACTAAAGTGAAACTTGAAATTAAGTTAAAGGATCTTCGGACTAATTAAGCCTTGAGTTAAACAAGGCTAACCCAACCATAGTGATGGTGTAGCCAAGGGTGGCAAAACGGGTCGCCCGCTTTGCCCCGCCTTAAGCCCGCCAAAAAAAAGGCGGGGCGGGCAAGCTCGCCAAGTGGAAATAGGCATAAAAATCTAACTGCGGGCGGCGCCGCCTACTTTTTTATTTATTTTTTCATTTTTTTAAATAGATTAATTAGGCTTGTTTTTACATTTCAATTAGATTTTTCACATATTTTTTAGAACAATTTTTATAAAGTATCTTTTTAACAAATTTTACTTCAAAAAATATTACAGATATTCTCAAATAAATGTATAAAATAAAACCATCAAGAATTAAAATTACTATAATTAACTAAAAAATGACGGGTTTAAGCTGAGACAAGTTGAACAAATAAATGCGGCGGGATTTTGCGGGCGGCGGGTTTTGGCGGGGCAGACTTTGGCGGGTGGCGGCCTTTAGCGGGACAGGTTTTGGTGGGCAGCGGGTCCAAAATCCCAACCTAACCCGCCATATTTTAGCGGGTGCGCGGGCTGATCCGACGAGTCACGACCCGTTTTGCCACCCCTAAGTGTAGGTGTAGAATAATTACATACATATAAATACAAATTTATTTTTATTTTTAAATAAATAATCAAATAATTGTAGTAATTATTCACAAGAACTACTTGTACTCTTGTAGATGTAACACTCCAATAAACTCATAAAAAAGTCAAAGTTGTAGTACAAATAATACAACGTACTACCATGTAATAGGCTATTATTTTTGTACATACTCATATAGTACTATTTCTGTTAATTAAAAAATACTACAAAAAATGAACCATTTAAAGAAAAAAAAGCACAGGAAAATATAGTACAACTTTATATACATGGCTTTCTCCAAAACCAAAACCCTAAAGTCAACGTTCCTTATTTCGTGTCTCTTAGCCTCCTTCTTTTTCTATCCAATCAAAGCTCATGGAGGAGGACACGATGACGATGATGATTCCGACCATTCACCTTCTTCCGACAACATAAACATACGTTCAAAGAGTTTAGTCCTAGTGAAAACATGGTGTTTGATAATCCTATTTGTGTCCACTTTCTTAGGCGGCGTGTCTCCTTATTATCTCCGTTGGAACGAGGTTTTTCTTCTCCTGGGAACTCAGTTTGCCGGTGGTGTTTTTCTGGGAACATCCATGATGCATTTCTTGAGTGATTCAAATGAAACTTTTGGAGATCTTACAACGAAGACTTACCCTTTCGCCTTCATGTTGGCGTGTTGTGGATATCTTTTCACCATGTTTGGTGATTGTGTGGTGGTTTATGTAACAAGTAATAATCAGAGGGAAGCGAAAGTTGAGGAACTGGAAGGAGGGAGAACACCTCAGGAACATGAAGAGACTAACGAGTTGGCGATGGATTCGAATAATGTTGCGTTGATGAAGACTTCGAATGTGGGAGATACTGTTTTGCTTATTCTTGCACTTTGTTTTCATTCAGTGTTTGAAGGCATCGCTGTTGGAATTTCAGGTTTTAATCTCTCTCTCCTAATGAAGCCAAAACAATTTTTTTTTGAGAATTATCATTTACTGCATCCTTTCTAGTCTTTTGATTTGTTGTAATTGAGGATTTGAACCATTAATATAATAATTCATCTGTATTGTTATGTGACTTTGCATATTAAGTCTTGTATGCGTTTTTTAGTGCGTGGGGTTGGTCATATATATAGTCTTCTTACCTCCTTATTTGAATGGACTCTTTTCTTCTAACAATTTCTAGAAGTGTATATACGCATACTTATGTTGATTTTTGAGCGGTATCTAAAAGGTTGTCTATACTAGGAATGGAATGGATTTAAGTCACCTTCTATTGTTTAGAAAAAATTTAGAAAAGTTGGATAACAAAGCGCTCCAGGGTTAGAGAAAGCCTCAAAACTCAACAAACATACATTAATAGAGAGAGGTACTTGTTGATTATCCATTAAAGATTGGGAGTTAAAGTGTTAAACACACAATCTCTGTCCGAATCAACTCCTTATCAATTGAATCAAATTTTTTTTAACTTTAGGTTATCTTTTTCAATCATTCATTCTATTAAAAGGAAAATAAGTATTTATAAGATGAAGATCTAATTTCACCACATGGTTTGTGGACCTAGTTGGACGCTCTTTTAGTGCAGATAAGATTTTGTAACTTTTATTTTACTGTAATTTGGGGAGTATATGTTAGAGGGTTGCTATTTTTAGCTCAAAAATCAAACATCTTACACTTACACTACACCATATAAAATAGAGCATGGGCATGTGTTGGTGTGTGTCAGAAAAAAAGAAAAAAAATTATTATTAAATATTATTAAAAAAACGTATAGAACTATGGTTAAATCTCTAGCTTTTTTTTATTTTTAATTTTATCTTTATTTCTCTTTTCCTAGTGAAGTTTTGCATCTTGTTTTGTTTATTATATGTTGTTTAAAATTTCCAATTATATATAAGTCCCTTTAATATGAAAATGAAAAATATATATTAATTTGAAGCTGCTAATAATAATAACAATAATAATAATAATAATAATAATAATAATAATAATAATAATAATAATAACTTAATTATTTAAACTAATACTAACAGAAAAATTAATGATCAGGAACTAAAGCAGAAGCATGGAGGAATTTATGGACAATATCCTTACACAAGATATTTGCTGCCATAGCAATGGGAATAGCATTGCTTAGAATGTTACCAAAAAGACCCTTAATAACAACAGCAGCATATTCATTTGCATTTGCTATCTCTAGCCCTATCGGTGTAGGAATTGGAATTGCAATCGATGCAACAACAGAAGGAAGCACAGCAGATTGGATGTATGCTATATCTATGGGAATTGCTTGTGGTGTTTTTGTCTATGTTGCTATCAATCATTTGATATCTAAAGGCTTCAAAACTCAGAGGAAGACCCGTTTTGAGTCTCCTTGGTTTAAGTTTCTTGCCGTGCTTTTTGGTGTTGCTGTTATTGCAGTTGTCATGATTTGGGACTGATGATATCATCATCATCTTCCTGTTTTTCTATGATTGTTCATTGTTTGTTTCTCCATAATGTGTATATTTGTTTACTTGTTTGAGCAATATAAATGTCTATATTTGCAAAAGCCAATGTTTATTGGAACTTTCATGTAAAATAAATCCATTCATTTCATGTTTATACATACATTTAGTTTCTGAAGATTTATGACTGTTACTTGAAACAATAGTTAAATTGATATTTTTTGTTTTGTTTAGAAAGAGTTATCATGGTAAATTCTCTTTATCTTTTAGGGAGAGTTTAGCCATTCGAATATTTCAATCTATTTTTTTTTTCTATTTTATCATCTCCATAATAGATGTATTGTCATCGTCTCTGAAGCATGTGTACTTCTAAAATAATGAAATATCGTGACACTTCATTTTTTCTCATTATTCAATTTTGAATGAAATTTGTGATTTACTCAAATATATATATATATATATATATATATATATATATATATATATATATATATATATATATATATATATATATATATATATATATATATATATATATATATGTGTGTGTGTGTGTGTGTGTGTGTGTGTGTGTGAGTTGTGAACGAATGACATCAAAAGCAAAGCAAAATATGAGAAAAAGATTGAGTTTTTTGAACAAACACAAGAAACTCTATTAGATTTTACAAAAGATAGAGAAGAATAAGAAGTAGTTAAAACTGTTTTACTATTCACTTACTTAATAAGGATTCAAAGATTACAAGTGAATATCAACTATTAACCTCTCTTAACAACCTGAGAGAACTAGTCTATTTATAGACTACTAAGCTAACTTAGGCTACAAGCTAACTTAACAATTGGGCTTATAAGCAAAACCCTATTCGACATGCTAACTTAAATACAAAGCTAACATATTCGACAACTTGCTTGAATAGACTTCGACTACAGCATGCACAACTCCTGTCGAACCATGAAGCTACCCTTGTCGGCACTAGAGTTCGATCTAAATACCTCAAATCTCCACCTTGGAACAAACGTTGCACTAACAAGGGAACAAACTACATTTTATCATGCAGCTATATCAACTACATATAGTGGAAAAACTTGCTACTCGACAATGTCTTGGTGATCATATCACCAGGATTGCCATCAGTCGAAACCTTCGGCATTTGGACTTTTCCATGCTCGATTATCTCTCTAACGAAGTGCAGCCGCACATCGATGTGTTTGGTTCGCTCATGATAGGATGAATTCTTCGACAAGTGTATTTCACTTTGACTATCATATTTAACAGTGATAACTCAACCTTGAAGTTTTAGCTCCTTAGCAAAACCTTCAAGCCACAATGCTTCTTTCACAGCTTCAGCGAGGGAAATATATTTTGCTTCAGTGTTTGATAAGGCAACAACCTTCTGAAGTGTCACTTACCAACTGATTGTTGTGCCAAACACAGTGAACACATCCAAAAATAGATTTTCTGGAATCCATACAACCTGCATAATCAGAATCGACAAATCCTTTGATTTCGACTTCGCTATCATCACCACTGGCTCCACCATAAATCAGGACTCTGCTCAGAGACCCATTGATGTACCTAAGAATCCATTTTAATGCTTGCTAGTGCGCCTTCCTAGGATTGGCCATATACCTACTTACAAGGCTCACTTCATACGTTATGTCTAGCCTTAAACATATCATATCATACATCAAAGAACCTACTATACTAGCATATAGAATGCTATTCATATAGGCTCTTTGGACTTCAGTTCTAGGATTTTGAGTCGTACTCAGCTTGTACTGAGGATTAGTCGGTGTTAGAATAACCTTTGAATTCGACAAACCAAACTTGTCAAGATTCTTCTTCAGGTATGCCTCTTGAGATAAGCATAATCTCGACTGCTTTCGATCTTTCCATATGTCAATCCCTAGAATTCTAAAGGCAGCTCCCAAATCCTTCATGTCGAACTCCTTTACGAGTTTAGCCTTCACCTTCATAACATCTTTGATACGGTTGCTTGCTATGAGGGTGTCATCCACATACAGCAACAAAATAACAAGTGAATTTCCCGGTTGAAATCTAAAGTAAACACAATGGTCGAACTGCCTCATAGTGAAACCAATGTGTGACATGAACTTGTCGAATCTCTTATTCCATTGTCGAGGAGATTATTTCAGGCCATACAAAGATCTATTCAGCTTGCACACATAATCTTCCTTTCTCTTTCCTGCATACCATTCAGGGTGCCTCATCAGGATCATTTCATCTAGATCACCATACAGGAAGGATGTCTTCACATCCATCTGTTAAAGTTCTTGGTCAAACTTTTCCACCATGGCTAACAACATTTTAATGGATCTATGCTTTATAACAGGTGAGAACACATCATTAAAGTCGACACCTTCTTTCTGAGTGAACTCCCTCGCAACCAACCTTGCCTTAAATCTCTTCAACATCACTCATTTGATTCCTTCCTTTACCTTGAAAATCCACTTACAACTGACTAACCTAACCCATGTAGGTTTCTCAATCAGCTCCCAAGTGTTATTATCACGAAGCAATTTCATCTCATCATCAATGGCTTTCAGCCATTCAATCTTATCTTGAATCCTCATAACTTCCTTATAGTCTCTAGGTTCTTCGTCAAAAACCTCACTTGCATAGATTAAGGCATAAGCTATGAGATCTGCATAACCAAGTCTCTGAGGTGGCTTGATGACTCTTCTCGGCCTGTCTCTTTCCAACAAGTAGTTATTATTAGCATCCTCATCTTCAACAGAAGCTTCTGCTTCTGCTTCGACTTCATATAGGTCATGCAATTCAGCATCACTATGTTCCACCTCAATAGGAATCTCTTCCTGTTACAGCTCTTCTTCAGAGATCTTCGAACTTTGACCAATGTCATCATTTTTCTTGAAAGCCATCTCAACTTCATTGAAAATTACATCTCGACTTGTGATACACCTCTTGTGACCTGGCTCTAGGAACCACATCTTATAAGCTTTGACTCCTTCAGGGTATCCAAGGAACATACATCTCAGAGCTCTAGGTTCGACCTTGCCTTGCCTAATATAAGCATAGGCTAAACAACCAATTACTCTAAGTCTGTCGAGACTAGGTGGATGCCCCGGCCAGACTTCTTTAGTTGTCTTCATTCCCAAGGCAATCGAAAGACACCTATTTATCAGGTATGATGTAGTCCTGACTGCCTCAGCCCAAAACACCTTCTTAAATCCGCATCTAACTAACACACACCTTACTCGTTCCAGAATGGTTCGATTAAACCTTTCAGTTAAACCATTTTGTTGGGGCGTTCCTGCAGTAGTTCCATGCCTTGCAATACCAGACGCAACACAAAAGCTATGGAAAACCTCATTACAAAATTCAAGACCGTTTTCGGTTCTCAACCTCTTGACCTTTCTGCCAGTTTGGTTTTCGACCCGAGTCTTCCATCTTTTAAAATTTTCAAAAGTTTCATCCTTAGTCTTCTTGATTAATACCCATAATTTTCTGAAATAATCATCAACTATGGATAGGAAATACTTTGCACCTGAGTGTGAAGGATTCCTTACAGGTCCCTAAATATAATGTTGTCAAGGGATCCATGTGTTCTTCGTTTACCTTTGTTAAACATCATTCTGCATAATTTACCAAATACACAAGGTTCACAAAACTCCAATTTTTCGACCTTGTCACCACCAAGCATATTTTGTTTCGACAATTTGACCAAGCGTTTATCACTGATATGGTCAAGTCTCTTGTGACATAGCTCAGTTTTCGACACAGGCTTCGTGGATGACACATCTATTGAACCACTTACAACCTCAGCCTCAAGGGTATACAAGCCTTGTTTCTTCACACCTCTCAAGACTTCCTTCGACCCCTTCATTATCCTTAGGATGTTTTGCTCTCCTTTGAAAACATATCCTTTCTTGTTGAATTCACCAAGAGAAATTAAATTCCTTTTAAGATCAGGTACATACCTAACACCAGTCAATAGCCTTATTGACTCATCATGGAGCTTGAATCTCACAGATCCAATACCTTCAATTTTGCAAGCTTTAGTGTTTCCCAGCAGCATTGATCCATCATCTTGATTAAAAAATTCCCCAAACATGTCTTTGTTTGGAGTTATGTGCCAAGTACACCCAGAATCCAGAATCCACTCCTTGCTAGAGTCGCTTCTTGAAACTACCAAGATATCAGATGATTCATAACCATCTTGCACAATGGTTGCATTTCCATTATCCTTTCCACCATGATTATTTAGTCGATTTGGGCATACCTTTCTTGTATGACCCTCCTTCTTACAATGATAACACTTAATAGTAGGAGCATTACCACCATAAGAATTCTGTAGAACTTTACCCTTCTTCTTTTCAAACCTACCATCTTTCTTCAAGAATTTCCCCTTAACGGATAAACCTTCACCAACTGTTGATGGATTTTGCTCCTTTCGTTCGTTGAAATCCTTAAAGTACAATGCAGATTAAACATCTTCAAAGGTTAACGACTCTCTTCCATACAAGAGAGTTTCTTTCAAGTGAGCATGCGACTTAGGTAAAGATCACAATAGCAGCAATGCTTGATTTTCATCATCAATCTTGACCTTGATATTCTCAAGATCAAGACTCAACTTGTTGAATATATCCAACTACTCAGCCAAGCCTTTGTCTTCACTCATCTTGAATGAATACAAAACTTGATTCAGGTAGAGACGATTAACCAACGATTTTGTCATGTACAAACCTTCAAGTTTTGTCCACACACAAGCTGCAGTTTTCTTCTTTGAAACCTGTCGGAGCACCTTATCACCAAGGCTCAATACAATGGCAATGTGGGCTTTTTCGACCATCGTTGTCTTCCTCTTCTCTGTTAGGGCAATGTTCATCTTCTTGGATCCTTTCAACGCTTCTAACACACCCTGTTGAACAAGAAGGGCTTGCATCTTCAATTGCCCCAAACTGAAATCATTCACACCAGTGAATTTCTCAATCTCATACTTAGTTGACGATATCTCCTCCTCCAAGCTCACCGCACCAGTTTGTTGTGAAACGATGTCGTCAATACCAGAACGAAGTTATGAGATAAAGATTGAGTTTCTTGAACAAACACAAGAAACCTTATTAGGTTTTACAAAAGATAGAGAAGAATAATTGGTTAAAACTGTTTTATTATTCACTTTCTCAATAAGGGTTCAAAGATTAGAAGTGAATGTTAACAATTAAACTCTCTCAACAACCTGAGAGAACTAGTCTATTCATAGACTACTAAGCTAACTTAGGCTGCAAACTAACTTAACAATTAGGCTTACAAGCAAGGCCCAATTCGACATGTTAACCTAAATAACAAGTTAACATAAATCTGCATGCAAGAACTGTAACGCCCTATTTTATTTTAATTATTATTCGTAATTATATTCATGTGTTGATATGTATAATTATGTGACTATGCGTATTTTGTGATGTTTTGGGTACCCTTTGTGGGAGGTAGTAGCCTTAAGAATAAAATTTCAAGGTGTTAGGGGAGTGTGAGCAAAAGTGTAGAACTTGGTGGTGTGAGGAGTATAACTAATTATTTAAATTAGTTACTATTTATTTAATTAAATAATAGGAGGAGATTATAATTTAAATAAATATTTAGTTTATTATTGTTGTTATTATTTTAAATAGTTGGATTAAATAATAATAATAATAATATAATAATAATATAAGAAATAAAGGAAATAGGAAGAAATTGGTTTTTCGTGAAAATAAGAGAGAAAGAGTGAAGAGGAGCTAGGGCAAAGGAGAAGAAGAGGGAGAACCTCCATTGCTAAGGTTGAAGTTTTTGGCAAAACTCTAAGGTAAGGGTGGGGTTCTAACTATCTAAGGTTTCCATGATGATTGGTGGGTAGTTTCTAACATGTAGGGTTTTGAATTTTCTTCTCTTTGTTCACGAATGTGATGGTTTTGATGAGTGATTGATTCTTGATAATCCAATGGAATGTATGTTGTTGTGTTGATTTCTGTTGAAAATAATGTCTTGTGTGATTGTTGTTGTTGAATTCGTTGGATTGAGAGGTGTATGTTGTAAATGTGGATTGTTGTACGTGTAACTCGCGTGTCAGAGTCGGAACAATGTTATGAATGATTTTGAAAAAGAAAACTTGAGTTTTTAACCTTTTGAAAAGTGTATTTTTGCTTTGAAAAGTGTTTTGGACAAATTCTAAGAAAAGCTAATTTTGAAACAACTTAAAAATAAGTTCTGGTGTAAAAATATAATAGAAAAGTGCTTCTGTCAGTGAGGTAACCGGTTACATGGTTGAGGTAACCGGTTACTTTGAAAACGTGTTTTTTGGGAATTTTGGGTGATGTAACCGGTTACATGGTTGAGGTAACCGGTTACATCGAAGAAAAAATGGGTATTTCTTTTTCTGAGACTGATGTAAATGGTTACATGGTGAGGTAACCCGTTACATCGTTGTGTCGGAAATTTTTGGAAAACTTCGAAAATTCATAACTTGAGTTTTAGGTGTCCGATTCGCGTGCCGTTCGAAGCGTTGGAAAGCTAACGCAACAAACTTTCTTATAAAAATGGGTTTTGGTCCAAAAGTGGATTACTTTGCTATCTAGTGGCTTAAATGCAATGGTAGTGTTTATGTTGTGATGTGATAGAATTCGAAATATATCGTTGTTGACTGTTATGTTGTAAGTTGTCGTTGGTGATGTTGTTGAGCTGTTATAGCACTGTTGTTGCATGGTGACTAGTATTGGTATGGTATAATGATTAAGATGAATATCATTGTACGTTGTATTGTTGTTGTTGTTGTTGTTGATTGCTATATTATTATGTTGTTGTTGTTGAACTATTATAGCATGTATTTGGTGCGTGGTGGCCAGTATTGGCAGAGTACCTTGACTATGGTCTGGGTCATTGTGCTTGATGTTATTGTTGACATGTATTACATGATTGCATGAGTTGTGAGATAAGTCGTGTGCCCATGTGGGGTGTGAGCGTCTTATTCGGATTCTAATTGTAAAATTGTGTTATGGTTGTTGAGATGGTCGTGTGCCCGTGTAGGGTGTGAGCGATCGTGGTGATTCGTGTGCCCATGTAAGGTGTGAGAGATCACGGATGTCGTTTGCCCATGTGGGGTATGAGCGACCTTATTGGATATTCCGACGGGAATTATGATCATGAAAGAGGGATCGGGTTCTAAAATTGGAACCGAATGATACCACATACATTGAGTCAAAGTTGTGAGTCTCATTGCATTGCATTGTAGTTGTGATCATTGTTGTATTTTGTTGATGGGATATTGACTGCGTGGATGTATGTGTTGAATGGGTGACTTATGCATGAAACGAATTGTCCTTGCTAATTATCATGCTTTCCTTTATCTAGTTATGATATCTCACCCCTTCTGTTTGAATGTTGCCTCTACGTGGGTAACATGCAAATAATCTGCAGTAGGAGATTTGATATGAGTGGAAGATGGAGTCTTCCATTTATGCTTTTAATGTCGGTGTCTGCTCTGATACCACTATGTAACACCCTAAAACCCTCGCGTGAAATTATAATAAAATATCAGAGTAAAATAAAACATTTTGAGAATGGATTAAGACCTGAAATCAAATAGGAGATTAGTTATCAGCGAATCAGAAGGTTTCCAGATTTGGTGGATTGTTGTAGGATCTTTGAGGAAGATAGCAAGGCTCGATTGGCTCACTTTAAAGGGCTGGCCGAGAGAAGGGGAAAAGAACTGATGAACCGTGGGAAGCCTTATGCAGCTCCAACTGAGAAAGATAAACAGAAACACGTTGATGGCAGGAAGCCGAGTGGGGGAGGTTCCCCTGCTCCTCTTAAGTGTTACAGGTGTGGTGAGATAGGTCAGTGTGTTCATGAGTGCATGAGTGATGTGAAGAATGCTTCAAGTGTGGATAGGCAGGACATCTGATTGCTGATTGTAAGGTTAATGTGGTGACTTGTTACAACTGTGGAGAACAGGGCCATATTAGTAATCGTTACTAGAAGCCAAAGCAAGCTTCAATTGGAGGAAAGGTGTTCGCCTTTACAGGGACTCAGACTTCCAGTGATGACAGACTGATCAGAGGTATATGTTACATTAATAATACGTCTTTGATTGCTATTATTGATACTGGTGCTACTCATTCTTTTATTGTGACTGATTGTGTGATAAGGCTAGGTCTTGTTGTTTGTCCTATGAAGGGAGAGATGGTTGTCGAAACTCCTGCAAAGGGATCGGTGACTATTTCCCTAGTTTGTTTGAATTGTCTAATATCAATCTTTGATAAGGACTTTGGTGTGGATCTTATTTTCTTTCCGTTGGGAAATCTTGAGGTGATATTGGGCATGAACTGGTTGGAGTTCAATCATGTTCATATTAATTGTTTTAACAAGTTGGTGTGATTTCTTGCTCCTGAGGAAGAGGAAGAAGACGGTTTTCTATCTGCTAGAGAGTTAAGAGAGCTCTTAGAATAAGAAGCTCAAGTGCTTGCATTGTTTGCATCCTTGTCAGTGGAGAGCGAGTCGGTGATTAATGAAATGCAAGTAGTGCTTGAATTTCCATAGATGTTTCCGGATGATATTGTTGATGTACCGCCAAAGAGAGAAGTGGAGTTTACTATCGATCTTGTCTCTGGTACCAGACCTATTTCTATGGCACCATACAGAATGATGGCATCAGAACTAACAGAGCTGAAGAAGCAACCGGAAGAGTTGTTAGAAAAGAAATTTGTGAGAGGTGTATCGCCTTAGGGAGCTCCGGTGTTGTTGGTGAAGAAAAAGGATGGCAGTATGAGGTTATGTATCGATTACAGACAGCTGAATAAAGTAACGATTAAGAACAAGTATCCACTTCCAAAAATAGATGACTTTATGGATCAGTTAGTGGGTGCTCGTGTGTTTAGCAAGAATGACTTGAGGTTGGGTTATCTTCATATGCGAGTAAAGGATGAAGATATTCAGAAGACGGCTTTCAGGACTCGATATGGACATTATGAGTATGTAGTGATGTCGTTTGGAGTTACTAATGCACTTGGTGTATTCATGGAATATATGAATCGAATTTTTCATGCTTACTTGGATCAATTTGTGGTTGTCTTTATTGATGACATTCTAATCTATTATAAATCAGAAGAGGAACATGCTGAGCATTTACGGACCGTGCTACAAGTATTAAAAGAAAAGAAGCTCTATGCTAAGTTATCTAAGTGCGAATTCTGGTTGAGAGAGGTAAGTTTTCTTGGTCATGTTATTTCAGGTGATGGTATTGTTGTGGATCCATCCAAGGTAGATGCAGTTCTACAGTGGAAGGCCCCGAAGTCGGTTACTGAGATTAGAAGCTTTTTGGGCTTGGTTGGTTATTGCCGTAGGTTTATTAAAGGCTTTTTGAAGTTGACACTTCCGTTGACTCAGTTGACTTGCAAAGGTAGAGCGTTTGTGTGGGATGTTCACTGTGAGAAGAGTTTCATTGATTTGAAGAAGAGATTGACTATAACTCCAGCTTTGATTCTACCCGAACCAAATGAACCATTTGTGGTGTATTGTGAGGCTTCTTTAATGGGTTTAGGAGGTGTGTTAATGCAGGATGGTAAGGTTGTTGCTTATGCTTCACGACAGTTAAGGGTCCATGAGAGGAATTATCCAACTCATGATTTGGAATTAGTTGCAGTGGCATTCGTATTGAAAATTTGGAGGCACTATCTTTATGGTTTCAGATTTGAAGTGTATAGTGATCATAAGAGCTTGAGGTATCTGTTTGATCAGAAAGAGTTGAATATGAGACAAAGAAAGTGGTTAGAATTCTTAAAGGATTATGATTTCGGCTTGAACTTGATGCGTCCGCAAGTGCACGGAAATATCAAAGTAATATAAAAGATTGTCGAACCCACAGAGACCAATGTCAACCTACCGTTATCTATCGTTGCTTTGTAAAGCTAAGGCTAATGATATTCGATAAAAGGGAAACTAGAACTAAAACTAAAAATGAACTTAGAAAATATAATAATAATAAAGAGAGGTCGGAATATGGATTTCGCGTTCCTAAAGGATTTTGTAGAATTCGGGTGCTAATTACAACTATAATTTAGTTCCGTTGAATATACCAACTTAAAGACTTCGCCTCACGCTCTCGCGGTATTAACTAAAGTCATGTTCCCTAATCCCAAGATTTTGCTCTCGCTCTCCCGGTAACTAGGAAATATATTTTGAAAGCCAATAATATCCTAAACGCGTCTAAAGCGCTCTCGCTGTATTTAGATTTGTTGCCTAATTTCCACTATCCGGTTCGACCCCCACGCTCTCGCAGTGCCGACTCTAACCTTAATTAATTTTTCACTCTCGTGACAAAATCGTGTTAAATAACCTCTCACTCTCGTGACGAAGCTAATTAAATTAGACTTGGAAATTAAAACCAAAATAGAATTTTAATCATAAGTTCGCACCTATTATTTTCTACCGAGTCCCGTCGGTAACGACGGTCCTCACACGCCGGACTCTAAACTATTTAGAAAGACATAGATAAGAAAACAAATAAACAATTTTGGGTTTTTGAATTAAACGAAAACATAATAAGCGATTTAAACTAATTTAATATAAGGCAAGATGAAATTAAGCAATTAATTTAGGACAGTAAAGTAAACAATAAAATAGAACCTGTAATTAAATGGAACTGGAAACAATGCTTGAAATGAAGTTGTAATACGCCGGCACGCTTTGAATCAAATACATAATTTAAACTACAGAAATAAATCCTAAAACTATATTTGTAATAGTCCCCCGATGTGGAGAACTATTACTTTTACATCAATGAGAACTGCTAAAAACTAAATAAATAAAAACTGGCGAAAAGAGAAAAAAAGAAGAGATCTCCATCGTGTAGCAAACTGCTCCTTTTATAGCTTAAGAAGTTGTTGTAAAAGAGAGGAAAAATCGGTCGTGGAAATTAATGGCCGAAAATATCTCAAGCACTAGTTGAACGTGGGTTGAGTTGGATTAATACCGTTGAGTGGTCCACGTAACTTAAACTTGAATTCTGGGAATTATTCCTGTGTCGGTCGTCACGCAATACGTGACGGTCGTCACAACTTGAAGTACTATGACGGTCGCCATGGACCTGTGACGATCGTCACAGTCCTAATTTATTTAATGGTGGGCGCCACCCATAAGGTGTGACGTTCGTCACACTTATGTTGTATGGTAGGCCCCACCCACTTCTTTTTTTTGTTTTTTTTAAATAATTCTTCTTTTCTTCTTCTTTCATATTTTCTTCAAAATATCTCCTTTTCTCCACATTTGCTCCTTTAATTATTTTCTTTTCTTTCTTTTGTGAATTAATCCAAGTCACCTGAAAAAGACAATAAATACCGGCATAATAAAACATAAATCAAAGAAAATAGATAAAACGATACTAAACTGCATGCAAATCGGGTCTAAAAATACGATACATTTACGTGTTATCAACACCCCCACACTTAAACCTTTGCTTGTCCTCAAGCAAAACATGACTCGTAAGACAAATAGTGCATACAGATACTCATCCTAGGATACCAACTCTACTTTGGTTAAGTTTGTGTCGATAGGTACTTGCTCACACACTAAGGATATCGTAACAACACAATTCCGCTTTTGCGGTCACCAACCTCCATCCTATACAAACCAATCCGAATCATGTCATTATACCTAAGCCTAACTCACTCATCCTTCTTTTATCCCTTTTCATTCTGGCACAATCACATTAAGCCCGTTCTCCTTTCACACTCATGGTAGGATGGCCTGTTAGTGACTATGATCTCATTATTATCATTTTTTTTTCTTTCTTTTGGCACATTGTCTGAAATATCACTAAAGAAGTTTGCACCGTTGGGCTAAATGATCGGGTGAGGATCACTTAACTTAGAAGGAGCATTTCTTTTCATTCATTCATTTTTTTTCTTTTCTTAATTTACCTTTTAAGCCTGAGATCATACACTTATTTGCATCGGCTTCCTACTTAGTGCGTGCTTAGGATGGTGCTGACTGCTAAATAAACTAATTAGGGACTACTAAAGGGGTGAGAACTTAAAGCTACGGCATAACAAGTACTTAAATCGATTTCCATAATTTAGAGGCTCACGGTGTTAAGACGATACCGATCTTGCATAATTTTCCCAAGTCTCACAATCTAACCTCAATTTCGTCTGTAACCTAAGATTTTCAAAAGAAACAATATTTTTAACTCAAAAATTTTCAAAATATTCGGTGTGGCTCAAGAGAATGGGAAAATCGATAGACAACATAAAATCACGCATAAAGACTCGACAGCACATGCACAGACGCACAAAACATTAAAACAGACAAATTTTTTAAATCATGCTGGAAAACAGTAAATCTAACTAGAAAGCGGTAAAATGAAAACGGTAAATGTTCCTCCCCCACACTTAAACCAAACATTGTCCTCAATGTTTTGATAAAAGGTGAAAAAGGAAAGATAGAACCTGTATGAATGCCATTGTGTGCTACCACGGCCAAATTCGTGCTGATTCTTCCCTTGTTGTCCCTGTCTTCGCTGGCCACTTCTACTCCGGTGTCTTGTACTACGAGTTATCTGAATTTTTTGAAACTTCATTTTCTTGAAGCCGCTCATCATATTGCATAATGCCGAAGGAAGTACCTGCAAAAATTGTTAGAAAAATACGGTGCGGTGTATGCAGGTGGAACCTGACCATGCAAAGAACAAGGAGAAGGTGAGTCACGAACGGGAGAGATATTCCCTTTCCTATCATACTCATCATTGGTGTCACCACCAGCAGCGACATTCGTAGGAATGTCCGTGGGCACCGACTCATCTTAAGGGATTGTCATCGAGAGACCGTTCGCCTAAATGTAGCTGAGACGTGACAAGCGATACAATTCTTTATTTTCTGCAAACACAAACAATAAAAGTAAAACATTAAATTAAAACCTCGTGGGTTGCCACCCACGCAGGGCTTTGTTTAACGTTGATAGCTCGACGGTTAGGAGTGTTAATATTCGGTTTCCATGGCCATTTATCAAGCCATCTCACATATCCCTCACCTTTTCTTCTCTTCCTTCTGTGGGGTGGTTCATTCTTTTGAACTTGTGGTGGTGGTTCTGGATCTATCCTAAGTATTATTTTTTCAAGTTTGGGCTTAGTTATTTGATCCATCACCTCAAAGTTGAACCTTACCCTCTTAACAGTAATGATATCCCCAGTTTCATGGTCCTCGAAGTTTCCTTTTTTATACAGGACCTCAGACAAAGGTGTGTTAGTGTGGATATTTTCCAATATCTCCACATATGTTTTAGATTGGGAGTCTACCTTAGTCTCTACAAACCTTTGCGGGAAAAGAATTTGCGGGGTATGGGGATGAGGACCAGTCTTAGGGGATACTTTCTCTACCTCTTTGACGACCTCCCTATCAGGTGGTCCTAGTGAATTTTTCTCAATCTCTACTTCTTCCTCACCAGAACTCTTCTCAACCTCAATATCACTCTCCTCGACCTCATTATCACTCTCCTCGGGATTCTCGATTTGTTCTTCATTAATGATTGTTACAACATCCACATGCTCCTCAGGGGAGGGTCCTATAGGTGTCAGTGCAAGTAGTAAGATTTGGGTCTCCAATGCCTCAGTGTGAGTCACGAGGGACTCGACCATAGTGTTCATTCGCCTAAGGGTTTCATAAGTATCGAGATGTTATTTTCTAAGTTCTTCATTTTGAAGAGTTTGTGTCTCCACAAAGTGCTCCATCATAGATTCTAACCTCGAATTAGTTGTTGTTTCAATGAAATCCTCCATTAATGCTTCAAGGTTGGAATTGACGGATTCTTGTGGTTCCTCAAAATATTGGGAGTGGTAATTTGGGTGGAAATGAGTTAGTGTCACGTTGAAATCCTCCATTAGTATTTCAAGATTGGAATTATGTGATTCTTGCAGTTCCTCAAAATTTTGGGAATGGTAATCATAGGAAAAATTTGGTTGCGGTTCCTCAAAATATTGGGAGTATTGCGGTTGATAATTGTAGAGAAAATTTGGGCGCGGCTCCTCAAGATATTGTGAGCGGTTATCATAGAGAAAATTTGGGTGATATATTTTTTCTTTAATTTTTTTTTTATTTTTTATTATTATAATGTTTTTATAGGAGTGCATTAGCCTATACGGTGCAACAACGGAATAACAATATTGACTGTTGGTCCCCGGCAACGGCGCCAAAAACTTGATGCGTCCGCAAGTGCACGGAAATATCGAAGTAATATAAAAGATTGTCGAACCCACAGAGACCAATGTCAACCTACCGTTATTTATCGTTGCTTTGTAAAGCTAAGGCTAATGATATTCGATAAAAGGGAAACTAGAACTAAAACTAAAAATGAACTTAGAAAATATAATAATAATAAAGAGAGGTCGGAATATGGATTCCGCGTTCCTAAAGGACTTTGTAGAATTCGGGTGCTAATTACAACTATAATTTAGTTCCGTAGAATATACCAACTTAAAGACTTCGCCTCACGCTCTCGCGGTATTAACTAAAGTCATGTTCCCTAATCCCAAGATTTTGCTCTCGCTCGCCCGGTAACTAGGAAATATATTTTGAAAGCCAATAATATCCTAAACGCGTCTAAAGCGCTCTCGCTGTATTTAGGTTTGTTGCCTAATTTCCACTATCCGGTTCGACCCCCACGCTCTCGCAGTGCCGGCTCTAACCTTAATTAATTTCTCACTCTCGTGACAAAATCGTGTTAAATAACCTCTCACTCTCGTGACGAAGCTAATTAAATTAGACTTGGAAATTAAAACCAAAACAGAATTTTAATCATAAGTTCGCACCTATTATTTTCTACCGAGTCCCGTCAGTAACGACGGTCCTCACACGTCGGACTCTAAACTATTTAGAAAGACATAGATAAGAAAACAAATAAACAATTTTGGGTTTTTGAATTAAACGGAAACATAATAAGCGATTTAAACTAATTTAATATAAGGCAAGATGAAATTAAGCAATTAATTTAGGACAGTAAAGTAAACAATAAAATAGAACCTGTAATTAAATGGAACTGGAAACAATGTTTGAACTGAAGTCGTAATACGTCGGCACGCTTTGAATCAAATACATAAATTAAACTACAGAAATAAATCCTAAAACTATATTTGTAATAGCCCCCCGATGTGGAGAACTATTACTTTTACATCAATGAGAACTGCTAAAAACTAAATAAATAAAAAGTGGCGAAAAGGGAAAAAAAGAAGAGATCTCCATCGTGTAGCAAACTGCTCCTTTTATAGCTTGAGAAGTTGTTGTAAAAGAGAGGAAAAATCGGTCGTGGAAATTAATGGCCGAAAATATCTCAAGCACTGGTTGAACGTGGGTTGAGTTGGATTAATACTGTTGAGTGGTCCACGTAACTTAAACTTGAATTCTGGGAATTATTCCTGTGTCGGTCGTCACGCAATACGTGACGGTCGTCACAACTTGAAGTACTATGACGGTCGCCATGGACCTGTGACGGTCGTCACAGTCCTAATTTATTTAATGGTGGGCGCCACCCATAAGGTGTGACGTTCGTCACACTTATGTTGTGTGGTGGGCCCCACCCACTTTTTTTTTTTTTTAAATAATTCTTCTTTTCTTCTTCTTTCATATTTTCTTCAAAATATCTCCTTTTCTCCACATTTGCTCCTTTAATTATTTTCTTTTCTTTCTTTTGTGAATTAATCCAAGTCACCTGAAAAAGACAATAAATACCGGCATAATAAAACATAAATCAAAGAAAATAGATAAAACGATACTAAACTGCATGCAAATCGGGTCTAAAAATACGATACATTTACGTGTTATCAACACCCCCACACTTAAACCTTTGCTTGTCCTCAAGCAAAACATGACTCGTAAGACAAATAGTGCATACAGATACTCATCCTAGGATACCAACTCTACTTTGGTTAAGTTTGTGTCGATAGGTACTTGCTCACACACTAAGGATATCGTAACAACACAATTCCGCTTTTGCGGTCACCAACCTCCATCCTATACAAACCAATCCGAATCATGTCATTATACCTAAGCCTAACTCACTCATCCTTCTTTTATCCCTTTTCATTCTGGCACAATCACATTAAGCCCGTTCTCCTTTCACACTCATGGTAGGATGGCCTGTTAGTGACTATGATCTCATTATTATCATTTTTTTTTCTTTCTTTTGGCACATTGTCTGAAATATCACTAAAGAAGTTTGCACCGTTGGGCTAAATGATCGGGTGAGGATCACTTAACTTAGAAGGAGCATTTCTTTTCATTCATTCATTTTTTTTCTTTTCTTAATTTACCTTTTAAGCCTGAGATCATACACTTATTTGCATCGGCTTCCTACTTAGTGCGTGCTTAGGATGGTGCTGATTGCTAAATAAACTAATTAGGGACTACTAAAGGGGTGAGAACTTAAAGCTACAGCATAACAAGTACTCAAATCGATTTCCATAATTTAGAGGCTCACGGTGTTAAGACGATACCGATCTTGCATAATTTTCCCAAGTCTCACAATCTAACCTCAATTTCGTCTGTAACCTAAGATTTTCAAAAGAAACAATATTTTTAACTCAAAAATTTTCAAAATATTCGGTGTGGCTCAAGAGAATGGGAAAATCGATAGACAACATAAAATCACGCATAAAGACTCGACAGCACATGCACAGACGCACAAAACATTAAAACAGACAAATTTTTTAAATCATGCTGGAAAACAGTAAATCTAACTAGAAAGCGGTAAAATGAAAACGGTAAATGTTCCTCCCCCACACTTAAACCAAACATTGTCCTCAATGTTTTGATAAAAGGTGAAAAAGGAAAGATAGAACCTGTATGAATGCCATTGTGTGCTACCACGGCCAAATTCGTGCTGATTCTTCCCTTGTTGTCCCTGTCTTCGCTGGCCACTTCTACTCCGGTGTCTTGTACTACGAGTTATCTGAATTTTTTGAAACTTCATTTTCTTGAAGCCGCTCATCATATTGCATAATGCCGAAGGAAGTACCTGCAAAAATTGTTAGAAAAATACGGTGCGGTGTATGCAGGTGGAACCTGACCATGCAAAGAACAAGGAGAAGGTGAGTCACGAACGGGAGAGATATTCCCTCTCCTATCATACTCATCATTGGTGTCACCACCAGCAGCGACATTCGTAGGAATGTCCGTGGGCACCGACTCATCTTAAGGGATTGTCATCGAGAGACCGTTCGCCTAAATGTAGCTGAGACGTGACAAGCGATACAATTCTTTATTTTCTGCAAACACAAACAATAAAAGTAAAACATTAAATTAAAACCTCGTGGGTTGCCACCCACGCAGGGCTTTGTTTAACGTTGATAGCTCGACGGTTAGGAGTGTTAATATTCGGTTTCCATGGCCATTTATCAAGCCATCTCACATATCCCTCACCTTTTCTTCTCTTCCTTCTGTGGGGTGGTTCATTCTTTTGAACTTGTGGTGGTGGTTCTGGATCTATCCTAAGTATTATTTTTTCAAGTTTGGGCTTAGTTATTTGATCCATCACCTCAAAGTTGAACCTTACCCTCTTAACAGTAATGATATCCCCAGTTTCATGGTCCTCGAAGTTTCCTTTTTTATACAGGACCTCAGACAAAGGTGTGTTAGTGTGGATATTTTCCAATATCTCCACATATGTTTTAGATTAGGAGTCTACCTTAGTCTCTACAAACCTTTGCGGGAAAAGAATTTGCGGGGTATGGGGATGAGGACCAGTCTTAGGGGATACTTTCTCTACCTCTTTGACGACCTCCCTATCAGGTGGTCCTAGTGAATTTTTCTCAATCTCTACTTCTTCCTCACCAGAACTCTTCTCAACCTCAATATCACTCTCCTCGACCTCATTATCACTCTCCTCGGGATTCTCGATTTGTTCTTCATTAATGATTGTTACAACATCCACATGCTCCTCAGGGGAGGGTCCTATAGGTGTCAGTGCAAGTAGTAAGATTTGGGTCTCCAATGCCTCAGTGTGAGTCACGAGGGACTCGACCATAGTGTTCATTCGCCTAAGGGTTTCATAAGTATCGAGATGTTATTTTCTAAGTTCTTCATTCTGAAGAGTTTGTGTCTCCACAAAGTGCTCCATCATAGATTCTAACCTCGAATTAGTTGTTGTTTCAATGAAATCCTCCATTAATGCTTCAAGGTTGGAATTGACGGATTCTTGTGGTTCCTCAAAATATTGGGAGTGGTAATTTGGGTGGAAATGAGTTAGTGTCACGTTGAAATCCTCCATTAGTATTTCAAGATTGGAATTATGTGATTCTTGCAGTTCCTCAAAATTTTGGGAATGGTAATCATAGGAAAAATTTGGTTGCGGTTCCTCAAAATATTGGGAGTATTGCGGTTGATAATTGTAGAGAAAATTTGGGCGCGGCTCCTCAAGATATTGTGAGCGGTTATCATAGAGAAAATTTGGGTGATATATTTTTTCTTTAATTTTTTTTTTTATTTTTTATTATTATAATGTTTTTATAGGAGTGCATTAGCCTATACGGTGCAACAACGGAATAACAATATTGACTGTTGGTCCCCGGCAACGGCGCCAAAAACTTGATGCGTCCGCAAGTGCACGGAAATATCGAAGTAATATAAAAGATTGTCGAACCCACAGAGACCAATGTCAACCTACCGTTATTTATCGTTGCTTTGTAAAGCTAAGGCTAATGATATTCGATAAAAGGGAAACTAGAACTAAAACTAAAAATGAACTTAGAAAATATAATAATAATAAAGAGAGGTCGGAATATGGATTCCGCGTTCCTAAAGGACTTTGTAGAATTCGGGTGCTAATTACAACTATAATTTAGTTCCGTAGACTATACCAACTTAAAGACTTCGCCTCACGCTCTCGCGGTATTAACTAAAGTCATGTTCCCTAATCCCAAGATTTTGCTCTCGCTCGCCCGGTAACTAGGAAATATATTTTGAAAGCCAATAATATCCTAAACGCGTCTAAAGCGCTCTCGCTGTATTTAGGTTTGTTGCCTAATTTCCACTATCCGGTTCGACCCCCACGCTCTCGCAGTGCCGGCTCTAACCTTAATTAATTTCTCACTCTCGTGACAAAATCGTGTTAAATAACCTCTCACTCTCGTGACGAAGCTAATTAAATTAGACTTGGAAATTAAAACCAAAACAGAATTTTAATCATAAGTTCGCACCTATTATTTTCTACCGAGTCCCGTCGGTAACGACGGTCCTCACACGTCGGACTCTAAACTATTTAGAAAGACATAGATAAGAAAACAAATAAACAATTTTGGGTTTTTGAATTAAACGGAAACATAATAAGCGATTTAAACTAATTTAATATAAGGCAAGATGAAATTAAGCAATTAATTTAGGACAGTAAAGTAAACAATAAAATAGAACCTGTAATTAAATGGAACTGGAAACAATGTTTGAACTGAAGTCGTAATACGTCGGCACGCTTTGAATCAAATACATAAATTAAACTACAGAAATAAATCCTAAAACTATATTTGTAATAGCCCCCCGATGTGGAGAACTATTACTTTTACATCAATGAGAACTGCTAAAAACTAAATAAATAAAAAGTGGCGAAAAGGGAAAAAAAGAAGTGATCTCCATCGTGTAGCAAACTGCTCCTTTTATAGCTTGAGAAGTTGTTGTAAAAGAGAGGAAAAATCGGTCGTGGAAATTAATGGCCGAAAATATCTCAAGCACTGGTTGAACGTGGGTTGAGTTGGATTAATACTGTTGAGTGGTCCACGTAACTTAAACTTGAATTCTGGGAATTATTCCTGTGTCGGTCGTCACGCAATACGTGACGGTCGTCACAACTTGAAGTACTATGACGGTCGCCATGGACCTGTGACGGTCGTCACAGTCCTAATTTATTTAATGGTGGGCGCCACCCATAAGGTGTGACGTTCGTCACACTTATGTTGTGTGGTGGGCCCCACCCACTTTTTTTTTTTTTTTAAATAATTCTTCTTTTCTTCTTCTTTCATATTTTCTTCAAAACATATCATTTTCTCCACATTTGCTCCTTTAATTCTTTTCTTTTCTTTCTTTTGTGAATTAATCTAAGTCACCTGAAAAAGATAATAAATAGCGGCATAATAAAACATAAATCAAAGAAAATAGATAAAACGATACTAAATTACATGCAAATCGGGTCTAAAAATACGATTCATTTACGTGTTATCAGAACTATCATTCCGGTAAAGCTAATGTCGTGGTTGATGCTTTGAGTCGGAAGACCTTGCATATGTGTGCTATGATGGTTAAAGAGTTGGAATTGATTGAGCAGTTTAGAGATATGAGCTTAGTTTGCGAACAGACACCGCATAGTGTGATGTTGGGTATGCTGAAGATCAACAATGAATTTCTTAATAGTATCAGAGAGAGTCAGAAGTTGGATGTGAAACTGGTGAATTTGATGATTGGAAATGAACAGGCAGAAAGTAACGAATTTAGAGTGGATGAACAAGGTGTGTTGAGATTCCGTGATAGGATTTGTATCCCTGATGATTCTGAGTTGAAAAGAATGATTCTAGAAGAAAGTCATAGGAGTAGCTTGAGTATCCATCCAGGAGCTACAAATATGTATCAAGACTTGAAGAAGATGTTTTGGTGGCCTGGATTGAAGCATGATGTGGCTAAGTTTGTGTATGCTTGTTTGACTTGTCAGAAGTCGAAGGTGGAACATCAGAAACCTGCTGGTTTGATGCAACCGTTAAATATCCCAGAGTGGAAGTGGGACAACATTTCTATGGATTTTGTGACTGAGTTTCCGAATACTCCGGGAGGGCATGATGCCATTTGGGTAGTTGTAAATAGACTGACAAAATTGGTGCGTTTCATTTCGATTAAAATCAATTTTCCCCTGCAGAAGCTGGCAGATATTTATATTCGTGTGATTGTGAAGTTGCATGGAGTTTCGTTGAGTATCATGTCGGATAGAGATCCGAGATTCACTTCCAGATTTTGGGAAAGTTTGCAAGAGGCTCGGGTTCGAAGTTGAGGTGGAGTTCAACTTATCATCCACAGACGGATGGTTATACTGAGAGGACTATACAGTCTTTGGAGGATTTGTTGAAGGCTTGCGTGCTTGAACAAGGAGGTGCTTGGGATAGTCACTTGTCGTTGATTGAGTTCACTTATAATAACAGTTATCATTCCAGTATAAGGATAACCCCTTTTGAATTTTTGTGTGGTCAGAGGTGTCGGACACCTTTGTGTTGGCATGAATCTCGTAAGAGTGTGGTACTTGGACCTGAGATTGTTCAGCAGACTACTGATAAGGTGAAGTTGATTCGGGAAAAGATGAAAGCTTCGCAGATTAGGAAGAAGAGCTACCATGATAAGAGAAGGAAGGGTCTTGAGTTCCAGGAAGGGGACCATGTATTCTTGAGAGTCACTCTGGTGACCGGTGTTAGACGCGCTTTGAAATCGAGGAAGCTTACTCCTCATTTTATTGGTCCGTATAAGATTTTAGAGAGAGATGGATTAGTTGCTTATAGGGTGGCGTTGCCACCAAATTTGTCGAATTTACATGATGTATTCCATGTTTCACAGCTTCAGAAGTAGGTTCCGGATCCGTCGCATGTGATTCTGTGGGATGAGGTTGAGGTGAGGGATAATCTCACGATTAAGGCTTTACTAGAGCGGATTGAAGGTTGTGAGGTGAAGCAGTTGAGAGGCAAAGAGATCGCTCTCGTGAAGGTAGTATGGGGAGACGCTGTCGGTGGAAACATATCTTGGGAGTTAGAGAGCAGAATGCGAGAGTCGTATCTGGAGTTGTTTGTGTCAGGTGAATTTTCGAGGACGAAAATATTCTAAGTGGGGGAGAGTTGTAACACCCCATTTTATTTTAATTATTATTCATAATTATATTCATGTGTTGATATGTATAACTATGTGACTATGCGTATTTTGTGATGTTTTGGGTATCCTTGGTGGGGGTAGTAGCCTTAAGAATAAGATTTCAAGGGGTTATGGGTGTGTGAGCAAAAGTGTAGAACTTGATGGTGTGAGGAGTATAGCTAATTATTTAAATTAGTTACTATTTATTTAATTAAATAATAGGAGGAGATTATTATTTAAATAAGTATTTAGTTTATTATTGTTGTTATTATTTTAAATAGGTGGAATAAATTATAATAATATAATAATATAATAATATAAGAAATAACGGAAATAGGGAGAAAGTGGTTTTTCGTGAAAACAAGAGAGAAAGAGAGAAGAAGAGCTAGGGCAAAGGAGAAGAAGAGGGAGAACCTCCATTGCTAAGGTTGAAGTTTTTGGCAAAACTCTAAGGTAAGGGTGGGGTTCTAACTATCTAAGGGTTGCCATGATGATTGGTGGGCAGTTTCTAACATGTAGGGTTTTGAATTTTCTTCACTTTGTTCACGAATGCGATGGTTTTGATGAGTGATTGATTCTTGATAATCCAATGGATTGTATGTTGTTGTGTTGATTTTTGTTGAAAATTGTGTCTTGTGTGATTGTTGTTGTTGAATTCATTGGATTGAGAGGTGTCTGTTGTAAATGTGGATTGTTGTACGTGTAACTCGCGTGTCAGAGTCGGAACAATGTTATGAACGATTTTGAAAAGGAAAACTTGAGTTTTTAAACTTTTGAAAAGTGTTTTGGATGAATTCTAAGAAAAACTAGTTTTGAAACAACT
The DNA here is from genome assembly GCA_022829125.1 of Lathyrus tuberosus. Taxonomy (NCBI): domain Eukaryota; kingdom Viridiplantae; phylum Streptophyta; class Magnoliopsida; order Fabales; family Fabaceae; genus Lathyrus; species Lathyrus tuberosus. The sequence goes on from JALAZF010000280.1 coordinate 3,667,626, forward strand.
TAAAAATATGTTCTGGTGTAAAAATATAACTGAAAAGTGCTTCTGCCAGTGAGGTAACCGGTTACATAGTTGAGGTAACCAGTTACATTGAAAACATGTTTTTTTGGGCATTTTGGGTGATGTAACCAGTTACATCAAAGAAAAACTGGGTATTTCTGCTTCTGGGACTGATGTAACCGGTTACATGGTGAGGTAACCCGTTACATCGTTGTGTTGGAAATTTTTGGAAAACTTCGAAAATTCATAACTTGAGTTCCCGGTGTCCGATTCGCACGCCGTTCGAAGTGTTGGAAAGCTAACACAACTAACTTTCTTATAAAAATGGGTTCTGGTCCAGAAGTGGATTACTTTGTTGTGTAGTGGCTTAAATTCAATGGTAGTGTTTATGTTGTGATGTGATAGAATCCGAAATATATCGTTGTTGACTGTTATGTTGTAAGTTGTCGGTGGTGATGTTGTTGACCTGTTATAGCACTGTTGTTACATGGTGATCAATATTGGTATGGTATAATGATTAAGATGAATATCATTGTACGTTGTATTGTTGTTGTTGTTGATTGCTATATTATTATGTTGTTGTTGAACTATTATAGCATGTATTTTGTGCGTGGTGGCCAGTATTGGTAGAGTACCTTGACTATAGTGTTGGTCATTGTGCTTGATGTTATTGTTAACATGCATTACATGATTGCATGAGTTGTGAGATAAGTCGTGTGCCCATGTGGGGTGTGAGCCTCTTATCCAGATTCTAATTGTAGAATCGTGTTGTTGTTGTTGAGATGGCCGTGTGCCCGTGTGGGTTGTGAGCGGTCGTGGTGATTCGTGTCCCCATGTGGGGTGTGAGCGATCACGGATGTCGTGTGCCCATGTGGGGTGTGAGCGACCTTATTGGATATTCCGACGGGAATTATGATCATGAAAGAGGGATCAGGTTCTAAAATAGGAACCGAATGGTACCACATGCATTGAGTCCAAGTTGTGAGTCTCATTGCATTGCATTGTAGTTGTGATCGTTGTTGTGTTTTGTTGGTGGGATATTGACTGCGTGGATGTATGTATTGAATGGGTGACTTATGCATGAAATGAATTGTCCTTGCTAATTATCATGTTTTCCTTTATCTAGTTATGATATCTCACCCCTTCTGTTTGAATTTGCCTCTACGTGGGTAACATGCAAATAATCCGCAATGGGAGATCTAATGTGAGTGGAAGATGGATTCTTCCATTTATGCTTTTAGTGTCGGCGTCTGCTCTGATATGTAACACTGGGGTTTTTGGAACGCTTTTATGAGTATTTGTTTTGTTGAGAATTATTTAATTTTCTTTAAGAATGATGTTGACCATGTTGCTTTAAACAGGTTATGTTTTATTACTAATGTGACGAAGCTTTTCCGCTACTTTAATAAAGATGAACTTCAAACACGATTTTACTATTTATAATTAATAAATTTCAAATTGTACGTGTTACATGTCGTATGTATGAGCAGGTGTTTGCTTGAAAGTAGCATCCTAAATGCGGTATGTTTTATTTTACTCAGATATTTTATTATAATTTCATGCGGGGGTTTTAGGGTGTTACAAGAACGGCCTTTGACTACTACATGCATATCTTTGACTTTAACACTTACTAGTTTGGCAGAGTTTGCTACAACACTATCTTATTACCCATAAGCTACATTCACCTTAATCACATAACGACATAACATGTTCCATACAAAGCATATTATTTCATGACTAAACTATAATTCTATCGACTACTTGTCCGTAATACACACCAAGGTACCCTTGCGTCCAAGCATCGCCATCTAAGTCAATTTCATAACCTAAAATTATCTTTCTAGTTCATTTACCAAGTTATAATCCTAGGTTTCCTCACACATCTTCATAATATTTTAATCTTGTTATTACAGAAATCACACAACAATTCACTATATAAAGCATGCATCATGATTTAATTCATAACCCATATAAGGAACACATAGTAACATAGTACATTACAAAACTATTGGCAACACAACCCGCCCCCTTTTATCTTATACCACTTCTAAGTCTCATAATAACATTCATCTGATCATCCTATGGTGGGGGTTCACCTGACTTAAAGGAAAAAAAATCAATGGAATAGTTCATAGAGACATCTATCTATATCTTAGCCCTTTGCGTTAGCTTCCTAACGCATCTATTATCACATCAATTGGAGCTAACATTCTCGTTTTATGGTGGAAATAGACAAAGGATTCATAAACACATAATAGTATATTACCAACAATCAATTTATAATTGTCTTATAAGCAAGACTTTATCTCACCAAGCAGTAGATAGTTGAACTAGATTTCCAACGCATCCGACCGGGCCTCATTCAAAGTTACGAAACTCATTTTATGATGATTTTATATCTCCATTTTTTCCCACTCAATCTGTGGTAATCGATTACTAATATATGGTATTCGATTACTAGCCCAGGAAAAGTCTGAAAAACTCAATTTTAAGTCGGTAATCGATTACCACAACAGGTAGGATGTAAAATACCATATTTTCTTCACACAAAACAGATCTAAACCATTCCCCATCAAACCTAATCATATGATAACATTTCCGAACATAAACCTACACTAATCAAGTGATTATGAGGTATCATTCAATAACAACACACATCAATCAAAGGAGATAACAACAACATCATAATGTTAACACCACAATATCAACACAACATGTATTACCACATACCAGCAAAGAAAATTATGGACAACAACAATTTTATGGTTTAATACATAAAACCCTAACCAAATCTTTTCATGCTTTTCCCAAAGCTAAACTACCTATGGAACTCACCTTGCTTGGTGAAGATGGTGAAGATGAAGATAATTGGATATGATGATGATGATGATAATAGAGAAATTGAGATGAAAAGATAGTGATAATGATGGGTTTCCATAGTTCCTTCTTCTTCTTCTTCTTCTCCCAAGCTCTTCTCTTCCTCTTTCTTATCTTTTCTTCTCTTATTTCTCTATTTCTTTCTCTCCTTTTATGGTTTTCTCTTCTTTCCCTTTTATTTTTATCCACATATTTTTCCTTTTATTTTACCACCACACAATATATATACTATATAATATATATATATAATATATAGTATTAAATAGTGATAGAAAATATCTCAATTGATCTTTTATCTTCTAGTATCAATTGACCAATTATTAATGTTACCAAAATATCCTCTCTTGTACTCATTAATAATGGTTAGTCTCTTTTAATAAGGATTGATTTCTTCAGAGTCCACTGGTTACTCTATTGGTTCCAACTGACAACATTTAGAGCACACAAGAGCTCAAATTGTTCCAAATGACAAAAGATATAGTACATAGGAACTCAGTTGGTCTTAACTAACAACTTATTGAGCATTTAAGGGAATTGGGATATTACAAAAGTTTTGATCGCATTAAAGCATAAAAACATTGTTTGATTGGTTGTGATTGTTTTAGGTGGAAGACAAGTGTTAGAACGAGCAAGCGATACAACTTGTGTCTGGACACATGATGATAAAAGAGATGTATATCAAATTAATCTTTTTTATCCAATTTTGTTGATAAAAGAAAGTATTCAACACAAATCGACTTGTAATATTTCAAAGAAAGACTGCGGTTATAACATGCAGGTAGTAAAACTTGTGTATGAACAGTTGGGGATAAAAGGGATGTATATTCATTTAATCCTTTTTTAATATGATAAAAGAATGAACTCAAAATGATTAAATTATTTTTTAAGGAAGACAATCAAGCGATATGACTTGTATCTGAACACTTGAGTATAAAAGGGATGTACATCTAATTAATCCTTTTTTAATCTAGTTTTGTTTATGAAAAGATGAGATTAAAAAACAATCAAGTTGTAGAACTTATGTCTTGAAAATTCGACGAGAATTACATGGTTTAAAGATAAATTTGGCAATATTTAAGACAAAGGAGAAAGATGTGAATTTTTAGCATATTTTACGTCATGACATTTGTCCAGTAATTTGATCATATCTTGAATTTGGTAACTCTGATTAAGGTGAGACCAATAGTTAATGAAAGCTAACAAAAAAAAGAGTTAGTGAGCTCCAAGATAAAAAAAAAACTAGGATTTTGGGATACTGTGGGAATTATAGGCATCATCCAAAATTGCAACTGAATCGGGGTTCGGTTGTGGTATCAACTAGGATAGCTTTTGGTTGGGATCTTAAACGTCATAAAGCCTAGTTTCTGATTGTTTTATACTCTTTATAGTGATCTTACATGCATAAAAAATCAACTATAAGAAAGAAATTGAGACCTTACCCATTTAAAAGTAGCATACGTAAACTAACACAAATGGTTTTAGTTTAAATCATCACAGCCATCAAAAGAAACAAGCAAACCCTAGATGTTAATGCATAGCTATGATGTTCTTAAAACTAAATGTATGATGTGGGACTTTTTAACATACTAGGAAGACGCCCTTCATATCAAGCTTTCATGCCTAAACATACTTTTAGGTTGGTTTAACCTTACCAACCAAGGAAAGAACTAGGCCTCCCAGAAGCTCTTCCTCCCAAATAAAAAGCCTACACTGCCACTTCAAATCTCGTACCCATTCTCCATCTTCCCAAGACCAAATATTCCCTTACCATATGGTGTTTCTTCTCATAAATATGAAACAAACTTCTAAAAGTAACACAAAAAAGACAAGTGTCCTTCTGCATATTTTGCCACAAATTGGTCCTCATATCATTCCCAATAACCCTACTAACATAATCTATTTGCCAATATGAATCTTTTCACCCTTTAGATCCAAAAAGATATATCATTAACTTCATAAGGAGACACTTAAGACCCCTAACTTGACCACCATGAGATAAAAAGACAATAAGGGAGTCGTACCTTATAATAATAATATCACGCTAGATATAATGATCTTCTTGAAGAGTCATCCAACATCACTTACCTAAAAGGGAGAGATTAACATACCTTAGATATTGAACCCATAGACCTCTAAACTTCTTTGACATACAAAAATACTCTTATCGAACCCAAGAAATCTTCAACCTCTCTTTTTACATACTAAGACTAGGATCTTCATGAAATAAAGAAAAAGATAAGAATGACATTCAAAACTTGATTAAAAAGTACAACCTTCCCACCTAGGATGACGAACATATTCCTTTATGAAGCAAGCCTCTTGGTAATGAGCTTAATCAAATGTTCCCAAGTCGCCTCCCCTTTAAGGTTAGATTCAACTAGGCTCATAAGTGCATGAAAGGAAGAGAATTCACTTTGCAGTTGAGAAAGTTCTCAGCCAACTCCAAAAAAAAATCTTTATGTGCTGATACAAAAAAGACAACTCTTGGAAAAACTTACCCTTAACCCCGAAGTCGGCTTAAAGATCTTGAGGATAATATTAATAGACTTAAGATTATCAATAGAGGTCTAACCCAATATAATTGTATCATCTATATACTCGAGATGAGACATGACAAGTCATTCAACTCCCACCTTAAACTTAGAAAAAGCCCCAAGAAAATCATATTTTTCATATAAACACTAAGACCTTCCACAACTAAGATAAACAAGAATAGTGTTATGGGGTCTCCATGTTTAAGACCCCGATGAATGTTAGTCTCCTCAGTCGGGATCTTATTAAGTAAGATTGAAATACTTCCCAAGAAGACATAAGCTCTTATTCAAGCTCACCACCGGCCATCAAACTTGATCCTTATACATCACATAATAAATGAATGACTAACTCATATAATCATTAGTCCTCTCAAAATATATTGATCATGGGATCTAACCAAGTCTAACTTAGTTGCCAGCACAATAGTCATTAGTTTATAGAATGGTTCGAGGAGAGAGATATGCCTAAACTCCTCAAACGACAAAGAAGAATCAAACATAGGGATAATAGTCACGAAGAAAGATGTTAAACTCCTAGATAACAAAACATTCTAAAAAAAAAACTTATCTAACATAACAAACATGTCTATATTGAGCAAGTCTCAAAACTTCTTAAAAAGTGAAAAACTGAACCTATCAGGACCTAGACTCTTATCAACCTAGATGCTAACAACAACAACATCCACCTCTGTCGACACAAACCATGTAGAGTCTCGACATCACAAGGTATGATAACATGAAAATTAATCCCATCTATGATAGGCTAATTTGAAGTTCGATCAAAAAAATGATCCTTGAAGTACCAAGTAATCTCACCTCAAACCTCCGCCATTTTATCCAACAAACTATCCGCCATACAAAGAGGTAAAAATGAATTTCTTCCACCTTCTCTGCTTCACACACGCAACGCAATGCATGAATATGCAAAACAAAGCGCTAAAATGTCGTAAAGAGGATGGAATCAAGTATGGTTGCATAAATTGTTGCGGTTAAGGAAATATTGTCACACAAGAATTTGCTAACGTGACATGTGTTAGATGCAATGGTTTGATCATATCAAATTAGTTTATAATATGGAATAAAAATTTATTGTCGATCAAAGTTATACTCCTTTTGATTTTATTTAATAAACCTAAAAGGTATTTGTATATCTTGTTACATGAAACAGATTATAGAGAGAGAAACTCTCCCTTCTCTCTAGTTTCAGGTTCATTAGCCCTTTTCAGCCAGCTAAGTTTATCCTCTTCGTCTTGTTTGGTCATCATGTATCAAGTTCACTAACACCATGTATGTGCGGTCTTACCCTGAGTTGAGGATCTCGAATCAGTTTCTGGGGGAACATTGTTAGGCTTTTAAGGGTTTGGTTTAAAGTCCTAATCTTCGGATTAGGGACCTTCCTCCCTTAGGGTCTTCTAATACAGTGTTTCTTCCGCTGACTTGGTTATTTGATCTGTTTTATACTCTTAGGTTAGTGGAACTTGTTTTATTGGTGTTAAAATCTGGTGAGTTTCGGGCTGGTATTGTGATTTTGGTTTTGGATTGCGAGCTCATTGTGAGGGTCGAAGAAATGCATAAAGAAGAAGAGTGGGTGCCAATAAGAAAGTCTCAAAGTAATCAAACTCAACTTCCTAAAAGATCAGTCTGGAAAGCACAAGGCGGTAAAGGTATTGTTCTGGATATCCAACAAGCTTCGTCGTTCTTTTTCACAGAGTTTCCTAAATCCTTTGAGGCAAAACATATGTTCGATGTCTTTAAAGAATATAGTCTGGTCTTAGAAGTGTTTATTCCTACAAGACTAGATAAAAGAGGTAAAAGGTTTGGTTTCGTGAAATTTAACAAGGTTGTGGATGAACATCTCTTTGCCATTAAACTGGACAATATTGTCATTAATGGCAAAAAAGATATTCGCAAACACCCCTAGATTTAAAAGAGGTGACGGGGTCGGTAATCGGGTTGGGACGAAGACAACTGAGTCTAAAGAAACAGGCAGGCTTCATAATAAGACTGGTAATAACTTCAATACGAGTTTTGGTGTTCTGAAGAAATCGTTTGTGCAAGTAACTAGAGGGAGCGAGCATAACAACAATTCCTATCAGAAGTTGTTGGGAGACAAACATACTTTTGCGCACCTTATGAATAATGTTAAAGAAGAAGAAATGGAAAGATTCGAACAGGCTTTTGTTGGGGTTATGGAGAAATCGGGAACTTATGAGTTTCAGGAAGCCTTACAAATGGAGGGTTATTTCACTATCAAAGCCACCCCTCTGGGTGCAAATCTGGTGTTACTGGAAGAAGAAGCAACAGGGGAGATTAATAGAATGGTAATAGAAGATAAGGAGTGGATTTCAATCTGGTGCTCGAATATTCACCCGTGGTCCCCAGATGATGTTGATGTTGAATGTCTAACTTGGGTAAATATATTTGGTTTACCTTGTCATGTGTGGGGAGAAAAATTCTTTAATTTCTTGGCTGGTAGGGTTGGTTCATTCGTTAGAGCTGATGAGGATACGCAGAAACATGTTAAGTTGGATGTCGCTCGTATTCTTATCCGGACCAAATTTGCATTGAACCTCAACGAAGTCTGTAATATTGAAGTGAATAAGAAGATATATTGCATTAAGATTGTGGAAGAAATTATGATATATCATAACAAGAATTCACTTTATTTTGATGATAAGTCTATAGAGGAAAGCTCAGACATGGTTTCCTCTGATACAGAGGTGATAGGTTCGTCTTCAACTAAGAGCGACCCACTGGGTAATGCATATGTTGATTCTCATGTTGGTGGTGGTTCGTAAACGAGGTGAACAGTCAGCGGGGGTCTAAAGACAACATAGAGGATATTGATACCTCACCTAATATATGTGATGGAGACAAGTTATGTGATGGATACAACGTGTTCTGGACTAGGCCAGGGCATGCTCATCAGTCGAGCGGGCCCAACCCACAAGGCCTGGGATAGCCCAATAAGGACTCCTAACAAGACCACTGCCGAGCACAGGCTCACCTCCGTAGGTGGGGCACACGCCTAACCTCGGGTGTGTACGGCACCCGCGGATGGACCATCAGGTGCAGGCCCTAAGCCTCCCGGGCTCGCCTCTCCTCGACGCCCATGTGCTCCTCCCCGAGAGGAGCCATCTTCGCCCGCAAGTGAGTCCTCCCCCGCGAGGACACATCTCTCCCCGACACGCAGGACTCCTCCCCGCGAGGACACGTTCTCATGTAACCGCCCCACTCCCGATGGAATCGGTCTGCCCTAATTCCAGAGATTTAGGAACAGTTACCCCAGGGCGAAGACCACGTGCTGGTCTTCACTACGCCACGTAAGCCCTGGCAGTTACTTGGATTGGGCCTGGCAATCCAGCCCAATGCAAGTAACCGTTGGCCCCGCGCTGGGGGCTCTCTATAAATACCCTCTCACTTGAGAGGGTCAGGTTACTCACTTCTCAACACTCTAACCTTCTTCTCTTGTACTTGCTTTTTCTATGACGGTTACCTTACTTGAGTGTCGGAGTACCTTGCAGGTACACCCCCCTGCCGTCTTTCAACCGCACTGGAGCTGAAGCCCAGACGACGTTGTTGGCCACCAGAAACTGTCTGATCCAGGTACGATCAGTGGTGCCGTCTGTGGGAACCCTTTGCTTCCCAGTTTTTCCTCCGTTAAACCAAAGCAACTCTCGTTCATCACCATCATGGCCGGTAATCCGTCCGCTACCAAAGCTCTGGACACCGTCCTCACGCAACTCGAGAACGGGAACCACCGCGAAGACGCTGCTGCCCTCCACGTCGAAGAAGGCGATGTGAGAGACGGGCAGACCGCCTCCCCAGACTCCCAAGACGTGGCTTACAACGCCGCCCACCAAGACGATCAGCAGGCCATTTTTCAGCCAGTTGCTCCGCCACCCAATGCGGACGCGAGCACCGTGGCCCTGTTCGCCTTGATCAATCAGACCAATCAGTTGATCGCGCACCAGAATACCAAAATTGAAGCACTGGAGCAAGGGTGGGCACGACGATCTTCCCCGTGAAGACATCGTCGTCCACCGTCGCCTCGTCGCTCCCCTTCCCCACGAAGGACTCCTTCGGACGAATCTCGGACCCCCTCGCCGGTACGCGAGGGTCGTCGGCCACGTCTTGAGCACCCCCAGCCGACGACCTCCCAGAAACGCCCTCGTTCCTTGCCTCGGAAGAAACCCAGGGCCTCCACCACTACCAAGAAGTCCAAGCAGGCCGAGGAGAGGCCGAGACACCGCTCGAGGAATTCCCCTCCACGGCATCAGCGATCCCCTTTGGTGTCCTCAACAGGAAGTGACGATGAGGACCAGAGGACCCCTCTGTCGTGGGAGATCATGAACGCCCCGATTCCTGCGGGTATGGAGAAACCTCCGCAGCTGGGGAACTACGACGACCTGTCCGACCCCGACGACCATGTCGAAAGATTCGAAGCCATGCTCGACTTTAGAAACGTCAGGGGAGCCATCAAGTGCAGGCTTTTCCCCACCACTTTGAGGAAGGGCGCCATGACTTGGTACAAGGGTCTGGCACCCGGGTCGATCACGTCCTGGAAGCAACTCAGACAACACTTCACCAAACACTTTACTGCCTCTCGTCGACACCCGAAGACGGAAGCTGCCCTAGAAAGTATCTTTCAGGGGAAGAACGAATCTCTCCAGAACTACATTGAGAGATTCAACAGAGAAGCTGTCGAGGTCCATATGACCGATAACATGAAGAAGTATTTGATCATCCACGGGCTACGCTTTGGATCTGACTTTGCCAAATCCGTGGGCCTCCGCAGACCCCGCCGTCTCGAAGATCTCCTCCAACGGGCGCAGTCGTACATCGAGCTCAAAGAGTCAGAGGCAGCACAGATCGCCCTCTAATCAAGGCATAAAGAAGGCCCCCGTGGTCACAAAGACGAAGACTCCCCTCCCCGATGAGGAGGAGAAAGAAAGAGAGATAATCGCCCCTGGGAACCTCGGGAGCCACGCGGACCAGCTGGCCGGTTCACCGAGTACACCCCACTCAACGCTCCCCGCGCGCGTATCCTCTCTGAGTGCCAGAACTCAGAATTTGTGAAGGGAGGAGTCCGCTTTCCGAAGCCCACTGCCCCCAAATCAAACGTTGACAAGTCAAAATACTGTAGGTTCCACCGGAGTCACGGGCATGTGACGGAAGACTGCATCCATCTCAAAGATGCGATTGAAATTTTGATCAAGGAGGGGCACCGAAAGAAATACGCCCAGAAGAATGACACTCCTCGTCCCAGCTCCCGGGAAGCCCAGAACGTCGAGGAGACGATACCTCCTCCCGACGAGAGTCTCCTTCAGGTCGCCCTCAGTGTCACCCGACCCGAAGACTTCTTTGTCCCCCCAATCATTGAAGGCCAAGAAGCAATTTGCAACATGTGGGCGACCTTTCCCCACGAGGACCCCGTCACTGCCCGTAGCACCTTTACAACTGCATCCTCAGGAGGACCACCCTGGCCGAGCTTACGGCGGTACCATCAATGGTCCACCTCAAGATGAAGTACTACACGACCAGGGGACGAGTAGTGACGATGCACGGGGACATCGACGCGGCCAGAAGATGCTTCGAAGCCACCATCAAAGGCCTGAGTTCCATCGGCCCCAAACCCAAGACCGTGGCCAAGCCACCCCAGGACACCGAACAGGTACCTCTCCCGTGCGTCAACGCGGTTGAGCTTGACAGCAGGTTCCCGGGCGAACCCGATGAAGACGGGGCAGAAGACCTAGACCTCCAAGCGGAAAACAACGGGCGGCCTCTCTACCCAACGCGCCTCATCTCGAATGGTGACTTTGAGCTCGTGGTACTCGGGGACGATCCAGATCGTAACGTGAAGATTGGCATCGGGATCCCCGATCTGGCAAAGGAGCAGCTGAAGGCATGTCTAAGGGAGAACGCTGATCTCTTCGCATGGAGCGCATCCGAGATGCCTGGCCTCGAACTCGAGGTGGCTTGCCACCAGCTCGCAGTAGATCCGGCCGCTAGGGCCATAGCACAACGTAGGCGTAAGCAGTCTCCCGAAAAAGTGGAGGCTGCCGAAAAAGCTGTAAAAGACCTCCTAGAGGCAAATTTTATTTCGGAGGCCAGGTACACGACCTGGCTGTCCAACGTTGTACTTGTTAAAAAGAATAATGGAAAAGGGAGGATGTGTGTTGATTACACTAATCTTAACCGGGCTTGCCCGAAAGACTGTTATCCCTTGCCTAACATCGACCAACTGGTCGACAATTCTGTAGGTTACAAACTACTATCCTTCATGGACGCTTACTCGGGATACAATCAAATCCCCATGGACAAGGTCGACAAATGAAACATGGCCTTCATGACCGCGTCAGGCAACTACTACTACAACGTAATTCCATTCGGTCTGAAGAACGTCGGTGCGACCTACCAACGGATGATGAACAAGGTTTTTCGGGCTGAAATCGGCGACATGCTCGAGGTCTACATGGACGACATGATCGTCAAATCTGCAGAAGAAGTCGACCACGCCGCGCACCTCAAGAAGGTGTTCGACACGGCGAGGAGATGTCGCGTGAGGTTTAACCCCGACAAGTGCGCCTTTGGCATTCGGGCAGGTAAGTTCCTCGGATTTTACCTCACAGAACGAGGAATCGAGGCCAACCCCGACAAGTGTAGGGCTTTCTCAGAGCTCCCTACTCCGGACTCAAAGAAGTCAATACAATCATTGAACGGGATGCTCACCGCCCTCTCCCGCTTCGTCGCCAAATCCGCACAGTACGCACTCCCATTTTTCAAACTTCTTCGACAAAAAGCGGAGTTTGAGTGGAGAGAAGAATGCGAGCAGGAGCTCGTCCACTTAAAACAAGTCCTATCACAACCCCTGGTCCTCTCACGGCCCGAGAGCAGGGAGACACTCTTCTTGTATCTTGTAATCACGAGTGAAGCAGTCAGCGCCGTCCTCATTCGGGAAACCCCTGACGGGAAGAAGCCAGTTTACTTCACGAGAAAAGCCCTCCAAGGCCCCGAGCTCAGATATCAGCAGATTGAGAAAGTCGCCCTGGGCCTCGTTACCGCGGCCAGGAGGCTGCCTCACTACTTCCTCGCCCACACCGTCGTCGTAAGGACCGAACAACCTATAAGGCAGCTCCTCGAACGACCGGACATGACGGAAATGATGCTCAGGTGGTCGCTCGAGCTCATCGAGTTTGACATCCAATACGAAGGGAGGAAAGCCCTGAAGGCACAGGTATTGGCCGACTTTGTATCAGAGATGACCGTCCCGGAACCTTCGACCAACGGATCACAGAAATGGACGATCTATGTCGACGGAGCATCCAGCCCGAAGGGAAGCGGGGAGGGCATCATCCTCGAAAACGAGGAAGGCATCCTGATCGAGGTATCCCTCGAACTATCCTTCCCGACGTCAAACAACCAAGCCGAATACGAGGCTTTCCTCGCAGGACTCCGGCTGGCCAAGGACCTCGGCGCCAAGGAGGTCAAACTCTTCACCGACTCCCAGCTCGTGGCCTCGCAAGTCCGAGGAGAGTACCAAGCCAAGAACGACAGCCTCATAGAATACTTGGCCTTGGTGAAAGAAAAGATGAAAAAGTTCACCTCCGCGGAAGTAACTCACATCCCCCGCGAGCACAATGCCCGAGCAGATGTCTTGTCCAAATTGGTGAGCACAAAGAAGAAAGGCGGGAACAAATCTGTCATACAAGAAGTGCTCTCCCGCCCGAGCATCGACAAACCGACCGCAATTTCGGACATCAACGCCATCGGGGACATTTATTGCTGGATGACCCCGGCATACGAATACCTCATGACAGGCAAACTGCCCGAAGATCCCAAAGAAGCAGGAATGATCAAGAGACGGGCGTGCTCGTACACTATAGTCGAGGACAAGCTATACCGACGAGGGTTCTCTATTCCCCTCCTCAAATGTGTCGGGGAGACCAAAGTCCCCGGTATACTCCAGGAGATCCATGAGGGAATCAATGCACAGCACCTCGGCGGGCGATCGTTAGCCCGTAAGGCGCTTCGAGCAGGATATTACTGGCCCACCATGCAATAAGACGCCAAGGAACACGTCAAGAAGTGCGACAGATGCCAACGACACGGGGACATGCACCTCGCTCCTCCCAACGAGCTCACTCCACTGTCCTCCCCGTGGCCGTTTGCGTGGTGGGGAATGGATATCCTCGGACCTTTCGTCCAGGGGTCGTATCAAAATAAATACCTCATCGTTGGGGTGGACTACTTCACGAAGTGGATTGAGGCGGAAGCCCTGGCCAAAATCACGGCCTTTAACATATTGCATTTTTACAAAAGAAATATCCTCGCCCGATTCGGCGTGCCTCAAGCTAACGTCACCGACAATGGAACACAGTTCACCGACATGAACTTCCAAGACTTCATCGCAAAACTAGGCATGAAGCAACACTTCACGTCGGTCGAACACCCTCAAACGAACGGACAGGCTGAGGCGGCGAACAGGGTGATCCTCCGAGGATTAAGACATCGACTAGGCGACGCCAAACAATGGTGGGTCGAGGAACTACACAGCGTCCTCTGGGCCTACCGGACGACCCCACACTCCACAACCGGGGAGACCCCTTTCCGTCTGACCTACGGAACCGAAGCGGTGATTCCCGTGGAGATCAGGGAACCCTCGAGGAGGACAGAAGCCCTCCTCGAAGAGGACGCGAACGACGAAGCCTTGAGAGAAGAGCTCGATTTTGTCGAGGAGATACGTTCAGGCGCTTCTCTCCGAGAAGCTTCGCTTAAGCAGAAAATAACATTATGTTATAATGACAAAGTTATTCAACGTGATTTTCTGGTGGGCACCCTCGTCCTAGAAGGAACCAGAAAGACTCGCAAGAAGGCAAACTCGCCGCGAACTGGGAGGGCGCGTACCGCGTCCGCGCGAAAACGGGGACAGGAGCCTATTTCCTCAAAAATCTGCACGGGGAAGAACTTGCTCGACCGTAGAACGCTGAAAAGCTAAAACAATAGTACAGTTAAGCATTGCCCACGACGCACTAGCACCGCGATTACTGGGACGCGCTAAGGTACGAGCGCGACACCCCTAGACAGAACACGATGATCGAAGACCGCGTTGTGTGTGCGCGAGGACTTTGATCCGAAGGGGACACCTCGATCGAGCTCCGTCGTCGTTGTACCAATCAAGCAGAACACCCAGCTCGCGATGGGAAGTTCACGCCATGAAGCTAAGACCTCGACCGAGCTCTTAGCCTCGTTGCCGGTCGGAATACACCTCCGACCACCCGACCAGCTCTGTAACACCATAACTTTCCCCCGCGTATTTTATAATATAATTATCATAGTAAAATTAAAATAAAATTCAGCATTTAGGATGTTAATTCAACCATTCACTTGCTCATATATACGACATGTAACACATACCACTTGAAAATTATTAATAATTAATAATATAGTAAATTATGTCAGAAATCCATCTTCATTAAAACGACGAAAAATATACTTCATATTAGTAATAAAACATAATATCAATGTAAGGAAATAAAACCAAATAATCCTTAATAATCAAATAAACATAAACGCGTTCCGACACCCTAGTGTTACATATCAGAGCAGACACCGACACTAAAGCATAAATGGAAGACTTCATCTTCCACTCACATTCGATCTCCTACTGCGCGTCGCCCAGATAGGGGGGACATTCAACAGAAGGGGTGAGATATCATAACAATATAAAAAGAGATATAATAATAAGTATACGAAATTATATCATGCATAACTATTCATTCCATATCTCACACCTTCACAACATCAACAAACATCATAGTACATGTTATCATAGGACATGCATAATTATCAACACAAATCATCATCAACTATACAATTCAATGTCATGTCATCAACAACAAAATAACAATGCGACTCTTTACTGTGCAGATGCATGTGGTACCAACAGGGCAAAACTCTCAACTTAATATTGCCAATTAATAGAGGCATCACCAAGGCATAATCCTTCAACTTTCAACTTTTGCCAATCCAGGCCAACTTACAGAGCATAAGCTCCCAACTTTGATGATATGTATGCGACAACGTTATGAATGCGACAATAACAACAACAACAATTCAACACTGGCATAAGCCTACATCTTATTTTTGCCAATAAATAGAGGCAACACAACAACATCATACAGCAACGTCATACAACAACAGCAACAACGTGCAACAACAGCAACAACGTGTAACAACAACAACTACGTCACACCACAACAACAACGTCACACAACAACAACAACGTCACGCAACAAGGCATAAGCCCTCAACAGTCACCATTACAGGCCATCATCATCATTATACAGCAACATACAATGCAATTCAATCATACAAGTTCATACAACATTCACACGATTAATAGCGTACACCCGGTTCAACAATTACACAACATTACACACGGAAAGGTATATGGATTCAACAAAATTTGTCTACTGTGTTTGAAAATATTTTTATAATTTAGAACATAATTTTAGCTTTCCAACGGTCCAAACAGCGCGTCAAACGGACACCCAAGTCAAAAGTTATGGAAGTTCTAAGTTTTTCAAAATTGCTGTCAAAAAAACAGTAAAATTACTGTAGCGTAAATGCTACTGTCCAGCACGAATTTGCACCATAAATCCACCTTAATCCATCATTTTTCATGAAATAAATAGTTATACAACCTATATATATCATATAGCAACTATAAGGATCATAAAAACAAGATTCTAAGCTTCACTAATTTTCACCAAAATCTCAAATCAAATATTTCAAGTGAAACTCAAACATACATATATGCACTAAATCATGTTCTATACACATACCCATTCATGGAATTCAATATAGAAACATCATAACATATATAAATCATCAATTTCATAGATTGAAACATAGATTCATGTTACGGTTTTCAAGAATATAACAAATTCCCAAATCCTAAGTTCATGATATCTAACCCATACATTACATAGATTATACAACAACCCAAACAAAATTATAACATCAATTTTCACATCTTATAACACAATCACAACAACAATTGTAACAATTACAACACAACAATATTCAACCCACAACAACATAATCAAGACAAGACAATCATAAACAACATCACAAGAACCATAGCAATCAAAATCCCCATACCCATCATTATATCATCCCGTTATAGAGTTAGAATCTCACCCTTACCTTAGATTTGACGATTCTAAACCTCTTACGGTGAAAAATCCTTGCCCTAGCCTCTTCGCGTTCTTCCCCTTCTCTCTTCTACGATTGCTCTTCTCTTCGTTCTCTCGTTCCAAAATGTTACGATTGTAATCTCAATTCTCTCTTTTCCCTACTTTAACCCTTGGACCTCTATTAGGGTATTCCTCATTTACCCTCACTTACTCCACCAGACATTACTATAATGCCCTTAATTTCTCTACACTCTTTATTTATTCCAATTCTAATAAAATAATATTATAACTATTATTTTACTAATAACAACAAAATAACTAGTATAGTTTCTAAACTCCAATAAATTCCAACTAATTATTTTAAATCCAAATAATTCTAATTAAATTATTTAAATTACCATAATTTCTCAACACCACTAAATCCAACACTACCCCACATATAACATCACCACATCCTCAAATGCACCCCATAATTCCACGAAAATTCACAAATAATTCATAAATAATTAATTAAATAATTAACTATAATTTCGGGGTGTTACAACTCTCCCCTACTTAGAATATTTTCGTCCTCGAAAATCTACTCGATACTACCACTCTTACGCGAATTCAGCATCTCACTCTTTGATCCCCAAGTCACATTTGGCAACACTTTGACCACTACTTTCCCGACATAACAATAACTCAAGACGATTTAAATCAAATACACACATGCTAATCATTCATCACCCTCGCGACATAATGGTTAATAACTTATCAACCACTTCAACAATATTTTGACATATCAACATTTAAAGTAGTGACACACTTATACTTGGATATACAACATCACATTATCATCTTAACATCTTCAACACCGAAACACTTACACAATTTCATTCTCGTATATATATGTATGTCAATTATTAACAAAATATCAACAACTCTATCCATATCGTCGTATTGCCCTTATAGTGACATCAACATAGCCAACATAATCAACTTCGTCATATTATGGAGTATTATTCATCATTTACGGTAACCAACAACAACATCACGGCAACGAGAACAAAATCATTATAACGTCAACTTAACAGTATAACTCAACAAATATACACACAACTTACCATCAACCAACAACCACAATAATATCCTTATAAAATCAACAAATATTTACGAGAAAACACAATATCCTGTCACGCCATCCTTATATCAATGATCCACCAAATTAAGCGTGTAGATTAAGGCATATCATTCCCATAGGCTTCTGATATTTAGTCCTTCACTTCTAACGAGTCGTACACGCATAGCAACTGCGCCACATCACGCTTCAGCTGCGCAACTCTGATCATCCATCTTAAGTCACCGTCCTCATTAAAATTTTCGTTAACTATATGGTTTACAAGTTTCAATCTAGTTTCGGACTTTCTTTAACATCCACCATAAAATCGTTGTTCACTTGATATTCTCAATCTTTCACTTTGCAACGTTAGCTCGCATATAAACCTGCTACTCTGAATTGTGCACTACGTTTCAACTCTTTCCTAGCCATTCCTCTATTAATTCGTACAAACTGGTGAGCGACTATCCTCACGATATACATCAATCACTTTACACACTATTAAGATAGCAAGACAAGTCTATACCATCCAACACTATCTCGTCTACTATCAACAAGAGATTAAGGATGATCAGTTCCTCAATTTGTCAATAGATAGCCGACAACCATAATAAATTATAAACCCTCGTTACCAAACTATAATAGTGTTCCTTTAGAACTTATACTCAAGTCACTTAAAGCACCAAAATCCAATAATTTCCAATGAGGTTTACAAATACTCCCATAATTTCCCTCTCATTCGATCTTGTCGATGAGACACCAACGCTCAACATATTACACAATCCATATTAAACTTAATTAGCCTCACACGAAGGTTAAGTATTCTCCAACTCAAGAATTACTACTATGCCAGTACATTACACGTCGTCTCATTCCAATTGAAATCTCACAATGTCGTTCCACACCGTTTTGGTCATAGAACCTCTCCACTTCTTCTTTTACACATGCCACTACCTTGGCATCATAAACACGACTCTAATTCCTCTTAAAAGCATTTTCCTTTAAAAGGACATCTTCATTCTAATCATTGTTAATCATCATAAGCCGCACCTCTATGCACTTCTCCAATACTTTCACATCTTTTTTTTAATGCCGAACATTTCATTTCTCAGCTTATTCACCAACAACGTATTACGCTTGACCTCGTCTCGAACAACTGCGATAATAACCATTTATGCTCAAAAAGCCTTTAGTTCCGTAACCGACTTCAGAGTCCCTCCATATAGGAATGCATCTACCGTATTTGAAAACACTTTCATAGGATAGAATATATTTTTATCTCCTCATAGGTTCAAACAGAACATCAATCCGATACTCGAAACACAAGATATGAATTTCCAAAGTTATCCGAAAATGCGAACACCGACGTCATGCAGTGACATACTATTACACACCTTACGATAACATCAGAACATAATTTCTTTGCACCAGTACCAACACTTACCATCCTTGAAATCGTACTCATCTCCTCGCATTTTCTGACTCTGACTCGCGATTCAAAACATTCCAACAACATCAACAACTTTTACAGTCACTCACAAGGATCCCACGACACGGTCTACAGCAATATGTCATTCTATCACCGTTCAAACGTCGACATCTTACGCAAGGGCTACTCAAACCGACAACTTCACAGTCCACCAGCAGCGCCGAACATCGCAACTTTCTAAATTCCATCTTCTAAAAATTATCCTTGTTACTTAACAATCAACTTCAAAAACATCAGGTATTTACACTCTACTCATATATCAACAACCGTTACATTGCTCCTCATCCTTCGAGAAGTAAACGTCAACAATGTCTGATCATCCTCCCTCAAGATGTTCCAACTTGATTAACAAACAAAATCTTGAATCCATGTCATCTTCGGATTCAGGAAACAACAAAACTTCAACAATACTTGCACTGTCGCCATCAGCAGCATACTGAACCAACATCTTACAACCGAAGCATATCCGAGAAGCAAAACTTCTCCCCTACTTATCTTCAAACCTACTCCTGCATATAATCGATTAGAAAAGCAAGAAAGCACCGACAGTGTTCCACACATTTATCGCGTACTAAGGGACAAACAACATTAGACAACTTGGCCGGACAGACCGACCTGCTCTGATACCAATTGTAACACCCTAATTTTCCCCCGCGTATTTTATAATATAATTATCAGAGTAAAATTAAAATAAAATTCAGCATTTAGGATGTTACTTCAACTAGGGGTGGCAAACGGGCATGCCCACCCCATTTAGGCCCGCCCCGCAAATGCCCGCAAAAAAATGGGGCGGGGCGGGGCGGTCATAGTTGAGGATGCGGGCCTAAAACTTAGGCCCACCCCGCAAAAAAGTGAGGGCGGGGCTGGGAAAACCCGCAGGCAATGCACCTTTTAAGCTTAAAAATGCAAAATTTTATGTAAATGCTCGTGCCCGCAAAAGCCCGCGAAGAAAATGGGGCGGGGCGGGGCAGACACATTAGAGGGTGAGGGCCTAAATCCTTGGCCCACCCCGCACTAAAGTGCGGGTAAAACGGGCATGCCCAACGGGCCGGGCCCGTTTTGCCACCCCTAACTTCAACCATTCACTTGCTCATATATACGACATGTAACACATACTACTTGAAAATTATTAATAATTAATAATATAGTAAATTATGTCGGAAATCCATCTTCATTTAAACAACAGAAAATATACTTCATATTGGTAATAAAACATAATATCAATGTAAGGAAATAAAACCAAATAATCCTTAATAATCAAATAAACATAAACGCGTTCCGACACCCTAGTGTTACATATCAGAGCAGACACCGACACTAAAGCATAAATGGAAGACTTCATCTTCCACTCACATTCGATCTCCTACTGCGGATCACCTGCGCGTCGCCCAGATAGGGGGGACATTCAACATAAGGGGTGAGATATCATAACAATATAAAAAGAGATATAATAATAAGTATACGAAATTATATCATGCATAGCTATTCATTCCACATCTCACACCTTCACAACATCAACAAACATCATAGTACATGTTATCATAGGACATGCATAATTATCAACACAAATCATCATCAACTATACAATTCAATGTCATGTCATCAACAACAAAATAACAATGCGACTCTTTACTGTGCAGATGCATGTGGTACCAACAAGGCAAAACCCTCAACTTAATATTGCCAATTAATAGACGCATCACCAAGGCATAAGCCTTCAACTTTCAACTTTTGCCAATCCAGGCCAACTTACAGAGCATAAGCTCCCAACTTTGATGATATGTATGCGACAACGTTATGAATGCGACAATAACAACAACAACAATTCAACACTGGCATAAGCCTACATCTTATTTTTTCCAATAAATAAAGGCAACACAACAACATTATACAGCAACATCATACAACAACAGCAACAACGTGCAACAACAGCAACAACGTGCAACAACAACAACGTCACACCACAACAACAACGTCACACCACAACAACAACGTCACGCAACAACAAGGCATAAGCCCTCAACAGTCGCCATTACAGGCCATCATCATCATTATGCAGCAACATACAATGCAATTCAATCATACAAGTTCATACAACATTCACACGATTAATAGCGTACACCCGGTTCAACAATTACACAACATTACACACGGAAAGGTATATCGATTTGACAAAATTCCTCTACTATGTTTGAAAATATTTTTATAATTTAGAACATAATTTTAGCTTTCCAACGGTCCAAACGGCGCATCAAACGGACACCCGAGTCAATAGTTATGGAAGTTCTAAGTTTTTCAAAATTGTTGTCAAAAAAACAGTAAAATTACTGTAGCGTAAATGCTACTGTCCAGCACGAATTTGCACCATAAATCCACCTTAATCCATCATTTTTCATGAAATAAATAGTTATACAACCTATATATATCATATAGCAACTATTAGGATCATAAAAACAAGATTCTAAGCTTCACTAATTTTCACCAAAATCTCACATCAAGTATTTCAAGTGAAACTCAAACATACATATATGCACTAAATCATGTTCTATACACATACCCATTCACGGAATTCAATATAGAAACATCATAACATATATAAATCATCAATTTCATAGATTGAAACATAGATTCATGTTAGGGTTTTCAAGAATATAACAAATCCCCAAATCCTAAGTTCATGATATCTAACCCATACATTACATAGATTATACAACAACCCAAACAAAATTATAACATCAATTTTCACATCATATAACACAATCACAACAACAATTGTAACAATTACAACACAACAATATTCAACCCACAACAACACAATCAAGACAATCATAAACAACATCACAAGAACCATAGCAATCAAAATCCCCATACCCCTTATTATATCATCCCGTTATAGAGTTAGAATCCTACCCTTACCTTAGATTTGACGATTCTAAACCTCTTACGGTGAAAAATCATTGCCCTAGCCTCTTCGCGTTCTTCCTCTTCTCTCTCCTACGATTGCTCTTCTCTTTGTTCTCTCGTTCCAAAATGTTACAATTGTAATCACAATTCTCTCTTTTCCCTACTTTAACCCTTGGGCCCCTATTGGGGTATTCCTCATTTACCCTCACTTACTCCACCAGACATTACTATAATGCCCTTAATTTCTCTACACTCTTTATTTATTCCAATTCTCATAAAATAATATTATAACTATTATTTTACTAATAACAACAAAATAACTAGTATAGTTTCTAAACTCCAATAAATTCCAACTAATTATTTTGAATCCAAAAAATTCTAATTAAATTATTTAAATTACCATAATTTCTCAACACCACTAAATCCCAACACTACCCCACATATAACATCACCACATCCTCAAATGCACCCCATAATTCCACAAAAATTCACAAATAATTCATAAATAATTAATTATAATTTCGGGGTGTTACATGCTCTCCACGTGGTCAGGGACGATCAAGGTCGAGCAATCCCAAAGTCTTTATTACTTAGACAGAAAAACAAAGTATAGAAGTCTTTAATACTTAGACAAAAACAAAGTATAGCAAATGCATTCACATCACACACAATTAAAACCATGCAAACAACACTAGCAGATAAACGAAGGTACATTAAAACTGGTAGAAGCCCAGTGTACAAATATTACAATCAGATGTCAAAAAGCCCCTGGCACGCAGGCCGGGCAGAAATATTACAATAAATAAAAATGGCTCGCAGGCCGAACTAAACAGGGAAAAAAAATCCTACTCAGCGGCGGTCCCTTCAGGATGCTCGGGATCATGGACCTCGTCGACTCTCATCGGCTGCACGATCTGACCGTCGACCACCTCGTAGTCGAGGTTAATCCCCTCGGTCAAAAGGTCAGGGTTGAGGACCCGAAGCTGCTCCACCGCGTTCTTGAAGCCTATGCCCGCGACCGCGAGATTGTCTTCCTCGGCTTCCCGGAGCTTCGCTATCAGCGCTGCCCGTGAAGTCAGCAACCTATCCTCATCGGTTTCCTCCTCAGCGGGGCGGACAACCTCCTCCAATTCAGTATTCCTCGCCAAGAGACGATCCCTCTCCTCTTCGACACCGGCGAGACGTTTCCGCTCCTCCTCGACACTCTTCAACTTTTCCTCCAATTTCTGCTGAAGCTCGACCTGAGCCTGGTTCTGGCTTTTGCAGTCAGCCATCTCCTTACCCACCTTCTCCATTTCGGCCGAGATGGACTGAAAACTTTCCCGCAACTTGTTCATCTCGCTTGCGGGGCACGCCTCGTCGTTCAGAACCAAGGCAGCCGCGCAAACCCGCATCACAGCAGACACATCCTCCACCAGCATCGTTCGCCGAGAAGCCTTGTCGACACTTAAGATGGCCTGAGTTTCGGGGCCACCCACGCACAGTGGATTTTTCCCCATAAAAAAGTTCGTCCTTGTGTGACAAGGCGGGAGCACAAATTTCACGGCGGGGGGCTCTCGTGCTTGGTAAGGTCGATGTCCACCGTGTCTGCAAGTCGTTGCCTCTTCGGAGAGCTCTGGGGGCTGAGAGAATCACTACCCTGGTGAGAGCCAGAGGAACCCCCGGGTGTCGGGGTGGGAACAGACTCCTGCACTCGGAGCTGGTCGACACGACTCTTGCCTCCTTTCTTCGCAGCACGGTTGGCCTTCAGCTTCTTGAAGCGCTCCTCAGCATTCGACATCTTATCTGCAAAGAAAACAAAGAGGTCAGTAGTTCAAAAAGAAGGATGAAGGGAAAGACAAGTCGGGGAGACCATCCCCACCTAACAGCTCGAGAGCCTCCTCATCAGAAAACGTCTCGAGGAGAGCCCTAATATTGATCACTCGACGCTTCGTCAAGATCTTCCCATCATCGCCCAGAACGAAGTCCCCGTTTGGCATCACGAGCTTTGCTTTGTTAAACCCACTGACGAACTTAACTATGGCCTCGTGAGCCAAGCGATCCCCTTCACAAAGTCTGTCGGGGCTGACGATATAGATGTTCGTTCCCCTCTTGAAGTGTTCTTCAGTCCAGAACAACGGGAACTTAGGCACAAGGGTCTCCTCTCGCCGTCCACCAACCTCTTTGACAACCCGATTGTACATGGTATTCACGGCCTCATGTGTGACCGGCCTCACGGGGTAGTACCGGTACTTGAAATTCCGCACGGAGTCCATATAAGTGTGAAACAAGCTGCTCACCTGTTTGAAGGACACCCAACCGTGCCTTCCGTCCCTGGCCTGTCGCTGAAGATGGAAATGCGGAAAAACAAGGGCACAGTCGCCCCGATCTTCAGATATTTGCATACCAGCTCGAAGGCCCTAATGAATGCAAGAGAGTTGGGGTGGAGTTGAGAAGGGTCCAAACGCAGCCAAGTAAATACGGCCTGCTGGAAATCCGTGAAAGGTAGACGCCACCCCGCCTCGTCGAACATAAACTCGTAGACGGGAAACCGCATCCCGCTGTACGTCGAGCAGATCCGATGGTGTGGCAGAGGCCTAAACACGTTCCACGACTTCGGTGAACCTATAAGGTAGTGCTCGACGGTACAAAATATTCCCTCCTCATCCAGGTCGACGAACTCAGACATCATGTTCACGGCCTCCTCACAGGCCCAATCGTCGGGCGTCCTCTCCCCGGTGCTGGATGTCTCCGCCATAGGTGAACCAGGCCCGTCGTAGATATCCAAAGACCCCTCGGCCACTTGCAATACGTCCATTTACCTGAAAAGCAGAAGGAAATGGTGAATCCGATGACCCATATCAAATTCACCCCTTCCACCGCTGATCAAGTGAAAGGGCGAGGAGGGAACGCGAACTCGCGACCATCCTCAGGTCCACGGGGAGCGGCGTTGGGTGGAACCCCGAGATATTCAACCCACGTCCCCGTGACATTCCTCGATTCGCCGGGGATTTCGTCACTTATCCCCGGGAGATTCAACAAAAGAACTGAGAGACGTTCATCTCACGACCCCGGGACATTCTTCATGTCCTCGTGGATTTCATCGTCTCTCCCTGCGAGATTCAAAGAATAAACTATGAAATTCCACCGTTTTCGCCGGATATTTCGTGATTTCCATGGGAACTTCATCAGTTCACCTTAAGAATCACCCTACAAATGCAAGCAAAAGAGGGAAAAGAGAGAACTTACTTCAAAAAGTACTTCCGGTAGGGTTCCGGTATGGCTGTCAGCGGTGGCGAACGGAGGCAAACGGCGGTTGAAGGAAGAGCGGTTGAAGGGAAAATTAGAGCCAAGGGAGAGCGAAAAATGTGCAAATGACACGGGCTTCCCCTATTTATGGGGCTCTTACGAGTCTCGAGGCTCCTAGGCAATCGATTACGCTACCCTAGCGTAGCCGCCCTACTGAATGATGAGTTGTGACGCGTGGCACACGTTTCCCCACACGCGT
The DNA here is from genome assembly GCA_022829125.1 of Lathyrus tuberosus. Lineage (NCBI taxonomy): Eukaryota > Viridiplantae > Streptophyta > Magnoliopsida > Fabales > Fabaceae > Lathyrus > Lathyrus tuberosus. Next base: position 3,693,214 of record JALAZF010000280.1, read on the forward strand.
CTTTTCATTTCCCAACTAGCGCCTTCCCATTCACCTCGCTTCAGACTTCTCATATCCACGCGATGTCGCGCAGATTCGGTAAACCCATCCCGAGGGTCGATTTGTCTCTCCCCTCTCGACTTACCGCTCCTCGTTAGTATCCCTTCCTCGATGAGTCCTCGACATGGCTAGCCCTTAAGTCATCACTCTGATGCTCAGAGCAATGACTTGGGAGGCTCCTGTTCTGAACTGGGTCGGGGCATGCTCATCAGTCGAGCAGGCCCAACCCACAAGGCCTGGGATAGCCCAATAAGGACTCCTAACAATACCACTGCCGAGCACTGGCTCACCTCCGCAGGTCGGGCACACGCCTAACCTCGGGTGTGTACGGCACCCGCGGATGGACCGTCAGGTGCAGGCCCTAAGCCTCCCGGGCTCGCCTCTCCTCGACGCCCATGTGTTCCTCCCCGAGAGGAGCCATCTTCGCCCGCAAGTGAGTCCTCCCCCGCGAGGACACATCTCTCCCCGACACGCAGGACTCCTCCCCGCGAGGACACGTTCTCATGTAACCGCCCCACTCCCGATGGAATCGGCCTGCCCTAATTCCGAAGATTTAGGAATGGCTACCCCAGGGCGAAGACCACGTGCTGGTCTTCACTACGCCACGTAAGCCTTGGCAGTTACTTGGGTTGGGCCTGGCAATCCAGCTCAATGCAAGTAACTGTTGGCCCCGCGCTGGGGGCTCTCTATAAATACCCTCTTACTTGAGAGGGTCAGGTTACTCACTTCTCAACACTTTAACCTTCTTCTCTTGTACTTGCTTTTTCTCTGACGGTTACCTTACTTGAGCGTCGGAGTACCTTGCATGTACACCCCCCCCCCCCCGGCCGTCTTTCAACCGCACCGGAGCTGAAGCCCAGATGACGTTGTTGGCCACCAGAAATTGTCTGATCCAGGTACGATCACAACGCTTTAGATGCTACAGGTCCCAATAGACAGGTGTGTGGGAAGAAGTTTAATAATGTTGATAGGTTTTGTGATGTACAAAAGAAAACGGTGGGCCAGGATATTAAGACGTATTCCAATGTCAACAGAGTGGACAGTCTGGTGGGTCAGTACATTGAGACGAGTTTCAAGGCGGGTGAGGAGAGAAGAAGCACTTTAGATGATGGCGTGAACAAATTAAATAAATAGGACTTGGGGAACATAATCATTGTGGGGGTGACTGATCTTGGGACTCCATGCAAAGGTAGACCAATTAGGAAGAAGAAGCTGCTTGAGGAGATTTATCAAAATCTAAAAATTCCTTTTGCGCCTTCTTTCTATTCATCATTGCTGCAAGCAGACAACAACATAAGGCTTATTGGTAATAAGTTGACAGGTTCCCAAATGAGGTCAAGGGGGATAGAGGAAGAATATTTTGAAGATATCTATAGTTTCTCTGAAGAATCAAGTTGTAACAGTAGTGTTTCAATTGGAGATTTGGAGGTTATGAGATCAAATTCTAGGATTAAGAAGAGGTTGTCCGATTTACCTATCAGGGTATGGGATTCCATTAGAAAGCTAGGGGTTGAAGTTGAAGAAGATAATGAAGTCTTCAAGTCGTTAATCAGGAAGTTGGAGACAGAAGATAGAAAGCAAAAGTCAAACAAGAGGGAGGTAGCTAATGTGGCATTATGAATTTTGTCACATATAATGTTAGAGGGGCTGGGAGTAAGATTAAAACCAGGAGAATCCGCAAATTATTACACGAAGGCGGGGCTGACTTAGTTTTTCTTCAAGAAACAAAATGTGTAGAAATGAAAGATGAGTTGGTCCATAAATTATGGGGCAATAGTAATTGTTCTTGGTCTGCGACTAATTCTGAAGGCATGTCAGGAGGCTTGCTCACTATTTGGAGAAAGGAGGTCATTAATTCTATTTGCAGCTTTAGAGGTAAGGGATATCTAGGCTTGAAGGCAGTATGGAATAAGAAGATTTGCTACTTCTTTAATATTTATTCATCGTGTATCAATAATGAGAAGAGAAAGTTATGGAGTGATCTGTTATCACTAAAAGCAAATCTAGAAGACGGGGAGTGGGTTTTCGGGGGAGATTTCAACGCCGTGAAGAATCTGGGGGAAAGAAGAGGAATAGAAAGTCATAATAAGAAAATGATGGCTAAGTTTAGTGAATTCATCGAGCTCTCTGGATGTGTAGATTTACCTATCTTGGGTAATAAATTCACCTGGTTCAACTCGTCAGGGAGTGCTTGTAGTAGACTCAATCGGTTCCTTATCTCTAACGGTTTGTTAATTGGATGGAATATGGTTTGTCTGAAAGTTGGACTTCGGGATATTACTGATCACAGGCCGGTTTGGATCTCAGTTAGGAATATTAAATGGGGTCCGAAACCTTTTAGGTTTCTTAATTACTGGTTACAACACCATGAGTTCTTTGCTTTTGTTAAGGAAGTATGGAACTCTGTCATGTTCCAAGGCACACCTTCTTTCATCCTGTCCAAAAAACTGCAGCTGCTGCGAGCTAGGTTGAGGGTTTGGAATAAAACAGTGTTTGGATGGGTAGATACCATAATTTCTGACAACATGGGAACAATTAATAATCTTGAAGACAGCTTGGCTGACAGCATGAGAGATGATGGTTCTATTGATTTTAACAAGAGAAGTATGGCTGAGGAAGACTTGTGGAAACATCTTAAAATCAAGGAAAGTATCTTACATCAGAAGTCTCGCGCCAAATGAATTGAAGAGGGAGATCAAACGCAATCATCAATCATCGCAACATTATTAACAACTTCTCTTCAGTAGTGGTGGATAACCAACTCATCGAGGACGTGATAGGTGTTAAGGAGGCAGTTGCTTCACACTTTGAGGAAAGATTTAAATCAAGCAAGAGGCATTTGCCTGGTATTGGGAGTCAAACATCTTAGCAATTGAAGAAGAGTTTGGTGTTGAGGAAATTAGGAGGGCGGTTTTCCTTTGTAAAGGAGACAAATCAACGGGACCAAAAGAATACAATATGGCATTCTTTCATCATTGCTGGGATATTTTGGGGGTTGATTTTACAAATTGCATACAGGAATTCTTCGAGGTTGGTAAGCTGCCCAAGGTGATGTTATCATTGTTCCTCATTTTAATACCTAAAAAAGAAAATCCAGATTCTCTTGATGACTATAGGCCTATCAGCTTGATTGGCAGTGTGTATAAAGTGTTAGCCAAACTAATGGCTGGTAGGCTTAAAAGGGTGATGGACAGTATAATCTCGCCAAATCAAACGGTGTTTATTCTTGGCAGGAATTTACAAGAAGGGGTCCTAGTGTTGAATGAACTAGTAGATTATGTTAATCGAAGTAAAGATAAATCGTTGATCCTGAAAGTGGACTTTGCCAAGGCGTACAATTGTGTTGAGTGGTCATACATTCACGACATCATGAGAATCATGGGATTTGGGAGGAAATGGATGACTTGGATGGATGGTACCATTTTCAACAATTACATGTCAATATTGGTTAACGGAAGTCCCACAAGGGACTTTGAAGTATCAAGGGGATTAAGGCAAGGTGATCCTTTATCACCTTACCTTTTTGCCATTGTAGCGGAAGGATTGGCAGTCATGATGAAAATGGCAAGTGCAAGGGAGATGTTTAAAGAATTCAACATAAACCAAGACATTTCGTTCCACTTACTTCAATATGCCAACGACACTGTTATCGTTGGGTATGCGTCTTGGAAAAATCTGTGGGCAATAAAGGTTATCCTAAAAGGATTCCAACTATTTTCCGGATTGGAGATCAATTTCAATAAGAGCTCTTTATTTGGTATTGGAGTGGATGACCATTTTTTAAGAGCAGCAGAGAACTTTCTGGCATGTAGAGTCAGACAATGCCCTTTCACGTTCCTTGGAGTGAATATAGGAGGAAATCATCGACAGGTCAAATTTTGGAAACCGATTATTGATGGGGTGCAAACTAGGCTGACTTCTTGGAAAGGCAGGTTCTTGTCAATGGGTGGTAGAACCACTCTTATTAAGTATGTTTTATCCAACTTGCCTATCCATTTTATGTCCTTCTTCAAAATGCCTAGTAAAGTGGTGAGGATCATTACTAATATGCAAAGAAGATTCCTTTGGAATGGATCAATCAACAAAAAAGGAATTGCTTGGATTAGGTGGAATCGGGTGTGCAAAGCTAAGGAGCATGGCGGTCTTGGGATTTTGGATATTAGATGTTTTAATTTTGCACTGATTGCAAAATGGTTATGGAAATGCCTCAATCCTGCGAAGAGCATGTGGAACGATATGTTGGAAGGTCGTCACGGAAACTACAAATTAGGTATGCTACAAGGAGAAGTTACAGGATATAGGGTTCAACCTTCACTCTGGTGGCGTGATCTATTTCACATTGCTAGGTCTTTTGGAGAGAAATCGTTTGTGGATATAACCTCCTCTAAAGTTAGAAACGGAGTTGACACGTACTTTTGATCATCCATATGGAGTGGCGAGGACAGACTTTCCTCCGTCTTCCCATAATTGTGGGCAGAGGCGCAAGACAAAAACAGTAGGGTAGCGGATAATGGCGTTTGGATTGGGGAACAATGGCGATGGAACATCAGTTTTGGAACTTCTGGGTTTACTGCTACGCATCTGCAACAACGATATTTAGCTCTGCTAGAGAAGTTACATATGAACATCAGTGGACTCAAGTTTTAGTTATGAAGAAGTTACATATGAAAAATATTGTTGGTTTGTGGCTTGTTATAGGATGGTGTATTTGGTCTGCTAGAAACAAATTCCTTTTTAATGATGAGTTTTGGGATGCTGATCAAGTCTTTGATAGAATTATACACTTGTCCTGAGAGTGGATTGGGAAGACATTTAAGAAAGAGTTGTTTTGTAGTTATTATGGTTGGATAAAGTCCCCCCTCTCATTTTTTGTAAACAAGTTTTGAGGGTGGATATTTTTTGTAAATGAGATTGGATACCTCTTAGTATCCATTTAATACAATTTGATTATTAAAGAAATAAAAATAGACCTAAAAGGCAAATTCTTTTTATAAATAAAATCAGAATGAGAAATAATATCATAATCATTTTTGTCATTTTATTATATATCTACTATATATAGTTAAACATAAATTTCTTATGGAAATAAATCTTAGAATTTAATCCAAAATAGAAAGAAAAAATTCATATCAGTATTATTTAAAAGAAATTACATAATTGATTTTTCAACTTCTTTTCTAAAAGTCTTAAAGCTTCTATTTGTAGACATACTTTCTTACAAACACATTGAAATTGACTAATATTATCTCCAGATCTCTTTAATCTCCATAGCAACAACATGTGGATAATTTTGCTCCACACTTGCCACCTTTAGAAAAACCCTTTGATATACAAGATTGTCGACAAGCTTCAATATCATTTGGACATGCATCAGAATTAAAGCACTGTAATGTATCAGAAGGTTGCAAATCTTGAAATCCTGCTACAATGACTACAATTATTAATTACTATTTAATATTCTGGAGAAATATTGACAGTTTTTCAATTAAAAACATGAATCCCAATTTTATCAAAAAAAAGATGGATCTTAATACTTCTGTTGCATGTAATGTCATTGAAAATATAACAAAATTGACTAATAAAACTAGTATATTACCTACAACCAGTGAAGCAATGCACATAACTGCAGAAATAAAAAGGACGGCATTTAACCGGATTGCCATTCTACTATGAAAGTTTGATATAAATCAACTTGCAACAGGCTATTTAAGATGACTAGAGAAGTTAATAGTATATTTTTTTTAAGAAATGGATCTTTGAAATATGATTAACTTTGACTGGAATATGACTTTTCATTATTATTTCTATAAAAACTAGTGTGATACCAGTGTCTTCGTACGGATATTGGTCGGTGATGCGCATTTGTTTACATTTAAAATTTATAAAAAAAAATATGATTAATAAAAATTAGTAAATATAAAAAATATAATTTATATTAAAAAAAGATATAATCAATATCTGCGGGTATCGGTTGATATTTTTTATAAAAATATTTATGCAATGATTTAGTTTTATAAATATCAAATAATAACATAGTATTTGTAAATATTATTTTAATTGTATAAAAAACATTAGTAATATAAATAAATACATGTTGACCGTGTTTGAATTCATACATTATTTTAAATATATTTATCTTTATTTTGTTTTATTGTACCATAAGTGTAATAACTCGTGCGTCCGCACGAATTATGGTATGGATACTCGTGCGTTCAAAAATTATGGTATGGGTACTGTGAGTTATGCGCAATTGTTTTTAAAATGTAATAAGAATGAATTTTGTTCTGACATTATTTATAAAAATAATTTGATGAATAAAAAAACTTGTTCTCATTTATAAAAGTATTTTGATCACCAATACATTTTTTTCTCCTATATAAAAATAAAGTTCAATATAAAGTATTTAAATTTTTTTCCTGTATAAAAATATTTGTCTTATATGCTTTACTATATTATTAATGATGACTTCATTTTTCCCATTTCAGTAATTCACTTATTTTCGTAGATATATATTTTCTCATAATCTCCTCATTTATGTAAGTATTTATTACAAATATCTGTTTCGTAGGATACCCATAAATACCACAATTAAGTAACAAAATTTAAATAATTAACGATTTTTTAAAATAAATTTGAAAATTCAAGTATTGATATTTGACTTGTTTCTAGAATAAAATGTTAAATTTATCAATATTTTTCATAAATATTTAATACATAATAAAATGTATTTAATGATAGTTATGCAATAGATATGACCAATATATTTTAAAAACATATTTATTAATTTTAGTTTTTTTAAATAAGTCAACTATTTTAATATTAATTTTTTATTATATAAATCATTAAATTATTTAATATTGTGTTAAATTATAAAATGCAATGTATTTAATGAGAGTAGTTATTGTTGAATTCCTATATATAAATATTTTTGTTTTGGAATTATTTATAAAAATATTTAAATCAATAGTAAATTTGTTCTAGTTATTATTTGATATTTAAATCAATAGCTTAATATTAGTACCATATGCATGTACCATATCAGTACTCGTGTGTTCGCCCGGGTACTGGTGTGGTACACACGCTTTTATTTTTAAAATGTAATAAAAATATAAATAACCAAAACAAAATTGTTTTACCAAAATAGTTTATTATTTTTAAAACAAATACATATTTTTAAAATAAAAACAAAATTGTTTTACCTCAATAATATATAATTCAATTTTCCATATATTATGTTTAAAAAAAGTTGTATCTTAAAATAAAAATAATTTCAAATATATGTAATTTTTTAGTTTTATAAATATCAACTAATAACATAGTACTTGAAAATATTATTTTAACTGTATAAATAAATTTTAGTAACAGAAATAAATAAATTTCACCGATGTTCGGATTTATACATTATTTAAATTATTTATCCAAGAAAGTTTATTATTTTTAAATTTTATTAATTGTAATTTACTAATATATTTTATTTTCCTATATAATTAAGTAACATAAATAAATTTTATTTTTTAGAGACATTAAAACAATTATTTATTAATGGTAATTCACTAATATATCCTTATGTTTAATATTGTGTTAAATTATAATATGCAATGTATTTAATAAGAGTAATTATTGTCGAATTCCTATATATAAATATTTTTATTTTGGAATTATTTACAAAAATATTTAAATCAATAGTGTTCTGGACTAGGTCGGCGCCTGTCCATCAGTCGAGCAGGCCCAACCCAATATTGGTGTGGCTCAATAAGGCCCAAGTCTACCCAGCGCCGAGCACACTCGAACCCTCTCGTCGTCGAGCACACTCTGGCCAGACACTGTCGAGCAGGGGTTTCATGTCTCGGGGAACACGTCTCGTCTCTCCTCGACCTCCACGTGCTCCTCCTCACGAGGACACGTAATCATGTAATCTCCCACCTCCGAAAGAGTTGGTCTGCCCACCTTCCGGAGATCTCGGGACCGTTACCCCAGGGCGAAGACCACGTGCTAGTCTTCCTTACGCCACGTAAGCCCTGACAGTCACCTGTATTGGGCCTTGCAATCCAGCCCAGTGTAGGTGACCGTTGGCCCCGCGCTGGGGGCAGCCTATAAATACCATCTCGCTTGAGAGGACAGGTTGCACATTATATTCTAACTCACTTCACTTTCTGTACTTGCTTACTCCCTTTTCCTGACTTTGGCATCGAAGTACCTTGCAGGAACACCCCCTTCCCCCGCCGTTTCATCACCACCGGAGTTGCGGAGCTCACGGCGTTTCTAGCCACTAATCTCCTTTCTGATCAGGTACGATCAGTGGCGCCATTTGTGGGAACTCTCTTTGCTTCCCCGTTTTTCTCTTCGTTAAACCAAAGCAACCTCTACTTTTCTGACAACCATGGCCAGCTCCCAGCCTGAGAACAAGACTCCGGACACCGCCTTTGTGTCGTTCGACAACAGAGGCGGCCGCGAGGACAACGTGGCCATCCACGTCGAAGAAGGCGACGAATGGGATGGGCGTACTACCTCCCCTTCCTCTGAAGACGCGGCCTACAACGCCGCCCAACAAGACAGCGCCCCGCTGTCTACCAGTCAATCCCCGCACCACCAAATGCTGATCCGAATACGGTGGCCCTGTTCGCTTTGATCAATCAGACCAACCATCTGATCTCCCAACAGAACGTGAGGATTGAAGCACTCGAAAGGGGGCGACCACGACACTCTCCCCCGTGGAGACATCGTCGCCCTCCTTCTCCCTGTCTTTCTCCTTCTTCGTGAAGGACGCCACCGGTCGACTCCAGAAGCCCGACGCCCCCACATACGGGACGCCGCCCGCTCCTAGAACGACCCCAACCTGTGGTCACCCAGAAGCATCCTCGATCACCTCCTCCGAAGAAACAACGACGCTCCCCTGCCCAGAAGAAGAGCAAAGCCGACGGCGAAATGCCGAAGAGCCATTCGAGGAACTCTCCCTGACGACACGGACTTGGTCGGGGCCATCACTCCTCATCACGTTCACCAGTTAGGAGTGATGAGGACGACCAGCAGACCCCTTTGTCCAGGGAGATCATGGAGACCCCTATACCTATAGGGATGTTAAAGCCTCCACCCTTGGGGACATACGATGGCATCGCCGACCCCGACGATTATGTCGAGAGCTTTGAGGCTATGCTCGACTACATGAATGTTCGAGGAGCCATTAAGTGCAGGATTTTCCCGACCACCCTCAGAAAAGGTGCCATGACTTGGTACAAAAGCCTGGCACCAAAATCCATCACATCCTGGAAACAACTGAAGAGACAGTTCTCCAGGAATTTTACTGCATCTCGCCGCCATCCGAAGACGGTGGCCTCTTTGGAAGGTATCCTCCAAGGGAGGAACGAATCTCTCAAAGACTACATCGAGAGATTCAACCGCGAAGCTGTCGAGATGGCCACTATAGACGACATGAAGAAGTTCCTGATCGAGCAGGGACTGCGTCACGAGACCAAGTTCGCCAAGTCTGTGGGCATCCATAGACCCTGTAACTTGGAAGACCTCCTCCACTGAGCCCAGTCATACATCCAGTTCGAAGACTCGGAGGCCGCCCACGTTGCCCAAGACTCACGATACCGAGAGGGCTCTCGCAGCTCCAAGGATGAAGACTTTACTACCCCCAAGCGCGGGGGAGAGAGAAGACGCGAAGGCCGTCCCAGGGACTCTCGCGAGCCGAAAGGTCCATCTGGCCGGTTCACAGAGTACACTCCGCTCAACGCTCCCCGCGAGCGAATTCTCACCAAGTGCGCCAACTCGGAATTTCATAAAGGGGGTGTCCGCTTTCCGAAGCCGACACCCCCAAATCAAACACGGACAGGTCCAAATACTGCAGATTCCATCGGAGCCACGGACATGTCACCGAAGATTGCATCCACCTCAAGGATGCAATCGAGATCCTAATCAAGGAGGGGCATCTCAAACAGTATACCAAGAGGAATGACGATCCTCGCCAGATGCCCGAGACACACAAAGCGTCTAGGAGACGACACCTCCGTCCGGAGAAAACAAACTGCAAGTCACCCTGAGCGTCACTCGACCAGAGGACTTCTACGTCCCCGAAGGAATCGAGGATGCCGCGGCAGTTCGCAGCATGTAGGAGAGCTTTCCCCTTGAGGACCCTGTCACTGTCCGTAGCACATAGAAAGGCTTCCCTACGGTGATGGTTATATCCGGCGGGGGCTTCAAAAAGGTCTCTGTCAGGTCGATCTAGCGGAAGTTCGACGAACTAGAATCCGCAACCTCGACTCAAACCGCCGTCTTTGAGAAGGTACAAGGGAGGTCAAACCCCATCACCTTCTATCTCGAGGAACTTCCCGGCGGGGCGCCCAATTCCACTATTCCTCTCCTGATCAGGGCGCAGATGGCGAATTTTGACGTCCGTAGAATCTTGGTCGACCAAGGGAGTTCGGTGGACATCATGTACTCCCACCTCTTCGAGACTCTCCAGCTCGACGAAAAACATCTGACCCCTTACGTGGGCTCGGATCTACAAGGCTTCAACGGTACCACCACCAGGCAATGGGGCTATGTTGAACTGATGGTGACTTTCGGGAGCGAGGACACTGCTCGACAAGTCAAGACCCGCTTCCTGGTGGTATACTACCCTTCCCTATATAATTGCATCATGGAGAAGACCATTATGGCAGCACTCATAGCAGTACCATCTACAGTCCATCTGAAGATGAAGTACTATACCGCCAGAGGCCGGGTCGTCACTATGCACGGGGACATTGAGGCCACGAGAAGATGCTTCGAGGCTGCAACCAAGGGTCTGAGCTCGATCAATGTCAAGCCCAAGGTCGGTGAGAAGTCAACCCAAGACGCAATGCAGAAGCCACTCTCTCGCGTCAATGCGGTGGACCTCGATAGTCGTTTCCCTGCCGAGTAGGAAGGAGCCGAAGCAGCGGACAATGACCTCCCCGCAGAAGGCAACGGGAACCCTCTCCACCCAACGCGCCCCATCCCAGATGGAGACTTCGAGCTCGTCGCCCTCGGAGACTATCTAGATCGAAGCGTGAAAATCGGCACCGGGCTTCCCGACCTGGCGAAGAAGCAGCTGAAGACATGCCTCAGGGAGAACGCTGATCTGTTCGCGTGGAGCGCATCAGAGATGCCTGACCTCGACCCAGAGGTGGCTTATCACCAGCTCACTGTAGATTCGGCCGCTAGGGCCATAGTACAATGTAGGCGTAGGCAGTCTCCCGAAAAGGCGGAGGCTGCTGAAAAAGCTGTAAAAGACCTCTTAGAGGCAAATTTTATTTCGGAGGCCATGTACACAACCTGGTTGTCCAACGTTGTACTTGTCAAAAAGAATAATGGAAAATGGAGGATGTGCGTTGACTACACCAATCTTAACCGGGCATGCCCGAAATATTCTTATCATTTGCCTAACATCGACCAGCTGGTCGACAATTCTGCAGGTTTTAAACTATTGTCCTTCATGGACGCCTACTCGGGGTACAATCAAATCCCCATGGCGAAGGCCGACAAGCAGCACACCGCTTTCATGACCGAGTCGGGCAATTACTACTACAACGTAATGCCCTTCGGCCCGAAGAACGCCGACGCGACCTACCAGCGGATGATGAACAAAGTCTTTCGGGGAGAGATCGACGACATGCTCGAGATCTACATGGACGACATGATTGTCAAATCCGCAGAAGAAGTTGACCACGCTGCCCATCTTACGAAAGTCTTCAACACGGTGAGAAAATGCAGGATGAGGTTCAACCCCGACAAATGCACCTTCAGCGTTCGGGCAGGAAAATTCCTCTGTTTCTACCTCATAGAGCGAGGAATCGAGGCAAACCCCAACAAGTGCAGGGTTTTCTCTGAGATCCCGACCCCGAACTCGAAGAAGTCGATTCAATCGTTGAACGGGATGATGACCGCGCTTTCCCGCTTCGTCGCTAAGTCTACACAATACGCACTCCCGTTTTTCAAACTTCTACGCCAGAAAGCCACGTTCGAATGGACTGAGGAACGCGAGAAAGCGCTCTTCCACCTCAAACAAGTCCTATTACAATCTCTGGTCCTCTCACGACCAGAGTGCGGGGAGGCATTATTCCTATAGCTCGCCATCACGGGCGAAGCAGTCAGTGCAGTCTTGATCCGAGAAACCACCGACGGGCAGAAGCCAATTTACTTCTCCAGCAAAGCCCTCCAAGGTCCATAACTTAGGTACCAGCAAATCGAGAAGGTCACCCTGGCTCTCATCACCGCGGCCAGAAGACTGCGACATTACTTCCTGGCCCACATGATAGTGGTGAGGACCGAGCAACCCATACGACGGCTCCTCGGTCGGCCAGACATGGCGGGGAGGATGCTCAGATGGTCGCTCGAACTCGCTGAGTTCGACATCCAATACGAGGGCAGAAAGGCCCTGAAAGCTCAAATACTGGCCGACTTCGTGGCGGAGATGACCCTCCCAGAGCCTTTGATCGACGGATTTCAAAAGTGGACGATCTACGTCGACGGGGCATCCAGCTCGAAAGGCAACAGAGCTGGCATCATCCTCGAGAATGGGGAAGGCATCCTGTTCGAAGTCTCCCTCACTTTGTCTTTCCCGACGTCGAACAATCAGGCCGAGTACGAGGTCTTCCTCATCGGGTCATTGCATCTAATTAGTCGAAAAATTGGAGAAAACCAAGCGAAAGATGAGCCAAAATGATGAAGAAATACCCAAGAATGGGTGAAAAATAGCCAAGTATGGAAGAATGGGGCTTAGTGGAATTTTTTATGCAAAAATGGTGATTTTTACGCAGCTACTGGAATAATCACGCACGACATCGCACGCCATCGCGTGCGCGATAGAAGTGAAGATGGTACATCGCACACGCGATGCTTATATAATGCACGCAATGGGTATTGTTCTAGGCATTTTCTGACGCATTCTGGTCCATTATGAGTGCTTTTTAAGGGGATTTTTAGCAGTTTGACAAGGGTTACGCATTTTGGAGACAAGAGCATGATTTTGATAGCACGAATAGAGACTTTTAGAGCATATGAAGCCATTGGAGGCCATCTCTTCAAGGGACTTTTTATGTTATTTTCATCTATCGATTGTGGTATTATTTTCTGAATAATGTGCATCTAAATTCTCCTAGGTTAGGTTGTGTTATGATGAATCTATTTCTATATTGTTACATTCTATGTTGATTTGACTATTGTATGAACCTATTGATCTATTATTCTATTCCGTTGTTTCTTAATCTTAATGCTTTTTATTTGAGATACGTTGTTAATTTGATTTTGGACACATAGGGATTACTGACCCTTAGCCTATGTGTTGGACGTAGGGCAAATATTCTACTTACATTGGTCGAATATGGATAGGAGACCACGAGTAGTGGCATAGGAAATTAACGTTCTATACATAGACTAACCCTGCTTACGCTGGCGGACTAGGGATAAAAAGCTCCGAGAAGTGGCTAGTGATTTGTTTCCTAAGGGATCGACTATAACGGTTTTGTTAATTCGCCTTGGGGATATAGTGATTAGATCATTCATACAGGGCAGGTAACATCAATAATATAGGAATAAGGGATTCTACAACACAACCTGACCGCTTTTGTGACATTGTTTACTCATTTAATTACTTTTCACACTTAAACTTTCAACCCCCTATTTACTATTTTACGTTAATTGCACAATCATTGTCTTGTTCGAACATAGTCCTTGTGGGTTCGATCTTTTTATTACTGTGACATTATCGGTACACTTGTCGAGAAGTCGTCAATATTTCACTTTGTAGTGATTTCCATTAATGGAGAACATAGCAAGTAAAAAGGAATTTAAATTGACCTGAACACATATATGAGCATATTTCTCTTTCTCTGGATAAAGTAGTTTTATCAACCTTCACAGTATTCCCAATAGGATTCCCTACCAGGAGAAGACACGATGATCATATTATTCAATGGGCAATCCGGAGATTCGCACCCATATACCAACATGATCAATAGTATCATAATACAGATAAAAGTTGGCTCTCCATTCCATAAGAGTGAGATAATGGTCATATATGAACCAATGACCTTCAAATAGCGTGGTACGATGGTCTTCTTCACTAGTGAAAGTGATGAGGTAATATTATTGCCCTAGATCCACAATGTTAAGAATTCCTTTTTTCGTCCATAGTTGATTCAGTCGATTTTCCAACACCTTAAACCCAACTCTCTTGCCTAGCATCTTAACAATGCTATTCTGCATTCTTCTTTCTTAAAGAGAATGAATTATAGAGACTCAAGTTCCCCCACCTTACGCTCCTCTACTTGAAATCCTTCAAAGAGCTCTTCGGTTATGGCTATATCATCCTCTTTCATCTTATCCCCCCTTCTCCTGTCACCATTTTCTTGAAGGATATCTTAACAGTTGAGACAAAATATGATTTTGCTTTCAATTGATTCTCTATCTTGGCTTGATACATTGATTCCTCTTCTCTTCGATCTTTAACCTTCTTCGTTGCCCTTTCATGCTTGTCGTCATCATTCACACCATGGTTTGTGGAGGTAAACCCCAAATCTGAATCGGACATGGAAGTCCAATTCTGAACCACAGGAAACTCAACGTTTTCTTGGAACGTTATTGGTGCTCTCTATTCAGCGAAGAAGCAATCGAGTTTCCACCTAGATGATCCCTAATTAAAAAATTAGGAGTTTAAAACACCGCAGTAGAATACCGATTCGGCGAAAACTCAACAACTTCTTTTTCAATTCAATTTTCAATTTCCTTTTGGTTTTAGAATTGATGTTGTTTGAGTTGTTTATGAAAATTAAAGTAAAAATATGAGAATTTCTTACCCCACCTCTTGGGGTTCTTAGGCACCATGTGCGCTTCCGAAAATACCTCCTGCTTCCAGAGATGTATCTCCGGACGCACATTTTTTTTACTCAACATTGATTTTTTCCAGAGCTACATCTACGAAATGTTTTCGTTTATATAGCTCCGGAACATATTGGAATACATACGCACCAGAGTCCCTTCTCCTCCCTCATTCTTCACTTTTCATCTTCTTCACTCTCAAACTCTCCAAACTCTCTCAATCCTCAAAATATCATTTTTCACCAAACTTGTTTTTTTTCAATCGAGTTCGACAAGGAGCATTCATTTCAACGATCAAGACACTCCAAATCATTCAAAGCTCGATATAATCGGTAATTTTTCGAGTTTCTGAGGTATTTTCGAGTATTTCCCATAAACGAGTTAGAATATAATTTTCAGACTCGTCCTCCGCAGAAGTTCTATAACCATGGGCGGAAGATATTAGCTTTGGATCAGCCAGAGGAGGCTTGAAGAGGCATATGCAGAAGAGAGGATGAAGATGTTGTCAGTCACACATAGTAGTGATTGTGGTGTTTTTTTTATGTACTATATATTGATGACATTGATGTACTATTTTTTGATGATGTTTATGACATATGACTTCTATTATATATATATATATATATATATATATATATATATATATATATATATATATATATATATATATATATATATATATATATATATATATATCATATTATTTTATTTTCTGGTGTATGTTATTTTATATTCATCTGCAACACTTGATTTTCATCTGCGACCAACAAAATTGGATTTTTTTTTTTTAAATTTGTTCTGATAAGATTTTGGAGATGCATCTGCGGAACTTTTTCCGTAGATGTGTCTTCGGAAGCATCCAGCGTAAAGAAAAATAAAAGGTGCGTCCGGAGATACAGTTCAGAAAGAAGAGGGCATAAAAGAAAATGTGCTAAGTGGTTAAGAGTATTAAAGGTGGATTAAAAAATTCTCAAAAATATTTCAAAAGAATATCATGTTAATTATTTTCAATTTTACTTTTTGTTGAACGACGGTTAAAAAAAATAACCATAATAATTTATTAAATGTTAAATAAACGTGAATAAAAAAACTATATATTGAAAATGTCATTTGGCGAAAAAATATCAAAATTTTGGTGTCAATATATAGCAAATATATATAGATACGTAAAAGTAAATATAGTTGTTTAAAAGAAGAAAAAAATAAAAATATATACTCTACTAGTATTCTATTAATATATTATAGTTGTTACGTGATGACTTGCAAAAAATTAATCAAAGGGATTATGCTTTCATATCTGATCAACAGAAGGTAAATGACACTATATTTTTCTCAATTTCATTCTTTAACTTGTCAATAATTGTTAACTGATATAAAACTGTGAATTGCAGGGACTTGTTCCAGCTGTCCAAGGATTGAGTGAGCATGTGGAACAGAAGTTATGTGTCAAGCATCTGTATGGAAATTGGAAGAAAAAGTATGCTGGTATAGAATTGAAGGAAGTATTGTGGAGTGCTGCAAGGGCCACTACTGTGCAAGGGTGGGAGAGAGCAATGTTGAGGATGGAAGGTTTGAAAGAAGCTGCTTGGCAAGACATGAAACAGGTGCCAGGTGAATTTTGGAGTAGGTCTCATTTCAAGACTTACTCTAAGTGTGACCTTCAGGTAAACAACATGTGTGAATTATAGGTAAACAACATGTGTGAATTTTTCTCATTTCAAGACTTACTCTAAGACTTACTCATTTAGTATATGCTGTACTAATGAAGCTATCATTCTGTTATTGATGTACTAATGTTACAAAGCTTTATAGGTCTGTTAATTATAGGTTTGTACTAATATTTACAAAGTTATGCATGCAAAAATTATAGGTCTGTTAATTCAACCAAAAATCATAGGTCTGTTATTACAGGTCATTATAGGTCATTATCTCTGTTAATTTAACCAAACATTACATGTCATTATAGGTCTGATATTAACATGTTTTTAAAGGTATATGTTTGTTACTTCAACCAAACATTACAGGTCATTGCTGTACTGATATAGGCACCAAATACATAAGAAGCATAAACATAATAATCAAACACAAACAAATACACGACAGGTCTGGTTGCAAGTTAACATTTTCATTATACATTACAGGTCTGAGATTACAAACTACTTAACATTTTGTTTGAGATTACAACCA
This sequence comes from Lathyrus tuberosus, assembly GCA_022829125.1. Taxonomy (NCBI): domain Eukaryota; kingdom Viridiplantae; phylum Streptophyta; class Magnoliopsida; order Fabales; family Fabaceae; genus Lathyrus; species Lathyrus tuberosus. The sequence continues at coordinate 3,710,281 of JALAZF010000280.1, forward strand.
AACCTAACACTTAACCATTACAAACTACTTTGTTACATTAGATACAACCCATCCAATCAACACCACTATTGTCATTCCCATAATAACTTTGTTCAACATCTTCAAATATTTGATCTCTAACTTGAGCTCTTCTTCTCTAACAGTAGCTTTAATAAGCTTAACCTTTTCTTAGTTCAATTTTTGGTGCAGATAAGATATAACTTCCTTGCCCCGTTGAGACATTTCTTCATCAAACTAGACAAAGTGAGAACATCTCTTGTATCCATGACTCTAGCAAAATAGATGAAGAAATTAGGGACTTACTTGATTATAAGACAAACAATGGAAGAAATTAGGGATTTCACGACAAACCTTGTACATCCCACAACCAAAAAAGCGACGACCTGGGTTTTGATCCGTCCAGGCAGTCATTAATGGCGACAAAATCCCACACTTGCATTCAACGTCAATGGAGCGAGACACAGTGCGCTTGCTTGTAGAAGAATACGCAGACATCCTGGTGAGGGTTGAATGGTGAGGATTGAAACGAAATCAATAATTTGCAAATGATTATATATTTAGGGTTTCTGAAATTTGAAGATTGGGGAAGAACAAGAGATTTAGGGTTACTGAGTTTTCCTCTTCAACAATGTCACGGTGGAGTGCTGCAATTAGGAATTTGGTACTTATATTAAATATTCAGCATAATAATAATAATATAATCATTAATTAGGTTATTTATTAAAGTTATATATTAATTATGTCAATGAATATAAAATAATACATAATTCTAGTCCGTTAATCCACATCAGCAAGAAATATGCCACATACCCTAATTTGGAGGGAGACTAAAAAAATCCCAAAAAAAATCAAAACAAGGGACCCAAAACTTGAGTTTTTTTAAAGGGGATCAAAAGTTTAAAAAAATGATATTATGGGGACCAAAACTACATTTAAGCCTAATAAATATTTGAGGATATATTAGAAAAAATGTCATTAATCTTATATTGAGAACGTAATGTGCCTTATAATTTATAATAAATTTTCTTGAAAAAGTGATTTATAATTTGGAAGAGAGAATAACAACAGATACGTAAAAAAAATAATAATAGATATACTCTATTAGTATTATATTAAATTATGGGGTTCTCCAATCAAAATTCAGAATGTTGAAATATTATAAAGTTTTGGCATTTTGTATTACCACGTGTCCTTTTTAAATTGGATAATAGCAGCAGCGTAGTAACTGCAAAAATAGTTTGTACTCGCGCGGAAGAAAAAAGTTGAAGAACCGTTTGAAGCAACACAGCAGCTCACGTTTTTTGCGCTGCAATCCTCACACTCACAACCACGCGGACTGAGTGTGGTGAGCATTTCTCACACAACAAACTCCTTCTTACAACCAAAACACTCTCTCTTTTCTTCTTCTTCTTCTTTCCTCCTTCATCCTCAACGTACCATTCGCTCAATCTTCTCTGTGAAAAGCATTCTTCCACCACAAGGTAGCACCGATCTTCTTCATTATTGCATTGCATTTTCCTTTTTACCTTAACTTCCATTCACCTTAATAATCATGTCATCTACTTTTTACTCACTCTATCTACTTATTTGTGTGTTGCTCTTTCTTTGAACTTGATTTTACTGTTATCGTTTTCAGATGTACCGAAATTCTGAACAAACTCGTGAATCTGATTTGGATTACTACCAGCGTAGATATTTTCTTGACTTGAAAGATGGTTACCACCATAAGCTCCAAATTTCTGACTCAACATTTAGGTGTCCGTTCTGTTTCAATAAGGATTATTACTCTTTGACTGAGCTTTTGAGACATGCTTCAAGGATTGCTGCTGACTCCCAAGGTGAGGCTGTCAAAGAAATTGCTAAGCACTCTGCCCTTGAAAGGTATATTAACTTTCAAATTTCTCAAGATAACTCGCGTGCTATGATGAATGTTGATACCGATATGTCACTTACTGTGAGTAGTGCTGAGGCTCAGTCATTTAGTGTGAGTATTGATATGGCTCAGTCAGTTAATCTGAATGCTGTTAAGGATAGGTCACTTGATATGGTTGTTGCTAAGGATTGGTCACTTGATGTGGTTATTGCTAAGGATAAATCACCTAGAGTGAATACTGCTGAAGATGAGTTTGTCTGGCCTTGGATGGTAGTTCTGGCAAACAATGTTACCAAATTTGACCCGAAATGTCGGAAGTATATAGGAAAGAGTCATAAGAAAATTAAGGAGGAGCTGTATGCTAAAGGGTTTCAGCCGCTGAAAGTTACCGCACTGTGGAATAATAGAGGGCAAACACAATTTGTGATTGTTGCATTTGGAAAAGAATGGGATGGTTTCAACAATGCTTTGAAGCTAGAAAGAAGCTTTGAAGCTGAACAGTGTGATAAAAGAGATTACGTGGGTTTAAGGGAGCTAGGAGACAAAATGGGTGGACGGCACGTGCCGATGACTATAAATCTAGGGATATTGTGGGCAAACACCTCCGGGAAAATGGGGATTTGAAAACTGTTTCTGGAAAAGAAGCTGAGGATAATAGGAAGGCTTTGAAGCTTGTATCTGGTTTGGCTAACACTCTAAAGCAGAAGAACATGGAATTGGAACAAACAGCGAGCAAGTATGATGAGGCTAACGTGTTCTTAAACAGAGTGATGAATCAAAAAGAGGAGCTGCTTGAACATTTTAACAAAGGTATGTTGATACTTACAGTGGATTGTTCGAATTAATATGAGTATTGTGTTTCACTATGTTTAGAGGTGAATCACTTGGTTTCTGTTGTTATATTTATCCTTTCACTATTGCTTATGGTCTGATGTATTTTGGATGTTGATATGCTTTTTTAATATTTCATTAGCTGAGTTTGTTTCACTCTGTTTCATTAGAAATAAGCAAGATGCGGAATGCCGAACGCAGTTATCTAGAAAATGTGTCCAAGGATCATGAAAAAGCCATGCTGGAATTGGAGGCTCGGAGAAAGGAACTTTTGTCCCTTGAAGAGAATCTGCAAAAGCGTCAAGCAGATAATCATAATGAGAGAAATAAGCTATATCTTGAGAAGAAAAATGTAATTTACTTGTAAACACTCTCTGTAGCACACTTTTTCTAATAGGTCTAATTCTTAAAATTGTAACACAATTCCTTGAAAGTGAGCAATTTACAAGAGAACTAAATTGACCTCTTTAAAAAATGGACCAATCACATAAAGTGCTGTTATCATTCCTTAATATATAGACGATTTAGTCAATCACTTACACCAATCCTTCTTATTTTAACTTTAGACTGGTTAAATCTGTTTTTCATCTTGTTGTTTACAGAATGAGATGGCCATAGCAGAGCAACAAAAGGCTGACGACAAAATGATGCGTTTGGCTGAAGAACATCAGGCACAAATTTCATTTTCCTTTTATCTGCATTATTTAATTAAGTTACATGTATGCACTGTAGTTTTGAGGACTCTTTTGGTTGGATGTTGCAGAAAGAGAAAGACAAACTTCACAAGAAAATCCATGACCTAGAGAGAGGACTTGATGCAAAGCAAGCATTGGAATTGGAAATTGAACGGCTGAGAGGGGCTTTCCATGTAATGAATCACATTGGCGAGACTGATCTGGAAGAGAAGAAAAAACTGAAGGCGATCAAAATGAATCTGCGTGAAAAGGAAGAGCAACTGGAAGTGGTGGAAGATCTTCAATAAGCATTGGTAATTCAGGAGCGCAAAACTAATGACGAGTTGCAAGATGCCCGCAAAAAATTAATAAGTGTATGTTTCTTTCTCAGCATATAAATGTTAATATTATGATTTTAATGTCTTTTGGCCAACAACATAACTAAAGGTCTGAAAATCAACTCTATAATCAATGTATTTTGTAAGTAATCTCATACAAAATCATGATAAATTGTTTTATTTGTATGAATTACCTTGGCAAACTTAAGAAAAAATGTTGGGTTAATTATATTTTTTAATTGGCATACAGCTGCTTATATAATACTTGCAGAAGAGTGTCATGTTTTGTAAACATTCAAATAATGTAGTTGAAGTCTTATTTAGGTTGCTTGGAAGACAATGTCTTGTTCACATGTACTAACAATGGCCAATGCAAAATGTTTGGTGTTTTAACCTTAGTTTCTATATCCAAAGCATTGCAAATTTTCAACGAATTGGCCTATTTTGTGAATCATGTAGTTCCTTGTTTCAACCGTCTTTTTGCTATCTAGTTGTTTGTGTCCAAAGATGATGATTTTAATTCACACTCTTCCGCATTTTTGGTAAAAATTGATAGAATCAGAACAGGCCTATGAAAGAACAGAATTTCTGTAATCTGATTAGTTTTGTTCATGTAATCTGATTTCCTTGTTCAAATTGGATTGGCTGCCCAAAGAACACTTCTCGAGTCACAATTTCTGTGAAAAGGATGGGAGAACTTGATATTAAGCCGTTTGTGGATGCATCCAAGAAAAAGTTTACTGCTGAAGGTAATGGGAAAGCAGCTCAGAGAAAACTTACAGTGGGATGAATATGTTAGAGATCCAAGCTGGCATCCGTTCAAAATTGTAACTGATAATGAAGGGAATTTGAAGGTATAATGACTTATTGAATTATGTTTGTTCAATTTAAAGTTAATCTTTTCTCTCTCTCAATTTTTAGGATGATTCTACAACTCAAACGTGTGACTTCAACCCTTGTATTAAAGACATTCCTATGGACATATTTATTCCCTTAAAATATAATGCATCATTTCTTAATTTCTTAATGATTACAAAGGGTTGAAATTCCAAAACCTTGTGAGAGTTAGTTGCTACTCAAAACCGATTCATTTCATTCTACAAGATTACACTGATGGATCAATACGAAGAGTGATATGCATGCTGTTAGTCAATGGTTTAAAATTGCAGCCACAGCGGCACTATACTCTGCTACAATGTAGCAGAATTTGGACAAACGGTCACTGTTCCAGGATCTCTAATTTAGTACAAAATGGTTGTCAAATAGCTTCTATAGTGGTGCTACAACACTATTGCATAGTGTAATTTTAACAATCCTTTATTTTCTGTCATCCACGATATTGTGGTATTGTTTAGAGATATATCTATTTAAAGAAAATTACTGGTCACACAGTCGTTGGCACTTATTTGGCATGTTTCTTTTAACGATGAAAATTACATAGACCATGATTGTAATGTAAGTTTGAAATATTATGCAGGAAATTTTAGATGAAACTGATGAAAAACTGAATAGTTTGAGGGATGAACTTGGAGATGAGGTGCATGATGCAGTAGCTACAGCTCTGAAGGAATTAAATGAATACAATCCTAGTGGCAGATATCCAGTACCTGAACTCTGGAATTTTAGGGAAGGAAGGAAGGCTTCGTTGAAAGAGGGTGTTGCCTATTTAATGAGGAAATGGAAGTTGTCAAAGCAAAAGAAATCTTGAGGCTTCATGTGGGCAGTAAGACTTAAAATTAGACTTACATGCAGAAAATATTTACTGCGTACTGAATAGCTATTTCTGTCCCTTATTTAGTTGGGTTTAAACTTTTATCTTGAAACATGCATTTAAAGTTCAGTTGGAATCGTACCTGCCTTAGAAACAAAGCATTATATACTTTGTATTTAGCTAGAACCGTTTCTAAACAATTAGCATCAAGTGTTATGTATATCTTTTTACGGTAATATCTTAAACATATTTTGCATGATTTTAGACATTGAGTGCGGAATATAGCAAAGCTAGAATTTTTCACAGTAGTTTTTCAAATGCTGCAATTTATGTCCATATTTTGCGTTAGTTTAGATTTATGTGCCTAGAGTATATTCTTGTTGTAAAGTAAATTCTTGTACACTTTTGGATGGACCTGGTGCTCTCAAGTTAGATGTCTTGTAAAAAAATATAGATCATGTTAATTTGTACACAGACACATGTTAAATTAATTTCATAAAATTGATTATGACTATAATTTTTTACTAGAATTGAGTTGAAATAAAATAAATAGTCATTTACCAACAAAATACTCATCTACCATATAAGAAGACAAGATATTTTGAAAATTCCAAAATTAACCTTTATGCATTTGGTCCAATCAAATCATCTCTTTTATCTAACACGGTTAAATTTGAATTGGCAAATATCCATCATTTCTTCAACCGAAACGCCATAATTGTCGTTCTTCCCTATTCAATGCGGTGCAGTTTTCCACCGCAACTTTTCTTCTTCTCTCCAAGTTCAGATGAATCAACTCCTTCTCTTTCCTTACTTCTTCCAGCCTATAAATATGGTGAAATCGGAAACAAATCCAACAAAATATCTGCACAATCGTTCTTTTAATCCTCTTTGTTGTATGTTATTAATATCAAATCTTCTTATTTGTTATATACATATCATTATTGATATCAAATGTTCTTATTTCTTACATACATACCGTAGATTAATTTGTATTTTCTTTATTTGATTTCAATATTTTTAGGTTACTTCCTGATTCCATACATACCGTAGATTAATTTGTGTTTTATTTATTTGATTTCAATTTTTTTTAGGTTACTTCCTGATTCCAATAGCCAGACCTTTTGAGCGTGTCAAAGACATCTGCGACGACAAGGAACTCTGGAAGATTGCTGTTAAAATTCATCATAAGTGGGATGTCATCTCCAACACCAAACAACACTTTGAGATGATCGTGGTTGATAAAGAGGTGAGTTCGTGATACATGTTAACTATTTTTGTGTGTTTCATTCTTCGTGTGTTTATTGATCGTTACAGTGGACTGATATTCATGTCTTTGTGTGTTAACTATTTTTTTTGTCTCGAATTTTACAGAGGACTGATATTCATGTGGTTGTTCCACTATTGTATAGCAAGTCTTTCAACTCACAACTGGCTCTTAACTGTTAGAAGTAATTCAAGTTCTCTGTTGAAGTCGAAGTCAGAGTCTTTATAGTTTTTGTCGATGTCGAATTAGTTGTAGTGTTGTGTAGTCAGCTGTATTCGACAGAGTCGAATATAGCTGTTAAAGAGTTAGTCGAAATGTTTGTTTGGGCCTGGGCTTTGATAGCCTATATAAAGGGCTTTGTAATTTGTAATTACACGCAGCATTTTTAACACAATAAAGTTTAGAAAATTTTGCAAACCCTAATCCCTTTTCTTCTCTCTCTCCTTCTTCTTCTTCTTTCTCTTAAACATTCATCTTTCTTGGAACATAGTTCCAACAATTGGTATAACAGAGCACGGTTGCGATTCAGAGAGAATCTAATGGCAAACGGAACAACAACGTCCACACAATTCCCAGCGAATCTACCGGTTTTCAAAGGGGAAAACTACCAACGGTGGGTTGCGCAGATGAGGGTTATTTTCAGATTTCAAGATGTGGTTGAAATCGTGAATGATGGTGTAACTGAATTGGGGGCGAATGCGACTGATGGACAGAAAGCTGTGTACAAGGATCAACAGAAGAAAGATGGCAAAGCGTTGTTCTTGATTCACCAGTGTGTGGATCCTAATGTGTTTGAGAAAATTATTGAAGAAGAATCTGCAAAAGGAGTGTGGGACAAGTTAAAGAACTTGTATGGAGGTGATGAGAAACTGAAGAGGGTGAAGCTGCAAACCTTGAGAAAGCAATACGAAATGATTCAAATGAAGGAAGATGAATCAGTTTCGAAGTTCTTTTCAAGATTGGTGATGTTGTCAAACCAGATGAAGTCTTGTGGAGAAACAATCACAGATTTGCAGAAAATTGAGAAGGTACTAAGATCTCTGACTGCAAATTTTGATTATATTGTAGTGTCCATTGAAGAGTCCAAGAATCTTGCTGAGATGAAGGTTGAAGAGCTACAGGCTTCTTTGGAAGCTCATGAGATGAGATTGAAGCAAAGAGATTCAGAAACAGAAAAGGTATCGGACTAAGCACTACAAGCGAAATTCACCAAGAAGTCTGGGAAGGTGAAGCAGGGAAGGAATCTTGCTAGTGATGAGAAGTCAAGCAAGAGTTCAAAGAATCATGATGATTCAATAAAGAAATGCATGGGCAACAAGTATTCTAGGAAGAAAGTTGACATGAAAGACGTGCAGTGTTACAATTGTCAAGGTTTTGGTCACTATGCACGAGCAAAAGAAAGTGACAAAGCGCAGTATGCACAGGCAGAAGATAGTGATTCTGATGATGTGCTACTAATGGCAGATACTCAGTCAGACGCTGATGAAACAGATTTGTGGTATCTTAATTCAGGTTGCAGCAACCACATGACCGGTAACAAGAACTGGTTCACCAAGCTTGATGAATCAGTTAAGAAGGTGATAAAGTTTGCAGATGGTAGACATATCACATCAGGTGAAAGAGGAAACATATATGTAATGAGAAGAGATGGTAGAAAAGCCAACATTACTGATGTGTTGTATGTGCCTTCTATGACAAGTAACTTGATAAGTATAGGTCAATTACTTGCCAAAGGACATAATATGAAGCTGGAGAATAACCAAATGAAGGTGTATCATGCTGATGGTAGGTTGGTACTGAAAGCACCATTGGCTGATAACAAGACCTTTAAAGTTCAGATTAACATGATTGATCATCAATGTCTTGCGTCAACTACAGAAGAGGAAAAGAATTGGCTATGGCATCATAGATATGGGCATCTAAACTTCAGGAGTTTGGGTATGCTTAATCAGAAGAAAATGGTTTATGGTTTACCTCAGGTGAAGGAACCAAATCATGTGTGCGAAGAATGCTGCAAAGCAAAGCAAGCTAGAAAAGCATTCAAGCATGATCTACTAATTAAGTCAAAAGGAAAGTTGGAGCTTGTTCATTCTGACGTATGTGGACCTTTTGAAGTTGGGTCGAATGGTGGCAAGCGTTACTTATTAACTTTCATCGATGAATTCACCAGATATATGTGGATTTATATGATCGAAAGTAAGAGTGAAGTATTCACAAAGTTCAAGAAGTTTAAGTTGTTTGTCGAAAAGCAAAGTGGCTGCAAGCTAAAGAAACTGAGAATTAATGATGGTGGTGAATACATCTCTCGAGAGTTTGCTAGATTTTGTGAAGAGGAAGGTATAGAGCATGAGGTTATTGCACCCTATACACCTCAACATAATGGAATAACTGAGAGGAAGAATAGAAGTATACTGAATATGACGAGAAGTATGTTGAAGGCTAAAGAGGTGCCAAAGAGATTTTGGACTGAAGCAGCTTCGACAGCAGTATACATTCTGAATAGATGTCCAACGAAGAAGCAAGTCGAGAAGACTCCTTATGAAGCATGGACAGGTGAGAAGCCTAATGTAAGTCATCTTAGAGTTTTTGGATCAATATGTTTTAGGCATGTTCCTGAGAAATTGAGAACAAAACTAGATGATCGAAGTCAAACCATGGTGCTCATAGGTTATCATTCAACTGGTGCATATCGACTATATTCACCAGAAGATGATAAATTTGTGATCATTCGAGATGTTCTGGTAGATGAAAATCAAAAATGGGAGTGGAGTCATGGGTCAGTTCGACAGGAAACTGGTCGACAGATGGAAGAGACAGTTTCGACGGTATTTGAAGAAGACCGACAAACTAAGGCCACGACAATTCGAAATGAAGAACCTCCTGAGCAGAATGTCAGAAGATCAACTAGAACAAGAGCTGAGTCGACAAGGTTAGCTGGATATGAGAGATTTCCAGATAATGCAATCGATGCAAATGGTGACTTAATAGAAGAAGTAATGATGATGGCTGAAGCAGAACCAATTAACTTGGATGAAGCCATGAATGATTCGAATTGGTGTGAAGCCATGAAGGAAGAACTAAGGGCAATCGAGAAGAACAATACCTAAGAACTTGTCGAAAAAGCCAGCAAGAAGCCTATTGATGTGAAATGGGTTTACAAGCTGAAACGAAGGCCAAATGGTGAAATTGCCAAGCATAAGGCAAGACTAGTGGTAAGAGATTTTCTGCAGAAACCTGGTATTGATTTCGACGAAGTCTATGCGCCAGTGGCTAGGTTGGAAACAATCAGGATTGTTGTTTCGACAGCAGCATATAGAGGATGGAAGATACATTAGTTGGATGTAAAATCAGCATTTTTTAATGGACCTTTGGAGGAAGAAGTTTATGTCAGTCAACCACCAGGATTTGAGATCAAAGGGCATGAGTCGAAGGTGTACAGATTGAGGAAGGCTCTCTATGGATTGAAGCAAGCCCCGAGGACTTGGAACAAAAGAATAGATAGTTTCCTAATCGAAGCAGGTTTCACAAAGTGTGTGTCTGAGCATGGAGTTTATGTAAATGATGTTGACAATGATAGTCGAATCATTTTATGCCTGTACGTCGATGATTTGCTAATTACAGGTGCAAATGAAGCTGAGATAAGAAAAGTTAAGTCAAAGCTAATGCAAGAGTTCGAAATGTTCGACCTATGGAATTTGTCATATCTCTTATGGATGGAATTCAAAGACACGGCTGAAGGTGTGTTCCTGCACCAGAAGAAGTATGCTCAAGACATCTTGAAGAGGTTCAAGATGACTGACTGTAAAGCTGCAATAACTCCATTGGAAACAGGAGCAAAGTTGAAGAAGGTAACTGATGATGAGTTTGTAAGTTCGACACTGTACAAACAAATTATTGGATCCTTGAGGTATCTTTGCAATACAAGGTCGGACATTTATCAGAGTGTCGGATTGTTAAGTCGATTCATGGAGAAACCCCAAGAATGTCATCTCATTGCACTAAAGAGAGTATTGAGATACATTAAGGGTACGATTGATCATGGTGTGCTGATGCCATGTCGAAATAGGTCCAAGTCGAAAGATGCGGAGGTATATGGTTACACTGATTCAGATTTCAGTGGAGACCAAGATGAGAAGAAGAGTATTGCAGGCTACATTTTCATGATAGAAGGAGCTCCAATCTCTTGGAGTTCGAGAAAACAAAGCATTATGACTTTGTCATCATGTGAAGCTGAGTACGTAGCTGCATCGTATGCAGCATGTCAGGCAGCATGGATAGATATGTTGCTCGAAGAACTCAAGATCAAGGAACCTGGGAAGATGAAGTTGTTTGTAGACAACAAGTCAGCTATTGATCTTGCCAATCATCCTATGTGTCATGGTCAAAGTAAGCACATAGAAAGAAGGTATCATTTTCTTAGGGATCAAGTGAACGAAGGGAAGCTTGATCTTGAATATTTCAAGACTGAATTTCAACTAGCCGACATACTTACCAAACCTTTGAAGAAAGTCATATTCGACGAGTTAAAGAAGAGCATTGGGATGAGAAGTCTCGAGAACATGAATTAGGTGGTGTGTTAGAAGTAATTCAAGTTCTCTGTTGAAGTCGAAGTCAGAGTCTTTATAGTTTTTGTCGATGTCGAATTAGTTGTAGTGTTGTGTAGTCAGCTGTATTCGACATAGTCGAATATAGCTGTTAAGGAGTTAGTCGAAATGTTTGTTTGGGCCTGGGCTTTGATAGCCTATATAAAGGGCTTTGTAATTTGTAATTACACACAGCATTTTTAACACAATAAAGTTTAGAAAGTTTTGCAAACCCTAATCCCTTTTCTTCTCTCTCTCTTTCTTCTTCTTCTTTCTCTTAAACATTCATCTTTCTTGGAACAAAGTTCCAACATTAACGACACTGTACCTATATCAAACTTCCAAGTGCAACCCAACAATGTTGTCTTTAAGCCTTCTCAACACAAGTTTCTTTTGAAATTTTTCGGAGGAACTACGGTTGGCGATAGAAACAAACATTCAATCCCTGACAAAGTTGTCCAAGTGACTTCGTTCTGTGATATAATTACAGGAAAATGGAAAAAGGATGGATTGATAGGTAACCATTATCGTTTGCTATTTCTCGAATATTTATTTTTAGTTTGCTGAGTAAATCTAATTGCAAAGAACATATTATGCAGACATTATTGGAATGGTGGACGAAATTGGGTACACACAAATGCAATCTGGTGGAAAAAAAACAGCATGTTAACATTGTCCTGAAAGACTTGTGGTATGTTTGCTATGTAGTTACATATTTCCCCTCCATCCACATCTTTATGTTTCGTAAACTTTGTTTCAAACTTCGCAGTAACAATTTAATCAATTGTACTCTATGGGTATCGTATGGTGCACAGTTTATCAAATACAATAAAAACAAAACTGATGCATCCTCTCCAACTGTGTTTTTCATGCAGTATGCAAAAGTCAAAGAATAAGGTTTCATATACTTTCCTATTAATATTAAACATTATTACTTATTTGTAATATATTGTTTGCTAGATATTTCTGATTGCATTTGATTATATAAAGGAAAATACAAGTCTAATATAATTGAAACTCGTCTTAAATTGTTCATCCCCAAATTACATATCTTTCGCTTGTTTTATGTAGGACAAAAATATCCATTGTCTGTTTCAAACACATACAATGTTACTAAGTTGTATATCAATGATGATTTGAAACTAATAAAAGACTTCATGAATAGGTGATATTTTAATCCATCATTCTCTATTACTGCTCACTTTGTGATTATTTGCAACTACATTTTTTCTTCATACAATTGTTCTTTATTCTAACAGCATCCCAAAGGACTCATTGGCTATTAGGACCACACAGATTGGTTCCCAATCTCAAGTGTGGTCACAAAATTCTGGAAGCTCTCACCTAACACCTTACCAAAAATTCATGGCTAAAGTTGTTGTCCTTCCTTTGAATGGAATCAAGGAACTCAAAATTGTAAAGACAATTTACTGGTATGGTTTTATGTTATTGTTATTCAATGATTTGTCAAATTAACTAAATCACATTATTCCTTCTAGAATACTTTTTGTATTACAGTTACCAAAATTGTCAAGCTGATATCATCCAAGTACGGTTGGTATTATCAAGCATGACATCAGTGTCCTAAAATTGTCAGGAGAGACTAACCTCCTTTCAAATGCGAAGCTGAACATTTAACCGAGACAGAAATTTTTAGGTTATCTTTTCAAATGTCTCTTTCTAGACCACAGTTTATTTATTAAGTTTAAACATATTTATATGGTAGATTGTTTACATACTCATGTTTTATCAGGTATAAAATCTCTGTTGAAGTTGTTCATTGCGGGACTAAGAGTAAATTTGTCTTGTGGGATCGAGAGAGCGAACAACTGTTAGGAGTTTCTGCTGCTCAAATGTGTAGCACAATGATTAAGGTTTAATACATCTTTGTCATGCTTTTTAAAATACATTTTTAACAACACGGTTTATGTTAACTAATTTTACTAAGTTTCATTATGTTTTTAGGGAGGCATAACTGATCCTCTTGAGTATCCATTAGCACTTGACAAATTGTTGGGTAAAGAGATAGCTTATAAAGTCAAATGGCAGCCTCTGTGGGATAGTTGTTCATTAGTTTTTGTTTTTGAGGACACAGATGTGATCAAACAGCTTAAGGAAACATGCGGAGAGGATGTCATACCAGTGTGTGACGCCCCACCCAAACCATTACTTTAGGTGTATGTTCATATACCTAACTCAATCTGCCATGTAGTTTACTGAACTGGTATCATCTGAATACATGTTAACCTGACATGCTTTATTGAATTTATAATAGATTAAAGAAAGTGTTTACGAGGCTCACGTTACTGATGAATCTGGAGTGATCACTGTATGTTATTAACCATACTTGAGAATTTGTCATTTGACTACCTTTTGTTCCATGAATCTAATGTGAACACGTAATATGTAACAGGAAACTAAAATTACATCGAAACTCAACCTGGATCCAGTTACGCCCACAACAAAGAGATCGAATCCTGATGGGCCAAGTGAATCAACAACCTTTGTCAACCTGTGTCGCGGTGAGAATTGGATGTCAAGCTATTGAGTAAACTTGAATCACAAATCTTAAAGTTCACCACCGGTCTTTGATTTATCCAAAGGAAAGGGTAAAGAACGAAAGCCCTAAGAGATCTAAGGTTCGGGGTTGGTTACGTCTAGGGAATGTATTAGCATCCTAAACGTCTGTAGTACTCTACAGGAACCTCTTGTTATTATTTATGTTATCTATTGCTTGCTTGCTAAGGGTATGTGCTAAGGTAAAGACCTAGGGGTTAGTATCTAAGTATACTCGCCAAGACATCGCATCTTGTGCATACGTATCCTGACGGGAGTGGAATCAGAGTATCCGTAGTTCCCCTCAAAGAGGGTAAGGAACTCTTGACTATGATCAAGGTTCCAGGGGGAGGGAGTGTCTATGGCAAGACATTACATAGAGTGCGGTGACTCTAAAGTTGAAGTTAAGTTATAAGGGAAGTAAGTGTTCACGGCGGAACATATGTGTAGAGTGCGGTGACTCTAATCCTAAGGTTAGGATAAAGGAAAGAAGTGTTCGCGGCGGAACACATGTAAAGAGTGTGGTGACTCTAATCCTAAGGCTAGGATAAAAGGGAGGGACCTAAAGTTAGGCTAATATGTGACATGGCAGTCAACAACGGGATCTTTCCTTAGGAATTTGATTGAGAAAAGATTTTTTGGTTTTAAGAGAAAAATACTCGACAAAAGATCGAGGTTTGAATTGCGTGATGGTGATTGCAAAATGCAACCAACTTAAGAGAGAAGTAGCCACTTGACGTTGGATCAAGGTTTTTTGCGAAAAAGTTAAGTTGAATCCTAGTTCCTAAGGGTGCTCCTAGTAAACTAAACCATAACCAAAGTAAAAGAAAAAGTATTGGCATAAGGTTGATGGCGATGCTAAAAAGCAGTCGACTTACAAGTTAGGGTATGGCTTGATATGTGGATCAAGAACGCGTTGGGTTTGGTTGATTGCGATCGTAGAAACAATCGACTTACAGGGTTTAAAAAAAGGGCTCGATTATTGAATCGAGAATTATTTGATATTTTTGGAAAAAGGGTTTAATATAACAGCAAGATATGAGCAAAATAAAGGAAAGCAACAAAATTATTTTACACATCATGGGAATTGGGATACATTTTGCCAATAGGGATAAGAATGAGCGATAAACATATAATCCAAACAAGCAAGAATTCGAAGGTAATTAAAATTAGTTTTAATCCAAACTTAATAACCAGATTAATGATAAAAAATGATATCAATATTCAAATCTAAATTCAAACAAGATTAAGATCAAAATTGAACCAAAATTAACATCAAGCATTAAGAAAAAAATGAAATCAAAATTATTCGAGAATTAATAAGAGAATATCGCCTACGCAAAAGATGCGATCATCGCAATAGGGATTAAGAGTGCGCAGATCTAGAATTATAAAATAGAAAGGAATTTTTTTAGAGCATTTTAAAACAATATTGTTGCTAACGCAAAAAAAAATGCGATCATCGCAATCTGGATCCGAATCATGTGGATCTATTTATAACAAAAAGCAACTCAAAGAAAAGAAAATTTTAAATTTGATAAAAACCTCAACAATATTGCTATCGCGTAAACACGGTCATCGCAACCGGATCCAAATCGTGAGGATCTAAATTTTTTTAGAGATAGAAAATGAATAAAAAAAAGTAAATTTAACGTGCTAAAAAAAATTAATAATGTTGCTAACACAAAAATACGATCATCGTAACCGGATCGAACCAAACGTAAATGTCACACCTCAAGCACATAAATATGCGAACCGCGTATCGACATAATTCGATCCGAAAAATCTAATAATAAATAGATAAATTAAATTAAATTAAAAAAAACACAAAAACATTATCATATTTCAAATATATATATATATATATATAAAATAAAGTATGAATTAGTATGATAGAAAAACGCACGAACAGTGACGAGAAACAAAAAAAAACGGCATGTGCGTTATAATATATATTGCTTGCGTATCGACATGCCGTAGGCCATATGCGGCGGTAATTGAAAGAGAGAGATAAACAGTGAGTGGCGATGTTTTCTTGGATTTTTCTGGATCCTTCTCTTTTTTCGGTTCCCTCTGTGTGCTTTAATCTCTCCTCCGATCTCTTTTTCTCTTTTTTTCCCTGGTCCTCTTTTTTCACACATACAAGCTAGGTATACATAGGATTAAATTAGGGTTAATTTTTAATTGTCAATAATGTCCCTAATATCCATTTTGAGGCCCAAATAAAATAATATTAAAACTAAATAATATTAAAACTAAATAAAATTTAAACAATTCAATTAAAATAAATTTAAAATAGAAACTAAAAATTCTATTTATTTACTCTTAACAATATTAGTTAAATCTAAAAATAAAAATAAATATTTAAAATAAAATTAAAATTAAATACTAATTATCCTATTTATTTATTAGACAAAAATTGAAAAAAAAACAGACCCCAAATTAATAAAATCGGACACCCTAGTGATCGAAAAAAAATAAACCGAGTACACTAAAATGATCAGTACGAAATATACGACTCGGAAAAATACAGCATTTGATCAGATTTTAAAAATAAATTTTGACTCGTAAAAATGCTCAAATTGATCAAAATACGACGAAAAATGTCAAAAAGTTTGTATTCACAAATTCAATTTTAAAATTTTTCGTCCACTGATTTTTTGCATCGCTGAAATTCAATTTGACCAGTCTGTTTGTAAATCCGAGAAATTATTCTGACTGATATTTTAGGCAATATGCGAGATGAAATGCATGTCATGCTGTACAGACAAATGCAAGTAAGAAAGGGTCAGAGAAAAAGGGGTAAGTACAAAGTATGAGTTTTTTAGGGTGATTATTCGATATATGACCCTCTCAAGTGAGAGGGTTTATATAGTGCCCCCAGCGCGTGGCCAATGGTCCTATTTTTGGGGCGAAATAACCGTTTTCCCGAAGAATAGGTAACTTCCCAAAACTAGCCGTTTTGTTGGTCAAGGGTGCCCAAAACAAGCCGTTGTGTTGGGCAAAGGTGTGGTTTCGGGCACATGCCATTAGTTGTTCGTGGACCGACGAAGTCATGCAGAATGGGCAGCAGTGATGGGGAGGAGCGATGCACTCCTTGCCCGGTTGGGGGGCAGAAAGGTAACTTTTGCCCCTTTATGGATTGGACTTAGGAAAATGGGTCGTTCTGAGAACAGAAGCGGATTGGGCCATGCCTAGCCATTGGTCCAGTCCAGAACAGAAGCCCCCCAAGTCGTTGCTCCCGAGCATGGGAGTGGTGACTTAAGAAGGATAGCCCGTTGTTCCGGGGAACCATAGTGGAGTCGTCGTTTGGCGACGGATGGAGTTGTCTCGCAGTGCCCGTGGGCTCTGGTGTTCGTAAGATCCATGACCGTGTCTTGTTTGCCCATCGTACGGGGAGACTAACGGTTAGGATGAACTGAAACGATAGGGCGCCACGTGTGCCTCGAGCCCTCTGCTGCAGTAAATAGGCAATGATGGCTAATCTATAGCCATTATAACCTACCTAGATGCACGTGCTCCTCAGCAGTATAAAAGGAAAGGGAGTCTGGCCATTTCATACTTAGTTTCTCTCTCTTCATTTCGCCTTCTTCAGAGATCTCAGTTCGCCGCCGTCGTCATCCACTGTCTCAACCACCGCGACAAGCTTCGAGCAACCATCTTTCAGCCTTTCAACCACGTAAGCATTCCGGTTTTTTGTTTTCGTTCATCTTTTTCTCATTTCCGTCCTAGAGTGCATGCGGTTAGGTTAGGTTAGGTTTAGAAGACGTAGTGGTGTTTTCCGGTGGTTGTTGGTGGTGGACGGTGGTTGGGCCATCTTCTGCTGCTAAGATGACCGTCGGAGCCCTTTAGAGGACTAAAAGTAGGGCGGTTTCTGCCGTTGTTGCGACGATGATGCCCGAATAACCGTCGTGGCTGCTCAGTTTCCGGCAATCTGGTGAAGTTTTCGGTGAACGTTTGAAGTTCCCGGTGATCGTTTGAAGTTTCCGGTGAAGCTTCAAACGGAAACTGGAAACTGACTCGAGGAAGCTCCTCGTTGTGTTTAATTTAGGGCTTAGGCCGGGGACGACTTCCTCGGCCCTTTGCGCGCCCTTTCACTTGACCAGCGGTGGAAGGGTGGATTTGATTCTTCGTTGAATTCACTTTTTTATCTGCTTTTCAGGTGATCGATATGGCGACAAGGCCTGACGAGGAGATCGTAATAGACTCGTCCGAGGAGAGCTCCTCGGAGAGCAGCAGTACGAACGCTTCCACTATCCCTAGTGAAGTCGGGGAGGAGACCGTTGAGGATTCTACTGAGGAGTGGTTGGTGGCTGAGCCTGCCGAGCATGTATCTATCTTTGCGACCTACCTCGGGGATGTATTTACGGCCGTTGGGCCAGAGGGGGAATGGAAGGTGCATTTCCCCTCCGAGGATGATCAAATCAGTACAGATTTTGGGGAGCGGTTTGCTATGTACAAATACGCTTTTAAAGAGCTGGGGTTGAGGTTTCCCTTCAACGATTTTCAGCAGTCAGTTTTCGTGCATCTGGATCTGGCCCCGTCGCAGTTGCATCCCAATTCGCTGGCTTTCATCCATGCCTTTGAGTTGACGTACGAATTCTTGCAGATAAGAGCTACTCTTCCTCTGTTTTTCACCATCTTCCATCTCCAGCGGCAGTTGACGGGGAAGAGATACGACTGGGTGTCGTTGAAACAGCCCCGTAAGTTGTTCAAGCCCTTTTCGGAGTCAATCCGGACATTTAAAGAAAGGTTCTACATCATAGAGCCTGTGTCGGAGAGGGCCCATGACAGTCCGTATGTCTGGGCGGTGTCCGTTGACGAGGATGGTAATGACATACGCGACGAAAACGGGAAGCTGATCGGGGATAGAGAATTCAATTTTCCCTTCCAATGGAGTGCCAGCCACTTTTCTAAGGAGCCCAACGAGTATATTGCTCAGCCGCACATGCTGGACAGGCAGGATACGGTTGGCTATGAGAAACTGGTGAAGTATGTTAACTCTTTCCGACTCGCTGAATGCTGGACGAAGAAGGGGTCCCTGATTTTTTAGGAGGACGGTAGCCAGCGGGTTGAGTATCATTTTATTAACACCAAGGAGTTTTTGGAGTGCAAGACTCCTGTGGATGCTTACAAATTGCTCGGTAGTCTTAGTTACTTGACTTGCCCGACACATTTTTCCTTGGTCCTCTAACATATTTGTTTTGTTTTTGCAGGTGAGATGCCTTCTGCTCATGAAAGAATGGTAAAGAATGCTATAGCGAGGAACAAGCCCGGGGCGGCTGCTCCCAAGACTTGATTTTCCCAGCGTGCTCCTACTCCTCCTCAACCTGCTGCGGGGACCTCTTCGCCTACTCTTGCTCAGAGATCTCCCTTGCCTCTGGCCTCAAGGTTCAAGCGGTCCAGGGCCACTGGAGGGGTAGATCTCACCCGGGCGCCAGAAAAAGGGAAGTTCGAACTTCCTCCATGTATTCTTGATAGAAGATTCTTTGAGGGGACGTCCTTGGTCGTGCCACGGGCAGAGTCTCTCCAGCTGGAGGGCATGGATCGCCCGAGCAAGAGGGAGTTGGTGGTGCAGGATGCCTCCTCCCTGGTCAGAGTCCTGGAAATGGCGGCCATCTATGCTAAAGGGGATTCTTTGACTGAGTTTGAGCTCAGGGCTGCCCGGGCTACCATCTCATCTTTGGAAGAGGAGGCAAAGAAGGCCAAAGAGAAAGCTAAGAGCTATGGTGATGCCCGGAAGAAGGCAGACGAGGAGGCTACCAGGTTGTAGGAGGAGAATGCTACGCTGGCGGCGGAGAAGAAGGCAGCCGAGGAGCTGATCGAGCAGTTGAGGCTAGCAAGTGCTCCGACCGAAGATGAACCTGAGGATGTCTGGGAAATGAAGACGAGGGCCGAGCTAGTTGTTCGTATGTTGAAGGCCGAGGATGACAACATTGTCATTGGGGACGAATCTTTTAAGAATGTTGTGGCCCAACTGCGGGTGGTCAACCCTGGGGTTGAGATCTCCACCGAGGGTATCCACTACCTGGCTCATGTCGAGGATGGCAGGATTGTCAGTCTGAACTCCCTCCTTGGCAGTGACGAACATGCTGAAGTTTTGAACGGGGAGACCCAGGGGCCTGAGCCCAACCTCGAGCAGCCTGAGCGGATGGAGGAGTGATGGTGTTTTTATCCTTGTTGTAATTTGTTCGGCCTGCGTGCCATGTATCTTTTGATGTAACTTATTGTTTTGTATGGGGTGTGACCCCTATTAATGTAACAAGCACAATCGTGGTCCTCGGGACCACTTATCGCTTTAATTATGTATGTGTCCGATCCTTGTGGTCGGTTTTGTGATTTGCATGGTTTTATCTATTTTTATTTCTGCTAAGTGTTGTACTTTTGCTCGACATGCATGTGTGCCCGTAATAGGGAGTACTTTGATTTGCTTTAAATTTTAGGGAATTGCTCGTTATAGATGTGTTCGGTAGTGAGGGATACTGGTCGAACAACCAGGGAATGTCCGGGCGAGAGAGCGGAGCTCAGGTCGCATTTGAGGCCTGAGTTCGCGGCGTGAACCTCCCATCGCGAGCTGGGTGTTCTGCCTATCGTGGTACTTTGACGACGGCAGTGCTCGATTGAGGGACCGCTGTCAAGCAAAGACCTGGCTTGTTCCTGAGCGGGGTTCTGCTTTACTGACATGTGACGCTTGTACCTAGGCGTGCATAGTGGTCGGTAGTTTTGACGAATTAGACCGATAGTTAAGGCCTTAACTATAGTATTGCTTTAGCTTTTCGGCGTTCCATGGTCGAGCAAGTTCTTCCGCGTTGATATGTTCTAGGTAATAGGCCTCATTCTCCGTTTTTGCCCAGAAACGATAGAGTCTTTCCTAGTTAGCGGCTAGTTTGCCTTCGCGAGAGTCTTTATGGTTTCTTCTTAGGACAAGGTTGCCCACGTCGAACTCTCGTCGTATGACTTTGGCGTTGTGCCAGATGGAAATTTTTCGTTTTAACGAAGCTTCGCGGATGGATTCCCCTTACCGGACTTCTTCGACGAGGTTGAGCTCCTCCCTTAGTGCTTCGTCGTTCATTTCCTCGTTCAGAGGCGATTCTGTCCGCCTGGAGGGTATGTGAACTTCAATGGGAATCACGACTTCGGTCCCGTAGGCCAGGCGAAAGGGTGTTTCCCCGATTGAAGAGTGTGGAGTTGTGCGGTATGCCCATAAGACGCTGTGCAGCTCCTCGGCCCAAGCTTTCTTCGTTTCGTCCAGCCTTTATTTGAGGCCTCGAAGGATGACTCGGTTCACCGCTTCAGCTTGCCCGTTTGTCTGGGGATGTTCGATGGATGCGAAGTGTTGCTTCGTGCCCAGCTGGGCGACAAAGTCTTGGAACTTCCTGTCCTTGAACTGTGTCCCATTGTCTGTGACTATCGCTTGGGGGATGCCAAAGCGTGCTAGGATGTTTCGTTTGTAGAAACCCAGTATGTTAAGGGCGGTTATCTTGGCTAGAGCCTCCGCTTCTATCCATTTTGTGAAGTAATCCACGCCTACTATTAAATATTTGTTCTGGTTTGATCCTGCCACAAATGGCCCCAGGATATCCAGGCCCCACCAGGCAAATGGCCATGGAGAGGACATAGCCTTGAGCTCGTTAGGTGGAGCTAGGTGTATGTCCCCGTGTCGTTGGCATTTATCGCATTTCTTCACATGTTCCTTAGCGTCTTGCTGCATGGTTGGCCAGTAGTATCCTACTCGAAGGGCCTTCTGTGCAAGGGAATTTCCTCTGAGATGTTGGGTGTTGATTCCTTCGTGAATTTTGCGCAAGATGTGGGCGACCATCTCTTCCTCGACGCACTTGAGTAGCGGGATGGAGAACCCTCGCCTGTAGAGTTTATCTTCGACCAGGACGTAGGAGCAGGCTCTTCGCCTGACTACGCTGGCTTCTTTGGGGTCGGACGAAAGTTCGTCCTTAGCGAGATAGTTGTAAACGGGGGTCATCCAGCAGTTGCTGTTGCCGATCATTTGTACGTCAAGGATCGGGGAAGTTTTCTCGATGCTGGGTCGAGGAAGTACCTCCTGTATGACGGACTTGTTTCCGCCTTTCATCTTTGTGCTTGCCAGTTTAGACAAGACGTCTGCCCTAACGTTGTGTTCGCGGGGAACGTGCTATACCTCTACCGCTGCGAACTTCGTCATTTTCTCCCTGACCAGGGCTAAGTATTTGAACAGGTTATCATTTTTTGCTTGATACTCTCCTCGAACTTGGAGGGCCACGAGTTGCGAATCTGTGCAGATGATGACTTCTTCCACGCCGAGATCTTCGGCTAGGCGTAAGCCGACGAGGAAGGCTTCATACTCAGCCTGGTTGTTAGAGGTGGGGAAGGATAAAGTAAGTGATACTTCAACGATGATTCCCTCGTTGTTCTCTAATATGATGCCCGCCCCGCTTCCAGCCTAGCTGGATGCTCCATCTATAAAAATGGTCCATTTGCGCGCCCCACAGGTCGGGGAGTCTGCGAATGTCATTTACGCGACGAAGTCAGCCAAAGCCTGGGCTTTGAGGGCTTTTCTGCTTTCATACTGGATGTCAAATTCGGACAGCTCTAACGACCATTTGAGCATTTTGTCAGCCATGTCTGGTCGTCCTAACAGCTGCTTCATGGGTTTATCTGTTCGGACCACGATCGTGTGGGCCAAGAAGTAGTGACTCAGTCTTCTAGCTGCGTTGATGAGGGCCAGTGCTACTTTTTCTATCTGTTGGTATCTCAGCTCTGCTCCCTGCAGTGCTTTGCTCGTGAAATATATGGGCTTTTTCCCGTCAGGTGTTTCACGGATAAGAGTGGCGCTCACTGCCTCGGTAGCTACGGCGAGATACAGATACAGAGTCTCGCCGTTGTCCGGCGAAAGAGGACTGGTGGCTCCAAGAGTGCCTGTTTCAGATGGAGGAGAGTCTGGTCGCACTCTTCCGTCCATTCAAATGTTGCCTCCTTGCGGAGGAGTTTGAAGAAGGGTAGGGCGTGCTGGGCAGATTTGGCCTAGAAACGGGATAAAGATGCGAGCATCCCGTTAAGGGACTGGATGGATTTCTTCGATTTGGGCGTTGGTAATTCGGAGAATGCCCGACACTTATCGGGTTTGGCTTCGATTCCTCGTTCTGTTAGGTAGAAACCGAGGAATTTGCATGCCTGGACACCGAACGTGCACTTCTCCAGGTTGAAACGCATCTGGTGTTTCCTGGCCTGTTCAAAGACCTTTCTTAAATGGGCAGTATGATCGGTTTCCTCGCGGGATTTTACGATCATATCATCGATATAGACTTCGAGCATTCCGCCTATCTCTCCCCGGAAGACCTTGTTCATCATCCTCTGATAGGTCACGTCGGCGTTCTTCAGGCCGAAGGGCATAACGTTGTGGTAATAGTTGCTCGATTCGGTCATGAAGGCCGTGTATTTTTTATCTCTCATTGCCATTGGTATTTGATTATAGCCCGAATAGGCGTCCATGAGTGATAATAGTTTAAATCCGGCAGAGTTATCAACAAGTTTATTGATATTGGGGAAGGGGTAGGCATCCTTCGGGAATGCCTTGTTAAGATCGGTATAGTCAATACACATTCACCATTTGCCATTAGATTTTTTCACAAGTACAACGTTGGACAGCCAGGTGGTGTACTTGGCTTCCGAGATAAATTTGGCCTCGAGGAGGCCCTTTACAACTTTTTCTGCAGCCTCTGTTTTCTCCGGAGACTGCTTTCTCCTACGTTGTGCTACTGCTTTGACGGCTGGGTCAATCGTGAGTTGATGGCAAGCAACGGATTGGACTTAGGCAAATGGACCGTTTTGAGAACAGAAGCGGATTGGGCCATGCCTAGCCATTGGTCCAGTCCAGAACATAATTTATCTCATTGCATGATTGATTTCATAGTTTTTACCATTTTTTGTTTATATATAACATAAAGACCGTGTTGGTGTGTACCCTTAGAAAGGTATAAATATGGCCCTATTTATTGGGGCCATTCACTTTCCTTAACACTATATAAGACCTTACATTGAAGGCCAACCCTATTCTACAATGTTTTGAGAATATTTGATGATAAAAACATTCGGGGGTCAACATTTTTGGTATTACTTTGGGGAGTTACCATTGTTGGCATAATTTCAAGATGTTTTTGCTTCAATAATTGTAAGGACAATATTTATTTCATATTTCCTTTACTCTCTTTGTAAGTGCAATTCTATTAAATTCATTGAAACAGCTCAGGACCACAACCCTATTTGTAGATTATTCCTTTCTTTGTACATATAGTCTGAAATGAACTATAACAACTCTGTAATAAGTTTGATGGGCTATATGACTTTGAGCCTGAATGGAATCCAAACCACACAGATCAGCATTTGTTTAATGGTTGTATTGAATGACTTAATGTAGTGGATTTTCCATTCAAATGTAATGGTGTTGGATTTGATTACTTTGTAAATGGTACACTTAAATGCTTGCCGCACGAAATAGACTTACTTTTGAATTTGTTTTGTCTGGTCGTACGAATGATGAAGGTGTTCGTATTCTGTTATCATTTTTGCAGCTTATGGTTTATAATGTATATATGTGTATATTGTTTTTTATAAGGTCCGCTTCCTTTTTGCAGAAAGTTGATAGATCAATATTGCATATCATCCTCGAAAAACAAGGCACATCTCTATGTGACGCGGAATCTTCCAATAATTGAATTGTTTGCCACACAGTTTATCAAAATAGAAAACACACTTTATAACATTTGTTTGCTTAATTATATGTACTGCTTAATGGTATTGAATTTTTTTAGTAACTATTGGGGCTGATTAATGATAAAATTCTATGAGCCATTAATATTTATACCTATAAATCACTCTTTATCATTACACACTATCCATTTTTTCGGGAAACATAAACCAATTATCATTATTATTTGGGCTATGAAATCACTTTTATGGCCAATTAATGTATCTATTTGTTTGTTTTTCCAGGTGATTACGTATCGGTAAATAGCATATTTGTCTACACTCCAATTAATACATCTCGGTAACAACTATTCACATTAAGCTGAGTCTGTTTACTATAAAGAACTAACCTTAACAGTACTAACTCTTCATAGTCTATGCATCCCAATGATTATTGTAACCACTCTTAATTAATAATAGATAACTAACGTGATTGAATGTTACCCCTCCATTCACATTGAAGACAAACCTTAATACAAAGATATGAGCATGCATTATACATTCACATATGCCATATTGTTTATGATATGTTACATTTTAAGGAATTAGAGTTGCATTATATTATTCTATTACCTTCTATATTATTCTCAGTAAGAAGATAAATCTAATACGCATGACACTCAATTGCATATAAACTTGATAAATGAATATGGATGGTGAGGATCACATTGGTCCTCCTTCTTCAGTTGTCAGGAATAAGAGGAAGCGATTGATTTTGCAAGGACAATCTTCACATTCAGGTTGCAACAAGGAAAACGATGTGCACACCCAAACTCCTCCTTCTGACTCGATGATAATAAAAATTCGGGGTTCAGAGCAACACCCCTGCTGGATGTATCAAATTCAATGAACACTGCACCTTCTAAACATCATAACATACAGAGGCAAAGATACAAAAGAAAAGGTTTTCATGGCCAAGATGGAATTAATTTGTTTAACCGTTTCACTGACACCGTAGCAAATCAAATGAACAATGTTCCCGTATATCCTTCCAACATGAATGACAGAAGTAACCCATATTTACATCATATTAATCAATCTCCCACATCTCCCACAGATGTTCAAACACATATCTCTTTTCAAAATGACACACACTTTTCCGACAAGCAGGATGTAAATTCAGATGATGGACAATCTTTAGCAGATAGTTATGGTTCATATGATTCCTTAGAAGATGAAGATGTTGTTGATTCACACCTACAAGGTAATTTATACGTTTTAAATTTCATACGTTTTAATTGCAGAGAAAAGTCATATAAAAACCAATGAAAGGTGGGGGTTTATATTTATATGTATACATGCATTAAACACTATAATCTTTGGTAATACAAAATATTTGGATATTGGAAGCCCCTGCTGGGAATGCGTATATTGTCACACGTGCATGTGGTACCAGGAGCGTAAGGCCAAATCAAGACATACTGCAGTTCCTAAGTTCGAATTATGTTGTAGAGGTGGAAAAATTATTCTCCCATTCATAGAACAGCCACCTCAGTTACGGCAAACACTTCTTTATGACGATACACTACCAGCAAGTAGGAATTACCAAGCTAACATTAGAACATATAATGCAATGTTTTCGTTCACTTCTCCAAGAATGAAGTTTTATACCACACATTCTAATGGGATAAGTCCACCTACATTGCGGCTTCATGGACAGACTTGTCATCGAATTGGCATTTTGCTTCCGGAACAAGGTTGCCCTCCCCAATACGCACAACTGTATATATTTGACACAGAGCATGAGGTCAATAACAAAACTGATTGTTTCAGGTAAATCATCTTCTTTATTTTAAAAAGATACATGCATTGGTACTGATGAATTGTATTTGACCAAAAATGTTACTACAAACTGCAGAGAAAACAACAATGTTGAAAAAGAAATTGTAACTAACTTGAAACATATGTTGGACGAGTGCAATGTGCTTGCTAAAGCGTTTAGAATGGAAAGGGATGTTTTGAAGGCTAATTCTTTCGTAGATTTGAAGTTGAAACTTATTTCTGAATGACCCGAGGACGACCGCATAAATAATAGACCAACAGTTTCAGAAGTAGATGCACTTATCATTGGGGATATTGATTATGGTTCTAAAAAAGACATTATTATCCAAGCCCGTGATGGCCATTTGCAAAGAATTGACGAGCTGCACCCGAGTTACCTAGCATACCAATATCCTTTGATATTTTGCTATGGAGAAGACGGTTACAGAGAATGTTTACTTCATAAGTATAAAAATGATGCGGAGGTTACCCAAAAAAAATTGTCAGACCATCAAAGATTGGCTTTGTTTCCGGTTACAAGAACGCAAAGAAGAAGCTAAAACTTTGCTATGGTCTAGAAAACTATTCCAACAATTTTTAGTTTATGGATATGCTATGATGGAATCGGATTTTCTAAATTGGTCGAGAAGAAATCAATCAAAGTTAAGAGTTGGCAAATATAACAATTTGAATGACCAGCGTGACGGTACTCGACAAAGTGCCAATGGAGAGAAGGGAAAACGAGTGGTGTTGCCTTCATATTTTGTTGGAAGCCAGAGATACATGGATCAACTTTATTTCGATGGTATGGAATTTTCGAGAAAAATAGGATTCCCAGACTTATTTATAACATTTACTTGCAATCCCAATTTGCCTTAAATCACACGTTTGTTGGCCAAGAAAAATTTAAAGCCACGTGATCGCCCAGACATCATTTCTAAAGTGTTCAAAATCAAGTTTGACGAGCTCATGGTCGATATAACCAAGCGACATCTTCTTGGAAGGGTATTGGCATGTAAGTCTTACAAATTTTGATTATGATAGCTTTACCATTACATTTTCGATACATTTAGTCTAACGAAATTGAAAATGTGTTTGGTATTTCAGTTATGTATACCATTGAGTTTCAAAAACGAGGCTTACCACACGCTCACATTTTAATATTTCTGCACCCTCAAAGAAAATATCCAAGGCCATCCAACATTGATGACATAATCTGTGCAGAGATACCAGATCCTCAGAAACATTTGACTTTATACAACTTGGTCAAGGCACATATGATCTATGGGCCGTGTGGTCTTTCATGTCTGTCCTCGCCATGTATGAAGAATAGGCAGTGCTCTAAGTTTTTTCCCAAAAAGTCCATTGAGTAAATTGTTCTTGATGCAGAAGGTTATCCTCTTTACCGAAGACGATCCAATACACATGTTATTCACAAAAATGGAATTGCTTTGGACAATAGGCATGTTGTACCATATAATACACGGTTGCTATTGAAATACCATGCTCATATCAATATGGAGTGGTGTAACCAAAGTACTTCTATCAAGTATCTTTTCAAATAGATACACAAGGGGTATGGCTGAATAACAGCAAATGTTGTTCCTTTAAATTCCAACTCCTCTAACAATGAAGAAACAATTGATGAGATTAAACAATACTTAGATTGTAGGTATGTATCTCCAAGTGAGGCATGTTGGCAAATTTTTGCGTACAATATCCATGGACGTAAACCTTCTGTTGAGCGCATGTTCTTCCATCTTATTGGTGAGACGCCTATATACTACACAGACCATGCAAGAATGGAAAATATTTTAGAAAAAGCAAGTGTCACCGAATCAATGTTTTCATCGTAGATGGTTACAAATAGGAAGTATGAAGAAGCATGATTATTGACATATGGTGAATTTGTGACAAGGTTTGTTTATGAAAAAAGGAAAATAATGTGGAAGTCACGTAAAAGAGGGTTCACCATTGGGTATTTGATCTAGGTCCCCCCTACAACTGGTGAACTTTTCTACCTCAGAATGATGTTGACAGTTGCCAAAAGACCTACATGTTACGAAGATATACGAAAAGTTGGGGACACACAATATCATTCTTTTAGGGATGCATACTTCGCAATGGGTTTCCATGAAGATGATCGAGAATACATTGGAGCTATTAAAGAGGCAAGTGAATGGGGATCGGGTCATTTCCTTCGAAAGCTATTCGTTGTTATGTTTTTGTCCGGTGCAGTAAACCGGCCTGGACATGTTTGGGAAGAAACATGGCTCTTATTATCTAATGGTTTGTTGCACGAACAAAGGAAAATAGAACAAAATAAATGTATGTAATGTATATGTTTAGTTTTCCGAAGACTTCTTTTAAATTGGATTTCATATTTTTTTTCATATTTCTTCCAACTTACTGATGTCTCATTATTAGTTTTTAATTTAATTTTGTTGGTTGTTCTGAGTGATATCTGTTTTCCTAATAGTGATAGTGATCATGTATTTGAAATACTCTGACACTGAAATCCTAATGTTCAAGGACACTGAAATCCTAGTGATAGTGATCATGTATTTGAAATACTCTGACACTGACGACATGAAAAACTTTCTGCTCGAACAAGGACTCCGCCCGCACTCAGAGTTTTCCAAAGTTGTCGGCCTCGCACCTCCGAGGAACCTGAATGCCTTCCTTCTTAAGGCGCAGTCGTACATTCAGTACGAGAAAAAGGAAGCGACCAACTCCGTCCGAACCTCCCGCCACCAGGAGAACGCTCGGGCCTCCAGAGGCGAAGAGCCCTCGACATCTTGTCGAGGGGAAAGGAAGCGCGAGAACCGTCCTCGGGACTCCCGGGAGAGCAAGGGACCTTCCGGACGATTTCACGACTACACCCCCCTGACCGTCTCCAGGGAAAAGATACTGTCCGAATGCGCGAATTCGGAATTCAAACAAGCAGGGGTCCGCTTCCCCAAACAAATACCGGCCAAGCCCAACGCCGACAAATCAAAATACCGTCGTTTCCATAAGCGTCACGGCCACACCACCGAAGATTGCATCCATTTGAAGGATGCTATCGAAATACTGATCAGGGATGGCCACCTGAAACAGTTCACGAAAAAGAAAGATACTCCCCAGCAAGACGTCCAGGAGTCAAAGAAGGTAGAGGAAGAGGTGCCTTCCTCGGAAGAGGCCAACATCCAGGTCGCCATGTCTGTCTCGCGACCAGAGGATTTCTACGTCCCAGATGAGCTCATCGTTCCTGCCTACTTCGCGGCCCACAGCCCGTGGGAGACTTTCCCCTCCGCTATGGTCACCTCAAGGGGAGGCTTCAATAAAGTCACGGTGGGCTCCGTAAAGAGGAAATTCGAGCACCTGATCAGCACAAGCTCCAGCAAGGTGACGACACTCGATCAAGCCCAGAAGGGCTCTATCCCCATTTCCTTCTACCGGGAAGAGCTCCTCGGAGGATCTCCAAACTCGAGCATAGGGGTGTACATGGGCCGGTTTGGGTTGGGTTTGGTCAAATCCAATACCCAATCTATATAGAACATTGTGGTTTGGGTGGGGTAAAATAACCACCCGTTATACCAATGGGTTGGTTTGAGCAAACCCACTAATTTTCGGGTTGGATTGGGTTGGGTAGTGGGTTGTCCAAAAAAAAATCTATTTTATTAATATTAAATGACTAAATGATCATTCGTCATATTTTTTTCATAAAAATTACTCAACATTTTTGTCTTTTAAAATAAATTTGATAAGTTATTTTTACTATATTTTAACATCATAAAATAATAAATGATATCATCAACAAATAAAAATTATCATAAAATACTAGTATCAAAATAACTAAAAAGTAAAACATTCAAAATTAGTTAAAGTCATGGTTCACTAAAATAGTAAATATTAAGAGATTTAAGTTGCAACAACTAAGTTAATATTTATCAAAATTATTAAAATTGTAATAATAAATGTTTGATTAGTGGGTCAGTGAGTTTTTTGGGTTGGGTCTGGTTTTACCCGAAACCCAATTTTTTTGATGGATTTTTTAGTTTTTAAACCCATATCCACCCAATTACCCGACCCAACCCACTTTTTTGGATTTTTTTGGGTGGGTTTGACCGGGTTTTATGGGTTGACCCAACCCATGTACACCCCTACTCGAGCATTCCCCTGCTCGTCAGAGCTCGGATGGCGAACTTCGACGTTCGCAGAATTCTCGTCGACCAAGGCAGCTCGGTCGACATCATGTACTCCTAACTGTTTTCAACGCTCCAGTTGGACGAGTCGCACCTTACCCCCTATGTGGGTTCTGACTTGCAAGGATTCAATGGGTCAGTGACCAAACCGTGGGGATACGTAGAACTGATCGTAACTTTTGGGTCAGCGGAGACGGTCAGATCCGTTAAGGTACAGTTTCTGGTAATCGATTGCCCGTATTTGTATCAGTGCATCTTCGGAAGACCAACTTTGGCCGAGTTGGTAGTTGTGCCTTCAATCGTCCATCTCAAGATGAAGTATTACACTTTAAAGGGGATGGTCGCCACCCTCCACGGCGACATCGAAGCCGCACAATGATGCTTCGAAGCAGCCACGAAGGGACTCAACGCCATCGCGTCCAAGCCAAAGGTATCTAATAAGCTATCCTTGCCCAGCAGCTCTGAGGAGGCCAAGCCATTACCTCAGGTCGACTCCATTGACCTCGACAACCGTTTCCCCGAAGATGACCAAAAGGAGGACCAAGCAGCCTCGGGCAGCTCATCTGCCCCGACCAGCAGCAGCTCTCATCTGATGCGTCCCATCCCAGATGGCAATTTCAAACTATTCTTGTTCGACAACGACCCCCAGCGGGGAGTAAATATTGGAGCGGATCTCCCCGACATCGCAAGGAAGCAACTCAAAGCATGCCTCCGTGAGAACGCTGATCTGTTTGCCTGGAGTGCCCCCGAAATGCCCGGCTTGGACCCATCTGTCACTTGCCATCAACTCACGATTGACCCAGCCGTCAAAGCAGTAGCACAACGTAGGAGAAAGTAGTCTCCGGAGAAAACGGAGGCTGCAGAAAAAGTTATAAAGGACCTCCTCGAGGCCAAATTTATCTCGGAAGCCAAGTACACCACTTGGCTATCCAACGTTGTACTTGTGAAAAAATCTAATGGAAAATGGCGAATGTGTATTGACTATACCGATCTTAACAAGGCATGCCCGAAGGATGCCTACCCCCTCCCCAATATCGATAAACTTGTTGATAACTCTACCGATTTTAAACTATTATCATTCATGGATACCTATTTGGGCTATAATCAAATACCAATGGCAATGAGCGATAAAAAATACACGGCCTTCATGACCGAATCGGGCAACTATTACTACAACGTTATGCCCTTCGGCCTGAAGAACGTCGACGCGACCTATCAGAGGATGATGAACAAGGTCTTCCGGGGAGAGATAGGCGACATGCTCGAAGTCTATATGGATGATATGATCGTAAAATCCCACGGGGAAATCGATCATACTGCCCATTTAAGAAAGGTCTTCGAACAGGCCAGGAAACACCAGATGCGTTTCAACCCGGAGAAGTGCACGTTCGGTGTCCGGGCAAGCAAATTCCTCGGTTTCTACCTAACAGAACGAGGAATCGAAGCCAACCTCGATAAGTGTCGGGCATTCTCCGAATTTCCAACGCCCAAATCGAAGAAATCCATCCAGTCCCTTAACGGGATGCTCGCATCTTTATCCCGTTTCGTGGCAAAATCTTCCCAGCACGCCCTACCCTTCTTCAAACTCCTCCGCAAGGAGGCAACGTTTGAATGGACGGAAGAGTGTGACCAGGATCTCCTCCATCTGAAACGGGCACTCTCGGAGCCACCAGTCCTCTCTCGCCCAGACAACGGCGAGACTCTGTATCTGTATCTCACCGTAGCCACCGAGGCAGTGAGCGCCGCTCTTATCCGTGAAACACCTGACGGGCAAAAGCCCATATATTTCACGAGAAAAGCACTGCAGGGACCAGAGTTGAGATACCAACAGATAGAAAAAGTAGCACTGGCCCTCATCAACGCAGCTAAAAGACTGAGACATTACTTCCTGGCCCACACGATCGTGGTTCGGACAGATCAACCCGTGAAGCAGCTGTTAGGACGACCAGACATGGCCGGAAAAATGCTCAAATGGTCGCTAGAGCTGTCCGAATTCGACATCCAGTATAAAAGAAGAAAAGCCCTCAAAGCCCAGGCTTTGGCTGACTTCGTTGTAGAAATGACGTTCGCAGACTCCCCGACCTGCGGGGCGCGCAAATGGACCGTTTTCGTAGATGGAGCATCCAACTCGGATGGAAGCGGAGCGGGCATCATATTAGAGAACGACGAGGGAATCATCGTTGAATTATCGCTTACCCTATCCTTCCCCACCTCTAATAACCAGGCTAAGTATAAAGCCTTTCTCGCCGGCTTTCCTAGTCGAAGATCTCGACGCAGAAGAAGTCGTCATCTACACAGATTCGCAACTCGTGGTCCTCCAAGTTCGAGGAGAGTATCAAGCCAAAAACGACAACCTATCTGAATACTTAGCCCTGGTCAGGGAGAAAATGATGAAGTTTGCAGCGGTAGAGGTAAAGCACGTTTCCCGTGAACACAACGTCAGGGCAAACGTCTTGTCTAAACTGGCAAGCACGAAGAAGAAAGGCGGGAAAAAGTCCGTCATACAGGAGGTACTTCCTCGACCCAGCATCGAGAAAACTTCCCCAACCCTTGACGTACAAATGATCGGTGACAGCAACTGCTGGATGACCCCGGTTTACAACTATCTCGCTAAGGACGAACTTCCGTCCGACCCCAAAGAAGCCAGCGTAGTCAGGCGAAGAGCCTGCTCCTACGTCCTGGTCGAAGATAAACTCTACAAGCGAGGGTTCTCCATCCCGCTACTCAAGTGCGTCGAGGAAGAGATGGTCGCCCACATCTTGTGCGAAATTCACGAAGGAATCAACGTCCAGCATCTCAGAGGAAAGTCCCTTTCCCGAAAGGCCCTTCGAGCAGGATACTATTGGCCAACCATGTAGCAAGACGCTAAGTAACACCTGAAGAAATGCGATAAATGCCAACGGCACGGGGACATGCACCTAGCTCCACCTAACGAGCTCAAGGCTATGTCCTCCCCATGGCCATTAGCCTGGTCGGGCCTGGATATCCTGGGGCCATTCGTGGTAGGATCAAACCAGAACAAATATTTAATAGTAGGCGTGGATTACTTCACAAAATAGATAGAAGCGGAGGCTCTAGCCAAGATAACTGCCCTTAAGATACTGCGTTTCTACAAATGAAACATCCTTGTACGTTTTGGCATCCCCAAAGCGATAGTCACGGACAATAGGACACAGTTCACGGACAGGAAGTTCCAAGACTTCGTCGCCCAACTGGGCACGAAGTAACACTTTGCATCCGTCGAACATCCCCAGACAAATGGGCAAGCTGAAGTGGCGAACCGAGTCATACTTCGAGGCCTCAAATGAAGGCTGGATGAAACGAAGAAAGCTTGGGTCGAGGAGCTGCACAGCGTCTTATGGGTATACCGCACAACTCCACACTCTTCACCCGGGGAAATACCCTTTCGCCTGGCCTACGGGACCGAAGCCGTGATTCCCATTGAAGTTCACGTACCCTCCAGGCGGATAAAATCGCCCCTGGATGAGGAATTGAACGACGAAGCACTAAGGGAGGAGCTCGACCTCGTCGAAGAAGTCCGGTCAGGGGCATCCCACCACGAAGCTTTGTTAAAACAAAAAATTTCCATCCGGCACAGCGCCAAAGTCATACGACGAGAGTTCGACGTGGGCAGCCTTGTCCTAAGAAGAAACCATAAAGACTCTCGCGAAGGCAAACTAGCCGCTAACTGGGAAGGACCATATCGTGTCCGGGCAAAAATGGAGAATGAGGCCTATTACCTAGAACATCTCAACGGGGAAGAACTTGCTCGACCCTGGAACGCTGAAAAGCTAAAGCAATACTATAGCTAAGGCCTTAACTGTCAGTCTGATTCGTCAAAACTACCGACCACTATGCACGCCTAGGTACAAGCGTCGTATGTCAGTAAAGCAGAACCCCACTCAGGAACGAGCCAGGTCTCTGCTCGACAGCGGTCCCTCAATCGAGCACCGCCGTCGTCAAAGTACCACGATAGGCAGAACACCCAGCTTGCGATGGGAGGTTCATGCCGTGAACTCAGGCCTCAAATGCGACCTGAGCTCCGTTCTCTCGCCCAGACATTCCCTGGCCATTCGACCAGTACCCCTCACTGCCGAACACATCTACAACGAGCAATTCCCTGAAACTTAAAGCAAATCAAAGTACTCCCTATTACGGGCACACATGCATGTCGAGCAAAAGTACAACACTTAGCAGAAATCAAAATAGATAAAACCATGCAAATCACAAAACCGGCCACAAGGACCAGACACATACATAATTAAAGTGATAAGTGGTCTCGAGGACCACGATTGTGCTTGTTACATTAACAGGGGGCCACGCTCCCGTACAAAACAATAAGTTACATCAAAAGATACATGGCACATAGGCCGGATAAATTACAACAAGGATAAAAACACCATCACTCCTCCATCTGCTCAGGCTGCTCGAGGTTGGGCACAGGCTCTTGGGTCTCCCCATTCAAAACTTCAGCGTGCTTGTCACCACCAAGAAGGGAGTTCGGACTGACTATCCTGCCATCCTCGACATGAGCCAGGTAGTGGATACCCTCGGTGGAGATCTCAACCCCGGGGTTGACCATCCGCAGTTGGGCCACGGCATTCTTAAAAGATTCATCCCCAATGACAACGTTGTCATCCTCGGTCTTCAACATACGAGCAACCAGCTCGGCCCTCGTCTTCATCTCCCTCACATTCTCAGGTTCATCTTCGGTCAGAGCACTTGCTAGCCTCAACTATTCGATCAGCTCCTCGGCTGCCTTCGTCTCTGCTGCCAGCGTAGCATTCTCCTCCTGCAACCTGATAGCCTCCCCGTCTGCCTTCTTCCGGACATCACCAGAGCTCTTAGCTTCCTCTTTGGCCTTCTTCGTCTCCTCTTCCAAAGACGAGATGGTAGCCCGGGCAGCCCTGAGCTCAGACTCAGTCGAAGAATCCCCTTCAGCATAGATGGCCGCCATTTCTAGGACTCTGACCAGGGCGGAGGCATCATGCGCCACCAGCACCCTCTTGCTCGGGCGATCCATGCCCTCCAGCTGGAGAGACTCTGCCCGCGGCATGACTAATGACGTCCCCTCGAAGAATCTTCAGTCAAGAATACATGGAGGAAGTTCGAACTTCCTTTTTTCTGGCGCCCGGGTGAGATCTACCCCTTTAGTGGCCCTGGACCAATTGAACCTTGAGGCCAGAGGCAAGGAAGATCCCTGAGCAGGAGTAGGCGAAGAGGTCCCCGCAGCAGGTTAAGGAGGAGTAGGAGCACGCTGGGCAAATCGAGTCTTGGGAGCCGCCGCCCCGGGCTTGTTCCTCGTTATAGCATTCTTTACCATTCTTTCATGAGCAGAAGACATCTCACCTGCAAAAACAAAACAAATATGTTAAACGATCAAGGAAAAATATGTCGGGCAAGTCAAGTAACTAAGACTACCGAGCAATTTGTAAGCATCCGCAGGGGTCTTGCACTCCAAAACCGCCTTGGTGTTGATAAAACGATACTCAACCCGCTGGCTACCGTCCTCCTAAAAAATCAGGGACCCCTTCTTCGTCCAGCATTCAGCGAGCCGGAAAGAGTTAACATACTTCACCAATTTCTCATAGCCAACCGCATCCTGCCCGTCCAGCATGTGCGGCTGAGCAACATACTCGTTGGGCTCCTTAGAAAAGTGGTCGGCACTCTAGTGGAAGGGAAACTTGAATTCTCTATCGCCGATCAGCTTCCCATTTTTGTCGCGCATGTCGTTACCATCCTCGTCAACGGACACCGCCCAGACATACGTACTGTCCTGGGCCCTCTCTGACATAGGCTCTATGATGTAGAACCTTTCTTTGAACGTCCGGAAAGGGCTTGAACAACTTACGGGGCTGTTTCAACGACACCCAGCCATATCTCTTCCCTGTCAACTGCCGCTGGAGATGGAAGATGGTGAAAAACAGAGGAAGAGTAGCTCCTATCTGCAAGAACTCGCACGTCAACTCAAAGGCACGGATGAACGCCAACGAATTGGGATGCAACTGCGACGGGGCCAGATCCAGATGCATGAAAACTGACTGCTGAAAATCGGTGAAGGGCAACCTCAACCCCAGCTCTTTAAAAGCGTATTCGTACATAGCGAGCCGCTCCCCAAAATATGTACTGAACTGATCATCCTCGGAGGGGAAATGCACCTTCCATTCCCCCTCTGGCCCAACGGCAGTAAAGACATCCCCAAGGTAGGTCGCAAAGATAGATACGTGCTCGGCAGGCTCAGCCACCGACCACTCCTCAGTAGAATCCTCAACGGCCTCCTCCCCGACTTCGCTGGGGATAGTGGAAGTGTCCGTACTGCTGCTCTCCGAGAAGCTCTCCTCGGACGAGTCTATTACGATCTCCTCGTCAGGCCTTGTCACCATATCAATCACCTGAAAAATAGAGAAAAAAGTGAATTCGACGAAGAATCAAATCCACCCTTCCACCGCTGGTCAAGTGAAAGGGCGTGCAAAGGGCCGAGGACGTCATCCCCGGCCTAAGCCCTAAATTAAACACAACGAGGAGCTTCCTCGAGTCAGTTTCCAGTTTCTGTTTAAAGCTTCACCGGAAACTTTAAACGATCACCGGGAACTTCAAACATTCACCGGAAACTTCACCAGATTACCGGAAACTGAGCAGCCACGGCGGTTATTCGGGCGTCGTCATTGCAATGACGCTATAAACCGCCCTACTTTTAGTCCTCTAAAGGGCTCCGGCGATCATCTTAGCAGGAGAAGATGGCCCAGCCACCGTCCATCACCAATAACCATCGGAAAACACCACTACATCTTCTAAACCTAACCTAACCGCATGCACTCTAGGACGGAAATGAGAAAAAGATGAACAAAAACAAAAAACCAGAAGACTTACGTGGTTGAAAGGCTGAAAGATGGTTGCTCGAAGCTTGTCGCGGTGGTTGAGACAGCGGACGCCGACGGCGGCAAACTGAGATCTCTAAAGAAGGCGAAAGGAAGAGAGAGAAACTAAAGTATGAAATGTCCAGACTCTCTTTCTTTTTATACTGCTGAGGAGCACGTGCATCCGGGTAGGTCATAATGGCTATAGACTAGCCATCATTGCCTATTTACTGCAGCACAGGGCTCGAGGTACACGTGGCGCCCTATCGTTTCAGTTCATACTAACCATTAGTTTCCACGTACTACGGGCAAACAAGACACGGTCATGGATCTTATGAACACCAGAGCCCACAGACACTGCGAGACAACTCCATCCGTCGCCAAACGACGACTCCACTATGGTTCCCCGGAACAACGGGTTATCCTTAAGTCATCACTCCCATGCTCGGGAGCAAAGACTTGGGGGGCTCCTGTTCTGGACTGGACCAATGGCTAGGCATGGCCCAATCCGCTTCTGTTCTCAGAACGACCCATTTGCCTAAGTCCAATCCATAAAGGGGAAAAAGTTACCTTTCTGCCCCCCAACCGGGCAAGGAGTGCATCGCTCGTCCCCATCACTGCTGCCCGTTCCGCACGACTTCGTCGGTCCACGAACAGCTAAGGGCATGTGCCCGAAACCACGCATTTGCCCGACACAACGGCTAGTTTTGGGAACCTTGTCCGACATAACGGCTAGTTTTGGGCAGTTACCTATTCTTCGGGAAAACGGTTATTTCGTCCCGAAAATAGGACGTTGACCATGCGCTGGGGGCACTATATAAATCCTCTCACTTGAGAGGGTCAGGTATCGAATAATCACCCTAAAAAACTCATACTTTGTACTTGTCCCTTTTTTTATGACCCTTTCTTACTTGAGCGTCGGAGTGCCTTGCAGGTACACCCCCTCCTCCTTATCTCACGCCCAGCATCACAGACGTTCTTGGTGGCCCACCTCAGGATCTAATCAAGCCTTCACGATCAAATACCATTACAGAAAAAAATTCAAGTTTCGAACATTAAACACAAACAACCCAAAAAAGATTGAAATCCACAAAATATGCTACAATACACCAACATGATAGCCAAGTATTCTACATTGAAATGCAAGCACCATACACAAACTACCACTTCTTATCCACCGACACTGACAGACGGGTCGGATTAGGATATTGAATGGAGAAGTTTAAAACATTGCTTTCACTCAAGCAACATGCTTCAGCAAATTCGTAGCAACCTTTGCAGAGGTATGACTCCATCTTAGTGTCACTGGACTTCAACTTGCACGCGTATGGCACGCCCTAGTCACTGTCATATAGTTCTATAGAAGTCATATTTTATAGAAAATATTTCCTGATCACATCTATAGGAAATTGTTGTACAAGGACACAATATAAATCATTTACTCAGTCCTTTTATAAAAAACTTTATATCAAAGAAGTTATCTAATATAAAATTTACAAGCATATTGGTTCTAATAACCTGTGCGTCGTTGACCCGTCTGGTCCATTTGCACTCATTGAGGACGACAGAATCAACGACGTTTTGCTCCTCAGATTCACGAACCTCTTCAGCATTGCATTTTCAAATGATGCAAAATACTTAAATTAACTACTCACTGATTATTCACAACGTCTCAATCTCTTAAATACTATTTATCTATTGAAACAACACAAACAGGAAATAATACTACAACTAAGCCTTTTACTAATAGCGAGTCAAACAATAGTGAGCAGAACAATAATAGTGGGATACCCGTTTTACCTCGATGTGTCGGATGATATTGAAATATGAGATGGTCCTGGTGATACAATCCTTTTTCCTCTGTCTTCAGCGCCAATATCACATTGTATATCCTCCTTAGGAGATTCTTTGGTTTCAACTTCATCTTTTCTTCCCTCTTCGCAACCCATCATAAGAACGCAAGAGTCTTCATAAGATAGCATTTTCCGAACCTTCTTTATTCTCACCTCACGGTCTTGATTTTCCTCCTCAGACAAATAATCTTCGTACAACTCCTTACGTTCGTGCTCAGCATAGTGACGCGTTTGATGAGTTCTAGATCTGCATATAAAAACAACATGCAAACACATTCTTTTATACACCATGCATGGCTGTAAAATAAAGTTGAAGCTATTTTCCAACTGTAGCATGAACTTAAATCTTCAACATGTTTTGATCTAAGAGAAGAACGAAATAGTAATCGGAGAATCAAATGACTGGCAATGGGTGGTTCTTTGCAACATTTTCTTCAAAAAAAAATATCGCTAAAACCCTATGATCGGAAGATAACAAAAAATATGAGGGAAATAAGGACGCTTACCCGGAACCAGAACCGTCTTTGTCACCCTTGGTCATTTTCAACTTAAACTTGTATTTCTGTGTTGGTGGTGTTTCAGGAAGATGGACGACTTTATCGAACAATCTGTCTATTGTGCCTTTAATCTATTCAAAATGTTTCTATACCCTTTTCATCTCCAAAAACGTTTGTTCTGTCTGCACCCTATAATTATGTTGCTTCTAAATGTGTCTAAATGAGTTGGGTTTTAAACACTTGTTGTAGCTTACACAAGTGTCTTTAATATTTTTATATATCTTTGTTACATGTTAAAGGATATATATATATATATATATATATATATATATATATATATATATATATATTATATATATATATATATATATATATATATATATATATATATATATATATATTGATTACATTATTAATTTATTTTTAGTTTTTATTTTACATCTCCTTATATTAACAATGACATTTGATACTATCTATAAATTCTGATATGATAACTTAATTTAATATTATGTATTTTTCGAATTTAATCTTTTAATATACCTAAAATATATCATTTATGGGTTATAATACAATTTTAGATAAAATGTTTAACTATGCTACACTTTAAATTATTACTTCCTATTTTTTCGTGCGAACGCACGGGTATCCCACTAGTTCTTGTATGGAATGAAATGAAATAAAATAAATACTTATTTTTACCAATAGTCATTTAAATAAGGAAATTTTTAATCTAACAAAAATTATTATCAAGAGAGGATTGTGAATGAGCTTGGCACAATATCTATTTTGTTATTTTTAAATTCACGTTAATCTCTTATTTCTTTCTCTCTTGTAGTATGATATATTTATTTATAGCGCTATTGTATTTGTTTATTCATCTTTTTTTTTATCCTCATTCTTTTTTTCTATTACATCTCTAGTTTTTTTCTACTAGACCATTGTTCCATATTTATATCCTTATAAAAATGGACTCACTTCTGCCAACCTCTGACACTCACCGGTGTGTGAGTTTTTCACACATATACATTTTGAGAAACATTATTTAACTACAATTACTCTATTTTATTCTTTAATTTTTGGGATGGTTTTAGTTTCTTTTCTTTTATGTGTTGATTTTATAAAAATCGTTGAAAAAATGATAATAAGTTGTTGAAACAGAAACTGAAAATAACGAGAATCAAGGGATGTCGACCACTTTACCATAAATCCATGTATGTCGATGACCTTGGCACTCTGTTGTCACAAATTCTTTCTTGATGTCTTTCCTCATTGTATTGCTTTTATTTATAATAACATGAACATTTACACAATTGATTACAAAATATTCTTTATTTGATTTTCTAATTTATTCAAGGAATGAAAAATATATACAATAAAGGTAACCAAATCATTCCTTATAAATATGATTTTATAATCTATATTATGAATGAAAAATATATATGATTAATGAGAAGCAAATAATTCCTTATTAACACCCTCTTAAATTGATGCGGTTGGTCAATGAGCATCAATTTGTTAACAAAAAACTGATGACATGGATGAACCGCCTTCGTAAAAATATCTTCAACCTGGAGTTGAGTACTAACATGGGGAAGTGATATTAGTTGATCATCATAAGCATCACAAATGAAATTAAAATCGACTTCGATATGTTTTGTGTGTCGGTGAAAAACGGGATTTACAACAATTTGGATGACACTTGTATTGTCAGCATAAAGTGATGTAGGCTTTGTTTGAGGAAATCCAAACTCATCCAAAAGACCGCGAAGCCAAATTATTTCTGAACAAGCAGCAGACATAGCACAGTACTCAGATTCAGTGGAAGATTTAGAAACTCTTGCTTGTTTCTTACTTTTCCACGAGATCAAGGAAGAGTCAAGAAACATGCATCAACCGGTGACATATCGTCTAGTGTCAGGACACCTTACCCCATCAACATCACTATGAGCAATCAATTGAGGAACTATTTCGGAAGGAAATAATAAACCACGGTGTGGGTTCCTTTTAAGTAGAGAATTATACGGGGAACTGATGTCAGGTGAAAAAGGCGGGGAGAATGCATGAATTGATTGATTTGTTGAACAACAAAAGATATGCCAAAGCGAGTAATAGTCAAGTAATTAAGACTACCTACAAGTTATCGATACAATAAGGGATCGGCTAAAGAATTGTCATCATCACGATGATATTTAAAATTAACCCCAAGAGTAGTATCCACCAGATTAGCTGTTTGGAGATCAGCCATAGAAATAAAATCGGCGGCATACTTGTGTTGATGAAGGAAGATGCCCTTAGATGTTGAATTAACCTTAAGTCCAATAAAATAATGCAAGTTGTCAAGATCTTTCATATGAAATGAGGCTTGTAATTTTGTTTGAGTCGCTGAATGGAAGCGTGATCAAAATCAGTGGTAACCATATCATCAATATACAAAAGAAGTAGAATAATACTCTCACTTGTGCTATGAATAAATAGAAAGGAATCATACTGACTTTGGGTAAAGCAAAACTCAAGTATAGTGGATAGAAATTTCTCATAGCATTTACTTCATATTTTGTGGAAAAATAGTTAAGTTCTGCTAATGTGGTTTTACAACAAGGCTTAAGATACAAATTTGACTCAACTTTTGTATTATAAAGTATGGTTTCAACTTATGTTATTTTCAAATTCATTCGTTCACCTTCATTATTTGCTTATTTTTCTAGGGTTTGTTCTTCATCTTCTTCAAAATTAACCCTTCTTTTTTTATGCATCAACTTCATTTTTCTTCTGTTTGTGTTGTTGTGTTTCTCTCCAATGTTAAAGACTTCAAGCAGTGTTTTAATGTCAAACAACCAAAGCATTGGGACATTTGGATATGTAATTTGTAGAAACAAAATAATGGAGTGTTTTTGTCGAGATCAATGTGTTCTTCGTATTGTGAGTGATATGAACAGTGTTAACTTTGAGAAAAAGTTATGGGGTTATAGAAATTAAGTAAATCAGATGGAAAAGGGTTGTAATTTTTTCAAGTGGTTAGCTGATGAAATTGTTAATGAAAGGGATTTGAAGATTGAATTACAAGGTCTACACAAGAGGATGGTTGAAAATGTCAACGGTTGTTGGAATTTTGAGTTTAGGGTTGAATCTTATGATTTTAACATTGTATTTCAAATAGACTTAGTTTATTATGTGATTTTAGTTTTTGCAAATCTATGTATAAGATAAGTTGGCGTTATGAATATTTTGAGTTTATTCTGCTATTTGACTTTATTCTGGTATAAACAAGACATAAAACT
Source organism: Lathyrus tuberosus (assembly GCA_022829125.1). Lineage (NCBI taxonomy): Eukaryota > Viridiplantae > Streptophyta > Magnoliopsida > Fabales > Fabaceae > Lathyrus > Lathyrus tuberosus. The sequence goes on from JALAZF010000280.1 coordinate 3,753,284, forward strand.
TTGATATAAAAACATATGTATAAAACACTGGCATTGGGACTATAATGAAACCTTTTAACATATGATGAGGGATTACACTGGTACACTGAATAAAGTTAAGGGACTAAACTGATACACTGAATAAATTAAGGAACTAATGTGAAACTGTTTTACAACATTTGTTATCAAACAAACTAGAATTTCATATCAGACATTCATGTACTAGTTTTAATATCAGAATTTCAAGACATTTGACCATAATTTCATTAAATAAGAAATGCATATAATAGTTATCGCATTAAACTAGAATGTTAAACTAAGATTCTTACACCAAAATAAACAGACACTACAAAGTATGGTGTCAAACTGAAAAAGATTCTTACACCAAATTGAAACATAAGGTGTCATTAATATACAATACAAAAGAAATAGAAATGGCATTACATAAGGTGTTCAGAGACACTACTACAATTAGTACTTGAAACCAAAATGATTAGAATAGTTATGGTTGGCTTAAAACTATTTTTGGTCCCTTTTGAAGTCTTTTTTTCTTCTTAGAAAGAGGTTGAGTTTATGTGCTTATGTTGGTGCTGCCTGACTTGAAGTTGTAGAGTCAACTAACGTTAATTTGATTTTGGGCTGCTTGTGTTGCTTGACTTGAAGCTGCAGAGTCAGTTGGTCCTGATTGATTTGAGGTTACTTGTGTTGCCTGACTTGAAGGTACAGAGTCAACTGGTCCTAATTAATTTAGGGTTGCTTGTGGCATTGGTAGTTAGAATGTACCCTTGTTATAACCATCCTTGTGGCATATACTGCATTTGATTCCAAATATTTCTCGCTTCACTTGGGAATCATCTTTCACCATCTCTCCAGCCTTCTCGTTTCTTTTCTTATTAGGCTTGCCAATTGTTTTTTAATGGGTGGTGGTTAGAGATCAACAAACTCAGTTTTTGTCCACAGAGTTTATCCATTGACTGGATAAAGCACTGGTGCATAACAAGCCTCAAAGCATTCCTTTTTATAATAGTCAGACACAAAATCATCAATTTCTAATTATTGGTCCTTCATGCATGAAATTGCATGACAACATGGCAATCCTGTCATCATCAATCTTCTACAAGAGCATTCATTTCTTAACACATTAATTGTGTAATTTTCTCCATTGTATGATATATGTCTAACCTCATAGTTATGTTCACCTACACGCTTCTATAACATGTTGAAATTACAAATTAACTCACAATCCAATTGTAAACTAGTACATAAGTTACAAAGCTCTAGCGTGTGGCCCTTAGACGGATCCAGGGGCTCCAATCCTTCCTTTGATCAAGCGCATTAAGGCCATCATATGAGCATACTCTGGCCAGTCAGCACAAATCAAAAGGCCACAATTAAAAAGCAGAATATAGTCACGCATGGGGATCATATACATGATCCCTTTCACAAATATCAACAACTAGCCAATCAGAAGGAGACGCGTGTGCAGTTAAAATTACAAAAGAAAAAAAAATAAATCAAAGCCATCAAATAGATCTAATGGATATCATTCAATCTGGGAAGTCATTTCATTCCCTTCTTCTTCGTTCTCTCAGCTTTCTCATGAAGCTCAACTTATACCGTGATCAAACACCAAATCATTGGTAACAAAACATACTGAATCACCAACACATATCAATGGTGGACGCATACAAGTGATAAAAGCACTACAAACATGCCATAACATGAAGAACAAAAGAGCTCAAAGCTCATGGAGAACTGAGCTCGATTTGGCTTCAATACAAGCAAACACACAATTTCTAGCATGGCTACAAGTTTGCATCACAGTGAAGCTTATTTGAAAAATTATTTCATGAAAAGTGAGTATGAGTCATGGATCGAGCGAAAACAGTTTGACCTAATTTTATAATTAAATGTTCATGGGAGAAAATTGGAGTAAATCACCATGGGGGAAATACTCAATGTACTCAGGGCTACGTAGTGGCATCGAGTTCTTACGCAAAGAGTGAAGAATTGTACATGGTCGGAGTTTGAGTTTTTCTGGTGAGCTTGATGTTTCTAGCAAGCAATCTCCAAATTCTGGCAAAGATCAAACTTTCAGGTATTGCACTTTTTGCTTCCTCTTATGTATGTTTTCTCATTATGCTTCTTCTATCACCCATTTTCTTCCAAATTTCCATTGATTTGGACTTGGAATCAATGAAATGTAAAACTCTGTTTTGTGCAAACTTTTGATTTTCGTTCCCCCTCTCTTCTCTGGTTGAAGTGGATTTATAAAGGCAATGAGTCAGTGAAGTGTTAAACATGTGAGGCCTTGTGAGTGTGTGAAAAAGAAGGAAGATATTTTGGAGATTGTGGGAAACATGTATGAGCTCAAGTGGTGATGGAAAGTATGATAAATGAGGTGGCAATTGCAAATGGAATTGTGTGTTTTGGCTGTTGGAATTGGAGGGAAAATGATAGTGAAGAAAGTGTGATCATAGCCTTTTGAATTGAGTGCAAAACTCGTGTGACCTCATTAATGTGTATATGAGGTATGTGAAGTGATGACATGCCAAATGACTTATGTTGTTGCTTCATTTCAATTATGATTTTTCCATCTTCCTTTCATTTGTTTATTTTTGATGATGGGATGATGATGTATTATGATGTTATAGTGTTTGAATGAGAAATGGAATTTGGTTTTGTTGAATTTAGATGATGATGATGATGATGATGTTGTTTAAATGGAAAATCAAGTATGAATGATGATGATGATGATGATATTGTAATATTGGAACCATGGAAAAATGAATTTAGCTTATGACATATTTAAATGATGGCAATGTTGTTGTTTAGGCACGAACGTGGTTATGTAAACTTACATTTTAATGTGTCTTTATTTGATGAAGATGATGTAAAATATGGAATGCCATGGATTAGAAAATTTGATGTGGTTTATGGATGATTTAATATTGGAATGCTAATGCTTACTTTCATTTGAATGGTGATAACATGGATAGTTGGCATGATGAATTAATATTTCGGTCTTTATGTAATGCACAAAATGAAATAAGATAAAGTAAAATTGGATTTTTCTATTTATTTTTTAATTAACTTCTAAATTCTAAATGATGACAAAAGATGCATAAAAGGGATAACATGGATGGATTAAAAATGAATACTTAGTAATGCACAATTTCCTTTTATTGATTTTTGTTTGACTTTAATGAGGAAACTTCTAATGCAAGAAACCACTAACAATGGCTTACATCATTAAACTAAAATGACAAGTGGATTGAGAGGAATGTACTAAAGATGAGTTAAGAAATTAAAGCAAGTTGGCCCAAAAAGGATTCAAAAGTTAACCATTGGTTGACTTTTGTTTACCTTAATAAATCATGTTTAAGAATGCAATGTATGTAGTGGCAAATGATGCAATTGACTCGAGAAAAATGAATAAAGATCTGGGGGACAAAAATAGGGTATGACACAAGTCTCCTTAGCCCACCCACATTCTATATCGCATATATATGATGTTGGATTCCATCTAGCCTTCTCACAAGCTCTTTTTTTTTCTTTAGAACTTTATCGAAGGTGCACATTTTCCACTATTTAATACCTGTCGCGGTGAGAATTGGATATCAAGCTATTATATTAACTTGAATCGCATTTCTTTTAGTTTACCACCGGTCTTTGATTTATCCAAGGGAAGGGAGAAAGATCGAATGTCCCACAGTATGCAATGCAAATGCAGCTAAGAGTCTAAGGTTCGGGGGTTGGTTATACCTAGAGAAGATGTTAGCATCCTAGATATCTGTAGTACTCTACAGGAACCTCTTATTTTATCATGTTATTTGTTGGTTGTTATCTGTTTGCTACGGGTTTAAGGGTAGGAAGACCTAATGTTCTATTCCTAAGTGTGCTCGACAAGATATCGCATCTTGTGCCTACATATCCTGTCGGGAGTGGAATCAGAGCACTTGTAGTTCCTCTCTGAGGGATACTAAAGGTTGTTTAAAAGTTTAGGAGAAAAGATGAGTCATCATCTTAAGAAACCACCACAACTTTGAGACTTGCTTGTATTTGTGGGGTATGGGATTGTATGTCCCTTCTTTGAGATGATTCACATCTAATTCTCTTGTGTGGAGAATTAGGTGAGCTAAAGTTGATTGTAAAATCGAACTTGAAGGGGACTAACTTAGGAAGTCTATCCTAAAGTTCTCTAAATAATATTATCTTAAAGGGTATGGAGACTATGAGGAGGTATGAAATGCAAATGAATATGCACCATGCACAATAATTGATTATCATGTATGGGATTTTCCCTTGGATATAATGCAAGCAGTGTATAAGAATGGATAAAAGCATGAAGTATAAAGTATAAAATAAAGACGTCAATGATTAATCAAACAAAGGGGTTGAATTTTAATCGTGCACACTAGCGAAGTGGGCTAGCCTTGTGTATAGTGACCAAAGGTTGATAGCGATGCTTAAAAGCAATCGACTTACATAGGTAGAAAATGGCTCGACGTTGGATCGAGGATTTTAAATACTTTGTGAAAAAGTTTAAGGCACAAAAGCAAGCATACATCAAGTACAAAAGGTAAACACACAAATGCATAAGTAAGTGGCAAGATATCAATCAAAATTCTAAACCTATTTCACACAAACGCAAGGTTAAGTGCACGACGAGAGTTTTTTAATAGAGAACGATTTATTAAGAAAAAAGTTTGATAATTTTAAAGGGAAATTAATATGAAAGGTTTATATTATTATTTTTTAAGAATTAATTGTTAAAGGTTATTATTAATTTAAAAAAAGGTTAAAGGTTTTTTCTTATTAATTAAAAAAAAAAAAAGATTCTTATGTTAGTATTTTAGTAAAAAAGGTTTTCATTATTTTAAAAAAAGTTTACTAATTTAAAGAGGGTTTTAACAAAAAATTTTAATTTATTTAATTATATTTTATTAAGAAGTGAAATTTTATAATAAAAGAAGTTATATATTTTTTATTCAAAAAGGGTACTTAAAAAAGGTTCTAAATGCTTATTATTATTTTAGAATTGGTTATAAAAAAAACAAGCAGATTTTAAATATTTAGCAAAAAGAAAACTATGAAATATTTATTAAAAAAAAGGGTTAAATTAATTAAAGAAAAACAAGATTATTAGATTAACGGAGAGATCGTGTGCCAGGTGAGGGGGAGGGTCCATCGCGGACTTTCAACCCTCAACCGTCAGATAAAATAAAGGCCCAGATCAAATGCTTGTGTGTGAGAGTGCATGATAAGGAGTGGTGGTGCGTGTGTATGTGATTAGAGAACAATGAAAATTCAAAAAAACAAACGATCTCATTTGCTCTTCCTCACTCCCCCAAAAGTTCTTTCTTTCTCTCAAAGACCTCCGTCCCCAAATTCCCCGACGAACCCTAGTTCCGCCGTCCTAACTTTCTTGTCAAAAACCTAAATTCGTCGTTCCTCGCCTCAATCACCCCTCTTGTCACCGTCCTCAACCTCTTGTTCAACGCAAACCCTAAACTCAAATATCAAACATAGTAGCGAAATAAAAACACACATAAACCCTAACCCCCACAATTCCTATAGCCCCAATCCACTATGTTCAGAGAATTACAATTACAAGGAGCTTCGCGGATGATAAAAAATGAAAAAAAAAAGCGGTAAATAAGCGATGGAAGGCGCCCGTCTTCGGATTTTCACCAAAAGATAAGTCTTTAAGATCTTTCTCCTTATTCGTGTAGTCTTCCTTTTGTGTTGTATGTTATCCCGTTGCTGTGTGTATGATGTGTTGCGTTCTCTGCGAATTCTCCGTTTGTGCGTATGTCTGTGAATTTGCTCTGAATCTGGTACTCCCTGCTACTGTTGATGCTATTGGATGATTGTGCCAATTTGATGATATGTGCTGCTACTATTCTTTGTCTGCGATGTGTGTGTGAAACTTTCTCGTACTCGTGTGTTGTGTGTTTTTCGCCCCTGTGTGTTGTATGTTCTGGTGTTTTTGTATGATTACTGATATGATGGATGGTTGTTATTTATGATATTTGGTTGGTGAATGGTATGAATTTTGAACAGCTATGTGATTTGTGAATTCGTTGGTTTTGTGAATAGCCCCCCTCCTGCTGCGTGTATGCTGGTTTTTTATAGGCTTTAGAAAGACAAACTTGTTGAATGGCAATTAATTGAGTGTGTGAAGTATGTTTGTTAATATTAGGAAAGTATTTGAAATTGGTCTGAAGCATGTCATGTTTTAATTTGGGAAGAAAATAATAGTTGTCTGAGATGTTTTGGAATGAAAATGAACGATGTCTAAACATGCCTTGGATACGTTTGTGGTTGTTTTGGAATGAGTTTCAATGATGTTTGATTTGCTGCTGATGCTGAAAGATGTTGTCTGAAACTTTATTGGGATGCCTTGAATGTGTTTGGAAATGAGAAGAACCTGTCGGCCAAATGTTCTAATGGTATTTGGAAATTCCATTTCTGGCTTATTATGTTGGATTCTAATTAATTTTCTTTCCACTTGGATCAGGTTTGGAACTATTTTTGTAAATGGAATTTGAGGATTAATGGCGTTGGATGAATTATGTTCAATTGTGAATCTACCATTTTTTTCTACTGTTCCAACATCCCAATCAATTTGTGAACTTTCTACTGAAATATCCCTGTCAATGACAGGAACAACAACTTCTACACTGCCCACTGCAGTACTTATTTCCTAGTCATTTGAGTGAACACCAACAATATTCCTAACCTCAAAATCAACAGCACTATTTAAAGATGGAGGATTTTCACGCATGTTCCTCGAGTTTTGTAGTACAGCTTCCGATGATCTACCTCTTTCAGCGTGAGCAACTCTGACAAAATTGTAATAGTATTCTATTGCTTGTGAAAGGTATCCCATATTCTGCTGAATGTAATTGGAATCGATTTTGCTGTCTTCCAAAAGTTCTAATCTGACATTTTTCTTGTAGGCCAAGCTCTTGACAAGCTTCGTACTTGGCTGCCGAGAGTGCAACACTCATTTTCATATCAGTCTCCTTGCGATCAAGTTCTGTCGGCTGCATTTGAATCTTCTGCAAGTGTTTCCTCTGATAAGGAATTTCTTAATTCACATTTTATGTGAAAATAAGAGCAGCCTCACCAAGGAAAACATGGTCTTTTTCAAAGGATTACACAACTGATTCCCATGTAACTCTTCTATGCACCTTGAGCAATTTTAACAATTTTCTGTGTACCAAGCATAGTCAAATGTGGTAACGGCCTTGCACTCTTGCTATTACGAAGTGAAGAGTTTCAACATGTATTGCCTTGAGCTTTTAGAAACTTTCTTGTGGTGTAGGTATTGGCTGATTGGTAGCATGAGGGACATTGAAGCTGAATTATGGTGCAAGAGTGGTTTGGCAGTGGAAGCAAGATGGTGGTGATATGAAATTGTCGCAGGTGATGTTGTTCGGATGAATTCGAAGGTTGTGAAACAACGACCATCACGGTTTAGCCGACAGGGAGAAGGTGAGCTAAGGTGAGGTTGTGTTAAGTTTATGTCATTGTTTGCTGAAATGATAATCTAAATTACATATCTCTGAACAGAATTCCGGTTATGCAACTATGACCAGAAAGAAACCCGATTGCTATTGCTACCGACTTGATGAGGGTGTCGCTAACAAGCTTGGGTGCTATCAATGGAAACTTCAACTGTTCCAGCAAGATGGGATAGGTCTTGATCCACCTGCTCCAGTTTCAAGAATTTGGCGAGACTAAAGCCACCAGTTTTAACATTGCTTGCTTGTGTCTTAGGATGAACTTCAATATATTTTTCCACTGGAATTCAAAATTGACATTTCTTTATTAGCTTGTAATACCTTTTATCTGTTTGAGCATATAATTACTTATGCTGACTGTCGTGGCTTTGGCACCAGGATTTGAATACCGTTCTTGGAATATTATGTCTTCGTAAATACGTTCACTCTTGATGTAGGGTCCTCATGCTTGAATTTCTTTAGTGAGTTCAGCTAATTCAAAACTTGCACTTAGTTTCTTAGGGATTAGAACTAATGGATTATCTTGAAACTTATTGCTTGTAACAAGGCTTTGTACAACTATTTGAACTTTCAATTCCAACTCCTTGCAACACACACTTTGATCTTGTGATTTTGTACTCCAATTGGTTTATCATATAGTATGATGTTTTTGGTATTGACTTGAAAATAGATAGGCTTGAAACTTGGGATGAACTTGATCATGGTTTGAAACAAACTAAAGATAAATCTAAGCAATCTTGAAATATGACTTAAAACCCGACTTGGGACATGGCCTAGAATCACTCGAAACAAACAATCGTGCCTTAAAATAGCTTGAAACAAACTTAACTACGGCTTGGATCTGGAAACAAGGTTATGACATCCTTTGCACCTGTAGCTTGAAATGACCATTTGTAGTGAAATGATTCCAAATTGATTTTCTTTATGTGAAGGATGGTGTGGGATTTTCATGATTGACCTTATAACTTCAATATGAGATTGAACCTTACACTTGGAATTTTGGACCTTCTTGAATCTTTAAATTTCACTTGAATTTTGAAATTAATGTGAACCTTTAGGTTTTGTACTTCTAACTTCTTCTTAGTTGAGACTTCATTGATGAACCATCAATAGAGCAAACAAACATCTCTTAATCTTGAGGAGCTTACAGAGGGAGAGATGCCATCTTGTAATATAACTTTACCACACAACCAGTGACCAGTCTTAGGGTACCAAATTCCTTATCGGAGGGTATAACGATCTAGTATTTATGGGGAGGCTTCTGAGAAAACTGAGGGAATAAGGGGCTTTGTGGCTTAGGGATCAGGAAGGGTGAAGGCATAACTCACAGGATTCCACACACACTTTGCAAAGACTAGAGAACTTCCACAAACACACACACAACACAGCCTTCGAGACCTCGAGCCTTCTGCAGCAGCACCTGTCCTAAAAAAAGAAACAAACAGACGAAGCTAGATAAAGCGGTTAGTTATGCACGGATGATTGGCCTAATATGATATGCAAAGAACAAGGCGGGGATCTTAGGGTCAAAAATTAGGGTGTGACAGATGCCCCTATTTAAGTTTCTTCTATCCGGAGATATGGAGATCGAAATCTCCGTCTCGACGAGATATGAGGGACTTAAATACAAACATGCACAATTTTTGGCCCTAAGATGCCACAAGATGCACATGCTATGGTATTAACGATATGAAATGCAAGACAAAGATCCAGTGAGGAATAATGTCACAGGGGATGACTGCAATTGAAACATGGAAAACAAGCAAAGAAAGGAAGACCCGACGAGGAACAACTTAGCAAAACAAGACTCCACGGGGAAAGATCTAACTCCCCTGGGGGAAAGAGACTACCAACTGACGATCACGGTGTATCTTAAGCATAGGGTGATGAACTTGTGGCTAAATATTCTAACAAAATCTACTTGAGGATCCTGCTTTAGTGGTCAACCGGAAGAATCTTCAAGAGATATCAATTGGAGGAGTCTATTGTTGAGACTTAGAACCTCCCTTGGGAATACCTTCTGCCAAGATTTTATTGAAAAGGTGTCCATTATTAAAATATTGGGGGAATCTGCTGAGAAAAGAAATGACTGTCTGTCAAAGTTTAGAATTAACCAGGGAATCTACTGCCGAGATCCTGGAAAGAAACGACTGTTTGTCGAAGTTTGAAGTTAACCAGGGAATTTACTGCCGAAATCCTGGAAAGAAACGACTGTTTGTCGAAGTTTAAAATTAACCAGGGAATCTACTGCCGAGATCCTGGAAAGAAACGACAGTTCGTCGAAGTCTGCTGGAGATCTACTGCCGAGAATAACCAGGGAAATACCTACTGCCGAGGTCTTCTGGAAATCTTCTGCCGAGAATAACCAAGGAAACACCTACTGCCGAGGTCTTCTGGAAATCTACTGCCGAGAATAACCAGGGAAATACCTACTGCCGAGGCCTTCTGGAAAGAAACGACTGTTTGCCGAAGTTTAAAATTAACTCGGGAATCTACTGCCGAGATCCTGGAAAGAAAATCATCTTCCGTTGAAATTTGCTGGAGATCTACGACTTCAGCGGGAATCCATAAATTGTTGGAGATTTGGAAGTTTCACCAGGGATCTTCAAAAGAGATGCTGGTCGGCTGACTTGTAAAATATGTCTTCTCAAATACAGAGAGAGATCATCTGAATCTTCACCAAACTTCTCGAAGAGATGCCATTTGATGGAAGCAAATTGAATTGTGGACCCACTGGGGAGAATACCACCGAAAGGTAATATTTTTGTAGCTGAAAACTGTCTTGAAGCTAGCAAAATTCTTGTAATGGAAATTCTCAAATAAAGAGAACACTTGTAAAGTCTTCAATGAATCTCTGACGGGCTTCCGGAGAGATAATGTTTGATGGAGAATGGTTGATAACCTTTATAACTTCACCGGGGATAGACAAAATGTCTTGAGAAGACTGCCATTTGTCATCCAGATAGAAAACTAAGCTCAAATAAAGAGCTACCACTTGTTGTCTGGGTGTGAATCCCTTGAAAATGTTGTAATAACTGCAGGAGAAATGATTTCCTGTTTTCTAAAGAGATCTTCAAATAGATTCGTCCTAGGGGGACAAAGTGCAAAATAAATGCACGCTCGATCCAGATCCAACATCCCAGAAATATCCACAAATGTGATTGTCAGGGACCAAAGTTCAATTCAGGAAATAACCGAAAAGAAGCGGTCAAACAAGACCCATCCATTGAGGAATGAACTCAAAGGGGTTTATCTTTATCCAAATATGGAAAAGAAACTAAAGCAACCGTCTTCCACGAGGATCGAACTCAATGGGGAATTTAGAAAGGATGTGCTCTTTCTGCTTAGGGCTGACGATTCTACTTGGAGGGAGCAGACAAACCCAGTCACTTGGGGATAACCACGGCCGAAGTGATAGAACAAGCAACACAAAAATGCAAAATGCACAAATGCCATGAATCTATATGAATGAATGTATGTTTATGTTGATGCTGACAAAACAAACAAGGAGAAGACTGGAGATGAAATAAACATCTTGATATGGATACTCGGCCAATATTCGCAAGATAAGAAGCATCACTGGGGATGAATGAAAAACCACGTATGGGACCACGATCCTACTTCAGGGTTTCAAACTCTGGGGAAAAGAGGGCACTCCACTTGGGGATGAACATCATGACTTCACTGATGGGATTGTCAAGGATGAGTCTGGCTACTCTGTTGGAGATGAGAAAGGTTTATTGGGAACGGATCAAACTCATGATTTGAGAGACTTCATGGAGGATAAAATAAATATCCACTGCGAACTGAAGTAGTCTGAATAAAAGTTGTAACTGGGGATAAAATAAATATCCACTTCATCGGGAAGCTTGGATCAATGCATAAGTTGAAGATATCGGAGATAAAACTTCATGGGGATGAAATAAACATCCGCCCTTACTGGAGAAGATTGGGGTAGTGAGAAAATCCGTTGAGGAGTGAAATAAACACTCGCTTCGTTGGGGAAGGTTGAAACCAAAGATATTTGTTCTGGACTGGGCAGGGCTTCCTGCCCTTAAGGGCCATGCCCAATCCAGCATAACTGGCGAACATGCCAATATGCACAATATAGCCGTTGGGCACAACATGACCGTTGGGCGTGTCCCCCTCACGCGCAGAATAGGTCACACGACCAGTTGCCTCACCGGATATTGCGGGAACAGTTAGAAGACCACGCGCTTTGCTCGCCACCATTTATCTATAAAAACCCCCTCATTTGAGAGGGGCAGGTATCGCGAATCATATACTTGACTACTCTTACTTGCTTTCCCTTTTTCTTTGACCAAATACTTACTTTGGCATCGGAGTACCTTGCAGGTACCTCCACCCCTTTTTTTCTCCAACGAGCAGCTGCACTTGCCCTACACGAAGGCCGCGACGATCTCCTTCTGGTCATCTCCGATCAGTGGCGCCGTCTGTGGGAAACTAGCTCCCCCGTCTTTTCGAATCAAGATCCCTCATCTTTTCATCCAAAAGACCAAACCTTTTATCTCTCCAAAATCCCAGATCATCATGGCTTTCGTTAAGAGTGATGTCCAAGAACCTTTGACTATCGCTGCCCGTACCGACGCTATCGTCGGGAACGTCCCATCCGAGAACGTCCAGCGCAACGGTGGACCGGCTTCCCCAAAGCCCGACGAACAAAGACCACGAGCGCAAGCCGTGGAACTTTCCTTTGAGCCCATTCCGGTTCCTCAAGGCGCCGATCCGACCACCGCGGCACTCATCGCCTCTCTGAATAATTCCAATCGTTTCATCATCCAGCAGGGAGAAAAGATCAGCGCCCTCGAGCACGCCCTTCAAGAGCACCACGCTTCAGAAACGCTGAACCTCTCCCCGCCTCCACGAGATCACTCAAAGCGGAGACGTGATAGCCCCTCCTAGGTCAAGGAACGATCAAGATCAAGGAGTCCAACACCCGACCGTGCTCGCCAGCATCGTCGTTCTCCTAGGACAACTAGGCACTCCCCTGCTTCCAAAAGACATCGACGCTCGGACAGGTACGAGCACAGGCATATCCACAGACACTCTCCGCGCCGCAGTCATAGCCGCGACCACAGCCTTTCTCCGTCATTCTCCCACAGCTCTAGCAGTGACGACGAAGTTCAAGGCCCGTTCACGAGGAACATCGTAGACACCCGGATTCCCCGCGGGTTAGAGAAACCTCCCACGCTGGCAACGTACGATGGCACATCAGATCCTCACGAGCACCTAGAGAACATCGAAGCTATGCTCCAGTACCATGGTGTCTCCGGAGCCATCCGGTGCAAGATATTTCCCATCACCTTGAGGAAATGTGCAATGGCATGGTTCAAAAGACTCCTGCGAGGATCCATCTCATCTTGGCGCGACCTCAAAGGCCAGTTCACCCGCCATTTCACAGCCTCCCGACGACATCCCAAGACGGAGGCAACCTTAGAAGCCATCATACAAGGCCGAGAAGAGCCTCTGCGGGAGTACATCGAGAGGTTTAATAAGGAAGCAGTGGAAGTCAGAACTTCTGACCATATGAAGAAATACCTCCTCGAGAAAGGACTCTGCCCGAAGAGTGACTTCCGCAAAGCTGTCGGGATCGAGGCTCCCCGAACGCTGACAGAGCTTCTCCACATGGCCAAAGATTACATCCGGTACGAGGAGAAAGAAGCTGCATATTGTGCCCGCGACGCAAGGGATCGGGAAGCGCCCCGAGCACCCAAAAAGGAGGAGTCGGAGCCATCTCGTAAAGGCAAGGAGAAGCGACGAGAGGAGCGTCCTCGTGAAGGCAAAGGGCCAGCTGGCCGATTTAATGAATACACTGTGCTCACTACCTCATGAGAACGTATTCTATCCGACTGTATCAACACCGAGTTCAAACAAGGAGGTGTCCGGTTCCCTAAACCGACCTCGGCCAAAGGGAGCGTCGACAAGAGCAAGTATTGTCGTTTCCATCGTAGCCACGGGCACGTAACAGAAGACTGCGTACACCTTAAAGACGCTATAGAGATCCTCATCAAAGAGGGACATCTGAAATAGTACGTGAAGAAGGGGGAATCCTCCCGACGTGACGCGACTGAGAAAAAGAAAGAAGCAGAGTCAACACCCTCCAGTCCCCCCCCATAGGTCGCAATGTCCATCAGCCGACCAGAGTACTTTTTCATCCCAAGTCACATCGACCCGACTTCCCAGGCATTCATGCACAGCACCTGGGAAGTGTTTCCTACAGCCATGGTTATCTCATGTGGGGGGTACCACGGGCTCACAGTCGGTTCCGTCAGACGAAAGTTTGAACAGTTGATTGACAGCAGCCCCGACCAGTTATGCACGGTCGGCAAGGCAAAATGACGATCACAACCCATCACGTTCTACAGAGAGCAACTCCCCGGAGGGTCGCCGAACTCCCACATCCCTCTCCTGATCAGGGCCAGATTATCATCTACCGATGTGCGGAGAATCCTGGTCGACCAGGGCAGCTCCGTGGACATCATGTACTCCAGCCTGTTCCGTGCGCTGAAGCTAAATAAGTCTAATCTCTCTCCGTACGTAGGATCTGATCTCCAAGGATTCAATGGAGCAACTGCCCGACCCTGGGGTTACGTAGAAATTCTAGTCACGCTTGGCGAGGAAGAAGCATCGCGGACAATCAAAACGCAGTTCCTGGTCATCGATTGTTCGTCGCTCTATCAATGCATCCTGGGCAGACCAGCTCTTGCCGAGCTCATCGCTGTCCCCTCGACAGTCCATCTCAAGCTAAAGTACTACACGGAGAAGGGACACGTCGCAACTCTACACGGCGATATTGAAGCTGCTCGCAGGTGCTTCGAGGCCGTGACCAAAGGTCAGAACCAGATAGCGACAACAACGACGTTGGCAAAGCGCACCAGAGAAGACGAAGTTTCGGGCGAGGAGGGCCAGCCAGGGAAAAAACCCACTCTTCCCGTACACACCATCGACCTCGACAGCAGGCTCGCTGAAGGACACGAAGATCGGGGCGAGGATAGTAACTCAGGAGCAACGCGCTCCCCCTCGCCTGCGCCTCTACGACCAGTCCCAGATGGAGAGTTCGAAGTCATCACCTTCAGTAACAACCCCAACAGGGGAGTAAAGATCGGCGCTGGCCTCCCCGAAGAGGTCAAGAGGGAGTTGAAAGCATGTCTCGACGACAACGCCGACCTGTTCACTTGGAGTGCAGCAGACATGCCCGGTTTGGATCCAGAAACCGCCTGTCACCACTTGACAATCGATCCAGCTGCCCGCGCCGTCGCCCAGCGAAGAAGGAAACAGTCCAAGGAAAAGGCACAGGCTGCCGAAAAACTTGTACAAGACCTCTTAGAGGCAAATTTTATTTCCGAGGCCAGGTATACGACCTGGCTCTCAAATATTGTACTTGTTAAAAAGAGTAATGGAAAGTGGCGTATGTACATTGACTACACCGATCTCAACCGGGCTTGCCCGAAAGACGCATATCCACTGCCGAGCATAGATGAGCTCGTAGACAATTCCGCCGGTTTCAAGCTCTTGTCCTTCATGGACGCATATTCGGGATACAACCAAATCCCAATGGCCGACGAGGACAAGAGATACACAACATTCATGACCCCCTCGGGAAATTATTACTATAACGTAATGCCCTTTGGACTAAAAAACGCCGGGGCCACATACCAGCGCATGATGAACAAAGTCTTCCGATCAGAAATCGGAGACATGCTCGAAGTATACATGGATGATATGATCGTCAAATACCAAGAGGAATCCGACCACACCACCCACTTGCGCAAGGTGTTCGACCAAGCTCGAAAGTGTAAAATGCGTTTTAATCCAGAAAAATGCACCTTCGGTGTACGAGCAGGGAAATTCCTCGGATTTTACCTCACCGAAAGAGGCATAGAGGCAAACCCAGACAAATGCCGGGCACTCGTAGAATTCCCCACACCGCGGTCGAAGAAGGCTATACAATCCCTAAGCGGGATGCTCGCGTCCCTTGCTCGCTTCGTAAGCAAGTCCGCCCAGCACACCCTGCCCTTCTTTAAATTACTTAGGAAGGAGGCAAATTTTGAGTGGATGGACGAATGCGAACAAGCCCTTGCCCATTTCAAACAAGCTCTATCTGCCCCACCAGTACTGTCACGACCAGACCGCGGGGAAACCATATACCTATATCTCTTCGTGGCCAACGAAGCAGTAAGTGCAGCACTTATTCGCGAAACTACTACCGGGCAGAAACCCATCAACTTCACCAGTAAAGCCCTACAAGGACCCGAAGTTAGGTACACGCAGATAGAATGGGTAGCCCTTGCCCTCATAATCGCCGCGAGGAGACTCAGATATTACTTCCTGGCACACACTGTCGTTGTCAGGACCGACCAACCTATTAGACAACTGTTAACCCGACCAGATATGGCGGGCAGGATGCTAAAATGGTCCCTCGAACTGGCCGAGTTCAACATTCACTACGAAGGGAGGAAAGCCCTCAAGGCACAGGTCCTGGCCGACTTCGTGGCAGAGATGACCCCAGAACCGTCCCCCCGGGAGGAACACAGAGGTGGATCATCTACGTGGATGGCGCATCAAGCCCCTCGGGCAGTGGAGCAGGAATAATCCTCGAAAGCGAAGAAGGGACCCTGATCGAAGTGTCCCTGGTCCTCTCATTCAATACATCCAACAATCAAGCCGAATATGAGGCCTTCCTCGCAGGATTACGACTAGCCAAAGACGTCGGCGTGAAGAAAATAAAAATCTGCACTGATTCCCAACTCGTGGCGTCTCAAGTGCGAGGAGAATTCCAGGCAAAAAACGACCAACTCGCCGAATACTTGGCCGTGGTAAAAGACAAAATGGCGGAGTTTGAAGCATGGGAAGTCCAGCACGTCCCGCGCGAACAGAATACCCGAGCAGACATCCTCTCCAAATTAGCCAGCACCAGGAAAAAAGGCGGAAACAAATCTGTCATACAAGAAACACTGGTCAGCCCGAGCATTACAAAATCCAACCTGGTAGATGTTAACGTCATCGGAGACCCCCATTGCTGGATGACCCCGATATACAATTACCTCACCAATGGGGAACTTCCCGAAGACAGTAAGGAAGCCAGTGTAAATAAACGACGAGCCTGCTCGTACGTACTGATCGAGGACAAGTTATACCGACGAGGGTTCTCCATTCCCCTATTAAAGTGTGTCGACGAGGCCCAGGTCCCTGAAATCCTACAAGAAATCCATGAGGGCATCAACGCACAACACTTAGGGGGAAGATCCTTGGCTCGAAAAGCTTTGTGCGCAGGATATTACTGGCCGACCATGCAGCAAGACGCCAAAGAACACGTGCAAAAGTGTGACCGTTGCCAGCGCCATGGGGACATGCATTTGGCACCCCCCAACGAGTTGAAGACCCTCTCCTCGCCGTGGCCCTTCGCCTGGTGGGGGATGGACATCCTAGGCCCCTTTACAATGGGATCTTATCAAAATAAATTCCTAATCGTGGCCGTCGACTACTTCACAAAATGGATCGAAGCCGAAGCGCTCGCCAAGATCACAGCCTTCAACATACTGCGTTTCTACAAAAGAAACGCCCTCGTGACCGACAACGGAACCCAATTCACAGACAAAAAATTCCAAGACTTCGTCGCCAAATTGGGAACAAAATAACACTTTACTTCGGTCGAGCATCCCCAGACCAACGGGCAAGCGGAGGCCGCGAACAGAGTAATCCTACGCGGATTGAAGCGAAGACTAGGCGAGGCCAAGAAGAGGTGGGTCGAGGAGCTCCACAGGGTCCTCTGGGCGTACAGGACGACACCTCACTCCACCACTGGGGAAACCCCTTTCCGACTATCGTATGGAACAGAGGCGGTAATACCGGTGGAGATAAGGGAACCCTCGAGAAGGACAGAAGCTCCCCTCGACGAAGAAATGAACGACGAGGCTCTACGCGAGGAACTCGATCTGGTCGAAGAAATAAGATCAGGGGCTGCCCTCCGCGAGGCCACATTAAAACAACAAATAACGTTGCGACACGACGCCAGGGTCATAAAACGTGACTTTCCCGTAGGCAGCCTGGTCCTGCGCAGAAACCAGAAGGATTCTCGCGAAGGGAAACTGGCAGCGAACTGGGAAGGACCTTACAGGGTCAAGTCCAAAACGGGCACGGGAGCGTATTACTTGGAAACACTGGACGAAAAACAATTTGCTCGACCATGGAATACTGAAAAACTCAAGCAATACTATAGCTAAGTCCCTAACTACGAGGATAGATAAGTCGCCGACACAATCAACCCAAAACGGGGAGAATTGCGCGACCTTCGTATCATGCCCTGGTGAAGCATGACACGCATTACAACGCCGGCCAGCTTCTGCTCATTGAACGAGCAGATCCTGCGCACAACGGGGATACCTCAACCGAGCTCCGCCGTTGCCGCACCGTTCAGGCAGGACACCCAGCTCGCGATGGGAACAGTCCAAGCCTATGAGACTAGTACCTCAAATGAAGTCCTAGTCTCATCACGGGCAGAACCACGTCGCCCTCCTCGGTAGGTTCCTCGCTTATCCGAGCACGCACATACATATAAACAAACAGAGCAAATTCACAATACAACGTCCATAAAATCCAAATATATTAACGTACCGGCCACGGCCAGATAATGTCACAAATACAAAAAAGGGGCAGCGCCCATACAAAGTGATAAATACAAATTCATAAGGGCACGCAGGCCCACAAAACATGCCAAAAACAAAGTCCTACCCTACGACTTCACTTTCCTCCTCCGCGGGGACAACTTTGCCATCCACTACCGTGTTGAACAGACCCATTCCATCTGTCAGGAGCTGAACGTCGGAGTTGAGAGCCACCATCTGCTCTTTTGCCGCGTTGAAGCCGAACTCAACCGCTTTTAGGTTGTCCTCGCCAAGGATCCTGATCCTCCCGATCAGATCAGCCCGCGACTTCAAGGCTTGCTCATCATCATTTTCGTCCTGAACGGCTGAAGTCAGACCTTCCAACTCAGCGATCCTCGCCTGCATCTTCTTCCTCTCCTCGTCGGCTTTGAGCGCGGCCAGCTTTAGCTGAGTCACCTCCTCCTGGAGCAGCACTTTGGCCTCCTGGTGACCTTCGAACTGCTTCAAATCATTAAACAGCCGGTTGTTTTCTACCTCCAGCTCGGCTACTCTGTTCTTAGATGTCACGAGGCTCGCCCGAGTAGCAGCTTCGTCATCTGCGAGGACAAGGGCAGCTTCAAGAACCCTAAACATGCCCGCCGCATCCTGGCACAGCTGTTTCCTCCTCGCTTTAGAATTGGCATTCAGGATAGCCACGCCTTCAGACTCAGGGACTTCAATCGAATCCCCTTCAGCGAACAAATCCCGACGAGTATAGCAGGCGGGGAGAATAAGGTGTCCGACGCCAGACCCGCCCGGACCAGCGGCTATAGAAGTCCCCTCGGCATCTCTCTTCCGTTTACGGGAACCCTCCGGGGTCAGCGGCGTTGAGGCTCTCTCCGGCTCAGGGGAAGGTCCAGCGGTAAAACTCTCTATCACCGTCTGCTTGGCTGCACCGGTCTTGGCACCTGCGGTCGCTTTCCTATGGACTTTGGCCGCCTGCGACCTCATCAAACGTTCTCGCATATCAGCCATCATACCTGCGAAGACACATAACAAATCAGGACAAGAAAAACTTAAAGAGATAGAACAAAATAGTGAAGCATACCAAGCAGGGTCATAGCATCGTCATCGTTATCACACTCAAGGAGAGCTTTGACATTACTATATCTAGCTGCTCGGACAGGGCCATCCTCCCCGACCAGCTGATTCCCGTCCCGATCGACGACGTAGGCCGGAGAGAAGCTCTCCACGTAAGCGTGAAGGATCCTATATGACTCCTTATCAGCCGGGCAAAGCTGCTCATGCTTCACCAGGAACTGATCTGTTCGGCGTCTAAAATGGGTAAAGACCCATTCCAAAGGGAAAATGGAGACAACACTATCCCTTTCCCGACCATCCACCATCACCCTTTCGATGGTCGAAATGCTCATTCTCGCCTCCTCAGTCATAGGCCT
Source organism: Lathyrus tuberosus (assembly GCA_022829125.1). Taxonomy (NCBI): domain Eukaryota; kingdom Viridiplantae; phylum Streptophyta; class Magnoliopsida; order Fabales; family Fabaceae; genus Lathyrus; species Lathyrus tuberosus. The sequence goes on from JALAZF010000280.1 coordinate 3,772,856, forward strand.
CACGACCAGAAACCTATCCTTAAAGTTACGTATCGAATCAGAATACGGCCAGAACAACCTACTCTGTTACTTGAACGATACCCAACTCTGCTTCGACCCCGCCGTGCTCCGCTGAATCTGGAAGAGGCAGAAGAAGAGGTCCGTGGTCACCCCGATTTGTAGATAACGGCACACCAACTCAAAGGCCCTTATAAAAGCCAAAGCGTTCGGATGAAGCTGGGACGGGCACAACTCCAAGTAGGTGAACAAAGATGATTGGAAATCAGTGAAAGGAAGACGCATCTTGGCCTCCGTAAACGCAAATTCGTACATGGGAAAGCGAAGTCTCGGATACGCGGAACAGATTCTATCGTGCTCCCTGGGACGAAAAGCTTTCCAGGACCGTGGAGTATCCTCGTCGCGCAATTCCAACAGGTCAAAATCCCGTATCTCCTCCTCGGAGAGGGTTGATTGAAAAGACAAAGGCTCGTGTCCAAGCCATTCAAGGTCCCCGCCCGCGACCTTGATATTCGAATAGTCAGCGGACACACCGGGATCCTCGGGCACCTCCTGGGCGTCGGGCACAACGTCATCACGGGGTTCGACCATTTCCACCTGAAAAGCAGAGGAAGAGAAGTGAATTCGACGTCCATGATCAAATCCACCCTTCCACCACTAATCAAGTGAAAGGGCGTTAACGAACCCGAGGACAACCATATGCTCGTCTAAAATGTCTACAATCAACTTAGATAGAAGGTCCCCGCGACCAAGACTCACAGAGGCACATGCAATGATACGTGGTCGTCCCGGAATCACTCCAATGTCCGAACAGGCCTAGTGCCCGGCTACAAACTAAATTCTACACCTAACCGGATTCTACAAAGATCTACGCTAACAATTTCTACAAAATTCTAGAGATTCATCATGTTCTTCATAGAATTTCCGGGAATTCATGTGTTCATCAATAAACACATGAAGTTCCACCATAAAGTATGAACTTCTACCGGAAAACTCATAAAAATACACGAACGGGAAGAGGGAACTTACAAGTAGAAGAAGAAGTTGACGGTGGCGAAAAGAAGCTCCGACGAAGACAAATTGCAGAGCAAGAGAGAGCAAAGAGTGAAAAACTTGGGAAATTATGAAAATGAAACCGTCCCCCACCTTTTTATAACCATTAGATCGTGGGGAATCGTGAGGGTCATCATAGCCTATACGCCCCTAGGACTGACAAGGGCCATAGATACACACCACGTGTCACAAAAACTCTTCGCCTGGTTCAACGCAAAAAATTCATCAACCCTCGAACTCCCGCGAGCAAGTCTCCCCATCATAACGAACGTATCCACGAGCAGAAACCCTCATCTCCACGAGGAGGACGAAACTCCTGGTCGACATCGCGCGCTAGAAACTAACGACCACATCTGGTCGGCACACAAATGCAACAACGCCTGGCCTACGAACGAACCTCCTCGTCAAAGTGAACACTTCCGAGCAGATATGTTCGCCGAAAAACAGCCATCTCTCCGAAGACGTTGCAGGTCTTGATCATCGTTTTCACGCTAAAAACTGACGACCATGTCAAGGGGCACGAATGAAGCACTCCATGCGATCTACCACCTGCCCGACGGTACGAGTAACAGCTGCCTAAGTCATTACTCTACAACAGAGCAATGACTTGGGGGCTCCTGTTCTGGACTGGGCAGGGCTTCCTGCCCTTAAGGGCCAGGCCCAATCCAGCATAACTGGCGAACAGGCCCAATATGCACAATATAGCCGTTGGGCACAACATGACCGTTGGGCGTGTCCCCCTCACGCGCAGAATAGGTCACACGACCAGCCGCCTCACCGGATATTATGGGAACAGTTAGAAGACCACGCGCTTTGCTCGCCACCATTTATCTATAAAAACCCCCTCATTTGAGAGGGGCAGGTATCGCGAATCATATACTTGACTACTCTTACTTGCTTTCCCCTTTTCTTTGACCAAATACTTACTTTGGCATCGGAGTACCTTGCAGGTACCTCCACCCCTTTTTTTCTCCAACGAGCAGCTGCACTTGCCCTACACGAAGGCCGCGACGATCTCCTTCTGGTCATCTCCGATCAATATTCACTGAGGATTCTTAGGTCGCCGACTGGGGAAATCTTGCGTCAAGGTGCCATAACTTCTTGAAGTAGAGATTCATCGGGGAATAGTCGTGACTACCTGGAGTAAAGACTTACTGGGGAATCATCACACCACTTGAGACAAAACTCTTTGAGGTATGAGTGAATAATTTCGTGAGACTGAAGTAACTCTGCATTGATGACCTGTATAGTAGTCGCCATTTCGAACAACAGTTGTTGTGAATGGATGAAAAGTAATCTTCACTTCTCAAAATGCCCCAGATCACATGGTTTATGAGAGTAAGTCATCTCAAGAGGATTTTACAGAAAACTTGGCATCCAACTGTTCCAATGTTTTCCAACTCTTTGAGAGATTTGTCAAATCTCGACGTAATTGGCCCAGATTGACGGTGCTCTATATAACCGAGTCTTCAGACTTGTTCTTCAAGCTGTGGAGAGATTTACCAAATCTCGACGTAACTGCCCCAGATTGAGGGTGCTCTGTATAACCGAGTCTTCAGACTTGCCCCTTAGGGTCAGACTATGAAAGAAACAACTGGGCAACACTTGCCCCTGCTTAGCAGAGTCTTCAGGTAGCGTGCCCCTGGATACTATCATCTCCTTGAAACAGTTCTAAATTTTAGCTCATCATTGCCACACGTATGTTAATTTCTATGATGTCAAGAAATGTTAGCAAGTAGAAAATGTTAATTCTGAAATTGCTAATGCAACACCATGTTTGTCTTGAAAATTTTATTAAAAGATATTTTGGTGGTTGAATTACCGATTTTATAATGCCAACACAAATTTGAGCATAGCTCATAGGAGTCAGGAAACGCCATCTTAATGAATATGCTTTTGAAATAAACCCTGCTTCACTAAGGTCTTTTGAGGGTTGATAGTGGCTTGGTTCACAGTTCAAGAAACAAAGGACATAAGGCTCAAAATTTATTTGTGCCCACCCGATCTTCACGATGTACACTCCATTTTTTGTTAACTGAAAATTTCCCTACCCCAGGTTAAGAACGAGGGTTTTTTATTTAGAGAAGAAAACTTCTACTTCAAAGGCTCAAAAGGGTTAACGAGGGTTTATCTCCCTTATACCTCCGGTGTTTAGGGATTTGAAACAATGCCTTACATCACTAGCAAAGTTTTATTCAAAAGCATACAACAATAGATCTTGCGTTTGATTTTCGTCATCCTCCATTCAATTTTCTGCCAAGGCAAGAGATTGGGCAGCATTGGCATTATAAAATAGAAAAAGCATTTTAAAAAGAGTGAAACGAATGGATTTCTTCAAGACAAACATTACTCATCGCATCAATTATTCAAAATAACAAGTTCTTACACACAAATAACAAATGCATTAACAAACAAGGAGCATTACATGCGAAAATCAGTAAATTAACTAAAGCTTTGAGGAGACTGTCTCAGTCTGAGCTTAGGGTTTTCACATTAGGTCAAGAGTCTCCAAAAGATAAGACGCCACGTCACATTAGCCTTTATACCTCATTAACAGTAATCACCACTGGTTCTGGCATATTAAAGCCCAGGACTATGACACTCATCCTATCTCTAGGGATATGAAGAAGTTCCTGATCCAACATATCTTGGAGATCCCTCTTCACGACAGAACATCCGCGGGGATTCCTCGAGCAAATTTTGCAAGAAGCATGGTTATGCTCGTAATGGGTAAGCCTACACAAATCGGCATGCATATCCACCAAAGATCCTCTTATTGAATTCACGTCAGAAATACGATGTTCTTTGAGACATTCTTCCACAAGGCTTTCATACTTGGGCAACAGACTTGTTGAGAGGTTGGGCCCAGAATCCTCAAAAGACAAAATGCTGCTTCGCACTAACTTCTGTACTTCAGCTTTCAAAGCATAACAGTGTTCAATGTCATGACCGGGTGCCCCTTGATGAAATGGACAAAAATGATCAGACTTAAACCACCATGGGAGATTCTTTGGGATGGCCGGCAGTTTCCTCGTTTGCACCATATTCTTCTGTACTAAAGCAGGATATAACTCAGAATAGGTCATTGGGATCGGGTCAAACTTATCTGCGTGTTGTTTACTTTCGCTACGAGATCCTTTATACTTTTCTTGCGAAATGGCATCAGCAACTTGTTTCTTCTTCTTGAGCAAACCCTCTCTAAGATCCTTAGAGCTATTAGGAATGTTAATGGGAACCATGGAAATGGGCATTGGCGTGACTTCGGAAGTTTCGGTCCCTTGAAACGGAGTCTGAGAAATATGAGGAGAAGGTTGATTTTGAGTAGCAATCATAGTTTCAACCAAAGCAAAGAGCCTTTCCACACCAGCCCTCAAAGCAGTCACTTCCTTGCGAAGTTCACGATTTTCTTGCTCAATATTATCCATCTTCTTCCTCTGATCGGCCCGAGTATCGTATCGATGATTCGGGTTGACTGAGAAGAGAAACACGAATGAGAACCTGGAATGCAAATAAATGCAAATAAATGCAAATGCAAATGAGATGCAACAAGATTCATGGAACTCAGCTATTTATAATCATCATGGAATATCAAAAGACGCATTTTATTAAAAAAAATCGGTTGCAACCATGAGTATCGAAATACTAAAAGATTTATTACAATATTGATTACAAACGCATCTGTACGCCTTACAAGAATCATGACATAAAAGCTAAATAAAAGCTAGTAATGATGGATCTAAGGAGACTCTTTCAACGGTCTTGTCTTGAGTCGTTTGACTTCTTCTTCCAATTGAGCTTCCAAGGTATTGACTGTGGACTAGAGTAGGTTAAGTCTTGCGAGAAGTAGCTTTTTCCAAAATTTCCCTTTTTGTAGTCATATTTACTCGAATATTAACCGAAGATAGCAAATGAATACTTGTCTTGAATAGGTAACCCAATCAGCTGAGAATATTCCTCAAGGGTAGGTACCAACTGGTAATCAGGAAATGTGGAATAGTGGTAGATTGGGTCATAAAACTGCAGTAGAGTAAATAGAAGTCCTTTATCAAGCTTCCCATATATGGTCATAAACCCTTCTTTATCAGTCAATAAGGTCTCCAGTCTCCTTAGATCGTCCAGATCATGACTCTTGTAAGTCTACTTCAACGTTTTTCTTTTCAGAGTCCATGATATCCCTATGATGTTTACAAATAAAGCTAAGCTCCATGAAACTTTATGATATGATGCTTATGAATGCATGGATGCAAACACACAGAGAAACACAAAGCACACACAAGCAAGCAAACAGACAAAGAGCCCTAGATTTGAAAGGTCATGAACGTGGAGCCAAGGTCTACCCATCCCAAGAAGGTGAGTAATAGGGGTTCATTTGTACATGTACAACGGGTTCTACAAAGTTCCCATAGTCACCAACCCATCGTTCGAATATTATCGATTTCCCAATTACTTGGTAGTCAATAATATTCTCAAGAGAGTCTCGTCTGAGTGTAGTATCGCGTATCAACCATTTCAGGATTACTCCCTTATAGTCATCGCACTACATCCTAAAAGGCCAGGTTGGGTTAAAGGTAACTACGGTTCTCAATATCACGGGCTCCTAGGTCGAAAGCGGTAATGCATTCACGATAGCTCATTCAACAAATACCACCCTCAAGAGGGTCTCAACTGAGTGTGGAATCTCAAGTCAACTTCTTTGGGATTACTCCCTCGAAATCTCCTTGACTATATCCACGATCCTATCATATGTGTGCTCTCAAGTCCAGGTTAGGAATTATCTCACCACTTAAATATAACAACCCTGCCAAACAGAAAAAATCCAAGCAAACAGATAGACAAAAATACAAGTATACAGATATAGACAAACATATACAAGTACAAACAAATAACATATAAGAAACAAGTTAGGGGTAACCCTCTTTAGGATAATCCCCAGTGAAGTCGCCATTTCTGTCGTGGTGAGAATTGGATATCAAGCTATTATATTAACTTGAATCGCATTTCTTTTATTTCACCACCGGTCTTTGATTTATCCAAGGGAAGGGAGAAAGTTCGAATGTCCCATAGTATGCAATGCAAATGCAGCTAAGAGTCTAAGGTTCGGGGGTTGGTTATACCTAGGGAAGGTGTTAGCATCCTAGATATCTGTAGTACTCTACAGGAACCTCTTATTTTATCATGTTATTTGTTGGTTGTTATCTGTTTGCTACGGGTTTAAGGGTAGGAAGACCTAATGTTCTATTCCTAAGTGTGCTCGACAAGATATCGCATCTTGTGCCTACATATCCTGTCGGGAGTGGAATCCGAGCACTTGTAGTTCCTCTCTGAGGGATACTAAAGGTTGTTTAAAAGTTTAGGAGAAAAGATGAGTCATCATCTTAAGAAACCACCACAGTTTTGAGACTTTCTTGTATTTGTGGGGTATGGGATTGTATGTCCCTTCTTTGAGATGATTCACATCTAATTCTCTTGTGTGGAGAATTAGGTGAGCTAAAGTTGATTGTAAAATCGAACTTGAGGGGGACTAACTTAGGAAGTCTATCCTAAAGTTGTCTAAATAATTTTATCTTAAAGGGTATGGAGACTATGAGGAGGTATGAAATGCAAATGAATATGCACCATGCACAATAATTAATTATCATGCATGGGATTTTCCCTTGGATATAATGCAAGCAATGTATAAGAATGGATAAAAGCATGAAGTATAAAGTATAAAATAAAGACGTCAATGATTAATCAAACAAAGGGGTTGAATTTTAATCATGCACACTAGCGAAGTGGGCTAACCATGTGTATAGTGATCAAATGTTGATAGCGATGCTTAAAGCAATCGACTTACATAGGTAGAAAATGGCTCGACGTTGGATCGAGGATTTTAAATACTTTGAAAAAGTTTAAGGCACAAAAGCAAGCATACATCAAGTAAACACACAAATGCATAAGTAAGTGGCAAGATATCAATCAAAATTCTAAACTTATTTCACACAAACGCAAGGTTAAGTGCACGACGAGGATTTTTTAATAGAGAACGATTTATTAAGAAAAAAGTTTGATAATTTTAAAGGGAAATTAATATGAAAGGTTTATATTATTACTTTTTAAGAATTAATTGTTAAAGGTTATTATTAATTTAAAAAAAGGTTAAATATTTTTTCTTATTAATTAAAAAAAAGGATTCTTATGTTAGTAATTTAGTAAAAAAGGTATTCATTATTTTAAAAAAAGTTTACTAATTTAAAGAGGGTTTTAACAAACGTTTTTAATTTATTTAGTTATATTTTATTAAGAAGTGAAACTTTAGAATAAAAGAAGTTATATATTTTTTATTAAAAAAGGGTACTTAAAAAAGGTTCTAAATGCTTATTATTATTTTAGAATTGGTTATAAAAAAAAACAAGCAGATTTTAAATATTTAGCAAAGAGAAAACTATGAAATATTTATTTAAAAAAATGGTTAAATTAATTAAAGAAAAACCAGATTATTAGATTAACGGAGGGATCCTATGCTAGGTGAGGGGGAGGCTCCATCGCGGACTCTCAACCCTCAACCGTCAGATAAAATAAAGGCCTAGATCAAATGCTTGTGTGTGAGAGTGCATGATAAGGGGTGGTGGTACGTGTGTATGTGATTAGAGAATAATGAAAATTAAAAAAAAAACAAACGATCTTATTTGCTCTTCCTCACTCCCCCAAAAGTTCTCTCTTTCTCTCAAAGACCTCCTGTTGTACCCCAAATTTTACCCCTTAGATGTCATATCATCTTGCACCTACATTTAAACCTCAATCATTTAAGCATTGTTAACTAACCATGTTTTTTTGCAAGTTGTTTCTTTTTATTGTGGAAGATAGGGTTTACATAAAAAGGACAAGGTCTCCCTAAGACATCGTTTGGTCAAATGCAACCATTTGAATCTACATACATCCAAGAAGACTTTTTCGACAAGAAATCAAATGTTTCACCAAGACAAGTTAACCATTGCCTTTCATGTCAAGTAAAGTGTGATCCCAAGTCTTGAGAAATTATGCCATGGGTTAACAAACATCTTTGGAATCCACCTTTGAGCCTTAAAGATTTTTTTCTCTTAAGTGCAAGAATTTTTCATGGAGATAAATATTCACCAAGGTGTAACATATCAAAGTGGTGCCATGGGAGGATTTAATTTTGCCATTTCCTAAAGTTTGTTCCCGTGACATTTCTTTGTTCATGGACATATGGTTTATCTCTAATTTCTAATGGGCCCAAGATGTGTCGTTTGGATCAAAGGCCATAAGGTGGTGAAAATTCAAAGTAGTGCCCCGTATTGGTTAAGCAACAAGGCCCCATGCATCTAGTTTAATTCTTGTTCCACTTGTTATTTGAAAAAAATCTGAAAATGCTTTGCTTCAAAAACAAGTTCGTGGAGTCACTAAATGTTACCTTTTTGAGCCTACTCTCTCCTGACGAAGCCAAAAGGTTGCTGAGATATCATGTTGGATTAGTGAAATAAAAGGGTTCAGCATAAGGTGCCTGTGTTCATACTCAGGAATCCGTAATGTCCAAATTCAAATTATTACCTCTTTCCACCTTTTTTCTCCAATGACAAAAATAAAGAAGTTTTTGGAGTGAATACTGAAGAGTGAAAATAACAGACTGCACCACCACCTCCTCCGCTGCATTTGTTCAGCATGGTGATCTCCAAGGATTGACTAAGATCAACGGCTAAAGGGAGTGAGGCACAAACCCTAATTCCTTACCCAGCAGGCCATGCAAACCCTAATTTTTTCCCCTACGGATAATTCTTTGGTCCACTGTGTCTCCAATACCCGGATCAATTTGCTCTGCCTATAAAAAGAGACCACTTCTCCTTTATTCAAACACACTAGAAATTGCCAAGAAATTTCTCTCTACTTCTCCCTCCCATAATCCTGCAAGTAATCCCCAAACTTGCAAGGAATTCATCACTTTCCATTCCCTCTGTAACACACAGAAACACAAAAAAAAAGGCACCGAGAAAAATACCAAGAATCTCTTTCAAAATCTCTCCACCTTTCCATTTTTTAAGTTCTGCAAGTAACCTTCAAAGCTTGCAAGAAACTTATCCTTTTTATACCCTCTGTAAACACTTCAAACCTCCAATATCTTAACCACCAAAGCTCGTGTTTCTTTCTGAGAGGTTGGCTCTGTAGCAGTTGAGAGAGGGAAGCTTATCCACCATTTCTAGAAACACTCACCTGTGAAGAAGCAATGGACTCTCTCCACTAGGTATCACTCTATCTCACTCTGTTTTTGTTTCATGTTTGCACCATACTGTTATTATATTCACCATTTCGTTATTGTCTGATTCCATGATAATTTAGTTCCCTATGGTTATCCTATTTGTTAGGTTTGTTGTTGTCTAATTATTGATTGTTTCTGTGATGAAATCATTAACATGTTAGTTTCATTTTGTTAATCGTCAACTGGGTTCGTATTCGTATTCGTTTGAAACAAAACTGAACAAAAATAAAAGAGTTAAGGTGGCGTTCGCCATGTTGACATGGTGGCTCCCGCCACACATCACAAATACATAAAACAAATAATAAAATAATAATAACACACCATATGAAAACAAAAAAACAAAAAAGGAGAGAGAAAAAGAAAGCACATGGCGCCAGCCATGATGGAAAGTGGCGCAAGCCACATTGCCATGGCGCCAGCCATGCTTTGGAGGTGGCGAGAGCCACATTGGTTGGCTTCTTTTTTTGTTTGTTTGTTTTATTTTCATGTGTTTACCTTGCACTTCTTGTTATTTATTTTTCTTTCTCATAATATTTCCAAAAAAAAACATTAAAATATTCATCACTTCTTTTTTATTTTTAGATTTCTTCTGTGATTAAAATCATTTATTTTCTAAAAAATGTTAAGGGATTTTCTGTTGGAATATTGTGTAACTTATGAGTTTTGGTTAAAAATTGCTTCCTAGCTTTATCATGAGAAAGTTTTGTTTGTACCTTTTGGTTTCTGGTTGTTAAGTTACATGATTCCAAATGCATTCGTTTTCAAACCATAAGAATACCTTCTCTGCTATACTTGGTATATGCATGTGCCCACTGATTTTAAAATAAGTCATTTTGGAAGTATGCTGTGTTTTCCTGATTTTAACAAACCTTACCATGAAATTGCTGTTGAAGTTGCATGATTTAAATCCAATCGTTTCTTGTGCCTTCCCAACCATGCTTGACATATTCATGTGACCACTGATTTTTGAATTGAGTTTTCTGTGAAATGTACTTGATTTGTAAAGTTTTGTTCCTGACTTTAACCAAATCTTACCATGCAATGTTGTTTGTTTTGCTCTCTGTTGATAAGTTGCATAACTCCAAATGTATTTGCTTCAAATTGTGAATGCCTTCTCTGCCATAATGGTCACAGTTACATGATCACTTGTACTTACTGTTTGCTATGTTCACATTTAAGAATTCACTTCATGTGTTGATTAAATGCTTACTGTTTGGAATTATTAAACTCAATATGTTTCATTATATTTCAACCCCACTATAACTCTTGTTTACAAGATGTTATTCTCCCTCTTCCTTCCAAAGGAAAAGTTTTTCTATTGATTTCAAGATCATAGAAAACTCATTTCTACCTTGGACCTCATGGTCTTAGGCAACCTTAGCCCATTGACCTCGTAGTCAATAGGACCCCCTCTTGGCCTCATAGTCATAGAGTAATCTCTTCAACCTTTGACCTCATAGTCATAGGAATCTCATGGCCTCATAGTCATAGAGTAATCTCTTCAACCTTTGACCTCATAGTCATAGGAATCTCATGGCCTCATAGTCATAGAGTTACTTCTTCAACCTTTGATCTCATAGTCATAGGAACCTCTTGGCCTCATAGTCATAGAGTTACATCTTCAACCTTTGACCTCATAGTCATAGGAACCTCTTGGCCTCATAGTCATAGAGTTACATCTTTAACCTTTGACCTCATAGTCATAGGTAGCCCTTGGCCTCATAGTCATTGGCAATATCTTCAACCTTTGACCTCATAGTCATAGGCAGCCCTTGACCTCATAGTCATAGGCAAGCTTTGACCTCATAGTCATAGCCATCCTCCATTGACCTCATAGTTATGGAAAAGTCTCTCTATTGACCTCATAGTCATAGATAGCTCATTATCTTCCTGTGACCTCATAGTCATAGGATTCCCTCTTGACCTCATAGTCATAGGGCCATCTTTAACCTTTGACCTCATAGTCATAGGCAAGCTTTGACCTCATAGTCATAACCCTCTCTTCAACCTTTGACCTCATAGTCATAGGAACTTCTCATGGCCTCATAATCATAGAGTTACATCTTACCTTTGACCTCATAGTCATAGGAAGCCCTTGACCTCATAGTCATTGGTAACATCTTCAACCTTTGACCTCATAGTCATAGGAACCTCTCATGGCCTCATAGTCATAGAGTTACATTCGTTCACCTTTGACCTCATAGTCATAGGCAAGCTTTGACCTCATAGTCATAGCCCTCCGTTAGCCTTGTACCTCATAGTCTTAGGCAACCTTTGACCTCATAGTCATAGGCAAGCTTTGACCTCATAGTCATAGGTATCCCTTGACCTCATAGTCATAGCCATCCTCTATTAACCTCATAGTCATGGAAAAGTCTCTCTATTGACCTCATAGTCACAGATAGCTCATCACCCTCTTGGCCTCATAGCCATCTTCAACCTTTGACCTCATAGTCATAGGAAGCCCTTGACCTCATAGTCATTGGCAACATCTTCAACCTTTGACCTCATAGTCATAGGAACCTCTCTTGGCCTCATAGTCATAGAGACACCTCAATCCCCTTTGACCTCATAGTCATAGGATCCCATCTTGGCCTCATAGCCATCTTCCAACCTTGACCTCATAGTCATAAAAAGTCTCTCTATTGACCTCATAGTCATAGATAGCTCATTAATACCTTGACCTCATAGTCATAGGTGGCATCTTCTCTAGACCTCATAGTCATCTTATCATCTTGACCTCATAGTTACCTAGCCATCTTTTCATAGGCCTCATAGCCACTCAATCTCACGACTTAGTCTTAGAGAGTTTCTTAAACTCTAAATGAGCTCATACTCATTTCCCCCTTGGAACTTTGGCCATAGCCAATGGTTCCTCAATCCACCCTTAGTGAGGTGAACTACGATTGCTCTGATTCTTTAGTCAGATACGTAGGCACAAGATGCGACGTCTTTACGAGTAAACTTAGTGCATATACCCATAGGTCTTTACCTTAAGCAGATACCCTTTAGCAAGCAAACATAACATAACAAGAGGTTCCTGTAGAGTACTACAGATATTAAGGGTGCTAATACCTTCCCTTAGTATAACCAACCCCCGAACCTTAGATCTTCCCCCTTTAGGTTTTCACGATCTTGAACCTTTCCTTTGGATAAATCAAAGTCGGTGGTGAATTCAAAGTTTTGCGATGCAAGTTAATTAATAGCTTGTTATCTGATTCTCACCGCAACACCTCCGTCCCCAAATTCCCCGACGAACCCTAATTTCGCCGTCCTAACTTTCTTGTCAAAAACCTAAATTCGTCGTTCCTCGCCTCAATCACCCCTCTTGTCACCGTCCTCAACCTCTTGTTCAACGCAAACCCTAAACTCAAATATCAAACACAGTAGCGAAATAAAAACACACATAAACCCTAACCCCCACAATCCCTATACCCCCAATCCACTATGTTCAGAGAATTACAATTACAAGGAGCTTCGCGGATGATAAAAAATGAAAAAAAAAATGGTAAATAAGCGATGGAAGGCGCCCATCTTCGGATTTCACCAAAAGATAAGTCTTTAAGATCTTTCTCCTTATTTGTGCAGTCTTTCTTTTGTGTTGTATGTTATCCCGTTGATGTGTGTATGATGTGTTGCGTTCTCTGCGAATTCTCCGTTTGTGCGTATGTCTGTGAATTTACTCTGAATGTGGTACTCACTGCTACTGTTGATGTTATTGGATGACTGTGGCAATTTGATGATATGTGCTGCTACTATTCTTTGTCTGCGATGTGTGTGTGAAACTTTCTCGTACTCGTGTGTTTTTCGCCCCTGTATGTTGTATGTTCTGGTGTATTTGTATGATTACTGATATGATGGATGGTTGCTGTTTATGATATTTGGTTGGTGAACTGTATGAATTTTGAACAGCTATGTGATTTGTGAATTCGTTGGTTTTGTGAATAGTCCCCCTCCTGCTGCGTGTATGCTGGTTTTTTATAGGCTTTAGAAAGACAAACTTGTTGAATGGCAATTAATTGAGTGTGTGAAGTATGTTTGTTAATATTAGGAAAGTATTTGAAATTGGTCTGAAGCATGTCATGTTTTAATTTGGGAAGAAAATAATAGTTGTCTGAGATGTTTTGGAATGAAAATAAACGCTGTCTAAACATACTTTGGATACGTTTGTGGCTGTTTTGGAATGAGTTTCAATGATGTTTGATTTGCTGCTGATGCTAAAAGATGTTGTCTAAAACTTTATTGGGATGCCTTGAATGTGTTTGGAAATGAAACAACCTGTCGACCTAATGTTCTAATGGTATTTAGAAATTCCATTTCCAGCTTATTATGTTGGATTCTGATTAATTTTCTTTCCACTTTCATCAGGTTTGGAACTATTTTTGGAAATGGCATTTGAGGATTAATGGAGTTGGATGAATTATGTTCAATTGTGAATCTACAGTTTTTTCTACCGTTCCAACATCCCAATCAATTTGTGAACTTTCTACTGAAATATCCTAGTCAATGTCAGGAACATCAACTTCTACACTGCCCATGCAGTACTTATTTCCTAGTCATTTGAGTGAACACCAACAATATTCCTAACCTCAAAATCAACAGCACTATTTAAAGATGGAGGATTTTCACGCATGTTTCTCGAGTTTTGTAGTACAGCTTCCGATGATCTACCTCTTTCAGCGTGAGCAACTCTGACAAAATTGCAATAGTATTCTATTGCCTGTGAAAGGTATCCCATATTTTGCTGAATATACTTGGAATCAATTTTGCTGTCTTCCAAAAGTTCTAATCTGACATTTTTCTTGTAGGCCAAGCTCTTGACAAGCTTCGTACTTGGCTGTCGAGAGTGCAACACTCTTGCTATTACGAAGTGAAGAGTTTCGACATGTATTGCTTTGAGCTTTTAGAAACTTTCTTGTGGTGTTGGTATTGGCTGATTGGTAGCATGAGGGACATTGAAGCTGAATTATGGTGCAAGAGTGGTTTGGCAGTGGAAGTAAGATGGTGGTGATATGAAATTGTCACAGGTGATGTTGTTCGGATGAGTTCGAAGGTTGTGAAACAACGACCATCACGGTTTTGCCGGCAGGGAGAAGGTGAGCTAAGGTGAGGTTGTGTTAAGTTCATGTCATTGTTTGCTGAAATGATAATCCAAATTACGTATCTCTGAACAGAATTCCGGTTTTTCAACTATGACCAGAAAAAAAACCCGATTGCTATTGCTACCGACTTGATGAGGGTGTCGCTAACAAGCTTGGGTACTGTCAATGGAAACTTCAACTGGTCCAGCAAGATGGGATGGGTCTTGATCCACCTGCTCCAGTTTCAAGAATTTGGCGAGACTAAAGCCACCAGTTTTAACATTGCTTGTCTGTGTCTTAGGATGAACTTTAATATATTTTTCCACTGGAATGCAAAATTGACATTTCTTTATTAGCTTGTAATACCTTTTATCTGTTTGATCATAGAATTACTTATGCTGATTGTCGTGGCTTTGGTACCAGGATTTGAATATCGTTCTTGGAATATTATGTCTTCGTAAATACGTTCACTCTTGATGTAGGGTCCTCATGCTTGAATTTCTTTAGTGAGTTCAGCTAATTCAAAACTTGCACTTGGTTTATCATATAGTATGATGTTTTTGGTATTGACTTGAAAATAGATAGGCTTGAAACTTGGGTTGAACTTGATCATGGCTTGAAACAAACTAGAGATAAATCTAAGCAATCTTGAAATATGACTTAAAACCCGACTTGGGACATAGCCTAGAATCACTCGAAACAAACGATTGTACCTTAAAATAGCTTGAAACAAAATTAACTACGGCTTGGATATGGAAATAAGGTTGTGACATCTGATCGTGAAGGCTGGATCAGATCCTGTTGAAGTGGGCCACCAAGAACGTCTGAGATGCTGGGCGTATGGAGAGGAGGAGGGGGTGTACCTACAAGGCACTCTGACGCTCATGTGAGAAAGGGTCAGAGAAAAGGGGCAAGTACAAAGTATTAGTTCGTAGGGTGAATATTGGATACATGACCCTCTCAAGCGAGAAGGTTTATATAGAGCCTCCAGCGCGTGGTCAACGGTCCTATTTTCGGGGCGAAATAACCGTTTTCCCGAAGAATAGGTAACTGCCCAAACTAGTCGTTATGTCGGACAGGGTGCCCAAAACTAGCCGTTATGTCAGGCATAAGCGTAGTTTCGGGCACATGCCCTCATCTGTTCGGGGAGTGGAGAAGTCGTGCGTAACGGGCAGCATTTCCAGGGAGGAGCGATGCAGTCTGTGCCCGGTTAGAGGGGCAGAAAGGTAACTTTTGCCCGTTTGTGGATTGGACTTAGGCAATTGGGCCGTTCTGGAGCAGAAGTGGATTGGGCCATGCCTGGCCATTGGTCCAGTCCAGAACAGGAGCCCCCCAAGTCGTTGCTCCCGAGCATGAGAGTGATGACTTAAGGATAGCTCGTGGCTCCGAGGAGCTAACATAGGGTCGTCGCTTGGTGAGGTAGGAGGTTTGTCTCGTGGTGACCGTTGCCTTTGGTCCCCGTAATGTTCCTGACCGTGATAGAACTGCCCGTCGTACGGGGAGGCTAACGGTTGGAAGGAATTGGAAACATTAGGGCGCCACGTGTGCATAGAGTTTTGTGCCACAGTTGCTAGGCAATGATGGCTGATTAATAGCCATCATGACCTACGAGGGTGTGCCATCGCACGTACCCCTCTGTATAAAAAGGGGAAACTCGTTCCATTCTGAACTTTTTCGCTCTTGTTTCTCTTCGTCTTCTTTAGAATTCCTGCCCGTCACCATCGTCTGCTATTCCGGCCACCACATCCACTTCCGGGCAGCCGCTACTCACCTTCTTAATCAAGTAAGTTCGCTGATTTTTTGCTTTTTTACCCATTTGACGGTTGTTTGTAGTCTTGCATGCGGTTAGGTTTAGGTGTAGAGGATGAAATAGATTAGTTTTCGGTGATTGTTGGTGGTGGACGGTTGTCGTGCCATTTTCCGCCGCCGATGAGGCCGCTAGGTTTTAGGATATTCTGGTGAATCGGGTGGTTTCTGGCGTCATTACGATGATGATACATGCATGACCGCTGTGATTGTTCAGATTCAAAAGCAGCGTCAAAGTTTCCGGCGAGCCTTCCCAGTTTCCGGTGAAGCTTTGCAGTTTCCGGCGGAGCTTCAAACGGGAACTGGGAAGTGGCTCGAGGAAGTTCCTCATATGGAAGCGGCTTGCTCCGGGCATCTCCTCGTGGGAGACTCTTAGAGTTTTTGTTCGATGTTAGGGCTTAGG
Source organism: Lathyrus tuberosus (assembly GCA_022829125.1). Taxonomy (NCBI): domain Eukaryota; kingdom Viridiplantae; phylum Streptophyta; class Magnoliopsida; order Fabales; family Fabaceae; genus Lathyrus; species Lathyrus tuberosus. The sequence goes on from JALAZF010000280.1 coordinate 3,789,450, forward strand.
CCGGGGATGTCATCCTCAGCCCTTTGCGCGCCCTTTCACTTGACTAGCGGTGGAAGGGTGGATTTGATCTATTGTCAAATTCACTTTTTTCTCTGCTTTTCAGGTGATCGATATGGCGACGGGGCCAGATGGAGAAATTATCCTGGACTCGTCCGAGGAAGAAGCAAGTTCCTCGGACAGCAGTATTTCGAACACTTCAAGTATCCCCTGCGAGGTCGGGGAAGAAGAGGAAATGGAAGATATGGAAGAGGATGTCGTCGAGGATTCCGCGGAGGAGTGAAAGGTGGCTGAACCAGCCGAGCACGGGCCCACCTTCACCACGTACTTGGGGGATGTTTTTACGGAAGTCAGACCAAAGGGGGAGTAGAAGGTACACTTTCCCTCCGAGGATGATCGGGTCTGCACGGATTTCGGGGATCGCATCACTATGTACAAATATGCCTTCAAAGAGCTGGGATTGAGATTGTCGTTCACTGATTTTCAGCAATCAGTGTTTCTGCACTTGAAGTTGGCCCCTACGCAGCTGCACCCGAACTCACTGGCCTTCATACGGGCGTTTGAGCTGACCTGTGATTTCTTGAAGATTGGGGCTACTCTTCCCTTGTTCTTCACAGTCTTCCACCTTCAACGACAGCTGTCAGGGAGGAAGTACGGTTGAGTCTCGTTGAAGCAGCCTCGCAAGCTGTTCAAGCCTTTCTCTGAATCGATACGGACGTTTAAGGAGAGGTACTACATCATTGAGCCTGTATCAGAAGCTGCCCAGGACAGCACCTATCTCTGGGAGATCGAGGTCGACGAGGAGGGAAACAAGCTGCACGACGAGGCTGGGAAGTTCACCGGGGAGAGAGTATACAAGTTCCCCATCCACTAGGGACTTGGACATTTCACCAAAAAGCCCGGCGATTACGTTCTTCAGCCACACGAGTTAGGCGGGCAGGATGCCGTTGCTTACGAGACGCTGGTGAAGTACGTTAATTCCTTCCTGCTCGCTGAATGCTGGACGAAGAAGGGTGACCCGATATTCAAGGAGGACGGTAGTCAGAGGGTTGAATACCGCTTTATTAATACCAAGGCACTCTTGGAGTGCAAGACTCCTGCGGAAGCCCAGAAGCTGCTCGGTAGTCTTAGTTATTTTGATTTGCCCGAACTATTTTCTTTTCTCGTATCTAACATGCTCGTATTCTGTTTGTGCAGGTGATATGCCTCGGGCTCATGAGAGGATGGTGAAGAACGCTCTTGCGAGGAACAAGCCCGGAACGGCTCCTCTGAAGTCTCGATTTGCCAATGCGCGTGCTCCCACTCCTGCTCAGTCTGTTGCGGGGACCTCTTCTCCCACTCCTGCTCCCCATGGATCTCCCTTGCCTTTGGCTTCACGAACCAAGCGGGCGAGGGCCAACGACGCCGTGGATCTCAGCAGGGCCCCAGAGAAAGGGAGGTTTGAGCTTCCCCTTTGCATACTCGATAGAAGATTCTTTGAGGGGAACTCTTTGATCATGCTACGGGCAGAATCCCTTCGGCTGGAAAGCATGGACCGCCCGAGCAAGAGGGCGTTGGTGGCCCAGGATACCTCTGTACTGGTCAAAGTTCTGGAAATGGCGGCCATATATGCTGAAGGGGATTCTGTAACTGAGTCTGAACTCAGGGCTGCTCGGGCTACCGTGGCATCTCTCACGGAAGAGGTGAAAAATGCTGACGATGCCCGAAAGAAGGCTGACGAGGAGGTGGCCAGGCTGACAAGGAGGTGGCCAGGCTGAAGAAGGAGAATTCTATACTGGCGGCAGAGAAGAAGGCAGCTGAGGAGCTGGTCCAGCAGCTGAGGGCGGTCAATGCCCCGGGCAAAGATGAACCCGAGGATGTGAAGGAATTGAAGACAAGGTCCGAGCTAGTTGCTCGTATATTGGTGACCGAGGATGATAATATCGTCATTGCGGACGAATCCTTCAAGAATGTTGTGTCTCAACTACGGGTGGTGAACCCCAGACTTGACATTTCTACTGAGGGTACTCATTATCTGGCGCATGTTGAAGATGGCCGGATGGCTATGCCTGACACCCTTCTTGAAGAGAATGCCGAGGATCAGCCCACGGAGAACCAGGAACCTCAGCCCGAGCCTGCCGAACAGATGGATGAGTGAGGGATTTTCTTTTTGTTGTTGTAATTTGTCCGGCCTGCATGTCGTGTATTTGTTGTGACCTATTTTGGGGGCGTGGCCCCCGGTCTATGTAATCCAGTACAATCATGGTCTTAGTGGCCATTTATCATACTTAAATTATGTGTCCGGTCCTGGTGGTCGGTTCTGTTATTTGCATGGTTTTACTTGCTTTTATTTTCTACTAAGTGTTGTACTCATGCTCGTTGTGAATGTATGTATGCCCGTGATATGGAGTATTTGACTTATGTGAAGTTTCAGGGGATTGCTCGTTGTAGATGTGTTCGGCAGTGAGGGGTACTGGTCGAACGGCCGGGGAATATCCTGGCGGGGGTGCAGAGCTCAGGTCGCGTTTGAGGCCTGAGTTCACGGCGTGAACGTCCCATCGCGAGCTGGGGTTCTGCCAGTCGTGGTACTTTGATGACGACGATGCTCGATTGAGGACTGTTGTCGAGCAGATACTCGGCTCGTTACTGAGCGGGGTTCTGCTTTATTGGTATGCGACGCTTGTACCTAGGCGTGCATAGTGGTCGGTAGCTGACGTTCATCGTCATGACGGGTCAAACCAAGAATTAGGGCCTTAGCTATAGTATTGTTTTAGCTTTTCGGCGTTCCATGGTCGATCAAGTTCTTCCCCGTTGAGATGTTCTAGGTAATAGGCCCCATTCTCCGTTTTTGCTCGGACACGATAGGGTCCTTCCCAGTTGGCGGCTAGTTTGCCCTCGCGAGAGTCTTTGTGGTTTCTCCTTAGAACAAGGCTTCCCACGTAGAACTCTCGTCGTATCACCTTGGCATTGTGCCTGATGGTAATTTTTTGTTTTAATGAGGCTTCGCGGAGGGCTGCCCCAGTTCGGATTTCCTCGACGAAGTTGAGTTCTTCTCTTAATGATTCGTCATTCATCTCCTCGTCTAGGGGAGACTCTGTCCACCTGGAGGGTACGTGAACTTCGACGGGGATTACAGCCTCGGTCCCGTATGCTAGACGAAAAGGTGTTTCCCCGGTTGTAGAGTGTGGAGTTGTGCGGTATGCCCATAAGACACTGTGTAGCTCCTCGACCCAGGCCTTCTTTGTTTCGTTGAGCCTTCGTTTGAGGCCTCAAAGGATGACCCGGTTAGCTGATTCAGCCTGCCTGTTTGTTTGAGGGTACTCGACGGACGCAAAGTGTTGCTTCGTGCCTAGTTGGGCAACGAAGTCTTGGAACTTCCTATCTGTGAATTGTGTCCCATTGTCTGTTACTATCGCTTGGGGGATGCCGAAACGTGCGAGGATGTTTCGTTTGTAGAAACATAGTATATTGAGGGCAGTTATTTTGGTCAGGGCCTCCGCTTCTATCCATTTTGTGAAGTAGTCTATGCCCACTATTAGGTATTTATTCTAATTTGATCCTACCACGAAGGGTCCTAGGATGTCTAGGCCCCACCAGGCAAATGGCCACGGGGAGGACATAACCTCGAGCTCGTTAGGTGGAGCCAGGTGCATGTCTCCGTGCCGTTGGCATTTATCGCATTTCTTCACGTGTTCTTTAGCGTCGTGCTGCATGGTCGGCCAGTAATATCCTGCTCGAAGGGCCTTTCGGGCAAGAGACCTTCCACCGAGATGTTAGGCGTTGATTCCTTCGTGGATTTCATGCAAGATGTGAGCGACCATTTCTTCCTCGACGCATTTGAGCAGTGGAATGGAAAATCCTCGCCGGTAGAGTTTATCTTCGACTAAGATGTAGGAGCAGGCTCTTCACCTAACCACGCTGGCCTCCTTGGGGTCGGATGGGAGTTCGTCCTTGGCAAGGTAGTTGTAAACGGGGGTCATCCAACAATTGTTGTCGCCGATCACGTGTATGTCAAGGGTCGGGGAAGCCATTTCGATGCTGGGTCGAGGTAGGACCTCCTGTATGACGAACTTGTTTCCGCCTTTCTTCTTTGTATTGGCTAGTTTGGATAAAACATCTGCTCGGACATTGTGTTCGCGGGGAACATGTTTCACTTCTACCGTTGTGAACTTCGCCATTTCCTTTTTGACCAGGGCTAAGTATTTGGTTAAGTTGTCTTTTTTGGCTTGATATTCTCCTCATACCTGAAGGGCCTCGAGTTGTGAATTTGTGCAAATGACGACTTCTTCTGCGCCCAGGTCCTCAGCTAGCGTAACCCAGCGAGGAAGGCTTCGTACTCAGCCTGGTTGTTAGAGGTTAGGAAAGACAGGGTGAGTGACACTTCAACGATGATTCCTTCATCGCTTTCCAGTATGATGCCCGCACCGCTTTCCAGTCTACGAACGTCATTTCTGCGACGAAGTCGGCCAGATCCTGGGCCTTGAGGGCTTTCCTACTTTCATATTGGATGTCAAATTTGGATAGTTCAAGCGACCATTTGAGCATTCGACCGACCATATCTGGTCATCCCAGCAGTTGCTTTATGGGTTAATCTGTTTGAACCACGATCGTGTGGGCTAGGAAGTAGTGTCTTAATCTTTTGGCTGCGTTGTTGAGGGCCAGAGCTACTTTCTCTATCTGTTGGTACCTTAAATCTAGTCCTTGCAGTGCTTTTCTCGTGAAATATATGGGCTTCTGTCCATCAGGTGTCTCGCGGATGAGAGCGGCGCTCACTGCTTCGGTTGCTACGGCGAGGTATAGGTACAAGGTTTTGCCATTGTCCGGGAGAGATAGGACTGGTGGCTCTGAGAGCGCTCGTTTCAGATGGAGAAGAGCCTTGTCACATTCCTCAGTCCATTCGAACGCTACCTTCTTGCGGAGGAGTTTGAAGAACGGTAAGGCGTGATGGGCAGATTTTGCCACGAAACGAGATAGTGACACGAGCATCCCGTTGAGGGAATGGATGGATTTCTTTGACTTGGGCGTTGGAAACTTGGAGAATGCTCAGCACTTATCGGGATTGGCTTCGATTTCTCGCTCCGTTAAATAGAAGCCGAGGAATTTGCCTGCTCGGACACCGAACATGCACTTCTCTGGGTTAAAACGCATTTTGTATTTTCTAGCCTGTTCGAAAACCTTCCTTAAATGGGCAGTGTGATCATTTTCCTCGTGGGATTTTACGATCATGTCGTCCATATAGACTTCGAGCATGTCGCCTATCTCTCCCCAGAAGACCTTGTTCATCATTCTTTGATAGGTCGCTCTGGCGTTTTTTAGGCCGAAGGGCATTACGTTGTAGTAATAATTGCCCGACTCGGTCATGAAGGTCGTGTATTTTTTGTCGACCATCGCCATTGGAATTTGATTATAGCCTGAGTAGGCATCCATGAATGATAATAGTTTAAAACCGGCAGAATTATCAACAAGTTTATCAATATTAGGGAGGGGATAGGCATCCTTCGGGCATACCTTATTAAGATCGGTGTAATCAATGCACATTCGCCATTTGCCATTAGATTTCTTTACAAGTACAACGTTGGACAGCCAAGTGGTGTACTTGGCCTCCGAGATAAATTTGGCCTTGAGGAGGTCCCTTACATCTTTTTCTGCAGCCTCCGTTTTCTCCGGAGACTGCCTTCTCCTACGCTGTGCTATGGCCTTGACGGCCGGGTCAATTGTCAGTTGGTGGCAGGCGACGGACGGGTCCAAGCCGGGCATCTCGGCGGAGCTCCAGGCGAAGAGGTCGGCGTTCTCACGGAGGCATACTTTGAGCTGCTTCCTCGCGATGTCGGGCAGGTCTGCTCCAATCTTCACTCCCCACTGAGGGTCGTCACCGAACAAAACGAGCTCGAAGTTGCCATCCGGGATTGGGCACATCGGATGGGAGCTGCTGCTGGACAAGTTGGTTGAAGCTGCTCGGTTCTCCTGTTGGTCTTCTTCGGTGAAGCATCCGTCGAGGTCGATGGAGTCGACATGAGGTAGAGGCTTGGCTTCCTTGGAGCTGCTGGGCAAGGCTGGCTTGATTGATACCTTTGGCTTGGATGCAATGGCGTTGAGCCCCTTTGTGGCTGCTTTGAAACACCGCCGTGCAGCTTCGATGTCGCCGTGGAGGGTGGCGACCATCCCTTTTGAAGTGTAATACTTCATCTTGAGGTGGACTGTTGAAGGCACAACTACCAAGTCGGCTAGAGTTGGTCTTCCGAATATACAGTGGTAAAGCGACGGGCAGTCGATTACCAGAAATTGTACCTTGACGGATCTGGCCGTCTTAGCTAATCCAAAGGTTATGATCAGTTCGACGTATCCCCATGGCTTGGTCACTGATCTGTTGAATCCCTGTAAATCAGACCCTACATAGGGGGTAAGGTGTGATTCATCCAGCTGAAGTGTTGAAAACAGCTGGGAGTACATAATGTCGACCGAGCTACCCTGGTTGACGAGGATTCTGCGAACGTCGAAGTTCGCCATTCGGGCCCTGATGAACAAAGGTATGCTCGAGTTTAGAGATCCCCCAAAGAGCTCTTCCCGATAGAAGGAGATGGGGATAGAGCCCTTCTGGGCCTGATCGAGCGTGGTCACCTTATTGGAGCTTGTGTTGATCAGATGCTCGAACTTTCGTTTCACGGAGCCCACTGTGACTTTATTGAAGCCTCCGCCAGAGATAACCATGGCAGAGGGAAACGTCTCCCACGGGCTATGGGCCGCGAAATAAGTAGGGGTGATGAGCTTGTCCGGGACGTAGAAGTCCTCTGGTCGCGATATGGACATAGCGACCTGGATGTTGGCCTCTTCCGAGGAGGGTACCTCTTCCTATATTTTCTTGGACTCCTGGGCGTCCTACCAAGGAGTGTCATTCTTCTTCGCGAACTGTTTCAGGTGGTTGTCCCTAATCAGTATCTCGATAGCATCCTTCAGATGGTTGCAGTCTCCAGTAGTGTGGTTGTGACTCTTGTGGAAACGGAAGTACTTCGATTTGTCGGCGTTGGGTTTGGCCGACAGTTGTTTGGGGAAGCGGACCCCTGCCTGCTTGAATTCCGAATTCGCACACTCGGACAGTATCTTCTCCCTGGAGACGATCAGGGGGATATAGTCGAGGAATCGCCTGGAGAACGGTCATCGCGCCTCCTTTTGCCTCGGCGAGATGTTAAGGCTTCCTTGCCTCTGGAGGCCCGAACGTTCTTCTGATGGTGTGATGCTCGAACGTTGCTGGTCGCAACCTTCTCTTCGTACTAAATGTGCGATTGGGCTTTGAGGAGGAGGGCATCTAGGTTCCTCTAAGGTGCGAGGCCGATGGCCTTAGAAAACTCGGAGCCCGGGCGGAGTCCTTGCTCGAGCAAAAACTTTTTCATCTCGTCCGTTGTAGGGACCTGTACTGCTTCTTTGTTGAACCTCTCGATATATGCGCGAAGAGGTCCGTCCTTTCCTTGGATTATGGGTCCAAGGGAGGCCTCAGTCTTGGGGTGACGGCGAGAAGCAGTGAAATGCCGTGAGAACATTCTGCCCAGTTGCCTCCAAGAGGTAATGGACTCTTCGGGAAGCTGCTTGTACCACGTCATCGCCCCTTTTCGGAGCGTGGTCAGAAATAGCCGGCACTTGATGGCGCCCCGTACGCCACGGTAGTCCAATAGCACATTGATGTTCTCGATGTGCTCGTCAGGGTCAGTAGTCCCGTCGTACGTGCCCAGTGACTGGCGCTTCTCCAGGCCCTTAGGGAGACGGGTAGCCAAGATTTCCTGGGACAATGGGCCACGAGGCTCAACGTCATTGCTGGAACTGGTGAATGACGGGGACCGAAGGGTACGCTCGCAGCGGCGGTTCCTTCGGGGAGAAGGTGAGCGGTTCCTTGGGGGAGAAGGTGAGCGGATCCTTCGGGAGGAAGGTGATTGGGCCCGGCCTTTAGACTTGACCGGGGGTGACTGCTCGTTCCTTTGGGTCCTCTTGTGGCCGGGAGAGTGCTGGTTACGTGGGGAAACCTGGTCACGCTTCCGGACGGCGCGAGGGTCAGGTTCTTGGCACAGTCTTCGGTCGATATCTCTCCGGGGCTGCGGGCTCCTTGATCGTCGTTGGTTCCTCCTCGGAGGAGGGGATCTTGGACGGTTGGACTCTTCTAATGCCCCGATCCTTTCATTCTGCTGTAGGATCAGGGTGTTGGTTTTGTTTATTGCCTCCAGGAGGGCTGCCACGGCCGAGTCGGTATTGGGCGGAACAGGAATGAGATGGATGTCCAGCGAAGGCTGATCGTTGTTGCAGTCAGCAGGGGTAGGGGAAGGAGAAGCCGCGGCCCCGTCCCTTAGAAAACGGAAATCTCGGAGAAGAGATGATGGGCCGTCAATGTCAGTCTTGTTGACGGGGAGGACAACGGTTTAGAGAGCACCTTTGGCGTGATCTTGAGAGGCCATGATGATGATCTTGAAATTTTCTTTGATCTTCGGTTTTCGGGGAAAGAAAGATGGAGAGAACAATGATTCCCACAGACGGCTCCACTGATCGTGAAGGCTGGATCAGATCCTATTGAAGTGGGCCACCAAGAACGTCTGAGATGTTGGGCGTATGGAGAGGGGAAGGGGGTGTACCTACAAGGCACTCCGACGCTCAAGTGAGAAAGGGTCAGAGAAAATGGGCAAGTACAAAGTATTAGTTCGTAGGGTGAATATTGGATACCTGACCCTCTCAAGCGAGAGGGTTTATATAGAGTCCCCAACGCTTGGCCAACGGTCCTATTTTTGGGGCGAAATGACCGTTTTCCTGAAGAATAGGTAACTGCCCAAACTAGCCGTTATGTCGGGCAGGGTGCCCGAAACTAGTCGTTATGTCGGGCATAAGCGTAGTTTCGGGCACATGCCCTAATCTGTTTGGGGAGTGGAGAATCCGTGCGTAACGGGCAGCATTTCCGGGGAGGAGCGATGCAGTTCGTGCCCGATTGGAGGGGCAGAAAGGTAACTTTTGTCCGTTTGTGGATTGGACTTACGAAATTGGGCCGTTCTTGAGCAAAAGTGGATTGAGCCATGCCTGATTATTGGTCCAGTCCAGAACAACATCCTTTGCACCTGTAGCTTAAAATGACCTACAGAAACAAGGTTATGACATCCTTTGCACCTGTAGCTTGAAATGACCATTTGTAGTGAAAATGATTCCAACTTGATTTTCTTTATGTGAAGGATGGTGTGGGATTTTCATGATTGACCTTATAACTTCAATATGAGATTGAACCTTACACTTGGAATTTTGGACCTTCTTAAATCTTTAAATTTCACTTGAATTTTGAAATTAATGTGAACCTTTATGATATTTGTAACTGGAATAACAATGGCTTGGTTTTGTACTTCTAACTTCTTCCTAGTTGAGATTTCCTTGGTGAACCATCAATAGAGCAAGCAAACATCTCTTAATCTTGAGGAGCTTACAGAGGGAGAGATGCCATCTTGTAATATAACTTTACCACACAACCAATGACCAGTCTTAGGGTACCAAATTCCATATTGGAGGGTATAACGATCTAGTATTTGTTGGGAGGCTTCTGAGAAAACTGAGGGAATAAGGGGTTTTGTGGCTTAGGGATCAGGAAGGGTGAAGACATAACTCACAGGAGTCCATACACACTTTGCAAAGACCAGAGAACCTCCACAAACACACACACAGCATAACCTTCGAGACCTCGAGCCTTCTGCAGCCGCGCCTGTCCTAAAAAAAGAAACAAACAGACGAAGCTAGATAAAGCAGTTAGTTATGCACGGATGATTGGCCTAATATGTTATGCAAAGAACAAGGCGGGGATCTTAGGGTAAAAAATTAGGGTGTGACAGTACCCTTTTTTACTTTCTCTAGATTATTTTCCATAGTAATGTCATTATTCCACTTCTGTCTCAGCATGGTATCATACGCTTGATTAACTAACCATGCGCTTTCAAAATAAAAGATACGAGTAGAGATACGTCAAGGTGCACCAAAAGGATAAATGAGAATCGGGTGATGGTTAGAAAATTCCATTATAGTAATAGCTTTAACCTAACCATCCGGACAACTTATTTTCCAACTACCATTGAACAGGGCTCTGTCAAGGCGTTCATAGATTCTCTGTCCATTATTATGGAAAAAGCATTTCCAAGTGAACCGAGAACCAACAACACCCAAGTATAACAAACTGCACTGATCAATCATTTCCCTGAATTTGTTGCATTTGTTATTTGAAGCAGAAATGTCTCCCTTTTTCCCATGAAGCATACAATATATCATTCAAGTCACCTACTACTAGCCAAGAATCTCGCATAGAGCAACTTATATTCATTAATTCTTCCCACAAAATCCTTCTATTATCATAATTTAGAATTGCATAAACGGGTGAGAAGTACCAAGCTTTCCTTTTGAGATATTGCACCCTAAAGCGCATGAACTGAAATTTCTTAGGTATCATAGTAACAGACATACGTTCTTCTTTCCACACAACAACAATCCCTTATGCATAGCCATTAACCTTAGTAGCCATAAAGCCATTAAATCCCATTCTAGAAAAGGCTTTATTAAGTCTACCACGATCAAATCATGTCTCAAGAATAACTAGCATGACAGGCTTGTAAGAGCTAACATATTGATTACAATACCTATAAAAAGCATAGCTAGTTGCGCCTCTATAATTCCACACCATAATATCATTTGTTTTATTCATCATAAAATGGAATAAGTGATAAAACGCGTCCTTAAACTCATTATCAATCATAATGCAGAGTTTCATTCACGGTTTCCACGTCCGACTCAAAAGTTTGTATAATACCTTGACTACTTTTATTAACTTCGTTATGCATGGAACTATTATTTGATTCCATTCCTTCATCTGTTAGATTGCATGCAACACATGGGGAATTTGTGTTATCAGGTGGTCTAGGTATATTAGGATTACTGATATCTCCCGTGGGGCCTCTATTTACTTCTTTAATTTGTCATATCCCTTGCATTGACGTCTTTACATTGGGCTTTTCATAAAGTTTTCCTTGTTCAATTACTGATCTGAGATATTCCCTCCCATGTTACCCTTTATTTGATTGACAACTATAATTAGCTCATTTGCATTATTTCCTTCAAATATTCTTGCTAAATTATCATTAACTTTCTTCTGATTGTTGGTGTCTTAACTTTGAAATTCGCCCTCTTGTCTCGTGTCATGTGTGTTCCCCTCCATGCGTTCTCCATAAATGCTTTTCCTTTTTCGTAACTTTTTGTGTTATTTTTCCTGACTTGTTGATCCTTGGTTTTCGCACCAATATTCTCTATGACATGCATATCATTAGTGATATCATTAATTACATTCTGATTTACACCCAATAATGTTTCCTTTTACGTGTCATTTTTTCCATGTTGGTCACTCACCATTTGGTCATCAATGCACATATTCAAATTTGTATCATCACTATTATTCTCATTTAATGCATTAAATATGGATGCCATGTTTCATGCTAATGCATTAATATTCCCCGATGCCTTCTCCCTTTTGCTGCCACCGATACCACTTCCTTCGATTACCGCCATTTTTTCTGTCACCACTTGTTTCCTTCAAGGCTTCTTTTTCTTTGCTCTTTATTGGTATTCGAATTTTCTGCACTACAGTCCATGGCCCATCCATGCCATGTTCAGTTTCATGTATTTGATTGTTCCCAATTTGTATGATTGTAACTTCTTCTTCATGCAATCGTATCTCCGAGCAACCTTCCTTATAATGGTCAAATCTCCCACAATTGATACATAGGAGGTGAATGCCCTCATATTGAACCCTATATTTCCTCCTCTTGATGGTGAACATGGTTAATAATGGTTTAGAAAGGTCAACTTCAACACATAGACACACATAATTCTCACGTTCTTGCATCATACTCTCTCTGTTCCACAATGAGTGAATCAGTTGACCATTTCACATATATTAAGAAAAGTGTAATAATGAAAGAGAGAGAGAAGAATATTTTACCAAAGTACCCATTATCAAGTATTGAGAGTGATGAAAGTAATAATGATTAAAGGGTAGAATTGGAAAAAGGAATTAATTTGCATTGTAAATTGAAATGAGTAATTTATTTTGGGACACTATTTTATTCCAAATGGGTCGCTCATTGTGGGACGGAGGGAGTAGTATTTTTATCCACCTTGACCATTTCCTTATCATGTTACCAATGAAGGATAATACTTTGGCATCATAGTACTCTATTGGCAAACCAGACATTCTGACCCAAACCGCCACCTTGTCAATAGTGTCACTTGCCAGATTAAAGTTGGGACTTCATTCCTTCACCGTTAAATAATGATCATATATAAATCAATGTCTGTGTGAAATTACCGCATTATGATCATCATCATGAGAAAAGATACCCAAGTAGTAGTCGCTGCTCATATCTATTATGTTAATCACATCCTTCCTCACCCGCATTTGCTTCACTCTTGTTTCCAATGCCTTATATCCCACCTATCTCCCAATAAGTTTGTCAAATAACTCCTCTGCGACATAGCTTGTATATTCTTTTCTCCTCATGTTTTGAGAAAATGAATTCAGGGCAAGCGTATCTTCCTTCTACGTGTTCTTCTACCTTCATGTCTTCTACATCCTTCGTATTCTCCTCCATCTCGTCTGCCTCATTGTCTGGTTCACTTCCATCATCTATGATTAGGTTTTCTGTTCCCATAACCATTTTTTGTAAGACCCCTCTGTTTTCTCTGAAAATGTCTCTTGTAATTCCTCCGAACGCACCATCTTCTTCGTATTTTCTCCGTTCGTACCATTATGGTTAGTGGTCAAGGTCTCTTCAAGTTCTTATATCTTCTTTGTATTCCTCTCCTTGATGTCGTCTTCTTCCTTGTTGGTACCGTTGACTTCGTTGGTTAGTCCTTCTTGAAAGCAGAGTTTATTGCAGAGGAGATTTTGGAAAAACAACACCCCCCAATTCTAGATTACCACTGTGACACTCCCTAATTCAAAAATTAAGAGTTTAAACCACCGCAATAGTTCACCGGTCCGGAAAATCTGCAAAATCCTATAAGAGAATTGTTACTTAAATAGAATAAAAGTATTTTACGTGACATAGTTCACACGAAATATGTTTCCATCCATAGAATACAATAAAGGCACTCATCAACCACTAAGCATGCTCACTAAATTATTAGAATACCACATGGAGAAAGAAAAACTTTTCACACTATGTCGATACCTCTCCCACATCACTTAAATACTAATCAACACATCTGCAACCACCTACAGATAGATACATATACGGCCTGTTTTTGTACAATATTAGCATCTTTCACGTCGGTCAACATCTTAAAAAGTACTGTAAATATAATACTCTCCCATGCTTTTCAACAATGGACGATGCCGCGTAACACAAAATCAAACAAAAAGAATCATAAAAAGAAAAGGAAACGCAACGTGTCAACACGAGAGTGGACAACGTGGCACAAGATATTTATTTTTCTTAGCTATAAATCGTCGACACCATCACCGTCAAATTCCCATTCATTACTCATAACTTCTCTTTTCTTCACTCTCTTCCATTCTCTTTCATTTCATTGCAACTGTATCTTCAAATTGAACTCACATTTTAAGCCTGCAACTGCTATTACAGTGTAAAATGGAAAACGGAGATCAGTTCCAGGAATCAAAATCCAAATACGATTGTCTTTTATTTGGTAAATCACTTCATTTTCTCACTCTAATTTGCTTCATTACTAATTTTAACTGATTTTAGGTTAAATATTTGTAATAACTTGTTTGATATTTGCAGATCTGGATGATACTCTTTATCCTTTTAGTTCTGGATTATCAAATCACGTGATAGAAAATATTCATGGTAATTGAAATTATCCAATTAATCAAATTATGATATATGTGATTAATTTGATTCAATTTTGTAGAATTTTTATTTATTTAGTTTTGATGGATTTATTATTGCAGAGTATATGCTTGAAAAGCTTGGGATACAAGAAGATAAAGTTCCTGAATTGTGTGTTTCTTTATATAAGATTTATGGGACAACGATGGCCGGTCTCAAGGTATATTAATTAATTAATTAATTAATTGAACTTTTATTATTTTAATTAGAGGTATTTTTTGTTTTGTTTTGAGGCTATGGTGAAAGAATCATGATTTTTGTTTCTTTTTGTTCTCTATCAGGCTATTGGTTATGATTTTGACTATGATGACTTTCATAGGTAAGTAAATATTTTTACATTTTTGTGATTTGTTAATCTTTTTTATTTGGTAATTTATTTGATTAAATAGTTAGAGTTAATGTGAAATTATTTTTTGTTGAACAGCTTTGTTCATGGAAGATTGCCATATAATTTGCTAAAACCTGATCATGTTCTAAGGGGAATTTTGCTTAGCCTACCCTTTCGAAAAATTGTAAGTTTCTTTGTTCTTATTTGATTTGATAGGCAAAGTAGTATGTAATATAAAATCTGTTTTTATTGATTTATTTAAGCTTATATCTATTAATATTATCACGGGTAAAACTGTTTTGGACAATTTATAGAAGATATAGTCATAAAGTTGTTTTGAGCTTATTTGCATAAGCTCTCTATGATAGTTATTTAGAAACGATTTTATCTTTTGTTATAGAAATAGACAAACAATTTATTCATTAACACTTCCATAATTAATAAACATGGATGCTATAACATTTGATTAAGTAGTTTATGATCATATCAGGTCTATAATTCATAAATTATAGCTAATAGTATTTTTGTTTTTCTATAGATATTTACAAACGCAGATGATGCACATGCAAAGAGAGTGCTTCACAGGCTTGGACTAGAGGATTGTTTTGAAAGAATTATAAGCTTTGAGACACTTAATTCCTTCAAATCAAATAACTTTGATTCTCCTGGCGGTGAATATAAACAAAGTTCCACAGGAATATTTGATTTTTATCAGTATATTTGTAATCCTGATGCTGATATTGTTCTTCCGAAGACCCCAGTTGTCAGTAAACCCTTTCAAGATTCATTTGAGAAGGTTTTTAAGATGATAGATGTTGACCCTCAAAGAACAGTAAGATTTAATCCTTCACTTATTATCATTTTTCTGATTATGTGCTAACAAATTATGTATTTGTTTATTAACTTTGCCTTTTGTAGTTGTTCTTTGATGACAGTATCCGCAATATTCAGACAGGAAAATCCTTGGGCCTTCACACAGTCTTGGTAGGTAGTTTTTGCTGTTGTTGATAAATGAACAAAACATTAGTAGTAGTTTTTATGTTTATATAATCATCCATTTACTTTTCAAACTTTTTTATGTATTGTCTTTCATTTGGTTAAATTGAATGAAACTTCTTGCATATGTTTGTTGAATTTGGACAAATCTATGCATGCACATATTCTTGAATTAGGACTTTGCTAATGTACAATTTGAAGACTGAAAATCATTAGCATCATGTCAAACTTAAATAGCGTATGAATCAAATTGTGCAGGTTGGTACTTCCCTTCGAACTAAAGGAGTAGATTATGCATTGGAGAGCATTCATAATATGAAGGAGGCATTTCCAGAACTGTGGGAAGTTGATGAGAAGAGTAAAAATGTCGAGTATTCTAGAAAGGTTGCAATTGAAACATCAGTTAAAGCTTAACTTATTATATGCATCCACCTTTTGAATTTGTGGTGCCTAATATATTGTTCTGGCATCTAATTTTGACTAATGTACTTGTTATCAGAATAATGATATTTATATAAATAAATGAGTTTTTATGGGCCAAGCTTTTATTTTTGTTAGGTTGATATTTTGCCATTCACATTATTTCCTATTTTCAATCGTTTGACATAGAAAATAGATAAAAAACAGAATTTGTAGATAAGGGAGGACATATTCATCAAGTGACAACAGTTGAGAAAATAGGAATAAAGAAGGAAATAGGGAATCATTTAAACACACAATCAGTAAAGTGTATGTTCAATAACACAGGGGACTCTTGCTTCCTCGTCTATGAATTGCATCATCCCACACATGAATTAACTTATTAGATTTTTATATCAACTCATTCTTATAATTACAAAACTGATTTTCAAGGTGAAAATGTCACTCTTTGTCTATGTGAGACTGTTTTTTTTCTTCTTTTCAATACACCTCTTTTGTCGGTACTTGTGAAAATTACATCATCAGTGACCTTGCCTGCAATATGATCAATGTCTGAATAAGTGATGTATTTCTTGGTCTTTTTAATATAGCCATACCTATTTACTCTTGCTTTCATTATTTTGGCTGTTATGATCATTGTATCATTATGGCCATTTAACTATCTTGTTCTTTCATCTGAGCCTTAGTCGTGCAATTCTTATTAAAATTGTTATATAACTTCGAAGTTAAGTCAAATTCTTGCCCCAAAGTCGGGGTGACCGCGTAATTAGATGACGCCCATGCAACATGGTGAGCTAACCTGTGTGACTTGGTGCATGCATCACCTTGCCTACACTGGTTTTAAGTACTCTACGAGGGTTCAACGAGTTTTGGGGCAAATGGTTGGAATCTGCTGATATTGAGTAGGTTTGAATCCTTATAACCATAATGGCCCAATAGACATGTCAGTTCACAGTCTCTCAAGTACGAGGTTTGCAAGGGCGAAGTGATTAAATCAAAAGACATGACGATTCATAGTCCCTCAAGCACGAGATTTGTAAGGGCAAAGTGATTAAGTCTAAAGACATGACGATTCATAGTCCCTCAAGTACAAAGCCTGTAAAGAATCGAAATGGTTTATGGAGAAAACCTATGAGTCGGAGTCCCTTAGGTGTCAGACCTACAAGGGGTGAAGTGCTTTATAATTTGTCTTCAACCTAGTCTTTGAGGCATGTATATATAATCTTTTTAACCTAGTAGCGATATTGTAACACAATGTGGTCTAAGGAAACATGTTATTTCTTGAGGTAAACATCTCAATCACACCTTAGCGGACCTTGTTTCCTGAGTAATGTAGCAGGCAAATCACCACCGAAGATGTATTGTAATGTGGCGAGCTTGCCATTAGTTTTTTAAGTCTTCTTCGAGCGTTTCATGTGACCTAAAGCGAGTGGATTGAAATTTGAACTATCTTAATATGTGATTCTTGGTGTTTTGTTGAGTAAATCACAACCCGACGATATAAAATACTTTACTTGGTGAATACATCTCAACTCAGTAAGTTCATTTAGATGATCTAATATATGAGCTGAAATGAACATCGAGTTCATCTTCGTTCATATTCAAGGTCGTGCGATTTATCTCGATTTGTTGTTGTATTGAAGGTTAAACAATTTTATACTTCCTCTCGAGATTAAAAATAGTTTTATTTTGAATACGAATATCAAATGCGTTCAAACATATTAATAATATAGCTCACCCATTAACTTCATTTGATAATGTCTCACCTATTAGTTATATTCAAGCATGTAGTTGATATATCTCACGTATGGGAGTTTGGGTGATTTTGAACGACGTTGTTTGCTTTTTGTTGATTTGTCATTGTCGAGGTGAATATATATTATGACATAGTGAATTTTCTCATGTTAAGTTTAATATGACATTGTTAGTGCGTGAGGCACTTTTAATGAGGAGAGAATAGCGAGAGAATAAGGAAATAAGGATTTGTATTATTGAATTGTGTAAATAATGATACAAACTAGGACTATTTATATACAACCCTAATTGGGTTTGGGCTAACACAACTTGGATTATATTTAAATATTAAATCTAATCAAAACTAATAAAATCTAATCTAATATTTCAACACACCCCCATAATCCAAGTTGTCGAGCATACGCTAGTCATAGTCGATCTGAACTATTCCTAATTTCTTTCTCAAATTTAGGAATATGTCGATCTTCAATCCTTTGGTGAAAATGTAGGTCAACTTTGCTTCACTTGAGCAATGCCTAACTTTAAGTTCACCTCGATCTACCTTTTCCCTCAAGAAGTGAAATCTGGCTTCGATATGCTTACTCCTTCCATGCAGAACTGGATTCTTCGCCAGATTTATGGCTGACTTGTTGTCTATTTGCAACACAAGAGGTTTCTTCACTTCGACCTCCATTTCTTCAAGTACTGATCTGATCCAAATTGTTTGACATGCAGCATAAGATCCTGCTATATATTTTGTTTCACACGATGTCAATGCCACCACAGGTTGCTTCTTCGAACACCATGAGATTGGGACACCAAATACTTGAAAGAAATAGCCAGTTGTACTTCTTCGATCTTCCTTATCTCCACACCAATCAGCATTTGAAAAATAATTAACTATTGCTCATTTACCTTCAGAATCTCGTCGAAATAGAATTCCAAAATTTGTTGTTCCTTTTAAGTATCTCAGAATTCTTCTTGCAGCTTTCATGTGTGACACTCTTGGTTCACCCATGAATCTGCTCACTAATCCAACTGCGAAACCTATATCAGGCCGACTGTTGCACACATATCTCAGAGATCCAACGATTTGTTTGAACAAAGTTACATCAACTTTGTCTTCCTCTCCATTCTTCTCCAACTTCAAGTTTGGTTCGACAGGTGAGGATGCAGGATTCGAATCATCCATTATGAATCTCTTGAGTATCTCTTTGACATACTTCCTTTGATGTAGCACCATACCTTGCTTCAGCATTTGAAATTCCATGCCTAGGAAATAAAACAATTTTCCCAGATCCGACACTTCAAATTCCTTCATCATCGGCTCTTTGAACTTCGACAAGTTCTCCAAGCTATTTCCAGTTACCAACAAGTCATCGACATATAAGTAGATGATTGTTATATCTTGTGTTACAACCTGAAGATGGACACCATACTCAGACTTGCATTTGACAAATCCCAATTCGACTAAGTATGAGTCGATCTTCTTGTTCCATGCCCTAGGTGCATGCTTGAGGCCATAGAATGCTTTGTGCAACTTATATACTTTACTTGCTTCCTTTTGAATCACAAACCCATGAGGTCGTGTGACATAGACCTCTTCGTCTAACAGACCATTCAAAAATGTGGACTTCACATCTAAGTGAAATGTTGACCAACCTCGGTTACATGTCAATGCTACCACTAGTCGAACAGTATCCAGTCTTGCTACTGGAGGAAATACTTTAGAGTAGTCAAGTCCTTCTCTTTGAAGAAACCCCCGAGCTACTAATCTTGCTTTATGTCTTGCTATCGACCCATCAGAACTGTGTTTCAACTTAAACACCCACTTTACTTCGATAACTTTTGTATGTGCTGGTAATTCGACTAACTCCCATGTGTTGTTTCTTTCGATTGCCTGTAACTCTTCGACCATAGCTAACTTCCACTGTTGAAGTATTGTATGATAGTTATCAGATTGAATACGTTCCACCAAATTCCAAATATCGCTTTAGATTAGTTCATCAATAATAATCTCACAGTTTTGCTAAACATTAAAAAGGGGGAGACTGAAAGAACATAGTATCATTTGGTATTGTTTACGTGCTTTAAGTATCAATTGTGTTTTGATGTTTTACAATTCGATTATTGTTTCATTGCGTATTTGTAATTTGTCTGTTATTTCAATTCATCTGTATAATTGTACTATTCTTTCCATTTGACTGTAATCGCTTCGGCTACTTAATTGTACCATTGAGAATCCTTTCTATTTCATAATCATATTCATTTGATCCTTGTTAGCTTTTCTCGTTTTGAGCCTATTAAAGATACTATTTTATCATTTCCACATGAGTAGCTTAAATCACAAGTTTGAAATTTTGAATTTGATGATTTGGCATTTGATTTGAATCATGTGTTATATTTGATTCAAATCAATCACCTATTGAAAATTGGAAACCCATTCTGGATCAAATGATTTGGATCAAAAATTGAACATGATTCGAATCATAACCTCATTTGATTTGAATCAAATGAAAATAATGATTCTAATCATTAGCTTTAAAAAGCACCCATTTTGACATTGTCCAGATTGATTTGAATCACAAATTCTTATTGATTCGAATAAAACCTTCAAGAATCCAATTTTCCATCATTTATTTAAATTATTGTTTCTTATGGTGAAGGTAACATTTGTGGGAAACCTATGGTGATCCATAAAGACAAAAATTGTAATTTTTGTCTTCTCTTCTTAGTGTGTTCATTTTTACACCATTATTCTCTCTTCTTCGTTGAACACCAACCTTTTGATATTGAATCCATGTCAATTCTTTATCTTTTTGTTGCATCTCGTTTTGTGAAATTTGGTTGTTGTTCTTGTGTGAATATGAGAATGAGTTGATCAATCTTGTTTAAAATTGATTAAGCTCTTGATAACAATCCAGAACCAAGACCCACTCATCTAGAAACTTGATTGAACCTTATGTGTGTTTTCTTCATTCATCAAAATTGAATTACTTGACTAATCTCCCGTAATGTCAGTTATTGTTGAGATTATCTTGCACTGTTCACCATCTTCATCCTCAGTCTTTTTCCTTGCTTATGGACCCTCCTCTAAAGATTGAGTGTAAGGGAGACTAGTCATACATTAGGGTATCTAATGTTATTGTGTGTGCGAGTGCAAATTTTCGTTAGATGTATTTTTAATGATGTCAAAACTAGGATAATTGAGCGTTAATGTATATTGGACGGTATCCTATAATTCTATATGTGCATCTTAGCATTAGGAAGCATTAAAATGTTTTGGAAAAGATTCATACCTCATAAATGCATTGAAAACAAAGTTTTTGTGAAAACACTATAACATAGGTCGACACATACGAATTTAGGTTGACCTATAGCAGTTTTCTATTTAGTATACGTCAACACATATGACTTTAGGTTGACCTATAACAGTTTTCTATTCAATATAGGTCAACACATACGACTTTAGGTTAACCTATAACAGTTTTCTATTCAGTATAGGTCGACACATGTAGTCTATATGTCGACACACACGATGCAATATTAAATTCTGTAGGCTCTATCCATGTGCTTATTGTTATAGGTTGACACATGACCTTTATAGTTCGACCTAAGACCTTTGTAGGTTGACACATTTGCTTTCATTGGTCAATCTATAGCTTCCATAGGTCGACACATACGATGCATTCTTTCAAAAATCACAATTTTCTCCATTCTTTTGCATACCTTTTGCTTCCAAACTTGCATAGTTATATACTTGATACATACATCATTTCTAGTAAGGTTCTAGAGAAAAACCTACATGAAACGAAAATTTCAAAGCATACTCATCATCTTCAGCCTCTCTTCTATGCATACACACAATCAAACTACACATGATACATTTTTGATTGGGTGACCATCTAGATTAGAGTTGATAATGTCCAATTAGGTTGTTGTACCAAGAATATTGGGTTGAGTTCTTTGAATGTTTCAAATAGGAAAACCAAGCTGAGGTTTTCCTTCAAGGCCGTTGAGAATTTGAAGGGTTTGGAGAAGATTATGCAATTCAGATCCGATCAAGTGAAAGCCTTGGGACAAGGGGTGCCTTGCAAGGGAGTAGCGTGAAACGGTGGATCGTGTTAGTAAATCTTGGGTTTCAACAAGTGTGCTCTTTGGGATTATTTCGATCGTGAGAAAGCCTTGGGACAAGGAGGTGCCTTGCAAGGAAGTAGCAAGATTGGTGAATTAAAGTGGCATTATTGGTGACTTGATCAATCTTTGATCAAGGGTTTGGAGGTGGTAGAATAAAAAACATACCATAGGTTTTGTAGGGTTAAAGTTCTTCATCTCTTGTATATACACTTTTTGTAAAGTAAGGTTAATTGCAAGTATCTCAATTCGAATTTGAATTGAGGGCAGACATACCCATAGCGAGGCCGATTGGGGAACTGTCTAAACAAATTTTTGTCTTTCTCTCTCTCTCTCTCTCTCTCTCTCTATATATATATATATATATATATATATATATTACTTTTTGTGTTTCCAAATTATTGGATTCATCGTTTGTTTGGAAATTATTTTTTTATCATAGTTTTGAATTAAGTTTTGTTGATAGAATCATAATCTGGTTGATTTTGATTGGTTTAATATCAACAAGACAAAGTAAATTTCCAAACGATATCGATTGCATACAAGGTGTTTGATAAATTTTATTATTGTGTTTTTGTGTGTTTGTGATCATTGGAAATAAGCTATACGTATAACTTAGTATTTAATTGTTTGTGATTGATTGTTGTTGACCAATTCGTGTTCAATATCATTCATTTGTGTACCTTTACTCATATTTGAGCTTTTCGATAGAGGTTCGGTTAGACAATTTGATTCGGGTTGTTTCCGCTGTGCCATAAAACTTTTGAAAACCATTTTTCCAAAAGTTTGAATTTTAAATTTATGATATATTCACTCCCTCTAGATCGAATCCTATCGTCTAATAAGTGGTATCAAAGTTACGGTTAATTTCGTGCTTAAGTTTTGCTTTTTAGAAGAATGGCTACCGAACCTAAGGGAGCGTACAATAAAGTACCAATTTTTACTGGAAAAAATTATGGCTATTGGAAAGCTTGTATTCGTATTCATGTCAACTCTGTTGACAAGGGTATATGAGACGCTATAAAAAATGGTCCAAATGAAATTACCGTGAGAAATGTTGAGGGTGTTACCGTACTTAAACTGGAAGCTCAATGGAATGAAAAAGATTGGAAATTATGATCACATGATTGGAAAGCGAAAAATATTCTCACATTCGCTTTAGGTGTTGAAGAGTATTATTGTGTTTTTCATTGTATACCACCAAGGCTATGTGGGACACATTAGAAGTTGCCCATTAGGGTACTAATGATGTCAAACAAGCTAGGATCAACACATTGAATCAATAGCTTGAGCTATTTCGTATGGAGCATGGTGAAACCATTGCGGACATGCGAAAACGACTCACATCTTATCAATCAACTGAATGCGCTAGGTAAGCCTATTTTCAAAGAGACTGCTACTAATAAAGTATTAAGATGTTCAAATAGGGAATGACAACCCAAGATCACCGCTATTAAAGAGGAGAATGATCTTAAAGTACTTGATCTCACGAGTTTGTTTGGAAAATGGGAAGAGCTTGAGTAAGAACTCTCTTACTTGGAAAAACACAAAAAAGAGTACGAAAAGAAGGTGAAGAAAGAGAAAGGTAAAGACAAGGAAGTAGAGAATAATTCTATTGCTCTAAAGACTTCAAGCTCAAGGTCCTTCCACAATGAGCAAAGTGATTATGAAACTAAAAATGCAAAGATTCCGATGAAGAAGATATAAGACTGTTTATCAAAAAGTAAAATAGATACATGAGGAAACATGGAAATAAATACTCCGACAAGAACCATGGAAAATCTAGAAGGCTATCTAACTCCTCAAAGGAAGATCAAAACAAGATGGATAAATTTTGATTGGTTTAAGATCAACAAAACAAAGTAAATTTCCAAAAGATATCGATTGCACACAAGGTGTTCGATAAATTGCATTATTGTGTTTTTGTGTGTATGTAATCATTGGAAATAAGCTCTACGTATAGCTTAGTATTTAATTATTTGTGATTGATTATTGTTGAACAATTTGTATTCATTATCATTCGTTTGTGTATCTTAACACATATCCGAGCTTTTCGATAGAGGTTCAGTTAGGCAATTCGATTCAGGTTGTTTCCTCCATGCCATAAAACTTTTGAAAACCATTTTTGCCAAAAATTTGAATTTTAAATTTGTGATTTATTCACCCTCTAGATCGAAACCTATCGTCTAACAGTGTGTAGCTGTTTTTTTTATTGTAAAAGGTGCGAGTATCATTTCTTTAGTGCAGTTTGACTTTGAGTTGTTATCTAACAATATGAGAGTTTCCACTATACTCCAAGGAAGACTTTGGCAGAATCAAGTATCAACGGTTCGTAAGACGGAGTAAAAAGTTGTCCTTATTTAGTGGCGTTGGAGAAAGATTGCTTGCAGTCAAAGTTGGGAGTTGTCCAATATACGTGCAGTTAATGTATAAGTCTGTGGTGTATCATTCTTAAGGAATCACCATAAAGTCAATTATGCATTATTAAGAACATCTAAGTAATGTGTTTTTAAATCGATTCGTTTAAAGCATCCTTGGTTGTCATGTAGGTGATTTTCACAAAAGCAATCAATCTCATTGTAACCTCATGTACGCTTTCATATGGCATTGATTCATTGAGATGCTTCAAAGATCTCGTTTTTGTGTTTTGTTTCTGCGCTTCTTAAAATTTCTGATTTTGTTATATGAGACCTAAAAAGTTTTTCAAATTGTCAAAAAAGATTTTGGGCCTATTCAACTCCCTTCTAGACATTTTTGTTTCCATATTCTCACACAACATTATCTATAGGACGTCAACCACGTTTCCTACACAATCTGAACAAATAAAGGAATATCAACACATACAATCTCAAAATGATTTAGGTGTACCAAAAACTCAAACTCCTTATTCAAATTTATGATGTTGTTCCTTAGATTTATAATAAGCTCATGTCTATGTGATTCGATATACTCCTTACACTTCATACTAACACTTTTTTAAAATATGAAACAAACGCAACATATTAGTTCAGTTTGGGAACACAACTTCCACGACATTCATCAACACGACTTCTCGGAAGAAAACAACTCTTTCAGCTTCTCTAGTGCCAATGTGAAATTTTCCTCCCTTTCATGTTCCATATAGGCAAATCCAACAGAAAACGTCAACTTCGTGGATGTAACACCAACAATATCCAGTAGTGATAACCTGTACTTGTTTATTTTGTATGTACACTAAATAATCAACAACTTCCAACCTATAATCAAATAAATGAAAATAGAAGCAATTGGAATATGCAGTACCTATTTGTTTTGTATGTACAATAAAAAATCAACACCAAATGAAACATGTTCAACAACTTCACTGAATCAGGACGCGTCCAAAATATATCAGTAACAACAATTGAATTGTCCATGTTTCTAGTCCAATACATGTATTTCTCTTCACAAATAAGACTTAGTAGATGTTGCATTTCAATCAACAAACCTCTCTTGTTCGTCTTGTATGTATATCTTGCCTTGTACACCTGGGTAACACTCGTGAGATTTTCTGGATCTCTATCTTTCAAAGCAGCAATTATGTATCTGGGAGACATATTATATTTGGTAATGTCATTCACAATCTGTCTTTCATCATCTTTTAAACGACCTAATACGTCATGGTCGTCTAAGTCCTTTACTAGTATATGATTGTGAAACCCACGCCTAAGTATAACCTTCCAACCTCTACCACTTGGTACAAATCTCAACATAAATGCACATTTTACTTTCATACTATAATATTGTAATTGTCATCATAAGAATTCTTCTTTTTGTAGTTTCTTCCTCTCTCACAACCCATAATCAATTTATCTATCCTCCCTCCAATCCCATTTGCAGTATCATAATGAATAATAACAACAATAATACCATGTTGTTTGCCAATTGACAATGCCCCATGCTAACACATAAACTCGAGAGGGAAATATCTATCATTTACAATATATACAAAATAAATTATCAGTATACCAAAAGCCTATTAAGTTTTGAACAAGTTAAAAATAAAACATGTAAGTAAAACATATACTGTCAGTAGTGAAAAATTATGTAAAATATACAGGGGAACCATCAGAATTTGGACCACACAAATGAACTCCCTGATTTTTTATAGTAGGCGAAATATTCGATACACTCGATTTTTTTTTAAATCCAAAACTTTTGGGTCTTTACTAGATATTTTGAGATATTCGATAGAATTGCACCAATTTTTTATTTAAAAAAAATGCAGTAAATACATGACTATTATCCATAAAATACCAAAGTTTTCTAAAATGTGTGGTAAAAATGCAACAAAATATCAGATTTTTTAAAAAATCGGAAAAAAAAATCTCATTAATTTATTAAAAATCCGGTTTTTAAAAAATTTTCATATTGGATTTTTAAGAATCACTATAGAATTTGTTTTCGTTTTTTACCAGCTATCTAAAGTAAATTTTTTTTGAAAGAATATAAAATTTTAAAAATAAATAATGTGAAGGGTATTTTTATCATTATAAAAAAATGCATGTTTAACTATGTGGGGTGGCATATGCAACTAACACCATACCCTATTTTTTTATTTAATATGAAGGATACCTAAGTAATTTCGCGGTATAAATCGAAACAGAACAAAACAAGAAAAAGAAAAGAAAATTTAGTTCAGAAATCAGATTTGGCGGAGCTAGGTTAAGGTTGGTAGAGAAAGTGTGAGATTTGAGAGCAACTTCGAAATCGTTACAATGTCAAAGCTTTCGAGCACGTTGACGAACTTGAAGGTAAGAAACCAAACCCAATCTTTATTGTTGAATTTTCATTCCTTTACTGTTACGAATTTTCTCACTGTTGTTTGATTCAAGATTGAACGTTGTTTCTTGTTTTGATATTGTATAGTTCATGCAAAGGGCAGCTGCAAGAGAGGAGAAAATCGAGAAAGTTGAAGATGAGGTCAAACCTGATGTCAGTTTGGGTTCAACCTCAACGATTTCTAGAAGATGGTACTTTTCTTTGTTAATTCGAACTTTATGATTTATTTCTCATTTGAAAAATTTATCTCCGAATATCCATTTATGTAATGGTTTTGGTTTTCTATTGACAACATAGGCTTTTTAGTAGAATAATAATGTTTTTGAAAGTTGAGATTCCTCTTTGCTATAATTTCTATCATATTGTTCCTGTTATTATCCGGTATGGCTTATAGGCTAGCTCTTCAAAGTTCAGATTTTGAACTTTTTGCTCTATTTCGTTTATAAATACACAACATGTTTCTCTTGATTGCTGCTAACTGAAAAATTGACTGTTTTTCGATTCATTAGTAAGGCTTGTTTCTGAGTTTTTAGATGGTGTGCAGAAATCACTGTTTGAATATGGGCCTCCAGTGTTCAGTGTTATAAAATAACCGGTATAGCGCTACTATACTGCTATTACATGTCATGATATAGAGCAACCACGTCAAAAGCCAATTATGCTATTGCAAATTCGCCGCCACTGCAGTAGCGGTGGCTTTTTGCTTATTGGTGATAGCGGTTATTGTTTTCTTAGCAGAAGCTATTGTTCTTTATGCTTATTTCCCTAATAATAGGTAATAACATTAAAAATTTCATGACTTGCACATGACATATATTTAGTACCATAAAAATAAATTAATGCTGAGTTGGTGATGAGATGGGTCTTATATAACCCCTAAACCCCACAACCTAGGTAGCCTCTCATCTATTCCCCTTCACCTATCATCCTTAATTTGAATTATTTTTCCTATTTTTTCTCTCTTTGTCTATTTCTCAGTTCTTATATAACCCCTATTGTTTTCTGTCATCTATTTCTCAGTTTTTTTTTTCCAAAATATTTCCTTTCTATTATATTCCTTTTCCCCGGTTTAATTTAATTTTTGTTTATGTAGCTTTTGTTTGTGTGCAACATGCTTCATTTTATGTATAATGATTTTTTTCAACTGCGTTGCGGCTTCTGCAATTTGCCCGCTACTCTATCCTCTATTTCCGCAATCCACTATTAATAACACTGATGTTTCTTACATTCATATAGCCTTAAATTTTTTACGAATCTGACTTTCTACATTATAAAATAGTAAAAGTTAATTAAACTATGAAACAACGTCTACTAAAATTTAACAACTCTTATATACACCTGCCTCTTATCTACAATTACTTTCTTCATCTTTTGATTTGTTTTCTGTCTCATGGCTTTCGGCATATATGTAGTGTGGTCATAGTGGAAGGCGATCCTCATCCCGGAGCGTTTAAAGGTCGAATGTCATTTCAAAGTTTTAATCCAACTATTGATGTGAGTTTGAAGATCAAGAATTTAAAAGCCTTTTCTCTATACTCCTAGTCAATTTATTTAGTGTATTTTTTCTATTGATTTAATTCTAATGCCGTAGCCTTGCCTTTGTAGAAATTAAATGAGGAAGAAGTAGGACTTAATCAGCCCGTAGCCAAAAATAGCATTTCTAAAAATAAAAATGCGAATGTATCTGTTAGGTGGGTTTCTTGCTCTAAGCTATGTAGATATCAGATTTAATTCTTTTCCACCCAACAAGGGTCAGAAAATTATCTGTTTGTTTTAGTTTCTAATATATTTCTTGAACTTATTAACATAAATAGACACCTTTTGAGAATATTTCCGCTTACTAAGTGTAAGTTAATTTCTTTGTGCGGTTTCAGAGAAAATAACTCTTCAGAAGAAGGCACGGAACATGCTAACATGAATGAAGAGAGTCACGAGGTTAATGGCAATGTTAAAAGGAAGCAGTCTGAAGTAATTAATGAACCACATTATCCTAACAAATCACCCAAGAATGATCAAGGAAACAGTCAGTCATCGTCAAGCAATCGATTGGGCTCTTTCAAAAAACCATCTGTAGATAAGCTAGACTGGAATGTTCTTAGACCATCTGGTGTCAAGCAAAATAGATGAGTTTATTGACTAATGTGTTTCAATTAAATTAAGCTAGGTGTTGTTGTCTAAGGTACTGGGCTTTTATGTCTGTATTTGTTGTTCTATTAGCCTATTTTCTATGAGATTTGACTTCTCTATAGCAAGGAATGTAATTTACAAGGTAAAGTGTAAGGTTTGAAATATTTTTCAACATCAAAAGGTTTGAAATATTTTTCGACATCAAAAGGTTTGAACATTGATTTCAAATGAGGAATCAAATCATTAGTTATTATCTCATCCACGGTTTGTCTGTAAGATTTGGGGTTTACCTAAAACTAATTTAGTTACAAGACTTTTTATTTGTCCTGTGTTTTTCAGTACCATTATGTTATATTTATAGAAATTTGATTTTAGCTATTATCATACTTAAATCCTAGTGGCTAAAAGTAAAATATAATCCATTTTTGAACTTCTCTTTTTAGCTCTCCATCCACACCCTCCCATTCGAACACCACCACAACCTAACTACAGGTTCACAAGTTCTCCTAAACATCAGAAATCCTGGTATAATTTTCTTCATATAGTCATAATCTTCTAAGCTAGTTCTAAATATGTACATATTCACAATACTTTTTGGGATTGTTGAACACATTAAAATCCTACAAGACCCTTCATGAAGATGAAAATAAAGGGGTCAATGCAGTTTTATAGTCCAAATTATAAGTGCTGACTTGTTTATGCAGAGCAAAACATGGTTCCTCAATGAAGGTATGCTTATCTATCAAGAAACTTTTAAGGAGAATACTGCCCATTACTTCTGTTTTGCCTTTAATGTGTTACTTCCATTTCCTAATTTTCATTGGACTATTATTTTCTGTTTATTATTATTTTGATGATTAGCAGTAAATTTGTTTGTTTCACACAAAAAAAAAAAAAATTCTCGTGTTATATCATCTAGGTAGTGAATCGAACATCAATATCTGATATAAAAACTCAAGTGGAGAAGGAGAAAGAGAAATTGTAAAGGAGAAGTTCATTACATTTTTTCTAACATATGATAAATACTACAAGACACCTTTCGGACATTAGGTTAAACAGGAACCCAAGCAGAAAAAGCATTCAAAATTCGCCCTTTCCATCCCTGCAAAATCCACTTACCATCCTCATCAACTACAAAATCTTTATGGTATTCCCTCTTCAACATTGCTTTGGTTTCATTCACTAACTTAGTATCCAACCTGATTTGCTTGAACCCTGCCCTCCTGTTCCTGATCTTCCATTGCTTGTAGGTCTCAGGCCTTTCAACTCTCTCTGCACCCTCACAAGCTATAACATTTATAGCATCCCTTCCAAACAACCCTTTCTCAAGCATCAACCTCTGCGTGTCTTCGCGAGGCATATTAGCCTCGAACATATCGAACAGCGATGAGAAGTGGTAGAGTGCTTCCCTAAACCGAGTCAGGAAAAACGGTGCACTATAACTTCCGTTTACAACTCCATGGAAAAAGATTTTTGGATTAATCTTTTTGATCAACTTCAACACAGCTTCTCTTGGACAATTCACTGCCACAGTTTCATCAGGAAGGTTTTTCAGTCTGTACAAACAGCTAACAAGAGTTATTTCATTCCTGTCTATCTTTAGATCCTCGAGCCGTATAGTTTCCCATTTCTGTGCAATGCAGTTGTATTCAAACGGGACATTGAACTTCTTGCAGAAGTTTTCTAACCGCCGTCCGGTTTCCTCCACCCTCTCCGCAGGCCTAAATCCTGGCTGAGGAAGGTCAATACCTGTAATGCGAAGCTTTGGAGGACCACCATGTCGTGTTGAAAGTGTTTTGATAAGGCATGGCCACTGGAAACCATAGCAAATTCCAAAATCGATAATATGAATGCTGCTCTCATTCTTCACTACACTGAGAATCGTTTTGGTTAATAACAAATTTGTCATTCTCTGCAAAGGAGACGACGTAACAAATAGTTTGTAAGCTTTCAACATATCTCCAGCAGTTGCCACATCAAGCGCCTTATACGATGGCGTCCCAGCAGCCAATCTGATCTCAAGACCATTAGCAAAGTAATGAGCTAAACGCTGGAGCCCATCCCCAAATGGCGAAGAATGTTGCCTAATCTGCTTAAGTAACTCATTTGTATTCTTCTGATCATAGCTCGCCACAGCCTGCGCACATTGAGTTAGCATGGTCCACAAATCCACAGCTGTGGCATTGTTATTTCTAGATACTTTCTTTGAACGCAAACTAGTTGCCGTTGCCTTTCCTCCTGAATCAACATTCTGTGATGCTTGTAGGTTTTGAGTCCTTCCTGTCTGACAAAGCAGCACCTCATCTAAAATCTCTGGTGCCTCTAATTCATCAGAGAAGATAGCTGAAACCTTGCTGTCTCTTTCCTCTTTTTCATTACAAGTATCATCATTATCATCTGTCTTATGACTTCTCTTTTCTCTTGGTGCTAATGAAGCTGAAACCTCTGCAACCATCACTGGTTGAATATCATTCCAACTCCTAGTTCCATTGTGAAAATAATTAGCAGCTTGTGACTCAATGACAACTGGATCAGGTTCTGTCACCTCATAGTAGTTTTGTTCTACTAAAGGGGTTTGTAGAGGTAGTGAAGAGGAGTTAATTTCTCCAACAAGATTGACCCAATCAGATTCATACGAGTTATCAGTGGTGCAGCTGCTGTTATTGCTCTCAAAACTAACGGCGGGACCAAAATTTCCATCGGGGTCAGTGGTATCACATGTTGAATTGGGATAGCTCTGGCCAAGAACATCATAGAACGATTTTTCAGCAGCTTGGAGTCTTAGACATTCCTGCAGCATGCAGGGTTGGCGCTCTAATTCATTTTCTTCATCCATGAGGATGTCAGTTATGTATCTCAGGAAGTTATTGGAATATCTTGTCCCTTCTGAGGATTCTTCATTTGAGCTTGTGAAAGATGAAGGTGAAGATGTCGAACCTTCCAACTCAAAACCATCTGTTACTTGGTTTACTGTGTCAGGAACACAAAAATCTGGCAAAAAGGTGTTTGGAGAAAGCATGTTGAACCAAAAAATTGAGACTTTTATAACAGATATTTTGAAAGATTGTTACTGAGAAGCCACAAATATGTATCTGACTAGGAAAACTTGGATGAATCAACTAAACCAAAGACAAAACAAGAACAGAAACATGAAAAGATATTATCGATAATTGATGCTAGCAAGAAAGCAAGATTCAGAAAACTAAAAAGCTGCTTCTGTTTAGGATAATACCATAATGATACCTAGAATAGATCGAAGAAAAATCAATTAAAGTAAAAATATTATAGACTCTAGTGAATATAACTGTGGACAAACCTAGGAAAAGTTGCTATCTAACAACTGAAGAGGAAGTAGCATTATTATTGGATGATTTGGGGTCAACCCTTTGTTATATAGAATTCATAAATGATTCTTTCTCTGTGCTAAGGAAGCTGCTAGGAAGAAGGATCATAGCCACCAGCTCCTCTTTTTTGTATTATTTTATGATAAAGTAATAATAATACAGAATGAGTATTGTTTTAATTATGCATGTACATGACTAGCTGTTACTGTCATACACACGAGAGATAAGTATTCTATGCTTTAGTCTTTGATTTTTCTTTGTTCTATATAAATAGTCAAAGGTGAACACGTGCCAGATGCAGGTGAACCCTTGTTCCCCAAGTCATTTGTCACAGCCTATTACTAAATCATATACCATGTGCAGTACTAACTTCAATTTTGAATTCAATGTGAGTGCATTAGAATATCATTGATGTTTTCTTGGGCCCATTCCATGATGGAGTAGTTAGACTTGTCATCTATCTATATGCATCTTTTTAACACTTGACACCAAAAACATATCTATCATAGACAACATACATAAATAGAAATATCAATGGAAACTTTTTGTATTTTTCTATTCAGAATAGTGTTATGACTTTGTTGGTTTGGATTAACTATCACTCTATCATGTTTGAAACTTCAACCAACCATGTCCCTTTTATGATTTTTGTTCATTGTATGGTTTGTCCAGATACATGCTACAAATAAAGTTATTTTCCGGGGCTTGCTCTTTTTGTTTTGATTCTTCTTTTTTATGCTAATAAAACTAGTGGTGGCAATTGGATCCATTAAATCAAAATCCATCTAATCCATCTACTAAAAAATTCATCCAATCCATCCACCACATAAAAAGTAAGTTAATGGATTGGTTCAATTCATCCAACATATTTTAAAGATCCAATGGATTATTTTTATCTTCGTTAGATTTATTTTTTAAAAAATAATTAAAAATAGATATTTTTATAAAAAAGAATTAATTTTTTTCAAAAAAAACAAACCGACTTTTTTCAGAAAAAACCGATTTTTTTCGAAAAAAAAACTGACCTTTTTTTTCCGAAAACAAGAACTGACTTTTTTTCCCTAAAAAAAAACCGACTTTTTTTCGGAAAAAACCGATTTTTTTTTCAAAAAAAAAACGACTTTTTTTTTTGAAAGAAAAACCAACGTTTTTTAAAAAAAAAACGACTTTTTTTCCGAAAAAAAAAACGATTTTTTTTCCCAAAAAAACCCCGACTTTTCCCGAAAAAAACCGATTTTTTTTCCGAAAAAACCCAACTTTTTTTTTCCGAAAAAAAACCAATTTTTTTTTCCGAAAAAAAAACGACTTTTTTTTCGAATAAAAAAACTGATTTTTTTTAAAATAAAAAAAATATTGGATGAATGGATATCCATCCATTAAAAATATGTTAATGGATGGAGTGAATATATTTTATTCTTAACGGATGGATCGGATTGGATAATTTTTAAAAAAAATTAGTGAATTGTTAATGGACTAATGGATTGTTTTGATCCATCTATTAACCATCCAATTCATATCCATTCAATCTATCTATTTTGCCACCCCTAAATAAAAGTGATTTTCCATCTTGACTTGTCTCCCCATGTAACAGTCATTTGAACAAAGACAGTTGACAAGAATGTCTATAAACCTGGGGCGGACCGGACGTTAGTTGAGATGAGGGTGGGGCGGACCGGACGTTAGTTGAGATGAGGGTGTGCACATGTACACTAAAAGCGAATATATATCTTTGTTGCATCATTTGTGCAAGTTCGCGAAGAGGCTAGTGGCTCTATTGTGAAAAAAGTGTAGTGACCAAAATTGATAAAAAAGTGTAGTGACCAAAAAGTCTATTCATGAAACTCTTCCCTTTTCCCATGTCTTGCGTGTGGGTAGCGACGTGCCTCGAGATGACACTGTTAATATTTGTAAATATAGTGTTAAAAATATTTGTATATAGGGCTGAAAATGAGTCGAGTTGAGTTGAATTCGCCTTAATTCAGTTCGACTCGTTAAGAATTAGTCGAGTTCGAGTTCGAATTCATCACGAACTTTTTTTCAGCTCAAACTCGACTCGTTAAGAATTGACCGAGTCCGAGTTCATCACGAATTTTTTTTTCCAGGTAAAACTCGACTTGTTAGAAGTTCACGAATATATCGGTTCAACTCGTTAGGTTTTATCTTGTTAGGTTTAACTCGCTTATTTCACAGACTTAAAAGTAATTTTTTAAATTCTATTTTTTATATATATATTTGACATTTTAAATTAATATTTTTTATATAAAAAATATAGAAATAAAATAAAAGTTATAAGATTGAAATTTATACGATGTTAATTTTATTTGTATAATAATTCGTAAAAATATTTTACTCACTTGAGAATATAAATTATCAATTAAAACCGTTAGCTTAAAAGAAAATATGAGACTAAGATTTAGAACAAATCTTTAAACCTACTCTTAAAGACAATATAATCTATCTCATATATAATCAAATTGACTCATGAACCTAACGAGTCGAACTATGTATAATTCAAGTTCAGATCATTTAGTTAACGAACTTAGTTTTTAGCTCATATTCAGCTCATTTGGTTCATGAACCTAGTTCAACGATTTAATTTTCGAATCGAATTTCGAACTATTTTCGAGTTTGTATGGTTCATTGCCAGCCCTATTTGTATATAGAATAGTCTCACATCGACTATATCATGTAATTAGTTGTAATTTCTATATATATAATATTGTCTCCGTAGTGCTTTTTGAAACACACAGTTTATTCAATTGTGTTTTAGTTTCTTGTATTTCAACATGGTATCTAGAGCCTAGTGAGAGACAATCTTTTCACCGTGCTTTACCCAGTTGGCACACTATCTCCCATTGATTTTTTTTGGCAAACCGTGTCATAACTCCAGTTTGCCTCCATACCCTGCCGTGACTCATTCCGACATCAGTTTTCAATATTCCGGTAAACTTTTTCACCGGCAGAAATCTCCGCACGCGTCCACACGCGCCTTCTCTATCTCTGCGCGTGGGCATCACACGCCGCCACCTGAAGTGCACATGACAGCACGTCCGACAGCCGATCGCGTGATATTTTCTCTCTTCAGATACTCATGGATACCCATAACTTTACGCCAAACTACGATGATTTTCTTAGGTGGTATCAGAATTATCAGAACTCAGATTCTACTACTACAGTAGTACACACTGGTAATTCATCTGTTTGCCTCTCTCAATCATCTTCTCTTCGACCTTGGGTCCTTGATTATGGTGTGTCTGATCATATTACTGGTAATAAATATCTTTTATCTTCCCTCTCTACCTCTGGTTTCTTACCTACTATAACTTCTGTCAATGGTTCTCAAACCCAATCCGAAGGGATTGGTACTGTTCAAATTCTACCTTCTCTCACTGTTACATCTTTCCTCTGTGTACTTAATTGTCCATCTAATTTACTTTCAGTCAGTCGTTTAACTCGTTCTCTTGATTGTAGTGTCACCTTCACTAATAATAATGTTACCTTGCAGGATCGGAGTTCGGGACGGACTATTGGCGTCAGATATGAGTCTCAAGGCCTTTATTACCTCTCAGTGTCATCTCAGACATGCTCAGCTAAAGATTTTCCACTCATTATCCATGCTCAGTTAGGTCATCGCAGTCTTTCCAAGTTACATAAGTTGGTGTCAAATTTATCGAAGGTATATAATTTACATTGTGAGTCGTGTCAGTTAGGGAAACACACTCGTAGTCAATTTTCCAATCGAGTCAATAAACGAGCTTCGTTCCCTTTTGCTTTAGTTCACACTGATGTTTGGGGTTCCTCGCATACTGTCTCTACTCTTGAGTCTAGGTATTTTGTCACCTTTATTGATGATTTTTTACGTTATACGTGGTTATTTTTAATGAAGAATAGATCTGAATTATTTTCTATTTTTGAACAATTTTATCGAGAAATAAGAACTCAATTCAGTGTGTCTATCCGTACCTTAAGAAGTGACAATGCACGTGAATATTTATCCCAACAATTTCAAAATTTTATGTCACACAATGGTATTCTCTATTAAACATCTTGCCCTCATAAAACGGGGTAGCCAAACGCAAAAATCGGCATCTCGTAGAAACCACTCGGACCCTACTTCTCCATAGTAATGTTCCACTTCAGTTTTGGGGGGATGTTGTGCTAACGACATGTTACCTTATAAATCGCATGCACTCATCTGTCCTTAACAATAAAATCCCTCATTCAATCCTTTTTCCCAATTCTCCACTTCACCCAATTCCTCCCCGAGTCTTTGGGTCCACATGTTGTGTACACAATCTCTCTCCTGGTCTTGATAAACTATCAGCTCGATCACTAAAGTGTGTCTTTCTTGGTTATCATCGATCCCAAAAAGGTTATCGTTATTCACATACTCTACAACGATACCTCATATCGTCCGATGTTACCTTCTTCGAGTCTGTTTCATATTTCAAGTCTAGCCAAACAACTTCGAAAGCCCTTCAGGAAAGTACTCTCACACCTCTTCCGGAAGTTCCATCTGCCATTGTCCCCCATCATTCTAGGGAACCTAACCCACTAGATAGGCTTACAGTTGACCCCTTACTTCTCACCTACTTCAAGAATATCAGCGTCGTCAACCAATGTCTGTCGTACCTGTCCCTGAGGTCGTACCTGTTCCTGAGGTCATTGCAGACTCTCCTCTGACGCTCTCGCCATCACCGGATCCGATCCTGCAGCCTGAGTCTGATCTTTCGATTGTCCTTCGAAAATGTATACATCAAACACGAAATCCTTCTCCACATTATATTGATTTATGTTATCATCGTCTTTCTCCTTTGCAGTATACTTGTTTGTCTTCTTTGTCTTCTGTTTCTATTCCTAAAATTCCAGATGAAGTATTATCTCACCTTGAATGGAGGAAATCAATGAATGATGAAATGTGTGCTCTTCAAAGCAGTGGTACCTGAGAACTGGTTCCTCTACCCCCGGAAAATCTTTAGTAGGTTGTCGTTGGCTTTATACAGTGAAGGTTGGTCCAGATGGTAAGATTGATCGATTTAAAGCTCGCTTGGTAGGTAAAGGATACACTCAGATTTTTGGGTTGGATTATAGTGATACCTTCTCGCTTGTAGCCAAGATGGCATCTGTTAGACTTCTTCTAGCCATTGCAGCCATTCGACACTGGTCTCTTCACCAACTTGACATTAAAAATGCCTTTTTACATAGTGATCTTGAAGAGGAAGTATATATGGAGCAACCACCTGGGTTTGTTGCTCAGGGGGAGTCATCAAATATGATGTGTAGGCTACACATGTCTCTTTATGGTCTTAAGCAATCTCCGAGAGCTTGGTTCGGCAAATTCAGCGCTGTAGTACAACAGTTTGGTATGATCCATAGTGAAGCTGATCATTATGTTTTTTATCATCACTCAGCCCAAAAGTGTATTTATCTTATTGTGTATGTAGATTATATTGTCATAACTGGTAGTGATCAACAGGGAATACTCCAGTTAAAATAACATCTCTCGAATCAATTTCAGACAAAAGATCTTGGTAAACTCCGTTATTTCTTGGGTATTGAGGTAGCCCAATCTAAAGATGGTTTGGTGATTTCTCAGCGAAAATATGCTATGGATATTTTGGAAGAAACAAGTTTGTTGAATGCTAAACTAGATGATATTCCTATGGATCCAAGTGTCAAACTACTACCCAATCAGGGGGAGCCTCTGTCTGACTCAGAAAGGTATATGAGCTTGGTTGAAAAGTTGAATTATTTCACAACCACTCGTCCGGACATTTCTTTTGCAGTCAGTGTGGTAAGTTAGTTCTTAAATTCCCCTTGTCAGGAACACATGGATGATGTTATCCGGATTCTGAGATACATCAAATGTGCTCCAAGAAAAGGTCCAGTGTATGAAGATAAAGGACATACTCAGATAGTTGGATACTCAGATGCTGATTGGTCAGGGTCACCCATTGATAGACGATCCACCTCTGGGTATCGTGTACTTGTTGGAGGAAACCTTATATCCTGGAAAAGTAAGAAACAAAATGTTGTTGCAAGATCAAGCGCCGAGGCAGAGTATAAGGTCATGGCAATGGCAACATGTGAACTTATTTGGTTAAAATAGTTGCTCAAGGAACTTCAAATTGAAGAAGCAAGACCAATGGCACTTATTTGTGATAATCAAGCTGCATTGCACATTGCTTCAAATCTAGTCTTTCATGAGAGGGCCAAACATATTGAGATAGACTGTCACTTTGTCAGAGAGAAGATCGAGTCAGGTGACATCATCACAAGCTTTGTCAACTCTAATGATCAATTGGTAGATGTGTTTACAAAATCCCTGCAAAGCCCCAGAATTAATTATATATGTAACAAGCTTGGTGCATTTGACTTATATGCTCAAGCTTGAGGGGGAGTGTTGATATTTGTAAATATAGTGTTAAGAATATTTGTGTATAGAATAGTCACACATCGACTATATCATGTAATTAGTTGTAATCTCTCTCTATATAATAATGTCTCCGTAGTGCTTTTCAAAACACACGGTTTATTTAATTGTCTCTTAGTCTCTTGTATTTCAACAGACACTTCTTTTTCTTTGACATTTTCAATTCTTTTGTCGAGAAATAAACTAGCAAATGCTTAAGAGGAGGAGGAATTTAGCAAGGCATCTCCATATTTTGCCACATATGTTGGTTAGATTTTGATAGAATTGCATAATGCAGTTAGGGAAAACAGTTAGAGAAACCCTCATTGTATTTCATAAACAAGGTGATACAAAAGCACTCTATATATAGAGTAGAGAGCTATAACAAACAGTGTAACTAACTGTATAACAAACTATAACTAACTGTATAACAAACTATACAGTTAGTAACTAACTAGTACAACTCAGCAATATACCAACAGAATTCTAACAGATCTCTATCTACACTATATCTATCATCCCCCCTTAGAAGCTAAGGGTGTTCTTGGTAAATCATTCTTGTTGAACACTCTTAGTTTTGTACGCAGACGAACAAATTTTGTTGCAGACAGAGGTTTAGTTAGGGCATCAGCCCACTGATCTTGAGCTGGAACATGAGCCACAATGAGGCTCTTGCTGAGAACTTTCTCTCTCAAAAAGAAAATATCTAACTCCATATGCTTGGTCCTGTTGTGAAGAACATGATTATGGGCAAGAGTGATTGTGCTCAAGTTGTCACACAGGATTTTAGGCACATGGAAAGGACAGTGTAGTTCCTTAAGTAAAGACTGGATCCAAATTAGTTCAGCAGCCAGCTGGGCCATACTGCGATACTCTGCTTCTGTACTAGATCTGGCTACAAGTTGTCGCTTCTTAGACCACGATGAAACCACATTAGGACCTAAAAAAACACATGCTCCTGAAGTGGACCTTCTGTCATCAGGGTCTGATGCCCAGTCAGCATCACAGAACCCTAGCAAAGGCAATGGCTGCTGAGTAGATGCAGGTTGAATAAGAAGGCCATGCTGAAGAGTACCACTTAAATATCTTAAAATTCTTTTAACTGCCTTTCAATGTTCCTCCAAGGGATTGGACAGAAACTTGCAGACCTTGTTTACAGAAAAAGAGATTTCAGGCCTAGTTAAGGTAGCATACTGCAGGGGCTACAAAAAAAAAAGGTTATCCGCCACGGCCAGAAAACCGCGGTTATATGAAAAATAACCATGGTTGAAAGCTTTGGCCACAGTTTGGCCACGAATAAGTGACTGTGGGATATGCAGCTGTGGCCTAAATTATAAGCCACGTTTTTTGTGTTTGGGCCACGTTTTATATACATCAGTGGCTTGAATAGGCCACGGTTTAGGTATCTAGGTTAAGGCCGCGGTTTATCATGCACCGCGGTTCTTAACAGTGGCCGAATCTAGCCACGATTCTTATTTAATGTATAGGGTTTTAATTTATGGCCACTAATTAAAACTGCGACTACATTTTGCTCATGGTTTTACACCATTTAAGTAGGCCACGATTTCTTTTTGTGCCGCATAGTTGTAACCATGTTGTTCTTCATGACATGGCATACATAA
The DNA here is from genome assembly GCA_022829125.1 of Lathyrus tuberosus. Classification (NCBI taxonomy): domain Eukaryota; kingdom Viridiplantae; phylum Streptophyta; class Magnoliopsida; order Fabales; family Fabaceae; genus Lathyrus; species Lathyrus tuberosus. The sequence continues at coordinate 3,829,247 of JALAZF010000280.1, forward strand.
CCATTTTAGATCAATATAATGTCTTCCAACAAGAATACTCATTTTTGTAGATATTGATTAAAAAAATTAAAATCTAATTATACAAGAAAATATTAAGCCACAACGTCAAAATATTCATTAAGAAATAAGTAAGTCTACATCAAGTGACGCTACTGACTAATAAGTCGCAAAAATATAGATAAGTTTTGATATTATCATTCTTAAACGAAACCAAGTTTCTCTCTCGAGAGTCATCCCAAATTCAAAACAAAAGTTCTAAGAGATAGATAATATAAAACACAACTACTATTAATTAAACTCATGTATCATAATATTCTTCTAGATCATCTCCTCCTTCTTCTTCTTCTTCCATATCTTGATGACACGCTTCTTTGTCTCCATTCTGCAAGGAACATGATACATAAATTAATATAAGCAATTTTAGAAATTTAATGTGTTTTAGGAGATTTTAATGCATTTTGAAATCATATATCATTTGTAGGAATGTGGTTCATTTGTAGGCAAAAAGAGACAAATATAGAACAAGCAGTAGTTTAGAGTATACCTCTTCACAATGAGGAATATGAGTTGATGCAGACGAATGTGGAGCAACATTAGTACTATTGGAACTGCCCAAAGCAGTTGCCATCATATTATAGATCTCCTTGTCACTCATATGTGGGTTTTGTTGCTTCATCATGGTCTTAAAAAGTGCCTTCATACCATCCATCTCCCTCTTCGTGCCAGCCACTTCATCACTATGCTGCTTTTTAATAACCAAAATTTCTTCATTTCTTTTAAGCATGGTTGGTGTCGTTGCTCTTCCATAGCAACGAACTCGACCATATTTTTCTTTCCCAAACAACGACTTAAATGTCTCAGATTCATCTGAGTTCTGAACTAAATCTTGAAGCTTATCCTAATTAAAAAATATTCACAACTTAGAACCACAATATTGGAACCAACAATTCACAGTTTCATTTGAATGTCTTACATCAAACAAAGAAATAAGTCTCAAATAAAAGGATAACAAATATAAGGATAACAATGACGTGACACAGGTTTTCATAGGATAACAAATATAAGGATAACAATTCAACACTACTGTAAGAAACACAAACTTCAACAACAGCTCAAGATACTATAAGTATATGTGCATTAGATGAAAACTTCCCATGAAGAAAAGAGACATGAACTCACAGGTCGTGCATTAGAACATAAATTGTGCTATTAACTATTTGTCATGCCTATATGTTTCCAACAGGCCTTGCTTTAATCCAAGACTGAACTGATATAGGCAGCATGAGAGGTGCATTCAACTTTAACAAAATGACATGACCATTGTGCACTCTAACTCACAGTGCTTTAGTCATATAGACTCACACCAATGTTTTACCAATTCCACATCACACAAGATTTTGAGACTCAGAACTCTAAACATTAGAATGAAAGCAATACTTTACACCATGCAAACATAGTGAGCTAAAAAAGAACAACAACAGCAGATGATCACTCCTCAAATAATTCCACCAGTCATGTCTCCAACACTTTCCAAATGACACAAATTACGACGACATCTCAAACTAACTCAAGTCATAGATTACAAAGTGATATAGAGTTTAAAACCAAGCAGGATCAGTGAAGAAAAACCAATTGGAAAAAAGCATGTTGCGAACATAACATCTCTAAAACAAGACCAAACAGCATTCTATATTGTCATGCAGTAGTAGACTTATGCATATCCTAAGACCTTCAGACTTTAAAAAAATAAAACATACTTTCCCTGCTCCAAATTTCCAAACTGGTAGTGTCCAGGTTACACAAATTCAACATTTTTGACTCATATTCTAACCAAAAGGCATGGTTTGAAAACCAGTCCTCAACCATTCAGAGCAAAGCAAAAAGATAGGCTAGTTGTTAAAAACAGTCATTGATGAGGTGAAAATACTCAAGGCATAAATATACACATGGGTGGGATCATCATACACGTCTCTTTTCTTAGCAACTAAATCCATCAATAAAACAAAAAACTTACAATTGCAGTTTGTGTTTCCTCATCCACTTGTTTTCCTTTTCGACTTTGTCGAGTCTCAATGAACATCTCTGCTTGGCTAACTTCCTTTCCGTTATTTTTCTTTGCACGCTACATTGGTTGATATTAAACACAGACAATTATGAATCACTCAACCAACAAAGAATTATAAATTAAAGAATGTATAAACACCCTACCAATTTTGCACGAATCCTTGCAAAGTTTGTTGGTCTCATACGATGCATGTACTTTTGTTTAGATCCGTTCGCAGCATTTACTTTGCTAATTACCTACATTGTGGAACAGAAAATTAATGTTAGACAATAAAATATCAAAGTTGTGAATAAGTCATAAAATTATCTTACTTGAATTTTACTATTTTTCCAATAGGCTACCAATTGCTTGAAATGAGCTACAGGTACGGTCTGGGGACGATGTTTCAGTCTTTCACTCATAGTAGTGTACTTTAAAAAACAACTCTTTTTGATATCTTTCTTGTAACGCCTCCAAGCATCATTTATGCGAGAGAAAACTGCTTTAGTTCCTTTTTCAGAGATAATGAATTTATCCTACAACAAAGAAGAAAATTAGATACAAATAACAAATTAAGGGACACAAGTAACAAAATGAGAAAAAACTCCTTTTGATCTTATGTTAGTATAGTAATAGTGGGGGTGTTTTTATAATCGTCTCCACAGGGATTGTCGGATATACGATGCTTGCCTTTCAATAGTATGGTATTTTAAGTCCAAAGGTTTCCAAAGATTCTCAATTGTTTTTAACATTCACTTGTAGCAAAGATTAATTGGAGCAAAGATTTTGTAAAAGGTTTTATAAAAGCATGTTAAGGTTAGGTTTCACCAATCCTTTCACGTAGAAACGATTAATCAAGCATATGAACTCGGTTTCCGACCAATATAACCGCGTATCCTCCCGACTACGTTTATGTCTAAAGCGAAGTCGTGAGTATCGTTGTTTAGACCGTTAGATGATGTCTCACGCTAACAATCTAAGCAATGATCATTAAGATCAATACAATGCGAATAGCAAATCCCAAATCTATGTCTAGAGTTTGGTTTTTAAGAGATAAAATTGTTAGGTCATGACTTGTAGAATCTATGTCTAGAGCAAAACAAATCACACATGGATCAGTAAGAGAAAATAACATCATCTATATTGATCAAAGACTTTGTTCATATACAATAGATCAAAAGCAATACATAACAGTAGGATCAACTACATCTAACCTCAACATTGAGTGTTTAGCTACCACTTCTCATGGTAGCTTGGATAACAAGTAAAGAGAGGAGATGAATGAGCATCCACGACGATTAGTCGAGAACGGATGCGACTTCAGCTTCTCCAAGTAGAAAAACACTCTTTGATGATCAAAATACTGTAAACTATCAATTCTAATGGAAAATGAGCAAAAGATGCCATTACAAAAAGTAAAAAAATCTATTTATACACTTAAAATCTCAGCACCCTTCGCCTAGCGAAGGATTCATTCGCCTAGCGAATGACTAAAAACATGGCACTTTTAAGTGCCTCAGACTTAAACCGCCCCCAAGAAGTATCGCGGGTTCGCTAGGCGAACCAAAACACTCGCGAAGCGAACCTTCGCCAACCCCACTCGCCCAGCGAAGTTTGGGTGTTTTCAAAAGTGAAAGTTTCTGCCACCCCCTCGCTGGCACCTTCGCCACGCGAACACATCAGCGAGCATTCGCTGGCTTCCTAGCCCAACAAATTTACCCAATTTTCCTACTGAAGGTTTTTGCATACTTTCTGCCACCCCCTCGCTGGCACTCTCGCTAACGTTCGCTAGGCGAACCTTCGCTGGCAGCTTCGCTAACACTCGCCTAGCGAATGCTGTTGCATTTCAATTCTTTGGCAGCTTGCACTATTTCTTTGTGTCTTCAAACTTTGATCTTTTCATTCCTATTTCTGCACATTAGCACACAAATTACAAGCACCACAAGTATATTTCAAATAATGCACAACAACATCATTCCACACTAAAATCAACATATTCCACATGAAAAGACATGAAAAATGCCAAATAATTCATACAAATATATATCATGATCGACATCTAACAAACTCTCCCCAACTAACTCATTGCTTGTCCTCAAGCAAAGTATGCCTCTCACGAGGATTTGCTCGAGGATTCAATTCAACCCAAGACACGAAAAACGGCTCAACTAAACAACGATCACAACAATGCAACAATTACACAATTCAAGAACTCATAACGTAAAAGAACTTGACTCTTAAACAATTTCAACAATGTTTCAAGAGACAACTAACTCATCATGCACAAGTCATTCTACACTCCTCTTCGAAAAAGGATTGAAGGCAAACGTGCATACAAGCACGGGACAATTACACTCAAATGACCAATGATGCAATACTAAGCAATTCATACCATATCTCAATGAGCACAAAAGAAATCATGGAAGTAAAAGATCACTAAGGACTACAAGGATGTAGCTTGGTCGGGTGAACAAAAAAAGGTCATTTCTAATGGTCATGGAAACGAAATTTCCGAAGCAAAAGAACATTCACTATACACATATTCACACATCTCAACTTCATTCCACCAAATTTTCATCACACCTTCACAAACTACCGCACAATTGTTGAATCTCTCTCTTTTTTTTTTCCATTCAAGCAAGCGTTTTCGCATTTGTACAACATACTCACACTCTTTTCTTTACATGCTTGCTTGAATATTTTTCAAAATTTGGAGTAAAGCACCCATCTTCTTTTTATTCTCCCCAACTCATTTTCAACTCCCTAGACATCATCATCTGCTCAGAAGAAGGGTCACGGATCTGCAATTGGAGAACCTGCAAAGAATCATGAATATCAGTCATAGCACGCTGCTGGGCAACCGTCCAATCCCAATTATATTGGCAGATCTCCCGCTGATATGGATAAAAGGCCGGCGACGCCGGTTCAGAACCTCCACCAGCTTCAGCAGCATCATCATCAGCAGCCCTAGAAGACTCTCCAACAATCCCTCTAGCCTTACAGAACTTATCCACATACCGATCATCAATTGCAGACGGAATAGTGACCTGCCTGCGGGCTGGAATATCCACACCAGAGTGAGCACACAAGGTCATGATCAGACATGGAAAAGCAAGCGGGGCATTCCTGCGTGCCGCAGTACCTCCCAAACCACTTAACACAATTGCCTTGATTTCATCCGCAATGATGCGGCCCACGTCAATCTGAACATTCATCTGAATGCTGTGAATAAGATGAGCCAGAGCAATAGGAACTGTACTATGATGCGACCTGGGACAAATGTTAGTGAGCACAAACGACAGAATAAGCTGAACTAAAGGCTGCATGTCCACCCTTCTGAATCTAATCGGCACCCCGGATGAATTCAGCTCAACTTCCTTACCTTCAAGAAGTAACTCCCGGGTCATCTTTCCAATGTCACGGTGGAGATGCAAGTCTCGATGATATGCATCCAGCTCAGTACCAATCAACGGCAAAGGGTCTCCCAAAATAGTGTTGATCGTCCTACGATCAAATCTCACAACAGTGCCTCTAACCCAAGAGGCCCAGCTAAATCTTTCTCCATCATCCGGCAATGCATTCGCATAAAATTCCCGAACAATTTCAGCATTGTAGCCATCAAGAGGCATCATCAAACGATCCCATTTCTTCGCCACAAAAAGAGCATCAATTGTCCGGTAAGCTCCACGATCACTCAGTAGGAATCTTTTCTCTGCCAAGATGTGCTTTCTCTCAAGGGTTTCGTATCTGGCTGCTTGTTTAGCTCCCCTAAATCTTTCTTCATCAAAACGCACGGGCACTTGTCTGGAGGCGGAAGCCTTTCGCTTCTTAGTCGGGTGAATTGCAGTTTTTGGTGCCATCTGCACATAACAAACAATAAAACCAAACAAAGGCAAACAAACGCATTAGCGACTCAAAACTAACCAGCTAGAGACTTGCATGTATATTAAAAAAAATGAAAATTTGCTTCTGTTCGCGCCAGGTTCGCTAGGCGAAGTCTGGCGAATGCTCGCGCAGACTCGCGAAGCGAACAAACCAGCGAACCCGCGAAATTTCAGAAAAACAATATCAAAACCAGTCCAACAGCCATCTCCTATTTTCCATTATCAGTCTAATCATAATGCCTATGTAGTTTTTAACATGCAATACAAAAGCAACATGACAGAGGTTCCAAATTTAAAAAAAAAACCTAATTGATCTATCAAGAACATAAACAATGCAAAATGAAATAACAATGAAAGAGTATGCAAACCTGAATTTCGCACGTTTAGTGGTGGATTAGGGCAAATGGAAAATGGAAGGAGATGAAGTTGCTTAGCTCTAGAGAGGAAATGAGAAGAAAATGGAAACGGAGGGAAATGGAGACCAAGACTTAGGGTTTCCCCCTTTCTTCTGATTTCAAACTGGGTCATGGGCCCAATTGGGTGGCCCACCTACAATATTTTTACTGATGTGGTAAAAAAAATGTGGTTTGTCTCGCTGGGTTCGCTAGGCGAAGTCCAGCGAATGCTCGCCCAAGCTCGCTAAGCGAACACCAGCGAACAAGACCTGAATTTTCAAAAACAATGTTCAAAAGTTACCACATCTTTTAAGGCTCCAAAATGATAATTAAACACATTCACAACAGAAATAAGCAGTAATACTTACAATGTTAGGGTGTCTCCCAACAAGCGCTTGTTTAACGTCGGCTAAACTCGACGGTCCAGAGACTAGACGCCTCGCAAACAAAAGCCAAAGCACCGGCTACCGAACCGACACACTACATGCACACGAACTCATCCGTTATCATGCCCAGTTTTAGGTCTCCTTTTCTTTAAAAACGACCAATCCCAACATGAATTCATCAAGGCAACCCTTGCATCTTCATTCTTTTTCTTTTCAAATGCTATACGTTCCAACTTCTCTTTTTCCACATTTTTGGCTTTTTGCACGACGTCATCCACTTGATTCACAAACATCACTCCTTTGAACAATGAAAATAAGCTTCTTCCTCCATACCACTTTCCTTGATCCGCACTTTCATTAAGCCCTCATCAACGTCCACCAACATTTTAGCGGTTTTCATAAATGGTCGGCCCAATATAATCGGCGTATCTTCATCCTCATCCATTTCAACAACCACAAAATCAACAGGAAAGAAGAATTTATCTACTTTTACTAGCACATCCTCCACAACACCATACGGACACGTTCTAGACTTATCCGCAAGTTGTAATGTCATGGTTGTTGATTTGAGGGTCATATTTTCAAGTCTTTTCACCACCGACAAGGGGATTAAATTGATGCTCGCACCCATGTCAACCAAAGCTTTGCATTGAAAATCAGTACCTATTGTAATAGGCAATGCTACTCTTCCCGGATCTTGTTCTTTCCGCGGAAGCACACATTGGATGACGACACTACACTCAGCATTAAGATCAATGTTGTTTTTGTCCGTGCACCTCTTCTTTTTCCTAAGTATGTCTTTCATAAACTTGACATACCTAGGCATTTGTTCCAGAGCTTCAGAGAAAGGTACGGTGACTTACAACCGACTAAATAACTCCAAAAACCTTGCATAATGTCTATCATTCTCTTTTTTCTTAGGAGTAGGTGGATACGACAATCGTTTGTGCAAGACTTCCTTCTCAAACTCCTTCCTTTCTTTTTCTTTTTTCTTGGTCACTTCTTCATCATTCTTTTCAACTACCCCATTTTCATCATTTTTTTCAACTTCCTCCAACACAATATCGTTTTCCTTTTCAACTTCCACCTCATGTTCAACATCATTTCCACGTGTTCTACCACTTCTTGTGAAAATGGCTTTACACTCCCCTTTGGGATTGGGTTGAGTGGTAGCGAAGAAGGATGGCCCCGGTTGGTTTTGGGCAATTTGGTTGGCAAGTTGCCCTACTTGCGATTCAAGATTTCTAATCGAAGCTTCCGTACTCTTTTGAGTAGCCATAGATAATTGCATGAATTTGGTGAAAGTCTCCTCCATTCTTGAACTTCCACTTTGATCTTGGGGTGGTTGGTAAGGATTTTGTCTCCATCCTTGTTGATTTTGGTAGTTGCTTCGCAGTTGATAACCTTGTTGATTTTGATACGGTGGTTGAGTACTTTGGTACGGAGGTCGCCCTTGATAACCTTGAGTTGGATTTCCAGCATAATTTACTTCCTCCACAACGGGAGGACAATATCCGGTCGGATGGTCACCTCGACATAATTTACACACTAACACTTGCACATTTTTACTTGAAGACTCATGCATCTCTTTGAATTGTTGCGGCAACTTAGACATTTGCTTTGTTAACAACTCAACCTGTTGTGATAACAATTTGTTCTGCACAAGGATAGCATCGTTTGTTCCTAATTCCAACACTCCCGAAGTTCGTTGAGAAGGTCCACGGTTGTGACTACCTTGATGATCGTTCAAGGCCATTTTATCAATGATAGCTGTGGCTTCCGCTGCGGTTTTGCTTAACAAGGATCCACCGGCGGTGGCATCCAACAAGGTTTTGTGTACAAGCTGCAGCCCATTTCTAAATATATGAATTTGTGACAATTCATCAAAACCACGACCTTTGCACTTTCGTAACATTGATTTGAACCTCTCCCAAGCTTCATTGAGAGATTAATTGGCTCCTTGTGTGAATACCGCGATGGCGGTCTTTGCTTCCATAAACCGAGTGTGAAGGAAAAATCTCTCCAAAATTTTCTCTTCCAATTGATTCCAATCCGTCATTATGGCAGTTGACTGATCAAGATACCATTCCTTTGCCTTCCCAATGAGGGAATGCGGGAATAATCTCTTGAACAGAGACTCCTCTTCTGCCTCAGGTGCACCAGTCGCTCCCGCTATTTCATAGAATTTTGTAAGATGGGTAAAAGGATCTTCATGATCCATACCCGTAAATGGACTTTGATATAACAGTTGGAGAATACCGGTCTTCATCTCAGAATGCCGACCGTTGTGTGCATGGCGAGCGAACTGAGCATTGTGTCTCAGACTGTTTGTACATGGCCTAGAAGCAGGTGGTGGTGGTGGTGGTGGATCTGCCTCCATAACTGGAAGTATTTGTGGACCAGGTGGTGGTGTAGAAGTACTTTCCTCTTGTTCTCTTTTCTGCCTTGCTAGCTGCCTCCTTCTTCTAGTTTTGTTGTTGATTCTACGAGCGGTTCTCTCAATCTCAGGATTGAAAAGAAGTTGGTCCGCCGGTAGCTTCCCTCGCATAAACTAAGTCTGCACACTAAACAAAACAGATTAACAAGTTCGAGATAACAGTAACAAGCTTAAAATAGCACACTATCGTAATGCTTGCAATATCACTTAACAATCCCCGGCAACGACGCCATTTTGTTAGTATAGTAATAGTGGGGGTGTTTTTATAATCGTCTCCACAGGGATTGTCGGATATACGATGCTTGCCTTTCAATAGTATGATATTTTAAGTCCAAAGGTTTCCAAAGATTCTCAATTGTTTTTAACATTCACTTGTAGCAAAGATTAATTGGAGCAAAGATTTTGTAAAAGGTTTTATAAAAGCATGTTAAGGTTAGGTTTCGCCAATCCTTTCACGTAGAAACGATTAATCAAGCATATGAACTCGGTTTCCGACCAATATAACCGCGTATCCTCCCGACTACGTTTATGTCTAAAGTGAAGTCGTGAGTATCATTTTTTAGACCGTTAGATGATGTTTCACGCTAACAATCTAAGCAATGATCATTAAGATCAATACAATGCGAATAACAAATCCCAAATCTATGTCTAGAGTTTGGTTTTTAAGAGATAAAATTGTTAAGTCATGACTTGTAGAATCTATGTCTAGAGCAAAACAAATCACACATGGATCATTAAGAGAAAACAACATCATCTATATTGATCAAAGACTTTGTTCATATACAATAGATCAAAAGCAATACATTACAGTAGGATCAACTACATCTAACCTCAACATTGAGTGTTTAGCTACCACTTCTCATGGTAGCTTGGATAACAAGTAAAGAGAGGAGATGAATGAGCATCCACGACGATTAATCGAGAACGGATGCGACTTCAGCTTCTCCAAGTAGAAAAACACTCTTTGATGATCAAAATACTGTAAACTATCAATTCTAATGGAAAATGAGCAAAAGATGCCATTACAAAAAGTAAAAAATCTATTTATACACTTAAAATCTCAGCACCCTTCGCCTAGCGAAGGATTCATTCGCCTAGCGAATGACTAAAAACATGGCACTTTTAAGTGCCTCAGACTTAAACCGCCCCCAAGAAGTATCGCGGGTTCGCTAGGCGAACCAAAACACTCGCGAAGCGAACCTTCGCCAACCCCACTCGCCCAGCGAAGTTTGGGTGTTTTCAAAATTGAAAGTTTCTGCCACCCCCCTCGCTGGCACCTTCGCCACGCGAACACATCAGCGAGCATTCGCTGGCTTCCTCGTCCAGCGAATTTACCCAGTTTTCCTACTGAAGGTTTTTGCATACTTTCTGCCACCCCCTCGCTGGCACTCTCGCTAACGTTCGCTAGGCGAACCTTCGCTGGCAGCTTCGCCAACACTCGCCTAGCGAATGCTGTTGCACTTCAATTCTTTGGCAGCTTACACTATTTATTTGTGTCTTCAAACTTTGATCTTTTCATTCCTATTTTTGCACATTAGCACACAAATTACAAGCACCACAAGTATATTTCAAATAATGCACAACAACATCATTCCACACTAAAATCAACATATTCCACATGAAAAGACATGAAAAATGCCAAATAATTCATACAAATATATATCATGATTGACATCTAACATCTTACAGTAACAAATTCCCATATATGGTCTTGGTTAGCATTCTTCAAAGCTTTGAAGTTAGTGAAAACTAAGGGACACAACTCTGAATTCCTGCGACAGTGCCAAGGAAACAACTCAAATCTGACACGGTTCGATCATTGGGTCCAATAGGCTCTCCATCATCGTCTAAGACCACCTCTTCATGATCCTCACTCTTTCTAGCATGGATTTTCAAACATTGTGTTGGTCCATGTGTCTTTTTCTTACTTGTCCCTGTGTTAGATAAACTACTAAAATGGGATATAAATTTGAATGAAACAATAATTAAGAATAATGCATGACACAAACAAATTTTACTACCATCAGTTTTTTCACTTTCAATTTGCTCAGTGTTTTCTTCTTCACCCATTATATTTTCTTCTTCCTCAAAGTTTTCACCTTCATCTTCGTCTTCACCATTTTCCCCATTTTCTTTGAGGAATTTTTCAACTGAAGTCGATTTACACATTGGGATTCTTTTTGTCTTCTTCAAGGCACTTTCTTGCTCTGTCCTTGAATTTCCATCATCTTCCATCACTGCCCTTTTCATAGGATTCTTCTTTGACCTTGAATCAGCAGTGTCAACCACCTGTTTCTCCTTAAGTTGATGGTTTGCACTTGAAGGTTGCTGCTTTGCACTTGAAGGTTGCTGCTTTGCACTTGAAGGCTGTTTTGACCTTGAATCAGCAACTTCAGCCCCTGTTTTTCTGGAAGCTTGCTGCCTGGTCCTTGAATCAGCAACTTCAACCCCTTTTTTTCTGGAAGCTTGCTGCCTGGTCCTTGAATCAGAAACTTCAGCCCCTATTTTTCTTGGTGTCGTTGTCCTCTTTTTGGTTGGATACAACACATTGTTCGAACTATGAATTGCTTGACCAGTAGTTTCAAAGTTAGATAGCTTGATTAGTTCCCCAGATGCAGGCACAAATGGAGGTCGGATGCCTACTTTTCTCGTGAGTTGGTTGTTACTATTTACCATCTCACATTTTATATCATACTTCTTAGCCAATTCAACACTAGATCTAAATAGAGGCAACCGGAAATTGGCTGTAACTTGTTCACCCTTTTGTGCTGCATTCGTCTTCTTTTGTAAGTTTGATACCTTCTTCATTTTCTGTTAACATTGAAAAAAGCATAACATTAGGAATAATTTAATCAAAATAAAAAAGTAGCATTTTAACCGATAGTATGCATCAAATATGAAAGTAACACTATACATCAGTCCATGAAATCAAATAGAGTATCATCATAATCAGAATCCTCTCCATCACTTTCAGCTTCTTTCATTTCGTGAGAAGGTGTTTTAATTACTGTTGCAGGTATGTCTTCCCTAACCCAATTTAGTTCACCATCACCATCACTATTTTCTCCATGAGAAGGTGTTTCAACTTGTAAGTTTGAAGGGTCACCAATGTTAAAGAAATCTTGTGGAACTGTTTGCAGAGCATAATGCCTGTTTGGATCAAAAGGGTCTTGGACATAGTAACATTGATGAACTTGAGAAGGTAGCACAAATGGATCATTCTGATAAATTTTCTTATTGAAATGCACACAAGTAAGTCCGTATTTATCTTTTTCAACCTCAAACCAATCACATTTAAACAACACAAAGTTGAAGTTGCCATAGTAGTATAACTCAATTATATCAAAAAATTGCTCCATAATAAGTGATGGGTTCTGTCCTAGGATTTCCATCCTTGGAGCTAGCAAAACTTAAAGTTAGTGAAACTAAAGTTACACCAGAATTTTGAGTTTTGTGATTTGTATCTCGTTTCGTATTATGGAACCTATATCCATTAATGATGTAACCTGGATACCTCTTTACAACAAAATTTGGACCTCTAGAAAGTTTTTCAAGTTGTAATGGCACATCATCTTTCTGGGCACGCGTTTTAAACCATTCACCAAAATCTTTACTTTAACTTTTGGCCTTGGTCCACTTCCGTTTGTTAGTGTTCGAATTAACACTCTGATCATGCTCACTACAAAAGTCAACAATTTATATGTTAACATAATCTAAAATTAGGATTAGTAGATAAATACATAGGAGGACAAATAGTTATTGTAGTACCTGATGTAAATTTGAACTTCATTGCAATTGAATAAGATATATCGATGGGCATCATCCTTTGATTTCACATCAAGATGAAAGGGTTCACCTGCCCCCCTAAAGGACGACCCACCGTTGTAAAGTAATCATCTGAATCTACTTCAAGTGAATCACTATCATCATAATTCCGACTCTTCCTATTCAACCTTGTATCTAAATTGCTATGCAAATACCTTGAGCAAAATGTTATAGCTTCTTCAACCAAATACCCCCTGGCAATAGAACCTTCAGGATAAGCTCTATTGCGGACATAGTTCTTAAGTTTACATAAGTATCTTTCGGTGGGATACATCCATCAAAATTGAACAGGACCACCCAATCTAACTTCATTTACCAGGTGAATAGGCAAGTGCACCATTATGTCAAAGAAACTTGAAGGAAATATCATCTCCAACTGACAAAGTATATCTGCAATCTCCTCTTCTAAGTAATCTAAATCTTCCACTTGTATAACTTTCTGACATAGAGAGAGGAAAAAAGAGCCAAGACGAATTAGTGGGGTCGCCACCTCCTTGGGCATTGTGCTTCATACTGCAATTTGCAACAAATAGTGTAACATGAAATGTGCATCGTGACTCTTGTAACCGGATATTTTTGTCAGCATCTTGTACACATTTTGAAATATTTGATGCAGTCCCATCTGGTAACTTGGCAGCCTTTATAACTCCACAAAAAATTTACTTATCGTGCAGAGTCATTGAGAAACATGCTTTTGCAAACTCTGAACGTCCTCCACCAATCCCCCTTGGATGAAGTCTTTCTCTAATTCCCAAATCTTGTAAATCATAGCGGGCTTTAATATGATATTTTATCTTCCCCAGGATGTCCAAAAGAGTTCCAATAATACTATCAAATATGTTTTTTTTTCAATGTGCATTACATCTAGATTATGGCGCAATGTATTTTGAGCCCAGTAAGGCAACTCAAAAAATATTGACCTCTTCTTCCACGGGCCATCAACTTTCTTCTTTTTCGTCTTCCTGAATTAATTATTGAAATCTTTTAAGATTTCAAGGATTTCTTCCCCTTTTAACATGGATGGTGCAGTCCTATGTTCTTCTTCTCCATTAAATGATTTGACATCATCTCTCCAAGAATTAGTTCTTGGTAAAAAGATACGGTGGTCCATATAACACATCTTATGATTGTGTTTGAGGTAGAACAAATTGGTGTTAGATTTACAACATGCACACGCCAATTTTCCTTTGGTGCTCCAACCAGACAACATAGCATAAGCAGGGTAGTCACTAATTGTCCACAATAGAGCTGCACGTATTCGAAATGTTTGGTTTATTGAAGAATCATATGTCTCTATGCCGGATTCCCATAATTCCTTTAGCTCCTCTATCAGTGGCTGGAGGTAAACATCAATATCGTTTCCTGGAGATTTTGGTCCAGGAATCAACAATGACAATATTCAGGTTTCATGGACAACCAAGGTGGTGTGTTGTATACCATCATCAAGACAGTCCATGTACTATGAGATAAGCTTATTGTCCTAAATGGATTAAACCCATCACTCGTTAAGCCAAGTCTTACATTGCGAGACTCACGAGCAAAATCTAGATGGAGCTCGTCAAAGTCCTTCCACGCTTTACCATCAGCAGGATGCCTCAATTTCCCATCCTTTGAGCGTTTTTCTTCATGCCATCTCATTGACTCAGCTGTCTTTGAACACATGAACAACCTTTGTAGTCTAGGAATCAACGGACAGTGCCTCAAAATTTTTGCAGGAACTCTATAATCATTTTTCGATTGCTCAGACTCACATCCTTCAGTTGGAGCATTTTCTTTCCACCGTGAAGCTTCATAAATCGTGCAAGAATTGTCCTTTTCATGGTCTTTCCAAAATAGCATGCAATCGTTTGGGGATGCATGGATCTTTTTATAATCAAGGCCTAAACCACTTATCATGGCTTTTGTCTTGTAAAATGATACAGGAATGTTTAAATCAGGCATTGCTTCTTTCAACAATTCTAAGAGGGCAGTGAATGAGGTATTGCTCAAGCCGTGAAGACATTTCAACAAGTAGAGTCGAATCACGAATGATAGAGTAAATAAGTCTTTGCATCCAGGGTACAGTTCTTGTTCTGTCTCTTTAATCAAATTGTAAAACTTTCTAGCATCATCATTGAGACCTTTATGAACTCCTTGTGCTTTTGCCCTATCTAAATATATGTCATGCAATAAGCCAGGAATGTTGTCATGTGATTCCTCTTGATCTTCCATCTCATCACCAATTTCCATAGACCTTTGTAGTTGCTCCCCATGGTGCAACCATACGTCATAACCTTTTAGAAAACCTTTGGCTATTAAGTGATCCTTAATATTATCTCTTGTTTTCCAATACAAATTTTTACACTTGGCACAAGGGCATAAAAGCTCATCTCCTTGAGGTCTTCCATTAGTGTACGCAAAGTCTAAAAATTGAGTAACACCGTTGATGTACTCTTGACTAAACCTTGGAAATTTAGTCCACTCTTTGTCCATCACTTTATAATCTAAATATTTGAAAAACACAACACAGAACAGATTCAAAACTGCATGCATACATAACACACACATGAACATATACAAAACAAATATCTTTGGAGCTGTACTAACAGGACCAATGCGATTACTTATTATTTGCAGTACAATTATTAATGTGTATCACCTAGGACAAGGACTATAGATGGTTCAGTTGAATATTTTTCCTGGAACTAGAATAAAGATAGTCATGATAGTATGTATATCTGAAACACTAACACATCCCAAAATTTGATCATGAATGGCTAAAAATACAATTTAACATTAACATAAACTAGAGCTACCTCTAAAGCTTTGGTCAATTGTGGAACAGTTGTTTCCTTCAATGTTCCCTCTGCCTTTAAACACATGAAAATAAACAATTAGTTTAGTTTCAACAAGAGTAATTACATTGTAAAGTCTAGGTGAAGAACTAGTTGCACAACCATTTAAAAATAAACAAATTACAAATCCATAGTCATTGATTCAAAGCACATTTACTAACCCTATGTGTTGGTCTGACTGGAGGAAGCTTAGATCCACTTATAAACATATTTTCAAATCACATTCAATCCAACGAGAGATTCTCACAAGGAAAAACACTTTTAGGAAGGAAACCAGTGGGAGCACACTATCTATCACCCCAAAAATGTCTATTAACACAAATTATCATTTGGGCATTCAAACAGTCAATTGGGATAGCTTTAGAGGTGGCTAAAAATACAATTTAACATTAACATAAAAATACAATTTGATCATGAATGGCTAAAAATACATTGAAGGAAATAGAAAAACAATTTAACATTAACAATACTAACAGTCAATTAACAAGACTAACAATATAACAATTTAACGGAAATTACTGACATAGTTTAACAGAAAAATTAACAAGAATAATTGAACTAACTAATAGTTAACATCACTAACACCAACATAACATAGCAGTTAACTATTATCAGTTACTAACATACTTTCTCAACCTCAAATCCATATCACTTTCAACCCTAGTTACTCACCCTAAAAAAACTCAGTGCCACTCTCATTGTCAAGACCTTACAACCCTAGTTACTCACCTCAATCCACTGAGTTTCAAATCACCATAACAAAATCTAACCTTAATAAACACAACAGTTATAACAAAACGGGTAAAAATGAAACCATAACAAAATTAAAAATGAAATCCTACCTTCGGTATTAGCACAGGAAACTCCAACGGTAATCGACAAGGGGAAGCTCCTGTATCAGAATTGCAAAACAAAAATATAGATTAGGTCAACTGCAAAACAAAAACTACATGCATCCTTGTATCAGAAAATCACGAAATAAACGGAAGAAGAGACGAGGAGAAGAGGAGAATATGAGAAGAGGAGAACATGAGAAGACGAGAAGCGGAGACGAGGATTATACAGGAGAATGAGGAACAGGGGAGGAGAAACGAAGGAGACGCGAGGAGAATTTTGTTTTGACGAGAGGAGAAACGGAGGAGAGGAGAAAATTGAAAGTATTTACTTTTTCAATTTTTTCCTGTTTTTAATCTAAAAAAATTAGAAAAGAAAATAATTAACGAGAGGGAAACTAAAAAACGAGAGGGAAATTCTGGCGGGGTATATTTTTTTGGGCTTGGGCCATAGTTTGACGTGAATATTATAATTCCGCGGTTTTTCTTTGTGGCTTAAAATATCTACAATTTGCTGACCGTGGCTTAAATATAAGTGTGATTTTGTAACCGTGGCAATTGAAGAAAAGGCCACAGTTTCACACTCCGGATTCAATGTTTCTAAACATATGTCTACGGTTTGAAAACCCTGGCCAAAGCTTGTATGTGGCCACAGTTTTTGAGTTGTGGAAAAATTTAGCGTGGCCGTAGGCCAAAAATGTTGTAGTGGGACCAACAACTGATCTGAACTGGGTAGGGTCATCTACAGTATTAGATCCTATTTTTGAGAGCTTACTGTTTGAGATCATAGGAGTAGGCATGCCATTTGCATTTAACATATTCACCTTGGCCAACAAAGCAGTTAGATACTTTGTTTGAGAGAGAAGTAAGGATCTATTAGGCAAGTGGGTGACTTCAATGCCTAGGAAATGGTCCAATTTGCCCAACTACTTCAGAGAGAATTTATCATTAAGATGCTTAATCAAAGAATCTATAAATGAGGCAGAATTTCCTGTGATGATTATATCATCAACTTAGACAAAGATCATGCTCTGT
Source organism: Lathyrus tuberosus (assembly GCA_022829125.1). Classification (NCBI taxonomy): domain Eukaryota; kingdom Viridiplantae; phylum Streptophyta; class Magnoliopsida; order Fabales; family Fabaceae; genus Lathyrus; species Lathyrus tuberosus. The sequence continues at coordinate 3,846,920 of JALAZF010000280.1, forward strand.
AGATTGCCATGATTAAGCAAAAATAGGCTTGGATCACACCTGCTAGCCTGAAACTCATGCTAGAGAAGAGCACTCTTGAGTTTGTCCAACCAGGCCCTGGGAGCCTGTTTTAACCCATAGATAGCTTTGTTCAACCTTCACACTAGAGACTTATCAGCTGCTTAAAATCCAGGAGGTTGTTGCATAAAAACTTCCTCCTCAAGAGTTCCATTAAGAAAGGCATTGTTAACATCAATTTGTTGAATAGTCCAGTTGTTGGTGACTGCAAGAGTTAACACAATTCTGACTGTAACAGGTTTAACAACAGGTGAAAATGTTTAAGTGAAATTGCTTCCAGCCTTTTGATGAAAACCTTTGGCCACTAGCCTGACCTTGTACTTGTTTATGGAACCATCAGGATTCTCTTTTAACCTGAATACCGATTTACAGCCTATAGGTTTCCTAAAACCAGATGATTTCACCAATGACCAGGTCTGATTTCTCAACAGTGCCTGATACTCTTCTTGCATTGCCTGAAAGCAGTGAGGAGCAGCCAAAGCTTGGTTAATAGATGTTGGTTCCATATGAGTAAGACGTAGGGTTAGATGAAGTCTAGGAAGAGTAATGCCTCTTTTAGCCCTGGTTTACATAGGATGAACATTTAAAGGGTGGATAAAAGGTAGATATGTATTGGGAGTAACAGGACTAGGTGCAGAAGATATATTTTGGGGTGAAGAAGGGGAGATAGTGCCGGCTTCTGCAGGATCAGAAATGATAAGAGCAGGGGTGGAAGTAGAAGAGGAATTGGGTGTGTTAGGAGTAACATATAGACCAGAAGAAGCAGGAGCTGTTAAAGAACTGGGAGTGGAGACACGATTAGTGTTAGATGGAGTAGATTGTTGAGAATTGGCTGAAGAAGAGGAGGGGAGACTGTCATGCTGGCTGGAAACAGGAGTAGTGAAGAAAGATGGCATAGACCAAGCTGACACAGAGGAAGAAGGTGAGGCAGGAGTGGATTGAGAGGTAGTAGGAAACATAGTGGAGTAAGGGAGTTTAGATTCATGGAACAAAACATCTTTAGAGATGTAAATGTGTCCATTGGATGCAAGGCACTTATACCCCTTGTGAGCTGTGGAGTAACCAAGAAATATACATTCTTGAGACCTATAATCTAATTTATGAGAATTATAAGGCCTAACAAATGGATAACAAGAGCAGCCAAACACCCTAAGATTAGAGTAGTCAGGAGGTTTTCCAAGTAATTTAGAAAAAGGGGAGTGGTTGTCAAGTGTGGGGCTAGGAAGTTTGTTGATGAGGTAAGCAGCTGTAACAAAAACATGGTCCCAAAATTTTAATGGGAGGGTAGATTGAGCAAGTAAGGTGAGGTCAGTTTCAACAATATGACGGTGTTTGCGTTCAAAAATGCCATTTTGGTGGTGTATGTGTGGACATGTGAACCTATGAATGATACCCAGCTCAGTGAGATACTTAGTGAAGGGCCTGAATTCACCTACCCCATCACTTTGAACACACTTTATTTGACAATTGAATTGAAGTTCTACCATCTTCTTAAAAAGAGTGAATTGGATTAGGGTATCAGATTTGAGTCTAAGAGGAAAAACCCAAACAAACCTAGAGAAAACATCTACACATGTCAAAAAATAGGTGTAGCCACCTGAGATGTCATGGGACCTGGTCCCCATAGATCACAAGCCACAAGCTCAAAGGGATGATTGTACACAGTGGTAGATAAAGAGGTGGGCAGTCTATGAGACTTGCCTAAGCAGCAGGCATACACAGTTCAACAGGGGGTTTTGAGAGGATGGCTAGGTGACACAATTTTAAAATTTCTGTTAGAGCATTGTAATACCCCAAAATTTGACCACTTAGATTTCCCATCATTGTGAAAATCATCATCACAATATGGATGAACCATCATGCTTCATCAGTCTCCCCAAAGATGGGTGAGCATCCAATACAATCATAATTAGGGTTTCAAGCCCTCTCTGAGTGCTTAGACAAAGGATCAATCAAGAAATGACATGATCTTCAACTTGTCTAATCTCTTAAACATCCACAATGGATCAAAAAGGACTCCCACTTCAAGGATTAAGCACAAGGCTGCTCCCTTCTAGGTGGATCAAGTCTCAAGATCGACAGTGTCACCAAATTAGGGTTTTGGTCGACCAGGGCCTCCAGATGGAAATTTTCATCTGGGCACAAGGCAATGATCCAAAACATGACCTAATATACTTCATGGAACCCCATGAACCCATGCATCAAGTCAATTTTTCCTCTGGGGATGCATTCATCAAAAATCAGGAATTAGGGTTTCTTGACCTAATTCACCCCTAAGTTGACTTTTGGGACAAACCATGAGCCAAGACCTCAAGAGATGATTTGAGGGTCTCTAATATACCATATTGATCCATTTGGAACAGTGGATTGATCCAAGAAGCTTGAGCAACAAGTCTCAATTTCATCTGCACCACAATTAGGGTTTTAAGAGAAAAGTCAACTGTAACTTTGACTTTTGACCTGGACATGCTCCCAAACCCTAATACATGATTGAATATACCCTATGACACCCATGGAACATGTCCATCAAGTTTGATTTAGGACAAGGACATGATTTCCTGAAGAATTGCACAGTTTGGAATTCATCTGATAAAAAGTCAACTGTGCACAAAAGTCAACTTTGACTTTTTGAGATTTTTCACCAAAATGGATTTTTAACCCTAAAATGATGTTAATGTATGATTTGAATCATCATTCATCAAGAAAAATCAAGAAAAGTGAGATAACTTGTAAAAGGGGTAACCATAAAACTTAGAATTTTTTCTAAGTTAAAAATAAAGTGGCAAGGGTACCAACTTTGGAGGATCATAACTCCTAAACCACAAGGCCATTTTTTCTCATCCAAAGATGGATTTGTAGCCCTCATTATCACCTACAAAAACTTCAACTACAAGTCATTCCAATTCATTAAGGATTTTGAGTTATGGAGTGATCAAAGTGGCTGAAAAATGAAAATGTCACTTTTTCCAACACTTAGTGAAATTTTCACTAAGTCAGATTCTGCCTCACTTTTTGCCAAATGTAGGGGGATTTTTCACTTGGAATCAAAAGAGATCAAAACCAAACTTGTTCAAACAGTTGTTGTATCATGTAAGAGCTTTCCAAAATGGCCAAGAACATTGCCAAATTCAACCTACACCATGAGATACAACATTGCCAAGTTGCCTTGCTGAAATCTGTCAAAGCAAGGAAGAATTTGCAATTTGGCTCGATTTGCCAAAATCAGCCAATTTCAATTGCTCCAATCCACTTGGACACCTCAGAGGATTGAATCCAAAGGGGACAATCACTGAGCCAAGCCTCCAAGGTCCAAGGAACAAGGAATATCATGTTGAACCTAGAATGGCCAAAATAGGGACAAGACTTCAAATTTGGAATGAGGCATTCAATGGAACCATCAAGGTGGCATGGACTAAGCCATTCTCATCTGAAATCAGTCAAGACTTATCCAAGACCAAGGGGACCAAAGCTCTGTGCCCTAACCTCTAGTCAATGGCTAGAGGAGACTTGGATTTTCATTTGCCAACATTGGCCAAACCTACTTACCAGCTGCCATGCACTATTCCTTGCAAAACAAACTTGATCTACTATAAATAGAGCTCAATTGTGGTCAGTTTGAGTACACCAAAGCCATCTAACAGATGCTTTCATCAAAATCTCTTTCTCTTGGCAAAAATGCCTTTCTTAGCAAGGTAGCTATCGAGTTTTGAGTTTGAGAGCAATTCCAATCAAACCAATCACTCACACACCTCATATACATCACATATGAGCTGATCAAACACTTAGATCACTTCTGAAACACCAATTTCACAAAATCACCAGCTGGTTGCTCAAATTTTCAATCAAGTTGCAGCTGAGGTGCCATGAAATGATCCAGCCATTTTCAATCAAGTCCAAGCATTCAAACACACTCCATATGGTGTAGGGAAGCTGTTCAGATCATCACAACTTGTCTGTAACACCTCCAACTCAAAATCACATCTGCTCTTGCTGTCACGACTTGGAGGTAAGCACATACTTGGTCATCTCTCAATCTATGCATATTTCCTCGCACAATAATTTGGCCATATGTTCATAATCATGCATGGAATGTTTTCCCTCAATTAATTGCATTGTTTGAATCGTGTATCAAAAATCCTAGCCTTCATGCAGAAATTAGGGTTCTTGAGGTCTCTTCGTGATTTCTTGTTGTATGTTTAATTTAAATGAAATTAAAGTACATAGACATGATCGTGAGGTTGAGACGAGCATAATGATATGTGGATTGCATGATATGATTACGTATTCATGGAGATTGGATAGAAAATGCAAATCTGAGAAACCAAGAACACGCGCGTGTTCTTCAGCTGTTCTTGGCGCCATTTTTGAATAATTCAAATATTTGAATTTTGTGATTTTGTTTAATTGATTCAAAAATTAATTTCTCTCTGAGTTTTAATGATTTTGAGTTGATTCTTTTTTTAATAATTCACAAAAATGTTAAAATATTTTATTTTCACAAAAAATCCTAAAAATATTATTTATTTCATATAATTGATATTTTTGTAAAGAATTAATATTTTGATTGTTTTTGGCATTTTAAATATTTTTTCTACATTGATTTTGCAACTTTTAATGCTTTCTAATTATTTTGTAGGTCAATACTTAATTTTTGAAGCATTAATCCAAGATCACAATTTGTTTTCCATGTGTTAAACAATTTTTGATCATTTTAATTGAATTTTTATTCAATTAAATACATTTTGAAAACAAATTAGGGTTTTGGATTAATTCAACCCTCATAAATCATTTTCAAACACTTTGGGCCTCTTGAGAGAGTGTAAGACCCATCCCCCCTTGTACAAAAACTTTTTGGGCCTCACTCATTGTATAAGTCCCTTTGTACAAGTAAACGACGCGATCGTCGCCCGTTTAAAAATAAAAATCATTTGGGCCTCTCCTTGAGCTATAAGACCCATTCAAAACACTTTGGGCCTCTATTAGAGTGTAAGACCCAATCCCCCTTTTAACCAAAACATTTTGGGCCTCACTTATTGTATAAGTCCCTCTGCGTTAAAAGAAAACCTCGGCGCGATCGCCATTTTTAAACGAAAAATCATTTGGGCCTACCCTCGTGTTATAAGCCCCACTCTTTTTCTTTAAACCTTTTTGGGCCTCTTGAGAGAGTGTAAGACCCATTCCTTTGTACAGAAAACCTTTTTGGGCCCCAGTCACTTGTATAAGTCCCTCTGTACAAAATCAAACAGTGCGCTCACTGATAAAATCCTGGGTCTCTCCTTGAGCTGTAAGCCCCAAATCTTTCTTTTTCAAAGCACTTTCTTCTTTGATTTTGAATATACTGTTGTTTTCAATCTTTCTTTGTTGAACAACTAACCAAACAGCATGGAAGCACTACAACCGAGTAAGTGGTTATTGCTTTCATTTACTGCTTTCATATTATAAACTGTATTGTGGGGCTGCTCACTGTAAGTCTCCTTTCATAAACTCATATCTACTGTGTAATAATAGTATAGATATTTCGAGTTTCCCCGGCAACTACGTCTAGAACTAGGTGATGCCGTTTCATTTATTCGTAGAAATAGACGCCTAGATCCCCAATAGGAGCACCAGATACAGTCTTCTCTTCGGCTGTCCTCCTTAGGAATCGTCAAGAAGCTCTACTCCCCAAGATGAATGTATTCTCCGTGAATGGCATCTTTGAGTTTCTTCCAAATTCTCGAACTTTCCTGACTTGATCTATTCCTTGTGGATAGCTTGCCTTGAATGTCTCGGGGTTTGGGTACCCATTACGGTCATAATCTTGGACCTTAACTAAGGAACCCTCTTCAAAAGCTAAAAGTCGCTGGATAGTAAACCTCGCACGTTTACCAGTGGTTTTTATCTTTAAAAGAGTTATCTCTCCTAATGGAAAGGAGATGATAGACCCACGGGCTTCTTAAAAGCATCGGCCTCCTCTTGGGCATTATTCAAGGACCATACGGCTTCTTAGAAGTATTCACAGCCTCCTCTTAGGCTTCGTATAATGATCTCTTCCTCCGGGAATGATAGCCTCCTCTTGGGCTTCGTACAAGGACCCGTCGGCTTCTTAAAAGTTTCCAGCCTCCTCTTGGGCTTCGTACAAATTGTCCCGACGACCTCCTAGAGGTATAGGAACATAAACTAGTCATCCTCATAGAACAGTCCTTTCATAGAGTCTACTACTGTTTCTCAAAGCATAGTACAAAAGATAAAACTCTAGACTTGGACAGTCTAACTTCCTTGAGTCTCAAAGACATTCTCAAGTGACCCCCTTCGTTAAATAGGAAGGAAACCCGCAGACTCGGACAGTCTCAATACCCTTTGGATTTCCCGTTTCCTCAAAGAGAAGGAAATATCCCTGATCCTCAAATCAAATCCCTGAGTACAGTGTTGCTCATATAAGAACTGATTTTCTCTTTTAAAATCAGTATATTGGATCTGTCACTCAACTGAAACAACCTTTAGCCTCCATCTCGGGCTTCGTACGAGATACAAAAACACTCTCTTGTTGAGTATCAAAAACTCTCTTGTTGAGTCAAACTTTTAGCCTCTATCTCGGGCTTTGTACGAGACACATAGGAGACTCCCTCGTTGAGTCAATCCCCCTTTCGCCTCCATCTCGGGCTTCATACGAGATACAAAAAGGTTCTTATTGAGCCAAACAAACAATAGCCTCCATCTCGGGCTTTATACGAGATACCAAAAGACTCCATCGTCGGGTCAAAATCTTTTAGCCTCTCTCTCGGGCTTTGTACGAGACACAAAGTAGCCTCCTCTTAGGCTTTGTATAATGATTTTCCTAGCGGAAATTAGCCTCCTCTTAGGCTTTGTATAAGAAAACCACTGGTTGATCCGATCAACCTTTTAGCATCAAAGCTGTGCCTCGTTCACAGTACACAAACATCAACAACTCCTTTCCCTTCATCTAATCGCTGTAAGCAGCAAGCCTCTGGATCATCTACATCCATGCCACTGTCCCTCTTTTAGCATGAGAAATTCCTAAGGAAAGATGGCATTGCTCTACACTGAGTTAAAGTCTTCTCCTTCAGGTTAAAACCTTTTCTTCGGAAATTATGGCATTGCTCGGATCCGCGTATCCCAGTTAAAGTAATTCTCCTTCCCCCTCTTTAGAGATGACAAATTCTCTCTAAAACCGAGGTCTTTTAGCTTCACGTCTTGGGCTTTGAACAAGACACAAATAGATCTTTCAGCTTCACGTCTTGGGCTTTGAACAAGACACAAATAGACCTTTCAGCTTCACATCTTGGGCTTTGAACAAGATACAAATCACCTTTCGCTTCACGTCTTGGGCTTTGAACAAGACACCAAAAACCAATTTCCTCCCATAGAATAGGAGGAACTACGAACGCTCTGATTTCCCTGTTTCGGTAAACGGGAATACGTAGGCATAAGATCGAAAGAAAAGATCTTAGCGAGCGCAATCAACAAAAAACCCAAATCCCATATCTCCATCAATTAAAAGCAGTATTTCAAAAGCATCAGTCCTAACATCCTAATCCTTGTTCCCCGTCAGAAACCCTTTGCCTAGATTAAAAGAAAGAAAACAGTATTGGCGAAAATACAAATAACCAGTACAAAGGCCCCCCCACATTGATAGCATCCGTAACCTAACAGACCGCTGTTTAAACTCAATATGCAAAGCAGGGTTAATTGGAGACATCTATTTCCCTTCCTTATTCAGCTCACAATAGGATAAAAATGAATCGACCTGTAGTTTTAAGCTCAAACCGCAGAGAGCGACTAGCGCTTAAGAACCGCGTCCAAAATCGCTCGCTACAAGCATGATGATTTGGGTGCCCTAATCTGGTATGCCACAAAACATATTTATTATTGGCTATAGATGATAAGTTATTAACATGTTGAGATGATAATGCAGGATTATGAGTGACAACATTGATATGAGGAGACTTGGGAAAAGTACTCAAATTATTATTATTGAATAAAACAGAATTACAAGAAGGAACACAATTTGAAATACAACTTGAAGTATTACTGCTATAAGCTATAGGAGGACAAGATGAACTATAAGCTGAATTATAATTATTCATGGAAGAAGCTTGAGCTAAACAAGTATGAAGACTGGGAGTAGACTTAAACAGTTAAGTGGCAGGACTAGGGAACTTGTAGAGGCCATCATCTCCAACTAAACCACGAAGCAGAACTTCAGAAGAAGCATGTGATTTGACAACACAGAATTTAGGGTGAAACTCAAAGAAAACATTGTTATCTTGTGCAAATTTGCTTACACTCATCAAATTTTTGGTAATGTGAGGGACAAGTAAAAGATTGTGAAGGGTGAGGGACATGTCAGAATTGTTTGGGGGAAGGAAAATACATTGAACCAACAGAGTTAATAGAAAAACCTTGGCCGTTTCCCATAAAAACCAGCTCAGATCCAGGAAAAGAGATAGTGTTAGACAAATTTGAGGCATCATGAGTAACATGGTGAGATGCACCTGAATCTGGATACCACCATTGTTTGTTAAAATTAGCTTCAGAACCTGCAAAGAAAGCTTGAGGTGCAGCAGCCCTAGGAGGAGTAGCTCTTGGAACTCCATAACCAAATGAAGGTTGGAACATAGAACGAGGTGTCATGAGAAAGGGATTGTAAGAAGCTCTTTGAGGTGGATACGCATCACCATTGGAATTGGAATAACGATGATAGCAAATAGACGCATCATGTCCAGATTTGTGACAAATCTGACATTTTGTTTTGCCAAAATGACCACCTCCACGGCCATAACGGCCACCTCCGCGGCCAGAACGACCTCCACGTGAGCCAGAACCATGATTCTCAGCATTAGCAGTGACGTGACTCGTACCATGAGGAAACGCTTCTGTGACATATTGATCTGTGGTGGCCGTTGTAGACGGTGGTGTTACCTGCGTAAGATTCACCATTGAAGGTTCAGTGGCGATAGCCTTGCGATGCTTCTCCAGACGTGAATCATGCGCAAGAGGCGACGACTCCAGCTAATCAAGAGAACTAAGTTCTTATTTACTGTTAACAGCCATAACAATGGAGTCGTATTCCTCAGTGTTGCGGTGAGAATCAGATATCAAGCTATTAATTAACTTGAATCACACATCTTTGAAATTCACCACCGAGCTTTGATTTATCCAAAGGAAAGGGTAAAGATGGAAGAAAACCCTAATTACGCTATGTGAAGACACAACTAAGAGATCGGGGATCGGGGGTTGGTTATACTAAGGGAAGGTATTAGCACCCTAAGTATCTATAGTACTCTACAGGAACCTCTTGTTAATGTTTGTTTTATGTTATGTTTGCTTTCTACACATGCTTGAAAATCTTGAATAACAAGGAACAACTTTCATATCAAAAGATTTTTTATTTGAAGCTTGAAACTAGGTGAAAAATTGAGTTAAAGATTAATGAAAATTAGGACAAAAATGCTGAAAATTTCACTAAGTCCCAAAGGCATCTCATCTTCCAAGTCTCATAACTTAAAAACCATGCAATTTTTGAAGAGAGGCCCTCTAATACACTTTGAAGTTCATGGAAAGAGCTTCCATTTGAGTTTTGAGTCACTCAATTTGGATGTGTGGTTTGAAAGTTATGACATTCCCAATTTTGTACAAGAAGTGAATTTTCCACACTTAGAAAGTTTCAAGGATCAAACATTGCCTTCTTTGCAAGAAACCTTTCAAAACTTGATTTCTCATGCCTTAACTCATCAATGAGACATGTCATGATGGATTGGGGACTTGGATGCTTCATCTTGGATCAAAATCTCAAATGTTAAAGCCTTAGTCAAAACCCTAAGTTTTCTTAGAAACTTAAATGGAAAAACTCTGATGATCTTGCCTCTTCATCTCTTCCAAGACTCATAGATGATCTCTAAGGATGTCTACTATCACATGGAGCCATGTCCCAGGGCTTGGGAACATATCTTGATCAACATCAAAGGCAATGACTAACTTGTCTTGACAAAACCCTAGTTTGAGTTATAAAGAACTTGTGGCTCAAGATACTTGCAATAGGAACCAAACACACTTGATTGCCTGTTGAATTGGACCTCTAGGATGTATGTGAACTCAAATTCTTGCATTTGGAGCCTCAGTTGTCCTTCTTGAACAAATGACTTGGCTTAGGAGATTTTGCCCTCTTCTTTGTGTAAGTCCTGGCTTTCACAAAAGAAACAAACTTGCAAGATAAAGTGGTTAGTTGACAATGCATAGATGATTGATCCCTACATGTAAGTGCAAAATGATATAACATCTAAGGGGTAGAATTTGGGGTACAACAGTTGCCTCTATTTAAATAGCTTTACCAGATGGCACGAGGAATGGAAATCCTCAGGGCATCAAGGTGAAAAGGTGTTTAAATATAGCAAACCGAAAATTTTGCCCTTAGATGGAATACAGATGCTAAGGACGGGCTACAGACATGCGTATGCTGACATGCCATGAACTTTTAATATGATGATATGATGTCATGATAGTAAAAAGATGCAGACAAGAAAAACACCAAAGATAGAGAGTAAACCACCACAAGTAAGCTTACTGGGGAAGGATGAAGGTTAGTATCCACGAGGGAGACTCACTGGGGATACAGGCTAACCAACAAAAGAGACTCACTAGGGAGACTCCAAGGAAACAATGGGGATAAAAAAATAAAACTGGGGGTAAATCCTACAGATCCTCACTGGAGATAGGAGCTTAAGAGGTGTTCTCCACTGGGGAAAGATCCAGGAAGATGGACGACAGGTTCAAATGTGACCGGACGATACTGGGGAAATAAAACACATTCTTACTGGGCATGAAACCAGAAAGAAGACATGATCTCCACCGGGGATCAACTTGAAATAAAAGGATAGACATCTGACAAAAGATTTTCTGGGGATTTCTTATATTGAAGAGTTCAAACGGGATCTTCAAGAAAAACCAGAAAAGATAGAGACGAACTTTGCATGTTCCAAATGATGAAAGATATTGACAATGCCTGAATCTCTGCTTGGAATAAGATTAAGGAGTCATTAATGATTGGACTAGGACACCAATATGAGTTGGTTGAGATAAAAATATGGTGGCGATTTTGAATATCAGTATGAGCTGGATTTTGGATACTAGTATGAGCAAGATTTTGAATACCAGTATGAGTTGGATTTTGGATACCAGTATGAGCTGGATTTTTGCCAATATGAGTTGGACTTTGAATACCAATATAAGCTGGATTTTGGATACCAGTATGAGCTGGATTTTGAATACCAGTATGAGCTGGATTTTGGATACCAGTATGAGCTGGATTTTGGCCAATATGAGTTGGACTTTGAATACCAGTATGAGCTGGATTTTGGATATCAGTATGAGCTGGATTTTGAATACCAGTATGAGCTGGATTTTGGATACCAGTATGAGCTGGATTTTTGCCAATATGAGTTGGACTTTGAATACCAGTATGAGCTGGATTTTGGATACCAGTATGAGCTGGATTTTTGCCAATATGAGTTGGACTTTAAATACCAGTATGAGCTGAATTTTGGATACCAGTATGAGCTGGATTTTGAATACCAGTATGAGCTGGATTTTGGATACCAGTATGAGCTGGATTTTTGCCAATATGAGTTGGACTTTGAATACCAGTATGAGCTGGATTTGAAAACACAAATATTAGTTGGTTTGCCAGCAAAAACTGGACTTTGGACACCAATATGAGTTGGGCCTGAAAATACCAATATGAGTTGGTTTTTTATAGAGGTTAGATATCAGATAGATTCTGGCCGGGGTTGCAGATTAGACTTCCTGGGGAATACCAGAGATAGATAAGCTTCTCAGAAGAGACTGCCACTTATCGCCATAGAAAAACAAGCTTCTCCAAGAGATTGTTACTTGCTTTTGGTTATAAATCCCAAAGAGATGTTGATATCACAACACTGTTGGAGAAAGGATTTTGTCTTCAATGAGGATCTGCAAAGATTCTTCCTGCAAGACATGGTGCAAAATAAATGCACGTTTAAATTAGGTTCAACAACCTAAACAATCCCAGGGACCAAAGTTCAATCTAGGAACAAGCTAGAAAGAAACGGTCAAATAAGACTCTAACCATTGAGGAATGAGCTCAAATGGGGATTTATCTTATCCAAATGTGGAAAAAGACAACTGAACCAACCCTCATCCACGAGGAAAAAACTCTGTGGGGAATTCAGAAAGGATGGGCACTTTATGCCTAGGGCTGACGAGTCTATTTGAGAGAAAAGACAAAACCCAGTCACTTGGGGAGATAAACGCCAAAGTGATCAAAACAGGTAAACACCATAAAGGGGTAGCAAAAATGCTAAGATGCTATGCATATGAATGCTTGTGCCATGCTTATGCTTATGCTGACAAAACAGACAAAGGGAAGCGAGACTGGAGATGAAATAAACATCTTGACAAGGATACCCAGCCAAACTCACAGGTTGGACCATTACTGGGGATGAACTTGCAGAATCAGTAGTTCTGCTTCAAGATTACAACTTCTCTGAGGAAAAGAGTAATCTACTCGGGGTGTAGCATCATGACTTCACTAGGATTTCCATCATGAGCTTGATTTGCTTACTGGTGGGAAATCCATGGAGAATTGCCAAGATTAGCTGAAGTAATAGCTTATTGGGGAGCTGGCACAGGATATCATAAGAACATAGTAGTTCTGCATCCCATTGGCATAATGATCATCTTCAAATCTTATCTGCCCCAGGCTATATGGTCTGTCATAAGACGATACCAAGAGGATTTTACAGAAGAATTGGCATGCAAGATGCTTCAATACCTTCAAACTCTTTGAGAGGTTCATGAATTTCGGCATAACTGCCCCAGATTAACTGCATTTGCACAACAAATTCCTTGAACTTGTTCTTCAGACTGGTTGATCTATGGAGGAGATGTCGTTGACCTTTTAGAGATTTACCAAATCTCGATCTGATTGCCCCTGATTAACTAGTTTGTGAGGATAAGTCATCAAAAGGATTTTACAGAAGAATTGGCATACCAGATGCTTCAATATCTTCAAACTTTTGAAAAGATTCATGAGTCTCGACATTACTCCCCTAGGTTAACTACATTTACACAACAAGGTCCTTGAACTGTGGTAGAAACAACTTGGGAACAAACTTGCCCCTGTTGGTGGGTCATTGGTGTCCTTTCCTTGAAACAAACTTGTCATAATATGACCTCAAGAAGGCTTGCCCCAATATTCTGAACTTTTGAAGAGTTCTGCCCCTGATTCAATAGCTCTTGGAACGGTGGATTGGCAAATCCTTCCGCCTGGTTGCCCCTGACTGAGCTTCCTTTATCAAGTCAAATTCTCTAACTGGCTGCATTTGTTGGGATTTCTTTGATATTGAATTATTTTGCAAACAATTATTGTTCATTAAAAATTGGTAGTTTCAATGCAACATTAATGCACACTTTTGAAAACAAAGTTTATTGATGACACACACACAGTGGAATGATTAATCAAAAACAAAGTGGATATAGTCATTTACAGAATAACAGATGAAGTGATCAACACACGCAATTAGCAAAGATCATAAGGAGTCAAGTTAATCAACCTTGCAGTAGTATGCTTTCAGAACAACCTTACCTCAATTAGGTCTTTTAAAGGTTATAACGTGGCCTGGTCCACGGTTTATGAAACAAAGGATAATGGCTCAAAGTTTATTTGTACCCACCCAACCTTTGTGATGAACTCCAATCCTATGCTCAGTTAAACTCAAGCTATACATTCAAGTTCCTATAGTCTAGGGATGAACTGATGATAGTTGATGATGATTCAGACACCCTGGTAGTCATTACTCCCTTACAACATTTGGTTATCCTTTATTGCTGAGGTTTTGAGACTTCACTTGTCTTCATTGAGGTTTTGAGACCTCTTCTTGTTTATGTTGAGGTTATGAGACCTCGTCTTGTCTTGATTGAGGTTATGAGACCTCTTCTTGTCTTTATTGAGGCTATGAGACCTCTTCTTGTTTTTGTTGAGGTTATGAGACCTATTCTTGTTTTGTTGAGGTTATGAGACCTCTTCTTCTTTGTTGTACAAGCCCTCTTGTATACGGCAAAGTTCTGGGCTTCCCATTTTTCTTAGCTTTTACCTTAAAAGGGACTCGGCTCATTCTTTGATTAAGGATTTCTCGACGATCATTCCTTATTTTTCACTCCGAGATCAACTTGTACAACGTTTACTCACTTGATTGGAGAGAGCCGACTGGTGTCTCATATGAAGCACTTGCATTCGAGTGCATAACCAAGTTAAACTGAGAACTACCCTGCCCCAAGGTTGATATTTAAAGGTATTTTTGTGTAAGGAAATAAAAACTCCTACTTCTAGGCTCGAAGGGGTTAACGAGGGATTATCTTCCTTATTTCTCCAGTGTTTAGGAATTGAAACAATGCCTTGCATCATCGGCAAGGTTTAATCAAAAGCATACCACAACAATTATGGATATAATGTTTTCATCATCCTCCCCAATCTTTGCTTAACAACAATTTAATAAGTGGAATGAAACAGGATAAAGATATGTTTTTTATTTTCATGAACATAAAAGTAGATGAGTGAAACGAATAAACTTAATCAAAAGGTGCACAAACATTTCATTAATATTGCCAATTTGAAAGTACAATAAAGCTTATAAGCAAATAAAAATTCAAAGCGCAAAGGAAATACAATTGAAAATACTGAAATGGAAAAATACAACCAGCCTTGGCGAATTGATTTCAGAAGATTTCAGTTTTCGGGCCCAAACGGAGGAACACCTTCTTCACTGATCACTTGTTCCTTGTGATACAGAACCTTGAGAGGCCTCGCAAGTCTTTTTCCTTTTGCTTCAAGAATTGAGACATTGACATCTGACGTACCTTCCTGAGGTTGCAGCGTTTTTAGCAAATTTAGCACTTTTTGCTCGAAATCTTTGCACTCTTCAGTGGGATGCCCCATTGTCCCAATGTGGAATTTGCATTCAATCTTTGGGTGGTCTTCTTCAAGGATCAGCTCTTTGTCATAGATCATCCTTTGCACAGTAGCTTCCAAGGCTTGGCAACCATCCAAGTCATGCCCTTCGGCTCCCTTGTGGAATTCACAAGTCAAGTTTGGATTATGCCAAGGTCCTGGCACAGGGTTGAGAAGTCGAGGAGTCACCAACTTGTTCTGCATTAACAGAGGGAAGAGTTTGCTCAATGGCACAGGAATAGGCTGGTAGTTAACCTGACCTATTTCGACAGGGTACTTCTTCTTGTTTTGGGTTTGGGAACCTCGAGGAGAAACCGTTGGAGGTTGGAACATCCTTTTGGTAGACTCCTGATGATGATGATATTCTGGTGCAAGACCAAGATCCAATGCTGGCTGGTACGAAGTTCCTCCAAAGGCAGATCCTTGGCATGGGAGAACCACAGGAGATGGCAAATGATTGTTAATTTGAATGCCTTGAGGTGTGAATGAGAACATACTGGAGTCAAGCAGAGTTTGAACCTTGTTTCTGAGCATCTTACAGTCTTCAGTTGAATGCCCTTGTGCCCCAGCATGGTAGTCACATCGAGCGTTGGCGTCAAAGCCTGGCGGGTATGGAAAAGGCACTGGCTCTATTTCCTTTGGCACTATCAATCCACCTTCGATCAAAATTGGTAACAACTGACTGTATGTCATTGGTAGGGGAGAGAAGTGCCTCTCTGGCTTCCTTGGCCTTTGTCGTGCATGCTGACACGGCTGACGACGGTCTAACCCTCGATACTGAGGAGGTCTTTGAGTTAAAGGATCCTCAAGAGGCAATGAACTGACAACTTCTCTAGAAGTAACAGGGTGAGTGCGCTCCTTTCTCATCAAAGCTTGCAAAGTTTCCAGGACCCAATTCATCTGGCTTTTGAGGATTCTGACCTCCTCTTTCAGATCTTCCTAGTTCTTCAGAATTTCATTCATTGTCGCCATTGTCTTGAATAGGTGTGATAGGTATCCTCTAGACATAGAAGAAAGAGAGAGACTCAAGACTGAGAAATGTAAATGAAATGCAAATGCGACAACACGCGCATGCGATGCAAATGTGTAAGTTCTTGTAATTGGCTGAAATTTTGTTAAAACAATGTGTTGTCATGGTTGATGTTACAACATGAGCTTCTAACAGTATAGGTATGTTTTAGCTAACATTCTGGTTTATTGTTGAAGAGTTAAAGTGCTGAAGAGTGATGTCACATGCGATGTCTTAACATCACTATACCAGAACATTAAAACATCATACTGTAATGTGTTTAGGGCTGCACGTGTTTCTGGTATGAATGAGATATTCTGCTAAAGAGAATCAGAGAATGCAAGCGAAGATCAAGGGAGAGATATATTCTGTTACAATCTGTTATGAAGATCAGTTTGTTGCGAATTTAAAGCATAAAGATATGGAGAATATTCAGAGTTAATAAGTGAAGATTTAATTGAAGATATGATTGAAGATCTATTTAGAAGCAGATTTGTTACAGAAGATATGATATGATTTGAAGGCCCAAATCCAATTGGGATTATGTTATAAATAGAATGCTTGTAACCTAGAAGAGGTACGGGTCCAAGATGTAGATCATTAGGGCTTTGTCTAAGTGAACCACTCGGGTTGTGAGATGGTCATTGTGTTTGTACTCAGAAACCTATAGGTAATGAGTTAGATATTGTTCTTGGAGGAAGCTTTGAAGCAACTCTAATGTGTGTCATGGAAGGGTGTCTTCTATGATTGAACAGTTGTTTGTAATTAAGTTGTTGATGCAATGGCGGTGTAGTTGACTGCTAGATATCATTGTGATGATTAGGAGTGAGATGGAGTCTCTTACCTAGGGAGGACTTAGGTAGAAGGGTCATTGGGTAGTGATTAAATTAGGTAGATTGTCAACTGGTCTGTTGAGTCTGTAATTTGATACTACTGATAGTGGACTTCCTTCCTGGCTTGGTATGCCCCCAGATGTAGGTTGTTGAACCGAACTAGGTGAACAATTCTGTGTGTTATTTACTGTTTCTATTATTGCCTTGTTCAGCAGATTGCGATGTTGTGACATTGCACAAGACATCACACATATGTACCAGAATTTCAATTGGTATCAGAGCAGGCATCATGTCTATTTCTGGATGAGATCTAGGGAAGATACTTTCTGGTTCATGAGCAAGGAAGATAGTTTTGTTGAGTTATAGACTTGGTCAGTTCATATAATTGTTTGTATGATCCCTTGAAGTGAAGGATGGATTATTCATGACATGGTAGGTATTGGACCTCTTTGTGGAGAACTGCTATTTTTTATCGTGCCTGAAGGTTGTTGAGGAGTTATTATGTGTTCCGCTACTTGGTATCTGTTGTAACCCTGGTTGGTTCTTGTATCTCTGGTGTTGAGAGTCTAGGAAGATATTCTCTTGGAAAGACAGTAGGGTTTGGTCTCCTCAGCAGGATATTTTATGATGTTGTAGTTGCCAAAGTTACTTAAGGATTATCTTATATCCTTGTTTGGGAGAGAAGTGTTCATAAGGTGAATGGACCTTCTAAAGACTGTTTGACATGGATGGATCTGTAGAAGAATATATTTCAAGTCAGACATTGAAGACCAATCTGTTCAGAACAGTGATTCCTTCTTGATGGTGAAAGAAGAGGGTAGAGCCAAAGCAAAAGAGTATCACTGTCAAATCTTTCATGCGGGAGTGAAGATCTTGATAAGTTATCTCTTGAGCTTAGCTATGGTGACCTAATGAGGAGGAAGTTTCATCAAGAAAGAAGCTGAGCTTAATATGTCTCGACGTCGTGCTACACATCAGCAGTCTATGGTAATTGCTGAGTCAAAGTCCTTTTAGATTGTAGCTGTTTTGAAGGATCATTGAAGCTGTGAAGTTGAATAATGGTTGAGATGATGTTTATAATGTTATAGCATCTCAGATGTGCTGGTTGTAGAAAAAGTAGTAATCTTGATAGTAGAAGAGAAGGAGATGATCCCTGAGGACAAGTTTATAGGGAAAATGCATCCAAGAGGTGTGTGCAGTAGTAGGGTAAATCAGCCAGTGGTCCATTGGAGGTTGCGTGAGATCTTTCAGGATTCATAGTAGAAGAGTGTCTATGGTATGTTTATGCAGAAGGACAAGAGGTCTGAACCTTGTGCTTATAAGAAGAAGCTTCTGGAAGAGTGTGTTATGCAAGTTGGTGATATGTTCACATTTCTTTGCTCAGGGTGAAGTAAAAGATCAAGACACTGATCTAATCTGTAAGGATTTTATGGTATGAGTGATTGTCATGATGGCTTGAAGAAGAATCAGCAGATGTCGGGTTACCTTGACAGGAGTTAAGTATATGTCTGCTGTTGTTAAGGGTGTGCATTCAACTAATGACAAAATACATTGACGGGAGACTATGTATATGTCTGATGTAAAAGTGCAGGACTGTTGAAGTGTCAAGAATATACTTTTCTCTATGTGGCTGTTTATTTCTCTTCGTGGTGTCTGACAACTCTGTGAAACAATCATAACAATATGATTGTGTGCATTTAGAAGTGGCATAGTTATGGGGTAGTCTTGGACTACTTATTGTCTGAAGATTCAGATGTGGTAAGTTTGAAGTCTTTGGAGGTTCTAAGAAGGATGGAGGTTGTCTACTCAAACTTGATTGTTTAATCAAGTCTATGAGAGCATAGAAATCTGTTTCTGCAAAAGGAGGAGGTTCTTCTAAGTGGCAGAAGGAAGAGATGAATTTAACAGTTGGATGACATAATGTGCTGACATCTAGCTTAACATCAGGAGTCTCAACTGGTGACGGGGCACATCAGTTAATGATAGGGTGATCTACAGGAATGAACAATAGGATGCTTCAAAAAGATCATTCTCATGGCAGTTTGCGGGAGCTGCAGGAAGGAGAAGATGTCACATGACCATGGCTTAGGGAGTCTAAGTGTGTTTGCTTTTGAGCAAGTGGAACATGTGACTTGAAGATCAAGTTTCCTTGGTGGATCAAGATATCTTTGTGAGAGTTCTGACAAATGTGAAAAAGGTCAAAACGTGGCAGCTGGTTATTATTGAGGATTGTCTTGGAACAAGTTACTCTTGGGTAGAAGGGCGATGAGTTGAAGATTCAAGGAGACTATTTTTCTTGAAGGTGGATGAGAGTTTAATTCTCTAGTTCTTTGGATTACTATGCAATAGTAAGTCCAGTTGATGGAGCATATCATGAATCATGGTGATGATGTCTTGGTGTGGAGCAGATGTTCTAACCTGTGTTAGGACATTATCTGTCTGGATATCTTTGGTGAAGGATAATTATGCCCTGGTTCAGAAGATTGGTGCCTACATCATGCCTAAGGAGCGTCTACATAGTTATACGGGAGAATGATGAAGTAGAAGGTCTGCCTTGGATAGAGAATGTAGAGAGTGAAGTAGGTCAGGTATTGATTGATTGGAAGTCTGAAGATGAAGAGCATGGTAAGGAATGAATGCCTTTGGAGAAAGCGACAATGGTTAACCATGACAGGGGGAGTACTTGTCTATGGATTAGGCTGCAAAGGTGCATATTTTGATTGTGAAGATTGGTTGAATCTTGTGAGGAGTGAGTTCTTGAAGACATAAAGATACAAGAAGCACATGATAGGGGGAGATTATTAATAGTTTATGCAGCTGGACGTGTGACGAATATGTCTGCAGTTTTTTTTGGTGTTGGCACTTATTGGGAGGTTGCATACATGAGAAGTTAGTGGATTGTGCATTTGTGTTCCTTATTGATTTTGTTTAGTATAGATGGAACATAATTAAAACAGAAGTTTATTGCTTTTTAGAAGCTTACAAGATAAGTAAAAACAACAAGCTAAGAGTCTAAAGATTATCCCAACCCCCTGAATCAAGAAATGTCTTCCAATCTTCATCCCATTCACCATCAGATGCTTGAAGTTGCACTTGGTTTTTCTTGATAGTCTTCATCCTTGTTTCTGAGGTCTTGCGTGTTCTTGTTGCTCCTGAAGATGCTCCTGCTTTGGACAGTGTCGTGTCCTTCAACTTCTGGGGATCTGGCTTCTTGTCCTCCTGCATGTGTCTATTTGCTGCATTCTTGTTAGACTGACTCATGTTTCCTTCCTTGGTGTGCTGATAGGAGCAAGGAGGTTTGGTATTTATAATGGATAATATGGCATTGTTTGTATCGACTGACCTGTCAAAGTAGTCTTTGGTGTGGGAATCTGTTTCTCTTGGGAACCTGTTTTTCTTGACATATTGGTTACCAGAACTTCGTGCTTGGTGCCTGGGTGGAAGTGGTCCTAGTAGGATGAGGCTAGGTCTTGTCTAGTTGTCTGATGTTATGGGATGGTCTTTTGTCTCGTGCTGATGTCCTACATGTTGTTACAACATTATGGTTGGGTATGTACCATACTTATGGAGTTTGAAGAAGCAGCATTATCGTCTGAAGTGGCAGTTCTGACATAGTGTGGATTAAAATGGGCAGATTCTAATCTTGATGGTAAGTAGTTTAGGAAATACATGGCTACTTTCATGTTGAAGACTTCATTAGGAGCTGGTGAATGTAAGGACAGAAGGGTGTTTATCCTGTGTGAGAAATTTCCCATCTAATGGGCTTTTGTTTATTGGACTTGGCAGACCTTGTATCTAAAATCCCCCTGAGGAATATGGTATTATTGGAAGGATATCATAAAGGGCATTGAATGTAAGGCTGTGAACTATAGCCTATTGCAGCATGTGTGCTGGTCAAGCTTGTGCAGTGTGATGATGGGACCTATCATAGCTGTGTGAAGATAGTGCCTATGCAGGAGAGGTCTGAAAAGCAAAAGTGGTGTACTTGGGTGATGGTCTGAAGGAATCTAGAAGAGGTTGTGAGAAGTCGTCTCAATACCCATTAGATAAGAAGATGTGTTTGTAGAATCTTGGGTTAATGAGCCAGAAGGCAATGTCTGATGTGATGTCAGAACATGATATAGGACATGTTTTTCTTGAGCCAAATAGTGAAGTATTTTGGACGGTGGTGTTAGGATAAAGTGAAACACGTGGCTTTGACTTTGCATGGAGCGTTATTGGCCTAATTTATGGTAAGATTCAGTTGTGAAATATTTAAGGCAGTCAAGGCAGTTTTTGGAAGGTTGGCATTGAATTTGAATGCAGTTTTTGATACCTAAAATAACGTTTGTTTGACCAAGAACATTGACATATTCAAGGCTCGTTAATTTCTAAGTTACTGGTCAGCTATTTATAGGGGTTATTCTGTTCTCTTTCAGCCAGTGAGTGTTCTTGTCTCATAAGTCATATGGCGTTTATTCGTGTTTGGGTGAGCAATTCCTGGGTCTGGTTCTGTGAGGGGTTCCTTTGCCAATTTATGGCTAAAATGGGGGAGAAAGGAAAGGATCTGGCTAAGTGGTTTGTGCAGATGTTATGCCTGGAGTCTGCAGTTTCTAATGCAGCAGAAGAAGATGGTACATCCTTAAGTTGGTGTTGAGTCTTTGTGACTTGTGTCCTGAGTTATGAACACAGTTGTGACTTGTGTTCTGAGTTACCTGGGTTAGCTGAATGACACTTCTTAAGTTTCCTCTTATGCCATGGACTAAACCCAGTGTCTGATCAATGAAGGTGTGCAGAATCATCTTATGCCACAATTGGTCTTTGTAGAATAGACAAACATTTCTTTTCTGGAGGAGTCTTCTACAATTGGTCTGGGTCTGACCTGGAAGGAAAAAGAAATGTGCTGTATTTGAGGGGGAGTGTTGGATATCTTCTTCCTCATGTGCACCTCCTGATGTGCTGCCTGGGCTTGCTGTTATATGGTGATGTTAATGTCCTAACATCATTCAAAATTAGCCAAGAAGATGATTCTCCATGGATGCAGTACACAGTAGATTCTGGAGTTTATAGTTAAGATCAGATGACACCCAACAGTAGTGTAGGATTGTAATTACTGCTGTAATCTGAGTTGTAATGTTTATATATATGTTTTAGCCAAAATTAGCCAAAGGGGGAGATTGTAAGTTCTTGTAATTGGCTGAAATTTTGTTAAAACAATGTGTTGTCATGGTTGATGTTACAACATGATCTTCTAATAGTATAGGTATGTTTTAGCTAACATTCTGGTTTATTGTTGAAGAGTTAAAGTGCTGAAGAGTGATGTCACATGCGATGTCTTAACATCACTATACCAGAACATTAAAACATCAGACTGTAATGTGTTTAGGGCTGCACGTGTTTCTGGTGTGAATGAGATATTCTGCTAAAGAGAATTAGAGAATGCAAGCGAAGATCAAGGGAGAGATATATTCTGTTACAATCTGTTATGAAGATCAGTTTGTTGCGAATTTAAAGCATAAAGATATGGAGAATATTCAGAGTTAATAAGTGAAGATTTAATTGAAGATATGATTGAAGATCTATTTAGAAGCAGATTTGTTACAGAAGATATGATATGATTTGAAGGCCCAAATCTAGTTGGGATTATGTTATAAATAGAATGCTTGTAACCTAGAAGAGGTACGGGTCTAAGATGTAGATCATTAGGGGTTTGTCTAAGTGAACCACTCGGGTTGTGAGATGGTCACTGTGTTTGTACTCAGAAACCTATAGGTAATGAGTTAGATATTGTTCTTGGAGGAAGCTTTGAAGCAACTCCAATGTGTGTCATGGAAGGGTGTCTTCTATGATTGAACAGTTGTTGGTAATCAAGTTGTTGATGCAGTGGCGGTGTAGTTGACTGCTAGACATCATTGTGATGATTGGGAGTGAGATGGAGTCTCTTACCTAGGGAGGACTTAGGTAGAAGGGTCATTGGGTAGTGATTAAATTAGGTAGATTGTCAACTGGTCTGTTGAGTCTGTAATTTGATACTACTGATAGTGGACTTCCTTCCTGGCTTGGTATGCCCCCAGATGTAGGTTATTGAACCGAACTGGGTGAACAATTCTGTGTGTTATTTACTGTTTCTATTATTGCCTAGTTCAGCAGATTGCGATGTTGTGACATTCCACAAGACATCACACATCTGTACTAGAATTTTAAAATGCAAATGTCATGCGCAATTCAAGGAAACTCAAAATTATATTTTGCAAACACTATTGGATAGGGAACACTTTTGCAATATTTAAAAGGAAATCTCATTTCATTAATAATGGTCTTTTAGGATTACAAAAGAGATGATTACACCTTCAAAAGTCAAAAGAAAAGTACAACACAAGAAGCAACTAAGTCCTAGGTCATCTGATCAGTCTTCTTCAATCAACCTCATCATTAGCCTCTGGATTTCCTTCTGTATCCTCTCATTCTAAAAAACTAGCTTGTCCACTTATGGCTTCCATGGACCTGACGGAGAAGGAGGACTGGGATTAGCGACAGGTACTGACGACATGCCAGGGGAAAATAAATCCCCTTGCGCCTTCCTCTTTCTGGCAGACTCTTCTTCTCTTCTTCTATGGACCTTTTGAAGTTCTCCCATCTCGTAGTCGAGGATTTGGTACTTGTTCTTCCAAGCGTCCCTTTCTCGCTCTGCCTTAGCCAACTTAATCTTCAATTCGTCTTCATTGCTTGTGAAGAAAAGAACAGGGTCTCGAGGAACTAATGGGATAGGTTCATGATGGGAATAGGTCATCTTCAGATTGATAGCCCTTTTTTGTACCCAACGGGTATAAGATTCTGAAGCCACACACTCGGGTCTTCCTAAAGTAGACATCCCATTCTTGTGTACATGACGCCAAGCGTGCACAATCTTCTCTTTGAGCAGAGGTTCCTCGTCTCCTTCAATGGATATTCCTTCCAAATATATATTAATTGGCTTGACCTCCATAGGGTAACCATGTTGACGATGAGCTAAGGCTGGATTGTAGCTTATGCACCCATTTGTACCAAGGAGAGGTACATTAGAGAAACCACCACAGCTATCGATCATGTCCCTCTCTTTAAATGTCGGATAATACCACTCCAAATCAGTATTTGTGAGTGACATAATTTTCTTTGACCATAGAAGCCCATCTTTGAGGTCCCAAAAGGTTCCTGAACGAGGTAAGTGAGAAATAAACCACTTATATAACAATGTAGCACTACAAGTTACCACCCCTCCTCCATTAGAGTTCCTTATATGTATGGAATGGTAAGCATTGGCAAGCAGAGTTGGAACCGGGTTTCCGAAGATAAAAATCTTGATTACATCCATGTCGATGAAGTTGTCAGTGTTTGGGAACAGAAAGAGCCCATAAATGAGTAAAGCCATAACAGTCTCATAATCCCCCATGTTCTTCGTACTAGCATAATGATGAGCTTTCTCCATTAAAAACTTAGCAGGCAAACTAGAAATTCCTCCTTTAGTAACCATGTTAGTCTTGACATCGGATAACTTGATGTGAGCGGCTTCTACAATATCCTTCTCCTTAGGTGTTCTTTCTAAACTAGAATAAGGGGGATTTAGAGAGATGGGAATACCAACCAAGATAGAATACTCCTCGAGAGTGGGCATTAGCTGATAATCAGGGAAAGTAAAGCAATGGTACAAGGGATCATAAGACTGTACAAGAGTAGGGAGCATCCCATCTACCATCCTAAACTTCATCAAGGAGAAAATCTTCCCATAGTTGTCTCGGAACATTGATGAGTCATTGATAGGTTCTCCTAGAATCTTCAGATTTTCCAACTTCGGACTCTTGAAAGTGTACTTCTGCGTTTTCCTTCTTCCAAAATCCATCCTATAAGGTTTGCAAAACAAAATTGAGTTCCTTGAATACGACATGTAAATGATGTATGGATGAATGTATGCAACACATAAAGCACACATAGACAGATAGACACATATACACATGCAACACAAAGAGCCTAGGGTCGAAGGTCATGAGCGTGGAGCCATGGTCTACCCTTCCCAAAAGGTATGTGCTATGGGTTTATCAACTGTAGAACAGGGTTCTAAAAAGTTCCCAGAGTCGACAACCCATCTTTCGGATATTATCGACTTCCCAATTACTTGGTAATCAATAATATTCTCAAGAGAGTCTCGTCTGAGTGTAGTATCGCGTAGCAATCATTTAGGATTACTCCCTCATAATCATCGCACTACATCCTTAAATGCCAAGTGGGGTAAAAGGGTAACTAAAGGTCATCAGTATCCCTGGCACCTAGGTCGAAAGTCGCAACGCATTCACGATTGCTCGTTCAACATATACCACCCCAAGAGGGCCTCAACTAAGTGTGGAATCTCAAGTCAACTCCTTTGGGATTACTCCCTCGAAGTCTCCTTGACTATATCCACTATCCTATCATATGTGTACTCTCAAGTCCGGGTTATGACTTATCCTCACCACTCAATAGTAGTAACCCTGCCAAACAGAAGAACCCAAACAGATATACAGAAATATATAGATATGTACAAGTAAGCAAGCAAAACATGAATAACACAAATAAACAAGGTGGGCTTAACCCTCTAGTCATCCCCAGTGAAGTCGCCATTTCTGTTGCGGTGAGAATCAGATATCAAGCTATTAATTAACTTTAATCACACATCTTTGAAATTCACCACCGAGCTTTGATTTATCCAAAGGAAAGGGTAAAGATTGAAGAAAACCCTAATTGCGCTATGTGAAGACACAGCTAAGAGATCGGGGATCGGCGGTTGGTTATACTAAGGGAAGGTATTAGCACCCTAAGTATCTGTAGTACTCTACAGGAACCTCTTGTGAATGTTTGTTTTATGTTATGTTTGCTTGCTAAGGAAAGTGTTAAGGTAAAGACCTAGGGTGTGTACACTAAGTATGCTCACCAAGACATCGCTTCTTGTGCCTACGTATCTGACTAAAGAATCCGAGCAACCATAGTTCACCTCACTAAGGGTGGATTTGAGGAACCATTGACTATGGCCAAAGTTCCAAGGGGAATGAGTATGAGATCATATAGAGTTTAAGAAACTCTCCAAGTCTAAGTTATGATGGGATGAAGTGAGTACTCAAGATGATGAGTGTCACATAGAGTTTAAAAACTCTAACCTAGTTCTAAGTTGTAAGAAAAATGGCTATGAGGCCAAAAGGAAAGTATCCTATGACTTATGAGGTCAAAGAGAAGGTGACCATGACTATGAGGTCAAAGCTGATATCCTATGACTATGAGGTCAAGGAGGGAATCATATGACTATGAGGTCAAGGAGAGAGATAATGAGCTTTCTATGACTTTGAGGTCAATAGAAAGACTTTCCTTTGGAAGGAAGGGAAGGATAACAACTTCTTATGAACAAGAAAGTTACTAGGGATTGAAATCAAAATGAACAATATGAATTCAAGAACTTTAAAGGGAGTGTATAACAACCAAGCAAGATCAATCTCAAAAATATGATTCAACATTCATGTATGGCATAAGATAGTGAGACAATTCACAACAATTAGAAACACATGAGCACACATACATATCATTTTCAAGTTTGAAATCAAATGCAAAGGACCCAAGGTAAGGGACTTAATAACAAAGCCAAACAAAACCCTAATAGAGTGAACCTATCCAAGGTCAAGGAACTCTCTCTAAATAACCCTCTCACGTACCAAGAATTCTCACAAAAAACCCTCAAGGATCAAGTGATTTTTTTTAAAAGAAGTTCAAGATTAAATGAAAAAAAAAGTTTACTCATGTTTTTTTTGTAAATTTAGAAATTATTATGAAAATAAAATAGAAGTGAAAATAAAAAAATAAAAATTAAGGAAAACTAAATTAAGCACAAAAGAAGGTTTATGAACTTTTTTGGAATTTTCAAGCAAAAGAAAATATTTTTAATTAATTAAAATTAAAGTGAAAAATAAAATTTTGTTTGAAACTAAACAAAAAGGGGGGTGTACTCAATCAGCAACAGCAGCGTATGGGCCCTTGGTGGGGGTGTAATTATCAAATCTCGCTGGGCCCAAATATGAAAAGAAAGAGGCTGGAAAAGAAGAGAAAACAAGCAAAAGGGTGTCTGGGGCGAGGGGGATTCGAACCCCAGACACCCTAGTCATAACGCGCGCACAATACCACTGGGGTGCCTATACATCCGTTGTATAAGCCAGCCCTAGTAATACTTAAACCCTCAAGTATTAACTGGTCATCATTTTTTTTTTTAAAACACAATACAAATTATGACGCCATATGCTAGCAGACCTCCCTCAATCAGTCACAAACCCTTAAGTGACTATCAAACAAAACAAAACCACCCAATCACGCATTTCCATGATTCATTCTCACCATGCAAACATGCAAAATAATAACAAAATCCTCGTGAAACCAAGGAATGGCCATGGTAAAAACGATCACTTGTTCAATCATTTCCCAAACTATCTCTTGCCCAAATTCCCTGAAATAAGGTACCAGACCAAAGTGTGCAGTGGGTAGAATACCACTAAACATTTTATAACTCAAATTGAGAACTTTAATATGGGTAAAGTGACCATACAAGTCATGCACTCGTGAAGTTCATGGATGGAAATAAACCAAACAAACATTCTGCCATAACACTACTCTATCCAACCTTAGCACAAAACATACAACCTGAGATGGTTTTTAAACCTACAAACCTTAGCATGAGAATAACAATCATCATGTTATCAATCACTGATAGTGCCAAACGTGAAACAAGAGAGGAGATGGTTGTGCAATATCCCATTTATCCAAATACCAATCTCTTTACAACTTAACTAAACAATATGAATCGGAGTATTATTTATGTTATTCCATAAAATGACACTCAAACCAATCAAGATAAACGCCTGAACAACAAGAAAACATCATAAAGACAAGTTTGTTCATAGATGAAAAACTCACCTTCATCGTGGCCTCATATCAAATGCCAATCTAGACAAACATTCTCATGTTTTATTTAGCTACACAGTGGATAACTGTTAGATGTCAAACATGTTATATATTTGTATGAAATACTTGGCATTTTTCATTTCTTTCCAACGGTAAATTGTGAATTTAAGCGGTAAATTGTGTTGTAATTCTTACATTGGAATTTATGTGTGGAGCTTGTAATGTGTGTGTTAATGTGCAGGTATAGGACCAAAGGATCAAGATTGGAGACATAATGAGAGAATGCAAGTTGACATGGAAATTATTTCTGCAACAGAGCATTCGCAGTGCGAAGGATCTGGCGAAGGCCCGGCGAAGGTTCGCACTGCGAACATCAGCGAAGGCGCCAGCGAATGGTGGCATAAAGTTTCAGTTTTGAAATGACAAAGAGTTCGCACTGCGAACTCCTGGCGAGGGTCCAGCGAAGGCTCGCTGGTTGTTTCGCAGTGCGAAGATGCTGGCGAAGAGAGGCAGTAAGTTTGGGATTTTGATTGGCCTGGCTCGCTAGTTTATTCGTAGTGCGAATGAGCTAGCGAATGATTCGCTGTGCGAAAGAATGGTTCGCACTGCGAACGCACGGTTTCTGCTTGGGGCAGTTTAAGTCTCAGAGGCACTTAAAGTGCCATTTTCTCTCATTCGCAGTGCGAATGAAGCACTCGCAGTGCAAATCATGCAGATTTCAAAAGTGTATAAATAGATTTTCACTTTATTTGGTTGGGATCTCTTGTTCATTTTTCACTAGAAAATATAGTTTACAGTATTTTGATCATCAAAGAGTGTATTTTCACTTGGAGAAGCTGAAGTCGCATCCATTCTCGATTATTCGTCGTGGATGCTCATTCATCTCCTCTCTTTACTTGTTATCCAATCTACCATGAGAAGTGGTAGCTAAACACTCAATGTTGAGGTTAGAGGTAGTTGATCCTAATTTTATGTATTGCTTTTGATCTATTGTGTATGAACAAAGTCTTTGATCAATATAGATGATGTTGTTTCCCCTTAATAATCCATGTGTGATTTGTTTTGCTCTAGACATAGATTCTACAAATCATGACCTAACAATTTTATCTCTTAAAAACCAAACTCTAGACATAGATTTGGGATTTTCTATTCGCATTGTATTGATCTTAATGATTGTTGTTTAGATTGTTAGCATGAGACATCATCTAACGGTTTAAACAACGATACTCACGACTTCGCTTTAGACATAAACTTAGTAGGGAGGATACGCGGTTATATTGGTCAGAAACCGAATTCATATGCTTGATTAATCATTTATACGTGAAAAGGATTAGCGAAACCTAACCTTAACATGGTTTTATTAAAACCTTTACAAAATCTTTGTCACCAATTAATCTTTGCTACAAGTGAATGTTAACAATAATTGAGAAACTTTTGAAACCATTGACTTAAAATATCACAACTATTGAAAGGCACGCATCAAATATCAAACAATCCCTGTGGATACGATTAAAAACAACCCCCACTATTACTCTACTAACAAAATGGCGCCGTTGTCAGGGATTGTTAGGTGATATTGCTAGCATTGCGATAGTTGAGCTATTTTAAGCTTGTTACCACTTTATCTTGAACTTGTTAATCTATTTTGTTTAGTGTGCAGACTAGTTTATGCGAGGGAAGCTACCGGCGGATCAACTTCTTTTCGATCCTGAGATTGAGAGAACCGCTCGTAGAATCAACAGCAGGACTAGACGAAGGAGGCAGCTAGCGAGACATAAGCGAGAACAAGAGGAAAGTACTTCTACACCACCAGTTCCACAGATCATTCCAGTTATGGAGGAAAATCCACCACCACCACCACCACCTGCCTCTAGGCCATGCACAAATAGTCCGAGACACAATGCTCAGTTCGCTCGCCATGCACATAATGGCCGTCATTCTGAAATAAAGACCGGTATTCTCCAGTTGTTATATCAAAGTCCATTTACGGGTATGGATCATGAAGATCCTTTTATCCATCTTACAAAATTCTATGAAATAGCGGGAGCGACTGGTGCACCGGAAGCAGAAGAGGAGTCTCTGTTCAAGAGACTATTCCCGCATTCCCTCATTGGGAAGGCAAAGGAATGATATCTTGATCAGTTAACTGCCATAATGACGGATTGGAATGCATTGGAAGAGAAATTTTTGGAGAGATTTTTTCCTCACACTCGGTTTATGGAAGCAAAGACCGCCATCGCGGTATTCACAAAAGGAGCCAATGAATCTCTCAACGAAGCTTGGGAGAGGTTCAAATCAATGTTAAGAAAGTGCAAGGGCCATGGTTTTGATGAATTATCACAAATTCATATATTTAGAAATGGGCTGCAACTTATACACAAAACCTTGTTGGATGCCACCGCTGGTGGATCCTTGTTAAGCAAAACCCCAGCGGAAGCCACAACTATCATTGATAAGATGGACTTGAACGATCATCAAGCTAGTCACAACTGTGGACCTTCTCAACGAACTCCGGGAGTGTTGGAATTAGGAACAAACGACGCTATCCTTGCGCAGAACAAATTATTATCACAACAGGTTGAGTTGTTAACTAAGCAAATGTCTAAATTGCCGCAACAATTCAAAGAGATGCAAGAATCTTCAAGTAAAAATGTGCAAGTGTTAGTTTGTGAATTATGTAGAGGTGACCATCCGACCGGTTATTGTCCTCCCGTTGTGGAGGAGGCAAACTATGCGGGAAATCAAGGATACCAACCCCGACCTCCGTATCAACAAGGCAACCAAGGTTACCAACAAAGGCCTAACCAAAGTTATCAACAACAATGGAGACCGCAAGAAGCCGGACCATCAAACCGTCAACAATATCAAAATTACACTCAACCTCCGCAAGCTCCCGTTGGAAATACGAAGATGGAGGACACTCTCACACAATTTATGCAAATGGCAATTTCCAACCAAAAGAACACCGATGCGGCCATAAGGAATCTTGAAACACAAGTCGGGCAATTATCGAAGCAATTGGCCGACCAATAAAAAGGGCACTTTACGGCAAATACGCTTCCGAATCCTAAAGATTGCAAAGCAATTCTCACAAGAAGTGGAAGAGAGATTGACATGTGTGTAGGTAAAAGGGTTGTGGAGGAGGAGGTTGTAGTTGAAAATGAAAAAGAAAAAGATAGTCAGGAAATTGAAGTAGAAAAAAATGTTGAGGGTGTTTTAGTTGAAAATGAGGAGAAAAAAAGTGAGAATGAGAAAAAAAATAGAGAGTGAAGAAAGAGTGAAGAGAACTAGGAAGGGAAAAGAGTCGATGAACAATATTCTGATCCAACATCTACCATATCCTCATGCTCCTACAAAGAAAGATAGTGTGCGGCACTATTCTCGGTTTATGGATATTTTCAAGCAATTACAAATAAATATTCCATTTTCCGAGGCTTTGGAGCAAATGCCAAAATATGCCAAATTCATGAAGGATATCCTCACGAAAAAGAAGAGGTACACTGATCAAGAGACGATTATGGTAGATGCAAGCTGTAGTGCCATCATTCAACGGACTCTCCCGAGGAAAGAATGTGATCCGGGACGAGTTACATTGCCGGTTACGATAGGAAACATGCATGTGGGCAACTGATTGATTGATTTGGGCTATAGTATCAACTTGATACCATTGTCGATTGTGAAATGGTTAGGACACATGGAATTGAGGTCCACGCAAATGACGTTGCAACTCGCCGATAAATCCACTACCCGTCCTCACGGTGTAGCGGAAGATGTGTTGGTCAAAGTGGACAAATTTTTGTTTCCAATAGACTTTATTGTAATTGAAATGGAGGAGGATGAGGATGCACCTTTGATTCTTGGAAGGCCTTTCATGAAAACTGCCCGAATGGCAATTGACATGGACGATGGTCTCATGAAAGTGAGAGTCCAAGATGAAGAGGTGTGTTTCAATCTTTATGATGCCATGAAGCACAAGAAAGATCAAGGCGATTGTTTCCGAATCGATGCAACGGAGGAAGCGAGTTTTGAAGTTACAAAGCAAATTCATGTCATTGATCCTTTACAAAGAGCTTTGGATGATTCCTTGGAAATATTCTCGGTTGAAGAAGAGCAAGCTCTTGAAGAGTGTTTGTTAGAGCTTGAAGCTTTGGAGGAATTGCAACCTTGGGAGTATGAAGAGGAAATTCTAAAAAAAGTGGTTAATGATGAGCCATCCAAACTTGAGCTGAAAGTGTTACCGTCAACCTTGAAGTATGCTTTTCTCGATGAAGGTGGTAATAAACCGGTGATCATAAGTAGTATTTTTTTTTTGAAAACGAGGAGAGTCGCTTAATTCAAGTGTTGAGAAAAAATCAGGATGCAATGGGATGGACGTTGTCTGATCTCAAAGGCATAAGCCCTTCGTATTGCATGCACTGTATATTCATCGAGGAAGATTTTAAACCGGTTGCGCAACCTCAACGCCGGTTAAATCCAATCATGAAAGAAGTGGTGAGGAAAGAAGTGGTAAAAAGGTTAGATACCAGAATGATTTATCCCATTTCTGATAGCCCGTGGGTTAGTCCGGTGCATGTGGTACTGAAAAAAGGCGGATTAACGGTGGTCCGAAACGAGAAAAATGAGCTCATTCCAACAAAAATCGTTACCCGGGTGGAGAATGTGCATCGACTACCGTAGGTTGAACAAAGCTACGAGAAAAGATCATTTCCCTCTACCTTTTATGGATCAAATGCTCGAAAGGCTTTCCGGTCAACAATTCTACTGTTTTTTGGATGGTTATTCGAGTTACAACCAAATTATTGTGAACCCGGAGGATCATGAAAAAACAGCTTTTACATGTCCTTTTGGAATCTTCGCTTATCGGAGGATGCCGTTTGGATTATGTAATGCACCGGCGACTTTTCAACGGTGTATGCAAGCTATCTTCTCAGATTTGATCGAAAAGACAATTGAGGTCTTTATGGATGATTTCTCGGTTTTTGGACAATCGTTTGATCTTTGCTTGAAAAATTTGGATATGGTGTTGGAACGGTGTGTGGAAACCAATTTGGTGCTTAATTGGGAAAAATACAACTTTATGGTGAACGAGGGAATTGTGCTCGGTCACAAAGTTTCTTCAAAGGGCCTTGAAGTTGATAAAGCCAAGGTGGACGTTATTGAGAAATTACCACCACCGATGAATGTCATAGGTATAAGGAGCTTTCTTGGACACGCCGGGTTTTACCGAAGGTTTATCAAGGACTTCGCAAAGGTCGCAAAGCCGTTGAGCAACTTGCTTGTCCAAGGTAAGATTTTTTACTTTGACGAGTCTTGTCTTTTTGCTTTTAATTTTTTGAAAAAAAGTTTAACTACCTCACCGATAATCGTTGCACCTAACTGGAAATTGGATTTTGAATTAATGTGCGATGCAAGCGATTATGCGGTTGG
This sequence comes from Lathyrus tuberosus, assembly GCA_022829125.1. Classification (NCBI taxonomy): domain Eukaryota; kingdom Viridiplantae; phylum Streptophyta; class Magnoliopsida; order Fabales; family Fabaceae; genus Lathyrus; species Lathyrus tuberosus. The sequence continues at coordinate 3,880,155 of JALAZF010000280.1, forward strand.
GGCTGTTTTGGGTCAAAGGAAAACAAAAGTTTTCCACGCTATACATTATGCGAGCAAAGTTTTAAACGAGGCTCAAATTAACTATGCAACAACTGAGAAAGAGTTGCTTGTCATAGTGTATGCGTTGGAGAAATTTCGTCCCTACTTGATTGGTTCACATGTCATCGTTTACACGGACCATACGGCTATAAGGTATCTGATCACCAAACCGGATTCTAAGCAGAGGCTTATTCGGTGGATCCTTTTGTTACAGGAATTTGATCTTGAAATTCGTGACAAAAAGGGATCCGAGAATTTGGTGGTGGATCACTTATCCTGCCTGGTCAACGTTGACGTGACCAAAAATGAATTTGAGGTAAAAGAGGAGTTCCCGACATGGCTAACCACAAAGCCACCGGATTGATACCGGACGGTCTAACGCACCACCAAAAAAGAAAATTTTTGTCTGATGCCAAGTCTTTCGTATGGGACGAACCTTATTTGTTCAAACTTGGTGTCGACAACCTCTTAAGAAGGTGTGTCTCATTGGAGGAAGCCACGAATATTCTGTGGCACTGTCATAACTCTCCGTATGGAGGACACTTTAATGGGTTGAGAACGGCCACTAAAGTCCTTAAATCGGGCTTTTATTGGCCATCCTTATTCAAAGATGCGCATGCGCATGCCCTTAGTTGTGACAGGTGCCAGAGAAGTGGAGGAATTTCACGGCGGCACGAGATGCCTTTACAGAATATGTTAGAGATTGAAGTTTTTGACTGTTGGGGGATCGACTTTGTCGGTCCATTCCCATCTTCATTCTCTAATGAATATATTTTGGTCGCCGTTGATTATGTGTCTAAGTGGGTGGAGGCGATAGCTTGTGCTAAAGCCGACGGAAAAACATTTGTGAAATTTTTGAAGAAAAACATTTTTGCGCGTTTTGGTACTCCTAGAGTGTTAATAAGTGACGGAGGATCTCACTTCTGTAACACTCAGCTTCACAAAGCTTTGGAGTAGTATGGTGTGAAGCACAAGGTTGCCACACCATATCATCCTCAAGCTAATGGTCAAGCGGAGGTATCCAATCGTGAGATAAAATGTATTTTGGAGAAAACTGTTTCGGCCTCGAGAAAAGATTGGGCCAACAAATTGGATGATGCTTTATGGGCGTATCGGACCGCTTTTAAGGCTCCGATCAGTCTCACACCATTTAAAATTGTGTATGGTAAGAATTTCCACCTGCCGGTGGAGTTGGAGCACAAGGCGTTTTGGGCCTTAAAATTTTTAAATTTTGATCCAACTCTTAGCGGCGAAAAAAGAAAAGTGCAATTACAGGAATTGGATGAATTACGCCTTCAGGCGTACGATTCCAATAAACTGTACAAAGAGCGTGTAAAGTCTTACCATGACAAAAAATAATCATCAAGCAATTTGAGGTGGGACAGCTGGTCCTTCTATTCAATTCTCGGTTGAAATTGTTCCCGGGAAAGTTAAGGTCTAAATGGTCGGGTCCGTTTCGGATTCGTGAAATAAAGCCTTATGGAGCAATCGTAATAGAAGATACCACAACCAACGAGAATTGGACTGTCAATGGCCAGAGACTGAAAGTGTATCTTGGAGGAGGTTTCGAGCGGAATCCCGCCATGGTTCCCTTCCGCGATCCGTGAAATTGCGGTGGACCGTCGAGCTTAGCCGACTTTAAACAAGCGCTTGTTGGGAGGCACCCCAACATTGTAAGTATTTTGCTTTTATTTGCTGTTTGAAGTGTTTTTGTAGTATTGTATCATGCTCAGTTTGGCAGCAAGGCAGACCTGGAAATTTTGAAAATCTGTCTTGTTCGCTAGCTTGTTCGCACTGTGAATCTGGGGCGAGCATTCGCTGGCCATTCGCACTGCGAACATCAGCGAACCAGCCTGGGTGGTTTTGCTGCCACATCATTAAAAATGAAGGTTTTGTATTGGGTGGGCCTGCACGTAGGCCCAAGACCCATGTTCCAATTCTGCTGACTTGAGGGGACCAAACCTTAGTCACTTGCCTCTCACTTTCAACCAAAAGGAAAAAGAGAAGAAAAAAAACCTCAAGTCTTCCTTCCCTCTCAAGTGTGTTGCTGTCCATCTCAAGTCAATTTCTTTTACTCAATTGCCAATTCCAACCAGGTTTGAATGTATTTTCTCTGTGCTTTCTAATTAATTGGATTGTTTTGTGAATTATGCATGAGAATGTGTAAAAAGTTTAGGGTTAAATTCTGTTTGGGGATGTTCAATGCATGTCAAATTTTCTGCTGGTTTTTTAGTATAGAATACATTTAGAATGATGCTAGGGAGTGAAATCTGGGTCTGCAAATTTTTTTCAAAGTTTTCGTGCATTCGCTGGCTTGTTCACACCGCGAATCTGGGGCGAGCGTTCGCCAGTATTCGTAGTGCGAGTGTTCTAGCGAGCAGCCCAGATTTTTGTTTTTTTAGTTCATTCTGATGCATGTGTGTCCTATTTGCTAATGATTTGTCTTGGTGATTTTTGTTTGGATTTGTTTGTCATTTGTGCAGATGGGTCCTAAAACCATGATCAAGAAAAGGAAAACATCAATATCCAGACAGGTTCCGATCCGTTTCGACGACACTCGTTTCAAGGGACCAAGGCAGACTCAGAGATATGAGGTTTTGGAAACAAGAACCATCCTTGCTGAGAAGAGATTTATTCTGAATGATCAAGGGACTTATCGTTCGGTAGCTGCCCTCTTGCATGAAAAAAAGTGGGATCAGCTGATAACGCCCCTTGATTCGTACAATGTGGAGATGGTTCGAGAATTCTATGCCAACGCCCTTCCTTATGAGGGGGATCTGTTTAATTGGACTACTGTTGTTAGAGGAAAAACTGTAAGGTTTGACAGAAGGACAATTAGCCGAGTTCTTGGAGACCCTCTTCCATTGCGTACTAGTGAGGAAGATACTTACCACAGGAACCTTAACCGCAACAGGGATATTACACAAATGACCTCTGATTGTTGCGCCCGGGTAAAAATGTGAAGTTCAATCATTCAGGAGTTGCTGTTCAGTATCATTGAGAGGACATGTTACCTTTGGCTCAGCTTGTTTTACTTTTGGTTGTCACCAACATTAAGCCAAAGTCACATTCCTCTACCGTTCCGATTCCTCTGGCTCACCTAGTGCACAGCATCCTTACAAACGTGGAAATTGATGTTGCGAGGATAATATCAGATGAAATAAAGGCCATTGTCGAGAGTGGATTAGGAGGGAATGCTTCGAGGAAAAATTCCCCTCTTGCATTTCCATGCCTAATCATGTCCTTATGTGCTGAAGCTGGTGTTAATTTACCTTCGCGTCATCAGGTCACTGTCACGTCGGCTATTGATGATCGATATGTCGACAAATTTTGCAAACCAAAGGGTGTTAGGGCTGAGACTTCAGAGGCTGCTGCTGCTGTAGGGGCTGGTACGAGTGTGGGTGATACTTTTGAGTCACCTAATTTCTATCCTTACCAACAGGAGATCTGCCAGTACAACTGGGATTGGATTGCCGCTTCTCAGCGTGCCATGCTTGATTTACATGACTCTATGTAGGTACTCCAGCTACAGATTCGGGATTCCGCCGCGGAGCATACTATGATGTCGAGGGAGCAGTTCCTCGCACATGTTGGATGACCTGAGGCCAGGCCAGTTTTCGGAGGGGGTGAGGATTCAGCTGGTGGTCCTGCAGGTGAGGAGGCTGATGAGGATGGAGATGGTGATGATATTGAGGGAGATGGCACTGATGTGGAGGTTTCTGGTAATACTTCTGATGAGGTGATGAGGATGAGATGGTTACCGAGGTTTTGGAGACGGAGTCCGAGGAGGACTAATTTTGTGATTTTCAGACTTGTGCACTTCCTTTGGTCTCCAAAGTGAAGTTTTCTTATAGTTTGTATTTTTCAGCTTTTACTAGTCTATTGTATCCACATAGTGGAATATTTTGATATTGGTGTACTTGTACCCTAGTGGTACCATTTTGGATATTGTAGGTGTTCTTACACCAAGCACTTTATTTATTATGAGTAATGTTAAGTGTTTTGCTTAAAATTTTTTTTTTTTGCTTTTACTAATAATTTGTTGGTTTTAATTGTTAGTATGTTTTCATGTTAATATTCCTTCTTTTATGATAGAATTTTGGAAGTAGGTTGGACTCTTGATTTTTAAAGAAAGATTCCTCCATGATGTGAGGGCTATGATAGTATCTTAAGCATTGTGTTGCGACAAGGTACATTGTTACCTGGTTCGAGAATTTTGTATGTTTTAGAACTTTGTGTCTTGTGCAATTGATAGTGTTGTTTCATGTACAACTTCCTTTGAATGCATGTGTCATTTTAGGATAAAAAACCATTAAAGTGAGAAGCCTTCAAAGTGTTATTATATGCTAAGGATTGATGATGAATGTTGTTTTTACTTTTAATTCATGCCTTATCTTGTGACCATGTGATTTTGTGGAAGTAGGAGAAGTGATCAAGGCACTTGTTGAAAATGAGCACAACCATGTCCATATAGTAATTCACCCGTGAGGAGTGAGCATTTGGTAGCCCCTTTGAGCCTAATCAGTTTAGAACTCAGTTTAGTGATGAACTTGTTTTATGTACCTAATTTGCAAGTTTGGTTCATCACTAAATTTGGTGAGTTTCTAACATTTTCTTCTTGAACCTTTGAAATTGTATACTTTTACTTCCTTGCCTTAAAAAGCAAGGAACATTCACGTTAGGCTGAGTCGAAAATGAGTTGGGGAGAATAAAAAGAAGATGGGTGCATTACTCCAAATTTTGAAAAAAATTCAAGTAAGCATGTAAAGAAAAGAGTGTGAATATGTTGTACAAATGAGAAAATGCTTGCTTGAATGAAAAAAAATATAGAATCAATAATTGTGCACGGTAGTTTGTGAAGGTGGAATGAAAAATTGGTGAAATGAAGTGTGTTGTGTGAATATGTGTATAGTGAATGTTCTTTTGCGTCGGCAATTTCGTTTCAAAGACCATTAGAAATGTCCTTTTTTTGTTCACCCGACTAAGCTGCACCCTTGAAGTCCTTAGTGATCTTTTACTTCCATGATTTCTTTTGTGTTCATTGAGATATGATATGAATTGTTTAGTATTTGCATCATTGGTCATTTGAGTGTAATTGTCCCGTGCTTGTATGCACGTTTTCCTTCAATCCTTTTTCGAAGAGGAGTGTAGAATGACATGTGCAGGATGAGTGAGTTGTCTCTTGAAACATTGTTTGAAATTGTTTGAGAGGCAAGTTCTTTTACGTTATAGGTTCTTGAATTGTGTAATTGTGCGTTGTTGTGATCGTTGTTTAGTTGAGCCGTTTTTCGCGTCTTGGTTGAATTGAATGCTCGAGCAAATCCTCGTGAGAGGCATACTTTGCTTGAGGACAAACAAAGAGTTAGTTGGGGAGAGTTTGTTAGATGTCAAACATGTTATATATTTGTACGAAATACTTGGCATTTTTCATTTCTTTCCAACGGTAAATCGTGAATTTAAGCGGTAAATTGTGTTGTAATGCTTACATTGGAATTTATGTGTGGAGCTTGTAATGTGTGTGTTAATGTGCAGGTATAGGCACCAAAGGATCAAGATTGGAGACACAATGAGAGAATGCAAGTTGCCATGGAAATTATTTCTGCAACAGAACATTCGCAGTGCGAAGGATCTGGCGAAGGCCCAGCGAAGGTTCGCACTGCGAACGTTAACGAAGGCGCCAGCGAATGGTGGCAGAAAGTTTCAGTTTTGAAATGACAAACAGTTTGCACTGCGAACTCCTGGCGAGGGTCCAGCGAAGGCTCGCTGGTTGTTTCGCAGTGCGAAGATGCTGGCGAAGAGAGGCAGTAAGTTTGGGATTTTGATTGGTCTGGCTCGCTAGTTTATTCGCAGTGCGAATGAGCTAGCGAATGATTCGCTGTGCGAAGGAATGGTTCGCACTGCGAACGCACAATTTCTGCTTGGGGCGGTTTAAGTCTCAGAGGCACTTAAAGTGCCATTTTCTCTCATTCGCAGTGCGAATGAAGCACTCGCAGTGCGAATCATGCAGATTTCAGAAGTGTATAAATAGATTTTCACTTTATTTGGTTGGGATCTCTTGTTCATTTTTCACTAGAAAACATAGTTTACAGTATTTTGATCATCAAAGAGTGTATTTTCACTTGGAGAAGTTGAAGTCGCATCCATTCTCGATTATTCGTCGTGGATGCTCATTCATCTCCTCTCTTTACTTGTTATCCAATCTACCATGAGAAGTGGTAGCTAAACACTCAATGTTGAGGTTAGAGGTAGTTGATCCTAATTTTATGTATTGCTTTTGATCTATTGTGTATGAACAAAGTCTTTGATCAATATAGATGATGTTGTTTTCTCTTAATGATCCATGTGTGATTTGTTTTGCTCTAGACATAGATTCTACAAATCATGACCTAACAATTTTATCTCTTAAAAACCAAACTCTAGACATAGATTTGGGATTTGCTATTCGCATTGTATTGATCTTAATGATTGTTGTTTAGATTGTTAGCATGAGACATCATCTAACAGTCTAAACAACGATACTCACGACTTCGCTTTAGACATAAACTTAGTCAGAAATCGAGTTCATATGCTTGATTAATCGTTTATACGTGAAAAGGATTAGCAAAACCTAACCTTAACATGCTTTTATTAAAACCTTTACAAAATTTTTGTCACCAATTAATCTTTGCTACAAGTGAATGTTAACAACAATTGAGAAACTTTTGAAACCATTGAACTTAGAATATCACAACTATTGAAAGGCACGCATCAAATATCAAACAATCCCTGTGGATACGATTAAAAACAACCCCCACTATTACTCTACTAACAATAACCTGAGAATGGTTTCCACTACTCCAACTAATAGCATGAAGATAAAGACCCTCGAGTTCCAAACATCAAGATAGACAGTGTAAAATGTAGAAACACAAGCTCATATATCAGCATTCATAATACCAAATGATTGAGGTGCACCACAGTAGCATGATAATAACAAGCTCACATCACTTTAAGCATGGGATTATCAGTTAAAGGAGAATGAATAAGAACAAACTGCCTATCAAGCCAACAGAAATCCAAACAAACTACATGTTATCAACTTCGAGTAAAATGGACCATTTGAGAGCATTTCAAACATGTGATCTTTGACATAATGACATGAGCATGGTGTGTTCCAAATTATCAATAACAACCAATGTGAACAAATACATCATATATCGACATTTAAACAATAGTATGACAACAGTATGAGCATTCAAGTGGTTATGACATTTTGAACATAAAATGACAGGTTATGAGAGTTACCTGGTGAAGTACTGCACCTTCTCAGTTTGAGAGCTTAAAATCTCAATAGAATAAGACTTCCTCTTTCTTACAGCAGTCGTGCTCCAATTCTCTCAGAACTTCCTCACTTGCTTGGTATTTCTCTAGGATATACTGAGATATTGATTGTTGGTCTAGACCAGCTTCATGGAGTCTTGAGAGAAAGTTTGTGTGACCTGTTTATGGATGACTCGATGGATTTGGAGCAGGACAAGGTTCTAGTAAGTTTTGAGATTTCTTGCCAGACTATGGAGAGGAAATATAGGGAAGTTTAAGAGTGATTTCAGCTGTTTTCTTGTGTTGCTCACGAGCTCACAAGTTCTCTCTTGCTTTGAGTGATTTTTAGTAAGTAAATGGAAGAAGGTGTGTCCCCCCGAAACAAAGGAATGCACCCATTTTTTATATCCAGAGTAGTATGGTCCTTGTCTTGAAGATACAGTGGACATATGATTTGTCTATAGGAGAAAGAATTAGGGTTTATGTGGAGTTATCGAGAAACAAGGCTGGATGAGAGTGACTGAAGCAAAGATGTTTGGTGAGACCATCAAGAGTGAGTTGGTTCCCCAAGACAAACGATATAGGGTCGTGCCTTTCTTAGCCTGCCTTCTGTACCGTGCATAAAAAAGTTTAGTATTCATGGTTCTCTTTTAAGGACAAGCTCAAAATATATTTTCTTTTTCAGAAACACCTTTCCCTTGATTTAAACATATTTGCTCTATCCATGAAAAGGAAAGGAAGGGTCCCATCGTTTGACCTTGGGGTGCCTCGAAGAAAATGATATTTTGAAAATTAGATGATACCAAGCTATTTGTCCATCTGTGATCATGCTAGGATTTGTCTTGCTTGTTGGGATAACTTCATGGTAATGTCAGGACAACAACATAAAGAGGGAAATGAGTAGCGAATTTTCCGCATGGATATAACTCACTTTCTTTCCCATGAAAATGCTACACGACACTTTACTCATGTCATATTACAGAGAACCTTCTTTTGGAAATATTTGGGATATCACATGAGGAGTCACATGCATGGACTAGGAGTACTCATATGGCCATCTAGACTTGACCCAAAGAAATATATGGAAAATGGCATCTTGGATTAACATGGAGAGCAAGTGTGCGAACACCACTTTAAACCATCATAATTCCATGAATCTTGATTTAAATGATGGAGTCTTAGGTTCAAAGGAAACTAGGAAGAAGGTAGAGTAACTTTCATGTTGGAATCACCTTGAGATCATGCTTGGACAATTGAGAGAAAAGGCTTGAAGTCATGTCCACTATCACGCCACAAAAGAAAAACTTAGAGAAAATTCTAAGTTATGGAATTTGATCCATTAGTGACATGTTTAGTGCACAATATCTTGGTGAACACTTCATCATCTCTTGAGATTTTTGATCCTATGTAAAGTAGGCATTCGATAGGGCAACTTTCATGTGGAAAACATTTGGATTTGAAGCTTGTAACTATGAGATAAAATGCCATGAAATCATGTGAAACATGCTGTCCAAGAAACTTAGAAAAATTTCTAAGTTATGAAACTTTTCCAATGTGAAACATTACATTTTAGAACATCATAACTTGAGATTGGTTTATCCATATGAGGAGTTCTACACATGCTTGAAAATCTTGAATAACAAGGAACAACTTTCATATCAAAAGATTTTTTATTTGAAGCTTGGAACTAGGTGAAAAATTGAGTTAAAGATGAATGAAAATTAGGACAAAAATGCTGAAAATTTCACTAAGTCCCAAAGGCATCTCATCTTCCAAGTCTCATAACTTAAAAACCATGTAATTTTTGAAGAGAGGTCCTCTAATACACTTTGAAGTTCATGGGAAGAGCTTCCATTTGAGTTTTGAGTCACTCAATTTTGATGTGTGGTTTGAAAGTTATGACATTCCCAATTTTGTACAAGAATTGAATTTTCCACACTTAGAAAGTTTCAAGGACCAAACATTGCCTTCTTTGTAAGAAACCTTTCAAAACTTGATTTCTCATGCCTTAACTCATCAATGAGACATGTCATGATGGATTGAAGACTTGGACGCTTCATCTTGGATCAAAATCTCAAATGTTAAAGCCTCAGTCAAAACCCTAATCTTTCTTAGAAACTCAAATGGGAAAACTCTGATGATCTTGCCTCTTCATCTCTTCCAAGACTCATAGATTATCTCTAGGGATGTCTACTATCACATGGAGCCATGTCCCAGGGCTTGGGAACATATCTTGATCAACATCAAAGGCAATGACTAACTTGTCTTGACAAAACCCTAGTTTGAGGTATAAAGAACTTGTGGCTCAAGATACTTGTAATAGGAACCAAACACACTTAATTGCCTGTTGAATTGGACCTCTAGGATGTATGTGAACTCAAATTCTTGCATTTAGAGGAATAGGATCTCTAATCGAAACCAGCGATTCATTGATTTCGCGAACACGGACCATGAGTTCCTCAATCGTAAGCGTACCTTTCGTGAGACGACGCAATTCCGATCGTAACTGTCGTGCTTTGGTGTAGAGAAGCGTATTGAAGTAACGATGAACCTCCGTCTAGACCTGCCATGAGTGCTTGCAAGCCACGAGCTTCGGTAGAAGCGAATCAGAGATGGTGGATAGAAGCCATGTACAGATGAGTGCGTCCTGTTGTTCCCAATCAAGATACGCAGAATTCGCACTGTGAAGTGCAGAATCAGAATCGGACGGTGACCGTTGAGGAATCACTGGTACGGTGACGAAAAATTACAGGCGATGATCGCGAACAACACCATCGATTTGTTGCTTCCATTGCTTGAAGTTCGTGTCATCAAGCTTTACAGAGATCAAGTGAGAGAGCTTCACTTGCGAAGACGGAAATAGAGGATCCATGGAATCGTTTTGCTGGATCGTAAAAACAAGCTCTAGATATCATGATAGAATTGCATAATGCAGTTAAGGAAAACAGTTAGAGAAACCTTCATTGTATTTTATAAACAAGGTGATACAAAAGCACTCTATATATAAAGTAGAGAGCTATAACAAACTGTGTAACAAACTGTATAACAAACTGTAACTAACTGTATAACAAACTATACAGTTAGTAACTAACAAGTACAACTCAGCATTATACCAACAGAATTCTAACAGATCTCTATCTACACTATATCTATCAGATTTATAGTCACTGATATAGTATTGGTTCTATTCATCCGACTGAACTTCAACTTCGACTTAAATTGTCCTCGAGCAGCTGATAATTTTTATCAAACTATCCAAATAAATTAGGAAATTCTTTTGAAACCATTTTAAAAGCGGGAAATTTTCGAAAAAATCTGATCATTAACAATCCTAGATAGAACATTATGGCGAAAGTTGATAAATATAAATGTACCCGACCCCACTTAGTGGGATAAGGCTTCGCAGTTGTATCTGATCATTAACAAGTAACAACCAGAAAAAGGGGGCAATACAGTTTTATAGATCAAATTATAAGCTCTGATTTGTTTCTGCAGAGAAAAACATGGCACCTCAATGAAGGTATGCTTATCTATCAAGTAACATATAAGAAAAATATTGTTCTTTAGTTCTGTTTTGCTTTTAATGTGTTGTTACTGCTGCCATTTCTTAGTTTTAGTTGTCATTCTGGTGTCGTTTCCTTTTATAACTATTGTCGTTTTTGATGATTAGTAGTAGATTTGTGTTTCAGAAAAAGAAGATTCTCATGCTATATCATCTAGTGAATTGAACATCAATATCTTAAATAGAAACTCAAATACAAAAGGAGAAATTTGTTATATTTTTTCTAACATATGATAGATACTACAAGACACCTTTTGGACATTAATTTAAGCAGGAACCCACGCAGAAAACGCATTCAAAATACGCCCTATCCATCCCTGCAAAACCCACTTACCATCCTCATCAACTACAAAGTCTTTATGGTATTCCCTCTTACACATTGCCTTGGTTTCATTCACTATCTTAGAATCCAACCTGATCTGCTTTAACCCAGCTCTCCTGTTCCTGATTTGCCACTGCTTGTAGGTCTCAGGCCTTTCAACTCTCTCTGCACCCTCACAAGCTATAACATTCATAGCATCCCTTCCAAAGAACCCTTTCTCAAGCAGCAACCTTTGCGTGTCTTCGCGAGGCACATTAGCCTCAAACATATCAAACAACGATGAGAAGTGGTATAGTGCTTCTCTAAACCGAGTCAGGAAAAACGGTGCACTATAACTTCCATTGACAACTCCATGGAAAAAGATTTTTGGATTAATCTTCCTGATCAACTTCAACACAGCTTCTCTTGGACAATTCACTGCCACAGTCTCATCAGGCAAATTTTTCAGTCTGTACAAACAGCTAACAAAAGTTGTTTCATTCCTGTCTATCTTTAGATCCTCGAGCCGGATAGTTTCCCATTTCTGTGCAATGCAGTTGTATTCAAACGGAACATTGAACTTCTTGCAGTAGTTTTCTAATCGCTGTCCGGTTTCCTCCACCCATTCTGCAGGTCTAAATCCTGGCTGAGGAATCTCAATTCCCGTAATTCGAAGCTTTGCAGGGCCACCAGGCATTGTTGAAAGTTTTTTGATAAGGCAGGGCCATTGGAAACCATAGCAAATTCCGAAATCGATAATGTGAACGCTGCTCTCGTTCTTCACTATACTGAAAATTGTTTGGGTTAACAACACATTCGTCATTCTCTGCAAAGGATACGCCGTAAACAAGAGTTTGTAAGCTTTCAACATATCTCCAGCAGTTGCCACATCAAGAGGCATATACGATGGCGTCTCGGCAGCCAATCTTATCTCAAGACCATTAGCAAAGTAATAAGCTAAACGCTGGAGTCCATCGCCAAAAGGCGAAGAGTGTTGCCTAATCTGCTTGAGGAGCTCATTTGTATTCCGTTGATCGTAGCTCGCCACTGCCTGCGCACATTGAGTTAGCATGGTCCATAAATCCACAGCTGCCGCATTATCAGTAGATCCTTTCTTCAAACGCGAACGTCTTGCTGTTACCTTTCCTCCTGAATCAACATTCTTTGATGGTTGTTGTTGTTGATGCCTTCCTGTTTGATAAAGTAGTACCTCATCTAAAATCTCTGGTTCCTCTAATTCATCAGAGAAGTTAGCTGAAAGCTTGCTACCTCTTCCTTCCTGTTCATTATCATCATCACCATCCATCATATGACTTCTCTTTTCTCTTGTAACTAACGAAGCCGGAACCTCTTCAACCGTAATCACTGGCTGAATGTCATTCCAACTCCAAGTTCCATCGTGAAAACGGCTTGCAGTTTGTGACTCAATGTTAACTGGATCTGGTTCTATCAAATCATAGTAGCTTTGTTCTACTAGAGGGGTTTGTAATTGTAATGAAGAAGAGTCAATTTCTCCAACAAGGTTGACCCAATCAGATTCATTCGAGTTATCAGTGGTGCAGCTGCTGCTATTGCTCTCAAAACTAGCAGTGCGGCCGAAGTTTCCATCTTGGTCAGTGCTTGTGCTATCATTTGATGAAGGATGGTTGTGATCAAGAACATCATAGAATGATTTTTCAGCAGCTTGGAGTCTTAAACATTCCTGCAACATGCAGGGTTTGTTCTCCAATTCATCTTCTTCATCCATGAGTATGTCACTTATGTATCTGAGGATGTTATTGGAGTATCTTGTCGATTCTGAGGACCCTCCTCCATTTGAGGTTATGTCAGAAGAAGGTGAGGGTGATGAATCTTCCAACTCAAAGCCATTTGTTTCTGGGTTTACTGTGTTAGGAACACAGAAGTCTTGCAGAAAGGAGTTTTGAGAAAGCATATTGAAACAAAGCTATTACCAAAACTGAACCAAAAAAATTCAGACTTTTATAGTAGATGTTTTTGAAGATTGTTCCTTATAACAAGAACAAGAAGAAAGAAGAAAAAAACAAAAGAACAGTACAAAAACAGAAACAGGAAATGATAGTATCTAGGAAAAGATGCTATGTGACAAGAAAAGAGGAAGTGGCATTGTTGGATGATTTGTGGTCATACCCTTTGTTATATAGAATTCATAAATGATTCTTTTTTTGCACTTAGGAAGCTGCTGAGAAGGAGGATCATAGCCGCCAAACCCTCCTTTTGTATTATTTTATGCTGTTACTGTCGCACACACCAGAGATAAGATATGAAGTAGTCAATGGTGTACACACGTGTCATATGCAGGTGAGTCCTTGTTCCCCAAGTCATTGGTCACAACCTATTACTTTATTCATATATCATGTGGAGTTTTGAATTCAATGTGCATGCATTAGGATCTGATATTCTGATGGATGTTTTGTCGTTATAAACTATCGACTCATTAAAAATCAAATCTAGGAATTTCTTAAATTGTATATAAATAGTTGAGCATTATTTACCTTTTACATTCTCATCTCCTATAACAAATCTATTATAACCGACGTTCATTTTTCAACCTCCACAAATTAAATAATAATTAAATATTATATCTATTCATTCTTTTTTATGATTAAAATTTTAAATCTCTTATATTTCTCTTTTCTACATTTTTTCAATTTTTATTTTATTTTAATTAATCATTGTCTTAATTTGAAAGACAAAATCTTTATTTATAAATAATTTTTTTCTTTCTCCATCTCACGATTCTCATTTTTTTCTTTCTTTATGTATAATCATTTAATACAATTAAATTTATATGATTTTTGTTAATTTTACAAATAAGTAAATAATTTTAAATTTTGCATGTGTATCTAAATATATTTCATATCGTATCAAATGATTTTTTATCTCATTGGTCATTATCAACACAATGTCTATTTTATTTTAATCAACAATTTAATTTAATTTAAAAGACAATTTTGTTTTGAAATATGAAAATTTTCTTTTTCTCTTATTCTCTGAAGCTATTTCTTTCTTCTTAATTATTAAATAGAATTAAATTTATATATTTATTTACATCAATAAATAAATATATTTTATATTGTATCAAATAAATTTTCTATTTTGTTGATTACTATCTGTACAATACATACTTTAGTTTAATTAATAATTATTTTAATTAAAATATAAAATCTTTATTTTCAAATATTAAATATTCATTTTTCTTTCATCTCACATGTTATTTTTTTCTTTCTTTTTGTACTTTAATTAAATAAATTTATATAATAATTATTATTTTTAAATTAATAACTAATTTTAAATTTAAATATATATTTAAATATATTTTATATCATATCAAATAAATTTATATTAGTATTCAGCTGATTTGAATGGAAGAAACTTTTTGTATTTTTCTAGTGATAAGAATAGTAGAGTGTTTATGACTTCATTTGTGTTGGATTGACTACCATGTTTGAAATTTGGACCAATAATGTTCCTTTTATGGACAAATTCATTGTATGATCCGTTCAGATACATGTCCCTAGTAAAGTTTTATGTCGGCGATTGCTCATTTTTGTTTTCCCATGTAACTGTCATTTGAAAGGAAGATAAAGCTTTGAGAAAATGTCTCGTCACTATTATAAATAAATTTATTTTTTTTGATACATTTGACTATTAATATATCTAATCTATATATAGACTAGATACATTAATAGTCAAATATATTACAAAAAAATAAATTTATTTATAATAATGATCAGAGAGTGTATTAAACTAGGTGCGGACAAAAAGGGACATTGAAATTTCACATCTTGATGACAAAAAAAGACATTTGAAAATTAGGAGATGAAAACTCAATTTTCATGAGACTAAAAACAAAATTATAACTTTATTACATCAATTGTACAAGTTTGAGAAGAGGTTTCCAGCCTTACTTAAAAGAATGGGAAATTTGGCTACAGTTTTGTCCAAGTAATATGAGGATGGTTGTCACGTAAAGTAATATAATATCAACTCGTGTTCATTTAAACTAGTAGAAAATTCATGCATCCGCACGGGTTTTGGTGTCGTCTGCACATACGTTACCAATTAGGATATGAAAAAATAAAATAAAAAAATAATATTTTTGTTTTGACACTATTTAGAAATAAATTTGAATAAATAGTATATCTGATTTCGTTTAAAAATAAATTTAAATGAAAATAAAAAGTTTTGTTTTGACATTATTTATAAAAATATTATAATCAATAGTTAAGTTTTTCCCGTTTGTAAAAATATGAGAATTAATGTTTTGATTTTGTGACAATGTTTATAAAAAAATTGGAATCAAAAAATGGATGTTATTTCGTTTAAAAGAATTAAAATGTTTCCCGAAATAAATTATGTATTTTTTTCAGTATATAAAAATTAATTATTTTTTGAAAATATTTATAAATATATTTGAATAAATGGTCAAGTTTTTCCCAATTATAAAAATATTTAAATTAAAATATTATTTTTGTTTTGACATAAGTTATAATTATATTTGAATCAAAAGTAAAGTTTTTCCCGTTTATAAAAAAAATTTACAATACAAAACAAATGGCCTGAAATTAGTACCGTGTGTTCATAAAAATCAAATAAATTTGAAGTCAATGTCTTTATTAAATAAAAGTATAATCTCAAACACGATTAGAGCATGTGTTATGTACTTAGCACAAAAATCGTTCTCATTATTAATCGATATTTTGAATGTTCTCGTTAGTAATTAATATTTGAATCAGTAGTATTTTAAATTCTAAAATTGACAAACAAATTGTATGATTAATAAAAAAGATCATACAATTTTGATACTATTTATTCATACATTATTTATGTTTCGTTCTATGAGTATTTATATTGAAGTTCATTTAATTCATTTAAATTGTATGATTATTATGTACCAAAAAATTTCGTATGATTATTTATTTAACTATATAAATTGATTATCTTCTGTTTATATATATTTTCAAAATTTGACGTCAATAAAATGTGCGATTCTCCAATCAACTCATAGATTAAAAACTCTACACTATTTTATGTATAATAATAAACTATTTTGTTCCCGTTTATAAATATATAATTATTTTTTTATGCGGTTCTCATATTTAATATTTAATAATCCATTATTTAATACATTACTAAACTTTTTATAAAGTTGTTATATATTGTAAACTTATAATAGAATAATTGTGTACATATTTTTCTTCTTTATTTAAACCAATTCATAATCTCATATAAAATAAAAATAAAATTACAGGTTATATCATTTAAAACTTATTTAAAGGTTATTAAAGAATATTAAATAAATAAATTTTCATACATAAACAAAAAAAATTAAAGTAATAAATATATAATTAATTTAAAAATAAAGTCTAATGAAAAATTTGTTTATACTCGTCACTAAACAAACACTTAATCTCTTTTTAAGAGATATTAAAAAATAATAAGATAAATTGTGTATAATGACAATTTAGATTAATAATTTAGAACATAAATTTTTTTCACCTTTTGCATAATTTTTTTTTTTTGTTGAAAATTCCAGATATATATATATATATATATATATATATATATATATATATAGGGTTATGCTAATGCACACCCATATAGGTGTGTATTAGCAACATACACCTTAGTGTATTTTTGTGTGGGTTCCACCAATTTTGGGTAGGACCCACATTAGAAAGATGAAGAAAAACAAAATAGAAAGAAAATAGATATAGTGTATTTTTGTGTGGGACCCACCAATTTTTGATGTGTTTTAGCATTTCTCATATATATATATATATATATATATATATAATCATACTTTTAAAACTCACGTATATTTTATTCATACAAAATTTTTGTGGCTTGGCTGAAATCTGACTGTCGGTTAAATAAAATATCTTAAATCCAATCATTCTTTTTTTATTTATTGTCCAAAAAAGACAAATCTAAATTTTGAAAAGTTGGCTGTCAATTTATAATAAAAAAATTATAAAAAAAATATACTGCAAGTTATTATAACTTATACTGGCAAAACAAATACGGAAAGTTTTCACATCTCCTTTTTTATTTTTGATTCAAATCAAAACTAATTAGTATTATGAATTATGATAATAATAACCATAATTAAAAATAAACACAATCTCTATCTAAAATAAGGTGTGGATTTAGACTTTAAAAAAATAAATATGAATGTTATTTTTGTTATAAAATGATTTAGACAACAAAATTAATCTGTATAATAATATTACATCATAGGTATCATGACAATTTGGAAGTCTTGATTCAAAATCGATTAAGTTGGCTTTCAGGACCATTGGAACATTGATGATGCCATCCTCCAAGGTAACCATTACCTTATTGTAGCCATTGGATATCTTGGCCCCCTACACAGTGAGGGTTTTACAAAAGGGTCAAAACCTTGTACCTTAAGTATCTAACCCACCATTAAGAGGGGATAAAAGAAAAGTTGTGGAAGCAATCTTATTAAAAACTAACCATCTTTAATTGTTTTAGATTCAACCATGCCAGTGAGGTTTAGCAACAAAGTTCATGCCATCCTTCAACGTAACCATTACCTTATTGTAGCCATTGGATATCTTGACCCCCTACACAGTAAGGTTTTACAAAAGGGTCAAAACCTTGCACCCACCATTAAAAGGCATAAAGGAAAAGTTGTGGAAGCAATCTTATTAAAAACTAACAATAAATCAAATAAATCCATATCTTTAATTGTTTCAGATTCAACCATGCCAGCTAAACCTAAGCCAGAGAAACAATTATGCATTTTAAAAAAAGATCAAGACAACAATGTATCAATTATACATTTATCTTCATCTAATTAACTATACTTATTAAGTTGGTACTTTTGCAGCTTCAAGAATGCCAAGAATATATTCTCTACACACGGATAAATTTGGAGTAACTTGTACAAAGTGAACACAACACACCAATTCTATTGCTAGAACTCCTATTTGTAATAATAAAGCAATAAAACTAACTGCTGTTAACTTCCTAAAACAATCAACACATGACAAGTGTCGCGCTGCATGCTTCTGTCCCTTGGATATGCGCCACTTGTCTCTTTCAGGAGTGGACCAGAATAACTACGCCCTCCTTTATTTAAATTTGAATTCCTTAGCGTCGAACATCATCAGTAGTCTCGGTTAAAGGTTGTTTTCAGATTCTCGGAAATATTTCCAAGTCCCAAGCATCTTCGACTTAGATTCCACCTCAAATTCCAGTCGAACGCTCCTTTGGGCCTCTTCAAAGAATTTTAACATCAGTTAATTCTTTCACCTTAATACAGGCGTCGAATTTATGAGCCAACAAATTGCCTCCCAAAAATGTCCTTTTCGAAAAGTGGGAAATTTTTCGAAAATATCTGATCATTAACAATTCTGGATAAAACATTATCGCGAAAGTTGATACATGTAGCCGACCCCACTTAGTGGGATAATGCTTGGTAGTTGTATCTAATCATTAACAAGTAACAACAAGAAAAAGGGAGCAATACAGTTTTATAGATCAAATTATAAGCTCTGATTTGTTTGTGCAGAGAAAAACATGGCACCTCAATGAAGGTATGCTTATCTATCAAGTAACATATAAGAAAAATATTGTTCTTTAGTTCTGCTTTGCTTTTAATGTGTTGTTACTGCTGCCATTTCTTAGTTTTAGTTGTCATTCTGATGTTCGTTTCCTTTTATTACTATTGTCGTTTTTGATGATTAGTAGTAGATTTGTGTTTCAGAAAAAGCAGATTCTCATGCTATATCATCTAGGTAGTGAATTGAACATCAATATCTTAAATAAAAACTCAAATACAAAAGGAGAAATTTGTTATATTTTTTCTAACATATGATAGATACTACAAGACACCTTTTGGACATTAATTTAAGCAGGAACCCAAGCAGAAAACGCATTCAAAATACGCCCTTTCCATCCGTGCAAAACCCACTTACCATCCTCATCAACTACAAAATCTTTATGGTATTCCCTCTTACACATTGCCTTGGTTTCATTCACTATCTTAGAATCCAACCTGATCTGCTTGAACCCAGCTCTCCTGTTCCTGATTTGCCACTGCTTGTAGGTCTCAGGCCTTTCAACTCTCTCTGCACCCTCACAAGCTATAACATTCATAGCATCCCTTCCAAAGAACCCTTTCTCAAGCAGCAACCTTTGCGTGTCTTCGCGAGGCACATTAGCCTCAAACATATCAAACAACGATGAGAAGTGGTATAGTGCTTCTCTAAACCGAGTCAGGAAAAACGGTGCACTATAACTTCCATTGACAACTCCATGGAAAAAGATTTTTGGATTAATCTTCCTGATCAACTTCAACACAGCTTCTCTTGGACAATTCACTGCCACAGTCTCATCAGGCAAATTTTTCAGTCTGTACAAACAGCTAACAAAAGTTGTTTCATTCCTGTCTATCTTTAGATCCTCGAGCCGGATAGTTTCCCATTTCTGTGCAATGCAGTTGTATTCAAACGGAACATTGAACTTCTTGCAGTAGTTTTCTAATCGCTGTCCGGTTTCCTCCACCCATTCTGCAGGTCTAAATCCTGGCTGAGGAATCTCAATTCCCGTAATTCGAAGCTTTGCAGGGCCACCAGGCATTGTTGAAAGTTTTTTGATGAGGCAGGGCCATTGGAAACCATAGCAAATTCCGAAATCGATAATGTGAACGCTGCTCTCGTTCTTCACTATACTGAAAATTGTTTGGGTTAACAACACATTCGTCATTCTCTGCAAAGGAGACGCGGTAAACAAGAGTTTGTAAGCTTTCAACATATCTCCAGCAGTTGCCACATCAAGAGGCATATACGATGGCGTCTCGGCAGCCAATCTTATCTCAAGACCATTAGCAAAGTAATAAGCTAAACGCTGGAGTCCATCGCCAAAAGGCGAAGAGTGTTGCCTAATCTGCTTGAAGAGCTCATTTGTATTTCGTTGATCGTAGCTTGCCACTGCCTGCGCACATTGAGTTAGCATGGTCCATAAATCCACAGCTGCCGCTTTATCAGTAGATCCTTTCTTCAAACGCGAACGTCTTGCTGTTACCTTTCCTCCTGAATCAACATTCTTTGATGGTTGTTGTTGTTGATGCCTTCCTGTTTGATAAAGTAGTACCTCATCTAAAATCTCTGGTTCCTCTAATTCATCAGAGAAGTTAGCTGAAAGCTTGCTACCTCTTCCTTCCTGTTCATTATCATCATCACCATCCATCATATGACTTCTCTTTTCTCTTGTAACTAACGAAGCCGGAACCTCTTCAACCGTAATCACTGGCTGAATGTCATTCCAACTCCAAGTTCCATCATGAAAACGGCTTGCAGTTTGTGACTCAATGTTAACTGGATCTGGTTCTATCAAATCATAGTAGCTTTGTTCTACTAAAGGGGTTTGTAATTGTAATGAAGAAGAGTCAATTTCTCCAACAAGGTTGACCCAATCAGATTCATTCGAGTTATCAGTGGTGCAGCTGCTGCTATTGCTCTCAAAACTAGCAGTGCGGCCGAAGTTTCCATCTTGGTCAGTGCTTGTGCTATCATTTGATGAAGGATGGTTGTGATCAAGAACATCATAGAATGATTTTTCAGCAGCTTGGAGTCTTAAACATTCCTGCAACATGCAGGGTTTGTTCTCCAATTCATCTTCTTCATCCATGAGTATGTCACTTATGTATCTGAGGATGTTATTGGAGTATCTTGTCGATTCTGAGGACCCTCCTCCATTTGAGGTTATGTCAGAAGAAGGTGAGGGTGATGAATCTTCCAACTCAAAGCCATTTGTTTCTGGGTTTACTGTGTTAGGAACACAGAAGTCTTGCAGAAAGGAGTTTTGAGAAAGCATATTGAAACAAAGCTATTACCAAAACTGAACCAAAAAAATTCAGACTTTTATAGTAGATGTTTTTGAAGATTGTTCCTTATAACAAGAACAAGAAGAAAGAAGAAAAAAACAAAAGAACAGTACAAAAACAGAAACAGGAAATGATAGTATCTAGGAAAAGATGCTATGTGACAAGAAAAGAGGCAGTGGCATTGTTGGATGATTTGTGGTCATACCCTTTGTTATATAGAATTCATAAATGATTCTATTTTTGCACTTAGGAAACTGCTGAGAAGGAGGATCATAGCCGCCAAACCCTTCTTTTGTATTATTTTATGCTGTTACTGTCGCACACACCAGAGATAAGATATGAAGTAGTCAATGGTGTACACACGTGTCATATGCAGGTGAGTCCTTGTTCCCCAAGTCATTGGTCACAACCTATTACTTTATTCATATATCATGTGGAGTTTTGAATTCAATGTGCATGCATTAGGATCTGATATTCTGATGGATGTTTTGTCGTTATAAACTATCGACTCATTAAAAATCAAATCTAGGAATTTCTTAAATTGTATATAAATAGTTGAGCATTATTTACCTTTTACATTCTCATCTCCTATAACAAATCTATTATAACCGACGTTCATTTTTCAACCTCCACAAATTAAATAATAATTAAATATTATATCTATTCATTCTTTTTTATGATTAAAATTTTAAATCTCTTATATTTCTCTTTTCTACATTTTTTCAATTTTTATTTTATTTTAATTAATCATTGTCTTAATTTGAAAGACAAAATCTTTATTTATAAATAATTTTTTTCTTTCTCCATCTCACGATTCTCATTTTTTTCTTTCTTTATGTATAATCATTTAATACAATTAAATTTATATGATTTTTGTTAATTTTACAATTAAGTAAATAATTTTAAATTTTGCATGTGTATCTAAATATATTTCATATCGTATCAAATGATTTTTTATCTCATTGGTCATTATCAACACAATGTCTATTTTATTTTAATCAACAATTTAATTTAATTTAAAAGACAATTTTGTTTTGAAATATGAAAATTTTCTTTTTCTCTTATTCTCTGAAGTTATTTCTTTCTTCTTAATTATTAAATAGAATTAAATTTATATATTTATTTACATCAATAAATAAATATATTTTATATTGTATCAAATAAATTTTCTATTTTGTTGATTACTATCTGTATAATACATACTTTAGTTTAATTAATAATTATTTTAATTAAAATATAAAATCTTTATTTTCAAATATTAAATATTCATTTTTCTTTCATCTCACATGTTATTTTTTTCTTTCTTTTTGTACTTTAATTAAATAAATTTATATAATAATTATTATTTTTAAATTAATAACTAATTTTAAATTTAAATATATATTTAAATATATTTTATATCATATCAAATAAATTTATATTAGTATTCAGCTGATTTGAATGGAAGAAACTTTTTGTATTTTTCTAGTGATAAGAATAGTAGAGTGTTTATGACTTCATTTGTGTTGGATTGACTACCATGTTTGAAATTTGGACCAATAATGTTCCTTTTATGGACAAATTCATTGTATGATCCGTTCAGATACATGTCCCTAGTAAAGTTTTATGTCGGCGATTGCTCATTTTTGTTTTCCCATGTAACTGTCATTTGAAAGGAAGATAAAGCTTTGAGAAAATGTCTCGTCACTATTATAAGTAAATTTATTTTTTTGTGATACATTTGACTATTAATATATCTAATCTATATATAGACTAGATACATAGTCAAATATACTAAAAAAAATAAATTTATTTATAATAATGACCAGAGGGTGTATTAAACTAGGTGCGGACAAAAAGGGACATTGAAATTTCACATCTTGATGACAAAAAAAGACATTTGAAAATTAGGAGATGAAAACTCAATTTTCATGAGACTAAAAACAAAATTATAACTTTATTACATCAATTGTACAAGTTTGAGAAGAGGTTTCCAGCCTTACTTAAAAGAATGGGAAATTTGGCTAGAGTTTTGTCCAAGTAATATGAGGATGGTTGTCACGTGAATTAAAATGGTACATTGGTACAAACCTTCCTTTAGCATTTTTAAAGTAATATAATATCAACTCGTGTTCATTTAAACTAGTAGAAAATTCATGCATCCGCACGGGTTTTGGTGTCGTCTGCACATACGTTACCAATTAGGGTATGAAAAAAAATAAAATAATAATAATATTTTTGTTTTGACACTATTTAGAAATAAATTTGAATAAATAGTATATCTGATTTCGTTTAAAAATAAATTTAAATAAAAATAAAAAGTTTTGTTTTGACATTATTTATAAAAATATTATAATCAATAGTTAAGTTTTTCCCGTTTGTAAAAATATGAGAATTAATGTTTTGATTTTGTGACAATGTTTATAAAAAAATTGGAATCAAAAAATGGATGTTATTTCGTTTAAAAGAATTAAAATGTTTCCCGAAATAAATTATGTATTTTTTTCAGTATATAAAAATTAATTATTTTTTGAAAATATTTATAAATATATTTGAATAAATGGTCAAGTTTTTCCCAATTATAAAAATATTTAAATTAAAATATTATTTTTGTTTTGACATAAGTTATAATTATATTTGAATCAAAAGTAAAGTTTTTCCCGTTTATAAAAAAAATTTACAATACAAAACAAATGGCCTGAAATTAGTACCGTGTGTTCATAAAAATCAAATAAATTTGAAGTCAATGTCTTTATTAAATAAAAGTATAATCTCAAACACGATTAGAGCATGTGTTATGTACTTAGCACAAAAATCGTTCTCATTATTAATCGATATTTTGAATGTTCTCGTTAGTAATTAATATTTGAATCAGTAGTATTTTAAATTCTAAAATTGACAAACAAATTGTATGATTAATAAAAAAGATCATACAATTTTGATACTATTTATTCATACATTATTTATGTTTCGTTCTATGAGTATTTATATTGAAGTTCATTTAATTCATTTAAATTGTATGATTATTATGTACCAAAAAATTTCGTATGATTATTTATTTAACTATATAAATTGATTATCTTCTGTTTATATATATTTTCAAAATTTGACGTCAATAAAATGTGCGATTCTCCAATCAACTCATAGATTAAAAACTCTACACTATTTTATGTATAATAATAAACTATTTTGTTCCCGTTTATAAATATATAATTATTTTTTATGCGGTTCTCATATTTAATATTTAATAATCCATTATTTAATACATTACTAAACTTTTTATAAAGTTGTTATATATTGTAAACTTATAATAGAATAATTGTGTACATATTTTTCTTCTTTATTTAAACCAATTCATAATCTCATATAAAATAAAAATAAAATTACAGGTTATATCATTTAAAACTTATTTAAAGGTTATTAAAGAATATTAAATAAATAAATTTTCATACATAAACAAAAAAAATTAAAGTAATAAATATATAATTAATTTAAAGATAAAGTCTAATGAAAAATTTGTTTATACTCGTCACTAAACAAACACTTAATCTCTTTTTAAGAGATATTAAAAAATAATAAGATAAATTGTGTATAATGACAATTTAGATTAATAATTTAGAACATAAATTTTTTTCACCTTTTGCATAATTATTTTTTTTTGTTGAAAATTCCAGATATATATATATATATATATATATATATATATATATATATATATATATATATATATATATATATATATAGGGTTATGCTAATGCACACCCATGTAGGTGTGTATTAGCAACATACACCTTAGTGTATTTTTGTGTGGGTTCCACCAATTTTGGGTAGGACCCACATTAGAAAGATGAAGAAAAACAAAATAGAAAGAAAATAGATATAGTGTATTTTTGTGTGGGACCCACCAATTTTTGATGTGTTTTAGCATTTCTCATATATATATATATATATATATATATATATATATATATATATATATATATATATATATATATATATATATATATATATAATCATACTTTTAAAACTCACGTATATTTTATTCATACAAAATTTGTGTGGCTTGGCTGAAATCTGACTGTCGGTTAAATAAAATATCTTAAATCCAATCATTCTTTTTTTATTTATTGTCCAAAAAAGACAAATCTAAATTTTGAAAAGTTGGCTGTCAATTTATAATAAAAAAATTATAAAAAAAATATACTGCAAGTTATTATAACTTATACTGGCAAAACAAATACGGAAAGTTTTCACATCTCCTTTTTTATTTTTGATTCAAATCAAAACTAATTAGTATTATGAATTATGATAATAATAACCATAATTAAAAATAAACACAATCTCTATCTAAAATAAGGTGTGGATTTAGACTTTAAAAAAATAAATATGAATGGTATTTTTGTTATAAAATGATTTAGACAACAAAATTAATCTGTATAATAATATTACATCATAGGTATCATGACAATTTGGAAGTCTTGATTCAAAATCGATTAAGTTGGCTTTCAGGACCATTGGAACAGTGATGATGCCATCCTCCAAGGTAACCATTACCTTATTGTAGCCATTGGATATCTTGGCCCCCTACACAGTGAGGGTTTTACAAAAGGGTCAAAACCTTGTACCTTAAGTATCTAACCCACCATTAAGAGGGGATAAAGGAAAAGTTGTGGAAGCAATCTTATTAAAAACTAACCATCTTTAATTGTTTTAGATTCAACCATGCCAGTGAGGTTTAGCAACAAAGTTCCTGCCATCCTTCAACGTAACCATTACCTTATTGTAGCCATTGGATATCTTGACCCCCTACACAGTAAGGTTTTACAAAAGGGTCAAAACCTTGCACCCACCATTAAAAGGCATAAAGGAAAAGTTGTGGAAGCAATCTTATTAAAAACTAACAATAAATCAAATAAATCCATATCTTTAATTGTTTCAGATTCAACCATGCCAGCTAAACCTAAGCCAGAGAAACAGTTATGCATTTTAAAAAAAGATCAAGACAACAATGTATCAATTATACATTTATCTTCATCTAATTAACTATACTTATTAAGTTGGTACTTTTGCAGCTTCAAGAATGCCAATAATATATTCTCTACACACGGATACTTCGAGTAAATTTGGAGTAACTTGTACAAAGTGAACACAACACACCAATTCTATTGCTAGAACTCCTATTTATAATAATAAAGCAATAAAACTAACTGCTGTTAACTTCCTAAAACAATCAACACATGACAAGTGTCGCGCTGCATGCTTCTGTCCCTTGGATATGCGCCACTTGTCTCTTTCAGGAGCGGACCAGAATAACTACGCCCTCCTTTATTTAAATTTGAATTCCTTAGCGTCGAACATCATCAGTAGTCTCGGTTAAAGGTTGTTTTCAGATTCTCGGAAATATTTCCAAGTCCCAAGCATATTCTTTATACAAACATCTTCGACTTAGATTCCACCTCAAATTCCAGTCGAACGCTCCTTTGGGCCTCTTCAAAGAATTTTAACATCAGTTAATTCTTTCACCTTAATACAGGCGTCGAATTTATGAGCCAACAAATTGCCTCCCAAAAATGTCCTTTTCGAAAAGTGGGAAATTTTTCGAAAATATCTGATCATTAACAATTCTGGATAAAACATTATCGCGAAAGTTGATACATGTAGCCGACCCCACTTAGTGGGATAATGCTTGGTAGTTGTATCTAATCATTAACAAGTAACAACAAGAAAAAGGGAGCAATACAGTTTTATAGATCAAATTATAAGCTCTGATTTGTTTGTGCAGAGAAAAACATGGCACCTCAATGAAGGTATGCTTATCTATCAAGTAACATATAAGAAAAATATTGTTCTTTAGTTCTGCTTTGCTTTTAATGTGTTGTTACTGCTGCCATTTCTTAGTTTTAGTTGTCATTCTGATGTTCGTTTCCTTTTATTACTATTGTCGTTTTTGATGATTAGTAGTAGATTTGTGTTTCAGAAAAAGCAGATTCTCATGCTATATCATCTAGGTAGTGAATTGAACATCAATATCTTAAATAAAAACTCAAATACAAAAGGAGAATTTTGTTATATTTTTTCTAACATATGATAGATACTACAAGACACCTTTTGGACATTAATTTAAGCAGGAACCCAAGCAGAAAACGCATTCAAAATACGCCCTTTCCATCCGTGCAAAACCCACTTACCATCCTCATCAACTACAAAATCTTTATGGTATTCCCTCTTACACATTGCCTTGGTTTCATTCACTATCTTAGAATCCAACCTGATCTGCTTGAACCCAGCTCTCCTGTTCCTAATTTGCCACTGCTTGTAGGTCTCAGGCCTTTCAACTCTCTCTGCACCCTCACAAGCTATAACATTCATAGCATCCCTTCCAAAGAACCCTTTCTCAAGCAGCAACCTTTGCGTGTCTTCGCGAGGCACATTAGCCTCAAACATATCAAACAACGATGAGAAATGGTATAGTGCTTCTCTAAACCGAGTCAGGAAAAACGGTGCACTATAACTTCCATTGACAACTCCATGGAAAAAGATTTTTGGATTAATCTTCCTGATCAACTTCAACACAGCTTCTCTTGGACAATTCACTGCCACAGTCTCATCAGGCAAATTTTTCAGTCTGTACAAACAGCTAACCAAAGTTGTTTCATTCCTGTCTATCTTTAGATCCTCGAGCCGGATAGTTTCCCATTTCTGTGCAATGCAGTTGTATTCAAAAGGAACATTGAACTTCTTGCAGTAGTTTTCTAATCGCCGTCCAGTTTCCTCCACCCATTCTGCAGGTCTAAATCCTGGCTGAGGAATCTCAATTCCCGTAATTCGAAGCTTTGCAGGGCCACCAGGCATTGTTGAAAGTTTTTTGATGAGGCAGGGCCATTGGAAACCATAGCAAATTCCGAAATCGATAATGTGAACGCTGCTTTCGTTCTTCACTATACTAAAAATTGTTTGGGTTAACAACACATTCGTCATTCTCTGCAAAGGAGACGCGGTAAACAAGAGTTTGTAAGCTTTCAACATATCTCCAGCAGTTGCCACATCAAGAGGCATATACGATGGCGTCTCGGCAGCCAATCTTATCTCAAGACCATTAGCAAAGTAATAAGCTAAACGCTGGAGTCCATCGCCAAAAGGCGAAGAGTGTTGCCTAATCTGCTTGAAGAGCTCATTTGTATTTCGTTGATCGTAGCTCGCCACTGCCTGCGCACATTGAGTTAGCATGGTCCATAAATCCACAGCTGCCGCTTTATCAGTAGATCCTTTCTTCAAACGCGAACGTCTTGCTGTTACCTTTCCTCCTGAATCAACATTCTTTGATGGTTGTTGTTGTTGATGCCTTCCTGTTTGATAAAGTAGTACCTCATCTAAAATCTCTGGTTCCTCTAATTCATCAGAGAAGTTAGCTGAAAGCTTGCTACCTCTTCCTTCCTGTTCATTATCATCATCACCATCCATCATATGACTTCTCTTTTCTCTTGTAACTAACGAAGCCGGAACCTCTTCAACCGTAATCACTGGCTGAATGTCATTCCAACTCCAAGTTCCATCGTGAAAACGGCTTGCAGTTTGTGACTCAATGTTAACTGGATCCGGTTCTATCAAATCATAGTAGTTTTGTTCTACTAGAGGGGTTTGTAGTTGTAATGAAGAAGAGTCAATTTCTCCAACAAGGTTGACCCAATCAGATTCATTAGAGTTATCAGTGGTGCAGCTGCTGCTATTGCTCTCAAAACTAGCAGTGCGGCCGAAGTTTCCATCTTGGTCAGTGCTTGTGCTATCATTTGATGAAGGATGGTTGTGATCAAGAACATCATAGAATGATTTTTCAGCAGCTTGGAGTCTTAAACATTCCTGCAACATGCAGGGTTTGTTCTCCAATTCATCTTCTTCATCCATGAGTATGTCACTTATGTATCTGAGGATGTTATTGGAGTATCTTGTCGATTCTGAGGACCCTCCTCCATTTGAGGTTATGTCAGAAGAAGGTGAGGGTGATGAATCTTCCAACTCAAAACCATTTGTTTCTGGGTTTACTGTGTTAGGAACACAGAAGTCTTGCAGAAAGGAGTTTTGAGAAAGCATATTGAAACAAGGCTATTACCAAAACTGAACCAAAAAACTCAGACTTTTATAGTAGATGTTTTTGAAGATTGTTCCTTATAACAAGAACAAGAAGAAAGAAGAAGAAAACAAAAGAACAGTACAAAAACAGAAACAGGAAATGAACGTATCTAGGAAAAGATGCTATGTGAAAAGAAAAGAGGAAGTGGCATTGTTGGATGATTTGTGGTCATACCCTTTGTTATATTGAATTCATAAATGATTCTTTTTTTGCACTTAGGAAAGTAGGAAACTGCTGAGGAGGATCATAGCCGCCAAACCCTCCTTTTGTATTATTTTATGCTGTTACTGTCGCACACACCAGAGATAAGATATGAAGTAGTCAATGGTGTACACACGTGTCATATGCAGGTGAGTCCTTGTTCCCCAAGTCATTGGTCACAACCTATTACTTTATTCATATATCATGTGGAGTTTTGAATTCAATGCATTAGGATCTGATGGATGTTTTGTCGTCATAAACTATCGACTCATTAAAAATCAAATCTATGAATTTCTTAAATTGTATATAAATAGTTAAGCATTATTTACCCTTTACATTCTCATCTCCTATAACAAATCTCTTATAACCGCATTCTCATCTCCTATAACAAATCTATTATAACCGACGTTCATTTTTCAACCTCCACAAATTAAATAATAATTAAATATTATATCTATTCATTCTCTTTTATGATTAAAATTTTAAATTTCTTATATTTTTTTTTCTACATTTTTTTTAATTTTAATTTTATTTTAATTAATCATTGTTTTAATTTGAAAGACAAAATCTTTATTTATAAATAATTTTTTTCGTTCTCCATCTCACGATTCTCATTTTTTTCTTTCTTTATGTATAATCATTTAAAACAATTAAATTTATATGATTTTTGTTAATTTTACAATTAAGTAAATAATTTTAAATTTTGCATGTGTATCTAAATATATTTCATATCGTATCAAATGATTTTTTATCTCATTGGTCATTATCAACACAATGTCTATTTTATTTTAATCAACAATTTAATTTAATTTAAAAGACAATTTTGTTTTGAAATATGAAAATTTTCTTTTTCTCTTATTCTCTGAAGTTATTTCTTTCTTCTTAATTATTAAATAGAATTAAATTTATATATTTATTTACATCAATAAATAAATATATTTTATATTGTATCAAATAAATTTTCTATTTTGTTGATCACTATCTATACAATACATACTTTAGTTTAATTAACAATTATTTTAATTTAAAATATAAAATCTTTATTTTCAAATATTAAATATTCATTTTTCTTTTATCTCACATGTTATTTTTTCTTTCTTTTTGTACTTTAATTAAATAAATTTATATATTATTATTATTTTTAAATTAATAACTAATTTTAAATTTAAATATATATTTAAATATATTTTATATCGTATCAAAAAATTTATATTAGTATTAAGCTGATTTGAATGGAAGAAACTTTTTGTATTTTTCTAGTGAGAATAGTAGTGTTTATGACTTCATTTGTGTTGGATTGACTACCATGTTTGAAATTTGGACTAATAATGTTCCTTTTATGGACAAATTCATTGTATGATCCGTTCAGATACATGTCCCTAGTAAAGTTTTATGTCGGCGATTGCTCTTTTTTTGTTTTGATTATCCTTTTTTATGCCAAGAACAATGATTTCTCATCTTGACTAGTTTTCCCATGTAACTGTCATTTGAATGGAAGATAAAGCTTTGAGAAAATGTCTATTAAACTAGGGGCGGACAAAAAGGGACATTGAAATTTCACATCTTGATGACAAAAAAAGACATTTGAAAATTAGGAGATGAAAACTCAATTTTCATGAGACTAAAAACAAAATTATAACTTTATTACATCAATTGTACAAGTTTGAGAAGAGGTTTCCAGCCTTACTTAAAAGAATGGGAAATTTGGCTAGAGTTTTGTCCAAGTAATATGAGGATGGTTGTCACGTGAATTAAAATGGTACAAACCTTCCTTTAGCATTTTTAAAGTAATATAATATCAACTCGTGTTTATTTAAACTAGTAGGAAATCCATGCGTCTGCATGGAGTTCTGGTGTAGTCTGCATATACGTTACCAATTAGGTTATGAAAAAAAAAATGAAAAAGCAATATTTTTGTTTTGACACTATTTAGAAATAAATTTGAATAAATAGTAAATCTGATTTCGTTTAAAAATAAATTTAAATGAAAATAAAAAGTTTTGTTTTGACATTATTTATAAAAATATTATAATCAATAGTTAAGTTTTTTTCGTTTGTAAAAATATGAGAATGAATGTTTTGATTTTGTGACAATGTTTATAAAAAAATTGGAATCAGAAAAGGGATGTTATTTCGTTTAAAAGAATTAAAATGTTTCCCGAAATAAATTATGTATTTTTTCCTGTATATAAAAATTAATTGTTTTTTGAAAATATTTATAAATATATTTGAATAAATGGTCAAGTTTTTCCCAATTATAAAAATATTTAAATTTAAATATTATTTTGTTTTGACATAAGTTATAATTATATTTGAATCAAAAGTAAAATTTTTCCCGTTCATAAAAAAAGTTTACAATACAAAACAAATGGCCTGAAATTAGTACCGTGTGTTCATAAAAATCAAATAAATTTGAAGTCAATGTCTTTATTAAATAAAAGTATAATCTCAAACACGATTAGAGCATGTGTTATGTACTTAGCACAAAAATCGTTATCATTATTAATCGATATTTTGAATGTTCTCGTTAGTAATTAATATTTGAATCAGTAGTATTTTAAATTCTAAAATTGACAAACAAATTGTATGATTAATAAAAAAGATCATACAATTTTGATACTATTTATTCATACATTATCTATGTTTCGTTCTATGAGTATTTATATTGAAGTTCATTTAATTCATTTAAATTGTATGATTATTATGTACCAAAAAATTTCGTATGATTATTTATTTAACTATATAAATTGATTATCTTCTGTTTATATATATTTTCAAAATTTGACGTTAATAAAATGTGTGATTCTCCAATCAACTCATAGATTAAAAACTCTACACTATTTTATGTATAATAATAAACTATCTTGTTCCCGTTTATAAATATATAATTGTTTTTTATGCGGTTCTCATATTTAATAGTTAATAATCCATTATTTAATACATTACAAAACTTTTTATAAAGTTGTTATATATTGTAAACTTATAATAGAATAATTGTGTACATATTTTTCTTCTTTATTTAAACCAATTCATAATCACATATAAAATAAAAATAAAATTACAGGCTATATCATTTAAAACTTATTTAAAGGTTATTAAAGAATATTAAATAAATAAATTTTCAGACATACACAAAAAAAATTAAAGTAATAAATATATAATTAATTTAAAGATAAATTCTAATGAAAATTTTGTTTATACTCGTCACTAAACAAACACTTAACCTCTTTTTAAGAGATATTAAAAAATAATAAGGTAAATTATGTATAATGACAATTTAGATTAATACTTTAGAACATAAATTTTTTTCACCTTTTGCATAATTATTTTTTTTGTTAAAAATTCCATATATATATATATATATATATATATATATATATATATAGGGTTACTAGCAAGATACCCGTGCGTCCGCACGGGTAAATTTATTTAATACGGTATAAAATATATTTAGATATTAGTGTAAATTTGAAATAAAAATAAAAGAATTTGAAAAAAAAAAAAATTTCACATTTAAAAATAAAAATTTATCTCACAATTAAAGGCGGTTAAAATCAAATAGATATTGTCCTGATAATTACCCGTGAAATAAAAAGTTAGTGTCGAGCACAATTATTGAGTGATATTCAATTTGTTACAATATAAAAAATGTTTAAAAACATATATCAATTTATAATGTGTTGCTTAATTGTAAAATGAACAATGATCATACAAACTCAATTGTATTAAATAATCAAATAAAAAAGAGACCCGTGAGATGCAGAAAGAAAAAAATTCACGTTTGAAAATTTTAAAAACTTCGCTCTTAAATAAAGACAATTGTTGATTAAAATAAAATAGATACTGTCCTGATAATGATTCGTGAAATGAAAAGTTAGTTGTGAGCACTCTTATTGAATGCTATCCAATAATCAGATAAATTATGAATATTTTTTATATATAATAATTATAAAATAATTATGCTTTTATTTTAAATAAATTTTGTGTTTTAAAAATTAAACATTTTTTTGTGTTCTTCTTCATTAAATTAAAAGAGGTTCAAAATTTGTTATCAACTATCAACCCATTAAAAATCAATTGCATGAACTCTCTCAAAATTCGTGTTCTTCTTCATTAATTTTTTAAGCAAAGAAAATGGAGAGAAAAAATTAAAATAATAGTGAGAAAGTGTAAAAAAAAAAAAAGTGGGGGAAATTTAAAATTTGAATGAAGAAAAGAAAAGGAAGAGTGAGAAAGTTAAAAGTGAAAAAAGTAAGAAATGAATGATTTGAAATTAGACATGTGGCATGATCTAATAAGGGATGAAAATGATAAATGTGAACATTAGTTGATTACTTAAATGTCCTTTTGTAAATGTAAAAAATTTATTATGAAAGGATAATTTAGAGAATTCATGCAATTGATTTTTAATGGGTTGATAGTTGATGTTAATGCACACCCATGGTGTGTATTAGCAACATACACCTTAGTGTATTTTTGTGTGGATCCCACCAATTTTGGGTAGGACCCACATTAGAAAGATGAAGAAAAAGAAAATAGAAAGAAAATAAATGTAGTGTATTTTTGTGTGGGGCCCACCAATTTTGGGTGTGTTTTAGCATTTCTCATATATATATATATATATATATATATATATATATATATATATATATATATATATATATATATATATATATATATATATATATATATATATATATATATAATCATACTTTTAAAACTCACGTATATTTTATTCATACAAATTTTGTGTGGCTTGGCTGAAATCTGACTGTCGGTTAAATAAAATATCTTAAATCCAATCATTCTTTTTTTATTTATTGTCCAAAAAAACAAATCTAAATTTTGAAAAATTGACTGTCAATTTATAATAAAAAAATTATAAAAAAATATACTGCAAGTTATTATAACTTATACTAGCAAAACAAATACGGAAAGTTTTCACATCTCCTTTTTTATTTTTGATTCAAATCAAAACTAATTAGTATTATGAATTATGATAATAATAACCATAATTAAAAATAAACACAATCTCTATCCAAAATAAGGTGTGGATTTGGACTTTAAAAAAATAAATATGAATGTTATTTTTGTTATAAAATGATTTAGACAACAAAATTAATATGTATAATAATATTACATCATATGTATCATGACAATTTGGAAGTCTTGATTCAAAATCGATTAAGTTGGCTTTCAGGACCATTGGAACAGTGATGATGCCATCCTCCAAGGTAATCATTACCTTATTGTAGCCATTGGATATCTTGGCCCCCTACACAGTGAGGGTTTTACAAAAGGGTCAAAACCTTAAAAGGGATAAAGGAAAAGTTGTGGAAGCAATCTTATTAAAAACTAACAATAAATCAAATAAATCCATATCTTTAATTGTTTCAGATTCAAGCATGCCAGCTAAACCTAAGCCAGAGAAACAGTTATGCATTTTAAAAAAGATCAAGACAACAATGTGTCAATTATACATTTATCTTCATCTAATTAACAAGTACTTATTAAGTTGGTACTTTTGCGGCTTCAAGAATGCCAAGAATATATTTTCTTGTGTATTTATTGCATTTTGTCTCATAAATTGTGAAAAATGACCATGTAGCTAAGTCATGAATATTATTTTGCAGACATACATGTGGTTCAGGCATATATCAATACCTTTTGCAAGAGCATTTATAACAGGATTTAATAGATGCATCAGATCTCAATATTATCAATCTCTTTATGTCTTTTCTGCTAACATGGCAACATGTTGCTCCAAGTATTCTCTACTGTTAATCTCTGTTAGTCTGTATTCAAATTATTTCACATAATCAGTAATTGTAATAAATACACACAGGGTTTGTTGGTGATCTTAGACACTTTATCATAACCGAAGAACACCTCTGCACTTACACCATCAAAGTTGTGAGAACACCAGGTCTGAATACGCCAGTAACACCATTCAAAAGTACTAATTTTTCTTCTGTAACACCTTGATCCTCCAGGAAAGAAACATAGATTAGAAAATTTGAACTCAAAGCTCCAAATAAATTCAATGTTTGTATGATTGTTACCTGGAATGCATCTTTGAATTGAGTCCAATCTAACAACTCTTGAATAACAATACTCAATTCCTAAATCCACAAAAGAATCCCTAAACTGAAATTAACCAATTCAAATTAAACATGAAATAAACCCAGTCCCTAAAATCATAATACAGAGGTATTACTTATATCACAATTTCACAATCCAATAAAAAAACACTAATTTCACAAAAACAAAAACAATAATTTCACAATCCATAATTTCAAAACAGTATAAAAATAGTTCCTAACTTCACAATCACAAATTAACCTTCTGAGCAGTTCCAATGCGTCGAAGATGCTCATAAACACGTTTTTTTCAGTTGCAAAAAACAACATTCTCAAACCTGAAACAATTATGAATAAACTATAAGAACAAATATAGCTTAGTAGGAGAAAATAGAAGTAAATACAAGAAGATTATAACCTCTGCAGAACAAATTTTGCAGAATAAATATCGTTTTCTTATACAAAAAAATAATTAAATCAACCTAAATTTAGGGTTTAAGGGAGGGTAAGTTAATAACAAAACCTAAACTAAAAAAGCCACAAATAATTAATTTCAAATCTTACCACCATCACACTCGCTATCGAAAACACGTTGTTGCCACCGCAGATCTACCACCGTGAAACTGAATATCGCAGATCTAACACCGTAAAAAACGCATTACTCGCTGTCGTCTCTACATTTTCGTGTTGCTCATGATTTAAATAGAGAAAAGAAAAAAGTGGTTGATTTAAAAAAATATAGAACATAGAAGACAGAAAAGAGAATAGAAAGAAAAGAAATAATATCTGAGAAAGAGGATAAAGAGAAGGGAAGGAAGAAATGGGAGAGAGAAGAAGAAAGAAACCGGTTCCCAATGGAAAGTGTTGTAAAACATTGACACGTGTCTTAAGGGTAAAATAGTATTTTTGGTAGTATGTGATTTTCTTATATGGTAGATTAGTTACTTATTAGTTGTGTAAATACTACGTCCACATGTCCTAGAGAGATGGTTTGTGTTGAAATATTTCTTATTTAATACTACTAGCGGATATTTGTGTCTTCGCACGGGTACCTGTCGGTGACGCGCATTTGTCTACATTTAAAATTTGAAAAAAAATTAGAATTAATAAAAATTAGTAAATATAAAAAATATAATTTATATTAAAAAAAAGATAGAATCAATATCCGCGGACACCGATTGATATTTTTTATAAAAATATTTATACAATAATTTAGTTTTAAAAATATATCAAATAATAACATAGTATTTGTAAATTTTAATTTAAGTGTATAAATAAATATTAGTAATATAGGTAAATACATTTGCCCGTGTTTGGATACATACATTACTTTAAAAATATTTACTTTTATTTTCTTTAATTGAACCATAATTGTAATAACCCGTGCGTTCGCACGGATTATGGTCTGGATACTCGTGTGTTCGTACGGATACTGATGAATTATGCACAAGTGTTTTCAAAATATAATAAGAATGAATTTTGTTTTTACATTATTTATCAAAATATTTTGATGAATAAAAAACTTGTTTCCAGTTATAAAAGTATTTGGATTATCAATACACTTTTTTCATATATAAAAATAAAGTTCAATCTAAAGTATTTAAATTTTTCCCTTATATAAAAATATTTGTCTCATATGCTTTACTATATTATCAATGACTTCATTTTCCCTGTTTCAGTAATTTGGTTTTTTTTTGTAGATATATATTTTCTCTTACAATCTCTTAATTTATGTAAATATTATTAAAAATATCTCTTTTGTGAAATACTCATAAAGATCATAATTAAGTAACAAAATTTTAAATAATTAACGATTTTTAAAAATAATTTTGAAAGTTCAAGTATTGATATTTGACTCATTTCTAGAATAAAATGTTAAATTTATCAATATTTTTCATAAATATTTAATACATAATAAAATGTATTTAATGATATTTTATACAATAGATATGAACGATACATTTAAAAAAAATAAAAAATTTAATTTAAATATAAATATAAATATTAAATAGAACAACTATTTTTCCCGTGTATAAATTGCTTATTTAAAAACCAACGTTTTATTTATATATAAAAAAAATACTTTCATTACACAATCCAAATAAACCACTCTAAAAAGTATCAAACAACTTCAAAATCACAAGTCACATTAATTCTTCAAAACCAATAACGATGTATGAGTTGTTTGTATGCATCCTTGTTCTTCGAGTATTCATCAATTTCAGCCTGCCATCACAAGTTACATCACTAAGTTGGCTTAAAAAAAACAACGTAGACTATAATTTATATGATCTAATCTAGTGACATGTCATAATGTCCAAGAAGCTTTTCATATCTTAAAATATTATAAATAGAAGGGCATGTAGGTAAAAATATTTACCTTTCGAATTTCTTTGATGTATCTCATTGCGATAATATCATTATTTACACTGCCACTGTCTTTAGAACATTTCATTTTCTTGCAAACATCATATATTTACAACACACTTATATTAACTACATTAAACTTTGCAAATTATTCAATCACCCATCTATATGAAATGCCTTTCTACTAAGTATTTAACACATTTACCGTATATTAACTTTACGCGCGAGACCTATTTTATCATGTTATTTAACATTTATGTTTGAGAAAAGGGATGGTACACTGACAGTGTAAATTATTTTTACACTGTCAACCAATGACAACCGTGTATCCTGCCAAGTCAGCCTGTAAATCTTAAATTATTTAAATGATTTGGCACTTTAAAATATTTTGATTGGATGTATGTGTAATATTTTTTTACACTGACAGTGCACTACCATTAAACCCTTTATGTTTTATGTATAACACCGTTTTTACATCCTGCAACAATTACCCTTCATAACATAAATGTGGTTTACAAATACGAAAATTATAACAACACAAACCGTCTTCCAATCCTCATTTAACGAAACTTCATTCTTACATTTTCATATGTTCTGCATCTTACTTTACCACACTAAATACTATAGTTCTTGACATCATCCCCATTTGTTAAACACAAAATATGGCCATCATTTTACATGGTCTTTGCAAAACATAAATAAAATAACTACTACATTACGGATCATTCAGCAATTACTACCCCAAACCATACTGACATAATAATACGAAATCCAACTAAGACGTTCATACATACTTCAATTTTCCCTTCTCACAACAGACACATAAACTCTATCTCCTAAGGATGTTATTCTAAATCGAAGCTTATCTCCCCGGCCAAGCCTCCTATACCATGCGAACTGGTACCACCCTGAACCCAAAAACTTTTCCGTCTTCGCCGTCTTTTTGTCACGCTTGGCTGAAATAACATTCGTATGGTACAGTCTTCCATTGTCCAGATCAACCAACTCGATCTTCGTCTGCCTCACTCCTAAGATGTTCTTCGAAACATATGCCGGAAAGTACTGCAATGTAGTCATCTCCAATTAATTAACTAAGTCAATCACCCTCATTTCATACTTCTACTCATTCATGTATATTTGTAATATTATTACCAATTCTTACCATCACGTTTGCCATGGCTTTGTATCCGTAGCTCAGGGTCTTTTCCCAGCAGTATTCTTCATCTGCGTCATCTTCCCCTGAACCCTGTACCTGATCCTCAACAATGATAGGATTAGCATTTCTAGTTCCTATATCAACCTGCATAACAGGTTCAGCATCTCTCCTGTCTGAGACAGGGTATGCAGCAGCACTGACCCTGCATTTCAACATTATATGTATTATCTCCACAAACACACCCTTATTCCGTGAATCAAACAATGTGACGACGACAGTTTTCAATATTGCATACCACAGGAAAAAATAATAAACATTTTTATAACACAATAATCAATCATTTTCATGTCTTACAATACTCAAACCTAACCATATAACACTCTTTTTTATACATTATGTACAATTCCAATTATGCTCTTTGTCTCTATTATACTTGGCATTTTGTGTACCTCAGAATACTTTGGTGACCTCTTTGCCCACTATTGCCACCGTCCGTCTTTCTGCCACCAAGAACTCCCACTCCAGGTTCCCCGAATCTTACTTTCTTCACGGCCTTACCTGGTTTCCCTTCCGAAGTATCCCCGTATGGTTCCACCCCTAACTCAAGAAGCTGGTCATCGATTTCCTGTTTTTCTTTCAACCAGGTCTCAACATTTCTACATATCCAATATTACAATAAATACATTATTTTGTTTACATTTTTCACAATATTAACTGCTACTGAAACTTCACATTAGAATGACGTAAACATAAATAATGGATTAAGGTGTTCGTTCTTAAACTTTTAACGACCATTCATTAACATACAAATATGATGTACCTGGCTCTCAAAGTCTTCAGCTTTTCAGCATCTGTATCTTCTTTCTCCTTCAAACCAACCCCGAGTTCGACTTCTCTCGCGTTCCTGTTCATTATAAAAACATCATCAGTATTACAATTTACACATATTGTAGATTTGCCATTCTAAATAACACCTAAAGTATAAATTTTATATGTCACAAACAACTTCCCTTACTGCATGTCAAGATCAACATTATTGGTTACCTTGCCTTAGTGTTGCATGTCTTCTCTACCCGATTGCATTCACCCTCACCACTTTCAACGGTTAAATCAACAAAATCTTTCATGCATGCAGCTGCCTTTCCTTCCCACCTACCTTTCGTAGTTCCAGAAACCTCCGCAATCATACGATTTAGGGTTTCTTCGACATCAATGTTAACTGGGGACCTATAGGGGACCTATATTCAGACACTCATTATTACTTAACATTGGTGTCAACAAACAACAATATATTACACATCTAAAATATAATACATGCAACCCCTTAAACTTACGACGGTTGTTTGTCGTTTCCTCTTTGTTCATCCATTCCTCCAGCCTCCGCTACCTCTGTCGATACTCTTGAACTGAAACTAAAACCAACACACTGCCTTTCCCTTACTTCTCCACTCCCTTCAGTTTTAACTCGTCCTTCCGCGTTCCTTTCACAATGACAACATGTTACAAATTTATAATTTTTCTAAATGCAGTAATTACTTTTTTAACCTTTGTCATATTTGCCCCTATGCTTTATTTGTATTCCTTATGGTGTCTGTATTGAAACTTTAACACATTAGTATCAGGCTATTTTTCTTTGTTCTCCCAATCTCTACATCTGACTTTTAAAAACTACCTGCCTTCTTTAGGCCCATATTACTGGGCCCATTATATTTTTGGTACGGCCCAATTCTTTTTCAACTTGTCCTCTGTTACTGTTTACCTTTCCCCTCTACTCCCTTTCACCTTAGACAACTCTTTCACTTTTACAATCGTATTTTCACCGTCTTCCTTTAAAATGGCCGACAACATCACTCTCTCCGCTCCAATCGGGTAAGTTTTTATAAAATCATATTCATTCTTTACTTCATCTCTGTGGTTTCATGATATGTGGTGTAGATTAAACCTTTCTTTACAAATTGGATGTGGAACCTCTACAAAATAAATTGCAGTATTGTATGAAATCTATTTCAATAACGTTTCAGACTTCGTTTTTTGCGTCTTCCTTGTAAACGCTTTACATCATTCTTCTCAATTTTTTCTATGCAACTTGAACTTAGGGTTTATGCGTCATTTGTCTTGATAACCATAACCGATTTTTGCTTTGGCTGTATTTTTCATTTTCATTCTTACCACCTGTTAAAGTAGCTCTGCGTTTAGCATTTGATACAACATTTTCTGTATTTTCTAACATGCAGTTTCTGTAACGATCGAATCGCCAAAGAGCGAAAACGCAAAAACCTTATGATGCAACTTGATTATCTGGAATACGAGGAAACTCAGCAGCTTAAAAACCACAGGCATGTCGTTTGAGGATTTCCAGAAACTACCTCACCATGGACAATCATCTGCAAAACCAATTACAATCACAGGGTACTTCTGCTCTTACAATTACTTATATCTTTTGTGTTTACATATATATATATATATATATATATATATATATATATATATATATTTCTCATACTGTTGTTTTAAATTAGACCATCTCAATTTCAACAATCACCTCCTGTTTCTATTCCACCGCATATCATTGACGTAGATAAAGAACCAACGGCCAAACCTCCCGTTCCAGT
Source organism: Lathyrus tuberosus (assembly GCA_022829125.1). Taxonomy (NCBI): domain Eukaryota; kingdom Viridiplantae; phylum Streptophyta; class Magnoliopsida; order Fabales; family Fabaceae; genus Lathyrus; species Lathyrus tuberosus. Next base: position 3,921,756 of record JALAZF010000280.1, read on the forward strand.
CACGGTCACAGGCAATAATCAACCGCACCAAAACTTACCTCCTCATACATCTCGCATTAATGTTTCATCTGATAGTGACCGGTAATACATTGTATACTACTTCACAAGGTTTTCTACATCATGATTCCTAATTTTTTACTTTATTTTATACTTTCTGTATGAACTATACGAATACTTACTTCCTTCTCTCTATGTAAAATGAATCCTACGGAGTAGTTCCAATGCGGAGGCCTGTGCAAACATTTCACGCGGTGGTCCAAAGTATTTTGTTTAGAAACGCAAAATCAGGTCTGCGAAAACTTCAAGAAACAACGTCCTTGTAAGTCACAACATTTTATTTTTTTGCTACTAACCTACTAAATTTTACATTCCTTTACAACTTTGTTCATACTTCTGTTTTTTGTTTAGCAAATCCCCCACAGAGTGATTCATGAATGCTGCAACTTTGGGGTCAGAGGTATTACATTATTTGATGCGGATACTCGGGAACGTTACGAGTCTGAACTTCACCGATCCGAAAGAAAGTATGGGGTTGATATGTTCATTGGCAAGGGATGGTATGAGTTCGCGAAAAAAAAAGCATCTGAGAAAGGGTGATCGCCTCGCTTTCATTGTCAGGGATCCTCGTGGTGACAACGTTGTTGTCAAACTTTTAAATCGCTAATGCTTTCTTTTCATTTCTCTTTTCCGACTTTGTTTTTTGCATGATGGATTCATGTTCCAAACTTCCTGTTTCTATTAACCAACATCTCTTAGTTTTTTGGGTATTCTATATCATTACTGCCTTTTCTTTTCTTTGTATGTCTAACTTAGTTTTTTATGTTTTATTGTACTGCCATCTATTAAAAACACTACTTCAACTAATTCTGTTCATCATTTTGCATTCCTATATTCCTATTCATTTTATGTAATCTAACTTCGTTTTCGTTTTAAATTTTTTTTCGTTCTTCAGACTTAACATGATTATTTCTTATATCCCACCCAATGCGCATACCATACTAGTACCCGTGTGAATGCACGGGTCTCCCACTAGTTAATTCTTCAAAATCAATAACGGTGTATGAGTTGTTTATATGCATCCTTTTTCTTCGAGTATTCATCAATTTCAGCCTGCCATCACAAGTTACATCACTAAGTTGGCTTAAAAAAACAACTTAGACTATAAGTTATATGATCTAATCTAGTGACATGTCATAATGTCCAAGAAGCTTTTCATATCTTAAAATATTATAAATAGAAGGGCATGTAGGTAAAAATATTTACCTTTCGAATTTCTTTAATGACATTCAATAACTTATCACCAAAAAAATTTCACAAGGAAGTTATCCTTATCAAGAGTTTCCAATCATTCTGAGAGTGATTTTGGCAATCTTTGAATGTTCTCTGGAGTAAGATTTGTATCTATTTCATACATAAAATAAGAGGTTTATTATTCAAGAATTAATTAATATTTATTACAAATTCTTAACGATAAAATAACTATAAAAATGTTAAGCAACCATCATGCAAATAAGCAAAACGAACATGAAAAGGCAATAAGGAAGAAATTGTTAACAAATTCTTACCAACAAGTTCAGGAAGAGAAATATGTCGACGAAGACCATCAATGCCAGCAGCAATTATAGCAGATAAGCCTAAGTATGGATTTTGCAACACCATCAAATGGTTTAAACTCAAAATTAATCACTAAACCATTGGGAGTTCCAGGAGGAGATGAAGCTCGCAATGGTGCATTCCTATTTTCATTTCTCCATAATAAGTATGACCCCCTATAATCGGTTGTAATTTATCATAACTGCAAAAAAATGAATAATCGTGTAAGAAAACATATCATAATAATTTGTATTTCGATTTAATAATGTGAGTACTTATAGATAATAGAAATCTAGAAACCTTATTGGAAGTGGTGCTACAAATGGCATTATAGAAGGAAGATGATGAAGAACTCCAGGCATGAATTCTTCTCCCAAAGTTGATATTCCATACTTCGATGATTCATCAGATGCCGTAAATACATTTTTGTCATTCTGCCTCAAACTTAGATGAATATGGCATCCAGAACCCACATCATCTAAATTGTACCTTCAAAATCACAACAAAACATTGTGTTTTGCAAACTTTTTTTTATGAAACTAAACTAAACTCTCACATGTTACATTGGCACTTACTTTGGAAGAAAAGTTGCTATCAAGCCATGTTTTCTAGCAATTTCCCTAATTACGACTGCATTACATTCCATAGGAATTCAAGTAGAACAGGTAAATAAATATACTTTGGATGCAAGCACCCTCTGAATTCTAACACATGCATCCCATTTTCTGAAATTTGGGTTTCCATGAAAGAATTGCAGTTACAAGCAGAAAATGGAGATGGCCAATTTGAAGTTATTTTGGAATACACCATTTATACTAAAGTTGCTATAAGTTATGATAAGCAAACATATTGGGACTTGAAGAATATGAAAAACTCAAACCTCAAAATTCTCCAAGCTCAACCATCTTCACAACTCAAAGGATTAGGTACCACTTACCAACATTAAGATTGAGAATGATTACAAAATAAAAATAAAATTTATAGGATCAGATTTTATAGTGAAAAAAGAGAATAAAAATATGAAGTTACCGAAGAATGATCTAAGCTATACATCACATGCCAAGAATATTAATAACTTATTGTGGACCATCAAGAAATTGCAAGACCCGTCAATGCTATGACCTACAAAATAATAAGCTATTGACTAAATAGATATTTTGAAACTCTTGCATTATCTAAGGATGTTGACGTCCATACCTGGCTCAGAATGGAATTTAACAGAACTTATTGGAGCTCCAGGATTATGTAAATCCCACCAAAGCATGGAACCATCTTCATATCTACAACACTCAGATTATATGACATCATAATATAGTATATAGTTCAACCTAATACCAGAGTAGAAATTAAAAACAAAAATCACATAATAGCACTATAACATGCAAAATTCAAAATGCATAAACTGAACCCTAAACATCAAAAGGTAAATCAAAAGTAGAAATTAAGTTATTCTAGAAGGTAACTCAATAGATCCATCAAACCCATACGATTAAACATGTTATTCTCTTTAAAAGCACTTACCAACGTCGAAGCACGGCGATGAATCGTTAGATATGGGTAGATGTACAACCTGAAAAAATAAATAAAAGGAACAACATTAAAAACTCAACAAATCCAACACAGTACCCAGAAAATCATCGATCATCACTCAAAATCAACAAACTTAATTTCTATTCTAAAAACCCTAACCACAAATTAGAATAGTAAAGATTCAAACTTTGAAGTAATATAGAAAAATTGATATGGTGTAATAACAATTACAGAGTTTTCTAAATAAGTAGAAATGAACTACATAAAAAGTTCAAGATATTGATATTTCCAAACTGAAAATGAAATATTGAATTTCAACAAAACAAATGAAATTACAACTACCTTATGATTGAGAATTGGAGGAGTTGGAATGGAAGTGAAGAATCCATGTGGTGAGAAGAAAGTGAAGACGTAGCAAGAAGAACACCGATGAAAACGGCAACGTCGATTCAAGAAGAAGAAAAGCAGAGAGAGAAACGAAGAAGAAAGAGAAATGAAAGAGAATATTGTAAATCAAAAATAAAAAAAGAAAGAGAAATAGATGAGGAATGAAAAAAACATGACACGTAGAGGCTTGAGGCAAAGAAGAAAAACTTGAAAAAGAAGACGTGGCAGTATGTATGATCAGCAAGGGCACCACGGTCTTTTCCAGAACATTCAATGTTCTTATATGGTAGATTTATTTTCTTGGTTAAGTGTCATTATATTACTCTTAAAATAAAGGAGTTAATTTTGTATTTTCTCTCCTATAAAAGGAGCCATTTTTTCTTCATAATAATATAACAAAATTATCACCCATATGCTTTTCTACATGGTATCCGACCTGACCGATCCAAACTATGGTGAACCCTACCCATACACCACCTCCTCCCGGAGGAGGTCGTGAAGGCAGCGGAGGCGGTGCCAACAACAATTCCAGCGGCGGCGCCAACGTCAATTCTAGCGGCACCAACAACAATTCCAGCGGAGGAAGTGGGTTTACCATGCCAGAAATGCACAGGTTCATGACAAACAACAATTTTAACGGTGGGTTCGGTTATGGCAGAGGTGATTCCAACAACAACTTTTTTGGGTCCGGTTATGGCTACCCATTTGATGGTGGTTATAGTAACTCAGGAGGTGCAGGTCAAAATAACTCTCTTCAGGTAAATGTTCATAAACTAGATGGCTTAAAATACGCTGAATGGTCCCAAACTATTCGACTTATTCTAGAAGGCAAAGGGAAGTTGGGTTTTCTTACAGGTGATGTTCCGGTGCCTGCAACAACACATCCTAATTACATGTTCTGGAAATCTGAAAACTCTTATATTATTGCCTGGCTTATTAATACTATGGAGGTAGGTATGAGAAAAACATACATGTATCTGCCTACAACAAAAGATGTTTGGAATGCTGTAAAACTGTCTTACTCTGATATTAAAAGTTTCTCTCAAATTTATGATCTAAAATCAAAGTTATGGAATTTAAAGCAGAATGACATGGATGTCACTACCTATTATAATGAATTGATGGCCCTTTGGCAAGAGTTAGATCAGTGCTATGATTATAACTAGGGATGACAACGGGGCGGGGCGGGGGCGGGTTTAACTATACCCGCACCCGCACCCGTCTCCATATAACACACCCACCCCCGCTCCCAAACCCAACCGGGGGTAAAAATTTACCGCTCAGACCTACCCCCAGTGGAGAACTGGTGAACCCGCACCCGCCCCGCCCCTACCCGCAAAAAATTAATTTCTTTTTAATTGCAATAAAAATTAATAATTTAATTAAAAATTTGATTATTTTAATAAATAAATTACTTATTTAATTAAAATTTTAATTAGTAAATGAATATTAACTTGATTAATTTGATTATTTTAATTGCAATAAGGGTATTAATAATTTAATTAAAAAATATAATTAATAAATGAATATAAAAATAAGTAAAATAAATGAATTAAAGTAAAATGCATTATCCGGGGGAGGGTGCGGGCGGGTCTTAGTGTCTTCCCGCCCCCGCACCCGCACCCGTAGTTAAGAACCGGGTTTCCCCCGCACCCAATTAAATCGGGGTTTCCTCGTTAATTTCGGGGCGGGCCCGGGCGGGTGCGGCGGTTCCGGGTTTGTTTGCCATCCCTAATTATAACTGGAGGTGTACTGAAGACAGTGTTCAGTTTATTAAGACGCAAGAAAACAGTCGTGTCTTTATTTTTCTTGTTGGTCTCAACAAGGAACTCGATGAAGTAAGAGGTAGAATTCTTGGAAATATTCCACTGCCAACTATCCGAGAAACCTTTTTAGAAATCAGAAGGGAGGAGGCTAGACAAAGAGTGATGATGGGAAAGTCAAACTCAACAACGGATGGTTCTGCCCTTGTCACAAACAACTTCAATAAAGACAACAAGAAATATGGTAAGACAGATGGTAAGCCCTGGTGTGATCACTGCGAACGTTATTATCACACACGTGAGACTTGTTGGAAAATTCATGGAAGGCCTTCTAATTGGAAAAAGAATGGTGAGGGTTGTGCACTTCAAGCAACTTCTGATCAAGAGCCACAGTCCTCCCCAAATGCATTTCCATTCACTAAGGAACAGCTAGACCAAATGTACAAACTCCTCGAGTCTCAAACACCTTCGTGCTCCATAGCCCAGAAAGGTAACTTTCCAAAATCAACCCATCTTAGTGTCATTCCTAATCGTACATGGATCGTTGATTCTGGAGCCACCGATCATATGATCGGTGAATCTAATTTATTTTCTTCATATGAACCATGTGCAGGAAATTCCAAAATTAAAATAGCTGATGGATCTCTTTCAGCCGTGGCAGGAAAAGGTTCTATTGTTTTGTCTCCTTTACTAACCATCCAAGATGTGTTACATGTCCCAAATTTGTCTTGCAACTTATTATCTGTCAGTAAGCTAACCACAAATAAAAATTGTCAAGCTCATTTCTTTGATACTCATTGTGTATTTCAGGATTTGATCTCGGGGAGGGAGATTGGCAATGCTGAGGAAAGTGGTGGACTCTACTACTTGGAAGATGAACCAAAAACCATACATCAATTTGGACCAATAAGTTTTTCTTCTGTTAAATCTTTTTTTTGTTTCAAATAATAAGGATGACATTATGTTGTGGCATTTAAGGTTAGGCCACCCTAGTTTTAAGTATTTAAGTTCATTGTTTCCTAAACTTTTTGTTGAACAAGACATTTCTTCACTTCAATGTGAGGTTTGTGAGTTTGCTAAACATCATCAAAGTTCTTTTCCAATTCAATCTTATAAACCTTCAAAACCTTTTTCAATGATTCATAGTGATGTTTGGAGGCCTAATCGAACAAGTGCTTTATCCAACAAAAAACAGTTTATCACTTTCACAGGTGATCATACTAGACTTTGTTGGGTATACTTGTTGAAAGAAAAATCTGAGGTAGGTCAAATAATTCAAAACTTTTGTAAATTGGTGCAGACACAGTTTAACACCCAAATACAAGTGTTTAGAACTGACAATGGTACTGAATTTTTTAATAAAATTGTTGAAAATTTTTTCCTTGAAAATGGAATTGTGCATCAAAGTTCATGTGTTAACTCACCCCAACAAAATGGGATTGCAGAGAGGAAAAACCGACACCTTCTTGAAGTTGCATGAGCACTACTCTTCTCTACCAATGTCCCTAAATATTTATGGGGTGAATTTGTCTTGACAGCTGCACATTTAATAAACCGTATGCCATCCCGTGTTTTGAAATTTCGAACTCCTTTGCAAAGTTTCTTGAAATATTTTCCAATTGCTTCCGTTCTATCTGATTTACCACTTAAAATATTTAGATGCGCAGCTTTTGTTCACGAATACAAGCATCTTGGTAAATTTGAACCCCGTGCAATCAAATGTGTTTTTATTGGGTATTCATCTTCTCAAAAAGGTTATAAATGTTTTGATCCTAATACAAAGAAAATATTTGTAACAATGGATGTTACTTTTTTTGAAAACAAACCTTTTTTTGGGTAATGATCATCTACATAATTTTGTTCCATGTACATCTGCACCTAAAGAAAATGCCTTGAAAAACTTAGATGAACCTACTCCTTCCATGAGTAAGGATCAATCAGAATCCGAGGCAACAAATCAAAACAAAGATCAAACAAATGTTTTTTCTGAAATTAATCAAAATGCACCAGATAAAGATCCTTATAATGAAACAAAAACAAGATTTGAGGAAGGAAATCCAAATTGGAAAGGCAAAATTTATGCCAGAAGAAACAATGATCAAGTAGTAGAAGACCCTATTCCTCAGCTCAACCAAGAATCTGAACTGATTGAAAGTCAACCGACTCAGACAGGTAAATCTCTCCTTGATCCTAATTCTCTATATGCTGACCTTGATGTCCCCATAGAACTTAGGAAACAATATTCTGATCTTAATGTTCCCATAGCCTTTAGGAAGCCAGGTAGGCCATGTACTAGGCACCCCTTGTCTAACTTTGTATCATATTCAAATTTGTCTCCCTCTTTTGCTGCATTTACTTCTAATCTATCTAGTGTCAAAACTCCTAAGAATGTACAAGAGGCTCTAGAAATTCCAAAGTGGAAGGAAGCTGTTTTTTAGGAGATTAAAGTTCTTGAAAAGAATAAAACTTGGAGTGCCACGACTCTACCGGCAGGTAAAAGAACTGTGGGATGTAAGTGGGTGTTCACAATAAAGTAAAATTTTGATGGATCAATTAGAAGGTACAAAGCTCGATTGGTTGCAAAAGGATTCACTCAGACCTATGGCATAGATTACTCAGAGACCATTGCTCCTGTTGTAAAGCTTAACACAATCAGAATACTCTTATCCTTTGCTGCTAACTTAGACTGGCTTCTCCATCAGCTAGATGTCAAAAATGCTTTTCTCAATGGTGATTTAGAAGAAGAAGTATATATGGATTGTCCTCCAGGTTTTGAAGAAACCTTTGGGTCACAGGTGTGTAAAATAAAGAAGTCCTTGTACGGGTTGAAACAATCTCCGAGAGCTTGGTTTGAAAAGTTTACTCAGTCTGTGAAGAAACATGAATATACTCAAGCACAAGCAGATCATACTTTATTCACAAAGTCAGGTAAAAATGGAACGATAACTATTTTGATAGTCTATGTTGATGATATTATTCTTACAGGTAATGATGAGATAGAAATGGAGAGATTAAAAAGAAACTTAGCAGCAGATTTTGAAATCAAAGACTTGGGTCCCCTCAAGTATTTCCTTGGCATGCAAGTAGCAAGGTCAAAGAAAGGAATTGTTGTTTCTCATAGAAAATATGTTCTTGATCTCATACAAGAGACATGTATGAGTGGTTGTAAGCCTACTGACACACCGGTGGACCAAAGTGCCAAACTTTGGGAGAAAGGGGACACACCAGTTGACACTGGAAGATATCAGAGGTTGGTTGGAAAATTAATATATTTGGCTCATACTCGTCCTGACATTGCTTTCTCTGTTAGTGTTGTGAGTCAATTCATGCATGCACCATATGAAGAACACCTTGAAGCTGTGAACAGAATCTTGAGATACTTTAAAGCAACTCCTGGAAAAGGGTTATTCTTCAAGAAGACCAATGATAAAAATGTGGCAATATTCACTGATGCAGATTGGGTAGGGTCCATTATTGATAGAAAATCAACTTCGGGTTATTGCACATATGTGTGGGGGAACCTAGTGACTTGGAGAAGCAAAAAACAAGGAGTAGTTGCAAGAAGTAGTGCTGAAGCTGAGTTTAGAGCAATGCCCCAAGGAATTTGTGAAGGTATGTGGATTCTTAGAGTCCTAAAAGAACTGAAGATAGAGGTAGAACTCCCATTGAAATTGTACTGTGACAACAAGGCAGCTATAAGCATAGCTCATAATCCGGTTCAACATGATCATACTAAACATATCGAGATCGATCGTCATTTCATCAAAGAAAAGATAGACTCTGGTACTCTCTGCTTACCATTTATCCCTTTCAATCAACAGACCGCTGATATATTGACCAAAAGTTTGGGAAGATCAACATTTGAATACTTGATCAGCAAGTTGGGCATGATTGACATCTATGCACCAACTTGAGGAAAAGGATTTGTCGTATGGGCCATGGTTGCGAGCCTCCCCTACCCAAAACCCCAACTAAATAAAGAAATGAGTCAAATTTTAGCTCATGCAGTAAGAGTCTCTTTAATATATCCTCAGAAAATAGCAAGTGTGAAACCAAGGAAAAAGAGACGGAAGGTGATGGGGAAGTCGAACAACATAGAATGGTAACAAACACGGGGAAGCAAGACAAATCCCCAACTTTGAAAGAGCTGCCTCCTAAACATAATAGTCTGGAAATTGAAGTTGTTACTGAATCTCTAGGAGCAGTGGATGTCTCAAACGTGGGTAACAAAAAGTTTTCAAATTCAAAAACTGCTAGTGCCAAGAAGAAAAAGTGGACAAGGAAACATGTACCAAGGAAAGTGAGCCCAAATTAGCAAAAGAAGTTGGAGCTGGAATTTGGAAAACGTCATTTGGTGGATGTCATGATTGTCGAAGGATATCTTGAGGGCCAGGGAAGTGGTGAAAAAAATAGGAAGGGATAAGTCAATGTGGAAGAATTATAAAACATACCAGAGGTGGTGTTGGAGGACCAACACCACTTATCTCAATGAAAATTATCAATTGGAACTGTAGGGGGTTAGGGAGTCCCCGTGCAGTTCGACCCATGTTAAGGCTCCACCGTATTGAAAACTCTGATGTGTTATTTCTGATGGAAACACGACTTAAGAGTGAAGAAGTTCAATCCATTAAATTTAAGAGTGGTTTCGATTGTTGCTTTGTGGTTGATTGTAGTGGTAGCGATAGAGATAGAGCTGGGGGCCTCATCCTGTTTTGGAAGGAAAAACTTCACATTTCTATTGAGTCTTTTTCCCTTAATCACATTGGGGGGTTCGTGGTTGACGAAGACGACAATGAGAAGTGGTTTTTCAGTGGAGTTTACGGCTTCCCGGAGGAACAAAACAAGAGGAAAACATGGTGTTTGATACAAGAGCTAGTTAGTAGTGGAGGAGAGAGGTTCATCTGTTTTGGAGTCCTTAATGATGTGCTTTATGACCACGAGAAGATTGGAGGAATTACCTGATCCACTAGCCAACTGTCTTGGGGGAGACAAACGATGGATTTTTGTGAACTAACTGATCTTGGTTTTGCAGGTTATAAGTCCATGTGGACAAATGGGAGAAGAGGAGATGATAATGTTCAGTGTAGATTGGACAGAAGCCTGGCTACGGGATGTTTCATTAATAGATTCTTTCCTATAAGGATTAATCACCTTCCCCATTATGGATCAGATCATGCCATGATACAGATCGAGTTGGAAGTTGTTACAGAAGGCAGGGGCAAAATAAGAGGCATATTTTTCAGGTATAAAGAAGTGTGGGGCAGGGACCCTAGATGCGAGGATGTCGTGGAGAGATTGTGGAACAATGGGGCTGTTAGGGGCTTTAAGAAAATGGCTGTTATGCAGGGCCTGTATGAATTTTTTTAAGAGTATAGAAGAAGCACTATCAGTAGGGAGATTGGTAGAATTGAAGAACTTTTGAAGGAAGAATGCAGATGGAATGCTAACCTAGAGGACATCAAGGTTTACAAAGCGCTCGAGAATCAAAGGAACAACTTGCTGCAAGTTAAGGAGGTTATTTGGAGACAGAGGAGTAGGGCTCTTTAGCTGAAACATGGAGACAAGAACAAGAAGTTCTTTCATGAGAAAGCTGATCAAAGAAGAAAGACTAACGCAATCACAAAACTTAAGGATGAAAATGGGGTGTGGTGGAAGAGTGACGATAATTGTGGAAGAATCTTGGTTCATTATTTTTTGACTTATTCTCGTCTTCCCTTCCTTCTAATGTCCAGGAAGTTTGCTCTGCTGTTATAGGGAAGTTGCAGTCTGATCATATTAGCTGTTGCGAAGGAAAGTTCACGGCTCAAGAGGTTAAAAATGCCCTTTTTCAAATGCACCCTCTTAAATCACCTGGACCTGACGGTCTCCCGACTCTCTTTTTCTAGAATTTTTGGAATATTATTAATTTGGATGTTTGCAATCTTGTTCTGGATGTTTTAAACAACAATGCTGACCCTGGTGAGATAAATAATACCCACATTGCTCTGATTCCCAAATGTAAGCGCCCTTCAAGCGTAAAGGATTTCCAGCCTATCAATTTCTATAGTGTGATCATGAAGGTGATTATAAACACTATTGCCAACCGGGTTAAGAAGATTCTTCCTGACATCATTGACGAGGAGCAAAGCACTTTCGTTTAAGGACGTCTCATTACAGACAATTCTCTTGTGGCTATGGAATGTTTCTATTGGATGAAGAAGAAAACTAAGGGAAAGAAATGAGTTATGGCGCTCCAAATGGATATGTCCAAGGCTTAAGATAGATTGGAGTGGCCATTTATCATTGAAGTTATCACCTCTATGGGTTTCCCTCCAAGCATGATCCACCTTATCAAGAATTGTATTACTTCGGTCTCTTGCAAAGTCCTCATTAATGGCCAGCCTAGTATGAGTTTTTTGCATGAGAGGGGACTCCGTCAAGGAGATCCCCTTTCACCTTATCTGTTTATCTTGTGCGCTGACATCCTTTCAGGTTTGCTGAAGAAAGAGGTCATTAACAAGAATATCCATGGTATTCAGGTTGCTATAAGGGCCCCAGTCATCTCTTATATGTTCTTCGCCGACGATAGCCTCCTATTTTCTAGAGCAAACTTGCAACAAGCTGAAGTGATTCTGGCTACTCTCCAAAAATGCCAAGTCTCGTCTGGCCAGGTGGTGAATTTGGATAAGTCTGAGGTTTCTTTTAGCATAATGTGGGCATGGAGGTTAAAGAAGCTCTTCGTGCCAGGACGGGAGTTAGGACAATCCCAAGTCACTCCAAATATCTTGGTCTTCCAGTGGTGTTTGGCAGGTCTAAGAAAGATATCTTTAAGTTGGTAATTGATATGGTATGGAAGAAAGTTAAGGGCTGGAAAGAGAGGTTTATATCTCGTGCAGGTAAGGAAGTTCTCATAAAAGCGGTTGCCCAAGCAATCCCTACATACATCATGACCTCCTATACATTGCCTGAATCAATTTGTAATGAAGTTGAATCTATTATTGCTAATTTTTGGTGGGGTGCTCGAAGTGGAGTGAAGAAATTCCATTGGATAAGGTGGGACAAGTTGGAAAAGGCAAAGGGAGATGGAGGATTAGAGTTCAGGGGGGTTAGTGAATTCAATACTATCCTTCTAGTGAAACACTATTGGCGTCTGTTGACGAGGAAGAATTCCTTGCGTGGGAAAGTTTTCAAAGGGAAGTATTACCCTCGAAGCTCCATTGCGGAGAGTTCCCTTGGTTTCACGCCCAATTACGCCTGGAGGAGCATTTTGAGTGCTAGAGAGCTTATCAATCATGGGGTTAGATGGAGGATTGGAAATGGGCAGAAAGTGGTGGCCTGCACAGACAGTTGGTGTTGCGGTGAGAATTAGATATCAAGCTATTAATTAACTTGAATCACAAAATATGAAGTTCACCACCGAGCTTTGATTTATCCAAAGGAAAAGGTAAAGATCGAAGAAAACCCTATGTGTGCTATGTAACAACACAACTAGAGATCTAAGGTTCGGGGGTTGGTTATACCTAGGGAAGGTGTTAGCATCCTAAGTATCTGTAGTACTCTACAGGAACCTCTTGTTAATATTTGTGTTATGCTAAAGTTTGCTAGGCTAAGGGAACTGTGCTAAGGTAAAGACTTAAGGGTATCTACACTAAGTATGCTCGCCAAGACATCGCAACTCGTGCCTACGTATCCTGACTAGGATGGAATCAGAGCATTCGTAGTTCACCTAACTAGGGATGAGGAACTCTTGATAATGATCAAGGTTTCAAGGGGAATGAGTACTCATAATCATGATACTCACATAGAGTTAAAGAACTCTCTAAGTCTAAGTTGTAAGGCAAATTGGCTCGACAAGATATCGAATCTTGTGCCTACGTATCCTGATTAGGAATGAGGAATCAGAGCCTCCGTAGTTCGCCTAACTATGGATGAGGAACTCTTGACTGTGGTCAAGGTTCCAGAGGGAAGTAAGTACTCATAATTATGGTACTCACATAGAGTTAATAAACTTTAAGTCTAAGTCGTAAAACTAACTAAGAGATTGACTTTAAACAAAGTCAAAGGGGGAAGTGAGTACACATCATAATGGTACCCACATAGAGTTCAAAAACTCCAAACCTAACTCTAAATTATAAAGCAAAAATGGCTCTAATAAGGCCAAGAAAGAAAAGTAAGTATCTATAATGATAGTACTCACTTAGGGTCAACAAAAACCATAACCTAAAACTAGGTCAATGAGGGAATAGTGGCTCTAATAAGGGCAAAGGAATGATCCTAACAAGGTCAAGAGGTGAGTAGGAAAGTAATAATAAACTATCCTAAGGTATGACATGACAGTCAACAGAGAATCCTTTCCTTTGGAAACAAGGACCAACAACTTGGAGCAAGGAGTAGTTAAAGGGTGAACCTTTAAGCATCAAGACTAAAAGTACAATTCAAAAGTTTTTAGAATTTGTTGTTATGATTTTTTTGTATTTTTATGAAACAAAAAACAATAAAGTATTAGTTGAACACAAGATGATGACTAATGGCATGCTCAAGGCAAGGATTGAAATCGAACCCAAATAGAAATAACCTAAAAAGTTTATTGAAATTATTAAAATAAAAAACGAGTAATCCTAAGCAATAAAATCCTAAAATTAACTCAAGTATGGAAAGATTACTTCTCAAAATTAATAAAGAAAACATTTTTTAAGTTTTTCGTTATATTTAACAACTAAATCAAAAATCAAATAGTAATTAATAAAATAAATGTCAACTAACAGAAATACTAGGTAATAAATTAACAAAGAAATTTAAGAAGTAATTAAGACAATTTAAAAAAAAAGTTAGTAACAAAAGGTAAGAGGAAAAAAAACAATAGTAAGATCTAGTTAGAACAGAGGCCCAACAAATTACCCAGTATATGGAACACTGATTTGTGGAGCGGGTCATTTGAACGCATAAAAAGGGAATGGAAAACCTGGATAGCCTCACAAGTCCACATATTACCTCAGCAGAAGAATTAACCTCATATTCTCACGATCAATTCAACCACAGCATTCTCATTTCCCCTGCTTCCAATGTCGTTTTCCTCGGCGTTTTTCTTCATCACACAATATATTTCTCCTTCTCAGATGTTGCGGACCAAATCTTCCGTATCGTGATTCCTCTTTTCCTCGCGGCGGCTTCACGATCTCTTTCACGGTTGATCTACGTTCGGTGCGTTCAAGGTTTGTTTGGCATGTGAATCATTCTGTTTCTCTTCATCTTCGTTCCTCTCTCTTTCTCGTGAATCTCCTGATGTTTCTCTTCCAGCGGTGGTTTGATGAGAGGAAAGAGTGGTCGGCGGAAAAAAGGGTTTGTGATGAAGAGTTTTGTTGAGAATGTTCTCAAAATTGAAGGCTTTTTCTCTGTTTTTCTACCAAGGTTGAGTGAGATGGAGAGTTGAGGCGCGGCGAGGATTGAAGAGGTTCCTATCGTTGCAAGTGGGAGGAACTGGTGCGTGACTAGTTATAGATGAAGTTTTATGAGAAAAAGTTTAGGGAGAAGATGTTGTTCTCTGGGTACTTTGCAACAGGTTCCTTAGGAATTTCTTTTCAAAAAAACTTCCATTTTCCCTCCCCTCTCTTATGTGTTATGAATTCTTCTCTTAGTGTGGTTTTTGCAACTGTTTGGTTATTGTGTTGTGATGAGAGTGGGTTGTTGCTTTGGATGAGTGGTGATTGAAGAGGAAGGTTGATTCGAAGGATGTTGGGTTTGAGGAGAATGAAATAGTTGAAGGAGACGGTTGCTGTTGTTTTTTTTTTTGGTCGGTAGCAGTGGTTTACACGGCGTATGAAGAAGGAAGAATCATCCCAGGTTGAGTGATTTTAGGATGTTTTGAAGAAAGCATTTTTGTTTTCTCCACCGATACGTTTTTCAGCCAAGAAGAAAAAGAAAACCAGTTCGTTCCTCTTCCCCTGCTGTTCTCCCTTTTATTGCTTTTTTTTTTATCAAACAACATATGTTCCTCTTGTTTTTTAGTCCCAGAGTTTTTTGATAAATTGCTCTCAAAACACAGGCTTGTGCAGTCTGAAATTTGCTTTGTTCAAAGGTTTACAGGAAATCACTTATTTGGGAAGTACTTCTAAAATCCTTTTATGTATGCAGGTTTTGGCTTTCTGTAATTTTTGTGAAGAGATTTTGCAGGTGGTGCAGTGTGATGTTACTGTCCTTGTAGAACCCGCAGGTGTAACAGATGCACAGGAAGTGTAGGGTGAAACCTTTGGAAACTTGGTCAATTCAACATCATGGTGGGGCAAGATTGTACAGGAAATGTGGGGTTGCTGTATGAGCAAAATTGTTTGGATTGTTCCCATTCACCTTTTTTTGTATTTTTTGTAAGATAAAAAAAATGAAATGTACAATGGGCTTTAGTGATGGACCTTGGGCTTTTTTTTTGGAATGATTTTGTAGAGATTTTGTTATTTATGAAAAAAACCAAGGATATTGGATAATTAAACAAAAAAGGATTAAAAATTAAAATGGATAGTTGGGTAAAAATAAAAATGGATATGTGGACAAATGGATTTAATTTGAATGAAAAGAATTTGGATAAATATAGATAAAAACTTGAAATGAATGAAGATCAAATAATGATGGATATTGATGGATAGTTGAAAATGGATATTGAAAAATTGATTAAAGCAGAGAAAAATGGTTTAATGCTTTGGGTAAGAAATGGGTAGGAGGTCGAATGGACTGACGGTGGAGTTTAGAGTATAGATGATAAGATGGATGGTTACGAGAATGGATATGAAAAATTGATAGTGTACCTCCATCTTTGATCAACACCTAAAACCTCTACGAATGCACTTGACCGCCACAAATCCTGAACAACATCATAACTTTGAATTCATCTCGAAATGATCTCGCTTGAATGATAAATCTAATGAGTCCATTAGTTTAAAGACGAGAGCCTGAACTGCAGCACCAATACTTGCACTCAACTCCACTGCTTTGACCTTTGATGATCATATAACCTGACCAATACCAAATCACATCCGACTGAAACACAACCTTGCACACATACTTGACCTGTTAGCCTCAGGTGAAACTCAACTTGAGCGACATTTGCCGATCATAACCACCAAGGTGAGAAACCCTAATTTTCCAAAATTCTAATTCAGGATCTTTCTAGTCAAACCACGGATGAAAACCTAAACAAACGACACTTTGTTAGTTCAGAGAAACTGATGTCGTGCCTTGATAAACCTCTGATAAGAACTTCTCATGACGATTGAAAACCAACATCTCTGCCTCAAACTCGAGTACAAATAACCGAGAGAAACAACCTCTAAACAACGCAAATCCAACTCAACAGCAAAACTCCGATTCCACGTCTCAAGAGCTTAAATGGTGGACGACCAATCCAAAACCCTAATTTACCAACCAGGAAGCTTCTGGAGTCCACACCTGATTCACAAGAAACCAGACATAACAAAACCCGACGATTTAGTTAGTTATGCAAGGATGATCGACCTATAATGCTTATGCAAAAGATGATGACATCTAAGGGGTAAAATTTGGGGTATGACAGTTGCCCCTATTTAAATATCTTCACCAGATGACGTAGGCGATTATAATCTTCATGAAATCATGGTGAAATGTATTTAAATATAGCAAAACGAAATTTTTTCCCTTAGATACAATGATATGCTAAGGACGACAGAAACTATTCAAGTGCTGACAAGCCATGAACTCTAGCATGATGATATGGTGCCATGATGATGCAAGATGCAAACAAAGCGGGAAACAAAAATGAAACAGGTCAACAAACCAAAGGTAAAAATTCACTGGGGATGACCAAGAAAACACTGGGGAAAAGAACGGACTGGGAAAGTCTAAAGTGATCGAGTACCAGGTTCAGATGTGACCGGATATCACTTTAGAATCAAAGTCTCTCACTGGTGGTAGAATTAAGACAGATGGTTTCCACTAGGGAAATATCCAGAGAGGTTAGTCAACAAGTTCAGATGTGACTGGATGACGCTAGGACAAAAATGGGTAGACAAACTCTTTACTGGGGATAAAACCAGAAAGAAGCATGATCTCCACTGGGGATCAATTTGAACCAAAAGATTGACTTCTGATAAGAAGAAATCAAACAAAAATATTTTCTGGAAGTTCCTAAAATGAAGAGTTCAAACGGGATCTTCGAGGAACACCAAAAAAGACAAAGAAAACACAAACTCTATACGCGCCAAAAGAACTGGACTTAGACCCCAAGCAAAAGTAATAACCGACTTTGGGCAGGTCTATGTCGGTAACTACTTGATTTTTAAGGGACTGTCGGTTACAACCAAACTTCCGATATCAAACAAAATCGAATAAAAGTGCCAATAATGATTGGACTTTCAAACGATGCCAGTAATCACTGGACTTTAGGTACCAATAATGATTGGATTTTTAAGGAAATATCTGTTACAACCAAACTTCTGGTATCAAACAAAATCGAATAAAAGTGCCAATAATGATTAGACTTTCAAACGATGCCAGTAATCACTGGACTTTAGGTACCAATAATGATTGGATTTTCAAGGGAATGTCGGTTACAACCAAACTTCCGGTATCAAACAAAATTGAATAAAAGTGCCAATAATGATTGGAATTTCAAGCGATGCCAGTAATCATTGGACTTTAGGTACCAATAATGATTGGATTTTGAAATAATGCCAGTAATCACTGGACTTCAGGTACCAATAATGATCTAAAAGGAGAAGAATGCGGTTGACAAAACTGGAGTCTTTCTAATGAGAAGATCAACCAAGGAACAAGGTAAGATTTGGAGTCTCCTTATGAGAAGATTATCCTAAAAAATGAAACAAATGAATCTTCTTATGAGAAGATCATCCACAAAAGGGTTATGATGGTTCTTTATGAAGAAATCAGTCAAAACAAACATTATTGGAGTTTTCAAATAAGAATAACATCCAAACTTATGGAAACTCTCTAGAATGAAGATTCATATGTGATCTTCCAAGAGCCATCAGGAAAATACAGGGTAATTAAACTCTTCTGTATGCCAAAAGTAATTTGGACTTAGTTCGAAAGCAAAGGTTATGACCAACTTTTAACGAAACGATGCCAGTCATGACTAGACTTGAAAGGAGAAAGACAGTTATGACTAACCAATTATGATCGGTTTTGAACAATTCCAGTAATCACTGGACTTTGGATACCAATAATAATCGGATCTTCAAGCAATGCCAGTAATCACTGGACTTTAGGATACCAATAATGATTGGGTTTGAACAATGCCAGTAATCACTGGACTTTAGATACCAATAATGATTGGATTTAGAAAGAGAAAGGACAGTTATGACCGACCATTTATGATTGGATTTAGAAACAATGCCAATAATCACTGGACTTTAGGATACCAATAATGATTGGATTTTAACAATGCCAATAATCACTGGACTTTGAGGAGAATTGGTAATAACCGAGGACTCTAAGATCAGCAACAATGGGGTTCAGACAATGCCAGTAATTACCAGACTTCACCAGGATATTGGTAATAACCGGACAAAATGATACTGAAAGCAGCAAAATTAAAGGTGTCAACGACGATTAAACTTGCAAACAATGGTATTAGTAATAACTACACCTCACAAGAATACTGGTAATAACCAGATAAACAAATATTAAAGGGAACAAGTAGCAACTAGAAATCAATGGAATACTGGTGATAACCAGACAAGTAGCATCAATAAAGATTGAACTTGCGACAAGTGTCAATCAACAAATGGAAATTCACCGGAGATTGCTAGTAACGACTAAACTTCTTGGGGATACAGACAACAACCACAGTTTGATAAAATGCCAGTAATAACCGGACTTAGGCAGGAAACTGGTGACGACCAACGGTCTCAAAAGAGGTGCCAGTTACAACTTGGTTTGGGAAAGGAATCGGTGATAACCAAAGATCTTAACAAAGATGCCAGTCACAACTGGACTTTACTGGGGATCTCACAAAAGAGATGTTGGCTGGTTGCTTTATGAGCAAATTTTCTTAAACAAAGAGAAAAACCATCAGAGTCTTCATCATTTTCTCACAGAGATTCCATTTGATAGAAGTGAACTAGACAGAGGATTTATCGAGGAATCATCTCTTACAATAAAAATCCTTGTAAAGAGGGTAACTCAAATAAAGCGAAACCGTTTGTAAGGTCTTTGACAAAATCCTTCTGACAAACTTCGAGGGGACTACCCATTGTAATTACAACAGGTTAAATAACACCAAGGGCGGAGAAGCTTCTCGAGAGAGACTGCCACTTATCATCGCAAAATATCAGTGACAAAAGAAACTTCTCAAAGAGGCTGCCACTTGTTATTGGGTATAAATTCCAAAGAGATGTTTCAACAACACTTCTGGAGAATGTCTTCAGTCTTCAATGAGGATTTGTAACAAATTCTTCCTGCAAGTCACCGTGCAAAATAAATGCACGCTCAAACTATGTTCGGTGACCCAATTTGGCTAAAAAACAACACCCGCCAGGGACCAAAGTTCAATCTAGGAACAAGCTAGAAAGAAATGGCCAAACAAGACTCCAACCATTGAGGAATGAACTCAAATGGGGTTTATCTTATCCAAACATGGAAAAGATAACTGAAACAACCATCATCCACGAGAATCAAACTCTGTGGGGAATTCCAGAAAGGATGGGCACTTTATGCCTAAAGGTTACGACCCTATTGGAAAGAATGAACAAACCCAGTCACTTGGGGAGTAAACACCAAAGTGAACGAAATAGGTAAATACCAGAAAGGTAGCAAAAATGCTCAGATGTCATGCATATGTATGAATGCATGTATGCCATGTTTATGCTTATGCTTACAAAACAGACAAGAGAAAGGGCACTGGAGATAAAATAAACATCTCGACAAGGATACCCAGCCAACCTCATCAGACTGGACCATCACTAGGGATGAACATGTAGAAACAGCAGTCCAACTTCAAGGTTACAATCTTCTCTGGGGAAAAGAGTACTCCGCTTGGAGTATAGCGTCATGACTTCACTAGGATTGCCATCATGAGCCTGATTTCCTTGTTGGAGGAGGAGATCCATGGAGAATTGCCAAGATCAACTGAAGTAGCAACTTATTAGGGAGCTGGCAAAAGATATTACGAGAACAACGTAGTTCTGTACTTCAATTGCATGATGATCATCTTCAAGTCTTATCTTCCCCAGATTACATGGTCTGTTAGACGAAAATACCAAGAGGATTTTACAGAAGAATTGGCATACGAGATGTCTCAATGTCTTCAAACTCTTGGAGAGATTCACAAATCTCGTCGTAAATGCCCCAGATTGGTGGTGTTTGCAAAACCAAGTCCTCGAACTTGTCTTTCATACTGTGGGAATAACAACTAGGAAGCAAACTTGCCCCTAACTAGCTGGTCGATCTGTGAAGGAGATGCCTCAGACTAACTGGCCTTTGAGAGATTTGTCTAATCTCAACCTGATTGCCTCTAATTAATTGGTCTTCGAGAGATTTACCGAATCTCGACCTGATTGCCCCAGATTAACTATATCCACAATACAAAGTCCTCAGACTGTGGTAGTAACAACTGGGAAACAGACTTGCCCCCCAGTATTCTAAACTTTGAAGAGTTCCGCCCCTGATTCACTGACTCCTAGAATGGTTGATTAACAAATCTCCAAATCGGTTGCCCTAGGCTGAGCTTCCTTTACCAAGTCAAGTTCCCTAGCTGGCTGTATTTGTCGGGATTCCTTGGATATTGGGTTGTCCTGCAAACAGTATTATTCATTAGAAACTGGCAATTTCAATGCATCATTCATGCAAGCTTTGGAAAACAAAGTTTATTGCTAAAACATAGTGGAGTGATTAAATAATCAACAACAAGGTGGATCTAGTCATTTACGGAATGACAGATGAAGTGATTAACACAGACCATTAGCAAAGATCATTAGGAGTCAGATTATCCAACCTTGCTGTAGTATGCTTTCAAAATAACCTTACCTCAATTAGGTCTTTTAAAGGTTGTAACGTGGCTTGGCTCACGGCTCATAAAACAAAGGATAAAGGCTCAAAGTTTGTTTGTTCCCACCCAATCTTCGTGATGAACTTCAATCCTACGCTTAGTTAACTCAGGCTATACATTCAGGTCCCTATAGGCTAGGAATTGAGCTGATGATAGTTAATGATGGTTCAAAAACCTAAGGCAGTCACTACTCCCTTACAACATTTGGTTGTCTTTACCTATTGAGGATGTTTAGAGTGAAGGCTTTAAAGAATTCCTCTTTTATTATCCCTAACTTTTGCCTGAACTGCTCCTTTTGGATTTACAATCAGCGGGATGCCCCAGTCTTTTGCCTAAGTCTCCTTAATAGGTTTCGACTTAGCGGGCTTTTTCTCTTTTCTTTTTTTCATTTTCCCTTTTTGAGGAAGAAGGTGACTACCTAGTTTGATGGCTACGGTGAACCATCATTGACCTTTAGGCTTGGAAAAATATTTTTAACACTTGCCTGTTGTGTACGAAGGAAAACCTGTGAGCGTAACCTTTACATGAAAGGTATCTTGTATGCACATATCTCCAAGTCAACTGAGAACTACCCACCCTAAGGTTGAAATTACGGTTTTTTTGTGTAAGGAAAGAAAACTCCTACTTCTAAGCTCGAAGGGGTTAACAAGGGATTATCTTCCTTATTTCTCCAGTGTTTGGGGATTTGAAACAATGCCTTACATCATCGGCAAAGTTTAATTGAAAGCATACCAACAACAGTTATGGAATAACAATTTCGTCATCCTCCTCCATCTTTGCTTAAACAACAGTTTGATAAAGATAAGTGGATGAAAAAAGATAAATATTTTTTTTGCTTTTTATGACAATAAAAGAAAATGAGTGAATACGAATGGATTGACCCAAAAGATGCATAAACATTTCATTAATCTTGCCAATTTGAATAAAAAAACAACAGCTTACAAGCAAATACAAATCCAACATGCAAAGAAAATACAACAGGAAATGCTAAAACAACCAAAAGATTGCCAGCTTCAGGGAACTTAACTTTCCTTTCTTGACCTGCCAAACTGAGATAACCATCTTCAGAGTTGATTGTCGATATCAGTTTGGTAATCATCTTCACCTCTATTCTCGGAAATTTCCTCCATAACCAGAACTGATGGACCCACCTGATTGGGTGAAGGATTGTTGACTTGAATGCTTTGAGGCATGAATGAGAATATCTCGGAGTCAAACAGAGTATGAACCTTGCTCCCGAGCACCTTACAGTCTTCAGTTGAGTGCCTCTGTGCCCCTTTGATCAAATCTGGCAAAATCA
Source organism: Lathyrus tuberosus (assembly GCA_022829125.1). Taxonomy (NCBI): domain Eukaryota; kingdom Viridiplantae; phylum Streptophyta; class Magnoliopsida; order Fabales; family Fabaceae; genus Lathyrus; species Lathyrus tuberosus. The sequence goes on from JALAZF010000280.1 coordinate 3,944,338, forward strand.
GAATGCATGACATTGGCAACGGAGTGAAATGCCTTTCTGCCATCCTTGGCCTTTGTCGGGCGTGCTGACGCGATTGATGGCGGTCTGACCGTTGACAATGAGGAGGTTCTTGAGTTGGAAGAACCACAGGAGACGACGAAGTGATAACTTCTCTGGATGCAATAGGGTAAGAATGCCCTTCTTTCTTCATCAAGTTTTGCAAAGTCTCTAAGACCCAGTTAATCTGACAATTGAGAACTCTGATCTCCTCTTTTAAGGTTTCCTGACTTTTCAAAAGCCCATTCATCATTGTCATTTGTCCAAAATACGTGCTAGGTATCCCTCTAGAGATAGGAAGAGGAAGATGAGACTCAAGGCTGGGAGATGCGAACGAGATGCGAATGTGACAACATGCGCATGCAATGCAAACGCAAACCGAATGGTTTCAAGGAACTCAAAGGCAAGTTGCAAACATTTTTTTAAACTAAAAAGTTTTACTTTAAAAACCATGATCTCTATTGATCTTTACAAAGGAATGACTGTCTGAAGAAACACACATATACAAGTATTCACATATTCACACATATGCTGACGAGTAAACAAGGGCCTAGGTTTGAAGATCACGTGCGTGGAGCCATGGTCTACCCATCCCAAGAGGTGTGTACTATGGGTTTATCATTTGTAGAATAGGGTTCTAAAAAGTTCCCAGAGTCAACAACCCATCTTTCGGATATTATCAATTTCCCGAATGACTCGGTAGTCAATAACATTCTCAAGAGAGTCTCATCCGAGTGTATTATCGTGTATAAACCATTTTGGGAATCGACTCCCTCATAGCCATCGCACTACATCCTAAAAGGCCAAGTGGGGTTAAAGGGTGATTAATGATCATCAGTGTCATGAGCTCCTAGGTCGAAAGTAGTAACTTTTTCACGAATATACTCGTTCAACATGACAAACTTTCGAGAGGGCCTCAACTGAGTGGTGGTTTCTCAAGTCAACTTTTTCGGGAATCGACTCCCTCAAAGTCTCCTTGAATATACAATCATCCTATCATAGGTGCACTCAAGTCCGGGTATATGACACATCCTCACCACTCAAAGTAATAACCATGCATACAGAAGACCCAAGCACAGACAGATATATACAGATATATAGATATACAGATGTACAAGTATACAAATAAGCAAACATATAAAATAACACAAATACAAACAAGCTGGGCTTAACCCTCTTAGGGGAGATTTCCCCAGTGAAGTCGTCGTTTCTGTTGCGGTGAGAATCAGATATCAAGCTATTAATTAACTTGAATCACAAAACATGAAGTTCACCACCGAGCTTTGATTTATCCAAAGGAAAGGGTAAAGATCGAAGAAAACCCTAAGTGCACTATGTAACAACACAACTAGAGATCTAAGGTTCGAGGGTTGGTTATACCTAGGGAAGGTGTTAGTATCCTAAGTATCTGTAGTACTCTACAGAAACCTCTTGTTAATATTTGTGTTATGTTAAAGTTTTCTAGGCTAAGGGAGTTTTGCTAAGGTAAAGACCTAAGGGTCTCTACACTAAGTATGCTCGCCAAGACATCGCATCTCGTGCCTACGTATCCTGACTAGGTTGGAATCAGAGCATTCGTAGTTTACCTAACTAGGGACGAGGAACTCTTGATAATGATCAAGGTTCCAAGGGGAATGAGTACTCATGATCATGATACTCACATAGAGTTAAAGGACTCTCTAAGTCTAAGTTGTAAGGCAAATTGGCTCGACAAGATATCGCATCTTGTGCCTACGTATCCTGATTAGGAATAAGGAATCAGAGCCTCCTTAGTTCGCCTAACTATGGATGAGGAACTCTTGACTGTGGTCAAGGTTCCAGAGGGAAGTGAGTACTCATAATTATGGTACTCACATAGAGTTAATAAACTTTCTAAGTATGAGTTGTAAAACTAACTAAGAGATTGACTTTAAACATAGTCAAAGGGGGAAGTGAGTACACATCATAATGGTACCCACATAGAGTTCAAAAACTCCAAACCTAACTCTAAGTTATAAAGCAAAAATGGCTCTAATAAGGCCAAGAAAGAAAAGTAAGTATCTATAATGATAGTACTCACATAGGGTCAACAAAAACCCTAACCTAAAACTAGGTCAAAGAGGGAAGAGTGGCTCTAATAAAGCCAAATGAATGATCCTTACAAGGTCAAGAGGTGAGTAGGAAAGTAATAATAAACTATCCTAAGGTATGATATGGCAGTCAACAGAGAATCCTTTCCTTTGGAAACAAGGACCAATAACTTGGAGCAAGGAGTAGTTAAAGGTTGAACCTTTAAGCATCAAGACTAAAAGTACAGTTCAATTTTTTTTAGAATTTGTTGTTATGATTTTTTTGTATTTTTATGAAACAAAAACAATAAAGTATTAGTTGAACACAAGATGATGAGTAATGGCATGGTCAAGGCAAGGATTGAAACCGAACCCAAATAGAAATAACCTAAAAAGTTTATTGAAATTAATAAAATAAAAAACGAGTAATCCTAAGCAATAAAATCCTAAAAATAACTCAAGTATGGAAAGATTAATTCTCAAAATTAATAAAGAAAACATTTTTTAAGTTTTTCGTTATATTTAACAACTAAATAAAAAATCAAATACTAATTAATAACATAAATTTCAACTTACAGAAATACTAGGTAATAAATTAATAAAGAAATTTAAGAAGTAATTAAGACAATTTAAAAAAAAGTTAGTAAAAAAAGGTAAGAGGAAAAAAAACAATAGTAAGATCTAGTTAGAACAAAGGCCCAATAAACTACCCAATATATGGAGCATTGATTTGTGGAGCAGGTCATTTGACCCAACCATCTCACGCGTAAAAAGGGAATGGAAAACCTGGATAGCCTCACAAGTCCACATATTACCTTAGCAGAAGAATTAACCTCATCTTCTCACGATCAATTCCACCACAACATTCTCACTTCCCCTGCTTTCAATGCCGTTTTCCTCGACGTTTTTCTTCATCACACAATATCTTTCTCCATCTCAAATGTTGCAGACCAAATCTTCCGTTTTGTGATTCCTCTTTTCCTCGCGGTGGCTTCACGATCTCTTTCACGGCGGATCTACGTTCGGTGCGTTCAAGGTATGTTTGGCACGAGAATCATTCGGTTTCTCTTCATCTTCGAAGGTTTACACGAAGAGAATGAAATCGTTGGTAGGAGACAGTTGCTACTATTTTTTTTTGTTCGGTAGCAGTGGTTTGCACGACGTATGAAGAAGGAAGAATTATCCCAGGTTGAGTGATTTTAGGATGGTTTTGAATAAAGCTTTTTTGTTTTCTCCACCCATACATTTTTCAGCCAACAAGAAAAAGAAAACTAGTCTGTCCCTCTTCCCCTGCTGTTCTCCCTTTTATTGCTTTTTTTATCAAACAACATCTGTTCCTCTTGTTTTTAGTCCCAGAGTTTTTTGATAAATTGCTCTCAAAACACAGGCTTGTGCAGTCTGAAATTTGCTTTGTTCAAAGGTTTACAGGAAATCACTTATTTGGGAAGTACTTCTAAAATCCTTTTATGTATGCAGGTTTTGGCTTTTTGTAATTTTTGTGAAGAGATTTTGTAGGTGGTGCAGTGTGATGTTACTGTCCTTGTAGGACCCGCAGGTGTAACAGATGTGCAGGAAGTGTAGGGTGAAACCTTTGGAAACTTGGTCAATTCAACATCATGGTGGGGCAAGATTGCACAGGAAATGTGGGGTTGTTGTATGAGCAAAATTGTTTGGATTGTTCCCATTCACTTTTTTGTTGTATTTTTTGTAAGATAAATAAAATGAAATGTACAATGGGCTTTAGTGATGGACCTTGGGCTTTTTTTTTTGGAATGATTTTGTAGAGATTTTGTTATTTATGAAAAAAAACAAGGATATTGGATAATTAAACAAAAAAGGATTAAAAATGAAAATGGATAATTGGGTAAAAATAAATATGGATATGTGGACAAATGGATTTAATTTGAATGAAAAGAATTTGGATAAATATAGATAAAAACTTGAAATGAATGAAGATCAAATAATGATGGATATTGATGGATAGTTGAAAATAGATATTGAAAAATTGATTAAAGCAGAGAAAAATGGTTTAATGCTTTGGGTAAGAAATGGGTAGGAGGTCGAATGGACTGAAGGTGGAGTTTGGAGTATAGATAATAAGATGGATGGTTACGAGAATGGATATGAAAAATTGATAGTGTACCTCCACCTTTGATCAACACCTAAAACCTCTACGAATACACTTGACCGCCACAAATCCTGAACAACATCATAACTTTGAATTCATCTCCAAATGATCTCGCTTGAATGACAAATCTAATGAGTCCTTTACATCAAAGATGAGAGCCTGAACTGCACCACCAATACTTGTACTCAACTCCACTGCTTTGACCTTTGATGATCCTATAACCTGACCAGTACCAAATCACATCCGACTAAAACACAACTGTGCACACATACTTGACCTGTTAGCCTCAGGTGAAACTCAACTTGAGCGACATTTGCCGATCATAACCACCAAGGTGAGAAACCCTAATTTTCCAAAATCCTAATTCAGGATCTTTCTAGTCAAACCACTGATGAAAACCTAAACAAACGACACTTTGTTAGTTCAGAGAAACTGATGGCGTGCCTTGATAAACCTCTGTTAAGAACTTCTCATGACGATTGGAAACCAACATCTCTGCCTCAAACTCGAGTACAAATAATCGAGAGAAACAACCTCTAAACAACGCAAATCCAACTCAACAGCAAAACTCCGATTCCACGTCTCAAGAGCTTAAATGGTGGAAAACCAATCCAAAACCCTAATTTACCAACCAGGAAGCTTCTGGAGTCCAAACCTGATGCACAAGAAACCAGAGATGACAAAACCTGACGATTCAGTTAGTTATCCAAGGATGATCGACCTAGAATGCTTATGCAAAAGATGATGACATCTAAGGGGTAAAATTTGGGGTATGACAGTTGGCTTTCAAATAATGCGGGTTTCAAGACCATTAGGCCAGTGAGAGGTATTGATATAGAAACAAGAGTGAAAGATTTCCTTGATGGTGACTTGAACACTTGGAAGAAAGACTTGATTAATGCCTATTTCGATCCTATGGAAGCCAAGAAAATCATCAGCATCCCTCACTTTTTTAGGGACCAAGAAGATCGTATTTTGTCACATTGTAGCGCGAATTTTTGCGTGGTTGCGAAGCACTATCTCTTTGGGGTACTACAGTTCGATTCATTTTTTATCCTATTGAAGCTGATTAAGGAAGGGAAATAGATGTCTCCAATTAACCCTGCTTGCATACTGAGTTTAAACAGATGACTGTTGGTTTACAGATGCTATTGAGATTGTGGGTCTCTCTTAGGTTATTTTGTTAAAAATAGAGTGCCTGGACTATTTGTGAGGTTTTTGGTAAGGTGTTAGGACTTGGTGCTTTTGGGTTGATATATGTGGGATACTGGATTTGGGTTTTTTGATTAGTATGCTCGCTAAGATTTTTCAATCTTATGCCTACGTATTCCCATTTAACGAAACAGGGAAATCAGAGCGATCGTAGTTCCTCCTATTCTACGGGAGGAAAAAGGTCATTTTGGTGTCTTGTTCAAAGCCCAAGACTTGAAGCTAAAAGTGATTTGTATCTTGTTCAAAGCCCAAGATGTGAAGCTAAAGGGTTTTGGTTGAGAGAGAATTTGTCATCTCTAAAGGAGGACATTTGGTCTGTTTATCACAACTGTTGGGTGACTGATTGTAAAAGAGGATTACTTTAACTGGGATATGTGAATCCAGCAATGCCATAATTTCCTTTATAGGGGATTTTTAACCTGAAGGAGAAGACTTTAACTCAGTGTAGAGCAATGCCATCTTTCCTTAGGAATTTCTCATGCTAAAAGAGGGACAGTGGCGTGGATGTAGATAATCTAGAGGCTTGCAGCTTACAGCAATTAGATGAAGGAAAAGGAGTTGTTGATGTTTGTATGCTATGAGCAAGACGCAGATTTGATGCTAAAAGGTTAATTGACTCAACCGGGTGTTTCCTTATACAAAGCTTAAGAGGAGGCTAGTGACCCAACAATAGGGCGCTAACAAGTGACTAACTCAACAAGAGAGTGCTTTTATGTGTCTTGTACGAAGCCCAAGACGGAGGCTAAAAGGTTTTGACTCAACAAGAGAGTTTTTTATCTGTCTTATATGAAGCCTAAGACGGAGGCTAAAAAGATTTGACTCAACAAGAGAGTCTTTTATCTGTCTTATTGAAGCCTAAGACGGAGGCTAAAAAGGTTTGACTCAACAAGAGAGTCTTTTATACTCAACAAGAGAGTGATTTGATGTCTCGTACGAAGCCCGAGATAGAGGCTAAAGGGAGATTGACTCAACAAGAGAGTCTTTTATACTCAACAAGAGAGTGTTTTAGTATCTCGTACGAAGCCCGAGATAGAGGCTAAAAAGGAAGTGACTCAACAAGAGAGTCTTTTTGACAGGTGATTGACTTAACAAGAGAGTTTGGAGGTTGTTTGACTCAATGAGAGAGTCTTTTATACTCAACAAGAGAGTGTTTTCTATCTCGTACGAAGCCCGAGATGGAGGCTAAAAAGGTCTGACTCAACAAGAGAGTCTTTTATACTCAACAAGAAAGTGATTTATATCTCGTACGAAGCCCGAGATGGAGGCTAAAAGGTTTGACTCAACAAGAGAGTTTGAAAAGGTTAGCTCCACTGGGGAGAATCATTGTACAAAGCCCAAGAGGAGGCTAACTGTGCTGGTGACTGTTTCAGTTTAGTGACAGGTCCAGTATATTGGATAAAAGAGAAAATCAGTTCTTATGAAGGAAAGATGAAAGGTACTGTTGTGCTTTGGTATTGATCAGAGGGTCAGGGTTATTTCCTATTCTAGAAAGTCCAAAGGGTATTGAGACTGTCCAAGTCTGCTGGTGTTTTGAGAAATCGATTCCCAGATAGTGAGTGATCTTTGTATAATGCCCAAGAGAAGGCTGGTATGTTAAGGGATGAAGGTTAACCCATTAACTGGTCTGACACTTGACTCAGAAAGACAGCTCTAGCAAATCGATGACTAGGTTCTATTCCTATACCTGTAGTGGTCTCTTGGTCCTTGTACTAAGCCCAAGAGAAGGCATGGGAGCTTTTAAGAAGCCGAAGGGTCCTTGTATAACGCCCAAGAGGAGGCGGGGATGCTTTTGGGAAGACTGTGGTTCCCCAAACCCCGAGAAGTTCAAGACATGCTATTCACAGAGAATAGATCAAGCCAGGAAAGTCCGAGAATTTGGAAGAAACTCAAGAGATGCTATTCACGAAGAATAGATCAACTCTGGGGAATATAGTTTCTTTGACAATTTCTAAGAGTGACAGTCTGAGAAAGGGTTCACCGAGAATGCGGCCTTTCACGTCTCCATATTGTTTAACCCCAAGAGGAGGGAAGACTATATCTGGAAATCCTATGGGGATCTAGTTTTGTTTGTATTTAAGAGTGACCAACAGGCTTTACCTAGTTCTAGACGTAGTTGCCGGGGAAAACTCTAAATAACTATACTAGTATTACACAGTTGATATTTGACAAGTATATAAAAGTTTGTGAAAGAAGACTTACAGTGAGCAGCCCTACAATACAGTTATATATATATGAAAGCGGATAAAGAAAGCGGGTAAACACTTACTCGGTTGTAGAGCTTCCATGCTGTTTTGTTAGTTGTTCAACAAAGAAAGCTTTGATAACAATATTATATTCTAAATCAAAGGAGAAAGTGCTTTGAAAAGATTGTTGGGGCTTACAGCTCAAGGAGAGGCCCAAGGTTTTATCAGTGGTTACACTGTTGAAATGAAATTGTACATGGACTTATACAAGTGACTGAGGCCCAAAAAAGTTTTCTGTACAAAGGGATGGGTCTTACACTCTATTAGAGGCCCAAAGGTGATTAAAGAAAAGGAATGGGGCTTATAACACGAGGGTAGGCCCAGATGGTTTGATTTTTGAACTGGCAATTATGTCGAGATTTCTTTTAACGCGGAGGGACTTATACAATGTCTGAGGCCCAAAAAGTTTTGGTTAAAAGGGGGTTGGAACTCAAGGAGAGGCCCAAAAAGTTTTGTTTGAAAAATGACGACCGCGCCGAGATTTCATTAGCGTATCGGGACTTATATAATGTACTGAGGCCTAAAAACATTTTTATTTACAAAGGGATGGGTCTTACACTCTATTAGAGGCCCAAAAGTGTTTGAAAAAGATTTGATGAGGGTTGAATTGATCAAAACCCTAATTTGTTTTCAAAATATTTTTTAATTGAATAAAAATTCAATTAAAATGATCAAAATTGTTAAACATGTGTGAAAAACAAGTTGTGGTATTGGATTAATGTTTGAAAAATCATGTTTATACCCACAAAATAATTGGAGATCAATTAAGTTTGGAAAATCAAGGGAGAAAAAATATTTCAAATGTTAAAAACAAATAAAACATTAATTCTTTACAAAAATATCAAATATATGAAATAAATAATATTTTCGGGATTTTTTGGTAAAATAAAATATTTTAACATTTTTGTGAATTATTAAAAAAAGAATCAATTCAAAATCATTAAAACTCAGAGAGAAATTAATTTTTGAATCAATTAAATAAAATCACAAAATTCAAATATTTGAATTTTCAAAAAGGGCGCCAAGAACATGGCAAGAACACGCGCCACCCTCTATTTCTGCAGATTTGCATTTTCTATCCAATCTCACTGAATACTTGATTATATCATGCAATCTACATATCAATCTGCTCGTTTTTACCTCACGATCATGTCTATGGTCTTTAATTTCATTTATTTTAAGCATGGAATAAGAAATCAAAGAGAAACCTCAAGAACCCTAAAATTTGCATGAAGGTTCAGAAATTCCATACACGATTCAAACAAAGCAATTGATTGAGGGAAAACTCTCCATGCATGATTATGAACATATGGCCAAATTATTGTGCAGCAAAAAATGCATGGATCATAGAGTTAGAAGAGCTCATGCTTACCTCTTGCAGCTGGTGATCGTGTTTTATGTTAGAGGTGTTACAGCTAGGTTCCAATGATGTGGATAGCTTCCCTAGGTGCCAAGTGATGTGTCTGAGTGCTTGGAATGGTTTGAAACAAGCTGGAACTGAAGATGGTATCCCAACTGCAATTTGGTTAAAACCTTTAGCAGTTGGCTGGTGATTTTGTGAAATCAGTGTTCCAGATGTTGTTTAAGTGTTTGGATCACTTCTATATGATGTTTATGAGGTGTTTGTGTGATTGGTTTGGTTGGAATTTCTCTCAAACTCAAAACCCGATAATGACTTGCTTTGGAAGGCAACTTTGGAAGTGAAAAGGAGATTTTGAGGAAAGCATCTGTTTAATGGCTTTGGTGTACTCAAACTGATCACAAATGAGCTCTATTTATAGTGGAGCAAGTTTGTTTTGCAAGCAATAGTGAATGGCAACTGCTACAGAGGTTTGGCCAATGTTGAGCAATAGGAATCCAAGTCTCCTCTAGCCATTGACTAGAGGTTAGGGCACAGGCTGCTGGTTCCCTTGGTCTTGGATAAGTCTTGACTGAATTCAGTTGGAAAGGGCTCAGCCCATGCCACCTTGGTGCATCCATTAAATGTTCTAAACCAAAATTGGAGTCTTGTCCCTCTTTTAGGCATTTCTAGGTTTGGCATGCTACTTTTGGTTCCAAAGACTTAGGAGGCTTATGGATCAATGTTTGTCCCTCCTTGGTCTCCCCCTGAGATGTTCAGATGGATAAGTGTGTTTGTCATTTGCACAAATTTGGCAAATCGAGCAAAATGCACAAATCTGCCTTGCTTTGACAGTTTTCAGCAAGGCATATTGCCATTGTTATATCTCATGGCTCAAGTGGAATTTGATGGAGTTCTTGGACATTTTGGAAAGCCCTCATATGATACAAAAACTGTTTGATCATAGTTGGTTTTGATACTTTTTGGATCCAAGTGAAAAATGCCCCTACATTTGGAAAAAAAGTGAAGGCAGATTCTGACTTAGTGAAAATTTCACAAAGTGTTGGAAAAAAGTGACATTTTCACTTTTTGTGATTTTGATCATTCCATAACTTAAAATCCATGAGGAATTGGAATGAGTTGTGTTTGAAGCTTTTGTAGAGTGCCATGAGAGCTACAAATCCAGCTTTGAATGGGGAAAAATGGCCTTGTGGTTTAGGAGTTATGATCCTCCAAAGTTGGTACCCTAGCCACTTTGTTCCATAACTTAGAAAATTTTCTAAGTTTGTATGGTTACCCCTTTTACAAGTTATCCCACTTTTCTTGATTTTTCTTGATGAATGATGATCCAAATCACACATTAACATCATTTTAGGGTTAAAGAACCATAATTGTGAAAAATCTCAAAAAGTCAAAGTTGACTTTTGTGCACAGTTGACTTTTTGTCAGATGAATTCCAAACTGTGCGATCCTCTATGAAATCAAGTCCTTGACCTAAATCAAACTTGATGGATTGATTTCATAGGTGTTGTAGGGTGTATTGAATCATGTCCCAAGGTTTGGGAGCATGTCTGGGTCAAAAGTCAAAGGCACAATTGACTTTTTCCGCAAAACCCTAACTGTGGTTCTGATGAACTTGAAACTTGTGAATCAAGTTTCTTGGATCAATCCATTGTTGTAAATGGATCAATGTGGTGTATTAGAGACCCTCAAATCCTTTCTTGAGGTCTTGGCTCATGATTTGTCCCAAAAGTCAACTTAGGGGTGAATTAGGTCAAGAAACCCTAATTCTTGATTTTTAGTGAATGCATCCCCTGAGGCTAAATTGACTTGATGATTGGGTCCATGAGGTTCCATGGAGCATCTTAGGTTATGCTTTGAAGCATTGGCTCATGCCCAGAGGAAAATTTCCATCTGGAGGCCCTGGTCGACCAAAACCCTAATTTGGTGACACTGTTGATCTTAAGGCTTAATCCACCTGGAATGCTGCAACATTGTGCTTGATTCTTGCTGTGGGAGTCCTCTTGATCCATTGTGGATGTTTGAGAGGTTTAGACAAGTTGAAGATCATGTCAAATCTTGATTGATCCTTTGTCTAAAGCTCAGAGAGGGCTTGAAACCCTAATTTTTTATAGTAGTGAATGCTCACCCATCTTTGGGGAGACTGATGAGGTATGATGGTTTATCCATATTGTGATGATGATTTGCACAATGATGGGAAATCTTAGTGGTCAAAATTTGGGGGTATGACAGATGCCCCTATTTAATCTTCTTGGACCCGAACGTGTGAATGGTGAAGGTATTCGGGCATTCGGGGTGCAAGAGGATTAAATATCGGAATACCCGGAATTTTGATGGTGGTTATGAATGGTAGTTCACGCATCCTTCTTCTTTTGCTAAGCAATGATGCTTAGAAAAGGTAAAAACTTCCCCTCGATCCTGGAATTCAACCAAGGAACTGGTCTCAGTTTCTGATGTAAACTTCCCCTCGATCCTGGTTTTCTACCAAGGAACTGGTCTCAGTTTCTGAAATAAACTTCCCCTCGATCCTGGTTTCCTACCAAGGAACTGGTCTCAGTTTCTGAAATAAACTTCCCCTCGATCCTGGTTTCCTACCAAGGAACTGGTCTAAGTTTCTGATGTAAACTTCCCCTCGATCCTTGTTTCCTACCTAGGAACTGGTCTAAGTTTCTGATGTAAACTTCCCCTCGATCCTGGTTTCCTACCGAGGAACTGGTCTAAGTTTCTGATGTAAACTTCCCCTTGATCCTGGTTTCCTACCAAGGAACTGGTCTAAGTTTCTGATGTAAACTTCCCCTCGATCCTGGTTTCCTACCAAGGAACTGGTCTAAGTTTCTTTTGTCAATAAACTTTATTGACAAGGGACGCTATGTGTAGCGGTTTTCCTCAAACTTCTCGCCGAATTTTCCTGGGGAGATGCCATTTGATAGAAAAATTTTTGATATCAGACTTGCTGGGGAACCCAGTCGTCTGAGTTGTAGAGGTGTACAAACTTCTCTGTTTGAGACGTCATTTGTCGACTCTATCGGGGAAAACAAGTTTCTTGAGAGACTGTTTTCGCTTGGGGATATTACATCATACTTTTCTCGGGATCTTCTAGGAGAAATTCCATATGATGTGATCCAATTTTGAGGTGCTGATGACCTTTTCATCAACGGATTTTTTGGAGAAAAATTGCTGTATTACCGAATCTCTGATTAAGAGGCTTTCTCTGGGGATTTTCCTTAATCTGGGAAAGCGAAGATATCATCCTCAATGGCGAAGAGTGACTTTTGTCGAACATTTTCTAGTCTTTCAGAGGTTCAAGTAATCAAAGTGGTCGAGGGACCAACTTGTATCCAGAAATAAACTGGAGGCAAGAGATAGTTCAGACACAACATTTCCTGACGATGAAAGAACTGACAACTCGATTGAGAGGACTGTTATCACTAGGGGATAAGACCGACTAGAGTGATAGTAATGCAATATAATTGTGAATGTAAATCAATAATGCATGATGTATGTATGTTTATGCTGACAAAACTGACATGACATACAGACTAGTAGATGAACATGACTGGATACTCGACCACCGCGGGGGACGAAGATGTATCGCTGGTCCAAAAGTAGCAATTCTTCCTTGCTTAGGAGAGATAGTCCCTGTTGGGAGCTATGTTGGTCGGGCTTAGGAGGTAAGAACTCTGCCGGGGGTATCAGATGGAAAAGTCGCATCTGATACAGCTGATCCTTCATTCAGGCGCACTGGTTTAGAAGGATTACTTTGATTCTGTACTTTGAAGCTTGCTTACTTCTGGAGAAGCGATCGATGTTCTTTCGATGTTCAACAGTCAAAAGAATTGCCATCTTTGTTAAAAAGCAGAAAAAGTTTGAACAAGTAAATTCATTTTTGTTTCGTTTCAAGAATCGTTAATCATGTTAAAAACGTCGTTCTATAAAGCTAAAACAAATAAGAATTGCAAACAAAAGCACAAGGGCTCAAATTTTACTGATAGGATGGAAATCAGCCAAACGCTTGATTCCATGGAGTATTTACAAAGTTAGAAAATGGTAATTTAAGGGAAAAGGGCTACATTGAAACATAACGACCACTATCTGTTGTGGTGAGAATCGGATAACAAGATATTTAATTAACTTGCATCACATTTCTTTGAATTCACCACCGACTTTGATTTATCCAAAGGAAAGGTTCAAGATCGAGAAAACCTAAAGGGGGGAGATCTAAGGTTCGGGGGTTGGTTATACTAAGGGAAGGTATTAACACCCTTAATATCTGTAGTACTCTACAGGAACCTCTTGTTTAGTTTGTGTTATATTATGTTTGCTTGCTAAGATATCTGCTAAAGGGTAGAGGTAAAGACCTAAGGGTATGTACACTAAGTTTTCTCGCCAAGCCGTCGCATCTTGTGCCTACGTATCTGACTAAAGAATCAGAGCAACCGTAGTTCACCTAACTAAGGGTGAATTTGAGGAACCACTGACTATGGCCAAAGTTCCAAGGGGAAATGAGTGTGAGCTCATTTAGAGTTTAAGGAAACTCTATAAGTCTAAGTTATGAGAGGAAGTGGATACTTGACAAGGCAAGCACCACATAGAGTTTTAAAAAACTCTATCCTATTGCTAAGTTGTGATTTAATGGCTCTTATGATGCCAAGAAGAGGAAAAGGCTCTTATGAGGCCTAGGTGTTGATTGGTTTATTGACTTATGAGTCAATTGAAAAGGAGTTTCCTTTGGAATGGGAGAATAATAAAATTCTTATGAATAAGAATGTTACAAGTGATTTGAGAGTGGAGTGAACAGTATGAGTTCAGGATTTCAGAAGGAAAATGTGACAATTAAACAAAAGTTTAACTTGTAATGGTTCAACATTTAGCAAAGGATAATGATACAACACTCACAAGCATATGAGAGCACATATATCATTTATTAATATTGAAAATAAAGGCAAAGAAAATCATGGCAAGAAAGTTATTAAAATCACACAAAACCTTAGCACAATGCATTCAATCAAAATTAGAGAACTCTTATCAAAATATTTTTCTTTAAGTCAAGAATTATCACAAAACAACCTATAGGTCCAATGGTTTCTATAGGTGATTCAAGATTAATGCATATTTTTGGGAATTTTGGTTTTAATAAAAAATGAAAAAATAAAAATAAAATTAAAAAAATTAAAATTAAATAACAAAAGATATTTATGAATTTTTGGGAATTTTGGTTTAAAGGAAAATATTTTAATAAAGAAAAAGAAGTAAAAATTTTAAAGGAAAAATTTAGTTTTAAAATTAAATAAGAAGGGGTGTATTAGTAGAATAGAAGTGACTAGAATTTGTGTTGTTTTCAGTTGGGCCTCGCAGGTGGGGTGTGATTAGTCATTTTTGTGCAGGGCCCAAAATGCAAAGAGGGTGAGAGCTGAAAAAAAGAAAATCAATAAAAGGGGTCTGGGACGAGGGGGATTCAAACCCCAGACCCCAAGGTTACAAAGGCGCTTGATCTACCACTGGGGTGGCTATACATCCGGTGTATAAGCCACCCCTAATACTTCTTAAACCAAACAAAATGGAATAATGTGCTATTTTGAAAAACAACCCAGGCGAGAGAAACAAACATGTGACCGATACAAGATTGGTATGTAACTCAACCATCAATAGGTCACTTTTTTTAAAGTCATAAGATGACAAAAATGCTAATCCTACCAATCATATTCTGCCACCACTCTTTCTCCCTCATGCCCATGCAACGAAAAGCTTTAAAACTAACGTGAAACAACCAGACAATATCATGTATAACTTTCACTTGTTCAAGTGTTTTTTTTGTCATTTCATCACCAAAATTCATGGAATAAAATGTCAACATATAGTACTCAGATCACGTCATGGTTCTAAACTTGCACAACATAAAACAAATAAGCTGGACTTGGAGAAATAGGGCAACAAAGATCACGTCTCCAAACTGTCATGAGCTGGTAGAAACGCGATGCATCATGCAAGCTCAAACATATCCATTTAACAACATCATTCACAGTTATTCAAGCACGTAGCGTGGAAACATAGATGCATTTAATACGAAAACATAGACAGAATTGAGGCTTACCAAGTGGGGGCAAGCCCACTGCTTCTTCAATCTTTAGAAAAAACTCAACCTCCCTGTTTCCACGTTAATGGTGTGTAAGTTGCTAGAGTAATGGTGCTTTTTTTTCTTGATAACACGAGCTCAAATAATTTCCAAAGCTGCGTGAGAAGTTCCACTGTCTTTTATTCCAGGAGCCTGAAGTTTCAACCTACTAGACCTCCTTTCTCCAAGATGATGCCCTGACCTTGTTGATGTTGTTGGTGTTTCAAAGGGAGAACGAATGAGCAATGGTAATGTGCTGATATGTGTTGTTTGTCACACTAAAAGAAGCAGGTTTGTGGTGCTGTTTGAAAGGAATGAGGAGAGGCTGTAGTTTTCTCTTGTATTGTTGGTGTTGGCTACAGAGGAAGGTTCATGAGCCTTTTATATTTGGTTATGGACAGTGGTGATGGTGTTGCACCAAGAGAGGAAATGGGAGGAAGTTGGGTCGTTCCTCTGTGATATTTGGTTTTTCTTATTGTTGATGTTTCGTGCTCATTCTACCACAAAAACTAGGCACCAATCTAGGTTGAAATACAGTGAGGATCTTGAGAAAATCATAGAGCCTCTAAACTTTATATTATGCATACCATAGGTTCCCAAAATTTCAAACAGGCAATGCAATAATTTCCTATATTTTGCTCAAATAATCATACGTCAGGTTTGCCATGCTAATAATACAAAACTAACATTGAATCTCATGATTCCAAAGTAATGGCAATAACATTTCAACGCAACTGAACATAATGTGTTGAGCAAGACACGAGCAAGCGATCAGGGTGATACTTAAGACCTTATCTCAATGCAATGTGGCCCTATAACTTTGACCTCAACAACAGCAATTTAACCAACAACATTTAAACATCTGGACGTACAACTTTTAACATGATAACAGTCTTGGAGTCATATGAAACTCAAGCATAGGCAGAGGAAACAAACTCATAAACACATGTTCAAATAGCCTCAAGACAAAAGCCTTTAATATTCAAACCTATTATGGAATATGGATACTTATTCTCAAAACCTGGACAGTATGAAAACCTCTCACGAATTAAGCATCATCATCCATAATATCATCCAACACTAAATAAAGTGCAAAGCATTTGAAGGATAAATACATGGAGAATCAAAAAGTGGTCATGACTTGCTAAATATGGAGTGAGAGAAATGAGAACAACATTTGTCAGGACAACACTAAAGCCATCATGCCACTCAACTTATCTTAGGACAATATGAACACCCTTCACACGATCAAACTACATTAAAAGGACACCAATATTACTCCTCAAAAACGGGCAGCTTCAAAACATGACATGTAGACCCCAACATTAGCAAAATAATTAGCAGGATTCACAGGAACTTGGTGGTGTTAACTAACTTATTAAGCTAACAAAATTTCACATGTAGCTTGGTTTTGCCTTAACTCGCTCCAACATGGCATGGATGAGCAGTTCCATGACGGTTTCAAACATACAAACATAAACATGACATGTTTCCAATCTTTTATCAATTGGTGATACTAAATATGTCAAACATTCAGGGCAAGCAAAGTGATAACAGCATAGAACTGTTGTATTTAGAAGGATTTCCTAAGGTTTGTTCATGGCACTGTCATGAACTTAACAACATAGTAACAAGGTTTGTTATATTGGCATGCTCTCAAACAAACTCTTTATTCAAATTCTAACAGCTTGGCATCAAGTACATTATATATTAGTGTTCAAACAACAGTATGATAACAATGTAGGAATATGGTCATGATGTGAAAAAAGGAAAAAAAAAGGAATACCTGATGAAGTGCTGCACTTTAAGAATTCCAAGCAGCAACCTTTGCTCTAACTCTCTCAAAGAACTTCCTCACTTACCAAACTAGAACTTCAGAGGTTTATTAGGGTATTTTTAGTGGATTGTTGGTGAGAAATGCAAGGACAAGGCCTGTTATTTATAGGAAAAGTGTGAGGATTCAAAGCATGGCCATTTTCCAAAAATGCCAACACTACCCTTGTAGTTTTCGTGTGAAGCATCCAATTGCAGAAGGAAATCTTCCAAATATCTCTGAATTGTCTGAGCAAACTGTTGAGAACTGATAGGTGAAAGGCTCAAGGAATAAACAAATGTTTCCTTGCCTTTTGGAAATTTCTCTCTCCTTCCCACTTGCACAACTAAGTCATATATCAATATTTAAATGCTAATCCATTGGAAATTCGTGGAAAGGCTTGTTTATATGTTAACTACATTATTAAAACTCAGAAATGATGGAAATTGGTGATTAGGGAAGTGTTAGAATCAAAATTCAAAAGCTGATTTCTTGAACCTTAAGGAATGGAACCTTCAACTTTGGGCCTTCGAATCTCCCAGCTCACTTGATGGATGAGGGAGTTCTAGTACTCTTTGGAAAGCCCTCAATTCCCTCTACAACTTTCATGTTGGACCCAAGTTCTGAATCACAAGGGATCTTGGTGAAAAATGAGGTTAAAGTTGGTTGTTCATTAAGGCAAAAAGTGCCGAGTTTTCACCAAGTCTTGGGCAGTTTAGCTTGTAAGCGTCATAACTCAAAAACCATGCATTTTTAGGAGAAAAGTCATAATAAACACTTTGAAGATCTTGGAAAAAGCTTCCATTTGGACTTTGAATCACTCAATTTGGATGTGTGGTTTGGAAGTTATGACCATTTCAAATTTGCACAAGAGAGGGAATTTCCACCTATGAAAAGTTTTATGATCATAAACTTACTTCCTTTGCAAGAAACTTCTTGAAACTTGATCTTGACACTTTAAATCATCAATAAGACATGTCATGATGATTTGAGGCAAATGAGATTCCATTTGGATCAATATCCCAAAGATTAGGGTTTCAGTCAAAACCCTAATTTTGACTGTGAATGAACTGGGACAAACCTTGGTGATCTTGCTTCTTTCTTCACATCTAAAGCTCATAGGAGACCTTTAGGGATGTTTACTAACTCATGGAGCCATGGTTTAGGGTTTGAAGGCACCTCTTGATGAAAATCAAAACCAAAGATCCATATGTTCTAGCATAAACCCTAATTTGGAGGCAGGGTGAAACTGTGGCTCAAACTACTCATGATGAGAGCCCAATGATCTTGAATTATTGTTGAATAAGACCTCTTGGATGTAGGTGACTCAAATGGTTGATGAACCAAGCAAATCTTGACTTTATAGGGAAAAATTCTTCAGTGATTCCTCATATTGAAACCCTAATTCCACATTTTGGTCTGGTGATCCTTTGTTGACTTGATTCAAAGTCTTGAGATTTTGGTTCCAAACAACTAGTGAGGCTTCGTGATGATTGTATGGAGCCAGAGAATACCTTAGGAGGCCTTGAATTTCTCTGTGTAAACCCTGGTTTCAAACATAAGAGAAACAAACTGCAAGATATGGGTTAGTTAAACAATGCACATATGATTGATCCTAAATGTCTGTGCAAGATGTTATGACATCTAAGAGGTAAAATTTGGGGTACAACACTATCCTTCTACCAACTTTGAATTCTGGGCATCCTGAGCTTCAGTCAAAGATGACCCTGACTGGAGTTTTCTTTCAATGGATGGTGTAACTGCTGCTGGGAGATTTACCCCTTTGTTGAACATTGTTACTTACCATTATCCCTAACTTTTTCCTGGATTGTACTTTGAGATTTCCAATCCACCGGGATGATTTTTGATCATGTCTCTAATTTTTGCCTGGACCGCCCTTTCGGGTTTTCAATCCACCGAGACGTTTTTTTTTATTTAGGCAAAGTATTTCTTGACTACATCAACATTTGTGGGGTAGGAAAATTCTTCTCCGTCCATGGTTACAAGTCTCAAGGCGCCGCCTGAGAAAGCTTTCTTGACCACATAGGGGCCGTCATAATTCGGAGTCCATTTGCCCCAGGAATCAGTGAGAAATGATTGTATCTTTTTAAGCACAAGGTCTCCCTTCCTGAAGACGCGAGGTCGGACCTTTTTGTCAAACGCTCTCTTCATTCTCTATTGATACAACTGACCGTGGCATAGTGCCGTTATTCTCTTTTCTTCGATCAGATTCAATTCGTCGTGTCGACTTTGACACCATTCAGCCTCTGTTAGCTTAGCTTCTATCAATACTCGGATTGATGGGATCTCTACTTCTATGGGAAGCACTGCTTCCATACCATATACTAGAGAGAAAGGGGTAGCCCCTATTGAAGTGCGGACATATGTGCAATAACCGTGAAGAGCAAAGGGTAGCATCTCGTGCCAATCTTTGTAGGTTACAACCATCTTTTGAACAATTTTATTGATGTTATTGTTAGTCGCTTCTACCGCTCCGTTCATCTTGGGTCGGTAGAAAGATGAGTTATGGTGTTCAATCTTGAACTCTGCGCACAACTCTTTCATCATCTTATTGTTCAAGTTAGATCCATTATCCGTAAGGATCTGGCTCAGAACACCATAACGGTAGATGATATTGTTTTTGATAAATTGGACCACCACTTGTCGGGTTACATTGACGTATGACGCTGCTTCGACCCACTTGGTGAAGTAATTGATGGCTACCAGAATGAACCGATGTCCATTTGAAGCCTTTGGTTCAATCATGCCAATCATGTCGATTCCCCATATGGAAAAAGGCCACGGGGAAGAGAGAACTTTGAGATGCGTTGGCGGCACATGGATTTTGTCGGAGTATATCTGACACTTGTGACACTTCCCCTGTACTTGTAGAAATTAGATTCCATGGTCAAACAGTAGTACCCTGTTCTCAGAATTTTTCTCGCCATTGTGTGTCCATTGGCATGAGTGCCAAAGGATCCTTCATGAATTTCTTTTATCAGCATGTCTGCTTCTGGTCTGTCTACACATCGGAGCAAGACCATGTCAAAATTTCTCTTATAGAGAGTATCACCGCTCAGAAAGAAACTACCAGCCAGCCTTCTGAGGGTTTTTCTGTCTTTTCTGGATGCCCCAGGTGGGTACTTTTGTTTCTGAAGGAAGCATTTGATATCGTGATACCAAGGTTTTTCGTCTATGACAGCTTCGATCGTGAAGATGTAAGCGGGCCTTTCAAGGCGCATTATGTCGATCTTAGGTAGGTCGTTCCATTGACCTACACTAATCATGGAAGAGAGAGTGGCTAATGGATCAGCCATGTGATTCTCTTCACGAGGGATGTGGCGAAACTCGATTCTGTTGATGAAAGGTAACAACCTTCTCGCGTAATCTTTGTAAGGAATCAGTCCTGATTGGTATGTGTTCCAATCTCCTTTTATTTGATTGACAACCAGAGCTGAGTCGCCATATACATCCAAGTTCTTGATCCTTAAGTCGATCACTTCTTCGAGACCCATGATACAAGCTTCGTATTTGGCCTCGTTGTTTGTGTACTTGAATGTAAGTCTGGCAGTGAAAGGAATGTGGGTACCCTGAGGTGTTATGATGATTGCCCCAATTCCATTTCCGTAATGATTGATGGCTCCATCAAAGATAAGTCCCCATTGGGAACCTGGTTCTGGCCCTTCACTGGGTAGCGGTTCATCGCAGTCTTTCATTTTTAGATACATGACATCTTCGTCTGGGAATTCAAACCCGATTGATTCTTGATCGTCAATTGGTTAGTGAGCCAAATAACCGGCTAAAATACTTCCCTTAACGGCTTTCTGAGCGTGGTATTCTATGTCATATTCTGATAACAACATCTGCCAACGGGCAATCCTTTCCGTGAGAGCAGGTTTTTCAAAGACGTACTTGATCAGATCCATTTCTGAGATTAACCAAGTAGTGTGGTGAATCATATATTGGCAAAGACGTTTGGCTGCCCAAGCCAGAGCACAACAAGTTTTCTTAAGCATAGTGTACCGAGTCTCGCAGTCGGTGAATTTCTTACTCAGATAGTAGATGGCAGACTCTTTCCTTTTGGTTTTGTCTTGTTGGCCAAGCACACAACCCATTAAGTCCTCTAGGACTGTGAGGTAGATGATCAGTGGTCTTCCTTCCATTGGAGGTGATAGAATCGGTGGGTTCAACAAATATTCCTTGATACTGTCAAAGGCGGTTTGGCAGTCATCTGTCCAAACGCAGTCCTGGTTCTTTTTGAGTAATTTGAAAATCGGCGCGCATGTCGTGGTCATGAGGAATATGAAACTGGAAATGTAGTTTAAACGTCCCAGGAATCCTCTGACTTGTTTTTCAGTTTTTGGAGAAGGCATTTCTTGAATGGCCTTTACCTTGTCAGGATCAACCTCAATTCCTTTCTGGCTGACGATGAACCCTAAGAGTTTCCCTGAGCGGACACCGAATGTGCACTTGTTGGGATTCAAGCGGAGTTTATACTTTCTCAACCGCTCGAATAGTTTTGACAGGTGGGTCACATGCTCCTCCTATATTTTAGATTTGGCAATAATATCATCGACATATACCCCGATTTCCTTGTGTATCATGTCATGAAACAGAGTAGTCATGGCCCTTTGATAGGTTGCCCCGACGTTCTTCAAACCGAACGACATTACCTTGTAACAAAAGGTACCCCATGGAGTAATAAATTAAGTTTTCTCCATATCCTCCGGCGCCATTTTAATCTGATTATAGCCTAAGAATCCATCCATGAAGGATAAGACTTTGAACTTTGTTGTACTGTCTACCAGTATGTCAATGTGTGGTAAAGGAAAGTCGTCCTTCGGACTAGCCTTGTTTAGATCTCGGTAATCCACACACATTCTGACCTTTCCGTCCTTTTTTGGAACTGGTACGATGTTGGCTAACCATTGAGGATATTCTAACGTAGCGAGGAAACCCGTGTCAATCTGTTTCTGTACCTCCTCTTTGATTTTGATGGCCATGTCCGGATGAGTCCGTCTCAACCTTTGTTTTACTGGCGGACATTCTGACCGTAACGGTAAATGATGTTCCACGATGCTGGTATCCAACCCTGGCATGTCCTGATAGGACCAAGCAAATACATCGGGAAACTCTTTGAGAAGCTTTGTCAAACTCTCTTTGGCAGTTGGACTGAGCAGTGCCCCAATCCTGATTTCTTTTCTTTCTTCCTCTGAACCCAAGTTTACCGTTTCCAACGGCTCTTTGTGAGGTTCAATGGACCTTTCCTTTTGTCTGAGTAATCGGGAGATCTCTTCTGGAATTTCGTCGTCAACTTCTTCTTCAGCCTCGAATACCGGGACCTCAAAGTTGGGAGAAGGCATCGGATCGTATGTTTCAATGGGGTTTAAAACAAGCAATCTGCATGACGGGATGATTTGTGTTTAGAAGAGATAGATAGAATGCAAGAGTGTGTGTAATGTATTATTTTTTGCTGCTTGTTTTTATTATTTGAACTGTTTTTTAGGATTACCATTTTCTGAAAAATGAAAAGAGAAAACAGCAATAAATGCGGAAATTACAGAACGAAGTTTATTTTATTTATGAACTTGTCGATTCTTGAAACTACAGCCCTATAAAACAAAACTCTGTCGCTTTGGACGAAGCGAAGAGGGATATTTACAGAAAGTGAGTCCTATCAAAACATCCGTTTCACCTGGGCAGGGTGAAAGGTTAAAGATGACAATTACTTTGACTTATGAACAATCTTCAGAACATCGACAGCAACCCATTGGCGGCGAACTCCTCGGTGAATCACAAAGTCTGGCACCTTCTTTCTTGGTTTGTCCCCAGAAATGACGCTGATTTCTGGCGGAGCAGGATCATTAGAATCTGTCTCCCAGGCAGAGCTGTCGTAGACGAACTCTTCTGTTGTATTTTGCATAGTATTTTTGCTCTCAGGTAAATCTCCCCATCCAGTTGGCTGGATGTCTTCAAGCCTGATTCGAGAGCTCTCAGGAGCGGTGTATTTGACCATGAAGTCGTATTTACCACTCGGTTGTCCCAATGTGTCCCATACTTCTTTGGGACTGGAGGAGTCATCTCTCTCGATGACGTTGACCTCGGGAAAGGCATAGTTAATGAATTATAGTCTTGCAAATTTTGCAAATTCATCGTCGTGCTGGATATTTTCTGAATGCCCTGAGTGCTGATCCTATGACGTAGTGGGGATGCAGGTATTTTGTTCAATGATGCTCAGCTGATTTTCATTGTTCGACTGATTTTCTTGCCCTGAGTTTCCTGGGTACGGCTGCCAGATAGGAAGGCCATCCATTGGGCCATAGTAGTCGTGGTCAAAGTTGTCTTTCATCAGAGTGTCTTCCTTTAATGAGTTTGGTGGAGCACAACATTCTTCCGGATCACAATCTCCATATATCATTTCGACGTCTGACCTTGGTATAAATCTCGGACTCTGTGCAGGATAGCCAAATGGCGTAGGCACATCTTCCTGAGATATATAGCCGTCCTTGTTAAGATAAGACTTCCATTCCTCATTTGTGTTGGAGGAATCTTCCTCGTTGATGGTATGCACTTCTTGAGACATTGGGTGAAGGAAACCTCCACTGTGGAAGAAGTTCTGAATGGGATGAAGACTTTCATCATTAGTAGTTGTCTGGGTACAAGTTGCAGAAAAACCAAGACCCTTCTTTGTTTTGTTATCGGTAGGAATGACAAGCTATCCCCATCCTTTTGTATCGTTATTTTTTATCACTTCGAGAGCATCTCTGTATGAGGAAATCGAGGTTCATTTCTCTGATTGATTCTCGCTGCTCACCGAAAGTGCTTGGAACTGAGTTCCAACAACCTCCTCGGATTCTACATAAGTAGATAATGACAAGTTACTCACGAGCAAGGCTTGTTCTCCACAGACCGTGATGATTTGATCGTTCTTGATGAATTTTAGCTTCTGGTGCAGCGTCGAAGTGACTGCCCCAGCCTGGTGTATCCAAGGTCTTCCTAATAAGCAACAGTATGTTGCACGGATGTCCATGACCTGGAAAGTGACTTGGAAAGTGTGAGGACCGATAGTTATGGGAAGGCCGACTTCGCCGATAACTGCTTTCCGAGACCCGTCAAATGCTTTGACGACAACCTCACTGCCCCTCGTCGGGGATCCTTTGAATGATAGTCGCATTAATGTGGACTTCGGCATGACATTCAGAGCCGATCCAGTGTCTACCAGTACGCTGGCTAAAGCATCGTCCTGGCAGTTAACTGTGATATTGAGCGCCATGTTGTGGATTTTGCCCTCTTCTGGTAAATCCTCATCACTAAACCCCAAGTTGTTGCAGGAAGTGATGTTAGAGACGATGCTATCGAACTGTCGTATTGACACATCCTGTTCCACAAAGGCCTGCTCTAAGACTTTCTGTAGAGCCTCTCTGTGGGCTTCGGAACTGAGTAAAAGTGATAGCACAGAGATCTTTGAAGGAGTTTGTAACAGCTGATCAACAATGTTGTATTCACTCATTTGGATGAGCTTCAGCATCTCATCATCGTTCTTTGAAAGGTCGGGATCACTGGATTGACCGACTGGTGTATTGGGAACTTCTGTTAGAGGTTCCTTTTCTCTATTGGGTTCTTCAACTCCTCTGTTGAAGATTCTACCGCTCCGTGTTACTCGACTGATGTCTACAATATTCACGACAGAGGGTAATGGAATTTATTTTCCATTATCAATTATTGTTGCACCGTATTTGTAAGGGATCGCCTTAGCTATTTCATACGGTAATGGTCCAGGTAGATAGATAACTACAGGAGCCTTCTGATTTTTATGACTGTCGTAAGTAACTTCAATCAGTTCTTGGCTAAGAACCTTTGATTCTTCCAGTTGAGGGATGATGGTACAAACATCCTTGGTCCTCTCAGGATCAGAGATTACAACCACATCTTTGATTTGATCAGCGAAGTAGTCGGGCGTCCAGTCAACGGGCCCCGAAGCTGGGTATGGGTGAATCTCTTTGCGGTCCAACTGACCTTGAAGGGCTGCTCGCACGAGGTAACATCCTTGGCTATTTTCCGAGCAGACTCTACAACGTTCATAATTATGTGGTGGCACCTGGCCACGTCTGCTTTGAATACAGTGTAACCTCACCAGGTCAGTTTCCATAGATCGGACATCCTGACTTTGACGTCGAATAGGGTTCCCATTAAGCACACTGATTTGTTGCGTGTCTTCATCCATATAGATTGGAAGCCACCAGTGGTTTAACAAGTGTTGCAAAGTTCTTTGAACGAGAGCGCACCCTTGGTTACTCTCACAACATCCTTTACAGCTCAGATAATCGTGAGAAGTGAGAAAACCGAGTTGGACTTGCCTGGCGTGTAACTCCACCAAGTTGGTATTCATCACACGAATATCAAAGATTTGGATCATGTTGATTTGATAAGGATTTCTATCATGGTAGTCCTGGATCCATCCAAGATCCATCTGACGCTAGAGGGCCTCTTGTAGAAAAGAGCATCCTTGTTTGTTTACCGAGCAAGTCAGACAGGAATTGTAATCGTGCCGCGGCAGATTATGATACTGGCTTTGCCTTAAGTGCATTGCCACCAAGTTAACATTCATTGCACGGATGTCTTGACTCTGAATGATGTTGGAATTCGTATAAGTCATGTTGACTCCACGAACTCGGTGCTCTTGGATCCATCCAAGATCCAACTGTTCCTGTAGAGCTGATTGCGCCACAGAACATCCTTGATTGTTCTTAGAGCAGATATCGCACTGGTGATAGTTATGAGGTGGCACATGGCCATATCCGCTCAGTCTACAATGCATCTTGACCAAGTTGGTTCTTAATAAGAGTACATCATGAATTTGATAGCTGTCGTTAGACTCTCCCTCTATCAAATTGAGTGTAGCTTTCTCATGTTGAGGCAGCGGGTTCGTGAGAACATTAGGATTTGTATCCTTGAAGGATAAGACCCCTCTCCTAACAAGATTTTGCACATCGGATTTGAAACTGAGGCAGTTTTCTATGTTATGCTCTGGTCCTCCTTAATGGTAAGGACAAGTCTGATCTGTTTTAAACCAAAAAGGCGGATTTTCCGGTACTGTTAGAGGAGACTTAGTTTGGACATGCCCCTTGACCAGTAATAATGGAAACAGTTCTGCGTACAGCATGAGTATAAGGTCAAACCCTGGTGTCCGCGTTGTACGGTTGTTGTTGTGCGGAGGACGAGCCTGCTGAAGAGGCTATTGTGTCCTTTGCTGATATTGATGTTGATTCAGTTGGCTTTGCGTAACCTGAGATTGATACGTAGGAACAGGTGCAGGGTTGATAGTAGGAGTTACAGCTGCTACTGGTTGGTAACGTCGCCTTTGCTTTCCGAGAGAGATATTCCCAATATCCTACTTTTTTTCTTAGGGAGAGCACTACCGTATCTTTTTGTATTACTTGAGGATCCAACGTCTTTAACTAAACGTCCTTCCCGGACCGCTTCCTCAAGACGAACTCCCATGCCTACCATTTCGGTGAAGTCACTGGGCGCACTGGCAACCATTCTGTCGTAGTAAAATGAGCTTAAGGTTTTCAGGAAGATCTTTGTCATCTCTTTTTCCTCAAGAGGTGGACAAATCTGAGCGGCAACTTCACACCATCTCTAAGCGTACTCCTTAAAGGTTTCCTTGTCCTTTTGTGACATCGATCTAAGTTGATCTCTGTCTGGTGCCATGTTCAAATTGTACTTATATTGTTGGACGAAAGCATCGCCAAGATCTCTGAAAATAGCGATCTTAGTGCGGTTTAAACCCATGTACCATTTTAATGCAGCACCGGTTAAACTATCCTAAAAGTAGTGAATCAGTAGCTCCTAGTTCTTTGTCTGAGCTGACATTCGCCGAGCGTACATCACTAAATGACTTTGAGGGCAAGAGTTACCCTTGTATTTTTCAAAATCAGGCACTTGGAACTTGTGCGGAACTTTCACATTGGGGACCAAACAAAGGTCTGCGGCATCCTTTCCAAATAAATCCTGACCGCGAATGGCTTGCAGTTCCTTCTGCATTTCTAGGAACTGTTCCTGGAACTCATTCATTCTGTCGAACATACTTTCGTTCCCACCAGAAGGTATTTGTGGAATCTGTCCTTCCGGGACAGTGTGTACCATGGGCGATGGTATGGTCATTATGGTCGAGATTCTCGGTGCCTCCCGAAGTTTGTAACCTTCAGGAGTTATTGTCATGCCCCTGGCATCTTTGCTTTCCCAAAGTTTGTAACCTTCAGGCCCAGTGGTTCCTTCTACGTTTTCCAGATCTTCTATGATCGGCGGGATATATCCTTCCGGGATATAGTTAATAAGCATGCCCCAGGGATGATCTTTCGACATTTTTTACCTAGGATCAGACTTCTCCATTATGGGCGTTGATGTGATCTCTGAGATCACAGTCCGTTGTTGTAGCATCTGAGCTTCTGCTAAAGCTTGCATGCTGTTATGAAGCTTTCTCAGATCTTCTTTCAGAGTGTCGATCTCTTCCCTCAACTCTCTGTTCTCTTCCTCGAGATCATCCATCTTTTTCTGACGATTGGCCCGAGTATTGTACGAATGAGACACTTTGACTCTAGAATCGAGACGCAAACGTGAGATTCGTAGGTAAGAAGAATGTGTGATGCGAGAATGATGAATGATATGCAATGATTATATATGTTTTTGTTTATTCAAAGTAAACTTCGACAATTAGATTGCAAATATCAAACAGTGGGGAAACCCCGTTTTATTGAATTCAAAGGATTGCGGAAATGGAAATACAGTCATTTACATAGTGCTGCAAAAGGAAATCGAAGCTAATGGATCCCGAGTCCTCTCTGAAGAGAGCTCAGGTGCTGGTTCTGGTGCTTTCCTTTTCTTTGACCGGGGCTCTTCAGCCGTTGTTGGGTTGTCATTCCTTTGCCAAGTGAAAGGAGCGAGCAAATTCCTTTGATTATCCTGATTTTCTACAGCATGTTGCTCTAAAATTTCAATCAGAGCATCTTTTTATTTTAATAACTGCTGTATTTTCTTGCACTCCACATTGAGAATACGATACTTGTTCCTCCAAGACCTCCTCTCTTGTTGAACTTTGATGAGAGTTACCTGAAGTTTTTCCGTGTCCGACATGAAATAAAGGACAGAGTCCCTTAATGGAAGAACTTCTTGACGAGGGTAAGGCATCCTTAGTTTGAGAGCTCTAGTTTGTACCAAGTGGAGATAAGGCTCCATCGAGACACAATCTGGTTTTCCTAGAGACTCTCGTCCTTTCTTATGAATGTGTTTCCAAGCATGCATTATTTCCATCTTTAGTGCCTGTAATACCCCAAATTTTGACCACTTAGATTTCCCATTATTGTGAAAATCATCATCACAATATGGATGAACCATCATGCTTCATCAGTCTCCCCAAAGATGGGTGAGCATCCAATAAAATCAAAATTAGGGTTTCAAGCCCTCTCTGAGTGCTTAGACAAAGGATCAATCAAGAAATGACATGATATTCAACTTGTCTAATCTCTTAAACATCCACAATGGATCAAAAAGGACTCCCACTTCAAGGATTAAGCACAAAGCTGCTCCCTTTTAGGTGGATCAAGTCTCAAGATCGACAGTGTCACCAAATTAGGGTTTTGGTCGACCAGGGCCTCCAGATGGAAATTTTCATCTGGGCACAAGGCAATGATCCAAAACATGACCTAATATACTTCATGGAACCTCATGAACCCATGCATCAAGTCAATTTTGCCTCAGGGGATGCATTCATCAAAAATCAGGAATTAGGGTTTCTTGACCTAATTCACCCCTAAGTTGACTTTTGGGACAAACCATGAGCCAAGACCTCAAGAGATGATTTAAGGGTCTCTAATATACCATATTGATCCATTTGGAACAATGGATTGATCCAAGAAGCTTGAGCAACAAGTCTCAATTTCATCTGCACTACAATTAGGGTTTTAAGGGAAAAGTCAACTGTAACTTTGACTTTTGACCAGGACATGCTCCCAAACCCTAATACATGATTGAATATACCCTATGACACCCATGGAACATGTCCATCTAGTTTGATTTAGGTCAAGGACATGATTTCCTGAAGAATTGCACAGTTTGGAATTCATCTGATAAAAAGTCAACTGTGCACAAAAGTCAACTTTGACTTTTTGAGATTTTTCACCAAAATGGATTTTTAACCCTAAAATGATGTTAATGTATGATTTGAATCATCATTCATCAAGAAAAATCAAGAAAAGTGAGATAACTTGTAAAAGTGGTAACCATAAAACTTAGAAATTTTTCTAAGTTAAAAATAAAGTGGCAAAGGTACCAACTTTGGAGGACCATAACTCCTAAACCACAAGGCCATTTTTTCTCATCCAAAGATGGATTTGTAGCCCTCATTATCACCTACAAAAACTTCAACTACAAGTCATTCCAATTCATTAAGGATTTTGAGTTATGGAGTGATCAAAGTGGCTGAAAAGTGAAAATGTCACTTTTTCCAACACTTAGTGAAATTTTCACTAAGTCAGATTCTGCCTCACTTTTTGCCAAATGTAGGGGGATTTTTCACTTGGAATCAAAAGAGATCAAAACCAAACTTGTTTAAACAGTTGTTGTATCATGTAAGAGCTTTCCAAAATGACCAAGAACATTGCCAAATTCAACCTACACCATGAGATATAACATTGCCAAGTTGCCTTGCTGAAATCTGTCAAGGCAAGGCAGAATTTGCAACTTTGGTCGATTTGCCAAAATCAGCCAAATTCAATTGCTCCTATCCACTTGGACACCTCAGAGGATTGAATCTAAGGGGGACAATCACTGAGCCAAGCCTCCAAGGTCCAAGGAACAAGGAATAGCATGTTGAACCTAGAGTTGCCAAAATAGGGACAAGACTTCAAATTTGGAATGAGGCATTCAATGGAACCATCAAGGTGGCATGGACTGAGCCATTCTCATCTGAAATCAGTCAAGACTTATCCAAGACCAAGGGAACCAAAGCTCTGTGCCCTAACCTCTAGTCAATGGCTAGAGGAGACTTGGATTTTCATTTGCCAACATTGGCCAAACCTACTTACCAGCTGCCATGCACTATTCCTTGCAAAACAAACTTGATCTACTATAAATAGAGCTCAATTGTGGTCAGTTTGAGTACACCAAAGCCATCTAACAGATGCTTTCCTCAAAATCTCTTCTTTCACTCCAATTTTGCCTTCTAAGGCAAGTCACTATCGGGTTTTGAGTTTGAGAGCAATTCCAATCAAACCAATCACTCACACACCTCACATACATCACATATGAGCTGATCAAACACTTAGATTACTTCTGAAACATCAATTTCACAAAATCACCTGCTGGTTGCTCAAGGTTTTAACCAAAGTGCAGCTGAGGTGCCACAAAATGATCCAGCCAATTTCAATCAAGTCCAACCATCCAAACACAATCCATAGGGTGTAGGGAAGCTGTTCAGATCATCACCACTCATCTGTAACACCTCCAAATCAAAAATCACTTTGAACTTGCTGTCACGACTTGGAGGTAAGCACATGCTTGGTCATCTCTCAATCTATGCATATTTCCTCGCACAATAATTTGGCCATATGTTCATAATCATGCATGGAATGTTTTCCCTCAATTAATTGCATTGTTTGAATCGTGTATCAAAAATCCTAGCCTTCATGCAGAAATTAGGGTTCTTGAGGTCTCTTCGTGATTTCTTATTGTATGTTTAATTTAAATGAAATTAAAGTACATAGACATGATCGTGAGGTTGAGACGAGCATAATGATATGTGGATTGCATGATATGATTACGTATTCATGGAGATTGGATAGAAAATGCAAATCTGAGAAACCAAGAACACGCGCGTGTTCTTCAGCTGTTCTTGGCGCCATTTTTCATATATTTGAATATTTGAATTTTTGTGATTTTGTTTAATTGATTCAAAAATTAATTTCTCTCTGAGTTTTAATGATTTTGAGTTGATTCTTTTTTTAATAATTCAAAAAAATGTTAAAATATTTTATTTTCACAAAAAATCCCAAAAATATTATTTATTTCATATAATTGATATTTTTGTAAAGAATTAATATTTTGATTGTTTTTGGCATTTTAAATATTTTTTCTACATTGATTTTGCAACTTTTAATGCTTTCTAATTATTTTGTAGGTCAATACTTAATTTTTGAAGCATTAATCCAAGATCACAATTTGTTTTCCATGTGTTAAACAATTTTTGATCATTTTAATTGAATTTTTATTCAATTAAATACATTTTGAAAACAAATTAGGGTTTTGGATTAATTCAACCCTCATAAATCATTTTCAAAATCTTTTTGGGCCTCTTGAGAGAGTGTAAGACCCATCCCCCCTTGTACAAAAACTTTTTGGGCCTCACTCATTGTATAAGTCCCTCTGTACAAGTAAACGGCGCGATCGTCGCCCGTTTAAAAATAAAAATCATCTGGGCCTCTCCTTGAGCTATAAGACCCATTCAAAACACTTTGGGCCTCTATTAGAGTGTAAGACCCAATCCCCCTTTTAACCAAAACATCTTGGGCCTCACTTATTGTATAAGTCCCTCTGCGTTAAAAGAAAACCTCGGCGCGATCGCCATTTTTAAACGAAAAATCATTTGGGCCTACCCTCGTGTTATAAGCCCCACTCTTTTCTTTAAACCTTTTTGGGCCTCTTGAGAGAGTGTAAGACCCATCCCTTTGTACAGAAAACCATTTTGGGCTTCAGTCACTTGTATAAGTCCCGCTGTACAAAGTCAAACAGTGCGCTCACTGATAAAACCCTGGGCCTCTCCTTGAGCTGTAAACCCCAAATCTTTCTTTTTCAAAGCACTTTCTCCTTTGATTTTGAATATACTGTTGTTTTCAATCTTTCTTTGTTGAACAACTAACCAAACAACATGGAAGTACTCCAACCGAGTAAGTGGTTATCGCTTTCATTTACTACTTTCATATTATAAACTGTATTGTGGGGCTGCTCACTGTAAGTCTCCTTTCATAAACTCATATCTACTGTGTAATAATAGTATAGATATTTCGAGTTTCCCCGGCAACTACGTCTAGAACTAGGTGACGCCGTTTCATTTATTCGTAGAAATAGACGCCTAGATCCCCAATAGGAGCACCAGATACAGTCTTCTCTTTGGCTGTCCTCCTTAGGAATCGTCAAGAAGCTCTATTCCCCAAGATGAATGTATTCTCCGTGAATGGCATCTTTGAGTTTCTTCCAAATTCTCGAACTTTCCTGACTTGATCTATTCCTTGTGGATAGCTTGCCTTGAATGTCTCGGGGTTTGGGTACCCACTACGGTCATAATCTTGGACCTTAACTAAGGAACCCTCTTTAAAAGCTAAAAGTCGCTGGATAGTAAACCTCGCACGTTTACCAGTGGTTTTTATCTTTAAAAGAGTTATCTCTCCCAATGGAAAGGAGATTATAGACCCACGGGCTTCTTAAAAGCATCGGCCTCCTCTTGGGCATTATTCAAGGACACTACGGCTTCTTAGAAGTATTCACAGCCTCCTCTTAGGCTTCGTATAATGATCTCTTCCTCCGGGAATGATAGCCTCCTCTTGGGCTTAGTACAAGGACCCGTCGGCTTCTTAGAAGTATTCACAGCCTCCTCTTGGGCTTCGTACAAATTGTCCCGACGACCTCCTAGAGGTATAGGAACAGAACCTAGTCATTCTCATAGAACAGTCCTTTCATAAAGTCTACTACTGTTTCTCAAAGCATAGTACAAAAGATAAAACTCTAGACTTGGACAGTTTAATCCTTGAGTCTCAAAGACATTCTCAAGTGACCCCTTCGTTAAATAGGAAGGAAACCCGCAGACTCGGACAGTCTCAATACCCTTTGGATTTCCCGTTTCCTCAAAGAGAAGGAAATATCCCTGATCCTCAAATCAAATCCCTGAGTACAGCGTTGCTCATATAAGAACTGATTTTCTCTTTTAAAATCAGTATATTGGATCTGTCACTCAACTGAAACAAACCTTTAGCCTCCATCTCGGGCTTCATACGAGATACAAAAACACTCTCTTGTTGAGTATAAAAGACTCCCTCGTTGGATCACACAAACAATAGCCTCTATCTCGGGCTTCGTACGAGACACAAAGACTCTATCGTCGGGTCAAAAACTTTTAGCCTCTCTCTCGGGCTTTGTACGAGACACAAAATAGTCTCCTCTTAGGCTTTGTATAATGATTTTCCTAGCGAAAATTAGCCTTCTCTTAGGCTTTGTATAAGAAAACCACTGGTTGATCCAATCAACCTTTTAGCATCAAAACTGTGCCTCGTTCACGGTACACAAACATCAACAACTCCTTTCCCTTCATCTAATCGCTGTAAGCGGCAAGCCTCTGGATCATCTACATCCATGCCACTGTCCTTCTTTTAGCATGAGGAATTCCTAAGGAAAGATGGCATTGCTCTACACTGAGTTAAAGTCTTCTCCTTTAGGTTAAAACCCTTTCTTCGGAAATTATGGCATTGCTCGGATCCGCGTATCCCAGTTAAAGTAATTCTCCTTCTCCCTCTTTAGAGATGACAAATTCTCTCTAAAGTCGAGGTCTTTCAGCTTCACGTCTTGGGCTTTGAACAAGACACAAATAAACCTTTCAGCTTCACATCTTGGGCTTTGAACAAGATACAAACTACCTTTCGCTTCACGTCTTGGGCTTTGAACAAGACACCAAAACACCCATTTCCTCCCATAGAATAGGAGGAACTACGAACGCTCTGATTTCCCTGTTTCGGTAAACGGGAATACGTAGGCATAAGATCGAAAGAAAAGATCTTAGCGAGCGCAATCAACAAAAAACCCAAATCCCATATCTCCATCAATCAAAAGCAGTAATTCAAAAGCATCAGTCCTAACATCCTAATCCTTGTTCCCCGTCAGAAACCTTCTGCCCAGGTAAAAAAGAAAGAAAACAGTATTGGCGAAAATACAAATAACCAGTACAAAGGCCCCCCACATTGATAGCATTCGTAACCTAACAGACCGCTGTTTAAACTCAGTATGCAAAGCAGGGTTAATTGGAGACATCTATTTCCCTTCCTTATTCAGCTCACAATAAGATAAAAAATGAATCGACCTGTAGTTTTAAGCTCAACCGCAGAGAGCGACCAGTGCTTAAGAACTGCGTCCAAAATCGCTCGCTACAGAAAAGTGGCGCCCACCGTGGGGCCAAACTGACTTTCTTAAAATTTAAGGTGAAAACCTTGGACAAATCTTTTTCATGGCGGTGGCCACCACAAGAAAAGTGGCGCCCACCGTGGGGCCAAATCTTCTTTCTTAAACCTTTTTTCTCTTCACTTGTGTGAAAACTACAGAGTGGTAACTCAGCCGGGGAGCCATTTCTATCAGGAACTTAGGATTCTTAGCTTTATAAGTCTAGGATGATTAGGACAAATATATATATACTGCTTTTCCTAATTGCTATACGTGTTTATTTTTCTGCTAATGGGAATGCGGGTGATGCCGTATGTGGAAAGATTGAGTATACACTTAGAAAAGCCAACCCTTTCGTAGTGCGAAAGCTATCGGAAATAGCTGTTACGCGATACTACCCTCATTTGAGGCTGGTGATCTATTCTCGGTGAATAGCACTTACTCTAAGATTGCACACAACTCGCTGGCGATCCGCTTGTTGTTTTGCTTTCCTGGGAGGAGCTGATGATAATGAGTACAGGTACAAAAATCACCCTAGTATAAATCTTTGGGGATGGGTAGAGCCTTGACTTCATGACAACGACCCTTTGACCCCATGTTTTTTCTATGTTTTTGTGTGCTGCATTCATGCATCCATTTAATAAAACATTAAAACATTCAAAAAAAAACTTCTCTTCTAGTCTCTCTGTTTTTCAAATTAAACTAAGATTGTGATTGCAAATATCAGAGAAGAGGATTACGCTAATGGATTTCGGTAGAAGGAGAACTCGCCAGTATACCTTCAAGGTTCCAAAGCTAGAGGATTTGAGAAGGTTAGCAAGGATGATCGTTAACCCAGAGGCTTTCAGAGCCAAGCACGGTGGTTTGCTACCACTGTTAAGAGTCCATGTGATTAAGGGGATCATGGACGCGCTCATTCAGTTCTACGATCTGGTTTATCACTGTTTCACATTCCCGGATTACCAGCTATCACCAACGCTGGAGGAGTATTCTCATCTGACTGATTTACATATCACTGATCGAGCTCCATTTTCTGGACTGGAAGAAATTCCAAAGAATCAGACTATTGCAATAGCAATTCATTTGGACGAGTCTGAGGTCAGGACTCACATGACCACTAAGGGTGGCATCCAAGGTTTGCCCGCCCAGTTCTTGACAAAAAAGGCTCTATACTTCGCTAGTATAGGGAACGGGACTGCTTTTGAAAGCATCTTTGTCTTGCTCACCTACGGATTATTTTTGTTTCCCAACATCAATAAC
This sequence comes from Lathyrus tuberosus, assembly GCA_022829125.1. NCBI lineage: Eukaryota > Viridiplantae > Streptophyta > Magnoliopsida > Fabales > Fabaceae > Lathyrus > Lathyrus tuberosus. The sequence goes on from JALAZF010000280.1 coordinate 3,979,749, forward strand.
TTCGTCGATATCAACGCCAATATGGTTTTTCTCATTGGAAACCCTGTGCCGACTTTGCTCGCAGATGCGTATCATTCTGTACACTTGGGAAATTTGTACAGCGGAGGGGAGATCACATGTTGTGTACCTTTGCTCTACAAATGGTTTATCTCTCACTTGCCCAAGTCTGCTGTTTTTTGGGATTGCAAGAGTGTCTTACGTTGGTCGCAGAAGATCATGTCTCTCACCAATTCTGATATAGATTGGTGTAATAGGATTTATGAGGGAATCAGAATCATTGACCGTTATGGAAACTTCCCCAGCGTACCCCTCATAGGAACTAAAGGAGGAATCAACTATCATCCGATGTTAGTTCTTCGTCAATTTGGATACCCGATGAGACACATCCCACTGGGTGTTCATCTGGAAGGTCTTTTCTTCAAGGAAGGAGAAAATGACAGAGCACTAAAGATGGAAATAGTGCACGCTTGGAAACAGGTTCATAAGAAAGGACGAGAGTCTCTGGGAAAACCAAACTGTGTCTCGGTGGAGCCTTATCTCCATTGGGTACAAACTAGAGCTCTCAAGCTAAAGATGCCTTATCCTCATTATAGAATTCTTCCACTGAGGGAAACTGTCATGTACTTCATGACGGAAACTGAAAAGCTTCAGGTTACTCTCAACAAAGTTCAAAAGGAAAGAAGATCTTGGAAGAACAAGTACCGCACCCTCGACGTAGAGTGTATCCAAATACAACAACTACTAAAAGAGAAAGATGCTCTGATTGAAATTTTGGAGCAGCATGCTGTAGAGAATCAAGATGACCAAAGGAATTTGCTCGCTCCTTTCACCTGGCAAAGGAATGACAACCCGACAACGGCCCAAGCGCCCAGGTCAAAGAAGAGGACTCGGGACCCATTAGTTTAGGTTTCTGTTTCTGCACTTTGTAATCTACTGTATTTCCATCTCTGTAATCCTTTGGAATTCAATAAAAAGGGGTTTCCCCACTGTTTGATATTTGCAATCTAATTGTCGAAGTTTATTTTGATTAAACCAAAAAACAATTAATATAATCATTGCATTCATCATTCTCACATCGCGTATTCTTCTTCCCTATGAATCTCACGTTTGTGTCTCGATTCTAGAGTCAAACTGTCTCATTCGTATAATACTCGGGCCAATCGTCAGAAAAGGATGGATGATCTTGAGGAAGAAAACAGAGAGTTGAAAGAAGAGATCGACGCTCTGAGAGAGGATATGAGAAAGCTTCGTAACGACATGCAAGCCATGGCAGAAGCTCAGCTACAAAAAACTGTGATCTCAGAGATCACCTCAACGCCCATCATAGAAAAGTATGATCCTAGGTATCAGATGCCGAAAGATCGTCCTTGGGGCATGCCTGTTAACTATATCCCGGAAGGATATGTTCCGCCGATCACTGAAGATCAGGGAATCGCAACAGAAGCCACTGGGCCTGAAGGTTACAAACTTCGGGAAAGCGAAGATGCCAGGGGCATACTGAAGACTCCTGAAGGTTACAAACTTCGGGAGGCACCGAGACTTACTGCCGTAGTCACGGTACCACCCCCTGTGGTGCACACTGTCCCAGAAGGACAGATTCCACAGACACCTTCTGGTAAGAAGGAAACTATGTTTGACAGAATGGATGAATTCCAGGAGCAGTTCTTGGAAATGCAGAAAGAGCTGCAAGCCATTCGCGGTCAGGATCTATTTGGAAAGGACGCCGCAGACCTATGCTTGGTCCCAAATGTGAAAGTCCCGCACAAGTTCCAAGTGCCCGACTTTGAAAAATACAAGGGTAACTCTTGCCCTCAGAGCCATCTGGTGATGTACGCTCGGCGGATGTCAGCCCAGACGGAGAATCAGGACCTACTGATTCACTACTTCCAGGATAGTTTAACCGGTGCCGCATTAAAATGGTACATGGGTTTAAACCGTGCCACGATCAGCACTTTCAGAGATCTTGGTACTGCCTTCGTCCAACAATACAAATACAATTTGGACATGGCACCCGACAGAGATCAACTCAGATCGATGTCGCAAAAGGACAAGGAAACCTTTAAGGAGTATGCTCAAAGGTGGCGTGAAATTGCCGCTCAAATTTGTCCACCTCTTGAGGAAAAAGAGATGACAAAAATCTTCTTAAAAACCTTAAGCTCATTTTACTATGACCGAATGATTGCCAGCGCACCCAGTGATTTCACCGAAATGGTCGGCATGGGTGTACGTCTTGAGGAAGCCGTCCGAGAAGGACGTTTGGTAAAAGACACTGGATCGGCGAGTGGTACTAAAAAATACGTTAGTGCTCTCCCTAAGAAAAAAGAGCAAGATATTGGGAATATCTCTCTCAGAAAGCAAAGGCGACGTTATCAGCCAGTAGCAGCTGTTACTCCTGCTATCGGCTCCGCGCCTGTTCCTATGTATCAACCTCAGGTTGCGCAGAGCCAACCTGACCAACAAAGGACACAACAGCCTCTTCAACAGGCTCGTCCTCCATATAACAACAACCGTACAACACGACCATCAGGATTTGATCCTATACCCGTAACGTACGCATAGTTGTTTCCGTTACTACCGGCTAAGGGGCACATTCAGACTAAGTCTCCCCTTTCAGTTCTGGAAAATCCACCTTTTTGGTTTAAAGCGGATCAAACATGCCCTTATCATCAAGGAGGTTCAGGGCATAACATTGAGACTTGTCTCAATTTTAAATCCGACGTGCAAAAGCTTGTTAGGAGCGGGCTCTTATCTTTCAAAGATACGAATCCTAATGTTCTTACGAACCCGCTGCCTCAACATGAGAAAACTGCAGTCAATCTGATTGAGAAAGAGACTAACAATGTCTATCAAATTCACGATGTACTCTCATTGGGGACCAATCTGGTCAAGATGCATTGTAGACAGAGTGGATATGGCCATGTGCCGCCTCATAACTATCACCAGTGTGATATCTGCTCTAAAGACAACCAGGGATGTTCTGTAGTGCAAACAGCTCTACAGGAACAAATGGATCTTGGATGGATCCAAGAACACCGAGTTCGTAGAGTTAACATGGTTTACATGAATTCCAACGTCATTCAAAACCACGACATCCGTGCGATGAATGCCAACTTGGTGGCGATGCACTCAAGGCAAAGCCAGTATCATAATCTGCCACGGCACGATTACAGTTCCTGTTTGACTTGCTCGGTAAAAAAACAGGGATGCTCTTTCATACAAGAGGCCCTCCAGCGTCAGATAGATCTTGGATGGATCCAAGACTACCATGATAGGAACTCCTATCAAATCAACATGGTTCAGATCTTTGACATTCGCGTGATCAATACCAACCTGGTAGAGTTACATGCTGAGCAGGTCCGACTCGGATTCTTAATATCACATGATTATCAAAACTGTAAGGCGGGTTGCAAAAACGATCGAGGTTGTACCCTTGTCCAGGAGGCACTTCAGCACTTGTTAAATCACTGGTGGATGCCAATCTATATGGACGAAGATACTCAGCAGATTAGTATCAATCACAGGAATCCTACTCGTCGCCAAAGTTAGGATGTCCGATCAATGGAAGGTAACCTAGTGAGGTTACATTGTATTCAAAGTGGGCGTGGCCAGGTGCCACCACACAACTATGACCGTTGTAGCGTCTGTTCGGAAAGTAAACAAGGGTGTTACCTTGTGAGAGCAGCTCTTTAGGGTCAGGTCGATCATGGAGAAATTTGTCCATATCCAGGTTCAGGACCCATCATTTGGTCGCCGAACTACCTTGCCGAGCAAGTTGAGGATGTTGTCACGATCTCTGGTCATCACAGGACCAGGGATGTTTTTGCCATCATCCCTCTACTTGACGAATCTAGAGTTCCCAACCGGGAATGGATCAAGGTTACCTATGATGGTCAGAAAAATCAGAAGGTTCCCATAGTCATCTATCTACTGGGGCCACTACCGTATGAATCAGCTAAGGCAATCCCTTACAAATACGGTGCAACAATAATCAAGAATGGAAAGGAAATTCCATTACCCTCCGTCGTGAATATTGCAGACATCAGTCGTGTAACACGGAGCGGTCGAAAATTCAACCGAGGGGTTGGAGAATCCAACAAAGAAAAGGAACTTCAGGCAGAAATTCCTGATCCACCAGTCGGTCAATCCAGTAATCCCGACCTTTCAAAAGACAAAGATGAGATGCTAAAGCTCATCCAAAGGAGTGAATATCACATTGTTGATTAACTGTTACAGACTCCTTCAAAGATCTCAGTATTATCACTGTTACTCAGTTCAGAAGCCCACAGAGAGGCTCTACAGAAAGTCTTGGAGCAAGCCTTTGTGGAACAGGATGTAACAATCAGACAATTCGATAGCATTATCTCTAACATCACTTCCTGCAATAATTTGGGATTTAGTGATGAGGAATTACCTGAAGAGGGTCGCCGTCATAACATGGCGCTCAACATTACAGTTAACTGCCAGGGCGATGCTTTAGCCAATGTACTGGTAGACACAGGGTCAGCCCTGAATGTTATGCCGAAGTCCACTTTGATGCAATTATCATTTAAGGGCCCTTCGATGAGAGTCAGCGAGGTCGCCGTCAAAGCATTCGACGGATCCAGAAAAACAGTTATCGGCGAAGTTGATCTTCCCATAACTATTGGTCCTCACACTTTCCAAATCACTTTCCAGGTCATGGACATCCGGGCAACATACAGTTGTTTATTAGGAAGACCTTGGATACATCAGGCTGGAGCGATTACTTCAACCCTCCACCAAAAGCTAAAGTTCGTCAAGAACGATCAACTTGTCGCGGTTTGTGGGGAACAAGCCTTGCTTGTGAGTAGCCTATCATCATCTACTTGTGTGGAACCCGAGGAGGTTATTGGAACTCAGTTCCAAGCACTATCGGTGAGCAAGAACAATTATTTCAAAGAAGGAACTTCGATTTCCTCATACAACGATGCTATCAGAGCGGTCGAGAGTACCGATACAACCGGATGGGGACGGCTTGTCATTCCCACTGACAATAAAATAAAGAAGGGTCTTGGTTTTTCTGCGACCTGTACCCAGACAGCTGCTAACGATGAAAGTCTTCATCCCCTTCAAAACTTCTTCCACAGTGGAGGTTTTCTTCACCCGGTGTCTCAAGCAGTGCATCCTATCAATGAGGAAGATCCCTCTGACACAGATGAAGAATGGAAGTCCTACCTTAACAAGGACGGTTATATGTCTCAGGAAGAGGTGCCTATGCCTTTTTACTTTCCTACAGAAAGTCCGAGATTTATACCAAGATCAGATGTCGAAATGATCTACGGAGATTGTGATCCGGAAGGATGCCGTGCTCCGCCAAATTCATTAGAGGAAGACACTCTGATGAAAGACAACTTTGATCACAATTACTATGGCCCGATGGATGGTCTGCCAATGTGGCAGCCTTACCCAGGAAACTTGGGGCCAGAAAGTCAGCCGAGTAATGAAACTCAGCTGAGCGTCATTGAACAGAATACCTGTGTCCCCGCCATGTCATGGGATCAACACTCAGGTCATTCAGAAACTACTCAACATGAAGATGAATTCGCAACGTTTGCAGGACTAGAATTCATCAACTATGCTTTTCCTGAGGTCAACGTCATCGAGAGGGATGACTTCTCCAGTTCTAAAGAAGTTTGGGACACTCTGGGACAACCAAGTGGAAAATACGACTTTATGGTCAAGTACACTGCTCCCGAAAGCTCTCGTATCAGGCTCGAAGATATCCAGTCAACTGGATGGGGAGATACAGCTGAGAGCACCAATGCTGTGCAAAATGCAACAGAGGAATCCTCCTACGACAATTCTGCTTGGGAGACAGATTCCAATGATCCTGCTCCACCAGAAATCAACGTCATTTCTGAAGACAAATCAAGGAAGGTGCCAGACTTTGTGATTCACCGAGGAGTTCGCCGCCAGTGGGTTGCTGTCGAGGTTCCGAAGGTCGTTCGCCAGTCAAAGTAATTGCCATCTTTAACCTTTCACCCTGCCCAGGTGAAACGGATGTTTTGATAGGGCTCGCTTTTTGTAAATTTCCCTCTTCGCTTTGCCCAGAGCGACAGAGTTTTGTTTTATAGGGCTGTAGTTTCAAGATTCGACTTGTTCATTAATAAAATAACGTCATTCTGTAATTTCCGCATTAATTGCTGTTTTCTCTTTTTACTTTTTCAGAAAATGGTAATCCTAAAAAACATTCAATAATAAAAACAAGCAGTAAAATCAAAACACTGCACACACTTGCATTTTCTCTATCTCTTCTAAACACGAATCATCACGTCATGCAGATTGCTTGTTTTATACCCCGTTGAAACATACGATCCGATGCCTTCTCCCAACTTTGAGTTCCCAGTATTCGAGGCTGAAGAAGAAAATGACGACCAAATTCCAGAAGAGATCTCCCGACTACTCAGACAAGAGGAAAAGTCCATTGAACCTCACAAAGAGCCGTTGGAAACGGTAAACTTGGGTTCAGAAAAAGAGAGAAAAGAAATCAGGATCAGAGCACTGCTCAGTCCAACTGCCAGAGAGGATCTGATAAAGCTTCTCAAAGAATTCCCCGATGTATTCGCTTGGTCCTATCAGGATATGCCAGGGTTGGATACCAGCATCGTGGAACATCACTTACCGCTAAGATCAGAATGTCCGCCAGTAAAGCAAAGGTTGAAACGCACTCACCCGGACATGGCCATCAAAATCAAAGAGGAGGTACAGAAACAGATCGACGCGGGTTTCCTCGCTACATCTGAATATCCTCAATGGTTAGCCAACATCGTACCCGTTCCTAAAAAGGATGGAAAGGTCAGAATGTGTGTTGATTACAAGGATCTAAATAAGGCAAGTCCAAAGGACGACTTTCCTTTACCACACATTGACATGCTGGTTGACAGCACAGCCAAGTTCAAAGTTTTCTCCTTCATGGATGGATTCTCGGGCTATAACCAGATCAAAATGGCGCCGAAAGACAGGGAGAAAACTTCGTTCATTACCCCATGGGGTACCTTTTGTTACAAGGTAATGCCGTTCGGTTTGAAGAATGTCGGGGCAACCTATCAAAGGGCCATGACTACTCTGTTTCATGACATGATACACAAAGAAATCGAGGTATATGTCGATGATTTGATTGCAAAATCAAGAACAGAGGAGGAGCACGTTGAACATCTGTCAAAATTGTTCGAACGTCTAAGAAAATTCAAGCTCCGCTTGAATCCTAACAAGTGCACCTTCGTTGTCCGTTCAGGGAAATTACTAGGGTTCATCGTCAGCCAGAAAGGAATTGAAGTTGATCCTGACAAGGTCAAGGCCATTCAAGAAATGCCTTCTCCGAAAACTGAAAAACAAGTCAGAGGATTCCTGGGACGTTTGAACTACATCTCCAGATTCATATTCCTCATGACCGCCACATGTGCGCCGATTTTCAAATTACTTAAAAAGAACCAGGATTGCGTTTGGTCAGAAGATTGCCAAACCGCCTTCGACAGTATTAAGGAATATCTGTTGAATCCTCCGATTCTATCACCTCCAGTGGAAGGGAGACCACTAATCATTTACCTCACAGTCCTAGAGGACTCAATGGGATGTGTACTTGGCCAACAAGACGAAACTAAAAGGAAAGAGTCTGCCATTTACTATCTAAGCAAGAAATTCACCGACTGCGAGACTCGGTACACAATGCTTGAGAAAACTTGTTGCGCTTTGGCTTGGGCAGCCAAACGTCTTCGCCAGTACATGATTCGTCATACTACTTGGTTGGTCTCCGAAATGGATCCAATCAAGTACGTTTTCGAAAAACCTGCTCTCACGGGAAGGATTGCCCGTTGGCAGATGTTACTATCAGAATATGACATAGAGTACCATGCTCAGAAAGCCGTTAAAGGAAGTATTTTAGCCGATCATTTGGTTCATCAACCGATTGACGATCAAGAATCAATCGGGTTTGACTTCCCAGACGAAGATGTCATGTATCTAAAGATGAAAGATTGCGATGAACCGCTACCCAGTGAAGGGCCAGGACCAGGTTCCCAGTGGGGACTTATCTTTGACGGAGCAGTCAATCATTATGGAAACGGAATTGGGGCAATCATTGTTACCCCTCAGGGTTCCCACATTCCTTTCACTGCCAGACTTACGTTCAAATGTACGAACAACGAGGCCGAATACGAAGCATGTATCATGGGTCTCGAAGAAGCAATTGATTTAAGGATCAAAAACTTGGACGTATACGGTGATTCAGCCCTGGTTATTAACCAGATAAAAGGAGATTGGAACACATACCAATCAAGATTGATTCCTTACAAAGACTATGCAAGGGGGTTGTTACCCTTCTTCAACAGAGTCGACTTTCATCACATCCCTCGTGATGAGAACCACATGGCTGATGCATTAGCCACTCTCTCTTCCATGATTAGTGTAGGTCAATGGAATGATATACCTAAGATCGACATCATGCGCCTTGAACGGCCCGCTTACATCTTTACGATTGAAGCAGTCATAGACGACAGACCTTGGTATCACGATATCAAATGCTTCCTTCAGAAACAAGAGTACCCATCTGGGGCACTCAGAAAAGACAGGAAAACCCTCAAAAGATTGGCTGGAAACTTCTTCCTGAGCGGTGACACTCTTTATAAGAGAAATTTTGACATGGTCTTGCTCCGATGCGTCGACAGACCAGAAGCAGACATGCTCATGAAAGAAATTCATGAAGGATCCTTTGGCACTCATGCCAACGGACACACAATGGCGAGAAAAATTCTCAAGGTCGGGTATTATTGGTTGACCATGGAAGCCGACTGCTACAAGTACATGAGGAGGTGTCACAAATGTCAGATATACTCCGACAAAATTCATGTACCGCCATCACATCTCAAAGTTCTTTCTTACCCATGGCCATTTTCCATATGGGGAATCGATATGATTGGTATGATTGAGCCCAAGGCTTCAAACGGACATCGGTTCATCCTGGTAGCCATTGACTATTTCACCAAGTGGGTCGAAGCAGCGTCATACGCCATTGTAACCCGACAAGTGGTGGTCCAATTTATCAAAAATAATATCATCTGCCGTTATGGTGTTCCAAGCAAGATCATTACTGATAATGGATCTAACTTGAACAATAAGATGATGAAAGAGTTATGCACAGAGTTCAAGATCGAACACCATAACTCATCTCCCTACCGACCCAAGATGAACGGAGCGGTAGAAGCGGCTAACAAGAACATCAAGAAGATCGTTCAAAAGATGGTTGTAACCTATAAAGATTGGCACGAAATGCTACCCTTTGCTCTTCACGGTTATCGAACATCTATCCGCACTTCAACAGGGGCAACCCCTTTCTCTCTAGTATATGGCATGGAAGCAGTGCTCCCCATAGAAGTAGAGATCCCATCAATCCGGGTATTGATGGAAGCTCAGCTCACCGAAGCTGAATGGTGTCAAAGTCGACACGACGAACTGAACCTGATCGAAGAGAAGCGAATCACGACACTATGCCACGGTCAGTTGTATCAACAGAGAATGAAAAGGGCGTTCGACAAAAAGGTCCGACCTCGTATTTTCAGAAAAGGAGACCTCGTGCTCAAGAAGATATAATCATTTCTCACTGACTCTCGGGGCACGAAAGCTTTCTCAGGCGGCGCCTTGAGACTTGCAACCATGGACGGAGAGGAATTTGCCTACCCCACAAATGTTGATGTAGTCAAGAAATACTTCGCCTAAAACTAAAACTAAAAAAAAAACGTCTCGGTGGATTGAAAACCCGAAAGGGCGGTCCAGGCAAAAGTTAGAGACATGAAAAAAATCATCCCGATGGATTGGAAATCTCATAGTACAATCCAGGCAAAAGTTAGGGATAATGGCAAGTAACTATGTTCAACAGAGGCAAGTCCCTCAGCAGCAGTTGCATCATCTATCAGAGGAAATCTCCAGTCAGAGGTCATCTTCGACGGAAGCTCAGGATATCCCGAATTCAAAGTTGGTAAAAGGATAGTGGTCGTTATGTTTCAACGTAGCCCTTTTCCCTGTAAATTACCATTTTCTAACTTTGTATATACTCTTTGGAATCACGCGTTTGGCTGATCTCCATCTTATCAATAAAATTTGAGCCCTTGTGCTTTTGTTTGTAACTCTTTACTTGTTTTAGCTTTACAGAACGACGTTGTTTAAAATTAATCAGCGATTCTTGAAATAAAACAAAAATAAATTTACTTGTTAAACTTTTTCTGCTTTTAAATTAAAGATGGCATTTCTTTTGACTGTTGAACATCAGAAGAACATCGATCACTTCTCCCGAAGTAAGCGAACTTCAAAGTGCAGAATCAAAGTACTCCTTCTAAACCAGTTCGCCTGAATGAAGGGATCAATAATGTCAGGGACCCTGTTTCGTCTGACACACCTCGGCCAAGTTCTCATCTCCTAAGCCCGATCAACATAGCTCCCAACGGGACTATCTCTCCTAAGCAAGGTGGAATTGCTATTTTGAACCAACGGTACTTCTTCGCCCCGCGATGGTCGAGTATCCAATTGTGTTCATCCATTAGTCTGTATGTCGCGTCTGTTTTGTCAGCATATACATACGTACTTCATGCATTTTTGATTTGCATTTACATTTCATATTGCATCGTTATCACTCTAGCCGGTCTTGTCCCCTAGTGATAAACAGTTTTCTCAATCGAGTTTGTCAGTTCTTTCCTTGTCAGGAAGTGTTGCATCTGCACAATCTCGCCACCAGTGTATCTGTAGATCAGAGTCGGCACTTGGCCACTTTGATAATTTAAACCTCTGAAAGATGAGAGAACCTTCAACAGATGTCACTCTTCGCCATCGAAGATGATATCCTTGCTTTCCCGGATTAAGGAAAATCCACAGAGAAAGCCTCGTGATCAGAGATTCGGCAGCACGCCAGTTTTGCTCCGAAAAACCACTGATGAGAAGGTCATTGGCACCTCAAAATTGGATCCCATCATATGGAATTTCTCCGGGAAGATCCCGAGAAAAGTATGATGTAACCCCAAACGAAAATAGTCTCTCAAGAGACTCGCTTTCCCCAGTAGAATCGACAAATGGCGTCTCCAAAACAGAGAAGTTTGTACAACTCTACAATTCAGACGAATGGGTTCCCCAGCAAGTCTGACATCAAAACTTTTTCCTCTCAAATGGCATCTCCCCAGGAAAATTCGGCGAGAAGTTTGAAGGAAAGCCGCTACGAATAGCGTCCCTTGTCAGTAAAGTTTATTGACAAAAGAAACGAAGACCAGTTCCTTGGTAGGAAACCAGGATCGAGGGGAAGTTTAAATCAGAAACTAAGACCAGTTCCTTGGTAGGAAACCAGGATCGAGGGGAAGTTTGTTCCCACAACTGAGACCAGTTCCTTGGTAGGAAACCAGGATCGAGGGGAAGTTTACAAAAGAGACTGAGACCAGTTCTTGGTAGGAGACCAGGATCGAGGGGAAGTTTACCTTTTCTAAGCATCATTGCTTAGCTAAAGAAGATGAATGTGTAAGCTACCATTCATAACCACCATCAAAATTTCGGGTATTCCGATATTTAATCCTCTTGCACCCCGAATGCCCGATTCTCTTCGTCATTCACACCTTCGGGTCCAAGAAGATTAAATAGGGGTATCTGTAATACCCCAAATTTTGACCACTTAGATTTCCCATTATTGTGAAAATCATCATCACAATATGGATGAACCATCATGCTTCATCAGTCTCCCCAAAGATGGGTGAGCATCCAATAAAATCAAAATTAGGGTTTCAAGCCCTCTCTGAGTGCTTAGACAAAGGATCAATCAAGAAATGACATGATATTCAACTTGTCTAATCTCTTAAACATCCACAATGGATAAAAAAGGACTCCCACTTCAAGGATTAAGCACAAAGCTGCTCCCTTCTAGGTGGATCAAGTCTCAAGATCGACAGTGTCACCAAATTAGGGTTTTGGTCGACCAGGGCCTCCAGATGGAAATTTTCATCTGGGCACAAGGCAATGATCCAAAACATGACCTAATATACTTCATGGAACCTCATGGACCCATGCATCAAGTCAATTTTGCCTCAGGGGATGCATTCATAAAAAATCAGGAATTAGGGTTTCTTGACCTAATTCACCCCTAAGTTAACTTTTGGGACAAACCATAAGCCAAGACCTCAAGAGATGATTTGAGGGTCTCTAATATACCATATTGATCCATTTGGAACAATGGATTGATCCAAGAAGCTTGAGCAACAAGTCTCAATTTCATCTGCACTACAATTAGGGTTTTAAGGGAAAAGTCAACTGTAACTTTGACTTTTGACCAGGACATGCTCCCAAACCCTAATAAATGATTGAATATACCCTATGACACCCATGGAACATGTCCATCAAGTTTGATTTAGGTCAAGGACATGATTTCCTGAAGAATTGCACAGTTTGGAATTCATCTGATAAAAAGTCAACTGTGCACAAAAGTCAACTTTAACTTTTTGAAATTTTTCACCAAAATGGATTTTTAACCCTAAAATGATGTTAATGTATGATTTGAATCATCATTCATCAAGAAAAATCAAGAAAAGTGAGATAACTTGTAAAAGGGGTAACCATAAAACTTAGAAATTTTTCTAAATTAAAAATAAAGTGGCAAAGGTACCAACTTTGGAGGACCATAACTCCTAAACCACAAGGCCATTTTTTCTCATCCAAAGATGGATTTGTAGCCCTCATTATCACCTACAAAAACTTCAACTACAAGTCATTCCAATTCATTAAGGATTTTGAGTTATGGAGTGATCAAAGTGGCTGAAAAGTGAAAATGTCACTTTTTCCAACACTTAGTGAAATTTTCACTAAGTCAGATTCTGGCTCACTTTTTGCCAAATGTAGGGGGATTTTTCACTTGGAATCAAAAGAGATCAAAACCAAACTTGTTCAAACAGTTGTTGTATCATGTAAGAGCTTTCCAAAATGGCCAAGAACATTGCCAAATTCAACCTACACCATGAGATACAACATTGCCAAGTTGCCTTGCTGAAATCTGTCAAGGCAAGGCAGAATTTGCAACTTTGGTCGATTTGCCAAAATCAGCCAAATTCAATTGCTCCTATCCACTTGGACACCTCAGAGGATTGAATCTAAGGGGGACAATCACTGAGCCAAGCCTCCAAGGTTCAAGGAACAAGGAATAGCATGTTGAACCTAGAGTTGCCAAAATAGGGACAAGACTTCAAATTTGGAATGAGGCATTCAATGGAACCATCAAGGTGGCATGGACTGATCCATTCTCATCTGAAATCAGTCAAGACTTATCCAAGACCAAGGGAACCAAAGCTCTGTGCCCTAACCTCTAGTCAATGGCTAGAGGAGACTTGGATTTTCATTTGCCAACATTGGCCAAACCTACTTACCAGCTGCCATGCACTATTCCTTGCAAAACAAACTTGCTCTACTATAAATAGAGCTCAATTGTGGTCAGTTTGAGTACACCAAAGCCATCTAACAGATGCTTTCCTCAAAATCTCTTCTTTCACTCCAATTTTGCCTTCTAAGGCAAGTCACTATCGGGTTTTGAGTTTGAGAGCAATTCCAATCAAACCAATCACTCACACACCTCACATACATCACATATGAGCTGATCAAACACTTAGATTACTTCTGAAACATCAATTTCACAAAATCACCAGCTGGTTGCTCAAGGTTTTAACCAAAGTGCAGCTGAGGTGCCACAAAATGATCCAGCCAATTTCAATCAAGTCCAACCATCCAAACACAATCCATAGGGTGTAGGGAAGCTGTTCAGATCATCACCACTCATCTGTAACACCTCCAAATCAAAAATCACTTTGAACTTGCTGTCACGACTTGGAGGTAAGCACATGCTTGGTCATCTCTCAATCTATGCATATTTCCTCGCACAATAATTTGGCCATATGTTCATAATCATGCATGGAATGTTTTCCCTCAATTAATTGCATTGTTTGAATCGTGTATCAAAAATCCTAGCCTTCATGCAAAAATTAGGGTTCTTGAGGTCTCTTCGTGATTTCTTGTTGTATGTTTAATTTAAATGAAATTAAAGTACATAGACATGATCGTGAGGTTGAGACGAGCATAATGATATGTGGATTGCATGATATGATTACGTATTCATGGAGATTGGATAGAAAATGCAAATCTGAGAAACCAAGAACACGCGCGTGTTCTTCAGCTGTTCTTGGCGCCATTTTTCATATATTTGAATATTTGAATTTTTGTGATTTTGTTTAATTGATTCAAAAATTAATTTCTCTCTGAGTTTTAATGATTTTGAGTTGATTCTTTTTTTAATAATTCACAAAAATATTAAAATATTTTATTTTCACAAAAAATCCCAAAAATATTATTTATTTCATATAATTGATATTTTTGTAAAGAATTAATATTTTGATTGTTTTTGGCATTTTAAATATTTTTTCTACATTGATTTTGCAACTTTTAATGCTTTCTAATTATTTTGTAGGTAAATACTTAATTTTTGAAGCATTAATCCAAGATCACAATTTGTTTTCCATGTGTTAAACAATTTTTGATCATTTTAATTGAATTTTTATTCAATTAAATACATTTTGAAAACAAATTAGGGTTTTGGATTAATTCAACCCTCATAAATCATTTTCAAAACCTTTTCGGGCCTCTTGAGAGAGTGTAAGACCCATCCCCCCTTGTACAAAAACTTTTTGGGCCTCACTCATTGTATAAGTCTCTCTGTACAAGTAAACGGCGTGATCGTCGCCCGTTTAAAAATAAAAATCATCTGGGCCTCTCCTTGAGCTATAAGACCCATTCAAAACACTTTGGGCCTCTATTAGAGTGTAAGACCCAATCCCCCTTTTAACCAAAACATCTTGGGCCTCACTTATTATATAAGTCCCTCTGCGTTAAAAGAAAACCTCGGCGCGATCGCCATTTTTAAACGAAAAATCATTTGGGCCTACCCTCGTGTTATAAGCCCCACTCTTTTCTTTAAACCTTTTTGGGCCTCTTGAGAGAGTGTAAGACCCATCCCTTTGTACAGAAAACCATTTTGGGCCTCAGTCACTTGTATAAGTCCCGCTGTACAAAGTCAAACAGTGCGCTCACTGATAAAACCCTGGGCCTCTCCTTGAGCTGTAAGCCCCAAATCTTTCTTTTTCAAAGCACTTTCTCCTTTGATTTTGAACATACTGTTGTTTTCAATCTTTCTTTGTTGAACAACTAACCAAACAGCATGGAAGCACTCCAACCGAGTAAGTGGTTATCGCTTTCATTTACTGCTTTCATATTATAAACTGTATTGTGGGGCTGCTCACTGTAAGTCTCCTTTCATAAACTCATATCTACTGTGTAATAATAGTATAGATATTTCGAGTTTCCCCGGCAACTACGTCTAGAACTAGGTGACGCCGTTTCATTTATTCGTAGAAATAGACGCCTAGATCCCTAATAGGAGCACCAGATACAGTCTTCTCTTCGGCTGTCCTCCTTAGGAATCGTCAAGAAGCTCTACTCCCCAAGATGAATGTATTCTCCGTGAATGGCATCTTTGAGTTTCTTCCAAATTCTCGAACTTTCCTGACTTGATCTATTCCTTGTGGATAGCTTGCCTTGAATGTCTCGGGGTTTGGGTACCCACTACGGTCATAATCTTGGACCTTAACTAAGGAACCCTCTTTAAAAGCTAAAAGTCGCTGGATAGTAAACCTCGCACGTTTACCAGTGGTTTTTATCTTTAAAAGAGTTGTCTCTCCCAATGGAAAGGAGATGATAGACCCACGGGCTTCTTAAAAGCATCGTCCTCCTCTTGGGCATTATTCAAGGACACTACGGCTTATTAGAAGTATTCACAACCTCCTCTTAGGCTTCGTATAATGATCTCTTCCTCCGGGAATGATAGCCTCCTCTTGGGCTTAGTACAAGGACCCGTCGGCTTCTTAGAAGTATTCACAGCCTCCTCTTGGGCTTCGTACAAATTGTCCCGACGACCTCCTAGATAGAACAGTCCTTTCATATAGTCTACTACTGTTTCTCAAAGCATAGTACAAAAGATAAAACTCTAGACTTTGACAGTCTAATCCTTGAGTCTCAAAGACATTCTCAAGTGACCCCTTCGTTAAATAGGAAGGAAACCCGCAGACTCGGACAGTCTCAATACCCTTTGGATTTCCCGTTTCCTCAAAGAGAAGGAAATATCCCTGATCCTCAAATCAAATCCCTGAGTACAGCGTTGCTCATATAAGAACTGATTTTCTCTTTTAAAATTAGTATATTGGATCTGTCACTCAACTGAAACAAACCTTTAGCCTCCATCTCGGGCTTCGTACGAGATACAAAAACACTCTCTTGTTGATTATAAAAGACTCCCTCGTTGGATCAAACAAACAATAGCCTCTATCTCGGGCTTCGTACGAGACACAAAGACTCTATCGTCGGGTCAAAAACTTTTAGCCTCTCTCTCAGGCTTTGTACGAGACACAAAATAGCCTCCTCTTAGGCTTTGTATAATGATTTTCCTAGCGGAAATTAGCCTCCTCTTAGGCTTTGTATAAGAAAACCACTGGTTGATCCAATCAACCTTTTAGCATCAAAACTGTGCCTCGTTCACGGTACACAAACATCAACAACTCCTTTCCCTTCATCTAATCGCTGTAAGCGGCAAGCCTCTGGATCATCTACATCCATGCCACTGTCCTTCTTTTAGCATGAGGAATTCCTAAGGAAAGATGGCATTGCTCTACACTGAGTTAAAGTCTTCTCCTTTAGGTTAAAACCCTTTCTTCGGAAATTATGGCATTGCTCGGATCCGCGTATCCCAGTTAAAGTAATTCTCCTTCTCCCTCTTTAGAGATGACAAATTCTCTCTAAAGTCGAGGTCTTTCAGCTTCACGTCTTGGGCTTTGAACAAGACACAAATAGACCTTTTAGCTTCACATCTTGGGCTTTGAACAAGATACAAACTACCTTTCGCTTCACGTCTTGGGCTTTGAACAAGACACCAAAACACCCATTTCCTCCCATAGAATAGGAGGAACTACGAACGCTCTGATTTCCCTGTTTCGGTAAACGGGAATACGTAGGCATAAGATCGAAAGAAAAGATCTTAGCGAGCGCAATCAACAAAAAACCCAAATCCCATATCTCCATCAATCAAAAGCAGTAATTCAAAAGCATCAGTCCTAACATCCTAATCCTTGTTCCCCGTCAGAAACCTTCTGCCCAGGTAAAAAAGAAAGAAAACAGTATTGGCGAAAATACAAATAACCAGTACAAAGGCCCCCCACATTGATAGCATTCGTAACCTAACAGACCGCTGTTTAAACTCAGTATGCAAAGCAGGGTTAATTGGAGACATCTATTTCCCTTCCTTATTCAACTCACAATAGGATAAAAAATGAATCGACCTGTAGTTTTAAGCTCAACCGCAGAGAGCGACCAGCGCTTAAGAACCGTGTCCAAAATCGCTCGCTACAGTGCCCTGTCATTTTCTCCTTCCTTGAAGAAAAGACCTTCCAGATGAACATTACGCGGGACATGCCTCATTCGGTATCCAAATTGACGACGAACTAAAACCGGATGATAATTTATTCCCCCCTTAGTTCCTATAAGGGGTACATTTGAGAAATTTCCACAACGGTCAATGATCCTAATCCTGTCGTAGATTCGATTGTACCAATCGATGTCAGAGTTGGTAAGAGACATGATTCTCTGGGACCAACGTAAAGTATTATTTTGATCCCAAAATGCAGCAGACTTAGGTAAGTGGGAAGTGAACCACTTGTAAAGCAAGGGTACACAGCACGTGATCATTCCTCCACTGTGTAAATTCCTTAAGTGTAACGAATGATACGTATCTGCGATCAAGGTCGGTACGCGGTTTTCGATCAGGAAAATATTAATGGCGTTGATATCTACAAAATTATCGATGTTGGGAAACAAAAATAACCCGTAGGTAAGCAGAACAAAGATGCTTTCGAAAGCATCCACGTTCCATATACTAGCAAAGTACAGGGCTTTCTTTATCAAGAATTGGGCTGGCAAACCTTGGATGCCACCCTTAGTGGTTATGTTAGTCCTGACTTCTGACTCGTCCAAATAAATTGCTCTTGCAATGGTCTGATCCTTTGGAATTTCTTCCAGTCCAGAAAAGGGAGCGTGATCAGTAATATGTAAATCAGTCAGGTGAGAATACTCCTCCAGTGTTGGTGCTAGTTAATAATCCGGGAATGTGAAACAGTGATAGACCGGATCATAGAACTAGATTAGTGTGGACAGGATTCCTTCAATTACATGGACCCTTAACAAGGACAGCAACCCTCCCTACTTGGCTCTGAAAGCCTCGTGGTTGGTGATCATTCTCGCCAGACCTCTTAAATCCTCTAGTTTTGGAACCTTGAAGGTGTACTTATGAGTTTTCCTTCTACCGAAATCCATTTGCGCAATCTCCTTTCTCTGATATTTGCAATCATTGTCTTAGTTTAATTTGAAAAAGAGAGACTAGAAGAGAAGATTTTTCTTTGTTTTAATGTTTTTTAGATGAATGTATGAATGCATCACACAAAAACATAGAAAAACATGGGGTCAAAGGGTCGGTGTCATGAAGTCAAGGCTCTACCCCCCCCCCCCCCCCCAAGGTTTATACTGGTGATTTTTTGTACCTGTCCTCAAAATCATTGATCCCTCTTGGGATAACAACAGCAAGCAGATCGCCAGCGAGCTGATGTATCTTAGAGTCACTCAGATGAGGGTAGTATCGCGTGACAACTATTTCCGAAAGCTTCCGCACTACAAAATGGCTTAAGTCTACTAAAAACCTCAGCTTCTCAGATAACCCAGTCGACCACACTAATTTCAACAATCGAAGTCGTATATGCAATGTATCTGCAAAGGGAGTCTCCACTGAGTTCGATGGTCGATCGGGGGCTCTTAACTGGGACTCACTCCCCGCAAGATTATCCATATTGCCATCACCTATCTTAGGTGCATACTCAATCTTTCCACATGCGGCATCACACGCATTCCCATTAGCAGAAAATTAAACACACATATCAATTAGGAAAAGCGGTATATATATTTGTCTTAATCATCCTAGACCTCTAGTCTTATGATCCTATACAGACAATGACTCCCCAGCAGAGTCGCCATTTCTGTGACATTTTGTGAACTCAGGATTTTCTACCTAAGATTGTAAGAAAGAGGAAAGGGCCCCACAGTGGGCGCCATTTTTCTCTGTAGCACCTTTTTAAGGTTTCTACCTAAGAGATGGGAAGAGAACAAGATCTCGTTGTCCCCAGTGAAGTCGCCATTTTTTCTGTAGCGCGAATTTTTGCGTGGTTGCGAAGCACTATCGCTTTGGGGTACTACAGTCTATTCATTTTTTATCCTATTGAAGCTGATTAAGGAAGGGAAATAGATGTCTCCAATTAACCCTGCTTGCATACTGAGTTTAAACAGATGACTGTTGGTTTACAGATGCTATTGAGATTGTGGGTCTCTCTTAGATTATTTTGTTAAAAATAGAGTGCCTGGACTATTTGTGAGGTTTTTGGTAAGGTGTTAGGACTTGGTGCTTTTGGGTTGATATATGGGGGATACTGGATTTGGGTTTTTTGATTAGTATGCTCGCTAAGATTTTTCAATATTATGACTACGTATTCCCGTTTAACGAAAAAGGGAAATCAGAGCGATCGTAGTTCCTCCTATTCTACGGGAGGAAAAAGGTCGTTTTGGTGTCTTGTTCAAAGCCCAAGACATGAAGCTAAAGGTGATTTGTATATTGTTCAAAGCCCAAGATGTGAATCTAAAGGGTTTTGGATGAGAGTGAATTTGTCATCTCTAAAGGAGGACATTTGGTCTGTTTATCACAACTGTTGGGTGACTGATTGTAAAGGAGGATTACTTTAACTGGGATATATGAATCCAGCAATGCCATAATTTCCTTTATAGGGGATTTTTAACCTGAAGGAGAAGACTTTAACTCAGTGTAGAGCAATGCCATCTTTCCTTAGGAATTTCTCATGCTAAAAGAGGGACAATGGCGTGGATGTAAATAATCCAGAGGCTTGCCGCTTACAGCAATTAGATGAAGGAAAAAGAGTTGTTGATGTTTGTATGCTGTGAGCAAGATGCAGGTTTGATGCTAAAAGGTTAATTGACTCAACCGGGTTTTTCCTTATACAAAGCCTAAGAGTAGGCTAGTGACCCAACAAGAGGGCGCTAACAAGTGACTAACTCGACAAGAGAGTGCTTTTATGTGTCTTGTACGAAGCCCAAGACGGAGGCTAAAAGGTTTTGACTCAACAAGAGAGTTTTTTATCTGTCTTATATGAAGCCTAAGATGGAGGCTAAAAAGGTTTGACTCAACAAGAGAGTCTTTTATCTGTCTTATATGAAGCCTAAGACAGAGGCTAAAAAGGTTTGACTCAACAATAGAGTGATTTGATGTCTCGTACGAAGCCCGAGATAGAGGCTAAAGGGAGATTGACTCAACAAGAGAGTCTTTTATACTCAACAAGAAAGTGTTTTAGTATCTCGTACGAAGCCCTAGATAGAGGCTAAAAGGGAAGTGACTCAACAAGAGAGTCTTTTTGACATGTGATTGACTCAACAAGAGAGTCTGGAGGTTGTTTGACTCAATGAGAGAGTCTTTTATACTCAATAAGAGAGTGTTTTCTATCTTGTACGAAGCCCGAGATGGAGGCTAAAAAGGTCTGACTCAACAAGAGAGTCTTTTATACTCAACAAAAGAGTGATTTATATCTCGTATGAAGCCCGAGATGGAGGCTAAAAGGTTTGACTCAACAAGAGAGACTGAAAAGGTTAGCTCCACCGGGGAGAATCATTGTACAAAGCCCAAGAGGAGGCTAACTGTGTTGGTGACTGTTTCAGTTTAGTGACAGGTCCAATATGTTGGATAAAAGAGAAAACCAGTTCTTATGAAGGAAAGATGAAAGGTATTGTTGTGCTTTGGTATTGATCAGAGGGTCAGGGTTATTTCCTATTCTAGAAAAATCAAAGGGTATTGAGACTGTCCAAGTCTGCTGGTGTTTTGAGAAATCGATTCCCAAATAGTGAGTGATCTTTGTATGATGCCCAAGAGAAGACTGGTATGTTAAGGGATGAAGGTCAACCCATTAACTGGTCTGACACTTGACTTAGAAAGACAGCTCTAGCAAATCGATGACTAGGTTATGTTCCTATACCTGTAGAGGTCTCTTGGTCCTTGTACTAAGCCCAAGAGAAGGCATGAGAGCTTTTAAGAAGCTGAAGGGTCCTTATACAACGCCCAAGAGGAGGCGGGGATGCTTTTAGGAAGCCTGTGGGTCCCCAAACCCCGAGAAGTTCAAGACATGCTATTCACAGAGAATAGATCAAGCCAGGAAAGTCTGAGAATTTGGAAGAAACTCAAGAGATGCTATTCACGGAGAATAGATCAACTCTGGGGAGTAGAGTTTCTTTGACAATTTCTAAGAGTGACAGTCTGAGAAAGGGTTCACCGAGAATGCTGCCTTTCATGTCTCCATATTGTTTAACCCCAAGAGGAGGGAAGACTGTATCTGGAAATCCTATGGGGATCTAATTTTGTTTGTATTTAAGAGTGACCAACAGGCTTTACCTAGTTCTAGACGTAGTTGCCGGGGAAAACTCTAAATAACTATACTAGTATTACACAGTTGATATTTGACAAGTATATAAAAGTTTATGAAAGAAGACTTATAGTGAGCAGCCCCACAATACAGTTATATATATATATATATATATATATATATATGAAAACAGATAAAGAAAGCGGGTAAACACTTACTCGATTGTAGAGCTTCCATGCTGTTTTGTTAGTTGTTCAACAAAGAAAGCTTTGATAACAATATTATATTCTAAATCAAAGGAGAAAGTGGTTTGAAAAGATTGTTGGGGCTTACAGCTCAAGGATAGGCCCAAGGTTTTATCAGTGATTACATTGTTGAAATGAAATTGTACAGGGACTTATACAAGTGACTGAGGCCCAAAAAAGTTTTTTGTACAAAGGGATGGGTCTTACACTCTATTAGAGGCCCAAAGGTGAATAAAGAAAAGGAATGAGGCTTATAACACGAGGGTAGGCCCAGATGGTTTGATTTTTGAACTGGCAATTATGTCGAGATTTCTTTTAACGCGGAGGGACTTATACTATGTATCCAGCATGAAAAGCACATGACGCATTTGGATTATGCTTCAGGCCAAATGGAGGAATCACAGGTGCAATTTGTTTGGGGACAATTGCTCCTTGGTGAACCAAGTAAGGAAACAATTCCGTGTATGACACCAGAATTTTGTCGAAATTCAGACGCTTACAGTTTCCTTGATTGGTGCTATTCTGACGGTTTTTATTCTGTTGACTTTTGTTCTGTTGATTCTGTTGCTGATTCTGAGCATTCTGAACTGGTTGTTGCGGATGATACTGATATGAAGGTTGTTGATACTATACAGAAGCAATGTACGGATACGGATAGTAGGGCATGGGAGCCATGAGAGCTTGATACTAAGGAGAAACTTGAGCTGTCATAGCGTTGGCCTCACCTTTCTTTTTCTTGGAATGACTGTTCTGAGACTTCCTATTGGCCGGCTGCTGGGAAGCAGCTCCAGGAATCTTTCCAGTCTTCAAACCACTCTCAATCCTTTCACTAATCGTTACAACATCAGCGAAGTTCGATGAAGAACTACCCACCATTTTCTCATAGTAAGATCCTTGCAATGTACCCATAAAGATGTCAACCAACTCATTGTCAGAGAGAGACGACCGCACACGGGATGCCATCTCACGCCATCTTTGCGCATACTCCTTGAATGTTTCAGTTGAGCGCTGAGACTGATTCTGCAATTGCAATCTAGTTGGCGCCAGATCAAGGTTATATTTGTATTGTTTCACAAATGCTTCAGATAGATCCCTCAAAGTATGGATTTTACTACGCTCCAAGCTCATGTACCAATCCAATGAAGCACCGAACAAACTATCTTGAAAACAATGAACAAGCAATTCATCGTTATCAATATGGGAGGCCATCTTCCAGTAGTACATAGTGATGTGGCTACGCGGGCAGCTTAAACCTTTATACTTTGGCAAATCAAGTATTTTGAATTTCTGCGGCAACACAACATTTAGAACCAAACACAAGTCTTTGGCTTCCATGCCAAACCCTTCTATAGCTCTGATACGGTCTTCCAACAACTTGTAGTTGACAAATCTATTCTGATTAGTGGGCCTGACAAGAATCTGAGGATTTGGCAGCTGAGAAGCGGCAGGAGCATTCACTTGCGGAGTAGCAAACTGAGAAGGATAAACCAAACCTGGATTAACCATCGGACCAGCATTTTGACCCATCGGAACACCATACAGATAATTCGGAGGAGGTACCCCAGCAGCTGAGGAAGATGCCCCAGGATAGAACATCCCAGGATGAACATTCGGAACAACAGTTTGAGCAACTTGAGACGAAACCGGAACATGAACAGGAGGTCCTCTATACACACGCTCTTCCTCATCAGGGGTTTTAGTGTCAACCAATCCAGCGGTTTGATGAGTTTGAGCCTGAAGATTCTCAAGATCATCATTCACCAACGGAGGTGGGACTGGAGTAGGCATGACCCATGGATATGCGGCAGCATTCCCATTAGGCATGGGCGCAACAAAAGGCTGATATGGAATGAAGGCACTACCATTATTTGCAATCTGAGGAGTGTAATTCGGGGGCATGCCCCAAGGGAAACCAGCGGGCATCTGGTTCAAACCGGGTTGAACAGCAGGCTGATTCACAGGCTCAACTGGCACTTCAACTCTAGCAGGAGAAGGAATAACAACATCAGGAGTAGCCGTAACAACAGGAGGAGTGGTCACAACAGGAGTGACAACAGTTGCATCAGTAGTAGTTGCAACAATAGTGGCAGCAGCAGCCTCTCTCTGAGCATGAAGGAGTTCCATAATGACATCCATGTTCGTCTGGAACTGATCCATCTGTCCTTGGAATTGTGCCAGAGTTTCCTTGTACATAGCATTCTCAGCTTCGAAGTCAGCCATGATCCTGGATTTGCTTGAGCGAGTGAAATACCGATGTCGAGTCGCGGTCTTGCTATAAGGAAGGCGGACAAGGATGAGCAACAGTTTCGGATGAAGGGACATGCATATGTGTGCAGATGAATGTATGATATGCATGCAAAACTAAATTTTTAAATTCCAGGAATTCTTAAACTTATCTTTGTTGACAACAATCATAAAGCATACAAGTAAAGGTATTAAAGATAGAGTGAGCCAGAATCTTCATTCATTCAGCAATAAAGGAAAGAAGCAATAAGTCGAATACAAGTCAAATATCTGCCTTTTGGGCTACAACAAAATCAGTACGGATCCTATCAAATACCACCCTACACACAGACAAGAAATGGAAAACAGCCCAAGGAAGCTGGTGGGGTAATGCATCAGTATATGCATTCATCAACAACCCAGGTAGATCCTCCAATGCATGCTCAGCAAATCTGGCTAGACGGCCATATCTCTCACTCCAGTACTTCGCATCCTTCATGAGGTTACGCAATAACGAATGATTAGGTCCCTGAAGCATGTCCTGAAGAAAGGCCTCTTTCTGATCCAGGAGGTTCTGTAGGTGACGGCTTTGATGCTCCCAATGAGTGCTCTCTGTGTTGAGCTGGCTAATATGCTCTTTACTCTGATGCGCTTGATCTTGCAGCTTCTGAATTTTACCGAAGACTTTGTCTAGCTGGGCTTGACATTGAGAAAAGTCGTTTGCTAACTGATTAGCACGGTCTTGCTCACTTTGCCACTTTGCCTTGAACTCGGATAACTTCCCTCGAAGCTCTTCAAGTTGCTTGTTGTAGCTCAGCTTCTTTTTGTAAGCTTGATAATGAGCATCGGCGAGTTGTCTCTTCTTTGAAGAAAGTCCCTCATAGGTGCTCTTCAAAGCATCACCCACCTTCCTACGCTTGTTCTGTTCAACCTCCACCTCTTTGAGCATGCGCTCGCGCTTCTAATGGAGCTTAATTTGTAGGCTATCCTTCTCGGAAGTGACTCTATCAAGGTTGAGACGAAGATCAGCATTCTCCTTCTTCAACTTTTCAACAATCAGCTTGAGTTGATCGACCTCAGATGGAAGAACAATGGTGAGTTCAGGAGGCTTGGCATTCATGGAAGGCTCAGGAGAGAATGGCAACAAGATCTTTTTGACGCGCTCTTTGACCCAAAGTGTGTAAGCTTCCTTGGCTACGCAATTCTTCTTACCAAAATCGGCTCTACCTTCAAGATGAATCTGAGTCCAAACGGCACTAAACCTCTTCAGCAAACCCCTATCATCAACCCCTTCATGAAAGACGAACTCTTCCACTACCTCAGGATCAGGCTTATCAACCATAGGGTATCCCAACTGTTGGAAGGCCATTCTCGGATTGTAGTTAATTCCACCCTTTGTACCCAAGAGAGGCACATTGGAGAATTTCCCACAATGAAGAATGATCGGAATGTCGTCGAAGACTCTAGAATACCAAGAAATGTCATCAGCAGTAAGAGACATGATTCGTTGAGACCACTTGAGATTACCCTTATTCTCAACAAAGGGACCCTTCTGTGGAAGGTGAGACATGAACCATCAGTACAGCAAAGGAGCACAACAGACAATGGTTCCCTTATTCTTTTCACTCCGGGAATGAATAGAATGGTAGGTATCAGTAAGAAGTGTCGGAACAGGATTCTTGGACAAGAAGATACTGATGGCGGTCTGATCTACGAAATCCTCCATGTTCGGAAACAAGACAATCACATATATCAGAAAAGCAAGAACGGCGTTGAAAGCCTTCCAATTTCCATCCTTAGCAAAAGAAGTGGCCTTGTCAACCAAGAACTTCGAAGCAAAACCTCAAATACCATTCCCTTTGGTCTTGAGATTATCCTCCACATATTTCTTACTAATGCAAACCGCATCAGCAATCAGATGAAACTTCAAACAACCACTAGTGTAAACATAAGGAACCTGCTTCTTGATCTCAACCCCCAGAATATAAGCATACTCCTCAAGTGTAGGCGCTACCTAATAATCCTGAAGTGTGAAGCACCTATATGGCGGGTCGTAGAACTGAACCAAAGTGTGAATAGCAATGATGTTGACTTCAGTGTTGAGGATGGTCAACAGATTACCATAAGTACCTATGAAAACCCCTCTGTTATCTCCAACCAACAAAGATGCCAAACCTCTCAAAACACCCAGCTTAGGCTTCACAAACTTGTAACTGACGATGCCACGACAACCTATACTCATCTCTATGATAATGTCAACAAAAGATAAGCCTTCGAATACCTGGAAATGCACATGCAAAAATTAATTTACATGATAAAATGATATGCAACACAACAAAAAGAAGCCAACACTGCCCGAATAATCAAGTCTGAATAATCCGGATATCTGCATATAATTCTGTGTCGGTGCAGCATAATCTGATGTGTCGGTGAAGAAATCTGGCGTGTGTGAGAACAAGGGTATGGAGTGGCTTATTTTCCTGTAAAACCCATCCCCCTCACAGGTGTGATCTAGACACAACAAGGTGGTCCCTAGAAAGGTCGCCCAAACCATAGGATTCAGGATGAAAATCCCCCGCCGTAGTGAATTCTCACAGGACAGGAGTATTCTCAAACGAATCACGATCTGGGATGTGGGTCTCGTGATATCCCAACGCGCAAAACGCAGGCCTCACGACTATCCATGTTCTAGCCTATGTGTATACTAGGCCCAGTGTTAGGACCTTTCTCTCCAATAATATCTACCCATCCCAACAACAGCAGACAATAGCAGATATCCAGAATATGCAGCATATGAATATTCAAAGCAGTAAAGAAATGCAATAAATAAACATAAAGCTAAAGCATAAAAATAAAGCTAGTGAAGCACGAAAGATAAACACCCAAGCAAGCAAGAGAAAGCAAACAAAACTAGGCGAGACCCCTCAAGGGATGGACCAGCAAGAGGTCAACCAGTCCCCAGCAGAGTCGCCAGCTGAAGATGGCTGGTTTACCTGAGTGAATCGCGCACTCAAAGATAACAACAGAGTCGCCACCGAACTTTATTTAGTTCTGAAGGACAGGGAAAATATCGATAAAACCCAAGGGGAAGAGAAACGGGATCGGGGGGTCGGTTATGCGAAAGGAAGGTACTAGCACCTAATGCATCCGTCGTACTCGACGGGAACCATTTCACTTGCTTCTAGGCTTGGATGGGTTATCTATCTAAAGACTTCTAGCTAAAAGAAAAAGGGGGGAGAGAGAGAGAGAGAGAGAGAGAGAAAGGGGAAAAAGAAAAGAAAGAAAGAAAGTGCTCGCGGAGGATTGGGTCCCTCGTGCGTACCCTCATAGTGCAATGAGGAAATCAGAGCGTCGTAGTTCATGGAACTAGGGGACAGAAAAGAAGGAAGAAGGGGAGAAGGAAGGAAGGATGGAAGTGTGCTCGCTAAGACATCGCGTCTCATGCCTACGTATCTGACATTCGAAAGAATGAAGAATCAGAGCTTCTGTAGTTCGTGGAACCGAACGGAAAACAAAATAAGAAAGAAACCAGGAGACGAAAGAAATGGTGTCAAAGCCAAGAGCAAGAGTGAAAGAAAAACTTTACTGGGAAAGACCACACAGCAAGAGCGATTGCAAAAGAGACTAGAAAAAGAATGGTGTCAATGCCGAGAATGAGAGAAACTCCGCTGGGGATAACAAAGAGAATAGGTGTCGAAACCCCGAAAGTAAGGGCAAAGGGAATAGAAAGGACTCTGCTGGGGATCCACATAAAGGGATGGTGTCAAAACCAAGGAAAAGGGAGACTCGGTATATTAACTGGCTGGTAGTGGTTAACCGAAGAAAGAGAGTAAGACCCTGGCGGGGAAAAGAAGCTGGTGTCAACAGTCGGACTGTGATAAACTAAGAAAGAGAGCGATGAACCAAGAGAAGGTGTTTGACTCTGCAGGGGCCATCGGTATATACCTGATAAACAGTGGTTAACCGAGGACACAAGGATTGCAACTCTGTGGGGATAGAGAAGCATTGGTTTTAACAGAGAAAATTGTGATTAACCAGAAGAACGGGTGTAGGACCGATCGAAGGTCGTAACCCAAAAGGGGTGTTGGTAATGACTGAACAAACAGTACTTGACCAACGAAAGAGGGTATTGAACCTAAAGAGGTTACTAGCCCAAGGGTGCAAGTATTCGAACTAATAAAGGTTGCCAACTACTGGGGATTCGATTTTAACAGGAGAACTGTGATTAACCGAGAAAAATGAGTGATTAACCAAGAGAAGGTGATTAACTCAAAAAGGGCTTCACTATTTTAACAAATGGACCGTGGTTAACTGAAGAGACGGGTGATTAACCAAGGATAGGTGATCAACCCAAGGAACTCAGTATGTTAACAGATGGACAGTGGTTAACTGAAGAGATGGGTGATTAACCAAGGATAGGTGATTAACCCAAGGAACTCAGTATGTTAACAGACGGACTGTGATTAACTGAGAAGACGTGTAAATTGGTGTTTTAACTGACAGGCAGTGATTAACCAACAAAGGGAGAAGAACCAAAAGACGGTTGCGAACTCCGCAAGGGATTCGGTATTTAATAAGAGTATTGTGTTTAACCGAAGAAAGAGAAAAGAATCTCCAGGGGAATCAAAAGAATAATGATTGACCTCAAGAAAAGAGTAGGGTATTGAAACGAAGATAGCTTGCTAACCCAATGGACACTAATCTTAACCAAGAAGAATGGTGATTGATCAAAAGAGAGGTTGAAAGAGATAGGAGTGAAAAGTGATCAAGGATCGAAAGAGATTGCAAAGAGAAGAGAATGATCAAGGATCGACTCGACTGGGGAACAGAAGCACACTACAACCTGGAGATAGAGGTAACTAAGCCATGCACAGGGTCATTCGTCCCCTACCTGAAGTAGTCAGAATGAGAGTTGGAATTCTCCCTTCTCATTCCTTCTCTAACACACAGGGTGTAATGCAGAAGTTGAAACAGACGACACAACAGCTCCAAGTTGTACAGTGCTCCTGCGTGGAGAAACGGACAGCGTAACAGCTTCACTTTGTACAGTGCTCCGATGTAGGGCGTAGCGCAAAACTCCAACTCCGCGGGGGAACGAGTGAGAAAGCTCTAAAGGAAGCCTAAAGAGAGGAAAGGGGAAGATCAACTAATCAAAACATGTTTCGATCAATTAATCAATGGGAAAAGCCATGCCAACAATTTTCCAAAGAGAATGAAAAATCATTAAGGCAAAAGGTGCGAATTATTGATTATGCAAGATTAAGCTCACCCATGAAGAATGAACCTAATGCAAAACCAAGAAATAGAGTACAAAATAGTACCAAATGATCAACAAAATGCAACACAAAATCATGTTATTGTGATCAAAGAAAAATGCAAGAATGATTACATTCACATGATGCCAAAATATGAACAACTTGACTAATCGAAAGTGTGCGACAAAAGTTCAAGCATGAACTTCAAACAGAAGTTAAATGACATTTAAAACATCCATAAAATCAAGCATGATAATCAATGGAAGTTACAATGAAGAAAGCATGGCAAACATACTTGAAAATGCAAGAAAATGGCCATCCTGTACAGTGGTAACCGGTTACAGCATATATGCTAACCGGTTACATGCTTGAAAATGTGTGTTTTTAGTGAAAATTGCACTGTGTAACCGGTTACAGCATATCTGCTAACCGGTTACCACTGTAACAGAGGCAAAAATAACAGTAAAAACAGCTTTTCAAAAGTAGTTTTCAGCACATAATCACTTATGTCAAACACCACATGCTAGGGCATGAATTTGTGCACGAAAATTGAACTTGAAAACAGTAAACAAGCAGTGATAGAATCAATTAACACGTCAAGATCATGGATCAAACAATGCAAAATCAATCCACAAGCAAAATTATCGACTACATTGCGAATGATGCGAAATGCTCGAAACAGAAAAATTAGTGAGATCCACCAACCTACAAGGCTGAGATGTGCCTTGGTAATTATTGCAAATGATTCTTGATGCAAAAAATTAAAGAAAACCAGAGGAATCTTCAATTTGGTGACGAAACGTGTCGAAATCGAGCAAAATACGATAAAGCTCCAAAATACGAATTCGAACCGTTGAAAGTTGCAGCAAATACTCAAGATTAATCCAAAAGCTGAAATAACTCCAGAAATCCAAGTATAATAGCAAGAATGATGAAGGTTGAGCTCAAGAAATAATCACTTTTGATGTAAAAGTGATTATCCTTCAAAGTAGAAATGAGCTTTGGTGAGGTTTTGGAAGAGAATTGAGATGAAGATGAAGATGTAGTAGAGAAATTCAGAGGGAATGTGGGAGAATTGAGAGTGAATTATGCAAAATGGTTCAAGGTCCTTGAAAATGGGTGAAGGTGAGTTTATATAGATTTTAGGTTTGGAGTATGAGAGGTTTGGACTTAGCTTTAGACTTAGCTTTGGGTTTGGAGTTAAGGTTGAAGTTAGTTGGGCTTGACTCACTGAGTCAAGGTGGTTAACTCAGTTAGTTAGAACCAACTCGGTAACAATCCCAATGTGAATTTCCATCATCCAAAGGTTGGCATGCTTGTAAAACAAGGAACATGGTGCACTTAAATTGGAGTGAAGCATTAGAGTAAATGCACTTGGATTGAATTGAATAGCCTTGAAATGTCTAGAGAAGTCTAGAATATTCCACATGCTGCTAGAATATTGTAGAATCAATGACCAAAGAGTGTGCAAGGAGGCTGTCCCAAAAATGCAGCAGGAACTGAAATTTTGCACAGAGTAACCGATTACATCATATGTGCTAACCGGTTACATGCTTGAAAACTTGCGTTTTTGGGGAAAAATACACTGAGTAACCGGTTACAGCATATGTGCTAACCGGTTACTTCAGCCAAATTTCCACAAATTTGCAAAAGAATGATGCTAAAGTCTTGGTTTCGGTTTTCCATCTCTTGTCTTGATAAATAAACATGGAAACCTTTATTTTGAGCTTGTTTTGATGATGTGATGATCTTTTGAGGATTCAATTAATCGGGCTTGGAAAACCTGAATGTCCTGCAACAAGAAACACACAAAGAAAAGTGTGAATGCGTATGCCAACGATGCGAGTGCGCATGCTTATGCAAAAGACAAAAGAGGGAGGTTAAATTTCGGGTTACGACAACTCCATAACTTAAAATCCATGAGAAATTGGAATGAGTTGTGTTTGAAGCTTTTGTAGAGTGCCATGAGAGCTACAAATTTAGCTTTGAATGGGGAAAAATGGCCTTGTGGTTTAGGAGTTATGATCCTCTAAAGTTGGTACCCTAGCCACTTTGTTCCATAACTTAGAAAATTTTCTAAGTTTTTATGGTTACCCCTTTTACAAGTTATCCCACTTTTCATGATTTTTCTTGATGAATGATGATCTAAATCACACATTAACATCATTTTAGGGTTAAAGAACCATAATTGTGAAAAATGTCAAAAAGTCAAAGTTGACTTTTGTGCACAGTTGACTTTTTGTCAGATGAATTCCAAACTATGTGATCCTCTATGAAATCAAGTCCTTGACCTAAATCTAACTTGATGGATTGATTTCATAGGTGTTATAGGGTGTATTGAATCATGTCCCAAGGTTTGGGAGCATGCCTGGGTCAAAAGTCAAAGGCACAATTGACTTTTTCCGAGAAACCTTAACTGTGGTTCTAATGAACTTGAAACTTGTGAATCAAGTTTCTTGGATCAATCCATTGTTGCAAATGGATCAATGTGGTGTATTAGAGACCCTCGAATCCTTTCTTGAGGTCTTGGCTCATGATTTGTCCCAAAAGTCAACTTAGGGGTGAATTAGGTCAAGAAACCCTAATTACTGATTTTTAGTGAATGCATCCCCTGAGGCTAAATTGACTTGATGATTGGATCCATGAGGTTCCATGGAGCATCTTAGGTTATCCTTTGAAGCATTGGCTCATGCCCAGAGGAAAATTTCCATCTGGAGACCCTGGTCGAGCAAAACCCTAACTTGGTGACACTGTCGATCTTAAGGCTTAATCCACCTGGAATGCTGCAACATTGTGCTTGATTCTTGTTGTGGGAGTCCTCTTGATCCATTGTGGATGTTTGAGAGGTTTATACAAGTTGAAGATCATGTCAAATCTTGATTGATCCTTTGTCTAAAGCTCAGAGAGGGCTTGAAACCCTAATTTTTTATAGTAGCGAATGCTCACCCATCTTTGGGGAGACTGATGAGGTATGATGGTTTATCCATATTGTGATGATGATTTGCACAATGATGGGAAATCTTAGTGGTCAAAATTTGGGGTATGACAGGCATCATAAGAGGAGTGGTGAGTATTTTGTCAAATTTTCCTACCACACTTGTATGCAGATCAAAGGTGCAAAAGTCTCAGGCCCATAAAGTGACTATTTTCATGTTCTTTGGAAGGAGGTTTGGAGGTCTAAGATCCATATCAAAACTCGAAAATTCTTTTGGAGAATGGCAAAAAATATTCTACCCTCAAAGGATAACCTCCTCAAGAAGGGAGTCAGGTTAGATGCTTGTTGCTCTTTATGTAATTTTGCGGTGGAATCTAGCCATCACTTGTTTTTGGAGTGCGTCTTTGCCAAGCAAGTTTTCTTCTCCTCCATTCTAGGTTATCATTGTCCATCGGGCTTGAGCTTGAATGAGTGGCTTTTGGGTATTCTCACTTGCGGTGACTTGCTTAGTACCCAACTGATTTGTACCATGCTGCAGAAAATTTGGAAAGCACGTAATCTCCTCTTGTACCACCAGAAATTATTAGAGCCGTCTAAGGTGGTTGCTGAAGCCCCTTGATTTTGTGACTGAGTTTAACTCATTTAATCCTGATATTGTTGGAAGGAAAGGAATGCCTAAGAAACCTGTCTTGGATTCTGTTACTGGTAATTACCATATTTTGCAGGTGGATGCGAGCATTATGGTTGAGGGGAGTATTTAGGTGTCCTCGGTGGAGGCGGAAATTCTGGCCATAAGATGGGGTCTCATGCTTGCTAAGGAGCTGAAACTTGGAAGAATTGTCATCCAATCTGACTCTCTAGTTGCAGTGGATTGTATTAATTCTATAGCAGCTAATGCTGATCTCGAGCCCATTGCGGCAGATTGTCGTTTGTTTCTTAGTCATTTTCAATTTAGTGTAATTATGTTTTTAAGTAGAATTTTTAACATTGATGCTCATAACCTTGTTGGTTTGGAAAAGATGTGTGGTTCAAGAACCTGGATTGGAGGCTATCCTGTTGTGGATTGTGAGGTTTCTACCTCTGTTGTGTCTTCTTAACTAAATATTTTCTCGTAAAAAATAGTTATATTATTAGTTGACTAATTCTAGAGAGTGAAAGCTAGGAACATGCTTGTATAGTTAGTTTAATATTTCAAAATTTTTAAAGAATAAAACTATATCAAGGTTGATTTTCAATTATTATTTTCAAAATTTATGCTTTTTTGGCTTAATATTGATATGCAATTGATTCTAATCAATCATGAGTTATACACAGCTGATGATTTATAAGTACACATAAATTTGACACATGAAAAATTGTAGTGAGTAGGTTATGGAGATTTGAATTAGAAATAAAGTGAGTATTACCGTGTATAACAACAAATTTTGTAAGGTATTCTCTGAATCTGTCATTTGTTGATATACATAATCTATTTTTATTAGATTCAAATTTAAATTTAAATTTTTCTTGATTTCAAAATATGGAGATAAAATGAGTAATTAAGAGTCTAGTATCCACATGGAACACATGTCCAAATCATTCTTGCTAGTAATTTAGAATACTTGGTGAGTACCCTTTCGAATATGTCCTGAATTTGACATGGGAAATCTATTTTGACTAGGTTCAGGTTTAAGTTTGGATTTTTCTTGATTTCAAAAGATGGTGGCAAGGATGACAATGAGTATCTATGAGGATAGATACTAGTCTCTCGCTATCCGCTCTTTAGTGAATATGATATTTGTACTCGCCACATTGCTGTGCAGATATTCGCCAAACGAATATCCGTGAATTTTGAGATGTCCATGGATATTTACAGATATCCACATATACTATTTAAATTATATATATATATATATATATATATATATATATATATATATATATATATATATATATATATATACTTAATTAACTAAAATTTTCATCTCTTTTAGATATAAAAAACAGTTTCAAATTTAATATATAAAAATAATAACAAAACTAAATCACATTCATTTTATTTTATTTTTTATCAAATGATTATACTAGATTCAACAAAATAATAATAATTTCAAATTCAAAAAGTACTACTACTACTACTACTGCTGTTGTTGCTGCTACTACTACTACTACTACTACTACTACTACTACTACTACTACTACTACTACTAATAATAATAATAATAATAATAATAATAATAATAATAATAATAATAATAATAATAATAACAATACACTACAAGAAAATTGCCATATATCAACGAATACTTTTAGTGACGGTATAAAAAAAAGTTGATATTAGAAAAGAAGAATCTTTCTACCATGACGTCCGCTTTCTTATTCAGAAAACTTCAAGAACATGAAATAGAACTTGAAAGATTAGAGCAGCATGAAATACAAGTAAAAGATTCAAAAGATGTTGTATTAAAGACAAGAGTCAAATTTCATGATAGCAATCAAGAGGAGGAATTCACTGATGACGATGATGATCTTATTAAAAAGTTTGAAAAGTTCTTGAGAAAAAAAAAGGAAAAAAGAGATCATTCACAAAGAAGCACCAACAATGAGAGTTACATGTTTTGAATGTGGAAAAAGGAGACATGTCAAGAGAGAATGTCCCACACTTGAAAAGAAAGAAAAATTCAAAAACAAGAATCACAAAAAGGAAAAGAAAGCATATGTAGCATGGGATGACAATGAAATAAGTTCATCTTCAGATGAAGATCATGCATGCAAGGCATTGATGATCTCACATCATTCAAGTGATGAAGAACGTGAGATGTAACTAATTGTTTTGTAGGTACTTGAAGGTCATATGTTAGCATTGTCAAACCAAGATTGATATCCTTCAAGACACAAGACCATACAATATGGTAGTTCTAAAAGTTTCATTGATTGAAAAGATGTTTTGAAGAAACATCAACACTGATATCAACTTTGACATCAAATCCTTATGAAGGAGATAAATGTCTAATTTTGAGCAATTAATTTTCAATTATAATAATATATCTTTCCTATGTTATCACCTTGCTTTGTACTTTATTCTACTTTGTCTTATTTTTGATGATGTCAAAAAGGGGAGAAATAGTAGGTATTGT
This sequence comes from Lathyrus tuberosus, assembly GCA_022829125.1. Lineage (NCBI taxonomy): Eukaryota > Viridiplantae > Streptophyta > Magnoliopsida > Fabales > Fabaceae > Lathyrus > Lathyrus tuberosus. The sequence continues at coordinate 4,015,110 of JALAZF010000280.1, forward strand.
ATTTGTTCTTGTTCATATTACTTTCAGGGGAGAAAACCTTGAATTGCAAAAGAAAGGGAGAGATATATAAGATAGGGGGAGTTTCTAGTTGCTACTCAACATTTCAAAAACTCACATATTGAAGCAACTCATTGATGAACAAGTTAAATTTAAAAGAATGGGTTGTCATCATCAAAAAGGGGGAGAATGTGAAGAAGAGTTCTTCTTGTCCTAGGTTATAGTTTTGATGAAGACAAACACATCAATAAAAAGAAGAGTTAAAGCTTGAAGACTAGATCAATCAAGTTCAAATTATCAAAAAGCTTTGAAAAATTAATGGAAGAATCAAGATGGTTGAATATGCATTACAATTCAAGTATATATATCTTAATTGCTCATAAAAATCATGCATATTCATCTTAAACCTTTCAAGCATCTTATAAAATTATTTTTAAATTAACTATTCTGTTTTTGGTAAATTGTGCCATTTTAAACCGCCGGAATAACACTTTAAAACCGCCACAATTTTCACAATTTTCTCATATGTTTTCAAAAAGTTTTTTTTCAAAACTTTCAGTGAGGTAACTGGTTACATGGTGAGGTAATCGGTTACCACTGAACCAGTGACACATTTTCATGAAAATTCCGATGCAAACGAATTTTTGAAAGCCTTTTTGAACCATGACATCTTTGCATGTATTTGTACACTTTTAGAGAGGTGTTAAAGCTCTATATAAACCATACTTTTCAGAATTAAAACTCGTCTCTCTTTCATATTAATTCAAAACTTATATTCTCTCATTTTCAAAATCAAGTGTTCTTGACATAACTTTTTGTTGAAACTTCTGCACATCAATTTCATTACATTTTCAAATAGTTTCAACTACATAAATCATTAAGCACTTGTACTACATATTAAGAATTGCCTACTTGATAGAGAATATCAATTCTAGGAATTGATGTATATTGTTATACAACTTCAAACACTTGTAAAAATTTAGATTGTTGTGATTTCCTTGCTGTCCAGGATTGTTGGAAGCAAGAGAGGGAATAAGGGAGAATTGTTCTCTTGTTGCACTTTGTAAAGATCATAAGGGAATTGTCCTTTTTGATTGTGTTGCTTATGTTAAAAGATTGTAGGATAGGTCTTGATGGAAGACTTGTACAAAGATCCGACATAGTAGAAATCTCTCACGGGGAGTGAGGGGTGTGAGGGGAACCAGAATATATCATTGTGTCCTTTATTTTTTTCATTTATTTTTCCAGGATATTTACTTTCATATTATTTCTAAAAAATAACAAAACCAGTGCTAACACTTCAAATTGAGAAAAGTCCAATAAATCTAATTCACCCCTTTCTTAGAGACCGCGCATAAACTTGCAAATCTATGGAAGAATTTCTCTCCAATTACTAAAATTGGCTCCAAAATTGCTCCTTGAATGACCCTAGTCGTCAATTTCTCTCTTTGATTCGGAACTCCTAAAAAATTAGCCAAACAGACCTTTAAACAACAAAATGAGTGTCAGCTGAAAAATCAGAATTGCGTCCAGGCCAATATTGCACCCGCGATGATTCTAGGATCATGATCTCATTTTTAGCTTTCTTTTGCAAAAAAATCTTGTCTCAATCTGAGTTACTAGACTCCAAATATGATCAAATTACTAGACAGATGTTATGGTATAAATTATGCTGAAAAAATGCTTGTTTCTTCACACTTTCTCGGTTTTGCTTTGTTTCTTCAACTTCTTAGTTTTTTTCTCCTTTCTTCACACTTTGGCATGACTTTTGCTCACTATTTCCCCGATTTCATCCGAATTTGCTTGTAAAAAACACGTAATGACGACTTTCATCAAGTAACACTAGACATGGCAGACTAATTTGTAAATTGAAGAGATCTTTGTATGATTAAAAACAATTTCCAAGGCAATGAAACAAGAGTTTTGATTCATACATGCTTCAAATTGGCTACAAAAGGTGAAAACGTGACTGTTTTCTTTATGTTAGAGAAAAACTATGTTAAAAAGGTGCTAGACATGTTTGACATAGTAATTCAAATACTGTGAGAACTCTATTGGCGAAACTCTTTAACCTCTCATTGGATCAATGTCCAAAGACAAATGCAGAAGCAGAGTATATTTCAAAGGTTCCTTATGCTAGTGATGTTGTTTGTTTAATGTATGCTATATTTTGCACTGGACTAGATTTGACACAAGTTGTAAATCAAATTTGTATGTTTATGTATGAACCAGGTAAGCATCATTAAGAAGCAGTCAAGTAGATTTTTCAGGCACTTGAAGGGTACAAAGGGACATGGTATCATGTTTAGGAGTGAACATGGTGATACTTTGATTGTAGGATATGTTGATTCAGAGTATTGTAGCGTGCGATTTTTGTCGGTGACGCGACCACCTTACCGCAATGGTTGAAATTGGGTGCTACTTTCTTATTTCTTATTTATCCTATGAAGCTAGAAAGGAAAGGGAAGATCTCTAAAACTAATCTTACACGCAAATGTTTTCTTTGACAAATGCTAAGAGATTGGGGGGTCCGGGGTCAGGTTATACAAAGGGGAGTTGTTAATTACCCAGTGTATATATGGTTATCCATAGACTTTCTTTGGCATATTCAAATACTTTCTGGTGTTTACTGTTATAGGTTGGGAATGTAGAGAGAGTGTTTTTTGTTGTTTTTGGATTTTTCATTGTTTTTGGTAAGGTACTGGACCTAAAGTTTTTGATATGTGTGTTCGCTAAGATTTTGCAATCTTATGCCTACGTATTCCCGTAAAGATAACAGAGAAATTAGAGCAATCGTAATTCCTCCTATTCTATGGGAGGAAAGACGTTTGCTGTCTTTTTTAAAGACCAAGATTAAAGCTAACTGAGTATTTGTGTCTTGTTCAAAGCTCAAGATTGAAGCTAAAGGTTTGACTGAGAGAGAATTTGTCATCTCTAAAGGGAGATATCTTACCTGTTCATCACAGTTGTTGGGTAATTGATTATAAAGGGGAATTACTTTAACTGGAATGTATGTAATCCAATAATGCCATAATTTCCTTTATAAGGGAGATGTCTTGAAGGAGGAAACTTTAACTCAGTGTTGAGCAATGTCATTTTCCTTAGGAATCTTTCATGCTAAGAGAGGGACATTGGCTTGGATGTAAATAATTCAGAGGCATGCCACTTACAGCAATTAGATGAAAGATGAGGTTTACCAGGATAAAAGAGGGACCACATCTTGGATTTTTGAATCAACAAGTGTGTCACTTACAGCAATTATCTGGAATTAGGTTTGTTGATTGTCTGTTTTGATGTGTGATGTATAGTGAAATGCCTTCCTACAAAGAGAACTCTTGATTTTCTCTGAGGGGATTTTGTGTGCCTTGATCAAAGGCCAAGGTTGAAGCTAAAAGGTTGACTCTACTAGGGGAGTTTTTATGTCTGCCTTATACAATGCCCAAGATTGAGACTGAAAGAATTGACTCTTTCGGGGAAAGTTTTGTCTGTCTTGTACAAAGCCCAAGTTTGAGGCTAAAATATTTGACTCCACTGGGGAGAGGTTTTATCTGTCTTGTGCAAAGCCCAAGATTGGGGCTAAAAGGTTGATTGACTTAGCTGGAGAATATGAACTCTAAAGCCCAAGATTAAGGCTAACTCAGCTGAGGAAAAATCATTATACAAAGCCTAAGAGGAGGCTGGTTTGGGGAAATTCTTATATGAAATCTAAGAGGGGGCTAGCTTCTGCTGAGGATTAGTGAGATCCAGAGACAGGTCTAAATTGGGGAATCAACTCTTACCGAGTGTAGAAGAGTTGAAATATCAGATGCCATGAGGTTCTAATTTTTCTGAGGGTTTATTGGTGGTAATTTGGCCCTAGCTGGGGAATTTAGAATGAAAGTTTAAATATTGAGTTTTAAAACCTATGGAGGTTTCAACTCTGCTGGTGATTGGTGAAGTGATCTGGGTTTTTCCTGTGCTTTTAGGAAACTTGAGGGTTTCTTTGAGATCCAAGAGGAGATGAGACTTTCCAAGTCTACTAGTATGAAGAGGTTTACTCTTAGCTGGAGGATGATCTTTGTATGATGCCCAAGAGGAGGCTGATGTTTTAAGGGATGAGAATCAACCCTAAACAGATCTGATGCTTTGGAATTCTGACTCACTAGAGGATTAAATTAGTAGAGATGACTAAGTTCTATCCTATACCTGTAGGAGGTATTTGGGTCCTTGTACTAAGCCCAAGAGGAGGCTGAGAACTTCTAAGAAGCCTGAGGGTCCTTGTACAAATCCCAAGAGGAGGCTGGGGATGCTTTTAGGAAGCCTGTGGGTCCAAACCTAAGAAAAGTTCAAGAAAGGTTTCACCGGGAATAATCCTTTCCTTAGTGAACAGTTCTAGAGTTTGAAGAAATTCAAAAGAGATTTCACCGGGAATTAGTCCTCTCTAGGGAAATGAATTTCTTGTACACACATTTCTAAGTTGTGACAGTCTTGAGAAAAGTTTCACCGAGAATAATGTCTTTCTCTGTTCCATATTGTATAAGCCCAAGAGGAGGCAAGACTGTATCTGGAATTTCCTATGGGGGAACTAGTTTTGACTGTGTTAAAAGAGTAACCACTAGTTTGGTCTAAAACTTGACCTAATTGCTGGGGAAAACTCTAAGCAGGTATATACAAGCATATATATACAGATGAAATATATAAGCAAGTATGTGTAGAAGAAATAGTAGAACTTACAGGTGTGCAAGCTCCAGCATTGTAACCACAGCTGTATAGTTAGTTATTCAAGAAATTGAAGAAAGTATTGATATAACTTTGATGTTGAATTTGAATCAAAAGGAAAGTTTGTTGTAAAAGGAAGTTTAGGGCTTATACTCAAGGAGAGGCCCAAATGATCTCTTTTGAAAAGGCGATAATCGTGTCGTAGTTTTGAAAACCACAAAGGGACTTATACAATGACTGAGGCCCAAATTATTGTATTTACTAAGAGGATGGGTCTTACACTTTATTAGAGGCCCAAAGTTTATTTTTATTCAAGAGTTGGGACTTATAGCTCAAGGAGAGGCCCAAAAGTGAAATTGTTTTGAAAATGGCGATCGCACCGAGATTTTTAAAATCGTATCGGGACTTATACAATGACTGAGGCCCAAAAAGGTTTATTTACAAAGGGGTGGGACTTACACTCTACAAAGAGGCCCAAAAGTGTTTCAAATTAAGTTTGAAAAATTAAAATTGAGGGAAACCCTAATTTTAATTAATATAATATTATTTTCAAAGTAAATTAATTATAAAATACCAAATATATTTAAAAACAAGTGGTAAGCTTTGAAAAATATTTTGGAAAATCATGTTTAATCACATGAAGGCTTGAAAGTTAATTGGTTTTGAAAGATCAAGGTGAAAATTTCATTTTTTAAATGTTTGAAAATAAAGAAATGAAATTAATTACAAATATTCAAACTATATTAAATAAATAATTTAAATTTAAAATTTTTTTGGAATAAAATATTTCAACATTTTTGGGAATTTCCAAAAAAAGAACCAATAAAAAATAATTAAAATTGAGAGAGAAATTAATTTTGAGATTAATTAATAAAAACATGAAAAAAATGAGAAAAATAGCAAAATGAGAGAAATAGCAAAAATGGTCTGGGTGGGTCTTGAACCCACGACCTCTAACTAAACACAAGCACGCTGTTATTACTGGGGTGGTGATACATCCGTGTATCAAAACCACCCCATGAATACATAAGGGTGACCTGAATCCTAGGCCTGACCAAGGCAAAAAACAAAGTTTTGGTGATTTGCAAGAAGGATCATATCTCCCTCAATTATCCAATTTGATGAAATTTAGATGGATCCTGCCTAGAATTTCACGAGGAATCCAATGGTGCTTTTAGAATTTTCTAAAGATGCTTCTATTTTAAAACCCGATAGTAGTTTCAAAATAGGCCATGATTTGCAAGTTCTATGGTATCTTATCATACAAGCAACAATAGCATGGTAAATTGGTTCAAACACTACACATTTGATATATATGACATGTTCATGATCAATGGACATCAAAGCAAGCATATTTTAAGAGTTCAAGTTGTGATGCACTTACCTCTTGAAGCTCCTTACGCTAACTGTCAAGATGCTTGTGTCAGAAGTAATCCAATACTTTAGACACTCTTGATTGATCCATTAGAAGCTTTCAGGATGATCAAAATCAGCTGGAAACCTCAGGAACAAGAATTGGATCTTTCTTGCAAAAGTGACAAAAATGACCAAAATGGTACCTCACTAAAATGGTGTTACAGTTGAGGGAAACCTGTTGGGACAGTTTGAGGATGATATTTGGAGATTATTTGAAGGGTTAGCTAGTCTTGAAAGTGATTGGATCAAGACATGGCTTGAAAAATGCAGAAAAGTCAAAATTTGAGGTTTTGGAGGTTGACTTTCTGATTTGGAGGTTGTACAATGTGGATGAAGGTTTGAACACCTCCAATGGATGGTTTATGATGTGTTTGGATGGTTATTTGAGTGGTTTTTACTCTGGTTTCAAGAATTCCCAAATTGCTCCAATGTGACTTGAAATTGAAGTAAGAGAGGGAGAGTGAGAAAACAAGGCATTGGTATTGTTTTGGTGTGGTTTGAAACATCAGAAATGACCTCTATTTATAGTAGAGGAGTTTTGTTTTTGAAGGAATAGTGTTGGATAAGCGATCACTCTATTATCCAATAGATATGCCTGTGTATCACTTTCTTAAATGCCAAGGTACCAAGTCTTCACTTGGCCATTGACTAGAGATGATCTTTGTAGCTCTAGGTCTTCTGAGTTTTGAGTCAATCTTGACTCAATTGGACTGATATGGCTTGGTTCATGACAGCTAATTGCACCACATCAATTCCAAATGACAAAGCTTGGTTTTGGATTTGCAACATTGATGATCACATGCCAAAGGGATGGGATTCTTGCCTTAGGGTCCAAGCTTGCAGGTTTTTCATGATTGACTGAGATTCTTGTTGAATTTGGATGATGATCAGTCTTACATAGTCACCAAAATTGGACTCAAGAATTGTGTACTACACGTAATTCACAAAATCTATCTTAGAAACCAGTTTGAGCAAGGCATGTTATGAGGTTCATAACTCCTTGATTAAGTTGAATCATTGGGAGTTCTTGTACTCTTTGGAAAGCCTCATGACATACTTTAACTTTGATGTCCATAAATGGACATAGTTCAGCTTGGATCAAGGTGAAAAATGACCTCAAAGTTGGGAAAAAATTAAACAGATTCTGGCCTTTTGAAAATTTCACTAAGTGTTGGAAAAATTGTCATTTTCACTTTTTGTGATTTTGATCAATCCATAACTTAAAATCCTTGAGGATTTGGAATTTGATATAGTTGACACTTTTGAAGTATGTCCTGTGAACTTTCATTTGAACTTTGAATGGAAGAAAAAGGCCTTAGGGTTTGGGAGTTATGACCTTGCAAAGTTGGTACCAAATCCATTTTGTTCTATAACTTAGAAAAAATTAAGTTTCCTATGGTTGCCCCTTTTGCAAGAAACCTCACTTTTCTTGATTTTTCTTGATGGATGATGATCAAAATCATGTATTAACATTGTTTTGGACTTAGGGGAGCCACATTTGTGAAAAAGTTTCAAAAAGTCAAACTTGATTTTGGGCATAGTTGACTTTTTGTCACATGAATTCCAAATTGTGTGATCCTCTATGCAATCAAGTGTTTGACCTAATTCAAACCTAATAGATGGATTCTATAGGTGTTTTAGGGTGTCTTGAATCATGTCCCATGGTTTGGGAGCAAGTCTTGGTCCAAAGTCAAAGGTACAGTTGACTTTTATGAATTTGAAACTTGTGAATCAAGCTTATTGGATCAATCCATTATTGTAAATGGATCAATGTGGTGTATTTGAGTTTCTCAATTCATGTCTTGAGGTCTTGGTTCATGCTTTGCCTTAAAAGTCAACTTAGGGGTGAATTAGGTCAAGAAACCCTAATTCCTGATTTTTTATGAATGCTTCCCCTGATGTTATTTTGACTTGATGATTGGATCCATGAGGTCCCTTTGACCATTTTGGATCATGTTTTGAAGTATTGGCTCATGCCTAGATGAAAATTTTCATCTGGAGGCCTAGGTCGACCAAAACCCTAATTTGGTGACACTGGCAATCTTGAGGCTTGACCCACTAGGAATGTTGCAACCTTGTGCTTGATTCTTGATATAGGAGACCTCTTGATCCTTTATGGGTGTTTGAGAGGTTAGACAAGTTGAATATCATGTCAATTCTTGATTTATCTTTTGTCTAAGTGCTCTGAGAGGGCTCAAAACAGTAATTCTTGATTGTAGTGAATGCTCAACAATCTTTGAGAATATTGATGAGGTATGATGGTACATCCATATTGTGGTGATGATTCTCACAATGATGGGAAATTTTGTGGTCAAAATTTGGGGTATGACAGATGCCCCTATTTAATCTTCTTAGACCTGAAGGTGTGAATGGTGAAGATATTCGGACATTCAGGGTGCAAGAGGATTAAATATCGGAATACCCAAAATTTTGACTTTGGTTATGAATAGCAGTATGCTCATCCACCTTCTTTTGCTAACCAACATTTCTTGGAAAAAGGTGAAACTTCCCCTCGGTCCTGGTCTTCAGCCATGGAACTGATCTCGGTTTCTCTTGAAATAAACTTCGCCTCGATCCTGGTCTTCAGCCACAGAACTGGTCTCAATTTCTTTTGAAATAAACTTCCCCTTGATTCTGGTTTTCAGCCATGGAACTGGTCTCAGTTTCTTTTGAAATAAACTTCCCCTCGATCCTGGTTTTCAGCCACGGAACTGGTCTCAGTTTCTTCTTGTCGAGTTCCTTCCTCGACAGGGAACGCTATTTGTAGCGGTCTTCATCAAACTTCTCACAGAGTTTTTATTGGGGAGACGATATTTGATGGAAAAATTTTGATGTCAGACTTGTTGGGGGAACCCATTTGTCTGAACTACAGCGGTGTGCATACTTCTCTGTGGGAGATGCCATTTGTTGATCTACTGGGGAAAAACGAGTCTCTTGAGAGACCGCTTTTTGTTTGGCGAGGTTACATCATAATTTTCTTCGAGATCTTTCTCGGAGAAATGCCATGTGATGTGATATAATTTTGAGGTGCTGATGACTTCATTGAAAGCAAACTTTTTGGGGAGAAAACCGCCGTATTGCCAAGAGTCTTTTGTTGAGAGGCTTTCTCTGGGGATTTTCTTTAATCAGAGAAAGCAAAAATATCATCTTCAATGGTGAAGAGTGATGTTCCAGAGGTATCAATCGAATGTCTTCTTGTCTTTTAGAGGTTCAAGTTATCAAATGGTCGAGGACAGTCTCCAATCCAGAAATAAACTGGGGAGAAATTGCTCAAACGATACATTTCCTGACGAGGAAAGAACTGACAACCTCATCGGTGAGAGGACTTTTATCACTTGGGAGCGAGTATGACCAGAGTGATAGTAATGCAATACATGTATGAATATGAATTAATTATGCATGATGTATGTATGTTTATGCTGACAAAACAGACGCGACATACAGACTGGTGAAATGAGCACGACAGGATACTCGGCCACTGCGGGGGATAAAAAGTATCATTGGTTCGAGACAGCGATCCTTTCTTGCTTAGGAGAGGTAGACCCTTCTGGGGGAGAAAGAACCATCAATTGGTCTTAAGAGGTAATAACTCTGCCGGGGATATCAGATGGGACATTACATATGAAACAGTTGATCATTCATTCAAGTGTACTGGTTTAGAAGGAGTACTTTGATTCTGCATTTTGAGGTTTAATCACTTCCGGAGAAGCCATCGATGTTCCTTTTTGTTTTCAGTAGTAAAAAAGAATTGCCATCTTTATTTTAAAAGCAGAAGAAAATTTGAAAGTTAAATTCATTTTTGTTTTGTTTCAAGAATCGTTAATCATGTTAAAAATGTCATTCTGTAAAGCAAAATAAATGGGAATTGCAAACAAAAGCACTAGGGCTCAAATTTTATTGATAGAATGGTAATCAGCCAAGCGCGTGATCCCATAGAGCATTTACAAAGTTTAGAAAAATGGTAATTTAAGGGAAAATGGGCTATATTGAAACATAACGACCGTTATTCTTCTACCAACTTTGAATTCTGGACATTCTGAGCTTCTGTCAAAGGCGACCTTGACTGAAGTCTTTCGACGGATGGTGTTACCGCTGGGGATTTAACCTTGTCGGATGTAGTTACTTGCCATGAATCCCTAACTTTTGCCTGGATTGTCTTTTGAGGCTTCAATCCATCAGGATGATTTTTACTTATGTCTCTAATTTTAGCCTGGATTGTCTTTTGAGGTTTCAATCCATCGGGATGATTTTTTCTTATGTCTCTAATTTTTGCCTAGACTGCCCTTTCGGGTTTTCAATCCACCGAGACTTTTTTTTCGTTTTATTTAGGCGAATTATTTCTTGACTACATCAACATTCATTTTTTTTTCGTCATTCTCTTTTCTTCAATTAGGTTAAGTTCACCGTGTCGACTTTGACACCATTCAGCCTCTGTTAGCTTAGATTCCATCAATACCCTGATTGATGGTATCTCTACTTCTATGGGGAGCACTGCCTCCATGCCATATACTAAAGAGAAAGGGGTTGCCCCCGTTGAGGTGCGAACAGATGTGCGATAACCATGAAGAGCAAAGGGTAGCATCTCGTGCCAATCTATGTAGGTTACAACCATCTTTTGCACGATCTTCTTGATATTTTTGTTAGCCGCTTCTACTGCCCCGTTCATCTTAGGCCAGTAGGGAGATGAGTTATGGTGTTCGATCTTGAACTCAGCACATAACTCTTTCATCATCTTGTTGTTCAAGTTTGATCCATTATCCGTAATGATCTGGCTTGGAACACCATAACGGAAGATCAGATTGTTCCTGATAAATCGGACCACCACTTGTCTGGTCACATTGGTGTATGATACTACTTCGACCCACTTGGTGAAGTAGTCGATGGCTACTAGGATGAACTGATGTCCGTTTGAAGCTCTTGGTTCAATCATGCCAATCATGTCGATTCCCCATATAGAAAAAGGCCATGGGGAAGAAAGAACTTTGAGATGCGTTGGCGGTACATGGATTTTGTCAGCGTATATCTGACACTTGTGACCTCCTCATGTACTTGTAGCAATCGGATTCCATTGTCAACCAATAATATCCTGCTCTCAAAATTTTTCTTGCCATTGTGTGTCTGTTGGTATGAGTGCCAAAGGATCCTTCGTGAATCTCTTTCATCAATATGTTTGCTTCTTGTCTGTCTACGCATTTGAGTAAAACCATGTCGAAGTTTCTCTTATAGAGTGTATCACCGTTCAGGAAAAAGTTTCCAGCAAATCTTTTGATGGTTTTCCTGTCTTTTCTTGACGCCCCAGGCAGGTACTCTTGTTTTTTAAGGAAGCACTTGATATCATGATACCAGGGTTTGTCATCTATGACTGCTTCAATTGAGAAGATGTAAGTGGGCCTTTCAAGGCACATTACGTCAATCTTAGGTACATCGTTCCATTGACGTACACTAATCATCGATGATAGGGTGGCTAATGCATCAGCCATGTGATTTTCTTCACGAGGGATACAATGAAACTCGATTCTGTTGAAGAATGGTAACAACCTTCTCGCGTAATCTTTGTAAGGAATCAGTCCTGATTGGTATGTGTTCCAATCTCCCTTGATCTGATTGATAACCAGGGCTGAGTCTCCATACACATCCAAGCTCTTTATCCTTCCTTAAGTCAATTGCTTCTTCGAGACCCGTGATACAAGCTTCGTATTCGGCCTCGTTGTTTGTACATTTGAATGTTAATCTGGCAGTGAAAGGAATATGGGTACCCTGAGGTGTTATGATTATTGCCCCAATTCCGTTTCCATAAGTGTTGACAGCTCCGTCAAAAATTAGTCCCCGTTGGGAACCTGGTTCTAGCCCTTCACTAGGTAGCGGTTCATCGCAATCTTTCATTTTCAAGTACATGACATCTTCGTCTGGGAAGTCAAATCCAACTGATTCCTGATCGTCAATCGGTTGATGAGCCAAATAATCGGCTAAAATACTTCCTTTGACGGCTTTCTGAGCATGGTACTCGATGTCGTATTCTGATAACAACATCTGCCAACGGGCGATCCTTCCCGTGAGAGCGGGCTTTTCAAAGACGTACTTGATCGGATCCATTTCGGAGATTAACCAAGTAGTGTGACAAATCATGTACTGGAGAAGACGTTTGGCTGCCCAAGCCAGAGCGCAACAAGTTTTCTCGAGCATAGTGTAGCGAGTTTCACAGTCTGTGAATTTCTTGCTTAAGTAGTAGATTGCAGACTCTTTTCTTTTTGTCTCATCTTGTTGGCCAAGCACACAACCCATGTAGTCTTCCAAAACTGTTAGGTAGATGATTAGTGGTCTTCCCTCCACTGGAGGAGATATAATAGGTGGATTCAATAGATATTCCTTGATAATGTCGAAAGCCTTTTGACAGTCTTCTGTCCATATGCAGCTTTGATTCTTTCTGAGTAGTTTGAAGATTGGCGCGCATGTCGCGGTCATAAGGGATATGAATCTTGAGATGTAATTTAGACGTCCCAAAAATCCTCTGACCTATTTTTCAGTCTTTGGTGGAGGCATTTCTCGAATGGCCTTGACCTTGTCAGGATCAACCTCAATTCCTTTTTGGCTGACGATGAATCCTAAGAGTTTTCCTGAACGAACACCGAATGTGCACTTATTGGGATTCAAGCGGAGTTTGTATTTCCTCAGAAGCTCGAATAACTTTGACAGGTGTTCCACATGTTCTTCTTCTGTTCTAGATTTGGCAATCATGTCATCGGCGTACACTTCAATCTCTTTGTGCATCATGTCGTGAAACAGAGTCGTCATAGCCCTTTGATAGGTTACCTCCGCGTTCTTTAGACCGAACAGAATTACCTTGTAACAAAATGTGCCCCATGGGGTGATGAATGAAGTTTTCTCCATATCTTCCGGCGCCATTTTGATTTGATTATAGCCCGAGAATCCATCCATGAAGGAGAAGACTTTCAATTTTGTTGTGCTATCAACCAGCGTGTCAATGTGTGGCAGGGGAAGTCATCCTTTGGACTTGCTTTGTTCAGATCCCTGTAGTCTACACACATTCTGACTTTTTTGTCCTTTTTCAGAACTGACACTATGTTAGCTAGCCATTGAGGATATTCTGAGGTGGCAAGGAAACCTGCGTCGATCTGTTTCTACACTTCCTCTTTAATCTTGATGGGTATATCAGGATGAGTCCTTCTCAGTCTTTGTTTTACTGGCAGACATTCTATTTTCAACGGTAAGTGATGTTCCACGATGCTGGTATCCAACCCTGGCATGTCCTGGTAGGACCAAGAAAATACATCTGGAAACTCTTTGAGAAGTTTTATCAAGTCTTCTTTAACAGTTGGACTGAGCAGTGCTCCAATCTTAACTTCTTTTTTCTCTTCTCCTGAACCTAAATTGACTGTTTCCAACGGCTCTTTGTGAGGCTCAATAGACCTTTCCTCTTGTCTGAGTACTCAGGAGATCTCTTTAGGAATTTCTTCGTCCTCTTCTTTAGCCTCAAATACTGGGAATTCAAAGTTGGGAGAAGGCATTGGATCATGCGTTTCAATGGGGTTTAAAACAAGCAATCTGCATGACGTGATGATTCGTTTTTTAGCAAAGACAGAAAGAATGCAAGAGTGTGTGCAGTGTATTTTTTGAAAAATGCTTGTTTTTATTTTGAGTTGTTTTTAGGATTACATTTTCTGAAAAACGAAAAGTGAAAATAGCAATAAATGCGGGAATTCAGAATGACATTATTTATTTATGATTTGTCGATTCTTGAAACACAGCCCTATAAAACAAAACTCTACCTCTTTGGGCAAAACGAAGAGGGACATTTACAGAAAAGTGAGCCCTATAAAACATCCATTCCACCTGGGCAAGGTGAAAGGTTAAAACAAAGATGGCAATTACTTAGACTTATGGACGACTTTTGGGACATCGACAGCAACCCAATGGCGACGAACTCCTCTGTAAATCACAAAGTCTGGTACTTTCCTTTTTGGTTTGTCCTCAGAAATGACGCTGATTTCTGGCGGAGTAGAATCGTTGGAGTCTTCTTCCCATGCAGAGTTGTCATAAACGAACTCTTCTATTGCATCTTCCATAGTGTTTTTACTCTCAAGAGGATCTCCCCATCCAGTTGGCTGGATGTCCTCGTATTTGATGCGAGAACTTTTGGGAGCAGTGTATTTAACTAGGAAGTCATACTTGCCACTTGGCTGTCCTAAGGTGTCCCATGTTTATGTGGGAATAGAGGAGTCATCCTCCTCAATGACGTTGACCTCCGGAAATACATAGTTAATGAACTCTTGTCATACAATCTTTGCAGATTCATCACCATGGTGTCGTATATTTTCGGAATTTCCTGAGTAATGATTCCATGACTTGGTGGGGACATAGGTATTATTTTCAATATTACTCAGTTGATAGGCATCGTCTGGATGACTCTTTTGCCCCAACTCTTCCGTGTATGTTTCCAGATAAGCAAGTCATCCAGGGGATCATAATAATCGTGGTCAAAGTTATCTTTCATTAGATTGTCTTCCTCTAATGAATTAGGTGGAGCACGACATCCTTCAGGATCACAATCTCTATAGATCATCCTGACATCTGCTCTTGGTATATATCTCGGTGTCTGCTTGGGAAAACAGAATGGCATGCGCGCCTCTCCTGGAGATATATAACCGTCATCATTGAGATAATATTTCCACTCCTCATCCATATCGGAGGAGTCGCTCTCATTGATGGTGTGTACTTCTTGAGACACTGGATGAAGGAAACCTCCACTGCGGAAGAAATCATGAATGGGACAAAAACTTTTGTCCTTCTTAGTAGTCTGGGTACAGGCCGGAGAGAAACCAAGACCTTTTCTTGTCTTGTTATCATTAGGAATTACAATCTGTCCCCAACCTCTTACGTCATTGCTCCCGATCACTTTGAGAGCGTCTTTGTATGAGGAAATTGGCGTCCCTCTTTTTGATTGATTCTCATTATTCACCGAGAGTGCTTGGAACTGAGTTCCAATAACCTCCTCGGGTTCTACACAGGAGAATTATGATAAGTTGCTCACGATTAAGGCTTGATCTCCACACATTGTGACTAACTTGTCATTCTTGATGAACTTCAGCTTCTGGTGAAGTGTCGAAGTGACTTCCCCAGCTTTGTGTATCCAAGGTCTTCCTAATAAACAGTTGTATGCTGCCCGGATGTCCATGACCTGGAAAGTGACTTGGAAAGTGTGAGGACCGATAGTTATGAGAAAATCGACTTCGTTGATAACTGTTTTTCTAGATCTGTCAAAGGCTTTGACGATGATCTCACTGCCTCTCATCGGAGCTCCTTGAAGCTATAGTCGTATCAGAGTTGATTTTGGCATAACATTTAAAGATGATCATGTGTCCACCAGTATGATGGCTAAAGCATTATCTTGGTAGCTGATTACAATGTTAAGCGCCATATTATAATTCTTGCCTTCTTCTGGCAGTTCTTCATCACTGAATCCTAAGTTGTTGCAGGAAGTGATGTTGGATATGATGCTATCAAATTGTCCTACTGTCACATCTTGTTCCACAAAGGCTTGCTCTAAGACCTTCTGTAGAGCTTCCCTATAAGCTTCTGAACTAAGCAGGAGAGAAAGCACAGAGATTCGAGACAGAGTTTGCAACAATTGGTCCACAATGTTGTAATCACTTTTCTGGATGAGCTTCAGCATCTCATCGTTGTTCCTTACAAGTTCTGGATTACTGATTTGATCGACTTGTTGATTAGGAACTTCCGTTTGAGGTTCCTTTTCTTTGGTAGGTTCTTCAACTCCTCTGTTAAAGATCCGACCGCTCTGTGTGACTTGACTGATGTCGGCAATGTTTACGATGGAGGGTAATGGAGCTTCCTTTCCATTTTTTATGGTCGTTGCATCCTTGTAAGGCATAGCCTTTTCTGATTTGTACGGTATTGGTCCTGGTAGGTAGATAACCACAGTAGCTTTTTGATTTTTCTGACCATCATAGGCAGCCTCAATTGGTTCGAGATTGAAGATTCTTCTACTGTCAAGAGAGACTTTTGACTCGTTGAGTAGAGGAATTATGGCACAAACTTCCTCAGTTTTCTCGTGATCGGAGATTATGACAGCGCTTTTACTTTGACTAGGGAGGTAATCTTGTATCATGTTGATCGACCCAGAACTTGAACATGGTCAAATCTCCTTCCGGTCCAACTGATTTTGAAGGGTTGCTCGTACGACCATGTCCGCTTTGTACGCAGTGCATCTTTACTAGATTTGTTTCTGTTGAGCGGATATTACGACTTTGATGTCTACCAGGATTCCCATCAGTCATGTTAATCTGTTGTGTGACTTCATCCAGGTAGATCGGAAGCCACTAGCGGTCCAACATATGTTGAAGGGTTCTTTGCACAAGCGCACACCCTTGGTCATCTTCGCAGCATTCTTTACAGTCTTGATATTCATGTGAATCTAGAAAACCGAGTCTGAACTGTTTAGCATGCAATTCTACTATACTGGTATTCATCAAGCGTATGTCAAAGATCTGAACCATATTGACTTGATGGTCATTTCTTTCACGGTAGTCTGGGATCCATCTGAGATCCATCTGATGTTGGAGGGCCTCTTGTATAAAAGAGCATCCCTGATTGTCTGTTGAGCATACTGGACAAGTGCTGTAATCGTGCCGCGGAAGATTATAATACTGACTTTGTCTCGAATGCATCACCACTAAATTTACGTTCATTGTACGGATGTCGTGGTTTTGTACAATGTTGGGATGTGCATGGGCCATGTTTACTTCATGAATCCTGTGATCCTGAATACATCCCAGATCCATTTGTTCTTGCAGAGCTGCTTGTACTATGGCACACCCTTGATTGTCCTTGGAGCAGATATCACACTGATGATAGTTGTGAGATGGCACATGACCGTACCCGTTTTGTCTGCAATGCATTTTCACCAGATTGGTTCCTAATAAGAGTACATTGTGAATTTGATAACTGTTGACAGGTTCTCCTTCTATCAAATTCACTGCAGTCTTCTCATGTTGCAGTAATGGGTTCGTCTGAACATTTGGGTTAGTATCTTTGAAAGATAAAACCCTGTTCCTGACAAGCTTCTGTACATCGGACTTGAAGCTGAGATAATTCTCAATGTTGTGTCCCAATCCTCCTTGATGGTAAGGGCAAGTTTGATCTGCTTTGAACCAAAAAGGTGGATTTTCTGGTACTGCGAGAGGAGTTCAGGTTGGAACATGCCCCTTGGCCAGTAGAAGGGGAAATAGTTCTGCGTACAATATCGGTATAGAGTCAAACCCTGATGGTTGTGTCGTACGATTTTTGTTGTTGTACTATGGACGAGCCTACGGAAAAGGCTGTTGCGGCCTTTGCTGATACTGTTGTTGATTTTGTTGGTTCTGAACAACCTGAGGTTGATAAGTCAGAGTCGGCGCTGGGTTGATAGCGGGAGTTATCGCTGCTACTGGTTGATACCTTCGCCTTTGCTTTCCTAGAGAGATATTACTGATATCTTGTTCTTTCTTTTTTTGGAAAGCACTACCGTATCTCTTAGTACTGCTAGATGGCTCTGCATCTTTGACCAATCGTCCTTCTCGGACTGCTTCTTCAAGGCGTACTCCCATGTTCACCATTTCAGTGAAGTCACTGGGATCACTGGCGACCATTCGGTCGTGATATAATATCTTCTTTTCCTCAAGAGGGGGATAGATCTGAGCGGAAATTTCACGCCATCTCTGAGCATACTCTTTAAAAGTTTCTTTGTCCTTCTGTGACATTGCTCTGAGCTGATCCCTATCCGGTGCCATGTCCATATTGTATTTATACTGCTAAACAAAGGCTGCCCCGAGATCTCTAAAAGTTCTGATCTTGGTGCGGTTTAAACCCATGTACCATTTGAGTGCGGCACCGGTTAAACTGTCTTGGAAGTAATGGATCAGTAGCTGTTGATTTTCTGTCTGAGTAGACATTTTTCAAGCGTACATCACCAGTTGACTTTGAGGGCAAGAGTTGCCTTTGTATTTTTCAAAGTCAGACACCTTAAATTTGTGCGGTATCTTTACATTAGGGACCAAACAGAGGTCGGCGGCGTCCTTTTCGAGTAAGTCTTGACCGCGAATGGCATGTAGTTCCTTCTGCATTTCCAAGAATTATTCCTGGAACTCATTCATCATTTCGTACATGTCTTCGTTTCCACCAGAAATTGCTTGTGGAATCTGTCCTTCCGGGACATTGTGTACCACTGGTTGTGGTATAGACATTACAGCGATGATTCTTGGCGCTTCAGTGCCCTAAAGTTTGTAACCTTCAAGAGTTGCTGTCGTAACCCTTGCATCTTCATTTTCCCGAAGTTTGTAACCTTCAGGTCCAATGGTTCCTGCTGCGGTTTCTGGGTCCTCAGTGATCGGTGGGATGTATCCCTCAGGTATAAAGTTGAAAGGCATGCTCTAGGGGCGACCCTTAGGCATGTTATACTGAGGATGATTCTCATGTGTCTCTATTATAGGTGTAGATGTAATCTCTGAGATCACAGTTCTTTGTTGTTGTTGCTCCTGAGCTGCTGCCAGGGATTGCATGTTGCTGTGAAGTTTTTCCAAACTTTCCTTTAGAGCGTCGATTTCTTCTCTCAGCTCTCTGTTCTCTTCCTCGAGATCGTCCATTTTCTTTTGTCGATTGGCCCGAGTATTATATGAGTGAGACAGTTTGACTCTAGAATTGTGACACATACGTGAGACTCAGATAAAAAATGCATTATGTGAGAATAAATGAATGATATGCAAAGACATATTTTTAGTTTTTGTTTTAATCAAAAGGAAACTTCAATAATTAGATTGCAAATATCACACAGTGGGGGAGACCCCTTTTATTGAATTTGAAATATTGCAGTATTTTACAAGGAAAAGTACAGTATTTTACAAAGTGCTGTAAGGAAATGTCTAAGTTCATGGATCCAGAGTCCTCTCTGAAGAGAGCTCAGATTTCGGTTCCTGTATTTTCCTTTTCTTTTACCGGGGCTCTTCAGCCATTGTCGGGCCGTCAGTCCTTTGCCAAGTGAAATGAGCGAGCAAATTTCTTCGGTCTTCATGACTCTCTATAACATGCTGCTCTAATATCTCAATCAGAGCATCTTTCTTCTTTAGCAGTTCCTGAATCTTGGTACATTCCAAATTAAGGATTTGGTATTTGTTTTTCCAAGAGCTCTTTTCACGTTGAACTTTGTTGAGAGCTACCTAGAGTTTTTCCGTATCAGGCATGAAATAAAGGACAAGTTCCTTTAATGGAAAAACTTCTTAACAAGGGTAAGGCATCCTCAGCTTGAGGGCTCTAGTTTGCACCCAGTGGAGATAAGGCTCCATGGAGGTACAGTTTGGTCTTCCCAAAAACTCTCTCCCTTTCCTGTGAATGTGTTGCCAGACATGCACATTTCTTTCTTTAGTGCCCTGTCATTTTCCCCTTCCTTGAAGAAAAGACCTTCTAGATGAACATTATGTGGGATATTCTTCATCGGGTATCCGAGTTGACGGCGAGCTAAAATTGGATGATAGTTGATTCCTCCTTTAGTTCCAATGAGGGGTATGTTAGGGAAATTTCCACATCCGTCGATGATTTCTATCCCTTCATAAATCCGATTGTACCAATCTATGTCAGAATTGGTAAGAGACATAATCCTCTGTGACCAACGTAGAGTACTCTTGTGATCCCAAAAAGCAGCAGACTTGGGCAAATGGGAAATGAACCATTTGTATAGTAAGGGTACAAAACATGTGATCATTCCTCCGTTGTACAAATTCCTTAAGTGTACAGAATGATAAGCATCTGTGAGCAAGGTTGGTACGGGGTTTCCGATTAAGAATATCTTAACAGCATTGGTATCGACGAAGTTGTCAATGTTGAAAAAAAGGAATAACCCATATATGAGCAGAACAAAGACGTCTTCGAAGGAAGTTATGTTTCCTATACTAGCAAAGTATAGAGCTTTCTCTATCAGGAATTTAGCCGACAAACCCTGGATTCCTCCTTTAGTGGTTAGGTGAGTCCTAACTTCTGACTCGTCCAAAGAGATTGCTCTTGCAATGGCCTGATTCTTTGGAATTTCTTCCAGTCTAAAAAATGGAGCTTGATCAGTGATAGGTAAATCAATCAGGTGGGAGTACTCTTCCAGTGTTGGTGCAAGTTGGTAATCTGGGAAAGTGAAGCAGTGGTAAACCGGATCGTAGAACTGAATCAGTGATAAGTGCAAAAAGTACCTATTTTGTATATAAGTTTTGTTGCACTTATCTATACTTTTTGTTAAATAACGTTCAAATAAACCCCACTTTGTATGTAAATATGTATATTTAGTGTATAATCAAGTTTTAGTGTATTTGTGTACCGTTTGATAGTTTTCTACTCATTTTGTAGGTATTGAGGTGTATTTGGAGCATGAGCAATAAAGTGTCGAAGACACGTCTTCAAACGCGCGATTTTGAGCAACTCATCAACGAATAAGGCTCAAAATGAGGATAATATAAATCACCAATTTGGTTGATATTTATGCATTATTAGATAGGAAATTGAATAAGATTTGCAACGCTTCGAACCGGGCAAAAAACGGAGTTACGGTTCTCAAGTTATGGCTGAAACATTTTTCAAGTCAGCTGGTTGAGCGCTCGAGCGCGCTGAGCAGGCTCTTAGGCGGTTTAACGCGCGCTGAGCGCGGTCTGCGATGATGACATCAATAAATATGGGTAAAAAATACATTTTTAGGGATGGTTTTGGGTATTTTTTGCTCCCAACTCCATCAAACTTCATTTTTCTTGTAGATTAGCTTAAAAAACATCATTGGAGCTTGCATTTGGATGATCCGGAGTCGAATCTCTCGTCGATTGGTGTTGAAAAACCAAGAAATGTTTGGTTCCTCTTCTCTCTTCTCTTTGTAATTTCTTTTTGTTGGGTATTGTATAGTTACTATGAACATATGTATCTTTGTTGATCTTAATATTATATGAAATTTGCTTTACAAATCATTATCGATGTCTTCCTTAATCTTTTTGTATTTATGTTTGGATTTGTGTTGTGTTAGAGATAAACATCACGAATCTTGATTAGGGATGGATATCTATTGTCTAGATGCTAGAGATAGATTTAGATGATAATCTTTTTGGTGTCGGAACTTAATGTCTTCCGTGTTTCAAGGCTTTGTGCGCGAGAGTGACGAAGAGAGTAATACGGTTGTCTCTCAGCTCAGTGTGCCAGAGATGGACACTGTTGTGAGCGATGCTGGATGATTTTGACGAGTATTGCAGGTGGAGTATAATTGGTCGGTAAATTTATGTTTGTGACGAGTGGATTATATGTATGCTTGATAAGTTCGTCTTGTTGAAGAATGAATTGTTTTTATGTTTTTATTTACTTTTCTGTTTTTACGCTTTAAACCATTTTAAACCCAAACTCATTAACAATTAAATTGTCGAACGGCAGTTCAGTAGCACCAATCTCTGTGGACACGATAAATTCCCGGAAAAATACTTCCAAATCTTTTTGTTTGCTTGCCCTATATTGCAACCAACAAAATGGCGCCGTTGCCGGGGATTGGTGTTTTTTATTGGATCGCATTGCGATAGTTTCTTTGTTTTTGAGTTTTGTAGATATCGTATATATTGTCTATTTTCATTTGTTTGTATTGATACTTGTATATGTTTACCATATTTGTGAATTTTACATGTTTTGCATAATTGTAAATATAGTTTATATATTTGTTTCTCTTCACGTTTGCTAAGTGTTTGGTTAGGTTTCATCGTCGGTGAGTGCTAATCGTGTAAAGAGGCAACTTGGAGAAGTGTGTATAAATAATAGGCGTCGAGCTTACGACGTAAAACAAGCGTGTTTTATCATTTTTTGTTCCGTTATTACTTTTTCATTGTATATGAGATTGTGTAGGTGTTAAGTGGAGGCCTACACCAGAACCCTATTGTTGTACTGATTTTTCTGGTTTTGGTGTAGCGCGCTCAGCGCGGTCCTGCGCGCTGAGCGCGCTCTGCTGTGCTGAGCCAGTGATTTCTTTTAATTGTTCACTTGGCTCCCCCTTTTTCCCACTTCCACCAAGGCCTTATATATTAGTAATTATTAGTAATTTTTCTAATTCTTTTGTTGTTGTTTGGACTCAACTTTTTGCCCGATTGCTTGAAGTCGCATTCGGTGTTTGTCCATTTTTTATCATTTCAACTTGCGAATGTGTGGTAATGATAGTGTTTAAAGTTTTGTACACGTTCAAGGTATGTGTTTAGCGTTTTCTTGACTTTAGCATATTCATGATACTTAGGCTTTTTACAACTTCCATGCCATTCATTCTTTTGTATACTTGTTCTTATTGTGAATCACTTTAGATCCCACCCTTTTTGTGAGGAAGCCTTCTATTGCACATATATGCTCGGAGTTCCAACATTCTTATTCTAACTGGATTTTATTATGTTGAATCTGTTATTTGTGTTGTGTATATGAATGCATGAAAAGGATCAAGGCATTTGTTTCATTTTGAGCACAACCACCCTAGCCAAATAGTCAATTCACCTTGTGAGTGTGTGTGAGAATTTGTAACCCCTTTGAGCTTTTTGATCCATGTTTTTATTTGAACTTAATGCTTGTCTATGAGTATTTAGTTCACTTATTTTTGATGGATTTTGTTTTTTCTTGGACCTCAACTTTGTGTTGTTGTATGGATTTTTTCCTTGCCTTAGAAAGTATGGAGTATTCACATGATGATGTGGTTGAATTCAAGTTGGGGAGAGAATGATTGTGTACTCATTGGTTGGATTCTATGAGGATTGAAAAAGAAAAGAAAAAAGAGAAAAAAAAATGTGACAAAGAAAAGGAAAGAAAAAAAAGAGAAAAAGAAAATCCTTGAAAAAGGAAACAAAAAGAGTTCAAATAATTGTGCTAAATAAGTATTGTGTTTTGTGTAACACTTGGGATTTTGTATGAAGTTGGTTGAAATTTTGTGTTTGGATCTTTGTGAGTTGATCACTCCCTTAGGTTTAGGCAAGTTTTTTTTTCAATTACCTTTAGAAATTGCCCCTTGTTTGTTTACCTGACCACATTACAACCTTGAAAAGTCCTTGTGATTCTTGCCTTTGTATGTTCAATGTGAATTTTTGGATGGATGCATAATTTAGCCTTTTGTTTGCAAGATTGTTGTGTGAGTGAAAGTACCTCATTTTATGTTTTTCATCTACCGATGATTGTTTTTGCTAGGTGTGATTCACATTTGAACTTGTGTTGTTTTAGAATGTTTTGCATGATTTTTGTATTTTGCATTTGTTTCGTGATTATGTTATCGTCGTAGTTTAGTGGTAAGTATTTACTTTGTGTGTACCATTTTCGATTGAACCATTGCATTTATTTTCTGTTTTCAAAACTTGTTGATTCATGATTCTTTGGTTATTGCTTTTGTGTTTTTAAGTTTGTTGGCTTTGTTTGAGGACAAACAATTATGTGAGTTGGGGAGAGTTGATAAGTGCAAAATGTACCTATTTTTGTATATAAGTTTTGTTGCACTTATCTATACTTTTTGTTAAATATCGTTCAAATAAACCCCACTTTGTATGTAAATGTGTATATTTAGTGTATAATCAAGTTTTAGTGTATTTGTGTACCGTTTGATAGTTTTCTATTCATTTTGTAGGTATTGAGGTGTATTTGGAGCATGAGCAATAAAGTGTCGAAGACACGGCTTCAAACGCGCGATTTTGAGCAACTCATCAACGAATAAGGCTCAAAATGAGGATAATATAAATCACTAATTTTGTTGATATTTATGCATTGTTAGATAGGAAATTGAATAAGCTTTGCAACGCTTCGAACCGGGCGAAAAACGGAGTTACGGTTCTCAAGAAATGGCTGAAACATTTTTCAAGTCAGCTGGTTGCGCGCTGAGCGCGCCCGAGCGCGCTGAGCAGGCTCTTAGGCGGTTTAACGCGCGCTGAGCGCGGTCTGCGATGATGACAGCAATAAATATGGGTAAAAAACACATTTTTAGGGATGGTTTTGGGTATTTTTTGCTCCCAACTCCATCAAACTTCATTTTTCTTGTAGATTAGCTTAAAAAACATCATTGGAGCTTGCATTTGGATGATCCGGAGTCGAATCTCTCGTCGATTGGTGTTGACAAACCAAGAAATGTGTGGTTCCTCTTCTCTCTTCTCTTTGTAATTTCTTTTTGTTGGGTATTGTATAGTTACTATGAACATATGTATCTTTGTTGATCTTAATATTATATGAAATTTGCTTTACAAATCATTATCGATGTCTTCCTTGATCTTTTTGCATTTATGTTTGGATTTGTGTTGTGTTAGAGATCAACATCACGAATCTTGATTAGGGATGGATATATATTGTCTAGATGCTAGAGATAGATTTAGATGATAATCTTTTTGGTGTCGGAACTTAATGTCTTCCGTGTTTCAAGGCTTCGTGCGCGAGAGTGACGAAGAGAGTAATACGGTTGTCTCTCAGCTCAGTGTGCCAGAGATGGACACTGTTGTGAGCGATGCTGGATGATTTTGACGAGTATTGCAGATGGAGTATAATTGGTCGGTAAATTTATGTTTGTGACGAGTGGATTATATGTATGCTTGATAAGTTCGTCTTGTTGAAGAATGAATTGTTTTTATATTTTTATTTACTTTTCTGTTTTTACGCTTTAAACCATTTTAAACCCAAACTCATTAGCAATTAAATTGTCGAACGGCAGTTCAGTAGCACCAATCTCTGTGGACACGATAAATTCCCGGAAAAATACTTCCAAATCTTTTTGTTTGCTTGCCCTATATTGCAACCAACAATCAGCGTAGACAGGATTCCTTCAACTACGTTGACCCTTAACATAGACAACAGTCCTCTGTGCTTAGCTCTGAAAGCCTCAGGATTGGTAATCATCCTTCCTAATTTCCTTACGTCTTCTAGTTCGGAGCCTTGAAGGTGTACTTGTGCGTCTTTCTTCTACCGAAATCCATAACGCAACCTCTGATATTTGCAATTATTGTTTTAGTTCTATTGAAAAAAGATTTTTCTTATTTGAAAAGAGTTTTTTAATGAATGCATGAATGCAGCACACAAAAACATTTGAAAACATGGGTTCAAGGGTTCAACGTCACGAGCATGAAGTCATGGCTCTACCCATCCCCAAAGGTTGTACTATTTTGGTCAATTTTTGTACCTGTAGAACAGGTTCTAAGGTTCCCAAAGTCATTGACCCCTTCTAGGGATATCAACAACAAGTTGATTCACTCGAGCGAGCTGTAATATCCTAGGATGAATCTCATTTGAGTGTAGTATCGAGTATCAACTATTCCCGACAGTTACCGCACTACCAAATGGCCATATGGTTAATGTCTACTAAATCCTCAGGGTCATAGGTACCGCACTGGGAAAGACAATGCTTTCACGACAATCGGTCGTTCAACATCGATACTTCCGCACGGGTACCTCGACTGATTCAGTGGACTGCCAAGTTGGCTTGGTCGGGATTCACTCCCTATAAGCGTTTCCTAGATATGCCACCACTTATCTTAATGTTCTCTCAAACTTTCCACATGCGTATTAATCGCATTCCCAGTTGTTAGAAAATTAAACACGAGTATTAAGTAGTATAACAGTAAATTATATATATATATATATATATATATATATATATATATATATATATATATATATTAGAATGTATAGAAAATGCTAAACAAAGCCTAGACCTCTTTGGAATTCTAATCCTAAAGATTCCCCAGCAGAGTCGCCATTTTTCTGTAGCGTGCGATTTTTGTCGGTGACACGACCACCTTACTGCAATGGTTGGAATTGGGTGCTACTTTCTGATTTCTTATTTATCATATGAACCTGGAAAGGAAAGGGAAGATATCTAAAACTTACCTTGCACGCAAATGTTTTCTTTAACAAATGCTCAGAGATTGGGGGGTCCGGGGTCAGGTTATACAAAGGGGAATTGTTAATTACCCTGTGTATATATGGTTATCCATAGACTTTCTTTGGCATATTCAAATACTTTCTAGTGTTTACTGTTATAGGTTGGGAATGTTGAGAGAGTGTTTTTTGTTGTTTTTGGATTTTCCGTTGTTTTTGGTAAGGTATTGGACCTAAAGTTTTTTAATATGTGTGTTCGCTAAGATTTCGCAATCTTATGCCTACGTATTCCCGTAAAGATAACAGGGAAATCAGAGCAATCGTAGTTCCTCCTATTCTATGGGAGGAAAGATGTTTGGTGTCTTGTTTAAAGCCCAAGATTGAAGCTAACTGAGTATTTGTGTCTTGTTCAAAGCTCAAGATTGAAGCTAAAGGTTTGACTGAGAGAGAATTTGTCATCTCTAAAGGGAGATATCTCACCTGTTCATCACAATTGTTGGGTAATTGATTATAAAGGGGAATTACTTTAACTGGAATATATGGAATCCAGCAATGCCATAATTTCCTTTATAAGGGAGATGTCCTGAAGGAGGAAACTTTAACTCAGTGTTGAGCAAAGCCATTTTTCCTTAGGAATCTTTCATGCTAAGAGAGGGACATTGGCTTGGATGTAAATAATCCAGAGGCTTGCCACTTATAGCAATTAGATGAAAGATGAGGTTTACCAGGATAAAAGAGGGACCACAACTTGGATTTTTGAATCAACAAGTGTGCCACTTACAGCAGTTATCTGGAATTAGGTTTGTTGATTGTCTGTTTTGATGTGTGATGTATAGTGAAATGCCTTCCTACAGAGAGAACTCTTGATTTTCTCTGAGGGGACTTTGTGTGCCTTGATCAAAGCCCAAGGTTGAAGCTAAAAGGTTGACTCTACTAGGGGAATTTTTATGTTTGTCTTGTACAAAGCCCAAGATTGAGGTTGAAAGAATTGACTCTTCTGAGGAAAGTTTTGTCTGTATTGTATAAAGCCCAAGATTGAGGCAAAAAGATTTGACTCCATGGGGAGAGGTTTTATCTGTCTTGTACAAAGCCCAAGATTGAGGCTAAAAGGTTGATTGACTCAGCTGGAGAATATGATATGTAAAGCCCAAGATTGAGGCTAATTCAGTTGAGGAAAAATCATTATACAAAGCCTAAGAGGAGGCTGGTTTGGGGAAATTCTTATATGAAGCCTAAGAGGAGGCTAGCTTCTGCTGAGGATTATTGAGATCTAGAGACAGGTCCAAATTGGGGAATCAACTCTTGCTGAGTGTAAAAGAGTTGAAATATCAGATGCCTTGAGGTTCTGATTTTTCTGAGGGTTTATTGGTGGTAATTTGACCCTAGTTGGGGAATTTAGAATGAAAGTTTAAAGATTGAGTTTTAAAACCTATGGAGGTTTCAACTTTGCTGGTGATTGGTGAAGTGATTTGGGTTTTTCCCGTGCTTTTAGGAAAATTGAGGGTTTCTTTGAGATCCAAGAGGATATGGGACTTTCCAAGTCTACTGGTATGAAGAGGTTTACTCTTAGCTGGAAGATGATCTTTGTATGATGCCCAAGAGGAGGCAGATGTTTTAAGGGATGAGAATCAACCCTAAATTGGTCTGATGTTTTAGAATTCTAACTCACTGGAGGATTGAACTAGTAGAGATGACTAAGTTATGTCCTATACATGTAGGAGGTCTTTGGGTCCTTGTACTAAGCCCAAGAGGAGGCTGAGAACTTCTAAGAAGCCTGAGGGTCCTTGTACAAAGCCCAAGAGGAGGCTGGGGATGCTTCTAGGAAGCCTGTGGGTTCAAACCTAAGAAAAGTTCAAGAAAGGTTTTACTGGGAACAATCCTTTCCTTAGTGAACAGTTCTAGAGTTTGAAGAAACTCAAAAGAGGTTTCACCGGGAATTAGTCCTCTATAGGGAAATGAATTTCTTGCACACACATTTCTAAGTTGTGACAGTCTTGAGAAAAGTTTCACCGGGAA
Organism: Lathyrus tuberosus; assembly: GCA_022829125.1. Lineage (NCBI taxonomy): Eukaryota > Viridiplantae > Streptophyta > Magnoliopsida > Fabales > Fabaceae > Lathyrus > Lathyrus tuberosus. The sequence continues at coordinate 4,043,124 of JALAZF010000280.1, forward strand.
TAATGTCTTTCTCTGTTCTATATTGTATAAGCCCAAGAGGAGGCAAGACTGTATCTGGAATTTCCTATGGGGGAACTAGTTTTGACTGTGTTAAAAGAGTAACCACTAGTTTGATCTAAAACTAGACCTAATTGCTGGGGAAAACTCTAAGCAGGTATATACAAGCATACATATACAGATGAAATATATAAGCAAGTATGTGTAGAAGAAATAGTAGAACTTACAGGTGTGCAAGCTCCAGCATTGTAACCACAACTGTATAGTTAGTTATTCAAGAAATTGAAGAAAGTTTTTATATACCTTTGAAGTTGAATTTGAATCAAAAGGAAAGTTTGTTGTAAAAGGAAGTTTGGGGCTTATACTCAAGGAGAGGCCCAGATGATCTCTTTTGAAAAGGCGATAATCGTGTCGTAGTTTTGAAAACCATAGAGGGACTTATACAATGACTGAGGCCCAAATTATTGTATTTACAAAAAGGATGGGTCTTACACTCTATTAGAGGCCCAAAGTTTATTTTTATTCAAGAGTTGGGACTTATAGCTCAAGGAGAGGCCCAAAAGTGAAAATTGTTTTGAAAATGGCGATCGCGCCGAGATTTTTAAAATCGTATCGGGACTTATACAATGACTGAGGCCCAAAAAGGTTTATTTATAAAGGGGTGGGACATACACTCTACAAAGAGGCCCAAAAGTGTTTCAAATGAAGTTTGAAAAATTAAAATTGAGGGAAACACTAATTTTAATTAATATATTATTATTTTCAAAGGAAATTAAATATAAAATACCAAATATATTTAAAAACAAGTGGTAAGCTTTGAAAAATATTTTGGAAAATCATGTTTAATCACATGAAGGCTTGAAAATCAATTGGTTTTGAAAGATTAAGGTAGAAATTTCATTTTTTAAATGTTTGAAAATAAAGAAATGAAATTAATTACAAAAATTCAAACTATATTAAATAAATAATTTAAATTTTCTTGTGGAATAAAATATTTCAACATTTTTGTGAATTTTCAAAAAAAAAAACCAATAAAAAATAATTAAAATTGAAAGATAAATTAATTTTGAGATTAATTAATAAAAACATGAAAAAATGAGAAAAATAGTAAAATGAGAGAAATAGCAAAAATGGTCTAGGTGGGTCTTGAACCCACGACCTCTAACCAAACACAAGCGCGCTGCTACCACTAGGGTGGTGATACATCCGTGTATCCAAACCACCCCATGAATACATAAGGGTGGCTTGAATTCTAGGTCTGGCCAAGGCAAAAAACCAAGTTTTGGTGATTTGGAAGAAGGATCATATCTCCCTCAATTCTCCATGAAATTGGATAAAATTTATATGGATTCTGCCTAGAATTTCATGAGGAATTCAATGGTGCTTTTAGAATTTTCTAAAGATGCTTCTATTTTAAAACCCGATAGTGGTTTCAAAATAGGCCAATATTTGCAAGTTATATGCTATCTTATCATACAAGCAACAATAGCATGGTAAATTGGTTCAAACACAACACATTTGATATATATGACATGTTCATGATCAATGGACATCAAAATAATGCATATTTTAAGAGTTCAAGTTGTGATGCACTTACCTCTTGAAGCTCTTTGTGCTAATTGTCAAGATGCTTGTGTCAGAAGTAATCCAATGCTTTAGACACTCTTGATTGATCCCTTAGAAGCTTTTAGGATGATCAAAATCAGCTGGAAACCTCAGGAACAAGAATTGGTTCTTTCTTGCAAAAGTGACAAAAATGACTAAAATGATAACTCACTCAAATGATGTTACAATTGAGGGAAACCTGTTGAGACAGTTTGAGGATGATATTTGGAGAGTATTTGAAGGGTTAGCTGGTCTTGAAAGTGATTGGATCAAGACATGGCTTGAAAAATGCAGAAAAGTCAATATTTGAGGTTTTGGAGGTTGACTTTCTGATTTTGAGGTTGTACAATGTGGATGAAGGTTTGAACACCTCCAATGGATGATTTATGATGTGTTTGGATGGTTATTTGAGTGGTTTTTTTCTCTGGTTTCAAGAATTCCCAAATTTCTCCAATGTGACTTGAAATTGAAGTAAGAGAGGGAGATTGAGAAAACAAGGCTTTGGTATTGTTTTGGTGTGGTTTGAAACATCAGAAATGACCTCTATTTATAGTAGAGGAGTTTTGTTTTTGAAGGAATAGTGTTGGATGATGGATCACTCTATTATCCAATGGATATGCCCATGTATCACTTTCTTAAATGTCAAGGTACCAAGTCTTCACTTAGCCATTGACTAGAGCTGATCTTTGTAGCTCTAGGTGTTCTGAGTTTTGAGTCAATCTTGACTCAATTTGACTGATATGGCTTGGTTCATAACAACTCAATGCACCACATCAATTCCAAATGACAAAGCTTGGTTTTGGATTTGTAACATTGATGATCACATGCCAAAGGGATGGGATTCTTGCCTTAGGGTCCAAGCTTGCAGGTTTTTCATGATTGACTGAGATTCTTATTGAATTTGGATGATGATCAGTCTTGCATAGTCACCAAAACTGGACTCAAGAATCGTGTGCTACAAGTAATGCACAAAATCTGTCTTAGAAACCAGTTTGAGCAAGGCATGTTGTGAGGCTCATAACTCCTTGATTAAGTTGAATCAATGGGAATTCTTGTACTCTTTGGAAAGCTCTCATGACATACTTTAACTTTGATGTCCATAAATGGACCTGGTTCAGCTTGGATCAAGGTGAAAAATGACCACAAAGTTGGTAAAAAATGAAACAGATTCTGACTTTTTAAAAATTTCACTAAGTGTTGGAAAAAGTGGTCATTTTCACTTTTTGTGATTTTGATCAATCCATAACTCAAAATCCATGAGGATTTGGAATTTGATGTAGTTGACACTTTTGAAGTATGTCATGTGAACTTTCATTTGAGCTTTAAATGGAAGAAAAATGCCTTAGGGTTTGGGAGTTATGACCCTGCAAAGTTTGTACCAAATCCATTTTGTTCCATAACTTAGAAAAAATTAAGTTTCCTATGGTTGCCCCTTTTGCAAGAAACCTCACTTTTCTTGATTTTTCTTTATGGATGATGATCAAAACCATGTATTAACATTGTTTTGGACTTAGGGGAGCCACATTTGTGAAAAAATTTCAAAAGTCAAACTTGATTTTGGGCACAGTTGACTTTTTGTCACATGAATTCCAAATTGTGTGATCCTCTATGCAATCAAGTGTTTGACCTAATTCAAACCTAATGGATGGATTTCATAGGCGTTTTAGGGTGTCTTGAATCATGTCCCAAGGTTTGGGAGCATGTCTTGGTCCAAAGTCAAAGGTACAGTTGACTTTTTCTTCAAAACCCTAATTATGGTCCAGATGAATTTGAAACTTGTGAATCAAGCTTCTTGGATCAATCCATTGTTGTAAATGGATAAATGTGGTGTATTTGAGGTCCTAAAATCATGTCTTGAGGTCTTGGTTCATGTTTTGCCTCAAAAGTTAACTTAGGGGTGAATTAGGTCAAGACACCCTAATTCCTGAATTTTGATGAATGCTTCCCCTGATGCTATTTTGACTTGATGATTGGCTCCATGAGGTCCCTTTGAGCATTTTGGATCATGTTTTGAAGTATTAGCTCATGCCTAGATGAAAATTTTCATCTGGAGGCCTTGGTCGACCAAAACCCTAATTTGGTGACACTGGCGATCTTCAGGCTTGATCCACTTGGAATGTTGCAACCTTGTGCTTGATTCTTGATATGGGAGACCTCTTGATCCTTTATGGGTGTTTGAGAGGTTAGACAAGTTAAAGATCATGTCAATTCTTGATTGATCTTTTGTCTAAGTGCTCTGAGAGGGCTCAAAACCCTAATTCTTGATTATAGTTAATGCTCAACAATCCTTGAGAAGATTGATGAGGTATGATGGTACATCCATATTGTGGTGATGATTCTCACAATGATGGGAAATCTTGTGGCCAAAATTTGGGGTATGACAAGTATGCTAGTGTTATGGATGATAAGATGTCTACGACATGGCATGTTTTTACTTCAATAGTACGTTTTTTTTAACTTACTCCAAATCATAGCTTTTGAATTAAATATAATCTAATGGTTAATTAACTAAAAGACTAATTTAATCATTAGATCATATTCAATTCAAAGACTATGATTTAGAGTATGTTGATCCCCACTCATATATATATATATATATATATATATATATATATATATTAGAGAGATATGTACCATTGGTCAAATAACATTAACAAAAATCAATAATGTTTATTGTTTTTTATTTATTTTTATTTATCTGTTGAAATTTAATTTTTAATTTAAAAATATGAGATAAAACCCTAATCTCACCCGTCTTGAATGTGGGTCACCCTTCCCTTGAATAAGGTTTACATCTGCCACTTTCAGTTACCCTTAACAACCAACATATAATTGGAGATATAGTGCCCTCCTTGAGTGGAAGCAAACATGGAATGCCCTTGAATATGGGTATGGATTCCACCTAACTAAACTGTGCCAACTTTAATAATACCAAAATTAGATTAAATTAATTGCACCATCATTACCAATGTTTGATCTTTTCACTACAGTGGAGGAAAGCAACATGTTTCCCACTCGTCTTGACCATTAGATATTCAAGTGGAGTGTAGGACAAAAGCAACATCAACATTTGAATAAAGAATGGGCAGCCAATGCACCCCAAGCAACAAAAAGACAGACTATATATATATATATACTATTAAACTATTCATATACAAATATTTATTTACAATATAATACATATATATATATATATAAAAAGACAAACTATATATATATATATATATATATATATATATATATATATATATATATATATATATATATATATATATACTATTAAACTATTCATATACAAATATTTATTTACAATATAATACAAATTTAATATGGATATGTCAATATAGATATAAATTTTAATATGGTTAATAATATTTAAGTTATAATTAGGATAAAAAATTAAAATTACTTATGTTAATGCTTTGAGGTTTTATATAATTATATTATATAAGTTATATCTATAGTTAACAATTAATTATAATAAACATTAATTATTGAGTAAAAAATATAAATATTAATCATTTCTAAAACTATTTAAGCATAAAACATAAATATTTGTATTCTTTTTTAAATTCTTAATTATGAGAAGCAGATAAAATAATTAATATGAAGTATAATTTTTATATAAGTTTTAAAAGATAGCAGAATTGTAAGTATAAATTTATTATTTGAATTTTTGTTATGATAATTACCCATTTAAATGTTTCAAATAAATTAAATAAATTAAATAATTTAGCTTATGATTTTTATAATTTACTAAAAACTATTTTATAAACTTTGTTAATATGATTAAAAATTTAAAATAATAAAAAAATTTGTATAATTATCGTAAAAACACTAAACAAATTGGACAAGTAGATGCATTATGCATATTGGATACGAGTATGTAACACATACTATAGTATGATAAATAAACATTATGATCCCTGAGGCTGTGGAATAAAAATGGATGGAATTGAATGATATAAACTTAAGATTTATTATTTGGATTAATTAAAAATAAATGGAATGAAGCGGAATATGGTATAATACATTTCATCTTATTTCATCATTTTTTGTATCTATGATTTGAGCGGAATGATAAAATTGTTTTATCCGTCATGAAAAATCCAAACAATAAAATAGTATCTTTCGATATGCTCCACTTCAAGCCATTCCATTCTACTCCATTCATTTTATTATATCCAAACATAGCCTAATGTAAAGATAAATTCCTTAATCATGTATGTCTCAAATTAATATGACCTAATATTTGGACATAATTACTAACAACAATGAGAGATTAAAATTTTAAAAGATACAACTGTATATAATTGTTTTGGGTCGTCCGCAATGTCAAATCATAAGGAGAAATTAGTAAAATGCATAGAACATGTATACTTTTTTCTTCTTGGAAACAAATAAATTTTGCTCATTGGAGCAATGTTGACCATCTAGATCAATCTAATGACTGATCGCTTGTCATACTCTCACTAATTTGAACGTTGGAGTGCTAACCTTGCAGGTCAATCCCCTCTCCTCCACATTGAAAGCTTGAGTCTGCCGTAGAAAATACCACTTCATCAATTCACAGAATAATTGTGGTTGCTCTACGAAGCAGTGGCGCCATATGTGGAGATCGGAATCTAATTTCGTGAATCTTCACGTTAAAATCTCCTTTGCTCGATCTCCTCGATCAGATCTCTACTGATCCATAAATCCAAATCTATTTCCTCAGAGTTTTAGGTCTTCGTTTCTCGATCTCTTCTATGAGATCTCTTTTGACCTAAAAATCTAGATCTCTTTCCTTAGAGTTTCAGAACTCTGTTCACCGATCTTGCTCCTTGAATTTCAACCTTCTCTCCAACATATCTTCTTCATGTCTATTAACAATGGTGGTATCTAAATCCACTCATTCCTTCATTCAACATCAAGTTGTCGCCGCAGCCGCTGAAGAGAATACAGTCTTAGGAGCATCTTCTTCCGATCCCTCATTGCAAGATCCCGCTCTGCCGAAAATTGTCTAAAGGAGTATTCTAGATTCTTCCGTTCTTCAGATCCTCCCAATAGCTTCATCAAGGCGAACCTTCACATCAACTTCCAACACTGCCTGTGATACCTGGACAGAAAATTCTCCCTAGCTTTCAATTATTACAAGATACCCTATGTGTACTAGGAGAAAACAATTTTCTAAATAATTTTTATAACATGATGCAATATCAGAATTCATAGGCCCTTACACAAAGGCTATTTAGGATTGAATAGAGCCTGTAACATGTCCATCTGAAGGACAATATCGTGCACGAGGGGGCCTCCCAAAGAAACAAAGATGTAGTTCCTGAACTGGTGCCCGACAAAATAACAACGCATCGAGAAGAGATTTAGAGGCCACCGAGTCGTCAACGACACCATAGACATAAGACTCTTCCTTCTGATCGGAAAATAGGAAGCAATAGCCATACTCCTTGAGACAATATCGTGCACAAGGAGGCCTCCCGAAGAAACAAAGACGTTGTTCCTAAACTGGTGTCCGACAAAATAACAACGCATCGAGAAGAGATTCAGGGGTCACCGAGTTGTCAACGACACCATAGACATAAGACTTTTCCCTCTAATCGGAAAATAGGAAGCAATAGCTATACTCCTTGAGAAGCTCATCATCCATAGAGAAGAGAAAGGTATGATGAAGACGCTGCAGTCCTAAACTGAAAAATAAACCACCTTTCTGCTCACATCTTCAATAGCAGGATTTCAAAATCCTTGGAGAAGTCGTCAAAGATTTAAATCTATGATGGGACGGGGGATCCAGAAGAACATCGAGCACGTGGATAACTAATTGGACTACTACCATGCCGATGAGGCTGTAAAATGCAAGCTCTTTGCATTAACTTTGACTGGATCGATGACAACTTAGATTAAAGCCCTCCATAATGGGAACATGGACTCATGGAAAGATCTATGCAAAGCTTTTGCCACCCATTTCACCATTTGAAAGAAGTAGCCCACAATAATAGTCGTACTTAATGGGATCACTCAAGGGAAAAAGGAAACCAAGTGCGGGTACATCGACCGCTTTATAAAAGTGGCAGTAGCCATGGGGGGAGGGGGCTTAGATGATGGGTTGAAGTGTTGGATTTTTGAAAGGTGTTTGAGGGAGAACTGTGTGTTCTAGTAGAATCTAGAGCTTAAGGAGGCCCTATCCTAAAAGGCTAATTGAATTGGGTGCAATCTTACATCAACTACAAATAAAACATTTGGTCATGGGAGTCAACCAAGGAGCAAGGAACACCTGACCCAACCAAGCACCAAAGAGGGACATTGGCCAGTATAAAGAAGAAGGAGAACGCAACCCCTCGAATAACTTGAGGGAGAAAATTTTGAAGGAGTACACAAATACATAATTCAAAGAAGTTGAAATCAAAAACTCATATCCGACCAGGGAATCTTATCGGACAAATAAGTCCAAGTACTGTCATTTCCATAAAAGTCACAACCACAACACAAATGATTGCATCTAGCTAAAGGATGCAATAAAAGGGATCATCAAGAAAGGAAAGTTGGTCGAATACACCAGAGATAGTAAGAGGTGTCTAGATAGTTCACCAAAGAAGAAAAGCCCCCCCTATGGGGAGAAATCTCGCAAGAAGACTATAGAAGCGGTTACCAGAACCAAAATGAAGGATGTCAAAAGCCAAGAAGAAAAAGGCCATAAAAGGAAGCTCCAATATATTGCATCCATCACTGGTGGTGACCCAATGGCGAGTAACATCTCCAAAAATACAATAAAGATGAAAATTTATAAGTTGATGGCAGTTAGCAAGAAGGAGGAAAACATATCAATTGGGGCGCCAAAAATGCCAATCCTCGGATTCGACGATAACAAATAAATAAGGGAAATTTCAAATTATATTTTCCCTTTAGTAATAACGACCATAATTGCTAACTTTGACGTCTCCCGGATGCTTATCGATGGTTGATATTCTTGTGACATTATGTACTTAGATCTTTTTGAGTAAATGGGATTAAAAAAGAGAAGTTTTATGCCTACGAAGGGCCCAAACTGCAACCCTTTAACGAGACAGTAGCCTGTCCTTGGGGTATGTTGAGTTGATGGTCACCTTAGGAGAGGGATGAGATATTAAGATAATTAATTCTCAATTTTTGGTAGTTTCTTGCAAGAGCGTCTACAGCGGTAACCTTGAAATACCGTTTGCACTAACATTATATGCAGTGACATCCCCATTACACCTTAATCTTAAATACCACAACGTCCATGATGAACTGATGACGATAAACATTGATCTATCCAGGGAAAAGATGAACAAGAAAGCACTACAACAAGACTAGGGGGAAGGCAGAGGAAAAGTCATAGAGATTAACACGACTTCTCTGGCCAAGAAATTACGAGACATGGTTATTAAACCCTCTGCATGTATGGCATATGATCTTGGTTGAATGTGTGCAGGTAGCTAATCCAAGTGACGTCGAAGCTAGCGGTCGTGTTCCTGGTAGCCAATAAGTACTAGTTATGCCTCTTGGTTATTTTAATTCAATACTTTGGTAAAATAAATGTCACATTATTATAATGTACCATGTTGTTTGATTAACGAATAACTAAATTTTCACTAAACTATATCTTTCCTTTATGACGAGTTAGAGGAGACGTTACAAACACCCCCCGACATACAACCAAAGCGATCAAAGCCTCATCACAAAGACTCGGGGGGTACTATCAAAAATGACATAAGCATACGACTAAAGTAATCAAAACTCCACAATTCCAAAGCATACACACAAAGAAAGCAGACCACAAAGTGGCAAAAATCGACTTACCCCCTTTTGGTATCTAGCCACTCTAGAAGCAGTGGTGAGTCTGCCATACGTCAATCACGAACCAGGTTTTCACCTGGAACGATAAAGGTTACTTATTCATTGGATTTACATATGTAGGTTACACGCACATCAGTAAAAAAAACATACACAACTAATCCACCAAGGAAACCACCTTCCAGTCTTCATAGCTTAATCAAGATGCACTTGCTCTCTTAAGATCGGCCCAATGGGGTAAAAATACTCCACCTGCTTTAAGGAACTTTCAAAAGAGTCTTGAGCGATAAATTAACTTTCTTGCAATGATTTGGCTAACTCCTTAGACAAATCAATGTTCTAGAGGCGCATCTCACAAAGTCGGTCCTCATCTTTCTTTTAACTTTCTTGAGACTTCATCAAAGCCTTTTGAAGCTCTTATATCTTTTTCTAAGAGGGATCCAAGCACGGGTTTGCTTCGTCAAGAGGAGCCTCCATCTTGGATAAAGATGTTTAAGCAAAAGCCAAAACCTCGTTCTTTCTCGTCACTTCTTAAGCAAGCAACTTCACCTTCTTAACCAGGAGTGTCGAGATATTCAAAAGGCTCCACAAAGGGCTCTAAAGCAAAAAAATAGTCAAATGCTTCTCGAATTTCTTCCAAACACCTATTCCTCTCATCAGTGAGGGAATCAAATTATTCTTAGAGTTTTCCCTCTCATTTCGAAGACAGTCGGACAGGAAGATATTCCCTCATCTGGAAGCTCCAAAGGCCAAGATGGAAAATACCCGACAGGCGTGATAGGACAACTTTGCTAATTTCTCTTGGCGACCTTCTTCTGACTTAATTGAGAAATATGAGTAATTTTCATCAGAGATAGAAGACCGAAATTTGCTAGTCTTTTTTAGGCCAGGATGAGCTAGTAGCACGGGAGGAAACCCTGTTGGAATTAAAGCATGCCGCTCAGCAGGTCTAAGCCATGGATGCCTTATAAGGACCGCTTAACCCAAAGTTCTTCAAAATTAGAGTTGAAATCCAGACCCTCCTCTCCCTCCAACAGTGGAGGGGGTAAAATATTATCTATCATTGTCTGGTCAGGTGAAACTCAGACTTCCGCCTGTACTAGGAAATGAATGTTAGACGAGGGCAACAATCTAGAAGGGGGTTGAATCGATCGCCAAATAAAATTTTATTATTTTAAATTTTTTAAAAAAAAAATATTTTTCTATGGCAAGCAGAAGTGAATCCGGATCGACTCTCGTTTATCCGAACCGTTGTTGGTAGAATCAGATATGCGAACAAACCGTAGTAGAATGTATTCTAAAGATGAGAAAAGCCAATCAACAAGATCAATATGATATGTTTTAATATAAACCACACTAAGATAAACAATTTCCAATGAGAAGTAAAATAAAACTTGATTAAGGAATTTTATCGAAATCTTAGTGTGTAGTCAAAATATCAAACACTTGGTGTGCAATACACCAAGATTAATTCTCTTTATGTTGATGTTGTACCGAATCAATTGGAATTGTGTCAATTGCAATGGTTTCACAAAAACTAACACTTCAACACAACCAAAATTTTCAATAATTCAAATTGCACACTAATTGTTCTCAAAATGGAGAGAGAGAGAGAGAGAGAGAGAGAGAGAGAGAGAGAGAGAGAGAGAGAGAGAGAGAGAGAGAGAGAGAGAGAGAGAGAGAGAGAGAGAGAGAGAGATAAAAGAGAGAGAGAGAGAACACTAATATTTATTTAGGCAGTTCCCCAATTGCCCTTTCTATGGGTACGTCTGCCCTCAATTCAAAATCGAATTAAGATATTGTAATTAACCTTTGCAATATCAGTTTACAAGAGAAGTAGTAGAAATTCAAACCCCCAAACCCTATGTGTGATGTTGATCCTAACTCCTTCTCTTCCGTTGATCTTAACAAGATCAAGTCACATAAGATCTCCAATATGATCCTCTGGTTACTGCTCTTTGACCGAACCACCGTTCTTCAAAGCTTTCACTGGGCTGAATCCAAATTTTGAAATATTTCCCCAAGTCTTTTAAATGATCCTCTGGTTACCACTATTCCTTTGCAAGAATCCCCGTTCTTTAAAGCTTTCACTCGGCTGAATCCAAATGCAAATATTTGTGTAAAAACCTCCAAATCAACCTTTGATCTTGGAGTAAAAACCCTAAAGGTTTTATCCTTGAAACCCCCAAAGAAAACCTCAATCTAATTTGATTACACAAACTTAAATTGGAACTTATCAATGTTGTCTTAATAACAAACAAAAAAAATGATTATGTGTAGTTGTTGAATGCATGTAAAGAAAGGTTGAAGATGATGAGAATTCTTTGTATCTTTTAGGTTTCAATACTTAGAAATGATGCATGAATGTATATTTTAATGTATGTGTGAGTGTAGAAAATAATAGAGCAAAACAGATTTTTAGCCAAAAATGCACATTTTAAAATTGGGTACATAATATATTGACTCTAAACTGGAATGAGTCAATACATAATTGTATGAGTCAATATGAAGCCAAACAGAGTCAATACATTGAAGGCAGTAGCAAACACGAGGCAGTCAACTCATTGGCTTAATGTATCGGTCCAATCCTTCAATGTATCGATACATTGAAGGCAATGGCAATTCCTTGAAAACACCTTTCAGATGGAGTCGACTCCAACTATGGATGAGTCGACCCATTCGCAAGATGTATCAACTCATCTTACCTATGTATCAATACATTAGAGGCAAATTCAAATCCTTTGAAATTCAACTCAGTACATTAGACTCATTCACAACGTTTCCATGAAAATCATATTTTTAGCATGTAATGACATATGTAATCTAACTTTACATGTTCTATGATGATGATGCATGTATAGACAAAGACTATAAGGTCCAACATATACAAATATCTAAGCTACCTAGTTTTGACATCATTCAAAATACATTTAAGAGTATATTACCCTCACATACTCCCATTTTTTATGATGGAAAAACATACTTGGTACTCTTGATGTCTTTGGCAAAGCTTCCTCTAAATATGTGCATCATAAACCTTGTGCTTCTCCCCCTTTGACAACATTAAAAAGAGACAAAGACGGAAAATGTGAGAAGCATCATGAAAATTACACAACAACATATAACTCACTCAGAGGCGTTGCAAAGATTAAACGAATTAATTATAATGTGCACTCACGTAGAATTACGTTAAATTGAAAATGATGCTTAATCATAAATACACAACCAAGAATAGTCAAACGAGATAATATCCATTACATATTTGACATAAAAGGTTGCAACACAATGTTACAATAAACAAAGAGACATGAAAGCATACATGCATTTTTCATGTAAAAATAGGATAAATAACATGCTAAACCACAAATATCAATAAAACTACTTCAAATATAAGAAATTAATAATATGAGATACATATGATGAAGAGATCAAACAAGATGTCACTATAAGCATATAAATTGAGAAACACATCTGTAATCAATTGAAATTTTTGGAAGTGGACACATATAAAATTCATCATTCATTAATTATATCACATACTCATGGATCATAAACATGCAATCAATTTACTCATAGATAAGGGACATAGTTCATAGAAACTTTAAGGGCAGGGAGATAATTAAGAACGATATTACCTCATAGGATGAGACAGAGAATGCATTTAATAATAAAATAAACTTTCGAACAAAATTTAAACAAAATATAAAGAGTGCATGCAACAACATATGTTAGGCAAGATTTGAGATAACGAGAATGCCCAATTCACAGCGAATATTAAAAAACGGCTCAGTCGCAAGTGGTTTTGTAAAATATCCGCAAGTTGGTTTTTGCTATCAACATGCTAAAAAACGACATCGCCTTTTTCAACATGATCTCGTAGGAAATGGTGACGTATATCAATATGTTTAGTACGAGAATGTAACATTGAATTTTTGGTTAGGTTGATTGAACTAGTGTTATCGTACATGATAGGAATACGATGAAGTTTAATATTGAAGTCAAGTAGTTGTTGTTTAAGCCAAAGAATTTGAGCACAATAACTATCGGTTGCAATGTATTCCACCTCGGCAGCTGACAAAGCAACAGAGACTTGCTTCTTACTAAGCCAACTAACTAATGAGTTTGAAAATAAGTGGAAATTTCCACTAGTACTTTTCTTATCCGATTTGCAACCGGAAAAAATGGAATCAGAGTAACCAACTAAACTATAATCGCTACGCTTGGAAAACCAAAGTCCACACTTAGAAATACCACGAAGGTATCTAAGAATGCGCTTTACAACTTTTAAGTATGATTCCTTAGGAGTGGATTGATATCGAGCGCACATGCACACACTAAACATTATATCAGGCCTAGATTAAGTAAGGTGTAGAAGAGATCTGATCATACCTCTATACATTTTGATGTCAACATCCTTACCATTTTCATCTCTATCCAAGTTTCCATTTGTAGCCATTGGAGTGTCTATTGACTTAGCATCTTCCGTTCCAAAGCGTTTAAGCAACTCATGACCATACTTTGTTTGACATACAAATTTCCCTTCCTTGAGCTTCTTGATTTGAAGTCCGAGAAAGTAATTTAACTCCCCCATTAGACTCATCTTAAATTCACCCTGCATAAGCTTAGAAAAACTCTTTGACAAGTTGCATGTTTGTAGAACCAAATATTATATTGTCAACATATATTTGAACTAGAAGAAGATGTTTTCCTTGAGGTTTAATGAAAAGTGTAGTATCTACCTTCCCTCTAGAGTATCCTTGATCAATCAACAATTTACTAAGTCGCTCATACCAAACCCTATGGGCTTTTTTGATACCATACAATGCTCGTTTTAGTTTATAAACATGATTAAGATACTCGTGTTTTCAAAGTCGGGAGGTTGGGAAACATACACTTCCTTATTTATGTAACCATTAAGGAAAACTTTTTTCACATCCATTTGAAATAATTTTAAGTATTTAGAGCACAACAAGCAATAACATGAGACATGGCATACAAGTAGTATATGTAGTTTAAAATAAACTTACACACAAAGAAAGAAGTGAAACAATATTACCTCATGGACGAAAGACGGAAGAAGTAATCACCTACATTTCTTTTACTATATATGGATGATCTTGTGAATGTAGGAGAAAGTCCCACACAATGATTTTAACTCAAATAACATGCCTTTAGGCCAATGCTCATCAAAGAGGATAACTAAGTGATTCAAGATAAGAATTGAAACACAATTTAAGAGATAACAGAAAATACTTATCTATTAGTGTATAGTCACGCTTTTGGTCAGGATTCCAAGATGTTGTGGAATAAGGAGGTGTTACCTTTCAATGAATAAGGAGGTGTTACCTTTCATATGCCTTGAGCTTCCCTTGTTAAGATCCCATACCCTCTTCAAGGAGTCAATACATTTTCCCTACAAAGTCAATCAATAATGCTAGGTACCCAATTTTCATTGGGTCCTTGAGAGTGAGTGGAAATTGATCTTGACGGCTGATCAGAACCTGAAGTGGCCCAAGAAAGACGTCTGTGATGCTGGGAGTGTGAGATGAGGAGGGGTGTACCTGCAAGGCACTCCGATGCTAAAGTAAGAATAGGAAGAGGAAAAAGGCAAGTACAAAAGTATGTATTTCGTAGGATGATTTTTTATACCCGGCCCTCTCAAATGAGAGGGTTTTTATAGTGCCTCCAGCGCGTGGCCAGCGATCCCTATTTTTGGGGCGGAATAACTGTTTCCCGAAGAATAGGTAACTTACAGAAACTAGCCATTAGGACGGCCAGAGGTGCCCGAAACTAGTCGTTGCTACGGGCAAAGGTGCAGTTATGGGCACGAGCGTCGTGACTGTTTCTAGATGGTGGAGTCGTGCGTAACGAGCGGGAAATGCAGGGAAGGAGAAAATGACCCTTAGTCATCTGACCATACACACCCGGTAGAGGGGCAGAAAGGTAAATGTTGCCCCATATTGGCTGAACTTAGGCAATTGGACCGTTCTGGGAGCAGAAGTGGATTGGGTCATGCCTAGTCATTGGTCCAGTCCGGAACAGAAATATTGTTCCACTTGGGCAACAATTGAAATACACCTTTAGGAACCAAAAATCTCCTACATTTGCATTTAGCAATGGTATGACCTTTCTTACAACAATAGTGACAAGTCAAGTGAATATGAGAATAAGTATCGTTGTTTGATTCTTTCACAACAAAGTTATACTTTCTGTATGGTTCATATAAAGGTCTTTTGAATTTTGTGGGATCAATGGCGAAAGTAACTTTTGGTTTTAAAGTCTTGTTTAATTTGGCCTTTAGAGTGTTAACCTCTTTTTTCCAAATTTGACAAGTTTCACAAGTAAACCAAGAAGGTTTCTCATCCTTAATCTTATCTTTTTGAGCATCTAACATTGGTCATAGTTATTTCAAATGGACCATTTTGGGTGGCACTCCATATTTTTCTATCAATAGAATTAATATGGATACATATACAATCCTTCCAATAACCATAGTTCTTGCCATTGAAAACTGGTGCTTTATTATACGCCTTTTTTGGTTTGGAAGCCATAATCTAATAAGGGAATTTGAAACATAAGAAAAATTGGTGCTTGTGATACCTCTTGTTAGACAAGAGCAACGATCTAGAATAGGTGGTTGAATAGATCGCCATATAAAATTTTCTTATTTAAAATTCTATTTTGAAAAATATTCTTCTATGGCAAGCGGAAGCGAATCTAGATCGACTTTAGTCTATCCGAACTGTTATTGGTACAATTTGATATGCGTACAAACCGTAGTAGAATGTATGCTAAAGATGATAAAATCCAATCAACAAGATCAATATGATTTGTTTGAATATAAACCACACTAAGATAAACGATTTCCAATGAGAAGTAAAATAAAACTTGACGAGGGAATTTTATCAAACACTTAGTGTGCAGTCAAAATATCAAACACTTGGTGTGCAATACACCAAGATTAATTCTCTTTGTGTTGAAGTTGTAACACATCAATTGCAATTGTTTAGATTGCAATGGTTTCACAAAAACAGTTCTAAACACTTCAACACAACCAGAATTTTCAACAATTCAAATTGCACACTAATTGTTCTCAAAATGTAAAGAGAGTGAGAGTGAGAGAGAGAGAGAGAGAGAGAGAGAGAGAGAGAGAGAACACCAAGATTTGTTTAGGCAGTTCCCCAATTGTCCTGACTATGGGTAAGTCTACCCTCAATTCAAAATCGAATTGAGATATTGTAATTAACCTCTGCAATATGAATTTACAAGAGAAGTAGTAGAAATTCAAACCCTAAAGCCTATGTTTGATGCTGATCCTAGCTCCTTCTCTTCCCTTGATCTTAGCATGATTAATTCACACAAGATCTCTAATATGATCCTCCGGTTACCGCTACTCCTTTGACCGAACCACCATTCTTCAAAGCTTTCACTCGGCTGAATCTAAATTGTGAAATCTTGCCCCAAATCTTTAACATGATCCTCCGGTTACCGTTACTCCTTTGCAAGAACCCCCTTTCTTTAAAGCTTTCACTCAACTGAATCCAAATGCAAATACTTATGCAAAAACCTCCAAATAAACTCTTGATCTTAGAGTAAAAACCCTAAAGGTTTTTTTCTTGAAACCCCCAAAGAAAACATCAACCCAATTTGAATACACAAACCTAAATTGGATTTTATCAATCTTGTCTTAATAACAAACAACATAAATGATTATGTGTAGTTGTTGAATACATGCAAAGAAAGGTTGAAGATGATGAAAATGTTTGAAAATACTTAGAAGTGATGCATGAATGTGTATTTCTATGTATATGTATCCATATCTTTGTATCTTTCATGTTTCAATACTTAGAAGTGATGCATGAATGTGTATTTCTATGTATGTGTGAGTGTAGAAAAGAATAGAGCAAAACAAATATTTAGCCAAAAATGCACATTTTAAAATTTGGTATAGAATGCATTGACTCTAAATTGGAATGAGTCAATACATAAGTTGAATGATTAAATATGAAGCCAAACAGAGTCGATACATTGAAGGCAATAGAAAATTAGTTAAAAAAATGTTTCAAAAGGAGTCGACCCCAAACACAGAGTAATCGACTCATTGACTTAATGTATCGACCCAATCAGGTAGTGGCAATTCCTTGAAAACACCTTTCAGATGAAGTCGACTCCAAGTATGGATGTGTCGACCCATTCGCAAGATGTATCGACTCATCTTGCCTGTGCATCAATACATTAGAGGCAGATTCAAATCCTTTAAAATTTAACTCGGTATGTATCGGTACATATCAAAGATGTATCGACCCATTCACAACTTTTCCGTGAAAATCATATTTTTAGCATGTAATGACATATGTAATCTAATTTTACATGTTCTATGATGATGACGCACGTATAGACAAAAACTATAAGGTCCATCATACACAAAGATCTAAGCTACCTAATTTTGGCATCATTCAAAATACATTTAAGAGTATATTGCACTCACAATGAATAATCCTAACATCTATCCCAATCAATGTACCCAAAGTACAAGCTCTATCAATAGACAAAGTACTTAGAATACTCTCCTGAAAAGTGATTGCTCAGAGATCTTTTTTCTTCTGCCATATTGCTTCCTTGCTCTTCATTGCACTTGCATAACCAATAAGGAAGACGCCAGGAAAGGAATTATTCAAACAACATTCAAAATAAGTAGATGTTCTAAGTCACTTAAGATAATTCTTCTCTCCTCCTTGGTTCTAGCATCCACCAGCCAGTGGATCTCGATGAACCTTTTCAATCGCTTCCTCGACACAGTGTTAGGGGGAACGACATTGCTGATATAACTAAGTTCCTTATAAAAGGACATCAATTTCCTCTTCAAGTATAACTTTTACTGGGACATGGCCTCCTCATTGCAAACGTAAGGTTCGACCTTCTTGAAGAAATGACTTTGCTCAAGAGATTGGGAAATAAATATGTACACATAGAGGGAGGCTCAAGTTCCATTTTACATATCTTCGCATGAGCCTCTTCGTTAAGGGGAGTACACATATAGAAGAGGTCTTTGAAATGCTTCACGTAGTCATAATAGGTCTCAAAGAGTTTGGAGTTTTCCTCAAAGAAACACGACCTAAACCATATGTGTGATTAACCAGACTTTTATGAGTCTTAAAAAGGCGAATGAACAACATCATGGTCGACTTACCTCCTTTATACTCACACCAATGTGGAAAAACCTTAACAAATGCCCAACTCACCATATGCAATTGTGAAGGGGCGATTATCATGTGATTCATAACACGGATCTCGAAGTCATTAAATGGAAGGAAAAAAAACTTATGAGAGGGAATAATCACTTATGAAAAGGGAATAAACACTTATGAGACATGTCTGTCATATTCACTACATATCCTCTTGTCTTCATCTGGTGGAAACACTCCCCAGTTAGACGAATACCTCATGTCGACAAAGTTATAAGCTACGCTCTCTCATGGGCGAAAGTAGAGACAGTCTCTAACGTTTCCCGATCTACCCAGTCGATTGAGATATCTTTCTTTGCCTTCCTGGTCATAGTTGGTGTGATCTCCATAATAAGAAGCCCTATAAAGAAGAACCTAAGGCATACAGGATAATATAAGCAAACAAGTTCAAATATTAACACTAATACTAGAAAACGACGACAACGGGAGAAATCTCTCGAAAAAGAGAAACAAAAGTATCAAAACCTCACTACCCAAAAACCCTTAAAAAGAGGCAAAAGCAAGAAAAAAATGTTGGCATTATCTTAAAGAAATTAATCAATCGATCATGCATGCTAATTGCCAATGAGCGAAGACCTCGTATGAACTTGATCAAAAGTTGTAACTGAAAGCTCGCAAGAAAGATTGATAAGAAAAGTAGAAAATAGATCTTTTATAAACTGCTAATGGCAAAAAAGAGGTGAAATGATGCTCTAGGGACCTTTTATATGCACCTCGCCCATTAAAGATCGTACGATCCACTGTGTATCACCAACGGTTGGGATTTCATCAAAAATAGTTCAATGTATTCAAGTACTTTAAAGAAAAGGAAACATCATTATCAACTAGTATACACACATCATTCATCTTCGGTGAAACGTGGCCTATTATGACAGAAGTATTAAATGCACTTGTTCCTGATGATAGTGATGTCCCATCAAAGACTTTCCCTTCCCTAGATCTAGCGATCGGGTTAGAGCATGTAGGGCAAACCCTCGTCATACAAAAGAGAAATAAGGGCTTGAAAGACAACAATTATGGGTCATCTGCAGAGTTATCAATCGTGGCCACGAACGACGCGATCCCGAACGGTCCGAACTGAGCGGCCACCCACCGCGTGAGGAGAGGAGGGTGGCGCGGCGTGGCGTTTGAAAACGCAGGTGATTTTGCCGCAATCGCGTGTCACGGGTCGCTTCAGGGGCGAAGCAGTTTATCAATTTTTATGTTTTATTTTTTTTTATTTTTTTAAGGTTTTTGATAAGAAATGAAGGAATGAAAAGTCATGAACTAGAAAAAGAAGATGAAGTGATATACAGATAAGAATGAAAAGGCAGAAAATGATATTAAATTCACTGTATTGGAAAAGCTTTAACATCACACAAACAGTTGTATACCACTGCGAGATTATTTAATTTTTTGGGAAAGACTTTTAATTTTAAATTTACTATAAAATGATGATTATTTAATTCATTTAATATTATAATTTAAAGATTATTTTATTTATTTATAATAATTTTTATGTATATGTATATAATTTTTTAATGGGTTAATACACATTTTAGACCCTGCCATATGGGGCGAATTCGAAAAAGGACCCTGTAAAAAAACACAGATTCCATCTCTGCCTTTTTAAGATTCTCTTATTTTGGTTCTTAAATGAATCTGGTCAACTTAAATGCTGAGGTGGACATTACAGCTTGGCATATTTATTATTTCATGGCATACGTGTAAAATACATGTGGCAAACATATGTTTTTCGTGAATTGCTTTCATTCTTCTTCTTCCTTTCCCAAATTACGTTTGCAACTAGGGTTGAAGATCTCCCCCAAATTTTGAAATCAGTTCGTATCTTCATCAATACAAGAAAATGAGTCGAAGTGTAACACCCCCAATCTATAACCCGAGCAATTAAAGGCGATAACATATAATCAGAGTATAATTAAAACATTCATGGCATAGACGGGAGCGTCACATCAAAATTATGAAATAAAATAACCTGCTCAAATAGAATGCAACAATCAGGTAGCAACATAAGCAGAGGAACTCAGTTCCTATCACCCACTATTCAAATACAGAATAAAAGCGGAAAATTTGCACCTAAAATCTCATATATATATATAAACATAGAAGTTTGTCTGTCATACACAGAGTCATACATGTACAATCCAAAAATATATATATACATATACACATAAATCACATAACGATCTCCCCGACTACCCGGTGCTACATATCAGAGCCGACCGACAAAAGAATAAAGACATAATCTTCACAAAAAGACCTCCAGCATCTAATCTGCAATGCCTCATAGAGCATTTAAAACAGCAGAAGGGTGAGAAACACAATTATAATATAGTTGCATACAATTATATAATAACACAAACTACACATGTAAAACATTTTCACCACAACTTACACCATAATTCAAATACAAAACACCACAATTCATATCTCATACATCCATCACAACGGCATATCAATCATGCTCAATGCATTTATCACCAACATATATATATATATATATATATATATATATATATATATATATATATATATATATATATATATATATATATATATATATATATATATATATATATATCATCTCATCAATTCCATACATAATCAACCCATTCATGATTTATGCAAATGCACAGAGACCGACACAATGACTCTATGCAATGCAATGCGGTACCGTTCCATCCATCATCTCATCATTAATTCACTCAGGAATTATTGGAATCATCGTTTGTTACTTAGTGTAATTCCCCGTCGGGCAAACGATGTTCCACGTCGCTTTAGGTCCTCTTGGTATAAGGCTCGCGACGTTTATGGCTCGCTTTAGGTCCTCTTTGTATAAGGCTCACGATCCGATCGCTTTAGGTCCTCTTTGTATAAGGCTCACGACCGTTATAGCAGATTCCCTCTAGAATCGTTTCAGCGCTCACACCCACTAGGGCACACGACATCACAAGAATGCATATCATGATGCTTGGCATACAATGACTCATGACAATCAAATGCATACATATATACAACCATGTGAACCATTCCAACATCCATAATCATGCATATACAATCAAACACAACACAATGCATTTACTTGCCCTTAGGCCACAAACCATCGTCACAACATTTCATCACATGCATTCACATCATATAACAGCACACAAGTCATACGTTATATATCCAAAAACATATCTCATGATTACACATCAATCGCACATAATTACGACGATAAAAGTCGACAAAATGAAACATTTCCAAATTCCTTACACAATTAAATCGGCCACTAATCTCAAAACCATTTTTATAAGAAATAACATTTCATTAGCTTCCCAACGCATCCGACCGCGCCTCGATCCGAGCTACGGATCAAAAGTTATGAAGGAAACAAAACTGCACAAACTGTCATGTTCGCTAGGCGAACCTTCTAGTGAGCATTCGCTACCACCTTCGCTAGGTGAATGTTCAAGCGAAACCACAAACAGACCAAAACAGACACAAAGTTCGCTAGGCGAACTCCTTGGCGAACCTTTGCCTTGCCGTTCACTTCGCGAACCTCTGGGCGAACCAAGGCAGCACCAAACAGAACTGAAAAGATACAAAGTTCGCTAGGCGAACGTCGTTGGCGAACATTCGCTGACCTTCACTGACGGGTTCGCTAGGCGAACCCTCAAAAATCATTCGCTTTCGCTTCGCCCCAGGTTCGCTAGGCGAACCATGGAAAACTCAGAAATTCTGCAGCGCTGTTATGGGTCCAAAAACAATATTCCTTCAACCAAAATCACTTCCAAACCATAACATAACCACTAAAACATACCACAATCATAACAACAAGTATCCTACAACATTTATATCACATTCCAACCGCGAAAACATCGATTCCCAATCATTTTCTCATTTCCAACCTAGAATTGAAAACTATGGAAAGACAAGTAGACTTCAAACACACACATACATATTCATACACAATGATAAGATAATCGAGTTTCACACCCTTACCCGATTAATCGTGCTTCGAAGTGTCGGTTGATTCGATTTCTTACACTCCAAGTTTTTCCTCTTTTTCTTCTTTCCTTTCTCTTTTCCTTCTTTTCTTTCTTTTCTCTCTATTTTTCTCTCTATTTTCTATTTTATGAAAAACAATAACTAACCAAGCCAAAAAGACCAAAATACCCCTACACTCAATTTTCTCGCAAACGCTCTCGGACGCGATAAAACATACTTACGATAAAAATAACACATTTACCAAATAAAAAACCAAGAATAAAATAATATAAAGATAAAATAATTAAATCGACTCGATTAAATAAATCTAACAAAAACCGGGGTGTTACAACTCTCCCCCACTTAGAAATTTTCGTCCTCGAAAATATTACCTGAGACGAACAACTCCGGATACGATTCCCACATCCGACTCTCCAACTCCCAAGTCAAATTGCCCTCAGCAGCGCCTCCCCACGCTACTTTCACAAGCGCAATGTCCTTGCCTCTTAACCGCTTCAACTCGCGATCCAAAACTCTCACCGGTAATGCCTCAACCGTAAGGTTCTCCCTTACCTCAACCTCATCCATCGGAATCACATGCGACGGATCCAGAACATACTTCCGAAGCTGTGAAACATGGAACACATCATGCAAATTCGAAAGATTCGGTGGCAACGCCACCCTATAAGCCACAGCACCCACTCTCGCGGATATCTAATAAGGACCAATAAACCGAGAAGTAAGTTTCTTCGACTTCAATGCACGATCAACACCCGCCACCAGTTTAACTCTCAAAAATACATGATCGCCTTCTTGAAACTCAAGATCTTTCCTCCTTCGATCATGATAACTCTTCTGCATACTCTGAGAAGCCTTCATCTTCTCACGAATAAGTTTCACCTTTTCAGTAGCTTGTTGAATTAACTCCGGTCCAACCACCGAACTCTCACTAGATTCATGCCAACACAAAGGTGTTCGACATCTTCTTCCATACAACGCTTCAAAAGGTGCCATTCCAATACTCGAATGGAAACTGTTGTTATACGTGAATTCCACCAACGAAAGATAATTATCCCAAGCACCACCTTGCTCAAGAACACAAGCTCTCAACAAATCTTCCAACGACTGGATAGTTCTCTCGGTCTGACCATCCGTCTGCGGATGATAAGCCGAACTCAATCTCAACTTGGAACCTAACGCCTTTTGCAAACTTTCCCAAAATCTGGAAGTAAACCTCGGATCTCGATCTGAAACAATACACAACGGAACACCATGTAGCTTCACAATCACACGGATATAAGTCTCAGCCAACTTCTCCAGAGAAAAACTGATGTCAATCGGAATGAAATGTGTCGATTTAGTCAGCCTATCCACAATCACCCAAATGGCATTATGTCCCCTCTGTGTATTCGGCAATCCTGTCATAAAATCCATAGAAATGTTGTCCCATTTCCACTCGGGAATATCCAACGGTTGCAAAAATCCACTAGGCTTCTGATGTTCTACCTTTGACTTCTGACACGTCAAACACGCATAAACAAACTGAGCCACATCCCTCTTCAATCCGGACCACCAAAATATCTTCTTCAAATCTTGATACATCTTATTAGCTCCCGGATGTATACTCAAATTACTCCGGTGCCCTTCCTCTAAAATCATCTTTTTCAACTCCGAATCATCAGGAATACAAATTCTACCACGGAATCTCAAAACACCCTGATCATCCACTTTAAAGTCACCATCCACACCTTTATCTCCAACCGTCATCAAATCAACAAATTTCACATCCAGCTTCTGTTTCTCACTAACAGTCAACAGAAAATCATTAGTAACCTTTAACATACCAAGCCTCACGCCATCAGATGTCAATTCACACACCAAACTCAAATCTCTAAATTCTTCCAAAAGTTCCCACTCTTTAACCATCAAAGCAGACATATGCAAAGATTTCTGGCTTAACGCATCGGCTACCATATTAGCTTTACCAGGATGGTAATTCAAGCTAAAGTCGTAGTCCTTCAACAATTCCAACCATCTTCGTTGCCTCATATTCAACTCTTTCTGATCAAACAAGTATTTCAAACTCTTATGATCACTAAAGACTTCGAATCTTGCACCGTAGAGATAATGTCTCCAAATTTTCAACACAAAAACCACTGCCGCTAATTCCAAATCATGAGTAGGGTAGTTTTTCTCATGAACCCTCAATTGCCTCGAAGCATAAGCCACCACCTTGCCTTCCTGCATCAACACTCCACCTAAACCAATCAAAGACGCATCGCAATACACCACAAAGGGTTCACTAGGATTCGGTAAGATCAAAATCGGAGCTGTAGTCAATCTTCTCTTCAGCTCACTAAAACTTTCCTCACACTGAATATCCCAAATAAACGCTTTACCTTTACAAGTCAGCTGGGTCAAAGGAAGTGCTAACTTGGAAAAGCCTTTAATGAATCTTCGATAATATCCAGCTAAACTCAAAAAGCTTCTAATTTCAGTAACAGATCTAGGAGCCTCCCATTGTAGAACTGTATCTACTTTAGATGGATCCACAGCAATACCATTACCTGAAATCACATGCCCAAGAAAACTCACTTCTGACAACCAGAACTCACACTTGGACAACTTGGCATAAAGTTTATTTTCCTTCAAAATTTGCAATACAATACGTAAATGCTCCGCATGTTCCTCCCGAGACTTAGAATAAATCAAGATGTCATCGATAAACACAACCACAAATTGATCCAATTGCTCGTGGAAAATACGGTTCATATACTCCATAAACACTCCCGACGCATTAGAAACCCCGAACGGCATCACGGAATATTCGTAATGTCCGTATCGTGTCCTAAAAGCCGTCTTCAGAATATCTTCCTCTTTCACTCTAATCTGATGATAACCTAACCTCAAATCAATTTTACTAAACACACACGCATCTACCAACTGGTCCATCAGATCATCAATTCTCGGAAGAGGATACATATTCTTAATCGTCACCTTATTCAGCTGGC
Organism: Lathyrus tuberosus; assembly: GCA_022829125.1. Lineage (NCBI taxonomy): Eukaryota > Viridiplantae > Streptophyta > Magnoliopsida > Fabales > Fabaceae > Lathyrus > Lathyrus tuberosus. The sequence continues at coordinate 4,068,757 of JALAZF010000280.1, forward strand.
GATAATCAATACACAATTGCATACTTCCATCTTTCTTCTTCACCAATAAAACTGGAGCACCCCAAGGCGATACACTCGGCCTCACAAACCTCTTCTCTAACAATTCATTCAACTGCTTCTTCAACTCAACCAACTCAGATGTCGACATACGATATGGTGCCATAGATACAGGTCTAGTACCAGGAACTAGATCTATAGAAAACTTCACCTCTCTCTCTGGCGGCACATCAGAAATATCCTCCAGAAACACCTCTGGAAAATCACACATAACTAGAACCACATTAATTACAACTTGAGTATCCACGGTCAACGATGCGAACAACCCGAACAACTGAGCTTCATCTGCCAAAAGTTTCTTCAACTCTTTGGTAGATAAGAAACTCGATTCCTCGTCTTCTTCAAGAGAAGGAAATCTTACCAACTTATGATAACAATCGATATGAACTCGATTGAACTGCAACCAATTCATTCCCAGAACCACATATAAACCCTCCAACGGCAGGCACACCAAATCCATGTCAAAATCCTTACCATAAATGGTCAAAGGACAACTTAAACAAACCAAAGAAGTAGTTACCGACCCCATTACTGGAGTATCGATAACCATCTCTCCACCCAACACAAATGTCGCACAACAAACAACTTGGTCAAAATGACCGACACGGACTGGAACGGACTGAAATCAGGTAGCAACATAAGCAGAGGAACTCAGTTCCTATCACCCACTATTCAGATACAGAATAAAAGCAGAAAATCTGCAACTGAAATCTCATATATATAAACATAGAAGTTTGTCTGTCATACACAGAGTCATACATGTACAATCCAAAAAGATATATATACATATACACATAAATCACATAAAGATCTCCCCGACTACCCGGTGCTACATATCAGAGCCGACCGACAAAAGAATGAAGACATAATCTTCACAAAAGACCTCCAGCATCTAATCTGCAATGCCTCATAGAGCATTCAAAACAGCAGAAGGGTGAGAAACACAATTATAATATAGTTGCACACAATTATATAATAACACAAACTACACATGTAAAACATTCTCACCACAACTTACACCATAATTCAAATACAAAACACCACAATTCATATCTCATACATCCATCACAACGGCATATCAATCATGCTCAATGCATTTATCACCAATATATATATATATATATATATATATATATATATATATATATATATATATATATATATATATATATATATATATATATATATATATCAACTCATCAATTCCATTCACAATTCCACACATAATCAATCCATTAATGATTTATGCAAATGCACAGAGACCGACACAACGACTCTATGCAATGCAATGCGGTACCGTTCCATCCATCATCTCATCATTAATTCACTCAGGAATTATTGGAATCATCGCTTGTTACTTAGTGTAACTCCCCGTCGGGCAAACGATGTTCCCCGTCGCTTTAGGTCCTCTTGGTATAAGGCTCACGACGTTTATGGCTCGCTTTAGGTCCTCTTTGTATAAGGCTCACAATCCGATCGCTTTAGGTCCTCTTTGTATAAGGCTCACGATCGTTTATAACGTCACTTTAGGTCCTCTTTGTATAAGGCTCACGGCCGTTATAGCAGATTCCCTCTGGAATCGTTTCGGCGCTCACACCCACTAGGGCACACGACATCACAAGAATGCATATCATGATGCTTGGCATACAATGACTCATGACAATCAAATGCATACATATATACAACCATGTGAACCATTCCAACATCCATAATCATGCATATACAATCAAACACAACACAATGCATTTACTTGCCCTTAGGCTACAAACCATCATCACAACATTTCATCACATGCATTCACATCATATAACAGCACACAAGTCATACGTTATATATCCAAAAACATATCTCATGATTACACATCAATCGTACACAATTACGACGATAAAAGTCGACAAAACGACACATTTCCAAATTCCTGACACAATTAAGCCGGCCACTAATCTCAAAACCATTTTTATAAGAAAGAACATTTCATTAACTTCCCAACGCATCCGACCGCGCCTCGATCCGAGCTACGGATCAAAAGTTATGAAGGAAACAAAACTGCATAAACTGTCATGTTCGCTAGGCGAACCTTCTAGCGAGCATTCGCTACCACCTTCGCTAGGCGAATGTCCAGGCGAAACCACAAACAGACCAAAACAGACACAAATTTCGCTAGACGAACTCCTTGGCGAACCTTTGCCTTGCCGTTCGCTTCGTGAACCTCTGGGCGAACCAAGGCAGCACCAAACAGAACTGAAAAGATACAAAGTTTGCTAGGCAAACGTCGTTGGCGAACATTCGCTGACCTTCGCTGACGGGTTCGTTAGGCGAACCCTCGAAAATCATTCGCTTTCGCTTCGCCCCAGGTTCGCTAGGCGAACCATGGAAAACTCAGAAATTCTGCAGCGCTGTTATGGGTCCAAAAACAATATTCCTTCAACCAAAATCACTTCCAAACCATAACATAACCACTAAAACATACCACAATCATAACAACAAGCATCCTACGACATTTATATCACATTCCAACCGCGAAAACATCAATTCCCAATCATTTTCTCATTTCCAACCTAGAATTGAAAACTATGGAAAGACAAGTAGACTTCAAACACACACATACATATTCATACACAATGATAAGATAATCGAGTTTCACACCCTTACCCGATTAATCGTGCTTCGAAGAGTCGGTTGATTTGATTTCTTACACTCCAAGTTTTTCCTCTTTTTCTTCTTTCCTTTCTCTTTTCCTTCTTTTCTTTCTTTTCTCTCTATTTTTCTCTCTATTTTCTATTTTATGAAAAACAATAACTAACCAAGTCAAAAAGACCAAAATACCCCTACACTCAATTTTCTCGCAAACACTCTCGGACGCGATAAAACATACTAACGATAAACATAACACATTTACCAAATAAAAAACCAAGAATAAAATAATATAAAGACAAAAATAATTAAATCGACTCGATTAAATAAATCTAACAAAAACCGGGGCGTTACAGGAAGCGCAAGTTCATGCTACACGGCGAGTGTGAGAAAACCACCAGTTTGTGGCCACGAGCTTCCCATGAGAATCCATGTTTCAAAGTCAAGCTCTAACCTAGGAAGAAGATATTGGAAATGTAAATTTTGGGGGGTATGTAAAATTTGTTCTCTTCTTTTGTTCATCTCGTCTCTTATTTTTCCAGAATTTTGATGCTTGTTTCATGTCGTGTCTTTTTTTTTCAGAATGTTGATGATTGTCATCTATTTCATTGGGATGATGAACTGTATCAAGGAAAGAATGCTGAACCTAGATTCGATGGAGGTTGCCCTGGATGTCTAAAGTTGACAGTGGATATGTAGTAGAACAAGAAAATCAAGAAACTAAAGATGAAGGCTGCAAAAGATCAGAAGACCATTCAGACACTTACTTTTGTTCTTGTTGTATCTTGGTAGTTTTTTGTTGTATTGTTGTGTAAAATGTAGAATGTAATATGATAGGAATGTTTTATTCCATTGTAATGATAGGAATGACATCCTTTGCTATTTCTGAATGTTAAATGAAATGAGTTTTCAATATGAGTTTTCCTGAATGTTCAAAATGCACTTTAATGCTAGCTATAATATGCACACTAAAACCAGTTCAGTAAGTACACAAAAAGTGGTTTAATAATAGTACCAAATACCAGTTCTATATGCACAATAAAAGTGCTCCAATATCAATACCAAATGCACTAAAACCAGTTCAGTAAGTACGATTACAAGTTTGAATATCAGTTCAGTTCTATAAGCAGACTAAAAGTTCTCCAATATCATTCTAATATGCACAATAAAAGTGCATCCTACATCAGTACCAAATCCTGTAAAACCAGTTCAGTACCAAATGCTATATGTGAACTCTTACAACAGCTTGAATAGAACACTAAAACCAGGTGAATATGCAGTCTATTAAGACCATATCAGGATGCATTCTAAGATGATAACATCTCAATTAAACATGCAGTTCCAATACAAGTTTGATGATAACAGTCAAACAATAATTTTTAATAGGTCTCAATAGCAGTCAACATTTAGTAGGTTCCCAAAAAACACTTGCAATACCAGTCAACATAAGGTGTAACAAGTGCATTACAAATATCATCCTAAGCACTTTATGTGCATTACAAACATTATCCTAAGCACTTTAAGTGCAGTACAAACATCATCCTAAGCACATTATGTGCATTACAAGGATCAAAACAAGATACAAACTACAAACATTAAATGGAAGCCTTCTTTTTTATGTCATGGACTTCTTCTATTTGGAGACCTTTTTTTCTTTTTGGGAGACTTCTTAGAAGCAGCAGTTGGCTTAGTAGTGTTAGGGGTTGGATTTACAACCTGAGAGGACTGCAACTCTGCCTCAATTGAGGCCACAATTGTTTCCATGGATGCATCAAATTCAACATGAAAATAGTCAATTGGTTTCTCATTCAATGTTGGTTCACCCACTGGAGGCTCATCCATTGCAGGTGCATTAGATTGTGGCTCATCCATTTCAGGCTCATTTTCTGGTTGCTCACCATCAGCAGGATCATGAAGTTGTGGCTCATCCACTGCAGGCTTCTTCTTATTTCCACTTTTTCTAGGTGTTTTTCTCTGAGACAGACATGACAAGCTAACCATTAGAAACAGATGTCATACAGACAAGCATAAAGACAAATATTGACCCAAAAGACATTTAACACAAACCTTTCTCTTCAAGCCATCGGGATTTTGTTCTGTGCTCTGACATTTCCTTGAGTTGTGACCAATCTTGTCACACTTGGTGCACCTGTAACTAACACATGGCCTTCTCATTCTAGAACCAGATTCATCAACCTCCCTAAACCTAAGCTTCATAGGTCTACCTGGACCTTTCTTAAATGATGGTGGAAGCATTTCCTCAGCATCAACATTCGGCCACATATCCATGCCATTAGTAGGACTGACATTGTATGAATAACATTTTCTATATGTTTCCCTACTATAGCAGTCATCCACATAATATTCTGGATCCAACTTCTGATAACTCATAGCAGCAATGGCATGTCTACATGGGATGCCCACAAGTTCCCAAAAAAACAACATGTACATGTTTTTTTTACTAAGATCAACAATGAATTGATGACCATCAAATGTATGGTTTACCTGTCATATCATCCCAATGCTCCATGTAGGAACCCACTAGCCACTCATCAGAACCTCCTTGTCTAACCTTTTCCTAGGCATAGGCATTATCTTATGTTTCCACTTGTCTAACTTAGTTAAGTTGACTGCTCCCCTATTCATAAGATAATTCCTAATCCATTCACACATAGTGATAATTGGCTTATCTCTAACTTGCAATATGGTGCTATTGAAAGACTCACTAATGTTATTCATCAGAAGATCACACTTTAGATAGATATTAAATGCATGCTTACACCATAATTTTTTTGGCACACCCATAAGCCATTCCCATGCCTTCTTATCCAACCGCCTCAGCTCAGACATCTTCTTCTCCCAAGCTTGATAGTAGGTTGCTTTTGCAGCTCCCATCATGAGATCTCTAATTGCACTCCCTCCACCAATTTTTTTTTTTGAAATTTGCATATAAGTGTCTTAAACATATTATATGTTCAATGAACTCAAACATCTCTTCAAACACAGATACAAGGCCCTGAAATTGTGAAATACAAATTGTTGGTATGATAAGGACATGGAACTACAAAGAACATGGAACTACTAATAACATGGAACTACTAAAAACAGTATTCATACCTTTTGTTGGTCTGATATTAATACATATATCTTGTGTTGCCCAATGTCTTCCATAAGTAGTTGTAGGAACCACCTCCAACTTTCCTTTGTCTCTATTTCCACAACACCAAATGCTAAAGGAAAGTGCTGATCATTAGGATCCCTAGCCACATCAATAAGTAATTGACCACCATGCTTTGTCTTCAAGTGACACCCATCCACACCAATAAAATGTTTGCAACCATTAAGAAACCCTTTCTTGCATCCATCAAAACAGAAGTAGAAACTGCCAAACCTTGGTGGTAATGTTGGAATTGGCCTCTCAACATTTATTTTCATTGTATTCCCATTATTTTGCTTCCTAAGTTCAGTTGCATAACTCCACAACATAGAATATTGCTTAGTTGAGTTACCATCAATGATTTCCTTAACTATGTGCTTGGCCTTCCATGCTCTTCCTTTGGTGATACCAACTGAGAACTTGGTCCTAAGTTCAGCCATTAGATATGAAACTTTGACCTTGTCAGATGACTGCCTCTTTTCAACAGCAATCTTGGATACCCACTTTGAGCTGGTTGACTTATTATTTAAAACCCTAACACAAGTATGTGACCCCACCTAAGTCTTTATTTGAAAAGTGTGCTTGTCACCCACCTTACTACAAAGTGCTAAAAAATCACATTTACCCCTACACTCCACCCTTACCCTAGTACTTTCATTTTTAACAAACCTAATCTCTCTACCATTTAAAACAAACCATTCTCTAATGGCATCCTTAAATTCAACAAGAGAGTTAAGCTTCATACCTAGTTTGAACTCATAATCCTTGTTGAGCAAATCCCCTCTTAACTTCTCATATTTAGGCATACTTTCCTTATCACTATCATCTGGGTTTGAGCTGCCAAGCTCCTCACTTTCATAAGCACCATCTTCTCCAACAGGATTTGAAGTACTAGCATTCCCATGCATGACCTTAGAAGGAACAACCAACCTGATTTTTTTGGGAGACCTTACAGTTGAAGACTCCTTGTTAGCTTTTAATTTGTACCTGTATTTCCTACCACTGATTTCAACCCTGTTACCTTGTTCTGGTTTATCAACCTCCACAACCACAAAGCCTTCGTTTTCGTCATTGACTCTTTCTTCCTCACTGTCTTCAAATCTGACACCTAGAGATTCATCCTCACTGCTATGCTGACTATCTTCACCAACATCTACATAGTTTGGAGTGAGAGCCCTCTTTGAATTATTCACAACATTGTGCTCCACCCATATGTGTCCATCAACATTGTGACACATAGAATGCTTCGCAATCTCCGTAACTTGTTCATCATCAGTTATGTGGAAGAAACCTTCATCAATACCTTCAATCTTCCTCCACATTCGAACACCACTGCCATCAAAACCACACTCCCTTAGTAAACTCAAAGCTTCAAAGTAGGACCATGTGTCTGCGTCCTGGCCACTGACAATAGTTTCAACGCCTCCTCTGTAAAAAAAACAAAGCTCTCACGAACAAACTCTCCATCGTGGTGAATGATTAAGTTTAACAGTACCATACCTGAAATTGGTCTTCAAACATGAATAATGGAAAGTACAGGTAACGAAAAAAAATTGAAATCGTATCTTGGAGAAGACGATAGAACGGATGAAAGAAAAATAACGTACCTCAAAACCCTAGCAATGGGGGACGAACGACCGATAGCTTGGAGAAGACGAAGCAGACACTTGGTTACTATTCTAGGTTTCAGGGGGGAAATGAAATTGCATCTCCTAACCATTCTGAAAATATATGTGTTGTAAACATTTTGCCACATGTATTTTACACGTATGTCGTGAAATAATAAAAATGCCAAGCTGTAATGTCCATCTCAGCATTTAAGTTGACCAGATTCATTTAAGGACCAAACTAAGAGAATCTTAAAAAGGCAGGGATGAAATCTGTGTTTTTTTTACAGGGTCCTTTTTCGAATTCGCCCCATACGGCAGGGTCTAAAATGTGTATTAACCCTTTTTTAATTTATATAATTAGTCTACAAATTTATCCCGTTATTCCACTTTTGATGTCGGCCGCTCCGTTCCGCTATCTGAGATTAATAACTCTGGTCGTCTGCAAGACTCAATATGGAAGACCCAATGATAAGGAAGAAGCAGTAAAGAGCACAGAAAAGGTATACCATTTTCTTGTTTGAAACATACAATTTCGCTCCATAGAGATCATCGAAAACAATCTAACGACTGACCACGATTCATGACTCACTCCACGCTTTTCGTTGGGAATCGTTTCCACTATTTAAGAGGAAAAACACGACATTTTCAGGTATTCAAATTCATTATAACTCTTACATCACTTGTCATACTCTCACTGATTTGAGTGTTAGAATGTTAACCTTGCAAGTGAGTCATCTTTGAGTGTTAGAATGCTAACCTTCCAAGTGAGTCATCACTCTATTACACCAGAAGATTGAATCCACCATAACAAGCACTACTTTATCAATTCACCAAACAATTATAGTTCCGCGGAACCCTAATCATGTAAAATTTGTGTGAAAAAATATTTTTGGGATTTAAATACCGGTGTGGATACCCATGTGAAAATAGTGGAGTAGGCAGTACTAGTTTATGTAGGTGTAGATACCTATGTGGATATTGGATGAAGATTAGAAAGTAGGGATGGCAATGGGTACCCGTGGGGACGGGTACTAGTCCCCCGCTACCCGCCCCGTTTAGTAAATATGATACCCGTATCCGCCCCATATCCGTGCGGGTATCTGGCAGACGGGTACCCGTGGATTTTGAGATGCCCGCGGGTATTAACGGATATCCATGGATATTTTTTTTAATTGTAATTTACTAATTTTTCTTTTGTTAAATAGAAATTTTAGCTTTTTTGTAATTAGAAGATTATGTGTAAATAGAAAATCTATCTATAATTTTTTATGAAAGTCATGATTCAACAAACTTGAAACAAATATATATTGAAACTATGCTTTGAGAATGTGAGGAAAATGATCACATATTGCATATTAATTTATAGAAACATCAAACATATAACAATATATTACACATGTGATTTAGTACAAATACCATAAATTGCACATAAATTACACATGTGATTTAGTAGAATCTATTCTATAATATGTGATTAATTTTTCCAAAGGATAAGTAATTAGTATATATTAATTTTAAAGGATATTTAATTAATTTTATTAATTATAAACGGATACAGATACCCGCGGTTACGGGTACATTAAATCCGTATCCGTGCTCGTAATGAAACGGGTAATTAAATATCCGTTTATATTACCCGTGGATACCCGTTAAGCCATCTTACCCGTACCCGTGACGGATTTTATCCGCGGGTACCCGCGGGTACGGGTTTTTTTGCCATCCCTATTAGAAAGTAAGACAACTCATGAAATTTTTTTTTCTAAGTCCCTAGACAACAATTCCGCTAATTAGGGAATGAACATGAAAGATCATTTTAATGACTAGATCATTTACTCTTCCAAATTGCTGAAAATAAGGGCTAAGGAATTTAGCATCTGTTTGGTAAAATTAGCTGATAACTGATAAGTTAGCTGATAGCTGTTAGCTGATGACTGGTAGCTGGTAGCTTATAATTGATGACTTATAGCTGATAAGCTAATTTGAGTGTTTGGTAAATTAACTATTACACTAGTTGATAAATACAAAATGACATAAAATGACATTCTTAATTAAAAAATTAGAAATCCTATTTATTAAATTAATTTTTATTCAATAAAAATAAACATATTAAAAATCAAATGCAAAATATTTTAAATAAAAATATAAAATTAAAATAACCCAAAAATATATTAAACCCTTGTATATAAATTTTGTAATGAAATTTAAATATCTAAAATAATAATATTGTAATTTGATCTTATATTTCAATAAAGTGCATATTTCCTTCTCTCTTTTTTTCCTCTCAAAATCTATGATATGTCTACTAACAAACAAATATATTCAATAATACAGTATCATATTTATAAAAATAATATATTAATAGTAAAAAATCAAATAATAAATAATTAAAATAATAATTTAAAAGTAATAAAAAAAACAATTCAATGTAATGAATCAAAATATTCTATTAATAATAAAATGGAAGATGGATTGCATCGTTAATTTGTTGGTAAAAATAATGACTACCTTTTTTTTTCCTTAAATAAAACACAAATATTTTAATTTAAATCATAATATAATATAAAGGATAAAAATGAGATTTTGATAAAATAGTGAGGGTATAAATGGAAGAAAAAGTCATAAGCTAAAAGCTATAGGCTCAAAAGCTACTTCGAATAGCTTTTGAAAAAAAAGTTAAAAGCTAGTAAAAAAGCTAAAAGTTAAAAGACTGTTACCAAACAAAACTTTTCTATTAATATGAACTGAAAAACTAATTTTTATGTCTTACCAAAGAGACTCTTAATATCTCTATCAAAATTTATATATATAAAATGAAAGAGTAACATACTAAAGATAAGAAAATAATATTCTGGTTCAGACCAAAGTCAAATTTTATGGTCCATACCTAATGATATCATACTAGTGGTTACATAAGAGAGCCGTACATAGGAAATTGAAGTTTAAAATTTATTTTGAGAAGGCAATAAGCATTTATTGGAACCAGCTTCAAACAGGCTGTACTGAAATAAAATTTCAAAGACAGAAACAAGAAGCAAGAACTGTCATCGCGAAGCTAACTGATAAATAACCATCTATTTCAAATTCAACAAACTTGTTAACTTAGAAGATTGTTTATTTCACCATATATATCCTGCAAAATCTTTTCGCCAACTTGTTTATACAGATGTTGGTCACGGAGGGGAAAATTACTAATATTAGGGAAGGTATGCTAATTGCTAACCACCTAAACAAACACTACTACTACTCTATCAGGCTCTTCTTGCAAGTGTGAAATTCGGTGCGAACCTGGGAAGTAATTCTGTCACAACTAGAGTTACTTGGCGCAAAGCTGGGAAAAATATTCATCAGACATCCAAAGGTTAAGCAAATAAGGCATAGCAAGCATATCTGAACCTGAAACAATCGAAAGAATACAATAAGCATTTCGATGTGACATATTACTCGAAACAATACAAGGAAAAGGAACAAATTTTGAAATGGAAATATTAGAAGTCTAAAATGAATCTTAAAATCATACCTTCAACCCAATATGAGTTCTCGAACAGGTTTCTAAGAGCCCAGTATCATATCGTTATGCTGGCACCCAACAAGCCGAAGCATATAAAATGCGGCCTTTCCAACCTTGAAGCATCCAGTTGTTATCTTCGTCAAAGAAGAAATCTTTGTGGTACCATTCTCTTAGCTTACCTTTAAATTTGACCATTATCTCCTTATCAAGTGGGAGCTGCCTAAAACCGGCCCGTAGATTCCTAACCTGCCACTGTTTGTATGACTCGGGCCTCTCTACCCTCTCAAAACCTTCACATGCTACAACATTCATAATCTCCCGACCCAAAAGCTCTCTCTCGATTGTCAGCCTCCATTCGTTTTTACGGGATATGAGAGTATCAAACATATCATACAATGCAGAATAATGGAAAAGCGATTCCTTGAAACGCGTGGCAAAGAAAGGGGCATTGTAAGATCCATTTACTATAAACTGAACAAATATACTTGGGTTTATTTTCCTGATTAACTTCAGAACTGCGTCTCTAGGACTGTTTACTTCAATTGTCTCATCATGTAAATTCTTAAACCTTACCAGACAGTTCACAGCAACTACCTCATTGCTCTTAATATTAAGGTCTTGAACTTGAATGGTTTCCCAGTTTCGCGATGGTACGGCCTTGTATTCAAAGGAAACATTGAAACGCTTACAATAGTTAGCTAAACGCCGGCCAGTTTCCTCGATTCTTTCAGCCGGTCGAAAGCCAGCTTGGGGATACTCTATTCCGGTGATGCGAAGCTTGGGAGGTCCACCGTCTCTTTGTGACAGAAACTTGATAAGAATTGGCCACTGGAAACCATATAAGATACCAAAATCAATAATGTGAAGTGTTTCCGCCTTTTCAGCTGTTTTCATTATCATTTTATTTGCAAAGAAATGCGCAAATTTTTTAAAAGGGCAAACAGATATAAAAACTTGGTATGCTTTCAAGTAATCAGAAGCATTAATCATCTTCTGGCTCATATATAATATCTGTGTACCAGTACCGGCACCAACCATGCGTGCTTCAATCGCATTCCCAAAGTAATGAGCCAATCTCTGAGAAGCATCACCCGAAGGAGAAGAATGCTGTCTAATCTGCTTAAACAATTCATTCGCTGTCCGGTTATCATTACCAGACACAGCTTGTGCACAAAGAACCAAAAGAGTCCTCAAATCCACATTTTCCCTCTTCCTCCCTTGTTTCTTCGAACGCGCCTTCCCTCCATCAAACTCACCAACCTGTACTCTACTCTCCATCACCGATCCATCCTTTTGTTCAGCACACAGCGGCACATTTTCAACACTAAGCAAAACCCTATCAAACATCTCAGATATTTCACTTTCCTCAACATGAACCGCAGATTGTTTGTTACTTCTTCCTTCTTCATCTTCACTACCTTGACGCTCGTGATTCTTCCTACTCTTCAACAAACCATATGTACTCGAATTACTCGAATAACTCGAATTCGAATTCTCCTTAACACTATCCTCCATCTTTATAACTCCCACTCCCCTCTTAGCCTCTTGTGACACTAAACTAGTCTTAGCACTCTCAAAACCAGTAAAAAGCTGAGGCTTTTGAGGAAGAAACTTACTAGCTTCCTCTAACCCTTTTCTAAACTGCAACATAGAATCAGCATCACTAAAAATATTCTGAGCCAAAAGCTTTGTCTCAGAAGAATCCAAATCCAAAACACCATCACTAATATTATTATTACTACTACTACTACTATTCAAACCAACAAATTGAGACTTCACATAAGACACTGAATCAAAACCAGAATCCTCTGAAACCGGTGTATCAGGAGAAAGAGGCTTCATCTCATTAGAGCCAGAACTGTTACCAGAATCAGTAGACGAACAATTCCTATCAGGAATTTCAATAACATCAAGAGGGTGTTGATTAGGTGAAAGAGGCAATTTAGACTCCAAAGCATCAAAGAAAATTTTCTCAGTGTGTTGGAGACTAAGAGGATCATAACACATGCAAGGTTTTTGTTGAAAGTCCTCTTCCATGAGAATCTGGCTTATGTATTTCACTGTTTCTGAAAAATCAGTGTCTTCAATGGAAGAATGAGTGGTGGGTGAAACGAGTGGGTCCGAGTTAGAACTCGGAGGAAAATCAGGTGGAGGAACATGAGGGAGATAGAAATAAGAATCAGTGGATGGAATTGGATCATCGAGAAAGAGTAAGTTACCATTGTCGTCGAATTTGAAGGTGGTTTCAAAGTTTGGATCCATAACATGAAAAAGCTTGGTCGGTGTGTTTCAGGGAAAAGAAAACATAATCATATGTATGTGAAAAACAAAAGTCATATGAAGTTACTGTGACTATAAATTAATGCAAAAGTTGTCGTAACAGTTGTGGAGATTAAGGATAAGGGAGAGAGAAACAAAATTGACTGATTTTGAATGTAGGAATATTCGTGAAAATATGTGGACAGAATCAACTCAATAGCCAGTAATCCCTTAATCCGATATTGATTTGATAATCAATTTTAAACTAATAGTACCATATTCAACATTTTAAGAATATTAAATATACATTTTTTGTCGGCCAATTTTGACCATAAACTCAAATTCAATTCGAAGATATTGTAAATATACTCCTTATTTTATTTTTTTGTGCAGTCGATAATAAATATTTTCAAAAAAATATTAATTAATTCTTTTTCAAAAACATATTAACTATTTTTCTTAATTTTGATTTTTTTACTCAAATGGTTTTAGATTTATAAAAATAATTTTTAAAATTCAGTTTGATCTTAGAACTTTCATGGTCTCTTCCATTTGAGAGACTCATTAATGACATGTGTTCTACACTGTCAGTTTTAATTGAATATTTTAATTCACACTAATTAATTTTAGTATTAAAAAATAAATTTAATTTAAATAATGATTTTAATTGAATTTTTATTATTGCCTTTATTAATGGAAAGAAACTCAGCTTCGTCGTTTTCCAGCTTGCTTTAGCTATCTTTTTCTTCAAGCTTGATTTCAATCACGAATTATGTATCACATCTTCAATCCTCCACTTTTGTTTCCTTCCCAAGTCGTCTTCCTCCCTTAAAATGTCTAAGAAATCAGTTTTAAAAAGTAGCTACAGAAACCATTCATTGAGATACGAATGCCATTGTGGTATGGATGCTCCATAGATGACAGCATGGACTGATGCAAACTCAGGACATCGTTTCTATGGTTGTGGAATGCATAAGGTGTGATTTCCTTTATGCTATTTTTAATGTTCTTCTCTGTTATTTTTTATTGCTACTGATGAATTGTCATTCTACTCAATTGATTTCTCCAGATGCAAAGTTATAAAAAGTGTAGCCACTTTATTTGGTTGGATGAAGAAATGAACCTAAGGACAAAGGAAATTATTTCACCATTAGTATAGAATTTGAATGATGAGAAGAAAAAGGTGAAGGACGCCATCAGGAAATATGAAGAAATGAAGATGAAAATAAAATTATTGAATAAGCATTTGAAGCTCATATGGATGATTACCATTATTGTGTTAATTGCATATGTTGTTTCAACAATAATGAAATAGGATAGGTCCAACATTGTTGCGTTCCTTTTTGTAACATTGTTGGTTTAAGTTGATAGGTCCAACATGTTTAGGTTATGTGTTGTAACATGTTTAGGTTATATTTTGTAACATGTTCTATGTTGAAAGATACAATATTGTGTATGTTAACTTGACAATGAAATGAAATTACAATATTGTGTATCAACCTGTAACTTGTTGTGATCCTTTTTGTAACATTTGATACCAGAACTTGTTGATTTACTTATAACAGCCCATAAAGTTTACTTGATTTTGAAATGAAATAACCATAACAGTTGAATAACCATTTGCATAACAACTACATAACAGATCATAACTTGTTGATTTACTTATAATAGACCATAAAGTTTACTTGATTTTGAAATGAAATAACCATAACAGTTGCATACCAGTTGATATTATGTCAAAAGATCATAACAGATCATATTACAACTTGTTCATAAACATACCATATTGGTTCATAAGATACCACATTACATCAAAAAAGACCATGGTTCATAAACAGACCATATTGGTTCATAAACCTAACATATAACAGACCATAACATAACATATACCACTAGGCATTACAAAACAACATTGCATTTAATCTTGAGTTGCTCGTGGTGCTTGAGAACCCTATCCAATTTCAGCTTGGTTTTCACTTGACTTCTTTGCCTTCTTTGCTTTGTTTCCACCCTTAATGGTCTTTGCCTTCTTTGCTTTGTTTCATCCCTTTAGTATTGCTTTGTTAACTGCTTTTTTACCCTTACAACCTCTCTTATTATGTCCCATTTCTCCACACTTCTTACAAGTAATTGTTACAAGTCTCCTTGGAAGCACATGAGGGTTCTTTGGCTCATCATTTGCCTTGTTTCTTAATTTTTTTGGACGACTAATTGCTCGTTTCATAACAGGAGCATAAATTGGCACACAATCAACTATAGGCCACAATTGTGGTCCATTTGTTGGAAATACAATACTTGAGTAGGTCTTCTCAAAAGTTGACTTCCTGAAAAAATCATAAACATAATCAATGATACAGACCATACAAACCAAAACATAATTAAAGAATTTAAAATGATTAAATTGATCAAAACGAGCACCTTGAATCAAATCCTTAGCCTTTCTTTTTGCCCGGTATGCTTGATCTTGAGATATCTTTACTCCCCACCTCTCAAGAGATTCAGGCATTATCCTCACTAACTTCAGCATTACCCTCACTAACATCAGTATTACCCTCATTAACTTCAGCTTGTTCATTATTAACTTCAGCATTACCCTCACTAACTTCAAGCTTATTCAATTCAACATTAGGCTGACTAAAACCAGTACATTGTACCTCATTCTCATCAATGTAGTTATCTAATTCACTTGGATCCACAATCACAGGGGGTCAGATACTTTGTGCTCCACATATACATCTATCACCTTGTGTCCTACAACATCTTTGGTAAACTCCAACACATCCTTATCATTATTCAATGGCCTAAGACCACGTGCAAAGTTGAAGACAAGGTTCCAATACCACAAACATTTTATGTATACATAACCCTCACTTTTAATCAATCTCTCCACATCCATATATGCCATGAAATCCACACCCTACCGCTAATTCAACTCAGTTACCTCTCCACCAACATACCACTTAACAGATTCAAAAACTAAATTCCTCCTATGGTGTATTCTTAACCTAACCTTATTAGTTTGAGTTGGAATGAAAATTTATTGAATACATTTGGAATAAGTTAACATTCAGTGGGACCACAACATAACATTAAACAAACATGGTGGACCACAACATCATACTAATACACGTAAACAAGAAACAACTATGGGACCACAACATGTTAATATGAAAGAAAAGGACAGTGGACCACACGAAAAACAAAACAACTGGGACATAGAGACACTCCAAAGGAGACAAGAAACCATACCTTAAACAGAATTTCACTTATCTACTAGTCATCTTCGTGAATCCCAAAACTTTTTGTTTGATGTTTGAATCAGTATGATTGAGTGAAATTAGGGTTCTTCGTGATTTTCTTCAAATAGAGAAAGGGAAATGTAATTAGCGTTCAAAAGGAATTGTTACTTCTGAAAATGTAACGTTGTCATTTTATAATGTTTAAAATTAAATTAAAATGATTTACATAAATTACAAATATTTTGTAAAATCAAATATAAGTTAAGATCATTTAAATATTCAAAAAAGGTTACATGGATCCACAGTGGCGTTGCCACATCATTAATGAGACTGCTAAATGTTCAAAAGTGGATAGGGACCATGGAATTTCCAAGGGAGGTAAACTGTAGGGACCAAAAGGCTGATTTTTAAAATGGGGGGACTAAATTTTAAAAAAATTTAAAATAGAGGGACCAAAAGTGCATTTAAGCCAAGATTATATGAAATGTTAGTCTCCCTAAATATATCATTTTTTATTTTAAGTCTTATAAAATATTCTCTTCAAATATTATTCTCTCTAAAGATGTTCTTCACACTTTTGATCTTTTTAATTAAGGCATAATTACACCAGAGGTTTTTTAAGTTATTTTATTGTAATCGATTGGTCCTTTAAGTTTTTTTTAACAACTTGGTACTTTAAGTTACCAAATGCGTGCACCGTTACCATTTTTTTTAAAATTTGTTTCAAAAATGAATATGTGGCATTACCGTGAGTGAGGTGTCAGTTAACGATACTGAGATGGATCTTTTTTTTTACATTTAAATAATCACCCAAAAATATTTTCTCTTCTTCTTCCTTTGATTCCAACAACCATCTCCACAACCTAAACCTTTTTTTTTTGTAATCTACTCAAACCCATAAAAATCCACTTAAACCCTCACTTTTTATCATCTAAAAAAACAACAAAAAAGGATCATAACTCATATGAAACATAAAGCAAACACCTGGATTACACTGTGGAAGATAACGATTTGTAATCCTTATTCATAACTTACTTCAATTTTCTAATCACTTTTTCTACTCCTTCCTTTGAGTTTGAATACTACTATGGAAAACCCATTTAACAACGGTTGGAAAGATATATAATCACACGGGCAGAGACGTTGTTATGTAGAGTGTCGTTGTATATATGATACTTACTATCACGGTCCAAAAACTGTTGTAATAAACTGGAAAGCGCACGCCCTATCACAACGGGTTTTCCAAATGACCGTTGTGATAAAATTAATGGTCCTAGGTTCGATTCTCGGCTGCACCGTTTTGATATTTATTTTTTTCTGAACAGCGCGCAAGATATTATAACGGTTATGATGTACAACCGTTGTTATATTTTCTGCAGGATTAACAAATATTATCCTGCTTTAATAAATAATCTCATTTTTTAACCTGTATTATTGTTCACCATATCATAGCAGAAAATACAACTCACATTTGTGATAGAGTTATCATAATAATATTAATTGTATCATATCCATAATATCACATAATTGTATCATATTCAATTGTATCAGAACAAACATCCTACAATTTATCAAAACAAACAACCTACAGTTTACACATTACATAACATCACATAATTGTAACTTGGTGTTTTGGTTTCTTGTCTCTTGGTGTCTTGACTCTAAAGACCTATGATTTCAAATAATTATACTTGTTAGTAAAAATACTTAGAAACTATAACATACAATTAATATATTATGAATAAAGAATAAATTACGTACTTGTTAATTTTCCCATATGCCTTCTTCATGATCGATTCGAATAGCATGCACGACATCTCCATCAACTTCATCATATGAGATAGGAACTTGTTTTGTGTAAGTAAGTGTGGACGGAATATCAAGACTTTCATCACTAAGAGGAATGTGTTTTCCTTGGAGAACGATTGACCATTTCCCCGATATGTCTGATGGGTCGGTAACATAGAAAACTTGTTTTGCTTGAGAAGCCATGATGAATGGTTCGGTCATAAAAGATGTCTTGCCAAGGTCGACCTGGGTGAATCCTAAGTCATTAATGTGTACACCATTACTATTATTGGGAACCTACTTGCATTTAAATAAAGCCACTTTGAAAATAACATAATCAATCTCCCAAATCTCATCAATGACACCATAAAACGCGGTAGTTGCCAATACAGGAATCTTATCTTTCGCACTAGAGAAATACATCGATTCGGCTTCAACCATAACCCCACTATTTTGCATTGTACTACGATCATCTTTTGATTTCGTATAAAAGGTATAATGACTAATGTCATATGCAGTCCAAGTAATGACACAAAATTTTGGCTCGTACGACAACCATTTAAGTATCTCGGATGCACTATAATCATTATATACACTTTTATTAAACCAATCTATGAATCTCTTGTTATGCTCTATTAACAACAACTTGTCACTCATTCGGGGATATTTTTTCCTCAAAAGTCTTTTGTGAGTATTATGAAAGGTTGAACTTCATCTATATTATTCAATATATAGAAATGTGCTTAAATAACTATATCCCGAGCCAGTGACTTAACATTTAGACCTTGAATACGTCTTCTGTCTGTGACAGCATGACGAGACTTTGGAATTCCTATAGAATCTGCGTCCGACAAATAGTTTGTTCAAAACTCAACAACTTCTTCTGTGATGTACCTTTCAACAATCGAAGCTTCTGGTCGGTGATGATTCTTCGTATATCCTTTAAAGATCTTCATATATCGCTCTATTGGATACATCCACCTTAATAAACTGGACCACAAATTTTGATTTCTCTTACTAGATGAACAAGTAAGTGAACCATAATGTCAAAAAATGATGGAGGAAAATACATCTCCAATTGACACAAGATTATGGCAGCCTCATCTTCTAATTCATCTATTTTTTTGAAATCATGAACTTTATTACATATGGCATTGAATAATAAGTACAATCTCGTTATAGTTACTCTCACATTTTTTGGTAGGATCCCACAGATAGCCACTGGTAGAAGTTGTTGCATCAATACATGACAATCATGAGAGTTTAAACCAATTAACTTGAGATCTTTCATTGATACAAGTTTCTTGATGTTTGATGAGTAACCTTGCGGAACTTTAATACCTTGCAAACACTCGCATAAATTTTTCTTTTCCTTTTTAGATAGAGTGTGACATGCTGGAGGCAGATAAGTTATTTTTCCTTTCTCTATTGGAGCCAACTGTTTTCGAATACCCATCTTCTCCATATCAAGACGGGAAGTCTTACTATCTTTAGTTTTGCTTGGAATGTTTAGAAGTGTGCCAATTAAACTATCACACACATTTTTCTCCACGTGCATCACATCAAGACAATGTCTAACATCAAGAATTGACCAATATGGAAGATCAAAGAAGATGAACCTCTTTTTCCATATATTTTTCGCAACCGCCCCTTTTTCTTTTTCTCTCTTCCCAAAGACAACATTAATGTGTTCCTGCCGTTGATAAACTTCTTCCCTGGTTAAAGGTTCATGAGCCTCATCAAACTCTTGCTCTCCATTAAAAGCCTTCCGCAATCTACGATAAGGATGACCGTGTTTTAGAAATTTTCGATGCCCAAGGTAAACGGTATTTTTTCCTAACTCAAGTTGGTGATAACAAGTATCATCTTCACATATAGGACACACTCTATGTCCTTTGACAGATCCAGCCAAGTTACCGTAAGCAAGAAAGTCGTTGATTGTGCAAAATAACATTGCACACATCTTAAACTTTTCCCCAGAATATACATCATCAACTTCAACGCCTTCATCCCACAAGAGTCGTAAATCATCAATTAATGGACTTAGATAAACATCTATGTCGTTACCAGGTTGTCGTGGTCCAGAAATCATCATACATAACAATATATACTTGCACTTCATGCACAACCAAGGAGATAGGTTGTAAATTGTGAGAAGAGCAGGCCACGAAGTATGATTAGTGCTCAGATTACCAAAGGGGTTCATTCCATCGGTGGCAAGCCCAAGCCTAAGGTTTCTTGGCTCAACTCCAAAATCCGGAAACAACAAATCAATTTTCTTCCATTGCAACGAATCAACTACATGGCGAATGTTTCCATCACGAGTCCTTTCATCTGCATGCCATCGAAGATTCTTTGCGTCATTCGTATTATCAAAAAGTCTTTTAAATCGTGACATTATTGGCAAGTACCATAACACTTTAGCAGAAGGATGCTTCCTACTAACATTGTCATAGTCATTGTCATCACCATTGTTGGCCTTCAACTTGTAACGCGACACACCATATTTCGGACATTGATACAAGTCTTCATACTCTTTCTGGTATAATATGCAATCATTAGGGAAAGCGTATATTTTGATATACTCCAGACCCATTGGACACAATATCTTCTTGGCCTCATAGCAACGATCCGACAATTCATTATCTTCTGGTAACATTTGCTTTAGCAATTCAAGTAATTCCGTGAAACTTTTATCCGACCATCCATTTTTTGCCTTCAGATTAAACAAATTTAACACCTCCAACAATTGTGTAAAATCTGTCCATCCCTTATATAAAGGGGTGTCTTTATCACTACATAAAGTATCATAAATATTAGCATTCTTAAAAGAAGATTCCCCAATATCACGGAACATATCCTCTAGTTGATCTTCCATATATTCATCTTTATCCACTCTTTGACTTTTTGACGCCCGACTTTCCTCTTTATCCACCTCACCATGCCACGTCCATATTATGTAATTTTGACATATACCATCACAACAAAGGTGATGTAATATTTCTTTCTTTGTACGCTTTTTGATATTCGCGCAAATAACACAAGGACAATAAAAGATACCATTATTGTCGGGAAGATGTTTATCAACGTATTCAAGGAATTCAAGAACTTCTTTCTCATAAACCGGACCTAATCTATCGGCTTTCATCCAACTACGATCCATAACAACTTCTGAAATTTATACACGTATAATAATGTGAATGACACAACAAAATCTAATCCAAAAACTTAAGCATATGAATATGCAAGTCTAAACCTAAAGCATATGAAACATGTACTCTCATACTGACTTGAGCATATACAATATAAACAAAGAAAAAAAGAATGAAGATGTTGAAGAATATCGTACTTCGAAGCTAAAGAATCTTATGCACATAAGGAATGAAGATGTTGAAGAGTGCCGTACTTCGAAGCTGAGGAATCAAATGAACAAAGAGGGTGAATATTTGAGCATATACAACATAAACCAAGAAAAAAGGAATGAAGATGTTGAAGAGTACCGTACTCCGAAGGTGAAGAATCAAATGAACAAAGAGGGTGAAAATTTGAGCTCCAAATGAATGGATACGAAGAGGGTAAAGATTACACCACCGATGCTGTCTTTGGCTCGCTTGTTCGCCTAGGGCGTCTTATGAAAGAAATACAGAATAAATTTTGTTTTAATTTATCAATAAACCCTTTAATCTCGGTTGGATAATGCAACTGTAGTGGAATTGTAAGTTCTATAACAACGGTTGATTTCCATCACCGTTGTAAAATCATTTACAATTTATTTTTTAAATAATGGACTTAAGCGACACACGCTTCTAACAACGGTTGATTTACTTCACCGTTGTAAAATTATTTATATTTTATTTTTTAAATAATAGACTTAAATGACACACGCTTTATGTACTCTAAAAAATGGACAAAATGTAGTTGCTGGGAATCGAAGCTTGCTACACATCATTTATTACTACGGTGTTTTAAGACAACCGTCATTAAATTACTGTTTATAAATCCAGCTACTCACTGGGCGCGAAAATTTTAACCTATTACAACGGTGTATATGAATCCATTGTAAATTTGGCGTTATTGTTTGCGCGTTTTGTAGTTGTGGAAATTCAAAACTCATTGGATTAAATACAAAACCACCATCGTTTTCAACACCAGCACCACCGCTTTCGCCGACGTAAGCGGTTTAAGTTATTGGGGTCAATCATGAACATATTGAAATGTGTTCGTTCAAGTAAAAAAATCATCGTTTGATGCTATCCTCCTTTGTTTCTTTGGTGTGTATTCACTGTCTGGTCTCGTCATTGATGACGTCAGAATCTTTAACGTCATCGGAATCAGATTCGCCATCAGAATAACATCCATTGAACGAGTTTCATCAAGATGGTGATTAACCATTTCTGAAATCTCTTCTTTTATCGCCGCCAGTATGATTCACTTCCATCCTAAAAATCGAGAAATAACCATTAAAGTATAATTAAAACCCAGAAGAGAAACATTGCAAAGAAATTCAGATGAGATTTTTGAAAAAAGAACAATTTTTTTGGGGGCCTGTTGTGTATTTTGCAGAGGTTTTGAAACGTTAAATGTGGCTTGAAGCTTTGAGGCACTGCGAAATATTAAAGAAACTAATTGAGAAATGAAGAGAGATTTTTGTTAATAAAAAAAATTCGCCTGTGGTTACATGAAAATATATTTGAATGGCAATTTGCAATTAGGGGACTTGGTGAAACTGAATTTTAGGGTGGTATTTACCATGGAAGGATTCAATTGCAAATGATTTGGTGTTTGGGGAGATGGGTGTTGGAACTAAAAGAAGAAAAAGAAGAAGATGATGAAGAGAAAATGGGTTTTTAGTAAGTATTTAAATGTAAAAAAATAATAATTCCATATCAACATCGTTAACTGACATTTCACCCACGTTAATGCCATATATTCATTTTTAAAACAAAATTTTAAAAAAAGGATAACGGTGTACATGTTTGGTAACTTAAAGTACCAAAATTTTACAAAAAATGGCAAAATACTCTTTTTGGTCCCTTAACTATACTCTTGGGTTCATATTGGTCCTTTAATTTTTTTTATGTCAGATTGGTCTCTTAACTCTTAAAACATGTCATGTTAGTCCTTTTTGTCTAATTAGCGACGAATTTAACGATCGATTTTTGAATTTCTCCGTCTCTAATTAGACTAAAAGGACTAACATGACACGTTTTTAGAGTTAAGGGACCAATATGACACGAAAAAAGTTAAGGGACCATTATGAACTCAAGAGTATAGTTAAGAGATAAAAAAAAAGTATTTTGCTAAAAAAAACTTTAAAAACAAACCAGTTACAATAGAATAGCTTAAAGGACCCCTAGTGTAATTATGTCTTAAATAATTTTAATTAAAGAAAGTTGACGTATCACGACATATAACAACTTTTTGTTATTTAACACATATGTCATAATGACAACATGACAAAAATGTTGAAATAACATACTACATGAAATTTTGGAGCCTTTTATATTTTTAATAGTGTTAATTAAAAATATCAAAATAATAATTTGGTTGCTAAATTTGTCACGTAAAATGAATAAGATGAAGATTCATAGTTAAACCCAAAATCTGTTATCAAATTCATCGCAAATAAATATGAATCGGTTACTAAATTCATCATATTAGTGATTTAATATTTAGCGACCAAATTGTCATCTCTATATTTTTAATTAATATTAATAATACAAAAAGTTAGGGGTGTTCATGGGTGCGGGTCGACCCACGAATCCATTGATCCAAACCAACCCAACCCATAAATTACTCGAACCCATTTATTTACGAGTATACCCAACCCAACCCATAACAATCCGTATAGTTTTGGGTCGGATATCGGGTTTGAGTTTTGCAACCCGCAGACCCATCGACCCAACCCATTGATGTGACTTTAGTAACTTGTATTATTTTTATTTTAAATAAAAATATAATACTAGTATCTCACTAATAACCATAATTTTTTCAAAAAAATTTATTCTCCACCGATAATACTACTAGAATAATGAGTTTACGTAATTCTAATATTAAATGTTCTTTCTTATTTTCTTTTGTATCATTTCCAACTTACCTATTTTATGGAAGTAACGTGTCTTGTTAAATTTTATACTAATATCAATGCTATGTCGTGTTGATGAATTTTATAAGATATTATATGATGTGTTTCATCGAATTTGAGTATTATAGATGAGTATGATTGTATTGAATTGTGGTACACGTTTTTAAAATCGACAAAAAGAATCATAAAAAATACATATCTTTTATTTGAAATGCAACCCGCGAACCCAACCCAACCCAACCCATAAATGAACGGGTCGGTTCAGATCGGTTTTGACAATGAAATTGCGGGTTTGACGAAGAACCCAACCCATTAAAGTTTGGACGGGTTGGGTAACGGGTTATGCCAAATCTGATCCAACCCAACCCACGTACACCCCTACAAAAAGTATCCATGATGACGAGTCACATTATCATTGTCACGTGCACTTAGTCACAAAAATCTGCCACGCGATGTGTCACGTCAACTACTCTTGACTGAAGGTAACTAGTGGGACTGTAATATCACATATCCTCTTAAACACTCTAATAGTAATCTTTGTCAGTTAGGGCAAACTGAGTTCCTATGTGCTCTATTACTTGTCAGTTGGGACAAATAGAAAAATTAGTGAACTCGTATGTGCTTTATTCTTAATTCAATTGACCTTTATTAATTAGTAAAAGAAAGAACATTTTGGTAACATTGATCATTGGTCAATTGCTCACTAGAAGACAAAAATCTCATATTTTCTTATCTCTTTTTTTTACCAACCCCCCTATTATTTGTTAGTAAAAAGAAGAGAAGAGAAAAAGAAGAGAAGAGAAAGAAGAGAAAGAAGAGGAAAATCTTGGAGAAGAGAGGAAAGCTTCAATCAAGGAGCAAAAATCAGCTTAATTTCATTATCATTTTTCTTCCTAGAGGTGGTTTCTAATTAGTCATAGCTTTGGGGAAAATTTAATGAATTTGGGGGGTTAGGGTTTAATGATGTGTGATATGTTGCTGAAATTGGTGTTTGATGTTGGTTGTGCATAACATGATGTTATGTTGTTGTTGTTGTTGTTCATGCTATGTCATGTTGATGATATGATGTTGTGTTGTTGTTTTAGAGATGTTAATAAATGAAGTAACATGATGAAAGCTTGTGGATTCATGTATGGTTGCATTGTATGTGTGATTTTGCTGTGTTTTGATCCTCCTAGTATGTAAGTTGATGTTAGGGTATGATAGTGTGAGTTACCATGTCTTTGGATTGAGAAAAGCATGAAGAATAAGTGAAAATCTAGAAATTTCAGGGTTTAATTCGAATCAAGAAGCATAAATTCTACAGAAAGGTAATTTTTACCGATTTGATTCAAATCAGAGGTTTACAATGGGAGTTATGATTCAAATCATAACCTTCTGGGTAGCCCCTGCCTAAATTGATTTGAATTATAGTTTACACTCGAATCAGAAAGGAAAATTGTGTTTAAAATACTATTTTTGTCATAACTTGAGTTCTATAACTCGGAACGAGACGCGGTTGAAAGCGTTAGAAAGTTAGTCCAATGCTCTATCTATTGGTGAAGGAAAATCATACATGTATTTCAAATAATGCAGCAAATTGATTTCTTAATTTAGATATTTGTATTATTTTATATATTTTTTCAAAATTATTTGTCTGATATTAATTGTTTTTAATATTTATTCCACACATTTTTATATATTTATTAATTACGAATTAGAACTATTTTTTTAAGAATATTAAATAAATGACAAATATTTGTCATATAGATATTTATTGATGATAAATATGTTTGTCGTATTTTTATGTAATAATTGACAAATTTATATTTTTTTATTAAAAAATATTTTGCTCATATTTTTATATTATTCCGTGGCAAATGTTTGTTTCATATATTTTATATATTTATATTAGTAATATATATTTATACAGTATTTTTTACATATTTATAAGTCATAAAATTTTTGCTACGTGTGAATAACAAAACAAACTTTGATAGTATATGTTTTCATATAAGTTTCGGTGACATGTCAATGATTTTTTAATATAAATCAATGACAAATATTTGTTTTATATTTTAATTTGATGAATTTAATACAGCCTAGTGATCCAATAGTTTATGTAAATTGATGATGATGTAGGTGTTTAAATTTAAAATAATATAAGAAGGTTGATTTGTGATTTTAGTGCATATATTTTTGTTAAATTTATAATAAAATCAATTTAATATATTATAACTATTTTTATTTTATTTAATGATAAAAAATAAGCTACATTAATTGATTAGTGATAAACTTTTATTTGTTTCATGTATTCATCGACTTTTTAAAAGACTTGTTCTACACTGTAAATAGAATAAATTTGACGCGCAACAAATTATTATAATTAATGTATTATAATTGTTCATATTTTTCATACCGAAAAGATATCAATTTTAATTATTTAAAGGTTAATAGGTATTCATTCTCCGATACTTTTTTATTTATTTTCATCTTAACATTTGAAGATTCCCTTGTTTTGACCCGTATTAAAATCTGATCAATAGAATTTTTGATGTGACAATTTTTTTTTGATAATGTGGATGGATTAATTGACAATTTTTTAATATTATTATTATTTTTTTAAATTCATGTTGGCATTTTTATTATTATTTTATTGTTTGTCTGTTAAAAGATAAAATGTAAAATTTCAAAATTTTAGTCCTAAGAAGTTTGAAAGTATTTTTCAACCCTCAACCTTTGCAGCTCCAAATGACAATGCATGAACCAAACACCTGATGAATCATATTTATAACAATATCATGCTATGAGCATAATATAATGCCATAAAGTTAAATATTATAGAAACTTTGTACAACTTCAGAAGTACCTGGATTGTCTGCTCGGAAATGAATTGTTGTCCAACCACCTGTAGGAACCCCGATTGTGTTCCTATCAACAGGATCCACCAAGTTGTATTTAGAAGGGTCTTTAGCAGAATCTAAATTACCAATACTAGATCCAACAACAAAAAGTTGTATCCATGAAGACGAAATGGATGTGATTCAGCTATGAGGAGATTTGTATCCAGCAAAACTAGCTCCACGGTAGAGTTCAAGGAAATCTTGTTTACTCTTGTGCCTGCTAAAGAGGCGAGATTGGCTGTTAATGGTGCATCGATATAGTTGGAATAAGTTGGATGATGATCAGGAAAATCAGCTTTGAAAACACCATTGATATCGAAGTAGTGAGCTTGGAGAAACGCTATTTGAGGCATCACAAAATATACATTATTTATGGAAGCAAGAAAATGGGTTCCATTGAGGTATGTAGGGCAAGAATTCTTCCTTAAACCAATAGCGTAAAAGAGGTTTCTATCAACTTTGAGAGGAACATTTGCAGGGTACTTAGTAGAGTTCAAACCCTTCAATTTCTTATTCTAACTTAAAGCAAAACATATGTCATTGTTAGGTGGCAACTGCGGAAGAACGGGTAGGACAGTGTTTGGTATGTCTTTGTATTGAAATATAGTTGTAGCAGTTTTGTTGTCAACTAAAAGAAGAGCATCCATGAAAGCCTTGGTAGCCATGAAGTACCTTCCAGTAACTTGATTGGCATGAACCAAAACGTTTGTGGTTTGATCAGGAGCAATTAGTAAAGCCTGAGTGGTGAACGATTTTGTATAAACAACATCAACCTCCACTACTGTCATGTTGTGATCCGCAATGGCAAAGAATAACTTGTCATTGAGTGTAACGTTGATGATTCTCACGAGGTATCTTTTCCCTTGTTCTACCTCCATTGCAAATTCGTCTAAAAAATTGAAGTAAATTAATTGCACTTCAAACAAAGGTTTAAAAAATAATTGAATTCATGTGGATTTTAAAAAATAAATAAAATGTCATATGAACTGCGAAGTCAGCAAATAGGAAGATTTCATAGTTGTCACGTTACAAAAGAGGCTAAAGAAACAGAATATAAGCATTACAAGAGGAATAAAAAAAATATTTTACAAAGAATAAACCGAAATTCGCTCACTACAGGTAAAGTGTATTTACCTTTTTAATATTTAATCATATTATGACAAGCATACAAACTTTTTTCTCACAAATTTTTTTTGTTTAATCGAAACAAAACATAAAAAAAAATCATGATTTTTTTAGAAAGAGAGAGGGTGGAGTGAAAGAGAGATATTTTTAAAAGTGTTTTTTTAAGTAATTTAAAAAAGTTGTAAAAAATATTAAGAGGTATTTTCCAAAAATATTTTTCAAGTATTTAAAATACATATATATATATATATATATATATATAATTTATTTATTGGATTTAAAATAAATAATTAGACAATTCAATGAATTTTAAAAATTTGTTGGACGGACTGGATTCATCCATAACTTTAAATGGATGGATTTGATCCAATTAATTGACTAATGGTTTTTATAATGAATGGATTGGATGAATTATTTAGTGGAAGGATTTAATGGATTTTCTTCAATGGATTTAATTGACACTTGTATTGAGGGGTTGAGGTTTTCATGAGTGTGGATCGACCCACAGACCTACTGATCCAAACCGAATCAACTCATAAATTATCCGAAATCATTCATTTACGGGTATATCCAACCTAATCCATAACAACTTGTATAGTTTTAGTTCGCATATCGGATATGAGTTTTGCAACTTGTGGACCCGTTGACCCAACCCATTGATGTGACTTTAATAATTTTTTATTTTTTATTACTATTTTAAATAATAATATAAAGTTAATATCTCATAAATAACCATAATTTTTCCAAAAAAAAAAAAATTATTCTCCGCCAATAATACTAGTAGACCAATGAGTTTTTCTAAGATTAAATGTTGTTTCTTATTTCTTTTGTCATTTACAACTTATGGATTTTATGAAAATAACATGTCTTGTTGAATTTTATACTATTATCAAGTGTTATATCGTGCTGATAAATTTTATTAGATATTATATGATGTGTTTTATCGAATTTGAGTGTTATAAATGAGTATGATTATATTAAGTTGTGTTACATTTTTTTAAACTGACAAAAAGAATCATAAAAAATATGAATATATTTGAAACACAACCTGCGAATCCAACCCATAAATGAACGAGACGGTTCGGGTCGATTTTGACAATAAAATTGTGGGTTGGACGACGGACCCAACCCATTGAAGTTTGAACGGGTTGGGTAACGGGTTAGGCCAAACCTGGTCCAACCCAACCACTATACACCCTTATTTAGGGGTGGCAAAATGGGACCGACGTGTTGGGCATTCCCGTTTTGTCAGCACTTTAATGTGGGGGCGAATCAAAGGTTTAAACCCGCACCCTTTAAAGTTTTCGGCCCGACCCACCCCAATTTTTATGCGAACTTTTGTAGGCAGATCCATTAACATAATTTTTTTTATATATTTTTAGACTTAAAGGTGAAGTGCCCACGGGCCCACTCCGGTCCGCCTCACTTTTAGTGTGGGGTGCGCTAAGATTTTAGGTCTGCACCCTCAACTAAGTCCGCTCCATCCCATTTTTTTGGACTTTTGTGTGGCGGGTCTAAACGGGGAGAGCACACTCGTTTGCCACCCTACTCGTACTTGTCTTATGATAAGTGTCGTGCCTCGAAAAATATGATCTTCGCGATGCACAAAACGGGGTTGCATGATCACGGATGGACTTAGGAAAGTCGCCATCGAACTTTATTTATTCCCATGAGGGAAAAAGGAAAACATCGAGAAAACCCACGGGTAAAAGGATAGGCTATGGTCATCGTAACCATATTGGGTTCGGAAGTCGGCTATGTAAGGGGAAGGTACTAGCATCCCTTACATCCATCGTACTCGATGGGAACCATCTAAGTTGTCTAAGCATGAAAGAGTATTTGATGTCTCTACGCTTGCTAAGGGCAAAATGAATGATTATTTGGGGGAAAAACAAAAGGTTTTTATTATTGAGTTCGTCTGAATTTTGCAATCCAGTGCCTACGTATCCCAGAGGGAATCAGAACTATGTAGTTCTTGTTGAAAAGGTTTGGTGTGTTATGTGTTTTTTATGGACGATGCTAAGTTCGCGTTTTAGTAGTTAGAGGCACTAACTGTTTGCGGTAGAACTGAAGTAGCATGCCCTTTTTGAAAAGGTTTTTAAGAGAAAAGCCCGAAGGCAAAAAGGTTTGAATTTGTGAGGTGTTTTATTAAGATTTATGAAAAATGATTTGAGACACGTATCATACTAAAGTCTATGACAATAGGAGCGAATATGTTGTACAAATGTGCCAGGCGTCTCATGTACAACATATCCTAAGAAGAGGTAAGTAAAACTCCCGCTCATCTTTTTCGATGTGCTTAAGGTTCGTGACATATCATACGTATCGTATTAGTTAAGTATTTTTGTATTTTTTATTAAGAAAAGGTTTTTGTCTTAAAAGGAAGGGATGACTAAAAGAAGGAATTTCTATCCTAGTGTTAATCATACAAAATGGTCCTAAAGTTAGGTTTAAAGGGAAAGTCTAACCTAACAGTTGTCATGCAAGAATGGTCCTAAGTTTGAGATCAAAGGGAGACTTCTATCCTAATGTTATCATGCTCGGATTAAAGCCTAAGGTTTAACTTAATTCAAATTAGATAAAATACTCGATGTAGATCGAGGTTTGAATTTCGCGTGGCGGCGATGCAAAAGGCGGTCGTCTTACAGGGTATTTGAAAAAAAAAGGGCTCGATAATTAAATCGAGAATTAGTTGAAAAATAATTTGAATATGTATGTAAGAGGCAAGGTCAATGCAATGTCATCATAGCATAAGAATATTATGAGCAAACTTGTATGATCGAAATAATCGAATAAATCACAAGACAAAATCATATAACATTATTAGTTAAACTAAATACGAATAATTAATAAAATTAATTAACGAAATTAATTAATATTAAATAAATGTATTTAATAAAAATAATAATACACTACACTCTTTTTACTTTAAATAAATCACAATGAAAAAGAAAAAGAAATAAATAAATAAACATTAAAAAGAAAAAAGAAAACAAATAGTGAAAATGACCTATAACAGCCCTTATCAGCATAACAGGTGTATATGGTGCGTAGTAGAACAAAAACTTTTAACAGTCTTTCTTGAAAGAAGCACTGTCATTGTGATGACAGAAACTTAAAAGAATAATGCAGAATTTTCTAGCATTAGAATTTTAATATGCAGTAACTTTCATGTAGCATAATTTTTCATGTCATAGCAACGGAAATTGGTCGATTACGACATCAAATACACACAACAATACAAACATAACATTGATTATGACACGAACATACGTAGCAACGTGGATATATTATCGAATGACATGATACAAGTAGCAATGATAATTGTACGTGTACTCGAACAAAAAAAATTTAATCCGTTCATGAAGCTCGAAACAAACCATCATAGCATCCATAGAATCAGGCATACTTCTACTTGGAAATCAATAAAAGAATCAAGCATACTTCTATTATCAATCAACACAATATTCATTTTTATTTGAACTATTAATCAAGCATGTTTTACAAATGAACGTTGTTTCAATATGATCTGCTAATAATTTTGAATTTGAATTGATAGTACCCCTCACAGAATCTCTAACTCACATGTGACGTTCATCGACGTAAAAAATCAACATACGGTAATCGGAACAAGTCGTAGCAGCCACTCATTACAACAAGATTAAATAACAAAAACAAGACACAATCGAGATCAATTCGAAATTGAATATAAAGTTTTAAATCACAACACGAATTGATGTAGGCAACATATTCTTTAACGGAAGTCCAGAATCAAAAGGTTACCGAAATCGAAAAGAAGAACAAGCACACATCACCTAATAATAATTTACAAGTTCATAAAGTTTTGATTGAAACAGAACGCAAACAAATACGCAAGCGAAAATTCAACTCAGTATACACACAATATAACCAAACCAAAACAAACATCAAAACATAATACAATAACGAAACAAAATCGGATTGTTAAACAAGTTCAGATCTACAAAGATATTCTCGGTTTGAAATGTTACCAAGTGCGGGGTTGTTACTATTGTTGTTGTTCTTCGTGTTGTAGCTATGGTTGCTCTCTTCTTCAAATTATGCATGCGTGTTATTGTGTGTATCTTGTGATTTCAAAACCGTATTGCTTTTATCTCTGCTGCTGTCATTGTGAATGAGAGGAGCTGACCTTTATAGGCTCACATGAATTCAAGACTTTTAAGAACACTTTGATTTTGTCGTTATTCTATTTTGAAAAGAAAAGTCATGACTGTTATGATATTGATTCCTTCCTGTGATTTCATAATTTTGTTTTTTGATGTGCATCGATTTGCTGGTGAAGCATGATATTGTGTGATGAATGAGTTTCCATTTTGAATTGATGATTAATGGTTGTCATAAATGCTTTTCGATTTCTTGCCAAACCGTGATTTCTGCCACGAATTTTTGATTCAAATTTTTTGTTTCTGACTAGGAATTATTTGATGGCTTTTGATGATGGCGTACTGGCATTTCAGGACAATCAAAATCCTCTATAAACAAAGGATGAATATCAGTTAAAGGATTGTATTGTTGAATAACCAATACTAATGCAGAATTGGAGAAACTAGAAGAACTCAAATAGCTTCCAACAGGACCAAGCTCATGACAATCACTTGTTGTCACACCCTAATTTTTAAACCTAAGATTCCACCTCATTTGCATCATTTTTACATAACATCAATCATCTCGTGTGTGTGTGTGTGTGTGTGTGTGTGTATGTGTGTGTGTGTGTGTTTTATGCTTTACTAACCCATTGAGATTACAAGTTTGTGCTTTGGTTCACTTTGACTGCAAGCTAGGGTTTTGGCACCAAGAAACTCAGAAGTTGACCAATCAAGGGTTTAGGTGATCCTCAACCTCTCAACATGATCAAGAGTTTCCTTACATCAATAATTAAGTGCAAGATTCCATCAATATCATTTAATCAAGTCCCCCAAGTCATCAGATGCACCAAATTAGGGTTTTGACCTAATTCAGTCATGGGTTGACTTTTTGAGTAAGACATGATCCTACACCTCAAGACATGATTCAAAGACCTCAAAGACATCATCTTAGCCGATTCACATGTTTGGATTGATTCAAGAAGTTTGACTCATTGACAATGGAGGAATTCAAGTTCATCTGGAAAAAGTCAACTATTCACCAAAGTTAAAGTTTGACTTTTGAAATTTTTTGGTCAAACATGGACTCCACAAGTCAAGGATTATTAAAATATGATGGATAATTGCATTTGATCATGATTAATCAAGAAAAATCAAGAAAAGATCAAAGTTGGTGAAATTAGGGTTTAAATGCCCTACTTTTTAAGACCATAACTTCTTCCTCAAGCATCCAATGGAAACACTTGAGGAATCGTTTTAAAGATGGTATTACATACTTCAATTTGGTGAAAGAATGGACTCAAAAGAATTTACCAATTGGAAGTTATGATTGTTCAAAGTTGGGGTTTTCCAAGTTGTGAAAATGTCCAATACGTAGAAATTTTTCTAAGTATAAATCAGTGAAAAGTCCAATTTTGATGGACATTTTTCTCCATGATCCAAATTGATTCTTTGCAAGTGATCAACATCAAAGTTGTAGTATGTGATCTCATATTTCCAATGGTACCAAGAACATGAAATTATCTTGCTTGAGCATGAGGTTACGATTTATGCAAGAAGCCATGATAGAGTTGAATTTTCAAGGCAGATTTTTACTAAGTTAAAATTCTACTACAAGTGCACAAATTCAAAGACACTTTTGGCTACTTTCTGATCATTTCCAAGGCTCCTCATCAACTGGAAACTTGTTCCATGCCATAAGATCTTCACACTGATCTCAAATTTTGCATGAATTGCTCTTCATTCACCATGTAAAACCTTGGTCCAACATGCCATCCAAGACTTTTTTGTGCATTGCAAGAAAAGTGAATTATGATCATCAAAACTGTTTCCATGATTTAAAGACACAATCTAAACATCATAACATGTTAGATTTGTTGAGAAAAATCTATTGAGCATAGCACTTTAGAAGCTATTAAAGCATACCAACTTTTGTACCTTTATCCACTTTTATGGTTTTCATCAAAGATCCTCCAAACCTTGTCTTTGTCCATTGATCCTTTTCCAAACCATTTCCATTATAAATAAAGCCTCATTTCAGATCATTTACACACACCAAAACTTCTCCAAACCTCAGAATCACATTGCTCCAAAATCTCAAAATTTTCAAAGTTGTCAAAATCTCAAACTTAACATTTTCTAGTTTAAACACTTTCCACCCATTCCAACACTTCAAACACCTTCCATAAGCATCATAGAACTTGTCCAAAGCATCAAAACCAATATGTAACAACTTTAACACCTCCATCACAACCTCACTTTTCACATTGCAGTTGGATTCAGTTAGAAAAATTTAGACACTTTCAAGACCAACCAACCATTGCAACACGTTCCTGGGACATCATAGAAGTTGTAGGAATTATCAAACTACTTCTGGGAGTGCTCCAAGTGCAAGAATCATTTCTCACTTTTGAGGTAAACTTTCATTTCTCAAACTCATAGTTAGAGGCATCATTTTTTATCATTCTTGTTCCTAAAATACTTACACAATGTGAGGAATTAAAACCTCAACTTGTTTGCCATTTATTTTTGCTCATCATCATTTAATTTCATTTTTAGTTTTTTAGGGTTTTTTAGTTTTTGCTTAAATTCGTGAGCTGCACTTAAAATAAATAAAATCCAATTACATATTTGAATTCCTCATGAAATTCCCATCGAAATGGTATATTGGAACATTTGATTTGGTTAAAAAATGAGAAAGTTATGAGCTTGAGAAGTTGGCCATGGAGGAATTCGTGAGGAAGAAGAAGGCGTTCGCACGCTTTTTAGAAATTTAAATTCAGATTTAATAGATATTTTAATTGGGTGAAATAAGTGACAAGTTGGCAAGGGCGTGTTTTGTGAAGCCTAGGTGCGTGAGTTTGACCCCCACCCTCTTCATTTTGGTCAAATTTCCTTTCTTTTCTATTATTTCTTCTCCTTTTCATTCTACTTTCATTTTCTTTTCTTTCTTTTTTTTCTTTCTTTTTTTCTTTCTATTTAATTACTTTTTTCTTTTTTCTTCAAACCAAATATTATTTATTTATTTTTTACTTCTTTATTTATTTTCTTCTATCTTTATTTTTAACTTTTATTTTTCTATCTTATTTATATAATGTAATTTCTTTTATCTTTTAATAAAAAAAATTTTATTATTTAAACCTTTATTTTATTTAACTTTTAAAGTTAATTAACACTTTCAATTTTTCAATTATTTGTTTATCTTAAACTTTTAATCAAGAAAAGACCTAAAAATGTTTATATTTTGTATTCATCTAATTTCAAGAATTTCTTTTTATATACTTTGATTTATTTGCTAGATGTTAAGTGTAACTTGTACATTCTTGAGGATTATATTTTGACCTAATTGTTGATATCCACGTTTGTTTCCAATACTTGTTGTTTGATACCATTGCTTGAAATACCTTTTAGTCTTAAATGTTCATATAATTGATTTTATTTTGTCTTGTTTATGAGCATGATTTGATTGATCTATGATGTTCTTCCATTGATTAAACTTTGATAACCATGATGTTTACCATGTTCATATTGATGGAACCATGTTTATGCACACCTTTCATTATATTCACTCCTTGCCTATTCACATGTTAATGATCTTATCATACCTTTAATCTCATTTGTTCATCGTGTATATACTTGTGAATCCATTGTACATAATCCAAGGGGGGGACTTATTGTTGACATCTTTGTCATTTTTGCATATGCATGTTTACATTCTTGTACATATCTTACATGTGTTATTATCCTTAGCTTGCTATCTCTTTAGGATTGATTCAACTTTAGACAACTCGATTAGGGTTTCCCCTCTTTCAAACTCAAAACCACTTTCAATAAAAACCTTGGCCTTAGGGCATTGACTTTTTCAAACTTTTTCTTAACAAATGCCTCAAGACATCTTAAGCATATTCAAACTCTTTCACAAAAACTAAAAGACACAAACTTCAATTCAAATCTTTTGCCACTTTGGCTTTTCAATTTAAAACCTTTTCAAGTAGATTATACATTAGCCATCCCTAGTTGAGATATAATTCTCCTACCCCATGACATTGTTGAGAAAGATGTTAATTCTTTTCCGCTTAAGAGAGGTATGTGACATACTTGTTGATTATATATCCAAGTTGAAGCTCTTCTCTCAATGTGAAGCAAAGATCCTTCTTCCACATGTTTGTGGTGATTAAGTTAAGTATTCTCCTTAAGATGACAACTTGTCTCTTCTTCAATAAAATCCACCATAATAAATCCTTTTCAATTTATACCCTAAACTACGAGGTTTTGATTCTTTATTGGTACGTAGGCACAAGACTTTGTGTCTTGCCAAACACAAAAACGGTAAAAAATACTTCTCATCTCATCTCCCCAATCAATCCCAAATAGCAAACAACTTCAACCTAACACAAATTCAACAAGAGGTTCTTATATGATACTATAGATATTTAGGATGTTAATACATTCCCTTAGTATAACCAACCCTCGAATATTAAATCTCTTTATTACTTTGTTTTGCATTGCATATTTATGGGTTATTCTTTTTTTATCCCTTTCCTTGAATAAATTAAAGATCGCTAGTGATATCTTAAGATTTGTGAGCCTAACTAACTCAATAGCTATGATCTCTCCGATTCTCACTGCGACACTTGTATAAACCAAAGGTGCAAATGGTGGCATTCTTCCAACCAATATCAAATTGCTTTTGGAATAAGTTGATTTCCAAAATATATATATATATATATATATATATATATATATATATATATATATATATATATATATATATATATATATTTGCTGCAAAATCGCAGGAAGAGAGTTGGTTGAGTTAAGAGGTGAAGTGCAGAGCAGGAAAATCTGTTAGCACCTTCTAATGCTGGGACATGGTTCTTTTGCTTCTGCTGCTCCAACTCGGAAGCATGATGTGTTCCTCAGCTTCAGAGGGGAGGACACACGCGACAACTTCATCAGTCATCTTTATGCTGAACTAGACAAGAAAAAGATTGAAACATTTAAGGATCAGAGACTGGGTAGGGGCGAAGAGATTTCACCCGCACTGTACAAAGCAATTGAAGAATCCAAGATTTACGTTGTCATTTTATCCGAGAACTATGCTTCTTCCACTTGGTGTTTGGATGAGCTATCAAAGATACTAGAATGCAGAAAGAGATACGGAAGAGATGTGATGCCAGTCTTCTATAAGGTAGATCCATCAGATGTGAGGAATCAAAGACAGAGTTACGCAGATGCTTTTGTTAAGCATCAACGCCGGTTTAAAGATCACCAAGTGGATGCAAGGAAAACTGCTCTATCCCAAGTAGCCGGACTCTCTGGTTGGGATTCACAAGTAACCAGGTCACTTTTTTGCCATTACTTAACTTTTTCTTGTAAGGGTTTCAATAATTCTGCATTTTATGAGTTCTCAAAATTAGGGTTTTAGTATTATGAATAATTCTACATTTTTTATTGTGCGCCAGACCAGATTACACACTTATTGAAGAAATTGTGAAAGATATTTCAAGAAAATTGAATTTGAATCACTCTTTCTTAAGCTATTATCAAGGGATGATTGGAATTGACAAGCATATTGAACAAGTGCAATCTTTGTTGAACCTTGAGTCAAAATACGTTCGAGTTGTAGGAATTTGGGGTATGGGAGGAATAGGCAAAACAACAATTGCTAGAGCAATATATCACAAACTGGCAACTAAGTTCAGTTCCTGTAGTATTATTCTAAATGTTCGACAAGAAGTAGAAAGAGTTGGAGTACACCATATGCAAAGCAAATATATGGCAGAGCTTCTAGGGGAAGACAGCACATCCTCTGGATCAAGTCGTTCATATGATCGAAGGCTCAAATGGACAAAGGCTCTCCTTGTTCTTGATGATGTAAGCCGTTCAAAACAACTTAAAGATTTAATTGGAACCTGCAGTAACTTCGGTAAGGGTACTAGAATCCTTGTGACTAGTAGAGACATGCAGGTACTAAAGAATGCCGAAGCTAGTGGAATATATGAAGTTAAGGAGATGAATTTTCAAGATTCTCTACAACTCTTTCAATTTAAATGCCTTTAAACAAAACTATCCCATAGAGCCTTATGTTGACTTGTCAAAAAAGGTATTAAACCATGCTAAAGGGGTTCCATTAGCTCTGGAAGTTTTAGGGTCCTTGCTTTACTCCAGAAGAACAATGGAAGCATGGGATGTTGGAATAATATAGCAAGTGTGAGTAAGTGGGGAAATAGTCCCACATTGGATAGGAATGTGGTGACTTGAGCATTTATAAGTGGGAGAAAAGTCTTTTAAAAAAACTGGAAAATCTACCCAACGGTGACATTTTCAAAGTGTTGAAATTAAGTTATGAAGGGTTGGACGAAGAAGAGAAGGATATATTTCTTGATATAGCTTGTTTCTACAGAGGATATTCGGAGGATGTTGTTGCACTAACACTGGACAGTTGTGGTTTCTCTGCTTGTATTGGAATGGAAGCTCTCAAAGATAGGTGCCTTATATCTATTTTTGAGGGTAGAATTGTGATGCACGATCTCATACATGAAATGGGACACGAAATTGTTCGTCAACAATGTATCAATGATCCTGGAAAACGTAGTCGATTGTGGAAGCATGAGGAAATTTATAAAGTTTTAAGAAACAACAAGGTATGTTCTTATGTCCCTCAAATTTCACTCATGTATTTTACTTCTTGGAGAATACAAAGGTCCAATGTATATTTCTTTCAATCTCACTAATTCATTGCATGTACTCTTAGGGGACGGATGCAATCCGGTGTATATTTCTGGACATATGCAAGATAGAAAAGGTTCAACTACATGCTGAAACATTCAAAAAGATGGATAATCTTAGAATTATGATGTTCTACAAGCCTTATGGCTTTGCAAAAGAGTCAAATGTTATCCTTCCTATGTGTCTTGAAAGTCTTCCGGATGATTTAAAGTTTCTCCGTTGGGATGGCTTCCCTCAAAAATCTTTTCCGCTGGACTTTTGCCCCAAAAATCTGGTTAAACTTGATATGCCAGATAGCCATCTTACACAACTTTGGCAGGGTGATAAGGTATTTCAAGTTTTTGTTATATTTATAATGTAACATTATGCTCGTCAA
Source organism: Lathyrus tuberosus (assembly GCA_022829125.1). Classification (NCBI taxonomy): domain Eukaryota; kingdom Viridiplantae; phylum Streptophyta; class Magnoliopsida; order Fabales; family Fabaceae; genus Lathyrus; species Lathyrus tuberosus. Next base: position 4,108,330 of record JALAZF010000280.1, read on the forward strand.
AACTTAAATTGGCATGTATGCAATTGGTGAACAATAAAAAACAAGCTGGAACTTTAGGACGACACTTCTTTTTTGTTCTTGTTCTATTATTCACCGAATACATGTGGTTAGTTTAGAAGCTTTTCTTTATGTTAGCTAATTGTTTATTTATTTTGTTCCAGGATTTACCAAACTTGAAAACACCTGACCTTCGTGGTTCTCAGAGCCTGATTCAAATACCAGACCTTGCTCAATGCCCAAACATTGAAGAAGTAATCCTTAGTCACTGCACAAAGTTGGGCCAAATTTACTCCTCTAGTTTCCTGTGCAAGCTCAAATGTTTGTGGTTAAATGGTTGTATTAGCCTTCGGAGTTTACACATTTCTAGCAATATTCTCCTGGCAACTTCTGGCTTAATAGTGGTCCATGGTTGTCACAATCTTGAGATGTTTTCAGTCCGTAAAGCAAAAATGGGGCTTCAACTACATGGTCATTCGATCAGCAGGCACAGAAACATTATTCCTGTCCGACACTTACAAAGTTGTCAAACAATTTTCCTAGATTGTTGTCTTGAGCTAAATGAAGAACCAAAAGATAATCTGCAATCACTATACCGAGAAGTGTTGAGAGAAGGGTCGCCATCATTATTACCAAGTCTTAACGACTATGAAGCACAGACACTCCAAATACGACACCGACATTGACACGGCAATATCTATAATAATTTGAAAAATGAAGAAATTAAAGGTAATTACAAGTGTCGGGGAAGGTGTCAGCACCCGACACGGACACGGACACGCTATTTTTCATAGGTGTCGGTGCTTCATAGCTTAACGAGCTTTCCAAATGAAATCTTTCTAAAAAGACTTTACCTTCGCAATTGCTTTAATTTTGAGAAGTTTGGTGAGATTAAGGAGACTACAGAAAGTTTAACGGTTCTTGTCTTAGACAAATGATCCTCTATCCGCCACGTTGACGTTGCATGTAATCGTCACTTGATTCAATCTCCATGCGTCTCTTCCGATTTGGATAAGACCAAAGAACAGTTATGCCCATTTCAAATTATGAATTCAATCTCAATTGATCCCTTCGACCGGTCGAACTTCACATCTTATTTGAACTTATTGGAATTTTTCTAAGTCTGCAGACTCCCTGACTCCAACTGCATCTAGAATAGATATTTCAGTCGAAAAACAACTTGATTAAACCCTTTGTTTGGGGAAATTCCAGTTAGCTTTCTTGTCGAATTCTTTTTGGAATTTCTAGACTACCGTTGGTACCGGATTCAAAAGAATAATGCACCGTTCACGGTCAAGGCAACATAACAAGATTACCTAGAAAAAAAAATTATTCGACCTATTACTAGATATTTCATGGGTAGAGCCCAGAAGTGTGAACTGTACAAGTTCACAATAACATTGATTCAATCAAGATTCAATGAAGGAAGGGGGATACATTAAATAAGAATGATCCGTATATATGATTGGATGAAATATTAAATAATCGCCCCCCAAATTTCACTTTCGATTTTGTTGTTGAAAGATACATGTGGCGTTTTTGAAGTTCCAACATTGTTCGAAGTCGTGTTGTGACGTCATAGTCATCATGGCTACTCCCTATAACGTCTTTCCGAGACATATATGCTCAGACTAGCCATATTGGCTCCGAGTTCCTTGAAAATCGTGGATCATACTTGGAGATCCAACTGCCCACTTACTTAGTGGAACACATGTCAAAAAAAGTTCGTTTTTATTTCTTTTCTCAAGAAAATTATAAATAGCTTCTTCCTCACTTCTTAACACTTTTCTCTCCTAGTTTTTCATCCTCCACGAAAACTCTCAATTCTTCTTCTTGCCAAAAGAACTCAGATCCTTCTCAGTCACAAATGGCTCGCAAGTCATCCTCCAAACTAGCCCTCATTACCAACCCCACTATCACTGGGAAATAGCTCTATGTTATTGAACCCCCTCTTCAATTTCAAGAGGAGAAAACACTCATTTGGAAGTCACTGATATTGATTCCTTTTACTATTGCTGATGAGGTTACTCATGCTTTTTTTGCTCCCTTCATAGATATAAACACTAATGTAGCTAGGGTTAGCGAATTTTTTTCTTGTTACCATCGGACCCAGCCTTTAGCAGCCATGGGAAAAACCTTAAATTTTAGCTATATGACTAGTCACGTGTTTCGCTCTGCCCCTTATACCAACATGTCGAATTATATTAATTGGTTGAATAAGGTAGAATATAAAAAAGGACAATTTTGGAAGGATCAAGGTTTTTCGACCTGATTAGGTATCTAGGGTAGGTCCTTCATATAACCAAAACATGATACTAGTTGCACTTCACTTTTGAGATGGTTTGACGAATACCTTCCAATTGCGTTTGGAATGCTCATCCCAACACTTTTCGTTGTGGCTGCCATCACATGCCTTCGACCGACAAGTGAAGTATTCGACCCCTTTGTTGACACGAATGGCACCATTGGGTTCAATTTGAAGCGAGATAGCTTCACAATTTCATTGTTGATCATTCTACGAAGCCGCCATTGAGGTTTCTGATGAAGAGCATGTGGCCTTCCTGTCTTCGTGACTGTCCCACTTTATCTTCTAATCGAGTTCTCTACAAGTAGAAAAATCTTATGTTACTCTCGCCAATCAGCTTCATGCTAGGAGAAACGTTTGTCTTAGCCAATTAATTTTGGCTACCCTTTATGAGTCCTTAAGCTTAGCATCCCATGCCAGGGAATCGTTTGATCCGACCAAGAACCCCAAGGGTACCATTCTATTGGAAGGCCATTTTTGGCTTCTTTAACTCTGGTTAAATGCCACCTTTGAGCCCTCATTGATAGCGAACAAAACTGGTCATCCCGTTGGATAGCCTAAAAGACTGGCCTGTCGAAGGGAGTCGACTAGCCTTACTCACCCTTGTTGACAAAGGCCTTTCGACAAAAGATAGCTTTAAGGAGCATTATATGATGTTTGTAAAATGATATTGCTTCATTAAGACCATGGTCCCTTTTGCGGGTAGGCGATATGGTCCTGCATGATTCAAGAGAGAATTTCCTCCTCGCAATCCTGCTCATCAAGTTGAATCTGTCGAGATCTGGAAAGCCTTTCTCACCCCAGGTTGCTTTCAACCAGGACCTCTTCTAAGAAGACCCGAGTAGGCTTTATTGGGTATCAACCCAATCTTGTGGCTCGACAGTTTGGCCATTATTAATTCAAGCCTAACTCTTACTTCCAACAGAAAAAGGACTAGTGTTTGAGCGATGTCTGAATGACTGAGGAGACATATTTTTCACTTTTGGCTGAGCAAGAAGAGGATCACGTGGATCTTACCCCCTTCAAGTTTTAAAGGTCTTTTTACTGCACCCAGGAATTCGACACCTGGTGGAAAGGCTACTACACCGACAAGTTTGTTGACGTGATGACCAAATCAAAACAACTAACCAACGCTTTCCTTCCTTTGCAGACAAAAATTCATAAAGGTACGAGCATAAATATTAAATAAATTTATGTTTTCCAATGCTACTTCGAGACTGTGTATGATCCTTAAAACCACCACCTTCGTCAAATCATCTCTGAGGCAGCGGCCAATTTTTCTATATGGAGGATAAGTTTCTCTTCGCTTTGTTTTTCTACAAGTCGAAATTCCCACCTTTACCTTCATATGAAATGGCCTTGGCATTCTCGCCTCCATTTCCAAAATGGTTCATTTGTGGAAGCTCTTTAAATGACAAAAAATTTGCCCAAAGAGTGGTTCCAACCAAGTTTGACGTACACAACTATCGAGGGCACCTTCATGTTGACATCAATCACGTCGAAGTTCTCTTGGGCATTGTTGATGGTGAGGTATCAAGGTCCGTTGAATTACACTTTGTTTTTCTTCGAGTCTCTTTTGCTCATAAGCCTTGCTTTTATTTGCAGTTATCCCTATCAAGAAGAACCCTAAGGACGCTATTGTCGGTGGACAAACTGGTCCGACGTCACAGGTCCAAACTCACTTATTATCCCTTTACTCGATAACAAAGCAATGTAAGTCTATATATTTTTTTTCACAGGGTCAGAAGAAGGAGCCATTTCAACTACTTCTGCCCCCAAAGAAAAAGCAAAACAACAAACGAATGCCATTGTCGAAGAGGATGTAGCACCACAGGTATGCTTCACATTTTTTATTTTCTTTTGTCGAATATTATATGTGTTATTTGACTTATCTTTTCTTCTTCCAAGGTCGGAAGCACCTAACCACTACAACCGTTCCCTTATCCTCAAAGAAGACTAAAAAGGAAACACCCACTGAAGTGTTGAAGAACCCCATGTTTGAGATTGCATTCTATGATCTCTTATTAACTATGGCTCACCCGTGATGTTATTTGAATAACTTCCCTTCTTCTTTCAGCAAACTCTGATCATGGGAGAAGAAGATGGCATTAAATCGCCTTTGAAAAACAATCCACCAAGAACTCCGAAACCCAAACCTTCTCCTACTGTCAAAATTGAAACCAGGCCAACCGAGAAGAAAAAGAATAAACTGAAAAAGCCTTTTCTTCGAGTTTTGGCACTATTTAAAAACCCAAAGCTCAAGATAGAGGTATTGTTCATGTTGAACATGGCAATGTTGAAGTTCAAACCAATGTTCTCTCTACACCAGTGGGAAATGTTGTCTTAGAGAAAATATCTTCTGGTGTCTCTTTTACTAAAACCCTGGTAAGTAGAGGATTTCTCTACGAAAATTCATTCTTACTTTTTTCTTTTAGCCATCTCAACTTGTCCAATTTCTTTTTATTTTTATTTTCAGGGAGACCCTCTGGTTGATAAATATCCCAAAACTCTCACCATATCTGGCTTCGACTGGACTACTCCTCCAAGTTCGTTTATGAATCTGACTACAATTGTGGATCATGACCCTGAGGCTAATAAAGACGGACAAGGTGATGTGGTGATTGGGGATGTTGATCACCTGGATGACTCTGCACCAGGCAATAGTCATATACCACCCCATGAAGATGATGATTTCAACCATCTTTAGGACAATGAAGATTCAACTGGAGGCCTAACCATTTCTAAGGAGGATAAGGAAAATGATGTCTCTGAGGACTTCGAGGATTCTCAAAGCCTCGGAGACTCAGAGGAAACCCAGTCTAAAAATAATGAAAACCTCTAGGTGATTATTCCTAAATCGAAAGAGGAAAACACCAATGCATCTAATATTTTGGACGCCAAATCACAACAAGGTGCGACCACATTATTCGAGGTTGCGACCATCACTCACTAACCTATCAAAGACACTTTGTCCAACACTTCCCTCAGTCGAGAGGAGATCACTGCTATTAAAGGTCAGAACCCTGCTGAGGATTTGAGAAGGCTAGTAAAGAGTCGTGGCATGAGCGCTGCCACTCGCTCCTTAAGTTCTTTTGCCGCTGACAGTAACCTTAATGAAGACTTGTTATGCCTCTTGGTCGAACAACTGAAGGTTTATGCCCTTAGGCATGACCTCTTCCAAATCCTTGAACAAGATTCCTCTGCAGAGTCTGATATCAGGAAGTTACTGAAGCAACTTGGTGGTAAAAATTGGCATGAGTCGATAGTTCCCTTCATGCTGAACTTTGAAACCCTCTTCAGTCAAATTTGCCAAACTATTGCAAAGAAACGACAATACATGAATGGTCTTCTCCAGAAAACTGACAAGTTGACCATAGAGTGAGACCTTAGTGTGGCATCACAAGAGAAGGTGGATACTCTAGAGGAGCAAGTTCAAAAGGACCAAGACCTGTTGTCGGCCGATAGAGGACAAATTGTTGTACACGATGCGCAAATTGCTCAGTTGACCAAGCATATCGAGGACCTTAAGAAAAAGGAAACAGAGCTATAAGCCTTGATTCTTACCTCGACCAAAGCTCTGATCGACCTTGAAGCTCATGTTGGCCTTCAACATGTGGAAGCTTTTATCCACCTTGATCAGAAGACCGAGGAGTTGAAGTTGGAAGATTCTAGACTTAATGATAAGATCATCCTTTTGAAAGCCTACCACCAAAATGTCAAGAACACTTTTACTTAAGCCATTTTTCTTTATTTGATTTGCATGGATTTCTTATGTAATCTTCTCAACTTTTGATGTAATGACATTTTTCCATTTGGCATCCCTTTTCATGAATACCATGTTGGCTTTTATTTTAATTTCGATTTGATTATCCTGTTATTCAAATCTCTTGTAGCATAGGTTTGTACTTCTTTAAGTACTTCCCATTTATTTTCAGAGTTCGACGCTCAACGTTGGTTTCTTCGATCTCATATGCATTGTTTGAAAATGCTTGAATGATTCGAAAAGGACCCTCCCAAGTAGGTGACCATTTCCCAAGGACCCTATCTTTTTTGTCCATAGGTAAAATAACCTTCCAAACTAAGTCATTAACTAAAAAGGCCTTAGGTTTTACCTTTTTGTTGTAGGTTTTAGCCACCCTCTCCTTTTGCCTTATGAGCATGTCCAATGCAATCAACCTTTCTTCGTCCAAATCGACCAACTCATCTAACATCATATCCCAGAAATTTTCAGATGGTGTCTCGTTTTGCCTTTGGATTTTTGCTAACTGCAAATATATTTTAGCAGGTAACACATCATCGTGTCCAAAGGTAAGTCAAAAAGGAGTTGCGTTTGTTACTTCTTTGGGAGATGTCTGACAAGCTCATAGTTCTTGATCTAAAGTCTTGTGCCAGTTTCTTGTTTTTCGGCCCACATACTTTTTTATTATACCTATTATTATTTTGTTGGCTACTTCGACCTATTCATTTGCCTAAGCGTAATAGGGTGTGGATGTGAATGTGTTATATCCCCACTTCTGAAGCGAATTCGACCATCTTTCGCCCTGTGAAAACAGAGCCTTAGTCGGTGGTCAGAGTTTCAGGTAGTCCAAACCTGCATATAATATGACTTTGTATGAAACTTATCACTTTGTCTTGGTCGACTTTTACCAACGGTATTGCGCCGGCCCATTTGTTAAAGTAATCAATACCTACCAAAATTTACTTGTGACCCTTGGAAGATGATGGCCGAATCTCACCAACCAGGTATAACGCCCGTCCCCTGAAGGGCCAAAGTTTTACCATTGAATGTAACTTGCTAACAGGGATGTGTTGGATCTCAACGTGCCTTTGGCATTCTTGACACCCTCTGGAAAACTCCATACAATTTTTCAACATGGTTGACCAATAAACACATTGTCGAAATATGATCCACTTCATTTAATGTCCATTCTGGTGCGCACCACAAGATCCACTATGGACGTTGAAAACTGACAGATATGCTTCATTTTCACTATGGAATTTCAAAAGAATCCCTTATAGGGTTTTCTTGAACATTTTGTTTCCAATGATGGTGTAACTTAGGGCCATATATTTGATTTTTCGATCCGTAGTTCATGTAGGATTCTATAAATATTCTATGATCGTTTTACGCCAATCATCTGATGACATGTTGTCGATGTCCATAACATCATATTCTTTAGCTTTCATATATATCATTGCCCCAATCTTTCTGCCTTTGGAGGTTTGGGAAATGATGTCCTTAATGAAGGGGAATCGGTTAATACCAATTTTTCCCTGACCTTAATTAATTTCTCTAGTTTTTCTTTTGGAACTTTGTATCCAGCGGTAATTTAAGCCAGGTTGTTTGCTTCTTTGTTTTATAAATGAGGTATGTATCTGACTTCGATTGAGTCAAATTTTTCTAATAATGATTGCGCTAAGGTGAAATATGATAATAAGTTCTCCTTGATACATTTTTACTCCTTGGTTAGCTGTTTCAGCACCAATTCCGAAACTCCTTTGATTACAACTCTTTTTGCCCCTAAGTCGAGTAGAATCTCTAGGCTAGCTATCAATGCTTCGTATTCTGCCTCATTGTTAGAACAATGGTCCTTGATTCTAAACTTGAACTTGGTTGGGATTCCTCTAGGTGAAATTATCAGGACTCTGATTTCGGTTCCTTATTTATGACTTGAACCGTCGAAGTACAAATCCCAATGGTCTAAACCTACATAGTTTTGAGCCATTTCAACGACTGTGTGATCAACTATAAAGTCAGACACGATTTTCCTTTTATGGCCTTCAAAGGCACATATGTCAGGGAATACTCAGTTAGAGCTAAAGCCCACTTCCCGATTCGACTATGTATAATGAGTTTTGAAAGCATATGCTTGATAATGCCGAAATGAGAATAAATGTAAACGTAAATTTACTTTATATAATGCTTTAATTTTGTACAAGAGAAATACAATCATAGACACAGTCTTTCTTTTTCAATATACCTAGTTTCTGTGTCATTTAGGACTCTACTTAAATAATAAATGGCTATTTCAACGCCATTTTTATCCTCTTGAGCCACCATAATACCCATTGTGGATTCTGACGCAAATATGTACAACTTCATTGGTTTCCCTTTTGTAGGAAGCATCAAAATTGGAGGTTCTGTCAGGTAGACCTTTATTTCATCAAAGGATTTTTTATGCTCTAATTCCCATTTGAAACTTCCTTTGCCTTTTAGTCGAAGTAACAACTAGAATGTTTGAGTTCTGCCACTTAGGTAGGAAATAAATCTTCTTAGGAAGTTGATCTTCCCTAGCAACAACTGCAACCGTTTTTTGGTCGAGGGGGACCTCGTCTCCAATATTTCCTTAGTATTATTCTAATTTATTTCGATCCTTTTCTTATGGACCAAGAAACCAAGGAAATCTCCAGCACTCACGAAGAAGGCACATTTCAGAGGATTCATCTTTAGGCCATATTTCCTCATCCTCTCGAAGGATTGTCGAATGTGGTCTTAATGACCATCTCAAGATGAGGATTTAACAACAACATCGTCTATGTAAACTTACATAAAAGCTTCTATAAAGTCATGAAAAATAATATTCATCGCCCTTTGGTAAGTTGCACCAACATTTTTTAATCCAAAGGGAATTACGACCCACTCGTATATCCCCAAAGCGCCTGGGCACCAGAATGCTGTCTTAGGCACATCCTTTTCAACAATGAAGATCTGATTGTACCTAGTGTAGTCATCTAACATGCTTAGATATTCATGGCATGTTGCCGAGTCGACAAGCATTTCTGTGACTGGCATAGAGTGCTCATCCTTAGGGGTCGCCTTATTCAGGTCTCTGAAATCTATGCAAACCCTTAGAGTCCCATTCTTTTTAATTACTGATATTATATTAGCAAGCCATTCGACATACCTTGTTGTTCTGATGAACTTGCTTTTCAACAACCTCTCAATTTCTTCCTTTATCTTCGATATCACTATTGGAGTGAACCTCCTTGGTAATTACTTCACAATCTTCTTTCCCGACTGAATGGGCAGATTCAATTCCACTAGCTCTCGAATAAGGAAGAGCATCTCGTCATAGTCCCATGTGAAGCAGTCATTGTAATTCTTCAACATTTGTATTACTTGGTCTTTTAAGTCTTGATCTATCTTAGCACTGATGTAGGTAGTCCTTTTGATCGATCCATCTTCCAGGTCGATTTCTTCCAGAGGTTCTTGCGCATAGATCTTTTCAACCAAAATCGATGGGTCTTTCTCGAAGCCCAAAGGCTTATCATCATAGATGAAATCAAGCCTCTAATCAAGCGTCTGGTCTACCGCTCTCACTACGTTGGCTTCACTGGCTAATTCAAGGTGTAACTTAGCCTCCATAGCAGCTTTTTCTTGCTTGTCGGTCAAATAGGCCATAATTCGAGCCCATGCATCCGACTCAGCTTTTTTTTGCTTCTCTAGCCAACTCTTCCTGCAACTTGGCCTCTTGGGCCAATTTCATCTGGGTTTCGGCCACATAGGCCGTAATCTAAGTCCAAGCATTCAGCTCTGACATAGTATGGTTCATCATCACCCCATCCTGTTGGGGTTACTTCATCATCTTCAGGAGGATCTTCTCCCCAAACCCCCATTTCCCACATGAAACCATGGGTTAGATGCAATCTCACTGAATGGAAAACATTATAATAAGGAATAAAACCCTCATCCTTTGGTGGACATGATGTTATGTTTACTAAGTTCTTGTCGAAGGTCTTTCTACTAACATGGTTTACTTCAGCCATGTAATAGCTTTGGTCCGCATTCACATTTTCATTATACCATCTTCCCTCTATATAGATATCATCTGGTGATGAGAGGATGGGACAACACCGACAATATATATCCATTCTCTTCCTAGAAGCAGGTTGTAACTGGCTTTAGAGGGTACGACCATCAGTAGAGTTGGTCGAACAGTGGTTCTAATAGCCAAGTCTACTTGGATTGCCCCTAGGGAATGACCATTTTTCCCTTATAGTTAGAAAGGACCATATTGTGAGGCCTGTGCCTAATTTCCTTATCTTACCTAGCAGGGAATGCGGCATCAGATTTATCGTTGCACCGCTATCGACCAACACTTTGTTGACACCACAGTTGTTAACTTTTGCCTTAATACAGAGAGGCTTCAAATGACTTTTCATCCCTAAATGGGGTTTTTCGAAGACGGCATTCTGCTCATCCACGCAGTCATTGTTCATTACATAATAGCACACTGGCTTGTGATCAGCCAGTTCCTATGCAGAAAACTCCTCTTCTGCATTTGTCATTACCGTTAGCACATCATATTCGACTAGTAACACTGATACCACATTACAAAGGACGTAGAAGTCATCCATTGAGTATGAGAAAGTTCTTCGTGGAATGCAAGTGCATCCTCTGTCGTGTGTACGGTGAGGTAATATCGTTTCAATCCTTTTTTCTTGTTAAGTATGTACGTATTTATTTTACCTGTTTATTTCGTAAAGATATATGATGAACTATATGCGTGAAATTTATTATATGTGTTTACTTCAAAAATATTCAATGTGACTATTATATGTTGCATGTTATATGTTTATAGTTGCTACTCATAATTGTCTTCATATGTCATCTATATCTTGAACCAACTCATGCATGAATTTTACATGATTGCATGATTCAAGCAAACAAACCATGCAAATCTATCAAATGCATGTGTCTCTTATCAAGTTAGGGTGCATGAGTCATTATTGTCTCTACAAGATCAAATTAAGTCATCATTGGTCTCTAAAAGTCCATTGGAGTCAAATTTTTGAAATTTGCTAGGTTTCAGGTCGACATATTCTAGCACAGGTCGACCTATGCAAATTAAATTTTGTATTTGTCAAAAATATTCTAGTACAGGTCAACCTGACCTCGTATAGGTCGGCCTATATAAATCAAAATTTTCATTTTCTTTGAAACTTACAATGTAGATCGGAACATCCTTTGTACAGGTCGGTCTATGACAGTAAGTGGACGAATTATTGCTCTTTTAACCAGAATTTATCATCTTCCTGCATTCATGGTTGATTCATGAATTTGTTTCCTTTGCTATTCAAATTTCAGTCAAGAAATGTAACTTCATTACTGTCCTTAACTCTCCACTATTGATGGTCAATTCATGTCATTAAGTTATTCAACTTTCCACCTTCTTGAAATATTAATTTTCTGCATTTTCTCATTCTCTACAAATTGTCATCACTTCCTTTCATGTTCCAAAAATCACATCACTATCAAATACCTCTTAGTTCATCCAAATGTCTCCCCAAATTGATAGAAACAGAAGTGACAAGGGAAAAATTGTCGCATCCTCAACCATTCTAGAAAATGTGGTATCGCTTGTTTCAGACAACTGCATGGCAGAATTTGAAGAAAGCTTGAATGAAAGGTTTCCGACAACATGTATGGAAGCCTCCGGTGGTCAGATCTCTGGAAATTCCTGCAGTAGTTCGAATTGTTGAACACCCACAGATCAACTATTTTCTGCAATTGTTGCAAGACTACAACGAAGATCACGTCCGGGTGTTCTATTCTAGATTGCATGATCAGAACGGATCTACTTTTAAATTCATTATTGGAAACAAGGTTTATGAGGTTAATGATGACATTTGTAAGAGGTTATTTGACATCACCATTTGTGATCCTGTTGCTGAGGATGTACCTGATCCTTTGGTAACGGATGTCCACATTTTTAGGGATTTCGAGTGGAATACTCATCTCAATGAAATGCTCAAAGCTTCGAGGCCAGAAGGTTGTCATGAAGGTATAGTCGTCAGTCAGCTCAAGATGGTTCCAAGGATACTATTAGGGTTGGTTTCTCATATTTTGTGTCCTAAGAAAAGAGGATACTCAACAGTGGATAGTGCGGAAATCCATCTTGTCTATATTTTTATGCACAATATCCGCATCAACAGGCCACACTACTTTATCTCCAGAATGTTCACAATCATGGAATGTAATAAAGGTTCATCCTTCTGCTACACATCCATGATTTCTAAAATCCTAAACTTCTTCAACATTGGTGTGTCAAACCTGCTCTTCATCTCGCCTGGCCCAGTTCAAGAATTCTCCCAACGTACTTTAACAAATATGGGGTACTTTTGGATGAAGAACTTTAAGCGCATTACCTCAGGATGGGAAAACAAGGACGAAAGGTGTTCAATTTTGACAATCCTACAAAATTTGTTGACTCCACTATTGAGCAACCTGTTGGGGACGATGAGCCTATGCACGATGTGGAACATGTAGTTGTTCAGAGGAATAATGATGTTCATGAAGATCAATTCTCCATTACTTCGCTTCTTCAAAATATGTTGATCAAGTTCATTTACACTATTGGCTAATGTACCTAAAACAACTAATGTAACTTTAAAAAAAAACTAACTACAAATCAAAACATAAAATGAAAACAAAATTTGAAAAACTTACCAAATGAAACTGATGAGAAGGAGAAGCTTGAATGTTATGAGATGTTGGAAAAAAGAAGAAAGAGCTCCACTGATATAAGCTTGAATGAAAGGATGAGATGTGTCAATGGGTGTGAGAGGTCAGATGTTTTTTTGAGAACTTTTGAAAAAATGAAGGAGGAAGAGGGAAAAGTCTGGAGCCATGATGTGAAACAACGACCAAAGATGCATCTTCGGACTACCCACTAAATTTTAAATAAATGGTGTACGGAGATGCATCTTCAAATCCATTTTTGGTGTTTACAGATATATATCTCCGGATTAAATTTTGGCATAATAGGGTCGCCCCATCAATTTCATCTAAAAATAGCTTAAAAATAGGTGCGTCCGGAGATCTTGGGGACATTTCAATCTTTTTACGGTGATATGGGAGCACATAACAGTGGAAAGAGCAACCCTCTTATAGAAACTCATGCTTTATCATACATATATAAAATCCAAAAACACGTTTTAGAGATCGATTAAATCATTCACAAAACCATATAAACTCGTATTTATAGAACCCAAGTACATCATTTATTGTGTCATCTCCTCTTCTTTGTCTTCCTCGAACCCAAATACATCATTTCTTGTGTCGTCTCCTCTTTGTTTTCTTCTTGTTTGCATCTTTTCTCCTTTGCCTTCTTGTTTGCATCTCCTCTTCCTCTTGGAATGATTACCTCCACTCAATTGGCACTGTCGATGGCAACCTCAGCTTCTACACCTTCGACCCCAACATCTTCTCCTTCGAAACCCTTCTTCACAAACCCACCCTGTTTGATTCCCGTCGTCTGATGAGACCGCAATGCTGGTGATGGAGAACAATTCGTTGATTTTGTGAAAAGGGGGCTTAGAGAAACACTTGGCAATGATACTAACGATTTCAAACTACTAGTATTTACGATTCAAGTTGTTATTATCGAATCTAGGTTTGTTGGTTTGGATTATGTTTCAAACATAGTTGTTAGGAGTTTATTTGGAGAAAAGAATGTCTATACTATAAAAGGAGGTTAGATTATGAATGTATTGAGACGTGTATGTGTTACACAGTCTTGTTTGCACTTCTCTTAAGTTATTTATTTCTTGGGGTGTACATAATTGATTATGAAGATAGTTTTTCTCCTTTTTGAACACATGCAACCACGTGCCCTTCCACTTACACACCAAACATTGGCCATGTAGGGGATAACCTTGTGTTGCCTTGTCTTTTCCTAATGCCAAAATAAATTTTATAGACTAGGCCAATTTTTTTTAAGAGATAAGGTCAAAACATCATCAAACTAAGTCCAAAAAATAAAATAACAAATTAAACCAAGCAATCATCAAAGCAGTGAAAAAACCACAATCAATCACTTGTGAAAGATAATTAAAATACACATTAAAAAAAATAATATAACTTGACATAAAAGAAACTTTATTATCCAGCCCTTTATTGCATATAAACCATTTATTTACAAGAAAATAGTCTCTCCCCAAAGGGAAAGAATCATGGTGTTAGCAAAGAGAATGTTTCATAAATTCTCCCCTATGCTCCACTTTCTTCCTTGTACTATAATTTTTTACATGATATAGATAAAGCAACAAACATTGTATCCAAATAAACATATCAATCATAGATACAGAAAAAGCAACCAAGGGTCAGTAACCTGAACACCAAACCAATCTACAAAAGTCACATCACACGGTGCATTGCTATCAACACCCCCCTACCCCTCATATTAAAGGAGAAGGCATGTTTCAGGGTGATGCTTGAGCTGTTGTTGGGACCAATATGCATGAGCAGTAAGGACCCTATCCAAAAGTTCTTGGGGGACAGGCTCACCTCTTCTCTGTTGAGGAGATATTCTTGCTGTGTGTACCAATGTTTTCCATTTATCCTGCATTATCCCATACCTATATCACATGCCAGCCCTATTTTCTATGCTATATAAGGAAAAAAATCAAAAGATATATTACAAAGAACAATTTCAATATGAACAAATTTTAGCAGGTTTTGAACATGGCCGGTGCGAATAAAAACATTTGTTGGGAGAAATCAACCCCTTAATCTAGAAAAATTAGTCTTTGCAGTTGCTCGCGGAAATACTATAATTTACCATCAATGGAGCAATAAATAGCTTACCTAATACATAACCAGTTTACTTGCCTTGATAGAACAGCTAATTTGTATTTATATAGAAGTTAACAGATCATGCAGAAGAAAGCATGCTACCAAAACGACTTCAAGTGTGATAATCACATTGTATTTAAGATTCGTTTGTATAAGAATACTATAAGTTTCAATAATAAGAAATAAGAGTGTTGCTATATATGCAAAAGGGTGACAGAAGCTTTTTACCTTTAAATCCACATATGTCCTATGCTTTGCATCATCAAATGCACGAAGTTTAACATCACGCCACCTGATTTTTTTTAAGGACAGATTCGTAAATTAATAGAGCCATGCACGTGGTTGATTAAGGACTTATGTAAAACGAGCTTATGAAAATAAACTGAATTAAAATATATACACTATTGTAAAGCTCACCTTCCGGTTCCGAGTCTCTCGACTGCTTCAACCAGTGCCTCCACTTCAGCAACAGAAAACGGCCTACGAATTCGTCGGCGTTGTGAGATCTCGGTTCGCTTTGGCTTCTGGTGACTCTGGTTCACTGGAAGTATATCTAGTCCCTCCGATCCCACTTCAGAAATAGTAACAAGTTCTTTGGAATCTGACAGTTTTTTTCCACCTATCGCATTGATAGGAGAAGGTGCTGAATCATTATCACTTTCAACAATGTCACTTAAAGTCGTTACTTGATGGTCGGTGTCAGAGAAACCTTGAACCCTTTGAGTCGGAAAAACTACAGCTGGACTCGAAGGATGCCTGAATATTAATTCTCTCGTTTTAGATAAAAATGATAATGATAATAATAACAGCAACAACCTTTCGATGACAATATCTCCAAAGAAAATTGAGATTTCAACAGAAACACTGACAACGTTTTTTTTTGTAGGAATCAAACTAGGTACCTTTGGGTTTAAAACACTCACACACACAGCGCACCAACCACCTGAGCTACTAGACCATGATGGTACTGACACGGCATATTCAAGTTCAAGTAGTTGGGATAATTAACGCAATCAATTGCAAGTTAGGCATTACCCTATTAAAGATAGAGGCATGTCTCCACTGGGAACATTAAGAGAATCTTTAGCACATGTGAGAGGTAGACTTTGAGAAGCACTAGGCTCCAAGGTGAATCCCAAAGCATCAAGCTCGTTATCATGAGAAATTCCGGTCTGAAGTAGAGTTTTACTGTCATCTCTAAGTTTCTTTCCATGGAGAATCATACCAACACGCAATCCGCCTCGAAGTAGAGTAGTCACTGCCTCCATCACTGCTTTCTGCAGACCAAAATTTTATGTGAACTACACAACAAGGATCATAGAACATGACTAATAAAGCGGACAAGAATACATAGAACTTTCTTGTACCTTCAAGGACGCGACGGTAGCAGTTTCTGGAATCTCAATAAAAAGCTCCGGCACTCTAAATGATTTGATCTTAAGCTTCACTGATTAAAAGAGAGACATCTTCGTGTAAGAATTTGTTTGAAGATATCAATCATGTCAAAGAGTAATAAAAAAAATTGCACTCGATCTCCACATACCATGAGAATCTCTAGATTGTAAAGCAGAACGATGATGATATGCTTCCAAGGATGACTTTCCAGGATCTGCATAAAAGATTTGGAATTTATTTAGCAAAATACGGTGCCTTGAATAGGAAGGTTGCATTAGTTAAAGAGTTAAACCTTTCCGCATCCGAGATGATGAACAAGAAACACCTTGATTGATGGCATTCTTAGTTGAATAATAAGTGCGGCCACTTCTGATATTTCCATTAGAATTTGAAGTGGAGCTGCAATAAAAAATCTTCCTCTTTTTGAAAGGAATATTCATTTGAGATATTTGGTGACTATAACTGTTCTTCCTACCATTGTAAACTGTGTTGAAATTTCTATCCAAAACTAACATGTTTCAAAATCATAAAAAAAGATCAGTAAGCAAACAAATAGAAGCACAATAAGTGAATAAACAAAAAAAGCCAGTAATCCATATGATAATTAGGCATGACCTAACTCACCATTGTTAGAAAGTGTATCATGCTTTGATTCTCGAGCAACTTTCCGATATTTAGAAGCCAACCTTTTCCTTATTCTTTGATCACCTATACAAGTTTTTGGCCTAAATGCCTTAGTTTTTGAACTAGGGTGAGCACACCCTGATTTGTTTTCGTCATCATCTCTACTAACTACTGTTACATTGTCACAACCTTTTAACAACGAGCTACGAGGTATGCTATCGCCGCGCCCTGACAACTTAGCATTTCCACCTGAAACGACCAGCGTCGGAGGTTTATCATCTATTGGATCCTTAAAACAGCGCGTTCCAGTCTCAGTACCAATTGGCATCTCAGATTTTCGGAGCTCGTCCTTTACTATACTTACATCAGCATCTAAGTTGCAATCACTACAATCTGGAAATCCAGAGGATCCTAATTCAACTTTGCTAGTAATATTTTTTATTTCACTATGGCTTTTTACATCCAACAAAGTGTCGGTAACCAACCTCTCCGATAAACTAGAACTTGTCAATATAGAAGCAATGCATGAACGACCTTCAATTTCAGAATGCGGGCTATCTTTCAAACCTGAATTTAGATCATACTCCTGTAAAGAAAGAGTAGAGATACATTTCCTGTCACTACTTCCGTCATCAGAAAGCTCGGCTTTTAACGGCTTATTTGTATCCACACACCCTTCCTTAACAAACCCTTGTTGAAGCCTTCTCTCACAACTTGCTTCATCAGGAAGCTCGGCTTTGAATGGTTTGTTTCCATCTTGAACTTCTTCTTTAACAAATCCACGCGGATCTTTTTTCAACGACTCATCACTAGATGTGATTGGATTCTGTTTCTCTTGCAGCAGAGTGCCGGATGCTACGGTGGCCAATAAGTCAATCGCGCACATTTGATTGTGTTCCACCCTTGTTTGAAATGTCTCCCTTTTCTATGAAACATCATTAAAAAAGAAAGTATTTACATAGAATGTTTTGATAATCATGAAAATAAATAGATAGTACACAATCAGTGCCATAAGAGAAGCAGATCTTATTTACCCTAGTTGATCGTGCGGCACGCGGCTTCGTTGGCACCTGATAGCCAACAAATCCATAATCTATCCTCTTCTGCGCCACCATATCTCGGAAAACATGCCAAAATAAGGAATGATCAAATTAACTTCTACGCCGCGTCTTGCTCGGCCCTACCAGACTCAATTTGGAAGCCTGCATTAAACACGCAAACGCGATGTCTCAGACGCATTATGGCAAGTGGATACAAATAAAGAATTATGCTACTAATTAAGTTGGTAACTTGTGAATGACAAGGCATATTGTATGCAAATATCACCAAATGATCATCAAATGGAAAAAAAAACAAGTTCATATAATACCAAAAAGTTAAAACCTTTGGGCAGAGGAGTAAGAAATAAAACCAGATACAGAAGACGACACAAAATGAATCAGACACAAAATGAATCAGCAGAGAGTAACATATAATTTAAAAAAGAATCTCATTCTCATACATGATGATATCATATTCATACAGCAACAGTCTTCTAAAAACTCCAAACACAATTATAAAAAGAAAAGAGAGAGAATAAAAGTTGAAAAAGAACACAAGAAAACGATTCCAAAACAAAACCAGATTCCAGAACCCAGACATATTCACGAGAAACAGAAGTAAGCAAAATTCATACAAAAGTCACAGAACCGATCTTAAACCTCGGAAAACCAAATGGATCTCATAAAAAAAAAAAAAACAAATTCACCACACAAAAACAAAAGCAAAAAGAAAAAACCTACGACGTGCAGCAAAATGAAAATCATAGATCAAATCATAACAAACTAGAACTAAAGAAAATGAAAGATCAACAAAACCAATAGAGTGCATATACGAAGATAAAGAGAGAGAGAGAGAGAGAGAGAGAGAGAGAGAGAGAGTAACATAAAATGAAACAACTCACGAATTGTGTAACCTGTGTTTGTGTGTCCCAACAACACACACAGTCCCAAAACAAAAACAACACACGTCAAAAATTTTCAACTTGCTCCAGAACCAACGTTATCTCAAACCCCAAGGATAAACCCAACAGTTTTTTTTTCAATAAAACAAACAAAGTTAGCATAGTTTAAGGAAACAAACAAAGGTTAAACACAACGATCACCTCTTAACACAGATTGTCGTTCAAAGATCAAATCTCAAACTCGTAAAAAAACTGAAACGTCGGAAAATTCGAGCAGAATGTGAGATCGGGGACATGAAAAAGGTTCACTCATTTTATTTTTTCATCGAAAAAAAAACATGAATTCATGTACCCATTTTGAAAATGGTTTGGTTAAGGTTGTTGGGTATGTCGTTGTTGTGCCTATGATGTGTTTGTGTTAATGTTTATGTTATTGTTATTGTTTTTGTTTTCTCTCTGAATCTGAAAGTAAAACCCTGTGAAAAAACCACGACAGTTTTTGGCTTAAACCCCAAGAGTTTATAGCATTGACCACGTGTAACCGGTTCTATCGGTGGTTATGCTAAAAACTACCGGATATAGCGGGTGAATGGTAAAGACACCTTTAGACCTGTTCCACGCAACTGGGTAGTAAAAGACTCGGTTGATATGATGTTGACACGTGGAATGGGTTTGGATCTTGTGGCTGATTCTGGTCCGCATGATCGTGAATGACGCTTAGTCACTCGCATTTTCTTTTTTGTTTTGACATTTTTTGTGATTATTTTAGGAAGAAAATTGACATTGGTTTGAATGTGATTTGTACTTGTGGGAATTTTTGTCAGTTCGGTTTATTACTTACATCAAGCACATAGTAAATAAATATTCTTTTTTATTTCAATGGGGATTGCGGAAAACTGCAGATCAAATATTGTATTAATATTATTACTGTTGATTATTGAATCATTTTTTATCAGCGAATAAAATTAAAATATGTGTTTTATGAGTACTATATATCAACTTTGTGTCCTTGGTCAAGATCTTATTTTAACGTTATTCCTCGAACCTTATCTTATTCAATTTGTTGTTGAATAAATTATCCTACCTTTGATCTTTATATATATATATATATATATAATAATTGTTTTGTATTTGTTCTATTAGAGTAATTATTAAGTTTAATGCTTATACATTAATAATATAAAATATCTCATAAAAATTTATCAATTAGTATTGTCATATTATTAATTTAAAAAATTATAATCTGTTTTGGCATAATACATGATAATATGATAATGATTATTTTGGATATATCACACGAATTAAAAAATGTAATTAATGTTATATGAAAAAGAAAAATTATGTTTGACTTTGCGCTATTGTTATTTATTTATTATAATGAAAAAAATTAAAGAATTAAAAGAAGAAAAAATAATACTATCTCTAGTCTTATTTAAAAGAACAAGTTTACTTTTTTAGCATTATTGAATAATCAATATATCTGAACTGTATAATAACTCAAATATACTTCATCTGGTCCTATATATAAGAAAAAAAGTTATTTTTTAGATTCATTGAATATTCAATGTATTTGAATTGTATAATAGACCAAATACATTGATTACTCAAAGAATTTAAAAAATCATTTTTTTTTTATAAATAGAACTAGAGATAATATTCATTATTCAATTAATCTAAAAAGTCAAATTTCTCTTATAAATAGTTCTGGAAGGAATATATATATATATATATATATATATATATATATAGAGAGAGAGAGAGAGAGAGAAAAATATCATTAATATTTCATTGAATTTGTAAAATGACTTATAATTTTAGACAATTTTTTTTACAAAGTAACTTATAATTTGGAATAGAGTGAGTAGTTGACAATATAAAATTAATTTAGGTTGACATGCATATCTCATTTTCGTATAATTATTTACTACAATCGTCCATTTAGATAAGAGACCACTCATTTTTTAGTCATAAATTTAGTCATCAATTAAATATATTTTATTATTAATTAACCAAAAAGCAAGTTGTCTATTATATAAAGGAACGAAGATATTAAATTCAAAAAGTAAATTTCTCATAAATTTACAAAAAAAAATTTACATTAAATTTTGATATTGTTCTTCTTATAAATGATTTTCAACTATATTATGAAAATTGATAGTGTTTCTATTAAATGTAATGAATATATTATCTATATCAAATTATAAGACGTTTTAGATATTTTACACAAATTAAAAAATACAATTAACTTTATGAGAAAGAGAAATTATATATTATCACTTTACATAGGCAATTTGGGTGTTCATTCGTTCGCATAAATACAAATCAAATTGGAATCCAAACTAAATTATGGTATTTGGGTCGAGTTTTATAGTTCGGGCAAAAACCAAATCAAATTAATGAAACCTGATGTTAATTGGCACGGGCAACAAATTTTAAAAGTTCTATTTGCGAGTCCGTCTATTCGAACCAATCATATTAATTTATATACTTTATATCATCATTATCATGAAAACTAGTATAAAATATTCAACTTTAACAACAACAAAAAAAGTGAACGCCATTAGTGACATTCACAACTATATGGAGAAACAAAAATATTAATAATTTTATATTATTATAGAAAATTAGTCAGTGTAAATTAGATATGTTTTAGAATATTTTTGCACATTTGTTTCCTTTATATATATATATATATATATAGGGAACGTATCATATGAGAATGTCATTTTTAAGTGAGAACATGAGAATGAATTTGAACCATTAGATTTTAAAATAAATGGTGGAGATTATGTGTCAGTTTTTTTTCTCTCTCCTCCATCATTTATTTTAATAATGGAGGAGAGAGAAAAATAAAAACCACACATAATCTCCACCATTTATTTTAAAATCTAATGATTCAGATTCATTCTCATGTTCTTATATAAAAATGGCATTCTCATAGGATATGAACTATATATATATATATATATATATATATATATATATATATATATATATATATATATATTTATAGGGAGCATATCTAGTGAGAATATTATTTTTATGTGAGAATGATAGGAATAATTATTAGCCCTTTGATTTCAAAATAAATGGTTGAGATTAAAATATTCAATGAACATGTGTATCTCTTTTATCATTTAAATTTAATATGACATAAATGATGAAAGAGACACACATCAACCATTTATTTTGAAATCTAATGACTAATAATTATTCATATCATTCTCACATAAAAGTAATATTTTCAATATATATATATATATATATATATATATATATATATATATATATATATATATATATATAATAATCAGTTTATTTATTATATTATCTAAATATATTAATTACTCTCTCCGTTCGTTTTCAAATGTCATGTTTTAGAAACAAATTGTTATTTTTAAGTGTCATTTCAAAGTTTAAAATAGTATGGATTGAGGGTTTATCAAAATTACCCCTAATCATTTATTAGGGAGAGAGAAAAAAGTTGAATAAATTACTAAAGATTAAGCATAGTATAGGCAAAAAAAATCATTGTTTAAAAAATAACAACAATTATTAGTTGTCTTGATATGTGTAAAAAGTTAAAAAAAATGACATTTAAAAAAGAACAGAGAGAGTATTGAGTTTATGATTATACATTTATAATGTAAACACTATCATTCAATAAGAATTCATCAATTAGTCATGTCATACTACTTACTACCTTTGGTTCTTAATATAAAAAAAAAAATAGATTCATTGAAGAATCAATGTATCTGGATTATCTGTAGTTCAGATACATTAATTCTTCAATGAATCTAAAAAGTAAATTTTTAGCAGAGGAAGTACAATCTAATTTGGTAGAAAGAATACATGATAGTGATTACTCCCTTCATCATAAATTATAAAACGTTTTGAACATTTCACACAAATTAAAAAACGTAATTAGTGTTTTATGTGAAAAAGAAATTATGTGTGACTTTACACTATTATTCTTCATTTATTATAGATGAAAAAAATGTAAGAATTGGAAGAAGAAAATGTAATACTACCTCTGGTCTTATTTATAAAAAAAAATAGATTTATTAAATAATCAATGTATTTGGACTATATAATGAATCAAATATATTGATTATTCAATTAATCTAAAATGTCAATTTTCGTTTATAAATTAGGACCCCAAGAAATAAATGATAAAGAGTATATCGGGAAAAATGTAATTAATATTTTATTGAAATTGTAAAGTGCTGCTAAAAGGCCTACATTAGACAGCGCTATTCAAAAGCGCTGCTAAAAGGCCTACATTAGACAGCGCTTTACAAAAGCGCTGCTAAAAATCCCACCTTAGACAGCGCTGCTAAAGGCCCATGTACGAAGCGCTGCTAAAGGCCCATATTAGAAAGTGCTTTACTTAAAGCGCAGCTAAAGGCCCAACTACAAAGCGAAAGCGCTGCTAAAAGCACTCATTAGATAGCGCTTCACAAAAGCGCTGTCTAAAGTCGTTTAAAATTAAAATTAAAAAACATATTCTATTCATTCTATCTATTCTCAGAACTGTTTCTCTTCTCTCGCGAAAAACCCTAAACCCAGAAAAAATCTCCGTCCTCCGTCCTCTCACGCACCTCCGTCCTCTCCGGCGAGGCTTCTGGGTTCCATAATCAGACGAAGCTTTTTCACGGTATACTTTTTCTTAGCTTTTTCACGGCCATAGCTTTTTCACGACCATAGCTTTTTCTTTGATTTCTTTTGCATTTGTTTCTAGTAAATTCATGCAATTGTTTAGTGTAAGTTCATGCAATTGTACAGTAGCAAACATGTACATTTGAATACCATTTAATATTTTAACCACATTCTGAAAAATATTAAAGAACTGTAACAAATCCTTTCTTTTTGAATTCATTTCTCTTATCTCTCCATTCTATCTGCAACATTTTTGTTTCACACATAAATATTTTTCCAGCGCACTGCCAAACTCTAAAGTAGGAACTGCAGGTCTTTTACTACATGGACACGCCACATACTCCTTTCTTTGGTTTATGTCATTTGTAACTTGAATACTTTTGTACTTTGGAATCACATGTGAACTCTCAATTTTTGTATCCAACCTTGTACATTATGAATATTTGTCGTGGAATCACTTGGAGCTTGAATATTGAATTCCTTTTTTATTCTTTCTAACGAGAACTGCTCACTTGTAATTGAATATGGTACGCAAGTAAGGCAGTTTGTTGCATGGGAAGATGATTTACTATGCATAGCAGCTTCTATAAGTACACCAAGCCATTGTGGACTTTGCTTGTAATCCGCTAGTGTTGTTAGGCTTGTAATCCATACTGCTTGTACCTTGTCCTTTTAAATCAATCATAACACACATTCTTGTAAAAAAATTATTCAGTTTTGTACTTGGAATTTTAGAAATGAACTTGACTTGTATCTCAAAATTCTTGTGTAGAATTAATTTGAGCTTTGTATACTTCTTGCATTTTTTGTTTCACACATTAATTTAAGTTTCACACATTTTTCTCTAATCTCATTTTTGTTTAATTTTCTGTTATTATTATGTTGATAATCTAGAAGCATTTGTAGATGCGTGCACAATAAGTCGATGGTCTGATGTTCCTACATTTTGTTATCTTAAGAAAACAGTACGCTTTTGGGTTTATTTTTTTGTTTTATTATCCTTAGATCTTTTGAATTTTATATCCTTAGATAATAGAATTGTGAGAATATTGTGATATTGCATTATTTTGTAAATGAAATGTAACTATTACAATCTCTTATTACAGGTTAGATGGCTAGTAACGAGGATCACCCACATGATGATTCTATTCATGATGGAGATGAGACCGGTAATGCAGTGGAAAGGGAAATTAAACGAGGAATTACAATTATGAAGCGACTCATTCGTGATAGAGATCGTGGCATAAAACATGATGTGCATTGGAGTCAAGATAACCAACTAATTGAGCCTAACGGTTCAACGTTGACAAGTTATCTTGGTTCAGTTGCAAGGAGAGAAGTTCCAATTACTTGTGATGATTGGAGAAATAAATTGTTGAAAGACGCTAAAGACAAAATATGGATTGAGATACAGGTACCATATGTGATGTTACTTGTTTTTAATGTCGATTATGTATTTAAATTACTTATACTAACGCACTCTGTGTATGATTTTCGTAGAGGTCTTTCAACATTGATGATACCAGAAAAGATTATATACTCGGATTGGCCGGAAAAATACATAGAGGGTTTAGATCTTTTTTATCAAACAAGTATCTTAAGGATGCGGATAAAAAATTTATTGATGCAGAGCTTCCACAGAAATATACAGATTTGATTACACCTCATGAATGGGAAACTTTTAAATCCAAACGAAAAACCCCAGAATTTGAGAGTGTAAGTGACATAAATCGACAACGAGCATCAAGTCCCGCGTATCCATACAAAAAAGGGCGTATGGTATATGCACGCTTACAACAATCTATAGTAAGTATCTATAAATTGCAATGATATACTTGTTCATCATGAGTTATTTTTGATCATGTTATTTGGCTTAATGTGTAGTTAACAAAGGAGAAAAGTTCTGAAACATCTCTTCCGGACCATGTTTTGTGGAAGGAAGCCCGCGTGGGTAAGGATGGAGTTGTTAAAGAAGATGTTCAACAAATTTTTGAGAAATGTGTAAGTATAACATTATTGCTTGAATTAAATCAAACGTTTATTAACATATAATTAAGTCAAATTTTCGATATTCATATGAATTTCAGGAGATAAAAAAGAAAGAGATAAAAAAGAAAGAGATCAAGCTTCAGCTTTTAAAGATACTAGTGAGAAAGATAGTATCAATTGTAATTTTCAACCGAATATTCCCGAGGTAATTATATATATTATTATGAAATTAAATTAGCTTAATTTATTTAATTGACATATATACACATTAACAATGTCATATTTATTATTGGTTTTAGGGCATTTCCCGTTGTCAACTCTATTTATCGTCACCGACTTATCGGATGGTTGGCAAGGGAAAAGTGCATAACACTTTGGGAGAAATGCTTCACCATAAACCGCTCCCCACTGGATTTTTGAAAGTATTGATTGATATTGTTTTAGAGGGGGATGCCTTATTACCACTACCTGACGATGTTTCGGATGCAACATTGTTGGGAGATGCAATAGGATCGTTCGTTGCATGGCCGTAAAGCCTCATTTGCCTAGATGATAAGGTAAGCTTAAAACCATTATGAACCTTTGGGTATTCAAATTTTTTACGGGCATTTTACGTACATTTTTTTTACATGGTAATGTTAGACTCCAACAAAATCCAAATCAAATGATAAGGGGATTATGCGGGAAACCGAGTCGGTTGCATCGAGAAAAGAGGTACAACACAATTATATGATATTTATGCATGGAAAATGTTAATTCGTGATCTTATACTTCACCTAACTAATTTTATGATATTTAGATTCAGGCTAAAGAGATTGAACAAGTCAGTAGGGGTAAGATGCCTGAAATTAGCAACATTCCCACACAAACAAAGGGTGTTGCTAAGAAGATCGCGGCTAGAAAAAAACTTACTTCTCAGTATAGGTCGTGCCTTCAAACATGTTTACTTATAACAGATATTCCGGATGGTGGTACTCGACTTATACCTATGGAGGAAGGTATTTTTGGTTTTGAATATTTGGAAACAATTAGTAGAGAGGACATGGAGCAAGTTTTTAAACATTTGGAATTGGGCATCGGTGTTGTCGATACATACATTCGGTATACCCCGATCAACTTTGTTTAATTAATTGAACAATTTATTTACTCATTTTAAATGAATAGTCTAATATGTTAATGATGTTTTTATTTAAGGTTTCTGTATGACAAATTGATGCGTCCGCGTGGATTGGAACAAAGATTCGCTTTCTTATCTCCTATGACTATCAAATCATGGTTAATCGTACAGAAACCAGATGAAGTCATACAGTATGTACTCGGTTTATTTATGGCCAGCAAAGATACAGAAAAGTTATTCTTTTTACCATATAATACTGGCAACGGGTTAGATTTTCATTCTAACTTCATCTATTATAATTTTTTGTTTTTTGAAGTTGTGTAGAAAGTTTCCATCTAACCTTTGTTTTCATTCTAACCTTTGTTTAATCTTACAGTGGACATTGGTTGTTGGTGGCAATTAATCCGATAAGAGAAATCAAATTTGATCGTGAAGGCTAATTAGATCCTGAAATGGGCCAAGAGGAACGTCTGTGATGCTGGGTGTGTGAGATGAGGAGGGGGTGTACCTGCAAGGCACTCCGATGCTAAAGTAAGAATCGGGAGAGAGAAAGGCAAGTACAAAAGTATGAGTTTCTTAGGATGATTTTGAATACCTGACCCTCTCATTTGAGAGGGTTTTTATAATGCCCCCAGTGCGTGGCCAACTGTCCCTATTTTCAGGGCGGAATAACCGTTTTCTGAAGAATAGGTAACTGCCAAAAACTAGTCGTTATGACGGGCAGAGATGCCCAAAACTAGTCTTTGCCACGAGCAAAGGCGTAGTTTCGGGCACAAGCGTCGTGAATGTTCTTGGATGATGGAGTTGTGCGTAACGGGCAGGATTTCCGGGGAGAAGCAAATGACTTTGAGGATCATCTGTCCATATGTGCCCGGTAGAGGGGCAGAAAGGTAAATGCTACCCCGCACCAGCTGGACTTAGGCAATTGGGTCGTCCTGGAAGCAGAAGTGGATTGGGCTATGCCTAGCCAGTGGTCAAGTCCGGAACAGGAGCCCCCCAAGTCGTTGCTCCCGAGCATGGGAGTGATGACTTAAGGATAGCTTGCAGCCCCAGGGAACTCTGAAGGGGTCTTCGTTTGTCGACGAAACGGAGTCGTCCTTGGATGCCCGGGGGTTCTAGTGCCTGCGAGACACGTAACATTGTTCGGGTTGCCCCGCATGCGGGGAGGCCAACGGTTAAGGTATTCTGAAGAGACGTGATGCCACGTGTGCCTCGAGCCTTGTGCAGCATTAAATGCGTCATGATGGCTAAGCTAGGGTCATGATGATGCCCCTAGCCGCGTGTGCACGTGCCTTCAGACTGCCTATAAATTGAAGGAGAAGTTGCTCATTTTCTTTTTTCGCTTCTCTCTCCATCCTCGTTTTTCTTTTTGAGTTCCCAGCCAGTCGCAGCTGTCAGCCACCGCATCAGCCACCGTACACAGTTTCGAGCAACCTCTTCGACCATTTAAATCCTCTTCGACCACGTAAGTTACTCATTCCCAGCTTTATTTCTAGCTTTTTCGTTCCTGTTTTGTTAGAACGCATGTGGCTAGGTTGAATTTAGGTAAAACTGTCGTGCTTTCAGGCGGCTGTTGGTGGTAGACGGTGCCTTGGTCACTTTCTGCTGCTGCTGTGGTCGCCGGAGCTTCTTAGGAACCGTAGATTTTGGCCATTTTATGGCACTGCTGCGATGACGATGCAAGCGTAACTGGTGTAGTTCCTGGGTTTTCCGGTGCTCCGATGAACTTTCTGATGAATGTATGAGTTTTTCGGTGGAGCTTCAAACAGAAAACTGGGTAGTAGGTCGGGGAGATTTCCCTGTACGTGCAGGAGGGGTTGCCCCCGGCATCTCCTCGCGTGATACTCTTGTGTTATTTGATTTAGGGCTTAGGTCGGGGACGTTGTCCTTGGCCCTTTGCGCGCCCTTTCACTTAACTAGCGGTGGAAGGGTGGATTTGATTTTGCAATCGAGTTCACTTTTGTCCTCTGCTTTTCAGGTGAATGAGATGGCGCGTGAGCCAGAGAGAGAGATTCTCATAGACTCGTCTGAGGAGAGCTCCTCGGAGAGTAGTGATACTGGGGTTTTAACTGCCCTCAGCGAAGTTGGGGAGGATCCTGAGCATGCTTCTGCGGAGGAATGGACGGTTGCAGAGCCTGTCGAGCACGCATCCACTTTTGCATCCTATACTGGGGACGTTTTCACAAACGTAGGGCCAGAATGGGAGTGAAAGGTACACTTCCCCAGTCAAGACGACCACATATGTGCAGACTACGTGGAGAGATTTCTAATGTATGAATACACTTTCAAGGATATAGGGTTGAGGCTGCCCATAACTGACTTTCAACAGTCTATCTTCGTTCATATGGACTTGGCCCCGTCGCAGTTGCGCCCTAATTCGTTGGCGTTTATCTGCGCCATCGAGCTGACCTGCGAGTTTCTAAAGATAGGAGCTACCTTACCCTTGTTCTGCACCATCTTCCACTTCCAACGGCAGGTTTCGGGGAAAAGGTACGGTTGGGTTTTGCTGAAGCAAGCGAGAAAACTGTTTAAGCCCTTCTCAGAGTCCATCTGGACCTTCAAGGAGAGGTTCTATATTATTGAACATGTGTCGGAGAAGGCTCAAGACACCACGTATGCTTGGGCAGTGACAACGGACGAGGACGGCAATGATATGCGTGATGAGTATTGGAATTTATTGGCGGACAGGGTGTTTAAGTTCCCCTTCTGTTAGAGCGGGAGTCATTTTACCCGGGGTACCGACCATTACCTCGCCCAACCGGATATGCTAGACGAACAAGACGCAGCCAGTTATGAGGCGTTGGTCAAATACATTAACATTTTTAAGCTCGCGGTGTGCTGGACGAAAAAGGGGGACCCGATCTATGACGACGATGGTGGGCAAAGAGTGAAACACCACTACATTAATACGAAGGTGCTTCTGGAGTGCAAAACCCACGCTGACGCCCTTAAGTTGCTTGGTAGTTTACTTTTTTAGCTTGCCCGTGTTATTTCGTTGATTTTATGGTTGGCATTTATTTTGCTAAAACTATTCTAGCAGCAAGATGTTGAAACAAGATGTTCTAATTTTCTGCACTCAACCTGTCGAATAAAGATGTCCCATACTGGCTCATAGGACATCGCGTCTGATTTCAGTTTAAAAGGAAGATTCTGTTGCTGTTAATTGTTACTGAATATTCTGTGAATATTTAGTTATCCTATGTGGCATCCAAAGTATTTTTGGGTTGTGTTTTTGTGTTGGTTTTCGGATTTTCAGCGCTTTCTAATTATGGAGACATATTAGGAAACTTTAGATTGAAGACCTATTTTGTTGGAGTTTATTTTGCAGATTTGTGAGCAGTCTCTTTGCTGCATTTTTGAAGCCCAATCCAGTCCAGATTTATTGCTATATATTGACTGATGTAAACCTAGTTTAGGTGTGGAACTTACGTGTGTTTTTGTTAGGGTTTTCGAGTGTTAATTGTGAGCCTAACTGGTATCATTCTGAAACAGTATAAGGACTAGTTTTTTTGTGTTGTAAGTTCTGTCAGTTACTCATAAGCTTTGAA
This sequence comes from Lathyrus tuberosus, assembly GCA_022829125.1. NCBI lineage: Eukaryota > Viridiplantae > Streptophyta > Magnoliopsida > Fabales > Fabaceae > Lathyrus > Lathyrus tuberosus. The sequence goes on from JALAZF010000280.1 coordinate 4,138,483, forward strand.
GCATTGAGTTTCTTGTGTGTCAATTCTCATAAGCTTTGAAGTATTGAGAATTGTGTGTTTTGAAAGTGTGGCTTTCGTTTTGTTACTTGTGTTGAAAGGAACCAATCACGGGTTGTGATTGTAGAGGGATTTGAGGAGGGCCTCATACTTAGGTGAGTCTTAGGTAGAAGTCATATGAAGGGTAGTGATTAAGTGAGCAGATTATAACCGGGTGTGGTTGCTGTATGATCTGTGAATTGATACTATCGTATATTGATTTCGTCCCTGGCTTGGTAGCCCCTAGAGTAGGATTGTTGATCCGAACTGGGTAAACATATCGTTGTGTTCTTTACTTTCTGCACTCTTATTATTGTTGTCTTATTCATTGTGTTGGATATCATTGTCTCAACATCTGTGTAGGACATCTGATATTTGTGCCAGAATTTTAATTGGTATCAAAGCTTGCACCCTTGTTTGGTTCTGGGTGAGATTCAGGGAAGGTACTTTCTGGTACAATGGACAAGGATGGAGGAATTTTGAACAAACCACCTCTACTTGATGGTTCCAACTATGACTATTGGAAACCAAGGATGATAGCATTCATCAAATCCATGGATGATCAAGCATGGAAAGCTGTTATCAAAGGATGGGAACCCCCAAAGGTTAAAGATGAAAAAGGTACTCCTACTGATGTGGTGAAGGAAGAGGAAGACTGGGATGATGCAGACTACAAAGGGTCCGTGGGAAATTCCAAAGCCATGAATGCATTGTTTAATGGTGTTAATAAGAATATCTTCAGGTTGATTGAACATTGCACCATTGCTAAAGAGGCGTGGGAGGTCTTGAAGGTTGCTCATGAAGGGACTTCAAAGGTGGAGATGTCAAAACTTCAGCTTCTCACTACCAAGTTTGAGAGTTTGAAGATGAAGGAGGATGAGAGCATTCATGATTTTCACATGAGCATTATTGAGATAGCTAATGCTTCAAGTGCCCTAGGTGAAAAGATGTCTGACAGCAAACTGGTCAGAAAAATCCTCAGATCTCTACCTAAGAGATTTGACATGAAAGTGACTGCTATAGAGGAAGCTCAGGATATAGATAAGATGAAAGTGGATGAACTTGTGGGATCTCTTCAAACATTTGAATTGGGGATCAGTGAAAAGTCTGAAAAGAAGAAGAGCATAGCTTTTGTGTCAAATGTTGGTGACTTAGACGATGAAGGTGACCTGGTCAGAGATGAAGGGGTGTCTAAAGATCTGGTATTGCTTGGAAAACAATTTAACAAAGTGTTGAAAAGGATTGACTGGAAGTCAAGAGCAAATGTTCAAAACAAGTCACTCGACATCAGTAAAAACCAGGATGGAGGCAGAAGGTCCAGAACTGAAGAAGACTCAAATCAAGGGAAGAGAGTTCAGTGTTTTGAATGTGAGGGATTTGGGCACATAAAGACTGAGTGTCCCACGTATCTCAAAAGGCAAAAGAAGGGCTTACCTGTGTCTTGGTCAGAAGGAGAGCCTGAGAGTGATCTTGAAGAAGAATCAACAAAATTGGTGACAGCCTTGACCGGAATATGTAAGGCTGATGGAGAAACGAGTTGTGAGTCTGATTCTGACAAAGAATCTTATATTGGAGAACTCACTAAGCAAGAAGTCTTCACCGGGTTCTCAGAGTTGTGTATCAAGAATGAAGAGAGGTGCCAGATAATATTAGAACAGAAGGTTCTGATAGCTCAACTAGAAGCTGAGAAGGAAGAACATCTATCAATCATTGCTGATCTTAAAGAGGAGGTTGTATGGAAAAAGTCAAAACTTGACAATATGACCAAATCTATAAGAATGTTGAACAATGGTACCACGCAGCTGGATGAGATTCTTCAGACTGGGAAAAATGCTGGAAATGTACAAGGTATTGGTTTTAACAATCAAGCAGAGAACTACAAGAAGCCTGTATTAAAGTTTGTTCCTCAGAAAATAAAGCAAGAAGAGGGGATGTCAAATCACATGTTTCAACATCGGATGAAGCATCATAAAAAAGTATGTAGTTCAAAGTATAAACCATGGAGATGTCATTACTGTGGAAAGATTGGTCACTTAAAGTCCTTTTGCTATAAGTTGCACGGCTATCCCAAAACTGCTCATCAACAAAATAAAGGACAGAGTTGGGATAAAGTAAAGAGAAGATTGACTCCTAGAAATATGATGGTCGGTCTCATAGCACATACCTCTCTCAGAGCATCTGCAAGGGAAGATTGGTGCTTTGACAGTGGTTGTTCAAGACACATGACTGGTGTGAAGAAATTCTTGTCAGATATCAAGCCTCACTCCACCAATTATGTCACTTTTGGGGATGGATCAAAAGGTGAAATAAAAGGTGTTGGAAAGCTGGACTACACAGGACAACCAAATCTGGATCGTGTTCTATTTGTCAAAGGGCTGACCGTAAATTTGATCAGTATAAGCCAACTGTGTGATTTAGGACTCAAAGTAAATTTCACAAAATCTGAATGTCTAGTAACCAATGAGAAAGATGAAGTTGTTATGAAGGGAACCAGGTCTAAGGATAACTGCTATCTGAGGAATCCTCAAGAATCAGAAAGTTTGTCTACCTGTTTGATGTCAAAGGAAGATGAAACCAAACTGTGGCATCAGAAATTAGGTCACTTGCATTTGAAAGGGATGAAGAAAGTTATGTCAAGTGAAGCTGTTAGAGGTATTCCAAAGCTGAAGATTGATGAGGATAGAATATATGGTGAATGTCAAGTTGGGAAGCAAACAAGGGTGTCACACAAAAGGCTTCAACATCTTACCACAACTTCTAGAGTTCTGGAACTGCTTCACATGGACTTAATGGGACCTATGCAGGTTGAAAGTCTCGGTGGGAAGAAGTATGCCTATGTTGTCGTTGATGATTACTCCAGATTCACCTGGATTAGATTTATCAGAGAAAAGTCTGAAGTATTTGCAGCCTTCAAAGAGTTGTGTCAAAGGATTCAACGGGAAAAGGATTGTGGTGTTGTTCGAATCAGAAGTGACCATGGGAAAGATTCGAGAATAGCAGGTTTGAAGAGTTTTGTTTGTGTGAAGAAATCACTCATGAATTCTCATCACTGATCACTCCTCAGCAGAATGGTGTGGTGGAACGCAAGAATAGGACTATACAAGAGTGTACAATGGTCATGATTCATGCCAAAAAGCTTCCATATCATTTTTGGGCTGAAGCCATGAATACCGCTTGCTATATACACAATAGGGTGACTATCAGATCAGGTACTTCTGTTACTCTTTATGGGCTATGGAAAGGTAGAAAGCTAAATGTGAAGTATTTCCATGTGTTTGGGGGTAAGTGCTATATCTTGGCGGATCGTGAGCAGAGGCGAAAGATGGATCCTAAGAGTGAGGAAGGGATATTTTTGGGATACTCTACAAACAGCAAAGCATATAGGGTATTTAATTCCAGAACTAAGGTGATGATGGAATCCATAAATGTGGTGGTCGATGACTCTGGGAAAGACGAAGATGTCCCAGATGATGTTGGAGCATGCTTTCCCATGAACAATGAAAGCTCACAAGACATTGAGTCCGTAGAAGATAATGCTCAAGAAACCGACACTAGACCTGAGAATGAAGAGGTAGAGGATGCTAACAGGGGACCCTCTATAAGGATTCAGAAGGATCACCCTAAGGAGTTGATTATTGGAAATCTGAATGAAGGTGTAAGAACCAGAACGAGGGAGGCTGTGTCAAATGCATGCTTTGTTTCAAAGCTTGAACCAAAGAATGTCAAAGAGGCATTGACAGATGAGTTCTGGATAAGTACTATGCAGGATGAGCTTTGTCAATTCAAGAGGAATGAAGTCTGGGAACTGGTACCACGACCAGCAGGAACAAATGTGATTGGAACAAAGTGGGTCTATAAGAATAAGTCTGATGAACAAGGAGTTGTTACCAGAAACAAAGCCAGATTAGTTGCTCAAGGATACACACAGATTGAAGGAGTGGACTTCGATGAAACATTTGCTCCTGTGGCTCGATTGGAATCCATCAGATTATTGCTAGGAGTGGCATGTTTGTTGAAATTCAAATTGTTTCAAATGGATGTCAAGAGTGCCTTTCTGAATGGCTATCTTAATGAGGAAGTTTATGTTGAGCAGCCTAAAGGGTTTGTGGATCCAAATTTTCCTGATCATGTTTTCAAGCTAAAGAAGGCTTTGTATGGGTTGAAACAAGCTCCACGAGCTTGGTATGAGAGGTTGACTGAGTTCCTAGTCAACCATGGATACAGGAAGGATGGTATTGATAAAACACTTTTTGTCAAGGAGAAGGATGGGAAACTAATGATTGCTCAGATTTATGTAGATGATATTGTGTTTGGTGGGATGTCGGATGAAATGGTCCAACATTTTGTCAACCAAATGCAGTATGAATTTGAAATGAGCTTGGTAGGTGAATTGACTTACTTTCTTGGATTACAAGTCAAGCCGATGGAAGATTCCATTTTTATTTGTCAGAGCAAATATGCGAGGAATATTGTGAAGAAGTTTGGACTGGATAATGCCAAGCATAAGAGAACTCCTGCTCCTACTCACTTGAAGTTATCCAAAGATGAAAAGGGAGTGAATGTTGAACAAAGTTTATACAGAAGCATGATTGGCAGTCTGCTGTATCTTACAGCAAGTAGGCTAGACATAACCTTTGTTGTTGGTGTATGTGCAAGATACCAAGCAGAACCCAAGGTCAGTCACATCAATCAAGTTAAGAGAATTCTTAAGTATGTGAGTGGTACATATGATTATGGGTTGTTATACTCCCATGACTCAAGTTCCATTTTAGTATGATACTGTGATGCTGATTGGGCTGGAAGTGCTGATGATAGGAAGAGTACCTCTGGAGGTTGTTTCTTTTTGGGAAATAATCTTATTTCATGGTTTAGTAAAAAGCAAAATTATGTATCTCTTTCTACTGCTGAAGCTGAGTACATAGCAGCTGGGAGTAGTTGTGCTCAACTGGTGTGGATGAAGCAAATGTTATCTGAGTATAATGTCACACAAGATGTCATGCCATTATTTTGTGACAACCTGAGTGCTATTAATATTTCTAAAAATCCTATTCAACATAGCAGGACCAAGCACATTGATATCAGGCATCACTTCATCAGAGAACTTGTGGAGGACAAAGTCATAACTCTTGAGCATGTGAGCACAGAAAATCAGCTTGCTGACATATTTACCAAGGCTCTGGATGCAGTTCAATTTGAAAACCTGAGGAGTAGACTTGGGGTTTGCATTCATGAAGAACTATAGCAATTAATGTTTCTTCTGGCTGCCAGATTGAAAAGATTAAAGGTGGTTCTGGTAGTACAGTGTGTGCAGGTGGTTATGAAGGGAAAACTGCTGCGGTTTGAGCATGACACTTGGTCATGTGATGTGGTGTGCATCTACTCTCTGATGCTGTTTATTCTGGTTTATGACTTGACCATTTCTCAAATATTAATAATTGTTCTACTTGCCTTTGTCATATTTCTGGCTAAAAAGGGGGAGTAGTGTGCTTGTGTGTGTTGTGCTTGTGCTGGTGCTGCAGCTGAGGGGGAGAATGTTGAATGTTGTTGTGTTGCTGCAGTTAAGGGGGAGTTTTTTTGCTGCTATGCTGTGTTGTGTGTTGGTATTTCGCTGCTGTCACTGATATGGTTTTTTTTGCTTGTGTTTTCTTTGCAAGATTTGTTTGGTGTGTAGTTTTAGCCAAAATAAGCCAAAGGGGGAGATTGTTATTTCGTTGATTTTGTGGTTGGAATTTATTTTGCTAAAACTATTCTAGCAGCAAGATGTTGAAACAAGATGTTCTAATTTTCTGCACTCAACATGTCGAATAAAGATGTCCCATACTGGCTCATAGGACATCGCGTCTGATTTCAGTTTGAGGAGGGCCTCATACCTAGGTGAGTCTTAGGTAGAAGTCATAGGAAGGGTAGTGATTAAGTGAGCAGATTATGACCGGGTGTGGTTGCTGTATGATCTGTGAATTGATACTATCGTATATTGATTTCGTCCCTGGCTTGGTAGCCCCCAGAGTAGGATTGTTGATCCGAACTGGGTAAACATATCGCTGCGTTCTTTACTTTCTGCACTCTTATTATTGTTGTCTTGTTCATTGTGTTGGATATCAGTGTCTCAACATCTGTGTAGGACATCTGATATCTGTGCCAGAATTTCAATTGGCATCAAGAGCTTGCACCCTTGTTTGGTTCTGGGTGAGATCCAGGGAAGGTACTTTCTGGTACAATGGACAAGAATGGAGGATTTTTGAACAAGCCACCTCTGCTTGATGGTTCCAACTATGACTATTGGAAACCAAGGATGATAGCATTCATCAAATCCATGGATGATCAAGCATGGAAAGCTGTTATAAAAGGATGGGAACCCCCAAAGGTTAGAGATGGAAAAGGTAAGTCTACTAATGTGGTAAAGGAAGAGGAAGACTGGGATGATGCAGATTATAAAGGGTCCTTGGGAAATTCCAAAGCCATGAATGCATTGTTTAATGGTGTTAACAAAAATATCTTCAGGTTGATTGAACATTGCACCATTGCAAATGAGGCTTGGCAGGTCTTGAAGGTTGCTCATGAAGGGGCTTCAAAGGTGAAGATGTCAAAACTTCAGATTCTCACTACCAAGTTTGAAAATTTGAAGATGAAGGAAGATGAGAGCATTCATGACTTTCACATGAACATTATTGAGATAGCTAATGCTTCAAGCACCCTAGGTGAAAAGATGTCTGACAGCAAACTGGTCAGAAAAATCCTCAGATCTCTACCTAAGAGATTTGACATGAAAGTGACTGCCATAGAGGAAGCTCAGGACATAGATAAGATGAAAGTGGATGAACTTGTGGGATCACTTCAAACATTTGAATTGGGGATCAGTGAAAAATCTAAAAAGAAGAAAAGTATAGCTTTTATGTCAAAGGCAGGTGACTCAGAAGTCGAAAGTAATCTGGACAGAGATGAAGGCCTCTCAAAAGACCTGGTGCTACTTGGCAAACAATTCAACAAAGTGCTCAGTAGGATGGATTGGAAGTCAAGATCAAATGTTAGGGACAAGCCATCTGACATCAATAAAAATCAGAATGCTGGGAGAAATACCAGTACTGAAGATAATTCTAACCAAGGGAGAGGAGCTCAGTGTCATGAGTGTGAAGGTTTTGGGCACATAAAATCTGAGTTCCCCACTTATCTCAAGAGGCAAAAGAAGGGGCTATCAGTCTCATGGTCAGAAGATGACTCTGAAATTGATGAGAAGTCTGGAAAGCGGGTTACAGCATTAACAGGTGTGTGTGAGTCTGATGAAGAGTTAGTCAGTGAAGATCTTACCTTTGAAGAGCTGGCTGCTTCGTATAAGAATTTATGCATTAAAAGTGAAGAAGTATGTCAACAGAAAGAAGAACAAAAGAAAGTTATTGCTCGTCTAAAAGCTGAAAAGGTAGAGCATTTGGCTACTATCTCTGATCTAAAAAGTGAAGTGGTTATTCTAAATTCAAAACTGGATAATGTTATCAAAACAGTCAGAATGCTCAATAGCAGCTCTGATGTGCTTGATGAGATTCTGAAGTCAGGGAGAGATGTTGGAGATGTTAGTGGTCTTGGGTTTGAAAGTTCCAGTGAGATGGACAAGGGAAAATGGCCTGAAGTGTCACCTGCTCAATCTAAGAAAGAATTGAAGATGCCATATAACATGTTGCAACATCCTCACAGACATCAGACGAATTTCACAAGAAGAAAGAATCAAAGATAGAGATGCCACTATTGTGGAAGGTTTGGCCATATAAAACCCTTCTGCTACAGATTATATGGCTACCCCAAGACTGGGTTACAGTCTAGTAGGGAACAAGATTAGGTTGGAGTAACGAAAGTGTGGACTCCCAAGAGTATTGTGGAAGAACACATAGCTCATAAATCTTTCAGTGTCTCTGCAAGGGAAAAGTGGTACTTTGACAGTGGATGTTCTAGGCACATGACTGGTATCAAGGGATGTCTGTCAGATGTTAAGTCTCATTCTATTAACTATGTAACCTTTGGTAATGGATCAAAAGGGAGAGTAATGGGTGTCGGAAAACAGGACTGTACAGGTCAACCCAATCTGGAGGAGGTATTACTTGTTGAAGGCTTAGATGCAAACTTGATAAGCATAAGTCAACTATGTGATCAGGGTCTCAGGGTCAACTTTACCAATTCTGAATGTCTGATAACAAATGAGAAGAGTAAGGTTATCATGAGAGGCGAGAGAGCATCGGATAATTGTTACTTGTGGAGTTCTGAGATCACTATAATATGCTTGGAAACTAAGAAAGCTACTGGAAAGACTATTGAGTTAGAACAGGTGTTGATCAATTGTAAAGCAACTCAAAATGTTAGCATGGTGAACTGTGATAATAAGATTAAACTTAGTAAGTATGAAAGCAAGGAAAATTTAAAAGGAGAGTTTGATGGATGCACATTTGAGGCAAATCGGGTGCTCAAAGTTTGTGAATGTCGCGCTTCTCTGGGCCCATCTCTCAAAAATACAAATAGGCGGGCAAACACACTCTACCAACATCAAACATATTCTACAAAAATTCCTCTTGCCCTTTCTCTCCAAAGTTCACGGGCTTTAGGATTTTCTCTTAACATCCTCAATAGTGTGCCTTGTGATCAATAAAAAATGTCTCAACATCATGCCTCAGAATCCATGCATGGCTCTTCTGATAACTCAGGATCTCCTCAGACCAATGCTGGAGATGATGAATCACGTCGAATGATCAACCTCTCTGATCTTGTGCTTGATATTGCTCCCTTGAACGTAGTACCGGCTGATCCTAAAGGAAAATGGCAAGTTTCTCACACAACGAATGCCAATATTCCTGGTAAGAAGTCTAAACCCTTTTCACCTAGGAAGAAAGTTCACTCGATGACTAGTTTGTATGCTGACCAAATAAGCCCTAGAAAAAATGTGTCTAAAAAAGGGTCTAAGTCTGGTTTGATTGAGAAGAAGAATACTACCAAATCATGTGGTGTAAACAAGAATCCTACTGATGATGATGTAGTAAAAAAGGATAAGGAACTTAGGAGGTTTGTTGCCACGATTCTGAGTGGAGTCGAGACAGATGTTGGGTCTGATGTTCCAACATCCTTGACAGGAAATGTTAATGGCAGCCCTACAGATAGGACTGATGATGGTGTCCCCATTCATGTGGACCGCGAAAGAAGGAGTAAAAAGAAAGCTGGTGTTGTTATTAATGTTGATGACCTCACCTCTGATGAGGAACCCATTGCTGGGATGTTAAGGAGAATTAAGAGAAGAAGAGAGAAAACTGTGATGATTGAAGGTTCAAAGTATGCAAAATTGCATAGAAAGTCTGGAGGTGTGGATAGTACCAAGGGAAAAGTTTGAGCTAGGCCTCCTAAACAATGGAGTAAGGTTGTTGTGCCAACTAAGAAAAGAAAAATCACTGATCACAGTGAGTCTGAATATGAGGTTGCAACAGATGCTCAAGACATCATTGGTGTGAAAACCTCTACCTGCAAAAAGACTTGTGCTGAAAGTTCTATGAGGAATACAGATAGATGGAGAGTTGTGGATCAAAGGAGGATTGCCCTGGAGAGAGAGCTGGGTAAGGACTTTAATAAATACAAAGAAATCATGGATCTTATTGCAACTGCTGGATTGATGAGAACTGTGTCCAAGATAGGACCCTGCTATGAGAAATTAGTCAAGGAATTTGTGGTGAATATATCTGAAGATTGTGATGATAACAGGAGTAAGAACCTCAGAAAAGTGTCTGTGAGAAGAGAAGTCGTCATTTTTTCTCCTGAAGTAATCAACAACTTTCTGGGCAGGTGTAAGGAACCTCAACCTGAGTTAGAGGTCACAGACAATGAAGTATGTAAAGAGATTACAGGTGGTTATATTAAACACTGGCCAAATGAAGAAAAGTTGTCCTCTGGAAAACTGAGTGTTAAGTATGATATCCTCCACAGGATTGCAGTTGTGAGTTGGGTTTGAAATTCTGGTACAAGTGTGTGATGTCTTTGTGCAATGTCACAACATCGCAATCTGCTGAACAAGGCAATAATAGAAACAGTAAATAACACACTGAATTTTTCACCCAGTTCGGTTCAACAACCTACATCTGGGGGCATACCAAGTCAGGAAGGAAGTCCACTATTAGTAGTATCAAATTACAGACTCAACAGACCAGTTGACAATCTACCTAATTTAATCACTACCCAATGACCCTTCTACCTAAGTCCTCCCTAGGTAAGAGACTCCATCTCACTTCCTATCATCACAATGATGTATAGCAGTCAACTACACCGCCACTGCATCAACAACTTGATTACCAACAACTGTTCAACCATAGAAGACACCCTTCCATGACACATATTAGAGTTGCTTAACAGCTTCCTCCAAGAACAATACCAAACTCATTACCTACAGGTTTCTGAGTTAAACACAGTTACCATCTCACAACCCGAGTGGTTCACTTAGACAAAGCCCTAATGATCTACATTTTGGACCTGTGCAAATTCTAGTTTACTAGCATTCTATTTATAATATAATCCCAACTGGATTTGGGCCTTCAAATCATATCAAATCTTCTGCCAAATCTGCCACAGATTCTGCTCCAAAATAGATCTTCAAGTAAATCTTCATCATAATTAACTCTAATTATTCTCCATATCTTTATGCATTAAATTAGTAACAAACTGATCTTCATAACTGATTGCAACAGAATATATCTCTCCCTTGATCTTCGCCTGCATTCTCTGATTCTCTTTAGTAGAATATCTCATTCACACCAGAAACACGTGCAGCCCTAATTAATCATCTCAGACCTGATATTTACTACTGATGTCACGACATCGGGTGTAACATCAGCACACAACTGCACCCCTTACAACCCAGAATGTTGCCTAACCATATTCATAATGTTAGAAGCTCATGTTGTAACATCAACCATGACAACAGCATTGTTTTAACAAAATTTCAGCCAATTACAAGAACTTACAATCTCCCCCTTTGGATAATTTTGGCTAAAACAAATATATAAACATTACAACTCAAATTACAGCAGTAATTACAACCCTACACTACTGTTAGATGTCATCTGATCTTAACAATAAACACCAGTCTCTACTGTGTACTGCATCCATGGAGAATCATCTTCTTGGCTAATTTTGAATGATGTTAGGACATCACATCACCATATAACAGCAAACCCAGGCAGCACATCAGGAGGTGCACATGAGGAAGAAGATATCCAACACCCCCCCTCAAATACAAGACATTTCTTTTTCCTTCCAGGTCAGACCCAGACCAATTGTAGAAGACTCCTCCAGAAAATAAATGTTTGTCTATTCATCAAAGACCAATGGTGGCATAAGATAATCCTGCACACCTTCATTGATCAGACACTGGGTTTAGTCCATGGCATAAGAGGAAACTTAAGAAGTGCCATTCTGCCAACCCATGTAACTCAGAACACAAGTCACAACTGTATTCATAACTCAAGACACAAGTCACAAAGACTCAACACCAACTCAAGGATGTACCATCCTCTTCTGCAGCATCAAAAACTGTAGACTCCAGGCATAACATCTGCACAAACCACTTAGCCAAATCCTTTCCTTTCTCCCCCTTTTTAGCCACAAATTGGCAAAGGAACCCCTCACAGAACCAAACCCAGGAAGTGCTCATCCAAACACGAATAAACGCCATAAGACTTATGAGATAAGAACACTCACTGGCTGAAGGAGAACAGAATAACCCCTATAAATAGCTGACCAGTAACTTAGAAATTAACGAGCCTTGAATATGTCAATGTTCTTGGTCAAACAAACGCTATTTTAGGTATCAAAAACTGCATTCAAATTCAATGCCTACCTTCCAAAAACTGCCTTGACTGCCTTAAATATTTCACAACTGAATCTTACCATAAATTAGGCCAATAACGCTCCATGCATAGGCAGAGACACACGTTTCGCTTTATCCTTTCACTACCGACCAAAATAATTCCTTGTTTGGCTCTAGAGAAACATGTCCTGTATCATGTTCTGACATCACACCAAGACAGCTTGCCTGCTAGCTCATCAACCCAAGACTCCACAAACACATCTTCTTATCTAATGGATATTGAGACGACTTCTCACAATCCCTTCTAGATTCCTTCAAACCATCAGGGAACAATAAAATCTCCTATGTACACCAATTTTGCTTTTCATACCTCTCCTGCATAGGCACTATCTTCACACAGCTATGATATGTCCCATCATCACACTGCACAAGCTAGACCAGCACACATGCTACAATAGGCTATAGTCAACAGCCTTACATTCAATGCCCTTTATGATATCACACCAAAAATGCCACATTCCTCATGGGGATTTTAGAGACAAGGTCAACCAAGTCCAATAAACAAAGGTCTATTTGATTGGAAATTTCTCACACAAGATAAGGACTGTCACCACCTTTTACCTTCTGATCACACTAATGACAACACCCTTCTGTCCTTACATTCACCAGCTCCTAATGAAGTCTTCATCATGAAAGTAGCCATGTATTTCCTGAACTACTTACCATCAAGATTAGAATCTGCCCATTCTAATCCACACTATGTCAGAACTGCCACTTCAGACGATGATGCTGCTTCTTCAAACTTCATAAGTATGGTACATACCCAACCATAATGTTGTAACAACATGTAGGACATCAGCACGAGACACAAGACCACCCCACTTAACCAGCACCAGCAGTTATACCAGAAGCAAACTAAAAGGAATAACATCAAACAACTAGACAAGACCTAGCCTCATCCTACTAGGACCACTTCTACCCAGGCACCAAACACGAAGTTCTGGTAACCAATGTGCCAAGAAAAACAGGTTCCCAAGAAAAACAGATGCCCACACCAAAGACTACTCTGACTGGTCAGGCGATACAAACAATGACATTTTATCCATTATAAATAACACACCTCCTTGCTCCTATCAGCACACCAAGGAAGGAATCATGAGTCAGTCTAACAAGAATGCAGCAAAGAGACACATGCAGGAGGACAAGAAGCTAGATCCTCAGAAGTTGAAGGACACAACACTGTCCACAGCTGGAGCATCTTCAGGAGCAACAACAACACGCAAGACATCAGAAACAAGGATGAAGACTATCAATAAAAACCAAGCGCAGCTTCAAGCATCTGATGATGAATGGGATGAAGATTGGAAGACATTTCTTGATTCGGGGGGTTGGGATAATCTTTAGACTCTTTGCATGTTGTATTTACTGATCTTGTAAGCTTCCAAAAATGTAATAAACGTCTATTTTAATTCTGTTCCATCTATACAAAAGCAATAAGGAACACAAATGCACAAGACACTAACTCCTCATGTAAGCAACCTCCCAATAAGTGCCAACACCAAAAACTGCAGACATATCCATCTCCCCCTTAACGTCACACGTCCAGCTACATAAAATTTTAACAATCTCCCCCTATCAAGGGCAACATGTGCTTCTTTGTATCTTTATGTCTTCAAGAGCTCAATTCAACCAATCTTCACAATCTGTACCTTTACAGCAAAATCCATAGACAAGTACTCCCCCTGTCATGGTTAACTAATGCTCTAGATGAAAATGAACATTTGAGCACACTTGTTGAGCACATGCATTTTGGGACCATTGTCCCTTTCTCCAAAGGCATTCATTCCTTATCATGCTCTTCATCTTCAAACTTCCTGATCTACATTTTCCATCCAAGGCAGACCTTCTACTTCATCATTCTCCCGTATGACTATGTAGACGCTCCTTAGGCATAATGTAGACACCATGCTTCTGAACCATAGCATAATCATCCTTCACCAAGGATATCCAACCAGATAATGTCCCAACATACATTAGAACATCTGCCATAAGCTCCAAGAGAATTTGGGATGATACTCCATAGTTACCAATCAACTCCACCAGTTGATTCAACTCCAAGATGCTTAACACAGTCACATAAAGTAAATTCTCAAGCCTTCTGCAGTCCTGCACTTCAACCTCAGACAAATACATAGTCTCCCGTCAATGTATATTGTCATTAGTTGAATGCACAACACTATCCGAAGCAGACAAACATTCAACTATTGTCATGCAAGATACAACATTTTATCTGGTCTGACATCCTTTTCCTGCAGACTTGAGGCACTGGTTGATCTTTCTTTTGCTAATCCACACCACTGATCACTTTAGATTAGGTAAGTGGCTTGACCTGAAACTTCACCGTGAGCAAACAAACTTCCTTTGGATGAGAAGGCAAAGACTGAAATAATGTTTCAACATTACCAATCACACTAAACATGAACCAGCATACTCTAATGTTTCAAGAATCTTCAAACTTTTGATACCATCCTCATTAAGTTACCACAACTAAGCTTAAGAGATAACTTATCAAGATCTTCACTCCGGCATGAAAACTTTGACAGTGATACTCTTTAGCTTTGGCTCAACCTTCTTTTGATCCTTCCAGCCACAAGGCTAATGCAGACACCAATTCCAATTGACCAAAGGTTGATTGACATATTAAGCTCAACTTCTTTCTTGATGAATCTTCACACAAACCAGATGCCTCCTCTTCCAAGTCAGGAGTAGGTTCTAAACAGATGTGATCAACACATTTGTTTAGTCCCCAAGCATCTGTTATGTCACAATCTGCTGGTAGGACATAAGTTCTCTTCACACCAAAAGATCCTTTAACACAACCCAGAGATTGACCTTGTAAGGTTGGAGGTAAGAAAAAATTACTTCTACCTTTCTTCAGACCTCTTTTCAACAAGCTTATATAAGAGTTCCTTTATGAGTGGACTTGGGATGAACCCCAGGTATCTTTGGCAACTATAACAAGCTAGTTGAAGATGTCCTCACAAATCACCACACCATGTGACACCTCTTCAGAGGAGAGCAGAATGTTGTAGTCTTAACACAAAACCACCAGGAATTTTCCATCAGATATATATATATATATATATATATATATATATATATATATATATATATATATATATATATATATATATATATATATATATATATATATATATATATATATATATATATATATATATGCAGCGGAACATACACCAGAAAACTCCTCTACAACCTTCAGACAAAACATAATAACCCTTGCACGACACTCCAAGTGCACTAGGTCATCATAGGTTTGAAAATAAGCCAAACCAGACAGCAGTTCACCACCAAAGCTACAGGCCTGATAACTTCATTCTTCACTCCAAGGGATCATACAAAATTCTCTATGAACTAACTATCTTCCTTGCTCATAAACCAGAAAGTATCTTCCCTAGATCTCATCCAGAAACAGACAGGATGCCTGCTCTTATACTAATTGAAATTCTGGTACATATGTGTGATGTCTTTGTGCAATGTCACAACATCGCAATCTACTGAACAAGGCAATAATAGAAACAGTAAATAACACACTGAATTGTTCACCCAATTCGGTTCAACAACCTACATCTGGGGGCATACCAAGCCAGGAAGGAAGTCCACTATTAGTAGTATCAAATTACAGACTCAACAGACCAGTTGACAATCTACCTAATTTAATCACTACCCAATGACCCTTCTACCTAAGTCCTCCCTAGGTAAGAGACTCCATCTCACTTCCTATCATCACAATGATGTCTAGCAGTCAACTACACCGCCGCTGCATCAACAACTTGATTACCAACAACTGTTCAACCATAGAAGACACCCTTCCATGACACACATTGGATTTGCTTAACAGCTTCCTCCAAGAACAATACCAAACTCATTACCTACAGGTTTCTGAGTTAAACACAGTGACCATCTCACAACCCGAGTGGTTCACTTAGACAAAGCCCTAATGATCTACATCTTGGACCTGTGCAAATTCTAGGTTACTAGCATTCTATTTATAATATAATCCCAACTGGATTTGGGCCTTCAAATCATATCAAATCTTCTGCCAAATCTGCCACAGATTATGCTCCAAAATAGATCTTCAATTAAATCTTCATCATAATTAACTCTAATTATTCTCCATATCTTTATGCATTAAATTAGTAACAAACTGATCTTCATAACTGATTGCAACATAATATATCTCTCCCTTGATCTTCGCCTGCATTCTCTGATTCTCTTTAGCAGAATATCTCATTCACACCAGAAACACGTGCAGCCCTAATTAATCATCTCAGACCTGATGTTTACTACTGATGTCACGACATCGGGTGTAACATCAGCACACAGCTGCACCCCTTACAACCCAGAATGTTGCCTAACCATATTCATAATGTTAGAAGCTCATGTTGTAACATCAACCATGACAACAACATTGTTTTAACAAAATTTCAGCCAATTACAAGAACTTACAGGGTTCCTACCAACCACACATCTACTATTTCCTCCATACTTGGTAGATTCATTTATGCTATAGGAAAAAGGTTTCTTTTAATTTTGGGTCATACATCTTTGAACAAATTCTGAAACAAGCAAGTTCAACTGCTGTCAAGATGCCTATTTGCTTTCCATCCCTGATCTGTGGTGTTATTTTAGATCAGTGTCCTGACCTTGTGTTAGGGAGTGACACTGCTCTCAAAAGAAAACCTCCTTTGTCCCTACACTACAAGTTACTTGGTGGGGCACATGTTTCAGACATTGTTGGGACATCTTCTCAAACTTCCAGTCATGCTACCTTTGATGATGAAGTCATTGCACAGCTACAAGAGACGTGCAAGGAACTGGAAAATTCCATCAGAAAAGACATTGCTCGGAAGTCCAAACTTAAACAGTTAATTAAAACCTTCATGGAGAAAAGGAATGCTTCTACTGGAATAGCTGGTAAAGACCAAGAAACTGCTGAAGGTGATGCCTCTGGAGGATCTGATAGAGAAAGTGAACAGGGTTCAGATGACTCAGGATCTAGGAGTGGTGATATTGATGCTGAGACTGATGGAGAGAGTGAAGAAGTTGCAAAATCTGGGTCAGATGAAGATGATGATGGTGCGGCAGAATAACTGCAGAATTTCTGCAGAAGATGTTTTTTTTTTTGCTTGTCTTGCTTTGACTGAACACCTAGGACACCTATTTCTATGTCTTTACTTCTGAACTTTAACTTTTGTTTTGTTTTTTACTTTAAACTGTTCTACTTGCCTTTGTCATATTTCTGGCTAAAAAGGGGGAGTAGTGTGCTTGTGTGTGTTGTGCTTGTGCTGGTGCTGCAGCTGAGGGGGAGAATGTTGAATGTTGTTGTGTTGCTGCAGCTGAGGGGGAGAATGTTGAATGTTGTTGTGTTGCTGCAGTTGAGGGGGAGTTTTTTTGCTGCTATGCTGTGTTGTGTGTTGGCATTTCGCTGCTGTCTCTGATATGGTTTTTTTTAGCTTGTGTTTTCTTTGCAAGATTTGTTTGGTGTGTAGTTTTAGCCAAAATAAGCCAAAGGGGGAGATTGTTATTTCGTTGATTTTGTGGTTGGCATTTATTTTGCTAAAACTATTCTAGCAGCAAGATGTTGAAACAAGATGTTCTAATTTTCTGCACTCAACATGTCGAATAAAGATGTCCCATACTGGCTCATAGGCCATCGCGTCTGATTTCAGTTTAAAAGGAAGATTCTGTTGCTGTTAAATATTACTGAATATTCTGTGAATATTTAGTTATCCTATGTGGCATCCAAAGTATTTTTTGGTTGTGTTTTGTGTTGGTTTTCGGATTTTTAGCGCTTTCTAATTATGGAGACATATTAGGAAACTTTAGATTGAAGACCTATTTTGTTGGAGTTTATTTTGCAGATTTGTGAGTAGTCTCTTTGCTGCGTTTTTGAAGCCCAATCCAGTCCAGATTTATTGCTATATATTGACTGATGTAAACCTAGTTTAGGTGTGGAACTTACGTGTGTTTTTGTTAGGGTTTTCGAGTGTTAATTGTGAGCCTAACTGGTATCATTCTGATAAAAGTATAAGGACTGGTTTTTTTGTGTTGTAAGTTCTGTCAGTTACTCATAAGCTTTGAAGCATTGAGTTTCTTGTGTGTCAATTCTCATAAGCTTTGAAGTATTAAGAATTATGTGTTTTGAAAGTGTGGCTTTCGTTTTGTTACTTGTGTTAAAAGGAACCAATCACGGGTTGTGATTGTAGAGGGATTTGAGGAGGGCCTCATACTTAGGTGAGTCTTAGGTAGAAGTCATAGGAAGGGTAGTGATTAAGTGAGCAGATTATGACTGGGTGTAGTTGCTGTATGATCTGTGAATTGATACTATCGTATATTGATTTCGTCCCTGGTTGGTAGCCCCTAGAGTAGGATTGTTGATCCGAACTGGGTAAATATATCGTTGTGTTCTTTACTTTCTGCACTCTTATTATTGTTGTCTTGTTCATTGTGTTGGATATCAGTGTCTCAACATCTGTGTAGGACATCTGATATCTGTGCAAGAATTTTAATAGGCGAGTTTTTTTGCTGCTATGCTGTGTTGTGTGTTGGCATTTCGCTGTTGTCTTTGATATGGTTTTTTTTGCTTGTGTTTTCTTTGCAAGATTTGTTTGGTGTGTAGTTTTAGCCAAAATAAGCCAAAGGGGGAGATTGTTATTTCGTTGATTTTGTGTTTGGCATTTATTTTGCTAAAACTATTCTAGCAGCAAGATGTTGAAACAAGATGTTCTAATTTTCTGCACTCAACATGTCGAATAAAGATGTCCCATACTGGCTCATAGGACATCGCGTCTGATTTCAGTTTAAAAGGAAGATTCTGTTGCTGTTAATTGTTACTGAATATTCTGTGAATATTTAGTTATCCTATGTGGCATCCAAAGTATTTTTGGGTTGTGTTTTTGTGTTGGTTTTTGGATTTTCAGCTCTTTCTAATTATGGAGACTTATTAGGAAACTTTAGATTGAAGACCTATTTTGTTGGAGTTTATTTTGCAGATTTGTGAGCAGTCTCTTTGCTGCGTTTTTGAAGCCCAATCCAGTCCAGATTTATTGCTATATATTGACTGATGTAAACCTAGTTTAGGTGTGGAACTTACGTGTGTTTTTGTTAGGGTTTTCGAGTGTTAATTGTGAGCCTAACTGGTATCATTCTGATAACAGTATAAATACTGGTTTTTTTGTGTTGTAAGTTCTGTCAGTTACCCATAAGCTTTGAAGCATTGAGTTTCTTGTGTGTCAATTCTCATAAGCTTTGAAGTATTGAGAATTGTGTGTTTTGAAAGTGTGGCTTTTGTTTTGTTACTTGTGTTGAAAGGAACCAATCACGGGTTGTGATTGTAGAGGGATTTGAGGAGGGCCTCATACCTAGGTGAGTCTTAGGTAGAAGTCATTGGAAGGGTAGTGATTAAGTGAGCAGATTATAACTGGGTGTGGTTGCTGTATGATCTGTGAATTGATACTATCGTATATTGATTTCGTCCCTGGCTTGGTAGCCCCCAGAGTAGGATTGTTGATCCGAACTGGGTAAACATATCGTTGTGTTCTTTACTTTCTGCACTCTTATTATTGTTGTCTTGTTCATTGTGTTGGATATCAGTGTCTCAACATCTGTGTAGGACATCTGATATCTGTGCAAGAATTTCAATAGGGGAGTTTTTTTGCTGCTATGCTGTGTTGTGTGTTAGCATTTTGCTGTTGTCTCTGATATGGTTTTTTTTGCTTGTGTTTTCTTTGCAAGATTTGTTTGGTGTGTAGTTTTAGCCAAAATAAGCCAAAGGGGGAGATTGTTATTTCGTTGATTTTGTGGTTGGCATTTATTTTGCTAAAACTATTCTAGCAGCAAGATGTTGAAACAAGATGTTCTAATTTTCTACACTCAACATGTCGAATAAAGATGTCCCATACTAGCTCATAGGACATCGCGTCTGATTTCAGTTTAAAAGGAAGATTCTGTTGCTGTTAATTTTTACTGAATATTCTGTGAATATTTAGTTATCCTATGTGGCATCCAAAGTATTTTTGGGTTGTGTTTTTGTGTTGGTTTTCGTATTTTCAGCGCTTTCTAATTATGGAGACATATTAGGAAATTTTAGATTGAAGACCTATTTTGTTGGAGTTTATTTTGCAGATTTGTGAGCAGTCTCTTTGCTGTGTTTTTGAAGCCCAATCCAGTCCAGATTTATTGCTATATATTGACTGATGTAAACCTAGTTTAGGTGTGGAACTTACGTGTGTTTTTGTTAGGGTTTTCGAGTGTTAATTGTGAGCCTAACTGGTATCATTCTGATAACAGTATAAATACTGGTTTTTTTGTGTTGTAAGTTCTGTCAGTTACTCATAAGCTTTGAAGCATTGAGTTTCTTGTGTGTCAATTCTCATAAGCTTTGAAGTATTGAGAATTGTGTGTTTTGAAAGTGTGGCTTTTGTTTTGTTACTTGTGTTGAAAGGAACCAATCACGGGTTGTGATTGTAGAGGGATTTAAGGAGGGCCTCATACCTAGGTGAGTCTTAGGTAGAAGTCATTGGAAGGGTAGTGATTAATTGAGCAGATTATAACTGGGAGTGGTTGCTGTATGATCTGTGAATTGATACTATCGTATATTAATTTCGTCCATGGCTTGATAGCCCCCAGAGTAGGATTGTTGATCCGAACTGGGTAAACATATCGCTGTGTTTTTTACTTTCTGCACTCTTATTATTGTTGTCTTGTTCATTGTGTTGGATATCAGTGTCTCAACATCTGTGTAGGACATCTGATATCTGTGCCAGAATTTTAGCCCGAATTATAACTTCCTCGGTGGCTAATGTGTTTGTAATGTTTTTGCATGTGAGATGCCTTCTGCCCATGAGAGGATGGTGAAGAATGCCCTGGTGAGGGGCAAAGCAGGCGCGGCCACCTCGAAGTCTCAGTTTACTCAGCGGGTTCCTCCTCCTCAACTGGCTGCGGGAAGCTCCTCGCCCGTTCCTTCACATGCTCAGGGATCTCCAGTGCCCGGGGCCTTAAGGTTTAAGCGGACAAGAGCGAATGAACTGATGGATCTCAGCCGGGCGGCGGAGAACGGCAAGTTTGAACTTCCCCCTGCCTTCATGACAGGAATTTTTTCGAGGGGACATCCCTGACGGTTCCTCAGGTGGAGTCCCTCAAGCTTGAGGTTATGGATCGCCCGAGCAATAGGGCAATGCTGGCGCAAGATGCCTTTACGTTGGTCCGGGTCCTGGAGATGGCGGCAGTTTACGCCGAGGGAGATTCCTCCTCTGAATCTGAACTAAAGAAAGCCCAGGCGGCGATATCTGCTCTGGAGGAAAAAGTGAAGAAGGCCAAGAAGGAGGCCAAGGCTGCCAATGACGCGAGGAAGAAGTCTGACAAGGAGGCCGCTAGACTGAAAGGAGAGAATGATACCCTGGCTGCTGAGAAGAAGGTTGTCGAGGACCTAGTCGAGCAGATGAGGTTTGTGACTGCCCCGACAGAAGACGAGCCTGAGAAGGTAAAGGCGTTGAAGACTAGGGCCGAACTAGTTGCTCGTATTGCGCGGGCGAAAGGGGATGTGTACGCCATTGAGGAAGAGTCATTCAACAATGTCGTGGCCCAACTCAAGCTGGTGAATCCAGAAGTCCAGATATCTACGGTGGGTACTAACTTTCTGGTCCATGTTAAGGATGGCAAGATAGTTACTCCAGACTTCTTCAATATCAGTGATGAGCATACCCGGCTCTTGAACGAGGAGACCTAGCCACCGCAGCCTAACCTTGAGCAGCCCGAGCAGATGGAGGAGTGAAATCTTATTTTGTTTTTTGTTGTAATGTATCTGGCCTGTGTGCCATTTTTGATGTAATTTTATTGTTGTTTGGTATGGGGCGTGGCCCTTTTGTCTTGTAATATGCACAATTGTGGTACTTGTGGCCACTTAGTTATTTTGATATGTATGTATCCGGTCACCGTGGCCGGTTTTGTATATTCGCGCTGAGCTTTAGTTGCTATTTATTTTTGCTAAGTGTTGTATCTTGTCTCGATACCCGTGTATGCCCGCAATGGGGATGACTTTGATCCATTTATTGCTTTAGGGAATTACTCAACTTAGATGTGTTCGGCAGTGAGGAGGACTGGTCGACCGGCCCGAGGAATTTCCGGGCATGATAGCGGAGCTCAGGTCATGTTTGAGGCCTGAGTTCGCGACGTGAACCCCCAATCGTGAGCTGGGTGTTCGGCCTATCATGGTACTTTGTCGACAGCGGGCTCGGATGAGGAACCGCCGTCGGGCAGAGACCCAGCTCGATCCTGAGCGGGATCCTGCCTTGGCTGGTATGCGTCGCTTGTACCTAGGCGCGCATCATAGTCGGGATGTTATGTTCGTTGCTTTGATGAAGCAAACTGACAATTAGGGCCTTAGCTATAGTATTGTTTCAGCTTTTCGGCATTCCATGGTCAAGCAAGTTCTTCCCTGTTGAGGTGTTCTAGGTAGTAGGCCTCATTCTCCGTCTTTGCTCGGACGCTATAGGGTCCTTCCCAGTTAGCGGCGAGTTTGCCTTCTCCAGAGTCCTTGTGGTTCCTTCTCAAGACAAGGCTGCCCACTTGGAATTCTCACTGTATCACTTAGGCGTTGTGCCTGATTATGATTTTCTGCTTTAATGAGGCTTCGCAGAGGGCTTTAATGAGGTCGAGCTCTTCCCTTAGTGCCTCGTTGTTTATTTCCTCGTCCAGGGGTGATTCAGTCCGCCAAGATGGTATGTGTATCTCAATGGGGATTACTGCCTCAGTCCCGTAGGCCAGGCGAAAGGGAGTTTCCTCGATTGAAGAGTGGGGAGTTGTGCGGTACGCCCATAGGACATTGTGCAGCTCTTCGACCCAAGCTTTATTCGTTTCTTCTAGCCTCCGCTTGAGGCATCGTAGGATTACCCGATTTGCTGCTTCGGCTTGCCCGTTAGTCTGGGGGTGTTCGACGGATGCAAAGTGATGTTTCGTGCCCAGCTGAGCGACGAAATCCTGGAACTTCCTGTTTGTGAACTGCGTCCCATTGTCTGTGACTATTGCTTGGGGAATGCCAAAACGTGCAAGGATGTTCCGCTTGTAGAAACGAAGTATGTTGAGGGTCGTTATTTTGGCCAGAGCCTCAGCTACTACGAATGGCCCCGGGATGTCCAGGCCCCACCATGCAAATGGCCACGGGGAAGACATAGTTTTGAGCTCGTTAGGCGGAACCAGGTGCATGTCCCCATGCCGTTGGTATTTGTCGCATTTCTTCACGTGCTCTTTTGTATCCTGCTGCATGGTTGGCCAGTAGTACCCTGCTCGAAGGGCTTTCTAGGCGAGGGATTTTCCCCTGAGATGTTGGGCATTGATTCCTTCGTGTATCTCGCACAAGACCTGGGTGACCATCTCTTCCTCGACGCATTTGAGCAAAGGGATGGAGAACCCTCGCCTGTAGAGCTTATTTTCGATCAGGACATAGGAGCAGGCCCTGCGCCTGACTGTATTGGCCTCTTTGGGGTCGGACGAAAGTTCGTCCCTAGCGAGGTAGTTATAAACGGGGGTCATCCAGCAGTTGCTATCACCGATGACTTGCATGTCAAGGATTGTGGGTGTCTTCTCGATGCTGGGTCGAGGAAGCAGCTCCTGGATGACAGACTTGTTTCCGCCTTTTTTCTTCGTGCTCGCCAGTTTGGATAACACATCTGCTCTAACATTATGTTCGCGGGGAACATGTTTTACTTCTAATGTAGCGAACTTCATCATTTTTTTCTTTGACCAGGGACAAGTATTCGGACAAGTTGTCATTTTTGTCCTGGTATTTTCCTCGAACTTGAAGGGCTACAAGTTGCAAATCTGTGCAGATGACGACTTCTTCTGCTCCTAGGTCTTTGGCCAGGCGCAGACCGGCGAGGAAAGCTCCGTACTCAGCTTGGTTATTGGACGTGGGGAAGGATAAAGTGAGTGATACCCCGACGATGATTCCCTCTTCGTTCTCAAAGAAGATACCTGCCCCGCTTTCTGCCGAGCTGGATGCTTCGACGACGAAGATGGTCCACCTGCGGGCTCCGCAGGTGGGGGAATCCGCGAATGTCATCTCTGCGATGAAATTGGCCAATGCTTGGGCTTTGAGGGACTTTCTACTCTCATACTAAATGTTGAACTCTGATAGCTCCAAGGACCATTTGTACATTCTACCGGTCATATTTGGTTGTCCTAGCAGTTGCTTTACAGGTTGATCTGTGTGGACCACGATCGTGTGGGCCAGAAAGTAGTGCCTCAGTCTTCGTGCAACGTTAATGAGGGCCAGAGCTACCTTCTCTATCTGCTGGTATCTCAACTCTGGTCCCTGCAATGCTTTGCTTGTGAAGTATATAGGCTTTTGCCCGTCAGGCGTTTCGAGGATGAGGGCGGCGCTAACGGCCTCGTTTGCTACGGCGAGATAGAGGTACCGGGTTTCATCGTTATCTAGCCGAGAGAGGACTGACGGTTTTGACAGTGCCCATTTCAGATGGAGGAGATCCTGGTCGCATTCCTCTGTCCATTCAAACGTTGCCTCCTTGTGGAGGAGTTTGAAGAAGGGCAAGGTATGTTGGACAAACTTGGCCACGAAACGAGATAGGGAAGCGAGCATCCCGTTGAGGGATTGGATGGATTTCTTCGAGTTAGGTGTTGGAAATTCGGAGAATGTCCTGCACTTGTCGGGGTTGGCCTCGATACCTCGCTCTGTCAGGTAGAAGCCGAGGAACTTGCTCGTCCGTACCCCGAACGTGCATTTCTCTGGGTTAAAGCGCATCCGGTATTTTCTGGCTTGTTCGAAGAATTTTCTTAAATGGGCTGTGTGATCGGTTTCCTCATGGGATTTCACTATCATATCATCCATATAGACTTCCAGCATGTCGCCTATTTCTCCCCGGAAGACCTTGTTCATCATCCTCTAGTAGGTCGCACCGGCGTTCTTCAAGCCAAAGGGCATTACGTTGTAGTAATAATTGCCCGATTCGGTCATGAAGGTCGTGTATTTTTTATCACGTATCGCCATTGATATTTGATTGTAGCCCGAATAGGCGTCCATGAATGATAATAGTTTAAAACCGGCAGAGTTATCAATAAGTTTATCAATATTGGGGAGGGGTACGCATCTTTTGGGCATGCCTTATTGAGATCACTACAATCAACACACATACGCCACTTTCCATTAAATATTTTGACGAGTACAATGTTGGACAGCCAAGTGGTGTACTTGGCTTCCGAAATAAAGTTTGCCTTGAGGAGGTCTTTTACAGCTTGTTCTGCAGCCTCCGTTTTCTCCAGAGACTGCTTTCTCCTATGTTGTGCTACTGCTTTGACGATGGGGTTAATTGTGAGTTGATGGCAGGCGACAGAAGGATCTAAGTCGGGCATTTCCATGACACTTTACGCGAACAAGTCTGTGTTTTCTCGGAAGCAAGCTTTAAGTTGTTTCCTCGCGATGTCGGGGAGGTCGATCCATATCTTTACTCCTCGCTGAGGGTCATTGCCGAGCAGAACGAGCTCGAAGTCGCCATCCGGGATCGGGCGCGTCGGATGGGAGTTGTTGCTGGTCCTTCTTCTGGTTATCTTTGGAGAAGCAGCTGTTGAGGTCGATGGAGTCGACACGTGGCAGTGGCTTGGCTTCCTCTGAGTTGTTAGGTACGGCTGGCTTGCTGGACGTCTTAGGCTTGGCAGCGATGGTGTTGAGTCCCTTGGTGGCCGCTTCGAAGCATCGTCGCGCAGCTTCGATGTCCCCGTGTATCGTGGCGACCATACCTTTCAAAGTGTAGTACTTCATTTTGAGATTGACAATTGATGGCACGACTACCAAATCGGCCAAAGTTGGCCGCCTGAATATGCATTGGTAGAGAGACGGGCAGTCAATTACCAGGAACTGAACCTTAATAGATATGCCTATCTCTGCAGATCCAAAGGTCACGATCAACTCGACTTACCCCCAGAGTTTCGTGACCGACCCGTTGAAACCCTGCAGGTCAGAACCCACGTAGGGAGTGAGGTGCGATTCGTCCAACTGGAGGGTCGAGAACAATTGTGAGTACATAATATCGACTGAGCTTCCTTGGTCGACTAATATCTTGCGAACATCAAAATTTGCCATCTGGGCTCTTACGAGTAGTGGAATACTTGAGTTCGGAGCCCCTCCAAAGAGTTATTCCCGATAGAAAGAGATGAGGACCGATCCCTTCTGGGCCTTATCGAGCGTTGTCACCTTGTTGGAGCTCGTGCTGATCAGGTGCTCTAACTTTCTCTTCATGGAGCCCACGGTGACTTTGTTAAAGCCCCCTCCTGAGATGACCATTGTGGAGGGGAAAGTTTCCTATGGGCTATGGGCTGTGAAATACGCGGGAGCGCTGAGCTCCTCGGGAACTTAGAAATCCTCCGGCCGTGATATACTCATGGCGACTTGGAGGTTGGTTTCTTTTGAGAAATACACTTCTTCCTCGACTTTCTTTGACTCCTGGCCGTCTTGTCAGGGAGCACCCTTATTCTTCGTAAACTGCTTCAGGTGGTTGTCCCTGATCAGTATTTCTATGGCATCCTTTAGGTGGATGCAGTCTTCAGTGGTATGGTCGTGACTCTTATGGAAACAACCGTATTTCGATTTATCGGCGTTCGGCTTGGCCAGTACCTGCTTGGGGAATCGAACCCCCACTTGTTTAAACTCTGAGTTAGTACATTCAGAGAGAATTTTTTTCCCTGGAGATAATCAGGGGATTGTAGTCATGGAAACGGCTGGAGGGCCCTTTGTTGTCCCGGGATTCCCGAGGATGATCTTCGCGTCTTCTCTCCCCTCGACGGGATGTCGAGGGTTCATCGCCTTTGGAGGCCCTGGCACTTTCTTGATAGCGTGAGGCCTGGGCGGAACTGACCGCTTCCTTTTCCTTGTATTGAATATACGTTTGCGCCTTTAGAAGGAAGGCGTCCAGGTTCCTTGGAGGTGCAAGGCCAACAACTTTAAAAAATTATGAGTTAGGGCGGAGTCCTCGTTCGAGCAGGAATTTCTTCATGTCGTCGGTGATGGGGACTTGAACAACTTCTTTATTAAACCTCTCGATATACGCCCGGAGAGGCTCATTCTTCCCTTGAATTATGGCCTCAAGGGAGGCTTCGGTCTTTGGATGGCGGCGTGATGCCGTAAAGTGTCTGGAAAACATCCTGCCCAACTGCTTCCACGAGGTGATGGACTCCTCAGGCAGTTGTTTGTACCAGGTCATTGCCCCTTTCCAGAGCGTGGTAGGGAATAAACAGCATTTGATGGCATCCCGGATGCCGCGATAATCTAGCAGTGCATCGATATTTTCGATGTGCTCATCTGGGTTTGTTGTTCCATCATATATACCCAAAGATGGTGGTTTCTCCAAGCCTTTGGGAAGGCGCATAGCCAGGATCTCCTGAGATAATGGGTCGTGGGGCTCATCGTCGCTGTTGGAACTGGTCCAGGAATAGGAGCGGGCGCTTCACTCGGGGACATGGTGGCGACTTCTACGGGGTGACGGTGTTTGTGCCCGACCCTTCGATCTGACTGGGGATGAACGATGATCTCTCTGGGTTCTCTTGTTGCCCGGGGAATGTTGTTTTCGTGGGGAAACATGGTCACGTTTCCGGACGGCATGGGACTCTGGTTCCTGACACACCCTACGATCAACTTCCTGTCGGGGATGTGGACTCTTGGATCGTCGTCGGTCTTTCCTCGGTTTAGGAGATCTTGGACGGGCAGACTCTTCCAACGCTCCAATCCCCTAGTTTTATTGGAGGATCAAGAGGTTGGTCTTGTTGATTGCTTCAAGGAGGGCCACCACGACCGGATCAGCGTTAGATGGAGCTGGAACGGGCTGGAGGGCCAGCGTGGGCTGGTCGTCAACACGGTCAGTACGAGTAGGGGAGGGAGATGCAGTAGCTCAGTCTCTCAGACGACGGGCGTCTACCCCGAGGAAGGATATAGATCCCTCAGCATCAGTTTTATTGACGGGGAGAAAAGAAGGATTGCGAGCATCTTGGACGTGATCTTGGCAAGCCATGATCGTAGTCTTGGACAAAGGGTTTTGGTCTTTGAATCTAAGGTGCATGTTAAGACGGGGATGACAAGTTTCCCACAGACGGCGCCACTGATCGTGAAGGCTGATCAGATCTTGAAATGGGCTAAGAGGAACGTCTATCATGCTGGGTGTGTGAGATGAGGAGGGGGTGTACCTGCAAGGCACTCCGATTCTAAAGTAAGAATCGAGAGAGAGAAAGGCAAGTACAAAAGTATGAGTTTCTTAGGATGATTTTGAATACCTGACCAGGGTTTTTATAATGCCCCCAGCGCGTGGCCAACGGTCCCTATTTTCGGGGCGGAATAACTGTTTCCTGAAGAATAGGTAACTGCCAAAAACTAGCCGTTATGACGGGCAGAGATGCCCAAAACTAGCCGTTGCCACGGGCAAAGGCGTAGTTTCGGGCACAGGCATCGTGACTGTTCTTGGATGATGGAGCCGTGCATAACGGGAAGGATTGTCGGGGAGAAGCAAATGACCTTGAGGATCATCTGTCCATATGTGCCCGGTAGAGGGGCAGAAAGGCAAATGCTGCCCCGCACCAGCTGGACTTAGGCAATTGGGTCGTCCTAGAAGCAGAAGTGGATTGGGTCATGCCTAGCCAGTGGTCCAGTCTGGAACAAAATCCAAATCAATCCATATATTTTTGATAGGTTTGAACATCGGATTCTCTTGAAATCAAACCAAACCGGTACATGAACACCCCTAATAGAGAAGATGATTGGAATGATGAAGAGCAATAAAAATAGCGTATATGAGGAGAAAAATATCATTAATGTTGTATTGAAATTATAAAGTGACTTAAAATCGAGATATTTTTTTTACAACTTGACTTGCAATATAAGACGAATGGAATAACATATAATTACGATGAGAATTATCGAGTATTTAACTTGATGCTTGTGAATATTATTAAATTGTACGTTACTACTAAGTTGAAGAAAAGATTTTGATTTAGTTTGAATTAGGAATAAATAAAATTGTGTTGAAATTTTGATGATTAAATGTTACAAATGAGGCTGACTTAGATGTTTCCTTAAGGAGAGTTAGATATGTTAACAAACAAAGAACGGGAGGTCACAACTTTTTTGTCTTGTATTTGATTTAAAAAATTTGGCTTAAATGCACTTTTGGTCCCCCTGTTTTAGTTTTTTCACAGTTTTAGTCCCCCTATTACAAAACCTGCGATTTTGGTCCCTAAATTTTGATGGTATTTGCAATTTTGTGGTCCCCCTCCAATTTTGATCCAAAACCATACATGAACAGTGCATGACTGTATATGAACAGTGCATGTCCGTACATGAACAGTGCATGAACAGTTGGATCAAAATTGGAGGGGACCACAAAATTGCAAAGACCATCAAAATTTAGGGACCAAAATCGCAGGTTTTGTAATAGGGGGACTAAAACTGTGAAAAAACCAAAACAGGGGGACCAAAAGTGCATTTAAGCCAAAAAATTATTCACAGAACAGTGAAAAAAGCAGGATAAGGGAATGGACAAGAATTGAATGTTTTTGTCCTTCACCGAACCATTAGACAATTTTTTTTGTTTTAAGTACAAGTTAACAAAAATATCAAAATACTCGTTCATTTTCTACTAAAAATATATCATCTCTCCCTCATCATTTTTTTTAAATTTTTATCTTCCCTCTTATCTTTCCATCATTTCTTTATAACTCATCTCTCTCTCTCTCTCTCTCTCTCTCTCTCTTATCTTTCCATCATTGTTTTCTTGAAGTGAAATCTGATCATCGTCATCAGAATCATAACTAATTCCTATTTTCCCATTGTGACTAAAACCATAGATCATGGAAACCATTTTGCTTCTATCTATGTTATTGTTTAAGAATTTCTGAAATGCCTTATCATATTTATATAAGATGGTTTCAAAAGCTGGAGAAGCTTTAGAAAGACTTTCTTCAAGTTTTAAACATTTTTTGTTCAGAAAAGTATTTTTCTTTTTCCAACAAAAAATTGTCATCTTTTTGTTTAGAAACTTCTTTCTCTAGCTTAATGCATTCTTCAACTTCAGATTCATGAGCCTTTTTCAGGTATTTGAATTTACATTAAAGTTTGTGATACCTATTTAGAGATTCTGACAAACATGATTCTAAATCAGCACGAGAAAATTCAAAAAATACCTTTTCTGAGTCAGACTCTGCTTCTGTTGTGTTTCCTGTGGAGGCCACGAGTGCTACGTTGGAATGCTCTTCTTCAGAGTCAAAATTTGATAATTCAGAGTCAGAATCATCCCATGTTGCCACGAAACCTTTCTTCTTTCCTTTGAACGCATCCTTCTTGAATCTTTATTTTCTAGAGATTTATTTCTTAAGCGTTGGGCACTCATTTCTATAGTGTCCTGGCTCCTTGCATTCATAGAATGATACTTCTTTGCTTGTTTTTCCTCTTGAAGATGAATTTGGGCGATCTCCTCTGTTTCTGGGCCTTCAGAAGTTGTTTTGTCTTTTTTTTTTCCAGAGTTGTTTGATTCTTCTGGAGAGAAGAGACAATTTATCTTCGTTATCAGAACCTTATTCGTCAGAGTCTTCTTCTTCCTCAGCTTGTTGTGCTTTAGTATTTTCTAACTTATTCCATTCTGATCTAGACCTTAGAGCGACATATTTTCCCTTTTTCTGAGGCTTATCTTCCTCTAGCTCAATTTCATGGCTTTTGAGCGAGCTGACCAACTCTTCAAGGCTTATGGAGTTCAGATCCTTGGATAGCTTAAGAGTTGTAACCATTGGTCTCTATTTCTTGGGAATGCTTCTTACTATCTTTTTTACATGATCAGTTGTAGAGTAAACTTTGTTCAGAACCTTAAGGTCCTGCAACTAGGGTTTGAAATCTTGAGAACATAGTCTCAATGGTTTCATCATCTTCCATCTAGAAAGCCTCATATTTCTGGACCAATGCCAGAGCTTTTGTTTCCTTGACTTGAGTATTGCCTTCATGTGTCATTTTCAAGGAATCAAAAATATCCTTTGTTGTATCTCTGTTAGTAATTTTTCATATTCATTGTAAGATATTGCATTAAGAAGGATAGTTCTGGATTTTTGATGATTTTTGAACTCACGCTTTTGATCATCATTCATTATGTTTCTAGGAATGGGAATACCAATTGCAGATACGGGCATTTCATAGCCATTTGTGACAATATCCCAAAGATCTGCATCATAGCCTAGAAAGAAACTTTCTATTCTATCTTTCCAATAGTCAAATTTTTCTCCATCAAAGACAGAAGGCTTGGCATTATAACTATCTCTCTCATTTGTGTTAGCAACAACCATAATGTTTTTCTCACGCTGGATCTCTCTACACGATTAAGTGTTTGATAGACAAATCAATAACAGAGCGGGAGTTCTGATTCCAACTGAAGGTAGAGAAAAACACAAGAAAAGGGGTTTGAATTGGGTTTTTACCAAATGTAAACTTTTAGAACTTTTAGCACAAAGGTAAACACGAGAACATGAGTAAGAAGACACAAATATTTTTATTCTGGTTCACTGTTAACAAAGTTACTCCAGTCCACCCGCCAAGGTGATTTTGCCTTCAAAAAAGGACTAATTTCACTAATATAGAAAGATTACAACAAGTTTGTCTAAGTGCTTAGAAAAACACCTTAGCCCTCTCAAGTCTACAGACTAACACTTAGTCACTTGAGGAAAAATGATATCAAAGAAGATACAAAGAAAGTGTTTACAAAGGTGCTTTTATAAAGTAGATGAAACAAATTTAAAAACAAAGTATTACACAAATATGAGCAACAACTCATTGTGTTATGATAGAATTTCTAGACTGAGCATATTTCACTTGTAATATTGATCGTTGTTTTTCTTCTTATTAAGCAATAAGGTAGAGACTTCTTTATATAGTTGAATGTTTGAATGTTGAAGGGTACAAACGTAAATCTCGATGCCGGTTGTTGCAACGGTAATAACAAGACCGTGAGAGATAATAGTGGTAAAGTCTCACCATATTCCGTATAGCAGTACTGACGTAAAATCAGTTTATACCAAAATGGGAATGAACTTTTGTACGGATTCTTTCATCGCAGGTTTCTATCTTGTCGTTATCTACTGATCAACTTTATCTGAAGAGAAGTGATGATGAGTCCAGAAGATGAATAATTGAGTGATATTAGAGTCTTCAAAGTCTTTAGATGTAATGTCTTCAGAATCTTCAGAACTTGTTCAACAGAACCTTGTCTTTAGAGTCTTCAGAGCTTGATATCAGAGTTGGAAGCGAAACTTTTCTTAGAAGCACGTAAATTTCTTTTTCTTCAGAGGCATTCAACATTCATCAAAATTTAGAACTGCTGATGTTTCATCATAGACGAACAAATTAATTTCTTGAGGCGTTCCAGAAGGATTCTGATGAAACTTATTGAGAGTTATTCATAATAAATTTGAATTTAATAACTGCACACTTCAGAAATTCATTAGAGTACATAATTGTTACATATAAAATATATGCATTGTTATCATTAAAACTAGAGATTATATGCAGATCCAAAATATTGTTCTAACAATCTCCCCATTTTTTATGATGACAAAATCATGTATTTTGATGGAACAATGTGTACGAAAATATATGCAAGAGATATCAGAACTCATAAAATTATCAAAGTTAAGTTAGAGAACTCCCCCTGAGATAAACAAGCTCCCCTTGAGTCAGAACCTGGTTGTTTTATAACAATCTTATCATCAGAACCTTTTGTAATGCTTCTATCAGGTTTGATCCATTCAGAAAGTTCCTCAAAGAGACATTAATATATATATATATATATATATATATATATATATATATATATAAAGGTTAGAATGTAAGCATTGAGATTAGAGAATATGATATGTATCAAAATCATTATGTATTCTACTCCCTCTTTTGTCATAATCAAAAAGTCATATTATATTAAGGATGATGCAAAACAATACAAGAGAGAAAAAGTAACTTAGAACATTTCAGAAAGCTAAAAAGGGAAGTCTAAGTACCTAAGGTTTAGAAGAGGGGGGAGGGATCCTCTACATAAGTGGAGCAAGCATGTTCTGAATGTTGGTGTTGACTTCATCTTGCTTTTCGAATCTATTTCTGATTTTTTGTTATTCTTTCTACATCTCTTCCAGAGTTTTCATCATGAGAGGGAAAATGTCAACTTCAGAAGTGAGTGCTCTATCAGAGCCTTCTGCAGTTTCCTTTTAAGTAGCTGTCATTCTAGCTTGTTGTTCTGCAACTTATTTCTAAGCAGCCTCTTTCTCCGCAGCTTCTCTAGCAGCAGCTTCTCTTTCAGCAACCTTCTGAGCTTCCAATCTGTCTTCAGCTTCCTTGACAAAATTATCCTTTACTTGGGCACAGAGATTTTTGATTTTGTCAAACTCAACAGCTAGCCATTCATTAAAATGGTTCCAGCTAGCATCCAGATATGAAGGATTGCTGCTAGATTTTGACTCCTCATAGAGCTTCTGAACTCTCCTTTCTACATTATCCTTGAAACTAAATATTACTTCATCAAGGTTCAGGTTATGAGGTTGAAAATCAGAGGTGTTATGATCAAAGTTGGTTTCTTCATCAGAATTAGATTTCTTATTAAAGATGTTATTGGATTTTGAATGAGCATTTGTCATGGTTTGATCATCGTTCTGATTAGGTGAGTGTAGGTCAGAGGGTTCAGAAGTGAAGGATTGAAATGTTGAAGTGACATTTGTTGTGGAGATGGAAATAGGTATGGGTTCTGAGGTAGGTATGGATTCTGAAGTAGGTATGGGTTCTGAAGTAGTATTTTCAGAATTTGGTTGAGTGATGTTAGTGGGAAAAGTATTTGGAAAGACATCGTTTGCAGCAGATGAGAAAGAAAATGAAAGAAGTGATTTTGATACAGGTGTTGTGGAAATGTTTGTGGGGATAAATATTTCAGGATTTTGTCGTTGGAATAATTTCAGAATTGATAGTCGTGTTGGGAATGGTTTCAGATGTTGTTGTTTGGGAAATGGGTTCAAAAATAGTGGTTGTTGTTTGTGGGTTGGTTTGGATGATGGTTGATTTAGATGGTGTTGGTGGTAATTTGGATTTTTTTAGAATGAGCTGAAGTAGTGGATGGTGTGGGTGGGATGAATTTAGTTGTGACTGTGGTTGAGATAAGTGAAGGAGGTGGTAGTATTGATGAAGTAAGGGTTTTAGTATCAGAGCCAGATGCAACAAATTGAAAGCCAAAATACTTACTAGAAGGATTTGGATAGGAAACTGGTGCAGAAGATTTTTGAGATTTTGCGGATTCTCCCATATTGATTTTCTTCTTCTTCTCATACTTCTTTTGAGATGATTCACGTGGTCTTTTCATCATATTAGAAGGAACATCTAGAAGATCGTCATAAGAGAATCCAAATCATAATGGCCTCCATCTTTAAGCAGTTTGAGATATTTTTCAATAGCTTATGATGAATCTATTTTGGTGAAAAGAGGAAATTCCTCAATAGTCAACCTTCTATCCTTTAGACTTTCCCAATCTGTAGGAATAGTTAGTTTAATCAAAACCTTCTCAATGATGCCTATACTTTTGAGATTTCTTCCGTTTAGAGGTTTTCCAGTATCCACTATAATATCATCCATCAATTTCAGACTGATTAAATGATCTACAAGACCATTTTCAATAAGAATGTCTGAGATGAGTCTGCCTAGAGGAATGTAGTTTTTTAGGTTTCGCAGTATTTCTGGTTTCTTTGACAGTATCTATGTGGTGTTTGAAAAGAATGGAAGGCAGGTGCATCGGTTCTTCCTTAATCCAAAAGTACAACATAAACTTCGGATCAGAGTTGACATAGTCAGAAGAGCTGAATGCTGGTCTGTGATGAATGCATCCCAGAATGATTTTAAGCCATACCCGAAGGTTCTTGTGAAGTTCCTATTTTTTGAATTGTTTTCATAGGTTTGAGAAAAGATTGTAGGGTTAATTTCTTGAATTAGAAATTTTGACCTAGGGTTCATGTTGTAGACCATTTTTCCTCTGGTTTGTTCCATTCCGAGCAAGGTAGCAATTGATTTCTCAGTGATAACGCACTTAACACCTAGAACATGAGAAACAATATATCTTTCATCAACATCAGCGTATCTCTAGAATTCCTTTATCAAATTAGTGTAGATTGGACCGTAAAAATGATCAAAATAGTTTTTCCATCCTTGCTTGTGGAGTTCCTTAGTCAAATCCAAACCATTTTCCTTTAGGTTATCAAAATCTACTAGCAGTTCACAGAGCACTTCCAGTTGCTCAAATGGTGTTGCCAATTTGATGTGAGCGGGACGATCGAGAATATGATCAACATGTAATGGTTAAAAAGTAGATAGAGATTGATGCAATGTTGTAGATTCAGCAGGCATGGTGCCAACAGCCAAGGGTTGGGAAGATTAACTTTGTTGTTGCATTTTTTGAAAGTATTCGCAAACAGCTTCTTGTTGTGCATCCATGGATGAAGGTAGTTAACAGAGAAGAAGTGTTTTTAAGGTTAAAGAAGATGAAGTGTGGGTAAGAGTAGTGTAGTGTGTGAGAGTGAGAAGAGTTAATATATATGTATAAAGAGAAGAATGAAATGATTACTAATGCATTGAAAATGAACAAAAAGGAGAGTAATAAATAGTAATAAAGATTTTAAATACTGTTCTCAAGACATCCCATCGTTCGAGGTGTCATTTCAACCGGTAACGTATAACTTTTAGATAGATAGGCGTCCAAAACAAATCATAGCCACTCGTTTGAAACTACACAGTTTAGATGTTCTCAGAGTCGCGAATACCAAAAGGTTTATGACTTGAGATATTTATGACAAGAACAACTTCTAACTTGTAGAAGAATAATTTAAATAGAAAGATAAAACTAGAAAATATTTGCACAAGTCAGGATCATAATTTTACAGAGAGAGTTGAACACATTAGAAAGGAAAGTTCATTCTAGAAAGAGTTCCATTTTTAAATGCTTCATAATGAACATAAATATATCTTCAGCTAAGGGTTTTGTGAAGATATCCTCCCACTGGTGGTCTGTATCTATAAACTCTAAAACAATAACCCCTTTTTGAACATAGTCTCTAATAAAATGATGTTTGATTTCTTTGTGTTTAGCTCTGGAGTGTAAAATGGGATTCTTACTCAGGCAAATAACATATGTGTCGTCACAGAAGATAGGGATGTTACTCTCATATATCTGGAAGTCTTCAAGTTGATTTTTCATCCAGAGCATCCGAGTGTTGCAAAGTGATGCTGAAATGTATTACGCTTTAGCAGTTGATAGAGCAATAGTTGATTGCCTTTTGCTAGCCCATGAGACGAGATTGTTCCCCAGAAATTGGCAGTTTCAAAAAGTACTTTTACGTTCTAATCTGTCTCTAGCGTAATCTACATCACAGAAACCTGATAGCTTGTATTCTGATGTTTTCTCATACATCAGACCAAGGTTAGATGTTCCCTTGAGATACCTTAGGATTCTCTTAACAGTTGTTAGATGTGTTTCCCTTGGATCTGATTGAAATAAAGCACAAAGACACACTATGAATAAAATATCTGGACGAGAAGCAATCATATAGAGAATAGAGCCTATCATACTGAAGATGGCTAGTTTCTACCTAAGTGAATTGCACACTCAAAGATACAACAGAGTCGCCACCGAACTTTATTTAGTCCCAAAGGACAGGGAAAATATCGATAAAACCCAAGGGGAAGAGAAACGGGAACGGGGGGTCGGTTATGCGAAATGAAGGTATTAGCACCTAACGCATCTGTCGTACTCGACGGGAACCATTTCGCTTGCTTCTAGGCTTGGATGGGTTATCTATCTAAAGGTTTCTAGCTAAAAGAAGAGGAGAGAGAGAAAGGGGAAAAAGAAAGAAAGGAAAGAAAGTGCTCGCAGAGGAACAAGTTCCTCGTGCCTACGTACCCTCATAGTGCAATGAGGAAGTCAGAGCGTCGTAGTTCTTGGAACCAGGGGACGAAGAAGGAAGAAAGAGAGAAGGAAGACGGAAGAAATATAGAAGTGTGCTCGCCGAGATCATTGTGATCTCATGCCTACGTATCATACATTCAAAAGAATGCAGAATCAGAGCTTCCGTAGTTCGGGGAACTGAACGGAAAACAAAACAAGAAAGAAACAAGGAGACGAAAAAAGTGGCGTCAAAACCAAGAGCAAGAGTGAAAGAAAAACTCTACTGGGAAAGACCCCGCAGTGAGAGCGTTTGTACAAAAGAATAGGAAAAGAATGGTGTCAAAACCAAGAATGAAAGAAACTCCACTGGGGATAGCAAAGAGAATTGGTGTTGAAACCAAGAAAGTAAGAGCAAGGGAAATAGGAAGGATTCCTCTGGGGATCCAAAAAAAAGATGGTGTCATAACCAAGAGAAAAAAGGAAATTCGGTATATTAACTGGCTGGCAGTGGTTAACCGAAGAAAGAGAATAGACCCTGGCGGGAAAAAGAAGTTGGTGTCAACAGACGGACTGTGATAAACCAAGAGAGAGAGTGTTGAACCGAGAGAAGGTGTTTGACTCTAAAAGGGAATCGGCATATTAACTGGTAAATAGTGATTAACCGAGGAACGAAAGGACTGTCGCTCTATGGGGGTAGAGAAGCATCGGTTTTAGTAGAGAAAACTGCGATTAATCAGAAAAGTAGGACCGAATAAAGATCATAACCCAAAGGACGGGTAGAGGATCGAGCAAAGGTCGTGATCCAAAGGGGTTCGGTAAACTGACTGAACAAACAGTACTCAACCGAAGAAAGGGTATTTGAACCAAAGAAAGGTTACTAACCCAAGGGTGCAAGTATTTGAACCAAGAGGAGGTTGCCAACTGCGGGAGATTCGGTGTTTACAGACAGACTGTGATCAACCGAAGAGAAAAACGAGTGATTAACCAAGAGAAGGTGATTAACTCGAAAGGGTTCAGTATTTTAACAGACGAACTGTGATTAACTGAAGAGACGGGTGATTAACCAAGAGAATGTGATTAACCCAAGGGGTGCTCAGTAATTAACAGATGGACTGTGATTAACTGAAGAAACGGGTGATTAACCCAGGATAGGTGATTAACCCAAGAGGTGCTCAGTGATTAACAGACGAACTGTGATTAACTGAAGAGACGGGTGATTAACCAAGAGAAGGTGATTAACCCAAGAAAGGAGAAGAACCAAGAGAAGGTTGCGAACTCCTGGGAAAAATGGTCATGACAGGAAAACCGTGTTGGGCCAAAGAAAGAGAATTGAGACTCTTCAGGGGAATCAAGAAGCAATGATGGACCGCAAGAAAAGCATAGGGTATTGAAATGAATAAAGCTTGCTAACCCAAGGAACAAAGGATCGTAACCAAGAAGAATGGTGATAGATCAAGAGAGAGATTGAGATATGAGTGATCAAGGATCGAAAGAGATCGCAAAGAGAAAAGAGTGATCAAGGATCAACTCAACTGGGGAAGGAAAGCACATTACTGCCTGGAGATAGAGATGACTAAGCCAAGCACAAGGTCATTCGTCCCCTACCTGAAGTAGTCAAAATGAGAGTAGGAATTCTCCCTTCTCATCCATTCCCTAACACACACAGGGTGTAATGCGTAAGTTGAACCGGACGGCCCAACAGCTCCAAGTTGTACAGTGCTCCTGTGTAAAGAAACATACAGTATAACGGCGTCAATTTGTACAGTGCTCCGATGCAAGGCGCAGCGCGAAACTCCAACTCCACGTGGGGGAATGAGAGAAAAAGCTCTAAAGGAGGCCTAAAGAGGGGAAAAGGGAAGATCGATTAATCGAAACAAAGTTTCGATCAATTAATCAAGGGAGAAACATGCTAACAACTTTTCAAAGAGGATGAAAAGTTATTAAAGCAAAAAGGAGTGAATTATTGATTATACAAGATTAAGTTTATCCATGAAGAACAACTTAATGCAAATCTGAAATGGAAGGTGCAAAACAGTGCCAAATGATCACCAAAATGCCACACAAACTCATGTATCATGTGAACAAAAATAGTGCAAGAATTGCTATGTTCATACAATGCTAAGAACATGAATGAAATGAATAATCGAAAATGTGCATCGAAAGTTCATGAATATGCTTCAACCAGAAGTGAAATGACATTAAAAACATCCATAAAATCAAGCATGACAATCAATGGAAGTTAAAATGAAGAAAGCATGGCAAACAAGCTTGAAAATGCAAGAAAAATGGCATTTGGTACAGTGGTAACCGGTTACAGCATATGTGATAACCGGTTACATGTTTGAAAATACGTGTTTTTGGGGAAAATTGCACTGTGTAACCGGTTACAGCATATCTGCTAACCGGTTACCACTGTAACAAAGGCAAAAATAACAGTAAAAACAGCTTTTCAAAAGTAGTTTTCAACACATAATCACTTATGCCAACCACCACATGCTAGGAACTGAAATTGTGCACGAAAATTGAACTTGAAAACAACAAATAAGCAGTGATAGAATCAACTATCACAATTGGATCATGGATCAAACAAATGCAAAACCAAATCACACACAACAATTATCGACTACATTGCGAGCGATACGAAAATGCGCAAAACGTAAAATTAGTTAGATCCACCATGTAACACCCTTCTACCCCACGATATTTTCACACAATAATTTTAAATAAAAATCAGAGTACCTTCACGAAGAAAGGGTGTCACACTTTATTCCATAAATTCACATCATAAATATATTCCTACTCCATAACACGGATTATCAAAATTTTCATAATTATCATTTTCCAAGAAAATTCAGCATTTAAACTGCATTTAAATTAAACTCCACAGCGGAAAATCTAGTCTAAAATTCTTTACTAAAATACTTCATCAAACAGTGACTCAAAATTCAACGTTTAAATAAAATTCATGGAAACAATACATAAAACTCCAACAATAACCAAACAGAAGGGAAATAATGCAGATGTTCCGATCAAACGATCCCAACCCCGATGTTACATATATCAGAGCAAGACACCTTCTAATCCACCGAAATAAAAATAAATGACTCCAAAGCTAAATCTTCAGTGCGTCTATAGCTACTCCGAATTACCTGCGCGTTGCCCAGATAGGGGAAACATTCAATAGGCAGGGTGAGTAAATCATAATCATTATAAAAGATGTAAGTAAAAGACATAGTAGTATTAAAAATTTGGACAACAGCAACATCACAACAAGTAACTCATAGCATCATATTACTTTAATAATATAACTCAACAGTAACTTCACACACAATTCCTTATTTTGTCATAGCATCATATGAATCGCACAACATGTAAACTATCAATAAAACACCACAGTAAATCCACATTTTCTGTCATAGCATCACATATCAGAAATCACTTAACGTCCTCAAGGGACAACAACATCATGCAATGCCGCCAATCATGAAATGTAACATGCATGCGGTACTGAAACTTCACTGATGACTTAGTCATCTTCAAACTTCACTGGACAATAAGTCCTACAACTTCACTAGATATCATCCTACAACTTCACTGATGACTTAGTCATCTTCAAACTTCACTGGACAATTCGTCCTAAAAATTATGCTATGAATGCATGATGCGTAATAATTCACAAAACATGACCACTGCTAGTCAAACGCATCACCATTCATACAATCGCTCACCATAACTCATTACGCACAGCAGATTATCATCATCACAGTCAACACAATATCATCATCACCAAATTCATCATGTACCATTCACACATATATATATATATATATATATATATATATATATATATATATATATACAACACGTATCATGATCAAACAGAAGCATGTTAATACAATTCACACAAAAAAAAAACCACTTCCTGGCATAAATCAGGTTCTGCATACAACACAACCATTGACTGACAAACTCATCACAAACCATTAATGCATCATGATAGCATATTCAAACCTTATAGTATCATCATAATATTATCATCCCATTATCACTAATATCAACTAAATCACTCCTATATACAATTCTGCAATTTTCAGATAGACATGTAAGTTACAGTATATCAATACCAGATACTCATTGGTTTAACTTATAATTTTTCATTAGAAGATTACAGTCTATAATTTATTTTATTTTTCCATGTTATAGATTATTTCACCACCTTTCCATAGCTTCAGACGGCATCAGAATTGGATTAATAAAACGAAAGTTACAGTTTTTAGAAGAAAACTCAGAAAAAAACAATTCTACCCCACTTTAATGGGTGGCACCTTCACAATTTTGGTGGCTTGCGCCACCCTCTAAGCATGTGGCTGGTGCCACCTTGACATGGTGGCTTGCGCCACCCCCTTTAATTCTTTTTTTTTTTTACTATTCCTTCTTCTTCTTTTTCTTTTCCACCCGTCCATAATTTCCAGACAGTGCCAACTAACCATTCCATACACTTGATTCATCTAGCATCCAGGATTACTAATTTTCTCATAATCTCTCAATAACTCCTACATTCAGCCATTATCGTTTTTCTCAAAATTTTATACTAATCGAACATGGCTTTCGTTTAATCTACTTAAACCCTCGTCATAATTCCTCATCAGTTAACCAGTCAATCACTACAACTATCTAATACTTAAAATCAATTATAATAACACAATTTCACTCCCCATACCTGAGTAAATCCTTATCCTTGAATCTTCTTCTTCGTGTTCTTGAACCCTCTCTGCAAGAATCTCCAAGCCTAACCGCTTTTCTCTTCTTTTTGCCTCTTTTTCAAACGCAATGTAACAGTGATATCTTTCCAAAACCCTACCCCTCTGTATAACCCTTTAACCTTCTTTTATAATTTTCCTCTATTGCCCTCACTAAACCTCCACCTTTTACTAAAGTACCCTTACACTCCTCCAACACTCATTCTACTCTATTTTCTAATTAAACAAATCTAATTAATCTAACTTGTTCCCAAAATTCTCAAAATAATTCCAACTTCCCTTAAATCATAACTTTTCATCAAGGCCATCCAAAATCATAATATTTCACACAATTCTATAATAAAAATTAATTAAATAAACATTTTAATTAATTCGGGGCGTTACACACCAACCTACAAGCCGGAGATTTGGCTTGGTAAGTGTTGTAAAGAGATTTTGATGCAGAAAATCAAAGAAAATCAGAGGATCCTTAATTTGTAGACGAAATACGTCGGAACCGATCAAAAACGCGAAAATGCACCGAAATCGAACTTGCACCAAAATAAATGGTGTGAAACCCTTGGATTGAAGTAGAATGAGATGTAATTCCAGAAATCCAACCAAAGGATGCCAAATGATGAAGGTTAAGCTCAAGAATTAATCACTTTCAATGTGAAAAGTGATTATCCTTCAAGAATAAGAGCTTTTGGTGAGGTTTGATGGAGAAGAATTGAGATGAAGATGAAGAATAAGTAGAGAAATCAGAGAAAAAGTGAGAGAATTGAGAGTGAAATGTGAGAAGTTTGGTGAAAAATGGTAGAGAATGGTTGAGGGTCCTTGAAAATGAGTGAAGGTGAGTTTATATAGATTTTAGGTTTGGAGTGTGAGATGGTTTGGAATTAGCTTTGGACTTAGCTTTGGGTTTGGAGTTAGGGTTAGAGTTAGTTGGGCTTGACTCACTGAGTCAAGGTGGTTAACTCGGTTAGTTAGAACCAACTCGGTAACAATCCCAATGTGAATTTCCATCATCCAACGGTTGGCATGCTTGTAAAATAAGGAACATGGTGCACTTAATTTGGAGTGAAGCATTAGAATAAATGCACTTGGATTGAATTAAATATCCTTGAAATGTCTAGAGAAGTCTAGAATGTTCCACACACTGCTAGAATACTGTAGAATCAATGACCAAGGAGAGTGCATGGTGTTGTCCCAAAAATGCAGCAGAAACTGAAATTTTCCACTGAGTAACCGGTTACAGCATATGTGATAACCGGTTACATGCTTGAAAACTTGCGTTTTTTTGGTGAAAAATACACTGAGTAACCGGTTACAGCATATGTGCTAACCGGTTTCTTCAGCCAAATTTCCACAAATTTGCAAAAGGATGATGCTGAAGTCCTGATTCCGCTTTTCCATCTCTTGTCTTGATAAATAAACATGGAAACCTTTATTTTGGGCTTGTTTTGATGATGAAATATTCTTGAGAGGATGCGATTAATCGGGCTTGGAGAACCTGCAGATCCTGCAACAAGAAACACATAGAGAAAAGTGTGAATGCGTATGCCAACGATGCGAGTGCTTATGCTCATGCAAAAGGCAAAAAATGAGGTCAAATTTCGGGTTACGACACATACCACGATAAAGCTTCTGAAAAACCTTTTTACTTACCTCATCTTTCTCCAGAATGCATGTAGGATGCATGGGAGTCTTTGTTGGTTTTCTATTTGACATGTCAAATTTCTTCAGGAGCTCTTTTGTGTACTTGCTTTGATGAATGTATGTGACTTCTGAAGTTTGATTTATTTGTATCCCAAGAAAGTACTTTAACTCTTGCATCAGGCTCATTTCAAACTCTGCTTGCATTAGCTTAGAAAACTCTTGACACACAGATGAATTAGTAGAACCAAAAATTATATCATCTACATAAGTTTGGTATATCATCAAATTGTTTCCAAAGTTCTTACAGAAAAAGAGTAGTGTCCACATGACCTCTGGTAAAGTCATTTTCTAGAAGAAAAAAATTTAGTATTTCATACCAAGCTCTATGAGCTTGTTTCAGACCATACAATGACTTTTTAAGTTTAAAAACATGTTTTGGAAACTTGACGTTTTCAAAACCTAAAGGTTGGTGAACATATACTTCTTCAGAAATGTATTCGTTCAGAAACACACTTTTGACATCCATTTGATATAAAATAATACCCTGATTAACAACAAAAGAGATTAAAAAACAAAGAGATTCTAACCTGGCGACTGGAGCAAAGGTTTCATTATAGTCAACACCTTCTTGTTGACTGTAACCTTGTGCAACCAGTCGTGCTTTGTTTCTGACGACTTCTCATTTCTCATTTAATTTGTTTCTGAATACCTATTTGGTTCCAATAACATAAGTTCCCTTTGGTTTAGGTACCAGATCATATACATCATTTCTGGAGAATTGATTTAGTTCTTCTTGCATTTCCAGAATCCATTCATTGTTCTGAAGTGCTTCATCACACAAAGTTGGTTCTATCAGAGACACCAATCCCATAAGCATTTCCTCAGTTTGTTTGAAAGTGGATCTTGTTCTGATAGGTTCATCTTTGTCTCCAAGAATCAATTCTTCAGAAATAGTTTGTCTATTCCTTTACCTTTTCTGAGTTGGAGGACATTCAGTTGATTCAGATGTATTTTTATTAGCGTTCTTTGAATCTATATCCTCAGAGTCTTTTGCCTTTTCTCCAGAGTTTGCAAGTGTTATTTCTAGATCTGCAAAATCCTCAAGTAGCTTTGACTTTTCTGAGTAATGCTTATCGTCAAATCTAATATGAATTGACTCTTCCATAATACGTGTTTCTGTATTGTATACTCTGTAGCCCTTAGAGCTTTCTAAGTATCCCAACATAATACATTTTTGTGCTTTAGAGTCAAACTTGTTCAAATTCTCTTTAGTGTTCAGAATAAAACAAGAACATCCAAAAGGATGGAAATAAGAAATGTTGGGTTTTCTTCCCTTACACAATTCATAAGGAGTCTTCTCCAAAATAGGTTTGATAGAGATCCTATTCTGAATGTAACACGCTATATTCACAGCTTCTGCCCAAAAGTGCTTAGCCACATTTGTTTCGTTGATAATGGTTCTGGCCATTTATTAC
Organism: Lathyrus tuberosus; assembly: GCA_022829125.1. Taxonomy (NCBI): domain Eukaryota; kingdom Viridiplantae; phylum Streptophyta; class Magnoliopsida; order Fabales; family Fabaceae; genus Lathyrus; species Lathyrus tuberosus. The sequence goes on from JALAZF010000280.1 coordinate 4,183,235, forward strand.
AACGTCCTATTCTTCCTCTCTACAACTCCGTTATGCTATGGAGTTCTAGGGCAGGAGAAATTATGGGATATGCCATTAGAGTCAAATAACTATTCAAACCACTGATTCTTAAATTCGCCACCATGATCACTTCTGACTCTAACGATCTTAGAATCAAATTCATTTTGCACCTTAGAATAGAAACTAGTAAACACATAATGCGACTCATTCTTGTGCCTTAGGAATTTAACCCATGTCCAACGACTGTAATCATCCACAATGACAAGTCCATACTTCTAACCATTGACTGACGCTGTTTTCACAGGACCAATCAAGTCAATGTGTAGAAGCTCTAGTGGTCTAGAGTTGGAAATAACATTTTTAGATTTGAAAAATGTTTTTGAAAACTTGCCTTTCTAACATGCTTCACAGAGAGCATCTGAAGTGAACTTTAGCTTAGGTAGGCCTCTGACTAACTCAAGTTTATTTAGCTGAGAATCCTCCTGATGCTAATATGACCCAAGCGTTTATGCCACACCCACTGCTCTTCGTTAACAAACATTAAGCATTTAACATCTTGGTTTTTAAGATCAGAAAGCTTAATCTTGTAAATGTTGTTTTTCCTTTTTCCAGTGAAGAGAACTGTGCCATCTTTCTGACTTACAGCTTTGCAAGTTTTTTGATTAAAAATAATGTCATAACCGTTATCACTTAATTGACTTATAGATAACAAGTTATGCATTAGAGTCTCAACATAAATTACATTAGATATAGAAGGAATAAATCTATTACCAACTGTTCCAGATCCTTTGATTCTTCCTTTCTGGTTTCCTCTGAAACCTACGTACCCAACATCTTTAGGTTCGAGGCTTTGGAACATATGCCTTCTTCCTGTCATGTGTCGCGAGCATCCAGATTCCAAGTACCATGACTGATGTTTTAACTCTGCTGCATATGATATCTGTAACATATACTATTTTATCTTTTGGTACCCATAATCTTTTAGGCCCTCTTTGATTAATTTTCCCATAGTTTCTGACCACTTTGGGTTTTCGTGCAGCAGTAAATTTCTGTGTATGTGATGGTGTGTAGTGATAAGAGAAGGGAGATTTTGTTTTGATTTCTTGAAGTGAAATATGATCATCATCTTTAGAATCATAACCAATTCCTCTTTTCATTGTGACTAACACCATAGATCATGGAAGCCACTATTCTATCTATGTTATAGTTTAAGAATTTCTGAAATGCTTTATCATATTTGTATAAGATGGTTTCAGAAGTTGGAGAAGCTTTAGAAAGAGTTTCTTCAAGTTTTAAACATTTTTTGTTCAGAAAAGTATTTTCATTTTCCAAAACAAAATTGTCATTTTTTTTGCTTAGAAACTTCTTTCTTTAGCTTAATGCATTCTTCAACTTCAGATTCATGAGCCTTTTTTAGGTATTTGAATTTGTGTTGAAGTTTATGATACCTATTTAGAGATTCGAGCAAACATGATTATAAATCAGCACGAGAAAATTCAGAAAATACCTCTTTTGAGCCAAACTCTGTTTCAGTTGTGTTTCCTGTGGAGGCCATGAGTGCTACGTTGGCATGCTCTTCTTCAGAGTCAGATTCTAATACTTCGGAGTCAGAATCATTCCATGTTGCCATGAGACCTTTCTTCTTGCCTTTGAATGCATACTTCTTGAAACTTTCTTTTCTGGAGCTTTCTTTCTTAAGCTTTCGACACTCATTTCTATAGTGTCCTGGCTCCTTGTATTCATAGAATGTTACTTCTTTGCTTGTTCTTCCTCTTGAAGATGAATTTGGGCGATCTCCTCTATTTATGGGCCTTCGAAAGTTGTTTTGTCTTTTCTTCCAGAGTTGTTTGATTCTTCTGGAGAGAAGAGACAATTCATCTTCATCATCAGAACCTTATTCGTCGGAGTCTTCTTCTTCCTCAGCCTGGAAGGCTTTAGTATTTTCTAACTTATTTCATTCTAATCTAGACCTTAAAGCGACAAATTTTCCCTTTTTCCGAGGCTCATCTTCCTCTAACTCTATTTCATGGCTTCTGAGCGAGCTGATTAACTCTTCAAGGGTTATGGAGTTCAGATCCTTGGATAGCTTAAGAACTGTAACCATTGGTCTCCATTTCTTGGGAAGGCTTCTTACTATCTTTTTTACATGATCAGCTATAGAGTAACCTTTGTCTAGAACTAAAGTCCTGCAACTAGGGTATGAAATCTTGAAAACATAGTCTCAATGGTTTCATCATCTTCCATATTGAAAGCCTCATATTTCTGGACCAATGCCAGATTTTTTGTTTCCTTGACTTGAATGTTACCTTCATGTGTTATTCTCAAGGAATCAAAAATATCATTTGTTGTATCTCTGTTGGTAATTTTTTTTCATATTCATTGTAAGATATAACATTGAGAAGGATAGTTTTGGCTTTTTGATGATTTTTAAACTCGCGCTTTTGATCATCATTCATTCTGTTTTTGGGAATGGGAATACTAATCGTAGATAGAGATATTTCATAGCCATTTGTGACAATATCCCAAAAATCTGCATCATAGCCTAGAAAGAAACTTTCTATTCTATCTTTCCAATAGTCAAACTTTTCCCCATCAAAGACAGGAGGCTTGGCATTGTTACTATCTCTCTCACTTGTGTTAGTAACAGCCATAATGTTTTCCTCGCGCTGGATTTCTTTACACGGTTAAGTGTTTGATAGATAAATCAATAACAGAGCCAGAGCTCTGATACCAACTGAAGGTAGAGAAAAACACATGAAAGGGGGGGTTTGAATTGGGTTTTTACCAAATGTAAACTTTTAGAACTTTCAGCATAATGGTTAACACGAGAATATGAGTAAGAAGACACAAATATTTTTATCCCGATTCACTGTTAACAAAGTTACTCCAGTCCACCCGCCAAGGTGATTTTTCCTTTAAAAAGAACTTAATCCACTAATATAGAAAGGTTGCAACAAGTTCGTCTAAGTGTTTAGAAAAACACCTTAGCCCTCTCAAGTCTACAGACTAACACTTAGTCACTTGAGGAAAAATGATATCAAAGAAGATACAAAGAAAGTGTTTACATAGGTGCTTCTATAAAGCAGATGAAACAAATTTAAGAACAAAGTATTACACAAATATGAGCAACAACTCTTTGTGTTTGATAGAATTTCTAGACTGAGCGTATTTCACTTGTGATATTGATCTTTGTTTTTCTTCTTATTAATCAATAAGGTAGATACTTCTTTATATAGCTGAATGTTTGAACGTTGAAGGGTACAAACGTAAATCAATATGCCAGCTGTTGTAACGGTAATAACAAGACCTTGAGAGATAATAGTGGTAAAGTCTCACCATATTCCATATAGCAGTACTGATGTAAAATCAGTTTATACCAAAATGGGAATGAACTTTTGTACGGATTCTTTCATCACACATTTTTGTCTTGTCCTTATCTTCTGATCAACTTTATCTGAGGAGAAGTGATGATGAGACCAGAAAATGAACGACTGAGTGGTATCAGAGTCTTCAAAGTCTTTAGAAGTAATGTCTTCAGAATCTTCAAAACTTGTTCAACAGAACCTTGTTTTTAGAGTCTTCAGAGCTTGATATCAGAGTTGGAAGCGAAACTTTTCTTAGAAGCACATAACTTTCTTTTTCTTCAGAGGCATTCAACATACACCAAAATTGCTGATGTTTCTTCAGATTCAAACAAAGTAATTTCTTGAGGCGTGCCAGAAGGATTCTGATGAAACTTCTTGAGAGTTATTCAGAATCAATTTGAATTTAATAACTGCAGACTTCAAAAATTCGTTAGAGTACAAAATTGTTACATATAAAATATATGCATTGTTATCATCAAAACTATAGATTATATGCAGATCCAAAATCTTGTTCTAACACTTGATGTTACCCTTTGGGAAACCTACGCCAACCAATATATGTCCTACATAGATGACAAGAACATAAATGGTCCCATAATTATCCTACTCATTCATGTTTAGTGCCCACAGAGTTCAAGTAAAATCTTTTAAGCAAAATTACAACACACTCCCTTAATCACCCTTATTCATTTTTTACATTTACACTACAAAATGGACATAATTGTAATTAACATAATACTAAAAAAATCTCCAAATAAATGCTATGTTTTGCCCATAGGACGATCCTATTGGTTATAATTTTCCCTCTATCCCTTTAAACCAAATAATATATCTCAAATATCTTTTTCTTTCCATTTAAGAAAAATATCACACCCTCTCTCCTCATTTCCCCAAACCCATTCACCATGTTGAAGAACACACTCCTCATCTCTACTAAATCATACTCCTTCTAGATTATGTAAGTTAATCTCTTCTTTTGAGAATGTTTGTTCTCCTCGTCGGCATTCTATGTTTATTGTCTATTTGTTCTTCATTTTTTCTGAAATATGTCAATATATGCAACAAAATCATCACAAATTTTCTGTTCATTCTCCATTTCATGGATGTGTTCATGGTTTCCTATCACTTTTTTTTTATACTACGACTTTGAAGCAACAAGTTTTGTGAAACCTATTTTCATTTCCATTTTTCTGAAACTGGTTTCGTTGTCATACCAAGGTTTTCTCTCTTTTTCAATTTTTCAAATAACGTTTTTTCATAAATGGTATGCCATTTTCTCTATATTTCTCTTTAATAGATTTTTTTTAAAAATTATTTTTATGCACATTTCTCTTTCTTTGTGTTCTTCAACAACATAATTTTGTTTCTTGAGTCTGTTTCGTGTTTTTAGAAACTGTATGGCACTTTCTCTGTATTTCTCTTTAATATGTTTTTTTGAAACACTTCACATTTGTTACTTTTAAATTTCTTTGAAAATTTGAAAAAGAAATGTCTTTTACATGTTGTTCTTCAACATATGTTATTTTACATATTCTACATTTATACACTTATTGCATTTTGTTTTTACCTGTCAAAGTTATATTTATTGTTATTTTAATCAATAGGTTTAGAATTTTGATGGTTTAGACTCTGACTTAATCTGTAGCTTCAAATGGAGATTATTTTATTCCCTCTATCACTTTTCAATCGAAGAGAACACCATTATTTACTATTGTTCATTTTACTTAACCTCTTATGTTAACTATGTTTGTTATTTTATTATCAGTGGAAGTGAACTTGATATTACACTTAGCGAAACCTACACAAACCAATTTATGGCCTACGCAGATGAGAAGAACACAAATGACCCATAATTCTTCAATGCTTGGTGCAGACAAAGTTCAAGTCATATTTATTAGGCAACATGACAACATACTTTCTTAATCACCCTTCTTCATTTTTACATTTACACTACAAAATAGACATAGCTGTAATTAACATAATATTCAAAATAAAGGTGGAAGTGTGCTCGTCGAGATCATTGCGATCTCATGCCTACGTATCATACATTCAAAAGAATGCAGAATCAGAGCTTCCGTAGTTCGGGGAACTGAACGGAAAACAAAACAAGAAAGAAACAAGGAGACGAAAGAAGTGGCGTCAAAACCAAGAGCAAGAGCGAAAGAAAAAATCTACTGGGAAAGACCCCGCAGTGAGAGCGTTTGTACAAAAGAATAGGAAAAGAATGGTGTCAAAACCAAGAATGAAAGAAACTCCGTTGGGGATAGCAAAGAGAATTGGTGTCGAAACCAAGAAAGTAAGAGCAGGGGAAATAGGAAGGACTCCTCTGGGGATCCAAAAAAAAGATGGTGTCATAACTAAGAGAAAAAAGGAAATTTGGTATATTAACTGGCCGACAATGGTTAACCGAAGAAAGAGAATAGACCCTGGCGGGGAAAAGAAGCTGGTGTCAACAGACAGACTGTGATAAACCAAGAGAGAGAGTGTTAAACCGAGAGAAGGTGTTTGACTCTAAAAGGGAATCGACATATTAAGTGGTAAATAGTGATTAACCGAGGAACGAAAGGACTGCCGCTCTGTGGGGGTAGAGAAGCATCGGTTTTAGCAGAGAAAACTGTGATTAATCAGAAAAGCGGGTGTAGGACTGAATAAAGATCATAACCCAAAGGACGGGTAGAGGATCGAGCAAAGGTCGTGACCCAAAGGGGTTCGGTAGGGCTGGACAAACGGGTGGGTTGGGTCGGATTCGGGTCCAAACTTTCAATCCGGCCCAATCCATGGGTGCAAAATAAAGATCCACTTTCGACCGCTTTTCTTACGGTTTCGACGGTTTTCGGTTTTTCGGATTTTGCGGTTTTTCGGATCGGATTATTCGGTGAACTTGTTCAAGCAAAAAAATTATTTAAAATACAAAAATCAAGAATATAAAAGAGAAATTCATAGATTGATTTCTATCTAAAATAATCTGAACATTTACAAAGAAAGTTTGATAGATGAAATAAATTGTTTTAAGATAAATAATTTGTGAAATCTGTATATGCAGTGCCGTTGATAAAACAACCAGATCTTGTGATATCTGCATGTGGGTTGTTCATGTATTCTTCTTCTTCTTCATTGAGAAAAAAACCAGATCTTGTGTTGTTGATTCGTCTCTCCCATTTAGCCCAGAAAATGAATCTCATAAAGTGATTGAAGGTTACAATAGAAAGAGTTTATTTGCTCTGAAAAATAAAGACCGAAGAACAAAGATTGAAAGATCTGGAAATAAAGAAAGATTGAAAGAATTTTTTTTAGAAGAAAGTACCATAGAAAGAGAAAAGGAAAAGTTGAAAGAGAAACAAAATCTAGAAGAAGCGGCGGCTAGGGTTGATGTATACGCTTCTAAGCTCACAATTTATTTGTTTCAATTAAACAAATATAAAAATAATATTGTTATTTCGGGTGGGTTCAGTTTTGAATGGATCAATTTTATTCAACCGATCCGATCCAATTATAACCGTGTGGAACTGCATCTTTAACCCGTATAACCCATGACCCGTATGAATCCACCCACAAGTCATTTTTTTATTCCGGTTTCACCGGTTTACGGACGGGCCGGATTGTTTTGTCCAGCCCTAGGGTTCGGTAAACTGACTGAACAAACAGTACTCAACCGAAGAAAGGGTATTTGAACCAAAGAAAGGTTACTAACCCAAGGGTGCAAGTATTCGAACCAAGAGGAGGTTGCCAACTGCGGGAGATTCGGTGTTTACAGACGGACTGTGATCAACCGAAGAGAAAAATGAATGATTAACCAAGAGAAGGTGATTAACTCGAAAGGGTTCAGTATTTTAACAGACAGATTGTGATTAACTGAAGAGACGGGTGATTAACCAAGAGAAGGTGATTAACCCAAGGGGTGCTCAGTGATTAACAGACGGACTGTGATAACTGAAGAAACGGGTGATTAACCAAGGATAGGTGATTAACCCAAGAGGTGATCAGTGATTAACAGACGGACTGTGATTAACTGAAGAGACGGGTGATTAACCAAGAGAAGGTGATTAACCCAATAAAGGAGAAGAACCAAGAGAAGGTTGCGAACTCCTGGGAAAAATGGTCATGACAGGAAAAATGTGTTGGGCCAAAGAAAGAGAATTGAGACTCTTCAGGGGAATCAAGAAGCAATGATGGACCGCAAGAAAAGCATAGGGTATTGAAACGAAGAAAGCTTGCTAAACCAAGGAACAAAGGATCGTAACCAAGAAGAATGGTGATAGATCAAGAGAGAGATTGAGATAGGTGTGATCAAGGATTGAAAGAGATCGCAAAGAGAGAAGAGTGATCAAGGATCAACTCGACTAGGGAAGGAAAGCACATTACCGCCTGGAGATAGAGATGACTAAGCCAAGCACAGGGTCATTCGTCCCCTACCTGACGTAGTCAGAATGAGAGTAGGAATTCTCCCTTCTCATCCATTCCCTAACACATACAGGGTGTAATGCGGAAGTTGAACCGGACGGCCCAACAGCTCCAAGTTGTACAGTGCTCCTGCGTAGAGAAACGGACAGCATAACGGCGTCAATTTGTACAGTGCTCCGATGCAAGGCGCAGCGTGAAACTCCTACTCCACCGGGGGGGATGAGAGAAAAAGCTCTAAAGGAGGCCTAAAGAGGGGAAAAGGGAAGATCGATTAATCGAAATAAAGTTTTGATCAATTAATCAAGGGAGAAACATGCTAACTACTTTTCAAAGAGGATGAAAAGTCATTAAAGCAAAAAGGAGTGAATTATTGATTACACAAGATTAAGTTTATCCTTGAAGAACAACTTAATGCAAATCTGAAATGGAAGGTGTAAAACAGTGCCAAATGATCAGCAAAATGCCACACAAACTCATGTATCATGTGAACAAAAATAGTGCAAGAATTGTTATGTTAATACAATCCTAAGAACATGAATCAAATGAATAATCGAAAATGTGCATCGAAAGTTCATGAATATGCTTCAACCAGAAGTGAAATGACATTAAAAACATCCATAAAATCAAGCATGACAATCAATGGAAGTTCAAATGAAGAAAGCATGGCAAACAAGCTTGAAAATGCAAGAAATATGGCATTTTGTACAGTGGTAACCGGTTACAGCATTTGTGATAACCGGTTACATGTTTGAAAATACGTGTTTTTGGGAAAATTGCACTGTGTAACCGGTTACAGCATATCTGCTAACCGGTTACAACTGTAACAGAGGCAAAAATAACAGTAAAAACAGTTTTTCAAAAGTAGTTTTCAACACATAATCACTTATGCCAACCACCACATGCTAGGAACTGAAATTGTGCACAAAAATTGAACTTGAAAACAACAAATAAACAGTGATAGAATCAACTAACACAATTGGATCATGGATCAAACAAATGCAAAACCAAATCACACACAACAATTATCGACTACATTGCGAGCGATACGAAAATGCGCGAAACGATAAAATTAGTTAGATCCACCAACCTACAAGCCGGAGATTTGGCTTGGTAAGTGTTGTAAAGAGATTTTGATGCAGAAAATCAAAGAAAACCAGGGGATCCTTAATTTGTAGACGAAATGCGTCGAAACCGATCAAAAATGCGAAAATGCACCGAAATCGAACTTGCACCAAAATAAATGGTGTGAAACCCTTGGATTGAAGTAGAATGAGATGTAATTCCAGGAATCCAACCAAAGGATGCCAAATGATGAAGGTTAAGCTCAAGAATTAATCACTTTTAATGTGAAAAGTGATTATCCTTCAAGAATAAGAGCTTTTGGTGAGGTTTGATGGAGAAGAATTGAGATGAAGATGAAGAATGAGTAGAAAAATCAGAGAAAAAGTGAGAGAATTGAGAGTGAAATGTGAGAAGTTTGGTGAAAAATGGTAGAGAATGGTTGAGGGTCCTTGAAAATGAGTGAAGGTAAGTTTATATAGATTTTAGGTTTGGAGTGTGAGATGGTTTGGAATTAGCTTTGGACTTAGCTTTGGGTTTGGAGTTAGGGTTGGAGTTAGTTGGGCTTGACTCACTGAGTTAAGGTGGTTAACTCGGTAACAATCCCAATGTGAATTTCCATCATCCAACGGTTGACATGCTTGTAAAACAAGGAACATGGTGCACTTAATTTGGAGTGAAGCATTAGAATAAATGCACTTGGATTGAATTGAATATCCTTGAAATGTCTAAAGAAGTCTAGAATGTTCCACACACTGCTAGAATACTGTAGAATCAATGACCAAGGAGATTGCATGGTGCCGTCCCAAAAATGCAGTAGAAACTGAAATTTTCCACTGAGTAACCGGTTACAGCATATGTGCTAACCGGTTACATGCTTGAAAACTTGCATTTTTTTGGTGAAAAATACACTGAGTAACCGGTTACAGCATATGTGCTAATTGGTTACTTCAGCCAAATTTCCACAAATTTGCAAAAGGATGATGTTGAAGTCCTGATTCCGCTTTTCCATCTCTTGTCTTGATAAATAAACATGGAAACCTTTATTTTGGGCTTGTTTTGATGATGAAATATTCTTGAGAGGATGCGATTAATCGGGCTTGGAGAACCTGCAGATCCTGCAACAAGAAACAGATAGAGAAAAGTGTGAATGCGTATGCCAACGATGCGAGTGCTTATGCTCATGCAAAAAGCAAAAAAGGAGGTCAAATTTCGGGTTACGACAACTGCCCCTATTTAATCCTCTTGGACCTAAATGTACGAATTGCGCCAGCTTTTCGATGATTCGAGGTAAAAAGGAATTAAATAAAAGAGTAGCTCAAAAATTTGTCCGACAGCGACAAACAGAGCGGTGCAAGGTAGAATAGATAAGTGCAAAGTTTGGCTGAAAATCTGCTGGGAGATAAGTCAGGCAAAAAGAGAGGGAGTATGATTGATGCATATGCTATGTATGCGTTTCTACATGATGCTTGATATTATACAATGCAAAGGCTTAAGATGAGGCATGGTGAGAAGTGATTAGGTAAAAACCGTAGCAAAATGACTACGACACCCTCGGTCGGGGAGAGGACCCGTAGATAAAGACAAACTCTGCTGGAGAAGAGAGTTCCCAAAGGATGATGATCCTGCCGGGGAAAGAAACTGAGAACATCTCAGGTTTCTAAATCACCATGGCTGTCTATGTTAAGGATGAAAGAATTAAATCAATCCTTCCTACCAAGGCTGGCTCTGCATGGGGAAAAGAAGTTTCCGAATCATGTTGACTCAGCTGAGGAGAAACCACTGCTGCTGGTGATAGATGGCTCCTAATCATTTGGAGAAGATGCACAACCCTTGCTGGGGAAAAGTGAGCAAAGCGTCTTTGCTGGGGAACACCTTGGCAACCTGCTGGGAGAATGATGACTCTGCTGAGGAACTGCTGAGGAAACAACAACTTCTTCATAGAATCATCCTATTGCTGGCAAGGCGTTAGGCTTACCAATGGATATTACCGATCACCCTGCAGGAGTTACCAGTAACACATGCAATGCATATTTCTTTCTCGATTGATTTAGCTTTTTATTGTTCTCAATGTTTTTTAGTATTATGTGATCGCAAATAATTGTTTATTTTGCAAACAAAATACTGGAATGAAAACAAATTGAGATAACAAAGAATACATTTTATTGAATGTGGAATTTTTGTACATAAAGTGTGTACAAGGATGCAAAATCCTTGATGAGGAACTTTGCAATAAAATTGAAAAACAAATGTAAATGGCAAAGGGAAGTTATGCTTTGCATTGATTACAACATTGGCCACCATCCACTGTAAGTCTAGGTTCCAACGCTTTGCACCCGTTGATGATGATTCGACTGCTCTGTTACCGCCTGAGGTCTAGCCGTGAGGAAAAGAGGCTCAAGTGTTCACAGTCAATGCCTTTATCCCTAGTTTTTTCCTGGACATGTTTTTATATTTTTTTCGTCCACCGGAATGCCCATTTTTGCCTAAGTCGCCCTTTCGGGTTTTCAACTTAGCGGGCTATTATTGTTTTTTTTCATTGTCCCTAACTTTTGCATGGACATTTCTTTTTTTTTGGTCCATCGGGACGTCCATTTTTTCCTAGATTGTCCTTGCGGATGTCAATCTAGCGGACTTTTATCCATCTTTTCGGGCATGATATTTTTTGACTGTATCGGAGTTCACGGGCGATGACAACTCCTCCCCATCCATTGTGGTGAGGATCAGGGCTCCACCTGAGAAGGCTTTCTTGACAACAAAAGGTCCTTCGTAATTGGGAGTCCATTTGCCTCGTGGATCCGAGTGAACAGGTGAATATCTCTTGAGCATGAGTTCGCCTTCGCAGAACGTTCGAGGGAGAAATTTCTTGTCAAAAGCTCGCTTGAGGCGTCTCTGATACAATTGACCATGACAAACGGCTGTAAGGCGCTTCTCTTCGATGAGATTCAGCTAGTCGTACCGGGATTGAACCCATTCGGCTTCGTCAAGACCTGCTTCCATGATGACTCTGAGCGAAGGAATTTCAACTTCGATGGGTAGAACTGCCTCCATACCATACATGAGTGAGTACGGAGTTGCCCTAGTTGAAGTGTGAACTGAAGTTCGGTAGCCATGCAGTGCAAAGGGAAGCATTTTATGCCAATCCTTGTATGCTGCTTCAACGGTACCATTCATCTTGGGCCGATATGGTGAAGAGTTGTGGTGCTCGATCTTTAATTCTTGACACAACTCCTTTATTATATTATTGTTCAGGTTGCTTGCATTGTCTGTGATAATGTTGCTAGGAATGCCATAACGACAGATTATCTCTTTCTTGATAAATCTGGCAACCACTTGTCGTGTAACGTTCACATAAGAAGCAGCTTCGAACCACTTGGTAAAGTAGTCGATAGCAACCAGAATAAATCGATGACCGTTGGAAGCCTTCGGCTCGATCATTCCAATCATATCTATACCCCACATGGAGAATGGCCAAGGTGCCATCAAGACATTCAATGGAGTTGAAGGCATATGGATCTTGTCTCCGTAGATTTGGCATTTGTGACATCTTTTGGCAAAGTTATAATAATCTACCTCCATTGTTGTCCAGTAATACCCAGCCCGAAGGATCTTCTTGGCCATAGCAGGACCTTTAGCATGTACACCATCGCAGCCCTCATGTATGGACCATATGATCGTGTTTGCTTTGTGTCTATCCACGCATCTGAGCAACACGGAATCATAATTCCTCTTGTACAATATACCACCACTTAAGAAGAATTTGGCGCAAAGTCTTCTAAGAGCCTTCTTGTCAGTGATAGTGATACCATCGGGATATTCCTATTTTTCCAGATATCTTTTATGTTGTAGAATCAAGGCTTGTCATCAGACTCATCCTCGATTGCTAAACAGTGTGCTGGTTCGTTCAAGTGATCAATGCGGATATGAGGAGCTTCATTCTTTCACTTGACCTTGAACATGGATGCTAGAGTGGCAAGAGCACCAGCTAGTCGATTTTCCTCTCTGGGAATATGATGGAAAGTGATCTCATCAAAGTAAGGAATCAACTTCGCTATGTGTTGTTGGTACGGAACCAGCTTGGAATCTCGAGTCACAAAGTTCCCTCTGACTTGACCAATGACCAAGGCAGAATCTCCATAGACCTCAAGAATCTTGATTCTCATGTCAATAGCCGCTTCAATACCGTAGATACATGCTTCGTATTCAGCCATATTGTTGGTGCATGCAAAGCATAATCTAGCAGTGAAGGGAAGGTGAAAACCTGTTGGAGAGATGAGGATAGCCCCGATTCCACGACCTTTAGAATTGGAGGCACCGTCGAACACGAGCGTCCATCGCGCCCCTGGTTCGGGTCCTATGTCAGGATCTGGAGTCTCATAATCTCTAACAAATAAAACATCCTCATCGGGAAATTCAAACTTCATCTGTTGATAACCCTCTACAGGTTGATGAGCAAGGTAGTCAGACAAGACGCTCCCTTTTATTGCTTTCTGGGTAACATGTTGGATATCATACTCAGTTAACAGCATCTGCCACCGAGCAATCCTTCCAGAGACAGCAGGCTTTTCAAAGATGTACTTTATCGGATCCATTTTGGATATCAACAAAGTAGTATGGCAAATCATGTACTCCCTCCGTCCCATATTATAAGAGAAATTTACTTTTTAGATTCATTGAATAATTAATGTATTTGGTCTATATATAGACCAGATACATTAATTATTTAATGAATCTAAAAAGTGAATTTCTCTTATAATATGGTACAGAGGGAGTATTGTCGTAGGCGTCGAGTAGCCCAGACCAGAGCACAACAAGTTTTCTCCAAGAGTGAGTATCTGGTCTCAAAATCAGTGAACTTCTTGCTCAGATAGTAGATTGCATGTTCTTTTTTGCCAGTGTCATCATGCTGACCCAATACACATCCTATTGATTCATCAAGAACGGTGAGATACATGATTAAAGGCCTACCAGGAATTGGCGGTACTAAGATCGGTGGTTCTTACAAGTATTGTTTTATTTTGTCAAATGGTTCCTGACAATCATTATTCCATTCAACCGATTGATTTTTTCTTAGCAATTTGAACATTGGTTCATAGGTAGCCATCAAATGAGAAATGAATCTTGAGATGTAATTGAATCTGCCCAGAAAGCCACAGAATTCTTTTTCTGTTTTGGGAGGCGGCATGTTCTGAATTGCCCGAATCTTATCAGGATCAACTTCAATGCCCTTCTGACTTACAATAAAGCCCAATAGTCTACCAGATCGAACTCCGAAGATGCACTTCGCAGGATTCAATCGCAGTCTAAACTTCCGGAGTCTGTCAAGCAGTTTCTTCAGATGAACCAAGTGATCATCCTCAGTTTTGGACTTGGCAATCATATCGTCCACGTAAACCTCAATCTCTTTATGAATCATATCGTAAAAGAGGGTTGTCATGGCACGCTGGTATGTTGCCCCTGCATTCTTTAGACCGAATGGCATGACTTTCTAACAATATGTACCCCATGGCATGATAAAAGTAGTCTTCTCCATATCAGTTGGGGACATCTTGATCTGATTATATCCTGAAAAACTGTCTATGAAGGAGAAGACAGAGAACTGAGCAGTGTTGTCCACCAAGACATCAATATGAGGCAAAGGAAAATCATCCTTCGGGCTCGCCTTGTTGAGATCTCGATAATCCACACACATTCTGACTTTGTCGTCCTTCTTGGGAACTGGGACAATGTTGGCAATCCAATCAGGATACTCGGAAGTGGCGAGGAACCCAGCGTCAAGCTGCTTCTTTACCTCTTCTCGGATTTTGAGTGTCGTGTGAGGTCTAGTCTTCCTGAGCTTTTGCTTGACAGGAGAACATCCGGGCTTGAGTGGTAAGTGATGTTCAACGATGTTGGTATCCAACCCAGGCATATCTTGATAGGACCAAGCGAAGATATCAATATACTCTTTCAATAACTTGACCAACTCGGAGTGTACATGCTTAGCAAGGGATGCGCCAACCTTGAATTCTCTTCTGACCTCCTTAGTACCAAGATTAACAACTTCCACTGGCTCTTTGTGTGGCTGAATCTCTCTACGCTCGTGCTCAAGGAGCCTTGCCAGTTCAGCCGGTAATTCACAATCTTCCTCACCATCTTCTTCGGCTTGGTTAATTGGAATTCCAGAATTACAATGTATGTTTGCCATGTTGTTATCAATGCTTTTATTAGTTCTGCATGTTTATGAATATGTTTAGAATGAGCCATTTAAAAAGTGAAAAAGAAAAGAAACTTTTGCCATTTGTTTTGTGAAAAAGTAAAAAATAAAGAAAGAAAATAGAGCATGATTTTGAATGCAAAAAAACTTTTATTTATTGATCACATAATATTGCAAAAGCGTGAGGCCCTTTACAAGCTATCCACTTGTCTCGGGCGAGGACGAGGGAACGAGAAAGCAAAATGCATTACATGTTATATGGGAAAACCACAGGAATAATGGTATATGTCCGATTATTGAGCTTGAAACTCGGCAGACATTTGCGTACAAAGCTTGAAATCTGATTACTGGGACCAGCATCATCAGCAGCTGCCACGATGTCACCCTGTTGGAAACCCGCGCTATGGAACTTGACAAAGTTGCATTATTTCTGACCAGAGGGACCAGATTGACGACCAGGATGATAGCCCACTCCAAAACTATTATGCTTCTCAACCACATCAATCACGTGCCCCCAGCCTGGCAAGGCACCTCTGTCGATGGTCTCTTTAGCACTCTTAGCAGATGCTAAAGTCAATTGTGGTGATCTACTTTGACTAGTTGAAGCAGAGATGACATCTTCAAACTCGAGACACTGCAACGACACCTCATCTATGCCTTCTTTGGTCTCGACGTATCGAAAAGATGATAACTCGCTTACAATCAGATCCTCTTCACCATAGACAATGACAAGCTGATCGTCAAACATGAATTTCAACTTTTGATGCAAAGTGGAGGTAACTGCACCTGCCGCGTGGATCCATGGACGACCCAGTAGGCAACTGTACGCCGAATTGATATCCATCACTTGGAAAGTAATGGTAAACAAATGCGGCCCAATATTGATGGGTAAATCCACTTCTCCAATGACTTGCCTTCGAGAACCGTCAAAGGCTCTGACAACTAAGGCGCTTGGTCTCATCTCGCTTCCTTCCACTAGTAATTGACTCTGTTGTACCCCAAAATTTGCCCGCCCTATTTCTAACATTTAAATTATTTTTTAACTTTGATTTTATAAGTTTTTTGGTTCAAATTTACTAACATTTTAACAGTAAGTTTTATTCAAAAAAATATGTAACAGTTTACTTTTAAATTGTTTAAATAACAAATAGTTGTTTGACCTTCATATGCTTTCAAGTGCATTTTTGTTTCGAATAAATGAATTGGCACAATTGGAAAGGAGATACGGCTTGCAAGTATGAGGTTGCGGGTTCGAATCTCACATGTTTCATTTTGGATTTTCTTTCTGTTATTTGTTACTAACTTTCTTTCCATTTTAAATTATTTTCAAAAAAATCACAAAAAATGTAATTTTTTATTATTTATTTTTAATTTTCGTTTTTCATTTTAAGACATTTTTGAAAAATAATTATTTATTTGATTTTATGCACTTTTTACCAAAAAGGAGTGCAAAAATCATAATAGATACAAAAAAATATTTCCTTTCTTGTGTACTCATTTCCTATTGGTCAGTTTATGTCATTGGTCTACTTGGTGACCAAGTAAAAATCAGATACTATATGATTTTAGTCAGATGTTATTTGATCAATATGAATTAAGACTGATTATATTTTTCTTTTTAAACTTTTTAACCTAATTTTCTAGATCTATAAATACAGGTTATTTTACACATAATAGGGGGCAGCCGTTCTTAAATTTTTCGTATCCCCAATTGCTTTCCTTCATCGCTGCAATCCATGTTATAATACTTAAATAATGGACACATAGCAACATATAAGAGTGGTACGGTAAGCCGCCATGGATTTTCGTTTTCGTGAAACATACAACTTTTCATGTTAATACATATTATAAGATTAAGTGATATGACTTTTAACATTACTATTCCACTGCATGTTTATATATATATATATATATATATATATATATATATATATATATATATATATATATATATATATATATATATATATATATATATATATATATATATATATATATATATATATTAACGTTAGTAACATTTTCTGTTAACATAATAATAATAATGTTATATTTTCTTATTAATATTTTTCTTTTAGCATTATTATATATATATATATATATATATATATATATTTTTTTTTTTTTTTTGTTGTTGATATATTCTTTATTTATTTTATATTTTTCAGATCAAATTATGTCGATATGTTGGTCGCATATTTGTGTGCACGATGCGTGGCATTTATTTTGATTCGATTTGGTTGCGATGATTCAATTTCCACGGTAGCAACACTGTTGTTTTTTTTTACACATTTTAAAAGTCCTTTTGCTTTTCTATTTTTATAAATTCAGATCCGCACAATTTGGATCCGATTGCGATGATCGCATTTTTGCATTAGCAACATTGTTTGTTTTTTTTTAGCACGTTAAATTTACTTTTTCTATGAATTTTCTTTTTTCTTTTTAATATTTAGACTCACATGATTTGGATCCCGATTGCGATGATCACGTTAAGTGTAGCAAGCTGTTAATTAATTTTATCAGTTTATTTGCAATTTTACTCTTTTAAATTGATTATCATCGCGTTTCGATTTTGTACACACGTCCGGTGGTTTAGTCTAGTGGTAATCCGTTTGTTGTTCACCAACCAATTCGTGTTTCGATTTGCAACTTTGTGCCTTCATTTAATTTTTTACTACGTAGTGGCTTATTGATCCAATTTGCGATGACTGCTTACGCGGTAACAATTTGCTTTTTTGTTTGTTAATTCTTTTTTTTAATTAGATTTTTTGGATCGAATTGTGTCGATACGCTATATGTATATTTACGTACGTGATGCGTGACATTCATGTGTAATTTGATCCAGTAGCGATGATCGCATTTCTTGTGTTAGCAACATTATTGTTTAAGACGTTTAAAATTTTAATTTTTCTATGCATCTTTTTATTTTATAATTTTTAGATCCGCACACTCTTAATTCCTATTGCGATGATCGCATCTTTTGCGTTAGCGATATTCCCTAATTAATTCTCGAATAATTTTGATTTCATTTTTCTTAATTCTTGATGTTAATTTTGTTTTAATTTTAATCTTAATCTTGTTTGAATTTAGATTTAAATATTGTTTTCTTTTTTTTTTATTATTAATCTGGTTATTAAGTTTGGATTAAAACTTTTGCTAATTACTGTTGAATTATTGCGTGTTTGAATTGTATATTTATCGCTCATTTTATCCCCATTGGCAAAATGTATCCCAATTCCCATGATGTGTAAAATAATTTTGTTGCTTTCCTTTATTTTGCTCATATCTTGCTACAATATTAAAACCTTTTTTAAAAAATATCAAACAATTCTCGATTCAATAATCGAGCCCTTTTTTTAAAACCCTGTAAGTCGACTGCTTTTCAGTATCGCCATCGACCTAATGCACACACATGCACCTCTAGGGTAACCTCTCTTCGTTTGCCTTACGAAATAATGGTCATGTCCCTCGAACGTAGGGATACTTTAGCAAAAGACGCTTACGAATAATATCATTATAGTCCCTTCGATATAAAGATCATAGTCCCTCGATGACCCTTCGAGTTGCTTACGAAAAGATGATCTTGTCCCTCGATGACCCTACGGAAAAATGATGATAGTCCCTTCGAATTGCTAAGGTATCCTTACATGTTGCCTTCTATGACCATTCGATGACCCTTCGTTGTCCCTTCACATCCAATAGATATGACTACCTACCCTCTAATGGTATGGATAATACTATCTCTCAAGGAAAAGGATAAGTACAAGAAAGACCTTATAAATTAAGGGTAAGTAACTTTTAAATGCTTGCTCACAACTCAAAAAAAAAACAAATACTTTTCACACCTCACACTTTCAAAAATATTTTCAAAAACAAACACTTTGTATACATTCTTACACAAATTATTACAAAGTCAACTTTTACAAAATATTTTCTAAACACACACCATATTTCAAAAAAAGCAAGTTAAAGTGAGCAAGCAATTAAGAGCCCGTAGATAACTACGGATGAAAAGGGGTGCTAACACCTTCCCTTTTCATAACTTACCCCCCGAACTCAAAATCTTTTCAAAAAGGTCTTTCCTGTTCTTTTCACCTTTCCTAAATAAATTGGATAAAAGAAAAGTCGGTGGTGACTCTTGCTAACCGCAACATGTTTTGCGAAAACAAAATTAAAAAGTTAGTTCTCCACCGTATTACAGAACTGGCGACTCTGCTGGGGAAATACTTAAAAGAGGGGTTACCTTAGGGTTTAGATCACTTTAACTGCTTTAATTATCTGTTTTGTGTGCTTTACTTTTAAGGGTTTTATCTTGGGGGGTATTACTTGGGTAAATGATCCTACACCCGGATCTAGGACCTTAGGTAAGTGGCAAGAGACCAAGGAGACTGTACGGCATGTACCGCTACGGTTGATATGGTAGCCATTGTTAGTGTAACACTTTGGTTTGTACTGATGTTCCTCGAGGCTAGGATTGGGGATAACATTAGGCTGCCGCGTGGTGTCATTAAGCACTAATTTACCCTTAGAACCCTAGTTGAACTTGGCCTTGGCCATTAGAAGGTAGTGAGATAGCCGGTTTGGCATGTTCCAAAGTTGGTTGATACTCGAGACTACGCTCATTGAGATTGGACTTTCGGGATGTTTTGGTCGGCCGCTCGAGTGTCGCACCAAAATAAAGCCTGCGAGAAAGATCCGTGATATGAGATTCTTAGAACCTGGTTACTATTTTAGGATAGGTTGAACCAACTAAACCTTGGTATGGGAAGGGTACTTACCTTTGGACTTCATGAAAGCCTTTAAACCTAAGGCTACTTGTGTGACTTGTTTATATTCACTATCTAACAACTTGAATTCCTTGCAGGATTTGTTTGTACTCTAACAAGTTGAACTCTTTGCGGGAATTACTTGTCCTCGTGCTTTTACTTAATGCATAGCATCCACATACCATCATAACATAGCATGTTAACTAACCTTTTTCAAGGATCTTAGGGATTTATGGCGCACAATTTGCAGGTGCTATTATGGAAGGATTATCAAAAGCCAAATTTCTATTAAAGGGCAAGAGGATTTATTTTCCTCTAGCCAGATGCCTTCAAACTCAAAAGAACAATATCCTGAATCAGAGGCTATGACCCACTTGATATGTTGAGCTTGATTCTTATAGAAGGACGTTCAAAGATGAAAAGTCAAAGTTCTTCAAACAAAGCTGCAACCAAATTCAATTTCTAATGTTGCAAACTAGATTCCATAAAGATCCTTGAAAACATTGCATATGCATTTACATACATATCATAACAAGTTTCCACAATGGGTTTCTCATCTCCTCGCTGTTTATTTCAGCAGAAAATGCATTAGAACAAGCTGTCAAGGATCTCCAGACTCAGAACACCCAATTCCAAGAGATGATCCTGAGCCTATTCAAGGGGCAAGAAAAGTTGAAAGCCCTCCTCACTAAGGACATGGAAAAGAAAAATCCTGAAGACAACAAGGATGATCAATTGGAACAACTGCAAGCTGAGATGGCAGAGATGAGAATCCAGATGAATTGTCAGATGGCTCTTATCCAAAACTTAGCTCGGGGGCAAGAAGAGCTGAGAGTCCTCGTCAATAAACTTCAAGACAACAGAGTCGGGGATCAGATCATCAGTTGGCCTCCAAGGAAACAAGCTGACTTGGTTGAGAAAAAGATGAGGATAAAAGAAGGAAAGAGACAGGTTACTACTGATAGTCTTTCAATTGAAGGAAGAAGGCCTTATAGGGTTGTCGCACCACCAGTTCAACAACAGAAAGATCAGCATAGGCAGCATGGTGGTCAACGTACTTGGAAATCCAAACCTAAACGACCATTTACCCCGTTGCACATGCCGCTGTCTCAGGCTTTGCAACAATTGCTCAATCAGAACTTGATAACTCTGTTGCCTTCATACTCAGCTCCAGCCAACCCTGCTCCTGGTTACAAACCTAACGCAAGATGTGCTTATCATTCGAATAGTCCTGGTCATGATACTGAAGACTGTGGTCCATTGAAACATAGGATCCAAGACCTGATTGACGAAGGAGTCCTCGAGTTCACACCAGATGGTCAGATTGAGTTCTTCTATCGCCCATCTAATATCGAAGCTGCAAGACACATCGTCTGAAGTGACAGGTTCAGGAAGGGAAGCTTTGAAATCATATGAATTTTCATTTGTAATTTCTTTTGTTGGCTTAAGCACTTACTATTATGTCAAACTTTGGTTTTTTCACATTAATGCATTGCGTATGTTTGTCTTGAATTTATCCATTCGTTTCACTATATTTAAACTATGCTTCTTACTTCTCTTTTGTGATATTTAACTCTCGTTAAAGCTGTAAGCCTTTAGAGGGAGGATGACGAAAACGATACCATAATTTCATACGGCATACTTTTGAACAGACCGTGCTGACGATGTACAAGCATTGTTTCAAATCCTAAACAGTGGAGTTATAAGGAAGTTAATCCCTAGTCAACCCCTTTGAGCCTAAGAAGTAGGAGTTTTCCTTCTCATGCAAATTAAAACCCTTAATCATAACCTGGGGCAGGGTAGTTCCTCAGTTAACTCAATTATGCCAGTTGATCTTTTGTACACAATTAGTGATGGTTCCCTGTAATCATTAAGCCAGGCAGTCAATATCTATCAAAAGAAAAGCCCGCTAAGTCAAAACCTATGAAGGAGACTTAGTAAAAATTGAGACATCCTGCTGACTGTGATCTCAAAATTAACAGTTCAGGCAAAAGTTAGGGATACCAAAGTCAAAAAGAGGTCACTACAAACCCTCAAAAGAAAAATGTTACAAAAAATAATGACTGCCTTTTCAAATAAACTTCTGGTTTTTGAACCATCACCAAACATCAGTGTTAAAATTCCAAAATCTCTAGGAATCTAAATGCATAGTTAACTGAGTATAGGACTGAAGAACATCACGGAGAATGGGTTGGGTACAAATAAACTTTGAGCCTTTATCCTTTGTTTCTTAAACCGTGAACCAGGCCACGTTACAACCCTTTAAAAGTCCTAGCTGAAGCATGGTTAGTTCAAAGGCATGCTGTTACCAAAAGGTCTCCTGACTCCTTTAGGGCTTGTTATAAATCTTGAGTTGACATCACAGTTTTTACAAACATGGTTTTGCTAAATAATTCTTTTTCAAAACTTCAAGACAGACATAAGCGTTGCATTTTGAATATCATTGTTTGCATATAACTAAGTGTTTGACAGCAGAGAAGTTCACATGATGAACATTCAATGAACAAAAGTCCTCCCGACAGACAAAGTTGCTTCAGAGGTGCATCAAAAAGCAGAAATATTTCATGCGCTGACTCAGTTGGTTAAAAGTCAATGTATACAAGGGGCATATTATTATGGGGCATCCCTGTTATTTCTCTTGAGGCAGCTCTTTTCAAATACTTCCATTCTGGGGCAAATCATCCTCCGCTAGGGGCAACGCTTTCTTTTCAAATCTGATCAGATCAAGTTCAGTTGCAAGCTCCTCAACCATTAACCAGGGAATACACGATCCACCGCAGTCTGGAAGCACATTCCTCCTGTTACATGGCATTGATCCCGAGTTTCAGTAAGAGCCATTGTGGGAGTTACTTGTCTGTGCCAATAGTATCAGATGGTGTCAGTATCATGTCTTCGGATCCAGACATGATAATTCCTAGAAATTGTTTGGGGAAGTCGAGACTATCGAAAGTTCTAAATACAGGTGATCTCGGGGGCAAATGAACTCTTACGTGCGAAGAGCCATTCGTAATCAAGAATATATTTTATGACGACGCTACAACGATTACTACCATGGACAGCGAAGATTTCTCGCACCCTATGAACGCGAACATAGTAAAAAAAAATACTACGAATGAAAAAGACCCGCTAGGTTGACAAGCCTAGGCAAAAATAAGGGCATCCCGGCGAACCAAAAAGGTTCGGGAAAAAATTAGGGACATATATAAAAGAATTATACACCCGGCAAGTCGAAAACCTGAAAAGGCGGCTTGGACAAGAAAGGGTATCCCGGTGGACTAAAAACCTAAAAAGGCGGTCCAGGCAGAAGTTAGGGATTAAAGCGTACGACTATGTCCCGTTGGATCATCCACTTACGAATCAGTACCAGTTTTCATTGCCAACTCCGTTCAAACAACGTATATCAATCTTATCATTTTCTACCGACAGCAAGTGATGAAATACTTGAAGACATAGGGGCAATAGCAGAGTTGAAGCCCGAAGTGATCTTTTCCACCCGGTTTGCTGTCACAGAATCAGCATTTCCTAAAAACTCTTGGAGGTTGGAATCCCCAGCAAGTCCTGTATCCAACAGATCTTAACAGAATCACCCCCACAGAGCCAGTGTCATGGTAATATCCCCACAGAGCAATCTCCATGGAACTATCTCTACAAAGCTATTTTCACAAGCTCATCCCTAATAGAGTTTATTCCTCAGCAGCGTTGCTTCCCCAGTGGAGATCATCCTCAACAGAGATATACTCCCCAGCAGAATTAACATACTCTCAAGCAAAAGTTGGGATACTTTCCAGCAATTCACCCCCATATCCCCAAAGGATTGCCCAACAAGATAGAGGTTTGATTCTTTCCACAGCACGCTCCAGAGAGTTCCCCAACGGAGTTTATTTCTCCAACATCTCCTTCACGACAGAATTTCTCTCTTCAGCCAGGTCTATTCGAGATTGCGTCCCCAGTAGAGTACATAAAGAAACCTCCCCAATGGACGGCTTAACATGATCATCTTCCCCAATAGATCCCCTAGCAGATAAAGAAGTTGATCATTTCCCCAGCATACAACAGAAATTTCCTCAACGCAACCTATGAAATTCTAATTCCCATCGGAGATTATTCCCTCTATGTAGTATACAAAATTCAATTCCCCAGCTGAGCTTATTTCTCTAACACTATAGAATTCTCTCCCCCAGCAGAATTTATTCAAGGGTTCTATCCCCAGAAGAGTTGACACTCGTATCTGAAACCTGGTCAGATAGTGCGTCGGAGAATTATCCATCTCTTTTTCCCAGTCAGAATACATACAATCAATTTCCACAGTAAAAGAACAACGAATTACCGACTCTCCTGACAAAATACTTCTATCCCCAAGCGGAAGTCAAAGATCCCCAGCGGAATATTCCCAAACGGAAAGTATGAATCCCCAGTAGAGTAATTCCAAACAGGATCTGAAGATTTATTGTCTCTATCCCCAACAACAGCCAGGGATTTATTTTCCCCAATCAGACGTTACTATTCAAAGCCACCACTACCTTCAACGACATTTCATACCCATACATCATTTACAATACATCATAGCATATGCATACAAAACGCATATAACATTCTCATTTATTTTAAGAGCATCATTACGCAATGTATTACATATATCATGACATTGCATAAAAATAACTTGGTTTTTTCAAGTTAGTTCTCAAACGGACAAATATTGTCAACAGTTTTTCATCCTTCAGATACAATTAGTCGAAGATTCATTATGATACTCATTCCAGTACATCTTCTAGACACAGTTCAGATACAATCAAGACACAGATTCATTCTGATACTCATTCCAGTACATCTTCTAGACACAGTTCAGATACAATCAAGACACAGATTCATTCTGATACTCATTCCAGTACATCTTCTAGACACAGTTCAGATACAATCAAGACACAGATTCATTCTGATACTTATTCCAGTACATCTTTTAGATATAGTCGGTCGAAGATTCATTCTAATACTAATTTTTCAGATACAGTCAGACGTAGACTCATTCTAATACGACACTCAGATACAGTCAGGCAAAGACTCATTCTGATCTCCTTATAGATACGGTCAAGACATAGACTCATTCTAGAACATCATACAGATACAATCAAGGCATAAGAATCATTCTGGCACTCCCCAACACGTCTGCTAGATACAGTTAGACACAGACTCATTCTAGTATATTCCTCAGATACAGTCAAACCTAGACTCATTCTGATACTCCTATCAGCAGTTACTTTGGATGGCATCTATAAGACCATCTCCATCCTGTCATCTTTAAGCTCATTCAAGCAATACAATCAACCAACAAGCGTTACTTCATGCACCCGTGAGTGCAAATTTTTGGGCACTTAAGTGTTCAATCCTCTTCTACCTTCAGATCACGAATGGCAGACATGTCAATCTAACTCCTTAGGTTTAAGAAGATTGAACAGGGGCAGCTGTTGTACCCCAAAATTTGCCCGCCCTATTTCTAACATTTAAATTATTTTTTAACTTTGATTTTATAAGTTTTTTGGTTCAAATTTACTAACATTTTAACAGTAAGTTTTATTCAAAAAAATATGTAACAGTTTACTTTTAAATTGTTTAAATAACAAATAGTTGTTTGACCTTCATATGCTTTCAAGTGCATTTTTGTTTCAAATAAATGAATTGGCACAATTGGAAAGGAGATAAGGCTTGCAAGTATGAGGTTGCGGGTTCGAATCTCACATGTTTCATTTTGGATTTTATTTCTGTTATTTGTTACTAACTTTCTTTCCATTTTAAATTATTTTCAAAAAAATCACAAAAAATGTAATTTTTTATTATTTATTTTTAATTTTCGTTTTTCATTTTAAGACATTTTTGAAAAATAATTATTTATTTGATTTTATGCACTTTTTACCAAAAAGGAGTGCAAAAATCATAATAGATACAAAAAAATATTTCCTTTCTTGTGTACTCATTTCCTATTGGTCAGTTTATGTCATTGGTCTACTTGGTGACCAAGTAAAAATTAGATACTATATGATTTTAGTCAGATGTTATTTGATCAATATGAATTAAGACTGATTATATTTTTCTTTTTAAACTTTTTAACCTAATTTTCTAGATCTATAAATACAGGTTATTTTACACATAACAGGGGGCAGCTGTTCTTAAATTTTTCGTATCCCCAATTGCTTTCCTTCATCGCTGCAATCCATGTTATAATACTTAAATAATGGACACATAGCAACATATAAGAGTGGTACGGTAAGCCGCCATGGATTTTCGTTTTCGTGAAACATACAGCTTTTCATGTTAATACATATTATAAGATTAAGTGATATGACTTTTAACATTACTATTCCACTGCATGTTAATATATATATATATATATATATATATATATATATATATATATATATATATATATATATATATATATATATATATATATATATATATATATATATATATATATATATATATATATATATATATATATATATTAACATTAGTAACATTTTCTGTTAACATAATAATAATAATGTTATATTTTCTTATTAATATTTTTCTTTTAGCATTATTATATATATATATATTTTTTGTTGATATATTCTTTATTTATTTTATATTTTTCAGATCAAATTATGTCGATATGCTGGTCGCATATTTGTGTGCACGATGCGTGGCATTTATTTTGATTCGATTTGGTTGCGATGATTCAATTTCCACGGTAGCAACACTGTTGTTTTTTTTTACACATTTTAAAAGTCCTTTTGCTTTTCTATTTTTATAAATTCAGATCCGCACAATTTGGATCCGATTGCGATGATCGCATTTTTGCGTTAGCAACATTGTTTGTTTTTTTTAGCACGTTAAATTTACTTTTTCTATGAATTTTCTTTTTTTTTTAATATTTAGACTCACATGATTTGGATCCCGATTGCGATGATCACGTTAAGTGTAGCAAGCTGTTAATTAATTTTATCAGTTTATTTGCAATTTTACTCTTTTAAATTGATTATCATTGCGTTTCGATTTTGTACACACGTCCAGTGGTTTAGTCTAGCGGTAATCCGTTTGTTGTTCACCAACCAATTCGTGTTTCGATTTGCAACTTTGTGCCTTCATTTAATTTTTTACTACGTAGTGGCTTATTGATCCAATTTGCGATGACTGCTTACGCGGTAGCAATTTGCTTTTTTGTTTGTTAATTCTTTTTTTTATTAGATTTTTTGGATCGAATTGTGTCGATACGCTATATGTATATTTACGTACGTGATGCGTGACATTCATGTGTAATTTGATCCAGTAGCGATGATCGCATTTCTTGCGTTAGCAACATTATTGTTTAAGACGTTTAAAATTTTAATTTTTCTATGCATCTTTTTATTTTATAATTTTTAGATCCGCACACTCTTAATCCCTATTACGATGATCGCATCTTTTGCGTTAGCGATATTCCCTAATTAATTCTCGAATAATTTTGATTTCATTTTTCTTAATTCTTGATGTTAATTTTGTTTCAATTTTAATCTTAATCTTGTTTGAATTTAGATTTAAATATTGTTATCTTTTTTTTTATTATTAATCTGGTTATTAAGTTTGGATTAAAACTTTTGCTAATTACTGTTGAATTATTGCGTGTTTGAATTGTATATTTATCGCTCATTTTATCCCCATTGGCAAAATGTATCCTAATTCCCATGATGTGTAAAATAATTTTGTTGCTTTCCTTTATTTTGCTCGTATCTTGCTACAATATTAAAACCTTTTTTAAAAAATATCAAACAATTCTCGATTCAATAATCGAGCCCTTTTTTTAAAACCCTGTAAGTCAACTGCTTTTCAGCATCGCCATCGACCTAATGCACACACATGCACCTCTAGGGTAACCTCTCTTCGTTTGCCTTACGAAATAATGGACATGTCCCTCGAACGTAGGGATACTTTAGCAAAAGACGCTTACGAATAATATCATTATAGTCCCTTCGATATAAAGATCATAGTCCCTCGATGACCCTTCGAGTTGCCTACGAAAAGATGATCTTGTCCCTCGATGACCCTACGGAAAAATGATGATAGTCCCTTCGAATTGCTAAGGTATCCTTACATGTTGCCTTCTATGACCATTCGATGACCCTTCGTTGTCCCTTTACATCCAATAGATAGGACTACCTACCCACTAATGGTATGGATAGTACTATCTCTCAAGGAAAAGGATAAGTACAAGAAAGACCTTATAAATTAAGGGTAAGTAACTTTTAAATGCTTGCTCACAACTAAAAAAAAAACAAATACTTTTCACACCTCACACTTTCAAAAATATTTTCAAAAACAAACACTTTGTATACATTCTTACACGAATTATTACAAAGTCAACTTTTACAAAATATTTTCTAAACACACACCATATTTCAAAAAAAGCAAGTTAAAGTGAGCAAGCAATTAAGAGCCCGTAGATAACTACGGATGAAAAGGGGTGCTAACACCTTCCCTTTTCATAACTTACCCCCCGAACTCAAAATCTTTTCAAAAAGGTCTTTCCTGTTCTTTTCACCTTTCCTAAATAAATTGGATAAAAGAAAATTCGGTGGCGACTCTTGCTAACCGCAACATGTTTTGCGAAAACAAAATTAAAAAGTCAGTTCTCCACCGTATTACAGACTCAATGTGCTCTTAGGTATCACATTGAGAGAAGAACCAGTATCCACTAGAACACGAGATAACAAGATGTCTGTGCATGTTACAGATATGTGCAGCGCTTTATTGTGGGCAGTTCCTTCAGGAGGCAATTCTGATTCATTAAAACCCAAATACCGACTTGCAGTTTTGTTGGCCACTACATCATCAAACTCGACAATGGATATATCTTGCATGACATGGGCACTGTTTAAGACCTTCAACAAAGCTGATCTGTGCGCAGGCGAACTCATGAGTAGGGACAAAATTGAGATCCTCGAGGGAGTATGACCCAGCTGATCCACAATCTTAAAGTCGCTTTTCTTGATCAACTTAAGGAACACTTGATCATCAAGAGTCTCCTTGCTCTTTGAAACATCCTCATACGGGATAGTCGGTACCGGAACTGCGGCGGAAGATGCCCCTTGTTGAACATCAGGGGTTGCAGTTGCAAATGTTTCCTTGGGAGAAACAACAGTTGGAATTTGCACAGGCTTTGTAGTGACTTTCAGAGCAAATACTCGTCCACTGCGAGTCATACCTCCACCGGCTGTAACATTCACGATCTCGGATTCGGCGAACCTCATCTCTTGACCTCTGGAAAACACAGTAGACCCATATTTCCAAGGTACCTCCTTCGAATTCTGATACGGAAACGGCTTTGGCGGGCAAACAACGATGGGTTGCACCTTCTTCTGTTTAGGGGATTCCATAGGAACCTTTCTATAGACGATGGTGAACGGATCGATAGCAGCAACTTCCTCAACAGGTTTAGATCTGGCATATTGCACTTCACCACGGTTCATCAGAATCTGGACACAACCCTTCAGCCTTCGACACTGGTTGGGATTATCGTCACAAATATGACACTTACCATGCAACCCTTTTAACAGCCCATGTTCCTTCAATCTCTTGAAAACCACAGACATCGGAGTCTTTACTTCATCAACATCCATGATCAATTCAGCCTTCGGACTGTCCTCAATCATGTTAACCGCAGGTCCACCGTGATTCGGCAACGGATTACTCTGAATGTTGGGTCCTTCCTTAGTAAAAGTCAGAAATTTCTTATCAATGAGTTCCTGAACCTTGGTTTTGAAAACAAAGCAATCCTCTGTTGCATGTCCTATGTATCCAGCGTGATAAGCACATGATGCATTTGGGTTATGCTTCGGGCCAAATGGAGGAATTGCAGGCGCAATCTGCTTGGGGACAATTGCCCCTTGGTGAACCAAGTAAGGAAATAACTCCGTGTATGACACTAGAATTCTATCAAAATTCGGACGCTTACGGTTTCCTTGACTGTTGTTGTTCTGATTCTGCTGATTTTTGTTTTGTTGATTCTGTTGCTGATTCTGAGCATTCTGAATGGGTTGTTGCAGATGATACTGATATGGAGGTTGTTGATACTGTGCAGCAGCAATGTACAGATACGGATAATACGGCAAGGGAGCCATGGGAGCTTGATATTGAGGAGAAACTTGAGCTGTCACAGCATTGGCTTCACCTTCCTTTTTCTTGGAATGACTGTTCTGAGGTTTCCGAGTGGCCGGCTGCTGGGAAGCAGTTCCAGGAATCTTTCCAGTCTTCAAACCATTCTCAATCTTTTCACCAATGGTTACAACATCAGCAAAACTCGATGAAGAACTACCCACCATTTTCTCATAGTAGGAACCTTGCAAGGTACCTATAAAGATGTCAACCAACTCATTGTCAGAGAGAGTCGGTCGCACACGAGATGCCATCTCACGCCATCTTTGTGTATACTCCTTGAATGTTTCAGCTGAGCGCTGAGACTGATTCTGCAATTGCAATCTAGTTGGCGCCAGATCAAGGTTATACTTGTATTATCTCACGAACGCTTCTGACAAATCCCTCCAAGTAGAGATTTTGCTGCGCTCCAGGCCCATGTACCAATCCAATGAAGCACCAGACAAACTATCTTGAAAATAATGAACTAGCAATTCATCATTATCAATATGGGATGCCATTTTCCTGCAGTACATAGTGATGTGACTACGCGGGCAGCTCAAACCTTTATATTTTGGCAAATCAGGTATCTTGAATTCTGCAGTAGCACAACATTTGGAACCAAACACAAGTCTTTGGCTTCCATACCAAAAGCAAAGAACCCTTCGATAGCTCTGATACGGTCTTCCAATAACTTGTAGTCAACCGATCTATTCTGATTAGTGGGCCTGACAAGAATCTGAGGATTTGGCAGCTGAGAAGCGGCATGAGCATTCACCTGCGGAGTAGCAAACTGAGAAGGATACACCAAACCCGGATTAACCATCTGACCAGCATTCTGACCCATCGGAACACCATACGGATAAATCAGAGGAGGCATCACAGTAGCTGAGGAAGATTCCCCAGGATAGAACATCCCAGGATGAGCATTCGGAACAACAGTTTGAGCAACTTGAGATGACACCAGAACATGAATAGTAGGACCTCTATACACATGCTCTTCTTCATCAGGAGTTTTAGTGTCGACCAATCTGGCAGTTTGATGAGTTTGAGCCTGAAGATTCTCAGGATTATAATTCACCACTGGAGACGGGACTGGAGTAGGCATGACCCATGGATAGGCGGCAACATTCCCATTAGGCATGGATGCAACAAAAGGCTGATATGGCATGAAGGCACTACCATTATTTGCAATCTGAGGAGTATAATTTGGAGGTATACCCTAAGGGAAACCAGCGGGCATCTGGTTCAAAATGGGTTGAACGGCAGGCTGATTCACAGGCTCAACTGGCACTTCAACTCTAGCAGGAGAAGGAACAACAACAGCAGGAGTAGCTGTAACAATAGGAGGAACAGTCACAGGAGTGACAACAGTTGCATCGGTAGTAGTGGCAACAATAGTGGCAGTAGCAGCGGCGTCCCTCTGGGCACGAAGGAGCTCCATAATGACATCCATGTTCGTCTGGAACTGATCCATCCGACCTTGGAATTGTGCCAGAGTTTCCTTGTAAGCAGCGCTCTCAGCTTCAAAGTCAGCCATGATTCTGGATTTGCTTGAGCGAGTAAAATATCGATGTCGAGTCGTCGTCTTGCTACAAGGAATACGGACAAGGATGAGCAACGGTTTCGGATGAAGGAACGTGCATATGTGTGCAGATGAATGTATGATATGCATGCAAAAATAAAAGTTTAAATTCCAGGAATTCTTAAACTTATCTTTGTTGACAATAATCATAAAGCATACAAGTAAAGGCATAAAAGATAGAGTGAGCAAGCATCTTCATTCATTCATTCAATAGAGGAAAGAAGTACAAGTCGAATATAAGTCAAACATCTACCTTTTGGGCTACAACAAAATCTACACGGATCCTATCAAATACCACCTTACACACAGATAAGAAATGAAAAACTGCCCAAGGAAGTCGGTGCGGCAATGCATCAGCATATGCATCCCTCAACAACCCTGGTAGGTCCTCCAATGCATGCTCAGCAAATCTGGCTAAACGACCATGCCTCTCATTCCATTACTTCGCATCCTTCATGAGGTTGCACAGCAAAGAATGATTAGGTCCCTGAAGCATGTTCTGAAGAAAGGCCTCTTTCTGATCCAGGAGGTTCTGTAGATGACGACTTTGATGCTCCAAGTGAGTACTCTCTGTGTTGAGCTAGCTAATCAGCTCTTGACTCCGATGTGCTTGATCTTGCAGCTTCTGAATCTCACCGAAGACTTTGTCGAGCTTAGCTTGACATTGGGAAAAGTACTTTGCTAACTGATTAGCACGGTCTTGTTCACTTTGCCACTTTGCCTTGAACTCGGATAACTTCCCTCGAAGCTCTTCAAGTTGCTTGTTGTAGCTCAGCTCCTCTTTGTAGGCTTGATAATGAGCATCGGCGAGTTGTCTCTTCTTTGAAGAAAATCCCTCATAGGTGCTCTTCAAAGCATCACCCACCTTCCTACGCTTGTTCTGTTCAACCTCCACCTCTTTGAGCATGCGCTCGCGCTTCTGATGGAGCTCAATCTGTAGGCCATCCTTCTCGGAAGTGACTCTATCACAGTTGAGACGAAGATCAGCATTCTCCTTCTTCAACTTTTCAACAATCAGATTGAGTCGATCGACTTCAGATGGAGGAACAATGGCAAGTTCAGGAAGCTTGGCATTCATGGAAGGCTCGGGAGAGAATGGCAACAAGATCTCTTTGACGCGCTCTTTGACCCAACGTGTGTAAGCTTCCTTGGCTACGCAATTCTTCTTACCCAAATCGGCTCTTCCTTCAAGATGAATCTGAGTCTAAGCGGCACTAAACCTCTTCAGCAAACCCATGTCATCAACCCCTTCATAAAAGATGAACTCTTCCACTACCCCAGGATCAGGTTTGTCAACCATAGGGTATCCCAACTGTCGGAAGGCCATTCTCGGATTGTAGTTAATTCCACCCTTTGTACCCAAGAGAGGCACATTGGAGAATTTCCCACAATGAAGGATGATCTGAATGTCGTCGAAGACTCGAGAATACCAAGAAATATCATCAGCGGTAAGAGACATGATTCGTTGAGACCACTTGAGATTATCCTTATTCTCAACAAAGGGACCCTTCTGTGGAAGGTGAGACATGAACCATCGGTACAACAAAGTTGCACAACAGACAATGATTCCTTTCTTATTTTCATTCCTGGAATGAATAGAATGGTAGGTATCAGCAAGAAGCGTCAGAACAGGGTTCTTGGACAAGAAAATGCTGATGGCAGCCTGATCTACGAAATCCTCCATGTTCGGAAACAAGACAATCCCATATACCAGTAAAGCGAGAACGACGTTGAAAGCCTTCCAGTTTCCATCCTTAGCAAAAGTAGTGGCCTTGTCAATCAAGAACTTCGAAGAAAACCCTCGAATACCTTTCCCTTTGATCTTGAGATTATCCTCCACATCTTTCTTACTAATGCAAAGCGCATCAGCAATAAGATGAAACTTCAGACAACCACTAGTGTAAACATAAGGAACCTGCTTTTGGATCTCAACCCCTAGAATATAAGCATACTCCTCAAGTGTAGGTGCTAGCTGATAATCCTGAAATGTGAAACACCTATATTGTGGGTCGTAGAACTGAACCAGAGTATAAATAACTGTGATGTTGACTTCACTGTTGAGGATGGTCAACAGATTACCATAAGTACCTATGAAAACCCCTCTGTGATCTCCAAATAACAAAGATGCCAAACCTCTCAAAACACCCAGCTTTGGCTCCACAAACTTGTAACTGAAGATGCCACGACGACCAGTACTCATCTCTATGATAATGTCAACAAAAGATAAGCCCTCGAAAACCTGGAAATGCACATACAAAATCAAAAGAAGATCGTAGTGCAATGCAAAATAGCGGGGTTATGGATGAATCCCAATCCATGTATTTCTCTAGTTCGAAAGATAAGAATCCAATATTGGCATCTAATGCGTTCTATGGTGTCATTGAGGAGATTTGGGAGATTGATTATGTTATCTTCAGAGTGCCATTATTTAAATGCAAGTGGGTTCCCAATAATATTAATGGTGTATAAACTGATGACTTAGGATTCACCTGGGTTGACATTGGCAAGGAAAATTATATGACCGGACCATTCATCATGGCTTCAAAAGAAAAACAAGTTTTCTATGTGACCGACCCTTCAGACACATCGGGGAAATGGTCAATCGTTCTCCGAGGAAAAGACATTCCTAGTAGTGATGAAATTTTTGATATTCCTTCTACTCCTTCTTACACAACAAAAGTGCCTACCACTTATGATGAAGTTGATAGAGATGATGTGCATGTTATTTGTATCGATCATAATGAAGGCATATGGGAAAGTTAACAAGTAATCAGTATTTTATTCTTTATTTATAATTTAATTCATGTAAGTCATTATTTCTAAGTATATTTACTAACAAGTATGATTATTCGAAATTGTAGGTGTTTAAAGTCAATACACCAAGAGACAAATAAACTAAAACACTATAATATACAATTATGTGATGTTATATAATGTTTGCAGGTTTTTTTGTGCCATTTTTTATGTAATATATATACAATGTTTGGTTCTTAATCCAATGTATGGATTTGATGTAATATAATATAATTCTTCATTATGATACAATTGTTGTTTCTGTTCTGATATGGTTCAAAAAAATGCAGGTTAAAAAATGGAAAAATTTCAAAATGCAATTGGAGTATGATACAATTGGTCGTCTGGCTCTGATATGTAGCACCGGGTAGCTAGGATGTGTTTATGAGCTTTTGTGATACTTTTGTACATGTATCTAGCTGATGAATGTTTATGTAAACATGAATGATATTGGTGACTACTATTGGAGTATGATATATATATATATATGTATATATGTTTTTGAATCAATGTTTAGATGTTTCCGCTTTTATTCTAAATGTTGACATGTGGGTATAAGGACTGAGATCCTTGATTGTTGAAAGTTACCCCACTGCTGCATATCATTTTGAGCAGGTGTTGTATGTGTTTTAATTTCAAGCATAATGTGACATACCTTTTTATGCCGTGTTTGCAATTATACTCTGATGAAATTTTCAATACGTGCCTAAATGATTTAATTAATTATTTGGGGGTATAGAAAGGGGTGTTACATTAAGTGGTATCAGAGCCAGTGTTGAGTCAGTTGTTGAGTCTGTTGGTGTGACAGTTGAATACTGTCGTTGTTGTTTGTCCCTTAGTACGTGATATGTGTGTGAAACACTGTCAGTGCTTTTTGGTTTTCTAATCCTTTGTTTTCAGGAGTTAGAATGAGATAAGTGGGGGAGAAGCTGGTACTTCTCCATGTTGCTTCAGGTGTGGAGCGCTGGCTCAGTGTGTTGTGAATTGCAAGATTGTAAGTGTTGTTTGGACAGCATTGTTCCCGGTTCCGTAAGAAATGCGGAGGTAAGGTTTATGTCAACTAAGGATTTGTGTCTTGGATAGTTTTGTGTATGGGATGCAAGAAAGGCTATTATAGTTTGGTAAAGACGGTTTATGCCCCATCATGATTGTCGACTGTCTATTGGCAAATTGAGGAACTGATCACCCTTAATCTCTTGTTGATAGCAGACGAAAA
Organism: Lathyrus tuberosus; assembly: GCA_022829125.1. Taxonomy (NCBI): domain Eukaryota; kingdom Viridiplantae; phylum Streptophyta; class Magnoliopsida; order Fabales; family Fabaceae; genus Lathyrus; species Lathyrus tuberosus. The sequence goes on from JALAZF010000280.1 coordinate 4,218,759, forward strand.
TTATGTTGGATGGAATAGGCGGGTCTTTCCGGCTTTGATAGTGTGTGAAATGAATTGTTTGGAATTTAAGTAGATGATTACAGATTGTTTTGATGAGTCGATGAAGATGCTAATATCGGAAGATGAAATGGATTAGAGGTTTTGGTATGTTAGTCCAGTTGGGAAGTCATTGAGAGAGAATGATTGGGTTTTATTTAAGGACTGCTTCACAGAGAGTAGAGATTGAACTTAATTGGACGAAGGTGAATAGTTGAGGTTTATATCTGCTAAGTAAGTAGGAAACTCTTAGTATATGGGAATAAGATGTTTGTTTTGTCTGTGATGGTAGTGTTCTGGGAATTGGCAGGAAGTCGCAGTGATGGGCCGTCAGTTGGGCATAGTTTTCAGATGTGTTTTTGGATGGAACATTAAGGTGTTGTCTTAGAGAGCTCCAGTATTGTTGGTAACAAAAGGAAGGATGATGGAATGGAATAACAAGTATAATGGTATTGAGACTAAGGACAACAAACTTAGAGTTCTGGTGTGTTTGGAGTCTTTGGAGTTTTAAGGCATTAATGGAAATTGCGAGGAAACCCTTGTGGGTAGATGTAACATTGTGTTTGAGAATTCTTTTTGGTTGGTTGTTGATACATGTTGGAATTGCGGAATTGGACGGTCAGGAGAAGAAATTGGGTATGGATTACTAACCGTTGAATAAGGTAATGATTGAGAATAAGTGTCCACTTTCATGAACAGATGACTAGAATGGTTTGGTTGAGTTTGAGTGAATTACATTTGTTTGGAATATTTGATAAGAATGGTGAATTGTGTGAGTTGAGGCTTTGATCGATTTAATGTGACTGGTTAGGTTTGTTATCCTCGGAATAGGTTGTTATTTACTCAGTTAAGCTTGTTTGTGAGTAACCAGTTACCCAGTGAAAAATTTTGCAAAAGCTTTAAGGATTTATATCTTTTGGATTTTGGTTGGGAATTGCAACGTACAGTGATGGTATTTGGTGTTAGTAACGCGTCTCTAATGTTTATGGAGTAGAGGAATCGTATCTCCCATATTTAATTGGATAAGTTCGTAGTGGTTTCGATTGAGGATATTTGGATTTGTTATAAACTAAGAGGAAGAATGAGTAAAGTGTTTGAGCTTTGAATTACAAGTGTTGAAAAGAGACGAAGTTTTATGCTAAGTTATTCGAGTGAGAATTTTGGTTGAAAAGGGTTAGTTTCTTGGAAATGTTATTTCAGATGAGAGTATGGTTAATGGATCCATCGGAAGTAGATGTAGTTCTACATGAGAGGCTCCGAAGTTAGTTAAGGAGATTAGAAACTTTTGGACTCAGTTGGTTGTTATTACAGGTTATGGAAGACTTGTTAAGTTCGTACTTCTGGTATCTCAGTTGACTTACAAAGGGTGAGTCGTTTGTTTGGATGTTCGTTGTGAGTAAGTTTTGGTGAGCTGGAGTAGAAGTTGTCTAACGGTTTTAGCTTTGATTTTGTGTGATCCTAATAAACCGGTTTTGGGGTATTGTAATGTGTCTTTGATGAGTTTAGTCAACATGGTAATGTAAGAGGGTAAAGTCGTGGCTTATGCTTTACGACAGTTGAGGATTTATAAAAGGATCTGTATTATTATGGATTTGGAAATTGGTTGCGGTGGTATTGTGTTGGAATATTTGGAGGTATTATCTTTATGGTTCTAGGTTCGAAGTGTTTGGTAATCGCAAGAATATTGAGTACTCGTTTGGTCTAAAGGAATAGAGTATGAGACAACAAGGATGGTTAGAGTTCGTGATGAGTTATGAATTTGGCTTGGATTATCCTTCGGGGAAAAGCTGTTGTTGTGCCTGAAAAGTTAAGTTGGAAGTTTCTATGCATGTCTGTTTTGATGGTCAGGGAGTTAGAATTATTTGAGCAATTCCGAGACTTGTGTATGGTGTATGAGATAACACAGGAGAGTGTGAGGTAGGTAATATTAAAGTGAACAGTGATTTTTGGCGAATATGAGAAAGAGTTAGACTTTGGACGTGAAATTGATAGTTTTGATGGTTGCGAGTAATCAGAGTGCTCAGCGGAAGCGTGAGGTGGCACATTTTGTATTTACGTGTGGGACTTGTAAGAGTTCATAGGTTGAACATTGAGAACATGTAGGAATGATTAGACCATTGGACGTTTCAGAATGGAAGTGTTAGGTGAAAGGTTTAAATATTATTCATGGGCTACTATGTAGATGGATGTTTTGGTTATATGTTCGATTGGGAATCGTAGCATTGTTGTAATAAGGTTGTGTGATAAGGATGTTGGTATTCTGGTTTTGTAGAGGTTGTGGAATCGATGTTGTATCGTGGAACTTGTGTTCTTGTTTGTGTTGTTGCCTCGTTTCCATCGTGATGGTTCGAGTGTGTGTGGCTAATTTCTTGTGGTGAATTAGGGGAGTGTTATCTGTGGTGATGGTAACTATCTTGTTGTGTTTCGGTTCTAGAGTGAACCTGTGTGTTGGTATCGTGGTTTTCCTTGAGTTGTGAGTTGGTCGTCAAGTGCATTGTATGGGCTTTGCATCTTGTCGTTGTTGTTGTCGTCGTTGTCATGCCGTTGTTGTATCTGCTATTAGCACGGTGGTTTGTCAGTTGTGTTATTTGTGGTGTGCCTTTTGTTGGCATGTTGGTTTGTTAGTCGGATGCGAGAGTCGTGTCCGGAGTTGTTCGTCTCAGTATATTTTCGAGGACGAAAATTTCTAAGTGGGGGAGAGTTGTAACGCCCCGGTTTTGTCTTATTTAATTAATCGAGTCGTTTTGATTATTTTATTATTATTTTATTTTATTTTCGACTTTTATTTAGAAAAATGTTATTTTTCACCGTGATTATATTTTGTCGCGTTTTGAGAGCGTTTGCGAGATATTTGAGTGTAGGGGTATTTTGGTCTTTTTGTGGGGATAGATATTTGTTTTATTAAAATAGAAAGTTAGAGGTGAGAAAGAGAGAAAAACAGAATTTTGAGAGAAAAAGAGAAGAAGAAGGAAAAGAGAGGAGAAAAGAGAAGAGCAAAGAGAAAAGTGTGGAAAATCACCAAGATCAATCTTTCGGAGTCGATTTAATCGGGTAAGGGTGTGAAATATTGTTATCCTAACTTTGTGTATGATTATGTATGTGTTTTGTGTGGATGTTTTGGTTGGTTTTCCATATGTTTCCGTTTATGCCGTATTTGACGAAATCGATAGAAACCGATGTTTTTACGGTCGAAAAGTCGTATAAATACATGTGTTGGTTGGTTATATGTTTGTGAGCTGCTGTTTAAAGTTTCATGAAGTTTGGTTATGTTTCGGTTAGTTTTCGGTATGTTTCCGTTGTTGTTTCCGTTTAGGTCGAATTGTAGGAAATCGATAGAAATCGATGTTTTCACGGATGAATTTCGAAATAAATTACATAGTTGTATCGAGGAAGGTTAGGTCGTCGTATATCGTGCTTTTTATTCGATTTGGCGATGTTTGAAAATTCTGGTTTTTGAAAGGTTGAAATTTAATCGAAAAATCGAACGTCGTAGAAATTTCGTTTATGTGTTCTAAATTGTTCTTATGTATTTGGTAGTTGCGCGTATATGTTTGTTTCGGTGAAAATGTTCGATTTAGTCGAGTTTTCGGGCATTTGGAAAAGTTACAGCAAGGGTGTAATTTGAGAAATCTGATTTTTGAGAAAAACAGGGCTATGAATCGATACATAACAGCTATGTATCGATACGAAATGGTTTATGTATCGATACATAACCCTTATGCATCGATACATGCTGAAGAAATTTGAGAAAACAGCATTTTCACTACAGCATGCGTCGACACATGCGTGCTATGTATCGATACATGTGGCCTCTATGCGTCGATACATAAGCCTATGTATCGATACATACTGTGCTGAACCAGAAAATTCTGGTTTGTCGGGGAAACTTCGGAAATTCATAACTCTTGAACCGTAAGTCGGTTTTGACCCCCGTTCGAAGCGTTGGGAAGCTAATGAGATGTTCTTTCTAGGAAAAATGGTTTTGAGGTATAAACCTGGTCCAATTGGAACAGTATTTTCGAACCGTTTCGTAGTGTCGGGCCTCCGGTTTATGTTTTTGCGTTATTTTGAAATATACATATCTTCTTCGTTGTTTATCGGATTTAAGTGTTCTTTATATCGAATCGAAGCTGTGGATGAGTACTTTTTGATGATGATGGAAAATATTATTTTTAGCCGACTTTTAACCTACTTTTCCGGTAAACCGTAAATCGAATTGTTTGGTTATTTGTGAAAACGTTCGGTTGCCGTTTGGCACAATTGATGTGAATGTATGTGGATTGTGTGTGATGAATGCATGACTATATTGTGAATATGTATGCATGTCAAGAGTGTCATGAGTCATGTTGTATGTGAAGCATCATGGTGTGCATTCTTGTGTTGTGTGATTCTAATGAGAATCCGCTGTAACGTCGTGTGCCCGTGTGGGGTGTGAGCGACGGTTTGATTCCAGAGAGAATCTGCTATAACATCGTGAGCCTTAAAAATAAGAGGACTGAAAGCGATTTGATATATCGTGAGCCTTAAAAATAAGAGGACCGAAAGCGATGGTTATAGACGATCGTGAGCCTTATACAAAGAGGATCGAAAGCGATCGGATTGTGAGCCTTATACAAAGAGGACCGAAAGCAATCCATAAACGTCGTGAGCCTTATACAAAGAGGACCGAAAGCGACGGGAAACATCGTATGCCCGACGGGGAGTTACATTGGTAACGAGCGATGGTTCCAATAAGTTCTTCAATTGAACTTGAGATGAAATGAGTCGGTACCGCATTGCATTTGCATAGAGTCGTGAGTCGGTCTCTATGATTTGCATTGGTCATCTTTGTATATGTGCATTGATGAATGAACATGAATATATGTATTTATGTTGAATGATAAGCATTGTGATGAATATGCTTGGTTTTGTATATATATATATATATATGCCTTGCGATGTATATTGAGTAAGATGTGATGAATGGCGATAAGAGTTGTATCTTTGTAATGATACATTGGTGAATAAACATGTATGTGTGTTGTGTTGAATGAATGGTGATGAATTGAGATGTATTGGGGATACATGTATTTGAGCATGAATGAATATGCCTATGTGAAGGATGCGTTAATTACGGATTGTTATGCCGTGTATTTGATTTATGGTATATGCTTGGTGTTATATATGTATATATATGCATAGTGACGAGTTGTGGTGAGAATGTGGTATATGTGTATTATATGTTGAGATATATAATTATATGCAACGTTATTATGCTAATATTTCTCACCCTTCTGCTGTTTTATGATGCTCTATGAGGCATTACAGATTAGGTATCTGGTGGTCTTTTGTGAAGCGTGACTTCATTTCCTTTTTGGTCGTCTGGCTCTGATATGTAGCACCGGGTAGCTAGGATGTGTTTATGAGCTTTTGTGATACTTTTGTACATGTATCTAGCTGATGAATGTTTATGTAAACATGAATGATATTGGTGACTACTATTGGAGTATGATATATATATATATATATATGTATATATGTTTTTGAATCAATGTTTAGATGTTTCCGCTTTTATTCTAAATGTTGACATGTGGGTATAAGGACTGAGATCCTTGATTGTTGAAAGTTACCCCACTGCTGCATATCATTTTGAGCAGGTGTTGTATGTGTTTTAATTTCAAGCATAATGTGACATACCTTTTTATGCCGTGTTTGCAATTATACTCTGATGAAATTTTCAATACGTGCCTAAATGATTTAATTAATTATTTGGGGGTATAGAAAGGGGTGTTACATTAAGTGGTATCAGAGCCAGTGTTGAGTCAGTTGTTGAGTCTGTTGGTGTGACAGTTGAATACTGTCGTTGTTGTTTGTCCCTTAGTACGTGATATGTGTGTGAAATACTGTCAGTGCTTTTTGATTTTCTAATCCTTTGTTTTCAGGAGTTAGAATGAGATAAGTGGGGGAGAAGCTGGTACTTCTCCATGTTGCTTCAGGTGTGGAGCGCTGGCTCAGTGTGTTGTGAATTGCAAGATTGTAAGTGTTGTTTGGACAGCATTGTTCCCGGTTCCGTAAGAAATGCGGAGGTAAGGTTTATGTCAACTAAGGATTTGTGTCTTGGATAGTTTTGTGTATGGGATGCAAGAAAGGCTATTATAGTTTGGTAAAGACGGTTTATGCCCCATCATGATTGTCGACTGTCTATTGGCAAATTGAGGAACTGATCACCCTTAATCTCTTGTTGATAGCAGACGAAAATTATGTTGGATGGAATAGGCGGGTCTTTCCGACTTTGATAGTGTGTGAAATGAATTGTTTGGAATTTAAGTAGATGATTACAGATTGTTTTGATGAGTCGATGAAGATGCTAATATCGGAAGATGAAATGGATTAGAGGTTTTGGTATGTTAGTCCAGTTGGGAAGTCATTGAGAGAGAATGATTGGGTTTTATTTAAGGACTGCTTCACAGAGAGTAGAGATTGAACTTAATTGGACGAAGGTGAATAGTTGAGGTTTATATCTGCTAAGTAAGTAGGAAACTCTTAGTATATGGGAATAAGATGTTTGTTTTGTCTGTGATGGTAGTGTTCTGGGAATTGGCAGGAAGTCGCAGTGATGGGCCGTCAGTTGGGCATAGTTTTCAGATGTGTTTTTGGATGGAACATTAAGGTGTTGTCTTAGAGAGCTCCAGTATTGTTGGTAACAAAAGGAAGGATGATGGAATGGAATAACAAGTATAATGGTATTGAGACTAAGGACAACAAACTTAGAGTTCTGGTGTGTTTGGAGTCTTTGGAGTTTTAAGGCATTAATGGAAATTGCGAGGAAACCCTTGTGGGTAGATGTAACATTGTGTTTGAGAATTCTTTTTGGTTGGTTGTTGATACATGTTGGAATTGCGGAATTGGACGGTCAGGAGAAGAAATTGGGTATGGATTACTAACCGTTGAATAAGGTAATGATTGAGAATAAGTGTCCACTTTCATGAACAGATGACTAGAATGGTTTGGTTGAGTTTGAGTGAATTACATTTGTTTGGAATATTTGATAAGAATGGTGAATTGTGTGAGTTGAGGCTTTGATCGATTTAATGTGACTGGTTAGGTTTGTTATCCTCGGAATAGGTTGTTATTTACTCAGTTAAGCTTGTTTGTGAGTAACCAGTTACCCAGTGAAAAATTTTGCAAAAGCTTTAAGGATTTATATCTTTTGGATTTTGGTTGGGAATTGCAACGTACAGTGATGGTATTTGGTGTTAGTAACGCGTCTCTAATGTTTATGGAGTAGAGGAATCGTATCTCCCATATTTAATTGGATAAGTTCGTAGTGGTTTCGATTGAGGATATTTGGATTTGTTATAAACTAAGAGGAAGAATGAGTAAAGTGTTTGAGCTTTGAATTACAAGTGTTGAAAAGAGACGAAGTTTTATGCTAAGTTATTCGAGTGAGAATTTTGGTTGAAAAGGGTTAGTTTCTTGGAAATGTTATTTCAGATGAGAGTATGGTTAATGGATCCATCGGAAGTAGATGTAGTTCTACATGAGAGGCTCCGAAGTTAGTTAAGGAGATTAGAAACTTTTGGACTCAGTTGGTTGTTATTACAGGTTATGGAAGACTTTGTTAAGTTCGTACTTCTGGTATCTCAGTTGACTTACAAAGGGTGAGTCGTTTGTTTGGATGTTCGTTGTGAGTAAGTTTTGGTGAGCTGGAGTAGAAGTTGTCTAACGGTTTTAGCTTTGATTTTGTGTGATCCTAATAAACCGGTTTTGGGGTATTGTAATGTGTCTTTGATGAGTTTAGTCAACATGGTAATGTAAGAGGGTAAAGTCGTGGCTTATGCTTTACGACAGTTGAGGATTTATAAAAGGATCTGTATTATTATGGATTTGGAAATTGGTTGCGGTGGTATTGTGTTGGAATATTTGGAGGTATTATCTTTATGGTTCTAGGTTCGAAGTGTTTGGTAATCGCAAGAATATTGAGTACTCGTTTGGTCTAAAGGAATAGAGTATGAGACAACAAGGATGGTTAGAGTTCGTGATGAGTTATGAATTTGGCTTGGATTATCCTTCGGGGAAAAGCTGTTGTTGTGCCTGAAAAGTTAAGTTGGAAGTTTCTATGCATGTCTGTTTTGATGGTCAGGGAGTTAGAATTATTTGAGCAATTCCGAGACTTGTGTATGGTGTATGAGATAACACAGGAGAGTGTGAGGTTGGTAATATTAAAGTGAACAGTGATTTTTGGCGAATATGAGAAAGAGTTAGACTTTGGACGTGAAATTGATAGTTTTGATGGTTGCGAGTAATCAGAGTGCTCAGCGGAAGCGTGAGGTGGCACATTTTGTATTTACGTGTGGGACTTGTAAGAGTTCATAGGTTGAACATTGAGAACATGTAGGAATGATTAGACCATTGGACGTTTCAGAATGGAAGTGTTAGGTGAAAGGTTTAAATATTATTCATGGGCTACTATGTAGATGGATGTTTTGGTTATATGTTCGATTGGGAATCGTAGCATTGTTGTAATAAGGTTGTGTGATAAGGATGTTGGTATTCTGGTTTTGTAGAGGTTGTGGAATCGATGTTGTGTCGTGGAACTTGTGTTCTAGTTTGTGTTGTTGCCTCGTTTCCATCGTGATGGTTCGAGTGTGTGTGGCTAATTTCTTGTGGTGAATTAGGGGAGTGTTATCTGTGGTGATGGTAACTATCTTGTTGTGTTTCGGTTCTAGAGTGAACCTGTGTGTTGGTATCGTGGTTTTCCTTGAGTTGTGAGTTGGTCGTCAAGTGCATTGTATGGGCTTTGCATCTTGTCGTTGTTGTTGTCGTCGTTGTCATGCCGTTGTTGTATCTGCTATTAGCACGGTGGTTTGTCAGTTGTGTTATTTGTGGTGTGCCTTTTGTTGGCATGTTGGTTTGTTAGTCGGATGCGAGAGTCGTGTCCGGAGTTGTTCGTCTCAGTATATTTTCGAGGACGAAAATTTCTAAGTGGGGGAGAGTTGTAACGCCCCGGTTTTGTCTTATTTAATTAATCGAGTCGTTTTGATTATTTTATTATTATATTATTTTATTTTCGACTTTTATTTAGAAAAATGTTATTTTTCATCGTGATTATATTTTGTCGCGTTTTGAGAGCGTTTGCGAGATATTTGAGTGTAGGGGTATTTTGGTCTTTTTGTGGGGATAGATATTTGTTTTATTAAAATAGAAAGTTAGAGGTGAGAAAGAGAGATAAACAGAATTTTGAGAGAAAAAGAGAAGAAGAAGGAAAAGAGAGGAGAAAAGAGAAGAGCAAAGAGAAAAGTGTGGAAAATCACCAAGATCAATCTTTCGGAGTCGATTTAATCGGGTAAGGGTGTGAAATATTGTTATCCTAACTTTGTGTATGATTATGTATGTGTTTTGTGTGGATGTTTTGGTTGGTTTTCCATATGTTTCCATTTATGCCGTATTTGACGAAATCGATAGAAACCGATGTTTTTACGGTCGAAAAGTCGTATAAATACATGTGTTGGTTGGTTATATGTTTGTGAGCTGCTGTTTAAAGTTTCATGAAGTTTGGTTATGTTTCGGTTAGTTTTCGGTATGTTTCCGTTGTTGTTTCCGTTTAGGTCGAATTGTAGGAAATCGATAGAAATCGATGTTTTCACGGATGAATTTCGAAATAAATTACATAGTTGTATCGAGGAAGGTTATGTCGTCGTATATCGTGCTTTTTATTCGATTTGGCGATGTTTGAAAATTCTAGTTTTTGAAAGGTTGAAATTTAATCGAAAAATCGAACGTCGTAGAAATTTCGTTTATGTGTTCTAAATTGTTCTTATGTATTTGGTAGTTGCGCGTATATGTTTGTTTCGGTGAAAATGTTCGATTTAGTCGAGTTTTCGGGCATTTGGAAAAGTTACAGCAAGGGTGTAATTTGAGAAATCTGATTTTTGAGAAAAACAGGGCTATGAATCGATACATAACAGCTATGTATCGATACGAAATGGTTTATGTATCGATACATAACCCTTATGCATCGATACATGCTGAAGAAATTTGAGAAAACAGCATTTTCACTACAGCATGCGTCGACACATGCGTGCTATGTATCGATACATGTGGCCTCTATGCGTCGATACATAAGCCTATGTATCGATACATACTGTGCTGAACCAGAAAATTCTGGTTTGTTGGGGAAACTTCGGAAATTCATAACTCTTGAACCGTAAGTCGGTTTTGACCCCCGTTCGAAGCGTTGGGAAGCTAATGAGATGTTCTTTCTAGGAAAAATGGTTTTGAGGTCTAAACCTGGTCCAATTGGAACAGTATTTTCGAACCGTTTCGTAGTGTCGGGCCTCCGGTTTATGTTTTTGCGTTATTTTGAAATATACATATCTTCTTCGTTGTTTATCGGATTTAAGTGTTCTTTATATCGAATCGAAGCTGTGGATGAGTACTTTTTGATGATGATGGAAAATATTATTTTTAGCCGACTTTTAACCTACTTTTCCGGTAAACCGTAAATCGAATTGTTTGGTTATTTGTGAAAACGTTCGGTTGCCGTTTGGCACAATTGATGTGAATGTATGTGGATTGTGTGTGATGAATGCATGACTATATTGTGAATATGTATGCATGTCAAGAGTGTCATGAGTCATGTTGTATGTGAAGCATCATGGTGTGCATTCTTGTGTTGTGTGATTCTAATGAGAATCCGCTGTAATGTCGTGTGCCCGTGTGGGGTGTGAGCGACGGTTTGATTCCAGAGAGAATCTGCTATAACATCGTGAGCCTTAAAAATAAGAGGACTGAAAGCGATTTGATATATCGTGAGCCTTAAAAATAAGAGGACCGAAAGCGATGGTTATAGACGATCGTGAGCCTTATACAAAGAGGACCGAAAGCGATCGGATTGTGAGCCTTATACAAAGAGGACCGAAAGCAATCCATAAACGTCGTGAGCCTTATACAAAGAGGACCGAAAGCGACGGGGAACATCGTATACCCGACGGGGAGTTACATTGGTAACGAGCGATGGTTCCAATAAGTTCTTCAATTGAACTTGAGATGAAATGAGTCGGTACCGCATTGCATTTGCATAGAGTCGTGAATCGGTCTCTATGATTTGCATTGGTCATCTTTGTATATGTGCATTGATGAATGAACATGAATATATGTATTTATGTTGAATGATAAGCATTGTGATGAATATGCTTGGTTTTGTATATATATATATGCCTTGCGATGTATATTGAGTAAGATGTGATGAATGGCGATAAGAGTTGTATCTTTGTAATGATACATTGGTGAATAAACATGTATGTGTGTTGTGTTGAATGAATGGTGATGAATTGAGATGTATTGGGGATACATGTATTTGAGCATGAATGAATATGCCTATGTGAAGGATGCGTTAATTACGGATTGTTATGCCGTGTATTTGATTTATGGTATATGCTTGGTGTTATATGTATATATATATGCATAGTGACGAGTTGTGGTGAGAATGTGGTATATGTGTATTATATGTTGAGATATATAATTATATGCAACGTTATTATGATAATATTTCTCACCCTTCTGCTGTTTTATGATGCTCTATGAGGCATTACAGATTAGGTATCTGGTGGTCTTTTGTGAAGCGTGGCTTCATTTCCTTTTTGGTCGTCTGGCTCTGATATGTAGCACCGGGTAGCTAGGATGTGTTTATGAGCTTTTGTGATACTTTTGTACATGTATCTAGCTGATGAATGTTTATGTAAACATGAATGATATTGGTGACTACTATTGGAGTATGATATATATATATATGTATATATGTTTTTGAATCAATGTTTAGATGTTTCCGCTTTTATTCTAAATGTTGACATGTGGGTATAAGGACTGAGATCCTTGATTGTTGAAAGTTACCCCACTGCTGCATATCATTTTGAGCAGGTGTTGTATGTGTTTTAATTTCAAGCATAATGTGACATACCTTTTTATGCCGTGTTTGCAATTATACTCTGATGAAATTTTCAATACGTGCCTAAATGATTTAATTAATTATTTGGGGGTATAGAAAGGGGTGTTACAGCCCTCCTTCACACCATTTCTCCTATAAATAGAGACACTCTCTAAGCCTCAAATACACAAGAAATACACCTCACAACCTCATCCATATCGCTACCCACCAGAATTTGTATTTCAAGTAAGTTCTCAAGCAAAAACCTCCAAAACCATTGTTCCCCTCGTGCATTCTCAAACCAACACCATCAATCTTTCCTAAACACTCACTAGAGTTTGTTCATGCCCTTGAACAAGCTCTGAACCATCTATAATATCACCTACCATTTACACTCCCATATTTGTAAGAGAGCTCGTGTGGGAAGATACAAACTGTTGCAGGCCAAGCTAAGCACTCAAACACTCTCACCAAGAACTAAGGAGGCTCATAGGACCGTCTATAATATCACCTACCATTTACACTCCCATATTTGCAAGAGAGCTCGTGTGGGAAGATACAAACTGTTGCAGGCCAAGCTAAGCACTCAAACACTCTCACCAAGAACTAAGGAGGCTCATAGGACCGTCTCTTTGTTTTTGTAGCTACCAAAGAAGAGGCATTGGACCTACTCCAATAGGTAAGGTTTTTGCACCTTAAAACTCTTGGCACATGCATTATCCCTTAGTGATTTGTGAAGAAAAAATGTATACATGATGACGATTATTGTGTTATTCCATTGCTTACAGTATGTCTTGCTCATGTGTGAAGTTATTGTTGTTAGAAAACTAGGGTTTTATCTCTGTTCTTGCCCTTCGTGTAATAAAAAAATAGAATCATGTCGTTCCTTGTGAAAAATGGATCATATTTAGTTTTTACATTTTTTTAAATGATTGAGAAACGAGAGAGACATTAAAGGAGAAAGTTAGAAAAAAATTGGAGAAGAAAAGAAAGAAACACGAGGGAGAGGGGGAGGAAGATGGGTGCGTGGGTTTAGGGTTGCTGACGTGGCAATGTGCATTATGCTACATGTTTAAAATTTATTTAATAGTTTGCAATACTACCACTGAATGTATCACCACCCCAGTGGTAGTAGCGTGCCTTCTCAATGCTTTCTCTTGTGCCAAGACGAGGGTTTGAGTCTTGGTGACCACCCTTTTGTTCTTTTTTTGCGCATTTTGTTTATCTTACAATTCTGAAGCATATTTAACATATATTTTTCTTGATACATTGTTTGTTCAGTACACGTGTATGGCTTAGTGGCTTGATTTTGGACCTGGAACCCTTGTAGCATGGGTTCAAACCTTGGCTAAGCAAAACATTTCAATTTACCACTTGTTTTTTTATGTTTTCTTCACATTTTCAAATGATCATAACTCTTTGCTCCCTAGGACTTTTGGGGCCATTCTTTTTCCTATTTACTCATGACTTTGCCTATTTTTTTAATCCATTTTGAAAATTCCAAAAATATTTATTTTTCATACATTTTTGTATAGTTAAAGTTAGGGACTTTTTAGGGTTTATTTTGGTCCTTAGTTGACTTCTTTGACTTGTTCCTTGATTTTTCTTGGCCATGTTGATCCTTGTGGACATAATATATCATGTGTGAACCTCGTACAATGTTGATAACATGTTGTGTTGTGTTTTGATTAAGTTTAAGGTACTTTAAAGCATATTTTTCCAAGTGTAAAATAACTTGTCTTTCCATGTATGGTTGTAAAACTTTCTTCTTGACCTTTGCCATGATTCTTGTTGATATTATCATACCTTATCAAACACTTGTGCTTGTCCACCTTTGTTTATGTGTTCATAAATGCCTTAAACTTTGATAACATGTCTTCACATGATTCCTAACTTTTATGTTTTCCATGTTCAAACCTTTGTGATGTTTTAACCTTTGAATGTGATTACTATGAACCTTAACAAGTACCTTGGGTTGTTACCTATGTTTTGAACCATATCCAAACTTTTTTGCATGATTAAAGTAATGTCTTGACTCATTTTTCATTATTTTTTTTGGGAATTATATCCATGTTTAAGTATTGTTATGACTTATCCATGCTTGTTTGAACTTTTGATTGAAATCCATGTTTAAGTCTTGTTATGACTTATTCATGCTTGTTTGAACCTTTGAATGGTATTCATGTTTGAGTATTGTTATGACTTATACATGTTTAAATGATTAAGTGGTATTCATGATTAAGTGTTGTTACAACTTGTCCATGTTTGTCTTGTATTCATGATTAAGTGGTGTTAGTAAACCCTAATCTATGCTTACCTTAGTTGTACACTTGAACTTGTCATCTATGATACCAGGTTGATATTTGTTATATCCATGATTGATTTGAATCATTGTTTAAATCCATGATGCTTTAGTCTTGTTAGAACTATGCCTTATGTATGCTTAGGTGTTGTAACATCTTTGTTTGTATGTGTCCACCTTGGTTGTTACCATGTTTTATTTATGACTTTGTTAAGTGTTAGATGTTGTCACATCTACTTTCATGTATTTGGTTGTTACCATATGCATTTGAATTATGTCATACCTTATTTGATATCTTGATTAACATCATGTTTGAATGTTATCTTTGTCACTTATGTTTGACATCATGTTTGAATATCATCTTTGTCCATCTCATCTATAGCACCCCAAAATTTGCCCTAACTTTTTTTTCTAAACTTTAACTGGCTTATGTTTCGTTTCATTCTTTGCATAATCATCTTTGCATATCATTGGCCCTTGGCATGGGATCAAGGGATTTTCTTGTTAGCCTTATTCATAAGTGATCCAGTCGGTTTCTATTCCAGGTTAAGTTGGAGAAAGAGGTTGAATTATCCTCGTTGTAATCTTCCTGATCTGGGGTTTTCCTATTCAGAGAAATCATCAGAGATATTGGGTCAGGGTTTTGTTGGGGTGAATCAAGGTGTGCGTCTCACGAATGTGTAAGATTTTCCTTCTTGGTTGAGTACAAATTTGCTTTAGATCTGAAGTTTGACGTGGATTGAATGTGTTAAGATTGATCAGGTGAAGTACGTGAAATTCGAGATACAACTCCATTTTTTTTTCTAACCCATAACCATTTTGATATTCGTTTTAAATCACTTTCTAACCCATATTCATTTAGGACCATTTTTCATTAATTCCAAAGTCAATATCCAATATCCAATATCCACTTTGTAAACCCATTTTTCTTGGTATCAATTTTTAACAAATTAACCACCTGTCCATAAACCATTTTTATCCAACTTCCATTATCCATTTTTATTTCAAATCCATACTCTAGTACCCATATTCAAAACCTACATTTGTTCATCTAAGTCCACATTTAAAACCATTTTAACCATTTTAATACATGACCAGCAACGCCATCTTTATGCATTTACCTAGCTAATTTTTCATCATGGATCACTTCAGCTTGAATGATAAAGAGGACAATTTGTATTTTGTCAGTTTGCCCAATGTTAGAGGTCACTAGCTGCTGCTATAAACCGAGACCGCTATATGATTTCCACAGAACAGAATTCCCACGTCAGTCTTCACAATCAGTTTTACATCAAGTCTTTTTAAGATATACTTAATTCAGTAGAGGATCAATGGCGTGAACACCAACTGACTCCATGACAAGATAACTCACTAACTTAACTAAGGAAGCCATTCCTCAACCGGCGATAACCGAATTTAATTGATTTCACCACGAACGGAATTTCAAAATAGCAGAAAAGAGGAGTTCATATCAAGGAACTTCGCAAAAAAGAGTTACACTGGCTTTTATACAGCAACAAAACAAATTACAACGGGAAGAAACAAAAAGATAACTAACCAATTTCCTCTAACAATTTTTTAACAGACTCTAACATCACCTCTTCAATCTCTAACAGAATTAACCATTCTTCGAATTCTTCTAACCAACTCTATTCATCTTCAATTTCTTCTTCTTCAATCCCTCTTCATCATCTCCATTTTTGGAACTCTGCAATCACCTCCTCCAATTCTTCGTGATGTCGCAATAGCGTCCACTTTCATCAATTCTGCAGAGTTCGTCGCCTTACACCATTTTCAATCCTCAACTTTCGACCTTCAATCGTCTATCTTCGTGGCATCATATTTCACTCTTCACTGCTCCGACTCAGAATTCTCGGCAAATTCTTCTTCATTCACCAATTGCCGCTTAACAACCTTCAGAATGGTTCAACAACAAGAATCATCATCATAGTGCAGGATTCAAGCAACACAAAAAGATCACGCAAGAAAATTAGCGAGGAAGATGAAGTAAGAAACATTACCGGCGAAAGCGATGTCGGTTCGTGATCGAATCGAAACCAAGAAACTCACCGCAATTCTGCTCTCGGATCTTTCGCAATTCATCGAAGCATTCCGAAGTGAGTAATTCTCCATAACCTGCAAGAAAGTTCCGATTACAACGCGGCGTCGACAATATCGTAACAACTCAGTCGCAGCGACATCGTCTTCATCATTTCCTGAAATTCACATCAACGCAAGGAACCGCGTCTATTACAACCATCACAATTGAAACCAGAAGCGGAAGAAGATCCAGAGGAAACGGGAAGGAAAACAAAGACCTGAGAGTCACCGTCAATTCCACTCATTGTCTCCATCGCCGGTGAGGTAAGCGATCATATTCTCTTCGCTTTTGGTTTCAATGCAGAATGAGTAATGAGGGAAGGGTTTTGTGAACCAGGACAGAGGATGAAGAAGGAGTTTCCGGCGGTGAGAAAAAGGAAATGGAGAAGGAGAAGGAGAGGACGGATTTGTGACGAAGGAGAAGAGAAGAGACGGTTAGAGGAGAGAGGGATAGGCAAGAATGAAGGATGCCTCACGTTATTATTGGATTTTTCTACCATGTTCTTTTAGGAGATAAGGTGGTGATTAGAGCCATTCCGGCGATGACATGTGGTGCCTCAGGGGACACTTGTCATCGTCCGGTGATTTCCCTCCCTGACACCATGCGTGTTCCCCCATGGTAATTACCGTGTACACTCGCTTCAAGACCCTTGGATAGGCCCCCTAAGATAGATCAGAGGGCTCTGATTAATTGAGATAGTGATGGTCCACCGTATGCCTCAGGCCATAAATTTTCCATGGGCTCAATCTTATTTGCTATCCGCACCCACGCTTTGAATGGCCCAAGAAAAATTGAACTAGCGTTTGCTATAGTGCACCCCCTTGGTTTCTTGCGTATGTTTACTTCATCCTTTGTACACGTTTCAAATGTGTTTACTAAAAATAGTTTCAGGACTCCAAAAATTTCAATAAAATTCATGTATGTCTTTAGAAGTGTTAATTAATTTTTAGATATTTTTAATTCCAGTTTGGGGGCTGTTTGGTATTTTTCTGGAATTTTGGAAAGGAGTGTGCTCTTAATGGTGTATCTTGTGATGTAGGTCATAGAATGTGATTTTCCCTTGACAATTTGGAGCTGATTTTTTGTGTACATTTAGGCATTTGATTGTTTAACATCATGGTGATCGATTGGTGCATCGTACTTGAGTTTTGGGATACTTTTAAAGTTAATCTTTTGAGCCTTAATTAGTATGATCATCATTGACGATTGAGCCATGTTTGCAATTTATTGAGTATGTTTGGTGCATGTTTTGTACCATATCTTTTGCATGTGACTACCTACTGGACTTGGGATAACTTGTCTAATTACTCATAATTTTCAAAGGCATGTTTCTATTTTTCACCTATTTTTCAAAGTGAACATGACGTGTTGGCACATGCTTAGAAAGAGGTCTTGGTTTGGCGATTGTGTGAGGGCACTTTGAATATGAGTTTTAGCACATTATTAAGTGTATTTTGATGCACAATTGGGACATGCTTGAGTATTGCATTTAATCATTTCACATGCCTTAAATGATGCCTACTTTGTGGGTATGTGAACTTGAATTTGTGTTTCACGTTGACCATTTCTTTTGATGCCACTTGTATGCCATGTTCATGATTGTTTTTGGGATTCAATTAGGACATTTTATAGGTCATTTGCCTCTGGTGTGTGAGCTTTAACATTGCCTTACCATGTCATTTCATTTTCCTTACTTGAGTGACAATTTTTACATACTTGTATGAGAAGTTTAAATGTGATTTTGCTCATGGAATGAATTGACTTTGGAGAGAGAGTTTAATGCAAACCTTGGTGACACTTTGAGATTGTTTTTAAGCGTGCGTATAAGTTGTTTCACTTCTGAACTTGGTCCATTTTCACGTTTTAATTCAATTCATCTAACTTGTAATGGCTTTCTTTTGTTGGTTTACCTCTAACTTCAAAGTAGATTAGTCTTGTAGCATAGTTGTAACTTGACTTGTAACTTTATAATCCTTTTAGATCTTTCACTTTGACTAGTGTGACTCAAATGTACATAGTCATTAGACTTAGGTTTTTATGTTGTACATACGCTCTCTTGTTATTACTAATGTCTTTGGTTTACATGTGCAAGGTACATAAAGGAGACATTCCAAAGGTGGTTTGACCATTTCATTTTGTAAATAAAAGCTTGTTTCTAACTCGGTTTGCTATTTGTTTATAGGTGCTTTCGTGACTTGCTTTCGTTGCGCTTTCGTTGTTTTGCTACAGATTCATATCCGTTTGGTAGGACCTCTTATCTTGTCACTTCTCTTTAATGCTTTCAAATGCCATGAGAAGTAGGAATAGTCGATGCCATGATAAGTAGGATTATATGGAAAGCCCTCAAGTGAGTCCATGATTGTGTTGAAGACCTCCAAAGAGGCATCCTGTTCCCCATATCCCTTGTAAGACCTCAAAGGAGGCAATAGACGGAAGGTAGGGTTCGCAATCAACCCCCGTTATTCTAGTTGAGTCGTTCTTAGCTTTCATTACATGATTGAAGCTTTGAACATATCTTACTCGTGTTATCGAGTCCGTCAGTGGAAGGAGGGTTTAGTAATCAAACCTCCACGCTTTGTCTATAGCTCGCATTGACCAATGCTGATGCTTATGTGATCTGATTCACATCTTCCCCTTTCTTACTCTTCTCTCCATGGTTCTTGATACCATTGGGTGAGCACCCTTATTTCCCACAGATAGTTTGTTTGCCTCGGTTGATATGACCCCTTGGCTAAAGCTCCCTCTTTCTTATTGTGATTGTGTGATATTATTGTTAACTGACACTGTTTACTCCTTAGTTGCTTTTATTTCATTTTGTGATTGATTCATCCTGTGTTTACTTGTCTGTTGACATGATCCCGTAGGATTCCTAGCTCCACTTAATTTTTGATTAAGTTGGAGGTAGGAGAGACATTAGGATAGCAATCCATGCATGACAACATTAGGTAGACTTCCCTCTTGATCCTGACTTTAGGGCCATCCTTTGCATGATAACATTAGTACATCCAGATTCCCTTTAGTGTTTTCTTTTCACTTGAGTCTTCTCTTCTCATCTCATAACACTTCTAAAACACTTAATAAAATTAACGTGTATTGCGCATGAGCCTTGCATGTGGGAAGTGAGGAATGAGGGGTTTCCTCTCCTTTTTCTAGAGTGTTAGCATACGTTCTGTTAGGACGACCATGCGACGCATTCGATCCTACGTTATAGACTTAGGTGCAATGCAAGTTACAAATAACTTCAAAACACTTCTGTCTAAAAAACACAAAACAAACTCAAACCTTTTTATCCTTCGGGATCGTTAAGTTTCAAACCTCATTTTCAGAAAAGGGCACGTTACTTCCGTCTCGTCGCAAACATGCATCGACCCTAACTGCCGGACGCGAACTTAACGTCGCTCATAAAAAACGCAGACTTGGTTAAGTCGAACTACGATTGCTCTGACTTCCTCTCTCTGGTTAGATTGAGGATACGTAGGCACAAGACGGCGATGTCTTGGCGAGCAACCTCCCCCTAGTTCGTTTTCGAACTACGTTGACTCTGACTTTCCCATTGCACTGAGGGAATACGTAGGCCTAGGACTCCGAGGACGTCCTATCGAGTCACTTACTTTTTTTCTTTTCTTCCTCGTTCCTTCGTTCTTTTCCGTTCTCGTTCCTCCTCTGGTCCAGTAGCAGTGGAGCTTCAGACGACGACACCCTTTGATCGAGACAACAAGTGAGGATCCCATCGGGTACGATGGACGTGTTGGGTGCTAACACCTTCCCTTCGCGTAACAGACTCCCGAACCTAGATCTTTTGGTCGCAAGACCATACTCTATCCTTCCCCTCAGGTTTACGCGGTGTTTCCTTTCCCTCTCTTGGGATAAATACACATTGCTGGCGACTCTGTTTCGGTGCCACTTTCGCGTTTGTACTTGGATGAAAATCTCGGGAGTGACATCATCCATATTTACTCATATTGTTCATGCTTACTTTAACTTTGTCAAGTTGTCCCTAAGAGATGTTAGCTTGTTAGCCTTCATCCTTCTTTGTCCTCTTTTATTTCCAAATCCAAAGGAAGGGTCTTTTGTTGACTTTATGTCATATGTAGTTTAGCCTTACATCAACTTCCCTCTTGACCTTGTTAAAGTCATTACCCTTTCAACTTAGATTTATGTTACAGTTTGTAAACTCTATGTAAGTGTTATTGTTATAAAGACTTACCTTCCCCTTTGGAACCTTGATCACTACCAAGTGTTCTTTAACCCTTGTTTAGGTGAACTACGATTGCTCTGATTCCATTCTTGTTAGGATACGTAGGCATAGGATTGTGAAGTCTTTGCGAGCATACTTAGTAAAACCTCTAGGTATTTCCCCATAGACATTCCCAATCAATAGCAAACAACAATAACATAACACAATTATAACAAGAGGTTCCTATAGAGTATTATAGATACTTAGGGTGCTAATACCTTCCCTTAGTATAACCAACCCCCAAACCTTAGATCTCTTTGCATTGTTGTTACATTGCACAATTAGGGTTTTATTTGATCTTTTCCCTTTCCTTTGGATAAATTAAAGTTTAGGGGTGAACATTCAATGTTTTGTGATTCAAGTTAATACAATAGCTTGATATCCGATATTTACAGCAACATAAATGGAGAATTCACTGGGGACTTTCCCCCTAAGACGGTTAAGCCTATCTTGTTTATTTGTGTTATTTGTATATTTGTATATATTTGTTTGCTTGTTGTGCTTGTGTTTTCTATTTGGCAGGGTGGATACCTTTGTGTGGTGAGATAAAGTCTTAACCCAGACTTGAGAGAACAAATAAGATAGGAAGGGTGGTATAGTCAAGGAGACTTTGAGGGAGTAATCCCGAAGAAGTTGACTCGAGATCCCCTGCTCAGTGGAGGCCCTCTTGAGGGTAGTATTTGTTGAACGAGTAATCGTGAATGCATTACTACTTTCGACCTAGGAGCCTGTGAAACTAAGGACCTTAGTTACCTCTTACCCCAATTGGCCTATTTAGGATATAGTACGGTGACTATGAAGGTGAAAACCCAAAGTAGTTGATACGCGATACTACGCTTAAACGAGATTCTCTTGAGAATATTATTAATTTCCAAGTAATTGGTGTGTTAATAATATCTAAAAGATGAGTCAATGACTTTGGTAACCTCTTAGAACCTTGTTCCGCATGTACAAAAACCCATAGTACATAACCTTGGGATGGTTAGACCCTAGCTCCATGCTCGTAATCTCAAACCCAAATGTTTGTGTATATGTGTATATGTGTGTTTGTGCATACATTCATTCATGCATCCATGCATCCTTTTTTCTAACCCTTTTCAAAGAACTTAAAGTTGTTTTGCAAACATTATAGGATGAAGTTTGGAAGAAGAAGAACACAGAAATACACTTTCAAGAGTCCAAATTTGGATGACTTAAGGAAATTAGGAGGTTTGGTTGAAGACCCATTGGATTTCAAGGATAGGTATGGAAGGATTTTGTCTCTATTGAAGCTCAAGATGGTTGATGGAGTTATCTATGCACTTGTGTAGTTTTATGATCCATTATACCATTGCTTTACTTTCCCCGACTATCAGTTGATGCCCACGTTAGAGGAGTATTCTTCTTTGGTTGGACTTCAAATTACTTCTCAAGCTCCTTTCTCAGGTTTGGAGGATATGCCTAGAGGACAAGACATTGCAAAGGCTATTCACCTCAAGTTGTCAGATATCAATACTCATATGGCCAGTAAAGGAGAACTCCTTGGGTTACCTGCCAAGTTTCTGATGGAGAAAGCTCAATACTTTGCCAACATGAAGAGTGTAGATGCCTTTGAAGCCATCCTTGCCTTGCTCATCTATGGACTCTTTCTTTTTCCCAATATTGACGACTTCGTTGATATTGATGCTATCAAGATCTTCTTACTTGAGAATCCAGTCCCGACATTGCTTGCTGACGCCTATCACTCCGTGCATCTGAGGAATTCTCATGGAGGAGGAATGATTACTTGTTGCACCTCTTTGCTCTACAAGTGGCTTATTTCGCACTTGCCTCACTCAGACACCTTTTGGGATCTCAAATATGGTCTTCTTTGGTCACAAAAGATTATGTCGCTCACCCATTCTAACATTGAGTGGTATAATCCTAATTTTAGAGGGGTGGCAATGTTTGACAATTATGGTGAGTTTCTCAACGTACCTCTTCTTGGTACGAAGGGATGCATAAGCTACAATCTAGTTCTAGCTCGTCGACAGATTGGTTATCCCATGAAAGATAAGCCTAATACCATCTACTTGGAAGGACTTTTACTCAAGGAAGGTGAGAATCTAGTGCTCAAATAGAAAATCGTGCACGCTTGGCGTCATGTTCATAGGAAAGGAATGACTGTGTTAGGAAAGTCTGATTGCGTCGCTTTGGAGACTTATCTCTAATGGGTGCATGATAGGGCTATCAAGATGAAGATACCCTACCACTGTCATGAGCCTCTACCCATGGCTGTTAGAGATCCCACCTTGATCTTTATGAGCGAGGAGGAGAAGCTGAAGATCGCATTGACCAAAGCAAAGCGAGAAAGGGATGCTTGGAAGAACAAGTATCAAGTCGTCAACCATGAGAATGGAGAACTGTAGAAGCTTTTAAAGCAAAGGGATGAAGAAGACTCTGCTAAGAAGAGGAAGACGCGAGGGGATTTATTTTCCTCTAGCGCACCATCAACTCCTGTTGTTAGCCCAGACATTCCTCCTACTTCGGTTGCATAGAAGCTGTACGTGGACAAGCTCATCCTCGAGAAGACCAAGATGAAAGAGGAGATAAAGAGGCTTACGAAGAAATTGCAAGGAGGAGATGGATTTTCTCGTCAGATTGCTTAGGACTCCTAGTTTCCTTTCCTTGTATTTGTTCACTTTGTATGACTTTTGAAAGTGTGTAACTCATTTTCTAAGCTTCAAATTTAAATCAATTAAAAAATGAAACTCTTTTTGTTATTCAAAAGATGTGTTCTCCATTTCTATAATGTTTGCAAATATACTTTGAGTTCCTTGAAACCTTTTTGCATTGCATTTCATGCATTCATGTCATCACATGTGCATTCCTCTTGCATTTTAGCTCATTTCCGTTCTCTCCTCTCCAGTTTCACACTGAGTCCTCTACATCTATACAACACCAGAGCTCAAGCTCGAAAAAGAATGGCCAAGCAAGAACAAGAAATAGAGCGAGTCAACAATAAACTAGAAGACCTACGTGGGAATGTAGGGAAGATCATGGAAATGTTACAAGTAATACGTGCAAAAATGGATACCCAAACCACTGTGGTTTTCGAGATTGTCAATCCAGCTGTGGAACCTCAGCTTGCTATAGCTACTACAACAAATTTACCGCCATTTGGTCTTCCTCCAGGTTTCATGCCTAGGCCTTCCACAATTCCAACTACACATCAAGTTGTTCCTTTGACTTTCGAGGTCCCTCACGTGGTTCCTACCTTTGCACTAACTGCTGTGCATACCCGTGTTCAAACCTGCTTTGATGAACACCAACAAGTATATAATGTGTCAGCTATGTTTGAATGTGAAGATGAGAAGCTCAGGGAGAATTTTGAGACTATTGAGAAGAGATTAAGAGCAATGGAAGGTCACCAAATCTTTGGTGCTTCTGCAAGGGAGATGTGCCTTGTATCCGGTTTGGTTATCCCAGCTAAGTTCAATACCCCTAACTTTGATCAATACGAAGGTACCACCTGTCCAAAGAACCATCTTATTATGTACTATAGAAAAATGGCCGCCCATGTTGACAATGATAAACTAATGATTCACTATTTTCAAGACAGATTGAAACACGCTTCTTCTAAATGGTATTTGAGTTTGGACCAGTCTCGTATCCTTTGTTTCCAAGACCTGTCAGATGCCTTCATTAAACACTATAAGTACAACATGGATCTAGCTCCAGATAGAAGACAACTATTGAGTATGTCACAAAAGAGTTTCGAGTCATTCAAGGAATACGCTCAATGATGGAGAGAAACTGCATCCTAAGT
Organism: Lathyrus tuberosus; assembly: GCA_022829125.1. Classification (NCBI taxonomy): domain Eukaryota; kingdom Viridiplantae; phylum Streptophyta; class Magnoliopsida; order Fabales; family Fabaceae; genus Lathyrus; species Lathyrus tuberosus. The sequence goes on from JALAZF010000280.1 coordinate 4,243,127, forward strand.
GGAACCTCCCTTGGCCAAAAAGGAATTAGCTGATTGGTTTGTTGACACAGTGCACCCTGAATTCTATGAGAGGATGGTTTGGAGTGTGATCGCTAGCTTTTCTGATATAGTTGTTATGGGTGTCAAGGTGTAACTTGGTTTAAAGAGTGATAAAATGACTAATGCAGCTGGAAGTTCAAACACCAACAACACCAATGCCAAGAAGTCCTCTAGCGGCTTCCACAAGAAAAAGGAAGGGGAAACCAACACAATAATGTCTAGTAGGTGAAAGAATCAGTCTTGGAAGCAACAACAATGACAAAGTTATGTCCAACAACCAGCCTATCCAGTTCAGTTCGCCCAACAATCGTATGTGGCCACAGTCACTCCCTTATTTAATCAGCAAGTTCCTGTATATAAACCTATGAAACCGGCTCCTATTTATCAACTAGTTCAAGCTCCGCCGAATTATTAACGAGCGCCCAACACTCCCACCTATCAACAACAAAGGAATCAAGCTCCTCGCCAAAATGTTCCCAACAGAAGACAGGGTGGTAGGCCTCTTATTCCTCTTATTTCTATGACTTATACCGAACTGTACCCCTCATGTTGAATCCATTGACCCTGCTTTCACTCCTAACTTTGATTCACCCATCTACCAAGCTGAAGATAAGGGTGAGGAAGATTATGAGGTTCCCGATGAATTGGAAAAAATGTGCGAGTATGAGTATACAGATCTCCAACTACATCAAGAGCAGGTAGAGATGATTAATCTTGGCATTGATGAAGAGAAGAAAGAAGTCAAGGTTGGTACAACGCTTAAAGCGGATGTCAGACAAAGATTGGTCAAGCTTTTAGAAGAGTACGTGGATGTGTTTGCGTGGTCGTATCAAGATATGCCAGGCTTAGACACAAACATTTTCATTCACAAATTGCCTCTTTGACCAAAATGCTAGCCTGTAAAGCAGAAACTTTGAAGAACTAGACCAGACATGGCTCTAAATATTCGAGATGAAATCAAGAGGCAGCTGGATGCAGATTTCTTAACAGTTGCAAAGTACCTTGAGTGGGTAGCTAATATTATGCCAGTGCCTAAAAAGGATGGTAAGGTCAGAATGTACGTAGACTACGGGGATTTGAACAAGGCTAGTCTGAAGGATGACTTCCCTCTACCACATATTTATACACTTATGGACAACACCGCTCGTTTCGCAGTTTTCTCTTTCATGGATGGCTTCTCTAGTTATAACCAAATCAAGATGGATCCTGGCGACATGGAAAAAACCACGTTCATTACCCCTTGGGGAACCTATTGTTATAAGGTTATGCCCTTCGGTCTGAAGAATGCATGGGCAACATATCAAAGGGCGATGGTCACCCTCTTTCATGACATGATGCATAAGGAGATTGAGGTATACGTCATTGATATGATTACAAAATCTCAAAGTGAAGAGGACCACTTGGACCATCTTTTGAAATTGTTTGAATGACTAAGAAAATACCAGTTGAGATTGAATCCCGCTAAGTGCACTTTTGGTGTTAGATCTGGAAAGTTACTTGGGTTTATCGTTAGTTAATAAGGAATCGAAGTAGACCCTGACAAATTCCGAGCAATCCAAGAAATTCCAGCTACACAAACTGAAACGCAAGTCAGAGGTTTTCTTGGGCGTCTGAATTACATTTCCAAATTCATCTCCAATATGACCGCTACATGTGAACCTATCTTTAAACTACTTTGCAAGGACCAAATCATTGATTGGAATTCTGATTGTCAACAAGCTTTTGAGAAGATCAAGGGTTATTTGCAAGAACCTCCCATCTTGATTCCGCCTGTTCCAGGGAAGCCTTTCTTCATGTATCTGACTGTTCTTGAAAGATCTATGGGTTGCGTATTGGGCCAACATGACGAGACTGAACGAAAAGAACATGCCATTTACTATTTGAGCAAGAACTTCACTAATTGTGAAAGTCGATATTCACTTTTGGAGAAGACTTGTTGCGTTTTAGCATGGGCTGCTAAACGTCTTAGGCAGTACATGATTTGTCACACTACTTGTTGATCTCCAAAATGGATCCAATAAAGTATATTTTTGAGAAGCCTGCTCAGACTGGAATACTTGCCAGTTGGCATATGTTGTTATCTGAATACGACATCTAGTATGTAACCCAGAAGTCTATGAAAGGAAGTATTTTGTCCAACTACCTTGCAGCTCAGATTGTCGAAGACTATGAGCCTCTACAGTTTGATTTCCCTGATGAAGACATTATGTTGGTGAAAGATTGTGAAGAACCAGGTCCTGATGAAGGCCCCGAGCCAGGTGCCCGTTGGAATTTGATGTTTGATGATTCCTCTAATTACAGTGGGCATGGTATAGGAGCTGTTCTGATGAATCCAAATTGTGGTTACACTCCGTTCACAACGAGGCTATGTTTTGAATGTACCAACAACATTGCAGAATATAAAGCGTGCATCTTAGGCATCAAAGCATCCATTGATGTTCGAATCAAAATTCTAGAAGTATGTGGAGATTTAGCTTTGGTGATCCACCAAGTTAAGGGTGAATGGGAGACCCGTGACAAAAAGTTGATCTTCTATAGTGCTTACATTATGGATTTGATCAACTACTTTGATGAGGTCACTTTCCGACATGCCCCGAGGATTGAAAACCATATAGATGATGCCTTGGCCATGATAGCCTCCATGTGGAAAGTCACATTCCTTCTTGAAGCACCGGTGTAACTCTCAAAAATACATGATCGCCTTCTTGAAACTCAAGATCTTTCCTCCTTCGATCATGATAACTCTTCTGCCTACTTTGAGAAGCCTTCATTTTCTCACGAATAAGTTTCACCTTTTCCGTAGTCTGTTGCACTAACTCTGGTCCAACCACCGAACTCTCACCAGATTCATGCCAACACAACGGCGTTCGACATCTTCTTCCATACAACGCTTCAAAAGGTGCCATTCTAATACTCGAATGGAAACTGTTGTTATACGTGAATTCCACCAACGCAAGATAACTATCCCAAGCAACACCTTGCTCAAGAACACAAGCTCTCAGTAAATCTTCCAACGACTGAATAGTTCTCTCGGTCTAACCACCCGTCTGCGAATGATAAGCCGAACTCAATCTCAACTTGGAACCTAACGCCTTTTGCAAACTTTCCCAAAATCTGGAAGTAAACCTCGGATCTCGATCTGAAACAATACACAACGGAACACCATGTAGCTTTACAATTACACGGATATAAATCTCAGCCAATCGCTCCAAAGAAAAACTGATGTCAATCGGAATAAAATGCACTGATTTAGTCAGCCTATCCACAACTATCCAAATGGCATTATGTCCCCTCTGTGTATTCGGCAACCCTGTCACAAAATCCATAGAAATGTTGTCCCATTTCCACTCGGGAATATCCAACGGTTGCAACAATCCACTAGGCTTCTGATGTTCTACCTTTGACTTCTGACACGTCAAACACGCATAAACAAACTGAGCCACATCCCTCTTTAATCCGGACCACCAAAAGATCTTCTTCAAATCTTGATACATCTTATTAGCTCCCGGATGTATACTCAAATTACTCCGGTGTCCTTCCTCTAAAATCATCTTTTTCAAGTCCGAATCATCAGGAATACAAATTATACCACGGAATCTCAAAACACCCTTATCATCCACTTTAAAGTCACCATTCACACTTTGATCTCCAACCGTCATCAAATCAACAAATTTCACATCCAACTTCTATTTCTCACTAACGGTCAACAGAAAATCATTAGTAACCTTTAACATTCCAAGCCTCACGCTGTCAGATGTCAATTCACACACCAAACTCAAATCTCTAAATGATTCCAAAAGTTCCCACTCTTTAACCATCAAAACAGACATATGCAAAGATTTTCGGCTTATCGCATCGGCTACCACATTAGCTTTATCAGGATGGTAATTCAAGCCAAAATCGTAGTCCTTCAAAAATTCCAACCATCTCCGTTGCCTCATATTCAACTCTTTCTGATCAAACAAGTATTTCAAAATTTTATGATCACTAAAGACTTCGAATCTTGCACTATAGAGATAATGCCTCCAAATTTTCAATACAAACACCACAACCGCTAATTCCAAATCGTGAATAGGATAATTCTTCTCATGAATCCTCAATTGCCTCGAAGCATAAGCCACAACCTTATCTCCTTACATCAACACTCCACCTAAACTAATCAAAGACGCATCACAATACACCACAAACGGTTCACTAGGATTCGGTAAGACCAAAATCGGAGCTGTAGTCAATCTTCTCTTCAGCTCACTAAAACTTTCCTCACACTGAATATCCCAAATGAACGCTTTACCTTTACAAGCCAGCTGGGTCAAAGGAAGTGCTAACTTGGAAAAACCTTCAATGAATCTTCGATAATATCCAGCTAAACCCAAAAAGCTTCTAATTTCAGTAACAGATCTAGCAGCCTCCCATTATAGAACTGCATCTACTTTGGATGGATCCACAACAATACCATTACCTGAAATCACGTGCCTAAGAAAACTCACTTCTGACAACCAGAACTCACACTTGGACAACTTGGCATAAAGTCTCTTCTCCTTCAAAATTTACAACACAACACGCAAATGTTCCGCATGTTCCTCCCGAGACTTAGAATAAATCAAGATGTAATCAATAAACACAACAACAAATCGATCCAAATGCTCATGGAAAATATGATTCATATACTCCATAAACACACCTGGCGCATTAGAAACCCCGAACGGCATCACAGAATATTCGTAATGTCCGTAGCGTGTCCTAAAAGCCGTCTTCTGAATATCTTCCTCTTTCACTCTAATCTGATGATACCCTGACCTCAAATCAATCTTACTAAACACACACGCACCTACCAACTGGTCCATCAAATCATCAATTCTCGAAAAAGGATACTTATTCTTAATCGTCACCTTATTCAGCTGGCGAATCAATACACAATCGCATACTTCCATCTTTCTTCTTCACCAATAAAACTGGAGCACCCTAAGGCAATACACTCAGCCTTACAAACCTCTTTTCTAGCAATTCATTCAACTGCTTCTTCAACTCAACCAACTCAGATGCCGACATACGATATGGTGCCATAGACACAGGTCTAGTACCAGGAACTAAATCTATAGAAAACTCCACTTCTCTCTCTAGCGGCACATCTGAAATATCCTCTGGAAACACCTTTGGAAATTCACACACAACTAGAAACACATCAATTGCAACTTGACTCTCCACAGTCAACGATGCAAACAACCCAAACAACTGAGCTTCATCCGCCAAAAGTTTCTTCAACTCTTTGGTAGATAAGAAACTCGATTCCTCATCTTCCTCAAGAGAAGGAAATCTTACCAACTTATGATAACAATCAATATGAACTCGATTGAACTGCAACTAATTCATTCCCAGAACCACATCTAAACCCTCCAACGGCAGACACACCAAATCCATCTCAAAATCTTTACCATAAATGGTCAAAGGACAACTTAGACAAACCAAAGAAGTAGTTACCGACCCCGTTGCTGGAGTATCAATAACCATCTCTCTACCCATCGAAGACAACAAACGATTCAAATGCTTCGCGCACTCAGACGAAATAAACGAATGAGTCTCTCCGGTATCAATAATAGCAACTAAAGGCGTACTATTAATAAAACAAGTACCTCTGATCAGATGGTCTGTACTAGTAGTCTGAGTTCCTGCCAATGCAAATATTTTCCCTCCAGATTGAGCTTGCTTTGGTTTCGGACACTTCGTACTAATATGACCAGGTTCACCACAGTTGAAACACTTCACCATATTCTTCTTACAATCAGCTGCGACATGTCCTAAACCCCCGCAAATGGAACACTTCCTCATATCCTTTCTGCATTCAAACTGACGATGTCCTAAGTCACCACACCTAAAACATCTCAGAGGATTAGACATACCTCCCCCACTTGGCCTTTTATCAAAACTACCCCTTTGCTTACCCTTGTCAGCTAGTGACACATAAGGACCACCACGAAACGGTTGCTTCCCTTTCCTTTCGTTCACACTCTTATAGTGAGTAGAACGAGTTTTGCTATCCTCCTCGTAAATTCTACAACAATCCACCAAATCTGAAAACCTTCTAATCCTTTGATAACCAATTGCCTGCTTGATCTTAGGACGCAATCCGTTCTCAAACTTCACACACTTGGAAAACTCCGCAGTTGCTTCAGCATAATGTGGATAAAACTGAACAAGCTCCACAAACCTAGCAGTGTAATCCACAACAGACATGTTACCTTGTTTCAACTCCAAGAACTCTATATCTTTCTTTCCTCTAACATCTTCCGGAAAATACTTCCTCAAAAACTCCCTGCTAAACAAAGCCCAAGTGACCTCTTCACCTGTAGCTTCCCAAACACGACGCGCACAAACCCACCAATCATCAGCCTCCTCCTGCAACATGTGAGTACCCAATCTCACCTTATGTTCCTCAGCACAGTCCATCACTCGAAAGATTCTTTCAATCTCCTTAAGCCAAATCTGAGCACCATCAGGATCATGTCTCCCTTTGAAGACAGGCGGTTTGTTCTTCCTGAACTCATCATTCCCACCAGCATTAAGTGCACCCCGCACAGCCTGAGCCATAACTTGCATAGCAGCAGCCAAAGCAGCGTCATTCCTACTAGCCATATTCTGTTCATATCCAATAACAATAACTATGGTTAAATAAACAACTCACCCAAACACAAAGACTGACACGGACTGGCACGAACTGACACAGACTGACAAAACTGGCTCTAATACCACTTAATATAACACCCCCAATCTACACCCCCAAGGTATCAAAGCGATAATAAATATATCAGAGTATAATTAAAACATTCATGGCATAGACGGAGGCGACACATCAATTGAAATGAAATACATTAACCTGCTCATATAGATATGCAACAATCAGGTAGCACATAATAGATGAACTCAGTTCCTAACACCCACAATTCAGATACAGAATAAAAGCGGAAAATCTGCAACTGAAATCTCATATATATATATATATGAAATTCTGGCCTATATATCAGATGTCCTATCGAGATGTCGAGACACTGATATACAACAACAATGAACAAGTTCAAAATAAAAGTGTGCATAAAATGTAAAGAACACCAGAAATTGTTAACCCAGTTCGGATCTAACTATCCTACATCTGGGGGCTACCAAGCCAGGGATGAAATCAATATTCGATAGTATCAATTCACTGATAACCACACCCGGTTCAATCAGCTCACTTAATCACTACCCTTCCTATGACTTCTACCTAAGACTCCCCTAGGTATGAGGCCCTCCTCAAATCCCTCTTCAATCACAACCCGTGACTGGTTCCTTACAAGACAAGTAACAATGGTCGAAACACAAATTCTCAATACTTCACAGCTTATGAGAATTAACACACAGCTACTCAATGCTTAAAAGCTTATGAACAACCTTACACAACTTACACTACAGTCCTTATACTGTTATCATAAGATACCAGTTAGGCTCACAAAACACAAGCACACAACCCTAAAAATACATGTAAGTTCGACACCTAAAACTAGGTTTACATCAGTCTATTTATAGCTTGTAATCTGGAATGAATTAGGCTTCAAAAACGCAGCAATTAGGCTGCTCACAAATCTGCAAAATTAACTCCAATAAAATAGGTCTTCAATCTAAAGTTTCCTATTATGTCTCCATAATTAGAAACAGCAGCAAATCCGAAAACCAACAAGTAACCCTAATCCAAAAATGCTTTGGATGCCACATAGGATAACCAAATATTCACAGAATATTCAGTTACAAATCATAGTAACAGAATCTGCATTAAAAACTGACTTCACACCGCGATGTCCTATGAGCTGCCATGGAACATCTTCATACGACATGTTGAACAAAGAGTAATGAAACATATTTTTAGACATCTTCATTCAACATCTGCTGCTACATGAGTTTTAGCAAAATAATGCCAACCATAAAACCAAGGAAATAACAATCTCCCCCTTTGGCTTATTTTTGGCTAAAACTCCACACACACTTAAACACCATCAGTATCAGCAGCGGAAAAAAACACCATTAATAGCAGCAAAAAAAACTCCCCCTCAGCTGCATTCCCCCTCAGCTGCAAACACACATAACAACACACAGTACCACAAGCACACTCATCATAGTAAACTGGCAAAACTCCCCCTCAACAGCAGCAACATTCCACATTCTGCCCCTCAGCACAAGCACACATAATCTACCTGCAGCACACACACTCCCCCTCAATAGCACAAGCACTTACTAATGCTGCTCCCCCTCACAACACTTACTACTCCCTCTTTTTAGCCACAAATATAACAAGGAGAGGTCATAGACAAATGTAACCATATTACTTAGCAGTATATTGTTCAAAACCAAACCAGAATTAAGTTGTCTAAAAGGAAAGAAAAACTTGCAGAAGAAGAAAAAAACCAAAACAGACAAAAACAGAAGATAAACTTGCAGATAGCCTAGTTAATCAGCATTGTCCTCTTCAACCACCTCATCACTTTCACCTTCAGATTCAGAAGCACCCTTCTCAGAACCAGAATCATCAGACTGCTGGACACTCCTTCTATCAGACTCAGTAGATTCACCTTGTCCATCATCTTCAGTCAGCTCTTGCTCTTTAGCAGCATTTCTCTTTTCAACCAAGGCCTTAATCAGCTGCTCGAGCTTTGTCTTCCTTGTTGTATCTCTCCTGATGGATTCTTCCAGCTCCTTGCAGGTTTCTTGCAACTGAGCAATGGCTTCATCATCAAGATTAGCAGGACCAGGAGTCTGTGTAGATGTCCCAACAACATCAGACATATGAACTCCACCTAGCAGCCTATAATGCAAAGTCATTGGAGGTTTTCTCTTGCTGACTTTGTCACTTCTTACTAAGCAGTCAGGAAATTGGTTCAGGATTATTCCGCAGATTAAGGATGGAAAATATATGGGTAGCTTAACAACGGATGAGCTAGCTTGCTTCAAAACTTGTTCAAAGATATATGCTCCAAAGTTGAAAGGGACCTTCTTTCCAATAGCATAAATGAATTTTCCAAGCATGGATGAGATGGTGGAAGTATGGTTGGTAGAAACCCAGTTTACCACTGCAATTCTGTGAAGGATAGCATATTTGACACTTAACTTCCCAGAAGAGAGCTTTCCTTCATTTGGCCAAACTTTGATGCAACCACCTGTTATCTCCTCACTGATTTCATCATCTGTTGCTCCTAACTCAGCATGATGGTCCGTAGGTCTCCCCAGAAAGTTATTAATCACTTTGGGAGAAAATTTCACAGCTTTGCCTCTTACATAGACTTTTCTGAGTTTGCTATTACAGTCTTCAGGGATACTCACAACAAAGTCCTTAAGCAACTTCTCATAACATGGTCCTATGTCAGACATAGTCTTCATCAACCCTGCAGCTTCAATAAGATCAACCACTTCCTTATACTTGTTGAAGTCTTTTCCCAATTCTCTCTCTAAAGCTACCCTTCTTTGGCTGACAATTTTCCACCTATCAGTTTGCCTGACAGTTTGATCCTCCCTTCTCCCACTGATGTCCTGGACATCAGTTCCAGCATTTGACTCATTCAGGACTGTGACCCTTCTTTTCTTGATTGGAACCACAACTTTACTCCATTGCTTAGAGGGACCTGTTCCAGCCTTTCTTTTGTTACTCTCCACATTAGCAGATTTCCTAATCATTTCTGCATCCTTTGAATTCTCAGCCACAATGGTATTCTCTTTTCTACTCTTGATTCTTTGTAGTATGTCAGCTATTGGTTCCTCATCAGAGTTTTTCTCAGCAACGTTACTACACATCTTAGCCCTCTTCTTGCTTCTTCTTTCCCTAGCCACCTGAACTGGTATCTCTCCTGATAAATTCTTTGAACTATTATTTGTATTTCCAGCCATGGATGTTAGGACGTCAGACCCGACATCTTTATCAGCTTTACTAACAGCAAAGGTGGCAAATCTTCTAAGACTCTGATCTCTACTGAAAACATTATCATCAAGAGTCCTACTATCATTCTTAGTTTCATCCACCCTCCTATTTGAATTCTTTTCAGTGACATTTTTTCTAGGGTTTAACTTATCAGAATAAAACCTAGTAATCATTTTTTCTTTCTTCCTAGATGAAAGGGGTTTAGACTTCTTACTTGACATACTTTCATTCACAGAGTGGGAAACTGGTTGCTCACCTCTAGTGTCAACAGGAACAACATTCAACGGGGCAATATCAAGGACAAGGTCTGTGAGTTTGATAATTCGGTGAGGATCACAGTCTTCGTCATTGACTTGAGAAGTTCTTGAATCAGTAGGAGAATCATGATGTTGAGACATTTTTTGTTGCTCACAAAATGCAGTATTGAAGAGAGTAAGAGCAAACCCTAGCGCAGAAGAGTTTTGAGAGAATAGGTCAGATGAAGTTTTTGCACTGTAGGATTGAAGTTGGAATGTGTTTGCTGGGCTGTTTATAAGTTTTGGAAATGGGTCCTTATACACGTGCCATTCACAAGTTCTTTAGTTTAACCCTTCCACAATTGTGCTTTCGTCTTTCCACAAATAGCAATTTTCTGAGGTTCTTTCACCTCTCATAACCACAACATTCTTTTCATCCATTATTAAACATTCGTGGGTTGTAAAAATGACCTTAAGGCCTTGATCACACAACTGGCTTATGCTTATTGGGTTAGTATCTAACCCTTCAACAAGCAAATACTTTTTCCAGAATTGGCTGTCCTGGACAATCCACTCTTCCAACACCAAACACTTTTCCTTTCGATCCATTACCAAAAATCACCTCATTAGGAGCATGATACTTAACATGTGACATATATCCACTAACACCAATCATATGTCGATAACATCCACTATCAAAGAACCATTTTTCATTTGTAGAGACTCTGAAGGACTTGTAGTCCATATGTTCTTTTACACTATCCTTTGAAGTCCATATCCTTTTTGTTTCAACCCAGCTTTTTTTTCTACTATACTGTTGCATGGGTTTGGGATAACCATGTAGCTTGTAGCAAAAAGCTTTTATATGACCAAACTTCCCACAATGGTAGCATGTCCACCTTTGATTCTTTTTCTTTATGAACTTCTTCTGATGCCTGGGAGGATGTTGCAGCATGTTATTCAACATCTTCAAACTTCTCTTATCTTGAACGGGTACTTCCTCAGATTTCTTTCCTTCATCTAATTCATTTGTACCTTTAAATCCAATACCACTGAAATTTCCAGCATATCTTCCTGACTTCAGAATTTCATCAAGTACATCCGAACTCCTATTCAACATTCTGACATTTTTTATCATGTTGTCCAGTTTTGAATTCAACACATTTACTTCACTTTGTAGATCAGCTATAGTAGACATATACTCAGTATTCTCAGCTTCTAAATGAACAATGGCACATGCTTGTTCTTCTTTCTGCTGACATACTTCTTCATGTTCAATGCACAACTTCTTATAAGAGATAGCCAGCTCTTCAAAAGTAAGCTCTTCAGATTCTTCATCTGATTCACATACTCCTGTTAATGCTGTCACCAACTTTGCAGATTTCTCATCAGCGTCAGTTTCAGAATCATCTTCTGACCATGTCACAGATAATCCCTTCTTCTGTCTTTTGAGATAAGTGGGACACTCAGTTTTTACGTGCCCAAATCCTTCACATTCATAGCATTGAACTCTCTTCCCTTGATTAGAGTCTTCTTCAGTTCTGGCTCTTCTGCCTCCATCCTGGTCTTTGTTGATGTTGAGAGACTTGTTCCGAACATTTTCTCTTGACTTCCAGTCCATCCTTTTCAACACTATATTAAATTGTCTTCCAAGCAACACTAGCTCTTTGGACACATCTTCATCTTTGACCAGTTCTCCTTCATCATCTGAGTCATCAGCATTCGACACAAATGCTATACTCTTCTTCTTTTCAGCTTTTTCACTAAATCCTAACTCAAAAGTTTGAAGTGATCCCATAAGCTCATCCACCTTTATCTTGTCAATGTCTTGAGCTTCCTCTATAGCAGTGACCTTTATATCAAATCTCTTAGGTAGAGACCTGAGAATCTTCCTGACCAGTTTGCTATCAGACATCTTTTCTCCTAAGGCACTAGAGGCATTAGCTATCTCAATAATGTTTATATGAAAATCATGAATGCTCTCATCCTCTTTCATCTTCAAACTCTCAAACTTGCTAGTGAGAAGCTGAAGCTTTGACATTTTCACCTTTGAGGTCCCTTCATAAGCAACTTTCAAGACCTGCCAAGCCTCTTTGGCAATAGTACAATGCTCAATCAGCCTGAAGATATTTCTGTTGACACCATTGAACAATGCATTCATGGCTTTAGAATTTCCAACAGATCCTTTGTAGTCAGCATCATCCCAGTCCTCTTCTTCCTTCAGAACATCAGTAAGATTTCCTTCTCCATCTCTTACCTTTGGAGGCTCCCAACCTTTGAGAACAGCTTTCCATGCTTGATCATCCATGGACTTGATGAAAGTTATCATCCTAGGTTTCCAATACTCATAGTTAGAACCATCCAGCAGAGGTGGTTTGTTCAGAGCTCCTCCATCCTTGTCCATTGTACCAGAAAGTACCTTCCCTGAATCTCACCCAGAAACAACAAAGGGTGCCAGCTCTTGATGCCAATTGAAATTCTGGCCTATATATCAGATGTCCTATCGAGATGTCGAGACACTGATATATAACAACAATGAACAAGTTCAAAATAAAAGTGTGCATAAAATATAAAGAACACCAGAAATTGTTAACCCAGTTCAGATCTAACTATCCTACATCTGGGGGCTACCAAGCCAGGGATGAAATCAATATTCAATAGTATCAATTCACTGATAACCACACCCAGTTCAATCAGCTCACTTAATCACTACCCTTCCTATGACTTCTGCCTAAGACTCCCCTAGGTATGAGGCCCTCCTCAAATCCCTCTTTAATCACAACCCGTGACTGGTTCCTTACAAGACAAGTAACAATGGTCGAAACACAAATTCTCAATACTTCACAGCTTATGAGAATTAACACACAGCTACTCAATGCTTAAAAGCTTATGAGCAACCTTACACAACTTACACTACAGTCCTTATACTGTTATCATAAGATACCAGTTAGGCTCACAAAACACAAGCACACAACCCTAAAAATACATGTAAGTTCGACACCTAAAACTAGGTTTACATCAGTCTATTTATAGCTTGTAATCTGGACTGAATTGGGCTTCAAAAACGCAGCAATTAGGCTGCTCACAAATCTGCAAAATTAACTCCAATAAAATAGGTCTTCAATCCAAAGTTTCCTATTATGTCTCCATAATTAGAAACAGCAGCAAATCCGAAAACCAACAAGTAACCCTAATCCAAAAATGCTTTGGATGCCACATAGGATAACCAAATATTCACAGAATATTCAGTTACAAATCATAGTAACAGAATCTGCATTAAAAACTGACTTTACACCGCGATGTCCTATGAGCTGCCATGGAACATCTTCATACGACATGTTGAACAAAGAGTAATGAAACATATTTTTAGACATCTTCATTCAACATCTGCTGCTACATGAGTTTTAGCAAAATAATGCCAACCATAAAACCAAGGAAATAACAATATATATATATATATATATATATATATATATATATATATATATATATATATATATATATATATATATATATATATATATATATATATATAAAACATAAGAGTTTGTCTGTCATATATAGAGCCATACATATACAATCCAAAAAAAACATATACATATACACATAATCACAAACGATCTCCCCGACTACCCGGTGCTACATATCAGAGCCAACCAACAAAAGAATGAAGACCTAAGCTTCACAAAAGACCTCCAGCATCTAATCTACAATGCCACGTAGAGCATTCAAAACAGCAGAAGGGTGAGAAACACAATCATAATATAATTGCATACAATTATATAATAACACAAAAATACACATGTAAAATATTCTCACCACAACTTACACCAGAATTCAAATACAAAATAACACAATGCATATCTCATATATCCATCACCAAGGCATATCAATCATGCTCAATGCATTTATCACCAACATATATATATATATGTATCTCAACTCATCAATTCCATTCACAATTCCACACAAAATCAATCCATTCATGATTTATGCAAATGCAAAGAGACCGACACAACGACTCTATGCAAATGCAATGCGGTACCGTTCCATCCATCATTCTCATCATTAGTTCACTCAGGAACTATTGGAATCATCGCCTGTTACTTAGTGTAACTCCCCATCGGGCAAACGATGTTCCCCGTCGCTTTAGGTCCTCTTGGTATAAGGCTCACGATGTTTATCGATCGCTTTAGGTCCTCTTGGTATAAGGCTCACGATCCGATCGCTTTAGGTCCTCTTTGTATAAGGCTCACGATCGTCTATAATCATCACTTTAGGTCCTCTCGGTATAAGGCTCACGATGTTATAGCGGATTCCCTCTGGAACCGTTTCGTCGCTCACACCCACTAGGGCACACGACATCACAAGAATGCATATCATGATGCTTGGCATACAATGACTCATGACATTCAAATGCACACATATACACATCCATAATCATGCATATACAATCAAACACAACACAGTGCATTTTCTTTCCCTTAGGCCACAAACCATCATCACAACATTTCATCACATGCATTTACATCACACAACAGCACACAACAGCACACAAGTCATACGATATATATCCAAAGCACATTGCAGGATAACACATCAAATACACGCAATTACAACGGTAAAAGTCGAAAAAATGACACATTTCCAAATTCCCGACATAATTAAATCGGCCATAATTCTCCAAACCATTTTAATAAGAAAGAACATCATATTAGCTTTCCAACGGTACCAAGAACGCCTCGATCCGAGTTACGGATCAAAAGTTACGGCATCGGACGCAAAATCGGGAAAATTCCACACCCTCTCTGGTCCTACGCGTATTGCCCTGAGCCATACGCGTATTGCCCAGCTCACTCGCCCATCCATGTACGTATTGCCCAAAGTGATACGCGTATGAGCAGAGACCAATTTCTCCCAAAAAATTCCACTAAAAACCTAGTACGCGTATTGCCTCACTTGATACGCGTAATGCCTTGCCAAATACGCGTACCATTACGCATTCCAGCAGATGGCTGAGAAAAATGGATTTCCATACGCGTATTGCCTCAATTTACACCTGCCATACGCGTATTGCCCAACCCAATACGCGTATTGCCTTGCCTGATACGCGTATGGGCAGAGAAAACCCAGAATTTTTCCTGCAGAATTTCTGCTGCGAAATTCATCCAATTTCTCTCCCAACTCTCATCTAAACACCAGAAAATT
The DNA here is from genome assembly GCA_022829125.1 of Lathyrus tuberosus. Lineage (NCBI taxonomy): Eukaryota > Viridiplantae > Streptophyta > Magnoliopsida > Fabales > Fabaceae > Lathyrus > Lathyrus tuberosus. Next base: position 4,258,544 of record JALAZF010000280.1, read on the forward strand.
ACCAATTGAATGGACAACAACATCTATCTAACATGTATCAACAATAAGGAACATTAAAACATGATTTCAGACACAATTTGAATCAAATTCTAACAATCTCAACATATTAATGGTTTTGGTTCTATATCCAATTTCAACCCAATATCACACAAATACATACATACATAATCATACACAAGTATAAGATAATCGAGTTTCGCACCCTTACCCGATTTAATCGTGTTTTCAAAAGTCAGTTGATTCAATTTCTTTCTCTCCAAGTTTTTCCCCTTTTCTTCTTTTCTTTCTCTTTTCCTTCTTCTCTTTTTCTTTCTCTCTATTTTTCTCTCTATGTTACTAACTTAAGAAAATAAGTAAAATGACCAAAATACCCCTACACTCAATTATCTCGCAAACGCTCTCAAAACGCGATAAAACATAATCACGATGAAAAATAATATATTGCCAAATAAAAGTCAAGAATAAAATAATACAATAATAAAAATAATTAAATCGACTCGATTAAATAAATCTAACAAAAACTGGGGCGTTACATACAAGGCCAGAAAATCAAGTCTGACCTGCTTGACATGCAATTCTACCAGACTGGTATTCATTAAGCGGATGTCAAAGATTTGAACCATGTTCACCTGATGGTCATTCCTTTCATGGTAGTCTTGGATCCATCCAAGATCCATTCGATATTGGAGGGCCTCTTGTACAAAAGAGCATCCCTGATTGTCCTTTGAGCAGATCGGGCAAGCGCTGTAATTGTGCCGCACAAAATTGTAATACTGACTTTATCTTGAATGCATTGTCACTAAATTGACGTTCATTGCATGAATGTCATGGTTCTGAACAATGTTCGGATGTGCATGGGCCATGTTTACTTTATGAATCCTATGATCCTGAATCCAGCCTAGATCCATTTGCTCTTGAATCTGCTTGTACTATGGCACATCCTTGATTGTCCTTGGAACAGATATCACACTGATGATAGTTGTGAGATGGCACATGGCCGTACCCGCTCTATCTGCAACGTATTTATACCAGGTTGGTTCCCAGTAAGCGTACATTGTGAATTTGATAATTGCTGTCAGGTTCTTCTTCAATCAAATTTACTGTAGTCTTCTCATGTTGCGGTAACGGGTTCGTCTGAACATTTGGATTAGTATCTTTGAAAGATAAAACCTCGTTCCTGACGAACTTCTGTACATCAGACTTGAAGCTGAGGCAATTCTCAATGTTATGTCTCGATCCCCCTTGATGGTAAGGGCAAGTTTGATATGCTTTGAACCAAAAAGGTGGATTTTTTGGTACTGTAAGAGGAGTCCTGGTTTGAACGTGCCCCTTGGTCTAGAAAAGTGGAAATAATTCTGCGTACAACATTGGTATAGGGTCAAACCTTGATGGTCGTGTAGTACGATTGTTATTATTGTACTGCGGGCGAGCCTGCTGAAGAGACTGTTGCTGCCTTTGCTGATACTGTTGTTGACTTGGTTGGCTTTGAGCAACCTGAGGTTGATATGTCGGAGTTGGCGTTGGTTTAATAGTGGGAGTTACTGCTGCTACTGGCTGATACCTTCTCCTTTGCTTTCCCAGAGAGATATTACTGATATCTTGCTTTTTCTTCTTTTAGAAAGCACTACCGTATCTTTTGGTACTACCGGATGGCTCTGCATCTTTGACCAATCGTCCTTCTCAAACTGCTTCCTCAAGGTGTACTCCCATGTTCACCATTTCCGTGAAGTCACTAGGCGCACTAGCAACCATTCGGTCGTAATAAAACGAGCTTAACGTTTTTAGGAAGATCTTTGTCATTTCCTTTTCCTCGAGGGCATGACAGATCTGGGCGGCGATTTCACTCCATCTCTGAGCATATTCCTTGAAGGTTTCTTTATCCTTTTGTGACATTGCTCTGAACTGGTTCTTATCTGGTGCCATGTCAAAGTTATATTTATACTACTGAACGAAGGTTGGGCCGAGATCTCTGAAAGTACTGATCTTGGTGCAGTTTAAACCCATTTACCATTTGAGTGCGACACTGGTTAAACTGTCTTGGAAATAATGGATTAGTAGCTGTTGATTTTCTGTCTGAGTAGACATTTTTCGAGCGTACATCACCAAATGAATTTGACGGCAAGAGTTGCCTTTGTATTTTTCAAAGTCGGATACCTTGAATTTGTGTGGTATCTTTACATTAGGGACCAAACAGAGGTCAGCGACGTCTTTACCGAACAAGTCTTGACCGCAAATGGCCTGCAGTTCCTTCTGCATTTCCAAGAATTATTCTTGGAATTCATTCATCCTTTCATATACGTCTTCGTTTCCACCAGAAATAGCCTGCAGAATCTGTTCTTCCGGGATAGTGTGTAGCACTGATTGTGGTACAGTCATTACGGCGATAACTCTTGGTGCTTCAGTGACCTGAAGTTTGTAACCTTCAGGAATTTCCCTTGCATCTTCATTAATCTAAAGTCTGTAACCTTCAGGTCTGGCGGTTCCTGCTACGGCTTCTAGGTCTTCAGTGACCGGTGGGATGTATCCTTCAGTTATAAAGTTGAGAGGCATGCCCCAGGGAAATCCTTTAGGCATGTTGTACTGAGGATGACTGCTAGGTGTCTCAAATGCTGGTGTGGATGGTAATCTCCGAGATCACAATCCTTTGATGTTGTTGATCCTGGGTTGCTGCCAGGGATTGCATGGTGTTGTGTAGTTTCTCCAAACTCTCTATTAGAGTGTTGATTTCTTCTCTCAGCTCTCTATTCTCTTCCTCGAGATCGTCCATTTTCTTTTTTTGATTGACCCGAGTATTGTACGAACGTGACAGTTTGACTCTCTAGAGTGCGACATATATGTGAGACTCAAAGACAAAGATGTTTTATGTGAGAATGATGAATGATATGCAAAGAATGTGAATGATATATTTTTTTAGTTTTAGTTTTCTAAAGAAATTTTAACAATTATATTGCAAATATCATACAACCGGGGGGGGGGGGGGGGGGTTATTGAACTCGAAAGATTGCAGTATTTTACAGAAAAAGTACAGTATTTTACAAAGTGTGAGAAGGAAAACTAGGCCTATGGATCTTGAGTTCTCTTTGAGGAGAGCTCAGATGCTGGTTCCTGAATTTTTCTTTTCTTTGATCGGGCTCCTTCAGCCGTTGTCGGATCGACGATCCTTTGCCAAGTGAAAGGAGTTAGCAAATTTTTGCATTCCTCCTGACTTTCGATAGCATGCTGCTCTAATATCTCAATCAAAGCATCCTTCTCCTTTAGCAGCTCCTGAATCTTGGTACATTCCAAGTTAAGAATATGGTATTTGTTCTTCAAAGAGTTCTTCTCACGTTGGACTTTGTTGAGAGCGACCTGGAGTTTTTCCCCATCAGACATGAAATAAAGGATAAATTCTTTTAAGGGAAAAACTTCTTGATGAGGGTAAGGCATCCTCAGTTTAATGTCTCTAGTTTGCACCCAGTGGAATGGCTCTGCAGAGATGCAGTTTTGGCCTCCCCAGGGATTCTCTCCCCTTCCTGTAAACATGTTTCCAGGCATGCACTATTTCTTTCTTTAGTGCCCTGTCATTTTCTCCTTCCTTGAACAAAAGACCTTCCAGATGAGCATTATGTGGGATATTCTTCATCGGGTAACCAAGTTGACGGCGAGCTAAAATTGGATGATAGTTGATCCCTCCTTTAGTACCAATGAGGGGTACATTGGGGAAATTTCCACATTTGTCGATGATTTTTACTTCGTCATAGATCCGATTGTACCAATCTATGTCAGAATTGGTAAGAGACATAATCTTCTACGACCATCGCAGACTACTCTTGTGATCCCAAAAAGTAGCAGACTTGGGTAAGTGGAAAATAAACCATTTGTAGAGTAATGGTACACAGCATGTGATCATCCCTCAACTGTACAAATTCCTTAAGTGTATAAAATGATAAGCATCTGCGAGCAAGGTTGGGACTGGGTTCTCAATTAAGAATATCTTAACAACATTGGCGTCGACAAAGTTGTCAATGTTGTGAAAGAGGAATAACCCATATATGAGCAGAACGAAGACATCCTCGAAAGCGGTTACATTTTCTATACTGGTGAAGTATAGAGCTTTCTCCATCAGGAATTTAGTCGGTAAACCCTGGATTCCTCCTTTGGTGGTCATGTGAGTCCTGATTTCGGACTCATCCAAAGAGATTGCTCTTGCAATGGCATGATCTTTTAGAATTTCTTCCAGTCCAGAAAATGGATCTTGGTCAGTGAAAGGTAAATCAATCAGGTGAGAGTACTCTTCCAGTGTTGGTGTGAGCTGGTAATCTGGGAAAATGAAGCAGTGGTAAACCGGATCGTAGAACCGAACCAATGTAGACAGGATCCCTTCAACCATGTTGAATTTCAAAAAAGACAACAGTCCTCCGTGCTTAGCTCTGAAAGCCTCGGGATTAGTAATCATCCTTCCCAATTTCCTTAGGTCTTCCAGTTTTTGAATCTTGAAGGTGTACTTGTGCATTTTTCTTCTTCTGAAATCCATAACGCAACCTCTGATATTTGAAATTATTGTTTCAATTCTTTTAGAAAAATATTTTTTTTCTTGTTTAAAAAGGGGTTTTTAATGAATGCACGGATGCATGAATGCAGCAAACAAAAACATTTGAAAATATGGGTTTAGGGCTTCATCGTCACGAGCATGGAGTCATGGATCTACCCATTACCATGGTGTGTACTAATAGGTCAATTTTTGTACCTGTAGAACGGGTTCTAACAAAGGTTCTCAAAATCATTGACCCCTCTTAGGGATATTAACAGCAAACCAATTGACTCAGGAGAGCTGTAATATCCTAAGATGAATCTCCTTTGAGTGTAGTATCGCGTATCAACTATTCCCGATAGTCACCACCCTACCTAATGGTTTATTGGTTAAGTGTCTACTAATCCTCAGCTTTAAGGGTAACCCAATGGGAAAAAACAATGCTTTCAAGACATGCTCGTTCAACATTGGTAATTCCACGCGAGCACCTCCACTGATTCGGTGGACTCTCAAGTCAGCTTGGTCAGGATTCACTCCCTATAAGCCTCCCTGAATATTCCACCACTTATCTTAATGTTCTCTCGAACTCACCACATGCGTATTAATCGTATTCTCAAATAACAGTAATTTAAACACGGGTATCAAATAATATGACATCAGATGATATATAAAAAAATGAGAAAACAAGTAAATAAGCAGAAAAAAGGCAAAGCAAGGCCTAGACCTCTTAGGAACTCTAATCCTAAACTCCCCAGTAGAGTCGCCATTTTTCTGTAGCGTGTGGTTTTTGTCGGTGACGCGACCACCTTACCGCGAATTTGATTTGGGGTGCTACTTTCTGATTTTTGTATTTATCCTATGAAGTTGGTTAAGGAAGGGGAAGATATCTTAAACTAACCCTACACGCAAATGTTCTCTTTAACAAATGCTAAGAGATCGGGGATCGGGGTCTGGTTATACAAAGGGAAGCTGTTAACTCCCAATGTATCTATGGTAATCTATAAGAACCTTCTTTTGCATGTATTTTTGTAAACTTAAAATGCTTTCTTGTGTTTATCTGCTGTGGATTGGGAAAGTTTCTCCTTTGGGAGGACTGAGAGAATGTTTTTGTCATTTTCGGGTTTTCTGTTGTTTTTGGGAAGGTATTGGACCTAAAGTTTTTTAATTGTGTGCTCTCTAAGATTTCGCAATCTTATGCCTACGTATTCCCGTAAAGAGATTTGGGAAATCAGAGCAATCGTAGTTCCTCCTATTTCTATGGGAGGAAAGATATGTGGTGTCTTGTTCAAAGCCCAAGGTTGAAGCTATTTGAGTATTTGTATCTTGTTTAAAGCCCAAGATTGAAGCTAAAGGGTGACTGAGAGAGAGAATTTGTCATCTCTAAAGGGAGAATATCTCACCTATTTATCACAAGTGTTGAATAATTGGTTATAAAGGGAAATTACTTTAACTGGAATGTGTTAACTCCAGCAATGCCATAATTTCCTTTATAAGAGAGATGTCATGAAGGAAGAAAGCTTTAACTCAGTATAGAGCAATTCCACTTTTTCCTTATGAGTCTTTCATGCTAAGAGAGGGACATTAGCTTGGATGTATGGAGTCCAGAGGCTTGCCACTTACAGCTGTTAGATGAAAGATAAGTTTTAACCAGGATAAAGGAAAGACTTCAGCTTGGATTTTGAATCAACAAGTGTGCCACTTACAACAATTATCTGGCAAAGGTTTTGATTGTTTGTTTGATATGTGATGTATAGAAGAAGTATCTTCCTACAGAGAGGACTCAAAGTCTCATCTGAAGGGATGTTGATTTTTGTGTGCCTTATTTAAAGCCCAAGGTTGAAGCTAAAGGAAACTGACTCCACTGTGGAGGATTTTATCTGCCTTGTACAAAGCCCAAGATTGAGGCTAACTGAGGAAGTTCTTATATGAAGCCTAAGAGGAGACTATCTCTTGCTGAGGATTTGAAATCCAGGAGTAGGTCTAAATTGTATTGGGGAATCCAAAGGGATTTTCTCTTGGTGGAAATTAGGGAAGAGCTGAAGTATCATATTCCATGAGGCTCTGATTCTACTGGGGATTTGTTGATGGTTAAAAGACCATGGCTGGGTTATTCAAGGTGAAAGTTAAGCCTTGTTGGGGGTTAGAGAAGTTGAAAGGTGAGTTTGAAAAACCTTAGAGGTTTTAACTCTGCTGGAGACTGGTGTATTGGTGAAATGATCAGGGTTTATCCTGTGCTTTGAGTGTCTCTGTGTGAGATCCCAGAGGGGATGAGACCTTTCAAGTCTACTTGAATGAACCCCAATAGGAGGCTGAGACTGTCCAAGTATCTCAAGAAGTGGTAGGCTATGATGTAGAGAAGTATCTTTGTATGATGCCCAAGAGGAGGCTGTTGGTTTAAGGGATGAAGTTCAACCCTAGAATGATATGATGTTCTGGAATTTTGACTCTCCTGAGGATTTGAATTTAGCAGAGATAATTAATTTTTATCCTATACTTTTAGGAAGCCTTTGGGTCCTTGTACTAAGCCCAAGAGGAGGTTGGGGAACTTCTAAGAAGCCTGTTGGTCCTTGTACTAAGCCCAAGAGGAAGCTGGGGATACTTCTAGGAAGTCTGTGGGTCCAAGCCTAAGAAAAGTTCAAGAAAGTTTTCACCGGGAATAAGTCTTTTCTTCGTTGAACAGTTCTAAGGTTTGAAGAAATTCAAAAGAGGTTTCACCGGGAATTAGTCCTCTTTGGGGAAATGAATTTCTTGTACACATATATTTCTATTTTTTGACAGTCTTGAGAAAAGTTTCACCGGGAATAATGCCTTTCTCCATTCCATATTGAATAAGCCCAAGAGGAGGCAAACTGTATAGGGACTTTCCTATGAGGGAACTAGTTTTGACTAAGTTAGAAAGTAACCTCTGGTTTGGCCTAAGTGTAGACCTAAATGCTGGGGAAACTCTAAACAAGTATGCACAAGTATATATACAGATAAATGAATTGACAAGTATATAAACAAATATGCATTAAATTGAAAAGATGTTGGGACTTAAACTCTGAGATGAGGCCCAAGTGTATGGTGATTGATTGTATGATTTTAACTGTATGATTAGGGTTTTAGGAAATTGAAGAAAGTTTTGAGAAAACTTTGAATTTGAATTTGAATTAAAAGAAATTGGTTTGAAAGAAAATAAATGTTTGGGGCTTATAACTCAAAGAGAGGCCCAAGTGGTCTAAGAGCAGTTTCACCGGGAACAATGCTCCTCTTAGTACCAATTTTAAACAGACAGACGATTTTGAAAACAGAGGTATGGGGCATATAACTCAAGGAGAGGCCCATGGAAGTTGTTTTATTATTTAAAACCAAGTCTATTTACAAAATATTGGGGGTTATACTCAAGGAGAGGCCCAGATGACTTATTTGAAAACATTGATCGCACTACGATACCGAACGACGTTGTGGGACTTATACTATGGCAGAGGCCCAAAATTGTTTTTGTACAAAGATGGGTTGGGTCTTACACTCTAATAGAGGCCCAAAATTGTTTGTGAAGAAATAATAATGGGGATTATACTCAAGTAGAGGCCCAGATGATTTCTTTGAAAAGGCGACGATCGTGCTTGCGATTTTGAGAACCACAAAGGGACTTATGCAATGACTGAGGCCTCAAAAATTATTTACACAAAGGGATGGGTCTTGCACTCTACAAAGAGGCCCAGAATGTTATTTTTTACACAAGAGTCGGGGATTATAGCCCAAGGAGATGCCCAGATGAAAAATAGCGATCGTACTGTTTATCGTATCGGGACTTATACAATGACTAAGGCCCAAAAATATGTATTTACAAAGGGGATGGGTCTTACACTCTATTAGAGGCCCAAAAATGTTTTAAATGATGTTTGAAAAATTAAAATTAAGGAAAACCCTAATTTTAATTTAAAAAACAATTTTTTCAAAGAAAATTAAATAAAAATGATATAAAATATCAAATATATTCAAAAACAAGTTGTGAACTTTAAACTTTTTTTTGAAAAATCATGTTGTGTTTATAAGAAAGTGTGAAAATCATTTGAATTTGAAAAATCAAGAGGAAAATTTCATTAAAAAATGTTTAAAAACAATTAAAAATGAAATTCTTTATAAAAATTAAAACTATATTAAATAAATAATATAAATTTGATTTTTTTGTAGAATAAAATATTTTAACATTTTTGTGAAATAAAAAAAAAGAACCAATAAAAAATGATTAAAATTGAGAGAGAAATTAATTTTTGAAATCAATTAAGAAAATAACATAAAAATTCAAAAATTCAAAATAATTTGAAAAAGGCGCCAACGGTCACCTTCTTCTTCCTCGTGCCCACGCCACGGACGATTTGAAAAACCTCACTTTTCTATCTGATTACTCACTAATTTTGCACGCTTCAAATACCAATCTCTCTCGTTTTTTAAAAAGGATTTCAATCGTACCAATTAATTGCATTTATATTAAGTGTGGAGTGAGAAATCAAGTGATGAGCACATGAACCTTAATTTCTGCAAGAACACTATGAAATCCTATACACAATAGCTACAAAGCAATTGATTGAGGGGAAACACTCTACATATATGCAGAAACATGTTTGTAACTTGAAAACACATTTATGATGCATAGATCATAGAGTTTGAGAGTTCAAGCTTACCTCTTGCAAGAAGAAATCGAATTGTATGTTGGAGGTGTTACAGATGTTGTTTGATGACTTGGACAACTTCAATGGACCTTATGTAAGGTGTTTGGAAGCTTGGAATGGATTGAAACAACCTGGATCACCTTGTAGCAACTCAATTGCAAACAGGCCTGAGTTCAATTTGGAGCTTTGTGATTTTGAGGTTACATATGTGTGGGAAGTGTTTGGATAGCTCACATATGATGTATATGATGTGTCTACAACATTGTTATGCTTTGAGAGTAAAAGGAAGAAAAGCATGAGTTGTTATGCTTTGGTGTACTCAAACTGATCAGAAAGGATCCCTATTTATAGTAGAGCAAGTTTGTTTTGGGAGCAATAGTGATTGGAGGTTGATCATGGTGTGTAGCCTTTAGCCATTGACTTGGATGTTCCAAAGTGTCAAGTCAACTCTTTAGCTTGACTCAATTCAAGTTTTGCAGGTTTGAATGCTCAGAGTTTGGACTTGAATCTTGACTGGTTTGGATTGTTATGGCTTGGTTCATGACACCTCAATGCATTACATTGATGTAACCTTGCCAAAATTGAATTCCAAAGTTCATGTCATGATGTTTTTGCACATGCCAAGTTGAATTCTTGACTCCTTAATCAAGAAACAAGTGAGTCATCAGAAGTTTTGTGTTTTTGGCAGATGACAAAGTTGGCAAAATGGCAAGACTTGATTGAAAAAATCATGTGGCAAAAATTATGTTTTCATGCCTTTGTGTAGGCAGGGTGAAAAATGCCATTTTTGGAGGCTTATAACTCTTTGCTCAAGTTGAATCATAGGAGGCTCTTGTACTTTTTAGAAAGCCTCTATATCATACTTCAACTTTGATGTTTAACTTTGGTCTTGAATCATCTTGGATCATAATGAAAAATGGTCTCAAAGTTGGTGAAAATACAAAACAGATTCTGTCCAAAATTTCACTAAGTGTTGAAAAAATGTCCATTTTCCATTTTTTGTGATTTTGATCAATCCATAACTCATAATTCATGAGGATTTGGAATATGTTGTAGTTGAAAATCTTGAAGTATGTAATGAGAGCTTTCATTTGAGCTTTGGATGGAAGAAAAAGGTTACTTGGATCACAAGTTATGGTCTTGCAAAGTTGGGTAGAAATCACTTTTTTCCACGACTTAGTGAAAATTCAAGTTTCTTAATGTTGCCCCTTTTGCAAGTAACCCCATTTTTCTTGATTTTTCTTGATGGATGATGATCCAAACCATAAGTTAACATTGTTTTTGACTTAGAGAAGCCATGTTTATCAAGAAGTCCAAAAAGTCAAACTTGATTTTTGGGTACAGTTGACTTTTTGTCAGATGAATTTCAAACTTTGTGATTCTCTATGAAATCAAGTCCTTGACCTAATTCAAACCCAATGTATGTATTCCATAGGTGTTTTAGAGTGTTTTGAATCATGTCCCAAAGTTTGAGTTGATGTATTGGTCAAAAGTCAAAGATATGGTTGACTTTTTCTCAGAAACCTTAGTTTGTGGTCCAGATGAATTTGCATCTTCATATTGCTCATGAAACAAGTTCTTTGTGTCCATTTGAACTTGTAAGAGGATCAATATGAGATATTGAAGGTCTTCAAAACATTTATTGATGGCTTGGCTCAGGCATTGCTCCAAAAGTCAACTTAGGGGTGAATTAGGTCAAGAAACCCTAATTTCTGATTTTTGATGAATTCATCCCCTGAGGCTATTTTGAACTTGTGATTGGGTCCATGAGGTCCCTTTGAGCTTCTTGGATCATATTTTGAAGTATTAGCTCATGCCCAGATGGAAATTTCCCACTGGAGGCAATGGTCGACCAAAACCCTAATTTGGTGACACTGAAGATCTTGAGGCTTGATCAACTTGAGATGTTGCATTTTCATGCTTGATTCTTGATGTGGGAAACCTCTTGATCCTTCAGGTATGTTTGAAAGGCTTTGACAAGTTGAGGATCATGTCCATTCTTGATTGATCCTTTGTCTGAGTACTCTTAGAGGGCTCAAAACCCTAATTCTTGATTGGAGTGAATGCCCAACAATCTTTGAGAGGATTGATGAGATATGAAGGTACATCCATTTTGTGGTGATGATTTGCATAATGATGGGAAATATTGTGGTCAAAATTTAGGGTATGACAACTAGGAAGACCTTTCTTAGCCCTTGTCAGTGCGATAATAGATGTAAAACGAGGGGAAATTAACATTTGAAGTAGGTGAAGAGAAAATCGAATTTATTCTTTCCCAATTTTTGAAAACTCCATCTATTGACGACACCTGTTGTTTTATAGACATCATTGATTAATGCATAAAAGAGCTAGCATCTGAACCATCACCACCAATTATATAATTGTTAGAACTTCCAGCCAAAGAAATGTTAGAAGAAGATGAGGATGAATAGCATCACCAATATGCTTATGATAGCCTAAGGGAATGTCTAGCACTCACACTAGGCCTTATGCCAAGCCCTAAGCAACCATCAGTAGAACTCAAAGTACTACCCAAAAACCTAAGATATGAGTTTCTTGATGAATGACTTGATCGCCTGATTATAGTAAGTGTTGATCTTAATAGAGAAGAATAGGAGAAACTCTTGGTAGTATCGATAAAGTACCCTACAACTTTAGGCTATAACATTTCTGATCTAAAAGGAATAAGCCTCTCTGTGTGCATGCACAAAATTATGCTAGAAGAGGACTCTAAAGCTTCTATATAGCATCAGAAGAGGATAAATCCTATCATGAGAAATGTAGTTAGGAAGTACTAAAATTAATCGATGCTGGAATAATTTATCCAATCATAGATAGTCAATGGGTTAGCCCAGTGCACGTCGTACCTAAGAAAGGAGGTGTAACAGTTGTTATAAATTAAAAGGGAGAGTCTGTGGCTAAACGCGTAGAAACTGGATGCCGTTGTGTATAGATTATAGGAAGCTAAACAAAGCAACTTGGAAGGGCAATTTCCCCCTTTCATTCATTGATCAGATGCTTAAACGTTTAGCTCGACACTCATATTTTTGCTAGTTAGAGGGATACTCATGATTTTTCCAAATTTCAATTCATCCTGATGACAAAGAGAAGACAACTTTACATGCCCTTATGGAACATTCGCTTACCGTCGAATGCCCTTCGGATTATACAATGCACCCGCAACCTTCTAGAGATGTATGATGGCAATATTCGCAGACTTCCTAAATGATATTATGGAAGTCTTTATAGATAATTTCTCCGTATACGGATCATGTTTTGAAGGATGCCTAGAAAACTTAGAAAAGGTACTGGAAAGGCACGTGAAAGTCAACCTAGTACTAAATTGGGAAAAATGCCACTTCATGGTGAAGGAGGGCATAGTCCTAGGACACATAATGTCTAAAAGAGGAGTTGAGGTTGATAAAGCTAAAATAGAGGTTATTGAGAACCTCCAACCACCCAAAATGGTTAGAGAAGTCAAAAAAATTCTGGGACACACCAGCTTCTATCGATGTTTTATTAAAGACTTCTCTAAAATCACAAAACCTTTAATTGGTCTTCTGATAAAAGATGCTGAATTTATTTTCGAAAAAAATGCCTTGAGTCATTTAAACTCCTTAAGCACGCCCTGGTCTCCACACTTATTATGCAACCTCCTTATTGGAGTCAACCATTCAAGATCATGTACGATGCAAGTGATTATGCTATATGAGTTGTCTTGGGACAATGAAAAGATAAGAAATTACATGTCATTTATTATGCAAGAAGAACCCGAGATACAACCCAAATGAATTATGCCACTACTAAAAAATAACTCTTAGATGTAGTATTCGCAATCGATAAATTCCGTTCTTACTTAGTAGGAGCCAAAATCATTATCTACACGCACCATGATGCTATAAGATATTTATTAAGCAAGAAAGATGTGAAACCAAGACTACTTCGGTGAATCATATTGTTACAAGTATTCCATTTAGAAATCTGAGACAACAAGGGAACTGAAAACATGGTAGATGACCATCTATCAAGACTAAAGAATATCAAGCCAAAATATGTACCCATAAACGATGATTTTACTTATGATAGACTAGTCGCATCAGTTGACATCGAAGGAATGAGTTATGATCACTACCATGAATATCTAAAAGCAAAGTATCCAAACATTGAGAATGAAATAGAAGGAGAAGTTGTTTTGGTGCACGCCACTATACCATGGTATGCTGACTATGTTAACTACCTAGCATCCCAAATTTCTACCTCCAGATATGACTTATCAACAGAAGAAGAGGTTCTTCCATTACCTAAAACACTTCTATTAGGATGAACCCCTCATTTTCAAAAGAGGAGCAGATGACCTTTTCTGTCGTTGCGTTCCTAAGGAGGAGATCGAAAGTATCATGACCCATTGTCACGCCTCTCCATATGGAGGGCACACAAGTACATCAAAGACATGCGCAAAAATTCTTCAAGCTGGCCTTTATTGGTCCACCATATGACGTGATGTATATGCTATGCTCATCAGATGTGATCGGTGCCAATGCACCATAAACATTTCCCGACGAGATGAGATGCCTTTGCAAAACATTTTAGAAGTAGAATTCTTTGATGTATGAGGGATTGACTTTATGGGTCCTTCTCCATCATCTATGGGAAACAAGTACATACTCGTAGCAGTTGACTACGTATCCAAGTGGATAGAGGTCATCACTACTCCCACCAATGATGCACGAGTAGTAATTGTCATACCCCAAATTTTGGCCACTTAGATTTCCCATCATTATGCAAATCATCATCACAATATGGAGGAACCATCATACTTCATCAGTCTCCCCAAAGATGGGTGAGCATCCACTACAATCAAAATTAGGGTTTCAAGCCCTCTCAGAGCCTTAGACAAAGGATCAATCAAGAAACAACATGATCTTCAACTTGTCTAACCTCTAAAATATCCACAATGGATCAAAAGGACTCCCACTTCAAGGATCAAGCACAAGGCTGCTCCCTTCTAGGTGGATCAAGTCTCAAGATCGACAGTGCCACCAAATTAGGGTTTTGGTCGACCAGGGCCTCCAGATGGAAAATTTTCATCTGGGCACAAGCCAATGATCCAAAACCTAACCTAATATGCTCCAAGGGACATCATGAACCTAATCATCAAGTCAATCTTGCCTCAGGGGATGCATTCATCAAAAATCAGGAATTAGGGTTTCTTGACCTAATTCACCCCTAAGTTGACTTTTGGGACAAACCATGAGCCAAGACCTCAAGAGAGGGTTTGAGGGTCTCTAATGAACTATATTGATCCATTTGGAACAATGGATTAATCCAATAAGCTTGAGCAACAAGTCTCAATTTCATCTGCACCACAATTAGGGTTTCGCGAGGAAAGTCAACTGTAACTTTGAATTTTGACCAGGACATGCTCCCAAACCCTAAGACATGATCCAATATACCCTATAACACCCATGGAATATGTCCATCAAGTTTGATTTAGGTTAAGGACATGATTTCCTGAAGAATTGCACAGTTTGGAATTCATCTGATAAAAAGTCAACTGTGCACAAAAGTCAACTTTGACTTTTTGAGATTTTTCACCAAAATGGATTTTTAACCCTAAAATGATGTTAATGTATGATTTGAATCATCATTCATCAAGAAAAATCAAGAAAAGTTGGATAACTTGTAAAAGGGGTAACCATAAAACTTAGAAATTTTTCTAAGTCCTGAAAAAGTGCCACTAATGCACCAACTTTGGAGGACCATAACTCCTAAACCACAAGGCCATTGTTCCCCATTCAAAGCTTGATTTGTAGATCTCAATGCCCTCTACAAAAGCTTCATACTGACCTATGTCCAAATTCCTCATGGATTTTGAGTTATGGAGTGATCAAAATCAAGAGAAAACACTTTGTTCCAACACAGTGAAAATTTCACTAAGTCAGATTTTGCCTTACTTTTTGCCAAATGTAGGGGGATTTTTCACTTGGATTCAAAAGAGATCAAAACCAAACATGTTCAAACAGTTGTTGTACCATGTAAGGGCTTTCCAAAATGGTCAAGAACATTACCAAATTCAACTTACACCATGAGATATGACATTGGCAAGTTGCCTTGCTGAAATCTGTCAAAGGCAAGGCAGAATTTGCAAGTTTGCTCGATTTACCAAAATCAGCCAAATTCAAATGCTTCTATCCACTTGGACACATCTGAGGATTGAATCTAAAGGGGACAATCACTGAGCCAAGCCTCTAAAGTCCATGGAACAAGAAATAGCATGTTGAACCTAGAATGGCCAAAATAGGGACAAGACTCCAAATTTGGATTGAAGCATTCAATGGAAGCATCAAGGTGGCATGGTCTGAGCCATTCTCATCTGAAATCAGTCAAGACTTATCCAAGACCAAGGGAACCAAAGCTCTGTGCCCTAACCTCTAGTCAATGGCTAAAGGAGACTTGCATTTCCATTGGACAACATTGGCCAAACCTACTTAGCAGTTGCCATTCACTATTCCTTGCAAAACAAACTTGCTCTACTATAAATAGAGCTCAATTATGATCAGTTTGAGTACACCAAAGGCCAACAACACTTGCCTTTCTCAAAATCTCTTTCTCTTGGCAAAAATGCCTTTCTTAGCAAGGTAACTATCGGGTTTTGAGCTAGGGGCAATTCCACTCAAACCAATCACTCACACACCTCACATACATCATATAGAAGTGATCCAAACACTCACATAACATCTGGAACACAGATTTCACAAAATCACCAGCCAATTGCTCAAGTTCTTGACAGTTTTGCAGTTAAGGTGCCATCTTCAACTCCAAACCATTTCAATCCATTCCAAGCACTCAGACACATCACTTGGCACCTAGGGAAGCTATCCACATCATTGGAACCAAGCTGTAACACCTCCAACACCAAACACGATCACCAGCTGCAAATGGTAAGCATGAGCTCTTCTAACTCTATGATCCATGCATTTTTTGCTGCACTATAATTTGGCCATATGTTCATAATCATGCATGGAATGTTTTCCCTCAATTAATTGCATTGTTTGAATCGTGTATAAAAAATTCTAGCCTTCATGCAGAAATTAGGGTTCTTGAGGATTTTTCATGATTTCTTGTTATATGTTTAATTTAAATGAAATTAATTGACATAGACATGATCGTGAGGTTGAGACGAGCATAATGATATGCGGATTGCATGTTATAATCAAGTGTTCAGTGAGATTAGAGAGAAAATGCAAATCTGGGAATCTCAGAACACGCGCGTGTTCTTCAGCTTGTTCTTGGCGCCTTTTTTTCAAATTCAAATATTTGAATTTTGTGATTTTTATTTAATTGATTCAAAAATTAATTTCTCTCTGAGTTTTAATGATTTTGAGTTGATTCTTTTTTTAATAATTCACAAAAATGTTAAAATATTTTATTTTATCAAAAAATCCCAAAAATATTATTTATTTCATATAATTGATATTTTTGCAAAGAATTAATATTTTAATTGTTTTTGACATTTTAAATATTTTTTCCACATTGATTTTGCAACTTTTGATGCTTTCTAATTATTTTGTAGGTCAATACTTAATTTTTGAAGCATTAATCCAAGATCACAATTTGTTTTTCATATGTTAAACAATTTTGATCATTTTAATTGAATTTTTATTCAATTAAATACATTTTTGAAAACAAATTAGGGTTTTTGGATTAATTCAACCCTCATAAATCATTTTCAAAACACTTTGGGCCTCTAATAGAGTGTAAGACCCAATCCTTTTTTTGACCAAATCATTTTTGGGCCTCAGTGTATTGTATAAGTCCCGATACCGTCAAAAACAAACGGCGCGATCGTCGCCTATTCAAAAATCAATTGGGCCTACCCTCGAGTAGTAAGACCCATTTCTTTTTTTAAAACTCACTTGGGCCTCTTGAGAGAGTGTAAGACCCATCCCTTTGTACAGAAAACCTTTTTGGGCCTCAGTCACTTGTATAAGTCCCTCTGTACAAAAATAACAGTGTGCTCACTGATAAAACCCTGGGCCTCTCCTTGAGCTGTAAGCCCCGAAATCATTCTTTTTCAAAGCACTTTCTCCTTTGATTTTGAATATGCTGTTGTTTTCAATCTTTCTTTGTTGAACAACTAACCAAACAGCATGGAAGCTCTACAACTGAGTAAGTGGTTATCGCTTTTATTTACCGCTTTCATATACATATAAACTGTATTGTGGGGCTGTTTTATTGTAAGTCTTCTTTCATAAACTCATATCAACTGTGTAATAATAGTATAAATATTTAGAGTTTCCTCGGCCACTACGTCTAGAACTAGGTGACGTCGTTTCGTTTATTCATAGAAATAGACAACTAGATCCCCAATAGGATCACCAGATATAGTCTTCTCTTCGGCTGTCCTCATTAGGAATTGTCAAGAAACTCTACTCCCAGAGATGAATGTATTCTCCGTGAATGGCATCTTTGAGTTTCTTCCAAATTCTCGAACTTTCCTGACTTGATCTATTCCTTGTGAATAGCTTGCCTTGAATTTCTCGGGGTTTGGGGACCCACGGGCTTCTTAAAAGCATCGGCCTCCTCTTGGGCATCATACAAGGACCCACAGGCTTCCTAAAAGCAAACCCCCCTCCTCTTGGGCATTATACAAGGACCCACAGGCTTCCTAAAAGCAACCCCGCCTCCTCTTGGGCTTAGTACAAGGACCCTACGGCTTCTTAGAAGTATTCACAGCCTCCTCTTAGGCTTCGTATAATGATCTCTTCCTCCGGGAATGATAGCCTCCTCTTGGGCTTCGTACAAGGACCTGTCGGCTTCTTAAAAGTTTCCAGCCTTCTCTGGGGATTCGTACAAATTATCCCGACGACCTCCTAGAGGTATAGGAACAGAACTTAGTCATCTGCATAGAACAGTCATTTCAAGAGTCCACTACTGTTTCTCAAAGCATAGTACAAAAAATGAAACTCTAGACTTGGACAGTCTAATCTCCTTGAGTCTCAAAGACATTCTCAAGTGACCCCTTCGTTAAATAGGAAGAAAACCCGTAGACTCGGACAGTCTCAATACCCTTCGGATTTCCCAATTCCTTAAAGAACAAGAATAGCCCGGATCCTCGAATCAAATCCTCGAGTACAGTGTTGCTTATATAAGAACTGATTTTCTCTTTAAATCAGCATACTGGACCTGTCACTCAACTGAAACAGTAACCATAGCCTCTCTCTTGGGCTTTGTACAATGATTCTCCCCAGCGGAGTCAAACAACATTTAGCCTCTCTCTCGGGCTTTGTACGAGACACATAAGAGACTCTCTCGTTGAGTCAATCACCCATTTAGCCTCCATCTTGGGCTTTGTACGAGATACAAAAGGGTTCTTATTGAGCCAAACAAACAATAGCCTCCATCTCGGGCTTTATACGAGATACCAAAAGATTCCCTCATTGAGTTAAAACCTTTTAGCCTCTCTCTCGGGCTTTGTACGAGACACATATTAGCCCCCTCTTAGGCTTTTTATAAGAAAACCACTGGTTGATCCAATCAATCTTTTAGCATCAAAGTTGTGCCTCGTTCACAGTACACAAACATCAACAACTTCTTCCCCTTCATCTAATCACTGTAAGCGGAAAGCCTCTGGATCATCTACATCCATGCCACTGTCCCTCTTTTAGCAAGAGAAATTCCTAAGGAAAGATAGCATTGCTCTACACTGAGTTAAAATCTTCTCCTTCAGGTTAAAACCTCCTTTAAAGGAAATTATGGCATTGCTGGATTCACAAATCCCGGTTAAAGTAATTCTCCTTTATAAATAGTTATGACATACAACCCCCTCTTTAGAGATGACAAATTCTCTCTAAAGACAACATCCTTTTAGCTTCATATCTTGGGCTTTGAACAAGATACAAATAGACTTTTCAGCTTCACATCTTAGGCTTTGATCAAGATACAAATCACCTTTCGCTTCATGTCTTGGGCTTTGAACAAGACACCGAAACACCCATTTCCTCCCATAGAATAGGAGGAACTACGAACGCTCTGATTTCCCTGTTTCGGTAAACGGGAATACGTAAGCATAAGATTGAAAGAAAAATCTTAGCGAGCACACTAAACAAAAAAAACTAAATCCCATATCTCCATCAATCAAAAGCAGTAATTCAAAAGCATCAGTCCTAACATCCTAATCCTTGTTCCCCGCCAGAAGCCTTCTGTCAAGATAAAAAGAAAGAAACCGTATTGGCGAAAATACAAATAACCAGTACAAAGGCCCCCCACATTGATAGCATTCGTAACCTAACAGATCGCTATTTAAACTCAGTATACAAAGCAGGGTTAATTGGAGACATCTATTTCCCTTCCTTATTCAGCTCACAATAGGATAAAAAATGAATCGACATGTAGTTTAAGCTCAACCGCAGAGAGCGACCAGCGCTTAAGAACCACGTCCAAAATCACTCGCTACAGAAAAATGGCGCCCACCGTGGGGTCGTTCTTTCTTTCTTACAATTTAAACCTTGGGTAAGTCATTTTCATGGTTGTGGCCGCCAACAGAAAAATGGCGCCCACCGTGGGGCCGGTCTCTGTTTTCCTTTTTCCTTTTCATCTCTTGTGTGAAAACCACAGATTGGGGCTTCCGTCGGGGAACCCATTTTCTGTCAGGAACTTAGGATTCATAGCTTTAAAGGTCTAGGATGTTTAGGACAAATATATATACCGCTTTTCCTAATTGCTATACGTGTTTATTTTTCTGCTAATGGGAATGCGGGTGATGCCGTATGTGGAAAGATTGAGTATACACTTAAGATAAGTGATGGCGACGGGGTCGACCATCAACCTCAGTGGAGGCTGACCAATGCAACCCATTCTCTCACCTAGACAATGGGCCGATTATTAAGTCTGATAAGCTGAGGAGCCAAACCCTTTCGTAGTGTGAAAACTATCGGGAATAGTTGTTACGTGATACTACCCTCATTTGAGGCTGGTGATCTATTCTCGGTGAATGGCACTTACTTTAAGATTGCTCTACAACTCGCTGGCGATCCGCTTGTTGTTTTGATTTCCTGGGAGGAGCTGATGATAATGAGTACAGGTACAAAAATCACCCTAGTATAAACCTTTGGGGATGGGTAGAGCCTTGACTTCATGACAACGACCCTTTGACCCCATGTTTTTTCTATGTTTTTGTGTGCTGCATTCATGCATTCATTTAAAAAACATTAAAACATTCAAAAAATTCTTCTCTTCTAGTCTCTCTATTTTTCAAATTAAACTAAGACTGTGATTGCAAATATCAGAGAAGAGGATTACGCTAATGGATTTTGGTAGAAGGAGAACTCATACGTACACCTTCAAGGTTCCAAAACTAGAGGATTTGAGAAGGTTAGCAAGGATGATCACTAACCCTGAGGCTTTCAGAGCCAAGTACGGAGGTTTGCTACCACTGTTAAGAGTCCATGTGATTGAGGGAATCATGGATGCGCTCATTCAATTCTACGATCCAGTTTATCACTGTTTCACATTCCCGGATTACCAGCTATCACCAACGCTGGAGGAGTATTCTCATCTGATTGATTTACACATTACGGATCGAGCTCCATTTTCTGGACTGGAAGAAATTCCAAAGAATCAGACTATTGCAAGAGCAATTCATTTGGACGAGTCTGAGGTCAGGACTCACATGACTACTAAGGGTGGCATCCAAGGTTTGCCAGCCCAGTTCTTGACGAAGAAAGCCTTGTATTTTGCCAGTATAGGAAACATAACTGCTTTTGAAAGCATCTTTGTCTTGCTCACCTACGGGTTATTTTTGTTTCCCAACATCAATAACTTCGTCGATATCAACGCCATTAAGGTTTTTCTCATTGGAAACCTTGTGCCGACTTTGCTCGCAGATGCGTATCATTATGTACACTTGGGGAATTTGTATAGTGGATGGGAGATCACGTGTTGTGTACCTCTGCTTTACAAATGGTTCATCTCCCACTTGCCCAAGTCTGCTGCTTTTTGGGATTGCAAGAGTGCCTTACGTTGGTCGCAGAAGATCATGTTTCTTACCAACTCTGATATAGATTGGTGTAATAGGATTTATGATGGAATCAGAATAATTGATCGTTGTGGAAACTTCCCCAACGTACCCCTTATAGGAACTAAGGGAGGAATCAACTACCATCCAGTGTTGGTTCTTCATCAAGTTGGATACCCGATGAGGCACATCCCACTGGGTGTTCATCTGGAAGGTCTTTTCTTCAAGGAAGGAGAAAGTGACAGAGCACTAAAGACGGAAATAGTGCACGCTTGGAAGCACGTTCATAAGAAAGGACGGGAGTCTCTAGGAAAACCGGACTGTGTCTCGGTGGAGCCTTATCTCCATTGGGTATAAACTAGAGCTCTCAAGCTAAAGATGCCTTACCCTCGTTACGGGATTCTTCCGCCAAGGGAATTTGTCATGTACTTCATGACTGAGACTGAAAAGCTTCAGGTTACTCTCAACAAAGTTCAACAGGAGAGAAGGTCTTGGAAGAACAAATACCGTACCCTCGACATAGAGTGCATCAAAATACAACAATTACTGAAAGAGAAAGACGCTCTAATTGAGATTTTGGAGCAACATGCTGTAGAGAATCAAGATGACCAAAGGAATTTGCTCGCTCCTTTCACCTGGCAAATGAATGACAACCCGACAATGGCCCAAGAGCCCCGGTCAAAGAAAAGGAAGATACCAGAATCAGCACCCGATTTCTCTTCAGAGAGGACTCGGGACCCATTAGTTTAGGTTTCTGTTTCTGCACTTTGTAATCTACTGTATTTCCATTTCTGTAATCCTTTGAATTCAATAAAAAGGGGTTTCCCCACCATTTGATATTTGCAATCTAATTGTCGAAGTTTATTTTGAATAAACCTTAAACAATTAATATAATCATTGCATTCATCATTCTCACATCGCGTATTCTTCTTTCCTACGAATCTCACGTTTGTGTCTCGGTTCTAGAGTCAAACTGTCTCATTCGTATAATACTCGGGCCAATCGTTAGAAAAGGATGGATGATCTTGAGGATGAAAATAGAGAGTTGAAAGAAGAGATCGACGCTCTGAGAGAGGATATGAGAAAGCTTTGTAACGACATGCAAGCCATGGCAGAAGCTCAGCTACAAAGAACTGTGATCTCAGAGATCACCTCAACGCCCATAATGGAGAAGTATGATCCTAGGTATCAGATGCCGAAAGATCGTCCTTGGGGCATGCCTGTTAACTATATCCCGGAAGGATATGTTCCGCCGATCACTGAAGATCAAGGAATCACAACAGAAGCCGATGGGCCTGAAGGTTACAAACTTCGGGAAAGCGAAGATGCCAGGGGTATACTGAAGACTCCTGAAGGTTACAAACTTCGGGAAACGCCAAGATTTACTATCGTATTTACGGTACCACCCCCTGTGGTGCACACTGTTCCGGAAGGGCAGATTCCACAGATACCTTCTGGTAAGAAGGAAACTATGTTTGACAGAATGGAAGAATTCCAGGAGCAATTCTTGGAAATGCAGAAGGAACTGCAAGCCATTCGCGGTCAGGATCTATTTGGAAAAGACGTCGCAGATCTCTGCTTGGTCCCAAATGTGAAAGTCCCGCACAAATTTCAAGTGCCCGACTTTGAAAAGTACAAGGGTAACTCTTGCCCTCAAAGCCATCTGGTGATGTACGCTCGGCGGATGTCAGCTCAGACAGAAAATCAGGACCTACTGATTCACTACTTTCAGGATAGTTTAACCGGTGCCGCACTCAAATGGTACATGGGTTTAAACCATACTACGATCAGCACATTCAGAGATCTTGGTACTGCCTTCGTCCAACAATACAAATACAATTTGGACATGGCACTCGACAGGGATCAACTCAGATCGATGTTGCAAAAGGACAAGGAAACCTTTAAGGAGTATGCTCAAAAGTGGCGTGAAATTGCCGCTCAAATTTGTCCATCTCTGGAGGAAAAAGAGATGAAAAAGATCTTCTTAAAGACCTTAAGCTCATTTTACTATGACCGAATGGTTGCCAGTGCGCCCAGTGATTTCACCGAGATGGTGGGCATGGGCGTACGTCTTGAGGAAGCCGTCCGAGAAGGACGTTTGGTAAAAGACACTGGATCGACGAGCGGTACTAAAAAATACGGTAGTGCTCTCCCTAAGAAAAAAGAGCAAGATATTGGGAATATCTCTCTCAGAAAGCAAAGACGACGTTATCAACCGGTAACATCTGTGACTCCTGCTATCAACCCTGCGTCTATTCCTACGTATCAACCTCAGGTTGCGCAGAGCCAACCTGATCAGCAAAGGACACAACAGCCTCTTCAGCAGGCTCGTCCCCAATATAACAACAACCGTACAACACGGCCACCAGGATTTGATCCTATACCCGTGATGTACGCAGAGATGTTTCCATTACTGCTAGCCAAGGGGCACATTCATACTAAGTCCCCTCTTACAGTACCGGAAAATCTTCCTTTTTGGTTTAAGGTGGATCAGACATGCCCTTATCATCAAGGAGGTCCAGGGCATAACATAGAGACTTGTCTTAATTTCAAGTCCGACGTGCAAAAACTTGATAGGAGCGGGGTCTTATCCTTCAAGGATACAAATCCTAATGTTCTCACGAACCCGCTGCCTCAACATGAGAAAGCGGCAGTTAATTTGATAGAAGGAGAGACTAACAATGTCTATCAAATTCACGATGTACTCTTGTTGAAAACCAATCTGGTTAAGATGCATTGTAGACATAGTGGATATGGCCATGTGCCACCTCATAATTATCACCAGTGTGATATCTGCTCTAAAGATAACCAAGGATGTTCGGTAGTGCAATCAGCTCTACAGGAACAGATAGATCTCGGATGGATCCAAGAGCACCGAGTTTGTGGAGTTAACATGGTCTATACGAATTCTAACGTCATTTAAAACCATGACATCCGTGCGATGAATGCCAACTTGGTGGCGATGCACTCAAGGCAAAGCTAGTATCATAATCTATCGCGGTACGATTACAGTTCCTGTCTGACTTGCTCGGTAAACAAACAGGGATGCTCTTTCATACAAGAGGCCCTCCAGATCCAGATGGATCTTGGATGGATCCAAGACTACCATGATAGGAACTCCTATCAAATCAACATGGTTCAGATCTTCGATATTCGCGTGATGAATACCAACCTGGTAGAGTTACATGCTGAACAGGTCCGACTCAGGTTCTTAATATCACATGACTATCAAAGCTGTAAAGCAAGTTACGAAAACGATCAAGGTTGTACCCTTGTCCAGGAGGCACTTCAGCACTTGTTAAATCACTGGTGGATGCCAATTTATATGGATGAAGATACTCAGCAAGTTAGTATCAGTAACAGGAATCCTACTCGTCGTCAAAGTCAGGATGTCCGATCTGTGGAAGCTAACCTAGTGAGGTTACATTGTATTCAAAGTGGGTGTGGCCAGGTGCCACCACACAGCTATGAACGTTGCGGCGTTTGTTCGGAAAGTAACCAAGGGTGTTACTTTGTGAGAGCAGCTCTTCAGGGTCAGGTGGACCGTGGAGAGATTCCTCCATATCCGGGTTCTGGACCCATCAACTGGACGCCGAACTACCTTGCCGATCAAGTTGAGGATGTTGTCACAATCTCTGGTCATCACCATACCAGGGGTGTTTTTGCCATCATCCCTCTACTTGACGAATCGAGAGTTCCCAACTGGGAACGGATCGAAATTACTTACGATGGTCAAATAAACCAGAAGGCTCCCATAGTCATCTATCTGCCGGGACCATTACCGTATGAATCAGCTAAGGCTATCCCCTACAAATACGGTGCAACAACAATTGAGAATGGAAAGGAAATTCCACTACCCTCCGTTGTGAACATTGCAGACATCAGTCGAGTAACACGGAGTGATAGAATCTTCAACCGAGGGGTTGGGGAAGTTAACAAGGAAAAGGAACTTCAGACGGGAGCTCCTGATCCACCATTCGGTCAATCCAGTAATCCCGACCTTTCGAAAAATAATGATGAGATGCTGAAGCTCATCCAAAGGAGTAAATACAACATTGTCAATAAACTGTTACAGACTCCTTCAAAGATCTCGGTATTATCACTTACTCAGTTCAGAAGCGCATAGGGGGCTCTACAGAAAGTCTTGGAGCAAGCCTTTATGGAACAGGATGTAACAATCAGACAGTTCGATAGTATTGTCTCTAACATCACTTCTTACAATAATTTGGGATTTAGTGATGAGGAGTTACCCGAAGAGGGTCGCCGTCATAACATGGCGCTCAATATCACAGTTAACTGCCAGGACGATACTTTAGCCAGCGTACTGGTAGACACAGGGTCAGCCCTGAATGTTATGCCGAAGTCCACTTTGATGCAATTATCATTCAAAGGCCCTCCGATGAGAATCAGCGAGGTTGTCATCAAAGCATTCGATGGATCCAGAAAAACGGTTATCGGCGAAGTTGATCTTCCCATAACTATCGGTCCTCACACTTTCCAAGTCACTTTCCAGGTCATGGACATCCGGGCAACGTACAATTGTTTATTAGGAAGACCTTGGATACATCAGGCTGGAGCGGTCACTTCGACCCTCCACCAAAAGCTAAAGTTCATCAAGAACGATCAACTTGTCACGGTTTGTGGGGAACAAGCCTTGCTTGTGAGTAACTTGTCATCATCTACTGGTATAGAACTCGAGGAGGTTATTAGAACGCAGTTCCAAGCACTGTCAGTAAGCAAAGACAATCATGTCAAAGGAGGAACCTCGATTTCCTCATACAAAGATGCTATCAAAGCGGTCGAGAGTACCGATACAACCGGATGGGGACAGCTTGCCATTCCTATTGACAATAAAACAAAGAAGGGTCTTGGTTTTTCTGCAACCTGTACCCAGACAGCTGCCAACGATGAAAGTCTTCATCCCCTTCAAAACTTCTTCCACAGTGGAGGTTTCCTTCACCCAATGTCTCAGACAGTTCATGCTATCAATGAGGAAGATCCCTCTGACACAGATGAAGAATAGAAGTCCTACCTTAACAAGGACGGTTATATGTCTCAGGAAGAGGTGCCTACGCCATTTTGCTATCCCGCACAGAGTTTGAGATTTATACCCAGGTCAGATGTCGAAATAATATATGGAAATTGCGATCCGGAAGGATGCCGTGCTCCGCCAAATTCATTAGAGGAGGACACTCTGATGAAAGACAACTTTGACTACAACTACTATGGTCCAATGGATGGTCTGCCAATGTGGCAGCCCTACCCAGGAAACTTGGGGCAAGAGAGTCAGCCGAATAATGAAACTCAGCTGAGCATCATTGAACAGAATACTTGTGTCCCCACCATGTCATGGGATCAACACTCAGGTCATTCAGAAACTACTCAACATGAAGATGAATTCGCAACGTTTGCAGGACTCGAATTCATCAACTATGCTTTTCCCTAGGTCAACGTCATCGAGAGAGATGACTCCTCCAGTTCCAAAGAAGTTTGGGACACCTTGGGACAACCGAGTGGAAAGTACGACTATATGGTCAAGTACACTGCGCCCAGAAGCTCTCGTATCAGGCTCGAAGATATCCAGCCAACTGGATGGGGAGATGTACCTGAGAGCACAAATGCTATGCAAAATGCCACAGAGGAATTCTCCTACGACAATTCTGCCTGGGAGACAGATTCCAATGATCCCGCTCCACCAGAAATCAGCGTCATTTCTGAAGACAAATCAAGGAAGGTGCCAGACTTTGTGATTCACCGAGGAGTTCGCCGCCAATGGGTTGCAGTCGAGGTTCCGAAGGTCGTTCATCAGTCAAAGTAATTGCCATCTTTAGCCTTTCACCCTGCCCAGGTGAAACGGATGTTTTGATAGGGCTCGCTTTCTGTAAAATATTCCTCTTCGCTTCGCCCAAAGCGACAGAGTTTTGTTTTATAGGGCTGTAGTTTCAAGATTCGACTTGTTCATTAATAAAATAACGTTGTTCTGTAATTTCCGCATTAATTGTTGTTTTCTCTTTTTACTTTTTTCAGAAAATGGTAATCCTAAAAAACAATTCAATAATAAAAACAAGCAGTAAAACTAAAACACTGCACACACTTGCATTTTCTCTATCTCTTCTAAACACGAATCATCACGTCATGCAGATTGCTTATTTAAAACCCCGTTGAAACATACGATCCGATGCCTTCTCCCAACTTTGAGTTCCCGGTATTCGAGGCTGAAGAAGAAAATGACAACGAAATTCCAGAAGAGATCTCCCGATTACTCAGACAAGAGGAAAGGTCCATTGAACCTCATAAAGAACCGTTGGAAACGGTAAACTTGGGTTCAGAGCAAGAGAGAAAAGAAATCAGGATTGGGGCACTGCTCAGTCCAACTGCCAGAGAGGGTTTGATAAAGCTTCTCAGAGAATTTCCCGATGTATTCGCTTGGTCCTATCTGGATATGCCAGGGTTGGATACCAGCATCGTGGAACATCACCTACCGTTAAGATCGGAATGTCCGCCAGTAAAGCAAAGGTTGAGACGCACTCACCCGGACATGGCCATCAAAATCAAATAGGAGGTACAGAAACAGATTGACGCGGGTTTCCTCACTACATCAGAGTATCCTCAATGGTTAGCCAACATCGTACCCGTTCCCAAAAAGGACGGAAAGGTCAGAATGTGTGTAGACTACAGGGATCTGAACAAGGCTAGTCCAAAGGACGACTTTCCTTTACCACACATTGACATACTGGTAGACAGTACAACAAAGTTCAAAGTTTTCTCCTTTATGGATGGATTCTCGGGCTATAACCAGATCAAAATGGCGCCGAAAGACATGGAGAAAACTTCGTTCATTACCCCATGGGGCACCTTTTGTTACAAGGTAATGTCGTTCGGTTTGAAAAACGCCGGGGCAACCTATCAAAGGGCCATGACTACTCTTTTTCATGACATGATACACAAAGAAATCGACATGATTCTCGAACTTTCCTGACTTGATCTATTCCTTGTGAATAGCTTGCCTTGAATTTCTCGGGGTTTGGGGACCCACGAGCTTCTTAAAAGCATCGGCCTCCTCTTGGGCATGGTACAAGGACCCACAGGCTTCCTAAAAGCAAACCCGCCTCCTCTTGGGCATTATACAAGGACCCACAGACTTCCTAAAAGCAACCCCGCCTCCTCTTGGGCTTAGTACAAGGACCCTACGGCTTCTTAGAAGTATTCACAGCCTCTTCTTAGGCTTCGTATAATGATCTCTTCCTCCGGGAATGATAGCCTCCTCTTGGGCTTCGTACAAGGACCCGTCGGCTTCTTAAAAGTTTCTAGCCTCCTCTTGGGCTTCGTACAAATTGTCCCGACGACCTCCTAGAGGTATAGGAACAGAACTTAGTCATCTGCATAGAACATTCCTTTCAAGAGTCTACTACTGTTTCTCAAAGCATAGTATAAAAAATGAAACTCTAGACTTGGACAGTCTAATCTCCTTGAGTCTCAAAGACATTCTCAAGTGACCCCTTCGTTAAATAGGAAGAAAACCCGTAGACTCGGACAGTCTCAATACCCTTCGGATTTCCCAATTCCTTAAAGAACAGGAATAGCCCGGATCCTCGAATCAAATCCTCGAGTACAGTGTTGCTCATATAAGAACTGATTTTCTCTTTAAATCAGCATACTGGACCTGTCACTCAACTGAAACAGTAACCATAGCCTCTCTCTTGGGCTTTGTACAATGATTCTCCCCAACGGAGTCAAACAACGTTTAACCTCTCTCTCTCGGGCTTTGTACGAGACACATAAGAGACTCCCTCATTGAGTCAATCACCCCTTTAGCCTCCATCTCGGGCTTTGTACGAGATACAAAAGGGTTCTTATTGAGCCAAACAAACAATAGCCTCCATCTCGGGCTTTATACAAGATACCAAAAGATTCCCTCGTTGAGTCAAAACCTTTTAGCCTCTCTCTCGGGCTTTGTACGAGACACATATTAGCCCCCTCTTAGGCTTTATATAAGAAAACCACTGGTTGATCCAATCAACCTTTTAGCATCAAAGTTGTGCCTCGTTCACAGTACACAAACATCAACAACTCCTTCCCCTTCATCTAATTGTTGTAAGCGGCAAGCCTCTGGATCATCTACATCCATGCCACTGTCCCTCTTTTAGCATGAGAAATTCCTAAGGAAAGATAGCATTGCTCTACACTGAGTTAAAGTCTTCTCCTTCAGGTTAAAACCTCCTTTAAAGGAAATTATGGCATTGCCGGATTCACAAATCCCGGTTAAAGTAATTCTCATTTATAAACAGTTGTGACATACAACCCCCTCTTTAGAGATGACAAATTCTCTCTAAAGACAACACCCTTTTAGCTTCATATCTTGGGCTTTGAACAAGATACAAATAGACTTTTCAGCTTTACATCTTGGGCTTTGATCAAGATACAAATCACCTTTTGCTTCATGTCTTGGGCTTTGAACAAGACACCAAAACACCCATTTCCTCCCATAAAATAGGAGGAACTACGAACGCTCTGATTTCCCTGTTTCGGTAAACGGGAATACGTAGGCATAAGATTGAAAGAAAAATCTTAGCGAGCACACTAAACAAAAAAAACCAAATCCCACATCTCCATCAATCAAAAGCAGTAATTCAAAAGCATCAGTCCTAACATCCTAATCCTTGTTCCCCGCCAGAAACCTTCTGTCAAGATAAAAAGAAAGAAACCGTATTGACGAAAATACAAATAACCAGTACAAAGGCCCCCCACATTGATAGCATTCGTAACCTAACAAACCGCTGTTTAAACTCAGTATGCAAAGCAGGGTTAATTGGAGACATCTATTTCCCTTCCTTATTTAGCTCACAATAGGATAAAAAATGAATCGACCTGTAGTTTAAGCTCAACCGCAGAGAGCGACCAGCGCTTAAGGACCGCGTCCAAAATCGCTCGCTACAGTAATTGGTTTTCAAAACTTGTGTTTTGAAAATAATTGGTTATGTGATGTGTGCCAAAAGGGTAAAAAAGTAAATGAAATCGCACCTCCTAGGGTATCCTTGAGATTTTAGGTTTTGATAATTATCAATTTGATTGTTGTTTTAGTAATTGAGTCTCCTCACGGTTAGGTCACTACACATCTCTTAGAATTTGACATCTTTTTATTAAAATGTATATTGTATGGATAAATTAGAAATTTGACCAAAAGTAAATGCTAAATGATTCAAGTAAAAATTTTTGCGACTTAAATCAAGAAACTCATGCAGCCATAATTCAAGTCAGACATAACATTGACCAATCATGAACATTTTTATTTCTCATAGTTTTAGATCAGGAAATATGAATCGAGTTAGAGAAATGCATGAGTTGATTCATGAGCATGATTTGAAAAATGAATTTTGACATTGGAATTGTGACTCGAGTCACATAAAGCCTTGATCATGTTTTGCTCATGCTGAATCAATTCAAATGCAACTAGCCAAACATAAAAAATGAGAGATTCAAATTGTGGCTCTTAGGGTATACATGATATTTTAGGTATTAATGTTTTTTGATGTAATTGTTTTAGTAATTGAGTCTCCTCATCGTTAGGTCACTCCACGTTTCTTAGAATTGGACATTTTTCAATAAAATGTATTTTGCATGTATAAATAGGCACACTTAACTAAAAGTCAATGTGAAATGATTCAAGTAAGAAAGTTTGTGACTTGAATCGAGAAAATTGTGATGGCATGATTCAAGTCAGACAAAATCTTAACTCAGGTCATGAACATTTTTATTTCTCATAATTTCAGCTCGGGAAATATGACTCGAGTCAGAGAAATGCATGACTTGAATCACGAGCATGATGTGAAAAACAAATTCTGCCACTATAATCGTGACTTAAGTCACAAACTCTCTTGACTCAAATCATGATTGGTTTTTATTCAAAATAGAAAAGTGCTTGACTCTAATCATGGGCTAGTCATTAGCAAGTCATGACTCGAATTGAATTTGTAAAATCTGAGTTTTTTTTATCTTGATTCAAGTCAGGCCTTTACTTGACTCTAATCATTTTTCCTTGTTATTTACTTTAATCATTCAAGTCATACCCTAATTTTTAACCATAAGATCATGCCTTCATTTGCCTCATTTACATAACATAAACCATCCCATGTGTGTGTTTTTATGTATCCACTAACCCCTTGGAAATTCAAGAACATGTGCTTTGATCATAAGCTAGGGTTTGAATGTCAAGAAGCTCGAGAAGTTGACTACTCAAAAATTGTGAGATTCTCAACATCTCAGTCCCTAATTCATCCAATATCAATCAAGAGATCTCCCTTCATCAACAATCAAGTGCAAGGTTACATCATTTCAAATTTATCAAGCCTCAAGTTCATTTGATGCACCAATTAGGGTTTTGACCAAATGTGGCTTGCAATTGACTTTTTCATTTGAGCATGACCCCATACTTCAAGACTTGATTCAAGGGTTTCAAATACATCTTTGAAGTCCATTCACATGATTTAAATTGCCCAAGAAGTTTGATCCTTTGAATATTGCAAACTTGGATTCATCTGATACAAAGTAAACTAGTGCACAAAGTCAAAGTTTGACTTTTGGTTAATTTGAGCTTCACAAGTCGTTATTCAAGAAAAATATGATTGATGATTGCATTTGATCAAGTTATAATCAATAAATCATTTAAAGATGTAAAACTGTCCAAATTGAAGAAAACTTGAAATTTTTCTAAGTTAAAATGCATGATTAAGTGACCTACTTTCCAAAGTTGTAACTTCTTCCTCAAGTATCCATTGAAAACACTTGAAGACTTCTTTGAAAGATGGCATTTGATACTACAAGTTGATGAAAATTACTAGCCAAAAGCTTTCTTGAAGTCGAAGTTATTGATGAGTTGTTTGAAAATGTCAAAACATCCAGAATTTTTCTAAATTTTTCACCTTAACAAGTGCATTAATTTGTGACAAATTTGTGATCAATTCAAGCCACCACTCTTCAGGCCCAAGGGGTGTATTTAAATATGACATTTCATACTTCAATTTGGTGCAAATATTGGATCAAAAACTCATAAGGATTGGAAGTTATGAAGTGGCAAAGTTTGGATTTCTTAATTGCCAAAGATGTAAAAACATCTATAATTTTTCTAAGTAAAAGTTCTAATTTTGGTGGCCAGCTTTCTCCATGATCCAAGATGATTCAAGCCAAATGTACAACATCAAAGTTGTAGTATTTCATGTCGTCTTTCTAATGATACCAAGAGTGTGAATTTCTTTTGCTTGAGCGTGGAGTTATGATTTTTGCAAGAAGCCATGATAGAGCTGTTTTTTTAAAGACAGATTTTGCTGGATTTTTGAACTAGATTTTTTGCACGTTTTGGATGGTGCTTTTGGCCATTTTAAAGAATTTTCTGAACAATTTGCCAACTGGAAACTTGTTCCTTGACACAAAATCCTTCCAATGGTATTAAGTTCTATAGAATTTGATATTGATTCACCATGGAAAAGTATCAACCAACATGCCACTTAGTTTGACTTTTGGACATTGAACAAAATGCCACTTTATGCTTCCAACCACTTTCCATAATTCAAGGAAAACTTCAATATGAACCAAAACCATTTGTACAAGCTATGCAACTTAGAAACATTGTAAAGCAAAAATTAATTAGGAGCTATAAAGCAAAAATCCATTTTTGTACCTTTTGTCCACTTTTATGGTTTTCCTCCAAAATCCACAAAACAAAGCCAATATCCATTGCACTATTTCAGACCAATTACACTATAAATAGAGACCTTGTTCAACTGCAAAACACACACAAAAACATCTCATAATCTCAGAATCATCTTGCTCCATTTTCTTGAAATTTCAAGTTGTCCAAAAAACCAAAACTTGTGATTTCTCATCTCTCTCAACCAAACTTCATTCCAACACCACAAACACCTTCCATAAGCATCATAAAAGTGTTCCAAACCATTATAACAATTCTGTAATAGCCCAAACACCATAATCACAACCTGACTTCTTCACTTTGCAACTTGATTGGGATAGAGAGTACTAGAGGGTTTCAAAGCAAGCTAAACACTCCAGCACATTCCTGGTAGGTCAGTGGAGCTGTAGGGATCACTATATTGCATATGTAGTGCTCTTTCACTCTTTGTTAAAACAAGTTCACAACAAGATGTCTATCCAGATGTCTTGACAGGTTGGTCAGACATCATGATCAGCACAATATCGTGACATATGGTCATGACATTTGTTATGTAAAGAGTGAGATTCTCTCTCTCCTGTTCCTTTATTCTTTTATTTTCTTTTCTTTTAATATATTTATTTTATCTTTTATTTTATATATATATATATATATATATATATATATATATATATATATATATATATATATATATATATATATATATATATATATATATATATATATATATATATATATATATATATATATATATATATATATTTTTTTTTTTTTTTTTTTGTTTATTCATTTCTCTTAAACTTTTTTTATTCCTTTTATTTATTAAACTTTATTTTTTTATTTAAACTTTTATCATTTAAAATCCATTATTACTTTGTTTAAAATCATTTATTTTTTATTGTTTATTTTACACTTTTAATCATAGAAAAAGACCAAATGTTTATTACTTTGTATTTATTTTAATTCAAGAATTCCTTTTAAATTACACTTTGTTTATTTTCTAAAAACATTGTATTTAGCTTATACACTCTTGTGCATTTCTTTGATCTAGTCCTTGTTAATGTTTGTGCCTATTGATTGTTGATCTTTGCTCATGCTTGAACCATGTTTATGTATACCTTTTATTGTGTTCATTCCTTGCCTATTCACATGTTAATAATCTTATTATGCCTTTAATATCATATGTTCATATATTTGTGAATCCACGTCCATCTTGTTTCATTGACCATAATCCAAGGGAAAGGATTCATTGTTGACTTCTTGTCATTCATATGCATGTATATATAGTTGTAGCATTCTTTACTTATGCATTTGTACATAACTGTTGCACTTCTTACTTCCCATTATCTAAACCCTAATTCAACCTTAGGACTTTTAAACCATTTTCATCTACAAACCATTAGCCTTCACAAGAGATAGCCATTAATCTCATGCAACCTTTAGCTCTTCATTTAAATCATTTCATAAGAGATAGCCATTAATCTCTTCACCTTTACAATCAACCCTCACAAGCTTTGCTTTCAAGCTTTTTCCTTTTTGTTGTTTTGGTTTTTAGAACCCTAACAACTCGTAGTTCCGCGAACTACGGACGCTCTGATTTCTCAAGTTCCTTTTGAGAATACGTAGGCACAATAGCCCTAATCCTTGGCGAGCACACTTTTCTTTTTTCACACACTTTTCTTTTTTACGCCCTTTTCCCTTTCACATCGTAGTTCTGAACTAAGATTGCTCTGACTTCCTATTGAGGATATGTTTGCATAGAATTGCGAGATCCTAGCGAGCTACCTCTTTCTTTTCTACCATTTTCTCTTTCCCTTTTTTCTTTACTTTGCCCATCTTTATCCTTAGCAA
Source organism: Lathyrus tuberosus (assembly GCA_022829125.1). NCBI lineage: Eukaryota > Viridiplantae > Streptophyta > Magnoliopsida > Fabales > Fabaceae > Lathyrus > Lathyrus tuberosus. The sequence goes on from JALAZF010000280.1 coordinate 4,293,259, forward strand.
ACAATTTTAGCCAAAACACAAATATTTTTCTGTAGAGTACTGCAGATACTTAGAATGCTAGTACCTTCCCTTAGTATAACCGACCTCGTACCTTTGATCTCTCTTTGCTTAGCTTTAGGCCTTGCTTTTTGCTTTGCATTTTACTTAGAGTTTTTGTTTGATCTTTTCTCCCTTCCCTTAGCTAAAATAAAAGTTTGGTGGTGGCATAATTATTTTGCGAGCCAAGCTGATCTGATAGCTTTGGTATCTGATTCTCACCACGACACTAACTAATTTTAAATGGTTCGCCATTGGAGACTAGACTAGGTGCAAGCAAGGACAATGCACCAATCTGGTATAAATACCAATTTACAATTCTCTTTATCCATTTCTTTTAATTTTAACATAGTTCTTATGTTTCTAGATTGTTTATTGCTTTTTAGTATTGTATGATTTTAGGGCTTTATCACTTTCTAAATTGTACTTTGTTAGGTTTATTGTTCATAGTGTTTTAATATTTAAGCCTAGATCTATCTTAGATATTGACTGCTAAATATTCTTTCTGGTGATTATATATGTACAAACTCGTAATATTAGGTTCTTAATTTGATCAGTAAAAAATTTATGTCTGAACATCTCGTTGTTAATTGAATTTGATTAATTGGCACATTGCTCGTTAATAATTTCATCAATCTAATTTTCATTGTATTTTTTGTTTATTAAGTAAATTGTGTAATTAGTCCATAATGCATATTCTCAAAACTTTTGCTCCAGCACAAAACTTTAAACCTCTGGCTTTGAAAAAAAAATTGAAACAATTTTTTTAATTAGGGAATGTCTATTCACTCCGTCCTCTAGAACATTATACTCATATATCCGACCCAACAATAAAGGCCTCCATTAAATATAAAATATATATGATTTATACAAACGGACCTTTACAACTCTTGCATATGTGTCTTTTTAACTCATCCATAACCATGAGTTTTTACGGAAACTACTATGTCTTTGTAATAGTGTGTGACTATTCTCACTATACCTGGTCATTTTTCTTATCTCATAAAAAGATGCGTTTGTTACCTTTCGATTTGTGATGTAATTGTGAATTAAGAGCTTAGTTCTCTTGCAACATTTTAAGTGATATAAAAATCTTGCAACTGAATCTAAGTAAAAGTTTGGTGCAAGGAGGTTGTGGGCTGGTCATGGTGTAAAATCTCAAGCTATTAGTGGAAATCTCAAGGAGAAACTCTTAGGGACCGATGACATTCTACCATCATATAATTTTATTAAGCATTTTCATATGTTTTTGATAATTTTTAATATATTACGTTTAAGTTTTATGAAGAAATAAGAAGAAAATGAATAAGTGAAGAAACAAAGCAATAAAATGAAAAAGTGGAGAAATTGTGAAGAAAAAAGCATTTCCAAATTCTGACACGTTTTTCTTCTATAAAAGAGAAAAAAAAAGCATAGGAAAAAATGGTGGACATTCTTGTGATTGAATTTTGACGGCGAAATAATTTTTGGAGCTTTAGAGTCGATGTTTTCATAGTAGAAACCAAATTCTAACCGAAGATTCATGTATTGTTTCTTTATTACTTCAGTTAATCTTTTGTATATCATATGTTTGCATTCTATACTCTTTTCACTTTGATTACTTTCTTGCTCATTGCTTTATATACGTTGACGAATTCATATATCGAACTTAGAAATTGTACTGATTACTGACCATAACGATACAAATTTGAACTAAAGTAACTTTTCAACTTATTAATTTATTATGAATAAGAGATTATAAGTTGTGACATAGGGTTTAACGTTCCAATTATCACATGTTTTAACTATCCATCTGACCTAAGGAATTAAGAAGTTATAGTCTAGAAGAGTGAGTTATACACCAAAGAATTGAGTATAACTACTAAGTTAAACTATTATAATCTCTGAAAAATCAATATAGCGTAATTAGATACCGACGTCAACAATGATATACAAGGATTCGAAACAAGGCCTAACCACCTTTAATATGATCAAGTTTTCCAACAATTTTATTTACGTTTTTATTTTACCAAATCAAACCTAAAATCCCCCAATTTACTTTCAATAGCACGTCGATCTCTTTGTTAAGATAAAACACTCCACGTGGATACAAACTTATAAATCTTATTGCTTCGATATGTTTAGTGCACTTGCTAAATTGTCATCAAGTTTTCGGTGCTATTGTCGGAGATTGTTAAATTATTTGACAAAACCATTTTTGTGCTATGCTTTTTATTTTTAATTTATGTATTTTATTTTATTTTAATTTTATACTCTTATTCAGTCTTTGTTTTAGTGCTACTAAGGTATTATCTATTGTGTATGCGAGGTATATGATCTATCATATTTCTTTTTTATTCAATACATGTATGATGAAGCTTGATTTTCAACTTGCTCTGTTAGCACATCTTGAAACGTTATCAAAGCAATTGGTTGCCTCAACTCTTGTTCTAAAAAATGTTAATCTAGTCAAGGCATTTCGATGTGATTTCTGTGGTGAAGGTCACACCAATTTCTATTGTGTATCAGAGGGATAAGTTACAGAGGCACATTATCCACGAAATTATCAAGAGCCAGATCCTTACTTTAGCACGTATAATCCATGGTAGGAAGATAATCTATATCTTAAATGGAGTAACAATCAATGTCAAAATTTTAACCTAACTCTTCAACATCCACCGCCAAGGAAGTCATCATTTCTAGAAGAGACATTGAAAGAACTCAAGAAGATGAATCAACGCAACCTCAAAGCATTAAAGGTCAATCAAGAAATATCCAATAAGAACTATGAAGCTTTCATTAATAACCTTGATCAAATTGGGCAGTTATTTGACCAAGTGGAAACTCAATCAAGTGGAGGTTACATTGGATAATCTTAGGAATGAGGAAGTTGAGAGAGAAGTCGAAGAGAAATGGGAAGTAGTCGATGAAAGAGGAGTTGAAAAATAACAAGGAGAAGAAAAATGCATGCCATCAAATAAAAAAACTGAATCAAGAATAGAAGAATATGAGGTGAAAAATAAATATGTGAAAAGAGCAAGAATGCAAAGTGAGAATTATATAGTTTTGGAGGAATCTCCAAATTCAATAATTTGTTTGGACGTAGATATCTAACAAGAAAATATTCAACAAAAGTATGTTCTTAAAAGTTATTTTAGCAAAAAGACAGATAGAAAAGAAGAAATTGATAAAGTATTGGATGTTATTTATACCTTGTTCGCTACTACACAGCTGGAGAAGATATGGGCGCAACATTATCAATACCTCAAGTGCATGAGATTTCTACCAAATAAAAGGAAGAAAAAAGATGTATTTTTTGTCATATATGTCGCCCTAACATAACATCAAATGACCAGGCTAAAAATCTTAAATAAGCGTTGTCTGGGAGGCAACCCACAAATTGATGTTATTTATTGTTCTTTCATTTTGTCTTTTCTGCTTTCCACTTTTATGAACTACACTATGCTTTATTTAATGAATAAATTTGTTTTGGTTGTTTTCTTCAGTTTTGAGTACCATGCTTTACCAATGACAAAAAGAATAAGACATAAGAAAAGAAAAACAAAAGAAAAGAGAAAACAAAGTTGTTACAAAAGTTTCAATGTAGATTGATGAAGTATGAAGAAGAGTAATATTCAATAATCTTGTACTCAATCACCAGATACCTCAACAAGTATGGTTTGAGTCAAATAATTCTAACATTTACCTCCTTTTTTGTATGAATGTTCGTATGATTGTTTATTTTCTAGAATTTTCTTTAAATTCTGAATTATTGTCTATTTGTTTGATTGCACACTGAGACAAGTTGTTTGTTTTAATTAAAACCTTTTATTCGATAAACTTGAAAATATTTTTTATCCTTTAAACCCTTTAGGTCCGAGCTGTTCTTTTGGTAATTTAATCATATATTTAATTGATTGACATGAAAGAAAAATCGTTCTACACTTTAGGCATGGCAACGGGGCGGGTCGGGGGCGGGTTTAGCTAGCCCCGCACCCGCACCCGCCTCCCTGTTATAGACCCGCCCCCGCCCCCAAACCCAGTCGGGGGTGCAAATTTACCACCCAGACCCGCCCCCGATAGAAACGGGTTTGCCCACACCCGCACCCGCCCCCACCCGCAAAAAAATATTTTTTTTAAATAGTAATAAAAATTAACAATTTTATTAAAAACTTAACCATTTTAATAATAAACTTGTTTCTAAAGATGTGAGTTTGAGTAAATGGTGATAAATGACTAATGAGAATTTTTAATTACTTCTTCAAAAGTGAATAAATGTGATATAAAATAATTTAAATATGAGTATTAAAGTAAATATTATAAGACCGGACGGGTGCGGGGGCTACCACCCGCCCCCACACCCGCACCCGCAATTACAAATCCGGTTTTACCCGCACCCGCACCCGCACCTAATAAAATCAGGTTTCCCCCGTTAATTTCGGGCCGGGTCTGGGCGGATGCCGGCGGGCCCGGGTTTTCTTGCCATGCCTATACACTCTCCTTTAAGTTAGATAGATAATAATATAATATCATTAAGTCACATGAAAAAATAAGGCAAGGAATTATTGTTTCACTATACATGTCAACGTATTTTAATCCACCAACATAGAACCTCATTTTGCTTCACTCATATAGAACAAGAAATTATTTTTGCAACTTTCTCATTTATCATGATATTAATTATTATTTTTTTAAAATAAACTTGTAAAATTTATCAATAGTTAATACATTTAATACTTTAAATAATTTTTTTAAATTCTCGTGAGGTATTTCTATGAGTAGTATATTATTTGTTTTATTATATGATATTTTTTACCCAAAAAAGTTCATATAAGTTTTAAATTTATATCCCAAAATCATCCAAGTGATGAAAAATGATTAGTTATTTATTCGAAAAAAAATAAATTAAATATGGTGTAAAGAGTGCTTATCATATAAATTCAAAACTTAAACTCATGATTAGGTTTAATTTATTATATTTATTTTTATTTGCATCCACTTGACGATGAAATTGAGAGATTCATTCATATCTGCAATTTTAACTCTCCAGTCGTCTTCTAATTCTTCACTCTCTCTGTAACTCGTTTCTCTCACTTTCCAAACCCTAATTCCCAATTTTACCACTCTCGCCGCAATCTCTCACCGTCAGATTCAAAAATCTCTACTTTATACCAATTACTTCGTTTCCCGTTATTGATTTTATTATATATATTTAATTTGATTTGATTTGATTCTTCTCACTCTAATCTCACGATGAAAGAAGGTAAACTAAATCATCAACTTCAGCACCAGAATGGTCACCTTTCTCCTTTCAAATTCGCCAAATTGCTCGATCCAGAAGCTTCTTGGGACAAGGTTTCTGTTTAATTTTTCTTTTTTTCGATCTAATTGAGTTGTTTTCAGGAAATTTTATTAAATTATCACTCAACTAGGTTTTATGTTTGTACCATTAATTTACTCTCAATTTTTAAATTGAATACTAATTTGATATTTAAAAAAACATGTCCCGAATATGTTCAGATTCATTAATATTGTTGGATTAAAAGAAACATATAATGCATCATTTAATACTAGTTACTGTTATGTGTTTAGCTAATATGAGTTGTGAGTTTGACAGTGATCTCATGACCTAGATTAAGCATTTAGTTTTGCTGATTTATTGGGAGTTTCTACTTCCCGTTTGATTCTAGTGTAGTTTCTTCTTTTGGACTTTAATGCAACATTGTAATATTGTTGGATTCGTTAATTTGACATGGTTGCTGATGGTTTAGCTAATATGGGTTGTGAGTTAGACAGGGATCTCATGATGTATGATCATCCTTTGCTCCAGATTAAGCACTTAGTTTTCACTTATTTGTTGGGAGTTCTTACTCCCTATTTGATTCTAGTGTAGTTCCTTCTTTTGGGTTTTTATCCCTGTTTAATTTATAGAAAATATACTAGTAATTGTTATGCGTTGTTGTATGTACTATGTGTTTGATATGTGTGTAGCTTCTCTAAATTGAGTAGGCCACTTTAGAAGGTTAATGAATTTGCTTTATGATAATTTTGCGGTCCTCATTCTAGTGGAGCCAATTGTATTGAGTTGATCTCATTATCCTAACCAGTTTCTTCATTTTTGTCTTTCACCTCCCCAACCCTAAATAGGATCAACTTGGTGATGTATTGCATTGGATTCGACAAGCAATGGGCCTTGTATTTGGATTGCTTTGGGGTGCCTTTCCAGTGGTTGGGGGATTTTGGTTTATCCTGTAAGTGTTTGTTTTATCATTTGCGTTTGTTCATTTTAAAGCTGTCTATCACTCTTTTCCATATGACATTGCCTTGCCTGATGATTTACTCGTTCTGGGATTCTCATATTCATTGGTGATGTGATATTATGCATAGACAACTTGATTGGTTTTATTACTTTGTGCCTACATAATTTGATGTCAATACAATTTATAAATCTGAAACTATTATCTGGAATATCAATGCTGGAGAAGATTTTATTGGGTATCTTTGTTCTTACAAGTTGTGATCTCAATATTTGCATGACACTTCGAAGTACATTCTGAGGAGAGTGTGTGAAGGCGGTTCTTTTTGCTTTGTGAGGTGAATTTTTTTTGCCCAAAGAGAATCCTTACCTTCATCATTTATCTTTCCCAACCCAGATTTTTAGTGACATTCTTTGCATAAATGGGTTCTTTTTGTACCATTATATATTAAAAAAAATTATGAATTGTCAAGACCTTTCTAGGTATTACCATTTTTTATCCATCAACTGTTGCTTTGTAAGGTGATTTTTTTTTGTACAAAGAGAATCCTTACTTCATCTTTATCTTCCCCAACCCAAATTGAGGACAAATCTCTCTATTTTCCATAGATGCTTGTAAGTGTTACAACTTGTAACATTATTCTCCAATCAAAATATAACTAGTATTGTTTTTATCACACCTCAAATGTGAGATCTTCACATACAAGTGTGAGGAATTTAAGAATAGTGCACACTATATTTTTATTGGAAAACAATACCACAAATCCACGAGCTTTGCATAACTGTATCCGAGTTTGTCTTTAAAAGTAACATCACAGTATGGTCTAACACTTCTTTAGTTTGTGTTTGTTCCTAAAGTGAAGTTTTCCTGTTTGCATTGCAGCTTTTTAGTTTTGTCCTCTGGGATCATATATGGTTACTATTCAGTAATATTGAAGGTTGATGAAGAGGAATTTGGCGGCCACGGATCCCTTCTCCAAGAGGGGCTTTTTGCTTCTACAACTCTATTCCTGGTAATGTAGTCTATATTACTCAATTAACTGAATAAATTTTTCTATGGCCTCACAAAACTAGCTGGATTTTATTGTTCCACAAGCTGAGCCTGCTTCTCTACTATATGCAGCTTTCCTGGATTCTAGTCTACAGTTTAGCACACTTCTGATTGGCGAGGAACTTGAAGTGTTGCTAATATCTTCGAACGCCTGACTTTTAAAAGTTTATATTTGATTTCATGTTGGACCATAGGGTTCTGAAATCAATGAGAAAAATGTGGGTTGCGGGTATTTATTTTTCCATGTAAAACGTTCAGATTTTGTGGAGGGTGAAAGAATTTGCTTCTGTTTTCTATGATGGTAAGTAGCTGTTCTAGCTAGCATTTCAGAATGATACCACATGTTTGTGGAAATTATGGCTTGTAGAATTAACGACAATCAAAATTCAGTTAAACTGTTGAATAAAGGTGCTTGCAGGCAAATTCTGAAGGTTATTTTTGCAGTTGTCAAAATTACTTCATGCTCTATATCTGTTTCAATATTTTGTCCCTCTGATGTCTCATTAAATACTAGAATTCTGAATATTATTAAAAGTTTGCAATCGGATTAGTGTTGCACTATGTTGTATATGTTTGGAAAACGGTTAGTTTTTTTTTTTCCTTTTTAAAATGGGTGTTCATTCTAAATTAGTAACAATGAAATGGAATACTCCTATAGCAAAGGTGATTGAGAGAATGTGAAGTACCAACTAGGAAGAAAATGTTGGATCTATTTGTGAAAATTGCAAAAAGAAAATAATTAATCTTTATATGACGCTTCTTCTAAGTCAAGTAAAAATGGTTTATGGTGCACTTTCTATGCAAGGAGGTTTCTTCTTGCTACCCTCTATTTGTATTGCGTACTGTCTCCATATATGTCACAATCTTCTCTTCTACCCAATTCTTTTTATCCTCACTTCAAATCTATCTGTTACAACGATTAAAAAGAAGAAAAAAACCTCAGCCCAGTTCCGCTTTAATGTTCAATTTTTTCTGAGCTAAATTTCATATGGTTGTTTGGTGCGGAAGAAAATATGTCCAAAATTTCAAAATGAAAGCTCATCTTGTATGCTTTATTGTCACAAACACATCTCCAAACGACTGAAAATGATCCTAAAAGTTTTTCAAATTAAAACTACTTTGAAGCATACAATTCATCTCTTTTATGCGTGGAGTTATATGTTCAACAAGTAGAATCAAAGTTTAACTTCTGTTTAAGGACTAATCAATTCAGGAGAAAGATGGTTTCCAACACATTTTTAAACAAGAGCTATTTTTCAAACATTTTTAATCAATTGTGGAAAACTGTAATCAATGTTCTATTTATCCTTACTCAATAAAGAGATGGAAATGTGACGTTTCTTGTGCGAGAGCTCTCTTCTCTTCTTGCTACTGTTGGTCAAATTTGACAAAAAAGAGCGATTGGAGCACAACTTTTGAACTCAACTCACCAAATTAAAAATTCCTTCAACTATCAAATAGCACAATTTTTGAACTCAATTCATCAAATTAAAAACCCCTTCAACTATTAAATTTACAGTCGAAAACCTATATAAAAAAACATATTTTCTCAAGCCTTAATACAAAAAATGCCAATTTTAAAATAGGTAACATAATCAACCTAAGAACAAGAAAATGAAAGTTGATAGTCAATAAGTGAACGAAATTGAAAATCGTTTCGACTTGTACTACTATAGGAGGAAGCAATGGTGGTACCTTGAAAACATTATAGCTTTATGTAGCTTTCAATAGACCCGAGTTGGAGCGAAATTGAAAATCATTTCGACTTGTTATACTATAGGAGGAAGCAATGGTGGTACCTTGAAACCATTATAGCTTTATGTAGCTTTCAGTAGACCCGAGTTGATCTAGATGTGATCGGAGATGATGGAGGGTTTTGCCATCATAGTGGAGGTGAAAGTGGCAGGGGAGGAAAAAAAAAGTGACGGTAAGAGTGGCCAAACAGACTTGTGCATTGTGAGTAGCTGAAAACATTGTGAACTAGAAAAAGGGTGGCATGCATTTTATGGTGTTGGTGGAGGTGTGTAGATAAAATCTTGAAACTCTAAACCCAAAAGTGCACACATAAATCATTTGTGCATAATAGAAATCGCCCTATATAGATTGTTAGTTGAAGAGAGAATAAAAAAGAAACGAAACACGAAAAGTAAATTGATCCTAGTCTTATTTGAAATGATACATGTTGCATAACTGTTTCTGCTATGAGACAGCAACATTTTGTTCTCTTCAGTCACCATATCGTGTCTAGTAGTAAACATTCTGAGAGCAGAAATTTGAGATTATGTTTTGCAAGTATGGATGGAATCATGGATTAAGCAAATGATAAAACTAGTGTAACTCTATTACAATGTCCCTTATTTTACTAATGGCAAGCAATTGAATTTCAACACACCTTTCATCTCCAAGATTGCATTTCACTATCTAAATTCGTCCAAAAACTACAATTGTTGACAACGAAAACGCATAATAAAATCAAATAAATCAAAAGTCCAGTGATTGGCACATCAACTCTTTTCTTGCTAGCTAGAAGTGTACATGTTGGCTTCAGACAGAACCTGTTTAGACTAAAACTTAAAAACAAAACAGAAGTTGCTTGTATACATTTCGTCACTATTGACAATCGTAGTCACAATTGATGGGAAGAGAATTTACATCTCCCTTTGGAGTCTGGATCTACGCACAAGGTAAATACGCCCATAAACCCATTGTCTGCCAAATCTTGAAGTTGATTGCTGCATATGATAAACATCACGTGTCATGCAAAAGAGAAAAACACTCAGACCTCTTGCTTTACTCTGTATGTTTCAAGTTCAACTCTCTGTATACTCAATAATATGTGAAATCAAATAGCAGACTAATTTTATGAACTGCCTTTTGCAAGAAGTAAAAGCAATATATCTTGTGTTAATACCTCGACTTCGGTGCGAAATTCCAATAAGCATTCACACACATGGCACTTTGCTCTATGGGGTGAGTTTGCGTTGTCTGTTTTTACAAAAGCAAATACCTGTAAAATAATCAAACTCATTGAGACACTTTGAAACAGCTTATGAAAATAGTTTATGAGACGTCCCTTAGCTGTTTTTGACTTATTTCCTTAAGTATCTCCAAATAGCTAATTTTCATAAATTAATTTTACATTATTCTATAAAGTTCAATCTCATTCCAATTTCAATATAACAAACATCTTGTATATATATGCTCACAATAAGATAATTGCTTATTGAATAAGTGTTTGATTAAATTGTGTAACCAAACAAAGTCATTAGTCAAGACATGAAGCAATGGTTGAGGGACAATGTCTAACCTCTTCTGCACAATTTGGACACGAACCCTTTAGTGCTGCCAAGTCGTTCCTCCACAAGCCTTGAAGTACTTTAACTGTGAAAAAAGGAACTTAAATAACATACAAGTATAGAAACACGTCGACATTGAAATGAACTAATAAATTTTTTGTTGTTCCACGAGTCTGTTTAGCAGGAAAATAATTTTTACCTGAAGCTGAAGCAACTGGATATCCTATGACAAAACCGAGTGCCATGAAGATAATGGTATTTACCATGAAAAGAAACCCTAGTTCTGATCCTTGGCTACCATATGATAATCCTGAGTTCAATGCATTTTGATGAGCCAAGCTGATGGTGTAAAACATTGGTCCAACACATGCTGAACTACCAAATGCAAAAAATAGGGTCCATGTACTCGCCAATGTAAAAACCATAGATAAATCTTCCTGCCCTACATCCACATCATTCAATATTAAGGTGAAGAAACCAAGAATAGAGAAAGAAGAGAAGGAAAAAAGAAGTAGAGGAACCTTAACAACCAGATGAATATAATACCAATATGTCACAAAACAGGTAAAAACTAGAGATATTCAACAGAAATAGAACATATCACAACATGAAAATAGCACCTTCTCAGAAACAAAAATCAGAAACATGAATATTATATAACTATCAGAATTTGTTATTGACTTTAAACCTAACTCAACCAGACAAAATCCATTTTAAAATGAGCGATACCTAATACCTATTCTTCATAAACTCTTTTGAGGTCTTATCTATAATCAACGCAACATTTGAATTTTTCTCAATAATAACTTTGTTATCCACATCAAAAGTGAATAAGGAGTAACCAATTTGCATTCTTAACATTATTAAGAGCATCATGCAACCACAACTTAAAGTGTCATCAACAACTAGAAAATTACCTCAGCATCAGCATAAGTTGATTGCCTTCTGATACTGCATCGAGGATACTTAACAACTGACTTGGAACCATACCACTTAAGCTTCAACTGTTTCCATAATAATAGTAAGATTCATAATAGCAGTGTAACAATATAACAAGTTAAGAAGCATAAGTGTTGAATTGGGGAAGAAATTGACCTCAACTCTATCAAACATGTCATCAACAATCAAAGGCTCTCCTCTGTAATATGCATCTCTTGCCTAATACCAAAGAGCACCATGTTAAAAACACCTTAAAATCAGAAGCAGAGTTATAGAAAAAGTGAAAACTGAAATTACCTGGGAATAAAGAGCTTCAAGGGTTTCTTTGGTGGCGGTTTGAAGAGGACCAACGTATATACAAGATGGACCATGAGGACGGTCGTCGCAGGTGGCCGAAATCCGAAGAGAGAACGAAGAAGAAACAGTGCGATTGCTTCTGATTTTGGATAATTGCAGCACCGTCCATCCACCCAAAGCGGTGTTGCTGCTCGTGCTTGCCAACATATTCATCCCAATTTTGGACCTTCTTTCTTTCTTTCTGATTTTGATAATATATAATAATAAACTAATAAATTTTGTGTTAAAATTTCAATTTACTATTTTTTTTTCAAGTCTATCTTTCTTTCTTCTTGTAATTTTCAAAGTATATGCTAATAGATAGTACTTTTTCTATTTTACTACTTAAGTGTTACTAGATTTCTTAAAGGCTATAGAAACATAGCTTGTGTAAGCCACATTACAATGTGAATTGTGAATATAAGAAGAAATACAAAGATGCAATACCAACCACACAAATATATTGAAGATACAAATCTGGGGAAGAGTTTAAACCACACATATAGATATTAATCTCATTGCTCCTAACTTTGGAGTTTGAATTTCTTTGGATTCATAGAGAATATTGACAAAAGAATCGTCCTGTAATAATGAATAAGTAGCGTGTAAAATTAAAATTTCTGGAAAAATTGAAATTGCGTTTGCCGGGAGTCGAACACGGGTCTATTGCTTGGAAGGCAATTATCCTAACCGTTGGACTACAAACGCTTGTTGAAATAACTTATCACATTACTGTTTTAGAGCTTAATACATTTCTGAAGCAAGTAAGTAAAAACGAGAGCTCCAAAAAAAAAAAAAAAATCAGCCACTTCACCATGCGTTGTATGTATCAGAGAGAAACAAATCGAAGTATCGCTGAACTCAACTTGCCGGAAAACGCCGTCGAAATCGTCGCCGACCACCAGAAACAGTGAGAAACTCGTCATCTTTTCCATTTTTTTAGTTTACTTTTTGTGATTCGATTCCGCTATTGTGTTTTCCTTTGAATTGATATGATTTGTTCCAATTTCAGATTAGAATGGATGAGCAGCATCGGAATCAGAAAAACAAATACAGTATAATCGTTCCTACGTATAATGAACGACTCAACATCAGTCTCATTCTTTACCTTATATTCAAACACCTTTCGTAATTTCTACATCTCTTCAATCTTTTTCTTCTTCCATGTTACTATGGATATTATTCATAAGCCTATAGATAATTTACCTTTTGGAAATATATGCACGTTCCTATCAATCCTATGTGTATAATGAAATCAATTTGTAATCATAACATTTTGCAGTAAAATTTAGCTTCTTTTTCAACCCTAATTTATGCATATACCGCATTGCGATAGTAGGTTTTTTTTACAACATTTTGCAGTAAATAGCCTACGCAGAAGAATGATGACTTGTAGCACCGCCATAGCCACTATTTTACAACACTGACGAGACTTCTTTCCATTGTTCATATAGAGATGTTGATTTTGAAGTTATTGTTGTGGACGATGGAAGTCCCGATGGTACTCGGGATGTTGTGAAACAACTGCAGCAGATTTATGGAGAAGATCGGATTGTAAGCATTGGCATTTACAGTTTGAATTTCATGTGTAAATTAATGATTAGTAGTTTGTGGTCTATTATAGTTTTTGAGATATATCTCCCTCCTTTTGTATCATTTAGAGTAACCGTGCTTATTCTTGTTGTTACAGTTGTTGAGAGCCAGACCTAGGAAGATGGGTTTAGGTATGTATCTGATACTTTTACTAATTGATCTTTGATAAAAACTGAAATTTGATGTGATTAATTTGCAGGAACGGCTTATATTCATGGCATGAAGCATGCGTCTGGAAACTTTGTTGTCATTATGGATGCTGATCTATCACACCATGTAATTTTATCCAGCTCACATATTGACAATACATTGCAGTTATGGATAAATGTTGAATTTGAAAAGGAATAAAAAATTAACAAGACTTGGATGAACTTTGAGATTTTTAGTTGAGAATTTGTAAGTTGCAGGATTGTATTTTTATTTCATTATTCTTTTTTCTGACCTATTTAGTTGTTCTGCAGCCAAAATATTTGCCAGGCTTCATTAGGTAAGAAAAGCTTTCAATAGTGTCTTTGTTTTATTGTTATTTGCAACAACTTAACTCTTCCTATTGTTTTTTCAGAAAGCAGTTGGAAACTGGTGCTGATATAGTAACAGGGACTCGTTATGTTAAAGGCGGTGGTGTGTATGGATGGAATCTTATGCGGAAACTGACAAGCAGGGGAGCTAATGTTCTTGCACAAACACTTTTATGGCCCGGTGTCTCAGATTTGACAGGGTCTTTTCGGTATAGAGCTCGATAATGGATATTAAACAGTTTGGATAGCGTTGTTGCTCCCATGTTGACTGGTTTGAGATTAATGTATTGTTGTTCTTTGTAGACTTTATAGGAAATCAGTACTTGAAGATATCATTAGTTGCTGCGTTAGTAAGGGATATGTCTTTCAAATGGAAATGATAGTACGTGCATCCAGAAAAGGATACCATATTGAAGAGGTGCAATTGCTTAATTCGTGAAATTATGGTTATTCGTTATGCAAACTTGGTTGTTATGTTGACCTCATAGCTCATGATCTTGGTTGTGGCATTGATCATCACTATATGTGCCTTCATTTATACTAGTACATATTTGATATATCTGGTGTATTTTTTTTCTTTTTGTTTGATTTATAACGTGTACTACCTTTTATTCATAAAACTTGTAAATACAACGATGGAACACCATTTTTAATACTGTATGAGTTATTATTGGCTACAGCTTGCAAATGTCTGCTGGTGGAATCTAGAAATGTTTTGCCAATGCATATATACCCTAATCCCGCAACTTCGGTTGACCCGGAAATTTGCCTGAGTCAATTATTATTGATCATATGTATGTGCTTTGTCTGTTGATGCAATCATCTTGTATTTTCATGCAGCCATTCTAGTATCCATATGTTGAATATAAGCTGTAGCTGTAGCTGTGGCTTTGCTTTCTCACCATCTTTTCAAATTACTGACCTTGTCGCTGATAAATTCAGTTTTGTATGACATATTATTAATCTGAAGGATGCATTTGATATTAACATTGCCAATTTGAATGACGGTCATACTCATACTATCCTGTGCTTTGGAGACCGTCTGAAATGATAATTACTAAACATGAAAATTATTCCAGGATTTCCCTGGTTCCTTTCTATTGTTCTATTTTTCTCTTTTTGAAGCATTTGATGATACTTTATGTCTTCATATTTAAATCTATTTATGCATATATTTCAGGAGAGGATTTGAATGCTTGATGGTTTAGCTTTTCTTTTTCTCTATTGTGTTTGCTGCATCTTCATTTCCTTCTCAAATACTTGTCGAGTAGATGACATAGAGTTATTAATGAAATTACCCTGTTTAAGCTTATCACCATGTTCATTATTCACTTCGTAACTTACCTTAGTTTCACATGTGTGCAGGTTCCAATCACCTTTGTTGATAGAGTATACGGAAGTTCAAAGCTTGGTGGATCGGAGATCGTTGAATACCTAAAAGGCCTAGTATATCTTCTGATTACAACATAAAAAGATAAATGATAACAACTCATGTATGTCTTTCAGTTTGGCAAAAACTCCATAGATATTGTAGTTCAATATACAAGTTTGGTTGCTAGAATCTTCATAGTCTGCGTTTTTGAGTTTTGTAGGAAGCATCTTATTGAATAACCCGAGTATGCAACTCTTGGAAAATATTGATGATGATTTATTTTGGTTTAGCCAAAAGTGTGACTTAATTGATCCATTTTTTGGTTTTCCCTTTCTGTCACCAACCGATAATATGTGACTCGTTCTAAAAGGAAATACAACTTCTCAGTCTAGAAGATTTCTTTAACAAGCTAAATTTTAAACCATAGGTCATTGAGAAGTTGGGTTTTGTAACTTAAGTACTGACAAGGTTCTGTGAACTGTGTTACAGGAACAAAGCTAATTTTGTTTATTAAACACTAGTACATAGTAATAAAAACATTGCTTGAATGAATGTTAATTTTTTTATATTTTATGACAACGAGTTTTATGATGCAAAAAATACCATAAAAGAAAAAGAAGTATTTTTTTTGTTGAGCCAGTATCGTCGTTTAAATTGACTTAAAAAAAAAGTACTTTTAAGATAATTAAAAATAAGTTAGTTTTAATTCTAATTTATTAAATTTCATATGAAAAATATTTTTAAAAAGTATTTTTTCAACTATTTGTATTAAATATTTTTGAATTAAATAAATAATATATTAAAAATTATATAATTAAACACTGAAAGATAATTAATTAATATTTATGATAGTGAATTTAATTTGGATTTTTTTTCTAATAGTGACTTAAAAAGTACTTTACTTTTGTTATATAATAATAAATTATTCTTTTATTACTTTATAAAGAAGGCGTACAAAAAAATTAGAAATGGTGTGTTAAGTTAATTAGGTGGCGTGGGAAGGTAAACAATTTCTGTCAAAACCAAACACACCTTGCAACAAACAAACAACGTTAAACACGAGACATGCAAAAACAAACCAATACCTAACTTTGCTGGGTCTTGTTTCCTCTTAACTTATTCAAACCCGTTTCCAAATCTATATACACGGAGAGGAAAATTCATTTTCAATCATTTTTACCAAAATGTGTTAGAAACCTGAAATCTCTGTCAAAAAGGGTAAAAGGGTCATCATAATGGGAGGAGGTAGGGACCCACAAGGTGGTACCGTTGAGGTTAACGTTCATTCTTACCGTGACGATTCCACCGTCCATAATGGTCATGGACGTGGGTCTCAACCGTCTAATCCTCCCGTCATTCATGATCGTGATTTCAGGCTCTTTGATCGATGGTTCCCATGGTTGGTTCCAACCTTTGTGTTTGCTAATATTGTTATCTTCATTGTTACCATGTATGTTAATGATTGTCCTAAGAATTCCTTTAATGGTTCCTGTGTTGCTTCTTTCCTTGGAAGATTCTCCTTTCAGCCCCTCAAAGAAAACCCCCTCTTTGGTCCTTCTGCCACTACGTGAGTTTTTCATCTCATTCTACTCAATCTCTGTAGCACGACACTTCAGATTGCAAATATGTTTGGTGCCTGACACGACTGAAACACCGACACATGTGATTACAGTTAACTAATTCACTTTTTGAAATTATTATTGGTGTGGAGGTGTTAGTGTCGTGTCTTGTGTCTGTGTTGGTGTTTCGTAGAAAATGACATATTAAGTCATGTATAATTGAAATTTCAGAAATTTCTATAATTGAGAGCTTTTGATGGAAATGATGTTTTTGCAATAGCTAATGAATAGTACCAAAGTTTCTTATAGGTAGATATGTCTAATTTGGAGATCTTTGTAATGTGATGCTGAGAATTATTTATTTACCTTTTCAGATTAGGGAAGATGGGTGCTCTTGTAGTAGATAGAGTGGTTCGTGAACACGAAGGTTGGCGCCTTCTCTCTTGTATATGGTTGCATGGTGGAGCAATCCATGTACTTGCCAACATGTTGAGTCTTGTTTTTATTGGAATTCGGCTTGAACAAGAATTTGGATTTGGTATGGTTCTGGTAATTATCCTTGTATTGTTCAAGCATATATAATCATTATATTTTTAGTGACCAACAACAATGTATATAGATTCATGTTTGTTACATATATGTTATGGAAGAAGCTTCATTTTAGTCCATTCTCAGTTGCAGATTGTAATTTCTACATTGCATGTCTTTTTGCAGTTAGAATTGGAATTCTGTATGTGATATCTGGTTTTGGAGGGAGTTTGCTGTCTGCTCTATTCATACAATCGGGTATCTCAGTTGGCGCTTCTGGTGCATTGTTTGGCTTACTTGGAGGAATGCTCTCGGAGATTTTGATAAATTGGACAATATATGCCAATAAGGTGAAAGAACCATTACATGTGTAATACAATTCGATTTCCTAGTGCTTCCTGATAAATAATATTATCTGTCTTTGCATCACAGCCGTTTAATTTCTTTCCATTTTGTCGTGTGTTGTTTTGTAGTTGGCTGCATTGTTAACTCTAATAGTCATTGTCCTAATCAATTTGGCCGTTGGAATCCTTCCACATGTGGACAATTTCGCTCATCTTGGAGGATTCGGTTCCGGGTTTCTTCTTGGATTTGTCCTTCTTATTCGTCCACAGTTTAAATGGATTAGCCAGAAAAGATCTCCCTCTGGATTTGCACCTTCTGTAAAACATAAACACAAATCTTATCAGTATGCACTTTGGGTTTTGTCTTTCGTAATACTCGCTGCAGGGTATGTTCTCTTTAGTTTTTCTTTCTTTCTCTTTTGTATATCCATTTTTATTTTCTTAGCGATATAATTGCATTGATATCAATGAGACCGTATATATGTAGGATTAGAACTTTGATACTCTTTGTTGCAAAACAATTGCCCGTAGAGTTTGAATTAATGTTGTTGCTTATAAAGTACTACCGTTTAATTTTGACAGATTGATTACTGGGGTCATTTTGCTCTTTGAAGGTGTTAACTTGAATGAACGTTGCTCGTGGTGTCATTATTTAAGCTGTGTTCCAACCTCAAAATGGAGTTGTCAAGAACAAAAGATTTACTGTGAGGTGAGTACTCATTTCTTGTGTATCTTCCATCAATTGATTCAATTATATTTCCTAGTTCCAAAAGCTATAAGCTGATAGAGTTAATTAGGTGACTTGTATGTGAAGAAACTATCCTATTTTGTTGTCATTTACCTAAACTGTTTTTGATACAATATTCTACGCAGACAGCAGAAATGGGAAATCAACTTAACATCACATGCTCGAGCAATGGGAGAAGTGGCATTTATCCTCTGTCAAGTACTAGCTCTTCTGATATGCAACAACTTTGTACGCGACTTTGCCGGGGATAGATAGATAGATACATAAATACACATGCAACATTTCTTGAATGGAAGACATTGAACAACTTGTGTATATGATTCATACTTGGTAGTGCAGAGAAATTCTTTCTTCTCATGATTGTTATGCCAGCCATCATGAGTAAATATTATTTTCACTGATATTTTCTCTGTCCTTAGCATGAAGTGCGCTGTGCTATTATTATTGTGTAAAAGAAAGCAGAGGAATCGAAGTTGTATTTGGTTAAAGTAAAAAAAATTCTCAAAAATTGTAAATACTGTCAACAAGATTATTAAGGATGTGTTGTTCTAAAAATTATTATATTTTAGGTTTATATACTTTTTTTCTATTTATTTTATTCATATTTGTAATAGTCGTTTATCTTTTTTTATATATTTGTTTAACTCTTATTTTTCTTAAATGTTGAACGTTAGTTCTTCTGAATATTTAAAGTCTTTAACCATTATGTAGAAAACTTTGGCGATGATATTAATTCATTCACAACTTTTTCTATAAATAACTTATGCTCTTATTATATCCATTTTTACGGAATGAACAACATATTTCAACCATGCCTTCTTTAAAACCTCCTTTCTTTCAAAACATATGCCAAGTTTTTGTATATAATAAATTATATTTTTAAACAGCTTTAAAACAGGACACTTAAGACTTTGATATTTAAAGTTGGATAATAGAAGGACTTAGTTTTGTTATACATTTAAAAGGTAAATGTACAGAACAAAGAATGAATAAATAAAAGAATAAAAAAATGATGAAAAAACATATTTAAGCCTATAGTCTAACACTAGTGGTCTCTATTCACATTCACTCTCAACAAACACTTAGCACTAACTTCTTTATAGATATTTTATTCTCTAATAACCAGATATTTCTACCACCATATCAGAAGCTCTTCTAGGATGGTTATCTTTAATCTATCATTTATTCTCTGTTCCACTTCGAAATAGCGGGATTATGTGAGAATATAATATGAGAAAATAAATATTCATGTAAAAGAAATTCACATAAGTCATATTGGTTGTATGACCTTTTATTGGTTTTAGGATGGAACACTTGCTAATATGAAAAGGGACCTACATCGCGATAGCATTCTCCATTTTATGTTCACTAGTATACACAAATGACGTTCTCGACATTTCGTCGTCCACTCAGGAATACCAAACAACATCATCAGGAAATTCAAGACTCAGTTGTGCATGCCTCACCATTTATGTGTGTCACTGTCAATAGATACAAATGGCTACCATGAGTACGACATCATGATTGTTCCTCTAACCACTACCTAATTTCCCTATTAATAGGATCACGACTGAAAGATGTCCTGTGACACTTAGCATAAGCATGAGCTTTATGCTCATCTCTGGGATTTTTTTGCAATCTCTGTGTCATACATTTGAATTTCAAGAATAGAAAACCCTCAGGCAACCTCCATAATGTCCAACCTAGTGAGAGCCGAAGATGGCTGGAAATCTACCTGAGTGAATCGCACACTCAAAGATACAACAGAGTCGCCACCGAACTTTATTTAGTCCCAAAGGACAGGGAAAATATCGATAAAACCCAAGGGGAAGAGAAACGGGAACGGGGGGTCGGTTATGCGAAAGGAAGGTATTAGCACCTAACGCATCCGTCGTACTCGACGGGAACCATTTCGTTTGCTTCTAGGATTGGATGAGTTATCTATCTAAAGGCTTTTAGCTAAAGAAAGGAGAGAGAGAGAGAGAGAGAGAGAGAGAGAGAGAGAGAGAGAGAGAGAGAGAGAGAGAGAGAGAGAGAGAGAAAGGGAAAAAGAAAAGAAAAAAAAGAAAGTGCTCGCGGAGGAGCGAAGTCCTCGTGCCTACGTACCCTCATAGTGCAATGAGGAAATCAGAGCGCCGTAGTTCATGGAACCAGGGGACAGAAAGGAAGGGAGAAAGGTAGAAAGAAAGAAGGGTGAAAGTGTGCTCGCCGAGATCATTGCGATCTCATGCCTACGTATCATACATTCAAAAGAATGCAGAATCAGAGCTTCCGTAGTTCGGGGAACTGGACGGAAAAAGAAAAGGAAAAGAAAGTGGTGTCAAAACCAAGAGCAAAAGAAATAAGGAAATTCCGCTGAGGATTCCAAAGAAATGGTATCGAAACAAAAAAAAAGAGTGGAAAGAAAAGGAATAGTAACTGTACTGAGAATAAAGTGCGAGAATGGTGTCGAAATCGAGAGAATAAAGGAATAAAGGGGAAATGGTGTCCAAACCAATAGAATAAGGGAATAAGAGAGCAGTGGTGTCCAAACCAAGAGCAAGAGATAAGAGAGAAATGTTGTCCAAACCAAGAGAATAAAAGATAAAGAAATATCCGTTGGGGATGCGAAAGAGATGGTGTCATAACCAAGAATGAAAGAAACTCCACTGGGGATAACAAAGAGAAATGGTGTCAAAACCAAGAAAGTGAGAACAAAGGGACTAGGAAGGACTCCGCTGGGGATCCAAATAAAGGGATGGTGTCATAACCAAGAGAAAAAGGAAATTCGGTATATTAACTGGCTGGCAGTGGTTAACCGAAGAAAGAGAATAGGACCCTGGCGGGGAAAAGAATGTGGTGTCAACAGACGGACTGTGATAAACCAAGAGAGAGAGTACTGAACCAAGAGAAGGTGCTTGACTCAGAGGATGGGTGTAGGACCGATCAAAGGTCGTGACCCGAAGGACGGGTGTAGGACCGATAAAAGGTCGTGACCCAAATGACGAGTGTAGGACCAGGCAAAGGTCTTGACCCAAATGACGGGTGTAAGACCGAGCAAAGGTCATGACCCAAAAGGGGTTCGGTAAACTGACTGAACAAACAGTACTCAACGGAAGAAAGGGTATTTGAACCAAAGAAAGGTTACTAACCCAAGGGTGCAAGTATTCGAACCAAGAGGAGGTTGCCAATTGCGGGAGATTCGGTGTTTACAGACGGACTGTGACCAACCGAAGAGAAAAACGAGTGATTAACCAAGAGAAGTGATTAACTCGAAAAGGGTTCAGTATGTTAACAGACGGACTGTGGTTAACTGAAGAAACGGGTGATTAACCAAGAGAAGGTGATTAACACAAGAGGTGCTCAATGATTAACAGACGGACTGTGATTAACTGAGGAGACGGGTGATTAACCAAGAGAAGGTGATTAACCCGAAAAGAAGCTCAGTGATTAACAGACGGACTGTGATTAACTGAAGGAGATTGCAAGCATTGGTGTTTTAACTGACAGGCAGTGGTTAACCAATCAAAGGGAGAGGAACCAAAGAAAAGGTTGCAAAACTGGGGGAGTGTCGGTTGTTTAACAGAAAGATTGTGTTAAACCGGAGAAAGGAATAGAAACTCTGCAGGGGAATCTAAATACAATGATTGATTTCAAGAGGAAAGGAGTGATGGAACAAAGAGAGATTGCTAGCGCAAGAATAATGATCTCAACCAAGACGGATGGTGATTGATCCAAAGGAGAAATTGAAGGAGATGGGAGTGATCAAGGATCGAAAAGGATCGCAAAGAGAGAAGAGTGATCAAGGATCAACTCGACAGGGGAATGAGAAACACTATAGATGGAGGATAGAGGTGACTATTCTCGAGGAGAGGACAAGACACCCTTACCAAAGAAATAGCCAGAACGAGGTTGGAAAGACTCTATCCTCATTCCTTCTCTAGCACCCAAAATATAGTGTGGGAAGTGAAACGGACAGCGCAACCGCTCCAATGTTGTACAGTGCTCCTGCGTAGAGAAACGGACAGCATAACAGCGTTAATTTGTACAGTGCTCCGATGCAAGGCGCAGCGCGAAACCCCAACTCCACGGGGGGGAAAGAGAGAGAAAGCTCTAAATGAGGCCTAAAGAGAGGGAAAGGGAAGATCGACTAATCGAAACAAAGTTTTGATCAATTAATCAAGGGATAAACATGCTAACAACTTTCCAAATAGGATGAAAAGTCATTAAAGCAAAAAGGAGTGCATTATTGATTATACAAGATTAAGTTTATCCATGAAAAATAAACTTAATGCAAGCTGAAATGGAAAGTGCAAAACAATGCCAAATGATCATCAAAGTGTCACACAAAATCATGTATCATGTGAACAAAGATATTGCAAGAATTGTTATGCTCATACAATGCTAAAAACATGGAGCAAATGAATAATTGAAAACGTGCATCGAAAGTTCGTAAACATGCTTCAACCAGAAGTGAAATGTCATTAAAAACATCCATAAAATCAAGCATAATGATCAATGGAAATTAAAATGGAGAAAGCATGGCAAACACACTTGAAAATGCAAGAAAATGACATTCTGGTACAGTGTTAACCGGTTACTCACCATGCGTTAACCGGTTACTTGCTTGAAAATTAGCGTTTTTGGTGAAAATTGAACTGAGTAACCGGTTACTCACCATGTGTTAACCGGTTAACACTGATCAGTTGTGAAAAAAACAAAAAAAACAACTTTTCAAAAGTAGTTTTCAACACATAATCACTTATGCAACCTATCACATGCTTGGAACTGAGATTGTGCACGAAAATTGAACTTGAAAACAACAAATAAACAGAGATAGAATCAACTAATACAATTGAATCATGGATCATACAAATGCAAAACCAAATCACACACAACAATTATCGACTACATTGCAAGCGGTATGAAAATGCGCGAAACGGTAAAATTAGTTAGATCCACCAACCTACAAGTCGGAGATTTGGCTTGGTAAATGTTGCAAAGGATTATTGATGCAGAAAATCAAAGAAAACCAGAGGAATCTTCAATTTGTAGACGAACCGTATCGAAATCGAGCAAAATGCGATAAAGCTCCAAAATGCGAATTTGAACCGTTAGAAGTTGCAGCAACTACTCAAGATCAATCCAAAAGCTGAAATAACTCCAGAAATACAAGTGTAATAGCAAGAATGATGAAGGTTGAGCTCAAGAAATAATCACTTTTGGTGTAAAAGTGATTATCCTTCAAAGTAGAAATGAGCTTTGGTGAGGTTTTGGAAGAGAATTGAGATGAAGATGAAGATGTAGTAGAGAAATTCAGAGAGAATGTGGGAGAATTGAGAGTGAAATGGAGCAAAATGGTTGAAAGTCCCTTGAAAATGAGTGAAGGTGAGTTTATATAGATTTTAGGTTTGGAGTGTGAGAAGGTTTGGAATTTGGTTTGGGATTAGCTTTGGGTTTGGAACTAGGCTAGGAGTTAGTTGGACTTGACTCACCGAGTCAAGGCGGTTAACTCGGTTAGTTAGAACCAACTCGGTAACAATCCCAATGTGAGTTTCAAAATCCAAAGGTTGGCATGTTGGTACATTAAGTAACATGGTGCACTTGAAGTAAAGTGATGCATTGAAATAAATACACTTGGGTTGAAATGAATAGTGTTGAAATATCTAGAGAAGTCGAAAATGTTCGACACACTGCTAGAATCAAGTAGAACCAAAGACCAAAGAGTGTGCATGGATGCTGTCGCAAAATGCAACAGAAATCACAAAATCTGCTTGTGTTAACCAGTTAACAGAATTACAAAGGAATTGTGTTAACCGGTTACCCAGACCAAATTTTGCCCATTTTGCTTGAAAAATGATGCTGTGGTTCCGGCTTCGATTTTCCACTTCTTGTATTGATGAATAGGCACAGAAACCTTCAATTTGTGCTTGTTTTAATGATGTGATGACCTTGTGAGGATACGATTAATCGGGCTTGGAAAACCTGAATATCCTGAAACAAGAAACATACGAAGAGAAGTGCGAATGCGTATGCTAGCGATGCGAATGCTTATGCTTATGCAAAAAGGCAAAAGAGGGAGTTCAAATTTCGGGTTACGACAACTGCCCCTATTTAACCCTCTTGGACCTGAATGTACGAATTGTGCCAGCTTTTCGATGATTCGAGGTAAAAGGGGATTAAATAAAAGAGTAGCTCGAGAATTTGGCCGACGGCGACAAAAGAAGAGTTGAAAGTGTTTAAAGGTTGATAAGTGCAAAGTTTGCTGAAAATCTGCTGGGAGATAAGTCAGGCAAAAAAAGAGAGGGAGTATGATCAATGCATATGCTATGTATGCGTTTCTACATGATGCTTGATATCATGCAATGCAAAGGCTCAAGTTGAGGCACAGTGAGAAGTGATTAGGCAGAAACCGTAGCAAAACGACTTTGACATCCTCGGTCTATGAGAGAAACCGTAGATGAAGACAATCTCTGCTGGAGACAACAGTTCACAAAGGACGATGATCCCGCCGGGGAAATAAACTGAGAACATCTCAGGTTTCTAGATCACCATGGCCGTCCCAGTTGGGGATGAAAGAACCAAGTCAATCCTTCCTACCAAGACTGGCTCTGCGCGGGGAAAAGAGAATCCTGAATCATGTTGACACAACTGAGGAGAGACCACTGTTGCTAGTGATAGATAGTTCCTGATCATTGGCGATGATACACAACCCTTGCTGGGGAAAAGTGAACAAAGATGTCTTTGCTTGGGACACCTTGGCCACCTGCTAGGGAGAATGACGACTCTGCTGAGGAACTGCTGAGGAGATAACAGCTTCTTCACTAAATCAAAACATTATCGGCCAGGCGTTAGACTTACCAATGGATATTACCGCTCACCCTACAGGAGTTACCAGTAACACATGCAATGCATATTGCTTTCTCGATTGATTTAGCTTTTTATTGTTCTCAACGTTTTTTAGTATTATGTGATCACAAATAATTGTTTATTTTGCAAACAAAATACTGGAATGAAAACAAATTAAGATAACAAAGAATGCATTTTATTGAATGTGAAAATTTTGTACATAAGGTGTGTACAAGGATGCAAAATCCTTGATGAGGAAATTTGCAATAAAATTGAAAAACAAATGTAAATGGCAAAGGGAAGTTATGCTCTGCATTGATTATAACATTGGCCACCATCCACTATAAGTCTAGGTTCTAACGCCTTGCCCCAGTTGATAATAATTAGACTGCTCTGTTACCGTCTGAGGTCTAGCCATGAGGAAGAGAGGCTCAAGTGTTCACAGTCAATGCCTTTATCCCTAATTTTTTCTTGGACACGTTTTTTCATTTTTTTTCGTCCACCGGGATGCCCATTTTTGCCTAAGTCGTCCTTTCGGGTTTTCAACTTAGCGGGCTATTATTGTTTTTTTTCATTGTCCCTAACTTTTGCATGGACATTTCTTTTTTTGGTCCATCGGGACGTCCATTTTTGCCTATATTGTCCTTGCGGATGTCAATCTAGCGGACTCTTATCCATTTTTTTCAGGCATAATATTTTTTCAGGCAACTCCTCCCCATCCATTGTGGTGAGGATCAGGGCTTCGCCTGAGAAGGCCTTCTTGACAACAAAGGGTCCTTCGTAGTTGGGAGTCCACTTGCCTCGTGGATCCAAGTGAACAGGTGAATACCTCTTGAGCACGAGTTCGCCTTCGCAGAACATTCGAGGAAGAACTTTCTTGTCAAAAGCTCGCTTGAGGCGTCTCTGGTACAATTGACCATGACAAACGGCTGCAAGGCGATTCTCTTCGATGAGATTCAAATGGTCGTATCTGGATTGAACCCATTCAGCTTCATCAAGACCTGCTTCCATGATGACTCTGAGCGAAGGAATTTCGACTTCGATGGGTAGAACAGCCTCCATACCATACACAAGTGAGTACGGAGTTGCCCCATTAGAAGTGCGAACTGAAGTTCTGTAACCATGCATTGCAAAGGGAAGCATTTCATGCCAATCCTTGTAAGTTTTGACCATTTTCTGGATAATCCTCTTGATGTTTTTGTTTGCTGCTTCAACGGCGCCATTCATCTTGGGCCGATATGGTGAAGAGTTGTGGTGCTCAATCTTAAATTCTTGACACAACTCCTTCATCATGTTGTTATTCAGGTTGCTTACATTGTCCGTGATAATGCTGCTAGGAATGCCATAGCGACAAATTATTTCTTTCTTGATAAATTTGGCAACCACTTGTCGTGTAACGTTTGCGTAGGAAGCAGCTTCAACCCATTTGGTAAAGTAGTCGATATCAACTAAAATGAATCGATGACCGTTGGAAGCCTTCGGCTCGATCATTCCAATCATATCTATACCCCACATGGAGAATGGCCAAGGTGAAGTCAAAACATTCAATGGAGTTGGAGGCACCTGGATCTTGTCTCCGTAGATTTGGCACTTATGACATCTTTTGGCAAAGTTGTAACAATCTACCTCCATTGTTGTCCAGTAATACCCAGCCCGAAGGATCTTCTTAGCCATAGCAGGACCTTTAGCATGTACACCCTCGCAGCCCTCATGTATGGACCTTATGATCGTGTTTGCTTCGTGTCTATTCACGCATCTGAGCAACACGGAATCATAATTCCTCTTGTATAGTATACCACCACTTAAGAAGAATTTGGCGCAAAACCGTCTAATAGCTTTCTTGTCAGTAATGGTGATACCCTCGGGATATTCCTGTTTTTCCAGATATCTTTTGATGTCGTAGAACCAAGGCTTGTCATCAGACTCATCCTCGATTGCTAAACAGTGTGTTGGTCCTTCAAGTGATCAATGCGGATATGAGGAGCTTCATTCTTCCACTTGATCTTGAACATGGATGCTAAAGTTGCAAGAGCATCAGCTAGTTGATTTTCCTCTCTGGGAATATGATGAAAAGTGATCTCATCAAAGTAAGGAATCAACTTCGCTGTGTGTTGTTGGTACGGAACCAGCTTGGAATCCCGAGTCACAAAATTCCCTCTGACTTGACCGATGACCAAGGCAGAATCTCCATAGACCTCAAGAATCTTGATTCTCATGTCAATTGCCGCTTCAATACCGTAGATACATGCTTCGTATTCAGCCATATTGTTGGTGCATGCAAAGCATAATCTGGTAGTAAAGGGAAGGTGAAAACCTGTTGGAGAGATGAGGATAACACCGATTCCACGACCCTTGGAATTAGAAGCACCGTCGAACACGAGCGTCCATCGCGCTCCTGGTTCAGGTCCTATGTCAGGATCTGGAGTCTCATAATCTCTGATAAACAGAACATCTTCATCGGGAAAGTCAAACTTCATCTGTTGATAACCCTCCATAGGTTGATGAGCAAGGTAGTCAGACAAGACGCTCCCTTTTATCGCTTTCTGGGTAACATGCTGGATATCATACTCAGTTAACAGCATCTGCCACCGAGCAATCCTTCCAGAGACAGCAGGCTTTTCAAATATGTACTTTATTGGATCCATTTTGGATATCAATAAAGTAGTATGGAAAATCATGTATTGTCGCATACGTCGAGCAGCCCAGACCAGAGCACAACAAGTTTTCTCCAAGAGTGAGTATCTGGTCTCACAATCAGTGAACTTCTTGCTCAGATAGTATATTGCATGTTCTTTTCTGCCAGTGTCGTCATGTTGACCCAATACACATCCCATTGATTCATCGAGAACGGTGAGGTACATGATTAAAGGCCTACCAGGAACCGGCGGTACTAAGATCGGTGGTTCTCGCAAGTATTGTTTTATTTTGTCAAATGCTTCCTGATAATCATTATTCCATTCAACCGATTGATTTTTTCTTAGTAATTTAAACATTGGTTCACAGGTAGCCGTCAAATGAGAAATGAATCTTGAAATGTAATTGAGTCTGCCCAGAAAGCCACGGACTTCTTTTTCTGTTTTGGGAGGCGGCATGTTCTGAATTGCCCGAACCTTATCAGGATCAACTTCAATGCCCTTCTGACTTACAATAAAGCCCAACTAGGGATGGCAGGCAGACCCAAACCCACGGGGCCCACCCGCACCCTAACCCGAGTTAACAGGTGAAAACCCGAGTTGACTGGGTTCGGGTTCGGGTGCCACCCGATATTTCGGGTGCGGGTTTGGGTAGTGTAAAATCCGTGCCCGAAACCCGAAACCACACCCGCTATATATATATATATATATATATATATATATTTATATATATTTATATATATTTGAGTTTTTGCTACGGGTTCGGGTTTGGGTGAAAAAACTCGAACCCAACAGGTGCGGGCGTGGGTGTTATTTTGCCACCCGAATAGCCTTTGGGTTCGGGTTCGGGTGGTGATTTCGGGTGCGGGTTTGGGTAGTGTGAAACTCGCATCCGACCCGACCCGTTGCCATCCCTAAGCCCAACAGTTTACCAGATCGGACTCCGAAGGTGCACTTCGCAGGATTCAACCGTAATCTAAACTTTCGGCGTCTGTTAAACAGCTTCTTCAGATGAACCAAGTGATCATCTTCATTTCTGGACTTGGCAATCATATCGTCCACGTAAACCTCAATCTCTTTATGAATCATATCATGAAAGAGGGTTGTCATGGCACGCTGGTATGTTGCCCCTGCATTCTTTAGACCGAATGACATGACTTTGTAACAATATGTGCCCCACGGCGTGATAAAAGTAGTCTTCTCCATATCATCTGGGGACATCTTGATCTGATTATATCCTGAAAAACTGTCCATGAAGGAAAAGACAGAGAACTGCGCAGTGTTGTCTACCAAGACATCAATATGAGGCAAAGGAAAGTCATCCTTCGGGCTTGCCTTATTGAGATCTCGATAGTCCACACACATTCTGACTTTACCGTCCTTCTTGGGAACCGGGACAATGTTGGCAATCCATTCAGGATATTCAGAAGTGGCTAGGAACCCAGCGTCAAGCTGCTTCTTTACCTCTTCTCTAATTTTGAGTGCCATGTCGGGTCTAGTCCTTCTGAGTTTCTGCTTGACAGGAGGACATCCGGGCTTGAGTGGCAAGTGATGTTCAACGATGTTGGTATCCAACCCAGGCATATATTGATAGGACTAGGCGAAGATGTCAACATACTCTTTTAATAACTTGACCAATTCGGAGTGTACATGCTTTGCGAGGGATGCACCAACCTTGACTTCTCTTCTGACCTCATCAGTACCAAGATTGACAACTTCCACTGGCTCTTTGTGTGGCTGAATCTCTCTACGCTCGTGCTCAAGGAGCCTTGCTAGTTCAGCCGGTAATTCACAATCTTCCTTACCATCTTCTTCGGCTTGGTTAATTGGAATTCCAGGATTACAATGGATGTTTGCCATGTTGTTATCAATGCTTTTATTAGTTCTGCATGTTTATGAATATGTTTAGAATGAGCTATTTAAAAAAGTGAAAAAAGAAAAGAAACTTTTGCCATTTATTTTGTGAACAAGTAAAAATAAAGAAAGAAAATAGAGCATGATTTTGAATGCAAAAAACTTTTATTTATTGATCACATAATATTGCAAAAGCGCGAGGCCCTTTACAAGCTATCCACTCGTCTCGGGCGAGGACGAGGGAATGAAAAAGCAAAATGCATTACATGTTATATGGAAAAACCACATGAATCACGGTAGATGTCCAATTGTTGAGCTTGAAACCCGGTGGACACTTGCGCACAAAGCTTGAAATCTGATTACTGGGACCAGCATCATCAGCAGCTGCCACGATGTCACCCTGCTGGAAACCCGCGCTGTGGAACTTGATAAACTTGCTTTGCTTCTGATCAGAGGAACCAAATTGTCGACCAGGATGATAGCCCACTCCAAAACGATTATGCTTCTCAACCACATCAATCACGTGCCCCCAGCCTGGCAAGGCACCGCTATTGATGGTCTCTTTAGCACTCTTAGCGGATGCTAAAGTCAATTATGGTGATCTACTTTGACTAGTTGAAGCAGAGCTGACATATTTGAAATCGAGACACTGCAACGGTACCTCAGCTATGCCTTCTTCGGTCTCGACATATCGAAAAGACGATAACTCGCTTACAATCAAATCCTCTTCACCACAAACAATGACAAGCTGATCGTCAAACATGAATTTCAACTTCTGATGTAAAGTGGAGGTAACTGCCCCTGCCGTGTGGATCCATGGACGACCCAAAAGGAAACTGTACGCTGGATTGATATCCATCACTTGGAAAGTAATGGTAAACAGATGTGGCCCAATATTGATGGGTAAGTCCACTTCTCCAATGACCTGTCTTCGAGAACCGTCAAAGGCTCTGACAACTAAGGCACTTGGTCTCATCTCGATTCCTTCCACCGGTAATTGACTCAACGTGCCCTTAGGCATTACATTGAGAGAAGAACCAGTATCCACTAGAACACGAGATAACAGGATGTCTGTGCAGGTTACAGATATGTGCAGTGCTTTATTGTGGGCAGTTTCTTCTGGAGGTAATTCTGATTCATTGAACCCCAAATACTGACTTGCAGTTATGTTGGCCACTATATCATCGAATTCAACGACGGATATATCTTGCATAACATGGGCACTGTTCAACACTTTCAACAAAGTTTATCTGTGCGCAGGCGAGCTCATAAGTAAAGACAAAATTGAGATCCTCGAGGGAGTCTGACCCAGCTGATCCACAATCTTAAAGTCACTTTTCTTGATCAACTTAAGGAACTCTTGATCATCAAGAGTCTCCTTGCTATTTAAAACATCCTCAGACAGAATAATCGGTACTGGGACGGCAGTAGATGCCCCTTGTTGAACCACAGTGGTTGCGAATGCAGGTGTCTCCTTGGGAGAAACAACAATTGGAATTTGCACGGGCTTCGTAGTGACCTTCAGAGCAAACACCCGTCCACTACGAGTCATACCTCCACTAGCTGTAACATTCACGATCTCTGATTCGGTGAACTTTATCTCTTGACCTCCAGAAAACACAGAAGACCCATACTTCCATGGTACCTCATTAGAATTCTGATACGGAAACGACCTTGGTGGGCAAACAACGATGGGTTGCACCTTCTTCTGTTTAGGGGATTCCACAGGAACCTTCCTATAGATGATGGTAAACGGCTCAATAGCAGCAACTTCCTCAACAGGTTTAGATCTGGCAAATTGCACTTTGCCCCGGTTCATCAGAATCTGGACACAACCCTTCAGCCTTCGACACTGGTTGGGATTATCATCACAAATCATACACTTACCATGCAAACCTTTCAACAGCCCATGTTCGTTCAATTTCTTGAAAACCACAGTCATCGGAGTCTTTACTTCGTCAACATCCATGATTAAATTAGCCCTGGAATTATCCTCAATCATGTTTACTGCAGGTCCACCGTGATTCGGTAACGGATTACTCTGAATGTTAGGTCCTTCCTCAGCGAAAGTCAGAACCTTCTTATCAATGAGTTCCTGAACTTTGGTTTTGAAAACAAAGCAATCCTCTGTTGCATGTCCTATGTATCCAGCATGGTAAGCATATGATGCATTTGGGTTATGCTTCGGGCCAAATCGAGGAATCGCAGGCGCAATCTGCTTGGGGATAATTGCCCCTTGGTGAACCAAGTAAGGAAACAGTTTCGTGTATGATACTAGAATTCTGTCAAAATTCGGACGGTTACGGTTTCCCTGATTATTGTTGTTCTGACGGTTTTGATTCTGCTGACTTTTGTTGTTTTATTGATTCTGTTGCTGATTCTGAGCATTCTGAACTAGTTGTTGCAGATGATACTGATATGGAGGTTGTTGATACTGTGCAGCAGCAATGTACGGATATGAATAATATGGAAAGGGAGCCATGGGAGCTTGATACTGAGGAGAAACTTGAGCTGTCACAGCGTTGGCTTCACCTTCCTTTTTCTTCGACTGACTGTTCTGAGATTTCCGAGTGACCGGCTGCTGGGAAGCAGCTCCAGAAATCTTTCCAGTTTTCAAACAATTCTCAATTTGTTCACCAATCGTCACCACATCATCAAATTTTGATGAAGAACTACCCACCATTTTCTCATAGTAAGATCCCTGCAAGGTACCCATAAAGATGACAACCAACTCATTATCAGAGAGAGCAGATCGCACACGAGATGCCATCTCACGCCATCTTTGTGCATACTCCTTGAATGTTTCAGATGAACACTGAAACTAATTCTGCAATTGCAATCTGGTGGGCGCCAGATCAAGATTATATTTATATTGTCTCACGAATGCTTCAGACAAATCCCTCCAAGTACGGATTTTGCTGCGCTCCAAGCCCATGTACCAATCCAACGAGGCTCCAGACAAACTATCTTGAAAACAATGAACTAGCAATTCATCATTATCAATATGGGATGCCATCTTCCTGCAGTACATAGTGATGTGATTACGCGGGCAGCTCAAGCCTTTGTACTTTGGCAAATCAGGTATCTTGAATTTCTGCGGCAACATAACATTCAGAACCAAAAACAAATCTTTGGCCTCCATGCCAAAACCAGAAAACCCTTCGATAGCTCTGATACGGTCTTCTAACAACTTGTAGTCAACATATCTATTCTGATTAGTGGGCCTGACAAGAATCTGAGGATTTGGCAGCTGAGAAGCGGCAGGAGTATTCACTTGCGGAGTAGCAAACTGAGAAGGATACACCAAACCCGGATTAATCATATGACCAACATTCTGGCCCATCGGAACACCATACAGATAATTTGGAGGAGGTACCCTAGCAGCTGAGGAAGATGCCCCAGAATAGAACATCCCAGGATGAACATTCTGAACAGCAGTTTGAGCAACTTGAGACGGAATCGGAACATGAATAGGAGGACCCCTATACACATGCTCTTCGTCATCAGGAGTTTCAGTGTCAACCAATCCGGCAGTTTGATGAGTTTGAGCCTGAAGGTTCTCAGGATCATCATTCACCACTGGAGGCAAGACTGGAGTAGGCATGACCCATGGATAGGTGGCAGCATTCCCATTAGGCATGGGTGCAACAAAAGGCTGATATGGCACGAAAGCACTGCCATTATTGGCAAGCTGCGGAGTGTAATTCAGAGGCATGCCCCAAGGAAAACCAGCGGGCATCTGATTCAAACTAGGCTGAACAGCAGGCTGATACACAGGCTCAACTGGCACATCAACTCTAGCAGGAGAAGGAACAACGACAGCAGGAGTAGCCGTAACAACAGGAGGAACAGTCAGAACAGGAGTGACAATAGTTGCATCAGTAGTGGTTGTAACAACAGTGGCAGCAGCAGCAGTATCCCTCTGAGCACGAAGGAGCTCCATAATGACATCCATGTTCGTCTGAAACTGATCCATCCGTCCTTGGAACTGTGCCAGAGTTTCCTTGTAAGCAGCGTTCTCAGCTTCAAAGTTAGCCATGATTCTAGATTTGTTTGAGCGAGTAAAATATCGATGTCGAGTCGTCGTCTTGCTACAAGGAATGCGAACAAGGATGAGCAACGGTTCCCGGATGAAGGACATGCATATGCAGGCATGAGTGGATGCAATTTATGCACAAATAAAGTTTTAAAATGCTTATGTAAAAATTAATTTGACATGATGAGATGATATGCAACAACAGAAACAACAAGCCAGCATAGTCTGAATAATCAAATCTGAACATCTGCAAAGGTAGTGCTGCGTCGGTGTGAGATCTGATGCAATGAGAGAACAAAGGTCGAAAGAGCCTTGGTTTCCTGTAGAAAACCCGATATTCCCCTCACAGGTGTGATATAGAAAGCGGGATTCTCAGGTTCGGATTCTCGATTAGAGAAGCAATAGTACATTCATCCCTCGGGGTACAATACTATCGCCAAACAAAGAGGTCGTCCACTGATTCCCCCAAAAAAAAAGGTCATCCTATGGCAAGTTCCCAGCTTTGGGTCCTCGGATCAAGGAAGCGTAATGGGTTTGCCATTTCTGGTCTTCCATTATCGTTCCTTGGGAGGAGTGCCGCAACTGAGTCCTCGGGAATGGTCGCCAGAGTCGACAGCTTTCTAGGTTAACACCCCGAAATGCACAAGACGCGCAAATCAGAACATCTCCCAAGAAAACCTCGTCTGGGTGTGGATTTCATGTAAACCATACATACCAAGACGCTACGTAGGCCACACTACTTTCCACTCTAATCCTATATGTACTCTCAAGCCTGTGTAATGGGCTTATCTCTCAAGTAGCAACCCAACCGACAACAGCAGAGAAAATAGCAGATGTCCAGAATATGCAGCATATGAATATTCAAAGCAGTAAAGAAATGCAATAAATAAACATAAAGCTAAAGCAAGTAAAATAAAGCAAGTAAAGCGCAGAAGATAAACACCCAAGCAAGAAAGAAAGCAAACGAAACTAGGCGAAACCCCTCAAGGGAAGGACCAACAGTAGGTCAACCAGTCCCCAGCAGAGTCGCCAGCTGAAGATGGCTGGAAATCTACCTGAGTGAATCGCACACTCAAAGATACAACAGAGTCGCCACCGAACTTTATTTAGTCCCAAAGGACATGGAAAATATCGATAAAACCCAAGGGGAAGAGAAACGGGAATGGGGGGTCGGTTATGCGAAAGGAAGGTATTAGCACCTAACGCATCCGTCGTACTCGACGGGAACCATTTCGCTTGCTTCTAGGATTAGATGGATTATCTATCTAAAGGCTTCTAGCTAAAGAAATGAGAGAGAGAGAGAGAAAGAAAGGGAAAAAGAAAAGAAAAAAAAAAGTGCTCGCGGAGGAGCGAAGTCCTCGTGCCTACGTACCCTCATAGTGCAATGAGGAAATCAGAGCGCTGTAGTTCATGGAACCAGGGGACAGAAAGGAAGGAAGAAAGGTAGAAAGAAAGAAGGGTGGAAGTGTGCTCGCCGAGATCATTGCGATCTCATGCCTACGTATCATACATTCAAAAGAATGCAGAATCAGAGCTTCCGTAGTTCGGGGAACTGAACGGAAAAGGAAAAGGAAAAGAAAGTGGTGCCAAAACCAAGAGCAAAAGAAAGAAGGAAATTCCGCCGAGGATTCCAAAGAAATGGTATCGAAACCAAAAAAAAGAGTGGAAAGAAAAGGAATAGTAACTGTACTGAGAATAAAGTGCGAGAATGGTGTCGAAATCGAGAGAATAAAGGAATAAAGGGGAAATGGTGTCCAAACCAATAGAATAAGGGAATAAGAGAGCAGTGGTGTCCAAACCAAGAGCAAGAGATAAGAGAGAAATGGTGTCCAAACCAAGAGAATAAAAGATAAAGAAATATCCACTGGGGATGCGAAAGAGATGGTGTTATAACCAAGAATGAAAGAAACTCCATTGGGGATGACAAAGAGAAATGGTGTCAATACCAAGAAAGTGAGAACAAAGGGACTAGGAAGAACTCCGTTGGGGATCCAAATAAAGGGATGGTGTCATAACCAAGAGAAAAAGGAAATTCGGTATATTAACTGGCTGACAGTGGTTAACCGAAGAAAGAGAATAGGACCCTGGAGGGGAAAAGAATGTGGTGTCAACAGACGGACTGTGATAAACCAAGAGAGAGAGTACTGAATCGAGAGAAGGTGCTTGACTCAGAGGATGGGTGTAGGACCGATCAAAGGTCGTGACCCGAAGGACGGGTGTAGGACCGATCAAAGGTCGTGACCCAAAGGACGGGTGTAGGACTGAGCAAAGGTCTTGACCCAAAGGACGGGTGTAGGACCGAGCAAAGGTCGTGACCCAAAAGGGGTTCGGTAAACTGACTGAACAAACAGTACTCAACGGAAGAAAGGGTATTTGAACCAAAGAAAGGTTACTAACCCAAGGGTGCAAGTATTCGAACCAAGAGGAGGTTGCCAACTGCGGGAGATTCGGTGTTTACAGACGGACTGTGACCAACCGAAGAGAAAAGCGAGTGATTAACCAAGAGAAGGTTATTAACTCGAAAAGGGTTCAGTATGTTAACAGACGGACTGTGGTTAACTGAAGAAACGGGTGATTAACCAAGAGAAGGTGATTAACCCAAGAGGTGCTCAGTGATTAACAGACGGACTGTGATTAACTGAGGAGACGGGTGATTAACCAAGAGAAGGTGATTAACCTGAAAGAAGCTCAGTGATTAACAGACGGTCTGTGATTAACTGAAGGAGATTACAAGCATTGGTGTTTTAACTGACAGGCAATGGTTAACCAATCAAAGGGAGAGGAACCAAAGAAAAGGTTGCAAAACTGGGGGAGTGTCGGTTGTTTAACAGAAAGATTGTGTTTAACCGGAGAAAGGAATAGAAACTCTGCAGGGGAATCTAAATACAACGATTGATTTCAAGAGGAAAGGAGTGATGGAACAAAGAGAGATTGTTAGCGCAAGAATAATGATCTCAACCAAGACGGATGGTGATTGATCCAAAGGAGAAATTGAAGGAGATGGGAGTGATCAAGGATCGAAAAGGATCGCAAAGATAGAAGAGTGATCAAGGATCAACTCGACAGGGGAATGAGAAACACTATAGATGGAGGATAAAGGTGACTATTCTCGAGGACAGGACAAGACGCCCTTACCAAAGAAATAGCCAGAACGAGGTTGGAAAGACTCCATCCTCATTCCTTCTCTAGCACCCAAAATATAGTGTGGGAAGTGAAACGGACAGCGCGACTGATCCAATGTTGTACAGTGCTCCTGCGTAGAGAAACAGACAGCATAACAACGTCAATTTGTACAGTTCTCCGATGCAAGACGCAGCGCGAAACCCCAACTCCACCGGGGGAAAAGAGAGAGGAAGCTCTAAAGGATGCCTAAAGAGAGGGAAAGGGAAGATCGACTAATCGAAACAAAGTTTCGATCAATTAATCAAGGGATAAACATGCTAACAACTTTCCAAATAGGATGAAAAGGCATTAAAGAAAAAAGGAGTGCTTTATTGATTATACAAGATTAAATATTATCCATGAAAAATAAACTTAATGCAAGCTGAAATGGAAAGTGCAAAACAGTGCCAAATGATCATCAAAGTGTCACACAAAATCATGTATCATGTGAACAAAGATATTGCAAGAATTGTTATGCTCATACAATGCTAAAAACATGGAGCAAATGAATAATCGAAAACGTGCATCGAAAGTTCGTAAACATGCTTCAACCAGAAGTGAAATGTCATTAAAAACATCCATAAAATCAAGCATAATGATCAATGGAAATTAAAATGGAGAAAGCATGGCAAACACACTTGAAAATGCAAGAAAATGGCATTCTGGTACAGTGTTAACCGGTTACTCACCATGCGTTAACCGGTTACTTGCTTGAAAATTAGCGTTTTTGGTGAAAATTGAACTGAGTAACCGGTTACTCACCATGTGTTAACCGGTTAACACTGATCAGTTGTGAAAAAAATAGAAAAAACAGCTTTTCAAAAGTAGTTTTCAACACATAATCACTTATGCAACCTATCACATGCTTGGAACTGATATTGTGCATGAAAATTGAACTTGAAAACAACAA
This sequence comes from Lathyrus tuberosus, assembly GCA_022829125.1. Lineage (NCBI taxonomy): Eukaryota > Viridiplantae > Streptophyta > Magnoliopsida > Fabales > Fabaceae > Lathyrus > Lathyrus tuberosus. The sequence goes on from JALAZF010000280.1 coordinate 4,331,237, forward strand.
ATAAACAGAGATAGAATCAACTAATACAATTGAATCATGGATCAAACAAATGCAAAACCAAATCACACACAACAATTATCGACTACATTGCGAGCGGTACGAAAATGCGCGAAACGGTAAAATTAGTTAGATTCACGAACCTACAAGCCGGAGATTTGGCTTGGTAAATGTTGCAAAGGATTATTGATGCAGAAAATCAAAGAAAACCAGAGGAATCTTCAATTTGTAGACGAACCGTATCGAAATCGAGCAAAATACGATAAAGCTCCAAAATGCGAATTCGAACCGTTAGAAGTTGCAGCAACTACTCAAGATCAATCCAAAAGCTTAAATAACTCCAGAAATACAAGTGTAATAGCAAGAATGATGAAGGTTGAGCTCAAGAAACAATCACTTTTGGTGTAAAAGTGATTATCCTTCAAAGTAGAAATGAGCTTTGGTGAGGTTTTGGAAGAGAATTGAGATGAAGATGAAGATGTAGTAGAGAAATTCAGAGAGAATGTGGGAGAATTGAGAGTGAAATGGAGCAAAATGGTTGAAGGTCCCTTGAAAATGAGTGAAGGTGAGTTTATATAGATTTTCGGTTTGGAGTGTGAGACGGTTTGGAATTTGGTTTGGGATTAGCTTTGGGTTTGGAACTAGGCTAGGAGTTAGTTGGACTTGACTCACCGAGTCAAGGCGGTTAACTCGGTTAGTTAGAACCAACTCGGTAACAATCCCAATGTGAGTTTCAAAATCCAAAGGTTGACATGTTGGTACATTAAGTAACATGGTGCACTTGAAGTAAAGTGATGCATTGGAATAAATACACTTGGGTTGAAATGAATAGTGTTGAAATATCTAGAGAAGTCTAGAATGTTCCACACACTGCTAGAATCAAGTAGAACCAAAGACCAAAGAGAGTGCATGGATGCTGTCCCAAAATGCAGCAGAAATCACAAAATCTACTTGTGTTAACCGGTTAACAGAATTACAAAGGAATTGTGTTAACCGGTTACGCAGACCAAATTTTGCCCATTTTGCTTGAAAAATGATGTTGTGGTCCCGACTTCGATTTTCCACTTCTTGTATTAATGAATAGGCACAAAAACCTTCATTTTGTGCTTGTTTTAATGATGTGATGACCTTGTGAGGATACGATTAATCGGGCTTGGAAAACCTGAATATCCTGAAACAAGAAACATACGAAGAGAAGTGTGAATGCGTATGCTAGCGATGCAAATGCTTATGGTTATGCAAAAAGGCAAAAGAGGGAGGTCAAATTCCGGGTTACGACAAGAGCATGCTCTATAATTTCAACAATGTTTACTACTGGGTTTTTTACTACTAATGGTCACACATCTCGGTTTATTACATCCTCTTCGGTCTGGGATGACGCATCACTAATTTCAACACCACTACTTAATGAATGAATGAAATATTTGGGCTTTCTATGTTGGTCGTAACTCAAAAAGCTAATGCAAATCAAAGAAACTAAATGGTAAAAAGCAAGTACCTTGAATATTCTTGCAAGTTCTGAAGAACAAAGAAAGAGGAATGAAAGACACAAAGCTCGAAACTCAAAAAATTGCTAGAATAACCACAAGTTTTGAAGGATGAAAAACACAGAAATTGAATCCTATAAAGTTGTAACAATAACTGCTTGAAACGCAAGGAGAGGAAGATAATCGATAGTATTCGAAAGTGAAAGAAGTGTCAAGATTAACGGTAGAGAGTTAAGGGAAAATCAAAAGCCGCGACCAACAATCAGGATGAAACATCAATCTGGTAACGACACTCAAGTTCACCTAATTGCTCTAAATGTGTCTTCCTCCTACCTTAGACGTGTGGAATGTGTGGTGAGCTTACCTAAAGCAAAGCTTCAATGACACGATGAGCATTAAATGTGTGTATTCCTGATGTCAGCCACTCTCACTCAACATCATAATAGAGCCTCACTTGCTTTTTTGGGATCATCTGCTCGATATGCGTATCTCCCCAAAAAAACTCATGCTTAGATCGGTCTCATAATTTCCGATCAATATTTCTCACCACATTACTAATATCAAGGACTTTGAGGTAGTTGTTTTGGGATATCCAAAAGCCCTACAAGACCTATCCAACTATGGGGTTTAATCTAGATAAAACATTTCAATGGCTAACGAACATGTGTACCTTTAGTGTAATGCACTACACTAAAGTGTGCCATTATTTTCATATCCACGTGATATGCATCCAACTTCTTCCAGCAATCCACAATAGGTCACCTTGTAACAGTCACAACAAGGTGTTGAAACTTAGGATGGATGGTTAAAGCCGCCAAAAGGTGGCTTGTCGTGGATTCAAGTAGTCGTTGGATGCATGTCAATGACAGAGAAGAAAGTAGTGACACGTTTTAGTAGGGTAATTTACAATGGAAGTACACATGTTTGTGAGCCATGGGAATAATTTATTTGGATTGGTCTACGTAGTTGGGTTAGTCTTATTAACACTTGCATATTGTCATACCTCTTAAACAATAACTTGAGTGTTAAAGTGCTAATTTCTTAGATATCCCCCTCTTTGATCACCTGAAAGTTATACATCATATCAGAAGCTCTTATGTAGTGATTATCTTTAACCTACATCTATCTCAGTTTTAGCACGAAATAAAAATAGGTTTAAATATGTCAAGAGTCTCCAGAAATATCCCATAATTCAATTTTAGTCCCTAAAAAAATTTCCTTCGAACAATGTTCCTCCTAATGTATTTTCCACAATCTTCGTCCCTCCCGTTAAATGACTCTAACAGAAGCTAATGTGGTGGAGTGACATATGGGAATTTTTTTGACGCGTGGCATAATATCGACGAATTATATTATTTATATTTGTTTTATGTTGATTTGTTAAAAAAAACTTTGAAACATTTCAATGTCTTCTTCCTCGTAAACCTAAGGTTATTGTCTTCCCCAAAATTGGTCTTTTTCTTCCCCACAATTGATCTTCTTCTTCCTTGGCATTTGTAACACCCTAAAAAACCCGACTCTTTTATTTAAAAAGATAAACAATATTATTCTTATTTAAGGTGCTAAACATCCATAACATGCATACTCTTTCAATTAATTTAGAAACTCGCAGCGGAACTCGACATAAAACTTACTTTAATTTCTCTCTTCAAATAAAGTATTTAATTTAAATAAATATTTTGAAACAACAACTCAAAACAATAACAACACATGTTCCTAATTGTTATAGAATCAGAGCAAGCGAAACTAAATGACGAAAAATGATAAATAAACGAAGATAAGCCTCAATGCCACCTTCCACTCGCAACAACTAAATATCCTCATGAGTATATGTACGACACAACGTACACAACACCACAAATAAAATAATATAGGGGTGAGAATATGCTCAAATATATTAACGTTGCAAAACATTTCAAGGGTAGCATATTCAACACAATCATCATTCACACACTTTATTCACAACAATAAAATAATCATAATGCATTTATGTATGCAATGCGACCAACAATCTCGACTTAATGCATGTGATACAAATTTGGACATCAGAGTTATGTTAGTGATCTCGTCCACTCATTAATGGTTACTCTTCGAACTAGGTCCTTTTTCTAAACCCCACTCGTCACTGATACCCACTTCTGAATCAGCCATTCGTCACGGAACTCCATTTTTGAATCAGGCACCTGTCACTGATCCCCACTTTTGAATCAATAGCTTATCTCAAGACCGAAGTCCACACATCAATCACTGACACATATGATGCATGACATATGCAAAAACACTTATGCTTCCATTTTAACCATACACGATATCACATAATGTAATCACAATAGTTCTCACTCCAAACTACACCTCTCAACAATCAGCAACAAATAATTATAACACTTCATATAATTATACTTGCACTTCATGACATATATTCACACATCAAACAGAGCATTCATATAACATTTAATAATATCAATCCATCACATCATCAACATCAACATTAACATCCCTCTTCATGAGGCAATCATTAATTCATTCATTCACAACAATTAAAAGTTCTTTCATCACCATTAACCATCACATAGTATTACATAATAAGTAAAATATTAAATTCACGTCCTCTAATACACATTTAGCCTCTTAGGATTGTGAGAGCAAGAGTTGTCTGTACAAGTCAATCTATGTTTTGATGATAACAATTAGTATTTCTGAAAGAACCATTTTATGTTCTAACGTGTGTTGTGTGCAGATCATATTCATAGAAGTTATCAGATCCAACAAGCACCAGCCAGATGAGCGTAATTGATAATATGCGAAGTTACTATGTGTGACACAAGTCGCAAGAAGCAATAATGCTTCTGTGTCTGATTGTGATCAGTCAAATCCAAGGATGCCGATATTGCTGTTGCAATGCTTTGTGGATGCTCTGTGAAAGTGGTCGAGATTCTGAAGATTGCGAAGCTTCTGAAGAAGAGAACCGAAGTGCTGAAGACTCTCATGACTTGAAGTTATGAAGGTGGAAGGCTCTGAAGACCAAGTGCAGAAAGACTCTGAAGACTTATGTGTTATGAAGATTACGTTTCCAGAAGTCAAGTGCTGAAGACTCTGAAGACGGTTTCCTAACAGACGAGTTCTGAAGATTCAGAAGATTTAAAGAAGTAAAGGATAATGTTCTTAAAGACAAGTGTTGAAGTTCTGAAGACTGATTCCTAATGGACTTCTTCAGATGACTGAAGACTTGACGTATCAGATATCCTGTTAAGAAGACTCTACTCTTGCTTCATCAATTTACCATCAGAAGCCTCTGAAGTTTGGAAGTCAAATGTTACCGCAGTAAGTAACTGTACACGGCGCCCAAGAAAGACATATCCCATCACTTCTCCCACAGCAAAAAGGAGATGTGTCAGTACATCTAGTTATTATGCAACGTCTCTTTTCCAACAGCAAACAATATTTCAAACGGCTATATTTCTACTGGGCTATTTAAAGGAAAGAGTACTCGCTTCTGAAGTAATCGATTAAGTCCAAAAACTAACCAAGTACATGAATGAATTCACTCCACAAAAAGGATGAATCGAACAAGTCATTGTGTGAAGATAGCAACAACGATGAGTTCTCGTTGTAACACTTAGAATATCCAAAGATGTCATCAATTTACACATGAACATTGTTGTTGAAGCTCAAAGATCATCATTCAACACAACAAAAATGAATTTGTACAGAAGTTGTTGATGAAGAAGACAACATTGCAAATTAGTCAAGTCATCAACCACCTTCTCGTCAGTGCTACATTGAAGATCTGAAGCAAGGAGTTGTTGCTCAAAGCTTGCTCACCCAAGAAGATGAAGAAGAAGAAGATCTACAAGGTGTCAACTACTGTCAAATCATTATACATCTTTGTAGTTTCTTAGGATAAGCAAGGAGCTGTTGCTCATATCTTGCTCGAACACTTGTGTGTTCTTTGTACTTAAACTTAGGAGAATCTGCTTACAAGGAAGCACCACACTCATCTCCAGTCTGCCAATTTGAGTTAAGAATTGAGATTCCTCCAGTGGATGTTATATCCTGATTGGATCCTTGAACAGGTCACTATTGATGGAAACCTCAAGTAGATCACGGGTTTATCGAAATACTTGGGGAGACGGTGGCTGCTGTCATCGTGAAATCCTGGCTAGAGATCTTAGAAGATCTTGGAACGTTGGGTCAATGATAGTCATATCTCAAAGAGGATCATATGTTGATCAGACTCTTGTGGGATCCCTGATGGAACTCATTGTGATTCCTCCAGTGAACGTTATATCCTGATTGGATCCCTGAACGGTTCACTGAGAGAGATGCCTCAAGGGATCATGTGATGATCTGGGTACTTGAGATGACATTGATGTAAGTCATTGCGGGTTAGTCACAGTGCGGTTGTGCAGGTTGTTAGTCACCGGCTATTGCCCGTGCATGTGTAATCGAGATTGATTATAGTGGATTAAGACCTTTTGTTCAAGGCGAAATCACCTGAGGAGGGTGGACTGGATTAGCCTTTGTGGTGAACCAGGATATATCGTGTGTTCTTTACTCTTATGCTTAATGTTTTGTTTATGTTTCTATATTGAGTATCAGAACCTTACACAAGCAAGTCAGAACCTTGCAACTCTGATAAGCTTCTGCTCTGCAAGTCCTGAATGTTACTCATAGTGTTCAGACTCTCGTAGGTTCTCATGCTGCATGCATTGCATGTCTGAATGTAAATTCGTTAGTCAGAGTCTCTCAACGAACTCTGATGTTATCCTAAGTACTTTAACGACAAGATGCAAAAAGTTGTTAAAAGAGTAAATACACAATTCAAACCCCCCATTTCTTGTGTCTTTCTCGCACCTTCAATTGGTATTAGAGCCTGGTTCTGTTATTGATGGATATCAAAGACTTAACAGTGTCAGAAAAAGACCCATATGAGGTGCATAGAAATACTCTGAGTGAGAATGAAATCCACTTACAATTTTTGTAACAGCTCAGAAGATGATTGTGTACAAAATTGTAATTAATCTGAGTACTTGAGCAAATCACTGATTCTGAAAGTTTTGCAGTTGTCAAACAACTAAATCTTTCTCACTAAAGTTTTAATGAAGATTGAAGAATCGGCTGATAAGATAGACTCATCAGATAAGAAGTAGTATCTGTTGAATGCTAATCTTGGAAGATACGCGTGGATGAACCACGTGTTTGCTCAAAGTTGAATCATCAGAAAACAAGAAATCTTGTTTGTTGAAGATCAATTCTTTATGAGTTTTTGAGATATTTTCAAGAAACGGATTAGGTCCACCCTTGAATTTCTCGTTTAAAAACTCATTCAGAACCTCTTCATGTAAAGAAGAAAGATTGTTGTTCTATGATGTTGAAATTCAAGATGAAGTATGCATAATTCAAAATATTTCAACATCTGAATTTTGACTGATCAAGAAGGTTAAAAGATTCAATGTAGAACTGAATATTATTTTCTTGGAAGCTATGCAGGAAACTGAAAGAATATTCAGAAAGAGGATTCTCACAGATTCATCAAGTACTTGATCAAGAATGAACACTTAGAGTTTTAATTGAATTAGTATAACCAATATCTGATGACTTAAAATTATCTCTCAGTTGAACCAAACATTAGTGATCAGATCAATATCTGATAAGTGTCTCAGAACCTCTTATACATTGGAATCAGAAGATATCAATCTAAACTCTTAGCTCCTCGACTTAAAGACTCTAGTTGCAGACGTCATTCAGAATGAAGAAATCAGAAGTAGATATGCTATGGCCTATTTTCAAACAAGTTAGATCAGCATTGTGAGAGCAAGAAGTATCATGTAAACTATGTTTCATGTTGTAAACACGCTTGATGATAATCGGTTCTGAACTAGGATATACATTATTTGAAGAGACAAGTCAGAGAATATTATGTGATGTCAATATTTCTCAGCACATAATCTCTCAACGGGTCATGTTATAGTCTTGAACTCAATAACCTTCTGAAAAGGCCTTATGGAAATCTGTCGTTCTGATCATATAAATTAGAGTCTCTGATTTGTTAATTGTCAGAAAACAAATGAGTAAGGTTGAACAAGAAAAGAAGTCAAAATGCAAGTGAATCTTAAAGAATCCAAGAACCCTCAGCAGTTCACTCAGAAAAGGAAAATCAGAGTCAAGATTGGAAATGCATCCAGATACGTCTGCGAAGATCTCAGGTACCATCCTTCCTTCATTTATGACTTATTTTCATGATAACAACCAGAATCACTTTATCAAACCTTTTGGTTATGCTGTGATTAAGTTTTGTGAAAAGTGATTAGAAAAAATTTTAAGATAATCTTTTGTCCTTTTCCGTATGTGTCTGCACATGCTTTTTGGAACAATTAAAGTATATAGATCTCGAATATAAGATTCTCCTCATCATGTCACTCACTCTGGTTGACCATATCTTATAACCCATAAGTACACTCCAACTAGTAATCCTATTCCAGACCTAACTCTCTCTCTCTCTCTCTCTCATAAAGTCACTCCACTCAACCTAGTTAGTCTAAGAAACCATGAAGTTCAATTAAATTGAACGAAACTCCTTAGATTCTTTAATCTATCCAAATTTCTACTTAAGAAAATCTCAGCCATCCAAATTTCCTTGATATGCGCATATTGAGTGACATCTGCTCAGCTATGAAATAGGGAAACGTGCTACCATAACTAAAATAGCTCATTACCTAGGCAATAGCATCTAAACCAGGCATGGTCATATTCTGACAGGTCGGGATTCTCTTTTAATATTGAAAATAATGAAAAATCCTTTTTTCTGCTCTCTGGGCTATGCACTGATTAATGATAAATAAATAAAAACCTTGAAATTAGAAAGCGTGTCTTTTGGTCTCCTCTTAATATTAATGACTTCATAATGCAGTTACTGCATTCACCTAACTTTTGCTAAGAATAAAGTGCATCTCCTTGATCTTCCTTAGAACAACAGACTGCTTATCTATCTTCATCTAAGATTTCCAGTCATTCTTAGTCATTGACCCATTCAGTTCAAACTCCTCCATCCATCTATTTAAAGTCATTCCAAAAAGTATTCTCCACAATCTCTTATTCTCAACCTTCCTTTCACCCTAAACGCAATCTAAAATGACTCCAAGAACCTTTTATGGCAATGATGATCTCCTTGAAGTCATCAATGAAAAATGACGAAAACCAATGGATACTGATCATGATTTTCATCTTGGTATTCACTTTCAAAATTGGAATGGATACATACATATGCTAAGAGGCTCAACTTATCCTAACCTTTTAAAATCCTTTTGGATCAATGCCTCTGTTAGCAGTAATGGTCTAACTATCTCCTCTGACATTTATGGTCTCCCAGTCACCATCAATGCCACAAAAATTTCTGAAGCCATTGAATGTCCACTAGGAGGTGTCACTCCCAATTATGCATCCATTCGATGCACCTCCGATGCTGAAATGCATTATATGTTTGATAAAAGATCTGCCTTTGAACCTACGAAACCTGGAAAACTTTTGCCTATTGCTAGAGGTTGGTTTAAGTTCATCTTGACAAATATTAAACCTCGCAATACAAACAAGGACTTTTTGTATCATGATGATAAGCTCCTCATCATGTGTCTTCTTAGGCAAATTCCTATAGACCTTTCCCAAGTAATCTTTGACCATCTCAAAGAGTCAATCGTCACGTCAAGAACCATGAACCAATCATTCATTCCTTATGGAAGAGTCCTATCAGAAGTACTCTTCAGAGCAAGAATAGTGCAAAAGATCTGCAGAGTTTGATGTGGTCCAGATATTGCTCTGGATAGGAAGTTTTGTGAAACCTTCGACAATAGTTGGTTCTCATAAAAAATTAGAAGATTACCTGTCTTAATTAGGCTAAGTTATTAGTGTGTAGTGGTTTATTAAGTTCACATGCTCATATTGTGTAATTGCTAATTAAGTTAATGAAGTATGTGTTACTTTTAATTCTTTATGCCTACGTATGTGCACTTATTGCGAATCCCTGACTAGAATAAATTAGAGAAGTCTATGCGTGATCTCTTGGTCTTTCCAAGAATAATTAACTGTTGGACTCAGTGCTAGTATTAATCCCTTAACCTAGTCATATCTAGCTTAAAATGTCTAGGAAATGACGAACCTGATGGTTGGAGTCACAAGAATTTATTTAACTCTCTCTATTCGTTGCCTATTTAAGGCACCCTGTTCACTCCTCTATCCATTATTCAAAACCATCTCAGTTAGTGTCTCTCTTTAGTATTCCCTCTAGAATGTCCACCTCTCATCCAAAACCTACTAAGAGTGAAATCTCTGGGTTAAGAATCCTAAATGAATTCTCTGTGAACACCAGTTCTCTCAAAGAACTTAGCTTTACAAGAACTTCGTCCGAGCTAAAGTGTCAGAAATGGGAAGGTTATCTTGAGATGCTTCCAGGTCTCATTTACACAGATCTTGTTAAATAATTCTGGGCAAATGCTGATGTGTTTTCTAACGTGTATAACCAGCACATCATTCAGTCAGTTGTCTCTGGAATTCCAGTGGTAATTAAACCCTCTGTCATTGCACAAGCAATCAAGTGCGATGAAAACGGTGACACCATTGAAGACTACAAGGAAAGGAAAATCTTCAATGATTTCATCTACAAAATTCATTATGGAAATGGTCCCTCCAACATTGTCTCCACACTTATCCCATCTGTAAAAATCTGGCACAAAATCATGGAAACTAACTTAAGACCTAGAGAAATAGGAACACGAGTGTTGTCTTACTCAGAACGACTATTTATTTTCCTTTTGGTCTACAGAAGAAAAATAAACCTTCCTCAAGCCATGTTTAATAATTTGCAGGAACAAATCCTCTTGTCTAGAAACAAGTCTTCTTTTGGCATTCCATATGGAAGGGTCATATCTCGTGTCCTTGAGATTCAAGATATAATCTCTAGATTAGGACACATTGGAGCAACTGAAGAATGTTCACCCATGAGTTATGCTGAATTCTCTGGAATTCCCTGAAGAATAATAGGATAGAGTTATGATCATTTTGCTATATGTTTTGTTACCTTGTCTCTTGCATTATGTATTCTCCTCTTGGTAATGAATGAAAAATGTTTTGATTACCTTTAGGATTAAGCTTAACCTATGCTTTATATTTTAAAATCATTTTGTGGTTCTGTGTCAATGTTATAACTAATCTCTGAAGATGTTGATCACTAGAACTATTCTTATCATATTAACCTTCGTATGATTAATGCCTAAATGATAGTATCTTTTGAGTCTATATATGCTTAAATGCTCAGATGCTCTATAACTTTTTGATGATGTCAAAAACGGGGAGAAAGAATATGATTTTGATTAATGATTGATGAATATATGAATATTGATATTGATTGAAATCTTAAAACAAAAAGAATGCAACTCAAACAAATAATATATCATATAAAATGCGTTACTACTAATGTTTATTGTTCGATGTTATCCGAGGAACTCTAAACAAGTTCACTAGGCATTCTAAGACAGGTCAAAGAAGAACTCTGTTAGTCATATAATAGAAGTTGCACACTTCGTGAACATGTGTTCAGAATCAGATCTACCCAGTACAGTGTTCAGAAGTTGAGAACTGTCTGAAAGTCAAAGTTTATCTTGATCTCTGTCTCACTTGGTTCGGAAGTTGTAAGCTGTCTGAGAGTATGAGATTCAGAATGCAAGAATCAAAAAAAGAAAACTCCGAAAGCAGTCAAGACAAAGTCTACATCTCAAGATGCCTATTCAGAAGAATTGTGCAAATCAGAAGTCAAGAACTGTCTAAAGATCCGGATTGAAGATCCAAGAAGAAGTAGTTCTGATGTCTACCAAGAACTCAATTAAGAAGAAATGATTTGGTATCGTACTAAGTCAACAAATGGTAATCAGACTCAGTATACATAAAGATTGGTATCAGACTCAGTCTGCAGTAATATCAATCAGAGCTAAGCTGTATAATGCTTTCAATACCTTCACTGGTATCAATTTCAGCACTCTAAGAAAATACCCTTCAAGTGGTATAAGAAAAATACATTCAGTTGGTATCAGACTCAACTTACTGTGGCATAAGACTCAGCAAATCACTTGGTATCAGACTAAAATCAAATCATGTGTACCAGATTCAGAATCAAGCGTTGATTGATCACAAAAATTAACCTTTAATTGGTATCTGATCAATAATCAAGCCTTGATGAACTACTGAGTTGTGACAGTAACAAGGTTCTGAGATGAAGACCTGTGTTCAAAAGTCAAACTCTGAAAAGTCATGATCTTTATTGGTGATTAAAATTTAATATTCCTGAACTACGTTCTGAAAGATCCCAATAACTGGCTTATGGAAATTAGGGGGAGACTACCCAGAAGATTCAAATGATAAATCCTATAATCTTCACAAAGTCTGAAACTCAGGGGGAGTTTCTTAAAAGACAGTGTTTGTCTCTGATGAATAGCGAGGCTATGTTATCAGATAAGAACTGATCTGTTTGTGTTTAAATGAATCTGCTGAAAAGTAGAAATTTTTCAGAAGACTCTGAAGATTACAAGCTCTGATACGACCACAAAGGAATTGAGTTCTAAAGATCCGAAGATAGAAGTTCTGATGAACTAGTCCACATGCTGAAGACTCTTTGTTTTCTTAAAGACGAGATAGAGAAGTAGTCATTTTCTATTCTTCGTTCTAGAAACTCAAGTTGTTATTCTGTATATCTTTGGATCATATAAGATTCTAGACGATCATAGATAAAACTATGAGGATAACACATTCAGGGGGAGTTGTTGTTCCGAACTCTGAATATGTTTGTTTTGGTGATTACCTTGTATAAAATGTTCAATCAAAATACTTGGTTTTGTCATCATCAAAAAGGGGGAGATTATGAGAGCAAGAGTTATCTCTACAAGTCAATCTATGTTTTGATGATAACAATAAGTATTTATGAAAGAACCATTTTATGTTCTAACATGTGTTGTGCGCAGATCATATTCATAGAAGTTATCAGATCCAACAAGCACCAGTCAGATGAGCGTAATTGATAATATGCGAAGTTATTATGTGTGACACAAGTCGCAAGAAGCAAGAATGCTTCTGTGTCTGATCGTGATCAGTCAGATCCAAGGATGTCGATATTGCTGTTGCAATGCTCTTGTGGATGCTCTCTGAAAGTGGTCGAGATTCTGAAGATTGCGAAGCTTCTGAAGAAGAGAATCGAAGTGCTGAAGACTCTCATGACTTGAAGTTCTGAAGGCGGAAGGCTCTGAAGACCAAGTGCAGAAAGACTCTGAAGACTTATGTGTTCTGAAGATTACGGTTCCAGAAGTCAAGTGCTGAAGACTCTAAAGACGGTTTCCTAACGAACAAGTTCTGAAGATTCGGAAGACTTGAAGAAGTAAAGGATAATGTTCTTAAAGACAAGTGCTGAAGTTCTGAAGACTGGTTCCTAATGGACTTCTTCAGATGACTGAATAATTGACATATCAGATATCCTGTTAAGAAGACTCTACTCATGCTTCATCAATTTACCATCAGAAGCCTCTGAAGTTTGGAAGTCAAATGTTACTGTTGTGAGTAACTGTACATGGCGCTAAAGAAAGATATATCTCGTCACTTCTCCCACGGCAAAAAGGAGATGTGCCAGTACAGCTAGTTATTACGCAACGTCTCTTTTCCAACAACCAACAATATTTCAAACTGCTATATTTCTACTGGGCAATTTAAAGGAAAGAGTACTCGCTTCTGAAGCAATCGATTAAGTCCAAAAACTAGCCAAGTCCATGAATGAATTCACTCCACAAAAAGGATGAATCAATTAAGTCATTATGTGAAGATAGCAACAACGATGAGTTCTCGTTGTAACACTTAGAATATCCAAAGTTGTCATCAATTTACACATGACCATTGTTGTTGAAGCTCAAAGATCATCATTCAACACAACAACAATGAATTGGTACAGAAGCTGTTGATGAAGAAGACAACATTGCAAATCAGTCAAGTCATCAACCACCTTCTCGTCAGCCCTACATTGAAGATCTGAAGCAAGGAGTTGTTGCTCAAAGCTTGCTCACCCAAGAAGACGAATAAAAAGAAGATCTACAAGATGTCAACCACTGTCAAATCATTATACATCTCTGTAGTTTCTTAGGATAATCAAGGAGTTGTTGCTCATATCTTGCTCGAACACTTGTGTGTTCTTTGTACTTAAACATAGGAGAATATGCTTATAAGGAAGCACCACACTCATCTCCAGTCTGCCAATTTGAATTAAGAATTGAGATTCCTCTAGTGGATGTTATATCCTGATTGGATCCCTGAACGGGTCACTGTTGATGGAAGCCTCAAGTAGATCACGGGTTGATCGGAATACTTGGGGAGACGGTGGCTGCTGGTCATCGTGAAATCCTGGCTAGAGATCTTAGAAGATCTTGGAACGTTGGGTCAATGATAGTCATATCTCAAAGAGGATCATATGTTGACCAGACTCTTGTTGGATCCCTGATGGAACTCATTGTGATTCCTTTAGTGAATGTTATATCCTGATTGGATCCCTGAATGGTTCACTGAGAGAGATGCCTCAAGGGATCATGTGATGATCTGGGTACTTGAGATGACATTGACGTAAGTCATTGTGGGTTAGTCACAGTACGGCTGTGCAGGTTGTTAGTCACCGGCTGTTGCCCGTGCATGTGTAATCGAGATTGATTATAGTGGATTAAGACCTTGTGTTCAAGGCAAAATCACCTGAGGAGGGTGGACTGGATTAGCCTTTATGGTGAACCAGGATATATCGTGTGTTCTTTACTCTTATGCTTAATGTTTTGTTTATGTTTCTATATTGAGTATCAGAACCTTACACAAGCAAGTCAGAACCTTGCAACTCTGATAAGCTTCCGCTCTGCAAGTTCTGAATGTTACTCATAGTGTTCAGACTCTTGTAGGTTCTCATGCTTCATGCATTGCAAGTCTGAATGTAACTTCGTTAGTCAGAGTCTCTCAACGAACTCTGATGTTATCCTAAGTACTTTAACGACAAGATGCGAAAAGTTGTTAAAAGAGTAAATACACAATTCAAACCCCCCTTTCTTGTGTCTTTCTCGCACCTTCAAGGATATCACTATGAAGTAGCCATACACTTCAGCTTTCCAATGCTTCAAATTGCACCTCATTTGGAGTCACACTACAACAGATAAGACCTTAGACATCGCTTTTTTTGCCCTTAGACAGCGCTTTTAAGCGCTGTCTAAACCTGCGCTGCTATAGGTTTAGACAGCGCTTTGGGTATTCCTAAAAGCGTTGTCTAAAAGGGGGTATATTTAATGAAAAGCGCTGTCTAAGCCCTACCTTTTTTGACATTTTTTTGGTATACCTTAGACAGCGCTTTATCCAAAAGCGCTGTCTAAGGTCAACCTTTTTGAACTTTTTTAGGTATACCTTAGACAGCGCTTTTGGTAAAAGCGCTTTCTAAGGTCCACCTTAGACAGCGCTTTTGTCAAAAGCGCTTTCTAATCCCCACCTTAGACAGCGCTTTTACTAAAAGCGCTGTCTAAGGTATACGAAAAATTTTATATAAATTTTTTTAAACCACAATTTTTACCAGGTTTTTTCAACCAGAATTTGACCTGTTTTTCAACCAGCAATTTTTTTCACCAAAATTATATATTTAAAACAATTGGCAATTCAAACCAATATATATATTTAAAATTACAAACCAAAATTATATATACACCTATTTATAATTACAAATCATTACATTTTTTCTACAAATGCACATATTACTTATACTAGTACTTTTGCATCCAACCAAAGCATTGCTTCAAATCTACATTATAGGTCCTGAAAACACAAAGATTGTAATTCAATTAAAAGAATACATAAACAAAGTTACACATATTTAAATTCTCATCAATTAAAGTAAGAGTACAATATTATACCTTGTAAAATTCCGAGCTCCATAATGTATTGACACCAATCCTCTTTAATTTCATCCAATTGAGAAATTGAGTAATGAGCACACTTGCATTCTTCAAAGTACTACATAATAATATAACATAGTTTGATTTAGTTTTAACTATTTCATTAGACATGAGAGATATGTGTTAATATTAAAATAACTCATAAGTTAGAAATACATACATCGGATGGAATCTCTATTCGATCCAACAAAAGAGTGTCTCTCATAAACCTCAACATGAAATAGCCGCAATCTATTTGATTGCGTTGCCGAGGACACTACAAATGAAAAGAAAATATGGATAAATCCTAAGTTTTATCAAGTAGCATCACTAATATAATAAAACATGTGATAATTAATATACCTTCACATAATTCCATGTAATAATGGGGTTGACTCTCCGCCGTGGTAGATGGCTATCTCGTAGTGCTAGGAAAGCTTGTATAGCGCTAATAAAATATAAGTGAATATTTAGAACAATTCACATAAATAAATATACAAACAAATAAATATACACATTCATATTTAGAACAATCTCACTTACGTGTCAATACACTTCTTCAAATCCGGGTATGTTGTCCAATCATTTCCTAACGAATCCAGATAATACACCATTGCTCTGCTAGGATTAATTGCGACTAACAACCAATGTCCACTGTAAGATTAAACAAGTGTTAGATGGAAACTTTCTACACGACGTCAAAATACAAAAAAACTATAATAGATGAATTTAGAATGAAAATCTAACCCAGTATTAAACAGTAAAAAGAACAACTTTTCTGTTTCTTGGTTGTCCATAAAGACGTCGCGTATATACGCCAGGACCTCATCTGGTTTATTGATTATTAAGGTTAAGTTGACAGACGCCGGGCATAGGAATGCAAATCTTTGCTGCAATCCGTGTGGGGCGCATAACTCTGTCATACAGAAAACTTAAATAAAAACATCATTAACATTAGACTATTCATTTGAAACATAAAGTAAATAAGTTGTTCAATTATTATACCAAAGTAGATCGGATATATACCTCACGTATGTATTGACAACAGTGTCGCCCAATTCTTCATGATTGAAAACTTGCTCGAAGTCTTCATTACTAATAATTTGGTCATGTTCAAAGCCATAGATACCTTTCTCCATATGTATAAGACGAACACCTCCGGTGATAATATCTGTCACTTGTAGATACGTCTGGAGGCACGACCTAAACTTGGAGATAGGTTGTTTTCTACCCCTGCTCTTCTTAGCACCAACATTTTTTTGCGTTGAAATGTTGCTAATCTCTTTAACAGGCAGCTATATATCATATAATTTGTTAGATGAAGTATAAGATATCCTATTTAACATTTTCTATGCATAAATATCATATAATTGTGATGTACCTATTTTTTTGAAACAACGGACTCGGTATGCTCCGGAATCCGCTTATCCTTTGTTTTGGATCTTGTTGGAGTCTAAATAACATTACCATGTAAAAAATGAAAATAAAATGCTCGTAAAATCTTTGAATCTACACATTAAGGTTAACAAAGGTTTATAACGGTTTTAAGCATACCTCATATCCTACGAGTATGAGGTTTGACGGCCATGCAACATACGACCCTATAGCAGCTCGCACCAATGTTACATCCGAATCATCGTCAGGATAGGGTAATGGTGCTTCCTCCTCTATAGCAATATCAACTGATACTTTCAAACTTCCAGTAGGGAGGGATTTATTGTGAAGTAATTGTACCCCATTGTTATACACTTTTCCATTTGCAACCTTCCGATAAGTTAGTGAAGATAAGAAGAGCTGACATTAGGAAACGCCCTAAAACCAAAAATAAATATGCCATTGTTAATGTGTATATATATCATTTAAATAATTTAAGCTACTAATTTAATTTCATAAATATATATATAACTACCTCTGGAATAATCGGATGAAAGCTGCAGTTGATACTATCTTTCTCCGATCCATCTCTAAAACCTGAAGTGTTATCCCTTTCTTTTTCCTTTCGTAATTCCCGAACCTCAGCTTCTAGTGCTTCCAATTTAGCTTGAAGTTCTGAATTACTAGCAACCTTTCCCTTTTTAATATTCAAGGAGGTCGGGGTGATCCCAAATGCCTTACCCCTCACCCGACCAGAATACTCAGGGACATCTAATGCCCGACTAAGTATGCTCCTGGTATCATCTGGAGATACAGACTGAGATAACGCCTCCTGAAAATCAGATGAATATCGAATATTTGTCAAATATTTGTTAATAAAGTTTTGATTTAATTAAAGAAATATTGTTATACTTACACATTTCTCAAATACTTGTAGAACCTCTTCTGCAACAACTCCAGACTTGCCCACACGGGCTTCCTTCCACAAGACATGTGCAGGAAGAGATGTTTCAGAGCTATTTGCCTTTTGTAACTACATATAAAGCCAAATAATATGATCAAATATAACTCATGATGAACAATTATTATATCATTGCAATATATTGATACTTACCAAAGATTGCTCCAAACGTCCATATCCAACACGTCGTTTCCTGTATTTATACTTTGGAGCTGATGCTCTTTCCCGATTAATTGCACTTAATCGCTTAAATTCTGGGGTTTGTCGTTTGGATTTAAACGTTACCCATTCTTGTGGTGAAATCAAACTTGCATATTTAGATGGATACTCTCCATCAACAAAGTTATCGTCAGCATCCCTAAGATAGGTGTGGTTTAAATATGTCCTAAACCCTCTTAGGAGCTTCCCTGCCAATCTCATCAAAAAATATTTTCTTTCTTCCTCGACATTGAAGCACCTCTAAAAAAACCATACACATTGGTTAGTACAAATAATTTGAAGGACATAATTAGTTGGCATAATTAAAGACATAATTATGGTACCTTTATCTCATTCCAAATTTTTTCTTTGGTTTCCTTCAACTGTTTGGTTCTCCAATCATCACAAGTAATAGGAACCGCATTCCTTACAAGTGCACCAATGAAACTTATCAAAGTATGACCGTTAGGCTCAATAAGTGTATTCGAAGCGCTCCAATGCACATTATAAGTGATGCCTTGATCTCTAGCACGAATCACTCTCTTCATAATGGTTATTCCTCTTCTAATCTCTTCTTCCATAGATCTGTTACTTCCAACCTGAATATCAGGATCATCATCATGTAGGTGATCATCATCATGTGGGTGATCATCATCATGTGGGTGATCATTGTTAGTAGCCATCTAACCTGTAATAAATAAATCAAGGATATCAAATATAATATATAACAAATATAATAAAGATACAAAAAACTCATCAAACAAAAAACAAAACAGACAAAAAAATCTTAGAAACGTTCCTCATCAAGACCTTTGTGATATACCTTATCATTAATCACCACTACTTTGTGATCTTAGATGTTCTAATTATTTGAGGTTTAATTCATGGGTTTTCAATGCAAAAGAAAAAATTCAGGTTCAATTTATGGGTTTTCAGTGCAGTTTCATGATTGAATGTAGTTAAGTTGTAGATACTATTTAGAAGTAAACTAGTGATAATGGAGAGCAAGGATGCATGCAGAATCTGGAGAAAAATGTCTGTAGTTTTGAGTCATAATATCTTGTTCGATGATAATAACTGGATTTATTAAGAGGTAGTTTAGTAGGAGAATAGGTTGATAAATATTGCATACAACACACACAAGCTTGAAATGCCAAAACCTTTGTAAACAACATACACAAACATGGTAACAAAGGTCCTCGAGTACAACTTGATAATCTACTTATTAGATATTGGAGTGAAGTATTGACTATTGAAAGCTAGAAAGGTCTTAAAATGGTTTAGAATTTAAAACATCCATTCTTGTAGGAAGCTTGAAACATTGTAAAGCAACAAAACCCTACAACAACAATGTAAAGCAACAAAACCCTATTCTTCACAACAACGACGTACCTTTAACGACGGTAACAACGGCAATGCAAGAACGAAATGCATCAGTTACAAAGAGCAGAAATGAACGACGTCAATGAGTTTGCAACGGACGACAATACAACGACGGCAACGGACGGACGGCAATGCAACGACGGCAACAACGAACGACGGCACGGTGGAGGACGGTTGACGGTGAAGGTTTGAGTTCGCAAGGGTTTTGAGCTCAGTTCGCATGCAGGGGAGAAGAAAGAGCGGAAATATGAAAATGAATACTGCCTATTCATATATTTTAATTTAATTAGACCTTAGACAGCGCTTTTCATAAAAGCGCTTTCTAAGGTGGACCTTAGACAGCGCTTTTAAAAGCGCTTTCTAAGGTTGGCCTTAGACAGCGCTTTTGATTTTATTTTTTTTAATTTTTAAGACCTTAGAAAGCGCTTTTAAGGAAAGCGCTGTCTAATATTTTCCTTTAATTTTTTTTTTAAATTAATAAAACTTTAGAAAGCGCTTTTTAGCGAAGCGCTGTCTAAGGTCTTATATTTTTTTTAAATTTATAAGACCTTAGAAAGCGCTTTTAACTAAAGCGCTGTCTAATATTTTCCATTAATTTTTTTTTTTAATTTATAAAACCTTATAAAGCGCTTTTGACCAAAGCGTTGTCTAAGGTCTTATATTTTTTTGCGCTTTTATTTTTTTAAATGAATAGTTTCCTTGTTTTTAACTTATAGCAGCGCTTTTGTATTAAAGCGCTGTCTAAGGTGCGATGTTATAACTTACTTTTGTTGTAGTGTCACGAAACTAAAATTATGGAAAAAAAAACAGAGAAACCAATCGATTGTTCCAGGGAACCAATAAATTATTCCCAACATTCTGTCTCTTATTTATTTACTCAAAAACAAGGAACCAATAGATCAATCAATTGTTGTCTGCAATTTTCTCAAAAATGTCATGTCTAAGTTCGTCTTCTTCAACCTCTAACCCTACCAAACCATACCAAATAATATTCTAACATACCCAAGCACCTCATACCATGAATTCAACATCATACATCAATTACATAACATTAAACATATCATACTACACAGATCAATCATTAATCACAACAATTGAGACATATTTTACACAATCTTCATCAAAACACATAAAAGCATCAACAATTGTGAAAATAGGAGAAAAACTAGTGGAGGGTGAGGATTACTCTCTACCCTTCATACATTTTGTAACACCCTAAACCCCAAAACTTATTTTAAAAGATTTACACAATAATTTAAGGTGTCACTAACGAAAACCCTTCGAAAACATATTAAATCAATTGAAACTACGCAGTGGAAAAACATTTCATAGCAACTTCATAAATAAAGTATGAAACTCCAAAATAACAAAATCAACATCAGCATAAGCCTAACAACTCCCGTCCCCGATGCTACACGATCAAAGCACTAAAACCATTAATATATAATAAAGCGCTAAATAAAGAAAATGAATAGTAGGTCCAACAAGCCACCTTCCACATGCAACAACAATGCTTATTCCTGGTTATCTACAAGATGTCCATGATGAACAACATGAATCAAAGGGGCGAGAAACAGCATTAAATATGAACAGTGTAAGGATGCGGAGGTAGATAAACATACAACACAACACTCATTCAATACACAAATCAACATCACCTAATATCTCACACCCAATCATAACAACATGCATATTCATCATGTATACACATTATTTACAACAACTCATTAACTACATCAAGTATTCTCAACCAATCAACAACATCATGAACAATAAATTACATATACAAACATGTATACAATGTATTCCACAACTGACTCATTATTCATGTGATACCATTCATGGACAACGCATGTCCTTCTAGCTCCTGAATCCCCACCATAAGACCAGAGCACACCAAAATAGTTAACATCACCATAAGTAATGCCTCATCGATTCCCATTTGAAACCAGATACTCGCTCCTGAATCCCCACCATAGGATAGAGCACACCAAAATTGTTACTATTACCATAAGTAACGTTTCACCGATTCCCATCTGGAACCAGCTACTCACTCCTGAATCCATACCACCAGTCTAGAGCACACTAAACTAGACCAAATTCCAGACACCGTGATGCATGACTCTCAACAACATGCATTATAACCAAAATAATCTCCAACATAATCACCAAAATACTGACCAAAATAATCACCATAATTATACATAGCATTATACTCAATACACAACAATTTATTAACGCCATAATAAATAATAAACAATGCCAAACATAAACATAACATCAAATGCATATTTACACGACATTCAATCATGTTAAATCATTTAGCATCAATTCACCATTAAGTAAACACAATGATTCACGAAATTATTCATACATTCACACATCTAGAATACATTCACACATTATTCTAACATGTTAATTCATATCACAAGGCACCACCATAATGTAGCTCAGCATGTTAGCTTTCCAACGCTTCAAACTGTGCCTCAATCCGAATCCCGAAACTCAAGTTATGGCCAAAACAATAAGGAAACCAATATATTACTGCTGAGGACCATCAATTACTGTTAACGTTCTGTTCAATATTTTTCAGGGGAACCAATCTGTAATTCCCTGTATAGTATACATCTAGAATAATACAATACACACATTTTATTTGGTACTGACACATCAAAAGTGCCTAATGGCATAATTTACATACTTGTCCATTAACTATATCATCAATACAACAAATGGCACAAATCATGGAAACTAGCCAAAAAGAAAAATCTAAGAACATTATACAATATTCCTCATTGTATAAGAACAATAAAATACATAGCGGACTAAGCTTAACTAAGCTCCTCTTGAAACATCTCTACATCGATCCACTTGTAACCAAACCTGCACCTGAAATAAAGCAACTATAGTGGGGTGAGATACATCAAATCTCAGTGAGTTCGCTATCTTAAAGTCCTCTCGGCTTTACAAGGTTCTAAATAACCTAACTCATGTCAAAGGGGAAAGGGGAAAGACCATGAGTACACACACAAGTAACCACCACGGTGAGCCTGTAAACTCACCCTAGTACCAAAGTACCTCCTGAGCCTGTAAACTCAAGGATTCACAATCAATAACCAATACCAAGGTATCCCCTATTCCTGCCCGCTTCTACGTCTAGAAGACGACTCGAGTCATGGATCCTTGTAGCTACTTGGCATACGAATTGGATTCGGGATCATCAGTCCGTACACCGTGATCCGTCACTTCTCACGGCCCGTACACCATCACAAGTCTCTTTACCCGTAGGCTCCAATCGTACTCACTACGGGAATCAAACCTGCCAAGTAGTTGTGCATAACATTTCAGAGGAGGTGCTCGAGTCTCATGAAACTACACCGCAAGAAACAGTGGTTATGATTGAAATACACACGCTTCGGCCTTTCATGCACGAGCGTTGTCACATATAATAATTCACATTCCGACACAGTTATGGTAATAATCCTCACCCTACCTATTTCATATTTTAACATACATATATATCTTTCATTCACAATTCACAATTAGATAAACATGGTAAAAGCACAAATATTACAAGTAACACATATAATAACATAACACATAAAACACCCCTTTCGGGTTCCCTCCGATTCATTTAATCGGGTACCAAAACAATACATTCCACTTTTATCCCGTAGGACATTTCCACAGCTTAACATCGGCTATTACTATGCCTCGATCGGCTTACGATCCAAAAGATATGGATTCACACATATCACATATCATGGTTTCCATCATTTCTACTTAAATATAAAATCCCACATCATAGCTTTCTAATGACACCAAGAACGTCCCGATCCGAGTTACGGATCAAAAGTTATGAAGGAAACAAAACTGCACTAACTGTCATATTCGCTAGGCGAATCCCCAGCGAGCATTCGCTCCAGCCTTTGCTAGGCGAAGCTCCTGACGAAAGAATAAACAGAACAAAATAGACATAAAGTTCGCTTCGCGAACTCTCTAGCAAACCTTTGCCTCGCCATTCGCTTCGCGAACAACTCAGCGAAGCAAGGCAGAACCAACCAGCACTGAAAAGTCATAAAGTTCGCTAGGCGAACGAAGTTGGCGAACCTTCGCTAACCTTCGCTGTCGGGTTCGCTAGGCGAACCCTCGAAAGTTTGTTTCACTGGGACTCGCCCCAGGTTCGCTAGGCGAACAGCGTGAAACCTAGAAATCTCAGAAACGCATCAGCAGGTCCTTAGTCCCCAAAACTTATCCCTAACACTTCCAATTCATACCAAAACATAATAACAAGTAAACCCGATCATTTAACTCGATTTATTTCACGTTTTATCCGTTAGATTTCATTTTCTCTCAAATCTAACCTAAGTCCAAAACTTATATTTTTAGACTTAGAGTGTCTAACTAGAACCCACCTGATAAACGAAGAGGAGTTTGAAGAAGATGATGAATCGATGAAGATCATCCACAAGCTTTTCTTCTTCATCCATGGCTTTTTCCCTCTTTCTCTTCTTCTTCTTCTTCTTTCTATTTCTTTTTTTTTCTTTCTTCCTTTACATATATATATATATATATATATATATATATATATATATATATATATATATATATATATATTAACTTATAATAATATATAATTCAACAGGGCAAAATATCTCCAATTGATATTTTGTCATCTCAACCCAACCGATCAATTATTAGAGTTGGCTTAAAATTCTCTTTTAAACTAATAAAATCAATCTGTCTCTTTAATAAAATAATTGATCTCTTCTGATATCCAATTGAGCAATTAAATAATACAGGGTATTATACAATCAATTGTTCTAGGGGACCAATTGATTGGTGTCTACAATTTTCTCAAAAGTCTTTGTTCTGAACTCGTTTTCTTCAACCTCTAAGGTTACAGCCCTACCCAATCATGTCCTACATACCCAAACAACTTATTTCGAGAATCTAACTTCATACACCAATTATCTACTATTACCACAACATATACATCAATTAACATTCAATTTGTCATACAATTTGATCATCACCTTCACTAACATTTACACTCATGTTCAAAGTTTCATATATTCATCGATGGTAGAAAATTTCATATGCATAAACATGATGAATCAAACATGAATTCAGTCATAATCAATCCATTAATTAACATAATCAATCACAATTTCAAATTTAAACACAACAACACATCCAAAACAGAATTATACAACCCTAATGAGAGCAATGATCTATCTTTTCTACCCTATCATGCAATACACCCATAGTGAAAGCTCTTTCTCCCTCTCTTACCTTAGAATTCCAGCAAGCTAGCTCTTCTCCAATGATTTTCCTCTCCTCTGCTAGCTCTAGGATTCTTCTCTTGCATCTTTTTCAAGTTCTTTAAGAATTAGATGAAACTTAACTCTCCATCACCTTTTAGAATATATACCTAGGGTTTTCTACACAAATCCTTTTAATTACCTCATTAGCCCTCAACACTTTTAATTCCCACTATCACCCCAAACTCTCATAATTCTATTATTAAATCCATATTACTAATAAATTAAATTTCTACTCAACCTCCTATTTTCTCATCATATAATTAATTAAATAATTTCTAAGCCACAAATTTTAATTTTAATTTATTTCTAATATTAATTAAAATACTAATATTATAGTTATTCTACCAAGAACCTATTTCTCACCACACCCTACCAATATCATTGCACCCCATCAACACATATGATCACATCTACTTCTAATATAAGAATTTTAATTACCACGGTTTTTACATTAATGCATCTTATTAATCTCATTTGAACGTTAAATTCATGTACTTTGTTGTCATTGAATTAAATGTTTATCAAATAATAATTAAAAAAAATATATATCTACTTCTAATATAAGAATTTTAATTACCACAGTTTTTACATTAATGCCCCTTATTAATCTCAGTTGAACGTTAAATTTATGTACTTTGTTGTCATTGAATTAAATGTTTATCAAATAATAATTAAAAAATATTTAAATAATTATTTGTGTCAGTCCTAATTATCTCTTATTTCTAATCATATCTTATAGAGAAATCGGTTTTGCTTCTTATTCATAAGACTGTTTTCATATTTATTTTTTGTCATTTCATGTCATAAATGAGTGTTATAGGTATACCTATGCATTGTATCATTTCCTATTCCTTCTTTCGTACACAGTTAATTTAAACATTATATTTCATATATCTTAAATCAATCATTTTATTCATATATCTTATTATTAAATAAATATTTTAATACTATGTAATCAATGCATATTATGTTCCCAAGTCAATGTTTCAGATGTACACGATGCATGCAGGTAACTAGTGACCTTTGTATTTCTATGCATTCTCCCAAATCAATCCACTGCCCCAAATTTCTTCTTCAAATACAAAAAAACAAAATCTGCTTTGCTTGCAACTCAAAAAGGTTTCATTTACCTTCTTCTTTATCAAATCTTAAACTTTTTCTCAAAAATATGTAATACATGTATAAATTAAATTTAAAGAAGCACCAAAAAATTAGCATGTGTTCAACTTCTTCTTTCTCATTTCATTCAAAATCATTTTAGTTTAAAGCAACTCAAAAATTTGCAGAAACAATGTCACGAAAATTTGATTATATCAAAGATATCAATGACTCAAAGGAAACATGAATGCTTGTTGTTCGTGTTATTGATGTATGGAGTGTTGTGAACAATATGGGTATTGAGCACCTTGAAATTCTTATAATGGATTTAAAGGTAATATAACTAATTTTGCTTTCACTTTGATTTTGAATTGGTTATGGTTTTGTATAACCCATATATAAATCTCATTATAATACTTAAAAATGATTTTTTTTAATTAACAAGTTATACTGAATATATAAATCTCATTTTAATAAAATCATGAATTATTTATTTGATTTAGGGTGATAGGAGTCAGGTGTTGGTCCGTAGTGATCTCACGCTTTACTGGAAACAAAAGATCAAAGAAAATATGACATGTATCATCAATAACGGAATTGTCTATGATAATGATTTTCAGTGGAAGCTATGTGACCACTCAAAGAAATTTGTATTTATTGGAGGTACAACTGTAAAAGAGGTTGAGATCGATAATATACCTCCTAATCGATACTTCTTTAAGGATTTTGCTGAAATCCGTCAAGGCAGCTGTAAACTAGATAGACTTGAAGGTCATGTCTGAACCCTAAATGTTTATTTTACATATTTTATAAATATTTTGTATTCATATATGTTTGTTTAAACTTCAGATATAATTGGTGTTGTCCATGAAATAGTTAGTGTCCAAACAAACTCAGAAGGGAAAAAAGTGGTTGTATCTGTCTCACGTGTTATTGTTGTAATGTGTTTTATTAATTTTAGTTTGAATTGTCTAAACAGGGGTAATATTATCAATTGTAGTCTATGGGAAAGCTATGGATCTAAGTTTCTAAACTACTACAATGACAGCAAAAATGTTGGAGCAATTGTCATTATTCTCACACATGCAATAATCAATGATGCCCAAGGTCATTTAATTTTGTTATTAGAGTTTGATCTTATAATTTGAAGTGTATTTTATTTTTTATATTGATAGCAACAATTTAGAAACTTAGTTCTTCTATTGATTAATCATGGTAGCAATTTCATTACAGTTTCGAATGGATGGAATGGTTCAAAGCTGCTGATTAATGAAAATATCCCCGAGATCCAACAATTTTTGTCCAAGTATGTTTCATAGCAACTTTAATTAATATTATACATTATAAACAATGTTTGTTTTTTACCATACTATTTTTTTATAGGTTACCTAAAAATGAACAGAATGAGAGGCCAACTCAATCAAGTCAATCGTTATCTCATTTGTCAAGTGGTTCACAATATACACCTCTACAAAAGTTTGTTTTCAATGCAACATGTATGTCATTGAAAGACACCTGCAAACTCAAAAAGATATAAATTACACTGTGTAAACTCAAATTTTTTGCTATTAAATAGTTAGTATTATGTGTTTATCTCTTATTTAATTATTGGATTGCCATTAGGAAACTGTCTGCATCACTGTTGCCACCACATTGAAGTTTTATGTTTCAAAATATGGTTGGTTCTACTATGGTTGCACTAGATGTTCTTTAAAAGCAATTGATCCTAAAAAATCATACAATTGTAAATGTGGAGAAGAAGTGAAAGAGCCTATTCCAAGGTAGACTTATTTTCTAAGATTTAAAAATCATATCATATTTTATATTGAAGTTTAATTCACACTTTTATTTGTCAAATAACACAAATACAAAGTTGAGATGTATGTCAGCAATGGTGATACAAAATATCAATTTGTTTTTTGGGATAGTGACTGTGCGGCTATTATTGGCAAGACAGTCAATAATATGTGTAAGATAATGTTAGAGGTAAGGTTATCTTGAATATTAAACTATTATTTGTTAATAGCAGTTGCATATTGAATGTAATTCTAGATTTTTAATCGCTTCATATATATATATATATATATATAGGAAGGAGAAGATGATCCTATGGTTTATCCTGATGACCTTGATAAGTTGTTGAACAAGAAAATGGCATATAGAATTAAGGTTCAGCCAGATTTCAATCAAGCATATGTCAACAAGCTCTCAATAGAGGAGACATTTATTAAACAAATTGAGAATTACTTGAATGTTGATGAGGTATAACAGAAGAATAATTCAATTTATGATTTGATTATAATATATAATAGATTCATTTTAGTTATTTAATTTTTATAATATTTTCATAATCAGTCTCTACTAGACACTTCAAAGGTCGTTACAAGTGAAGAAAATATGAATTTTCCAACTGTAAGTCAATAACTTCAATAAATTTGCATTAACATTGTATCATATAATATAATTAGATTGGTGTTTAATATGATAAATTTGGATTTGATATATGAAGCGATCTTTATCTGCACGTGGAGAAAATGATTCTGAATTTACTAGTGCAATTACTCCAACCAAAAGAGTTTCAACTAAGGAAAAATGTGAAGATGTTGACTGTGAAGTATTGGGAGCAACTCAACTTTCAGGAACTAAACCAAGCAAGAAGTAAAGATTGAACCTGTCGTACCTCAAAAAATGAGAACGACCTCGCGAAGTACAATCGCACGCCCGCGGGATGGACTTAACAGAGTCGCCACCGATCATTATTTATTCCATAGAAGGAAAGGGAAAATATCGAATAAAACCCCTAAAAAATAGTATAAGAAATGGTCATCGCAACCATTGTCTGAGTTCGGGAGTCGGTTACGCAAGGGGAAGGTATTAGCACCCCTCACGTCCGTTGTACTCAACGGGAACCGTTTAGTTAGGGTCGAATGTATGTTAGCTTATGGATTGTTTCTAATCTTCAACTTATTGAGAAAGGAAGGTAAATGATTATTGTTAAAGGAGAGAAAACCTAAAGAGGTTTTTTATTATTAGGGTGCTCGCAAAGACTTTGCAGTCTCGTGCCTACGTATCCTTATGAGGATGGAATTAGAGCAATCGTAGTTCACCTAACTAAGGTGAGAAACCATTGACTATGGTCAAAGTTCCGAGGGGGATGAGTATTCATGATCATGATACTCACATAGAGTTAAAGAACTCTCTAATTCTAAGTTGTGATGGGATTGAATGGCTATGAGGCAAAAGGGAGAAGTAGGTACCTTATGACTTTGAGGTCAAGGGTTGAAGATGTTTTGGTTACTTGATGAGAATCAAGATTTGTCCATAAAAATGGAGTTTTGAATATGATTAGATGTATTTTAAGAATGATGATCATCAAATGATCAAAGAGTTTATGCTAAAGTGTTAAACTCTAACACTCTCTATCATTCAAGATTAGTTTGAGAAAATTGTTTGTTGGACAACGAGCATTGACAAAGATCAATGGTTCAAAGAGTTGTGCTAGAGTGCTAGACTCTAACATCTCTTAGTCCAAATTGTTATTAAGTGTTTTAAGTATGAAATGAATGATTGGCTACCTCAATGTACAAGACTTGAGACCAATCTTTCAAAGGGTTATGCTAGAATGCTAGATTCTAACAATCCTTTTCTTTCAAGTTTATTTCGAAAAAGATTTGATGTATTCGGGAAGTATTGATATCCTTAAAGAAGGATGGATTCTTGAGATGACAGTTGACAAAGATAAAAGGTGGAACAGAAAAAGGTGAAAGGTGGCTCGCCAAGAATTAAGATTCTTGTGCCTACGTATTCTCATTGAAGAATGAGAAATCAGAGCGTCCGTAGTTCTGATTACTACGGGTTGTTGGTTGAGGTATGTTAATTGACTGGCGAACGTTTGAGAAAAAGTTCAAAGAGTTATGCTAGAGTGCTAGACTCTAATGGCTCTTATTCATTCAAGTTGATAATGAAAGTATTTGATGGACAATGAGCATTGATAGTGATCAATGGTTCAAGAGTTGTGCCAAGATGCTAGATCTTGATGGCTCTTATTCGTCCGAGTTATGATTAAGATTGTTGAGGACAATGAGATTTTGATGATAAAAAAGCTCTAAAGGGTTATGTCAAGATGCTAGATCTTAACGATCCTTGTTTGTCCAAGTTAATATGAAAGTTATTTGATAGACAATGAACGCTTGATAAAAATCAATTGTTCGAAGAGTTGTGCCAAGATGCTAGATCTTGACGGCTCTTATTTGTCCAAATTAATTAAAGGTATTTTGAGGAGCGAAAGAATGAATGAATGGCTCCCCCAAAGAAAGAGACTTAGGACAATCGTTCGAGGTTTATGCTGGAATGCTGGATTCCAACAGTCCTCTTCTTTCTTATTTTTATGAAAAGAATTGATTGATTCGATTTTTTTGGAAAAGATTTAAAAGTAGCTTAATCTTAAATGTTTGAAAATTAATTTTATTAAATGATTGTTTTCACATTTTTACTTTTTATAAAATAACAATGATACAAAAATACATATTTTACTAAGAATTTAAAACATTTGTATTTTAAAATATTCATTTTCTTTGAAATTAAATTATATAAAAAATAGAAACTAATTTTTATTTTAAATGAACTATGATAAAACGTAATAACTGGGCTAGGAAGGAAAGGGCCCAAGGGAACCCAGCTCAGGTCCTGGGCGGGTTGATCCTGACCCAATTCCAATCTTAACAAGGCGATGGAAAATGAAAAAAACCCTAGCAGCCGTTTCACGATCATCTTTCAACAACATATAGAAAAAACGCAGAAAAAAATAGGGGACCTTTTGAAACGAATCCAACTTCTTATTTTCATCTCCTTATCTAACGCTCTCTCAATCGCTTATCCCTCTCACAATCTCCTGCTCGCTTTCAATCGCCTTATTACCTTCTCGATCTCTCTGAATCGCGTATGACATGAACAATAATCGCGAAGAAAAACCGAACCTCGCTCTCGGAAATGTTCTCTCGAAGCTCTCTCTCGATGTTACAAAGAAAAATGATAAACCAGAGCTATTCATCTTCTACCAATTTCAGAACGCAAACAAACATATTTGGATTGAAAGTCAACACAACAATAAATCGAAACCTTGACCCAGACCCTAATCGTGAACCCTAACCTCTGATTCTCAAAAGCGACTTAGCTACCAACATATCTCGTCATGTGGTTTTGAAGGAAATTACAGGTACAATATAAGAAAAGAAATGCGAAAAGGAAAACACCCACCACAGCGAAAATGCTTCGATTCACCTCAGGTTTGTCTCGTCGGTTTCTCCTTCTTGTTCCTGCTTCAATCTTTCTTCACTTTCCTTTGCGTTTGGTGCGAGTGTAGATGTTTAGTGGGCTTGAAATTGATGAAAAGAAAATTGGTTTTGTTAATGTTTTGGCAAGGTTGTTGTTATTGTGTGAATGGAGCTATGGAGTTTGGAGTTAAGCTGGTGAAGTCTCTTCAAAGAGAATGATGGAGACAGAATGGTTTCCACGGTGGCTTTCGAAAGGTGGATTCAGAATGAAGGTTGGGTCGATATGATGGTTGTGCAAGCGAGAAAAGGGTTGAGGTCGAGTTTGCGAATGAAAAAGTTTTTCTTTGCTGATGAATAGAGGTGAGTTTTTTTCTAATCTCTGCTTTTTTGTGTTAGAATGGTGTTGTTTGGTTGCTGAATTCTCCCCCTCATGGCTCTGTTTTCTGATGATTTTATAGTAGAGGAATTAGGGTTTGATGCTGCTAAGTGACAAAATTGATCTGGAAGTGGTTCGTTTCACTTTTTTGATGTGCATAAATTGTTGTAATAATTTGATGAAAAAAACTTCCATATTTCTTAAACTTATGATAGTCAAATTTGCTTTTCTCTACTCTAATTCTTGGTTAGTGTTTAAGTACTAAATTCATACTAAAACTGATAATTACAGGTTCTGTGACTGATGGTGTAGCAGCATTGTGCAGACATGGTGTTGTCGCTGTCATTGTGAAGCATAGCATTGGTTTTGTTGTGTAGTGATGTTGGTCAAATGAAGCAAGTTAATAGCAAAGCCTTGTGGGTCAGTGTTTGCAGCGGTTGTGTAATTGATGCACTGTCGTTTTCAACGTGAAAAAACGGCAAGGTCTTTGGTTTTTTTATTATTTTTGTATCAAGACTTGGCTCTTCTTTATTTTGACAATGTGAATTCTCTTTTGGTAACCAAACAAACAACAAGAGCTTTGTAATGTCTTTAGGTTTTGAATTGAATTGGGCATTCCTGACCTCAAATCAATATTAGTCTTGAAATCAAAACTGAACTTCTGTAACTTGAGTTTCAATACTAATCATGTTTTCTTTGAATTCCTTGTGTCTTGCTAGCAAAAAAATAATTCAAAATGTCTTCAAATGTATTTCATGGTCTGTATTTCATGGTCTTGCGACAAACCCAACATGGCTCAACTAACAACGATACCGGCATCGTTCAATCCTAGCATCGTAACCTAAAGATAGATGAATTGTACATAATATGGTCATGGTATACATAAAGAATACCACTCAAAACCAACTTGGGTTTTCATGATCAAAGCAAATAGCATCCTTGGGTCAAACGAGTACAACCAAAATCAAATTGCAAACAAACTTTAAAACAAGGGAAACCAAGTAAGACTTTGGCCCATGAACCAACTTTGAACACGATTGGAAGGTCACTTCCAATGCAATCCAACTTAAACACACCTTGCTCACATATTAAATTATGCCATGAAACTCATCCATTAACCTTGGCATTAAAATTCAAATGTGACTTAGAGATAACGAATCTTTCCATTGGAGCATGAATGATCATGCGTTTAATGAAAAACCTTTAGAAATCCACTTGAACAAAAATGTAATCATGTTCTTAAATAAATCCACCCAAATACTTGAACAGTTGACCATGTTCTGGCTACCTTAAGCATAAGCATAAGGACACAACCTCTTCCATCTCTTCTTGAAGCATCAACACCCTCACAAGAATTCTCTGAAGTTAAGAACCAAAATCCTAGGCCCTCTGAACTTCCTTAGAAAACCTGATTTCAAAAGTGAACAAACAAAACAAAAAACCATAAATGGTTAGCTATGTATGCATGATTGACCTAGAACGATATGCAAGAAAATCAAAGAATCTAAGGGTAAAATTTGGGGTATGACAGAACCTAATAATTGAAATATGTTGCATGAGATACTGCTGAAGGAGTTGTTTTGGTAGGATTTTTTGAAAGGATGCATGAGACACTAGAGATGGAGCCATTTTGGTAGGATTTTTTGAAAGCATGTTTAGTTTAGGAAGTTTTAAATCATTGGACAAGTTTTTGAAGTATTTTGGTTTGCTTATTTTCAGTTGTTTATGCAATGTAATGTATGTTATTTTGCGACGTATTGGCGCCTTTATGGTTAGTTTCAAGCATGCTAAAACTATTGTTGGGTGAATTTTAAAACTTGGTTTGAATTGAATGATGTAGTATATCCTTTATTATTTAAGTCTTTGTTTTCAGTGCCGAATTTGATGGATTTTAGAAAATGTGTTAGCTTGATAATGGATATTGAGAATATATTTCATGTTAAGTTATATATTTAGTTAACTAAAGAATTGTCTCTCCTCATATTAGGTGTGTCTTGGTATCGGATACGCGTCGATGTCCGACACGACACCGACACATAATTATATTAAATTATGATATTTTTTCAAATTATTATTGGTGTCGACGTGTTAGTATCAATGTCCGGTGTCCGCGTGTGATTATAAATATTGCCAATATTGAACTTTTAGACATCCATATATCATATCACTACTACGTAAAAACCAATTAACAACGGTTTGGAAAGGTATATAATGACGCTGGCGCAGGCGTTGTTATGTAGAATGTCGTTGTAAAATGATACTTATAATCACGGCCCATTAGCCGTTGTAATAACCTGGAAACAGCGCGCCATATCACAACGGTTATTCAAACGAACCGTTGTGATAAATATAATGGTCCTTGGTTCGATTCCCAACTGCGCCGTTTTGATATTTATTTTTTTCTATGCAGCACGCGAGATATTATGACGGTTAAATTATATAACCGTCGTTATATATTCTGCAGACACAAATATACAACCACAGCTAGGTTTTATAACCGCTATCAAAACTTCCTATGTTTTAAATGTGCATTTCTCAGCAATTTAAATTCATCCCATTTTTTAACCTGTAACCATTTTAACCATAACAGATAAGGTATACATGTAAGTATTGTAACTATTATAACCATATTTACACCAAACACTATATTCATGTCATCAATACAGAAAAGTGTTATTCACATCATCTCTACAGAAAAGTGTTATTCATATCATCAATCAGCAAGACCCTTAAGAACATTGTGGATATACGCCCAACATTTACAAAGATCTACGAAGTCCTCAATGGGGAATGGGGTTTCTTCGTTAAACATCTACATAAGAAAGAGCCAATAACATGTATGATAATAATTCAATAGTCAACTTATATATTAATATATGTAAACATTTTATGACATGTATACCTTATCCCATGAATCAACAATGCTGGCAAGGACAATGTTTAACATGTGTTTCATGACATAATAACCACACTCGTAAGTCCCGGGTTGTTTCCTTGTCTACAAATTTAAGCAAAAACGACATGAATACAACCACACATGAATGTAAATGAAAGAAACATGTAATCGAGCCACTTACTTTAGGACAGATCCATGTGGGTTTTCTTCTAACATTGTTCATCATATTCACTTGCTCCACAACACTGTACATTGAATTTGAATTAAACATATTACATGATAAACTAATTACAATGTCAAAGAAAATGAATTAAGCATACACTTACGAATTAATAATATCTTTCATTTTCTTTTCCAGTGGATCATGCAAGGAACACAGAAAAGTTATCGTATTCGTCCTAAATGATATGATGATCAATTGCCAATGACCACTGAATAAACAAGAGCATATATATTAATGGTATTTGCTAAAACAAAACTAAATATAGAATACATAAACATCAATTCCAAAAATACTTACGAACAGAAAAATGGTGCTAAATAACATTATTTTCCTCCCTCATTTAACCGTGTTTTTAAGTACTCTCGAATATCTTTTGGTTGATTAAAAGCCCATCGAATAAAAAGAGGATCCAAGATTCCGTAAGTACTCGATTTATTCAACTCTATACAAACACGGTGAATGTACCTAAATGGTTAAAAAAAT
Organism: Lathyrus tuberosus; assembly: GCA_022829125.1. NCBI lineage: Eukaryota > Viridiplantae > Streptophyta > Magnoliopsida > Fabales > Fabaceae > Lathyrus > Lathyrus tuberosus. Next base: position 4,366,286 of record JALAZF010000280.1, read on the forward strand.
GAATAAAATATGGGTGATGTTCTATAAATGATAATGTTCTATAATGACATGTATATTCAACTATATACTTACGTGCACCAAACTTGCAATATCCTGATGTCCAGCCACTTATACCCACCAAGAAAATCCCTTACATCTTCAGAACTGTAATAGAATAAATCCAAACGTGGACAATGTTCTAGCGGGAGAAGTTGCGTTTCATTTATCATCGCACCTTTCAAGTATAACGTTGTGATTTCATTTGGGTTAGGGTCCATTATATCATTGCAGTTATCCGCAGGGGAGGATGGGCTGAACAATTACTTCCTTTTGTAGTAACATGACGTACAACACTTCTACTTGGAGTTCGATCATCATCATCACCATCAACATTATGGTGATCTTCATTTGTCTGTTGTTCAAGGTTTTCACTTAATCTCTACATCATAATATTCAATTAAAACATAAAACAAAAATAAGCACAATATATATCATACATTTCTCCCTTTTTTTCCTTCTCCTCTTATAACATTCTCCGTTGTTCTTCTAATTGCTTCTCAAAATTTTCAAACTTTTTTCTTTGTGCAATAATTTTTGGGCTTTCGATACTTTTTCTTTGAGACCCAAAGAATGACCTCAAGCCGACACCTTCTCCAACACCACAGACATGCCCACCATGCTCATCTGATCTGATAGCTTCTACTAATATGTCATGTCGTGCTTCCGGAACAAATGTGCCTTCACGAGATGCCTCAACCAACTTATCCTACACAAAATGAGAAACTTATATATATTGTTACCAATGCATTTAAATAACAAATAACATAAGCAAAACAAATCATACTTACAATTTTTTCAAAAACTACTCTTGACGCCTTAAAGGTGTAGTCTCTATCTGGTCTTAATCGAACCCTCTTCCATTTCTCATGTCTTGAAGGTGGAGATGGGATGCGATCATCTTCTGTTTCTGATTGTTTTTCAAGCATGATTTTTTCTCAAGTTTCCTATAACCCCCACGAGACAATCTATGAGGGTATATGTTCTTGGCCTTATTTCCGACTTCGCTTTTAACCTGTTATGAACATAGTGAAAAAAATATATAATTAGTATCTATAACTCATTAGCATAACATTATCGGTTACATGAGAATAATACAAACCTTGAATTCCTCAGAACGACATATCTTTGCAAACTTTTTCCATTGCTTCTTCGATATAAAACTATATCGAATCCATGGACGAGCAAGACCGCTCTTAAGCCTCCTAATGTAGTCAACTGTGAGTTGTGCCTTAAATCCCCTCCAATTAGTACCAGCATATGATATCCACTTTTTTTTTTCAAATTTGAGTCATCGGTAAACTCAAAATTCAACTACATTTAAATCAATATATAAGTATGTATTAGAAATTATAGATATTGATATCGGAGATATATGAAAATTATAGTATGTAATACCTTAACGTTAGTCCATATGTTTTCCTTGACATTATCATCAACTTGTTTCTAATAATCAATCAATATACTGACCTTGCTACGTGCAAGGAATGAAACATAACTCTTAAAAGTAGAGTAATATTCACAATCAACTACTCTGTACAACGAATCAAACTGGATAGGAATTTTTTCACCTGATGAGTTCTGAACTGATGTGAATTGGGGCATCATTGTGACGCCTCTTTGTGATCTTTTCGTTTGAGTTTCAGTTGTTTGAGTTTCATCGGCTAACTTCTCATTTGTTTGAGTTTCTTCACTAGTTTCTGATGTAGAACTCGACAAGGTCGACATCTAAGTTCAAAAACAACAACAACAACAACAACATGAACAACAAGAACATAAACATCAACCACAAAATAAAACAACAACAACCACAACAATGGAAAATAAAGTTTACTGTAGATGCATGGGGAAAAATATTTTACGTACCTAAACGTGATGACTAAGTAAATGATGTTGGTGTTGGTGATGGTGTTGTCTTCCTTCCTTGTGGTGACGACGGTGTTGTTGTTGTTTTCCTTCTAGACGGTAACAACTTGGTTGATCGTGATGGTCTTGTCAACTTGGTTGACGATGATGTCAATAATGACAAATACACAGTGAAGGGTGAACGATAGTGTTTTGGATGAAATCGTGTAATGTTTCACAGTATTGAACGTTAGGGTTTGGGTTGAAATCGGTTATTGTTTCGTCTAGTTTCTATTTGCAATGGAAAAAAGGATACTGAAGAGATAAGCTAATTAGGAGTGTATAATATTATCAAGCTACCACAATGGCCAATACATGCAACCGTAGTGATATTTTACTTTCATGGTGAAATTTCATAAAAAAAGCGCCAGAGTATTTACAATTAAAAATTTTAAATAAAAAACAAAATATATCACAACGGTTGTAATCACCAACTGTAGTCATAAACTTTAAAGTTTTTTATTTAAAAATAATTAAAAATGAAAAGGCGCGAGTTAACAACGGTGGAATCTTCAAACGTCGTCATAAACTTTTAAGTTTTTTATTTAAAAATAATTAAAAATAAAAAGGCGCGACTTAACAACGGTGGAACTCTTCAACCGTCGTTATAAACTTTTAAGTTTTTTATTTAAAAATAATTAAAAAAGAAAAGACACCACTTAACATTAAAGGAATAACATATATGAGGTCCCTGAGGTTTGAACCCATGAAAGCTTGAAGGTATCACAACGGTTGGCTCCTTAACCGTTGTTATATACAAATAATTTTTAATCAAAAAACAATAATATTATGATAGCGCCTTAGTTTAGAGATGTCACAATGGTGTGGGGAAGAAACATGGTGACCATGGCATTGTTGTTTACACGTTTTGTAGTAGTGTATATACAAAATTTGTCATCCATACTGATATCATGGAGAGGGATAGTACATAACCTACATATTATAGTAGGAAAAAATGAACCAAATACCACCTCTAAACACTATCCCACATTTTAAAAAACACTCGCAAATGTTTTTTAAAATTTCAAATTTTATATTTATATTACATAATTAAATTTAAATTTTTTATATTTATATTACATAATCCAAATGTTTTTAAATTGATATTGATCAAATTTACAATGAATCAAACTCTATTATTTTGTTGAATTCATAATTTACTCTAAATTTATTAGTCCATTTTTCAATCTCATGTACACTTGAAGCAAAAAAATTTGAGTTACAGTTGCATCATGAGGGTTGATATTGAGGAAATAGGCACTAAAATATGACTGATAATGTAAGAGTTATGGTTGTAAGCTTAGGATGCAAACCATTTTTAGAATATTGCATGAATCTAAAGATATATTAGTTGATTGGTTAGATAATGTGGTGAAGCTTTCATCCATGTTTACTATCTAATGAAAATATTATATTGGTGTTTTATTAGATATTGGATCTTAGGGGACATGTAGTTCGTAGTCTCGCAACCAATGGACTAAAATTATTCTCAAATTTGGAGGTAAGAATGACTTATGTTAACACATTATTTTAGTGTATTTACTCAAGGTTGTTTGTGGCAATTTTTAAATTAAAATGAATTCATGGGTGGCAAAGAGATCTCATACTTTACATTCTTCAATCTTGATAAAGATATTATAGCTTATATGCTAAGCTTATTTCACTCTCAAAGGACAAGACTAATGTTATATAATTAAAGATTTTTCTTTCTCAAATCTGCATAAAAGGAAAATAAATATTTAAAAAGAAAATGATTGATTGTAAGATATATGAAATACAATGTTTGAATTAACTGTGTATGGAAGAAGGAATATGAAAGGACACAATGCATAGGTATAAACATCTAATTAATGCATGCCACACTCAATCCATTTTCCTGTCAGTTATTTCCAAGTTTTTTAGTGACTTCCTAAGCATAGCTGTAGACAATTATGATTATTTACACACACAACACATAATCTATGAGCTAGGTAATTATTACACAAAGTAATTAGACTCGGAAAATGAATAAAATAAAAGTAAATGATTGTACTTTAAGGTAAAAAAAATGGAGTAGTTATAGATTCTTAACCTAATGGTGTTAAAGTAATTAGCCTTAGTCACTATAGTAAATTATTGTACATTACTCCCTCCGTCCTACAATGAGTGACCCATTTGGAATAAAATGGTGTTCCAAAATATATGACCCATTTCAATTTCCAATGCAACTTTTTCTATTTTACCCTCTAATTAATATTACTTTCATCATTCCCAATACATCATAAGGGTACTTTAGTAAAACTATCATTCTCTCTCTTTCATTTATTCTCTTTTTCTTAATTTGTGTGAAAAGTCAACTGGATCACTCATTGTGGGACGGAGGGAGTAGTAAATAGTTTAAATCATCAAACACAATTTGGAAGGAACAATCTATTTAAAAGTGTGAAAAGTTACAATTTTAAAACCAAGTTTCTTATTTTCATACATTTTGTAATTTATTCATATGGGATGAAAACATAGAATGAGGAAAAGATGTTTTTGAAGCTGTAAATGATGATGGTAACAAGATGAAGGAGTTGGAAGTTTTTGAAAATTTGAAGGAGTTGTCTGAATCCTCAAAGAAGAAGAACAAGAAACTATAAATGAAACTGAACTTAGAGGCATTCGCTGGAAAATTGAAGTTATGTGTTGTATTTTCGTGTATGCTCAACATGTACTTGATAATGAATTGTAAATGTTGATGGGTGTATTGAAATGTAATGTTTTTTTATTAATTTTTATTGGCACTTAAACCATCAAAATGTAATCAAAGTTATTCTTAATGTAAAGTTATTGATTAGTTTGGTTAAAATTGGCTTAATATTGAGTTATAATTGGTTAGAAATATGGACATGGTATGGCCTATAATTGGCATGGCCTTAAAATTGGCTTCATATTGATTAGAAATATGGACATGGTATGGCCTATAATTGGCTTAATATTGATAAAGAGTGGGCATATATTTCGACATGGTATCCCCTGTAGTTTGCTTTGTTTTGTCTATATTTGTCATAATACAATTGATATACAACACTGAAATATGCCAAATAGATTTTTTATACAACGATGAAATAACAAGTGACAACAAAATTTCCAAACGGCATTCTCATAAACAGTGGTCCATTCATTAGAAAATAGTTGCAACAAGTTTTATAACATAGTGGTGATACAACATCATCTAATTCTTACGTTACATAAACTACAAAATATGGCAGGCAACATAGTGGCTCATAATTCATGATAGTAAACATGTTCAAAATATGGGTAGTAACTACGAAATATAAACGTAGTATTCATTGAGCTAAACCCTTGCAATTTTTTTGCCTAACTTTTGAATTTATTTTTACTTCCAATATCATCTACTGTGGTATCCTCTTCAGGAATCACCAGTGGATATTCACAATCTTTTCTAGGGCCTTTTAGGTCTCTTGTTTTGAGAGTCATTAGTTTGTCACTCTTCCTTCTCGCACCTATCAAATCAACATGTTTCTTTACTTTGTTCTTATTTGGTATCAGTCCCTTGACCTGTCATAACAAGTAGGTGTTACTAAATAGAGGGATAAGGTGGTTTGAAAGCACAAAACGTGAATATACTTATAGGATCACTGCTACTTGGATTTTATGAAGAAACCTTGATAGCATCTGGTGGTATGAAGGCATTAGATCTAGAATCTTTTGGTTTTTTTACCAAAGAAAGTTATGACACCACATGACTTTGATGGACTTAGTTCGACATTAGATGGTGGTTTGATATGTGTTGTGCAAATTCTAATAGGTTGAATGTCAATGATGTCTTCATTACTCAACAATGCTTCTAAAGTGTCAGGATTCAACCCTTAATACTTATTCAAATATGAGTCTCCAACATTAGGAATGAAATTGTCATGAACCTGTGGTTGTGGTTCAACATTAGGAATGATATTGTCATCAACCTGTGGTTATGGTTCTGCACTAGGAATTACATTGTCATCAACCTGTGTTGGTGGTTCCACATTAGGAATGACATTGTCATGAACTTGTGTTGGCAATCTAGTCTCACCAATCTGAGTTGAAGAGTATTGATTCACACACTTTTTCTTTTTTAAAGCCTTTGTATCTTTTTTAGTAGTCTAACTTATGTTACCATTCACATACCTTTTAGGCCTCTCCTGCAATAAATAAATACATAATTAATAACTACACAATTAAGATGTACGCATAATCACAGTATAAGTTCAGAACCTAACCCTTTTCTTTGGTAACTTTTGGGCTTTGTTAGTCTGGTTGGCCTGTGTAGGTGGTTCCTTTATTTCTGTAGGCAACTCTGTTTCATATGAGACAAGAACAATTTATTTGTTTTTCTTGCAACTCCTACTATTGTGACCATATTTCAAGCACTTCTTACACCTATGGCTAGTATTTTCTCTTTTACATTTGGTTTGGTTTGACTCATTTGGTTCTCTTCTATGAAGCTTTTTTTGCCTTCGTGGGCCACGTTTGAACATGGGAGGCAATATCATAAGATCAGAGTTCTTGGGCCTTTTAATTTCATTTGAAAGGGTGACTACTTCATTATAACATTTTACATATGTGGTCTTGTGGTGGCATTCATGCACATATTTGACAGGGTCATCTAATTTTCTATGAATTGCAACAATACCATGTCTACATTGTAACACCCTAAACCCCCCCCCCCAACTATTAATAATAAAACATCAGAGTAAAGTAAAACATACAACGTCTAAGATGCTACTTTTCAACATTCACCTGCTCATGGATACGACATGTAACACATAAATATCATCAATAAAACCATACTTAATTGATCTTCTCATATAGCGGCGAAAATTCAACTAAAACATAACATGTTTAATGCCATCATCAATTAAATAAAAGCCACAAATAACAATAAAAGAAATAACATTAAGCGTTCCAAATCCCCAGTGTTACATATCAGAGCAGACGCCGACTCAACGAAATAAAATAGAAGACTTCATCTTCACTAACTTCAACTCCACACTAATCTTGATTATCTGCACATTGTCGCTCCCGAGGATTTGCATCCATGGTACAAACGCGAAAGTAGCGCGGAAAACAGAGTCCCTAGCAATGTGTATTTATCTCAAGAGAGGGAAAGGAAACACTGCGTAAACCTGAGGGAAGGGAAAAGCATGGTCTTGCGACCAAGAGAGACGGGTAAGGGAGTCAGTTACGCGAAGGGAAGGTGTTAGCACCCCACACGTCCATCATACTCGATGGGATCCACGCTTGTTGTCTCGATCAAAGGGTGTCGTCGTCTGGAACTCGGCCGCTACTGGAAAGGAGAAGGAACGGGAATGGAAAGGAACGAAGAAACGAAGAAGAAAAGAAAAAGAAGTGACTCGATAGGACATCTCTCGTCCTATGCCTACGTATTCCCTCGTGCAATGGGAAACTCAGAGTCAACGTATTTCGGACACGAACTAAGGGGGAAGGTTGCTCGCCAAGACATCGCCATCTTGTGCCTACGTATCCTCAATCAGACTAGAGAGAGGAAATCAGAGCAGTCGTAGTTCGACCTAACGAGGTCAGTTAGTGTTTTTTATGAGCGACATTAGATTCGCGCCCGGCAGTTAGGGTCGATGCCTGTTTGCGACGAGACGGAAGTAACGTGCCCTTTTTCGAAAATGGCTTGAGATTAACAATCCCGAAGGATGAAGAAGGTTTGAGTTTGTTTTGTATTTTTTAAGACAGAAGTGGTTTGAAGTTAGTTCATAACTTGCATTGTACCCAAGTCTGTAACATAGGAACGAATACTTCGCGCATCGTCCCCAACAGGGCGTACACTAAGTACCCTAGAAGAATGAAGGGAGACCCCCATACTTCACTTCCCATACGTAAGGCTCATGTGCAATACATGTTAATCTTTTATTAAGTGTTTTAGGATTGTTATGAGATGAGAAGAGAAGACTCAAGGAAAAAGAAAACACTAAGGGGAATTCTATCCTAATCTTGTCATGCAAAAGGTGGCCCTAAGGTTGAGTTTGAAAGGGAAAATTCTACCTAAGTTAGCATGCAAAGGGAAGCCTAATGCTAATCCTACTCCAAGCTTAATCGAAAATTAAGTTAGACTAGGTAGCTCTAAGGGAGTGAATCCAAAACTTAAACAAGTCTTGGGATTCAAGGGAAGGAAAGAGTGAAAGAGATGAAGAAGGAAAGAAGAAATTAACAAAAAATAGCAGTTACAACAGCGCATCTGCAACAATACAGCAGTAAATCCAACACCAAATACCAAACAGCATTCTACAGCTCATGTTCAGCACAAAAAGGAGTGTAAAAGCCAAACAGCAGCACATATAACAGCACATATGCACATAAACAGCAGTAGAAACAGGGAAGCATGTGATTCACTTGAATACAACTCAATCATGGCATATCAAACGTGCATCAAGCATTACATATTCTTCAATCAAACACGATTACAATCACACCACCAACCAAGGTAAATAACTCTTGAAAACATCGTGAAAGTAATGCATATCATGAGGAAGCATATCATTAAGCATATGATCAAATCAAGTGAAGCATGCATCTCACAAAATTAGGTGAACAAACAAACACAAAGCAATTCCAGCAACATAAGCATCAATCAACAATTATCATGCTCAAGGAGTATGTGCTATGTGTTCATGGCATCAAGCATGCAACAATGTAAACAATGTTCATAAACGATGAAATACAAGAGCCGCGTGTCAGAAAATTGTGCACATACAATGGTGTGAGGTGCAACGGCATCAAAACAGTCATTAGATGAGTATCATATCAATCCATGAAGATTAAAAGTGAAACGGGATCGAAACATGCTAAAAAATGCACAAAAAACACACTCTGCAGCAGTGTTAATCGATTAACCAATTGCAGTGCAATTGTGTTAATCGATTAACAGCTCTTATTACGCACATTTTGCACTGGTTAATCGATTAACCTAATTGCATTGCAATTGGTTAATCGATTAACACTGTAAAATCAGCACAAAATTAGTTTGAAAAATCACTTCCAGCAGCAAAAGCACTTATGCAATCATCTCCAATGATCATGTAATCAACAATGCACGAAATTAAGTTCAGAGACACCATTCAAACATCACTTAAATTCAATAATCATCAACATCCACAATCAAGATCAACCAAATGAATCAAAACACATCAAAATTTATGGTTCTACATTGTATAAGTTGCAATTAAGCTAAAATGAGTATGGATCTAAAATTAACCAACCAACAAAGCTGAGATTTGCTTTGGTAAGTGTTGTAAACAGAAATGGATGAATTCAAGTAGAGAAATCCAAGATCCACAAGCTTCTTGCACTCAAAACTTGAAGATCCAAGCAATAAGCAACCAAAGCTCCAAAAGCACTTCCAAAAATCACTTCTGAAAATTCAGAACTAGATCCAAACGAAAATCCAATGAAAAGCTTGTTAATCTTTGAAGAAGAGCTTTAAGTGTGGTTGAAAATGGAGTTGGAGAATGAAAGATGAGAGAGAATTGAGAGAATTCTAAAAATTGGGAGTGAAAATATGATCTAGGTTCTAGAGGTTTGGAATGAATTGGTTTAAATAACCCCTAGGTTAGGAGTTAAGTTTGGGTTGGGAGTGAGGTTAAGTGAGTGGAAATTGGGATGAAATGTGAATTAGGAAAGGAAATGTGGAATTGGAGTGGAAAGAATTTGAATTTTTGAATGGAAAATCAACTCTCTAGATCCTTCTACTGATGTGTAGAATTAAAATGGGTGATTAAAAATTGGATTAAAAGAAACAACTCTGAAAATGCAACATTTGGGCAAAATTCACCATGGTTAATCGATTAACCTAATTGCACTGTAATTGGTTAATCGATTAACACATTCAAATTTTGAAATTTTGCGCCAAAAGGAGGGAAACTTGGATATTCGCCTGGTTCTACCCGTTCTGAACCACAATAGACCTCTGAAACTTGCCATTTGATATTACCACTAGAATACACTTGAAATATGCCGTGAAATGTTTTTTCGCACTCGGATTAAACTGCTGATAACAACTGTCTGGTGCTGAATAACTGATCAAAAATTGCCTGCCGGAGTTTCTGATCATCCAGTCATTTAATGAGCAAAATAAATGCTCAAAAAGACTTGGAAAGCTATCTGCTTGGATCTGAACACTATTAAAAATCATACTGGGACTGATGACGACGTGAGCTGCTGAAAGAATACCTTGATCCCATGCCCAAAAGAAATATGCAAATGCAAAAATGACAATGCAAATGAAATGAAGCATAAGCCAAAAGGGTTAGAAACACTAGGGCAAATTTTAGGGTGTTACACACGTTACCCACGTAGAGGTAACATTCAAACTGAATGGGTGAGATTCTCAAATCAACAAAAGAAATGCATAAGATAAGTATAAAAGCATTTAATCAATTACACCATTCACCCTATCATTACTACATCAACAAAATCACACTTTTCCACATAAGCAAATAATCATGCAATTCTCAAATACAACACATAATAAAGCAATGCAATGAGACTCACAACTCGACTCAATGTGGTACCAATTCGATCCATTTTTCATGATCATAATTCCCGTCGGAATTTCCATATAAGTCGCTTACACCCCACATGGGCACACAACATCCGTGACCGCTCACACCCCACATGGGCACACGATCACCTCAACAACAACAACAACAACATAATTCTATTTCAAAGAATCCGGATAAGAAGCTCACACCCCACATGGGCACACGACTTATCACACAACTTATGCAACATGGCATGCATACAACGACAATATACAACGACCACAAAATGCATATGACTAACAATAAGCCAATACATCACACCACAATTATCCAACACGCATCATATACCTGCCAAAACATACAACAATTGCAATCCACAGCTACAACACGCATTCACACGACCGAACTCACCATTTCAGCGTGCAACACATAACAACATGCACGAAAACCCAATTAACGCGTCAAATAGTTGGAATTATGGTATTGAAATTAATTTTAACAAAACAATATGAAACCGGCTTTCCAACGATTTGAACGACGACTAAAACCAACATACGGATTAAAAGTTATTAATTTTTAAAGTTTAAGAAAATTCTGTCCATACAGCAGCAAAACAACACTGTCATGCTCGCTGCGAGTTCGCCTAGCGAAGTCCCCAGCGAACAACCCCTCCCATATAAAACTCGAGACTCACTTTTTCTCCTCCCCATTTGCTTCTCATTCGCCCAGCGAACTAGAGTTCGCCAAGAGTTTCTCTTCTTTCCCTTCGCTCGCTACCTCATTCGCTTAGCGAATCTGGGGCGAACATTCGCCCAGCGAACTTTCATTCGCATAGCGAATTGCGCGAATCTGCAATTCTGCAGTTGCGATTTCAGCACGATTCAACCCCAACCCTTCTCCAATTCCACCCACAAACAGCCCCACAAATGCACATATAATCACAAATTATCATACAATCAATTAGGAACACAAAAAACACAATTCAACCGGTTAATTTATGCACTTTTCCTCTTATCAAAACCTCTAACACGCAAAACCCCAATCCCAAATCAACGCAAACAACACATAGGGAAGATCCTAAAGGTTTATCTACCCTCATACAAATATTATGCAACCCTTAAAGATTAGAGAACCTCACCCTTACCTTAGAGTTCTTGACAAAAACCTCGGCCTCAACAATGACTTTTCTCTTCCCTTTTGCCCTAGCTCTCCTCTTTCTCTTTCCTTCCAAAAACATGTACTGAATGATTTTCTCCTCTAATCCCCTTTTCTATTTTCTAATATTCTTTTTAATTTCATAATATTATTATTATTATGTCAATATTATTATTTTACTAATTAAATAATAATAACAATATTTCATAATAATTCACATTAATAATATTAATCAAATATTCCTAATATTAATTAATTAATTAGTAACCACACCACTCCTTTCTACACAATTGGTCACACACCCCCAACACCTTAATCTCTACAATTCTAAGGTCACTACCCCATACTGAGGGCAACCCAAACACGACCAAAACACACATAATCACACACATATATACAGCATCATATAATTCTAATTACGAAAAATAATAAAATAAATCGGGGTGTTACAATTCTCCCCCACTTAGAATATTTTTGTCCTCGAAAATTTACCTTATATGAACAACTCCGGATACGATTCTCGTATCCTGCTCTCTAACTCCCAAGTCATATTTCCACCGGCAGCGCCTCCCCACACTAGCTTCACAAGGGCGATCTATTTACCCCTCAATTGCTTTGCCTCGCGGTCTTCAATCCGTATTGGTAAGTCCTCAACCGTAAGGTTATTCCTTACTTCCACATTATCCATCGGGATCACATGTGATGGATCCGGAACATACTTCCGAAGCTGTGACACATGGAACACATCATGCAAATTCGACAAATTGGGTGGCAATGCCACTCTATAGGAAATAGGTCCAACCCTTGCAGAAATCTGATATGGACCAATAAACCGAGGAGTAAGCTTCCTCGACTTCAACGCACGTCCAACACCGGTCACCGAAGTGACTCTCAAAAACACATGGTCTCCTTCATGAAACTCAATATCTTTCCTCCCCTTATCATGGTGGCTCTTCTGCCTACTCTGCGAAGCTTTCATCTTTTCCCTAATCAGCTTCACCTTTTCAGTAGTCTACTGAACAATCTCAGGTCCAAGTACTACACTCTCTCCAGATTTATGCCAACACAAAGGCGTCCGACACCTTCGACCATACAAAGCTTCAAAAGGTGTCATTCCAATACTGGAGTGATAACTATTATTATAAGTGAACTCAATCAATGACAAATGGCTATCCCAAGCACCACCTTGCTCAAGAACACAAGCCCTCAACAAATCCTCCAGAGATTGTATAGTCCCCTCCGTCTGTCCATCCGTCTGCGGACGATAAGCTGAACTCAACCTCAGTTTCGATCCTAAGGCTTCATGCAAACTCTCCCAAAATTTGGAAGTGAACCTTGGATCTCTGTCCGACATAATACTCAGCGAAACACCATGCATCTTCACAATCAACCGAATATAAATCTCTGCCAACTTCTGTAAAGGAAAACTGATATTCATCGGAATGAAATGTGGCAATTTCGTCAGTCTATCCACTACTACCCAAATGGAATCATGTCCTCTTGGAGTATTAGGCAACCCAGTCACAAAATCCATATAAATGTTGTCTCACTTCCACTCTAGAATATCTAACGGTTACATCAAACCAGCAGGTTTCTGATGTTCCACCTTCGACTTCTGACAAGTCAAACAAGCATACACAAACTTAGCAACATCATGTTTCAATCCAGGCCACCAAAATATCTTCTTCAAGTCTTGGTACATCTTTGTAGCTCCTGGATGGATACTCAAGCTACTCTTGTGACTTTCTTCTAGAATCATTCTTTTCAACTCAGGATCATCAGGAATACAAATCCTATTACGGAACCTCAACACACCTTGTTCATCCACTCTGAATTCGTTAATTTCTGTCTGTTCATTTTCAATCATCAAATCCACCAGTTTCACATCCAATTTCTGAACCTCTCTGATACTATTAAGAAATTCATTGTTGGTCTTCAGCATACCCAACATTACACTATGCGGTGTCTGTTCGCAAACTAAAATCATATCTCTGAACTGTTCAATTAATTTTAGCTCTTTAACCATCATAGCAGACATATGCAAAGACTTTCGACTCAGAGCATCAGCCACGACATCGCTTTACCGGGATGATAGTTCAAGCCAAAATCATAATCCTTTAAGAATTCTAGCCACCTTCTTTGTCTCATATTCAACTCCTTCTGATCAAATAGATACCTTAAGCTCTTATGATCACTATACACTTCAAATCTGGAACCATAAAGATAGTGCCTCCAAATTTTCAATACGAACACCACTGCAGTTAATTCCAAATAATGAGTTGGGTAATTCCTCTCATGGACCCTTAACTGTCATGAAGCATAAGCCACAACCTTACCATCCTACATTAACACACCTCCTAAACCCATCAACGAAGCATCGCAATACACCACAAATGGTCCGTTTGGTTCGGGTAGAATCAAAACCGGAGCTGTAGTCAATCTCTTCTTCAGCTTGATGAAACTCTTCTCGCAGTGAACATCCCACACAAACGTTTTACCTTTGCAAGTCAACTGAGTCAATGGAAGTGCCAACTTCAAAAAGCCTTCAATAAACCTATGATAGTAACCATCCAAACCCAAAAAGCTTCTAATCTCAGTTACCGACTTCGAAGCCTCCCACTGTAGAACTACATCTACCTTGGATGGACCCACATTAATACCATCACCTAAAATAACATGACCAAGAAAACTCACCTCTCTCAACCAGAATTCGCACTTAGACAACTTAGCATAGAACTTCTTTTCTTTTAACACTTGTAGCACGATCCGCAAATGCTCAGCATGTTCCTCTTCTGACTTAGAATAGATCAGAATGTCGTCAATAAAGACAACCATAAGTTGATCCAAGTAAGCATGAAAAATTCGATTCATATACTCCATGAATACACCAGGTGCATTAGTAACTCCGTCCATATCGAGTTTTGAAGGCCGTCTCCTAAATATCTTCATCCTTTACCCGTATCTGATGATAACCCGACCTCAAGTCAATCTTGCTAAACACACGGGCGCCGACTAACTGATCCATCAAGTCATCTATTCTTGGAAGTGGATACTTGTTATTAATCGTTACTTTGTTCAGCTGTCTATAATCGATACATAACCTCATAGTGCCATCATTTTTCTTCACCAACAACACCGGAGCTCCCCAAGGCGATACACTTGGTCTCACGAATTTCTTTTCTAACAACTCTTCCAGTTACTTCTTCAGCTCTGTTAATTCAGATGCCGACATCCTGTATGGTGCCATAAAAATAGGTCTGATACCAGGGACAAGATCAATAGTAAACTCCACTTCTCTCTCTGGAGGTACATCAACAATATCATCCGGAAACACTTCTGGAAATTCACGCACCACTTGCAATTCATTAATAACCGACTCACTCTCCACTGACGAGGATGCAAACAATGCAAGCACTTGAGTTTCTTCTTCTAAGAGCTCTCTCAACTCTCTAGTAGATAGAAACCCATCTTCTTCCCCTTCCTCAGGAGCAAGAAATTGCACCGACTTGTTAAAATAGTTAAGATGGACATGATTGAACTCCAACCAGTTCATACCCAAGATCACATCAAGATTTCCCAACGGTAAGCAAGTAAGATCCACACCAAAGTCCTTATTAAAGATTGATAGTGGACAATTCAAACAAACTAGGGAAGTGGTCACCGATCCCTTTGCAGGAGTTTCGACAACCATCTCTCCTTTCATAGGAGAAACAACAAGGCCTAGCCTTCTCACACAATTAGCAGTAATAAAAGAGTGAGTAGCACCAGTATCAATAATAATAATCAAAGGCGCATTATTAATGTAACATGTAGCTCTGCTCAGTCTGTCATCACTGGAAGTCTGAGTCCTGTCAAAGCGAACACCTTTCCTCCAGTCGAAGCTTGCTTTGGTTTCTGGCAACGAGTACTAATATGCCCTATTCTCCACAGTTGTAACAAGTCACCACATTAACTTTGCAGTCAGCAATCAAATGTCCTGCCTGTCCACACTTGAAGCATTTCTTCACATCACTCGTGCACTCACTGACACGATGACCTAGCTCACCACACATGTAACACTTAAGAGGAGCAGGGGCACCTCCCCCACTCGGCTTCTTGCCATCAGCGTATTTCTGTTTACCTTTCTCAGCTGGAGCTGCATAAGGCTTCCCACAGTTCATCGATTGTTTTCCCCTCCTCTTGGCCAGCCCTTTATAGTGAGCCGATCGAGCCTTGCTATCTTCCTCAAATATCCTACAACAATCCACCAAATCTGGAAACCTTCTGATTCGTTGATAACTAATCGCCTATTTGATCTCAGGCCTCAATCCATTCTCAAACTTGACACACTTTGAGAACTCAGCGGTTGTCGCACTGTAGTGAGGGTAAAACTTAGCAAGATCTGAGAATTTGGCAACATACTCTGTAACCGTCATGTTACCCTGCTTCAGTTCCAGGAACTCAATCTCTTTCTTTCCTCGGACATCTTCAGGAAAATATTTCCTCAAGAACTCCCTACTGAACACAACCCAAGTGATTACCTCTCATGTTGCTCCCAACAGTTGACGAGTGCTAACCCACCAATCATCAGCCTCCTCTGCCAGCATGTGAGTACCTAACCGCACCTTCTGTGCTTCAGAACATTCTATAACTCAGAAGATCCTCTTGATCTCCTTGAGCCAAGCCTGCGCTCTATCCGAATCATATCTTCCCTTGAAGGTAGGCGGTCTATTCTTTCGAAACTCGTCATTCTCACCAGCATGAGGCGGGTTCTGTACCGCCTGAGCAACAGCCTGCAAGGCAGCAACAATAGCAGCATCGTTCCTTCCAGCCATTCTAAATCTGTTACACACCAACAACAGAACACAATGGTTAAGGAACCGACATTGACAGTAATCAACTATCACGCAACAACGACTCAACAACTTGGCCGGACAGACCGACCTGCTCTGATACCACTATGTAACACCCTAAACCCTCGCGACAATTAATAATAAAACATCAGAGTAAAGTAAAACATACAACGTCTAGGATGCTACTTTTCAATATTCACCAGCTGACGGATATGACATGTAACACATAAATATCATCAATAAAACCATACTTAATTGATCTTCTCATATAGCAGCGAAAATTCAACTAAAACATAACATGTTTAATGCCATCATCAATTAAATAAAAGCCACAAATAACAATAATAGAAATAACAGTAAGCGTTCCAAATCCCTAGTGTTACACATCAGAGCAGACGCCGACTCAACGAAATAAAATAGAAGACTTCATCTTCACTAACTTCAACTCCGCACTAATCTTGATTATTTGCACGTTACCCATGTAGAGGTAACATTCATATAGAAGGGGTGAGATTCTCAAATCAACAAAAGAAATGCATAAGATAAGTATAAAAGCATTTAATCAATTACACCATTCACCCCATCATTACTACATCAACAAAATCACACTTTTCCACATAAGCAGATAATCATACAATTCTCAAATACAACACAACATAATGCAATGCAATGAGACTCACAACTCGACTCAATGCATGTGGTACCAATTCGATCCCTTTTTCATGATCATAATTCCCGTCGAAATTTCCATATAAGTCGCTCACACCCCACATGGGCACACAACATCCGTGACTGCTCACACCCCAAATGGGCACAAGATCACCTCAACAACAACAACAACATGATTCTATTTCAAAGAATTTGGATAAGACGCTCACACCCCACATGGGCACGCGGCTTATCACACAACTTATGCAACATGGCATGCATACAACGACAACATACAACGACCACAAAATGCATATGACTAACAATAATCCAATACATCACACCACAATTATCCAACACGCAGCATATACCTGCCAAAATATACAACAATCGAAATCCACAGCTATAACACGCATTCACACGACCGAATTCACCATTTCAGCGTGCAACACATAACAACATGCACGAAAACCCAATTAACGCGTCAAATAGTTGGAATTCTGGTATTGAAATTAATTTTAACAAAAAGTATATGAAACCGGATTTCCAACGATTCGAACGTCGACTAAAACTAACATATGGATTAAAAGTTATGAATTTTTAAAGTTTAAGAAAATTTTGTCCGTACAACAGCAAAACAACACTGTCATGCTCGCTGCGAGTTCGCCTAGCGAACTATCATTCACTAGGAGTTCGCCTAGCGAAGTCCCCAGCGAACAACCCCTCCCATACAAAACCCGAGACTAACTTTTTCTCCTCCCCATTCGCTTCTCATTCGCCCAGTGAACTGGAGTTCACCAGGAGTTCGCTTAGCGAACCTGGGGCGAACTTCTCCACCTCTCATTCCAGAATTTCTCTTATTTCCCTTTGATCGCTACCTCATTCGCTTAGCGAATCTGGGGCGAACATTCGCCCAGCAAATTGCGTGATTCTGCAATTATGCAGTTGCGATTTCAGCACGATTCAACCCCGACCCTTCTTCGATTCCACCCACAAACAGCCCCACAAATGCACATATAATCACATATTATCATACAATCAATTAGGAACACAAAAACCACAATTCAACCGGTTAATTTATTCATTTTTCCTCTTATCAAAACCTCTACACGCAAAACCCCAATCCCAAATCAACGCAAACAACACATAGGGATGATCCTAAAGGTTTATCTACCCTCATACAAATATTATGCAACCCTTAAAGATTAGAGAACCCCACCCTTACCTTAGAGTTCTTGAGAAAAACCTCGACCTAAACAATGGCTTTTCTCTTCCCTTTTGCCCTAGCTCTCCTCTTTCTCTTTTCCTCCAAAAACACGTACTGAATGATTTTCTCCTCTAATCCCCTTTTCTATTTTCTAATATTCTTTTTAATTTCATAATATTATTATTATTATTATCTCAATATTATTATTATTATTATACTAATTAAATAATAATAACAATATTTCTTAATAATTCACATTAATAATATTAATCAAATATTTCTAATATTAATTAATTAATTACTAACAACACCACTCCTCTTTACACAATTAGTCACACACACCCAAAACCTTAATCTCTACAATTCTAAGGTCACTACCTCATACTAAGGGCAACTCAAACACGACCAAAACACGTATAATCACACACATATCCACAACATCATATAATTCTAATTACGAAAAATAATAAAATAAATCGGGGTGTTACATACATAATATCCCCACCAAGTCCCAAAAGTTACATGAGCATGTTTTTTTTTGCCAATTCCACCACAAAGCTATTATTAAACATGAAATGTGTAACTTGAAATATTAATCTACCTGCATATGTTACAGTCTAACTTGCACTTTTTCTATTTATCTATCTAATATCCTAAATGGTTTGGACATTATTTCTCCCTTATACTCCTCTACCTTTTCTCTAAGTGTGGCAAACCTTCCCATAAGATAATTACTTGTCCACTCAAACATGCTTATTATTGGCTTTTCCCTTTGTAACAAAATAGTTGCATTGAAACACTCACTTATATTGTTCATTAGGACATCACACTTAGAATAAAAAGTAAAAACACGCTTACATCATTTAGTTTTAGGAATAGACTATAACCATTCATATGCCTTTAAACCTACCTCCTTGATTTGAAGAATCATAGATTCATATGATTCAAAGTATGTTGCCTTTGTTGCAGCCATCATGAGATCTCTAAACAAAGTTCTTCCTCCAAATATCTTCTTGAGGTTAGCATACAAATGTCTTAGATTTCATCATGAGATTCATATTTGTGCTTTAGATGACATCAATCTAAACCTATAAAGGGTATGCATGATTTTGTCAAAGTTGTTTTTGTCCCATCAAAACATATGCAACACCTTTCAAACCTTGGTTGGAACCCTGGTGTTGGACAATTAATGTTGAGTTTGAACGTGTTTCCTGATGAAGCCCTCCTCAATTCAACATCATATGACCATAACAAGCTATATTGCTTGCTAGAGTCCTCTTCAACAATTTTTCTAGCAAGCTGTCGTGCCTTAAAAGCTCTACAACCAGGGATTTTAGTGGCATGCCTCAGCCTCACATCTGCTACCACCTCATTTAACTTCATCTTGGTATTGTTCTTCAACCCATCAACAATCACTTTTGCAATCCAATCTTCTTAAAACCCTATTGCATACAACAATGTAACTACATAGCTTTTTGTCTTTACAAATAACCATACACATATCTGTATCATTTTTTTTCAAATCTCAGTCCCCTACCATTCAAGACATTATGCGCTAAAATGGTATTCTTGAATTGCTTCAATGAGGAAAACTCCATTCTGACCTTGAAAGTAAAATCCTTAAAAAGAGCATATTCTTCATTGAATATAATTACACTAGACCTATCATCCCAACTTTCATCATCTGCCTCACTGTCAAGTTCATCAGTCATATAGTCTTCCTCAATTATATGTCTATTACCCATCTCTTATGTGATAAAGAATTTGTTGGGAGGTTCACTTCTGGCATCACCATTAACAATAGGTTTAGCTCTAGGTTTCCCTTCATCCATACATTCATCAAAACCGTCATCAAAATCATTCATTCTCTCCTCCTCACTATAATCAAAATGTATACCCTTCATAGATTCATCACTTGATTCACTAGAATTATCAACCTCTTCGTACATTTATTTCCTTTCATTTTCTCCTTAACCTTATCCATAAATGCGGCCTCCCCAATAAGTGGTTTTGGCTCGGTAAATATTTCTACTTCGCAATTATTTCAAAATGTAAACACAATTAACTCAGATGTATCTCCATCATCTCTAAAAGGTTTTAAATTTTCTTCCAAACTAACATCATCATGTTTCCAACATATTTTCACAGCCCTAACATCAAACTCTGAATCAATCCCCTTGATTAAGTCACATGCTTCAAAATAATACCAATAATCCAGATCTTGATCACTATATGTATAAATTTTCCCACCCTCATATCTTAAGTTAGAGTCGTTTACAAATATAACCCTTGATGTATAACACCACCTTAAATAACCTCATGTCATGTACATTACACTTAGGGTCAAATATATACAACTTAAGTCAAATACGATATACACACAATATTTTGCAGTATAAATACACTAAAAAAATATAAAAAATGACCAATATTAAACAATCAAAACCTCAATTACTACATAAAAGTGATGGATTAAGTGATGGATCTCTAAACCCTAAACTAATACCCCACACAAAAATAAAAAATTTAGCAATTAACAAGTGAACAAACATGGATTGTAGTGTGAAGGACCACAACAGGACCATAAAATGGGCTTTAAAAATGTCTTAATGGGACTACAAATGACTACAAATGAGCCAAAAAGGCAGCAGAGCCATTCTTGAGTTCGTAGGATTTCAAATGGCAAAGGTTCAAATGGTAGAAGGCTAATCAAATAGTGTAGGATTTCTAATGTTTTAGTTTTCTAACTTAATTAAAATAATTTTAACTTCACAAAACTATTTTTTAAGCCATGTTAGTCAAGTCATCACCTACCAAACTCTGCAAATCTTATGTCATGTGTGCTGCCACATAAACCTTCATCACTAATGTGAGGGACCAAATTTATTAACGGAAAAAATTTAAAGGACTATTAGTCGAAAAAAAGTTTTATAGAGACTAAAATTGAATGATAATCTATGTATAAGAACTAAAAATATATTTAATCCATAATAGTAAACAATTATTTTTTTTAAATAATTTAATTGTTCACATTAAAATAATATTATTAATTTGTTTAATACATATTTAACTTGCGTTTTTAATTTATTGTTTTAATTTTCAATTTATATAAATAAACATTACTATAATAACTATATACCAGCATCTTAAATCTATTTAACTCAACTAACACTTATTATTTTAGTTACTTTAAATTTTTATTAGTATCTTATTTATATGCAATATGACCTAAACATTATAAATATCAGCAATTATTATTTATTTTGTAAGATTAAATTTGGCTCAACTCAAATTTAAAGATATTATCAGAATTTATTTGAACATTTATACATATTCATCAAACTTAATAGTACTGAACATGATTTCAGTCTCTTCCATCAAATAGGATTATAAGTTGAGACAATTTTCATAATCTAAATTAGTTTTATAAGGTTAACTTGTAGTCTATCGAAATTCTAAAATCCATCCATCAAAATAAATGCAAATATATGAACACCATATACATGAAATAATTATTATGTGAGCTCAACAAAAAGAATGGAGCATAGATATGGCAGTAGGTTGGATGATTAAATATGCAACATGTCCCCACCACAAATTCTCATCCACTCTTCACTTGCATTCCAGATTGTGTGGCCCCATTTATGATACCATTGGTGGTTGGTACTTCATGTATACTCAAGTATGGCAGTTAGGAATAATTAAGAAAAGACAATAAAGATGGAAGTTGCTTGCTTCATAATCTTAGGAACCCAAAAAAGAGAAATAAAGGAAAAAAAAACAAAGTGACATAGTACGTCCTATGTTCTAAGGCATGAGAATATAGGAAAGTGGTGGCAATAGCAAATTGCTTGCTTAAGAAAACTCATTCGACTTTCCAACGAAATTAAAGTATTGTCTGTTGATTTGTGGGCATGTCGAACCTGACACATTATTGATACTAAAATGGTCCAACGTTTAATTTAGGGCTAGGATTGGTTATGATCATTGTATGTGTGCAGCATGCATATTGATATAGCCACTACATCATATCATAGTAATCATATTGACACTTAACAAGAGGTTTTGAAGTTTAAATAAAACAGACAGGTTACAAAAGGAGTTACCAAAGAATATTAAAAAAAAAAAAAATTTCCAACACTCACCAAAAATAATTTTCCTAACCTTCACTACGTCAAAATTGTGTTTTGGCAACACTACAAAGACAACGCTTTTTGGCAGAAGCGCTGCTATACGTTTCGCTAAAAACAAAAATAAAAAACAAAGAAAAAAACGTTGTTATATGGGGGTCCTACGAGCGCTTTTAAAAAGCGCAGCTAAAGGGCTAAGGCAAGTGAACTTTAGAAAGCGCTTTATAAAAAACGCTGCTAAAAGGATACTATAAGCCAGCGCTGCTAAAGGCCCAAGGTATACCATACTTTAGGCAGTGCTTTCAAAAAGCGCTGCTAAAGGCCCAATTCACTACAAACCTTAAAAAGCGTTTTTCTCTGAAAGCGCTGCTAAAGCCCAGCTTACAAAAGCGCTTTCTAAAAGCGCTGCTAAAAGTGCTTTAGTAAAAATTAAAACGCAGAAATTAAACCAATAACAAATCATTTTTAATTTTTAACCCTGTCATTGTTTTCACTCTCGCTCTCACTCTCGCTCTCGCTCTCACTGTTCACGCATCTTCCTCCGTCGCTGTTCCGGCCGTCACTGTTTCGGCTCGCCATCGCTGCTCCTCCGGCCGTCACTGTGCGTCAGTGTGCAAGGTATATTTTTTATTTCATTTCATTTCCATTTCCATTTCCATTTCATAAAAAATGCAATAGTTTCTTTTGTTTGTTCTTGAGTGATTATATAATGTTGATTATATAATGTTGACAGTTTGCTATATAGTTTCTTTTTTTTTGTTCTTGAGTTTGTTCTTGAGCATCTTTTATTAAAATTTTGAGCATGTTTAGATTCTGAGCATGTTTAGTTTCTTTTGTTTGTTATTGTTTTTAATACAATTTTTATTAAATGTCAACAGGTTTGTTTGCTTCTTGTGTGGCAGCAGGTTTGTTTCTCATGTGGCAACAGGTTTGTTTGCATTTTTCCTTTTTCTTTCTTTGATTATCAATTTTTCATCTGTTGGCTTTGATTGTTGCTCTTTTAGATTTGATTGTTGTGATTGTTGTTATAGTATAGGAAGTTACAGTATAGGAAATTATATTGACACTTAGAATCTTGTTTTGTTTTATAGAAAAATAAGTGTTGTTAGTTAGAATGTGTTTTATGTCTTGTTCGTATATAGAAAAATGAGTGTTGCTTTGATTGTTGTTTTTTGTTTTGTTTTTAGTTTGAATGTGTTAGTTTGAATGTAGTTTGAATGAGTGTTGTTATAGTATAGGAAATTATATCCATTAGAAAAATGAGTGTTGTTAGAAAAATGAGTGTTATAGAAAAATGAGTGTTATAGAAAAATGAGTGTTGTTATAGTATCAATGTGTGAGTAATTAAGAAGTGATGATGTTTTACATAATGTGATTGAATTTGCGCGTCGATGCCATGTTGCTTAATTGAAGGAAGTGATGATGTTTACTAAATTTGATTCTTAAGACTTTGACTTATTTCTCCGATATATCTTGTTTGTCCTATTATATACTAAATTTGTGCTGTTATATTAGGTATACACCATCAGTTCTAACTTAGTGAATTTGCTATAGGGGTTACTTGTGAAGAGTGAAATTCAGATCGTTTCCAAGAATCTTACAGTGTGTAGGTCCAGAAGTTGTTGACTTCTCTACAGGTAATTAGTTGTTCTTTTGTTTTTGTTTTGCTTACTTAGTAAAATCATGGATAAAAAATGGATGTCGTCCAATCGATTGTCGAAAGAGTACGAGAATGGGGTATCAGAATTCGTTAAGTTTGCTGTTGAACACGCCAAAGACCCCAGACGAATCATATGTCCTTGCTTGGGTTACTGTTTTGGGCGTCGGATTGACGCGGGTCAGATGGAGTCGCATTTAAAGAGGCATGGAATTGATCGAAGTTATACAAGTTGGACATTTCATGGTGAGAAAAGTAACGGGAATGTTGAACCGAGGGATAATACGACCTATGCTTCAAACGACAATGCCACAGATACATACGATTGTGATCGAGTCGAAGAGATTGCAGAAGCACTTGAAGAAGATCTTCAAGATTGTCCCAAAATGTTTGAGAGGTTGGTAAGCGATGCAGAGAAACCGTTGTATAAAGGTTGCACTAAATTCACAAGATTATCTGCGGTATTAAAGTTGTACAACTTAAAGGCGGGTAATGGATGGTCAGATAAAAGTTTCACAGAGTTATTAGCCCTTATGAAAGATATGCTTCCGGAGGATAATGTTCTTCTCAATCGAACATATGAGGCCAAAAAGATGGTGTGCTCTATTGGCATGAGCTATGATAAGATACATGCCTATCCAAACGATTGCGTTTTATTTCAAAATGAGTACGCATCATTAAATGAGTGTCCTAAATGCGGCGTCTCTCGATATAAGAAAAAGTTGTCTCCAGCAAAAGTCTTGTGGTATTTTCCTATAATTCCGAGATTCAGACGCATGTTTCGTAGTGAAATCGATGCAAGAAACTTGACTTGGCATGCAGATGAGAGAATTATAGATGGAAAGTTTTGACATCCGGCATATTCATCACAGTGGATAAAAATTGATAATGATTATCCTGAATTTGGAGAAGAAGTAAGAAACCTTGAAAGAAAGGAAAATGAACATATCTACCACCTGAATTAGGACCCTTGAAGAAAGGAAAACGAACATATCTACCACCTGCTGCATATACTCTATCTAGAAAGGAGAAAAAAAGATTGTGTAAGTTTCTAAGTGAAGTTAAAGTTTCAGAAGGATACTCTTCAGATATTAGAAGACTTGTGTCTATGAAAGACCTCAAATTAAAGAGTTTAAAGACGCATATTTGCCATGTTATAATGGAACATTTTCTACCAATAGGTATACGTTCTATTTTGCCAGAAAAAGTAAGACGCACAATAACTAAATTGTGTTTCTTCTTCAGGTCAATTTGTAGTAAGGTGATCGATCCTGCGATCTTGCCAACATTGCAAAAAGAAATAGTCATTACATTGTGTGAGCTTGAAATGTTTTTTCCTCCCTCATTTTTTGACATAATGGTACATCTAGTTGTTCATCTTGTGAAGGAGACATAATTGTGTGGACCAGCTTATATGAGATGGATGTACCCTACTGAACGATATATGAAAATATTAAAAGGGTATGTGAAAAATCGAAGTCAACCAGAGGGTTGTATTGTTGAACGATACATTGTTGAAGAAGCGATTAAGTTTTGTACTGAATATTTGTCCAATATTCAATCCATTGGACTCCCCAAATCTCACGTTGTTGATAAAAAAGAAGGAAAAAAGTTAATTGGAAATAAAATTGTGACCGTATCAAGGGCTGAACGGGAGCAAGTGCATTTGTATATTCTGCACAATGACAATGAGGTTGAGCCGTGTGTTGAAATGCACAGGGATTTTTTCTGAGGTTTAAATCCGAATAGAAATAAAAATTGGATAGTACGAGAGCACAATCGAAGTTTCATACCATGGTTTAAGGATCATATTTATTCAAAGTTTTGTGTAAATCCCACTTCAATAACAGAAAGGTTGAGATGTTTAGCATATGGTCCAAGTTTGCATGTGTTTTCTTATAGCGCATACGCAATTAATGGATACACATTTTATACCAAAGAACAAGATGATAAAAGTACAATGCAAAATAGTGGTATCACCTTGGTAGCTGAATCAATGCACATTTCAAGTGTGAAGGACTTAAACCCCAAATATGCAAATATGTCATATTTTGGGGTTATCGAGCGCATTTGGGTTTTTGATTATGAGAAGTTTCAGATTCCTATCTTTGGTTGCAAGTGGTTTGAAAATAATAGTGGCATACGAATGGATAAGTCAGGATTTTTGCAAGTGGATCTTAATAGGGCGGGGTACAAAGATGAGCCTTTTATTCTAGCCTCTCAAGCTAGACAAGTGTTCTATGTCACTAACCCGACATGTACGAAATGGTCTATAGTGCTTTTATCTAACAAAGTAATTGATGATAACATTGGAGATCAAGGTGATATTGTTGGAGCGAATGCATCATATATTATAAGTGATCAAGATGAGACTGTTGGAGCGAGTGAATCATATATTAGAAATGATCATAATAACGGAATTTGGATCAATCCATCCATCCGTGTTATTAAGAGACAAGTAGATCATCTTCCTACCCGGAAATGAAAGAGACGTTAATAAAGAGGTAATAGTAAAATTATATATTCTGTCATGTAATTTTCATATTTGAGAATGATTATGGAATATGGATAA
This sequence comes from Lathyrus tuberosus, assembly GCA_022829125.1. Lineage (NCBI taxonomy): Eukaryota > Viridiplantae > Streptophyta > Magnoliopsida > Fabales > Fabaceae > Lathyrus > Lathyrus tuberosus. The sequence goes on from JALAZF010000280.1 coordinate 4,392,962, forward strand.
TAGATTATAGATTTATATGTTTGTCATGTGTTTGTAATTTCATATTTATGGATTATGTATTTTTCATTTCATATTTGAGAATGAATCGTGTATTTATGTTCAACTGATTATGGATTATGGATTATGTATTATGGATTTATATGTTTGTCATGTGTTTGTCATGTTATGTATTTGTCTTTTCATATTTGAGACTGGATTATGGAATATGGATTATGGATTTATATGTGTTTTTCTTTATTATAGGTCAAATGGCTACTAATGAGGAGAACTCGCACGATACTTCCAAGAATGATGCAAAAGAATCAATTCAAGATGCGGAAGGAGATATTTCAAGAGGAATAACAATTATGAAAGGAGTAATTCGTGCTAGAGACAAGGGAATAAAATACGACGTTCATTGGAATGAAACGGGTCAACTAATTGAGCCTAATGGCGCAATGTTGACAAGTTACATTGGTGCACTTGTCCGTTCACAAGTTCCAATTACTTGTGACAATTGGCAAAATCCACAGTTGAAACCCGCCAAAGATAAAATATGGAGTGAGATACAGGTACTATATGTGATGTTATTTGTTATTTTTGACGATTATATCTTTAAATTAATTATACTAACACACTTTATTTGTTATTGTAGAGATCTTTTAACATTGGTGACGAGAAGCAAAAATATTGTCTTCAATTAGCCGGAAAAAGACTTAGAGGGTTCCGAGCATTTTTATCCAACAAGTTTCTTAAGGATGCCGAAGGAAACTTTGTTGAAGCGAAACGCCCGAAGAAGTATACGGACTTGATTGCACCCGAAGAATGAGACATTTTTGTCGCCAAACGAAGAACTCAAGAATTCCACGTAATCTTAATTTAATTTATCATGAACATTGTATTATATTCATGTAGTTATTACATGTGTTCTGATATGACTTAAAATTGTTTATGCAGGTTGTGAGTGACGTAAATCGTCAAAGACCCTCGAAACCCGCGTATCCATACAAGAAAGGAAGTTTGGGATTGTCGCTCCCGAAAGATTCGCATCCAACGGTACAAACGCGAGAGCGGCGCGAAAGACACAGAGTCGCCAGCAATGTGTATTTATCCCAAGAGAGGGAAAGGAAACACTGCATAAACCTGAAAGAAGGGAAGAAACATGGTCTCACGACCAAGAGATGCTGTAGCCTAGAATGGAAATCACAATGGGCTCTTGCATTGTAGCCTAGTGGGGGATTACCAGTAAGAGGAGCCAAAGTCCTTTTCTGTACCAGTTGCAACTGAAGGAGATGCTGTAATAGCTGAGAATATGGCATAGGGAGCGAATGAAAAACTCTTTCAGACTGCTTCTGTCTCTGTGCACACTTTTTACTCTTGGGCTTCTCTTGGGAGACAAGACCTGGCTGCTGTTGGGAATGTTCTGGAACCTTGGATTGTGGAGGGGATTCACAAGGCAATCCATGATCTAGCGAAGACCCCAAAGAGATGGGAGGATTAAGGACTTCTGTTGCGGAAGCGAGCACATGACTGTTTTCCTTCTTTAACACTATTTTCAAAATTTCCATGACCAAACCCATCTGAGTCTTCATCTGATTGACCTCTTCTCTCAGCATCTTCTGTTCCTGGGACATGACCAGCATATCTTCCCCAAATTGCCTCATCTGGCTTCGTATTTCCCTCAACTCAGCTTGAATTTGCTCCATGATCAACTCTTAAATGGCCTGAGGAGCTAAGTCTGCAATCCTGAAGAAAACCAGATCAGATCAAGAATAACCAGCCTTGAACACCTGTTATGCAAAATGAGATGATTATGCAAATGCAAATGCAAAAATGCAAACAAACATATTTGAACATTTTCATGGCATATCCGCTTTGATTCCATTCCACGAAACTGGGCAAGGGATTAGACACACTATCGGAAAATAAATCCGAACCCAAAAATACCACCGGATCAAACCACAGGAACGAACCCTCTCCGAAAACCAGAACTGCCAGAGGACAGATAGCTAAACCAAATATTCCATTACCGAAAACAAAGTAGTTCTTACAGGCAAATTCAAGCATAATCAAAGGTGACTCCATCAACAAACTTGATGGTAGTCTCAAAAGATAAACAACGAAATCAACTACAAATCAATTCCAAACAAACCAGCTTCAACTTCCTCGGGAAGATTCACAGTGTCAGGATGTGCAGGTTGCTTTATCAGCCCTTTGATCAACTTGTTCCTCTTTGCAATCTCTTGGGTCAATTTAACGATCTGCTCTTCAGCGTTGTTGTCCTCGTGCTTCGACTTCTTGACCTCGGCTTGCAGCTTGAGCTCTTCAATTTCCTTATGTGCTTCTTTCCACTTGGCAAAGTAACTGAAGCTCTTCTTTCAGCTCTTCATTCTCAATCTTAGCCTCCTTCCACATATCCTGATACGTGGCAAGCTTGTCCTCTGCTTTAGTCAAAAACTTCTTGTTTTTCCTCTTAGCTTTGATTGACGATTCAGCAGCCATACTGACCTTTTTGAAGTGTTGAGCCCTGTCAGCAAAATCCTTCTCTTTTTTCTCTAGATGGGTAGTCATGTCTTGAACTTTCCATTTCAACTTCAAGTTGTCCTGTAGAGCACTCTGTAGCTGACTACTCATGTCAGAGTTTTCCACCCTCAGATCAGATACCAACTTATGCTGCTTGTCGAATTCTTTGAATGGTACAGTGAGTCTCTCTTCCACATTCTCTGGATATAAGGGAGGCGCCCGATCAAAAGGCAAATAGAACTCTTCTACCCTCTTCTTCACCCATTCAACATATGGAGCGAAAGCTTGATTATTGGGCTTACCCAAAACAGTTTTACCTATCTTTTGTCTGCTGAGCCAAGCTTGAGAAGCTTCTTGTGCAATAGCCACACCATCAGTCATATGAAAATACAAAGATTCTTCCAAATCTTTTCTAGCTGGAGGATCTTTTAGAGCGTATGCAAACTGCCTGATAGCCAAAGACGGGTTGTAGTTAATACCTCCTTTTCTTCCGACCAAGGGTACATTAGGATACTTGCCACAGCTATGCAAAATATCAGTCCCCACCAATCCCTTGTCCACCCAAAGAATATCTTTAGCAGCTAAGCCCATCAGACGTTTATTCCACTCTAAAGAAGTCTTTGAATCAATAAAAGCACCAGATTGGGGCAAACGTTTGGCAAACCACTTGTAAAAGAGAGATGCGCAACAACAAACCACCCCACCTCGTCTTTTCTCATTCATGTTGTATAGGGCGTAGTGGAGATCACCTAACAAAGTCGGCACCGGATTCTGAGCTGTAAATATCTGAATAGCATCTGTATCGACAAAATCAGACTCATTAGGGAATAACACAATGCCATATATACACAGAGCCAATATTGCATTGAAAGTCATCCACCTTTTCTCCTTAGCTTCCTCTTGAGCCCTCTTCACCAAGTACTCCAAGTGATAGCCTCGAGATTTTCCCTCCTTAGAAAAGTCAGCCTCCACTGTAGATCTGCTCAAATAAAGAGCCTCAGCCACTGCTTGGAAATCACAATCTCCTTGGGAGCCACAGAAAGGAACACCTTCTTTGACAGGAATCCTCAAAATGTTGGAGTACTCCTCCAGGGTAGGAACCAACACATAATCTGGCATCACAAAGAACCTCAAGGAAGAATCATAAAACTGCATCAAGGTGTGTAGCCCATTATATTCATATTCACTGAGGCTCCGAACCAGGGATAATATCCAACCATAGTTCTCTTCAAAGGCTCCCAAAACTTCTGGACCAGCTATACTCTGTAAACTGTTCAACGGACCAAGAGTGATCTTCGGGAACTTGTAGACGATGATGTGCTTCTTACCCCTCTTAGTGTCAATCCCTATGAACGCCCTCTAACTGGAATCAAAGACTAGATACTACCTGAAAATTCACAAACATGAATGTCAGAAAAATGGAATGCAATGCAGAGCATGGGATCAAGGTATCCACATGAACTGGCTGCACTGCGCTGACTGAACAAATCAAGGCTCTGTACCAAAACTCAGAACAATAACAACCACAGTGATAAAACCAGAAAACCAGGTAGGTTGAAGGTCACGGTCACCTGTAAACCTGCAAACACCCATCCCTCTCACATGTGGGTACTAAGATCCTCAGTATCCCGGGCTCTCAGGTCGAGAAATGATGATACGTTCACCATTTCTGGTTTGGCATCATCACCAATCGAGGAGGCCTCAACTAATTCACAAAAACGAAAGATCCTCAGCTTCAGAGGTTTGAGAAGCAATAGCACATTCAGCCCGAAGGATACAATGCTATCGCCAATCAAAGAGGTCGTCCGCTGATTCACTTCAAAAGCGAATCCTATAGCAAGTTCCCAGCATTGGGTCCTCGGATCGAGAATGTGCAATGGGTTTGCCACAGAACGTGGACTGCCACTGTCACATCCCAGGAGGAGTGCCGCAACTGAGTCCTCGGGAATGGTCATCAGAGTCTACAATTCCTCAAGAGAATAACTACTGGCATGTATCAACATACAGTAGCAGAAAGCTCCTGATAGAACCTCGTCTGATTGTAGGGATCGTGATCACCCGCACGTGGCCAACACCACAGGAGCGTCACGCCTGTCCACACTAAAACCTAGGTGTATGCTCGAGCCTGGGTATTGGGCTCATCTCTCAAAACATCCCAACCCGCCAAACAGAAAACCAGCCAGCACAGCACAGTGATATCCAGTAAGATAGTAATAAAATGCAATGTAATGCAATAGAAGCTGTAAATACAGTAAACAAATAAAACAGCAAATACAGTAATACAACAAAGCAAAGCACCACAAAACACCCAATGAAATAAAACAGACAAGCGCTAGGATTGACTCGCTAAAGGGGATAGACCAGCAAGAGGTCAACCTCTCCCCAGCAGAGTCGCCAGCTATCGCTCCCGAAAGATTCGCATCCAACGGTACAAACGCGAGAGTGGCGCAAAAGACACAGAGTCGCCAGCAATGTGTATTTATCCCAAGAGATGGAAAGGAAACACTGCATAAACCTGAAAGAAGGAAAGGAACATGGTCTCACGACCAAGAGAAGCGGGTACGGGAGTCGGTTACGCGAAGGGAAGGTGTTAGCACCTAACACGTCCATCGTACTCGATGGGATCCACGCTTGTCGTCTGCATCAAAGGGTGTCGTCGTCTGGAGCTCCACTGCTACTGGATCGGAGAAGAAACGAGAACAGAAAGAAATGAAGAAACAAATGTATGGAAAATAAAAGAAGTGCTCGCATGGGCCCTACCCCACTGCCTACGTATCTCATCGGGAGCATGAGAATTAGAGCGACGTAGTTCCCCTCACTAGGGGTGGATTGTGTTTTTTAGGGAACGACTTACGTTCTAGCTCAGGTGTTACAGACTCGCTGAATCGAGTGCGTTACCGTCTTGCATGAGAACGAGTAGGAGCACGTTCATACATTGAGAGTGAGTGAGATGAGAAAAGAATTCCCTAAGGAAAGACGTTAGTGTTTGTTTGAAGTTTTTTAGCAAGAAGTGTTTTTTACAGTTATTTGTAACTTGCATTGAACCAAAGTCTTAAATACAGGAACGAATACTTCGCGCATCGTCCCCAACAGGGCGTACACTAGGTATCCTAGAAGAATGAGAGGAAGCCTCTCATTCCCCACTTCCCACATAGAAGGCTCAAGCACAATACACGTTAACCTTTATTACGTGTTTTGAAGAAGTTTTGAGATGAGAAGAGAGACGATACAAAGGAAACTCTAAAGGGAAACTAAGAGTCCTAATGTTATCATGCATGGATGTCCTATGGTTAGTGAGGCTTAGGAGGAACGACTACCTAAAACCTAATGCTAATCCTACTCCAAGCTTAATCAAAAATTAAGTTGGACTAGGTAGCTCTAAAGGGAGAGAATCCAAGACTTAAACAAGTCTTGAGATCCATGGGAGGAAGAGAGTGAAAGAAAAGAAGAAGAATGAGAAGGAAAAGATGAGATACAATAAATGGCAGCAAGCACATCATACCATAAATGTCCAACTCAAATCAACGAACATGTTTCAAAGACCAATGTAAAACCACTCAAGTAAGCATACAAAGATAAACATGAAAGGATGCAAGCATACTTGAATTAAATGCACAATTAAGCACACATGGACTTCATATCAAAATGAAATGAGAGAGGCAAGATGAATATGAAGGAAGGTCAGAACCAAGATCATATTATCATCAACAACTCACATATGCAAGAGAAGATCAAAACATGGAGCAATATGCACTAAAGAAAGTCCACAAAAGTAAGCTCAAAGTTCCAACACTTAGGCAACACCAAACAAGATCCACAAAGTGTAAAATTAAGTCTCAAAGGACCTCAACCAGGGGTAGACATCATATCAAATGCATATGCAAAGAACCAACAAGAAACTCAAGCAAATGGACATGGCAAGTCAACTTGTGCAAAGAGGTGTCAAGACATAATCATGTATAAGTCACTTAAGCACAAATAATCAAGCATATATCAAATGACATTCTAAAATTGGGAAATCATAACACAAATGACCTAAGTCAGATACTAATCACATGCCAAAAGATCTCACAAAAATTCACAAGTTAAGTACCTCAAACAATTAGGCAAAGACCACATAGGGAACATGATTCAATATGCAAAAGAGAGGAACCACAATGCAATATGAAAAAGTTTTGAAAATGAAACAAAAATGTTTTTAAGCACTTCAATATGTCATCTAACAAATGCAAAAAGAATGAGTTCAAGATCATGTATAAATGATGAGAAATAAATTCTACAAGTAAAAGTGTGCACAAATGAGACAAACCATAAAGAAATTAAACAATTAATTAATTCAGAGGCATAAAATAAAATAAAAAAAAGAAAATAAAATTTGCCAAAATTTTATAAAACTCTAAACATGCTTCATGATTTTTTTGGGATTTTTAAATGCATAAAAATGATTTTAAAAATTAAAATGTAAAATGAAACAATTAATAAAAATAAAAATAAAAATAAAGAAATAAACAAGGAGGGGTACATACAGCAACAAAAACACGTTCAAAAAGAGAAATGGATCAAAGGAGGGGGTGGGGAAAGCAAGCCCAATCTAAAAAAAACCATCAGCGCCTTCCAAACAAAAAAGCAAGTCCAAATCAACATGATTGATTCACTATCACCCACCAGATCAATCCAATGCACCACATCAAGTCAACATTTCACACAAGTAACCAAGATCAATGGACCAGATTCACACGCACACCATAACAAAGTACACATGCATCCACCAAATCACTCAGCACACCAAAGAACTCACGTGACAAGCACATGCATTTTTTAATTCGCTGGCACAATAATATCCACATGATTCATCAGACGTATCACATTAAGTCAACAAATCAAAGATTAATCATGATCAAGGGCTGATATCCAACGCACACAATAACACACATAGGCTAGCACACACACACACACACACACCATGAAATTAAAATCAGAAAATAGAAAACGTGGCAACACGTGGAACGTTGGATCAAACACACAGACGTTCACGATTTCGTCTTCCTCACACAAACCTCCGGTCACCTGAAAAACAACCAGTCGCCGGAGCCCTAGCTCCGGCCACCCTCTCCGGCGAACTCAAACTTAAAATTCTCCAGAAAATGCAAATGAGTATATCATTTCAACCAGAATTTCATGAGGATTAAGAATATGCAAACCATTTTATCAAACAACCAACGCATAGAGCAAATCGAAGGAGAAAAGTTTAGATCCAAAACTTTCAAACTCACAATACACACAATTCACACGTCCAAATTTCAAACAAAATAGATCAGAATGATCAGTGAACATCATAGATCATAATGCACACAAGAACACTGAGTTCTATGATGATGAATTTCACACTAACCTGAACCTTGTAGAACTTGAAATCCACCAAGAAATCCCTCTAAAAGCTGCAGATCTTCCTCTTTTGAACTCTATTTGCAAAATAAATGCAAATAGAGGCTTGAATCTGGCTAGATCTAGAAGTTTGAAGATGATCCCTCTTGAACTGAACTTGATGAAAACCTCACTTTCAGCTTAAAATAATGGATGATTCTTGCTCCTTTCAACTCACTGATCAAGAATATGCCAAGAGATTTTTAAAAACCCTCAAGGAATGAGAGATTCGAAGGAGAGAAAGTGAGAGTGAATTTTGAAATTCTGAGCAAATGAGAGTGCATGACCTAATTTTGGAGGCATGAGTAAGCTTATATACTCTTGATTATTCTCCTGATTATGATTAAGAATTGGTTAAACCCCTGATTAGTAAGATTGGAGTGGTTTTGCCAAAATGCATTTTGATGTAAAACCCTTAATCCACACGTGCAAAGTCCTTGATGAAAGCATGATTCACTTGCATTCCACTTGCTAACCACACCTGAATTGTACTTGGGCCTTGCAATGACTTGGTTGGTAAGTTTTTGATCCATTTGCAATTTTGAACTTTATTGAATAAGTGAAAAATAAGTCATGGAATGAATTGAAATAAAGGCAAAAAATGATCCTCTTGACTTGTATTTTGATGTTGTAATGTGACATGAAGCAATTGGGAACATTACAAGTCCTTTTGAATGAAAATGCAAATGGTGGAAAATTTGACATATAAGAAATCCATGAAATGCACCTTGCATTGTTTTGACCATAACTTGAGTTCTACAAATGATATGGAGACAAACTAGTACTTTTTGGAAATGGGAGAGAAAGATCTTCAACTTTCATGTTGGAGGAAAATTCATTTGAAGCTTCATTGATGATGATAAGTCAAGTTGAATGTGGTGAAAAAACTGTCAAAAATGGAAAGTTCTCATTATAGGTCATTTTCCAAATTTAGTAACTTTTGCACAAACTCTTGATTCTTGATGAATGTCATGAATCTTGACAATTGAAGACCATATGAGGATGTGAGACCTTGAAAACCATGAAAAGAACCTCAAAATTCCCCAGTTGACTTTCTCCTTTACAGTTGACTTTTCTTGGTTCACAAGCAACTGATCCACTGAACATTCTTCACCACAAACCATCAACCAAGTCTCCCTCCATGAACACTTGTGAGCATAGAGAATACCATAAGAACATGCTTGAATCCACAAAGCTCTCCAAGAAGTCCTTTTGATCCACAAACCCTAATTGGTCCCTCTGGTTAAGAGGGAGAGATCCACTTGAAGTCCTTTGCCATGCTTGACCTTATGAAGATATGATGAACCCCATGAGCCACCTTGAAGCTTGAGACTTGAGAATATGGACCAAGTACCTTGATCCCATGCTAAGAACCAATGCTATGCATAATTCACAATGCAAGAAATGAAAAGAAACATAAGCCAATTAGTATATAAACAAAAGGGCAAATTTTGGGGTGTTATAGGGATATGCACGCTTGGAACAAAAAATTGTAAGTATATATAATTGCTATGATATTTTTGTATTATTATTCATCCTAATGCTTGACTTAATGTGTAGCTTGCAGAGGAGAAAAGTGAAGAAACATCTCTTCCGGAACATGTTTTATGGAAGGTTGTCCGTGTGGGAAAGGATGGAGTTGTTACTGAAGGTGTTCAACAAGTTTTTGAACAATGTGTAAGTATAAAGTTATTTGTTTAATTAGATAAAAAGTTCTTATTTATCTAATATATTTATGCTTAGCTCTAATATTGAATTTCAGGAGACTCTATCTCAGTCCTTAACTCTCACGGAAGACCAGGATTGCAGGAGCATACTGAGTCGAGTATTAAATGTTCTTGAGTATTCTGGTCGCGTGAGGGGTAAGGGATTTGGAGTCACTCCATCTGCCTTGTATAAGCGTCCAAAGACCAAAAATCCTACCAATAGAGAGGTGATGGAAACGTTGGAAGAATTGAGAGCTCAAGTTCGTGAACTGCAGCAGGATAAAGAAAGATATATGTCGGAAAGGCGCGGTTCAGAATTTAAATATACTAGTGACAAGGCGAGTATCAATTTTCAACAAAAAATTTCGGAGGTAATTATATTTATTAAATTAGCACATTTTTTTATATTGACATCATTGCACAATAACATTTTCATTTTTTTTGGTTTAGGGCATTTCACCTTGTCAGCTATATTTATCGGTACCGACATATCGCATGGTTGGCAAGGGAAAAGTGCATAACACTTCGGGAGACATACTTCACCATAGACCGCTCCCTGCTGGATTTTTGAAGGTTTCGATTGATATTCCTTTAGAGCGGGATGCGTTACTACCTATACCTGACGACGTTTCAAATGCAACATTGGTGGGGGACGCAATAGGGTCGTATGTTGCATGGTCGTCAAACCTCATCGTCATAGATGACTCGGTATGTTGAAAACCATTATTAACCTTTTAGTTTTCAAATGTTTTACTTTCATATAAGTTATGTTATGCTTACTTTTACCTACATTTTATTTACATGACATTGTTAGACTCCTACAAAATCCAAATCAAAAGATAAAGGGATTGTGCGGCAAACTGAGTCAGTTGCATCACAAAAAGAGGTACGTTGATATATATATATGCATCAAAAATATTAATTCTATGATCCGAATTCAAAAGCTTCATGATTACTAACTTTATGACTTATATGATTTTCAGATTCCTACACAAGAGGTGCAACAAGGGAGCAAGAAAAAGAAGCCAGAACTTGCCAAGGCAAAAAAATGCTTCTACTCCTCGATTTCGGTTGTGCCTTGAAATAATTGTAGGCACAACAGATTTGATGGAAGGTGGTATCCATGAAATATCTATGGAAGCAGGTATTTTTGGGGTTGCCTATTCAGAAACACTCGCTAAAGAAGACTTTGATCAGATATTTACGCATTCTGAATTAGGCGTCGGTGTTATGAATTCATACATCAGGTAATCCATCGATTTTATTTAATTAATTGGTCCATTTATTTACTCATTTAAATGAATATTCGAATGTTGATTATGTTTTTATTTCAGGTTCTTGTATGAAAAATTGATGCTCCCGCGTCAATTGACAGAAAGATACTCCTTCTTGTCTCCCAACTATGTCAATGCACCTCTTATCGATCGAACTACAGATACGATCAAAGGTCACTTAGTAGAAGCATTTATGATCAACACAGATAAAGAGAAGTTGTATCTTTTACTATATAATACTGGTCATGGGTAAGATTTTCATTCTAACTTCCTTTATTATAATTTTTCGCTTTTTTACGTTGTGTATAATATTTCCATCTATACTTTTGTTTTATTTTACAGTGGACACTGGTTGTTGCTTGCGATTAATCCGATAAAAGAGATAGTCTATTATCTGGATTCGCTAGATGGTAATCAAACAAAATACCCGGAGATGAAGAAGATGATTGATACGTAAGTGATGCGATTGTTCTAAATATTCGCGTGTGTATTTCTTTATTTATGTGAGATTATTCTAAATATTCGTTTATATTATGATAGAGCCATACAAATATTCCGATCACAACGACAAGCTCGGGTACCAAAGAGCAAAGCAAACAACATTACATGGATAAGAGTGGAGGTATAATTTGTTATTATAATAGTAATGCTACTTGATAACACAAGTTAAACGATATATCCTGATACATATTAATACTTGTTTCTATGTGTAGTATCCTCGGCAGCGTAATGGTATCGATTGTGGTTATTTTGTCTTGAGATTTATGAAAGAAATTATTCATTTGGAACAAATAGAGATTTCAAACATGGTATGGATTTATATATAAGTTATGATTTATTTTAAGATTTATTATCGGATATTTCATCTAATTAATTACTTTTAACTAAATCATGCATATTATGTTATATGTAGTATTTTGATGAATTCAAGTATGCCACCTACACGAAAGATAAATTAGAAGAAATAAAGGAGGATTGATGTCAATACATGGTTCAAATGAGAATTTGTTGAATAGTTTTAGAAATTGTGTTAGGTTTATGGAAGGTGTTGTATAGTTTTAGAAATTGTTGAATAGTTTTGGAAGTTGATGTATAGGTGATGGAAATGGTGTATAAGGTTTCGAATTGATGCATGGAATTGGTGTTGTATAGTTTGTATTGAGTTATATATATGTAATGGTTATTTTGGTGTTGTATAGTTTGTATTGAGTTATATATATGTAATGGTTATTTTGGTGTTGTATATATAAAGGCCTATTGTTGAATTATAATGGTATAAGGCCTATGTGTTGAATTATAATGGTATCAAAGGCCATATGTTGAAATAAAGGATTTTGCTCAATTATACAGGTTAAATTATATAGGTTTAATAATTAATTTTTAAAAAAATGCTTTTAAAAAGCACTTTTATAAAAGACCGCGCTTTTTAAAAAAAGCGTTGCCTAAAGGGGGTCATAACGTATACATAAGACAACGCTTTTAAAAGCGCTGCTAAAGGAGGCCTACGAAAGCGTTTTTCCTTGAAAAAGCGCTGCCTAAAGGGGGACCTTTAGCAGCGCTTTTAAAAGCGTTGCTAAAGGGGGTCCTACGAAAGCGCTTTTCTTTGAAAAAGCGCTGCTATTAGGGGGTCCTACGAAAGCACTTTTATAAGTGCTGCTAAAGAGGGTCCTAAGGGGGACCTAAGACAGCGCTTTTCAAAGGAAAAAAAGCGCTGCCTTTACCTACAGCAGCGCCACCTTTGGCAGCGCTTTTAAGCGCTGCTAAAGGCAAAAAAAAGCGTTGTTAAAGGTCTTCTTTGGCATAGTGAATTCCTAGCCTCTTTCATGCTGTCAGGCAAACGCATGTCTATCAACCGCTTTAGTGGGAAATTAAGATACAATAACAGATCAATACGTAGCGGATGTAAAATTCTTCACACTTGTAGGAACTTTGAGGATCAACAACAAATATAAAACGAAAAATCGAACAAATAAATGCACAAAAGAACACTGATATTTTAACGTGAAAAATCCATCAATATGTGAGTAAAAACCATGATTTTTTTCGTTCAGATCAAAGAAATAGCTCCACTATAATCAACTAAGGGTGCAAGAGAGTCTTAAAGTGATTCACAAATTAGTGCTAACAACCACAAATCACAAAGCAAAATAACTTACAAATAAGAATCAAAAAGCTGGAAAAAATTATTCAAATCTGCAGCTTCAGTGCGAAGCAGATATCTTGTTTTGAAATTCTGAACAATCAAAAGTTAGATACAGGTGTTACAAATATGCCCTCCAAATTTGAACTCGATCTGATGGTTAACGAATCTGAGATCGTCGATTTATGAGACTGATTGCAGAAAAACATGAATGGGTTTTTCTCCTCTTTCCTCTCTTTTGAATACTTATTTTCTCTTTATCTCTCTCTCAACCCCAAATTGTTCCTCTCTACTTAAATAAGTAAGAATTTAGAAAATATGTTAGGTCTAACCAGAATTGGATTTGGTGCAAGAATTTAGAAAATATGTTCGAGCATTAGTAAGGCATCCCAAGGTCTATGGAGCATATTTTAAGGTGAGTTCCTTCGTTGAGGGGAGTGGCTAAAAAATTGATCCTTAAAGTGTTTCACACTATCTGAGTAAACATCAAACATGTTGGTGCAATATTGAAGAGATATCAAGCCCTGACTCTTTGGTGAAGCAGTCGAGCTATATAGAGTTTTTAAAAGATGAAAGAAGAGCGCCAAAGTTAGCATACTCTTCTTATATTCGCACCAGTATTGGAATACTTTAACGTAAACCCAACATCGACCTCAAAATTATTGAAAGGGAGGCGAAAACCTATCAAAGAAAACAAACACTCGTGAATAGGAATGACGTACATGTCATACTTGTTAGATACGGTGGTATTTGGATCGAACTCTAGTATCGACAGGGATAACTTCATGGTTCGACAAAGGTTTAACATGTAGTCGAAGTCTATTCACATGCTTATTCTGCATGTTGTAGTTGAAGTATGCTCAAGCATGCAGTATTCGATATGCTAGGAATCTTAGCATATCGAATTGGGCCTGTTTTTTTAGCTCAATTGTTTAAGTTAGCTTGTAGCTTAAGTTAGCTTAGTAATCTATAATTAGACTAGTTCTATCAGGTTTTTGAGAGAGAGTTTTGGTTGTTAATATTCACTTGTAATCTTTGAATCCTAATAGAGAAAGTGAATAGTAAAATAATTATAACCAATCCTGATTCTTCTTCTTCCTTCTTCTCTCTCTTTCGTAAAACCTAATAGGGTTTCTTATGTTTGTTCAACAAACTCAATCTTTCTCATATTTTGATTTGGTCTTGACGATATCGATTCTCAACAAACTGGTGCGGTGAGTGTGGATAAGAAGATGTCGTCAACAAAGTATGAGATTGAGAAATTCACCTGTGCGAATTATTTATGTTTATGGCACTTGAAGATGCAAGCCCTACTGTTTCAGCAGGGTTTGTTAAAAGCGTTGAAAGGATCGAAGAAGATGGATAATGCCCTAACAGAGAAGAAGACGACGACGATGATCGAGAAGAAGCAAGATTTATATTCATTCAAGATGAGTGAAGACAAATTCTTGGCTAAGCAACTGGATATGTTCAATAAGTTTATTCTTGATTTTGAAAATATCGAGGTCAAGATTGATAATGTAGATCAAGCATTGTTGTTGTTGTTGTGTTACCTAAGTCTCATGCTCATTTCAAAGAAACTCAATTGTATGGAAGAGATTCGCTGACCTTTGAAGAAGTTCAATCAGCCTTGTACTCTAAGGACCTAAATGAAAGAAATGAGCATAAATGATCTTCATTTGGTGAAGGATTGTTTGTCAAAGGAAAATCCTTGAAGAAAGATGGTAGATTTGAGAAGAAGAAGGGTCAGGTTCTACATAATTCTTATGGTGGTAATACTCCTGCAATTAGGTGTTATCATTGTAAGAAGGGGTCATATAAGAAAGGTGTACCCTGATTGACTAAATAATCATGGTGGAAAGGATAATGGTAATGCAGCCATTGTTCAAGATGATTATGAATCATCTGATGTCCTGGTGGTTTCAAGCAGCGACTCTAATAAGGAGTGGATTATGGATTCAGCGTGTACTTGGCACATGACTCCAAACAAAGACTTGTTTGAGGAATTATGTGATCAATATGGTGGATCAATGCTGCTGGGAAACAACAATGCTTGCAAAATTACAGGTATTGGATCTATGAGATTCAAGTTCCATGATGAGTTAATAAGGCTATTGACCGATGTCAGGTATGTACCTAAACTTAAGAGAAATTTGATTTCACTTGGTGAATTCGACAAGAAACGATATGTTTTCAAAGGATAGAAAAATATCCTAAAGGTAATGAAGGGATCAAAGGAAGTCTTGAGAGACGTGAAAAAACAAGGCTTGTATAGCCTTGAGACTGAGGTTGTAAGTGGTTCACCATATGTAGCATCCACAAAACCTGTGTCGAAAACTAAGTTGTGGCACAAGTGACTTGGCTATGTTAGTGAAAAAGGCCTGATGGAATTGTCGAAACAAAATCTTCTATGTGGTGATAAGGTCGAAAAATTAGAGTTTTGTGAACCTTGTGTATTTGGTAAATCCTGTAGGGTGAAGTTTAACAAAGGTAAACACACATGGATCCCTTGATTATATCCATGCTAATCTTTGGGGCCTGCAAGGAATCCGTCACACTCAAGTGCAAAGTATTTTCTATTCATAGTTGATGATTATTCTAGAAAGTTATGGGTATTCATCTAGAAGACTAAGGATGAAACTTTTGAAAATTTCAAAAGTTGGAAGACTCTGGTCAAAAATCAAACTGGTAGGAAGATCAAGAGGTTAAGGACTGACAATGGTCTTAAATTTCGCAATGAGGCCTTCTGTAACACCCCAAATTCCCATCGCGAATAAATAATACATAAATAAAATCAGAGTAACTAAAAATTTATTTTTCCAACAGAAACAAGGATGTCACATTTAAATAAACAAAACATCATCCCTGCTCATAAATTTGATACATAGCATAAAATAGAGTACCCACAAAGTACTACAAAATACATTCAACAATGTATACTTATATATATACAATCGTTCCCCGACTCCCGTGCTACGTATCAGAGCAGACACCAAGACCGACAAAAGAACGGAGGGCTAATCTCCACAAAAGACCTCCAGCAACTCTAATCTGCAATGCCTCATAGAGCATTATAAAACAGCAGAAGGGTGAGAAATAACAACTAAATCAAGATTACATAATAATATGCAAACACACATTCAAACACATGTATAAATCATCTCACCCATACCATCACATACTAACACATATAGCATGCCACAAATACAAAACATATCTCCCATAATAAATCAAATCATGATTTTCCACACATAATGCATCCATTCACAATTCTTACCACAATTCATCACAACTCACTCATATACATCACAGTGTATATATATATACAAAACCAAGCATATACATCATGCATACATTCACAATTCTTATCATTCCACATAAACATACATATTCATGTTTATTCATCAATGCACAATTATAACGATGATAAATGCAAATCATAGAGACCGACTTACGACTCTATGCAAATGCAATGCGGTACCGACTCAATCATCTCAAGTTCACTCAGGAACTCTGCTGGAACCATCGCTCGTTACATCACTGTAACTCCCCGTCGGGCATACGATGTTCCCCATCGCTCACACCTCTTATTTTTAAGGCACGCGATCCGATCTGATCGCTCACACCTCTTATTTTTAAGGCACACGACGTTTATGGATCGCTCACACTTATTTGTATAAGGCACACGACCCGATCGCTCACACCTCTTTGTATAAGGCACACGATCGTCTATACTCACCGCTCACACCTCTTATTTTTAAGGCACACGATCCATCCGATCGCTCACACCTCTTATTTTTAAGGACACGATGTTATAA
Organism: Lathyrus tuberosus; assembly: GCA_022829125.1. NCBI lineage: Eukaryota > Viridiplantae > Streptophyta > Magnoliopsida > Fabales > Fabaceae > Lathyrus > Lathyrus tuberosus. The sequence goes on from JALAZF010000280.1 coordinate 4,409,826, forward strand.
CTGATTCCCCACCGGAACCGTCATCACACAGGACGCAATGATTCCCCACCGGAACCGCCGTCACACAGGACACAATGATTCCCCACCGGAACCGCCGTCCCACAGGACGCAACAACAATGCATATCATGATGCTTGACATACAAGAACTCATGACAACCAATGCATTTTCACACATATATGCAACCATAAACACGCATATATAATCAAATACAACACATTGCATTTATTCTTGCCCTTAGGCCACAATTCAACAACTTGTCACATGCTTCGACATCATCACATTCATGCATTGCAAAACAATTCAAACAATGCATTTCAAACCATAAAGGTCACCACACAACATACATTGAATTCATTCAAACAATGCATTTTACCACACAACAACATCACTAATCACGCACCGAAGTATAATCCAAAACAAAGCACATACTTGCCATAAGGCCACAAACCATCATCACAACATTGCATCATGTATATTCACACTATATAACAGCACACAAGCTACACGTTACATATCAAAAGCATATAGCATGATAACACATCAATCGCACACATTGTACGCGATAAAAACCCGACAGCCCGACTATTTTCCAAAAACACAAATTAATTAATTCATATTTTACTCTCCAAACCATATTTAATAGAAAGAGCTTTTCGTTAGCTTTCCAACGCTTCAAACGGGGGTCAAAACGGACTTACGGTTCAAAAGTTATGAAGAAAACAAAATCGGACATTTTGGAAAATTCTGCAGTCAGAGGTCGACGCATAGAATCATGGGTCGACGCCTAAACCTGCAGTTTTCGCCCGGGTCAGCGCATAGAAGTCACAGGTCGACGCACAGATGCAGGGGTTAGCGCATAAGGTGTTGTTTCTGCTAAAAACTCAGTTTTCGATCGTTAAATGACTTCCGGACCTCCGATTTCGATTCCGTAAAAAGCTGCGATCTCAGAATTCAAAATAATACAATATTTTCACCATTAAAAAGCCATCCAACACATTTTCCATTTTTGAAATATTTTAAAACATGATTTTATCAACACATTCACACTCCAAAACTCAATCAACACCTATGGAAACATACCAACAAGTTTACCCGAGTAAATCATATCATCACCCGACTATACTACGCAATTTATTCACCATTCCAACCGTGAAAACACAGATTTCTCACCAGTTCATCATTATTGCCCTAACTCCCACAAACTATGTAACTCACTCCAAAACTCTCTAAATCATACCAACGAGTATTCCCGATTAAACCCAAGCATTACTCGGCTATTCTAAACAGTCTATTCCAAATTCTAACCGTTAAAACATCGATTCTACACATTTGTTCTTCAATCCAACCAATAAGAAAAATATATATTTCAACCAAACAAACACAAACAGCACATACATATACATATGCAATCGAAATATAATCGAAACTTCTCACCCTTACCCGATTAATCGAAGATCAAGCTCTGATTTGGATGATTTCCTCTTCTTCCCCTTCTTCTCTCTTTTCCCACGTTTCCTTCTCTTCTTTCTCTCTGTTTTTCTCCTTCTTCTTTTCTAACTTTTTCTTTCTCTCTCTTTCTAACCAATATATATATATATATATATATATATATATATATATATATATATATAATACTTATTATATAATATAAATCCAATAGGGTTAAATATCTCCAATTGATATTTTGTCTTCTAATACCAATTGATCAATTATTAGAGTTATCTTAAAATACTCTCTTTCTCTCAAACCTCTATTTATAAAAATATCTATCCCTTCAAATATCTCTCAAACGCTCTCAAAATGCGATAAAACATAAACATACCGATGAAATATATTTCGGGAAATAAAAGTTGAAAAGAAATTATAATTTATTGCAAATATTTACCTATCAGAGAAATTAACTAATTAACTCAATTAGCAGGTAACTTACAATAAATTCACACATTTCACAAAATTCACATAAATGAAATAAATAAATGCAATTAAACAAATTAGGGCGTTACACCTTCGACAACTATTGTGTTGCGGTTGGTATTGCAAGGCACAAAATTACTGCAGGTACTCCCCAACAAAATGGTTTGGCTGAAAGGTTTAATCAAACCATTCTGGAAAGGATTAGATGCATGCTGGTTAGTGCAGGATTAAAGAAAATGTTTTGGGCAGAAGTTGTTGTGAATGCAACATACCTGATAAATAGGTGTCCCTTGACTGCCTTGGGAATGAAGATACCTGAAGAAGTCTGGCCGAAAAATCCACCTAATCTTGACAGACTTAGAGTATTTGATCTTTTAGCCTATCCTCACATTAGGCAAGACAAGCTTGAACCTAGAGTTCTTAGATGTATGTTCCTTGGATACCCTAGGCTATGGTGCCTAGAGTCAGGTCACAGGAGGTGTATCACAAGTCGAGATGTAGTTTTCAATGAAGCATAGATGGATTTCAAGAAAACGGATGATGTAGATCAAAGTACGAAGATCTTTGAAGGGGAGCTGGAATAGGAAGAGATTCATGTTGAGGTGGAGCACAGTGATGCTGAATTGCATAGCCCAAATGAAGTCGAAGAAGATGCACAAGTTATTGATGAAGATGAGGAGACTCAAAATGATGACATCCTAATAGCAAGCAACAATGTCGAGGATACTATGAAGGTAAAGGCTCAAATCGATAAGGAGTTCGACACGAAGGATTTGGGAGCTACCTCCAGAATTTTTGGGATTGACATCCAGAGAGATAGAAAGCAGTCGAGATTATGCTTATCTTAAGAAAAATACTTGAAGAAGATTCTCGACAAGTTTGGTATGTCGAATTCATATTTTGTTCTAACACCGACTAATCCTCAGTACAAGTTGAGTACGACTCAAAGTCCTAGTACTGAAGTGGAAAAAGCCTATATGAATAGCATTCCATATGCTAGTATAGTATGTACTTTGATGTATGTTATGGTTTGTACGACGCCATACATAACGTATGGAGTGATCCTTGTAAACAGGTATATAGCCAATCTTGGGAAGGTGCACTAACAAGCATTAAAGTGGATTCTAAGGCACATCAATGAGTCTCTAAGAAGAGTCCTAATTTATGGTGGAGCCTGTGGTGATGATAGCAAAGTCAAAATCGAAGGATTTGTCGACTCTGATTATGTAGTGTGTATGGATTCTAGAAAATCTATTTCTGGATATGTGTTCATTATGTTTTGCACAACAATCAGTTGGAAAGTAACACTTCATAAGGTTGTTTCCTTATTAACCACTAAAGCGGAATATATTGCTCGCACTGCATCTATGAAAGAAGCATTGTAGCTTGAAGGTTTTGCTAAGGAGCTGAAACTTCAAGGTCGAGTTATCACTGTTAAATGTGATAGTCAAAATACAATACACGTGTCAAAGAATTCTTCCTATCATGAGCAAACCAAGCACATCGATGTGAGGTTGCACTTCGTTAGAGAGATAATCTAGCGTGGAGAAGTCCAAGTGTTGAAGGTTTCGACTGATGACAATGATGCTGATATAATCATCGACATTGCCAAGTAGCAAGTTTTTCCACTGTATGCAGTTGATAAAATTGCAAGATGAAAGCTAGTTTGTTCCCTTGTCAATGTAGAGTTTGGTCTAAGGTGGAGATTTGGATCGAATTCTAGTCTCGACAAGGATAACTTCATGGTTCGACAAAGGTTTAGCATGTATTCGAAGTCGGTTCACATGTTGATCATGCATGATATAGTCGCGGTATGCTCAAGTATGAAGTAGTCTATATGCTAGGATTGTTAGCATGTCGAATTGGGCCTGTTTGTTTAACCCAGTTGTTTAAGTTAGCTTGTAGCTTAGTTAGCTAGCTTAGTAGTTTATAAATAGACTAGTTCTCTCAGATTGTCGAGAAAGAGTTTTGGTTGTTGATATTCACTTGTAATCTTTGAATCCTAATAGAGAAAGTGAATTGTAAAACAGTTGTAACAAATCCTAGTTCTTCTTCTTCCTTATTCTCTCTCTCTTTCGTAAAACTTATTAGGGTTTCTTGTGTTTGTTCAAGAAACTCAATCTTTCTCATATTTTGATTTATTCTTGACAACTTCGATTCACAACAAATACCCTCTTATCTTTGTCGGGAATAAGCACTCCCCAGTCAAATGAATGCCCCACTTCGGTGAAAGTCGGATCCAACCCGCCTTTAGAGACAAAATTAGAGGCAGTTTTCAACGTCTCTTGATCCACCTATACTAACAAGCTGTCCCATCTTACTTTATGATGCATAATAGGTGGAATATCCATTATGCAGAATATTGTCAATACAAAAAAAGCAAATATGAAAAACCAATACAATACACAAGGAGATGTAAAAATTTAGTGCTCTGTTTAAACATGTTCATAATAGAAGTTTGAATATTAGAGACCTTAAAAGAAGTGAAAATGATAAGAAATATATAGACATTAACTTAAAAGAAATGAGTTGATTGTCCATGTAGCACATGTACCACCGAAAAAGATATTGTAGATGAACTTAATTAAAAAACCACTACAAAAGAGTTTGCAAGAAAAAAAGGAAGTTGGTGACACAAAAGGAGAAGAACTTTTGAAGTTCACAAATGATAAAAAGGGAGAAAATAATATTTCAAGAACTATTTATGTGTCTCAGTCATATGGGACCGAACGATTCGTCGTATGGAGAAGTTAAAACCAACCATCAACGATCGAGATCTCCTCGCTAGTTATTCAAGATATTTGAGTTCCCGAAGGTTAAAGAGATATGAGTATCGACTAGTGTACGACAAAAATTTCCTGCAAACGATACCCATTACAAGAAAAATATTTAATGCGTCTCTTCCCAACGGAAGTGCCGTCTCATCAAGGCTCTTCATCTGCTCCTACCTAATAGTTGACTTATTTAAGGACGTACGCGACAAACCCTCGTCCACCGCAGCAAGATATTACATCATCATTTCGTCGATCATTTATAAATTTAAACGAAACACATTTAAACACAATCAATTTTATATAATTAACTTATTCAAAAATGAGTTTTATCACCGTAAAATCTCTTTGAAGATCATAACTGATAATCGTCAATATAAACTATAAGATTTCATTCAATATTTCTATTATATTAATAAATATTATTAAGTTATATATATATAAATTGAAAATAAATTATAAAAAATATTATTAACGGTTTTCATATATTCTTTTAAATAGCTTTACATAAATTTTATGTGATAAATAAAATAGTTAAAAATATATGTAATACTGTAAGTAAAATAGTTAGTCAAACACAAGCATATCAAAGAAATACTATAGATGATTAATTTGTCCATCATTACTGACAATGCTGTTCCCTCTTTATTGAAACTAACATTCTGAACTTCTGATCCCATATTTGTGATGTCAACCTCCTCAACCAAAACACCTACATTCATTCTCAAGTACTTGAATTGCTTCATAACAACAGTTCCTTATGTTTCTAAGGTAGGGTAAGGTATTTGTAACCTAAAGCCAAAACAAACCCATAATGTCGTGTTCTATTCATCTACATATTCTATTAGTACTTTTTTTTAATAATAAAAATGAAATATCCTCTTTATTTTTTATCATCACTACTATGAGAAATTGGACAAATGGCCTCAACTAAAAACTAAAAAAATTGGTTGGATATGCCATGCCAACGACCAATCCATTCTCTATCAGTCCTTGTTACAATGTAACTCATATTATTCTTGTGCCACAAATTATGACAAACAACAATTCATTTATGACCTTATTTATATTATATTGATAAAAATTAAAGGCACATGGAAGTAACACCATTGATAAAGATGGAAATGGATAAAATAAAACCCTATCTTATCACATGGCAGTGGATAGTAGTTGTGTGTCTAATATTTATAATCTTACCAGAATCCACATGCAATTTTTATACTATTAGCCTTATAAGCCAAACTCATTAATATGTCTCATCTCAAAGATCGTGCGCATTTGATTTAGAGAGAGTTCAATCACACAAAATATTGCTCTAGATTGATTTTTGTTTTAATCTAATAAATCTTTGTGTTTGTTCCTAATCACAAAGAAAAGGATGTTCAAGGCTTACGTAGAGTTGAGACTTGTTTGTTGACTAACTTTTTTCAATGCATGTTCAAAAGTCGTATTTGATTTTAGTTAAAGAGAATGCAAATAATTAGAGTCAATTAAATTTACTTTTTGGTCGTGTCATGAATGAAAATGAGACAATAAATGAAAAGTCTTGGTTTACGGTTGCAACAATCAAGGCTAAATAGGTGGACACCAAATATCATTCTTAAGTCTTTGTTCCGTATTGTACGGTGAGAATTAAGGTGGTTCTCTAAAGCAAAAATACATCACCAAGCTTTAACTGTTTAAATATTACTCCATCCCAAATTATAAGATGTTTTGGACATTTCACATAGTTTAAGAAAAGTAATCAATATTATATGGAAAAGAGAAATTATGTATGACTTTACACTATTGTCCTTCATTAATTACGAGAAAATAGAAATTAATAGAATCAAAAGAAGAAAGAGAAATAAATAGTTAAAGATATATTAGGGAAAATGTTATTAATATTGTATTGGAATTATAAAGTGACTTATAATTTGGGACAAATATTTTTTATAAAATAACTTATAATTTGGGACAGAGGTAGTAAGTCGGTACATGGTTATATAAGTTGTCTTACTAGGTTAGTTAAAAGTAGGGATATGTTATTTAAATGATGCATATCTATATTTAAATTTAGTTATTAAAATGATTTTAATTAAATCTATATAATATATTTGGCTTAATTACAATTTTAGTCTTTTTTTTTATTCCTTATTTTAAAATTTAGAATTTTTGTCTCCCAATTTTCACTCATTAAAATTTAAAATTTGAATCCCTTTATTTTTATTTTTTAGATTTTTGGTCCCTTTTTTAATTGAAAACAGGACTAAAATTCAAAACAAACTTAAAATAAAAGGATCAAAAGTAAAAAAATAAAAATAAAGGGACTAAAATTTCGGATTTTAAAATATGAGACCAAAAATAAAAAAATTTAAAAATAGGAGAACAAAATTTCCAAATTTTAAAATAGGGGGATCAAATCTAAAAAAAATATATATATAGGGAGAGCAAAATTGCAATTAAGCCAATATATTTTTAATCAAATAAACATTCAAAAATAAAAATTAAATTAGTTTATTTTCTGAATTACACAAAAAAAAATTAATTAGTCTATTTTTTTACTTTTGGGAAAAAAATAAGTTTTTTCTGAAAATTAAAAAAAAATCCAAAATCCAGAAAATACTTTTTTTTAGTTTTGAAGAAAAAGTTTTTTTCTGAAATTTTTTTTTTTTTTTAATATATGAGTTTTTAGTTTTCAGAAAAAATATATTTAAAAAAAATATTTTTTTTTAAATTTAAATTTAAAATAACTATAAAACTGTTAAAAGAATTAATCCATAAACATTACTAATTAAACCTATTACAATTATGGATGGATTTCGTATATTAGAATTTTCTTTTACAGATTTTTTTTTTAATACAACTTATTTTTTCAAAAAAAATACTAAATAAACCAATTTTTAAAAAAAAATTTCAAAATGACATGGTTTGGATAGGGTGCATAAGGGAGGCGCCATTTGGGATGGCGCCTCAGTTAGAGGTCAGAAGCCATTCCAAATGGCGCCTCAGTGCATTCTATTTTTTTTTTTTTAATTTAAAACGTGGACTATTATTTTTATTTTATGTTTTTTTATTTTATTTTTTAATTTTAAATTGTTTACTGTTTTTTTTTTAATTTTAAAACGTATACTATTCATTCACATGTCTCTAGACTGATGAATTTGTAGGCCTATAGTATGCATCTACTATTCATTCACATGCCTCTAGACTGATGAATGTGAAGTTCTATACACTGCATATACTGTTCATTCGCATGCCTCTGCTCCATTATTTTTGTTTCAGGCCACTGTTGACATGACTACACATGCATGCCTACACATGGCAGACTGCAAAGGCTACGAAAGCATGCATGCCTACACATGGCAGACTGCAAAGGTTAAGAAGCATGCATGCCTACACATGTGACTCCCCCACACCATTATAAAAACCCATTCACATTTACAAGTTTCATCTCATCCCAAACTACTCTCACTTCTTCTTCTCTTATTTTCTGAAACCTTTGCATCTCACAACCAGTTACGAAAATGGCTTTACTCACAATGGGAAGCAACCACCGAGGAACGCCGAAAAACATTGAAGACTTCGTAAGTTTTCTTGTAGTATTTTGTTTTACAATATTAAACCTTGATGTCTTTTATTCTGTTAGTAATTTTGCTTGTTTTTTTTGTTCAGGAGGTTTCAAGGTTCCGTTGTCGTGGGCACGCATACATCCCTCACGACCCTATCACTGAACCATATCTAACAGGATGTGGATTTGGAGATGTGATAAAAATCCCATCATACCATGTAGACCCAAAGTTCATTCTGGCCTTGCTAGAAAGATGGAGGCCGGAGACCCACACCTTTCACCTTCATTTTGGTGAATGCACGGTCACTCTACAAGACGTGTATATGTTACTGGGCCTCCGCATAGATGGCATGGCCGTCAACGGCCCGGTAAATATAAATAGCCAATTTTTCTTCGACTTGTTGGGCACCCCCCTTGAGATTGAAGAAGCTGAGCCTTCACCCGACGGTAGGTGTAGGGGGCAAGGTATTAACTTAAAACGCCTTAGGGAATACCATGACTCCATCGTATTAGACGAGGATTCCCTCCCCTTACACATAATACAAAAAACTAGATGTTATTTGTTGCTATTGTTCGGTCGTTTTTTGTTTCCAGAGAGCACTGGAAACACTGTAAATATTATGTATCTCCCGTTGTTGTCTAACATTAACAGTGTGCACGAATATAGTTGGGAAAATGAGCTACGATAGAAACCCCTGGAACGCCATAACAGTCTACCGCAACCTGCTAGACCACATTGGCCCTGACGACGTATATTTCCCTACAACTTTTGTAACATTTCATCCATAGATATTTCTAACATTTTGTATACTTACTCATTAAACTATTTTTTCTTGTAGATTGTCTGGAGGCCTTACGACGATCTCGACCACCGGCCCAACGCAAATGATGTTGCTGTGTGGACTTCGAAAACACCAATAATTCGGTTCACAACTGTTGAGATGCACCAAAGCGACCGAGTGAAACTACAATTCGGTATGCATCAGGACATTCCGGTGGATCCTACCAACTTGGGAAAGTGGCACCTACGCAGAGTCGACACGCAGTGGAAGGATGGTGTGTGGACCAACTTTGCAGCAGCGTTGTGTCACCAGTGGGAGATGCGCCACCAGCTCGTCTTAACAGACCCCGTTGTACAACCTGCTCGGCCAACGGAACTATATATGAGCTGGTTTAGGTCTGTTACCACACCACAACCTTTCCTCTCTCAGCCGACGTATCTAGTTGACCCCGTCAACGTGCGTCTTCCTCCCAACAATATTCCCAACATCATTCACCAACCTCTCCACCACAACAACAAAACCCTTACTATAGCCCTGACGAGTCATTCGAACCTACCGAAGCCCACCAAAACGCCCCACACATGAGTCCCCCACAAATGAACCCCCCACAAATGATGACCCCATCTTCCTACCACTCAGAACCACAATCATCATACACCCAACAAACCCCCCCTTTTTTCAACTATCAAACCCCACATCAACCACTGCATCAATACCAACACCCATCAATGCATCATTTTGGCCAACCATACCGTATGGAACCAACCCAACCCCCTAAAACAAATTACATGAACTTAGGCATGCAGCTGGATTAAGGAAGTGCTCTCGGCGACAACCCCCCCGGCTATTGGGGACAGATGCTGCAAAATTTGTCTCATGCTCCAGGGCCATCGTCTGATGCGCCGGGGCCATCTGAACAAACACAGAGACCAGCGACGCCTCAACAACCTCGTGGTGCTAGACAGAGACGTCAAACAAGAGCCCCTGATTGTGGGACCGGTGGTCGGTTAAATAAGCACAATCATTGATTTTTTTTTTGTATCCAACATTTATATTATTGTACTAAATATTTAAAAAAAATTAATGTTGTTTTTTTTTTATTATTCATTCTTAAAATAAAATAAATTAAAAATAAAAAATAAAAAAAAAGAAGGACACCTGAGGCGCCATCCTCCCTTAAAAAAATTTGATTTAGGGCTTTTAAGTTGGCCTGAGGCGCCATTTGGAATGACTTCTAACCTCTAACTGAGCCGTCATTCTAAATGGCGCCACCCTTATAACCCCATTTCAAACCATGTCATTTTGAAAATTTTTTTAAAAAACTGGTTTATTTAATATTTTTTTTGAAAAAATAAGTTATATTAAAAAAAAATTCTCTTTTACCACTGTCATATACGGCAGGTATCCTTCTTCACTTGTTTTTCATTTTTTTAATACAATGTTTCTTTAACAGCTAAAACCACACTGTAACTGCCAAATCATGTTTAAATAAAGTAAAAACAAACCAGTCTTGCAATGGTTGCAATGAAAATAGTAATGCATATCTGAGTAATGATGTTTAACCAATACTTAAAACTTTTTCGTTTATTACTTTACAGCGGAGGGAGTAAAAATAAAGTTATAGGCTTGTGTAGTGGTGTGATTGTGTTTTCTTAATTGAGTTCTAAAACAAGGTTAACTTATGATGTCGTGCATGGTTATGTAAAACGTAACACTCCTTTTAAGACATGGTTCAAATTATTTATAATTGTTATAAAGAAAGTGTTTCCCTCCTTCACATCATTTCCCACCAACTCATATTGAACTTTAATCTTTTCAGCTTAGCGTGAGCTTTACTTCAATTTCGCTCTAGTTGCTGAGTTTTCAAATTTTCCCTCCTTTTGTTACTAGTAACATATTTTGAGAAAATGAAAATGTTCCAAAAGAAGGAATCGAATGATGAAGAAACAACTAACGAAATAGTGTAGAACATAAACAGAGGCTGGTCGTTATCAATCATCTTTTGATATAGTTGAAGCATCCAAGGCTATTTACTTCCCAATTTATTTATTCAGCAAAATAGTATAAAAAAATTCTTCATTTAAATGAAGCTGGTGAAAATTAAAGTTTGAATAATTTTATTTTGTGGATAAGATTTTACTCAAGCAGGTGATAAATGAAACTATATTGGGGAGGCCCACTTGTAGAGTGGAGCGATAATTAAGGGCAGGAGAATACTCGTCTCGCCACCTACGCCGGATTCTCAATTCACACCCTATTCTATTGAGACTTTTTTCCACTCTGTTTTTGAAATTAAATAAATTTCTATAAACGTTAGACACTGTTGAGCGGAATTAAGAAAATATGTTTACATCTGTCACTTTTAGTATACTTTTTTTAATGCTAAAATAATATATACAAATAAGGTAGGTAGTTAAAAATCCATTAACATGTAACAGTTTCAGAGTTAAAAATAGATTTTTTTTTAAATAATACTATTATTAAAAAATAATACAAAAATAATGTACCAAAATAACCGAGTTTGAAAAAAACAACAATAGGGTGGCACCATACCATATGGCGCCTTATGCAAATGTAAATGCCAAAAACCATACCATATGGCGACACAGACAAAATGGGGTTCCCTACATTTCCAGGGGAGGCGTCATACTATATGGCGCCTCAGTTCAAGTCTTTTATTTATTTATTTATTTTTTAAACATTGAAAATGTTAATATTTTTATTTAATAAATTTTATTTTGTAATAGGGTATGATGTGCCTATAAATAAGGCTATACCCTCATTTGTTATTACACCACACTTCTCACCAAAACCCTAATTTCCTCCCTTCCCTCACCAATATCCTAATCTCTCCTCTCCCACCATGTTTGAGTGGTTAAATCGTCGTCCATCGTCATCATCATCAGCACCGGAGGAACTGTTTCCAGAATTTCCACTGATGAAAAGAAATGCCCTAGTTGTATTCTTAGTTATCAAGCCTCCGATGAAGATGATACTCTGGAACACGCAGAAGTTGGAGCATTTGCATAGGAAACTTTACGGCTGGCTAGAAGGAGAATTTGAGGCAGGTGAAAAGATCAGGAAGATTGAGAGGCAGGTTGAGGAGTCTGGTCCAAATGGAGTCACCGGCACTTGGAGAAAAGTGCAAATCATTATGCCACACAATTTTGCCTTCGTATGGAATCCAGTAGTCCTCCTTTGCTACCACTTGAAAGCTAGTGTCGTAGACATTGCATAGAGTAATAACTTGGTGAAGAACAAAGAGATAGTTGGTTGGGTTCAGCCGGGCCTTGGAACAAGCTGCTATAACATGGGAGCAAGGCATACGAAATGTCTGAAACTTTCCATAATCACACCAACTCCTATCCAGTTCCACTCGGTAACACCCCCTAGGCCTTCCTTCATTGTGATCAATAGACTCTGCAACACTGAAGTGACCTTTAGTACGATCAAAGACCGTGACCACATGTCATTGAACTATCACTAAACAGCTGCCCAGATTGTAAGACCGAGCCCCACTTTGTACGTCTAGTATCAAAGAGTGCAGCGAGCCTAAAATATGTTGACCTCACCAGAGCGGTTATCGATAGGTTTTGGATGCCCTTGAATACAGAGTTCATAAATTCAACGAGGTTTGTTGTCATGTGGCCCCATCGCTGCCCATTGTCGTATGCCCTTGTCCACTTCTCCCGTTGAATATTATCAATCCATCTCAATGCATATGCGTTTGTAAGTCTGATCTCGTCACTGTAGTATCTGAAGGTAGGCTTTGTTAGTGCATAGCCCGCGTTAGTAACCATATTCTTTAGCCCATTGTCCTTGAACTCCCGCATGAAATTTTGACCGATGTGTCTAATGCAATACACATAGCTTGAGGGAGGATCCTGTCAACCGTTATCAGGATTGTTGTAAGCTCTCTCGATTGAGGGGTGTCTATCGGAGATCAAACATAAGTTAGGTTGGAGAGCAACGTATTGTCGGAGATTTTTTAGGAAAAAACTCCAACCTCCAGCAGTCTTCCCTTCAGCTAGAGCGAAGGCGATAAGGAAAATGTTGTTGTTGCCATCTAGTGCCACGACCATCAGTAGCATGCCCTTATAATTTCCGTACAACCATGTTCCATTAATTTGAATTATAGGTTTACAGTACACAAATCCTTTGATGCATGGTTCAAACGCCCAGAAGAGTCTGTGGAAAATGTCATTTCCACTTACACAATTCCCGTCTGGCGTATACGCCGGCAACGTCTCCAACATGACAACAGTCCCTGAAGCATAGTGTTTTAGTGCCACCAGGTATCTTGGAAGTTCTTTGTAAGATTCCTCCTAATTTCCAAAAACTGTTTCAACCGCCTTAGTCCTAGCAATCCACGCCTTCATGTACGAAGGAGTGTAGTTGTATCTTTGAACCATATGCGTTATTATTGTACTCACCTTCAAATAAGGGTTGTTGCTAATGACTGATAGAATTTTGTTGCAGATCAACTGAGAGCTAAGCTTACGACGATCTTGACTTGGATTCGTGATTATGCAAGTGTGCTCTTGGAAAGATGTTGTTAATCTAAACGGGTACACCTCGTTACGACAGCAGATCTTGTATAGAGTCAGATTTGTTCGATCGACTCTATAATCTGCAGATAAGTTTGTGTGGTATTGTTTTATTGCTCTGACACAATCTTCTTTCATACGAAAATTGTCTCCAACTTTTAATACTCCCTCCGTCTGCATGTATGGGTCGTAAAAAATATCCGTTGATGGTTCTTCCTTGCCTAAGTTGAGTGTTGTCATGTGTTGAGGTGGGCAATAAACATGACTGGCTGGTAATTGGTCTGCCACCTCGTTGTTTACCATTTCATCGAAAATTTCCTCTGCTTCTTCTTCTTCCTCGTCAACGACATCGACCTCAGCTTGTTCGTTATCGGAATCGTTAAAAACCTGAGAAACTTCAAGTTGTTGAGACAGTTGTTGTTGTAACGTAATATGTAACTCAATATCATTGAATCCAGAATGCTCATGACTGAGAAACATATTGCGCACATCATCATCGTCTCGAATCTTCAGCAGAAAAAATTTGCATTGGCCATGCCCGTCAAAAAACATAGGATTTTTGTATACGATTTGCCAAACTGGACCACACTGTATTTTCTTTTCTAACCTGGCTTTCAAATGTAAAAAATTTGATCTTCTATCAATTAAAAACCTAGTCACTTCCGTATCCCTAAAATTGAAACCTGTGATGAGACATTCAAATATCTCACGATTGAGATGTGCACTTATCATGTATTATGGTCTTTGAGCCATAACAAAAAATGTTACTAAATTGTGTTTGGAAGAAATGGTTTACAAACTTTATTGTTTGGAAGAAAATGTTAACTCAAGGATTTGAGGACAAGTTTTATGTTTCATGTGTATTAATAGGTGTATAGTAGATACAAGTTATGTCTCTTGGGAGTTTAATTGCTTCAAAATAGTTTACCATTGCCTTGCATGAACCACGTGCTGCTCTGCGTGACAATACCCCACTTCAACACAACTCTGCATGGCTACACTAGCCTTGACAATACCACACAACTCTGCATGGCTACACTAGCCTTGACAATACCACACAACTCTACATGCCTACACTAGCCTTCCACTATTCTTTAGCATGCCTCTGCACTATTATTTATGGTGGATACAAGTAATGTGTCTTGGGAGTTTAATTGCTTCAGAATGGTTTACTATTATGATAAGACCATACTTCAGAATGTTTTATCATTATTGTTATTATTTTTATTGGTATTATTTTTATTGGTAAAGTTTAGTGTTTCTCTGCGTGACAAGACCACACTCCCACGCCAAGAATCTCACAAGGACTTTATGACTATTCTGATACCTTTTTGCAAATAATTTATATTTTAATTCGTACTATCATCATTGTATTTTTTTTATAATTACTATTACTATTGTATACTATGTCCATGCCTTACCAACTACACTTACACCTATAATGTATTTCTTTAAGATTCTCTGCTTGACATGACAATACTACCATGCCTTCACTTTCTCATGTGACTCTCTAACCACACTTCTCACACTCCACAAAATAAGTGCTTCCAAGGCATGCATGACTCCACTTGTTAGACTACAATTCCAAAGCATGCATGCAAGAGAACACATAAGAGATTCCAAAGCATGCATGACTACACTTGTCAGACTACAATGACTAAGAATGCATGCAAGAGAACACATAAGAGATTCCAAAGCATGCATGACTACACTTGTCATACTACAATGACCAAGAATGCATGCATTATCATGTGACTCCCCTCATCTCATTATTCACCATTATAAATACCATCTCACCACTTTACAAATTTTTCTCATCCCAAACTCTTCTCTTCAACTCACCAAACATTTGCACCCATCACAAAGTCTTCTTCTTAATACCAGTTACAAAAAAAATGTCTCTACTTACCATGGAAAACGATCACAAAGGAACCCTAAAAAACGTTGCAGACTTCTTTTGTTTCGGCCTACGCATCGGTGGCATGGCCGTCAACGGCCCCGTTTTTGTTGACAACCAACTATGCAACGATTTGTTGGGCACGCCGCTTCGTCTGGAAGCACCTGAGCCAACACTTGATGGTAGACCTAGGGGCCAAGGTATTAACATAAGATACCTTAGGGAATAATATGACTCTATTGTATTAGACGACGATATCCCCCTATTACAAGATACTTAAAACTCTGTGCTATTTAATGCTCTTGTTCGGTTATTTTTTATTTCCAGAAAATACTGGAAACAGTGTAAATATTATGTATTTACCTTTGTTGGCTAACATTAACAGAGTGCACGAATATAGTTGGGGTTCAGCTCTCCTGACCCATCTCTATAGTTCACTCTATAAAACTTCAAAAAAAGACGCTTGTACTTTTTATGGCTGCGTCTATCTCCTTCAGGCATGGGGCTGTTCCAGAATGCCAACACTAGCTCCAGTTAACTGGAACCCCTTCACATTTCCCTACGCAAATAGGTAAGCTTAATTTTACTACTCGAACTTACGTCCTTTAATGAAATATTTATTTGTAACTAATTTATTTGTAACTACTTTTTTAGGTGGTCAGTTCCGGGAATGAGTTACCATCGAAATCCCATGAGCCCCATAACAGTCTACCGCATCCTAATAGATCACATTGGCCCCAAAGATGTAAGTTTTCATTAAACTTCCATAAATATTTCTAACACATTAAAGCACCGTACAGTTTCTCATTAAAGCTTTTGTTCTTGTAGTTTATCTGGAGGCCGTACGAGGGCTTCGACCACCAGCCCAACGCGAATGATGCTGATGTGTGGACATCAAAAACACCCATCATTCGGTTCACCATTATGGAGATGCATCAAAGCGATCGAGTAAAACTTCAGTTCGGAATGCATCAGGATATTCTGGTGGCTCCAACAAGTTTGGGATCGTGGCATCTGCGTAGAGTGGACACACAGTGGGTTGTGGGTGAGTGGACGAACTTTGCAACAGAGATGTGTAAACATTGGGAGAATCGACACCAGCACGTCTTATCTGACCCTGTTGTAGAAGATGATATACCAACGCAACAATATATTACTTGGTTTAGGTCTGTTACAACGCCCCAACCATTCCTCTCTCAGCCGACGTATCTAATTGATCCGTGCCAACGTACCTCTTCCTCACGGCCACATGCCCAGCCACATACCCAACCACATGCCCAACATCATACACCTAGTTATACCTAACAATAAGGCATACCAATTGATTTAATCTTCCAAAGCCGCAACCCTATCATGCCACCAACTCAGTCACAACAAGAAGAGCCTTACCCCTACCCTTATCCCACCTACACCGACCCCACTAATGCCTATAGCCTTGACGAGTCTTTCGAACCCACTCCAGCCCACCACAGCCCCCCAAAAATGAACACCCCATCTTCCTACAACCAACAACCACAATCGTCCTACAACCAACAAACCCACCCACTATTTAACTACCAAACCCCACATCAACCACTGAATCGGTACCAACAACCTTCAATGCAACATTTCGGCCAACCATACCATCTGCAACCAACCCAACCCCCCTACAAACTACGAAAACATGGGCATGCAGCTGGATTACGGAAGCGCCGTTGGTGGCAACTCCCCCCGCTATTGGGGACAAATGCTTCAGAATTTGTCTGATACGCCGGGACCATCTCAACAGACGCAAAGACCAGACACACCTCAACAAAATTGTGGTAGACAAAAACGCCGCGCAAGAGCCCCTGCATGTGGAACCGGTGGACATTTAGATAGGCACGATCATTGAATTTTTCCTTACCATCCATTGTACTAATTTTTATTCTGAACATTCTTATGTCTTTTTGACTACCCTAATTTTTTTCCATTAAAATTTTCAATTTCCAAATTAAAAAAAAAAGTGAACTGAGGTGCCATACCATATGGCACCTCCCCTGTACAACAGAAAACAACTAAGGCGCCATATGGTATAGCTTTTTGGGTTTATCCCTTTATCCTGAGGCGCCATACCCTATGGCGCCACCCTTTTGGTGTTTTTCAAACCACACCATTTTCGTAATTTATTTGAAATGTTATTTTCTTTGATATTTTTTTTGAATAAATATGTTATATTAAAAAAATTCTTAAAAATATGTAAGTTCAAAGGAAAAACTATTCAAAACAAAATAACTCAAATAAACTACAAATTACATAGCAAAATCTAGGAAAAGACATAAAACACTTCTAATAGAACATCCAAGCAACCGGACTTCAACAAAGAATCAGGTTAGACATCATGCCCCTATCACCACCATCACTAGAACAGAGACCTCAAAAGAAAATTTGGATTGGGATGATTTTTCCTGACCCTAGAAATAATAGCTCAAAAGGACACAAGTCAAGTAAGTTATATCAATATTAGGCAAGCGTCCAACATATGTCACAAGTCGCTCGAAATCAGACAGGCCTTTAGGGATCCCAAAATATGTTCAGGCCACCAAAAACACATAACAAGTTGCCATAATGGGTATGGGCCTAGCCTCCTAAACCAAACCATGTTTCCCTCTTGATTCAACTGTGGGGATATATGGCTTACGTGGAATCAATCAAGCGGGGAAAAACCTTCTCCTCCATAATTGTAGGAAGAATTCAGTTATCCCACCCGCTTATCTTTGACTGAAAGAGGGGGAAACCACTTATTTGGGCCTCTGATCCATGTCCAAAGAATCTTCTATATATATTCCATTTATCTAAGGGGAAAGGGATCAGGAAACTTATGCATGAGCTTTCCACTTTTGTTTTGTGGGCGAGCTCTTAGGACAACCATAAAACCATAAATCTCAACAACCATACACTACTCAGGATTGTCCTTTACTGTGTTTTTTTAGCAAGTACAGTAGAAGCACACCGCGGGGCCATGATAAAACTAACCTGAGTCATCCTCATAATCAACGACCAACTAAATGCCCTTTTCCATAATCCTATCAATATGCTAAACATTCAAGCTAGTACGTCAGCCGGCAGCAGCTCCAGAGTCGACCACGAGGCCATAACAGAGATCCACACTGTTGAACCCTAATTTTTACCCCTAAGATTTCACACATTTCATTTACATCTCATACCACAAACAAGATCACATTTTGTGTTTCTCCCTGGTATCTGTGTATTTTCTCACTTACTTTATTACTTGTTTCTGTTTGCTAACCTCTAACCAAAATACAAAAAAAATATGCTGCCGTTTGCTTGTTTCTCTCTGTGTGTGTTGTGCAGGTTTGTCAAAGGCAATGAAGTGATTTCAAGTCATATGTGGTTGTTCAAAAGCAAGATGCCTTGTGCTGAGATTCTTCAGTTTATCAAGCAGTGGTTCATATGAGTTTTGGGTTCAGAAAGTCAGATTCAAATGGTTGTTGTTTAGTTATGGCTTGTTCAGTGGTAGCTGTGTGCACTTTATCAGCGGCTTGTGAGAAAGTTTGGTTATCCATTTATCATATCCAATTCATATCCAATATCCAATAACCATTTCCATCTCCAAACATCCATTATTTGCAATTATCCATTTTTACCTATCCATGATTCATTTTATCCATTTTTTATATCCATTTAGAAACCCACATTTTTATCCATTATCCATTTTTTTTCTAAATCCATATATCCAATTCCATTCATTTATCCAAATTCGATTTCAATCCAATTAACCCATATTTCCATAAATATTATCCATTTTTTTCTCTAAAACAATTTTCCACATCTTTTAACCAACTTATCCATATTCTTTTTTTTTTTTTAAAGATACTATCCAAAACCATTTTTTATCCAAAATTCATTAAAGCCCATTTTTCATTTTCATTTACCAAAGTCCATAATACAAAAAAATATTTGCCAAAAAAAAACTAAACACGATCCACTTTCATCTTTTTCTTTTTTCACATTTCTAGACCCAAGCTCCAAAAACGCAGTGGAAATATCAGCTGCAAAACAAATAAGTCAAACCGCACAAGCCATTTCCCAGTCGTGTGAATTTTTTTAGCTATCATCTCCAAACCTTGTGCTATGCTACAAATTCACTAAGCTACCATTCCAAGCTGTATTCGTAAGGCTTCAATCCTTCACAAGTAGCTACACAACGCAAACGAATGCGCAACAAGCCATCACGCTTCCAACAAACTCCAAGCTACAAACCGAGCCAGCCATCAACGAGCCACAAATCACTCTTCAAAACTGCAGCAAGCTAAAAATTGAAACGCAGCAAATTTCAAACCCAAACGCAGCAAGGAAAGAACAAAACGGCAGTGAAACTCAATACACAGTCACGCTGCACACACTACATCAAAACGCAAGTAAACGACAACAAAAATTCCACAATTCAAAAATTCCAAATTCATCACAATACTTCTATAAATAGTACCCTTTCTTCACTCTAATCTCAAGCTTTAGAAAGCCAATAAATCCCTACGAAAATCACACCAAAGCTTCAACCAATATTCAATAAATTTTCAGTTTCAATTCCAATCCATCACCTTCATCAATTCTCATATTCAATCTTCAACCTCAACCGAACTTCCATTAACTTTCTTTCAATTTCAACACAACTCATAAATCTCACAACAATTCAACAACAACTTCAAGAAATCGAGTCAGAAGAAGAAAAGAGAGAAAGATTTGGATCGAAACTCACCATTTGAAGGTAGATCGGAGCTTGTTCTCATTTCTCGTCTCGCATCCATTGTTGATGATTTTTTAATCTAATTATACCGTTGTGTTCCTCTCTCGATTCCGATCAATTCCGTCACAATCTTCCGTCCCGTCGCTCCGATTCGGTTGAGTTTTGAAGTGTAGGCTATGGTGATGTGAATAGTGCGCGCGTGTTCATAAAAGGAAGAAAAAGACCATTTTCCTTTTTTTAATTTTTTCTGATACTTTGCATTTTACTTTTTTTTTTGTTGGTTTTTAAATGGTTCATGAATATTGGGCCTAGCCCGTGAGAGATCACTAATCACCACCACCACAATTTGCTATTTCGCCTGCCTTTCTATTTTTTATATTTCAATTCCTATTATTTTTTTCATTTCTATCTAAAATCTTTTTTTATAAAATTTCTCTTGTTTTATATTTTGATTTACTATTATTCTAAATTTTGTTTTGAAAATATTTCTTAAAAAGACCATAAAAAAAATGTCATGTGATTTCACTTTTTATCTTGATTTTATTGTCTCATTATTGTTGGTTGTGTGGATCATAAATGTTAGATCCACTTCTTTTCATCTTAACTTTTTTTCTTTTTGATCGATAAAAGTCTAAAGGATCGTGAAATTCCTTCATTGAATTTTGATAAAGACTAGATCGCTACCATTTTTCTTTTCGTGCGGTATCGCTTTCGGATGACGATTTACATATCGTTCATCTAGCATACATTAGCATAAAGAGCTATTGACCGGCCTCATTGTAGGGTAATTACTCTGTAAATTACTCGGCGATTACTTAACATAGCGCAATATTTGTCCCGTATCAGAAAACTATCAAGAATAGTTGATTATTTGTCTTTTGGTTCAAAACTTATGAAACTTGTTGTTATGAGGCTTTGGTCTTATCAATCCTCTAATGAGTTCTCATTAATCTTGACCTAAGTGCAATTATTCAATTATAATTGATCACTAACTCTAACAACTAATCATTAACTTACTAACATTACTATTGTACTAATCATTTACAATTCCTTCTCGCTCCTTATCTCTTTTACTTTTATGCTTCATTTTTATCATTTCATATCATGTTTATGCTTCCGCAATTTTTCCTTTGTCTGTTGGACATATGTTTATGCTTCCGCAATTTTTCCTTTGTCCGTTGGACACATGTTTATGCTTATGCCTTTTTCTCTTTGTCCACTTGGACCTAAAACATTAATAAAGGCTAAAACCTCTAAAGAACTTGTGCTTCTAATCTTGGACTATGGTTACTATCCTATGCAATGGACATGGAGTTTTGGACTTAGACCTTGGACATCCAATGCAATTCTTGAAACCTTGGACTTAGAACTTAGGACCTTTCTCCCTTTGCTTTGGAATTGTGGTTCGAAGACTATGGAGCTTACTTGTGTGGTTAGCCTATTCTTATTCTTAGCTTTTACTTTATGCTTTAGGATAGCCACTTCTTCTCCTCCCCATTCTTCGATTTTCAAAACTTTCTCCCTTTTTCAAAACCTTCTTGATTTTAAACTATCACCTTTTTCATAAACAAACCTTGACTTTGTCAAGTGACTTTACTCTTTTCCTTTCATTTCTTAACAAATGCTAAACTACATAAGCATATTGACACCTTTTTCAAAAGACTTAAAAAACATCAAACTCATCACGCTCCTTTTGTGCCCTCGTGCACTTTTTTCCTTTAACTTTTTCATAAGTTTAGACATGATTCATTTCTTTTAGCGGAATTATTCGCTTGGAAATGACGACTTGTCTTTACATTTAAAATCAACCAAAACAAACAAATTGCATTCTTTGTACCACGAACTACGGGGTTTTGATCCTACATTGCACATCGTGGGTACGTAGGCATGAGACGACAAGTCTCTCCAAACACAAAAATCTTAAAAAACAATTTCTCTTCTCATCTCCTCAATCACTTTTCAAGCAAACTTTTTCAGACCAAAAGCGATAGATATTTCAAAGGGCTCCTATAGAGTACTATAGACGTTTTGGGTGCTAACACCTTCCCATTGCGTAACCAACCCCCTTACCCGGACTCTCTTCACTTGTTCTTGTTTAGAGCTTGTGTAGGTTTTGTTCGCTCTTTTTCCTTTCCTTTTTGGGATAAAATAAAAGTGTGGTGGCGACTCTTGCTTTTCGAGTTAAGTTAACCAATAGCTTACACTCACGATTTTGCCGCTACACACACCACTATGGACAATTTGCGTCGCCATAACTAGACTTTGGAGGATAACATCCTTAACCTTCACCAGCATAAACAAGTATATATTCCACTGAGGAGACAAAATTTTGGATCCCTAACCTCTCTCTGATGAGATTTGGGGAGCCCTTGTACTGAAAAGTTTCAAGCCACTTTCACTCAACAAATTTGATGGAAAGAAGCGATCCCCGAGAGTATGTTGCCTCCATGAATACGCAGATGGAAATCACCGGAGGCTTAAGCTCTTTGAAGTACAAACTTCTTTCCAACACCTTCAGGGACTCCACACTGAAGTGGTATATGACCCTGTCGTGATTATCAATCACCAACTATCAAAACTTGGTGAAGAAGTTAGTCCACCAACTTTCAGCGAGCAGACGTAGAAAGATGTTCACCACTAGCATGTTCAATGTTCACCAGGGTTTTTCAGAATCATTAAGGGAGTATCTCACCCAATTTAATGAGGCTAATATCAAGGTCATCCACCCGAACCAAGATATGTTCGTATGAGCTTTCTAGAACGGATTAAGGGTCGAACAATTTAATGAATCGCTCACCCAGAAACCTTCTTCTTTTATGACAGAGGTCGTGATGCGCGTCGATTATTACATAAAGGGCGAATAAAGCAACACTGATAAAAAGACTAGGGATGCTAAGGATCAGACGTTTGGGAGTCCTGATTTTTTGCAGTAGCAACACTGAAGTTATTACACCTCGCATGTTACGGACATGCCGACTTTCAAGAAGAGCTGGAGACCTACTGAGAACTTCATGCCCCTGAATACTTACGGTGAATAAATATGGCGTGAAGTTCTCCATACTCACGTTATTCCTTCTTCGTCAATCTGCAAGTCAGACATTATGTGACTTGAGCCAGGTAGATGACGTAAATATCATAAGGTCATCGGTAACCATACTGAAGACTGTTTCTAACTAAAGAAGAGATTTAGTGGCTCATCCAAGAGAACCACTTGAAGAAGTCGTTTGAGGCGAGCCCCGCCAATCATCATCCAATTCTAGACCTCAAGTATGGGATCCCCCTAGAAGCCATGGGCTCAAAAAGGGAAAAGAGCCAAGTAGATGAGATGAGAACAAGTTAATATCTCATATCCTTAAAATTATTGCAGCTTCCATCGTAGCTTCCACGATCTCATCCATTTCTAGTTCTGCAACAGAACAACTTTCATGAAGCATTCAATAAGATCATAGAAGATGACCATCATGCATCTTTGAAATGTTGCTTGAGCATTACACAATTTGAATGACATTCTTCTAAAGGCAAAGGTTCCATAGGAAACTGTGTATGTTGTCTTCTCTTGATCTTCAGGGGCGATTGCAATTTTATTATTTTTCTTCTCTTGATCTTGAAGGGTGATTGAAATTTTATTATAGCCTGAGTAGCCATGAAGAAAACAATAAGAACCCATTTCCAACCATCGTATCAAGCATTTGATCAATAAATGGAAGAGGGAAATGGTCTTTCCTTGTAGCCTTGTTTAATTTCCTATAATCCATTTATATTCTTCAACTCGTGACTTCACTTGAAGGAATTAGCTTATTTTTTCATTCTCAATCAGAGTCATCGCGCTTTTTTTTTGGGACACAATGAATAGGGATAACACACACACTATAAAAAAATAGAGTAAATCAATTTTCCATTCAACCACTCGATAATCTCCTTCTTCACCACATCCTCCATGATTGGCTTCAACCTTATTTGGCTCTCTATACTATTCTTCGCATTTTCTTCTAATAGCATTTTATGCATACATATTGTAGGGTTAATCCCTTTAATGTTAGATATTTTCCAAGTAATAACTTTCTTGTGCTTTTTCACAAGTTCCAGAAGTTGACATTTTTTCTCATCGGACAGGTCAGTAGCAATGATCATTGGAAACTTCTGTCTTGCCTCTAGGTAGGAATATTGAAAGTGGAAAGGGAGTTGTATCCATTACAATTCATGGGGATTTTCTATGGATGGAACATTGTGTTCCACCAACTCAATTGCAATTTCCAAGGTTTCAAAGTGTTCCATTCTGCCTTCATTTGAGAGAAGAGGTCCACTTCTGATACATTCTCTTACCAATGCATTCTTGTCTTCTTTAACCAATTCTTGTTCTAACTCATCCTTATTTTTAATGATCTGTTTGAGAACAAGGAAGCCCCAGTTAGATTATTGAGGACATTGAATATCACTTGCTGCCCATTTACCCTTATAATGATTTCTCCTTCGTAACATCCATTAGAGTTCTTCGTGTTGCAATAAATGGTCTTCCTAAAAGAACATGGGTGTCTTCATCAATGCTAAAATCCATGATTATAAATTCAACAAGATATACAAACTAGTCCACCATTACTAACACATCTTCAATCTTTCCTTAAGTGTAGCAAATGCTTTTATCACCCAATTGAGGTGTGATGGTTGTTGACCTTGCAGCTCCATTGTCTATATTTTTGAAGATAAATAAGGACATGAGGTTGATACTTGCTCCAAGATCACACAATGCTCTTCCACAAAAAGAGTATCATATGTTACATGGTTTAGTGAATCTTCCAAAATCTTTTAACTTGTGTGATAATTTTCCTTGAACAATTTGACTAAATTCTTGAGTCAGTGCTACAATAACAACCCCTCTAACTCCATTTCTATTTGACAACACATCCTTCATGAACTTAGAATAATTTGGCATTTGTTGAATAACTTCAATCAAGGGTATTTTAATGTGAACTTGCTTAAGAATCTCCACGAACTTACCAATTTGTTGCTCTTTTTTAGTCTTCCTAATGCTTTGGGGAAAAGGTGGTGGTGGTATCTCTTGCAAAAATTTGGGTGTTATATTAATTTCTGGCGTATCAGTTGTGAGTTATGTTATTATAGTTGTAGTACCAAAAGTCATCAGATTAGGCTACTCTGCTTGCAGTCCTTCTGTTTTTGTTTTAACCAAAGAAGTTGTTGCAGGTGTTGGTTATTTTTCTCCTAATGCATCAGAAGACTTCAGATCCTCCCTGGTTGTTCAGTGATTTGTTTGCTTGGTTCTTCATACTTCTTGCCACTTCATAATGATAAGACCTTGCATATCTTAATACTCTTGGTACTAGAGGTAGATGTTGGAGTTTCAATATAACTAGGGAGTACTCCGATAGGTCTTGAGCTGAGTGTAGAAGCAATTTTCTCAACTTCATTTTCCAAGTTTTTGATTCTTACACCTTGAGCTTCAAACTGATTCTTTGTTTCTTGTATAAAAGACTTTAAAATATTCTCTAACTGGTTGTTTCCTTGTGTAGTCACAATATGATTATGGTGCTTAAGGCTTTAGGTGAATTTGGGTGTTACTCCATGAAAAGTTAGGATGTTTATGCTATCATGAGTTATATGTGTTGTTGTAGGGGTTAAATTTAGTCCACTTAAGCAACTAAGATTATGGTCTCAATGGTTTCATGAACACCATCTAACTTCTTTGTAACAACTATAGTGTGTGCTCTAGTAACTGGTCATTGATAGTTATTGAAAGCAATCCTCTCAATCAATTTGTAACCTTCTTCATAAGATTTATATAAAAATTCTCCACTAGAAGATGCATCCAACATGTTTCTTAATGATGATATTAAACCATTTTAGAATGGTTCCAACTGAGTACAAATTAGGATCCATTGGTGTGAACATTGCCTTAACAATTTCCTTGAATCTTTCATAAGCATCAAACAAAAACTCATCATCTCATTGACTAAATGAAGTGACTTCATTTCTCATCTTTTCATTCTTGACAGGAGAAAAATACTTAGCAAAAAAAATTTCAACCAAGTCATTCCATGTGGCTATGGAATTTGGTTCCAGGGAATCCAACTTTTAGGTTTATCCCTTAAAGAGTATGTAAACAAACTTAATCTAAAGGCGTCATCAATTCCCATTAATTTTGAACTTACTAGTATCTTCAAAAAATTGCCTAAAGTGTAAATGTGGATCTTCATTAGCAGCTCCAGAGTATTGGTCAAGAGCCTGTAACATTTGGAAAATCGCATGCTTGAACTTAAAATGTGCCACTGTGATCTCTAGTCATATGATTCATGTATTCACGACGTTGGGATCAAACAAGGCATAATCCCATATGTTTCTACCTCTATCATTAACAATGCCAATAATGTCATTTTCTATCATGAATCCTTCTTGCTTCAGTTGTAAGTCTTCAAAGACTTCTTCAAAGTGTTTTTCAAAGTGTCATTCAAAAGTTCCAAACACAAAAGTAGGAAGGGGGCTTCATGGTAATTGACTGGTAGCTTAAAATCTCCTCAGTAATTTGAGTGTTCTTCCAGGCTCAGGGTCTCATATGTGTACTGGAGTAAAAAACCTACGCATGCAGCGTAAATGCATCTGTTGTGTCACTAGAAAATAGAAAATGTCAAAAACTCGATAGCGACGCTAAAAACTTGTTGGTGTAAAGTATTTATATGTGGAAGTATACACAATCAAATAGTAGCAAGTGGTGTAAAAGTAAGAGTATCGATCCCATAAAGATTACAATAACTTAATTTTATTCTCATAATAAAATCTTTTGAATAGCCATGAGCAAAAAGATAACAATAATAATGAGCTGTCATAGGTTCAGGATGAATAACAATAAATAATAATAGAAAAGTTAGATGAAAGACATGTTGAGCAATGATCCATTTAAGTAATTTCATATCTTGTGTATGCTTGATAAGATCTGTCGTGACATATGAGTCAGAAAGTGATATAGTGGTGTATGTTTACAACCTCAAAGCATATGCATTAAGTCAAGGAAACAACTCTCGAGGTCCCACAATAACATTAAAGCATGTCTTGTTTAACTTCTGATTTCCCATATGGTTGTAGTCCTTTATATCTAATGTGACTAATATAGTGAATATGTCAATTCTACAATTTTCAACCATATTTACTTATGTGTTCCATTAGTCAATAGATCTCTCAATAGGGGTGGGAATATGCCAGGCCAACTAACAGGGGCCTACGGCCTAGCCTACATAGACTCAGGCCAGGCCAGGCTTTTTCTTAAATAGAAAAGGCCTGGGCTTTTTTATAAGCCTATTTAGCTAAAGAGGCTAGGCCACAGGCCATAAGAAAAGCCTTTCAAGCCTATCAGGCTGGCCTATTTAAGAAAAAATCAATAAATTAATTATTATTATATTCTATTTTGTACTTTGAACTAAAATACGAAAATAAAACTTAGTCATCTTGAAGAACTTATGAAAATAAGTTGAAAAAACATTATAAACAATGTCATAAGTTGTTGTCATAAGTTTTTCTCATTAGTTATCTTCAACAAATAGTATCACCAAACTTATGCTAATAAGAAAACATGAACGAGACAATGAAAACAAACATTTAATCTCATTGATCTTTTAACTTGTTAGTCTATTTAACATTAGTTGAATTTCTTATTTACAGATGTTCAAATAAAGTAGGCTTTTAAATAGGCTAGTAGGCTAATTAGGCCTTCGAAAAGGCCAGGCTTAGGCCTAAAAATAAGCCTATGATAGGCTACAGGCCAGACTTAGGCTTTGAATATTTTAACAGGCCAGGCTCAGGCTTGGCAAAACCTAACTCGGCCTAACCTATTCCCATCCCTATCTCTCAAGTACTAAACAACTTTTATTTATTTCTAAAGTGATAAATCAAAGAAACAAATGTATAACATTATTTCACATAGTAAAATTCATCACTTTAAATCATATCATTTAGCATAAAATACTATGATTCATTTAAATTTTACACTGCTAAAGATAAATAGGTTTAGCTCACGGTGAACAGAAGAAATACAACAACACAAGTTCTTACAAGTAACATTTCTAAACACAAATGAAAAGAAAATGTAAACTTAAGTATCATAGACTACTCATTGAAATTTCTCAATCAACAAGAGGCAAGTTCTGTCACGACAAGAAGCTCAACACTTCTTCAATGGAGGGAGAATAAAAGGAAATCTTCTTTAATGGTTGAGACTTCTTCTTCTTCAACAAGATAATTTTCTTTGTGATTTCTCCGGTCTCTTAACTTCTTAACCTCTTTTTATTTCTTCCAAAAAGCTTCTTTTATATTCTCTAAATTTTAGGGCTTTTCCCGTGTCATTGGATAATGGGCCTTGTGAATATTCATTATTTTGGCTAAAAGAAATCAACATATTCTTTCTTTTTCCCTCGAATCAGCATTAAGTAGTACAACTTTAGTGTTCAGGGGATAACACGTCCTATGACAGGTCTGCTAAGCAGACAGATAAACATCACACGAAATTCAGTGTGCAACAACTTTTGCAGGTTTTTTGTCCCGTAGTGTTTGATTTATCCATTTGATTTTTCAGGTTGCTTATACCCCATTCTTCACATTGTTGTTACGTTTTCCATAATGCTGAGGCCATTCAATTTTTTCAGCATCTTTTGACTTTGAGGCCTGTTGGGAAGTAAGGTTGAATTGATGTTCCAATTATGTCGTGTCGAAATTTAACATTTGAGTATTCTTATACAAGCGATAAACACATAAAACTCACAAAAGAGAGCACATATTGTACTCTACACAAATTGAATTAAAACAACAAAATCTACTTTTATCAACCTAATAAATGTTGCTAACACAATTAATCCACTAAATAAACCCTAAAAACATGATTATAATTGTTAAGGAAAGAGATTAGAAGAACCACTTAACTCTAAGAATATCATTGATGATTTTATTCTAACTAATAAATTAAATGGTTAAATATATTTGTGGTTCTCCTAAATATCTCAAATTTCATTTTTAGTCCCTCAAAATAATTCTTTCAAAGAATTGTCCTCCTAACATTTTTCATCCACACTTTTGGTCCATAGTACTAAAATCGTTGCTATAAGTGTCACTAAGTAATAAACTGTCGCTAATTCAGTCGTTAACTTGTAAAAACCGTTACTAATTTGCAAAAGAGACCAAAATTGTTAATGAGAAATTTTATGAAATTCATTCTTTAAAAAAAATATTTTAATGAACTAAAAACGAAATTTAAAATATTCAAAAGAATCACAAATATATTTAACTATAAATTAAAATATAAATAAACAACTTTAACATTGATTCATAAATTTGCACATTAATAAATAAACTAGTCCCTAAATTTTCACATTCATTACCACATAAATATTCACAGTCAAACAAAATCACAAATTCAATACGGATAATTACAAAAAGTAATGTCTGCGTAACAATTTCCATCCACATTACAACTACTACCATGATTTTAGTCATATAAGATTCGTACATAGTACACATTTATATTGCCATTCTTCTTTGTCGTTGACGATTGACTGTCGCACCACTTTACATCACCGATTATTACTTTCATGTTTTTTTTAAATCAAATACTCTCTCCGTTTTAAATTATAAGACGTTTTAAATTTTTTACACAAATTAAAAAATTTAATTATTACTTTATGAAAAGACAAATTATGTATAATTTTACAGTAATGTCCCTCATAATTATATAAGAGAGAAATTAAAAGAATTGAAAAAATAAATAATACTCCCTTCGTCCCACAATGAGTGACCCATTTAAAATAAAATGGTGTCTCAAAATATGACCAATTTCATTTTTCAATGCAACTTTTTATATTTTACCTTCTAATTAATATTATTTTCATCATTCTCAATACATTACAAGAGAATTTTAATAAAAATATCATTCTCTCTCCTTCATTTATTCTCTTTTTTTTAATTTATGTGAAAAGTCAACTGGTTCACTCATTGTGGGCCGGGGGGAGTAATAAATATTTGAAAATATATTGAGAAAGATGTCATTTATATTGCATTAAAAATGTAAAATAACTTATAATTTAGGACAAATTTTTTTTAAGACGGAGGGAATATTATGAGTTAGTTAGCAGTAGCATTAAACAATACTCTAATCACACCGCATATCACGCCATTTGAACCAAAAAATACTTTATTCGCTTACTTCGAGTTCTGTTAACTGTACCAACCTATACCGGTTCTGATCATCGATTAATATCTTGACTATTCAGAGTTTGACTTGAACACATGCCTTCATCTCAAAACCTTGTTACTGTCACAACTCAGTATTTCATCAAAGCTTGATTCTTGATCTGATTGATAGATATTTTATGATTAATCGAAGCTTGATTCTGAATCTGATACCAGTGTGATCTAGATTCTTAGCCTGATACCAAAGTTGTTGAGTTTGATACCGATGAAGGTATTTAAGAATGGTTCACAGCTTAACTAAGTTGGATACCAATTGTAGATTGAGTTTGATACCAATTCATTTTCTTCTGAGTTGAATTCTTGGTTTATCAGAACTTCTTCTTCTTTGATCTTCTATCCAGATCTTCAGACAGTCTTTGACTTCTGATTTGCTCAGTTCTTCTGAAGAGCATCTTTGAATGTAGACTTTGTCTTGACAGCTCTCAGGAAGATTTATTCTTCTGATTTGCTCAGTTCTTCTGAAGAGCATCTTTGAATGTAGACTTTGTCTTGACAGCTCTCAGGAAGATTTATTCTTCTGATTCTTATGTTCTCAATATCATATTCTCAGACAGTTTACAACTTCTGAATAAGATGATACCAAAATCACGATAACTTTGACTTTCAGAAAGTTCTCAACTTCTGAACAGTACTGGGTCAATCTGATTCAGAACACATGTTCACGAAGTGTACAACTTCGATGATATAAACAAACAGAGTTCTTCTTTCTTAAACCTGTTCTAAGAATGCCTAGTGAACTTGTTCAGAGTTCCTTGGTAAAACATCAAACAAACGTTAGTGGTAAACACATTTTACACCATTGATTTACTTGTTTGAGTTTTGCATTCTTTTAACATATATATCAAAATCATTTCTCCCCCTTTTTGACATCATCAAAAAGTTAGAGCATTTAAGCATTTTAAATATGATCAATATGATAGTGAATCTCAAACGATAGAATAGTGTTGGTATGGGTATAAATTATAGAACATAAGGCAACACATAATTCATTAATTTAATCGCAAGTACACAACATGAACACCACAGATACATGCACTTAATAAACCATTACAAACTCATAACTTAGCCTAGTTCTAACAAACAATCATCTTGTTTAATGAGAACCATCTGTTGTCGAAGGTTTCACAAAATTTTCTATCAACAGCAGTGTTTGGACCGTCTCGAACTCTGTAAATCGTTTGCACGATTCCTGCTCTGAAGAGAACTTCTGATAAGACTCTCCCATAAGGAATGAGCGATTTATTCATAGTTCTTGACAGAAGAATCGAATCTTTAAGATGGTCAAAGATTACTTGGGACAAATCTATAGGAGTTGGCTTAAGAAGACACATGATGATAAGCTTATCCACATTATATAGAAAGTCTTTGTTAGTATTGCGAGGACGAAGATTTGTCAGAATGAACTTAAACCATCCTTTTGCAGTAGGCAGGAGTTTTTCCAGATTTGTGGGTTCAAAGGCAGAGCCTTTATCGAACATATAATGCATTTCAGCATTGGAAGTGCATCGAATAGAGTCGTGAATGGTTGTGATACCCCTTTTTGGACAGTCAATGGTTTTAGTAATGTTTGTAAAATTGAAGGAAACTGGAAGACCATAGATGTTTGAAGAAATAGACAGACCATCACTACTGACAGAGGCATTGATCCAAAAGGATTTTACGATGTTTGTATATATTGAACCTCTTAACATAGACAGGTATCCATTCCAATTTTGAAAATGAATCCCAAGATGAAAGTCTCGACCAACACCAGCTGGATTTGTTGGTTGTTTTTCATTGATGACTTCTAAGAGATCATCGTTGCCATGAAAGGTTCTTGGAGTCATTTTTGGTGTTTTAGGATTTCAAGAAGGTTTTGAACAAGGGATAGTGAAGAACTATAGGAATAAGATATGACTTTAAATAGACAACGGGAGAGACTTAGAGTGAAAGGGTTAATATCTAAGAAGACCGATTCATTATTGCCTAGACTCTAGAGTAGGTATGTATAGTATAAGAGACAAGCACAAAGTATAAAAGCCACTTATCTTAGGGAGTGCCAAAGGATCACACATACGATTACTTTATTTACTTTTTGACAGGCTGCTGACGTGAATTGGTACTTTGAACATTGAGTGAAGTGAGAACAGAGAAACGCATTGCATATGAGAGAGTTCATAGATATAGGGTTAAGCAATCACGTTTATTTACATGACTACACAAGGTCAGTGTAAATATGGCCTGGAAGCATGTTGAGATAACCCTCCCATTTCTGACATCATAACTCAGATGAAGTTCTTATCATACCATGTTCTTTGAGTGAACTGGCATTCACAGTAAGTTCATTTAGGACTTTTAACTCAGAGAATTCACCCTTAGCAGCTTTTGGATGTGAGTTAGACATTTTGGAGGTGAGAGGATATGAGAGAGAGATACTAACTGAGATGGGCTGGAATGATGGATAGAGAAGTGAACATGGTGCCTTAAATAGGCGATGAATAGAGTGAGTTAATAAATGCTTGTGACTCCAAACGACAGGTTCATCATATCCAAGACATTAGACTAGATATGAATAGGGTAAGGGATGGATAATAGCACTAAGTCTAACAGTCTCTCATTCTTGGGAAAACTAAGAGATCAAGCATAGAATTTTCTAATTAATTCTTGATAGGAGTTAAAAACTCGCAATAAATGCATATGTATGAGTGGCATTTGAAAACATTAACTCAGAGTGAAAATCGAGAGACACAATACCTAGTTCCAAGAGGTTTTATTTTACATCTCTAATGAGTGCACAAATATAGAGGTGAGCATAAAGATTTTTACTATTTTCAACAAGAGAGCGAATCCTAGTTTGTAGTTCATGATCACGCCTGGTTAGTAGATGCGAAGATTTTAAGGCAAAAACTAAGGTTACACGCATTGGAGATAATTTCAGGAAGGTCTTCGTTTCCTAGAAGGTTAGTGGAGGCATGATGGTAAATGGAAGACAAAATTTAGACACTAATGGTTTAATGATAAAAGGATTTGAATGTGATGTCTTTTGATATGAAGGGTTGACTTATATACATCTAAATGGATAAAAGGAGTTGTGCCTAACCTAGGGATGATATAGATCAAGTACACATTAAGTAACACGAATTTAGATAATGTGAACAGACTTTGTAAAAAGTAAAGTACTATTTAGATTTCAGATAAGATTTCAAATGAGCATCTAGAGATAGAAAAATAGAAACTGGTATAAGGATATTAATTGGAATTGCTTTTGTTATACGAAAGATGTTTAGCTCATTTTCGAGAGAAAACTTATATGATGATTACTCAAGATTCGCAATTATGACTAAGGTCACATAGAGTGCACACATAGTCCAGAGATTTGATCAAAATATTTTCTCTTAGAAAGAGAGAATATTTAACATCATGAATATTTTTGCTTATCAGAAAATTCACAATTTGGACTTGCACATATTATTTAATCAGTCATAGTTAAGAAGAAGCATACCTTAGAGATTCCGAAATCTTTTTCACAGCGATTCTATATCTGAGTGCTTTTCATTCTGACATGAGCTGTCTTGCGTTTAGGCTTCTGACTTTTCTCAGTCTATCTTCATTCTGGTTTCTCATGTGTTTGAAAGAAGCATCCTTTGTAAAGCTTCTGGTCAGCCTTATTCTGTATCTGCTTTCTTCAGAGTGATTCATAAGAGACTCTGACTGTGTTTCTTTTAGTTTTTCATTTTCTTCAAGAATTCTCATCTTGATGTTGAAGAAAATGAGTATATTCTGAATTCTGATCATTAGTCTGAGAACTAGAATCAATCTTCTCTTCAGATTATCTTTTCCCTTTTTCGTTTAGAAACACTCGTCTGACTTCTGAGAGCAATCTTCATATACAAATATTCTGACCAACAGAACATATTTCTTCCATCAAGGTCTCTCTTGAGCCAATGCTTGCTTATGGAAGATCAGTAATTCCTTAGCTTGAACATAAACTGCTGAGAGATTATGTGCAAAAGAGAATTGATTGACATCTTATAATATCTTCTGACTCTGTTTCTTCGAACAGATGCAAAGCTTGTTCAGATACAAGTATCATCAAACAAGTTTGTAACATATGACATAGTTTGCATGACACTCTTGTTCTTGCAATGCTGATCTAACTTGTTTAGAGTTAGTCCGTCAAGGATTGACAGCATATCAGCTTCTGAAAAGAATGTCTACTGATTTCTTCATTCTGAAAAACATCAGTAACATAAATCCTTTTTGGCTTCGAGTAGATGACTTCTGTCTTTGCATCTAGTCAAGCATCTTCTAATTTCAGAATTTGTACAACATGAAATTCTGAGAGAATTAACAGATAACATTCTGACCAAATACAATTGGTTCGACTGAGATAGAATCTCAAGTTAACATAACTCAATCGTCTATGTTATTTCAACCAAGACGCAGAAATCATCCTGAATCAGATTCCGATGAACGTTCTTCAGTTTTTTGCAAAGCTTCTCAAGGAACCAACATTCAATTGAATCTTTTAACTGCTTGATCAGTTGAGCTTCAGATGTTGAATCACTTCTAAGAACTTGAATTCTTCAGTTTCTGGTTTCTTCTGCAGACTTCATACTGAAGTTCAAAATCATAGAACAACAATCTCTCTTCTTTACATGAAGAAATTCTTAATGAGCTCTAATGAGAAAGTCAACGGTGGACTAATCCGTTTCTTGAAAACATCTCAAAAACTCATAAAGAAATAATCTTCAGCAAACAAGATTTCTTGTTTTCTGATGATTCAATCTTGAGCAAATATGTGGTTTATCCTGACGTATTTTCTAAGATAAGCATTCAACAGATACTACTACTTATCTGATGAATCTATCTTATCAGCTCATTCTTCAATCTCTTTCCAAGCTTCAGCGTAGAAGATTCTTGTTGTTGACAGTTACAAAACTTCAAGAATCAGTGACTTGCTAAAGTAATTCGTTTGATTACAATTTAGTACACAGTCAACTTCTGAACTAATACTGAAATTGTAAGTGGATTGAAATCTCACCCAGAGTATTTATACACACCATAACTGGATCTTTTTCTGACGCTGTTAAGTGTTTGATATCCATCAATAACAGAATCGGAGCTCTGATACCAATTGAAGGTGCGAGAAAGACACTAGAAAAGGGGGGGGGGGAGGTTGAATTGTGTTTTAACTCTTTAATATCTTTTCGCCTCTTATCGTTAAAGCGCTAAGAGAATATCAGAGTTGCATTGAGAAACTCTGACTTGCGATGTGTCATTCAGACTATGTTATGCATTAAGCATACGTAACAAGTAGAATCTGAATAACCAATACATGACTCAGACTTGCAATGCGGAAGCTTATCAGAGTTAGGTTGCAAGGTTCTGATTTGCTATGCTAGGTTCTGATAATAGATACAGAAACACAAATAATAAATCAAAGCATAGGCAAGAGTAAAGAACACACGATATATCCTGGTTCACCTGAGCAACTTTCAAGCTAATCCAGTCCACCCTTCCAAGGTGATTTCGCCTTGAACACAAGGACTTAATCCACTATAACTAAATCCGATTACAGATGCACGGGCTAACGCTGGTGACTAATAACCTGCACAACCGCAACTGTGACTAACCCACAATGAACCATTCATGGATCCAAGTTAATGGATATAACGAACATTGACCCAATATGTTCCAATCTCGCAAGATCTACTATCAGGATTTCACAGCTAAACGTTCATGGATCCTAGGTGACGGATATAATGTTTACTGACCATTCTTCCAGGATTTTCAATGAGTTCCATCAGTGATCACACAAGAGTCTGACCCAACATTGGTCCTCTTTGAGATATGACTATCATTAACCATATTTCAGGATTTCCACAATGACACCAAGTCAATGTCTTCTCAAGTCTCCGATCACACTGATCACTTGAGGAATCCTAATTCACATAGAAATAGTTTGTTGGAGGTTACAAGAATGCTTCTTAACAGGCAGAGTTCTCCTAAGTTTAAGTACAAATGAACACACAGTGTTTTAGCAAGATATGAGCAACAACTATTTGCAAACTACATGATTCTAACAAGATGTACATGATTTGAGAGTTGAATAACATCTTGAGAATTCTTCATCTTCTTCGATGAGCAAGCTTCGAGCAACAACTCCCTTGCTTTTGATCTTTGATTGCAGAGATGATGTAGTTGGTTGATGACTTGACTGATTTGTAATGTTGTCTTGTTCATCAACATCTTTTGTTCCAATTGATTGTTGTTGTGTTGAATGATAATCTTTGAGCTTCAACAACAATGGTCGTGTGTTAATGGTGATAGCTTTGAATGTTAAGTGTAACAACGAAAACTGATCGTTGCGACTATCATCACATCGACACCTTCGGAAGTGCATTCTCCTTTCCTTTAAACAACCAAGTAAAATATAACTGTTGAAGAGCTGTTGACTGTTTGAAAAGAGTCGTTATGCAATGATGAAAGTTGTACTGCCATATCTTCTTTTTATTGTAGAAGAAGTGATGGGATAGATCTTTTTAGTACTGTGTACAGTCATTGCTAACGGTAACATTTGTATTCAAATCTTCAGAGGCTTCTGATGGTAATTAATTGAAGCATGAGTAGAGACTTTATAATTGGGTTTTCTGAATCTTCAAGTCTTCAGTCTTCAGAACTTGTTCATTAGGAGTTTGTCTTCAGAGCTTCAGCACTTGTTTAGAAACCCGTTATCTTCACTGCTTCAAGTCTTCAGAGTCTTCAGAACTTGTTCATTAGGAATCTGTCTTCAGAGTCTTCAGCACTTGACTTTTAGAACCAAAATCTTCAGAACTCATAAGTCTTTAGAATCTTTCTGCACTTGGTCTTCAGAGCCTTCAGCCTTTAGAACTTCAAGTCAACAGAATCTTCAGCACTTCGGTTCTCCAGAAGATTATCTCTTCAGAAGCTTCGCTATCTTCAGAATCATAACCACTTTCAGAACAGCATCCACACGAGCATTACAATAGCAATATCGGCATCCTTGGATCTTTCTGATTATGATCAGATATAGAAGCATACTTGCTTCTTGCGACTTGTGTTACATATAGTAACTCGCATATGAACATTTACGCATATCTTGCTGGTGCTTGTTGGATCTGATATCTTCTATGATTATGATTTGCACACAACACACATTAGAATATAAAATAGTTATTTCACAAATACTCATTGCTATCATCAAAACATAGAGATGACTTGCAGAGACAACTCTTGCTCTATCATTAACAATGCCAATAATGTCATTTTCTATCATGAATCCTTCTTACTTCAGTTGTAAGTCTTCAAAGACTTCTTCAAAGTGTTTTTCAAAGTGTTCTTCAAAAGTTCCAAACACAAGTGTAGAAGGGGGGCTTCATGGTAATTGACTGGTAGCTTGAAATCTCCTCAGTAATTTGAGTGTTCTTCTAGGCTCAGGGTCTCATATGTGTACTGGAGTCAACAACCTGCGCATGCAGCGTAAATGCATCTGTCGTGTCACTAGAAAATAGAAAATGTCAAAAACTCGATAGCGACGCTAAAAACTTGTTGGTGTAAACTATTTATATGTGGAAGTATACATATTCAAATAGTAGCAAGTGGTGTAAAAGTAAGAGTATCGATCCCACAAAGATTGCAATAATTTTATTCTCACAATAAAATCTTTTGAATAGCCATGAGCAAAAATATAACAATAATAATGAGTTGTCACAGGTTCAGGTTGAATAACAATAAATAATAATAGAAAAGTTAGATGAAAGGCATGTTGGGCAATGATCCATTTAAATAATTTCATATCTTGTGTATGCTTGATAAGATCTGTCGTGACATATGAGTCAGAAAGTGATATAGTGGTGTATGTTTACAACATCAAAGCATATGCATTAAGTCAAAGAAACAACTCTCGAGGTCTCACAATAACATTAAAACATGTCTTGCTTAACTTCTGATTTCCCATATGGTTGTAGTCCTTTATATCTAATGTGACTAATATAGTGAATATGTCAATCCTACCATTTCAACCATATTTACTTATGTGTTCCATTAGTCAACAGATCTCTCAAGTACTAAACAACTTTTATTTATTTCTAAAGTGATAAATCAAAGAAACAAATGTATAACATTATTTCACATAGTAAAATTCATCACTTTAAATCACACCATTTAGCATAAAATACTATGATTCATTTAAACTTTACACTGCTAAAGATAAATAGGTTTAGCTCACGGTGAGCAGAAGAAATACAACAACACAAGTTCTTACAAGTAACATTTCTAAACACAAATAAAAAGAAAATGCAAACTTAAGTATCATAGACTACTCATTGAAATTTTTCAATCAACAAGAGGCAAGTTTTGTCACGACAAGAAGCTCAACACTTATTCAATGGAGGAAGAATGAAAGGAAATATTCTCTAATGGTTGAGACTTCTTCTTCTTCAACAAGATAATTTTCTTTGTGATTTCTCTGGTCTCTTAACTTCTTAACATCTTTTTATTTCTTCCAAAAAGCTTCTTTTATATCCTCTAAATTTTAGGGCTTTTGCCTTGTCATTGGATAATGGGCCTTGTGAATATTCATTGTTTTGGCTAAAAGAAATCAACATATTCTTTCTTTTTCCCTCGAATCAGCATTAAGTAGTACAACTTCAGTGTTCAGGGGACAACACGTCCTATGACAGGTCTGCTAAGCAGACAGACAAACATCACACGAAATTCAGTGTGCAACAACTTTTGCAGGTTTTTTTGTCCCGTAGTGTTTGATTTATCATGATTTTTCAGGTTGCTTATACCACATTCTTCACATTGTTGTTACGTTTTCCCTAATGCTGAGGCCATTCAATTTTTTCAACATCTTTTGACTTTGAGGCCTGTTGGGAAGTAAGGTTGAATTGATGTTCCAATTCTGTCGTGTCGAAATTTAACATTTGAGCATTCTTATATAAGCGATAAACACATAAAACTCACAAAAGAGAGCACATATTGTACTCTACACAAATTGAATTAAAACAACAAAATCTCCTTTTATCAACCTAATAAATGTTGCTAACACAATTAATCCACTAAATAAACCCTAAAAACATGATTATAATTGTTAAGAAAAGAGGTTAGAAGAACCACTTAACTCTAAGAGTATCATTGATGATTTTATTCTAACTAATAAATTAAAGGGTTATATATATTTGTGGTCTTCCTAAATATCTCAAATTTCATTTTTAGTCCCTCAAAATAATTCCTTCAAAGAATTATCCTCCTAAAATTTTTCATCCACACTTTTGGTCCATAGTACTAAAATCGTTGCTATAAGTGTCGCTAAGTAATAAACTATTGCTAATTCAGTCGTTAATTTGTAAAAACCGTTACTAATTTGCAAAAGAGACCAAAACTGTTAATGAGAAATTTTATAAGGATCATTCTTTAAAAACAAAATTTTGATAAACTAAAAACGAAATTTAAAATATTAAGAAGAATCACAAATATATTTAACTATAAATTAAAATATAAAATAAACAACTTTAACATTGATTCATAAATTTGCACATTAATAAATAAACTAGTCCCTAAATTTTCACATTCATTACCACATAAATATTCACAGTCAAACAAAATCACAAATTCAATATGGATAATTACAAAAAGTAATGTCTGCATAACAATTTCTATCCACATTACAACTACTACCGTGATTTTAGTCATATAAGATTCGTACATAGTACACATTTGTATTGTCATTCTTCTTTGTCGTTGACGATTGACTGTCACACCACTTTACATCACCGATTATTACTTTCATGTTTTTTTTTAACTCAAGTATTATGAGTTACTCCATCCGTCTCAAATTATAAGTCACTTTGTTAAAAAAAAATTCCTAAATTATAAGTCACCTTGCATTTCTAATGTAATATAAATGACATCTTTCCCAATATATTCTCAAATTCTTTCAACTCTTTCAATTTCTCTCTCCTATATAATTATGAGAGACATTATTGTAAAGTTATACATAATTTGTCTTTTCCATAAAATAATAATTAAGTTTTTTAATTTATGTAAAAAATCCAAAACGTTTTATAATTTGGGACGGAGGGAGTAGTTAGCAGTAGCATTAAACAATACTCTAATCACACCGCATATCACGCCATTTGAACCAAAAAAATACTTTATTCGCCTACTTCGAGTTCTCTTAATTGTACCAACCTACCAAGAATCGAAAAAAAAAGCTTGTTATATGATTTAATGTAGAAAACACTAAAAACAATAAAATTATGTGAAGATTATAATTCCCTCCAAATTTATTTTATAAATAAATCGAAGAAAATGATACTATCCCTTGCATCCAAAAATGAATTCACAACATGTGAATGTATTTGGAATGGGAAAGTGATTTACACGGGGCTCGACAATGCAGTCACTTTAATTATTGCATTTTACAATTACACAAAAATATAAAATCTGTAATTTAAAATTTTCAAGTAAACAGATTTTGGAATTTCCAATTTTACCCCTTCTTTTGTACAGTTCAAACCAAGCATTCTCCATAAGTACCCCAACCATCCCAACACAACACTCGTCCCACCACAACTCTCTCTCTCTCTCTGTCTGTCTCTCTCCTTTTTCTCAATTTTCTTCTTCTCCACTTTCAAAAAAGAAACTAAACTAAACAAAAAACACAAATGGTTACTATGAATCATGTCGTGTACATTGCATCACTTGTCATGTCATTAACAATGTGGACGGTAGAGTCTCGAATCCCAGGTGTTTACAACGGTGGTGCTTGGGAAACCGCTCACGCCACTTTCTATGGTGGTTCCGATGCTTCCGGCACCATGGGTATGTTAGCATTATATTATACCATAATGTAACACAACAACATAGTACTAGTATCATGTTGTAACTAATTTTCAATTAATAATTAATTAATGTTGATTTTTTGTTACTATTTAGGAGGAGCATGTGGTTATGGAAACTTATACAGTCAAGGTTACGGCGTTAACACTGCAGCGTTAAGCACAGCACTTTTCAACAGTGGACTCAGTTGCGGTTCTTGTTTCGAGTTAAAATGCGCAAACGACAAACAATGGTGTCACTCCGGCAGCCCTTCCATTTTCATCACCGCCACGAACTTCTGTCCTCCTAACTTTGCTCAAGCCAGCGACAACGGCGGTTGGTGTAACCCTCCTCGTCCTCACTTCGACCTCGCCATGCCTATGTTCCTTAAAATCGCCGAATACCGCGCCGGGATTGTTCC
Source organism: Lathyrus tuberosus (assembly GCA_022829125.1). Taxonomy (NCBI): domain Eukaryota; kingdom Viridiplantae; phylum Streptophyta; class Magnoliopsida; order Fabales; family Fabaceae; genus Lathyrus; species Lathyrus tuberosus. Next base: position 4,451,505 of record JALAZF010000280.1, read on the forward strand.
TGTAGCTTATCGTAGGGTGCCGTGTAGGAAGAGCGGTGGGATTCGGTTCACAATTAACGGATTCCGTTACTTTAACTTGGTGCTAATCAGCAACGTCGCGGGTGCAGGGGATATTGTGAGGACATATGTTAAAGGAACGAGAACCGGGTGGATGCCGATGAGTAGAAACTGGGGGCAAAACTGGCAATCAAATTCTGTTTTGGTGGGTCAGGCTTTGTCTTTTAGAGTTGCCGGTAGCGACCGTCGCACTTCCACCTCATGGAACATTGCCCCACAAAATTGGCAATTTGGTCAAACTTTCACCGGGAAGAATTTCCGTGTTTGATGAGTACTAGTAGAGGATACCGGTTGTTACCGGTCAAAGTTCACATTGTTATTTTATTTTTCAATATATGATGTGACAAGAGTACTACTACAACTTGGTTTTTTTTGTTGTTGTTTTGTTTTTGTTTTCCACCAATTGTGTATTTTGCGCGCATTTTCACAGTAGATTGGTGCTCTTTTTGACTGGATGTTTTGGAGACTGTGACGGATTGGGAGGAAAGGTTATTATAGAGATGTGTGCAGTGAGACTTTTTTGTTGTATTGGGGGTGGGAAGGTTGTGTTTGTTTTTATTTATTTATATGAAAAATGAAGAGATTAGGGTAGAGTTATATGGAGAGGTTTAAAAGTGTAGGAAAAATGCTGAAGTGGCTAAGCAAAAAAAGGTAGTAGCCCGCAGCTAATTAGTTATACAGTTTATATGTTGCTGGTATATCTAGAATGATTTATGTAACTGTTGAAGTGTGTTTTTTGTTATGAAAGTTCAAATTGGAAAAATTGTTCTCTTGGTTGTTATTGCACTTTTACCCTATGGTTGGGGATGAAGTTGTATAATGTTTGCAGTTTGCAGAAGCTGCAGAATGTAGCTAACTGTATTTCTAACAAATTTGGTTTGGTATCAATCTTAATACGCTTCAACTACAATAACTACCCACAAATTTATGGATACAATTCAACAAATAGTTTGGATTACCTACTAACAATTTGAAAAGTTAAATTAGAAATAACTGCCCATTTCGGTATTTTAGGTAATAAGTATTAATTTTAACCTAAAGTTAGGCTGCATGATTATATTATGTAAATGAGTATTGGTAAAAAGAAGTATTTATTTTATTTCATTTCACTCCATACTAGAATGAGTATTTATTTTATTCCAACTCAATTATAGTAAGATATCATATTCAAAATCAATATTTTTTACACAGCAAGAAATCTATCTTGAGAACACCAGGTCCATCCAAAAGTGTATAAGAATTTACTTTCCAACAAGTGGACAAGAGCCTTGCCTAAATGCATACTCTAGGCACTCATAAATCTAAACTAACGCAAAATATGGACATAAATTGCGGCATTTGAAAAACTACTGTGAAAAATTCTAGCTTTGCTATATTCCGCACTTAATGCCTAAAATCATGCAAAATATATTTAAGATAATTACCATAAAAATATACTCCTATATAACACTTGCTGCTAATTGTTTAGAAACGGTTCTAGCTAAATACAAAGTATATAATGCTTTGTTTCTAAGCCAGGTACGATTCCAAATGAACTTTAAATGCATGTTTCAAGATAAAAGTTTAAACCCAACTAAATAAGGGACACAAATGACTATTCAGTACGCAGTAAATATTTTCTGCATGTAAGTCTAATTTTAAGTCTTACTGCCCACATGAAGCCTCAAGATTTCTTTTGCTTTGACAACTTCCATTGCCTCATTAAATAGGCAACACCCTCTTTCAACGAAGCCTTCCTTCCTTCCCTAAAATTCCAGAGTTCAGGTACTGGATATCTGCCACTAGGATTGTATTCATTTAATTCCTTCAGAGCTGTAGCCACTGCATCATGCACCTCATCTCCAAGTTCATCCCTCAAACTATTCAGTTTTTCATCTGTTTCATCTAAAATTTCCTGCATAATATTTCAAACTTAAATTACAATCATGGTCTATGTAATTTTCATTGTGAAAAGAAACATGCCAAATAAGTGCCAACGACTATGTGACCAGTAATTTTCTTTAAATAGATATATCTCTAAACAGTACCGCAATATCGTGGATGACAGAAAATAAAGGATTGTTAAAATTACACTATGCAATAGTGTTGTAGCACCACTATAGAAGCTATTTGACAACCATTTTGTACTAAATTAGAGATCCTGGAACAGTGACCGTCGGTCCAAATTCTGCTACATTGTAGCAGAGTATAGCGCCGCTGTGGCTGCAATTTCAAACCATTGACTAACAGCATGCATATCACTCTTCATATTGATCCATCAGTGTAATCTTGTAGAATGAAATGAATCGGTTTTGAGTAGCAACTAACTCTCACAAGGTTTTGGAATTTCAACCCTTTGTAATCATTAAGAAATTAAGAAATGATGCATTATATTTTAAGAAATAAATATGTCCATAGGAATGTCTTTAATACAAGGGTTGAAGTCACACGTTTGAGTTGTAGAATCATCCTAAAAATTGAGAGAGAGAAAAGATTAACTTTAAATTGAACAAACATAATTCAATAAGTCATTATACCTTGGAATTCCCTTCATTATCAGTTACAATTTTGAACGGATGCCAGCTTGGATCTCTAACATATTCATCCCACTGCGAGCACCACTCAAGTGCTTTCATATCCCTTTCTTCGTCAAGTTTTTTCTGAGCTGCTTTCCCGTTCCCTACAGCCGGAAACTTTCTTTTGGATGCTTCCTTAAACGGCTTAATATCAAGGTCCCCCATCCGTTTCACAGAAATTATGGCTCGAGAAGTGTTCTTTGGGCAGCCAATCCACTTTGAACAAGGAAATCAGATTACATGAACAAAACTAATCAGATTACAAAAACTCTGTTCTTTCAAAGAACTGATCCCATTCTACCAATTTTTACCAAAAAATTCAATAGAGTATGAATTAAATCATCATCTTTGGCCACAAACAGCTAGATAGCGAAAAGACAGTTGAAACAAGGAACCACTCATGATTCACAAAATAGGACAATAAGTTGAAAGTTTGCAGTTCCTTGGATATAAAAACTAAGGTTAAAACACCAAACATTTTGCATTGGCCATTGTTAGTACATGTAAACAAGACATTGTCTTCCAAGCAACCTAAATAAGACTTCAACTATATGATTTGAATGTTTACAAAACAGGACACTCTTTTACGAGTATTATATAAACAGCTGTATGCCAATTAAAAAATATAATTAAGCCAACATTTCCTCTAAAGTTTTACAAGGTCATTCATACAAATTAAACAATTTATCATGATTTTGTATGAGATTACTTACAAAAGACATTGATTATAGAGTTGATTTTCAGACCTTTAGTTATGTTGTTGGCCAAAAGACGTTAAAATCATAATATTAGCACTTATATGCCGAGAAAGAAACATACACTGATTAATTTTTTGCGGGCATCTTGCAACTCGTCATTAGTTTTGCGCTCCTGAATAACCAATGTTTGTTGAAGATCTTCCACCCCTTCCAGTTGCTCTTCCTTTTCACGCAGATTCATTTTGATTGCCTCCAGTTTTTTCTTCTCTTCCAGATCAGTCTCTCCAATGTGATTCATTACATGGAATGCTCCTCTCAGCCGTTCAATTTCCAATTCCAATGCTTGCTTTGCATCAAGTCCTCTCTCTAGGTCATGGATTTTCTTGTGAAGTTTGTCTTTCTCTTTCTGCAACATCCAACCAAAAGAGTCCTCAAAACTACAGTGCATACATGTAACTTAATTAAATAATGTAGATAAAAGGAAAATGAAATTTGTGCCTGATGTTCTTCAGCCAAACGCATCATTTTGTTGTCAGCCTTTTGTTGCTCTGCTATGGCCATCTCATTCTGTAAACAACAAGATGAAAAACAGATTTAACCAGTCTAAAGTTAAAATAAGAAGGATTGGTGTACGTGATTTGACTAAATCGTCTATATATTAAGGAATGATAACATCACTTTTTGTGATTGGTCCATTTTTTAAAGAGGTCAATTTAGTTCTCTTGTAAATTGATCACTTTCAAGGAATTGTGTTACAATTTTAAGAATTAGACCTATTAGAAAAAGTGCGCTACAGAGAGTGTTTAAAAGTAAATTACATTTTTCTTCTCAAGATATAGCTTATTTCTCTCATTATGATTATCTGCTTGACGCTTTTGCAGATTCTCTTCAAGGGACAAAAGTTCCTTTCTCCGAGCCTCCAATTCCAGCATGGCTTTTTCATGATCCTTGGACACATTTTCTAGATAACTGCGTTCGGCATTCCGCATCTTGCTTATTTCTAATGAAACAGAGTGAAACAAACTCAGCTAATGAAATATTAAAAAAGCATATCAACATCCAAAATACATCAGACCATAAGCAATAGTGAAAGGATAAATATAACAACAGAAACCAAGTGATTCACCTCTAAACATAGTGAAACACAATACTCATATTAATTCGAACAATCCACTGTAAGTATCAACATACCTTTGTTAAAATGTTCAAGCAGCTCCTCTTTTTGATTCATCACTCTGTTTAAGAACACGTTAGCCTCATCATACTTGCTCGCTGTTTGTTCCAATTCCATGTTCTTCTGCTTTAGAGTGTTAGCCAAACCAGATACAAGCTTCAAAGCCTTCCTATTATCCTCAGCTTCTTTTCCAGAAACAGTTTTCAAATCCCCATTTTCCCGGAGGTGTTTGCCCACAATATCCCTAGATTTATAGTCATCGGCACGTGCCATCCACCCAAAGAGTTTGTCTCCAAGCTCCCTTAAATCCACGTAATCTCTTTTACCACACTGTTCAGCTTCAAAGCTTCTTTCTAGCTTCAAAGCATTGTTGAAACCATCCCATTCTTTTCCAAATGCAACAATCACAAACTGTGTTTGCCCTCTATTATTCCACAGTGCGGTAACTTTCAGCGGCTGAAACCCTTTAGCATACAGCTCCTCCTTAATCTTCTTATGACTCTTTCCTATATACTTCCGACATTTCGGGTCAAATTTGGTAACATTGTTTGCCAGAACTACCATCCAAGGCCAGACAAACTCATCTTCAGCAGTATTCACTCTAGGTGATTTATCCTTAGCAATAACCACATCAAGTGACCAATCCTTAGCAACAACCATATCAAGTGACCTATCCTTAACAGCATTCAGATTAACTGACTGAGCCATTTCAATACTCACATTAAATGAGTTATCATCAGCAACATTCACATTAAATGACTGAGCCTCAGCACTACTCACACTAAGTGACTTATCGGTATCAACATTCAAATCATGCGAGCTATCTTGAGAAATTTTAAAGCCAATATACCTTTCAAGGGCAGAGTGCTTAGCAATTTCTTTGACAGTCTCACGGAGGGAGTCAGCAGCAATCCTTGAAGCATGTCTCAAAAGCTCAGTCAAAGAGTAATAATCCTTATTGAAACAGAACGGACACCTAAATGTGGAGTCAGAGATTTGGAGCTTATAGTAATCATCTTTCAAGTCAAGGAAATATCTATGCTGGTAGTATTCCAAATCAGATTCAGGAGTATGTTCAGATTTTCGGTACATCTGAAAACAATAACAGTAAAATCAAGTTCAAAGAAAGAGCAACACACAAATAAGGAGATAGAGTGAGCAAAAAGTAGATGATATGATTATTAAGGTGAATCGAAGTTAAGCTGAAAAGGAAAATGCAATGCAATAATGAAGAAGATCGGTTCTACCTTGTGGTGGAAGAATGCTTTTTACAGAGAAGATTGAGCGAATGCTACGTTGATGATGAAGGAGGAAAGTAGAAGAAGAAGAAGAAGAAAGAAACCCCAAGAGAGAGAGAGAGTGTGTTTTTGGTTGTATGAAGGAGTTTGTTGTGTGAGAAATACCACACTGAGTCCGCGTGCTTGTGAGTGTGAGGATTGCAGCGCAAAAAACGTGAGCTGCTGTGTTGCTTCAAACGGTTCATCAACTTTTTTCTTCCGCGCGAGTACAAACTATTTTTGCAGTTACTACGCTGCTGCTATTCTCCAATTAAAATAAGACACGTGGAAATACAAAATGCCAAAACTTTATAATCTTTCTACATTCTGAATTTTGATTGGAGAACACCATAATTTAAACCGTATTATTTTTTTTTTAAACGCAAAAGAAGATTTTAGTAATAACAAGGCATAAGAAATGCCGTATACAAAACAAAGGCTGATGAAGCCAATACACGAATGTTAGCGGAACAATCGAGGGGGTCAACGAGGGAGCATTTTTTATTTAGGACACACCTTTGTGAGAGACACACCACATACTCACCTATAACCTTAAGGTGATTGGTGTGTGGGTTCTCTCACTTATATAATGTTCAATCTTCCATTTTCTAATCAATGTGGGACTTCTTCCTCACACTTGATGCTCAACACTCTCCCTCAAGTGTGAGTTGGGACTTCTTCCTCACACTTGATCCATCAATGTGTTGATTCAGATAACTTTGAAAAAGTTAGCGATGCAGAATCAGCAAAGGAAGCATGTGAGATTCTTGAAAAGTCGTTTGGAGGCGCAGAGAAGGTGAAAGAGGTGAGGTTACAAACTCACAAAAGAACCTATGAGTTGCTTCAGATGGAAGACAACGAAAGTATTGTAGATTTCTTCACAAGAGTTACAAAACTTGTGAATCAAATTAAAGTATGTGGAGAAACGATGACGACGAAAGCAGTTGTCTCAAAGATTTTGAGATCATTGGCTCCTAAGTTCGACCACGTGGTAGTAGCCATAGAAGAGTCGAAAGACTTGTCAGTATTGACGAAGGAAGAGCTTCAAGGGACGCTTGAGTCTCATGAACAAAGGATGGCTGAGAGGGCTGCAGGAAAGTCGAAGAGTGATATGGCTTTGCAGACGCAGTCAGAAAAGGAAAGGAAAGGCAAAGGAAACGTGAATGGCAACAAAGATAGAGGAGACAGTAATTCGACTCAGAAGAAACCTTGGAACCAAGGCAACCAAAAAGGTGGTGCTGCAGGTAGAGGAAGAGGTGGTGGTCGAAAGCCAGACAAAAGTCACATTCAATGTTTCAATTGTCAGAAGTATGGCCATTATGTTAGTAACTGTCCAGAAAAGAAGAAAAATCAAGAAACTGATGCAAATCTGGCGAAGCATGAAGAAGAAGAGACATTGCTGATGGTCACAACGAAAGATGAAGAGAGATTCCAAGATCAGTGGTACTTGGACTCAGGATGCTCATCACACATGACTGGGAGGAAAGATTGGTTTGTCAACATGAAGCCCTCGTCGAAGAACACGGTGAAGTTTGCAAATGACAACACTCTAGCAGCTGAAGGTGTTGGTGATGTTCTAATTATGAGGAAGATAGAAGGTGTTCCGTTGAGTTCAACGGTGATACAAGTGTATGTGGAAGAGAGAGCTTCCACATGAGGGGGAGCATTGTGTATAAACTCACACTTGAGGGGGAGTGTTGAGAATCAAGTGTGAGGAAGAAGTCCCACATTGATTAGAAAAGGAAAGATTGAACATTATATAAGTGAGAGAACCCACACACCAATCACCTTAAGGTTATAGGTGAGTATGTGGTGTGTCTCTCACAAAGGTGTGTCCCAAATAGAAATGCTCCCTCGTTGACCCCCTCGATTGCCCTTCAATAATGGTATCATGAGCCATTGGTTTCGAGTGAAGGGACCGGCTTATTTGTATCGAAACACTTCCCGCAGGTGTGGGTAGAAGGTGTTCCGTTGAGTTCAACGGTGATACAAGTCTATGTGGAAGAGAGAGAAGAAGTCCCACATTGATTAGAAAAGGGAAGATTTAACACTTTATAAGTGGGAGAACCCACACACCTATCACCTTAAGGTTTTAGGTGAGTATGTGGTGTGTCTCTCACAAAGGTGTGTCCCAATTAAGAAATGCTCCCTCGTTGACCCCCTCGATTGTTCCGCCAACAATGGTATCATGAGCCTGGTTCGAGAAAGGGACCGACTTACTTGTATCGAAACACTTCCCGCGGGCGTGGGTAGAAGGTGTTCCGTTGAGTTCAACGGTGATACAAGTGTATGTGGAAGAGAGAGCTTCCACATGAGGGGGAGCATTGTGTATAAACTCACACTTGAGGGGGAGTGTTGAGAATCAAGTGTGAGGAAGAAGTCCCACATTGATTAGAAAAGGGAAGATTGAACATTATATAAGTGAGAGAACCCACACATCAATCACCTTAAGGTTATAGGCGAGTATGTGGTGTGTCTCTCACAAAGGTGTGTCCCAAATAAGAAATGCTCCCTTGTTGACCTCCTCGATTGTTCCGCTAACAATGATTGGTGTGTGGGTTCTCTCAATTATATAGTGTTCAATCATCCCTTTTCTAATCAATGTGGGACTTCTTCCTCACACTTGATTCTCAACACTCCCCCTCAAGTGTGAGTTTATACACAATGCTCCCCCTCATGTGGAAGTTCTCTCTTCCACATACACTTGTATCACCGTTGAACTCAACGGAACACCTTCTACCCACACCTGCGGGAAGTGTTTTGATACAAGTAAATCGGTCCCTTTCTCGAACCAAAGGCTCATGATACCATTGTTAGCGGAACAATCGAGGAGGTCAACAAGGGAACATTTCTTATTTGGGACACACCTTTGTGAGAGACACACCACATACTCACCTATAACCTTAAGGTGATTGGTGTGTGGGTTCTCTCACTTATATAATGTTCAATCTTCCCTTTTCTAATCAATGTGGGACTTCTTCCTCACACTTGATTCTCAACAACGAATACACCTACATCAGAAATCCCACACAAAAAACTGCGTAGCAAAAGCCTGCCAACCGCATGCCTCCAAACTGTTGGAGAAATTTCCAAAATATTAAATTGATAAATATTAATGGTTAAATTAACAAAATAAATGGCCAAAAGTTGCAACTGTCTAAAATAGAACCAGAGACCCTATAATGATTGAGTGCGTGGTCAAAAGGTGCAACCACTAGATCAACACACCTTTTCATGAAAAAGTTTGTTGTGATTGATTACAATGGTTCGTGAATGGTCATGTTGGAATCAAATAAAACATTATTTCTCCACACCAATCGGTACAAGTTTTCTTATAAATAGATATACTTGTCAGCCATAAAATAGATACAAAAATTATTTGTTTCAAGTGGAAAAATTATATCTAAGCCATTCTTTTATTTTTCTAGTGCACAAGAATAAATAATGGAACTTTATTCTGTAAAATATCGTTGATCGATATGCTTAATGTGAAAATGCGATTCATGTTAAGGTTTCCAAAGTATCCTGAAGGGGATTCGCCAGTTAACTCGTTTGCATCCAATTTGCGTAATTGGTGGGGGCGAATCGAACCTAAAGCTTAGTGTAAACACGCGCTTAGGAATTATTTTGTGCAATTTTCATCGTACCGTCTTCGTCATTTTCTTCTGGTTCATATTTTGCAACAGACCCCCAACACAAGATCTAACACAAACCCAACGCACCAACTGCCAAACTAACCATAACAACGCCCTTAGGAAATACAAAAAGAACACCAGGCCGCTAGGACAACAGCCCAACCCAGCTATGAAGTGTTGGGAAAAATTGACCTCCATAATTTCCCTCCTCCGTGAACTCAAAAATAGGCACTAGCGGAAACGTGAAAAATTTAAGAAAAATGACAAAAAGATTTTAGCATGGAAAACCTTCTCAATATGAGAAAGGGAAAAAACCACGGGACCCTTAGGCCTCTTAAACATCCACTATAATGATAATGAGAATACAACAACTTCACCCTTAGGTGAAACTCTCTACAAAGTATCTCTCAATTTGTAAGGAACACTCTCACAAATTGGCTCACTATTTCTCTCACAAGGAAAAAACTCTCTAAGAAACAATTTTCTCTCTTGAGCAAAGCTCTATTTCTCTTGCTTCTTGTTTCTCTTGTGGTTGTGTGATTTGAATGCTTGCTCTTGGTCCTATTTATAGGAGAAGCAAGCCAAAAAGGTCTTACATGCATGAAGACACTTGTTCTTTACCTTTCATGCAAAACACCAAGTGTCATTTGTCTTTCATGCAAAACCCCAAGTGTCCTCTTCTCAATTCTACTTTTCATCATAACCAACCTCCAATTTTGCCAAATAAATGTTGGCTATGTAAAATGGCTGGACCCCACATTTCTCCCCCTCCAGCCATAGGGGAATGATCTTGATTAGTTTGGAGTTGCTGCTAATCCAGCAACTTATTTGCAGAACTCTATCTTCTCTTTTAGAAGAGGTTTTGTCATTATGTCTGCCCCATTCTCATTGGTGTGAACTTTCTCTACTTTCAACAATTTACTCTCCAACACATCACGAATCCAGTGATACCTTACGTCAATGTGTTTTGACCTTGAATGGTGTGTCGAGTTCTTGCTGAGATGGATTGCGCTCTGATTGTCGCAATAGAGAACATAAATTTCTTGATTCTGACCTAATTCTTGCATGAACTTCTTCATCCACATGATCTCTTTACAACCTTCAGTGATTGCGATGTATTCAGCTTCTGTGGTACTCAAAGCAATGCACTTTTGTAGTCGTGATTGCCATGAGACAGCTCCCCCTGCAAAAGTAATCAAATACCCAGAAATAGATTTTCTTGAATCTACATCCCCTGCCATGTCTTCATCTACATACCCAATGAGTAATTGCTTTTCATTGCCAAAGCACAAACACTGTTTGGCAGTTCCTCTTAGATACCTCAGTATCCATTTCACAATATTCCAATGCTCCTTTCCTGGATTCGACAGGAATCTACTCACCATTCCTACAACATAAGCAATGTCAGGTCTTGTGCAAACCATTGCGTACATAAGGCTACCCAGAGCTGAAGAATAGGGCACTTTGCTCATCTCTTCTTTTTCTTCTTCATTGCTTGGACATTGTGTCTTACTGAGTTTCAGATGACCAGGTAGTGGGACATGCACAGCATTATGCATGTTGAACCTCCCAAGGACTTTCTTGATATAATCTTCTTGTGACATCCATAACATTCTTTTGGGACGATCTCGAATGATCTTTATTCCAAGAATTTTCTTTACCGCTCCTAAATCTTTCATGGCGAAAGACTTGCTCAATGCCTTCTTTAGAGAAGCTATCTTTGTCTTGTCTTTCCCAACAATGAGCATATCATCAACATACAACAAAAGTATGATGGATTCACGATTATCATATTTCTTCACAAACACACAGTGGTCTGTAGATGTCTTTTTAAATTTATGTTGGGACATGAAGAGTTCAAACTTCTTGCACCATTGCCTTGGAGCTTGCTTCAACCCATATAAACTTTTCTTCAAGCGACACACAAGGTGTTCTTTGTCTGGTTCTGCAAATCGTTCAGGTTGTTCCATGTAGATTTCTTCCTCTAAGTCTCCATGTAAGAATGATGTTTTAACATCAAGTTGCTCTATCTCTAAGTGTAGCATTGCAGCTAGACCAAGGATTGCTCTTATCGATGTCATCTTCACTACTGGTGAGAATATCTCTTCAAAGTCTATGCCTTTCTTCTGATGGCACCCCTTCACGACAATTCTTGCTTTGTATCTGGGGTTTGGGTTATTCTCTTCAGACTTGAGTTTGAACACCCACTTGTTTTTCAAAGCCCTTATTCCCTTTGGTAATTTCACCAAGTCATACGTCTGGTTCTCCTTCAGTGATTGAAATTCTTCTTGCATGGCTTGCATCCATTTGTCCTTGTCAACCGTCTCAATGGCTTCCATGAAGCTTTGAGGTTCTCCTTCATCAGTGAGAGTGACATACTCATCTGGGGAATATCTTTTTGATGGTTGTCTTACTCGCACAGATATTCTCTCTTGAGGTTCTTGATCCCTCTGATCATCATCTATTATTTGCTCTCCCTGTATTTCGTGACCTTGTTCTATCTGGTCAGGTTGCTCCGTATGATCGGGTTCTATTTCCTGATCAGGTTCAATATCTCGTTGAGGAATCTCTCCCCCTGAGTTTTGTACCACAATGGTCTTTGACTTCTGAGATTGAATATCATGAATTATTTGATCTTCATAAAATACCACATCTCTGCTTCGAACAATCTTCTTGTTTACAGGATCCCATAGTCTGAAGCCAAGTTCATCTCTTGGAGAACCAAGGTATATGCACTCCTTCATCTTAGCATCGAGTTTTGCTCTTTCATCTTTAGGAATATGGACAAATGCCTTACACCCGAATACTTTTAATTGACCGTAAGAGGCTTTCTTTCCATACCATACTTCATCCGGTATCTCTCCATTTAACGGTCTTGAAGGAGACAAGTTTATCAAATCAATGGCAGTTCTCACTGCTTCACCCCAAAATGATTTGGGAAGTTTTGCATGAGAAAGCATGCTTCTGACTTTCTCCGCAATAGTTCTGTTCATTCTTTCAGCTACTCCATTCATTTGGGGAGTCTTTGGAGGTGTCCTTTCATGTCTTATCCCATGAGCTTTACAATATGCTTCAAATGGACCTAGGTATTCACCTCCATTGTCACTTCTTAAGCATTTCAACTTTCTTCCAAATGCTCGTTCTACAGAGGCGTGAAACTCCTTGAAAGCTTGTAGAACTTGATCTCTCTTCTTCAAAGGATACACCCACACCTTTCTAGAGTGATCGTCAATGAAGGTAACAAAGCATTGTGCGCCACCAAGAGACCTTTCAGATGTGGAGCAGACATCTGAGTGAACAAGATCTAGGATTTTCTTTCGTCTTCTTGCATCATCTGATCTTTGAAAAGATACTCTGTGTTGTTTTCCTGCTAGACAGTCTTCACATGATTCAAGTGGTTGTCCCTTGATATTTGAAAGATGATCTTTAGCAAGAATCTCTAAGCATTTATCGCTCATGTGACCAAGTTGTTTATGCCACAATTCTTTGGTTGCGCCTTGAGAAACATTAGTCTCTCCCTTGTTTATCTTTCCCTGCATGATGTACAGGGAGCCTTCCTTTTTTCCACGAGCAAGTGTCATGCTCCCTTTGCTAAGCTTCCATCTACCATCGCCGAACTGGTTTATCATCCCTAGGTCATCCAACTTTCCTGCTGATATAAGGTTTAGACGCATTTCTGGTACATGTCTTACTTCCTTCAACACAAGCTTATTTCCATTCTCTGTGATCATGGTCACTTCACCAATACCAACAATCTTGCTTGTGACGTGGTTTCCCATCTTCACCGTACCCAAATCTCCTATTTGGTATGATGAGAATAATTCTTCATGAGGTGTAACGTGGAAAGATGCTCCGGTGTCAATTATCCAAGTGCAATTATCGAATGCAACATTTAGATAATTGTCGTCTCCAAAAAGGAAAATATTCTCGTTGTTCGAGGCTACTGCAGTTATGGCTCCTTCTTCCTTATTCTTCTTTGGGTTTATCAAATCTGGATGGACTTTTTCAGCCTGTTGATCTCTCTTCAAGAATTTGCACTCAGGTCTTCTATGGCCAGGTTTGCCACAATAATAACAACTTACTCTTGTGCGAGACTTGGATCTAGCTTGTGATCTCCCACGACCTCCTCTTTCATGATTCTTACTCCTTCCTCTGTTATCGACAATGTTGACTTCGAACTGGTTGTTGAAGCCTCTTTCCCTCCGTCTTGATTCTTCATTTAGCAAGGAATCTGTGACAGAATCCAAGACAAGTTTTCTGTCTGGAGCAGAGTTACTAAGAGTGACAACTAGAGTGTCCCAACTCTCAGGTAGAGAACTTAGGAGCAAAAGAGTTTGCAACTCATCATCTATCTTCATGTCAGCTTTCGTCAGCTGATTCACGATACCTTTGAAGGTATTCAAGTGCTCGATCATATTTTGGCCATCTGAGTACTCCAATTTCACCAGTCGTCAGACAATGTGTGCTTTATTTCTCGGTGTCTTCTTTTGAATCAAGGATTCAAGTTTGGTCCACAACTCATACGCATTTGTATAAGTTGACACATGCTCGAATAGACTCTTATCTATGTATTTTCTGATCATGGCAACTGCCTTCCGATTTTGGAGCTCCCACTCGTTATCTTTCTTCTCCGTTGGCTTATCCTTTTGAGAGACTGGCTCATGCAAATCTTTGCAATATAGGTGGTCTTCCATCATCGGCTTCCAATAGGTATAATTATCAGCGGTCAGCTTGAACATATCTCCTTCATAACTGATAGAACCATCCATTTTGAGAACACGGGAAAGTAGTTCCTTCAAATAGGAGATTTTCAAAAAATAGTGTCGTACACTGGAAAAGTCACTGTAGTTTGTGAATGGCGTAACTAGGAAGTTCCCAGGAAAGAGAGGTGGGTCAATATTGACACGCTTAAATATCAAGTCTTTCCTTAGCCAGAACTTACCAAGACACACCTTCGCAATACAACAATTTAATTCCAACAATAATAGTTCTTTTATGATATGGAAGATCAAACAATGTTGCAACCACAGAGCATACTAAGAACTTTATTATGAGTACAACAACGTAGTATCACAGAGCTAGCTCTGATACCACTGTTGGGAAAAATTGACCTCCATAATTTCCCTCCTCCGTGAACTCAAAAATAGGCACTAGCGGAAACGTGAAAAATTTAAGCAAAATGACACAAAAAGATTTTAGCGTGGAAAACCTTCTCAATGTGAGAAAGGGAAAAAAACCATGGGACCCTTAGGCCTCTTAAACATCCACTATAATGATAATGAGAATACAACAACTTCACCCTTAGGTGGAACTCTCTACAAAGTATCTCTTAATTTGTAAGGAACACTCTCACAAATTGGCTCACTATTTCTCTCACAAGGAAAAAACTCTCTAAGAAACAATTTTCTCTCTTGAGCAAAGCTCTATTTCTCTTGCTTCTTGTTTCTCTTGTGGTTGTACGATTTGAATGCTTGCTCTTGGTCCTATTTATAGGAGAAGCAAGCCAAAATGGTCTTACATGCATGAAGACACTTGTTCTTTGCCTTTCATGCAAAACACCAAGTGTCATTTGTCTTTCATGCAAAACACCAAGTGTCCTCTTCACAATTCTACTTTTCATCATAACCAACCTCCAATTTTGTCAAATGAATGTTGGCTATGTAAAATGGCTGGACCCCACATGAAGATCCAAATTCTGCCTAGCAGCAAATGAGCACTCCACAGATCCGCCATCCCGATTGATTGACACGACGATGCAATCCACTAACAAAGGCAACCTCACTGAATCTGAACCAACAGGGATCACATAGCCAAGAATCATCTCCCTACACGCCACAACCAGCAGATTACCCTTACACCAACCAATGGGGCACAACCGAGACTGTTAATGCACCACCAAAGCCGAGACCAAATAGTAACTGTTCTGGACTGGGCCAATGGCTAAAATTGGCCCAATCCGCCTCTGCTCCATAGCGGCCCAAATTTCCTAAGCCCAATCCACGGAGGGGCAAAAATGATGTGTCTGCCCCTCCAACCGGGCAAGGAACGCAACGTTCCTCCCCGACTTTTACGCCCATTACGCACGGCTTCCTGGCTGCCAGAATAACAAAGGACAGGTGCCCGGAACTGCATCTATGCCCGACATAACGGCTAGTTTCTGGCACCCTGCCCGACATAACGGCTAGTTTGGGCTGTTACCTATTCTTTGGGGAAAACGGTTATTTCGCCCCGAAAATAGGACCGTTGGCCACGCGCTGGGGACTCTATATAATCCCTCTCGCTTGAGAGGGTCAGGTATCATATTTTCACCCTAGAATACACTTTGTACTTGCCCCTTTTCTCTGACCCTTTCTCACTTGAGCGTCGGAGTGCCTTGCAGGTACACCCCCTCCTCTCCTCACCAACATTCCGAACACCTCGCCCATCTGACGACCAACATACGTCCGAGCACCTTGCCTTCTGACGACCAGCTTACATGGACCCGTTCGAATACTCCGGATCAGTGGCCCCGTCTGTGGGAACTCCTTGTTCTCCCCTTCTTTCTTTCCTCCTCGGAAACTAAAAGATCAAAACATACTTTCTTTGATCCGCCCACATATGGCCGCTCAGAACTCCGCAAAAGGTGCTGACGTTACGGTTCTCGTTCCCGTCAACAAGATGGACGTCGACGACAGTTCTTTGTTACTTTCTGATCCCCGTTTCCTTCGAGACGGGGCTACTGCGTCTCCAACTCCTCCTCCCACCGAGCAAGGAGGCAAACAGCTACCGTCGGGTGAACGACCAATTCCTGGCCCTCCCAGCGCCGACCTGGCCGTTGCAGCTCTTCTGGAAGCTGTCAACCACACAAACCTCCTTATCTTGCAGCAAGGAGAGAGAATAGGAGCTCTCAAGGAAGCATCTCTTCCAAGATCCTCTCCTCCGAGGAGTAAACGCCGGAAATCAAGAAGCCCGCCACCTAGGCGCAGAGAAGACCATGTATCGAGGCATGAGCCTGAACCCCAACACATTTGCAAGCGCGACCAGATCTCCCCGCGAGATCGATCATCACCAAGACACAAGAGAACGAGGCAGGATAGGCATTATCCACCGGTCAGACCTCGTGACCGGCCA
This sequence comes from Lathyrus tuberosus, assembly GCA_022829125.1. Taxonomy (NCBI): domain Eukaryota; kingdom Viridiplantae; phylum Streptophyta; class Magnoliopsida; order Fabales; family Fabaceae; genus Lathyrus; species Lathyrus tuberosus. Next base: position 4,468,011 of record JALAZF010000280.1, read on the forward strand.
CGTTCACCCTCACCTCGCAGAGACCGCCGCCGCGAGCGCAGACAACGGTCACAATCAACTCCAAGTTCAGATAGCGACGACGAGCCTCGCGGCCCGTTGTCCCGCAGGATCTTGGCCACCAGTCTCCCTAAAGGACTAGAGAAGCCTCCATCTCTAGGGACTTACGATGGAACCACTGACCCAGACGAGCACATAGAAAACATAGATGCTCTTTTGGACTACAGAGGGGTACGAGGAGCCATCAAATGCCGCCTGTTCTTGACCACGCTCCGGAAGGGAGCAATGACATGGTACAAGCAGCTGCCAGAAGAATCCATTACATCCTGGAGGCAGCCGGGGAGGATTTTCTCCCGTCACTTTACTGCATCGCGACGCCATCCAAAGACCGAGGCGTCCCTCGGAGCTGTCGTACAGGGAAGAGATGAGCCTCTTCGGGCCTACATTGAGCGGTTGAACAAGGAGGCCGTCCAAGTGCCAACGACCGACGAGATGAAGAAATTCCTGCTCGAGCAGGGATTGCGTCCTGGCTCAGACTTCGCGAAAGCCATCGGCCTCGATCCACCGAGGAACCTTAACGCCCTTCTCCTCCAAGCCCAGTCGCATATACAGTACGAGGAGAAGGTTGCTGCCCACTCTGTCCGGGCCTCTCGAAACCAAGAAGGTGCCTGGTTGTCCAGAGCTGAAGAACCCTCGACATCCCGTCGAGGAGATAAAAGACGCGACGATCGGCCTCGCGATGAACGCGAACAGAAGGGACCTTCTGGGCGGTTCCATGACTATAACCCCCTCACTACCTCGAGGGAGAAAATCTTGTCCGAATGTGCCAACTCAGAATTCAAGCAGGCGGGAGTCCGTTTCCCCAAACAGCTGCCGGCCAGACCGGGTGTGGACAAATCCAAGTATTGCCGCTTCCACAAGTGTCACGGTCATACGACGGAAGAATGCATCCACCTCAGAGATGCCATAGAGATCCTTATTCGCGACGGCCACCTGAAGCAGTTCACGAAAAAGAAAGATGCTCCCCGGCAAGAAACCCAGGAGAGCAAAAAGGTTGCAAAAGAGACTCCGCCCTCCGATGACACCAACGTATAGGTCGCTATGTCCATAACTCGGCCAGAGGACTTCCACATCCCTGATGGTCTGCCCGTCTCCACGTACCTCACTGCTCACACCCCGTGGGAGGCCTTCCCGTCGGCCATGGTCATTTCTGGTGGTGGATTCAACAAAATCACGGTCGGTTCAGTCAAGAGGAGATTCGATCAACTGATCAGCAAAAGCTCCAATGAAGTCACCACGCTGGACACCAGTCACAAAGGATCCGCTTCTATTTCCTTCTACAAGGAGGAGCTCCTCGGCGGGGCACCGAACTCAAGCATCCCGCTACTTATCTGGGAAAGGATGGCGAACTTCGACGTTTGCAGAATACTCGTGGACCAGGGCAGTTCAGTTGATATAATGTATAACTACCTGTTCGAAACGCTGCAGCTGGACGACTCTCACCTTACTCCATACGTTGGATCCGACCTGCAGGGATTCAACGGAGCAGTGACAAGGCCCCGGGGTTACGTAGAGCTCATCGTAACCTTCAGTTCAGGAAAAACAACCCAAGCAATTAAAGCACAGTTTCTGGTAATTGAATGCCCGTCACTATACCAGTGCATTTTTGGAAGGCCAACCCTGGCAGAGTTGATTGCAGTACCTTCCACCGTACATCTCAAGATGAAGTACTACACTTCTGAAGGGATGGTCGCCACCCTCCACGGCGATATCGAAGCTGCCCGTCGGTGCTTTGAAGCAGCGTCAAAAGGACTAAGCACCATCTCAGCAAGACCGAGGACTTCTGGTCGTCCCCCTCGGCCCAGCAGCTCCGAGCAGCCAAAACTGCTCCCCCAGGTCGAATATATAGACTTGGACAGCCGTTTCAGTGAGGAAGATCACGCCAAGGACCCAACGACTTCGGGCAGCCAGTCCAACAACAGCGGCCATCTCCTACGCCCTGTCCCGGATGACAACTTCGAGATCGTTCCGTTCGGAGAAGACCCCCAACGGGGAGTAAAGATCGGAGCAGACCTCCCCGACCTGGCCAAGAAACAACTAAAAGCATGCCTCCGGGAGAACGCAAACTTGTTCGCATGGAGCGTTGCTGAAATGCCAGGATTGGACCCATCCGTCGCTTGCCACCAGCTTACAATTGATCCGGCCGTCAAAGCCGTTGCCCAGCGCAGAAGGAAACAATCCCCGGAGAAGATGGAAGCCGCGGAGAAAGCTGTCAAAGACCTTCTAGAAGCTAGGTTTATTTCTGAGGCCAAATACACTACATGGCTATCAAATGTTGTACTTGTAAGAAAAAATAATGGCAAACGGAGGATGTGTGTTGATTATACCGATGTTAATAAGGCCTGTCCGAAGGACGCTTACCTCCTCCCTAATATCGATAAGATCGTAGATAACTCAGCAGGTTTTAAGCTTTTATCGTTCCTCGACGCCTACTCGGGCTACAACCAAATCCCAATGGCCGCAAGCGAAAAAACCTACACGGCCTTCATGACCGTATCGAGCAACTATTACTACAACGTAATGCCCTTCGGACTGAAGAACGTCGACGCTACGTACCAACGAATGATGAACAGAGTCTTCCAAGGACAAATAGGCGACATGCTCGAAGTATATATGGACGACATGATCGTCAAGTCCCACGAGGAACTAGATCATGTCGCCCATCTTCGCAAAATCTTCGAGCAAGCAAGAAAATATCGAATGCGTTTTAACCCAGAGAAGTGCACGTTCGGTGTACGGGCAGGTAAATTCCTTGGCTTCTACCTAACGGAACGAGGAATAGAAGCTAACCCCGACAAGTGTCGGGCATTCTCTGAGTTCCCAACGCCTACGTCTAAGAAGAACATCCAATCCCTCAACGGGGTCCTTACTTCGTTGTCCCGCTTCGTGGCAAAATCTGCCCAACACGCCCTTCCTTTCTTCAAGCTCTTGCGAAAAGAAGCAGCGTTCGAATGGACCGAGGAATGCGAAACATCCCTCCTTCACTTGAAGTGAGCCCTGTTGAAACCGCCCGTATTGTCACGACCGGATACCGGGGAAGTCTTGTTCCTGTACCTCGCCGTCACTGCCGAGGCCGTCAACGCCGTTCTTATTCGCGAGAGCCCTGGCGGCCAAAAGCCGGTATACTTCACGAGCAAAGCATTACAGGACGCAGAGTTGCGGTATCAACAGATAGAGAAAGTAGCATTGGCCCTCCTCAACGCTGCCAGACAACTGAGACACTATTTCTTGGCCCACACGATCGTGGTAAGAATGGATCAGCCCATAAAGCAACTACTAGGACGACCAGACATGGCAGGCCGAATGCTCAAGTGGTCGTTGGAACTATCCGAGTTCGACGTCCATTATGAAATCAGGAAAGCTCTTAAGGCCCAAACCCTGGCCAATTTCGTAGCAGAAGTAACGTTCTCAGACTCCTCGTTCCACATAGCGAACAGATGGACCGTCTATGTAGACGGAGCATCCAGCTCAACCGGCAGCGGGGCAGGAGTAATTTTGGAGAACGACGAAGGGACCATAGTTGAGGCTTCTCTCACATTGTCCTTTCCCACGTCAAACAACCAGGCCGAGTATGAAGCCTTCCTCGCCGGTTTGCACCTAGCCGAAGACCTAGGGGCTGAAGAAATCATCATCTGCACGGACTCCCAGCTCGTAGCCCACCAGATATCAGGGGAGTATCAGGACAAAAACGACAGTCTCTCTGAATACCTAACCCTAGTCAAAGAAAAAATGTCGAAGTTCAGAGCGGTAGAAGTAAGACATGTTCCACGCGAACATAATGTGCGAGCAGACGTCCTGTCCAAACTAGCAAGCACTAAGAGGAAATTCGGAAACAGGTCAGTCATCCAAGAAATACTTCCCCGGTCCAGCATCGATAAGGGATCCTCGACCCTACACGTGCACGCGATTGGAGACAACGACTGCTGGATGATGCCCGTGTACAACTACCTCACCAGGGACGAACTTCCGGATGACCCCAAGGAGGCCAGCACCATCAGACGAAGAGCTTGCTCGTACGTCATCCTCGAAAACAAACTCTATCGACGAGGCTTCTCCATCCCACTGCTCAAATGCATAGAGGAGGAAGTTGTCCCCCACGTATTACGAGAAATCGACGAAGGCATTAACGCCCAGCACCTAGGAGGAAGGTCCCTTGCCCGCAAGGCCCTCCGGGCAGGGTATTATTGGCCAACCATGCAGCACGATGCCAAGGAGCATGTGAAGAAATGCGACAAATGCCAACGGCACGGGGATATGCACCTGGCTCCACCTAACGAACTGAAGAGCATGACCTCCCCGTGACCATTCGCCTGGTGGGGCCTAGACATCCTAGGACCCTTCGTGATGGGGTCCAGCCAAAACAAATACTTGATAGTGGGCGTAGACTATTTCACAAAATGGATAAAAGCAGAAGCCTTAGCAAAGATAACAGCACTTAACATTCTGCGCTTTTACAAGCGAAATATCCTTGCCCGTTTTGGGATTCCCCAAGCAATTGTCACGAACAATGGAACGCAGTTCACGGACAAGAAGTTCCAAGACTTTGTCGCCCATCTCGGAACAAAACAACATTTCGCTTCTGTGGAACATCCCCAGACCAACGGGCAAGCAAAAGCGGCCAATCGCGTCATTCTTCGTGGCCTCAAGCGAAGACTGGATGAAACGAAGAAAGCCTGGGTCGAGGAACTCCACAGCGTCTTATGGGCGTACTGCACAAATCCTCAGTCCACCACCGGGGAAACACCTTTCCGTTTAGCATATGGCACGGAGGCTGTTTTACCATTGAAATTCACGTACCGTCCAGGAGGACCGAGTCACCTCTAGACGAAGAAACGAATGACAAAGCAATAAGAGAGGAGCTCGACCTTGTCGAGGAAATCCGAACAGGAGCAGCCCTTAAGTAAAAAATAGCAATCAGGCACAACGCCAAAGTCTTACGACGAGAGTTCGATGTGGGCAGCCTTGTCCTGCGAAGAAACCACAAGGACTCTCGCGAAGGCAAACTAGCAGCCAACTGGGAAGGGCCATACAGAGTCCGTGCCAGGACGGGGAATGGTGCATACTTCCTCTAAAACCTCAACGGGGATGCAATCCCTCGACCGTGGAACGCTGAAAAACTTAAGCAATACTACAGCTAAAGTAACTATAGACTTCCTCGCATCAAAGGACCACCTAACGGTCATCATGCTCTTCCAGGTACAAACGACACATATGTGCAAAGTAGAATCCCGCTCAAGTAAATGAGCCGGAACTCTGCTCGTCGGCGGTCCTCAACCGAGCACCGCCTTCGCCCAAGTACCACGATTGGCAGAACCCCAGCTCGCGATGGGACGTTCACGCTGCGACCTCAGGCCTCGATCGCGACCTGAGATCCGCAACCTCGCCAGGACCTTCCCCAGCTGTTCGACCAGTTCTCCGCACAGGCGATTTCACACACAACGAGCTATCTTTCAAAAGAAAGCTCCGTTAACAGACACACCCTCCAACGGGCAGTCACACATGCACAACTAATGTAAAGTACAACAATATAAACAGAAATTGTATAAATAACATAAACCGGGCATGAAGTGAAAAAAAAGCCACAAGGGCCAAAGATTGTGCGAATTACATAAGAAGGGGGGCCACGCCCCCCCCAAAAATCAAATAAAGTTACAAATAATTCAACGGCGCGCAGGCCGGACAAGATACAACAACATCAAAATAACAAGACTCCTCATTCATCCGCATGCTCGGTTGACGCCGGCTCAGGTCTCTGCTCCTCCGCGGGCTGGTCCTCGGGCTGAACCTCAGGGGTATCAAGAACAAGGCCTGCGGGCAAGACGATGCGACCATCCTCCATACGCGCAAGATAGTGGATACCCTCGATCGAAATCTCAAGCCCAGGGTTCACCACCCGCAACTGGGCCACGACACTGTCGAAGGACTCCACTGCCACGACGATACCGTCATCCTCGGCCTGCAGAATGCTGGCGACCAACTCAGCCCTAGTCTTCAACGCTTTTATCTCATCCGGTTCATCAGTAACCGGGGCACTGGCCGCCATCAACTCTTTGTTCAGCTCCTCGGCAGCCTTTTTCTCCGCCGCCAGCTTGGTGACATCCTCTTTCAACTTGGCCGTCTCCTCTCCGGCCTTCTTCCGAGCCTCACGAGCACTCTTGACTTCCTCCTTCAGGGCCACCTCAGAAGCTCGGGCAGCAGTAAGTTCGGCCTCAAGCGCAGAGTCCCCTTCCGCATAAACGGCCGCCATCTCTAGCATCCTCACAAGGGCAGAAGCATCTTGGGCTACCAGTGCCCACTTGGTCGGCCGGTCCATGCTCTCCAAGCTAAGAGATTCTGCCCGAGGAACGACCAGGGTGTTGCCCTAAAAAAATCTCCTATCAAGGATGCACGGGGGGAGCTCAAACTTCCCCTTCTCAGGCGCCCGAGTCAGGTCCACAGCATCTAACGTCCGTGGCCGCTTCGCCCGCCCGGTCAAAGGTAGTGGAGAATCCCGTGGACCAGGAGAGGGAGAAGAAGAGGTCCCCACAGCAGTTTGAACAAGGGGAGGAGCACGAGCACCAGCAGCAGTCCGGGTCTTAGGGGAGCCGCTCCAGCTTTATTCCTCGCCATGGCATTCCTCACCACGCGATCACGAGCTTGAGGCATCTCACCTGCACAAATGAAAACAAGCACGTTAGTTACGAGGAAAAGAAATAACACAAACAAAGTCTAAACAACTAAGACTACCGAGCAGCTTCTCGGCATCCGCGGGAGTCTTGCACTCCAGCAGTGCCTTAACGTTGATGAATCTGCGCTCAACCCTCTGGCTCCCATCCTCCTCGAAGATAGGGTTGCCCTTGCTCGTCCAGTAGCTCGCAAGACTGAAGGAGTTGACCCACTTCACCAGCTTCTCACAAGACACGACATCTTGCCCGCGTAGCTCGCTCGGCTCAAAGACGTAAGCACCGGGCTTCTTGGAGAAATGGTCAGGGGTCCAGCAGATCGGGAACTTGTACAACCTCTCCCCGATATACTTCCCCTCCTCGTTGAGTATCTCCTCTCCGTCCTCATCAACCTCTATCTCCCAGACATACGTACTGTCCTGGGCTGCCTCAGACACTGGCTCGACGATGAAATACCGTCCCTTGAAGTCCGGATTGACTCCGATAACGACTTGAATAACTTTTTGGGCTGCTTCAAAGAAACTCATCCGTACTTTTTCCCCGCCAGCTGTCGTTGAAGATGGAAAACAACAAAAAACAGAGGGAGAGTAGTTCCCAGAGTGAGATGCTCGCACACTAACTCAAATGCCCGTATAAAGGCCAGCGAATTGGGATGAAGTTGAGAGGGCGCCAGCTTCAGATGCTCGAATACTGACCGCTGGAAGTCAGTGAAAGGCAACCTCAGCCCCAACTCTTTGAAAGCGTACTCGTACATCGTGAAGCGGTCCCCGAAATCCGAGCAGACCCGCTCATCCACGGTGGGAAAATGCACTTTCCAATCCCCCTCTGGGCCCACCTCTGTAAAGGCGTCCGCCACAGACCTTGCGAACGTGGAAATATGTTCGGAAGGCTCGGCCACCTCCCACTCCTCCGGACAGAACCCTTCAACATCTTCCTCCATGAAATCCAAATCCTCTTCCTCCTCGACTTTGCTCGAGGAGCTCGATGCCGCCGAACTCGAAGACGCAGAACTCGAAGCCGTCGCGCTGCTACTCTCCTCGGAGCCAGTTTCCTCCTCGGATGTGACTGGAATAACATCTCTCTCTGGCCCCGTCGCCATAACGATCACCTGAAAAAGCAGAGAAAGACAGTGAATTCGACAGGAAATCAAATCCACCCTTCCACTGCCAAGTCAAGTGAAAGGGCGCGCAAAAGGCTAAGGACAACGTCCCCGGCCTAAGCCCTAACATCAAACAAAAAACCTCACCGCGAGGAGATGCCCGAGACATACCATCTCCCTACGAAGAACCTCCCCGCACTCGCGCCCAGATTCCGGTCGAAGCTCCACCAGAAACCGCAAAGCTCCACCGGAATCTGGAAAGGTTCTACTGAAAAATTCACCGTTCCATCAGAAGATAATCAGACACGGTGGTCACGACTCGCAACCACGACGTGGACCACCACGCTCACCGAACGCACTACCTACTCCGGCGAGGTGCTAGAAGCAGCAAAAGGGCAGAACCACCGTCCACCACCAACACTCGCCAGAAATCTACCTATTTTGTCACCTAAAGCTAACCCTAGCCGCATGCAATCTACCACTAACAACAAAAGAAGGTAAAACAAGTTGGAAATCAGAAAACTTACTTGATTTGAGTAGAAGAAAGAGACTGCTCGAAGCTTGGCACGGTGGTCGGATGCTGTGAAGACGGCGACGGGCAAGAACGCAGAAGAGGCGAAGAGAAATCAGAGAGAAAAAGTGCAAAATGGGACAATCTCCCCCCTTTTATACTGAGGGGCACGTGCACACACGCGCCCGTAGGCAATAATGACTGCCCACTAGCCATCATTACCTATTAACTGCTACGCAGGGCTCGATGCACACGTGGCAACCCAACATTTCCCATTCTGTCTGACGCTTTATCTCCCCGAATACCGGGCAATAGAGTCTCGACCACGAATATCACGGACACGGAGAGCCACGAGCACCTCGAGACAACCATCCTCGTCTCCAAACAACGACTCCGCGCTAGCTCCCCGGAGCAACGAGCAGTCCTTAAGTCATCACTCCCATACTCGGGAGCAACGACTTGGGGGGCTCCTGTTCTGGACTGGGCCAATGGCTAAAATTGGCCCAATCCGCCTCTGCTCCATAGCGGCCCAAATTGCCTAAGCCCAATCCACGGAGGGGCAAAAATGACGTGTCTGCCCCTCCAACTGGGCAAGGAACGCAACGTTCCTCCCCGGCTTTTACGCCCGTTACGCACGGCTTCCTCGCTGCCCGAACAACAAAGGACAGGTGTCCGGAACTGCATCTATGCCCGACATAACGGCTAGTTTCTGGCACCCTGCCCGACATAACGGCTAGTTTGGGCAGTTACCTATTCTTTGGGGAAAACAGTTATTTCGCCCCGAAAATAGGACCGTTGGCCATGCGCTGGGGACTCTATATAAGCCCTCTCGCTTGAGAGGGTCAGGTATCATATTTTCACCCTAGAATACACTTTGTACTTGCCCCTTTTCTCTGACCCTTTCTCACTTGAGCGTCGGAGTGCCTTGCAGGTACACCCCCTCCTCTCCTTACCAACATTCCGAACACCTCGCCCATCTGACGACCAGCATACGTCCGAGCACCTTGCCTTCTGACGACCAGCTTACGTGGACCCGTTTGAATACTCCGGATCACTAACCAACCTTCAATGCAAACCGCTGCAGCCAAGAAACTGCATCCACTACTAAAGAAATAGATAAAACTCAGGAAGCTGTTCCCACCACCACCCAAACTCCCGCAAAACAAACACCTCAATTGCTATCATTTAATGCAGTTAAGTGGATTTAGTATCCAAAATTCCAGAGGGAAAGTAAACCCAGTCTTTTTGTGTCTTAACCAAGACCATGACAGTGTCTTAATATTGTCAGACACCCTCCACGTGTTCAAGTTTTTGTTCCTTAATATCTTATCGTTTCGGCATTTCCACACACTCCAAATACTTGCGAACCAGATCGTTTTGAGGCAATCACCTTTCCCTTTGCCGCTACCTAATAAACCACAGAATTGATCAAAACTTCCTAGCCCTGAGTTAAGCAGTACAGTTGACACCTTCAACCAATTTAGAATTGCGAACCAAACCTCGCTTGTTTTAGGACATTCAAAAAATAAATGATTTATGTTTTCATCTTTTCCACACCCAAACAGGCAATCTAATTGAGACCCATTCAAGATTCCTCTTTTCACCAAATTATCTTTAGTCGGGATTTTGTTTTGCCACAATCTCAACACCAGTGTTGAAGCCTTCAGAGGGATAAGCTTATTCCAAGTTGCTGCGAACCTACTCCTATCTTCCACCGCATTGGCGTTTACCACGACTTTGTAAGCTTCTCTTACCGAGTACTCTTTGTTATTCCACACCCATTTATCTTCAATTTCTGCACAACGGTTTATATTTTGGATTTTAACCATTATTTCAGCCGCCCTTTTGCTTTCCCCTTCATTCAGAGTTCGATTCCACGAGATGTTCAAGATCCCTCCCTCAATATTTCTCTGCATTACTTCGTTGACCGACATTTCTTTCTGCACTGCCATACTAAACAGCTCAGGAAACTTAGATTTTAGAGGCTGCCCCTCTATCCAAGGATCATACCACAACAGAGTTGTTTTTCCGTTTCCTATATTCCTACGTAACTTTTCAGAAAACCACTGCATCTTACATTTCCACGCTCTGTTTTCTATCTTACATAAATCATTCCACTAGTAGAGTATATCTCTTCTTTTTTTTCTTCTTTTAAACAACTATATTTACTTTTACGAATCTCTATATATTTGACTATTTCGTAGATTATTTCTACAGCTGCACATTTGAGGACCCGTGCCTTCTAACCTTTTTTGTTTGCAATTAGTGATAATCATTCCATCCACTAGGATTGTACTGAATTTGCATCCAGTCCAAAGACTGTTTCCAGATGCTTTTCAGTTTATTACAATCAAATAGTAGGTGCAGCAGAGTTTCCTGCATCCCACAAAAACAACATGACTCATTATCTATTAGCCTAAATATATGTAATCTCTCCTTGGTTGCTAATTTATCCTGACAAGCTAACCACAACACGAATACAGATCCAGGCCTAGCAACATTGCTGAACATAATTTTCCTCCATTGCACCATAAGCTGTTGTTCCTTTAACTCATGATACACTTGCCTAGTTTGGAACTTTGGTTGTGATTTTAGACAAATTTTAATTGTTATAATTTTCAGTATAAATTTTTTACTTGATTCAGACTCATATTTAAATTGTTATCTTTTCTTATATTTGATAATTGCAATTTCATCTAAGCAATAACATCCATTGACATTTCCATAATTGAAATATATTTGACAATTAAGTGTTGCCACTAACATTTTAATTTAATATGAATCTTCTTTTATTCTGTTACCTGTATTTACTAAAAGTATGTAAAAGGTGGATTTTGTTGATATAACTTGTAGAAGCCGTATTTTTATAGAGTTTAATAATACTACTGAAGTATATTTGATGATTAATTTGAGAAGAAATAAACAACCAAATGTGTCTGTCATGCTCTCAACAAAATCTTAGGAATATAAATATTTCAAAGAATTATCAAACAACAACTTTAATTCATAATAATAATATATAACAATAATATTAATTCTTTTCAAGATTCCTTTTGAATTTCTTCTAAACATCATAAAAAGTTATCTGACTTGCATTACACTAATCAGATTAACTTTCATTTAAAATCTCCTGCATAATATATATCAAACATATATTAGAATCATGGTCTCCTATGCAGTTTGCATCATGAAAAGATTAACTTTAACATGAAAAAACATAATTGCAGAAGAATTCCCTTCTTTATCAGATACAATTTTGAAAGGATGGCAGCTTGAATCTCTAACATATTTATCCCACTGACTTGCTTTCATTTTCCTTCCATCGTCAAGTTTTATCTTTGCTGTTTTTCCGTTCCCTTCAGCCGGAAACTTTCTCTTCGATGCCTGCCTACTATCAAGTTCTCCCATCCTCTTCCCTGGCAGCCAATCAATCCACTTTGAAACAAAGAGATCATCAGATTACAAGATCATTCATACAAATAAAACTATTAATCATGATTAAGGAATGATAACAACACTTTTTGTGATTGGTCCATTTTTTAAAGCTTGAAAACTAAGAAATGCTACAGAGAATTATCAGCATTGCTTCCATATATTGAAAGATTCAAAGAAATTACCTTTTCCTTCCTCCGAGCCTCCAATTCCTTTTTCTTCTGCTTTAAAGTGTTAGCCAAACTAGATACAAGCATCGAGGCTTTCCGATTATCTTCGGCTTCTTTTCCAGAAATAGTTTTCAAATCCCCATGTTTCTGGAGGTATTTGCCAACAGTATCACTGCGATTATAGTCATCACGGCTTGCCATCCACCCAAAGAGTTTATCTCCTCTTTCACTTTCAGTTAAATCCATGTAATTTCTCTTACCACAATGTTATGCTTCAAAGCTTCTCTCTAGCTTCAAAGCATTGTTGAAAACATCCCAATCTTTTCCAAATTCAACAATCACAAACCATGTTTGCCCGTTATCATTCCACGGTGTAGTAACTTTTAGCGGCTGAAACCCTTTAGCGATCAGTTCCTCCTTAATTTTTGTTTTACTCTTTCCTATATACTTACCCGACTTTTGGTCATACTTTGTAACAATGTTTGCCAGAACTGCCATCCAAGGCCAGACAAACAACTCTTCTTCAGCAGCATTAACGGTGTCAACATTCATATTAAGCGACTTATTTTCAGAAATTTTAGAGTCAATAGCATGTTTTGATTTTTGGTCCATCTACAAATGATAATGTTGGAAAAATATAACAGCACTAGACGTAGAACATAGGAAATGATGAAGATTACGTTTGAAGGCGGTGAGAACAAGGTGTTTGAAGTCGAAGGGTTCGGGGTGGGAGTGTATTTTGTGTTTCAGGAGTTTTCTTATTTGTTCTGGTACAGGGTGTCTCTATTGTTATACTGTTTTACTGGTATAGGGTGTCACAGGAGTTTTCTAGGATGTTCTGGTATATGTGGTCTCTATTGTCAGTAGTGGTTTGGTGTGTTTGTTGATTTGGTGTTAATTGTTACTAGTGTTAGTTGTGGCTGGTTAGTGTAAGAACTGGTTGTATTTACAGCACTTCTGGTGCATTTTATATTAAAAGTTTATTTGGCCTTTCAAAAAAAAAAAATCAAAGTGGAAGCAGTGCATCAGTCCACTGCAAGAAGGCGCATTTCCTATTACCAAACGTTGCAAAAGTTGAAGCTTTGCGTAGAAACAATTCACAGTTATTATAGGAATTTTTTTTAATATAATTTGTTTTTTCAAAAAAAATATTAAAAAAATTATTTTTTTAATTTTTTTTTCAAAATGACATGGTTTGGAAGAGACCCATAAGGATGACGCCAGTTAGAGGCCATGAGCCATCTCATATGGCGCCTCAGTACAAATCAATGCCCTAATTTTTTTCAAATTTTTTTAAGGGTGGCGCCATCCCAGATGGCGCCTTAGTGTATTTTTTTTTTTATAATTTATTTTATTTTAAGAATGGAAAATAAAAAAAAAACAACATTAATTTTTTTTAATATTTAGTACAATAGTACAATAGTTGGATACAAAAAAAAATCAATGATTGTGCCTATTTAATCGACCACCGGTCCCACAATCAGGGGCTCTTGTTTGACGTCTTTGTCTAGCACCACGAGGTTGTTGAGGCGTGGCTGGTCTCTGTGTTTGTTCAGATGGCCCCGGCGCATCAGACGATGGCCCCGGAGCATGAGACAAATTCTGCAGCATCTGTCCCTAATAGCCGGGGGGGTTGCCGCCGACAACACTTCCATAATCCAGCTGCATGCCCATGTTCATGTAATTTGTATGAGGGGATTGGGTTGGTTCCATACGGTATGGTTGGCCAAAATAATGCATTGATGGGTGTTGGTATTGATGCAGTGGTTGATGTGGGGTTTGATAGTTGAAAAGAGGGGGGGGGGGTTTGTTGGGTGTATAATGATTGTGGTTCTGAGTGGTAGGAAGATGGGGTCATCATTTGTGGGGGGATTTGGTGTGCTTCGGTAGGTTCGAAAGACTCGTCAGGGCTATAGTAAGGGTTTTGTTGTTGTGGTGGAGAGGTTGGTGAATGATGTTGGGCATATTGCTGGGAGGAACACGCACGTTGGCGGGGTCAACTAGATACGTCGGTTGAGAGAGGAAAGGTTGTGGTGTGGTAACAGACCTAAACCAACTCATATATAGTTCCGTTGGCCGAGCAGGTTGTACAACGGGGTCTGTTAAGATGAGCTGGTGTCGCATCTCCCACTGGTGACACAACGCTGCTGCAAAGTTGGTCCACACACCATCCTTCCACTGTGTGTCGACTCTGCGCAGGTGCCACTTTCCCAAATTGGTAGGGGGAGTCACATGAGTAGACATGTGTTCTCTTGCATGCTTCTTAGCCTTTGCAGTCTGCCATGTGTAGGCATGTTTGTGTAGTCATGTCAACAGTGGCCTGAAACAAAAATAATGGAGCAGAGGCATGCGAATGAATAGTACATGCAGAGTATAGGGCTGCAAATTCATCTGTCTAAAGACATGTGAATGAATAGTAAACATTTTAAAATTAAAAAAAAAAAAGGTTTGCACTGAGGCGCCATCTAGGATGACAACTCTCAGTTGAATTTTTTTCGTTTTTAGCACACCTGAGGCGCCATATGAGATGGCTCGTGGCCTCTAACTGAGGCGCCATCCCATATGGCGCCACCCTTATTGGTCCCTTCCAAACCATGTTATTTTGGAAAAAAAATTGAAAAAATAGTTTTTTTAATATTTTTTTTTTGAAAAAACAAGTTATATTAAAATTAAATTCTTATTATGGCATTGCTATTCATTCTAAATTTTTTATATCCCTTTATTCTAAACCCTAATATATTTATAGGGATTTATTTGGTGTAGTCACAAAATTAATTGGTTTGAAGAATTCAATTTAAATGGTCAATAAAACAACGGTTGAAGCTACTACATTTTAGGCGGCATAGGCATACCTTGAGTATTTTTTCATATTACATTTTTTTATGACATTTGAGGCATTAAGTTAATAATTATTTATTAATTAAAAAATATTTAAATTAAAATTAGATAATAATTTATAATAATTTTTATTTGATAAAGTTGAATTTTTAATTAAAATAGTTTATAATGATTTTTGTTTGATATAATTAATTTTTCATTTGAAAATCTTAAATTTTTAAATTCCAAACCCAAACTGAAATGTTCTTCCTCCGTCTTCTTATTTTTTCTCTCAAATCATCAGCCATCTTCTTTCAATGCCGCAGACCGAAATTTTATTCGTTTCAGTTCATCCTCCAATATTATTGACTTATCCATCGTATGCGTCATATTCCTTCATCCAATTTCTTATTTGTATTTCTGTTCGATTTATAGCTTTCCGAACAAATGTTCATCTATTCCATATTGGTTGTGTTGTTCATCCAATGTGTTCTGCCTTAATTTTGTCATACTATCCATCCACCTCCTAAGCAGCCGACAAGACATATGGGACTAAATCTGACTCCGTTATTAAATAAGATTGTAGGTTTTGACATGTGTAAATCTGCTACAAAAACATCTTAACATCTGAATTATCTAAGATATTGTTGTATTTTTTTGATATGTTTGAGATGTAAACATCCAATCTTATGACACTATAAAATTTAAGTTTTCCACTTAATGTGTTTTTCCGTTACGTTTCATTAAATGTTTACGTTTCAAAACTGGAAAGTGACAATAGACTTTATCTGATATATTAACCGTGTATTATTAAAAAGGATAAGATGTTTATACAATTTCTTAAATTGTCTTCTTTATGTTAAGCTTTATACCATGATTTTGTCCTTTACCTATTTAACTCTGTCATTATATGTAATTAACATTTATATCTAATGATTTAAAATATAAATGAAATTTCTCTTGCAGTACGAGTCTTTTCTACTATTAAAAAACATTTAATTGAATCAATACATGGTTACCTTCAAAATTTAGTATGTGTTGTTTTAAATTTCAAAATCGACTTTTTATTGTTTGACCATATTAAGACTCATTACGACTTTTCAATTTGGATACTATTGCTAGCATTTGATTTAACCTTAAATAAAAAGTTTTTTTTTAACATATTTGGATTGGATGCTACCTAATATGTTTATACAAAAAATAAATATCATAATGATAAAAACAATGTCAAAACCTTTGGCAAACTTAAAATTGTTACAGTATACACAACCGACACGATCTTTCTATAGGTGTGAGGCCAACTAGCTATTAATTATTTTTACTTGATTCACATACTGATAGTTAGATTATTATCTTTGCTACTAACATTTCATTTAATATGATACAAAACGGTGTCTACTAAATATGAAACTTATTTTATTATACTGTTACATGTAGTTACTAAAAGTACGTAAAAGCCAAATTCGTTCATCACTCGTCTCTGTGCATGCTCTCAACAAAATCTTAAGAATATAAATATTTTAAAGAATTATATTATCAAACGACAACTTTTATTCATATAATAAAATCATATTATTAATCCTTCGTAGGATTCCATTTGATTTTCTTCTAAACATCATAAATAGTTATCTGACTTGCATTATACTGGTCAGTTTGCATCCTTCACTTTGATTCCTGCTGTGATGAAGTTTAACATCCCTTCCTTTGTTTTGACAACTTCCATTGGCTCCAACTTTTCTGCTTTTCATCATTTTCATCTAAAATCTCCTGCATGTATGCATCATATATCAAACATCATGGTCTTGTATGCAGTTTTTGCATCATGAAAATATTAACTTTAACTTGAACTATACCTTGGAATTCCCTTCTTTATCAGTTACATATTCATCCCACTGATTTGCTTTCATTTTTGTTTCATTGTCAAGTTTTATCTTAACTGCTTTCCCATTCCCTTCAGCCGGAAACTTTCTCTTGGATGCCTCCGCAAACGGCTTAATATCAGCATTTTAAAGAGGTCAATATAGTTAGTTCTCTTTAAAATTAAGGAATGCTACATACAGAGAATTATCATTGCTACTATAAATTGAAAGATCCAAAGAAATTACCTTTTTCTTCTCAATATAATTATTTGCTTCACGCTTCTGCATAATTTCTTCACCGGACATAAGTTCCTTCCTCGGAGCCTCCAATTCTGCACTCTGCACCTTGCTTCTTTCTAATGAAACAGAATACATTAGAAGGTAAATATCAGAAACCATAATGCTTTCATCTCTAAATATAGTGAAACAGAATATTGATATTAATTCGAAGAATCCACTGTAAGTATCAACATGCCTTTGTTTAGTAACACATTAGCTTCATCATACTTTCTTGTTGCTTGTTCCAATTCCTTTTTCTTCTGCTCTAAAGTGTTAGTCAAACTAGATACAAGCAACAAAGCTTTCCGATTATCTTCGGCTTCTTTTCCGGTAACAGTTTTCAAATCCCCATTTTCCCGGAGGTGTTTGCCCACAATATCCCTGAAATTATAGTCATCGGCACGTGCCATCCACCCAAAGAGTTTATCTCCTCGCTCCTTTAAATTCATGTAATCTCTCCTCCCACAATGTTCTGCTTCAAAGCTGCTTTCTAGCTTCAAAGCATTGTTGAAACCATCCCATTCTTTTCCAAATTCAACAATCGCAAACCGTGTTTGCCCGTTATGATTCCACAGTGGAGTAACTTTCAGCGGCTGAAGCCCTTTCGCGATCAGTTCGTCCTTAATTTTCTTCTTACTCTTTCCTATATACTTACCAGGCTTTGGGTTATACTCTGTAACAATGTTTGCCAAAACTGCCATCCAAGGCCAGACAAACCACTCATCTTCAGCAGCATTCCCAATGTCAATCGGTGACTTATTTTTAGCAGTAACCACATCAAGTGACCGATCCTTAACAACATTCGCATTAACTGACTCAGCCTTATCATCAGCAACATTCACATGAAGCGATTTGGCGGTATCAACATTCCTATCATGCGACTTATCATTAGAAATCTTTAAGTCAAGATACCTTGCAAGAGCAGAGTGTTTAGCGATTTCCTTCACGGTCTCGCCATGCACGTCGGCAGCAATCCTTGAAGAATGTCTCAAAAGGTCCTTCAAAGAGTAATAATCCTTGTTGAAACAAAACGGACATCTAAATGTGGAGTCGGAGATTTCGAGTTTATAGTAATCATCTTTCAACTCATTGAAATATTTACGCTGGTAGTATTCCAAATCAGATTCACGAATAAGTTCTTTTTTCCGGTTCATCATGTTGAAAATTTGTGGTTGTTGGAAAATAAAGTATCAGCACTATGATAACAAAATTTGAAGGTGTTGATTAAGTGCTTAAATAAAATAAAGAAATTTGAAGGTGTTGATTAAGCTTAAATAAAATCGCAATCAGTGCACCTTTACGTAGAGGCATGAATTCAACCATTGCTTCTGATAGTAACACCTTTACGTAAAAATAAGACACGTGATATAGCCAAAACTATTATCTCTCTGCAGTCTGAATTCTGATTGAAAAATATTACATTACATGTATTAATATAATAATTTTCAAATTAAAGAATGTGTAGTTATAATTTTAATATATTTTTGATATATTTTAAAAATAATACCTTAGGTCTAAAAATTGTTAAGTCGGTGGAGTAAAATTTGGCGCAAAATTAAAATTTTATTATTTATGTTTAATTAACATGTTACATTTAGTCATTTTTCACATTTATTTTATTATTTATTTTTTAATTAACATGCTGTAAAGTTTTTGTTTAAAAAAAGTTGGTGAAATGAAATTGGGTGCCAAAATTAAATTTAATTAATAATTTCTTATATTTATTTTAATATTTATATTTAATTAACATGTTTTTATAATTTCTCTCCCACGAACTAGCGTAACAATCTAACAAAAAAAAACTAATAAAATAGTTTTTATATACATCACCCAGTTTGTTTATTTTGTTTTTTTATATTTAAAAAAATAATTTTTTAATACTATCTTAATTTTAAATTTAATTTGTTTCCATCTCCCATTAATTCCCATTATCCCTCATGTCTAATTTTTTTATTAATTATGTTAGTTTTCAATAAAATTATGTCTCAAACTTTTAACTATTACACCACACTTAAGATCGCACATGTAAGTAAAATGCTAGTCAAGATAACTTGTTACATAAGGCATTAAGTTAGAGAATTTCTTATTACACCACCCTTGTTTTTTAGGCACTAACTGAATTTTCGTTTTTGCCCCCAATTTTCGGATGTGCACATCCGGACGCACATTTTCTCTAAAATTCCAGTTTTTTTTCGGATGTGCACATCCGGAAGCACCCTTTCTCTAAAATTTTTTAGTTTTTTCCGGATGTGCACATCCGGAAGCACCCTTTCTCTAAAAATTTTCAGTTTTTTCTGGATGTGCACATCCGGAAGAATTCCTAATCTGAAAAAATCAAAAGAATTCCATAAAATCATTTACTTCTAAATATAATTAAATCCAATATAATTAAAATCAAATATAATTAAACTTAATATGATTTTTTCAATATAATTAAATCCAATTTATTAAATCTAATATAATTAAAATAAATGTGATTAAAATTAATATGATTTTTTCAATATAATTAAATTCAATATAATTAAATTAATTTTAGAAGTAAATACCATATAATTTTAATTATAATTTAAAAGTAAATACCATATAATTTAGAAGTAAATACTATATAATTTTAAATACCAATAAAATTAAATCCAATTTTAGAAGTAAATACCATATAATTTTAAATCCAATATAATTAAATTAATTTTTTCAATATAAAAAAATCATTTAAAATTAAATACCATATTAATCATATTAACTATATTGAAAAAAATTAATCATATTAAATATCATATTAATTTTAATTAATATAGATTTTAATTATATTGGATTTAATTATATTGAAAAAATGATATTAATTTTAATTATATTGAATTTAATTATATTTAGAAGTAAAGGATTTTATGGAATTCTTTTGATTTTTTCCGGATTTGCAAATCAGGAATTCTTCCGGATGTGCACATCCGGAACATATCAGCGTTTTTTTCAAATTTGGTGCGTCCGGATGTGCAAATCCGGAATCTGGGGGCAAAAAATGAAATTTCACGTGGTGCCTAAGAAACTTGGGTGGTGTATTAAGAAATCCTCTTAAGTTATTTGGGAGATTAGTTACTTGATATAATAGTTAAGTTATAGGTAGTTAGAAGAAATGATTGTATGTGGATAGCACACCATAATAATGCTAAACTAGAGAATTGTATATACTCCATGTATGGTTCTATCATATTCAATATGAAGAAAAGATTTTTTTTTTTCATAATATGGTATCTGAGCTCTCTCATGGAGAGATTGATTAATTATTTATTCTTTTCCAACTTTCACTACACCAAAAACTTGTTTTCGCAGCGCAACAAAGACAGCGTTTTCTAGCAGAAACGCTGCTATATGTTTCACTAAACACAAAAATAAAAAACGAAAGAAAAAAGCGCTGCTAAATGGGTGACATAAGACAACGCTTTTTAAAAGCGCTGCTAAAGCCCTAAGGCAGCTGAACTTTAAAAAACGTTTTATGAAAAGCGCTGCTAAATGTGGGACATAAGGCAACGCTTTTAAAAAGCGCTGCTAAAGGGCTTTCGTACAACACACTTTAGCCAGCGCTTTTAGAAAGCGCTGCTAAAGGCCTTTCATTTTTCCACATTAGAAAGTGCTTTTACTCCAAAAGCGCTGCTAAAGGATTAACATAAGAAAGCGCTTTCTAAAAGCGCTGCTAAAGGTGTTTTAAATATTAAAATTAAAACAGATTCTGCAAACGACTAGTACTGTTTCATTACGACCGTTTCTATTTTCGCCCTAGCGACTACTGTTTCTCTTCTTCCTCCATTTTTTCTGCAAACGAACGAAACCACACCGTCCGTCGTCGTTCTGCAAACGAAATCCGTCGTGGCTTTACTCCGTTTGTGGCTTCCCTCCGTCGTTTCTGCTTACTCACACCGTCGTCCACCATTGTTGATTGTTTCTCTGAGGTTTTTACTCTCATTTTTATGGTTTTCTCTCCATTAATGAAAATGTTTAATATTCTCCATTGTAGACTGTTTCTCTGCTGTTTCTGTGAGATAAATTTGGTGTATTATTAGTTGTTGATGTTAGGTTTTCATTTTTTGATTTGTAGGAGTTAGTTAGTGATTAATTGGAAAAGTGATTAATTAGAAAAATGATTAATTAGTAGAAGTTAGTATAGTGATTATTGTGTAAAATGTGATTAATTTGTAGAAGTTAGTTTAATGATTAATTTGTAGAATAGTAGCGTAACAATCTAACAAAAAAAACTAATAAAATAGTTTTGATCGACATCACCCAGTTTGTTTATTTTGTTTTTTTATATTTAAAAAAAAATTTAATACTATCTGTTCTGGACTGGGCCGAGGCTGCCCAACAGTCGAGCAGGCCCAACCCATACAGCCTGAGGAGGCCCAATAAGATCCTTCTGCAAGACACGCGACTGCCACGTGCTAGCCACAGTTTCGCCGGGCACTTAGGCAGTGTCGGGCACTTTGGACAATAGGAGAGGAGGACATCACACCCCGCTGAGATGTGACTCCTCGATTAGCTAGCTTCTCCCCCGCGAGCATGCTACACGTCACTCCTCGACGGACACTATCCCTCCCCGCGAGGCCGTGCCCTTTCTACGGGCTTCACATCTCCTCGACCACAGAAGGCTCCTCCCCCGCGAGGAGCACCCAACGGTCCATCCCGCGTGGACACGTTCCAAGTAACCTCTCACTTCCAAAAGATTCGGTCTGCCCTACTTCCGGAAACCTAGGAGCAGTTACTCTAGGGCGAAGACCACGTGCTGGTCTTCACTACTAAAACAAGTACCAAAACAAGTACCTCATCGTCGGGGTGGATTACTTCACGAAGTGGATTGAGGCTGAGGCGCTGGCCAAAATCACTGCTTTCAACATACTCCGTTTCTACAAGAGAAACATCCTCGCCCGATTCGGGGTGCCCCAGGCCATTGTCACGGACAACGGGACACAGTTCACCGACAGGAACTTCCAAGACTTCGTCGCCAAACTGGGCACAAAACAGCATTTCACGTCGGTCGAGCACCCTCAAACCAACGGGCAGGCCGAAGCAGCGAACAGAGTGATACTCCGGGGATTGAAGCGACGACTAGGCGAGGCCAAACAATGGTGGGTCGAGGAGTTGCACAGCGTCCTCTGGGCGTATCGAACAACCCCACATTCCACGACCTGGGAGACCCCGTTTCGCCTAACGTACGGGACCGAGGCAGTTATCCCCGTGGAGATCAGGGAACCCTCGAGGAGGACAGAAGCTCCCCTCGACGAAGAAACAAACAACGAAGCCCTGCGAGAGGAACTCGACCTTGTCAAAGAGATAAGGGCCGACGCTTCCATCCAAGAAGCCTCTTTAAAACAAAAAATAACTTTGCGTTATAATGAAAAAGTTATCAAACGAGACTTCCAAGTATGCAGTCTTGTCCTACGGAGGAATAAAAAAGATTCACGCGAAGGAAAGCTGGCCGCAAACTGGGAGGGCCCATACCGCGTCACCGCAAAGACGGGGACGGGTGCCTATTACCTCGAGAACCTCCACGGTGAACAACTTGCTCGACCATGGAATGCTGAGAAGCTCAAGCAATACTACAGTTAGACACTTCCCAGGACAGTACAACGTCGCGACCACGAGGGCGTGCAACGGTACATGCGCGACACCTCTATTTAACACACGACGACTAAACAACCACGAAGTGTGTGCGTGAGATTTTTTGGCCCGACGAGGAGACCTCAACCGAGCTCCGTCGTCGACGTACCGAATAGGAAGAACACCCAGCTCGCGATGGGAAGTTCACGCCACGAAGCTAAGACCTCGACCGATTTCTTAGCCTCGTTGAAGGTCGGAGTACAACCCCCGACCACTCGACTAGCTCTCTTCACAGTCGAGGATCATCAGAGTCGAGCAAACCCCAAGGCGCCGACGATCTCAACTACTTAGGCAAAAATAAGTAATATATAAAGTATCACACACAAGCAAAATTAATAAAGAGGCATGGCGAAGTATTAAAATCGGGCAAAGCCCATTGTACGAATGTTACATATATAAGCCCACAAGCCGGGCAAAAATAATCATTGTGCGAATATTACATCAAGTAAGCCCACAAGCCGGGCAACAACAACAAAATGGCACGCAGGCCTAGCAAACTATATTCCTACTCTGCAGCGGTCTCGGCGGCGTCGGGCCCACCTCCCTCATTGGCATTTCCTTCCTGCCCGGGCAGCACTATCCGACCATCGACCACCTCGTAGTCAGCATCTGCCCCGTCGGTCACCAGGTCAGGATTTAGGATCCGAAGCTGCGCCACTCCATTTCGGAACCCTATGCCCGCAGTTTCAAGAGCATCATCCTCGGCTAGCCAGAGATCCTGCTCGAATCTCCTGAGCTGGGCCACCAGCGCCGCTCGGGTGGTTAGGAGCTTATCTTCTTCAGTTTCTCCTTCAGCCGGCCGAACAACATCCTCTAACTCGGCAACCCTCTCCCTGAGCCGCTTCTCCTCTGCCTCCAGCTCGGTGATCCGGGCAAGATGGCCTTTCTCTGTTTCCTCGACTTCCTTTAGCTTGGTCTCAGCCCACTCCTGCTGCTCGCTCTGTTCTTTGTTCAGGTCCCTGCATTCCTTCAACTCTTTGCGCAGGTCGAGCAGCTCAGCATCCAAGGTCTCGAGTCTTTCTTGCAGTCAAGAAAGTTCAGCGGCGGGGAGAGTCTCATCGTTCAGGACAATGACAGTCGAGCAAAGCCGCATGACCGCGGACATGTCTTCAAAGATCGTTTTCCTCCTCGCTTCCGCAGCGGCCCCCAGCACGGCTTGGATTTTAGAAAGAGGGACGCGAGGATAGATGACTTCAGAGAAGAAGCGGGGCTTGAGATGGCATGGTGGGAGTTCGAAGCTTGAAGGAGGTGAGGGGCTGTCTTCGTGGGCCAGGTCGACGATCTCCGCGTTCGAAACCCGTTGTCGTTTCGGCGTCCCTTGAGCACCCGGAGACTGGCTCCCAGCAGGAGGTGTCTGCCTGTCTGAAATCCCTGACATGGTCACAGCAGGCTGAGATTGGCTGGAACCTTCGGGCATCGCAGCGGAGGAAACACCCTCAGGCATGGCCCCAGAAGGAGCAACATCTTGACCCTTTGAACGAGATGCCTCTCCCCGGGCCTGCTCTTCCCGAGCCCTCTTCGCCTTCAACTTCTTGAGTCTCTCCTCGGCTCCGGCCATTTTTCCTGCAAAAAGAAAGAAAACATTAGTAAGGCAAGGTATACAGACACGAAGAAGGCTTAGATCGAGGATGTTTTCACCACTTAACAACTCGTCTGCTTCTTCGTCGGAGAAGGTCTCGAGCAGAACACGGGTGTTGATCAAACGACGTTGTTTCTTCACCTGCCCGTATGCTCCCGTTATAGGCTCGCCGTCCAGCGTTTCGTACCGGGCTTCGTTGAAGCTCTCGACGAAAGCGACGATTTTATCGTAAGCTGCCCGGTCGTCGACGTCCAACTGATTATGTTTCACCTTGTATTTGTTAACTCCCTTCTTGAAGTGTTCCTTCGTCCAGTACAGGGGGAACCTCGGCTCCAGAACCTCCTCGGAGCGACCGTCGACCTTGCGGGTGACTCTCCGGTACAGCGAGTTGATAGCCTCAAGGGTGACCGGCTTCACAAAATAGTAGCGGAACTTGAAGTCCCGGACGGAATCTAAATACGTATGGAACAGGGCTTTGCTTTGCTTGAAGGACACCCATCTGTGTCGTCCACCAGCCGACGACCTTTGAAGATGGAATATCCGAAAGAAGAGGGACACGGTCGAAACGATTTTTAAGTGCTTGCAAATGAGCTCGAAGGCCCGAATGAAGGCCAACGAGTTCGGGTGAATCTGCGATGGGGTCAGCTTCAACCAGGTGAAGATCCCCTCTTGTAAGTCCGTGAAGGGCAGCCTCCACCCCGCCTTGTCGAACATGAATTCATATAACAGGATGCACATTCCTCGGTAAGGTGAACATATCCGATGATACTCCTCTGGGCAGAAAACCTTCCAGGATTTGTCAGACCCGATGAGCCTATGCTTGACGGTGCAGAACGCGTCGTCCACGTCTTTGTAGACAAAGATGGACGACATCTCCAGGGCTTCATCGCAGACCCACTCCGCGAGCGGGCGCTCCTGCGCAAAAGCCATATGAGCCATAGGAGATTCGGGTTGGTCGTCTTCTTCGAAGGATCCTACGGCCACCTTCGCAGCCAAATCGTCCATTTACCTGAAAAGCAGAAGGAAACGGTGAATTCGATGGGTCATATCAAATTCACCCCTCCACCGCTGTTCAAGCGAACGGGCGAGGAAGTGGCAAGGATTTCTCATTTCCCCGACGTAACCGGACGAGGATCAACATGGTCATCGGGGAATTCATCGCCTCCTCGGAAAATTCTGCCCCCTTGTTCCCATAACGCTAACGAAAAGAGTAACTATTGGGGACCCCGGGACATTCAACATGTCCCCGAGATGTTCATCCCTGGTCCCCGAGATATTCAACAAAAGCGAGAGAAATTCTTAGCACTCCCTCTCCTAACAACTAAAGATTCCCGCCGTATTCGCCAGGAATCCTTTCGTTTCTCATGGGAACTTCATCAGTTCACCAAGGAAATGCTATACACTAGTTAAAATTAAAAAGAAGCGCAAGAAAAAGGTCAGTTTTTGAGCAAATACCTTATAAGCGGCGGTTTAGGTTTCTGGCGCGGAGTTTTCGGCGGTTGACGGCGGTGAACGACTACTGTATAAGGTAGAGAGAGAAGGAGCGAGATTGTTGAGAGAGAAGCGGAAAAGTGGGAAATGAACGAGGGGAGGAGTTTTTATAAGCGGTTCTCGCGGAACTCGAGGGACGTATGGCACTTGAGTGTGCTACCCTAGCCAGTCGCCCTAGCCTCCCTAGGTAATGGTGACAGGCGACACGTGGCACACATGCAGCTGCTTTTCCTCCCACGCGTGTCGTTTCAGTTTTCCCCAACGTTTCGGATCTGAAACCCCTCGTCTCCCCGGCGTTGCGACCAAACACAGTTGTCTGATGCCCGACTTATGTGCGGCTGTAGGAACGTCGAGCACGATAATGGCCTACTCGGTCCCTCTCTTGGCGTATCCCCGACAGGCCAATAACCCTTAAGTCATTGCTCTGACATCTCAGAGCAACAACGTGGGGGGCTCCTGTTCTGGACTGGGCCGAGGCTGCCCAACAGTCGAGCAGGCCCAACCCATACAGCCTGAGGAGGCCCAATAAGATCCTTCTGCACGACACGCGACTGCCACGTGCTAGCCACAGTTTTGCCGGGCACTTAGGCAGTGTCGGGCACTTTGGACAATAGGAGAGGAGGACATCACACCCCGCTGAGATGTGACTCCTCTACAGGCTAGCTTCTCCCCCGCGAGCATGCTACACGTCACTCCTCGACAGACACTATCCCTCCCCGCGAGGCCGTGCCCTTTCTACGGGCTTCACATCTCCTCGACCACAGAAGGCTCCTCCCCCGCGAGGAGCACCCAACGGTCCATCCCGCGTGGACACGTTCCAAGTAACCTCCCACTTCCGAAAGATTCGGTCTGCCCTACTTCCAAAAATCTAGGAGCAGTTACTCTAGGGCGAAGACCACGTGCTGGTCTTCACTACTACACGTAAGCCCTAGCAGTTACTTGGAGTGGGCCTAATTAATCCAGCCCATTGCAGGTAACCGTTGGCCCCGCGCTGGGGGCTCTCTATAAATACCCTCTCATTTGAGAGGGTCAGGTTAGACACTTTCTTCCTAACATTCACACTTTCTGTATTTGCTGATATTCTGTACACTCTCTCACTTGAGCGTCGGAGTACCTTGCAGGTACACCCCCCCGGCCGTCTCTCATCACCATCGGAGCTGCCGTTCCAGACGCCGTTGGCCACTATCACTGTCTGATCCATGTACGATCACTATCTTAATTGTAAATTTAATTTATTTCCATCTCCCGTTAACTCTCATTATCCCTTATGTCTAATATTTTTTTATAATGTTAGTTTTCAATAAAATTATGTCTCAAACTTTTAACTAGTTACTTGATATAATAGTTAGTTATAGGTAGTTAGAAGAAATAATTGTATGTGGATAGCACACCATAATAATGCTAAACTGGAGAATTGTATATACTCCATGTATGGTTCTATCATATTCAATATGAAGAAGAGATTTTTTGTTTTCATAATATGGTACCTGAGCTCTCTCATGGAGAGATTGATTAGATTATTTATTCTTTTCCAACTTTCACCATGAAACCTGCTTGATTCTATTCCTTCTTTGCTTCTTTGTTTAGTGTTTTTGCAAGTTTCATATCGAAACTTGATTGATTGTTTTATTTGTTCTTCATTCCTTCATCTTATCCCATTGCAATCTTCTCTTGTGTTGGTATTTGAAATTACGATTTCATCACCAAAATGCCACCGAAAAATACTCAACCAGTTCAGCCTCAAATTGATTAAGTTTTCTGTGTTCATCCTAGTGGTGGTCCAAATTCAATTACATTTGTTGTAAAACTTGATGGAAACAATTATACAGTTTGAAGAATATCTATGCGTGCTCTTGGCGCCGAAAACAAACTTTCAATAATTGATGGTTCGTTACCAATTCTTGATGATGATGATGATTTGAATCATGCAACTTAGCAAAAATGCGCCATCTAGTACATTCCTTGCTTTTAAATTCAGTTTCTGATTCCATTGCGCAAACTATAATTTTTCATGAAAACTCACTCCAATGATGTATGGAATGTCTCGAGGATAGATTTTCTAAAATTGACAGTGTTCGAGTTGCTACTCTTAGATTTCAATTGAACAATCTCAAACAAGGATAAAAAATAGTTCTTTAATATTTCATCGAGACAAAGGCATTGTGGGATAAAATTACAGTTTATCAACCAATTTTTACACGTATATGCCCTCATCCTTGTAGGTGTGAAGCTATGCGATCAACAAGAAATCACATTTTTGAAGATCAAGTCATTCAATTTTTTATTGACATGAATGACCAATTTACTATTGAAAACTCATGTGTTTATGATGGAATCTCTCTCATCTATCAATAAAGTTTACTCCTTGGTTGCACAAGAACAAGGTAATAACATACATGCACATGTGCTTGTTGTTAATCAACCTTCATCATCTGCCAACACATACAATATTAATGCTAGTGAATCACATTAATCTAACTATTCACCATAAATGAATCAACAAGAACCTCAAGTATCAGGTTTGAATCAAAAAAAGTATGATCAGTTAGTATGTTTGCTCCAACAAGAAAACTTGATACCTTCAGCAAACCCTAACATTGGTTCAAGTTCCAATCAAATCAACACATCTAATCCTCCTCAGTTTGGTCATCCATCATATGAGAAGCTCATTTCAGGTATTCCTATTGTCATTACTTCCTCCATGGCATGTTTCATAGCATAAAAAATGTTAAATTTAACAATGATATCACTAAACCCCATGGACATTGTTCCATAATCAACATCAATTTTTTTTTTTTTCATGAATGGTCTGCCTAAAATGATGGGTGCCCTACTTGACTTAGTTTCTCCTTTCATGACCAGAATGTAAAATTTGCAGGAAAAATCAAGTCATTAACTTGAACAAGGACATCTTCTACTACTCCAATAGGGCGAGCAATGCTTTTGTTTGCAGGTTGAATGAATAAACATGTATTCTCAAAAGGACTAGGATATTGTTATAAATAGAAGTAGGTATAACATTAATGGATGACTGCCAGGATTCCTACGTGGAGGTAGGGATGAGCAGCTCATGCTCATCATCCTGGGTCAACTGCTCAGCATTTTTCGGAAAGTGGAAGACTTGTCCTTTACGAAGGGGATAACGTTTTCGCGAGATACGCGAGATCAGTTGGCCTCGTGTCGTCAGGTGAGGAGCACATGGGGAATGTGCTCTCCAACCATTATAAAGGATTGTGCTTTTGTGTTGGACCTTCTTCGCCGCGAAGCTGGACTTGGCTGTGCCTGACGGTGGGCCAGTCTTAAGCCCAGAACAGAACAGGAACCCCCCACGTCGTTGCTTTAAGGCATGGGAGTAATGACTTAGAGTCAGTTCATATGTCGAAGAGGGACAAAGGAAATTTGCACGAGGAGAATGTTTATTCAGATTTGTGGTTGCGAGCTCGCGAAGCTACGCTCGCGAGGGAGCGTGAAAGTTATCCTTCGTGCCCAACAACGCGAGCTTGTTAAAGTTTTTCATCGAGTTTCTGCTCGCGGAGGATGCTAAGCAGTCGCTTGTGCCCGATAACATGATCCTGCTTCGAGTTTATCATCGAGGCCATGTGCTCGTAAGGATGCCAAAGTTGTTGTCTATGCTCGGCAAACGTAACTTGTTTCAAGCATTTCTTCGAGGACATGCTCGTGAGGGAATGTGAAAAGTTGAACCTCGTGCTCGACGTCTTGGAATCTGGAACATTGATAGGACTTGGAACGATGAACCTCAAGTGACGTGTCATAGCTATTTAATGTGCAGTGACACGCACAAAGAGAAGCATCTATGTACTCTGCTTCGCATGATGACAATGACACTACTGGCTCCTTTCTCGAACTCCAAGCAACTGGTGCACCACCTAACATAAACACATAGCCAGTTATGGATTTTCTATCCTCAGCATCACTACACCAACTAGAGTCGGTGTATCCCATTAACTTGCATTCTTTTCCTTCATCAGCTGCAGGAAATAAAATGTCATAGTCGAGAGTCCCTTTTAGATACCTCAGTATCCTCTTCGTTGCTGCTAGGTATGATACATTTGGCTTCTGCATGAATCTACTTACCATACCCACACTGTATGCTAAGTCAGGCATTGTGTGACAAAGGTATCAAAGTGACCCAATAAGTCTTCTGTATTGGGTAAGGTTGACATCATCTTCATCTGAATCTTTCAACAACTGCAATCTGGTCTCAGCTGGAGTCAAAGTTGGGTTGTAATCTTGCATCTCAAATCTCTTGAGTATTTTGCCTTCATATCTTCTTTGGTGCATCATCAAACCTCTACTAGTCTTGTAGAATTCGATGCCAAGGAAATATGAGAGATTTCCCAAGTCTGACATTTCAAACTCCTCGCTTAGGTCATGTTTGAAATCTTCAATCTCCTTCTTGCAACTTCCTGTTATCAACAGGTCATCGACATAGAGGCATAGAATAAGCAATTCACTATTGCTTCTCCTTACATACACTCCATGCTCAGTCGTACATTTCAAAAATTCCTTCTTCCTTAAGAAGTTGCCGATTTTCTTATTCCAAGCTCTTGGAGCTTGCTTAAGTCCATACAGGGCTTTATGCAGCCTGTACACCTTTCCTTCTTAGCCTCGTTTCACAAACCCAACTGGTTGTGCGACATAAACTTCTTCGTTTAAGGGGCCATTAAGGAATGCGCATTTCATGTCCATCTGACATGTGTACCAGCTCACCCTCTTCATTAACCACATCATCTGATGTAATCACACGTTCTTGCAACCTTGCAGGTAAGTGTCTTATTCGTCGAGATCTGCTTGGACCTGCTTCATCTCTGACTTGTTCCTGTCGAGCTTCTCTTTCGACTTCAGTGGATGGTTTTTCACAAGAGATTCCCACTGAATCCTTCTTGGCATTCTCAGTACAATCCCATTCTTTATTTGGTGTAGTCACAAAATTAATTGCTTTGAAGAATTCAATTCAAATGGTGAGTCATTTTTTCATATTAAATTTTTTTATGGCATATGAGTCATTAAGTTAATAATTATTTATTAATTAAAAAAATATTTAAATCAAAATTAGATAATAATTTATATTTTATAAAGTTGAATTTTTAATTAAAATAGTTTATAACGATTTTTGTTTGATAAAATTAATTTTTCAATTGAAAATCCTAAATTTCTAAATTCCAAATCCAAACTGATATGTTCTTCCTCCTCCTTCTTCTTCTTTTTTCTCTCAAATCATCATCAATCTTCTTTCAATGGCGCAGACCGAAATCTTATTCGTTTCTGTTCATCCTCCGATGGTAGGGGTGGACATCGATTCGGGCCGGTTCGGGTTCGGGCCTAAAACCTCAATCCGGCCCAACCCTCGGATGACATATATTGGCCCAATTCCGACCGGTTCAATCGTGGGTTTTTTCAGGTTCGGATTGAAACAGGTTCGGGTAACTAAACGGTTTATTTCGGATTTCAATTACAAGTGGGCCAGTACAAAATTCAACCCAAATAGTAAAATTCAACAGATTTTTTTCTACCTTTTTTAATTGTTATCAGTGGGCCAGTCAAATTTCAAGTCCAATTACAATTCAATATAAATTTTAGTTTAATTAAAAATGACAAATTATCTATTTTTTTTTTTTTAAATCTATTGATTATTTGATTTAAAAAATATTAATTATTTGTTCAAAGTGACTATTTTAAACCTTTTAGTTCATCCTTCTATATATCAATAGACATAATGGTTGAATATTTTCAATCAAATTGAATACTAAATCATCCAAAAACAATAATAAATATCATTTAAAAAAAAGAAACTAAATTCTTACCTACATAAATCACAAATTTAATAAAATATAATACAAAACCAAAATTAATACAAATTTGGAATTATCTAAAATATAAGATGCATTACAACTTTCTATATAATGTTAAGAATATTATCCTTAACACCAATAGTTTATTAGACACCAACAAAACCAAAGCAACTAAACAATAATTTCCTACCTGCACAATACAAAACTTATCAAGAAAATTAAAAAAAAATACTTACAGAACAAAACTTATAAAATGAAGAAATAAAATATTTTATAAGTCATTAAAATAAGCCAAAAAGAAAACCTTAAAACAGTAATTAACAAAATAAATTAAGCCAATGAAACCTTCCAAAATAAAATAAGCCAGGGAAACCAAAGGACTTACGGTGGAATTAAGGACTTACAGTGAAATAAAGTTGGTCTGAAATGTAGCTATTTGCCTCCAGTATAAGCATTTGTTCTGTTTTAGCCAAGGAATCCTCTATATTGTAAAGTTTTGTTTGCATAGACAACAAGACAATAGTCAAACTATACTATTGTGATAATGAGAAGAGTATGCAAAATAAACAAGTAAAAGAAAATGAGAAGAGTATGCAAAACTCTACAGAATCATATATTATTTAACAATTAAATCAAGTATATAGTATCCAACAAATAATCATGCATAAACATAAACTATTTCACAATTAAATCATTCATAAACTATTTAATAGACTCATAAACATACATGCTCAACACACACATAATCACTCATACATATAAACATATAAAATCCAAGAAAGTCCAACTTCAAAACAAAAAATTAAAAGTGTAAACAAACTGAATTCAATTACAAAATCAACTCATGAACTAAAATAGAGTTCCATATTCAGACTTTCAAATTCAGTATTCACAAGTTCACATATTCACAAAGTTGCAAATTAACATTCACAAGTTCCAAATTAATATTCACAGCTCATGTTATATATAAATTTTTTCACAATTCCAATATGATATATTTCAATTAATATTAGTAAACAAATTTTTATAACAAAAAAAAAACTATGTTTTTAGAGGTAATGAGAATACCGGCAGAGAGTGCAGAGAGTTCCTTGACTTTGAATTTTCAAGGCTGTGTAATCTCAGACTAAAGTTGTAGTTCAAGCTGCAATATTAAAAAACAACTATGAGATAAATGAATCAAATCAAACCAAAATTAAAACAGATCTAGATTTATAAGTTCACATAACTAAAATCAAAACAGATCTAAATTTATAAGTTCACAAAACAAAAATCAATACATCTAAATTTATAAGTTCACAAAACCAAAATCAAAACAGATCTAATTTTATCCTAAAGTTCACAGGACCAAAATCAAAACAAATATAAATTTATCTTAAAGCTTACAAAACCCAAATGTAGAATCAATTTTTTTAAGACACAAATAATACAGATCAAAAAACCTATATATCTTTTTCCCCTGATGTCATAACCCAATCACAAAAGATCATTCCTACATAAAGAATAATAAAACGGAAATTAGTAACATTAAGCAAATCAAAAATTATAACTTGCTTTTCATTTCTAATTCCAAATAAAAAAATCCAAACAAAGGAAGTAAATAATCCAAACAAATTAAAATCCAGTAGAAAACAAAAGTTTTGAAAAAGTTTTATGTGGCTCTTAAGTTAATAATACTCATGGTGTAATAAAAGTTTTCAATAGTAATATTACTAAAAATATCCAGAAAGGCAAGCTCCTGAAACAAAAATTTCAATAAAAGTTAATAAAAGTTTTCCAGAAAGGCAAGATCTTCAAATTAATAAAAGTTAATAGCAGTATTACTAAGAACTTACAAAAAGGCAAGCTCTTCAAGTTAATAAAAGTTTTCCAATATACGAATCATAGACTTATTTTCTAAATGCTCCTGAAAAAATTAACAGTAAAATGGTCATTAAATATTGAAAGAATAAAAGTGGTAATTACTAAGAACTTACAGAAAGGCAAGCTCTATAATTTTGCCACTCAGAGACGCATTCTTCTTTGTCATATTGATTCTTGACGAATTTCTTCGTATACCACCTTCAAAAATTAAATTAGGGTTTAAAGAAGGAAGAAACAAATTAAAAGAGTGTGTTTATGATGAATCGAATGAAACCTGTGGAAGATGTGGAAGATGGAGGCGCAGCTAGGTTAGTAGAAGATTAGGGTTGAAACATCAGAGGCAAATATATAGGATTCACAATCTAAGTTGAGTTGGACTGGATTATTACAAGGGTATGAATTGGACTGGGTTAAGATTAAATTGGGCCTAGCCATAAAGACATCCTTAGATTCGGTCGGATTCGGTTTTCGACGGGTCCAAAACCAATCTCCGAATCCGACCCTACAAACCCGCAAAAACCCCTTGCTGCTTTCCGACCTAACCCGCCAACCGAATAAACCCGAACCGTATCTCAAAGTTTGGATCGGAACGGTCGGATACCGTCGGGTGGTTCCGTCATGTCCACCCCTATCCGATGGTATTAACTTATCCATCGTATTTGTCATATTCCTTTATCCAATTTCCTATTTGTATTTCTGTTCGATTTATAGCTTTCCGAACAAATGTTCATCTATTCCATATTGGTTGTGTTGTTCATCCAATGTGTCCTGCCTTAATTTTGTCATACTATCCATCCACCTCCTAAGCAGTCGACAAGACATATGGGACAAAATCTGGCTCCGTTATTAAATAAGATTGTAGGTTTTGACATGTGTAAATCTGCTGCAAAAACATCTTAACATCTGAATTATCTAAGATATTGTTGTATTTTTTTGATATGACACTATAAAATTTATGTTTTCCACTTAATGTGTTTTTCGTTACGTTTCATTAAATGTTTATGTTTCAAAACAGGAAAGTGACAATAGACTTTATCTGATATATTAACCGTGTATTATTAAAAAGGATAAGATGTTTATAAAATTTCTTAAATTGTCTTCTTTATGTTAAGCTTATACCATGATTTTGTTCTTTACCTATTTAACTCTGTCATTATATGTAATTAACATTTATATCTAATGATTTAAAATATAAATGAAATTTCTCTTGCAGTACGAGTCTTTTCTACTATTAAAAAACATTTAAGTGAATCAATACATGGTTACCTTCAAAATTTGGTATGTGTTGTTTTAAATTTCAAAATCAACTTTTTATTGTTTGACCATATTAAGACTCATTACGACTTTTCAATTTGGATAATATTGCTAGCATTTGATTTAACCTTAAATAAAAAGTTTTTTTTTAACATATTTGGATTGGATGCTACCTAATATGTTTATACAAAAAATAAATATCATAATGATAAAAACAATGTCAAAACCTTTGGCAAACTTAAAATTGTTACAGTATACACAACTGACACGATCTTTCTATAGGTGTGAGGCCAACTAGCTATTAATTATTTTTACTTGATTCACATACTGATAGTTAGATTATTATCTTTGCTACTAACATTTCATTTAATATGATACAAAACGGTGTCTACTAAATATGAAACTTATTTTATTATACTGTTACATGTAGTTACTAAAAGTACGTAAAAACCAAATTCGTTCATCACTCGTCTCTGTCAAGCTCTCAACAAAATCTTAAGAATATAAATATTTCAAAGAATTATATTATCAAACAACAACTTTTATTCATATAATAAAATCATATTATTAATCCTTCGTAGGATTTCATTTGATTTTCTTCTAAACATCATAAATAGTTATCTGACTTGCATTATACTGGTCAGTTTGCATCCTTCACTTTGATTCCTGCTGTGATGAAGTTTAACATCCCTTCCTTTGTTTTGACAACTTCCACTGGCTCCAACTTTTCTGCCTTTCATCATTTTCATCTAAAATCTCCTGCATGTATGCATCATATATCAAACATCATGGTCTTGTATGCAGTTTTTGCATCATGAAAATATTAACTTTAACTTGAACTATACCTTGGAATTCCCTTCTTTATCAGTTACATATTCATCCCACTGATTTGCTTTCATTTTTGTTTCATTGTCAAGTTTTATCTTAACTGCTTTCCCATTCCCTTCAGCCGGAAACTTTCTCTTGGATGCCTCCGCAAACGGCTTAATATCAGCATTTTAAAGAGGTCAATATAGTTAGTTCTCTTTAAAATTAAGGAATGCTACATACAGAGAATTATCATTGCTACTATAAATTGAAGGATCCAAAGAAATTGCCTTTTTCTTCTCAATATAATTATTTGCTTCACGCTTCTGCGTAATTTCTTCACCGGACATAAGTTCCTTCCTCGGAGCCTCCAATTCTGCACTCTGCACCTTGCTTCTTTCTAATGAAACAGAATACATTAGAAGGTAAATAT
This sequence comes from Lathyrus tuberosus, assembly GCA_022829125.1. Classification (NCBI taxonomy): domain Eukaryota; kingdom Viridiplantae; phylum Streptophyta; class Magnoliopsida; order Fabales; family Fabaceae; genus Lathyrus; species Lathyrus tuberosus. The sequence continues at coordinate 4,503,783 of JALAZF010000280.1, forward strand.
CAGAAACCATAATGCTTTCATCTCTAAATATAGTGAAACAGAATATTGATATTAATTCGAAGAATCCACTGTAAGTATCAACATGCCTTTGTTTAGTAACACATTAGCTTCATCATACTTTCTTGTTGCTTGTTCCAATTCCTTTTTCTTCTGCTCTAAAGTGTTAGTCAAACTAGATACAAGCAACAAAGCTTTCCGATTATCTTCGGCTTCTTTTCCGGTAACAGTTTTCAAATCCCCATTTTCCCGGAGGTGTTTGCCCACAATATCCCTGAAATTATAGTCATCGGCACGTGCCATCCACCCAAAGAGTTTATCTCCTCGCTCCTTTAAATTCATGTAATCTCTCCTCCCACAATGTTCTGCTTCAAAGCTGCTTTCTAGCTTCAAAGCATTGTTGAAACCATCCCATTCTTTTCCAAATTCAACAATCGCAAACCGTGTTTGCCCGTTATGATTCCACAGTGGAGTAACTTTCAGCGGCTGAAGCCCTTTCACGATCAGTTCGTCCGTAATTTTCTTCTTACTCTTTCCTATATACTTACCGGACTTTGTGTCATAGTTTGTAACAATGTTTGCCAGAACTGCCATCCAAGGCCAGACAAACCACTCATCTTCAGCAGCATTCCCAATGTCAATCGGTGACTTATTTTTAGCAGTAACCACATCAAGTGACCGATCCTTAACAACATTCGCATTAACTGACTCAGCCTTATCATCAGCAACATTCACATGAAGCGATTTGTCGGTATCAACATTCCTATCATGCAACTTATCATTAGAAATCTTTAAGTCAAGATACCTTGCAAGAGCAGAGTGTTTAGAGATTTCCTTCACAGTCTCGCCATGCACGTCGGCAGCAATCCTTGAAGAATGTCTCAAAAGGTCCTTCAAAGAGTAATAATCTTTGTTCAAACAGAACGGACACCTAAATGTGGAGTCGGAGATTTCGAGTTTATAGTAATCATCTTTCAACTCATTGAAATATTTACGCTGGTAGTATTCCAAATCAGATTCACGAGTAAGTTCTTTTTTCCGGTTCATCATGTTGAAAATTTGTGGTTGTTGGAAAATAAAGTATCAGCACTATGATAACAAAATTTGAAGGTGTTGATTAAGTGCTTAAATAAAATAAAGAAATTTGAAGGTGTTGATTAAGCGTAAATAAAATAGCAATCAGTGCACCTTTAGGTAGAGGCATGAATTCAACCATTGCTTCTGATAGTAACACCTTTACGTAAAAATAAGACACGTGATATAGCCAAAACTATTATCTCTCTGCAGTCTGAATTCTGATTGAAAAATATTACATTACATGTATTAATATAATAATTTTCAAATTAAAGAATGTGTAGTTATAATTTTAATATATTTTTGATATATTTTAAAAATAATACCTTAGGTCTAAAAATTGTTAAGTCGGTGGAGTAAAATTTGGCGCAAAATTAAAATTTTATTATTTATTTTTAATTAACATGTTACATTTAGTCATTTTTCACATTTATTTTATTATTTATTTTTTAATTAACATGCTGTAAAGTTTTTGTTTAAAAAAAGTTGGTGAAATGAAATTGGGTGCCAAAATTAAATTTAATCAATAATTTCTTATATTTATTTTAATATTTATATTTAATTAACATGTTTTTATAATTTCTCTCCCACGAACTAGCGTAACAATCTAACCAAAAAAAACTAATAAAAGAGTTTTTATATACATCACCCAGTTTGTTTATTTTGTTTTTTTATATTTAAAAAAATAATTTTTTAATACTATCTTAATTTTAAATTTAATTTGTTTCCATCTCCCATTAATTCCCATTATCCCTTATGTCTAATTTTTTTATTAATTATGTTAGTTTTCAATAAAATTATGTCTCAAACTTTTAACTATTACACCACACTTAAGATCGCACATGTAAGTAAAATGCTAGTCAAGATAACTTGTTACATAAGGCATTAAGTTATTTGGGAGATTAGTTACGTGATATAATAGTTAAGTTATAGGTAGTTAGAAGAAATGATTGTATGTGGATAGCACACCATAATAATGCTAAACTAGAGAATTGTATATACTCCATGTATGGTTCTATCATATTCAATATAAAGAAGAGATTTTTTTTTTCATAATATGGTATCTGAGCTCTCTCATGGAGAGATTGATTAATTATTTATTCTTTTCCAACTTTCACTACACCAAAAACTTGTTTTCGCAGCGCAACAAAGACAACGTTTTCTAGCAGAAACGCTGCTATATGTTTCACTAAACACAAAAATAAAAAACGAAAGAAAAAAGCGCTGCTAAATGGGTGACATAAGACAACGCTTTTTAAAAGCGCTGCTAAAGCCCTAAGGCAGCTGAACTTTAAAAAGCGTTTTATGAAAAGCGCTGCTAAATGTGGGATATAAGGCAACGCTTTTAAAAAGCGCTGCTAAAGGGCTTTCGTACAACACGCTTTAGCCAGCGCTTTTAGAAAGCGCTGCTAAAGGCCTTTCATTTTTCCACATTAGAAAGCGCTTTTACTCCAAAAGCGCTGCTAAAGGATTAACATAAGAAAGCGCTTTCTAAAAGCGCTGCTAAAGGTGTTTTAAATATTAAAATTAAAACAGATTCTGCAAACGACTAGTACTGTTTCATTACGACCGTTTCTATTTTCGCCCTAGCGACTACTGTTTCTCTTCTTCCTCCATTTTTTCTGCAAACGAACGAAACCACACCGTCCGCCGTCGTTCTGCAAACGAAATCCGTCGTGGCTTTACTCCGTTTGTGGCTTCCCTCCGTCGTTTCTGCTTACTCACACCGTCGTCCACCATTGTTGATTGTTTCTCTGAGGTTTTTACTCTCATTTTTCTGGTTTTCTCTCCATTAATGAAAATGTCTAATATGCTCCATTGTAGACTGTTTCTCTGCTGTTTCTGTGAGATAAATTTGGTGTATTATTAGTTGTTGATGTTAGGTTTTCATTTTTTGATTTGTAGGAGTTAGTTAGTGATTAATTGGAAAAGTGTTTAATTAGAAAAATGATTAATTAGTAGAAGTTAGTATAGTGATTATTGTGTAAAATGTGATTAATTTGTAGAAGTTAGTTTAATGATTAATTTGTAGAATAGTAGCGTAACAATCTAACAAAAAAAACTAATAAAATAGTTTTGATCGACATCACCCAGTTTGTTTATTTTGTTTTTTTTATATTTAAAAAAATTTTTAATACTATCTGTTCTGGACTGGGCCGAGGCTGCCCAACAGTTGAGCAGGCCCAACCCATACAGCCTGGGGAGGCCCAATAAGATCCTTCTGCAAGACACGCGACTGCCACGTGCTAGCCACAGTTTCGCCGGGCACTTAGGCAGTGTCGGGCACTTTGGCCAATAGGAGATGAGGACATCACACCCCGCTGAGATGTGACTCCTCGACAGGCTAGCTTCTCCCCCGCGAGCATGCTACACGTCACTCCTCGACGGACACTATCCCTCCCCGCGAGGCCGTGCCCTTTCTACGGGCTTCACATCTCCTCGACCACAGAAGGCTCCTCCCCCGCGAGGAGCACCCAACGGTCCATCCCGCGTGGACACGTTCCAAGTAACCTCCCACTTCCGAAAGATTCGGTCTGCCCTACTTCCGGAAACCTAGGAGCAGTTACTCTAGGGCGAAGACCACGTGCTGGTCTTCACTACTAAAACAAGTACCAAAACAAGTACCTCATCCTCGGGGTGGATTACTTCACGAAGTGGATTGAGGCTGAGGCGCTGGCCAAAATCACTGCTTTCAACATACTCTGTTTCTACAAGAGAAACATCCTCGCCCGATTCGGGGTTCCCCAGGCCATTGTCACGGACAACGGGACACAGTTCACCGACATGAACTTCCAAGACTTCGTCGCCAAACTGGGCACAAAACAGCATTTCACGTCGGTCGAGCACCCTCAAACCAACGGGCAGGCCGAATCAGCGAACAGAGTGATACTTCGGGGATTGAAGCGACGACTAGGCGAGGCCAAACAATGGTGGGTCGAGGAGTTGCACAGTGTCCTCTGGGCGTATCGAACAACCCCACATTCCACGACCGGGGAGACCCCGTTTCGCCTAACGTACGGGACCGAGGCAGTTATCCCCGTGGAGATCAGGGAACCCTCGAGGAGGACAGAAGCTCCCCTCGACGAAGAAACAAACAACGAAGCCCTGCGAGAGGAACTCGACCTTGTCGAAGAGATAAGGGCCGACGCTTCCCTCCAAGAAGCCTCTTTAAAACAAAAAATAACTTTGCGTTATAATGAAAAAGTTATCAAACGAGACTTCCAAGTATGCAGTCTTGTCCTACGGAGGAATAAAAAAGATTCACGCGAAGGAAAGCTGGCCGCAAACTGGGAGGGCCCATACCGCGTCACCGCAAAGACGGGGACGGGTGCCTACTACCTCGAGAACCTCCACGGTGAACAACTTGCTCGACCATGGAATGTTGAGAAGCTCAAGCAATACTACAGTTAGACACTGCCCGGGACAGTACAACATCGCGACCACGGGGGCGTGCAACGGTACATGCGCGACACCTCTATATAACACACGACGGCCAAAAAACCACGAAGTGTGTGCGTGAGATTTTTTGGCCCGACGAGGAGACCTCAACCGAGCTCCGTCGTCGACGTACCGAATAGGCAGAACACCCAGCTCGCGATGGGAAGTTCACGCCACGAAGCTAAAACCTCGACCGATTTCTTAGCCTCGTTGAAGGTCGGAGTACAACCCCCGACCACTCGACTAGCTCTCTTCACAGTCGAGGATCATCAGAGTCGAGCAAACCCCAAGGCGCCGACGATCTCAACTACTTAGGCAAAAATAAGTAATATATAAAGTATCACACACAAGCAAAATTAATAAAGAGGCATGGCGAAGTATTAAAATCGGGCAAAGCCCATTGTACGAATGTTACATATATAAGCCCACAAGCCGGGCAAAAATAACCATTGTGCGAATATTACATCAAGTAAGCCCACAAGCCGGGCAACAATAACAAAATGGCACGCAGGCCAAGCAAACTATATTCCTACTCTGCAGCGGTCTCGGCGGCGTCGGGCCCACCTCCCTCATTGGCATTTCCTTCCTGCCCGGGCAGCACTATCCGGCCGTTGACCACCTCGTAGTCAGCATCTGCCTCGTCGGTCACCAGGTCGGGATTTAGGATCCGAAGCTGCGCCACTCCATTTCGGAACCCTATGCCCGCAGTTTCAAGAGCATCATCCTCGGCTAGCCGGAGATCCTGCTCGAATCTCCTGAGCTGGGCCACCAGCGCCGCTCGGGTGATTAGGAGCTTATCCTCTTCAGTTTCTCCTTCAGTCGGCCGAACAACATCCTCTAACTCGGCAACCCTCTCCCTGAGCCGCTTCTCCTCTGCCTCCAGCTTGGTGATCCGGGCAAGATGGCCTTTCTCCGTTTCCTCGACTTCCTTTAGCTTGGTCTCAGCCCGCTGCTGCTGCTCGCTCTGTTCTTTGTTCAGGTCCCTGCATTCCTTCAACTCTTTGCGCAGGTCGAGCAGCTCAGCATCCAAGGTCTCGAGTCTTTCTTGCAGTCAAGAAAGTTCAGCGGCGGGGCGAGTCTCATCGTTCAGGACAATGGCAGTCGAGCAAAGCCGCATGACCGCGAACATGTCTTCAAAGATCGTTTCCCTCCTCGCTCCCGCAGCGGCCCCCAGCACGGCTTGGATTTTAGAAGGAGGGACGCGAGGATAGATGACTTCAGAGAAGAAGCGGGGCTTGAGATGTCTTGGTGGGAGTTCGAAGCTTGAAGGAGGTGGGGGGATGTCTTCGTGGGCCAGGTCGACGATCTCCGCGTTCGAAACCCGTTGTCGTTTCGGCGTCCCTTGAGCACCCGGAGACTGGCTCCCAGCAGGAGGTGTCTGCCTGTCTGAAATCCCCGACACGGTCGCAGCAGGCTGAGATTGGCTGGAACCTTCGGGCATCGCAGCGGAGGAAACACCCTCAGGCATGGCCCCAGAAGGAGCAACATCTTGACCATTTGAACGAGATGCCTCTCCCCGGGCCTGCTCTTCCCGAGCCCTCTTCGCCTTCAACTTCTTGAGTCTCTCCTCGGCTCGGGCCATTTTTGCTGCAAAAAGAAAGAAAACATTAGTAAGGCAAGGTATACAGACACGAAGAAGGCTTAGATCGAGGATGTTTTCACCACCTAACAACTCGTCTGCTTCTTCGTCGGAGAAGGTCTCGAGCAGAACACTGGTGTTGATCAAACGACGTTGTTTCTTCACCTGCCCGTCTGCTCCCGTTATAGGTTCGCCGTCCAGCGTTTCGTACCGGGCTTCGTTGAAGCTCTCGACGAAAGCGACGATTTTATCGTAAGCTGCCCGGTCGTCGACGTCCAACTGATTATGTTTCACCTTGTATTTGTTAACTCCCTTCTTGAAGTGTTCCTTCGTCCAGTACAGGGGGAACCTCGGTTCCAGAACCTCCTCGGAGCGACCGTCGACCTTGCGGGTGACTCTCCGGTACAGCGAGTTGATAGCCTCAAAAATGCGCCATCTGGTACATTCCTTGCTTTTAAATTCAGTTTCTGATTCCATTGCGCAAACTATAATTTTTCATGAAAACTCACTCCAATGATGTATGGAATGTCTCGAGGATAGATTTTCTAAAATTGACAGTGTTCGAGTTGCTACTCTTAGATTTCAATTGAACAATCTCAAACAAGGATAAAAAATAGTCCTTTAATATTTCATCGAGACAAAGGCATTGTGGGATAAAATTACAGTTTATCAACCAATTTTTACACGTATATGCCCTCATCTTTGTAGGTGTGAAGCTATGCGATCAACAAGAAATCACATTCTTGAAGATCAAGTCATTCAATTTTTTATTGACATGAATGACCAATTTACTATTGAAAACTCATGTGTTTATGATGGAATCTCTCTCATCTATCAATAAAGTTTACTCCTTGGTTGCACAAGAACAAGGTAATAACATACATGCACATGTGCTTGTTGTTAATCAACCTTCATCATCTGCCAACACATACAATATTAATGCTAGTGAATCACATTAATCTAACTATTCACCCTAAATGAATCAACAAGAACCTCAAGTATCAGGTTTGAATCAAAAAAAGTATGATCAGTTAGTATGTTTGCTCCAACAAGCAAACTTGATACCTTCAGCAAACCCTAACATTGGTTCAAGTTCCAATCAAATCAACACATCTAATCCTCCTCAGTTTGGTCATCCATCATATGAGAAGCTCATTTCAGGTATTCCTATTGTCATTACTTCCTCCATGGCATGTTTCATAGCATCAAAAATGTTAAATTTAACAATGATATCACTAAACCCCATGGACATTGTTCCATAATCAACATCAATTTTTTATTGTTGTTTTCATGAATGGTCTGCCTAAAATGATGGGTGCCCTACTTGACTTAGTTTCTCCTTTCATGACCAGAATGTAAAATTTGCAGGAAAAATCAAGTCATTAACTTGAACAAGGACATCTTCTACTACTCCAATAGGGCGAGCAATGCTTTTGTTTGCAGGTTGAATGAATAAACATGTATTCTCAAAAGGACTAGGATATTGTTATAAATAGAAGTAGGTATAACATTAATGGATGACTGCCAGGATTCCTACGTGGAGGTAGGGATGAGCAGCTCATGCTCATCATCCTGGGTCAACTGCTCCGTATTTTTCGAAAAGTGGAAGACTTGTCCTTTACGAAGGGGAGAACGTTTTCGCGAGATACGCGAGATCAGTTGGCCTCGTGTCCTCAGGTGAGGAGCACATGGGGAATGTGCTCTCCAACCACTATAAAGGATTGTGCCTTTGTGTTGGACCTTCTTCGCCGCGAAGCTGGACTTGGCTGTGCCTGACGGTGGGCCAGTCTTAAGCCCAGAACAGAACAGGAGCCCCCCACGTCGTTGCTTTAAGGCATGGGAGTAATGACTTAGAGTCAGTTCATATGTCGAAGAGGGACAAAGGAAATTTGCACGAGGAGAATGTTTATTCAGATTTGTGGTTGCGAGCTCGCGAAGCTACGCTCGCGAGGGAGCGTGAAAGTTATCCTTCGTGCCCAACAGCGCGAGCTTGTTAAAGTTTTTCATCGAGTTTCTGCTTGCGGAGGATGCTAAGCAGTCGCTTTTGCTCGATAACATGATCCTGCTTCGAGTTTATCATCGAGGCCATGTGCTCGTAAGGATGCCAAAGTTGTTGTCTATGCTCGACAAACGTAACTTGTTTCAAGCATTTCTCCGAGGACATGCTCGTGAGGGAATGTGAAAAGTTGAACCTCGTGATCGACGTCTTGGAATCTGGAACATTGATAGGACTTGGAACGATGAACCTCAAGTGACGTGTCATAGCTATTTAATGTGCAGTGACACGCACAAAGAGAAGCATCTATGTACTTTGCTTCGCATGATGACAATGACACTACTGGCTCCTTTCTCGAACTCCAAGCAACTGGTGCACCACCTAACATAAACACATAGCCAGTTATGGATTTTCTATCCTCAACATCACTACACCAACTAGAGTCGGTGTATCCCATTAACTTGCATTCTTTTCCTTCATCAACTGCAGGAAATAAAATGTCATAGTCGAGAGTCCCTTTTAGATACCTCAGTATCCTCTTCGTTGCTGCTAGGTATGATACATTTGGCTTCTGCATGAATCTACTTACCATACCCACACTGTATGCTAAGTCAGGCATTGTGTGACAAAGGTATCAAAGTGACCCAATAAGTCTTCTGTATTGGGTAAGGTCGACATCATCTTCATCTGAATCTTTCAACAGCTGCAATCTGGTCTCAGCTGGAGTCAAAGTTGGGTTGTAATCTTGCATCTTAAATCTCTTGAGTATTTTGCCTTCATATCTTCTTTGGTGCATCACCAAACCTCTACTAGTCTTGTAGAATTCGATGCCAAGGAAATATGAGAGATTTCCCAAGTCTGACATTTCAAACTCCTCGCTTAGGTCATGTTTGAAATCTTCAATCTCCTTCTTGCAACTTCCTGTTATCAACAGGTCATCGACATAGAGGCATAGAATAAGCAATTCACTATTGCTTCTCCTTACATACACTCCATGCTCAGTCGTACATTTCAAAAGTTCCTTCTTCCTTAAGAAGTTGCCGATTTTCTTATTCCAAGCTCTTGGAGCTTGCTTAAGTCCATACAGGGCTTTATGCAGCCTGTACACCTTTCCTTCTTAGCCTCGTTTCACAAACCCAACTGGTTGTGCGACATAAACTTCTTCGTTTAAGGGGCCATTAAGGAATGCGCATTTCATGTCCATCTGACATGTGTGCCAATTGTTCATATTTGCTAGACCAACAACCAACCTGATTGTTTCGATCCTAGCAACAAGTGCAAACACTTCTTCAAAGTCGATTCCTTCCTTGTAAAGAAATCCTTTCGCCACAAGTCTCGCCTTGTGTCGAGTTACTTCTCCTTCAAGATTCACCTTTACCTTGTAAACCCACTTCACATCAATTGCCTTCTTGCCTTGAGGCAATTCGACAAGTGACCAGGTGTTGTTGACTTCGATGGAGTCTAACTCCTCATTCATTGCTTTCACCCACTTCGAATCTTTCAATGCCTCAGCTGCATTGACTGGTTCGACATCTGCGTAGAAAGCATAATGTACCAGCTCACCCTCTTCATTAACCACATCATCTGATGTAATCACACATTCTTGCAACCTTGCAGGTAAGTGTCTTATTCGTCGAGATCTGCTTGGACCTGCTTCATCTCTGACTTGTTCCTGTCGAGCTTCTCTTTCGACTTCAGTGGATGGTTTTTCACAAGAGATTCCCACTGAATCCTTCTTGGCATTCTCAGTACAATCCCATTCTTTATTTGGTGTAGTCACAAAATTAATTGCTTTGAAGAATTCAATTCAAATGGTGAGTCATTTTTTCATATTAAATTTTTTTATGGCATATGAGTCATTAAGTTAATAATTATTTATTAATTAAAAAAATATTTAAATCAAAATTAGATAATAATTTATAATAATTTATATTTTATAAAGTTGAATTTTTAATTAAAATAGTTTATAACGATTTTTGTTTGATAAAATTAATTTTTCAATTGAAAATCCTAAATTTCTAAATTCCAAATCCAAACTGATATGTTCTTCCTCCTCCTTCTTCTTCTTTTTTCTCTCAAATCATCATCAATCTTCTTTCAATGGCGCAGACCGAAATCTTATTCGTTTCTGTTCATCCTCCGATGGTAGGGGTGGACATCGGTTCGGGCCGGTTCGGGTTCGGGCCTAAAACCTCAATCCGGCCCAACCCTCGGATGACATATATTGGCCCAATTCCGACCGATTCAATCGTGGGTTTTTTCGGGTTCGGATTGAAACGGGTTCGGGTAACTAAACGGTTTATTTCGGATTTCAATTGCAAGTGGGCCAGTACAAAATTCAACCCAAATAGTAAAATTCAACAGATTTTTTTCTACTTTTTTTAATTGTTATCATTGGGCCAGTCAAATTTCAAGTCCAATTACAATTCAATATAAATTTTAGTTTAATTAAAAATGACAAATTATCTAATTTTTTTTTTAAAAAAATCTATTGATTATTTGATTTAAAAAATATTAATTATTTGTTCAAAGTGACTATTTTAAACCTTTTAGTTCATCCTTCTATATATCAATAGACATAATGGTTGAATATTTTCAATCAAATTGAATACTAAATCATCCAAAAACAATAATAAATATCATTTAAAAAAAAGAAACTAAATTCTTACCTACATAAATCACAAATTTAATAAAATATAATACAAAACCAAAATTAATACAAATTTGGAATTATCTAAAATATAAGATGCATTACAACTTTCTATATAATGTTAAGAATATTATCCTTAACACCAATAGTTTATTAGACACCAACAAAACCAAAGCAACTAAACAATAATTTCCTACCTGCACAATACAAAACTTATCAAGAAAATTAAAAAAAAATACTTACAGAACAAAACTTATAAAATGAAGAAATAAAATATTTTATAAGTCATTAAAATAAGCCAAAAAGAAAACCTTAAAACAGTAATTAACAAAATAAATTAAGCCAATGAAACCTTCCAAAATAAAATAAGCCAGGGAAACCAAAGGACTTACGGTGGAATTAAGGACTTACAGTGAAATAAAGTTGGTCTGAAATGTAGCTATTTGCCTCCAGTATAAGCATTTGTTCTGTTTTAGCCAAGGAATCCTCTATATTGTAAAGTTTTGTTTGCATAGACAACAAGACAATAGTCAAACTATACTATTGTGATAATGAGAAGAGTATGCAAAATAAACAAGTAAAAGAAAATGAGAAGAGTATGCAAAACTCTACAGAATCATATATTATTTAACAATTAAATCAAGTATATAGTATCCAACAAATAATCATGCATAAACATAAACTATTTCACAATTAAATCATTCATAAACTATTTAATAGACTCATAAACATACATGCTCAACACACACATAATCACTCATACATATAAACATATAAAATCCAAGAAAGTCCAACTTCAAAACAAAAAATTAAAAGTGTAAACAAACTGAATTCAATTACAAAATCAACTCATGAACTAAAATAGAGTTCCATATTCAGACTTTCAAATTCAGTATTCACAAGTTCACATATTCACAAAGTTGCAAATTAACATTCACAAGTTCCAAATTAATATTCACAGCTCATGTTATATATAAATTTTTTCACAATTCCAATATGATATATTTCAATTAATATTAGTAAACAAATTTTTATAACAAAAAAAAAACTATGTTTTTAGAGGTAATGAGAATACCGGCAGAGAGTGCAGAGAGTTCCTTGACTTTGAATTTTCAAGGCTGTGTAATCTCAGACTAAAGTTGTAGTTCAAGCTGCAATATTAAAAAACAACTATGAGATAAATGAATCAAATCAAACCAAAATTAAAACAGATCTAGATTTATAAGTTCACATAACTAAAATCAAAACAGATCTAAATTTATAAGTTCACAAAACAAAAATCAATACATCTAAATTTATAAGTTCACAAAACCAAAATCAAAACAGATCTAATTTTATCCTAAAGTTCACAGGACCAAAATCAAAACAGATCTAAATTTATAAGTTCACAAAACAAAAATCAATACATCTAAATTTATAAGTTCACAAAACCAAAATCAAAACAGATCTAATTTTATCCTAAAGTTCACAGGACCAAAATCAAAACAGATCTAAATTTATAAGTTCACATAACTAAAATCAAAACAGATCTAAATTTATAAGTTCACAAAACCAAAATCAATACATCTAAATTTATAAGTTTACAAAACCAAAATCAAAACAGATCTAATTTTATCCTAAAGTTCACAGGACCAAAATCAAAACAAATATAAATTTATCTTAAAGCTTACAAAACCCAAATGTAGAATCAATTTTTTTAAGACACAAATAATACAGATCAAAAAACCTATATATCTTTTTCCCCTGATGTCATAACCCAATCACAAAAGATCATTCCTACATAAAGAATAATAAAACGGAAATTAGTAACATTAAGCAAATCAAAAATTATAACTTGCTTTTCATTTCTAATTCCAAATAAAAAAATCCAAACAAAGGAAATAAATAATCCAAACAAATTAAAATCCAGTAGAAAACAAAAGTTTTAGAAAAGTTTTATGTGGCTCTTAAGTTAATAATACTCATGGTGTAATAAAAGTTTTCAATAGTAATATTACTAAAAATATCCAGAAAGGCAAGCTCCTGAAACAAAAATTTCAATAAAAGTTAATAAAAGTTTTCCAGAAAGGCAAGATCTTCAAATTAATAAAAGTTAATAGCAGTATTACTAAGAACTTACAAAAAGGCAAGCTCTTCAAGTTAATAAAAGTTTTCCAATATACGAATCATAGACTTATTTTCTAAATGCTCCTGAAAAAATTAACAGTAAAATGGTCATTAAATATTGAAAGAATAAAAGTGGTAATTACTAAGAACTTACAGAAAGGCAAGCTCTATAATTTTGCCACTCAGAGACGCATTCTTCTTTGTCATATTGACTCTTGACGAATTTCTTCGTATACCACCTTCAAAAATTAAATTAGGGTTTAAAGAAGGAAGAAACAAATTAAAAGAGTGTGTTTATGATGAATCGAATGAAACCTGTGGAAGATGTGGAAGATGGAGGCGCATCTAGTTTAGTAGAAGATTAGGGTTGAAACATCAGAGGCAAATATATAGGATTCACAATCTAAGTTGAGTTGGACTGGATTATTACAAGGGTATGAATTGGACTGGGTTAAGATTAAATTGGGCCTAGCCATAAAGACATCCTTAGATTCGGTCGGATTCGGTTTCCGACGGGTCCAAAACCAATCTCCGAATCCGACCCTACAAACCCGCAAAAACCCCTTGCTGCTTTCCGACCTAACCCGCCAACCGAATAAACCCGAACCGTATCTCAAAGTTTGGATCGGAACGGTCGGATACCGTCGGGTGGTTCCGTCATGTCCACCCCTATCCGATGGTATTAACTTAGCCATCGTATTTGTCATATTCCTTTATCCAATTTCCTATTTGTATTTCTGTTCGATTTATAGCTTTCCGAACAAATGTTCATCTATTCCATATTGGTTGTGTTGTTCATCCAATGTGTCCTGCCTTAATTTTGTCATACTATCCATCCACCTCCTAAGCAGTCGACAAGACATATGGGACTAAATCTGGCTCCGTTATTAAACAAGATTGTAGGTTTTGACATGTGTAAATCTGCTACAAAAACATCTTAACATCTGAATTATCTAAGATATTGTTGTATTTTTTTGATATGACACTATAAAATTTATGTTTTCCACTTAATGTGTTTTTCGTTACGTTTCATTAAATGTTTATGTTTCAAAACAGGAAAGTGACAATAGACTTTATCTGATATATTAACCGTGTATTATTAAAAAGGATAAGATGTTTATAAAATTTCTTAAATTGTCTTCTTTATGTTAAGCTTATACCATGATTTTGTTCTTTACCTATTTAACTCTGTCATTATATGTAATTAACATTTATATCTAATGATTTAAAATATAAATGAAATTTCTCTTGCAGTACGAGTCTTTTCTACTATTAAAAAACATTTAATTGAATCAATACATGGTTACCTTCAAAATTTAGTATGTGTTGTTTTAAATTTCAAAATCAACTTTTTATTGTTTGACCATATTAAGACTCATTACGACTTTTCAATTTGGATACTATTGCTAGCATTTGATTTAACCTTAAATAAAAAGTTTTTTTTTAACATATTTGGATTGGATGCTCCCTAATATGTTTATACAAAAAATAAATATCATAATGATAAAAACAATGTCAAAACCTTTGGCAAACTTAAAATTGTTACAGTATACACAACTGACACGATCTTTCTATAGGTGCGAGGCCAACTAGCTATTAATTATTTTTACTTGATTCACATACTGATATTTAGATTATTATCTTTGCTACTAACATTTCATTTAATATAATACAAAACGGTGTCTACTAAATATGAAACTTATTTTATTATACTGTTACATGTAGTTACTAAAAGTACGTAAAAACCAAATTCGTTCATCACTCGTCTCTGTGCATGCTCTCAACAAAATCTTAAGAATATAAATATTTTAAAGAATTATATTATCAAACGACAACTTTTATTCATATAATAAAATCATATTATTAATCCTTCGTAGGATTCCATTTGATTTTCTTCTAAACATCATAAATAGTTATCTGACTTGCATTATACTGGTCAGTTTGCATCCTTCACTTTGATTCCTGCTGTGATGAAGTTTAACATCCCTTCCTTTGTTTTGACAACTTCCATTGGCTCCAACTTTTCTGCTTTTCATCATTTTCATCTAAAATCTCCTGCATGTATGCATCATATATCAAACATCATGGTCTTGTATGCAGTTTTTGCATCATGAAAATATTAACTTTAACTTGAACAAACATAATTCTACACGTGATTATACCTTGGAATTCCCTTCTTTATCAGTTACATATTCATCCCACTGATTTGCTTTCATTTTTGTTTCATTGTCAAGTTTTATCTTTGCTGCTTTCCCGTTCCCTTCAGCCGGAAACTTTCTCTTGGATGCCTCCGCAAACGGCTTAATATTAGCATTTTAAAGAGGTCAATATAGTTAGTTCTCTTGAAAATTATGGAATGCTACGTACAGAGAATTATTAGCATTGCTACTATAAATTTATAAATTGAAAGATCCAAAGAAATTACCTGTTTCTTCTCAATATGAATATTTGCTTCACGCTTCTGCATAATTTCTTCACCGGACATAAGTTCCTTCCTCGGAGCCTCCAATTCTGCACTCTGCACCTTGCTTCTTTCTAATGAAACAGAATACATTAGAAGGTAAATATCAGAAACCATAATGCTTTCATCTCTAAATATAGTGAAACAGAATATTGATATTAATTCGAAGAATCCACTGTAAGTATCAACATGCCTTTGTTTAGTAACACATTAGCTTCATCATACTTTCTTGTTGCTTGTTCCAATTCCTTTTTCTTCTGCTCTAAAGTGTTAGTCAAACTAGATACAAGCAACAAAGCTTTCCGATTATCTTCGGCTTCTTTTCCGGTAACAGTTTTCAAATCCCCATTTTCCCGGAGGTGTTTGCCCACAATATCCCTGAAATTATAGTCATCGGCACGTGCCATCCACCCAAAGAGTTTATCTCCTCGCTCCTTTAAATTCATGTAATCTCTCCTCCCACAATGTTCTGCTTCAAAGCTGCTTTCTAGCTTCAAAGCATTGTTGAAACCATCCCATTCTTTTCCAAATTCAACAATCGCAAACCGTGTTTGCCCGTTATGATTCCACAGTGGAGTAACTTTCAGCGGCTGAAGCCCTTTCGCGATCAGTTCGTCCTTAATTTTCTTCTTACTCTTTCCTATATACTTACCAGGCTTTGGGTTATACTCTGTAACAATGTTTGCCAAAACTGCCATCCAAGGCCAGACAAACCACTCATCTTCAGCAGCATTCCCAATGTCAATCGGTGACTTATTTTTAGCAGTAACCACATCAAGTGACCGATCCTTAACAACATTCGCATTAACTGACTCAGCCTTATCATCAGCAACATTCACATGAAGCGATTTGGCGGTATCAACATTCCTATCATGCGACTTATCATTAGAAATCTTTAAGTCAAGATACCTTGCAAGAGCAGAGTGTTTAGCGATTTCCTTCACGGTCTCGCCATGCACGTCGGCAGCAATCCTTGAAGAATGTCTCAAAAGGTCCTTCAAAGAGTAATAATCCTTGTTGAAACAAAACGGACATCTAAATGTGGAGTCGGAGATTTCGAGTTTATAGTAATCATCTTTCAACTCATTGAAATATTTACGCTGGTAGTATTCCAAATCAGATTCACGAATAAGTTCTTTTTTCCGGTTCATCATGTTGAAAATTTGTGGTTGTTGGAAAATAAAGTATCAGCACTATGATAACAAAATTTGAAGGTGTTGATTAAGTGCTTAAATAAAATAAAGAAATTTGAAGGTGTTGATTAAGCTTAAATAAAATCGCAATCAGTGCACCTTTACGTAGAGGCATGAATTCAACCATTGCTTCTGATAGTAACACCTTTACGTAAAAATAAGACACGTGATATAGCCAAAACTATTATCTCTCTGCAGTCTGAATTCTGATTGAAAAATATTACATTACATGTATTAATATAATAATTTTCAAATTAAAGAATGTGTAGTTATAATTTTAATATATTTTTGATATATTTTAAAAATAATACCTTAGGTCTAAAAATTGTTAAGTCGGTGGAGTAAAATTTGGCGCAAAATTAAAATTTTATTATTTATGTTTAATTAACATGTTACATTTAGTCATTTTTCACATTTATTTTATTATTTATTTTTTAATTAACATGCTGTAAAGTTTTTGTTTAAAAAAAGTTGGTGAAATGAAATTGGGTGCCAAAATTAAATTTAATTAATAATTTCTTATATTTATTTTAATATTTATATTTAATTAACATGTTTTTATAATTTCTCTCCCACGAACTAGCGTAACAATCTAACAAAAAAAAACTAATAAAATAGTTTTTATATACATCACCCAGTTTGTTTATTTTGTTTTTTTATATTTAAAAAAATAATTTTTTAATACTATCTTAATTTTAAATTTAATTTGTTTCCATCTCCCATTAATTCCCATTATCCCTCATGTCTAATTTTTTTATTAATTATGTTAGTTTTCAATAAAATTATGTCTCAAACTTTTAACTATTACACCACACTTAAGATCGCACATGTAAGTAAAATGCTAGTCAAGATAACTTGTTACATAAGGCATTAGAGAATTTCTTATTACACCACCCTTGTTTTTTAGGCACTAACTGAATTTTCGTTTTTGCCCCCAATTTTCGGATGTGCACATCCGGACGCACATTTTCTCTAAAATTCCAGTTTTTTTTCGGATGTGCACATCCGGAAGCACCCTTTCTCTAAAATTTTTTAGTTTTTTCCGGATGTGCACATCCGGAAGCACCCTTTCTCTAAAAATTTTCAGTTTTTTCTGGATGTGCACATCCGGAAGAATTCCTAATCTGAAAAAATCAAAAGAATTCCATAAAATCATTTACTTCTAAATATAATTAAATCCAATATAATTAAAATCAAATATAATTAAACTTAATATGATTTTTTCAATATAATTAAATCCAATTTATTAAATCTAATATAATTAAAATAAATGTGATTAAAATTAATATGATTTTTTCAATATAATTAAATTCAATATAATTAAATTAATTTTAGAAGTAAATACCATATAATTTTAATTATAATTTAAAAGTAAATACCATATAATTTAGAAGTAAATACTATATAATTTTAAATACCAATAAAATTAAATCCAATTTTAGAAGTAAATACCATATAATTTTAAATCCAATATAATTAAATTAATTTTTTCAATATAAAAAAATCATTTAAAATTAAATACCATATTAATCATATTAACTATATTGAAAAAAATTAATCATATTAAATATCATATTAATTTTAATTAATATAGATTTTAATTATATTGGATTTAATTATATTGAAAAAATGATATTAATTTTAATTATATTGAATTTAATTATATTTAGAAGTAAAGGATTTTATGGAATTCTTTTGATTTTTTCCGGATTTGCAAATCAGGAATTCTTCCGGATGTGCACATCCGGAACATATCAGCGTTTTTTTCAAATTTGGTGCGTCCGGATGTGCAAATCCGGAATCTGGGGGCAAAAAATGAAATTTCACGTGGTGCCTAAGAAACTTGGGTGGTGTATTAAGAAATCCTCTTAAGTTATTTGGGAGATTAGTTACTTGATATAATAGTTAAGTTATAGGTAGTTAGAAGAAATGATTGTATGTGGATAGCACACCATAATAATGCTAAACTAGAGAATTGTATATACTCCATGTATGGTTCTATCATATTCAATATGAAGAAAAGAATTTTTTTTTTTCATAATATGGTATCTGAGCTCTCTCATGGAGAGATTGATTAATTATTTATTCTTTTCCAACTTTCACTACACCAAAAACTTGTTTTCGCAGCGCAACAAAGACAGCGTTTTCTAGCAGAAACGCTGCTATATGTTTCACTAAACACAAAAATAAAAAACGAAAGAAAAAAGCGCTGCTAAATGGGTGACATAAGACAACGCTTTTTAAAAGCGCTGCTAAAGCCCTAAGGCAGCTGAACTTTAAAAAACGTTTTATGAAAAGCGCTGCTAAATGTGGGACATAAGGCAACGCTTTTAAAAAGCGCTGCTAAAGGGCTTTCGTACAACACACTTTAGCCAGCGCTTTTAGAAAGCGCTGCTAAAGGCCTTTCATTTTTCCACATTAGAAAGTGCTTTTACTCCAAAAGCGCTGCTAAAGGATTAACATAAGAAAGCGCTTTCTAAAAGCGCTGCTAAAGGTGTTTTAAATATTAAAATTAAAACAGATTCTGCAAACGACTAGTACTGTTTCATTACGACCGTTTCTATTTTCGCCCTAGCGACTACTGTTTCTCTTCTTCCTCCATTTTTTCTGCAAACGAACGAAACCACACCGTCCGTCGTCGTTCTGCAAACGAAATCCGTCGTGGCTTTACTCCGTTTGTGGCTTCCCTCCGTCGTTTCTGCTTACTCACACCGTCGTCCACCATTGTTGATTGTTTCTCTGAGGTTTTTACTCTCATTTTTATGGTTTTCTCTCCATTAATGAAAATGTTTAATATTCTCCATTGTAGACTGTTTCTCTGCTGTTTCTGTGAGATAAATTTGGTGTATTATTAGTTGTTGATGTTAGGTTTTCATTTTTTGATTTGTAGGAGTTAGTTAGTGATTAATTGGAAAAGTGATTAATTAGAAAAATGATTAATTAGTAGAAGTTAGTATAGTGATTATTGTGTAAAATGTGATTAATTTGTAGAAGTTAGTTTAATGATTAATTTGTAGAATAGTAGCGTAACAATCTAACAAAAAAAACTAATAAAATAGTTTTGATCGACATCACCCAGTTTGTTTATTTTGTTTTTTTATATTTAAAAAAAAATTTAATACTATCTGTTCTGGACTGGGCCGAGGCTGCCCAACAGTCGAGCAGGCCCAACCCATACAGCCTGAGGAGGCCCAATAAGATCCTTCTGCAAGACACGCGACTGCCACGTGCTAGCCACAGTTTCGCCGGGCACTTAGGCAGTGTCGGGCACTTTGGACAATAGGAGAGGAGGACATCACACCCCGCTGAGATGTGACTCCTCGATTAGCTAGCTTCTCCCCCGCGAGCATGCTACACGTCACTCCTCGACGGACACTATCCCTCCCCGCGAGGCCGTGCCCTTTCTACGGGCTTCACATCTCCTCGACCACAGAAGGCTCCTCCCCCGCGAGGAGCACCCAACGGTCCATCCCGCGTGGACACGTTCCAAGTAACCTCTCACTTCCAAAAGATTCGGTCTGCCCTACTTCCGGAAACCTAGGAGCAGTTACTCTAGGGCGAAGACCACGTGCTGGTCTTCACTACTAAAACAAGTACCAAAACAAGTACCTCATCGTCGGGGTGGATTACTTCACGAAGTGGATTGAGGCTGAGGCGCTGGCCAAAATCACTGCTTTCAACATACTCCGTTTCTACAAGAGAAACATCCTCGCCCGATTCGGGGTGCCCCAGGCCATTGTCACGGACAACGGGACACAGTTCACCGACAGGAACTTCCAAGACTTCGTCGCCAAACTGGGCACAAAACAGCATTTCACGTCGGTCGAGCACCCTCAAACCAACGGGCAGGCCGAAGCAGCGAACAGAGTGATACTCCGGGGATTGAAGCGACGACTAGGCGAGGCCAAACAATGGTGGGTCGAGGAGTTGCACAGCGTCCTCTGGGCGTATCGAACAACCCCACATTCCACGACCTGGGAGACCCCGTTTCGCCTAACGTACGGGACCGAGGCAGTTATCCCCGTGGAGATCAGGGAACCCTCGAGGAGGACAGAAGCTCCCCTCGACGAAGAAACAAACAACGAAGCCCTGCGAGAGGAACTCGACCTTGTCAAAGAGATAAGGGCCGACGCTTCCATCCAAGAAGCCTCTTTAAAACAAAAAATAACTTTGCGTTATAATGAAAAAGTTATCAAACGAGACTTCCAAGTATGCAGTCTTGTCCTACGGAGGAATAAAAAAGATTCACGCGAAGGAAAGCTGGCCGCAAACTGGGAGGGCCCATACCGCGTCACCGCAAAGACGGGGACGGGTGCCTATTACCTCGAGAACCTCCACGGTGAACAACTTGCTCGACCATGGAATGCTGAGAAGCTCAAGCAATACTACAGTTAGACACTTCCCAGGACAGTACAACGTCGCGACCACGAGGGCGTGCAACGGTACATGCGCGACACCTCTATTTAACACACGACGACTAAACAACCACGAAGTGTGTGCGTGAGATTTTTTGGCCCGACGAGGAGACCTCAACCGAGCTCCGTCGTCGACGTACCGAATAGGAAGAACACCCAGCTCGCGATGGGAAGTTCACGCCACGAAGCTAAGACCTCGACCGATTTCTTAGCCTCGTTGAAGGTCGGAGTACAACCCCCGACCACTCGACTAGCTCTCTTCACAGTCGAGGATCATCAGAGTCGAGCAAACCCCAAGGCGCCGACGATCTCAACTACTTAGGCAAAAATAAGTAATATATAAAGTATCACACACAAGCAAAATTAATAAAGAGGCATGGCGAAGTATTAAAATCGGGCAAAGCCCATTGTACGAATGTTACATATATAAGCCCACAAGCCGGGCAAAAATAATCATTGTGCGAATATTACATCAAGTAAGCCCACAAGCCGGGCAACAACAACAAAATGGCACGCAGGCCAAGCAAACTATATTCCTACTCTGCAGCGGTCTCGGCGGCGTCGGGCCCACCTCCCTCATTGGCATTTCCTTCCTGCCCGGGCAGCACTATCCGACCATCGACCACCTCGTAGTCAGCATCTGCCCCGTCGGTCACCAGGTCAGGATTTAGGATCCGAAGCTGCGCCACTCCATTTCGGAACCCTATGCCCGCAGTTTCAAGAGCATCATCCTCGGCTAGCCAGAGATCCTGCTCGAATCTCCTGAGCTGGGCCACCAGCGCCGCTCGGGTGGTTAGGAGCTTATCTTCTTCAGTTTCTCCTTCAGCCGGCCGAACAACATCCTCTAACTCGGCAACCCTCTCCCTGAGCCGCTTCTCCTCTGCCTCCAGCTCGGTGATCCGGGCAAGATGGCCTTTCTCTGTTTCCTCGACTTCCTTTAGCTTGGTCTCAGCCCACTCCTGCTGCTCGCTCTGTTCTTTGTTCAGGTCCCTGCATTCCTTCAACTCTTTGCGCAGGTCGAGCAGCTCAGCATCCAAGGTCTCGAGTCTTTCTTGCAGTCAAGAAAGTTCAGCGGCGGGGAGAGTCTCATCGTTCAGGACAATGACAGTCGAGCAAAGCCGCATGACCGCGGACATGTCTTCAAAGATCGTTTTCCTCCTCGCTTCCGCAGCGGCCCCCAGCACGGCTTGGATTTTAGAAGGAGGGACGCGAGGATAGATGACTTCAGAGAAGAAGCGGGGCTTGAGATGGCATGGTGGGAGTTCGAAGCTTGAAGGAGGTGAGGGGCTGTCTTCGTGGGCCAGGTCGACGATCTCCGCGTTCGAAACCTGTTGTCGTTTCGGCGTCCCTTGAGCACCCGGAGACTGGCTCCCAGCAGGAGGTGTCTGCCTGTCTGAAATCCCTGACATGGTCACAGCAGGCTGAGATTGGCTGGAACCTTCGGGCATCGCAGCGGAGGAAACACCCTCAGGCATGGCCCCAGAAGGAGCAACATCTTGACCCTTTGAACGAGATGCCTCTCCCCGGGCCTGCTCTTCCCGAGCCCTCTTCGCCTTCAACTTCTTGAGTCTCTCCTCGGCTCCGGCCATTTTTCCTGCAAAAAGAAAGAAAACATTAGTAAGGCAAGGTATACAGACACGAAGAAGGCTTAGATCGAGGATGTTTTCACCACTTAACAACTCGTCTGCTTCTTCGTCGGAGAAGGTCTCGAGCAGAACACGGGTGTTGATCAAACGACGTTGTTTCTTCACCTGCCCGTCTGCTCCCGTTATAGGCTCGCCGTCCAGCGTTTCGTACCGGGCTTCGTTGAAGCTCTCGACGAAAGCGACGATTTTATCGTAAGCTGCCCGGTCGTCGACGTCCAACTGATTATGTTTCACCTTGTATTTGTTAACTCCCTTCTTGAAGTGTTCCTTCGTCCAGTACAGGGGGAACCTCGGCTCCAGAACCTCCTCGGAGCGACCGTCGACCTTGCGGGTGACTCTCCGGTACAGCGAGTTGATAGCCTCAAGGGTGACCGGCTTCACAAAATAGTAGCGGAACTTGAAGTCCCGGACGGAATCTAAATACGTATGGAACAGGGCTTTGCTTTGCTTGAAGGACACCCATCTGTGTCGTCCACCAGCCGACGACCTTTGAAGATGGAATATCCGAAAGAAGAGGGACACGGTCGAAACGATTTTTAAGTGCTTGCAAATGAGCTCGAAGGCCCGGATGAAGGCCAACGAGTTCGGGTGAATCTGCGATGGGGTCAGCTTCAACCAGGTGAAGATCCCCTCTTGTAAGTCCGTGAAGGGCAGCCTCCACCCCGCCTTGTCGAACATGAATTCATATAACGGGATGCACATTCCTCGGTAAGGTGAACATATCCGATGATACTCCTCTGGGCAGAAAACCTTCCAGGATTTGTCAGACCCGATGAGCCTATGCTTGACGGTGCAGAACGCGTCGTCCACGTCTTTGTAGACAAAGATGGACGACATCTCCAGGGCTTCATCGCAGACCCACTCCGCGAGCGGGCGCTCCTGCGCAAAAGCCATATGAGCCATAGGAGATTCGGGTTGGTCGTCTTCTTCGAAGGATCCTACGGCCACCTTCGCAGCCAAATCGTCCATTTACCTGAAAAGCAGAAGGAAACGGTGAATTCGATGGGTCATATCAAATTCACCCCTCCACCGCTGTTCAAGCGAACGGGCGAGGAAGTGGCAAGGATTTCTCATTTCCCCGACGTAACCGGACGAGGATCAACATGGTCATCGGGGAATTCATCGCCTCCTCGGAAAATTCTGCCCCCTTGTTCCCATAACGCTAACGAAAAGAGTAACTATTGGGGACCCCGGGACATTCAACATGTCCCCGAGATGTTCATCCCTGGTCCCCGAGATATTCAACAAAAGCGAGAGAAATTCTTAGCACTCCCTCTCCTAACAACTAAAGATTCCCGCCGTATTCGCCAGGAATCCTTTCGTTTCTCATGGGAACTTCATCAGTTCACCAAGGAAATGCTATACACTAGTTAAAATTAAAAAGAAGCGCAAGAAAAAGGTCAGTTTTTGAGCAAATACCTTATAAGCGGCGGTTTAGGTTTCTGGCGCGGAGTTTTCGGCGGTTGACGGCGGTGAACGACTACTGTATAAGGTAGAGAGAGAAGGAGCGAGATTGTTGAGAGAGAAGCGGAAAAGTGGGAAATGAACGAGGGGAGGAGTTTTTATAAGCGGTTCTCGCGGAACTCGAGGGACGTATGGCACTTGAGTGTGCTACCCTAGCCAGTCGCCCTAGCCTCCCTAGGTAATGGTGACAGGCGACACGTGGCACACATGCAGCTGCTTTTCCTCCCACGCGTGTCGTTTCAGTTTTCCCCAACGTTTCGGATCTGAAACCCCTCGTCTCCCCGGCGTTGCGACCAAACACAGTTGTCTGATGCCCGACTTATGTGCGGCTGTAGGAACGTCGAGCACGATAATGGCCTACTCGGTCCCTCTCTTGGCGTATCCCCGACAGGCCAATAACCCTTAAGTCATTGCTCTGACATCTCAGAGCAACAACGTGGGGGGCTCCTGTTCTGGACTGGGCCGAGGCTGCCCAACAGTCGAGCAGGCCCAACCCATACAGCCTGAGGAGGCCCAATAAGATCCTTCTGCACGACACGCGACTGCCATGTGCTAGCCACAGTTTTGCCGGGCACTTAGGCAGTGTCGGGCACTTTGGACAATAGGAGAGGAGGACATCACACCCCGCTGAGATGTGACTCCTCTACAGGCTAGCTTCTCCCCCGCGAGCATGCTACACGTCACTCCTCGACAGACACTATCCCTCCCCGCGAGGCCGTGCCCTTTCTACGGGCTTCACATCTCCTCGACCACAGAAGGCTCCTCCCCCGCGAGGAGCACCCAACGGTCCATCCCGCGTGGACACGTTCCAAGTAACCTCCCACTTCCGAAAGATTCGGTCTGCCCTACTTCCAAAAATCTAGGAGCAGTTACTCTAGGGCGAAGACCACGTGCTGGTCTTCACTACTACACGTAAGCCCTAGCAGTTACTTGGAGTGGGCCTAATTAATCCAGCCCATTGCAGGTAACCGTTGGCCCCGCGCTGGGGGCTCTCTATAAATACCCTCTCATTTGAGAGGGTCAGGTTAGACACTTTCTTCCTAACATTCACACTTTCTGTATTTGCTGATATTCTGTACACTCTCTCACTTGAGCGTCGGAGTACCTTGCAGGTACACCCCCCCGGCCGTCTCTCATCACCATCGGAGCTGCCGTTCCAGACGCCGTTGGCCACTATCACTGTCTGATCCAGGTACGATCACTATCTTAATTGTAAATTTAATTTATTTCCATCTCCCGTTAACTCTCATTATCCCTTATGTCTAATATTTTTTTATAATGTTAGTTTTCAATAAAATTATGTCTCAAACTTTTAACTAGTTACTTGATATAATAGTTAGTTATAGGTAGTTAGAAGAAATAATTGTATGTGGATAGCACACCATAATAATGCTAAACTGGAGAATTGTATATACTCCATGTATGGTTCTATCATATTCAATATGAAGAAGAGATTTTTTGTTTTCATAATATGGTACCTGAGCTCTCTCATGGAGAGATTGATTAGATTATTTATTCTTTTCCAACTTTCACCATGAAACCTGCTTGATTCTATTCCTTCTTTGCTTCTTTGTTTAGTGTTTTTGCAAGTTTCATATCGAAACTTGATTGATTGTTTTATTTGTTCTTCATTCCTTCATCTTATCCCATTGCAATCTTCTCTTGTGTTGGTATTTGAAATTGCGATTTCATCACCAAAATGCCACCGAAAAATACTCAACCAGTTCAGCCTCAAATTGATTTAGTTTTCTGTGTTCATCCTAGTGGTGGTCCAAATTCAATTACATTTGTTGTAAAACTTGATGGAAACAATTATACAGTTTGAAGAATATCTATGCGTGCTCTTGGCGCCGAAAACAAACTTTCAATAATTGATGGTTCGTTACCAATTCTTGATGATGATGATGATTTGAATCATGCAACTTAGCAAAAATGCGCCATCTAGTACATTCCTTGCTTTTAAATTCAGTTTCTGATTCCATTGCGCAAACTATAATTTTTCATGAAAACTCACTCCAATGATGTATGGAATGTCTCGAGGATAGATTTTCTAAAATTGACAGTGTTCGAGTTGCTACTCTTAGATTTCAATTGAACAATCTCAAACAAGGATAAAAAATAGTTCTTTAATATTTCATCGAGACAAAGGCATTGTGGGTTAAAATTACAGTTTATCAACCAATTTTTACACGTATATGCCCTCATCCTTGTAGGTGTGAAGCTATGCGATCAACAAGAAATCACATTTTTGAAGATCAAGTCATTCAATTTTTTATTGACATGAATGACCAATTTACTATTGAAAACTCATGTGTTTATGATGGAATCTCTCTCATCTATCAATAAAGTTTACTCCTTGGTTGCACAAGAACAAGGTAATAACATACATGCACATGTGCTTGTTGTTAATCAACCTTCATCATCTGCCAACACATACAATATTAATGCTAGTGAATCACATTAATCTAACTATTCACCATAAATGAATCAACAAGAACCTCAAGTATCAGGTTTGAATCAAAAAAAGTATGATCAGTTAGTATGTTTGCTCCAACAAGAAAACTTGATACCTTCAGCAAACCCTAACATTGGTTCAAGTTCCAATCAAATCAACACATCTAATCCTCCTCAGTTTGGTCATCCATCATATGAGAAGCTCATTTCAGGTATTCCTATTGTCATTACTTCCTCCATGGCATGTTTCATAGCATAAAAAATGTTAAATTTAACAATGATATCACTAAACCCCATGGACATTGTTCCATAATCAACATCAATTTTTTTTTTTTCATGAATGGTCTGCCTAAAATGATGGGTGCCCTACTTGACTTAGTTTCTCCTTTCATGACCAGAATGTAAAATTTGCAGGAAAAATCAAGTCATTAACTTGAACAAGGACATCTTCTACTACTCCAATAGGGCGAGCAATGCTTTTGTTTGCAGGTTGAATGAATAAACATGTATTCTCAAAAGGACTAGGATATTGTTATAAATAGAAGTAGGTATAACATTAATGGATGACTGCCAGGATTCCTACGTGGAGGTAGGGATGAGCAGCTCATGCTCATCATCCTGGGTCAACTGCTCCGCATTTTTCGGAAAGTGGAAGACTTGTCCTTTACGAAGGGGATAACGTTTTCGCGAGATACGCGAGATCAGTTGGCCTCGTGTCGTCAGGTGAGGAGCACATGGGGAATGTGATCTCCAACCATTATAAAGGATTGTGCTTTTGTGTTGGACCTTCTTCGCCGCGAAGCTGGACTTGGCTGTGCCTGACGGTGGGCCAGTCTTAAGCCCAGAACAGAACAGGAACCCCCCACGTCGTTGCTTTAAGGCATGGGAGTAATGACTTAGAGTCAGTTCATATGTCGAAGAGGGACAAAGGAAATTTGCACGAGGAGAATGTTTATTCAGATTTGTGGTTGCGAGCTCGCGAAGCTACGCTCGCGAGGGAGCGTGAAAGTTATCCTTCGTGCCCAACAACGCGAGCTTGTTAAAGTTTTTCATCGAGTTTCTGCTCGCGGAGGATGCTAAGCAGTCGCTTGTGCCCGATAACATGATCCTGCTTCGAGTTTATCATCGAGGCCATGTGCTCGTAAGGATGCCAAAGTTGTTGTCTATGCTCGGCAAACGTAACTTGTTTCAAGCATTTCTTCGAGGACATGCTCGTGAGGGAATGTGAAAAGTTGAACCTCGTGCTCGACGTCTTGGAATCTGGAACATTGATAGGACTTGGAACGATGAACCTCAAGTGACGTGTCATAGCTATTTAATGTGCAGTGACACGCACAAAGAGAAGCATCTATGTACTCTGCTTCGCATGATGACAATGACACTACTGGCTCCTTTCTCGAACTCCAAGCAACTGGTGCACCACCTAACATAAACACATAGCCAGTTATGGATTTTCTATCCTCAGCATCACTACACCAACTAGAGTCGGTGTATCCCATTAACTTGCATTCTTTTCCTTCATCAGCTGCAGGAAATAAAATGTCATAGTCGAGAGTCCCTTTTAGATACCTCAGTATCCTCTTCGTTGCTGCTAGGTATGATACATTTGGCTTCTGCATGAATCTACTTACCATACCCACACTGTATGCTAAGTCAGGCATTGTGTGACAAAGGTATCAAAGTGACCCAATAAGTCTTCTGTATTGGGTAAGGTTGACATCATCTTCATCTGAATCTTTCAACAACTGCAATCTGGTCTCAGCTGGAGTCAAAGTTGGGTTGTAATCTTGCATCTCAAATCTCTTGAGTATTTTGCCTTCATATCTTCTTTGGTGCATCATCAAACCTCTACTAGTCTTGTAGAATTCGATGCCAAGGAAATATGAGAGATTTCCCAAGTCTGACATTTCAAACTCCTCGCTTAGGTCATGTTTGAAATCTTCAATCTCCTTCTTGCAACTTCCTGTTATCAACAGGTCATCGACATAGAGGCATAGAATAAGCAATTCACTATTGCTTCTCCTTACATACACTCCATGCTCAGTCGTACATTTCAAAAATTCCTTCTTCCTTAAGAAGTTGCCGATTTTCTTATTCCAAGCTCTTGGAGCTTGCTTAAGTCCATACAGGGCTTTATGCAGCCTGTACACCTTTCCTTCTTAGCCTCGTTTCACAAACCCAACTGGTTGTGCGACATAAACTTCTTCGTTTAAGGGGCCATTAAGGAATGCGCATTTCATGTCCATCTGACATGTGTACCAGCTCACCCTCTTCATTAACCACATCATCTGATGTAATCACACGTTCTTGCAACCTTGCAGGTAAGTGTCTTATTCGTCGAGATCTGCTTGGACCTGCTTCATCTCTGACTTGTTCCTGTCGAGCTTCTCTTTCGACTTCAGTGGATGGTTTTTCACAAGAGATTCCCACTGAATCCTTCTTGGCATTCTCAGTACAATCCCATTCTTTATTTGGTGTAGTCACAAAATTAATTGCTTTGAAGAATTCAATTCAAATGGTGAGTCATTTTTTCATATTAAATTTTTTTATGGCATATGAGTCATTAAGTTAATAATTATTTATTAATTAAAAAAATATTTAAATCAAAATTAGATAATAATTTATATTTTATAAAGTTGAATTTTTAATTAAAATAGTTTATAACGATTTTTGTTTGATAAAATTAATTTTTCAATTGAAAATCCTAAATTTCTAAATTCCAAATCCAAACTGATATGTTCTTCCTCCTCCTTCTTCTTCTTTTTTCTCTCAAATCATCATCAATCTTCTTTCAATGGCGCAGACCGAAATCTTATTCGTTTCTGTTCATCCTCCGATGGTAGGGGTGGACATCGATTCGGGCCGGTTCGGGTTCGGGCCTAAAACCTCAATCCGGCCCAACCCTCGGATGACATATATTGGCCCAATTCCGACCGGTTCAATCGTGGGTTTTTTCAGGTTCGGATTGAAACAGGTTCGGGTAACTAAACGGTTTATTTCGGATTTCAATTGCAAGTGGGCCAGTACAAAATTCAACCCAAATAGTAAAATTCAACAGATTTTTTTCTACCTTTTTTAATTGTTATCAGTGGGCCAGTCAAATTTCAAGTCCAATTACAATTCAATATAAATTTTAGTTTAATTAAAAATGACAAATTATCTATTTTTTTTTTTTAAAATCTATTGATTATTTGATTTAAAAAATATTAATTATTTGTTCAAAGTGACTATTTTAAACCTTTTAGTTCATCCTTCTATATATCAATAGACATAATGGTTGAATATTTTCAATCAAATTGAATACTAAATCATCCAAAAACAATAATAAATATCATTTAAAAAAAAGAAACTAAATTCTTACCTACATAAATCACAAATTTAATAAAATATAATACAAAACCAAAATTAATACAAATTTGGAATTATCTAAAATATAAGATGCATTACAACTTTCTATATAATGTTAAGAATATTATCCTTAACACCAATAGTTTATTAGACACCAACAAAACCAAAGCAACTAAACAATAATTTCCTACCTGCACAATACAAAACTTATCAAGAAAATTAAAAAAAAATACTTACAGAACAAAACTTATAAAATGAAGAAATAAAATATTTTATAAGTCATTAAAATAAGCCAAAAAGAAAACCTTAAAACAGTAATTAACAAAATAAATTAAGCCAATGAAACCTTCCAAAATAAAATAAGCCAGGGAAACCAAAGGACTTACGGTGGAATTAAGGACTTACAGTGAAATAAAGTTGGTCTGAAATGTAGCTATTTGCCTCCAGTATAAGCATTTGTTCTGTTTTAGCCAAGGAATCCTCTATATTGTAAAGTTTTGTTTGCATAGACAACAAGACAATAGTCAAACTATACTATTGTGATAATGAGAAGAGTATGCAAAACTCTACAGAATCATATATTATTTAACAATTAAATCAAGTATATAGTATCCAACAAATAATCATGCATAAACATAAACTATTTCACAATTAAATCATTCATAAACTATTTAATAGACTCATAAACATACATGCTCAACACACACATAATCACTCATACATATAAACATATAAAATCCAAGAAAGTCCAACTTCAAAACAAAAAATTAAAAGTGTAAACAAACTGAATTCAATTACAAAATCAACTCATGAACTAAAATAGAGTTCCATATTCAGACTTTCAAATTCAGTATTCACAAGTTCACATATTCACAAAGTTGCAAATTAACATTCACAAGTTCCAAATTAATATTCACAGCTCATGTTATATATAAATTTTTTCACAATTCCAATATGATATATTTCAATTAATATTAGTAAACAAATTTTTATAACAAAAAAAAAAAAACTATGTTTTTAGAGGTAATGAGAATACCAGCAGAGAGTGCAGAGAGTTCCTTGACTTTGAATTTTCAAGGCTGTGTAATCTCAGACTTAAGTTGTAGTTCAAGCTGCAATATTAAAAAACAACTATGAGATAAATGAATCAAATCAAACCAAAATTAAAACAGATCTAAATTTATAAGTTCACAAAACCAAAATCAATACATCTATATTTATAAGTTCACAAAACCAAAATCAAAACAGATCTAATTTTATCCTAAAGTTCACAGGACCAAAATCAAAACAAATATAAATTTATCTTAAAGCTTACAAAACCCAAATGTAGAATCAATTTTTTTTAGACACAAATAATACAGATAAAAAAACCTATATATCTTTTTCCCCTGATGTCATAACCCAATCACAAAAGATCATTCCTACATAAAGAATAATAAAACGGAAATTAGTAACATTAAGCAAATCAAAAATTATAACTTGCTTTTCATTTCTAATTCCAAATAAAAAAATCCAAACAAAGGAAGTAAATAATCCAAACAAATTAAAATCCAGTAGAAAACAAAAGTTTTGGAAAAGTTTTATGTGGCTCTTAAGTTAATAATACTCATGGTGTAATAAAAATTTTCAATAGTAATATTACTAAAAATATCCAGAAAGGCAAGCTCCTGAAACAAAAATTTCAATAAAAGTTAATAAAAGTTTTCTAGAAAGGCAAGATCTTCAAATTAATAAAAGTTAATAGCAGTATTACTAAGAACTTACAAAAAGGCAAGCTCTTCAAGTTAATAAAAGTTTTCCAATATACGAATCATAGACTTATTTTCTAAATGCTCCTGAAAAAATTAACAGTAAAATGGTCATTAAATATTGAAAGAATAAAAGTGGTAATTACTAAGAACTTACAGAAAGGCAAGCTCTATAATTTTGCCACTCAGAGACGCATTCTTCTTTGTCATATTGACTCTTGACGAATTTCTTCGTATACCACCTTCAAAAATTAAATTAGGGTTTAAAGAAGGAAGAAACAAATTAAAAGAGTGTGTTTATGATGAATCGAATGAAACCTGTGGAAGATGTGGAAGATGGAGGCGCAGCTAGGTTAGTAGAAGATTAGGGTTGAAACATCAGAGGCAAATATATAGGATTCACAATCTAAGTTGAGTTGGACTGGATTATTACAAGGGTATGAATTGGACTGGGTTAAGATTAAATTGGGCCTAGCCATAAAGACATCCTTAGATTCGGTCGGATTCGGTTTCCGACGGGTCCAAAACCAATCTCCGAATCCGACCCTACAAACCCACAAAAACCCCTTGCTGCTTTCCGACCTAACCCGCCAACCGAATAAACCCGAACCGTATCTCAAAGTTTGGATCGGAACGGTCGGATACCGTCGGGTGGTTCCGTCATGTCCACCCCTATCCGATGGTATTAACTTATCCATCGTATTTGCCATATTCCTTTATCCAATTTCCTATTTGTATTTCTGTTCGATTTATAGCTTTCCGAACAAATGTTCATCTAGCCTTAATTTTGTCATACTATCCATCCACCTCCTAAGCAGTCGACAAGACATATGGGACTAAATCTGGCTCCGTTATTAAACAAGATTGTAGGTTTTGACATGTGTAAATCTGCTACAAAAACATCTTAACATCAGAATTATCTAAGATATTGTTGTATTTTTTTTATATGACACTATAAAATTTATGTTTTCCACTTAATGTGTTTTTCGTTACGTTTCATTAAATGTTTATGTTTCAAAACAGGAAAGTGACAATAGACTTTATCTGATATATTAACCGTGTATTATTAAAAAGGATAAGATGTTTATAAAATTTCTTAAATTGTCTTCTTTATGTTAAGCTTATACCATGATTTTGTTCTTTACCTATTTAACTCTGTCATTATATGTAATTAACATTTATATCTAATGATTTAAAATATAAATGAAATTTCTCTTGCAGTACGAGTCTTTTCTACTATTAAAAAACATTTAATTGAATCAATACATGGTTACCTTCAAAATTTAGTATGTGTTGTTTTAAATTTCAAAATCAACTTGTTTGACCATATTAAGACTCATTACGACTTTTCAATTTGAATACTATTGCTAGCATTTGATTTAACCTTAAATAAAAAGTTTTTTTTTAACATATTTGGATTGGATGCTACCTAATATGTTTATACAAAAAATAAATATCATAATGATAAAAACAATGTCAAAACATTTGGCAAACTTAAAATTGTTACGGTATACACAACTGACACGATCTTTCTATAGGTGTGAGGCCAACTAATTTGGAGGCTATTAATTATTTTTACTTGATTCACATACTGATATTTAGATTATTATCTTTGCTACTAACATTTCATTTAATATGATACAAAACGGTGTCTACTAAATATGAAACTTATTTTATTATACTGTTACATGTAGTTACTAAAAGTACGTAAAAACCAAATTCGTTCATCACTCGTCTCTGTCATGCTCTCAACAAAATCTTTAAGAATATAAATATTTCAAAGAATTATATTATCAAACAACAACTTTTATTCATATAATAAAATCATATTATTAATCCTTCGTAGGATTTCATTTGATTTTCTTCTAAACATCATAAATAGTTATCTGACTTGCATTATACTGGTCAGTTTGCATCCTTCACTTTGATTCCTGCTGTGATGAAGTTTAACATCCCTTCCTTTGTTTTGACAACTTCCATTGGCTCCAACTTTTCTGCTTTTCATCATTTTCATCTAAAATCTCCTGCATGTATGCATCATATATCAAACATCATGGTCTTGTATGCAGTTTTTGCATCATGAAAATATTAACTTTAACTTGAACAAACATAATTCTACAAGTGATTATACCTTGGAATTCCTTTCTTTATCAGTTACATATTCATCCCACTGATTTGCTTTCATTTTTGTTTCATTGTCAAGTTTTATCTTAACTGCTTTCCCGTTCCCTTCAGCCGGAAACTTTCTCTTGGATGCCTCCGCAAACGGCTTAATATCAGCATTTTAAAGAGGTCAATATAGTTAGTTCTCTTTAAATTTAAGGAATGCTACATACAGAGAATTATCATTGCTACTATAAATTGAAAGATCCAAAGAAATTACCTTTTTCTTCTCCATGTAATTATTTACTTCACGTTTCTGCATAATTTCTTCACCGGACATAAGTTCCTTCCTCGGAGCCTCCAATTCTGCACTCTGCACCTTGCTTCTTTCTAATGAAACAGAATACATTAGAAGGTAAATATCAGAAACCATAATGCTTTCATCTCTCAATATAGTGAAACAGAATATTGATATTAATTCGAAAAATCCACAATATCCCTGAAATTATAGTCATCGGCACGTGCCATCCACCCAAAGAGTTTATCTCCTCGCTCCTTTAAATTCATGTAATCTCTCCTCCCACAATGTTCTGCTTCAAAGCTGCTTTCTAGCTTCAAAGCATTGTTGAAACCATCCCATTCTTTTCCAAATTCAACAATCGCAAACCGTGTTTGCCCGTTATGATTCCACAGTGGAGTAACTTTCAGCGGCTGAAGCCCTTTCGCGATCAGTTCGTCCTTAATTTTCTTCTTACTCTTTCCTATATACTTACCAGGCTTTGGGTTATACTCTGTAACAATGTTTGCCAAAACTGCCATCCAAGGCCAGACAAACCACTCATCTTCAGCAGCATTCCCAATGTCAATCGGTGACTTATTTTTAGCAGTAACCACATCAAGTGACCGATCCTTAACAACATTCGCATTAACTGACTCAGCCTTATCATCAGCAACATTCACATGAAGCGATTTGGCGGTATCAACATTCCTATCATGCGACTTATCATTAGAAATCTTTAAGTCAAGATACCTTGCAAGAGCAGAGTGTTTAGCGATTTCCTTCACGGTCTCGCCATGCACGTCGGCAGCAATCCTTGAAGAATGTCTCAAAAGGTCCTTCAAAGAGTAATAATCCTTGTTGAAACAAAACGGACATCTAAATGTGGAGTCGGAGATTTCGAGTTTATAGTAATCATCTTTCAACTCATTGAAATATTTACGCTGGTAGTATTCCAAATCAGATTCACGAATAAGTTCTTTTTTCCGGTTCATCATGTTGAAAATTTGTGGTTGTTGGAAAATAAAGTATCAGCACTATGATAACAAAATTTGAAGGTGTTGATTAAGTGCTTAAATAAAATAAAGAAATTTGAAGGTGTTGATTAAGCTTAAATAAAATCGCAATCAGTGCACCTTTACGTAGAGGCATGAATTCAACCATTGCTTCTGATAGTAACACCTTTACGTAAAAATAAGACACGTGATATAGCCAAAACTATTATCTCTCTGCAGTCTGAATTCTGATTGAAAAATATTACATTACATGTATTAATATAATAATTTTCAAATTAAAGAAGGTGTAGTTATAATTTTAATATATTTTTGATATATTTTAAAAATAATACCTTAGGTCTAAAAATTGTTAAGTCGGTGGAGTAAAATTTGGCGCAAAATTAAAATTTTATTATTTATTTTTAATTAACATGTTACATTTAGTCATTTTTCACATTTATTTTATTATTTATTTTTTAATTAACATGCTGTAAAGTTTTTGTTTAAAAAAAGTTGGTGAAATGAAATTGGGTGCCAAAATTAAATTTAATTAATAATTTCTTATATTTATTTTAATATTTATATTTAATTAACATGTTTTTATAATTTCTCTCCCACGAACTAGCGTAACAATCTAACCAAAAAAAACTAATAAAATAGTTTTTATATACATCACCCAGTTTGTTTATTTTGTTTTTTTATATTTAAAAAAATAATTTTTTAATACTATCTTAATTTTAAATTTAATTTGTTTCCATCTCCCATTAATTCCCATTATCCCTTATGTCTAATTTTTTTATTAATTATGTTAGTTTTCAATAAAATTATGTCTCAAACTTTTAACTATTACACCACACTTAAGATCGCACATGTAAGTAAAATGCTAGTCAAGATAACTTGTTACATAAGGCATTAAGTTATTTGGGAGATTAGTTACTTGATATAATAGTTAAGTTATAGGTAGTTAGAAGAAATGATTGTATGTGGATAGCACACCATAATAATGCTAAACTATAGAATTGTATATACTCCATGTATGGTTCTATCATATTCAATATGAAGAAGAGATTTTTTTTTTCATAATATGGTATCTGAGCTCTCTCATGGAGAGATTGATTAATTATTTATTCTTTTCCAACTTTCACTACACCAAAAACTTGTTTTCGCAGCGCAACAAAGACAGCGTTTTCTAGCAGAAACGCTGCTATATGTTTCACTAAACACAAAAATAAAAAACGAAAGAAAAAAGCGCTGCTAAATGGGTGACATAAGACAACGCTTTTTAAAAGCGCTGCTAAAGCCCTAAGGCAGCTGAACTTTAAAAAGCGTTTTATGAAAAGCGCTGCTAAATGTGGGACATAAGGCAACGCTTTTAAAAAGCGCTGCTAAAGGGCTTTCGTACAACACGCTTTAGCCAGCGCTTTTAGAAAGCGCTGCTAAAGGCCTTTCATTTTTCCACATTAGAAAGTGCTTTTACTCCAAAAGCGCTGCTAAAGGATTAACATAAGAAAGCGTTTTCTAAAAGCGCTGCTAAAGGTGTTTTAAATATTAAAATTAAAACAGATTCTGCAAACGACTAGTACTGTTTCATTACGACCGTTTCTATTTTCGCCCTAGCGACTACTGTTTCTCTTCTTCCTCCATTTTTTCTGCAAACGAACGAAACCACACCATCCGCCGTCGTTCTGCAAACGAAATTTGTCGTGGCTTTACTCCGTTTGTGGCTTCCCTCCGTCGTTTCTGCTTACTCACACCGTCGTCCACCATTGTTGATTGTTTCTCTGAGGTTTTTACTCTCATTTTTCTGGTTTTCTCTCCATTAATGAAAATGTCTAATATTCTCCATTGTAGATTGTTTCTCTGCTGTTTATGTGAGATAAATTTGGTGTATTATTAGTTGTTGATGTTAGGTTTTCATTTTTTGATTTGTAGGAGTTAGTTAGTGATTAATTGGAAAAGTGATTAATTAGAAAAATGATTAATTAGTAGAAGTTAGTATAGTGATTATTGTGTAAAATGTGATTAATTTGTAGAAGTTAGTTTAATGATTAATTTGTAGAATAGTAGCGTAACAATCTAACAAAAAAAACTAATAAAATAGTTTTGATCGACATCACCCAGTTTGTTTATTTTGTTTTTTTATATTTAAAAAAAAATTTAATACTATCTGTTCTGGACTGGGCCGAGGCTGCCCAACAGTCGAGCAGGCCCAACCCATACAGCCTGGGGAGGCCCAATAAGATCCTTCTGCAAGACACGCGACTGCCACGTACTAGCCACAGTTTCGCCGGACACTTAGACAGTGTCGGGCACTTTGGACAATAGGAGAGGAGGACATCACACCCCGCTGAGATGTGACTCCTCGATTAGCTAGCTTCTCCCCCGCGAGCATGCTACACGTCACTCCTCGACGGACACTATCCCTCCCCGCGAGGTCGTGCCCTTTCTACGGGCTTCACATCTCCTCGACCACAGAAGGCTCCTCCCCCGCGAGGAGCACCCAACGGTCCATCCTGCGTGGACACGTTCCAAGTAACCTCCCACATCCGAAAGATTCGGTCTGCCCTACTTCCGGAAACCTAGGAGCAGTTACTCTAGGGCGAAGACCACGTGCTGGTCTTCACTACTAAAACAAGTACCAAAACAAGTACCTCATCGTCGGGGTGGATTACTTCACGAAGTGGATTGAGGCTGAGGCGCTGGCCAAAATCACTGCTTTCAACATACTCCGTTTCTACAAGAGAAACATCCTCGCCCGATTCGGGGTGCCCCAGGCCATTGTCACGAACAACGGGACACAATTCACCGACAGGAACTTCCAAGACTTCGTCGCCAAACTGGGCACAAAACAACATTTCACGTCGGTCGAGCACCCTCAAACCAACGGGCAGGCCGAAGCAGCGAACAGAGTGATACTCCGGGGATTGAAGCGACGACTAGGCGAGGCCAAACAATGGTGGGTTGAGGAGTTGCACAGCGTCCTCTGGGCGTATCGAACAACCCCACATTCCACGACCGGGGAGACCCCGTTTCGCCTAACGTACGGGACCGAGGCAGTTATCCCCGTGGAGATCAGGGAACCCTCGAGGAGGACAGAAGCTCCCCTCGACGAAGAAACAAACAACGAAGCCCTGCGAGAGGAACTCGACCTTGTCGAAGAGATAAGGGCCGACGCTTCCCTCCAAGAAACCTCTTTAAAACAAAAAATAACTTTGCGTTATAATGAAAAAGTTATCAAACGAGACTTCCAAGTATGCAGTCTTGTCCTACGGAGGAATAAAAAAGATTCACGCGAAGGAAAGCTGGCCACAAACTGGGAGGGCCCATACCGCATCACCGCAAAGACGGGGACGGGTGCCTATTACCTCGAGAACCTCGATGGTGAACAACTTGCTCGACCATGGAATGCTGAGAAGCTCAAGCAATACTACAGTTAGACATGCCCGGGACAGTACAACGTCGCGACCACGGGGGCGTGCAACGGTACATGCGCGACACCTCTATATAACACACGACGGCAAAAAAACCACGAAGTGTGTGCGTGAGATTTTTTGGCCCGACGAGGAGACCTCAACCGAGCTCCGTCGTCGACGTACCGAATAGACAGAACACCCAGCTCGCGATGGGAAGTTCACGCCACGAAGCTAAGACCTCGACCGATTTCTTAGCCTCGTTGAAGGTCGGAGTACAACCCCCGACCACTCGACTAGCTCTCTTCACAGTCGAGGATCATCAGAGTCGAGCAAACCCCAAGGCGCCGGCGATCTCAACTACTTAGGCAAAAATAAGTAATATATAAAGTATCACACACAAGCAAAATTAATAAAGAGGCATGGCGAAGTATTAAAATCGGGCAAAGCCCATTGTACGAATGTTACATATATAAGCCCACAAGCCGGGAAAAAATAACCATTGTGCGAATATTACATCAAGTAAGCCCACAAGCCGGGCAACAACAACAAAATGGCACGCAGGCCAAGCAAACTATATTCCTACTCTGCAGCGGTCTCGGCGGCGTCGGGCCCACCTCCCTCATTGGCATTTCCTTCCTGCCCGAGCAGCACTATCCGACCGTCGACCACCTCGTAGTCAGCATCTGCCCCGTCGGTCACCAGGTCGGGATTTAGGACCCGAAGCTGCGCCACTCCATTTCGGAACCCTATGCCCGCAATTTCAAGAGCATCATCCTCGGCTAGCCGGAGATCCTGCTCGAATCTCCTGAGCTGGGCCACCAGCGCCGCTCGGGTGGTTAGGAGCTTATCCTCTTCAGTTTCTCCTTCAGCCGGCCGAACAACATCCTCTAACTCGACAACCCTCTCCCTGAGCCGCTTCTCCTCTACCTCCAGCTCGGTGATCCGGGCAAGATAGCCTTTCTCCGTTTCCTCGACTTCCTTTAGCTAGGTCTCAGCCCGCTGCTGCTGCTCGCTCTGTTCTTTGTTCAGGTCCCTGCATTCCTTCAACTCTTTGCGCAGGTCGAGCAGCTCAGCATCCAAGGTCTCGAGTCTTTCTTGCAGTCAAGAAAGTTCAGCGGCGGGGCGAGTCTCATCGTTCAGGACAATGGCAGTCGAGCAAAGCCGCATGACCGCAGACA
The DNA here is from genome assembly GCA_022829125.1 of Lathyrus tuberosus. Lineage (NCBI taxonomy): Eukaryota > Viridiplantae > Streptophyta > Magnoliopsida > Fabales > Fabaceae > Lathyrus > Lathyrus tuberosus. The sequence goes on from JALAZF010000280.1 coordinate 4,543,318, forward strand.
TGTCTTCAAAGATCGTTTTCCTCCTCGCTTCCGCAGCGGCCCCCAGCACGGCTTGGATTTTAGAAGGAGGGACGCGAGGATAGATGACTTCAGAGAAGAAGCGGGGCTTGAGATGGCTTGGTGGGAGTTCGAAGCTTGAAGGAGGTGGGAGGCTGTCTTCGTGGGCCAGGTCGACGATCTCCGCGTTCGAAACCCGTTGTCGTTTCGGCGTCCCTTGAGCACCCGGAGACTGGCTCCCAGCAGGAGGTGTCTGCCTGTCTGAAATCCCCGACACGGTCGCAGCTGGCTGAGATTGGCTGGAACCTTCGGGCATCGCAGCGGAGGAAACACCCTCAGGCATGGCCCCAGAAGGAGCAGCATCTTGACCCTTTGAACGAGATGCCTCTCCCCGGGCCTGCTCTTCCCGAGCCCTCTTCGCCTTCAACTTCTTGAGTCTCTCCTCGGCTCCGGCCATTTTTCCTGCAAAAAGAAAGAAAACATTAGTAAGGCAAGGTATACAGACACGAAGAAGGCTTAGATCGAGGATGTTTTCACCACCTAACAACTCGTCTGCTTCTTCGTCGGAGAAGGTCTCGAGCAGAACACGGGTGTTGATCAAACGACGTTGTTTCTTCACCTGCCCGTCTGCTCCCGTTATAGGCTCGCCGTCCAGCGTTTCGTATCGGGCTTCGTTGAAGCTCTCGACGAAAGCGACGATTTTATCGTAAGCTGCCCGGTCGTCGACGTCCAACTGATTATGTTTCACCTTGTATTTGTTAACTCCCTTCTTGAAGTGTTCCTTCGTCCAGTACAGGGGGAACCTCGGCTCCAGAACCTCCTCGGAGCGACCGTCGACCTTGCGGGTGACTCTCCGGTACAACGAGTTGATAGCCTCAAGGGTGACCGGCTTCACAAAATAGTAGCGGAACTTAAAGTCCCGGACGGAATCTAAATACGTATGGAACATGGCTTTGCTTTGCTTGAAGGACACCCATCCGTGTCGTCCACCAGCCGACGACCTTTGAAGATGGAATATCCGAAAGAAGAGGGACACGGTCGAAATAATTTTTAAGTGCTTACAAACGAGCTCGAAGGCCCGGATGAAGGCCAGCGAGTTCGGGTGAATCTGCGAGGGGGCCAGCTTCAACCAGGTGAAGATCCCCTCTTGTAAGTCCGTGAAGGGCAGCCTCCACCCCGCCTTGTCGAACATGAATTCATATAATGGGATGCACATTCCCCGGTAAGGTGAACATATCCGATGATACTCCTCTGGGTGGAAAACCTTCCAGGATTTGTCAGACCCGATGAGCCTATGCTCGACGGTGCAGAACGCGTCGTCCACGTCTTTGTAGACAAAGATGGACGACATCTCCAGGGCTTCATCGCAGACCCACTCCGCGAGCGGGCGCTCCTGCGCAAAAGCCATATGAGCCATAGGAGATTCGGGTTGGTCGTCTTCTTCGAAGGATCCTACGGCCACCTTCGCAGCCAAATCGTCCATTTACCTGAAAAGCAGAAGGAAACGGTGAATTTGATGGGTCATATCAAATTCACCCCTCCACCGCTGTTCAAGTGAACGGGCGAGGAAGGGGCAAGGCTTTCTCATTTCCCCGACGTAACCGAACGAGGATCAACATGGTCACCGGGGAATTCATCGCCTCCTCGGAAAATTCTGCCCCCGTGTTCCCATAACGCTAACGAAAAGAGTAACTATTGGGGACCCCGGGACATTCAACATGTCCCCGAGATGTTCATCCCTGGTCCCCGAGATATTCAACAAAAGCGAGAGAAATTCTTAGCACTCCCTCTCCCAACAACTAAAGATTCCCGCCGTATTCGCCAGGAATCCTTTCGTTTCTCATGGGAACTTCATCAGTTCACCAAGGAAATTCTATACACTAGTTAAAATTAAAAAGAAACGCAAGAAAAAGGTCAGTTTTTGAGCAAATACCTTATAAGCGGCGGTTTAGGTTTCTGGCGCGGAGTTTCCGGCGGTTGACGGCGGTGAATGGCTACTGTAGAAGGTAGAGAGAGAAGGAGCGAGATTGTTGAGAGAGAAGCGGAAAAGTGGGAAATGAACGAGGGGAGGAGTTTTTATAAGCGGTTCTCGCGGAACTCGAGGGACGTATGGAACTTGAGTGTGCTACCCTAGCCAGCCGCCCTAGCCTCCCTAGGTAATGATGACAGGCGACACGTGGCACACATGCAACTGCTTTTCCTCCCACGCGTGTCGTTTCAGTTTTCCCCAACGTTTCGTATCTGAAACCCCTCGTCTCCCCGGGGTTGCGACCAAACACAACTGTCCGATGCCCGACTTATGTGCGGCTGTAGGAACGTCGAGCACGAGAATGGCCTCCTCGGTCCCTCTCTTGGCGTATCCCCAACAGGCCAATAACCCTTAAGTCATTGCTCTGATATCTCAGAGCAACGACGTGGGGGGCTCCTGTTCTGGACTGGGCCGAGGCTGCCCAACAGTCGAGCAGGCCCAACCCATACAGCCTGGGGAGGCCCAATAAGATCCTTCTGGACGACACGCGACTGCCACGTGCTAGCCACAGTTTTGCCGGGCACTTAGGCAGTGTCGGGCACTTTGGACCATAGGAGAGGAGGACATCACACCCCGCTGAGATGTGACTCCTCTACAGGCTAGCTTCTCCCCCGCGAGCATGCTACACGTCACTCCTCGACGGACACTATCCCTCCCCGCGAGGCCGTGCCCTTTCTACGGGCTTCACATCTCCTCGACCACAGAAGGCTCCTCCCTCGCGAGGAGCACCCAACGGTCCATCCCGCGTGGACACGTTCCAAGTAACCTCCCACTTCCGAAAGATTCGGTCTGCCCTACTTCCGAAAATCTAGGAGCAGTTACTCTAGGGCGAAGACCACGTGCTGGTCTTCACTACTACACGTAGGCCTAGTTGATCCAGCCCATTGCAGGTAACCGTTGGCCCCGCGCTGGGGGCTCTCTATAAATACCCTCTCATTTGAGAGGGTCAGGTTAGACACTTTCTTCCTAATATTCACACTTTCTGTATTTGCTGATATTCTGTACACTCTCTCATCACCATCGGAGCTGCCGTTCTAGACGCCGTTGGCCACTATCACTGTCTGATCCAGGTACGATCACTATCTTAATTTTAAATTTAATTTATTTCCATCTCCCGTTAACTCTCATTATCCCTTATGTCTAATATTTTTTTATAATGTTAGTTTTCAATAAAATTATGTCTCAAACTTTTAACTAGTTACTTGATATAATAGTTAGTTATAGGTAGTTAGAAGAAATGATTGTATGTGGATAGCACACCATAATAATGCTAAACTGGAGAATTGTATATACTCCATGTATGGTTCTATCATATTTAATATGAAGAAGAGATTTGTTTTCATAATATGGTACCTGAGCTCTCTCATGGAGAGATTGATTAGATTATTTATTCTTTTCCAACTTTCACCATGAAACCTGCTTGATTCTATTCCTTCTTTGCTTCTTTGTTTAGTGTTTTTGCAAGTTTCATATCGAAACTTGATTGATTATTTTATTTGTTCTTCATTCCTTCATCTTATCCCATTGCAATCTTCTCTTGTGTTGGTATTTGAAATTGCGATTTCATCACCAAAATGCCACCGAAAAATACTCAACCAGTTCAGCCTCAAATTGATTTAGTTTTCTGTGTTCATCCTAGTGGTGGTCCAAATTCAATTACATTTGTTGTAAAACTTGATGGAAACAATTATACAGTTTGAAGAATATCTATGCGTGCTCTTGGCGCCGAAAACAAACTTTCAATAATTGATGGTTCGTTACCAATTCTTGATGATGATGATGATTTGAATCATGCAACTTAGCAAAAATGCGCCATCTGGTACATTCATTGCTTTTAAATTCAGTTTCTGATTCCATTGCGCAAACTATAATTTTTCATGAAAACTCACTCCAATGATGTATGGAATGTCTCGAGGATAGATTTTCTAAAATTGACAGTGTTCGAGTTGCTACTCTTAGATTTCAATTGAACAATCTCAAACAAGGATCAAAAATAGTTCTTTAATATTTCATCGAGACAAAGGCATTGTGGGATAAAATTACAGTTTATCAACCAATTTTTACACGTATATGCCCTCATCCTTGTAGGTGTGAAGCTATGCGATCAACAAGAAATCACATTTTTGAAGATCAAGTCATTCAATTTTTTATTGACATGAATGACCAATTTACTATTGAAAACTCATGTGTTTATGATGGAATCTCTCTCATCTATCAATAAAGTTTACTCCTTGGTTGCACAAGAACAAGGTAATAACATACATGCACATGTGCTTGTTGTTAATCAACCTTCATCATCTGCCAACACATACAATATTAATGCTAGTGAATCACATTAATCTAACTATTCACCATAAATGAATCAACAAGAACCTCAAGTATCAGGTTTGAATCAAAAAAAGTATGATCAGTTAGTATGTTTGCTCCAACAAGCAAACTTGATACCTTCAGCAAACCCTAACATTGGTTCAAGTTCCAATCAAATCAACACATCTAATCCTCCTCAGTTTGGTCATCCATCATATGAGAAGCTCATTTCAGGTATTCCTATTGTCATTACTTCCTCCATGGCATGTTTCATAGCATAAAAAATGTTAAATTTAACAATGATATCACTAAACCCCATGGACATTGTTCCATAATCAACATCAATTTTTTTTTTGTTTTCATGAATGGTCTGCCTAAAATGATGGGTGCCCTACTTGACTTAGTTTCTCCTTTCATGACCAGAATGTAAAATTTGCAGGAAAAATCAAGTCATTAACTTGAACAAGGACATCTTCTACTACTCCAATAGGGCGAGCAATGCTTTTGTTTGCAGGTTGAATGAATAAACATGTATTCTCAAAAGGACTAGGATATTGTTATAAATAGAAGTAGGTATAACATTAATGGATGACTGCCAGGATTCCTACGTGGAGGTAGGGATGAGCAGCTCATGCTCATCATCCTGGGTCAACTGCTCCGCATTTTTCGGAAAGTGGAAGACTTGTCCTTTACGAAGGGGATAACGTTTTCGCGAGATACGCGAGATCAGTTGGCCTCGTGTCCTCAGGTGAGGAGCACATGGGGAATGTGCTCTCCAACCACTATAAAGGATTGTGCCTTTGTGTTGGACCTTCTTCGCCGCGAAGCTGGACTTGGCTGTGCCTGACGGTGGGCCAGTCTTAAGCCCAGAACAGAACAGGAGCCCCCCACGTCGTTGCTTTAAGGCATGAGAGTAATGACTTAGAGTCAGTTCATATGTCGAAGAGGGACAAAGGAAATTTGCACGAGGAGAATGTTTATTCAGATTTGTGGTTGCGAGCTCGCGAAGCTACGCTCGCGAGGGAGCTTGAAAGTTATCCTTCGTGCCCAACAACGCGAGCTTGTTAAAGTTTTTCATCGAGTTTCTGCTCGCGGAGGATGCTAAGCAGTCGCTTGTGCTCGATAACATGATCCTGCTTCGAGTTTATCATCGAGGCCATGTGCTCGTAAGGATGCCAAAGTTGTTGTCTATGCTCGGCAAACGTAACTTGTTTCAAGCATTTCTCCGAGGACATGCTCGTGAGGGAATGTGAAAAGTTGAACCTCGTGCTCGACGTCTTGGAATCTGGAACATTGATAGGACTTGGAACGATGAACCTCAAGTGACGTGTCATAGCTATTTAATGTGCAGTGACACGCACAAAGAGAAGCATCTATGTACTCTGCTTCGCATGATGACAATGACACTACTGGCTCCTTTCGCGAACTCCAAGCAACTGGTGCACCACCTAACATAAACACATAGCCAGTTATGGATTTTCTATCCTCAGCATCACTACACTAACTAGAGTCGGTGTATCCCATTAACTTGCATTCTTTTCCTTCATCAGCTGCAGGAAATAAAATGTCATAGTCGAGAGTCCCTTTTAGATACCTCAGTATCCTCTTCGTTGCTGCTAGGTATGATACATTTGGCTTCTGCATGAATCTACTTACCATACCCACACTGTATGCTAAGTCAGGCATTGTGTGACAAAGGTATCAAAGTGACCCAATAAGTCTTCTGTATTGGGTAAGGTCGACATCATCTTCATCTGAATCTTTCAACAGCTGCAATCTGGTCTCAGCTGGAGTCAAAGTTGGGTTGTAATCTTGCATCTCAAATCTCTTGAGTATTTTGCCTTCATATCTTCTTTGGTGCATCATCAAACGTCTACTAGTCTTGTAGAATTCGATGCCAAGGAAATATGAGATATTTCCCAAGTCTGACATTTCAAACTCCTCGCTTAGGTCATGTTTGAAATCTTCAATCTCCTTCTTGCAACTTCCTGTTATCAACAGGTCATCGACATAGAGGCATAGAATAAGCAATTCACTATTGCTTCTCCTTACATACACTCCATGCTCAGTCGTACATTTCAAAAATTTCGTCTTCCTTAAGAAGTTGCCGATTTTCTTATTCCAAGCTCTTGGAGCTTGCTTAAGTCCATACAGGGCTTTATGCAGCCTGTACACCTTTCCTTCTTAGCCTCGTTTCACAAACCCAACTGGTTGTGCGACATAAACTTCTTCGTTTAAGGGGCCATTAAGGAATGCGCATTTCATGTCCATCTGACATGTGTACCAGCTCACCCTCTTCATTAACCACATCATCTGATGTAATCACACATTCTTGCAACCTTGCAGGTAAGTGTCTTATTCGTCGAGATCTGCTTGGACCTGCTTCATCTCTGACTTGTTCCTGTCGAGCTTCTCTTTCGACTTCAGTGGATGGTTTTTCACAAGAGATTCCCACTGAATCCTTCTTGGCATTCTCAGTACAATCCCATTCTTTATTTGGTGTAGTCACAAAATTAATTGCTTTGAAGAATTCAATTCAAATGGTGAGTCATTTTTTCATATTAAATTTTTTTATGGCATATGAGTCATTAAGTTAATAATTATTTATTAATTAAAAAAATATTTAAATCAAAATTAGATAATAATTTATATTTTATAAAGTTGAATTTTTAATTAAAATAGTTTATAACGATTTTTGTTTGATAAAATTAATTTTTCAATTGAAAATCCTAAATTTCTAAATTCCAAATCCAAACTGATATGTTCTTCCTCCTCCTTCTTCTTCTTTTTTCTCTCAAATCATCATCAATCTTCTTTCAATGGCGCAGACCGAAATCTTATTCGTTTCTGTTCATCCTCCGATGGTAGGGGTGGACATCGATTCGGGCCGGTTCGGGTTCGGGCCTAAAACCTCAATCCGGCCCAACCCTCGGATGACATATATTGGCCCAATTCCGACCGGTTCAATCGTGGGTTTTTTCAGGTTCGGATTGAAACAGGTTCGGGTAACTAAACGGTTTATTTCGGATTTCAATTACAAGTGGGCCAGTACAAAATTCAACCCAAATAGTAAAATTCAACAGATTTTTTTCTACCTTTTTTAATTGTTATCAGTGGGCCAGTCAAATTTCAAGTCCAATTACAATTCAATATAAATTTTAGTTTAATTAAAAATGAAAAATTATCTATTTTTTTTTTTTTAAATCTATTGATTATTTGATTTAAAAAATATTAATTATTTGTTCAAAGTGACTATTTTAAACCTTTTAGTTCATCCTTCTATATATCAATAGACATAATGGTTGAATATTTTCAATCAAATTGAATACTAAATCATCCAAAAACAATAATAAATATCATTTAAAAAAAAGAAACTAAATTCTTACCTACATAAATCACAAATTTAATAAAATATAATACAAAACCAAAATTAATACAAATTTGGAATTATCTAAAATATAAGATGCATTACAACTTTCTATATAATGTTAAGAATATTATCCTTAACACCAATAGTTTATTAGACACCAACAAAACCAAAGCAACTAAACAATAATTTCCTACCTGCACAATACAAAACTTATCAAGAAAATTAAAAAAAAATACTTACAGAACAAAACTTATAAAATGAAGAAATAAAATATTTTATAAGTCATTAAAATAAGCCAAAAAGAAAACCTTAAAACAGTAATTAACAAAATAAATTAAGCCAATGAAACCTTCCAAAATAAAATAAGCCAGGGAAACCAAAGGACTTACGGTGGAATTAAGGACTTACAGTGAAATAAAGTTGGTCTGAAATGTAGCTATTTGCCTCCAGTATAAGCATTTGTTCTGTTTTAGCCAAGGAATCCTCTATATTGTAAAGTTTTGTTTGCATAGACAACAAGACAATAGTCAAACTATACTATTGTGATAATGAGAAGAGTATGCAAAATAAACAAGTAAAAGAAAATGAGAAGAGTATGCAAAACTCTACAGAATCATATATTATTTAACAATTAAATCAAGTATATAGTATCCAACAAATAATCATGCATAAACATAAACTATTTCACAATTAAATCATTCATAAACTATTTAATAGACTCATAAACATACATGCTCAACACACACATAATCACTCATACATATAAACATATAAAATCCAAGAAAGTCCAACTTCAAAACAAAAAATTAAAAGTGTAAACAAACTGAATTCAATTACAAAATCAACTCATGAACTAAAATAGAGTTCCATATTCAGACTTTCAAATTCAGTATTCACAAGTTCACATATTCACAAAGTTGCAAATTAACATTCACAAGTTCCAAATTAATATTCACAGCTCATGTTATATATAATTTTTTTCACAATTCCAATATGATATATTTCAATTAATATTAGTAAACAAATTTTTATAACAAAAAAAAAACTATGTTTTTAGAGGTAATGAGAATACCGGCAGAGAGTGCAGAGAGTTCCTTGACTTTGAATTTTCAAGGCTGTGTAATCTCAGACTAAAGTTGTAGTTCAAGCTGCAATATTAAAAAACAACTATGAGATAAATGAATCAAATCAAACCAAAATTAAAACAGATCTAGATTTATAAGTTCACATAACTAAAATCAAAACAGATCTAAATTTATAAGTTCACAAAACAAAAATCAATACATCTAAATTTATAAGTTCACAAAACCAAAATCAAAACAGATCTAATTTTATCCTAAAGTTCACAGGACCAAAATCAAAACAAATATAAATTTATCTTAAAGCTTACAAAACCCAAATGTAGAATCAATTTTTTTAAGACACAAATAATACAGATCAAAAAACCTATATATCTTTTTCCCCTGATGTCATAACCCAATCACAAAAGATCATTCCTACATAAAGAATAATAAAACGGAAATTAGTAACATTAAGCAAATCAAAAATTATAACTTGCTTTTCATTTCTAATTCCAAATAAAAAAATCCAAACAAAGGAAGTAAATAATCCAAACAAATTAAAATCCAGTAGAAAACAAAAGTTTTGAAAAAGTTTTATGTGGCTCTTAAGTTAATAATACTCATGGTGTAATAAAAGTTTTCAATAGTAATATTACTAAAAATATCCAGAAAGGCAAGCTCCTGAAACAAAAATTTCAATAAAAGTTAATAAAAGTTTTCCAGAAAGGCAAGATCTTCAAATTAATAAAAGTTAATAGCAGTATTACTAAGAACTTACAAAAAGGCAAGCTCTTCAAGTTAATAAAAGTTTTCCAATATACGAATCATAGACTTATTTTCTAAATGCTCCTGAAAAAATTAACAGTAAAATGGTCATTAAATATTGAAAGAATAAAAGTGGTAATTACTAAGAACTTACAGAAAGGCAAGCTCTATAATTTTGCCACTCAGAGACGCATTCTTCTTTGTCATATTGATTCTTGACGAATTTCTTCGTATACCACCTTCAAAAATTAAATTAGGGTTTAAAGAAGGAAGAAACAAATTAAAAGAGTGTGTTTATGATGAATCGAATGAAACCTGTGGAAGATGTGGAAGATGGAGGCGCAGCTAGGTTAGTAGAAGATTAGGGTTGAAACATCAGAGGCAAATATATAGGATTCACAATCTAAGTTGAGTTGGACTGGATTATTACAAGGGTATGAATTGGACTGGGTTAAGATTAAATTGGGCCTAGCCATAAAGACATCCTTAGATTCGGTCGGATTCGGTTTTCGACGGGTCCAAAACCAATCTCCGAATCCGACCCTACAAACCCGCAAAAACCCCTTGCTGCTTTCCGACCTAACCCGCCAACCGAATAAACCCGAACCGTATCTCAAAGTTTGGATCGGAACGGTCGGATACCGTCGGGTGGTTCCGTCATGTCCACCCCTATCCGATGGTATTAACTTATCCATCGTATTTGTCATATTCCTTTATCCAATTTCCTATTTGTATTTCTGTTCGATTTATAGCTTTCCGAACAAATGTTCATCTATTCCATATTGGTTGTGTTGTTCATCCAATGTGTCCTGCCTTAATTTTGTCATACTATCCATCCACCTCCTAAGCAGTCGACAAGACATATGGGACAAAATCTGGCTCCGTTATTAAATAAGATTGTAGGTTTTGACATGTGTAAATCTGCTGCAAAAACATCTTAACATCTGAATTATCTAAGATATTGTTGTATTTTTTTGATATGACACTATAAAATTTATGTTTTCCACTTAATGTGTTTTTCGTTACGTTTCATTAAATGTTTATGTTTCAAAACAGGAAAGTGACAATAGACTTTATCTGATATATTAACCGTGTATTATTAAAAAGGATAAGATGTTTATAAAATTTCTTAAATTGTCTTCTTTATGTTAAGCTTATACCATGATTTTGTTCTTTACCTATTTAACTCTGTCATTATATGTAATTAACATTTATATCTAATGATTTAAAATATAAATGAAATTTCTCTTGCAGTACGAGTCTTTTCTACTATTAAAAAACATTTAAGTGAATCAATACATGGTTACCTTCAAAATTTGGTATGTGTTGTTTTAAATTTCAAAATCAACTTTTTATTGTTTGACCATATTAAGACTCATTACGACTTTTCAATTTGGATAATATTGCTAGCATTTGATTTAACCTTAAATAAAAAGTTTTTTTTTAACATATTTGGATTGGATGCTACCTAATATGTTTATACAAAAAATAAATATCATAATGATAAAAACAATGTCAAAACCTTTGGCAAACTTAAAATTGTTACAGTATACACAACTGACACGATCTTTCTATAGGTGTGAGGCCAACTAGCTATTAATTATTTTTACTTGATTCACATACTGATAGTTAGATTATTATCTTTGCTACTAACATTTCATTTAATATGATACAAAACGGTGTCTACTAAATATGAAACTTATTTTATTATACTGTTACATGTAGTTACTAAAAGTACGTAAAAACCAAATTCGTTCATCACTCGTCTCTGTCAAGCTCTCAACAAAATCTTAAGAATATAAATATTTCAAAGAATTATATTATCAAACAACAACTTTTATTCATATAATAAAATCATATTATTAATCCTTCGTAGGATTTCATTTGATTTTCTTCTAAACATCATAAATAGTTATCTGACTTGCATTATACTGGTCAGTTTGCATCCTTCACTTTGATTCCTGCTGTGATGAAGTTTAACATCCCTTCCTTTGTTTTGACAACTTCCACTGGCTCCAACTTTTCTGCCTTTCATCATTTTCATCTAAAATCTCCTGCATGTATGCATCATATATCAAACATCATGGTCTTGTATGCAGTTTTTGCATCATGAAAATATTAACTTTAACTTGAACTATACCTTGGAATTCCCTTCTTTATCAGTTACATATTCATCCCACTGATTTGCTTTCATTTTTGTTTCATTGTCAAGTTTTATCTTAACTGCTTTCCCATTCCCTTCAGCCGGAAACTTTCTCTTGGATGCCTCCGCAAACGGCTTAATATCAGCATTTTAAAGAGGTCAATATAGTTAGTTCTCTTTAAAATTAAGGAATGCTACATACAGAGAATTATCATTGCTACTATAAATTGAAGGATCCAAAGAAATTGCCTTTTTCTTCTCAATATAATTATTTGCTTCACGCTTCTGCGTAATTTCTTCACCGGACATAAGTTCCTTCCTCGGAGCCTCCAATTCTGCACTCTGCACCTTGCTTCTTTCTAATGAAACAGAATACATTAGAAGGTAAATATCAGAAACCATAATGCTTTCATCTCTAAATATAGTGAAACAGAATATTGATATTAATTCGAAGAATCCACTGTAAGTATCAACATGCCTTTGTTTAGTAACACATTAGCTTCATCATACTTTCTTGTTGCTTGTTCCAATTCCTTTTTCTTCTGCTCTAAAGTGTTAGTCAAACTAGATACAAGCAACAAAGCTTTCCGATTATCTTCGGCTTCTTTTCCGGTAACAGTTTTCAAATCCCCATTTTCCCGGAGGTGTTTGCCCACAATATCCCTGAAATTATAGTCATCGGCACGTGCCATCCACCCAAAGAGTTTATCTCCTCGCTCCTTTAAATTCATGTAATCTCTCCTCCCACAATGTTCTGCTTCAAAGCTGCTTTCTAGCTTCAAAGCATTGTTGAAACCATCCCATTCTTTTCCAAATTCAACAATCGCAAACCGTGTTTGCCCGTTATGATTCCACAGTGGAGTAACTTTCAGCGGCTGAAGCCCTTTCACGATCAGTTCGTCCGTAATTTTCTTCTTACTCTTTCCTATATACTTACCGGACTTTGTGTCATAGTTTGTAACAATGTTTGCCAGAACTGCCATCCAAGGCCAGACAAACCACTCATCTTCAGCAGCATTCCCAATGTCAATCGGTGACTTATTTTTAGCAGTAACCACATCAAGTGACCGATCCTTAACAACATTCGCATTAACTGACTCAGCCTTATCATCAGCAACATTCACATGAAGCGATTTGTCGGTATCAACATTCCTATCATGCAACTTATCATTAGAAATCTTTAAGTCAAGATACCTTGCAAGAGCAGAGTGTTTAGAGATTTCCTTCACAGTCTCGCCATGCACGTCGGCAGCAATCCTTGAAGAATGTCTCAAAAGGTCCTTCAAAGAGTAATAATCTTTGTTCAAACAGAACGGACACCTAAATGTGGAGTCGGAGATTTCGAGTTTATAGTAATCATCTTTCAACTCATTGAAATATTTACGCTGGTAGTATTCCAAATCAGATTCACGAGTAAGTTCTTTTTTCCGGTTCATCATGTTGAAAATTTGTGGTTGTTGGAAAATAAAGTATCAGCACTATGATAACAAAATTTGAAGGTGTTGATTAAGTGCTTAAATAAAATAAAGAAATTTGAAGGTGTTGATTAAGCTTAAATAAAATAGCAATCAGTGCACCTTTAGGTAGAGGCATGAATTCAACCATTGCTTCTGATAGTAACACCTTTACGTAAAAATAAGACACGTGATATAGCCAAAACTATTATCTCTCTGCAGTCTGAATTCTGATTGAAAAATATTACATTACATGTATTAATATAATAATTTTCAAATTAAAGAATGTGTAGTTATAATTTTAATATATTTTTGATATATTTTAAAAATAATACCTTAGGTCTAAAAATTGTTAAGTCGGTGGAGTAAAATTTGGCGCAAAATTAAAATTTTATTATTTATTTTTAATTAACATGTTACATTTAGTCATTTTTCACATTTATTTTATTATTTATTTTTTAATTAACATGCTGTAAAGTTTTTGTTTAAAAAAAGTTGGTGAAATGAAATTGGGTGCCAAAATTAAATTTAATCAATAATTTCTTATATTTATTTTAATATTTATATTTAATTAACATGTTTTTATAATTTCTCTCCCACGAACTAGCGTAACAATCTAACCAAAAAAAACTAATAAAAGAGTTTTTATATACATCACCCAGTTTGTTTATTTTGTTTTTTTATATTTAAAAAAATAATTTTTTAATACTATCTTAATTTTAAATTTAATTTGTTTCCATCTCCCATTAATTCCCATTATCCCTTATGTCTAATTTTTTTATTAATTATGTTAGTTTTCAATAAAATTATGTCTCAAACTTTTAACTATTACACCACACTTAAGATCGCACATGTAAGTAAAATGCTAGTCAAGATAACTTGTTACATAAGGCATTAAGTTATTTGGGAGATTAGTTACGTGATATAATAGTTAAGTTATAGGTAGTTAGAAGAAATGATTGTATGTGGATAGCACACCATAATAATGCTAAACTAGAGAATTGTATATACTCCATGTATGGTTCTATCATATTCAATATAAAGAAGAGATTTTTTTTTTCATAATATGGTATCTGAGCTCTCTCATGGAGAGATTGATTAATTATTTATTCTTTTCCAACTTTCACTACACCAAAAACTTGTTTTCGCAGCGCAACAAAGACAACGTTTTCTAGCAGAAACGCTGCTATATGTTTCACTAAACACAAAAATAAAAAACGAAAGAAAAAAGCGCTGCTAAATGGGTGACATAAGACAACGCTTTTTAAAAGCGCTGCTAAAGCCCTAAGGCAGCTGAACTTTAAAAAGCGTTTTATGAAAAGCGCTGCTAAATGTGGGATATAAGGCAACGCTTTTAAAAAGCGCTGCTAAAGGGCTTTCGTACAACACGCTTTAGCCAGCGCTTTTAGAAAGCGCTGCTAAAGGCCTTTCATTTTTCCACATTAGAAAGCGCTTTTACTCCAAAAGCGCTGCTAAAGGATTAACATAAGAAAGCGCTTTCTAAAAGCGCTGCTAAAGGTGTTTTAAATATTAAAATTAAAACAGATTCTGCAAACGACTAGTACTGTTTCATTACGACCGTTTCTATTTTCGCCCTAGCGACTACTGTTTCTCTTCTTCCTCCATTTTTTCTGCAAACGAACGAAACCACACCGTCCGCCGTCGTTCTGCAAACGAAATCCGTCGTGGCTTTACTCCGTTTGTGGCTTCCCTCCGTCGTTTCTGCTTACTCACACCGTCGTCCACCATTGTTGATTGTTTCTCTGAGGTTTTTACTCTCATTTTTCTGGTTTTCTCTCCATTAATGAAAATGTCTAATATGCTCCATTGTAGACTGTTTCTCTGCTGTTTCTGTGAGATAAATTTGGTGTATTATTAGTTGTTGATGTTAGGTTTTCATTTTTTGATTTGTAGGAGTTAGTTAGTGATTAATTGGAAAAGTGTTTAATTAGAAAAATGATTAATTAGTAGAAGTTAGTATAGTGATTATTGTGTAAAATGTGATTAATTTGTAGAAGTTAGTTTAATGATTAATTTGTAGAATAGTAGCGTAACAATCTAACAAAAAAAACTAATAAAATAGTTTTGATCGACATCACCCAGTTTGTTTATTTTGTTTTTTTTATATTTAAAAAAAATTTTAATACTATCTGTTCTGGACTGGGCCGAGGCTGCCCAACAGTTGAGCAGGCCCAACCCATACAGCCTGGGGAGGCCCAATAAGATCCTTCTGCAAGACACGCGACTGCCACGTGCTAGCCACAGTTTCGCCGGGCACTTAGGCAGTGTCGGGCACTTTGGCCAATAGGAGATGAGGACATCACACCCCGCTGAGATGTGACTCCTCGACAGGCTAGCTTCTCCCCCGCGAGCATGCTACACGTCACTCCTCGACGGACACTATCCCTCCCCGCGAGGCCGTGCCCTTTCTACGGGCTTCACATCTCCTCGACCACAGAAGGCTCCTCCCCCGCGAGGAGCACCCAACGGTCCATCCCGCGTGGACACGTTCCAAGTAACCTCCCACTTCCGAAAGATTCGGTCTGCCCTACTTCCGGAAACCTAGGAGCAGTTACTCTAGGGCGAAGACCACGTGCTGGTCTTCACTACTAAAACAAGTACCAAAACAAGTACCTCATCCTCGGGGTGGATTACTTCACGAAGTGGATTGAGGCTGAGGCGCTGGCCAAAATCACTGCTTTCAACATACTCTGTTTCTACAAGAGAAACATCCTCGCCCGATTCGGGGTTCCCCAGGCCATTGTCACGGACAACGGGACACAGTTCACCGACATGAACTTCCAAGACTTCGTCGCCAAACTGGGCACAAAACAGCATTTCACGTCGGTCGAGCACCCTCAAACCAACGGGCAGGCCGAATCAGCGAACAGAGTGATACTTCGGGGATTGAAGCGACGACTAGGCGAGGCCAAACAATGGTGGGTCGAGGAGTTGCACAGTGTCCTCTGGGCGTATCGAACAACCCCACATTCCACGACCGGGGAGACCCCGTTTCGCCTAACGTACGGGACCGAGGCAGTTATCCCCGTGGAGATCAGGGAACCCTCGAGGAGGACAGAAGCTCCCCTCGACGAAGAAACAAACAACGAAGCCCTGCGAGAGGAACTCGACCTTGTCGAAGAGATAAGGGCCGACGCTTCCCTCCAAGAAGCCTCTTTAAAACAAAAAATAACTTTGCGTTATAATGAAAAAGTTATCAAACGAGACTTCCAAGTATGCAGTCTTGTCCTACGGAGGAATAAAAAAGATTCACGCGAAGGAAAGCTGGCCGCAAACTGGGAGGGCCCATACCGCGTCACCGCAAAGACGGGGACGGGTGCCTACTACCTCGAGAACCTCCACGGTGAACAACTTGCTCGACCATGGAATGTTGAGAAGCTCAAGCAATACTACAGTTAGACACTGCCCGGGACAGTACAACATCGCGACCACGGGGGCGTGCAACGGTACATGCGCGACACCTCTATATAACACACGACGGCCAAAAAACCACGAAGTGTGTGCGTGAGATTTTTTGGCCCGACGAGGAGACCTCAACCGAGCTCCGTCGTCGACGTACCGAATAGGCAGAACACCCAGCTCGCGATGGGAAGTTCACGCCACGAAGCTAAAACCTCGACCGATTTCTTAGCCTCGTTGAAGGTCGGAGTACAACCCCCGACCACTCGACTAGCTCTCTTCACAGTCGAGGATCATCAGAGTCGAGCAAACCCCAAGGCGCCGACGATCTCAACTACTTAGGCAAAAATAAGTAATATATAAAGTATCACACACAAGCAAAATTAATAAAGAGGCATGGCGAAGTATTAAAATCGGGCAAAGCCCATTGTACGAATGTTACATATATAAGCCCACAAGCCGGGCAAAAATAACCATTGTGCGAATATTACATCAAGTAAGCCCACAAGCCGGGCAACAATAACAAAATGGCACGCAGGCCAAGCAAACTATATTCCTACTCTGCAGCGGTCTCGGCGGCGTCGGGCCCACCTCCCTCATTGGCATTTCCTTCCTGCCCGGGCAGCACTATCCGGCCGTTGACCACCTCGTAGTCAGCATCTGCCTCGTCGGTCACCAGGTCGGGATTTAGGATCCGAAGCTGCGCCACTCCATTTCGGAACCCTATGCCCGCAGTTTCAAGAGCATCATCCTCGGCTAGCCGGAGATCCTGCTCGAATCTCCTGAGCTGGGCCACCAGCGCCGCTCGGGTGATTAGGAGCTTATCCTCTTCAGTTTCTCCTTCAGTCGGCCGAACAACATCCTCTAACTCGGCAACCCTCTCCCTGAGCCGCTTCTCCTCTGCCTCCAGCTTGGTGATCCGGGCAAGATGGCCTTTCTCCGTTTCCTCGACTTCCTTTAGCTTGGTCTCAGCCCGCTGCTGCTGCTCGCTCTGTTCTTTGTTCAGGTCCCTGCATTCCTTCAACTCTTTGCGCAGGTCGAGCAGCTCAGCATCCAAGGTCTCGAGTCTTTCTTGCAGTCAAGAAAGTTCAGCGGCGGGGCGAGTCTCATCGTTCAGGACAATGGCAGTCGAGCAAAGCCGCATGACCGCGAACATGTCTTCAAAGATCGTTTCCCTCCTCGCTCCCGCAGCGGCCCCCAGCACGGCTTGGATTTTAGAAGGAGGGACGCGAGGATAGATGACTTCAGAGAAGAAGCGGGGCTTGAGATGTCTTGGTGGGAGTTCGAAGCTTGAAGGAGGTGGGGGGATGTCTTCGTGGGCCAGGTCGACGATCTCCGCGTTCGAAACCCGTTGTCGTTTCGGCGTCCCTTGAGCACCCGGAGACTGGCTCCCAGCAGGAGGTGTCTGCCTGTCTGAAATCCCCGACACGGTCGCAGCAGGCTGAGATTGGCTGGAACCTTCGGGCATCGCAGCGGAGGAAACACCCTCAGGCATGGCCCCAGAAGGAGCAACATCTTGACCATTTGAACGAGATGCCTCTCCCCGGGCCTGCTCTTCCCGAGCCCTCTTCGCCTTCAACTTCTTGAGTCTCTCCTCGGCTCGGGCCATTTTTGCTGCAAAAAGAAAGAAAACATTAGTAAGGCAAGGTATACAGACACGAAGAAGGCTTAGATCGAGGATGTTTTCACCACCTAACAACTCGTCTGCTTCTTCGTCGGAGAAGGTCTCGAGCAGAACACTGGTGTTGATCAAACGACGTTGTTTCTTCACCTGCCCGTCTGCTCCCGTTATAGGTTCGCCGTCCAGCGTTTCGTACCGGGCTTCGTTGAAGCTCTCGACGAAAGCGACGATTTTATCGTAAGCTGCCCGGTCGTCGACGTCCAACTGATTATGTTTCACCTTGTATTTGTTAACTCCCTTCTTGAAGTGTTCCTTCGTCCAGTACAGGGGGAACCTCGGTTCCAGAACCTCCTCGGAGCGACCGTCGACCTTGCGGGTGACTCTCCGGTACAGCGAGTTGATAGCCTCAAAAATGCGCCATCTGGTACATTCCTTGCTTTTAAATTCAGTTTCTGATTCCATTGCGCAAACTATAATTTTTCATGAAAACTCACTCCAATGATGTATGGAATGTCTCGAGGATAGATTTTCTAAAATTGACAGTGTTCGAGTTGCTACTCTTAGATTTCAATTGAACAATCTCAAACAAGGATAAAAAATAGTCCTTTAATATTTCATCGAGACAAAGGCATTGTGGGATAAAATTACAGTTTATCAACCAATTTTTACACGTATATGCCCTCATCTTTGTAGGTGTGAAGCTATGCGATCAACAAGAAATCACATTCTTGAAGATCAAGTCATTCAATTTTTTATTGACATGAATGACCAATTTACTATTGAAAACTCATGTGTTTATGATGGAATCTCTCTCATCTATCAATAAAGTTTACTCCTTGGTTGCACAAGAACAAGGTAATAACATACATGCACATGTGCTTGTTGTTAATCAACCTTCATCATCTGCCAACACATACAATATTAATGCTAGTGAATCACATTAATCTAACTATTCACCCTAAATGAATCAACAAGAACCTCAAGTATCAGGTTTGAATCAAAAAAAGTATGATCAGTTAGTATGTTTGCTCCAACAAGCAAACTTGATACCTTCAGCAAACCCTAACATTGGTTCAAGTTCCAATCAAATCAACACATCTAATCCTCCTCAGTTTGGTCATCCATCATATGAGAAGCTCATTTCAGGTATTCCTATTGTCATTACTTCCTCCATGGCATGTTTCATAGCATCAAAAATGTTAAATTTAACAATGATATCACTAAACCCCATGGACATTGTTCCATAATCAACATCAATTTTTTATTGTTGTTTTCATGAATGGTCTGCCTAAAATGATGGGTGCCCTACTTGACTTAGTTTCTCCTTTCATGACCAGAATGTAAAATTTGCAGGAAAAATCAAGTCATTAACTTGAACAAGGACATCTTCTACTACTCCAATAGGGCGAGCAATGCTTTTGTTTGCAGGTTGAATGAATAAACATGTATTCTCAAAAGGACTAGGATATTGTTATAAATAGAAGTAGGTATAACATTAATGGATGACTGCCAGGATTCCTACGTGGAGGTAGGGATGAGCAGCTCATGCTCATCATCCTGGGTCAACTGCTCCGTATTTTTCGAAAAGTGGAAGACTTGTCCTTTACGAAGGGGAGAACGTTTTCGCGAGATACGCGAGATCAGTTGGCCTCGTGTCCTCAGGTGAGGAGCACATGGGGAATGTGCTCTCCAACCACTATAAAGGATTGTGCCTTTGTGTTGGACCTTCTTCGCCGCGAAGCTGGACTTGGCTGTGCCTGACGGTGGGCCAGTCTTAAGCCCAGAAAAGAACAGGAGCCCCCCACGTCGTTGCTTTAAGGCATGGGAGTAATGACTTAGAGTCAGTTCATATGTCGAAGAGGGACAAAGGAAATTTGCACGAGGAGAATGTTTATTCAGATTTGTGGTTGCGAGCTCGCGAAGCTACGCTCGCGAGGGAGCGTGAAAGTTATCCTTCGTGCCCAACAGCGCGAGCTTGTTAAAGTTTTTCATCGAGTTTCTGCTTGCGGAGGATGCTAAGCAGTCGCTTTTGCTCGATAACATGATCCTGCTTCGAGTTTATCATCGAGGCCATGTGCTCGTAAGGATGCCAAAGTTGTTGTCTATGCTCGACAAACGTAACTTGTTTCAAGCATTTCTCCGAGGACATGCTCGTGAGGGAATGTGAAAAGTTGAACCTCGTGATCGACGTCTTGGAATCTGGAACATTGATAGGACTTGGAACGATGAACCTCAAGTGACGTGTCATAGCTATTTAATGTGCAGTGACACGCACAAAGAGAAGCATCTATGTACTTTGCTTCGCATGATGACAATGACACTACTGGCTCCTTTCTCGAACTCCAAGCAACTGGTGCACCACCTAACATAAACACATAGCCAGTTATGGATTTTCTATCCTCAACATCACTACACCAACTAGAGTCGGTGTATCCCATTAACTTGCATTCTTTTCCTTCATCAACTGCAGGAAATAAAATGTCATAGTCGAGAGTCCCTTTTAGATACCTCAGTATCCTCTTCGTTGCTGCTAGGTATGATACATTTGGCTTCTGCATGAATCTACTTACCATACCCACACTGTATGCTAAGTCAGGCATTGTGTGACAAAGGTATCAAAGTGACCCAATAAGTCTTCTGTATTGGGTAAGGTCGACATCATCTTCATCTGAATCTTTCAACAGCTGCAATCTGGTCTCAGCTGGAGTCAAAGTTGGGTTGTAATCTTGCATCTTAAATCTCTTGAGTATTTTGCCTTCATATCTTCTTTGGTGCATCACCAAACCTCTACTAGTCTTGTAGAATTCGATGCCAAGGAAATATGAGAGATTTCCCAAGTCTGACATTTCAAACTCCTCGCTTAGGTCATGTTTGAAATCTTCAATCTCCTTCTTGCAACTTCCTGTTATCAACAGGTCATCGACATAGAGGCATAGAATAAGCAATTCACTATTGCTTCTCCTTACATACACTCCATGCTCAGTCGTACATTTCAAAAGTTCCTTCTTCCTTAAGAAGTTGCCGATTTTCTTATTCCAAGCTCTTGGAGCTTGCTTAAGTCCATACAGGGCTTTATGCAGCCTGTACACCTTTCCTTCTTAGCCTCGTTTCACAAACCCAACTGGTTGTGCGACATAAACTTCTTCGTTTAAGGGGCCATTAAGGAATGCGCATTTCATGTCCATCTGACATGTGTGCCAATTGTTCATATTTGCTAGACCAACAACCAACCTGATTGTTTCGATCCTAGCAACAAGTGCAAACACTTCTTCAAAGTCGATTCCTTCCTTGTAAAGAAATCCTTTCGCCACAAGTCTCGCCTTGTGTCGAGTTACTTCTCCTTCAAGATTCACCTTTACCTTGTAAACCCACTTCACATCAATTGCCTTCTTGCCTTGAGGCAATTCGACAAGTGACCAGGTGTTGTTGACTTCGATGGAGTCTAACTCCTCATTCATTGCTTTCACCCACTTCGAATCTTTCAATGCCTCAGCTGCATTGACTGGTTCGACATCTGCGTAGAAAGCATAATGTACCAGCTCACCCTCTTCATTAACCACATCATCTGATGTAATCACACATTCTTGCAACCTTGCAGGTAAGTGTCTTATTCGTCGAGATCT
This sequence comes from Lathyrus tuberosus, assembly GCA_022829125.1. NCBI lineage: Eukaryota > Viridiplantae > Streptophyta > Magnoliopsida > Fabales > Fabaceae > Lathyrus > Lathyrus tuberosus. Next base: position 4,565,108 of record JALAZF010000280.1, read on the forward strand.
GCTTGGACCTGCTTCATCTCTGACTTGTTCCTGTCGAGCTTCTCTTTCGACTTCAGTGGATGGTTTTTCACAAGAGATTCCCACTGAATCCTTCTTGGCATTCTCAGTACAATCCCATTCTTTATTTGGTGTAGTCACAAAATTAATTGCTTTGAAGAATTCAATTCAAATGGTGAGTCATTTTTTCATATTAAATTTTTTTATGGCATATGAGTCATTAAGTTAATAATTATTTATTAATTAAAAAAATATTTAAATCAAAATTAGATAATAATTTATAATAATTTATATTTTATAAAGTTGAATTTTTAATTAAAATAGTTTATAACGATTTTTGTTTGATAAAATTAATTTTTCAATTGAAAATCCTAAATTTCTAAATTCCAAATCCAAACTGATATGTTCTTCCTCCTCCTTCTTCTTCTTTTTTCTCTCAAATCATCATCAATCTTCTTTCAATGGCGCAGACCGAAATCTTATTCGTTTCTGTTCATCCTCCGATGGTAGGGGTGGACATCGGTTCGGGCCGGTTCGGGTTCGGGCCTAAAACCTCAATCCGGCCCAACCCTCGGATGACATATATTGGCCCAATTCCGACCGATTCAATCGTGGGTTTTTTCGGGTTCGGATTGAAACGGGTTCGGGTAACTAAACGGTTTATTTCGGATTTCAATTGCAAGTGGGCCAGTACAAAATTCAACCCAAATAGTAAAATTCAACAGATTTTTTTCTACTTTTTTTAATTGTTATCATTGGGCCAGTCAAATTTCAAGTCCAATTACAATTCAATATAAATTTTAGTTTAATTAAAAATGACAAATTATCTAATTTTTTTTTTTAAAAAATCTATTGATTATTTGATTTAAAAAATATTAATTATTTGTTCAAAGTGACTATTTTAAACCTTTTAGTTCATCCTTCTATATATCAATAGACATAATGGTTGAATATTTTCAATCAAATTGAATACTAAATCATCCAAAAACAATAATAAATATCATTTAAAAAAAAGAAACTAAATTCTTACCTACATAAATCACAAATTTAATAAAATATAATACAAAACCAAAATTAATACAAATTTGGAATTATCTAAAATATAAGATGCATTACAACTTTCTATATAATGTTAAGAATATTATCCTTAACACCAATAGTTTATTAGACACCAACAAAACCAAAGCAACTAAACAATAATTTCCTACCTGCACAATACAAAACTTATCAAGAAAATTAAAAAAAAATACTTACAGAACAAAACTTATAAAATGAAGAAATAAAATATTTTATAAGTCATTAAAATAAGCCAAAAAGAAAACCTTAAAACAGTAATTAACAAAATAAATTAAGCCAATGAAACCTTCCAAAATAAAATAAGCCAGGGAAACCAAAGGACTTACGGTGGAATTAAGGACTTACAGTGAAATAAAGTTGGTCTGAAATGTAGCTATTTGCCTCCAGTATAAGCATTTGTTCTGTTTTAGCCAAGGAATCCTCTATATTGTAAAGTTTTGTTTGCATAGACAACAAGACAATAGTCAAACTATACTATTGTGATAATGAGAAGAGTATGCCAAATAAACAAGTAAAAGAAAATGAGAAGAGTATGCAAAACTCTACAGAATCATATATTATTTAACAATTAAATCAAGTATATAGTATCCAACAAATAATCATGCATAAACATAAACTATTTCATAATTAAATCATTCATAAACTATTTAATAGACTCATAAACATACATGCTCAACACACACATAATCACTCATACATATAAACATATAAAATCCAAGAAAGTCCAACTTCAAAACAAAAAATTAAAAGTGTAAACAAACTGAATTCAATTACAAAATCAACTCATGAACTAAAATAGAGTTCCATATTCAGACTTTCAAATTCAATATTCACAAGTTCACATATTCACAAAGTTGCAAATTAACATTCACAAGTTCCAAATTAATATTCACAGCTCATGTTATATATAAATTTTTTCACAATTCCAATATGATATATTTCAATTAATATTAGTAAACAAATTTTTATAACAAAAAAAAATAACTATGTTTTTAGAGGTAATGAGAATACCAGCAGAGAGTGCAGAGAGTTCCTTGACTTTGAATTTTCAAGGCTGTGTAATCTCAGACTAAAGTTGTAGTTCAAGCTGCAATATTAAAAAACAACTATGAGATAAATGAATCAAATCAAACCAAAATTAAAACAGATCTAGATTTATAAGTTCACATAACTAAAATCAAAACAGATCTAAATTTATAAGTTCACAAAACCAAAATCAATACATCTAAATTTATAAGTTTACAAAACCAAAATCAAAACAGATCTAATTTTATCCTAAAGTTCACAGGACCAAAATCAAAACAAATATAAATTTATCTTAAAGCTTACAAAACCCAAATGTAGAATCAATTTTTTTAAGACACAAATAATACAGATCAAAAAACCTATATATCTTTTTCCCCTGATGTCATAACCCAATCACAAAAGATCATTCCTACATAAAGAATAATAAAACGGAAATTAGTAACATTAAGCAAATCAAAAATTATAACTTGCTTTTCATTTCTAATTCCAAATAAAAAAATCCAAACAAAGGAAATAAATAATCCAAACAAATTAAAATCCAGTAGAAAACAAAAGTTTTAGAAAAGTTTTATGTGGCTCTTAAGTTAATAATACTCATGGTGTAATAAAAGTTTTCAATAGTAATATTACTAAAAATATCCAGAAAGGCAAGCTCCTGAAACAAAAATTTCAATAAAAGTTAATAAAAGTTTTCCAGAAAGGCAAGATCTTCAAATTAATAAAAGTTAATAGCAGTATTACTAAGAACTTACAAAAAGGCAAGCTCTTCAAGTTAATAAAAGTTTTCCAATATACGAATCATAGACTTATTTTCTAAATGCTCCTGAAAAAATTAACAGTAAAATGGTCATTAAATATTGAAAGAATAAAAGTGGTAATTACTAAGAACTTACAGAAAGGCAAGCTCTATAATTTTGCCACTCAGAGACGCATTCTTCTTTGTCATATTGACTCTTGACGAATTTCTTCGTATACCACCTTCAAAAATTAAATTAGGGTTTAAAGAAGGAAGAAACAAATTAAAAGAGTGTGTTTATGATGAATCGAATGAAACCTGTGGAAGATGTGGAAGATGGAGGCGCATCTAGTTTAGTAGAAGATTAGGGTTGAAACATCAGAGGCAAATATATAGGATTCACAATCTAAGTTGAGTTGGACTGGATTATTACAAGGGTATGAATTGGACTGGGTTAAGATTAAATTGGGCCTAGCCATAAAGACATCCTTAGATTCGGTCGGATTCGGTTTCCGACGGGTCCAAAACCAATCTCCGAATCCGACCCTACAAACCCGCAAAAACCCCTTGCTGCTTTCCGACCTAACCCGCCAACCGAATAAACCCGAACCGTATCTCAAAGTTTGGATCGGAACGGTCGGATACCGTCGGGTGGTTCCGTCATGTCCACCCCTATCCGATGGTATTAACTTAGCCATCGTATTTGTCATATTCCTTTATCCAATTTCCTATTTGTATTTCTGTTCGATTTATAGCTTTCCGAACAAATGTTCATCTATTCCATATTGGTTGTGTTGTTCATCCAATGTGTCCTGCCTTAATTTTGTCATACTATCCATCCACCTCCTAAGCAGTCGACAAGACATATGGGACTAAATCTGGCTCCGTTATTAAACAAGATTGTAGGTTTTGACATGTGTAAATCTGCTACAAAAACATCTTAACATCTGAATTATCTAAGATATTGTTGTATTTTTTTGATATGACACTATAAAATTTATGTTTTCCACTTAATGTGTTTTTCGTTACGTTTCATTAAATGTTTATGTTTCAAAACAGGAAAGTGACAATAGACTTTATCTGATATATTAACCGTGTATTATTAAAAAGGATAAGATGTTTATAAAATTTCTTAAATTGTCTTCTTTATGTTAAGCTTATACCATGATTTTGTTCTTTACCTATTTAACTCTGTCATTATATGTAATTAACATTTATATCTAATGATTTAAAATATAAATGAAATTTCTCTTGCAGTACGAGTCTTTTCTACTATTAAAAAACATTTAATTGAATCAATACATGGTTACCTTCAAAATTTAGTATGTGTTGTTTTAAATTTCAAAATCAACTTTTTATTGTTTGACCATATTAAGACTCATTACGACTTTTCAATTTGGATACTATTGCTAGCATTTGATTTAACCTTAAATAAAAAGTTTTTTTTTAACATATTTGGATTGGATGCTCCCTAATATGTTTATACAAAAAATAAATATCATAATGATAAAAACAATGTCAAAACCTTTGGCAAACTTAAAATTGTTACAGTATACACAACTGACACGATCTTTCTATAGGTGCGAGGCCAACTAGCTATTAATTATTTTTACTTGATTCACATACTGATATTTAGATTATTATCTTTGCTACTAACATTTCATTTAATATAATACAAAACGGTGTCTACTAAATATGAAACTTATTTTATTATACTGTTACATGTAGTTACTAAAAGTACGTAAAAACCAAATTCGTTCATCACTCGTCTCTGTGCATGCTCTCAACAAAATCTTAAGAATATAAATATTTTAAAGAATTATATTATCAAACGACAACTTTTATTCATATAATAAAATCATATTATTAATCCTTCGTAGGATTCCATTTGATTTTCTTCTAAACATCATAAATAGTTATCTGACTTGCATTATACTGGTCAGTTTGCATCCTTCACTTTGATTCCTGCTGTGATGAAGTTTAACATCCCTTCCTTTGTTTTGACAACTTCCATTGGCTCCAACTTTTCTGCTTTTCATCATTTTCATCTAAAATCTCCTGCATGTATGCATCATATATCAAACATCATGGTCTTGTATGCAGTTTTTGCATCATGAAAATATTAACTTTAACTTGAACAAACATAATTCTACACGTGATTATACCTTGGAATTCCCTTCTTTATCAGTTACATATTCATCCCACTGATTTGCTTTCATTTTTGTTTCATTGTCAAGTTTTATCTTTGCTGCTTTCCCGTTCCCTTCAGCCGGAAACTTTCTCTTGGATGCCTCCGCAAACGGCTTAATATTAGCATTTTAAAGAGGTCAATATAGTTAGTTCTCTTGAAAATTATGGAATGCTACGTACAGAGAATTATTAGCATTGCTACTATAAATTTATAAATTGAAAGATCCAAAGAAATTACCTGTTTCTTCTCAATATGAATATTTGCTTCACGCTTCTGCATAATTTCTTCACCGGACATAAGTTCCTTCCTCGGAGCCTCCAATTCTGCACTCTGCACCTTGCTTCTTTCTAATGAAACAGAATACATTAGAAGGTAAATATCAGAAACCATAATGCTTTCATCTCTAAATATAGTGAAACAGAATATTGATATTAATTCGAAGAATCCACTGTAAGTATCAACATGCCTTTGTTTAGTAACACATTAGCTTCATCATACTTTCTTGTTGCTTGTTCCAATTCCTTTTTCTTCTGCTCTAAAGTGTTAGTCAAACTAGATACAAGCAACAAAGCTTTCCGATTATCTTCGGCTTCTTTTCCGGTAACAGTTTTCAAATCCCCATTTTCCCGGAGGTGTTTGCCCACAATATCCCTGAAATTATAGTCATCGGCACGTGCCATCCACCCAAAGAGTTTATCTCCTCGCTCCTTTAAATTCATGTAATCTCTCCTCCCACAATGTTCTGCTTCAAAGCTGCTTTCTAGCTTCAAAGCATTGTTGAAACCATCCCATTCTTTTCCAAATTCAACAATCGCAAACCGTGTTTGCCCGTTATGATTCCACAGTGGAGTAACTTTCAGCGGCTGAAGCCCTTTCGCGATCAGTTCGTCCTTAATTTTCTTCTTACTCTTTCCTATATACTTACCAGGCTTTGGGTTATACTCTGTAACAATGTTTGCCAAAACTGCCATCCAAGGCCAGACAAACCACTCATCTTCAGCAGCATTCCCAATGTCAATCGGTGACTTATTTTTAGCAGTAACCACATCAAGTGACCGATCCTTAACAACATTCGCATTAACTGACTCAGCCTTATCATCAGCAACATTCACATGAAGCGATTTGGCGGTATCAACATTCCTATCATGCGACTTATCATTAGAAATCTTTAAGTCAAGATACCTTGCAAGAGCAGAGTGTTTAGCGATTTCCTTCACGGTCTCGCCATGCACGTCGGCAGCAATCCTTGAAGAATGTCTCAAAAGGTCCTTCAAAGAGTAATAATCCTTGTTGAAACAAAACGGACATCTAAATGTGGAGTCGGAGATTTCGAGTTTATAGTAATCATCTTTCAACTCATTGAAATATTTACGCTGGTAGTATTCCAAATCAGATTCACGAATAAGTTCTTTTTTCCGGTTCATCATGTTGAAAATTTGTGGTTGTTGGAAAATAAAGTATCAGCACTATGATAACAAAATTTGAAGGTGTTGATTAAGTGCTTAAATAAAATAAAGAAATTTGAAGGTGTTGATTAAGCTTAAATAAAATCGCAATCAGTGCACCTTTACGTAGAGGCATGAATTCAACCATTGCTTCTGATAGTAACACCTTTACGTAAAAATAAGACACGTGATATAGCCAAAACTATTATCTCTCTGCAGTCTGAATTCTGATTGAAAAATATTACATTACATGTATTAATATAATAATTTTCAAATTAAAGAATGTGTAGTTATAATTTTAATATATTTTTGATATATTTTAAAAATAATACCTTAGGTCTAAAAATTGTTAAGTCGGTGGAGTAAAATTTGGCGCAAAATTAAAATTTTATTATTTATGTTTAATTAACATGTTACATTTAGTCATTTTTCACATTTATTTTATTATTTATTTTTTAATTAACATGCTGTAAAGTTTTTGTTTAAAAAAAGTTGGTGAAATGAAATTGGGTGCCAAAATTAAATTTAATTAATAATTTCTTATATTTATTTTAATATTTATATTTAATTAACATGTTTTTATAATTTCTCTCCCACGAACTAGCGTAACAATCTAACAAAAAAAAACTAATAAAATAGTTTTTATATACATCACCCAGTTTGTTTATTTTGTTTTTTTATATTTAAAAAAATAATTTTTTAATACTATCTTAATTTTAAATTTAATTTGTTTCCATCTCCCATTAATTCCCATTATCCCTCATGTCTAATTTTTTTATTAATTATGTTAGTTTTCAATAAAATTATGTCTCAAACTTTTAACTATTACACCACACTTAAGATCGCACATGTAAGTAAAATGCTAGTCAAGATAACTTGTTACATAAGGCATTAAGTTAGAGAATTTCTTATTACACCACCCTTGTTTTTTAGGCACTAACTGAATTTTCGTTTTTGCCCCCAATTTTCGGATGTGCACATCCGGACGCACATTTTCTCTAAAATTCCAGTTTTTTTTCGGATGTGCACATCCGGAAGCACCCTTTCTCTAAAATTTTTTAGTTTTTTCCGGATGTGCACATCCGGAAGCACCCTTTCTCTAAAAATTTTCAGTTTTTTCTGGATGTGCACATCCGGAAGAATTCCTAATCTGAAAAAATCAAAAGAATTCCATAAAATCATTTACTTCTAAATATAATTAAATCCAATATAATTAAAATCAAATATAATTAAACTTAATATGATTTTTTCAATATAATTAAATCCAATTTATTAAATCTAATATAATTAAAATAAATGTGATTAAAATTAATATGATTTTTTCAATATAATTAAATTCAATATAATTAAATTAATTTTAGAAGTAAATACCATATAATTTTAATTATAATTTAAAAGTAAATACCATATAATTTAGAAGTAAATACTATATAATTTTAAATACCAATAAAATTAAATCCAATTTTAGAAGTAAATACCATATAATTTTAAATCCAATATAATTAAATTAATTTTTTCAATATAAAAAAATCATTTAAAATTAAATACCATATTAATCATATTAACTATATTGAAAAAAATTAATCATATTAAATATCATATTAATTTTAATTAATATAGATTTTAATTATATTGGATTTAATTATATTGAAAAAATGATATTAATTTTAATTATATTGAATTTAATTATATTTAGAAGTAAAGGATTTTATGGAATTCTTTTGATTTTTTCCGGATTTGCAAATCAGGAATTCTTCCGGATGTGCACATCCGGAACATATCAGCGTTTTTTTCAAATTTGGTGCGTCCGGATGTGCAAATCCGGAATCTGGGGGCAAAAAATGAAATTTCACGTGGTGCCTAAGAAACTTGGGTGGTGTATTAAGAAATCCTCTTAAGTTATTTGGGAGATTAGTTACTTGATATAATAGTTAAGTTATAGGTAGTTAGAAGAAATGATTGTATGTGGATAGCACACCATAATAATGCTAAACTAGAGAATTGTATATACTCCATGTATGGTTCTATCATATTCAATATGAAGAAAAGATTTTTTTTTTTTCATAATATGGTATCTGAGCTCTCTCATGGAGAGATTGATTAATTATTTATTCTTTTCCAACTTTCACTACACCAAAAACTTGTTTTCGCAGCGCAACAAAGACAGCGTTTTCTAGCAGAAACGCTGCTATATGTTTCACTAAACACAAAAATAAAAAACGAAAGAAAAAAGCGCTGCTAAATGGGTGACATAAGACAACGCTTTTTAAAAGCGCTGCTAAAGCCCTAAGGCAGCTGAACTTTAAAAAACGTTTTATGAAAAGCGCTGCTAAATGTGGGACATAAGGCAACGCTTTTAAAAAGCGCTGCTAAAGGGCTTTCGTACAACACACTTTAGCCAGCGCTTTTAGAAAGCGCTGCTAAAGGCCTTTCATTTTTCCACATTAGAAAGTGCTTTTACTCCAAAAGCGCTGCTAAAGGATTAACATAAGAAAGCGCTTTCTAAAAGCGCTGCTAAAGGTGTTTTAAATATTAAAATTAAAACAGATTCTGCAAACGACTAGTACTGTTTCATTACGACCGTTTCTATTTTCGCCCTAGCGACTACTGTTTCTCTTCTTCCTCCATTTTTTCTGCAAACGAACGAAACCACACCGTCCGTCGTCGTTCTGCAAACGAAATCCGTCGTGGCTTTACTCCGTTTGTGGCTTCCCTCCGTCGTTTCTGCTTACTCACACCGTCGTCCACCATTGTTGATTGTTTCTCTGAGGTTTTTACTCTCATTTTTATGGTTTTCTCTCCATTAATGAAAATGTTTAATATTCTCCATTGTAGACTGTTTCTCTGCTGTTTCTGTGAGATAAATTTGGTGTATTATTAGTTGTTGATGTTAGGTTTTCATTTTTTGATTTGTAGGAGTTAGTTAGTGATTAATTGGAAAAGTGATTAATTAGAAAAATGATTAATTAGTAGAAGTTAGTATAGTGATTATTGTGTAAAATGTGATTAATTTGTAGAAGTTAGTTTAATGATTAATTTGTAGAATAGTAGCGTAACAATCTAACAAAAAAAACTAATAAAATAGTTTTGATCGACATCACCCAGTTTGTTTATTTTGTTTTTTTATATTTAAAAAAAAATTTAATACTATCTGTTCTGGACTGGGCCGAGGCTGCCCAACAGTCGAGCAGGCCCAACCCATACAGCCTGAGGAGGCCCAATAAGATCCTTCTGCAAGACACGCGACTGCCACGTGCTAGCCACAGTTTCGCCGGGCACTTAGGCAGTGTCGGGCACTTTGGACAATAGGAGAGGAGGACATCACACCCCGCTGAGATGTGACTCCTCGATTAGCTAGCTTCTCCCCCGCGAGCATGCTACACGTCACTCCTCGACGGACACTATCCCTCCCCGCGAGGCCGTGCCCTTTCTACGGGCTTCACATCTCCTCGACCACAGAAGGCTCCTCCCCCGCGAGGAGCACCCAACGGTCCATCCCGCGTGGACACGTTCCAAGTAACCTCTCACTTCCAAAAGATTCGGTCTGCCCTACTTCCGGAAACCTAGGAGCAGTTACTCTAGGGCGAAGACCACGTGCTGGTCTTCACTACTAAAACAAGTACCAAAACAAGTACCTCATCGTCGGGGTGGATTACTTCACGAAGTGGATTGAGGCTGAGGCGCTGGCCAAAATCACTGCTTTCAACATACTCCGTTTCTACAAGAGAAACATCCTCGCCCGATTCGGGGTGCCCCAGGCCATTGTCACGGACAACGGGACACAGTTCACCGACAGGAACTTCCAAGACTTCGTCGCCAAACTGGGCACAAAACAGCATTTCACGTCGGTCGAGCACCCTCAAACCAACGGGCAGGCCGAAGCAGCGAACAGAGTGATACTCCGGGGATTGAAGCGACGACTAGGCGAGGCCAAACAATGGTGGGTCGAGGAGTTGCACAGCGTCCTCTGGGCGTATCGAACAACCCCACATTCCACGACCTGGGAGACCCCGTTTCGCCTAACGTACGGGACCGAGGCAGTTATCCCCGTGGAGATCAGGGAACCCTCGAGGAGGACAGAAGCTCCCCTCGACGAAGAAACAAACAACGAAGCCCTGCGAGAGGAACTCGACCTTGTCAAAGAGATAAGGGCCGACGCTTCCATCCAAGAAGCCTCTTTAAAACAAAAAATAACTTTGCGTTATAATGAAAAAGTTATCAAACGAGACTTCCAAGTATGCAGTCTTGTCCTACGGAGGAATAAAAAAGATTCACGCGAAGGAAAGCTGGCCGCAAACTGGGAGGGCCCATACCGCGTCACCGCAAAGACGGGGACGGGTGCCTATTACCTCGAGAACCTCCACGGTGAACAACTTGCTCGACCATGGAATGCTGAGAAGCTCAAGCAATACTACAGTTAGACACTTCCCAGGACAGTACAACGTCGCGACCACGAGGGCGTGCAACGGTACATGCGCGACACCTCTATTTAACACACGACGACTAAACAACCACGAAGTGTGTGCGTGAGATTTTTTGGCCCGACGAGGAGACCTCAACCGAGCTCCGTCGTCGACGTACCGAATAGGAAGAACACCCAGCTCGCGATGGGAAGTTCACGCCACGAAGCTAAGACCTCGACCGATTTCTTAGCCTCGTTGAAGGTCGGAGTACAACCCCCGACCACTCGACTAGCTCTCTTCACAGTCGAGGATCATCAGAGTCGAGCAAACCCCAAGGCGCCGACGATCTCAACTACTTAGGCAAAAATAAGTAATATATAAAGTATCACACACAAGCAAAATTAATAAAGAGGCATGGCGAAGTATTAAAATCGGGCAAAGCCCATTGTACGAATGTTACATATATAAGCCCACAAGCCGGGCAAAAATAATCATTGTGCGAATATTACATCAAGTAAGCCCACAAGCCGGGCAACAACAACAAAATGGCACGCAGGCCAAGCAAACTATATTCCTACTCTGCAGCGGTCTCGGCGGCGTCGGGCCCACCTCCCTCATTGGCATTTCCTTCCTGCCCGGGCAGCACTATCCGACCATCGACCACCTCGTAGTCAGCATCTGCCCCGTCGGTCACCAGGTCAGGATTTAGGATCCGAAGCTGCGCCACTCCATTTCGGAACCCTATGCCCGCAGTTTCAAGAGCATCATCCTCGGCTAGCCAGAGATCCTGCTCGAATCTCCTGAGCTGGGCCACCAGCGCCGCTCGGGTGGTTAGGAGCTTATCTTCTTCAGTTTCTCCTTCAGCCGGCCGAACAACATCCTCTAACTCGGCAACCCTCTCCCTGAGCCGCTTCTCCTCTGCCTCCAGCTCGGTGATCCGGGCAAGATGGCCTTTCTCTGTTTCCTCGACTTCCTTTAGCTTGGTCTCAGCCCACTCCTGCTGCTCGCTCTGTTCTTTGTTCAGGTCCCTGCATTCCTTCAACTCTTTGCGCAGGTCGAGCAGCTCAGCATCCAAGGTCTCGAGTCTTTCTTGCAGTCAAGAAAGTTCAGCGGCGGGGAGAGTCTCATCGTTCAGGACAATGACAGTCGAGCAAAGCCGCATGACCGCGGACATGTCTTCAAAGATCGTTTTCCTCCTCGCTTCCGCAGCGGCCCCCAGCACGGCTTGGATTTTAGAAGGAGGGACGCGAGGATAGATGACTTCAGAGAAGAAGCGGGGCTTGAGATGGCATGGTGGGAGTTCGAAGCTTGAAGGAGGTGAGGGGCTGTCTTCGTGGGCCAGGTCGACGATCTCCGCGTTCGAAACCTGTTGTCGTTTCGGCGTCCCTTGAGCACCCGGAGACTGGCTCCCAGCAGGAGGTGTCTGCCTGTCTGAAATCCCTGACATGGTCACAGCAGGCTGAGATTGGCTGGAACCTTCGGGCATCGCAGCGGAGGAAACACCCTCAGGCATGGCCCCAGAAGGAGCAACATCTTGACCCTTTGAACGAGATGCCTCTCCCCGGGCCTGCTCTTCCCGAGCCCTCTTCGCCTTCAACTTCTTGAGTCTCTCCTCGGCTCCGGCCATTTTTCCTGTAAAAAGAAAGAAAACATTAGTAAGGCAAGGTATACAGACACGAAGAAGGCTTAGATCGAGGATGTTTTCACCACTTAACAACTCGTCTGCTTCTTCGTCGGAGAAGGTCTCGAGCAGAACACGGGTGTTGATCAAACGACGTTGTTTCTTCACCTGCCCGTCTGCTCCCGTTATAGGCTCGCCGTCCAGCGTTTCGTACCGGGCTTCGTTGAAGCTCTCGACGAAAGCGACGATTTTATCGTAAGCTGCCCGGTCGTCGACGTCCAACTGATTATGTTTCACCTTGTATTTGTTAACTCCCTTCTTGAAGTGTTCCTTCGTCCAGTACAGGGGGAACCTCGGCTCCAGAACCTCCTCGGAGCGACCGTCGACCTTGCGGGTGACTCTCCGGTACAGCGAGTTGATAGCCTCAAGGGTGACCGGCTTCACAAAATAGTAGCGGAACTTGAAGTCCCGGACGGAATCTAAATACGTATGGAACAGGGCTTTGCTTTGCTTGAAGGACACCCATCTGTGTCGTCCACCAGCCGACGACCTTTGAAGATGGAATATCCGAAAGAAGAGGGACACGGTCGAAACGATTTTTAAGTGCTTGCAAATGAGCTCGAAGGCCCGGATGAAGGCCAACGAGTTCGGGTGAATCTGCGATGGGGTCAGCTTCAACCAGGTGAAGATCCCCTCTTGTAAGTCCGTGAAGGGCAGCCTCCACCCCGCCTTGTCGAACATGAATTCATATAACGGGATGCACATTCCTCGGTAAGGTGAACATATCCGATGATACTCCTCTGGGCAGAAAACCTTCCAGGATTTGTCAGACCCGATGAGCCTATGCTTGACGGTGCAGAACGCGTCGTCCACGTCTTTGTAGACAAAGATGGACGACATCTCCAGGGCTTCATCGCAGACCCACTCCGCGAGCGGGCGCTCCTGCGCAAAAGCCATATGAGCCATAGGAGATTCGGGTTGGTCGTCTTCTTCGAAGGATCCTACGGCCACCTTCGCAGCCAAATCGTCCATTTACCTGAAAAGCAGAAGGAAACGGTGAATTCGATGGGTCATATCAAATTCACCCCTCCACCGCTGTTCAAGCGAACGGGCGAGGAAGTGGCAAGGATTTCTCATTTCCCCGACGTAACCGGACGAGGATCAACATGGTCATCGGGGAATTCATCGCCTCCTCGGAAAATTCTGCCCCCTTGTTCCCATAACGCTAACGAAAAGAGTAACTATTGGGGACCCCGGGACATTCAACATGTCCCCGAGATGTTCATCCCTGGTCCCCGAGATATTCAACAAAAGCGAGAGAAATTCTTAGCACTCCCTCTCCTAACAACTAAAGATTCCCGCCGTATTCGCCAGGAATCCTTTCGTTTCTCATGGGAACTTCATCAGTTCACCAAGGAAATGCTATACACTAGTTAAAATTAAAAAGAAGCGCAAGAAAAAGGTCAGTTTTTGAGCAAATACCTTATAAGCGGCGGTTTAGGTTTCTGGCGCGGAGTTTTCGGCGGTTGACGGCGGTGAACGACTACTGTATAAGGTAGAGAGAGAAGGAGCGAGATTGTTGAGAGAGAAGCGGAAAAGTGGGAAATGAACGAGGGGAGGAGTTTTTATAAGCGGTTCTCGCGGAACTCGAGGGACGTATGGCACTTGAGTGTGCTACCCTAGCCAGTCGCCCTAGCCTCCCTAGGTAATGGTGACAGGCGACACGTGGCACACATGCAGCTGCTTTTCCTCCCACGCGTGTCGTTTCAGTTTTCCCCAACGTTTCGGATCTGAAACCCCTCGTCTCCCCGGCGTTGCGACCAAACACAGTTGTCTGATGCCCGACTTATGTGCGGCTGTAGGAACGTCGAGCACGATAATGGCCTACTCGGTCCCTCTCTTGGCGTATCCCCGACAGGCCAATAACCCTTAAGTCATTGCTCTGACATCTCAGAGCAACAACGTGGGGGGCTCCTGTTCTGGACTGGGCCGAGGCTGCCCAACAGTCGAGCAGGCCCAACCCATACAGCCTGAGGAGGCCCAATAAGATCCTTCTGCACGACACGCGACTGCCATGTGCTAGCCACAGTTTTGCCGGGCACTTAGGCAGTGTCGGGCACTTTGGACAATAGGAGAGGAGGACATCACACCCCGCTGAGATGTGACTCCTCTACAGGCTAGCTTCTCCCCCGCGAGCATGCTACACGTCACTCCTCGACAGACACTATCCCTCCCCGCGAGGCCGTGCCCTTTCTACGGGCTTCACATCTCCTCGACCACAGAAGGCTCCTCCCCCGCGAGGAGCACCCAACGGTCCATCCCGCGTGGACACGTTCCAAGTAACCTCCCACTTCCGAAAGATTCGGTCTGCCCTACTTCCAAAAATCTAGGAGCAGTTACTCTAGGGCGAAGACCACGTGCTGGTCTTCACTACTACACGTAAGCCCTAGCAGTTACTTGGAGTGGGCCTAATTAATCCAGCCCATTGCAGGTAACCGTTGGCCCCGCGCTGGGGGCTCTCTATAAATACCCTCTCATTTGAGAGGGTCAGGTTAGACACTTTCTTCCTAACATTCACACTTTCTGTATTTGCTGATATTCTGTACACTCTCTCACTTGAGCGTCGGAGTACCTTGCAGGTACACCCCCCCGGCCGTCTCTCATCACCATCGGAGCTGCCGTTCCAGACGCCGTTGGCCACTATCACTGTCTGATCCAGGTACGATCACTATCTTAATTGTAAATTTAATTTATTTCCATCTCCCGTTAACTCTCATTATCCCTTATGTCTAATATTTTTTTATAATGTTAGTTTTCAATAAAATTATGTCTCAAACTTTTAACTAGTTACTTGATATAATAGTTAGTTATAGGTAGTTAGAAGAAATAATTGTATGTGGATAGCACACCATAATAATGCTAAACTGGAGAATTGTATATACTCCATGTATGGTTCTATCATATTCAATATGAAGAAGAGATTTTTTGTTTTCATAATATGGTACCTGAGCTCTCTCATGGAGAGATTGATTAGATTATTTATTCTTTTCCAACTTTCACCATGAAACCTGCTTGATTCTATTCCTTCTTTGCTTCTTTGTTTAGTGTTTTTGCAAGTTTCATATCGAAACTTGATTGATTGTTTTATTTGTTCTTCATTCCTTCATCTTATCCCATTGCAATCTTCTCTTGTGTTGGTATTTGAAATTGCGATTTCATCACCAAAATGCCACCGAAAAATACTCAACCAGTTCAGCCTCAAATTGATTTAGTTTTCTGTGTTCATCCTAGTGGTGGTCCAAATTCAATTACATTTGTTGTAAAACTTGATGGAAACAATTATACAGTTTGAAGAATATCTATGCGTGCTCTTGGCGCCGAAAACAAACTTTCAATAATTGATGGTTCGTTACCAATTCTTGATGATGATGATGATTTGAATCATGCAACTTAGCAAAAATGCGCCATCTAGTACATTCCTTGCTTTTAAATTCAGTTTCTGATTCCATTGCGCAAACTATAATTTTTCATGAAAACTCACTCCAATGATGTATGGAATGTCTCGAGGATAGATTTTCTAAAATTGACAGTGTTCGAGTTGCTACTCTTAGATTTCAATTGAACAATCTCAAACAAGGATAAAAAATAGTTCTTTAATATTTCATCGAGACAAAGGCATTGTGGGTTAAAATTACAGTTTATCAACCAAATTTTACACGTATATGCCCTCATCCTTGTAGGTGTGAAGCTATGCGATCAACAAGAAATCACATTTTTGAAGATCAAGTCATTCAATTTTTTATTGACATGAATGACCAATTTACTATTGAAAACTCATGTGTTTATGATGGAATCTCTCTCATCTATCAATAAAGTTTACTCCTTGGTTGCACAAGAACAAGGTAATAACATACATGCACATGTGCTTGTTGTTAATCAACCTTCATCATCTGCCAACACATACAATATTAATGCTAGTGAATCACATTAATCTAACTATTCACCATAAATGAATCAACAAGAACCTCAAGTATCAGGTTTGAATCAAAAAAAGTATGATCAGTTAGTATGTTTGCTCCAACAAGAAAACTTGATACCTTCAGCAAACCCTAACATTGGTTCAAGTTCCAATCAAATCAACACATCTAATCCTCCTCAGTTTGGTCATCCATCATATGAGAAGCTCATTTCAGGTATTCCTATTGTCATTACTTCCTCCATGGCATGTTTCATAGCATAAAAAATGTTAAATTTAACAATGATATCACTAAACCCCATGGACATTGTTCCATAATCAACATCAATTTTTTTTTTTTTCATGAATGGTCTGCCTAAAATGATGGGTGCCCTACTTGACTTAGTTTCTCCTTTCATGACCAGAATGTAAAATTTGCAGGAAAAATCAAGTCATTAACTTGAACAAGGACATCTTCTACTACTCCAATAGGGCGAGCAATGCTTTTGTTTGCAGGTTGAATGAATAAACATGTATTCTCAAAAGGACTAGGATATTGTTATAAATAGAAGTAGGTATAACATTAATGGATGACTGCCAGGATTCCTACGTGGAGGTAGGGATGAGCAGCTCATGCTCATCATCCTGGGTCAACTGCTCCGCATTTTTCGGAAAGTGGAAGACTTGTCCTTTACGAAGGGGATAACGTTTTCGCGAGATACGCGAGATCAGTTGGCCTCGTGTCGTCAGGTGAGGAGCACATGGGGAATGTGATCTCCAACCATTATAAAGGATTGTGCTTTTGTGTTGGACCTTCTTCGCCGCGAAGCTGGACTTGGCTGTGCCTGACGGTGGGCCAGTCTTAAGCCCAGAACAGAACAGGAACCCCCCACGTCGTTGCTTTAAGGCATGGGAGTAATGACTTAGAGTCAGTTCATATGTCGAAGAGGGACAAAGGAAATTTGCACGAGGAGAATGTTTATTCAGATTTGTGGTTGCGAGCTCGTGAAGCTACGCTCGCGAGGGAGCGTGAAAGTTATCCTTCGTGCCCAACAACGCGAGCTTGTTAAAGTTTTTCATCGAGTTTCTGCTCGCGGAGGATGCTAAGCAGTCGCTTGTGCCCGATAACATGATCCTGCTTCGAGTTTATCATCGAGGCCATGTGCTCGTAAGGATGCCAAAGTTGTTGTCTATGCTCGGCAAACGTAACTTGTTTCAAGCATTTCTTCGAGGACATGCTCGTGAGGGAATGTGAAAAGTTGAACCTCGTGCTCGACGTCTTGGAATCTGGAACATTGATAGGACTTGGAACGATGAACCTCAAGTGACGTGTCATAGCTATTTAATGTGCAGTGACACGCACAAAGAGAAGCATCTATGTACTCTGCTTCGCATGATGACAATGACACTACTGGCTCCTTTCTCGAACTCCAAGCAACTGGTGCACCACCTAACATAAACACATAGCCAGTTATGGATTTTCTATCCTCAGCATCACTACACCAACTAGAGTCGGTGTATCCCATTAACTTGCATTCTTTTCCTTCATCAGCTGCAGGAAATAAAATGTCATAGTCGAGAGTCCCTTTTAGATACCTCAGTATCCTCTTCGTTGCTGCTAGGTATGATACATTTGGCTTCTGCATGAATCTACTTACCATACCCACACTGTATGCTAAGTCAGGCATTGTGTGACAAAGGTATCAAAGTGACCCAATAAGTCTTCTGTATTGGGTAAGGTTGACATCATCTTCATCTGAATCTTTCAACAACTGCAATCTGGTCTCAGCTGGAGTCAAAGTTGGGTTGTAATCTTGCATCTCAAATCTCTTGAGTATTTTGCCTTCATATCTTCTTTGGTGCATCATCAAACCTCTACTAGTCTTGTAGAATTCGATGCCAAGGAAATATGAGAGATTTCCCAAGTCTGACATTTCAAACTCCTCGCTTAGGTCATGTTTGAAATCTTCAATCTCCTTCTTGCAACTTCCTGTTATCAACAGGTCATCGACATAGAGGCATAGAATAAGCAATTCACTATTGCTTCTCCTTACATACACTCCATGCTCAGTCGTACATTTCAAAAATTCCTTCTTCCTTAAGAAGTTGCCGATTTTCTTATTCCAAGCTCTTGGAGCTTGCTTAAGTCCATACAGGGCTTTATGCAGCCTGTACACCTTTCCTTCTTAGCCTCGTTTCACAAACCCAACTGGTTGTGCGACATAAACTTCTTCGTTTAAGGGGCCATTAAGGAATGCGCATTTCATGTCCATCTGACATGTGTACCAGCTCACCCTCTTCATTAACCACATCATCTGATGTAATCACACGTTCTTGCAACCTTGCAGGTAAGTGTCTTATTCGTCGAGATCTGCTTGGACCTGCTTCATCTCTGACTTGTTCCTGTCGAGCTTCTCTTTCGACTTCAGTGGATGGTTTTTCACAAGAGATTCCCACTGAATCCTTCTTGGCATTCTCAGTACAATCCCATTCTTTATTTGGTGTAGTCACAAAATTAATTGCTTTGAAGAATTCAATTCAAATGGTGAGTCATTTTTTCATATTAAATTTTTTTATGGCATATGAGTCATTAAGTTAATAATTATTTATTAATTAAAAAAATATTTAAATCAAAATTAGATAATAATTTATATTTTATAAAGTTGAATTTTTAATTAAAATAGTTTATAACGATTTTTGTTTGATAAAATTAATTTTTCAATTGAAAATCCTAAATTTCTAAATTCCAAATCCAAACTGATATGTTCTTCCTCCTCCTTCTTCTTCTTTTTTCTCTCAAATCATCATCAATCTTCTTTCAATGGCGCAGACCGAAATCTTATTCGTTTCTGTTCATCCTCCGATGGTAGGGGTGGACATCGATTCGGGCCGGTTCGGGTTCGGGCCTAAAACCTCAATCCGGCCCAACCCTCGGATGACATATATTGGCCCAATTCCGACCGGTTCAATCGTGGGTTTTTTCAGGTTCGGATTGAAACAGGTTCGGGTAACTAAACGGTTTATTTCGGATTTCAATTGCAAGTGGGCCAGTACAAAATTCAACCCAAATAGTAAAATTCAACAGATTTTTTTCTACCTTTTTTAATTGTTATCAGTGGGCCAGTCAAATTTCAAGTCCAATTACAATTCAATATAAATTTTAGTTTAATTAAAAATGACAAATTATCTATTTTTTTTTTTTAAAATCTATTGATTATTTGATTTAAAAAATATTAATTATTTGTTCAAAGTGACTATTTTAAACCTTTTAGTTCATCCTTCTATATATCAATAGACATAATGGTTGAATATTTTCAATCAAATTGAATACTAAATCATCCAAAAACAATAATAAATATCATTTAAAAAAAAGAAACTAAATTCTTACCTACATAAATCACAAATTTAATAAAATATAATACAAAACCAAAATTAATACAAATTTGGAATTATCTAAAATATAAGATGCATTACAACTTTCTATATAATGTTAAGAATATTATCCTTAACACCAATAGTTTATTAGACACCAACAAAACCAAAGCAACTAAACAATAATTTCCTACCTGCACAATACAAAACTTATCAAGAAAATTAAAAAAAAATACTTACAGAACAAAACTTATAAAATGAAGAAATAAAATATTTTATAAGTCATTAAAATAAGCCAAAAAGAAAACCTTAAAACAGTAATTAACAAAATAAATTAAGCCAATGAAACCTTCCAAAATAAAATAAGCCAGGGAAACCAAAGGACTTACGGTGGAATTAAGGACTTACAGTGAAATAAAGTTGGTCTGAAATGTAGCTATTTGCCTCCAGTATAAGCATTTGTTCTGTTTTAGCCAAGGAATCCTCTATATTGTAAAGTTTTGTTTGCATAGACAACAAGACAATAGTCAAACTATACTATTGTGATAATGAGAAGAGTATGCAAAACTCTACAGAATCATATATTATTTAACAATTAAATCAAGTATATAGTATCCAACAAATAATCATGCATAAACATAAACTATTTCACAATTAAATCATTCATAAACTATTTAATAGACTCATAAACATACATGCTCAACACACACATAATCACTCATACATATAAACATATAAAATCCAAGAAAGTCCAACTTCAAAACAAAAAATTAAAAGTGTAAACAAACTGAATTCAATTACAAAATCAACTCATGAACTAAAATAGAGTTCCATATTCAGACTTTCAAATTCAGTATTCACAAGTTCACATATTCACAAAGTTGCAAATTAACATTCACAAGTTCCAAATTAATATTCACAGCTCATGTTATATATAAATTTTTTCACAATTCCAATATGATATATTTCAATTAATATTAGTAAACAAATTTTTATAACAAAAAAAAAAAAACTATGTTTTTAGAGGTAATGAGAATACCAGCAGAGAGTGCAGAGAGTTCCTTGACTTTGAATTTTCAAGGCTGTGTAATCTCAGACTTAAGTTGTAGTTCAAGCTGCAATATTAAAAAACAACTATGAGATAAATGAATCAAATCAAACCAAAATTAAAACAGATCTAAATTTATAAGTTCACAAAACCAAAATCAATACATCTATATTTATAAGTTCACAAAACCAAAATCAAAACAGATCTAATTTTATCCTAAAGTTCACAGGACCAAAATCAAAACAAATATAAATTTATCTTAAAGCTTACAAAACCCAAATGTAGAATCAATTTTTTTTAGACACAAATAATACAGATAAAAAAACCTATATATCTTTTTCCCCTGATGTCATAACCCAATCACAAAAGATCATTCCTACATAAAGAATAATAAAACGGAAATTAGTAACATTAAGCAAATCAAAAATTATAACTTGCTTTTCATTTCTAATTCCAAATAAAAAAATCCAAACAAAGGAAGTAAATAATCCAAACAAATTAAAATCCAGTAGAAAACAAAAGTTTTGGAAAAGTTTTATGTGGCTCTTAAGTTAATAATACTCATGGTGTAATAAAAATTTTCAATAGTAATATTACTAAAAATATCCAGAAAGGCAAGCTCCTGAAACAAAAATTTCAATAAAAGTTAATAAAAGTTTTCTAGAAAGGCAAGATCTTCAAATTAATAAAAGTTAATAGCAGTATTACTAAGAACTTACAAAAAGGCAAGCTCTTCAAGTTAATAAAAGTTTTCCAATATACGAATCATAGACTTATTTTCTAAATGCTCCTGAAAAAATTAACAGTAAAATGGTCATTAAATATTGAAAGAATAAAAGTGGTAATTACTAAGAACTTACAGAAAGGCAAGCTCTATAATTTTGCCACTCAGAGACGCATTCTTCTTTGTCATATTGACTCTTGACGAATTTCTTCGTATACCACCTTCAAAAATTAAATTAGGGTTTAAAGAAGGAAGAAACAAATTAAAAGAGTGTGTTTATGATGAATCGAATGAAACCTGTGGAAGATGTGGAAGATGGAGGCGCAGCTAGGTTAGTAGAAGATTAGGGTTGAAACATCAGAGGCAAATATATAGGATTCACAATCTAAGTTGAGTTGGACTGGATTATTACAAGGGTATGAATTGGACTGGGTTAAGATTAAATTGGGCCTAGCCATAAAGACATCCTTAGATTCGGTCGGATTCGGTTTCCGACGGGTCCAAAACCAATCTCCGAATCCGACCCTACAAACCCACAAAAACCCCTTGCTGCTTTCCGACCTAACCCGCCAACCGAATAAACCCGAACCGTATCTCAAAGTTTGGATCGGAACGGTCGGATACCGTCGGGTGGTTCCGTCATGTCCACCCCTATCCGATGGTATTAACTTATCCATCGTATTTGCCATATTCCTTTATCCAATTTCCTATTTGTATTTCTGTTCGATTTATAGCTTTCCGAACAAATGTTCATCTAGCCTTAATTTTGTCATACTATCCATCCACCTCCTAAGCAGTCGACAAGACATATGGGACTAAATCTGGCTCCGTTATTAAACAAGATTGTAGGTTTTGACATGTGTAAATCTGCTACAAAAACATCTTAACATCAGAATTATCTAAGATATTGTTGTATTTTTTTTATATGACACTATAAAATTTATGTTTTCCACTTAATGTGTTTTTCGTTACGTTTCATTAAATGTTTATGTTTCAAAACAGGAAAGTGACAATAGACTTTATCTGATATATTAACCGTGTATTATTAAAAAGGATAAGATGTTTATAAAATTTCTTAAATTGTCTTCTTTATGTTAAGCTTATACCATGATTTTGTTCTTTACCTATTTAACTCTGTCATTATATGTAATTAACATTTATATCTAATGATTTAAAATATAAATGAAATTTCTCTTGCAGTACGAGTCTTTTCTACTATTAAAAAACATTTAATTGAATCAATACATGGTTACCTTCAAAATTTAGTATGTGTTGTTTTAAATTTCAAAATCAACTTGTTTGACCATATTAAGACTCATTACGACTTTTCAATTTGAATACTATTGCTAGCATTTGATTTAACCTTAAATAAAAAGTTTTTTTTTAACATATTTGGATTGGATGCTACCTAATATGTTTATACAAAAAATAAATATCATAATGATAAAAACAATGTCAAAACATTTGGCAAACTTAAAATTGTTACGGTATACACAACTGACACGATCTTTCTATAGGTGTGAGGCCAACTAATTTGGAGGCTATTAATTATTTTTACTTGATTCACATACTGATATTTAGATTATTATCTTTGCTACTAACATTTCATTTAATATGATACAAAACGGTGTCTACTAAATATGAAACTTATTTTATTATACTGTTACATGTAGTTACTAAAAGTACGTAAAAACCAAATTCGTTCATCACTCGTCTCTGTCATGCTCTCAACAAAATCTTTAAGAATATAAATATTTCAAAGAATTATATTATCAAACAACAACTTTTATTCATATAATAAAATCATATTATTAATCCTTCGTAGGATTTCATTTGATTTTCTTCTAAACATCATAAATAGTTATCTGACTTGCATTATACTGGTCAGTTTGCATCCTTCACTTTGATTCCTGCTGTGATGAAGTTTAACATCCCTTCCTTTGTTTTGACAACTTCCATTGGCTCCAACTTTTCTGCTTTTCATCATTTTCATCTAAAATCTCCTGCATGTATGCATCATATATCAAACATCATGGTCTTGTATGCAGTTTTTGCATCATGAAAATATTAACTTTAACTTGAACAAACATAATTCTACAAGTGATTATACCTTGGAATTCCTTTCTTTATCAGTTACATATTCATCCCACTGATTTGCTTTCATTTTTGTTTCATTGTCAAGTTTTATCTTAACTGCTTTCCCGTTCCCTTCAGCCGGAAACTTTCTCTTGGATGCCTCCGCAAACGGCTTAATATCAGCATTTTAAAGAGGTCAATATAGTTAGTTCTCTTTAAATTTAAGGAATGCTACATACAGAGAATTATCATTGCTACTATAAATTGAAAGATCCAAAGAAATTACCTTTTTCTTCTCCATGTAATTATTTACTTCACGTTTCTGCATAATTTCTTCACCGGACATAAGTTCCTTCCTCGGAGCCTCCAATTCTGCACTCTGCACCTTGCTTCTTTCTAATGAAACAGAATACATTAGAAGGTAAATATCAGAAACCATAATGCTTTCATCTCTCAATATAGTGAAACAGAATATTGATATTAATTCGAAAAATCCACAATATCCCTGAAATTATAGTCATCGGCACGTGCCATCCACCCAAAGAGTTTATCTCCTCGCTCCTTTAAATTCATGTAATCTCTCCTCCCACAATGTTCTGCTTCAAAGCTGCTTTCTAGCTTCAAAGCATTGTTGAAACCATCCCATTCTTTTCCAAATTCAACAATCGCAAACCGTGTTTGCCCGTTATGATTCCACAGTGGAGTAACTTTCAGCGGCTGAAGCCCTTTCGCGATCAGTTCGTCCTTAATTTTCTTCTTACTCTTTCCTATATACTTACCAGGCTTTGGGTTATACTCTGTAACAATGTTTGCCAAAACTGCCATCCAAGGCCAGACAAACCACTCATCTTCAGCAGCATTCCCAATGTCAATCGGTGACTTATTTTTAGCAGTAACCACATCAAGTGACCGATCCTTAACAACATTCGCATTAACTGACTCAGCCTTATCATCAGCAACATTCACATGAAGCGATTTGGCGGTATCAACATTCCTATCATGCGACTTATCATTAGAAATCTTTAAGTCAAGATACCTTGCAAGAGCAGAGTGTTTAGCGATTTCCTTCACGGTCTCGCCATGCACGTCGGCAGCAATCCTTGAAGAATGTCTCAAAAGGTCCTTCAAAGAGTAATAATCCTTGTTGAAACAAAACGGACATCTAAATGTGGAGTCGGAGATTTCGAGTTTATAGTAATCATCTTTCAACTCATTGAAATATTTACGCTGGTAGTATTCCAAATCAGATTCACGAATAAGTTCTTTTTTCCGGTTCATCATGTTGAAAATTTGTGGTTGTTGGAAAATAAAGTATCAGCACTATGATAACAAAATTTGAAGGTGTTGATTAAGTGCTTAAATAAAATAAAGAAATTTGAAGGTGTTGATTAAGCTTAAATAAAATCGCAATCAGTGCACCTTTACGTAGAGGCATGAATTCAACCATTGCTTCTGATAGTAACACCTTTACGTAAAAATAAGACACGTGATATAGCCAAAACTATTATCTCTCTGCAGTCTGAATTCTGATTGAAAAATATTACATTACATGTATTAATATAATAATTTTCAAATTAAAGAAGGTGTAGTTATAATTTTAATATATTTTTGATATATTTTAAAAATAATACCTTAGGTCTAAAAATTGTTAAGTCGGTGGAGTAAAATTTGGCGCAAAATTAAAATTTTATTATTTATTTTTAATTAACATGTTACATTTAGTCATTTTTCACATTTATTTTATTATTTATTTTTTAATTAACATGCTGTAAAGTTTTTGTTTAAAAAAAGTTGGTGAAATGAAATTGGGTGCCAAAATTAAATTTAATTAATAATTTCTTATATTTATTTTAATATTTATATTTAATTAACATGTTTTTATAATTTCTCTCCCACGAACTAGCGTAACAATCTAACCAAAAAAAACTAATAAAATAGTTTTTATATACATCACCCAGTTTGTTTATTTTGTTTTTTTATATTTAAAAAAATAATTTTTTAATACTATCTTAATTTTAAATTTAATTTGTTTCCATCTCCCATTAATTCCCATTATCCCTTATGTCTAATTTTTTTATTAATTATGTTAGTTTTCAATAAAATTATGTCTCAAACTTTTAACTATTACACCACACTTAAGATCGCACATGTAAGTAAAATGCTAGTCAAGATAACTTGTTACATAAGGCATTAAGTTATTTGGGAGATTAGTTACTTGATATAATAGTTAAGTTATAGGTAGTTAGAAGAAATGATTGTATGTGGATAGCACACCATAATAATGCTAAACTATAGAATTGTATATACTCCATGTATGGTTCTATCATATTCAATATGAAGAAGAGATTTTTTTTTTCATAATATGGTATCTGAGCTCTCTCATGGAGAGATTGATTAATTATTTATTCTTTTCCAACTTTCACTACACCAAAAACTTGTTTTCGCAGCGCAACAAAGACAGCGTTTTCTAGCAGAAACGCTGCTATATGTTTCACTAAACACAAAAATAAAAAACGAAAGAAAAAAGCGCTGCTAAATGGGTGACATAAGACAACGCTTTTTAAAAGCGCTGCTAAAGCCCTAAGGCAGCTGAACTTTAAAAAGCGTTTTATGAAAAGCGCTGCTAAATGTGGGACATAAGGCAACGCTTTTAAAAAGCGCTGCTAAAGGGCTTTCGTACAACACGCTTTAGCCAGCGCTTTTAGAAAGCGCTGCTAAAGGCCTTTCATTTTTCCACATTAGAAAGTGCTTTTACTCCAAAAGCGCTGCTAAAGGATTAACATAAGAAAGCGTTTTCTAAAAGCGCTGCTAAAGGTGTTTTAAATATTAAAATTAAAACAGATTCTGCAAACGACTAGTACTGTTTCATTACGACCGTTTCTATTTTCGCCCTAGCGACTACTGTTTCTCTTCTTCCTCCATTTTTTCTGCAAACGAACGAAACCACACCATCCGCCGTCGTTCTGCAAACGAAGTTTGTCGTGGCTTTACTCCGTTTGTGGCTTCCCTCCGTCGTTTCTGCTTACTCACACCGTCGTCCACCATTGTTGATTGTTTCTCTGAGGTTTTTACTCTCATTTTTCTGGTTTTCTCTCCATTAATGAAAATGTCTAATATTCTCCATTGTAGATTGTTTCTCTGCTGTTTATGTGAGATAAATTTGGTGTATTATTAGTTGTTGATGTTAGGTTTTCATTTTTTGATTTGTAGGAGTTAGTTAGTGATTAATTGGAAAAGTGATTAATTAGAAAAATGATTAATTAGTAGAAGTTAGTATAGTGATTATTGTGTAAAATGTGATTAATTTGTAGAAGTTAGTTTAATGATTAATTTGTAGAATAGTAGCGTAACAATCTAACAAAAAAAACTAATAAAATAGTTTTGATCGACATCACCCAGTTTGTTTATTTTGTTTTTTTATATTTAAAAAAAAATTTAATACTATCTGTTCTGGACTGGGCCGAGGCTGCCCAACAGTCGAGCAGGCCCAACCCATACAGCCTGGGGAGGCCCAATAAGATCCTTCTGCAAGACACGCGACTGCCACGTACTAGCCACAGTTTCGCCGGACACTTAGACAGTGTCGGGCACTTTGGACAATAGGAGAGGAGGACATCACACCCCGCTGAGATGTGACTCCTCGATTAGCTAGCTTCTCCCCCGCGAGCATGCTACACGTCACTCCTCGACGGACACTATCCCTCCCCGCGAGGTCGTGCCCTTTCTACGGGCTTCACATCTCCTCGACCACAGAAGGCTCCTCCCCCGCGAGGAGCACCCAACGGTCCATCCTGCGTGGACACGTTCCAAGTAACCTCCCACATCCGAAAGATTCGGTCTGCCCTACTTCCGGAAACCTAGGAGCAGTTACTCTAGGGCGAAGACCACGTGCTGGTCTTCACTACTAAAACAAGTACCAAAACAAGTACCTCATCGTCGGGGTGGATTACTTCACGAAGTGGATTGAGGCTGAGGCGCTGGCCAAAATCACTGCTTTCAACATACTCCGTTTCTACAAGAGAAACATCCTCGCCCGATTCGGGGTGCCCCAGGCCATTGTCACGAACAACGGGACACAATTCACCGACAGGAACTTCCAAGACTTCGTCGCCAAACTGGGCACAAAACAACATTTCACGTCGGTCGAGCACCCTCAAACCAACGGGCAGGCCGAAGCAGCGAACAGAGTGATACTCCGGGGATTGAAGCGACGACTAGGCGAGGCCAAACAATGGTGGGTTGAGGAGTTGCACAGCGTCCTCTGGGCGTATCGAACAACCCCACATTCCACGACCGGGGAGACCCCGTTTCGCCTAACGTACGGGACCGAGGCAGTTATCCCCGTGGAGATCAGGGAACCCTCGAGGAGGACAGAAGCTCCCCTCGACGAAGAAACAAACAACGAAGCCCTGCGAGAGGAACTCGACCTTGTCGAAGAGATAAGGGCCGACGCTTCCCTCCAAGAAACCTCTTTAAAACAAAAAATAACTTTGCGTTATAATGAAAAAGTTATCAAACGAGACTTCCAAGTATGCAGTCTTGTCCTACGGAGGAATAAAAAAGATTCACGCGAAGGAAAGCTGGCCACAAACTGGGAGGGCCCATACCGCATCACCGCAAAGACGGGGACGGGTGCCTATTACCTCGAGAACCTCGATGGTGAACAACTTGCTCGACCATGGAATGCTGAGAAGCTCAAGCAATACTACAGTTAGACATGCCCGGGACAGTACAACGTCGCGACCACGGGGGCGTGCAACGGTACATGCGCGACACCTCTATATAACACACGACGGCAAAAAAACCACGAAGTGTGTGCGTGAGATTTTTTGGCCCGACGAGGAGACCTCAACCGAGCTCCGTCGTCGACGTACCGAATAGACAGAACACCCAGCTCGCGATGGGAAGTTCACGCCACGAAGCTAAGACCTCGACCGATTTCTTAGCCTCGTTGAAGGTCGGAGTACAACCCCCGACCACTCGACTAGCTCTCTTCACAGTCGAGGATCATCAGAGTCGAGCAAACCCCAAGGCGCCGGCGATCTCAACTACTTAGGCAAAAATAAGTAATATATAAAGTATCACACACAAGCAAAATTAATAAAGAGGCATGGCGAAGTATTAAAATCGGGCAAAGCCCATTGTACGAATGTTACATATATAAGCCCACAAGCCGGGAAAAAATAACCATTGTGCGAATATTACATCAAGTAAGCCCACAAGCCGGGCAACAACAACAAAATGGCACGCAGGCCAAGCAAACTATATTCCTACTCTGCAGCGGTCTCGGCGGCGTCGGGCCCACCTCCCTCATTGGCATTTCCTTCCTGCCCGAGCAGCACTATCCGACCGTCGACCACCTCGTAGTCAGCATCTGCCCCGTCGGTCACCAGGTCGGGATTTAGGACCCGAAGCTGCGCCACTCCATTTCGGAACCCTATGCCCGCAATTTCAAGAGCATCATCCTCGGCTAGCCGGAGATCCTGCTCGAATCTCCTGAGCTGGGCCACCAGCGCCGCTCGGGTGGTTAGGAGCTTATCCTCTTCAGTTTCTCCTTCAGCCGGCCGAACAACATCCTCTAACTCGACAACCCTCTCCCTGAGCCGCTTCTCCTCTACCTCCAGCTCGGTGATCCGGGCAAGATAGCCTTTCTCCGTTTCCTCGACTTCCTTTAGCTAGGTCTCAGCCCGCTGCTGCTGCTCGCTCTGTTCTTTGTTCAGGTCCCTGCATTCCTTCAACTCTTTGCGCAGGTCGAGCAGCTCAGCATCCAAGGTCTCGAGTCTTTCTTGCAGTCAAGAAAGTTCAGCGGCGGGGCGAGTCTCATCGTTCAGGACAATGGCAGTCGAGCAAAGCCGCATGACCGCAGACATGTCTTCAAAGATCGTTTTCCTCCTCGCTTCCGCAGCGGCCCCCAGCACGGCTTGGATTTTAGAAGGAGGGACGCGAGGATAGATGACTTCAGAGAAGAAGCGGGGCTTGAGATGGCTTGGTGGGAGTTCGAAGCTTGAAGGAGGTGGGAGGCTGTCTTCGTGGGCCAGGTCGACGATCTCCGCGTTCGAAACCCGTTGTCGTTTCGGCGTCCCTTGAGCACCCGGAGACTGGCTCCCAGCAGGAGGTGTCTGCCTGTCTGAAATCCCCGACACGGTCGCAGCTGGCTGAGATTGGCTGGAACCTTCGGGCATCGCAGCGGAGGAAACACCCTCAGGCATGGCCCCAGAAGGAGCAGCATCTTGACCCTTTGAACGAGATGCCTCTCCCCGGGCCTGCTCTTCCCGAGCCCTCTTCGCCTTCAACTTCTTGAGTCTCTCCTCGGCTCCGGCCATTTTTCCTGCAAAAAGAAAGAAAACATTAGTAAGGCAAGGTATACAGACACGAAGAAGGCTTAGATCGAGGATGTTTTCACCACCTAACAACTCGTCTGCTTCTTCGTCGGAGAAGGTCTCGAGCAGAACACGGGTGTTGATCAAACGACGTTGTTTCTTCACCTGCCCGTCTGCTCCCGTTATAGGCTCGCCGTCCAGCGTTTCGTATCGGGCTTCGTTGAAGCTCTCGACGAAAGCGACGATTTTATCGTAAGCTGCCCGGTCGTCGACGTCCAACTGATTATGTTTCACCTTGTATTTGTTAACTCCCTTCTTGAAGTGTTCCTTCGTCCAGTACAGGGGGAACCTCGGCTCCAGAACCTCCTCGGAGCGACCGTCGACCTTGCGGGTGACTCTCCGGTACAACGAGTTGATAGCCTCAAGGGTGACCGGCTTCACAAAATAGTAGCGGAACTTAAAGTCCCGGACGGAATCTAAATACGTATGGAACATGGCTTTGCTTTGCTTGAAGGACACCCATCCGTGTCGTCCACCAGCCGACGACCTTTGAAGATGGAATATCCGAAAGAAGAGGGACACGGTCGAAATAATTTTTAAGTGCTTACAAACGAGCTCGAAGGCCCGGATGAAGGCCAGCGAGTTCGG
The DNA here is from genome assembly GCA_022829125.1 of Lathyrus tuberosus. NCBI lineage: Eukaryota > Viridiplantae > Streptophyta > Magnoliopsida > Fabales > Fabaceae > Lathyrus > Lathyrus tuberosus. The sequence continues at coordinate 4,595,747 of JALAZF010000280.1, forward strand.
GTGAATCTGCGAGGGGGCCAGCTTCAACCAGGTGAAGATCCCCTCTTGTAAGTCCGTGAAGGGCAGCCTCCACCCCGCCTTGTCGAACATGAATTCATATAATGGGATGCACATTCCCCGGTAAGGTGAACATATCCGATGATACTCCTCTGGGTGGAAAACCTTCCAGGATTTGTCAGACCCGATGAGCCTATGCTCGACGGTGCAGAACGCGTCGTCCACGTCTTTGTAGACAAAGATGGACGACATCTCCAGGGCTTCATCGCAGACCCACTCCGCGAGCGGGCGCTCCTGCGCAAAAGCCATATGAGCCATAGGAGATTCGGGTTGGTCGTCTTCTTCGAAGGATCCTACGGCCACCTTCGCAGCCAAATCGTCCATTTACCTGAAAAGCAGAAGGAAACGGTGAATTTGATGGGTCATATCAAATTCACCCCTCCACCGCTGTTCAAGTGAACGGGCGAGGAAGGGGCAAGGCTTTCTCATTTCCCCGACGTAACCGAACGAGGATCAACATGGTCACCGGGGAATTCATCGCCTCCTCGGAAAATTCTGCCCCCGTGTTCCCATAACGCTAACGAAAAGAGTAACTATTGGGGACCCCGGGACATTCAACATGTCCCCGAGATGTTCATCCCTGGTCCCCGAGATATTCAACAAAAGCGAGAGAAATTCTTAGCACTCCCTCTCCCAACAACTAAAGATTCCCGCCGTATTCGCCAGGAATCCTTTCGTTTCTCATGGGAACTTCATCAGTTCACCAAGGAAATTCTATACACTAGTTAAAATTAAAAAGAAACGCAAGAAAAAGGTCAGTTTTTGAGCAAATACCTTATAAGCGGCGGTTTAGGTTTCTGGCGCGGAGTTTCCGGCGGTTGACGGCGGTGAATGGCTACTGTAGAAGGTAGAGAGAGAAGGAGCGAGATTGTTGAGAGAGAAGCGGAAAAGTGGGAAATGAACGAGGGGAGGAGTTTTTATAAGCGGTTCTCGCGGAACTCGAGGGACGTATGGAACTTGAGTGTGCTACCCTAGCCAGCCGCCCTAGCCTCCCTAGGTAATGATGACAGGCGACACGTGGCACACATGCAACTGCTTTTCCTCCCACGCGTGTCGTTTCAGTTTTCCCCAACGTTTCGTATCTGAAACCCCTCGTCTCCCCGGGGTTGCGACCAAACACAACTGTCCGATGCCCGACTTATGTGCGGCTGTAGGAACGTCGAGCACGAGAATGGCCTCCTCGGTCCCTCTCTTGGCGTATCCCCAACAGGCCAATAACCCTTAAGTCATTGCTCTGATATCTCAGAGCAACGACGTGGGGGGCTCCTGTTCTGGACTGGGCCGAGGCTGCCCAACAGTCGAGCAGGCCCAACCCATACAGCCTGGGGAGGCCCAATAAGATCCTTCTGGACGACACGCGACTGCCACGTGCTAGCCACAGTTTTGCCGGGCACTTAGGCAGTGTCGGGCACTTTGGACCATAGGAGAGGAGGACATCACACCCCGCTGAGATGTGACTCCTCTACAGGCTAGCTTCTCCCCCGCGAGCATGCTACACGTCACTCCTCGACGGACACTATCCCTCCCCGCGAGGCCGTGCCCTTTCTACGGGCTTCACATCTCCTCGACCACAGAAGGCTCCTCCCTCGCGAGGAGCACCCAACGGTCCATCCCGCGTGGACACGTTCCAAGTAACCTCCCACTTCCGAAAGATTCGGTCTGCCCTACTTCCGAAAATCTAGGAGCAGTTACTCTAGGGCGAAGACCACGTGCTGGTCTTCACTACTACACGTAGGCCTAGTTGATCCAGCCCATTGCAGGTAACCGTTGGCCCCGCGCTGGGGGCTCTCTATAAATACCCTCTCATTTGAGAGGGTCAGGTTAGACACTTTCTTCCTAATATTCACACTTTCTGTATTTGCTGATATTCTGTACACTCTCTCATCACCATCGGAGCTGCCGTTCTAGACGCCGTTGGCCACTATCACTGTCTGATCCAGGTACGATCACTATCTTAATTTTAAATTTAATTTATTTCCATCTCCCGTTAACTCTCATTATCCCTTATGTCTAATATTTTTTTATAATGTTAGTTTTCAATAAAATTATGTCTCAAACTTTTAACTAGTTACTTGATATAATAGTTAGTTATAGGTAGTTAGAAGAAATGATTGTATGTGGATAGCACACCATAATAATGCTAAACTGGAGAATTGTATATACTCCATGTATGGTTCTATCATATTTAATATGAAGAAGAGATTTGTTTTCATAATATGGTACCTGAGCTCTCTCATGGAGAGATTGATTAGATTATTTATTCTTTTCCAACTTTCACCATGAAACCTGCTTGATTCTATTCCTTCTTTGCTTCTTTGTTTAGTGTTTTTGCAAGTTTCATATCGAAACTTGATTGATTATTTTATTTGTTCTTCATTCCTTCATCTTATCCCATTGCAATCTTCTCTTGTGTTGGTATTTGAAATTGCGATTTCATCACCAAAATGCCACCGAAAAATACTCAACCAGTTCAGCCTCAAATTGATTTAGTTTTCTGTGTTCATCCTAGTGGTGGTCCAAATTCAATTACATTTGTTGTAAAACTTGATGGAAACAATTATACAGTTTGAAGAATATCTATGCGTGCTCTTGGCGCCGAAAACAAACTTTCAATAATTGATGGTTCGTTACCAATTCTTGATGATGATGATGATTTGAATCATGCAACTTAGCAAAAATGCGCCATCTGGTACATTCATTGCTTTTAAATTCAGTTTCTGATTCCATTGCGCAAACTATAATTTTTCATGAAAACTCACTCCAATGATGTATGGAATGTCTCGAGGATAGATTTTCTAAAATTGACAGTGTTCGAGTTGCTACTCTTAGATTTCAATTGAACAATCTCAAACAAGGATCAAAAATAGTTCTTTAATATTTCATCGAGACAAAGGCATTGTGGGATAAAATTACAGTTTATCAACCAATTTTTACACGTATATGCCCTCATCCTTGTAGGTGTGAAGCTATGCGATCAACAAGAAATCACATTTTTGAAGATCAAGTCATTCAATTTTTTATTGACATGAATGACCAATTTACTATTGAAAACTCATGTGTTTATGATGGAATCTCTCTCATCTATCAATAAAGTTTACTCCTTGGTTGCACAAGAACAAGGTAATAACATACATGCACATGTGCTTGTTGTTAATCAACCTTCATCATCTGCCAACACATACAATATTAATGCTAGTGAATCACATTAATCTAACTATTCACCATAAATGAATCAACAAGAACCTCAAGTATCAGGTTTGAATCAAAAAAAGTATGATCAGTTAGTATGTTTGCTCCAACAAGCAAACTTGATACCTTCAGCAAACCCTAACATTGGTTCAAGTTCCAATCAAATCAACACATCTAATCCTCCTCAGTTTGGTCATCCATCATATGAGAAGCTCATTTCAGGTATTCCTATTGTCATTACTTCCTCCATGGCATGTTTCATAGCATAAAAAATGTTAAATTTAACAATGATATCACTAAACCCCATGGACATTGTTCCATAATCAACATCAATTTTTTTTTTGTTTTCATGAATGGTCTGCCTAAAATGATGGGTGCCCTACTTGACTTAGTTTCTCCTTTCATGACCAGAATGTAAAATTTGCAGGAAAAATCAAGTCATTAACTTGAACAAGGACATCTTCTACTACTCCAATAGGGCGAGCAATGCTTTTGTTTGCAGGTTGAATGAATAAACATGTATTCTCAAAAGGACTAGGATATTGTTATAAATAGAAGTAGGTATAACATTAATGGATGACTGCCAGGATTCCTACGTGGAGGTAGGGATGAGCAGCTCATGCTCATCATCCTGGGTCAACTGCTCCGCATTTTTCGGAAAGTGGAAGACTTGTCCTTTACGAAGGGGATAACGTTTTCGCGAGATACGCGAGATCAGTTGGCCTCGTGTCCTCAGGTGAGGAGCACATGGGGAATGTGCTCTCCAACCACTATAAAGGATTGTGCCTTTGTGTTGGACCTTCTTCGCCGCGAAGCTGGACTTGGCTGTGCCTGACGGTGGGCCAGTCTTAAGCCCAGAACAGAACAGGAGCCCCCCACGTCGTTGCTTTAAGGCATGAGAGTAATGACTTAGAGTCAGTTCATATGTCGAAGAGGGACAAAGGAAATTTGCACGAGGAGAATGTTTATTCAGATTTGTGGTTGCGAGCTCGCGAAGCTACGCTCGCGAGGGAGCTTGAAAGTTATCCTTCGTGCCCAACAACGCGAGCTTGTTAAAGTTTTTCATCGAGTTTCTGCTCGCGGAGGATGCTAAGCAGTCGCTTGTGCTCGATAACATGATCCTGCTTCGAGTTTATCATCGAGGCCATGTGCTCGTAAGGATGCCAAAGTTGTTGTCTATGCTCGGCAAACGTAACTTGTTTCAAGCATTTCTCCGAGGACATGCTCGTGAGGGAATGTGAAAAGTTGAACCTCGTGCTCGACGTCTTGGAATCTGGAACATTGATAGGACTTGGAACGATGAACCTCAAGTGACGTGTCATAGCTATTTAATGTGCAGTGACACGCACAAAGAGAAGCATCTATGTACTCTGCTTCGCATGATGACAATGACACTACTGGCTCCTTTCGCGAACTCCAAGCAACTGGTGCACCACCTAACATAAACACATAGCCAGTTATGGATTTTCTATCCTCAGCATCACTACACTAACTAGAGTCGGTGTATCCCATTAACTTGCATTCTTTTCCTTCATCAGCTGCAGGAAATAAAATGTCATAGTCGAGAGTCCCTTTTAGATACCTCAGTATCCTCTTCGTTGCTGCTAGGTATGATACATTTGGCTTCTGCATGAATCTACTTACCATACCCACACTGTATGCTAAGTCAGGCATTGTGTGACAAAGGTATCAAAGTGACCCAATAAGTCTTCTGTATTGGGTAAGGTCGACATCATCTTCATCTGAATCTTTCAACAGCTGCAATCTGGTCTCAGCTGGAGTCAAAGTTGGGTTGTAATCTTGCATCTCAAATCTCTTGAGTATTTTGCCTTCATATCTTCTTTGGTGCATCATCAAACGTCTACTAGTCTTGTAGAATTCGATGCCAAGGAAATATGAGATATTTCCCAAGTCTGACATTTCAAACTCCTCGCTTAGGTCATGTTTGAAATCTTCAATCTCCTTCTTGCAACTTCCTGTTATCAACAGGTCATCGACATAGAGGCATAGAATAAGCAATTCACTATTGCTTCTCCTTACATACACTCCATGCTCAGTCGTACATTTCAAAAATTTCGTCTTCCTTAAGAAGTTGCCGATTTTCTTATTCCAAGCTCTTGGAGCTTGCTTAAGTCCATACAGGGCTTTATGCAGCCTGTACACCTTTCCTTCTTAGCCTCGTTTCACAAACCCAACTGGTTGTGCGACATAAACTTCTTCGTTTAAGGGGCCATTAAGGAATGCGCATTTCATGTCCATCTGACATGTGTACCAGCTCACCCTCTTCATTAACCACATCATCTGATGTAATCACACATTCTTGCAACCTTGCAGGTAAGTGTCTTATTCGTCGAGATCTGCTTGGACCTGCTTCATCTCTGACTTGTTCCTGTCGAGCTTCTCTTTCGACTTCAGTGGATGGTTTTTCACAAGAGATTCCCACTGAATCCTTCTTGGCATTCTCAGTACAATCCCATTCTTTATTTGGTGTAGTCACAAAATTAATTGCTTTGAAGAATTCAATTCAAATGGTGAGTCATTTTTTCATATTAAATTTTTTTATGGCATATGAGTCATTAAGTTAATAATTATTTATTAATTAAAAAAATATTTAAATCAAAATTAGATAATAATTTATATTTTATAAAGTTGAATTTTTAATTAAAATAGTTTATAACGATTTTTGTTTGATAAAATTAATTTTTCAATTGAAAATCCTAAATTTCTAAATTCCAAATCCAAACTGATATGTTCTTCCTCCTCCTTCTTCTTCTTTTTTCTCTCAAATCATCATCAATCTTCTTTCAATGGCGCAGACCGAAATCTTATTCGTTTCTGTTCATCCTCCGATGGTAGGGGTGGACATCGATTCGGGCCGGTTCGGGTTCGGGCCTAAAACCTCAATCCGGCCCAACCCTCGGATGACATATATTGGCCCAATTCCGACCGGTTCAATCGTGGGTTTTTTCAGGTTCGGATTGAAACAGGTTCGGGTAACTAAACGGTTTATTTCGGATTTCAATTACAAGTGGGCCAGTACAAAATTCAACCCAAATAGTAAAATTCAACAGATTTTTTTCTACCTTTTTTAATTGTTATCAGTGGGCCAGTCAAATTTCAAGTCCAATTACAATTCAATATAAATTTTAGTTTAATTAAAAATGACAAATTATCTATTTTTTTTTTTTAAATCTATTGATTATTTGATTTAAAAAATATTAATTATTTGTTCAAAGTGACTATTTTAAACCTTTTAGTTCATCCTTCTATATATCAATAGACATAATGGTTGAATATTTTCAATCAAATTGAATACTAAATCATCCAAAAACAATAATAAATATCATTTAAAAAAAAGAAACTAAATTCTTACCTACATAAATCACAAATTTAATAAAATATAATACAAAACCAAAATTAATACAAATTTGGAATTATCTAAAATATAAGATGCATTACAACTTTCTATATAATGTTAAGAATATTATCCTTAACACCAATAGTTTATTAGACACCAACAAAACCAAAGCAACTAAACAATAATTTCCTACCTGCACAATACAAAACTTATCAAGAAAATTAAAAAAAAATACTTACAGAACAAAACTTATAAAATGAAGAAATAAAATATTTTATAAGTCATTAAAATAAGCCAAAAAGAAAACCTTAAAACAGTAATTAACAAAATAAATTAAGCCAATGAAACCTTCCAAAATAAAATAAGCCAGGGAAACCAAAGGACTTACGGTGGAATTAAGGACTTACAGTGAAATAAAGTTGGTCTGAAATGTAGCTATTTGCCTCCAGTATAAGCATTTGTTCTGTTTTAGCCAAGGAATCCTCTATATTGTAAAGTTTTGTTTGCATAGACAACAAGACAATAGTCAAACTATACTATTGTGATAATGAGAAGAGTATGCAAAATAAACAAGTAAAAGAAAATGAGAAGAGTATGCAAAACTCTACAGAATCATATATTATTTAACAATTAAATCAAGTATATAGTATCCAACAAATAATCATGCATAAACATAAACTATTTCACAATTAAATCATTCATAAACTATTTAATAGACTCATAAACATACATGCTCAACACACACATAATCACTCATACATATAAACATATAAAATCCAAGAAAGTCCAACTTCAAAACAAAAAATTAAAAGTGTAAACAAACTGAATTCAATTACAAAATCAACTCATGAACTAAAATAGAGTTCCATATTCAGACTTTCAAATTCAGTATTCACAAGTTCACATATTCACAAAGTTGCAAATTAACATTCACAAGTTCCAAATTAATATTCACAGCTCATGTTATATATAATTTTTTTCACAATTCCAATATGATATATTTCAATTAATATTAGTAAACAAATTTTTATAACAAAAAAAAAACTATGTTTTTAGAGGTAATGAGAATACCGGCAGAGAGTGCAGAGAGTTCCTTGACTTTGAATTTTCAAGGCTGTGTAATCTCAGACTAAAGTTGTAGTTCAAGCTGCAATATTAAAAAACAACTATGAGATAAATGAATCAAATCAAACCAAAATTAAAACAGATCTAGATTTATAAGTTCACATAACTAAAATCAAAACAGATCTAAATTTATAAGTTCACAAAACAAAAATCAATACATCTAAATTTATAAGTTCACAAAACCAAAATCAAAACAGATCTAATTTTATCCTAAAGTTCACAGGACCAAAATCAAAACAAATATAAATTTATCTTAAAGCTTACAAAACCCAAATGTAGAATCAATTTTTTTAAGACACAAATAATACAGATCAAAAAACCTATATATCTTTTTCCCCTGATGTCATAACCCAATCACAAAAGATCATTCCTACATAAAGAATAATAAAACGGAAATTAGTAACATTAAGCAAATCAAAAATTATAACTTGCTTTTCATTTCTAATTCCAAATAAAAAAATCCAAACAAAGGAAGTAAATAATCCAAACAAATTAAAATCCAGTAGAAAACAAAAGTTTTGAAAAAGTTTTATGTGGCTCTTAAGTTAATAATACTCATGGTGTAATAAAAGTTTTCAATAGTAATATTACTAAAAATATCCAGAAAGGCAAGCTCCTGAAACAAAAATTTCAATAAAAGTTAATAAAAGTTTTCCAGAAAGGCAAGATCTTCAAATTAATAAAAGTTAATAGCAGTATTACTAAGAACTTACAAAAAGGCAAGCTCTTCAAGTTAATAAAAGTTTTCCAATATACGAATCATAGACTTATTTTCTAAATGCTCCTGAAAAAATTAACAGTAAAATGGTCATTAAATATTGAAAGAATAAAAGTGGTAATTACTAAGAACTTACAGAAAGGCAAGCTCTATAATTTTGCCACTCAGAGACGCATTCTTCTTTGTCATATTGATTCTTGACGAATTTCTTCGTATACCACCTTCAAAAATTAAATTAGGGTTTAAAGAAGGAAGAAACAAATTAAAAGAGTGTGTTTATGATGAATCGAATGAAACCTGTGGAAGATGTGGAAGATGGAGGCGCAGCTAGGTTAGTAGAAGATTAGGGTTGAAACATCAGAGGCAAATATATAGGATTCACAATCTAAGTTGAGTTGGACTGGATTATTACAAGGGTATGAATTGGACTGGGTTAAGATTAAATTGGGCCTAGCCATAAAGACATCCTTAGATTCGGTCGGATTCGGTTTTCGACGGGTCCAAAACCAATCTCCGAATCCGACCCTACAAACCCGCAAAAACCCCTTGCTGCTTTCCGACCTAACCCGCCAACCGAATAAACCCGAACCGTATCTCAAAGTTTGGATCGGAACGGTCGGATACCGTCGGGTGGTTCCGTCATGTCCACCCCTATCCGATGGTATTAACTTATCCATCGTATTTGTCATATTCCTTTATCCAATTTCCTATTTGTATTTCTGTTCGATTTATAGCTTTCCGAACAAATGTTCATCTATTCCATATTGGTTGTGTTGTTCATCCAATGTGTCCTGCCTTAATTTTGTCATACTATCCATCCACCTCCTAAGCAGTCGACAAGACATATGGGACAAAATCTGGCTCCGTTATTAAATAAGATTGTAGGTTTTGACATGTGTAAATCTGCTGCAAAAACATCTTAACATCTGAATTATCTAAGATATTGTTGTATTTTTTTGATATGACACTATAAAATTTATGTTTTCCACTTAATGTGTTTTTCGTTACGTTTCATTAAATGTTTATGTTTCAAAACAGGAAAGTGACAATAGACTTTATCTGATATATTAACCGTGTATTATTAAAAAGGATAAGATGTTTATAAAATTTCTTAAATTGTCTTCTTTATGTTAAGCTTATACCATGATTTTGTTCTTTACCTATTTAACTCTGTCATTATATGTAATTAACATTTATATCTAATGATTTAAAATATAAATGAAATTTCTCTTGCAGTACGAGTCTTTTCTACTATTAAAAAACATTTAAGTGAATCAATACATGGTTACCTTCAAAATTTGGTATGTGTTGTTTTAAATTTCAAAATCAACTTTTTATTGTTTGACCATATTAAGACTCATTACGACTTTTCAATTTGGATAATATTGCTAGCATTTGATTTAACCTTAAATAAAAAGTTTTTTTTTAACATATTTGGATTGGATGCTACCTAATATGTTTATACAAAAAATAAATATCATAATGATAAAAACAATGTCAAAACCTTTGGCAAACTTAAAATTGTTACAGTATACACAACTGACACGATCTTTCTATAGGTGTGAGGCCAACTAGCTATTAATTATTTTTACTTGATTCACATACTGATAGTTAGATTATTATCTTTGCTACTAACATTTCATTTAATATGATACAAAACGGTGTCTACTAAATATGAAACTTATTTTATTATACTGTTACATGTAGTTACTAAAAGTACGTAAAAACCAAATTCGTTCATCACTCGTCTCTGTCAAGCTCTCAACAAAATCTTAAGAATATAAATATTTCAAAGAATTATATTATCAAACAACAACTTTTATTCATATAATAAAATCATATTATTAATCCTTCGTAGGATTTCATTTGATTTTCTTCTAAACATCATAAATAGTTATCTGACTTGCATTATACTGGTCAGTTTGCATCCTTCACTTTGATTCCTGCTGTGATGAAGTTTAACATCCCTTCCTTTGTTTTGACAACTTCCACTGGCTCCAACTTTTCTGCCTTTCATCATTTTCATCTAAAATCTCCTGCATGTATGCATCATATATCAAACATCATGGTCTTGTATGCAGTTTTTGCATCATGAAAATATTAACTTTAACTTGAACTATACCTTGGAATTCCCTTCTTTATCAGTTACATATTCATCCCACTGATTTGCTTTCATTTTTGTTTCATTGTCAAGTTTTATCTTAACTGCTTTCCCATTCCCTTCAGCCGGAAACTTTCTCTTGGATGCCTCCGCAAACGGCTTAATATCAGCATTTTAAAGAGGTCAATATAGTTAGTTCTCTTTAAAATTAAGGAATGCTACATACAGAGAATTATCATTGCTACTATAAATTGAAGGATCCAAAGAAATTGCCTTTTTCTTCTCAATATAATTATTTGCTTCACGCTTCTGCGTAATTTCTTCACCGGACATAAGTTCCTTCCTCGGAGCCTCCAATTCTGCACTCTGCACCTTGCTTCTTTCTAATGAAACAGAATACATTAGAAGGTAAATATCAGAAACCATAATGCTTTCATCTCTAAATATAGTGAAACAGAATATTGATATTAATTCGAAGAATCCACTGTAAGTATCAACATGCCTTTGTTTAGTAACACATTAGCTTCATCATACTTTCTTGTTGCTTGTTCCAATTCCTTTTTCTTCTGCTCTAAAGTGTTAGTCAAACTAGATACAAGCAACAAAGCTTTCCGATTATCTTCGGCTTCTTTTCCGGTAACAGTTTTCAAATCCCCATTTTCCCGGAGGTGTTTGCCCACAATATCCCTGAAATTATAGTCATCGGCACGTGCCATCCACCCAAAGAGTTTATCTCCTCGCTCCTTTAAATTCATGTAATCTCTCCTCCCACAATGTTCTGCTTCAAAGCTGCTTTCTAGCTTCAAAGCATTGTTGAAACCATCCCATTCTTTTCCAAATTCAACAATCGCAAACCGTGTTTGCCCGTTATGATTCCACAGTGGAGTAACTTTCAGCGGCTGAAGCCCTTTCACGATCAGTTCGTCCGTAATTTTCTTCTTACTCTTTCCTATATACTTAACGGACTTTGTGTCATAGTTTGTAACAATGTTTGCCAGAACTGCCATCCAAGGCCAGACAAACCACTCATCTTCAGCAGCATTCCCAATGTCAATCGGTGACTTATTTTTAGCAGTAACCACATCAAGTGACCGATCCTTAACAACATTCGCATTAACTGACTCAGCCTTATCATCAGCAACATTCACATGAAGCGATTTGTCGGTATCAACATTCCTATCATGCAACTTATCATTAGAAATCTTTAAGTCAAGATACCTTGCAAGAGCAGAGTGTTTAGAGATTTCCTTCACAGTCTCGCCATGCACGTCGGCAGCAATCCTTGAAGAATGTCTCAAAAGGTCCTTCAAAGAGTAATAATCTTTGTTCAAACAGAACGGACACCTAAATGTGGAGTCGGAGATTTCGAGTTTATAGTAATCATCTTTCAACTCATTGAAATATTTACGCTGGTAGTATTCCAAATCAGATTCACGAGTAAGTTCTTTTTTCCGGTTCATCATGTTGAAAATTTGTGGTTGTTGGAAAATAAAGTATCAGCACTATGATAACAAAATTTGAAGGTGTTGATTAAGTGCTTAAATAAAATAAAGAAATTTGAAGGTGTTGATTAAGCTTAAATAAAATAGCAATCAGTGCACCTTTAGGTAGAGGCATGAATTCAACCATTGCTTCTGATAGTAACACCTTTACGTAAAAATAAGACACGTGATATAGCCAAAACTATTATCTCTCTGCAGTCTGAATTCTGATTGAAAAATATTACATTACATGTATTAATATAATAATTTTCAAATTAAAGAATGTGTAGTTATAATTTTAATATATTTTTGATATATTTTAAAAATAATACCTTAGGTCTAAAAATTGTTAAGTCGGTGGAGTAAAATTTGGCGCAAAATTAAAATTTTATTATTTATTTTTAATTAACATGTTACATTTAGTCATTTTTCACATTTATTTTATTATTTATTTTTTAATTAACATGCTGTAAAGTTTTTGTTTAAAAAAAGTTGGTGAAATGAAATTGGGTGCCAAAATTAAATTTAATTAATAATTTCTTATATTTATTTTAATATTTATATTTAATTAACATGTTTTTATAATTTCTCTCCCACGAACTAGCGTAACAATCTAACCAAAAAAAACTAATAAAAGAGTTTTTATATACATCACCCAGTTTGTTTATTTTGTTTTTTTATATTTAAAAAAATAATTTTTTAATACTATCTTAATTTTAAATTTAATTTGTTTCCATCTCCCATTAATTCCCATTATCCCTTATGTCTAATTTTTTTATTAATTATGTTAGTTTTCAATAAAATTATGTCTCAAACTTTTAACTATTACACCACACTTAAGATCGCACATGTAAGTAAAATGCTAGTCAAGATAACTTGTTACATAAGGCATTAAGTTATTTGGGAGATTAGTTACGTGATATAATAGTTAAGTTATAGGTAGTTAGAAGAAATGATTGTATGTGGATAGCACACCATAATAATGCTAAACTAGAGAATTGTATATACTCCATGTATGGTTCTATCATATTCAATATGAAGAAGAGATTTTTTTTTTCATAATATGGTATCTGAGCTCTCTCATGGAGAGATTGATTAATTATTTATTCTTTTCCAACTTTCACTACACCAAAAACTTGTTTTCGCAGCGCAACAAAGACAACGTTTTCTAGCAGAAACGCTGCTATATGTTTCACTAAACACAAAAATAAAAAACGAAAGAAAAAAACGCTGCTAAATGGGTGACATAAGACAACGCTTTTTAAAAGCGCTGCTAAAGCCCTAAGGCAGCTGAACTTTAAAAAGCGTTTTATGAAAAGCGCTGCTAAATGTGGGATATAAGGCAACGCTTTTAAAAAGCGCTGCTAAAGGGCTTTCGTACAACACGCTTTAGCCAGCGCTTTTAGAAAGCGCTGCTAAAGGCCTTTCATTTTTCCACATTAGAAAGCGCTTTTACTCCAAAAGCGCTGCTAAAGGATTAACATAAGAAAGCGCTTTCTAAAAGCGCTGCTAAAGGTGTTTTAAATATTAAAATTAAAACAGATTCTGCAAACGACTAGTACTGTTTCATTACGACCGTTTCTATTTTCGCCCTAGCGACTACTGTTTCTCTTCTTCCTCCATTTTTTCTGCAAACGAACGAAACCACACCGTCCGCCGTCGTTCTGCAAACGAAATCCGTCGTGGCTTTACTCCGTTTGTGGCTTCCCTCCGTCGTTTCTGCTTACTCACACCGTCGTCCACCATTGTTGATTGTTTCTCTGAGGTTTTTACTCTCATTTTTCTGGTTTTCTCTCCATTAATGAAAATGTCTAATATGCTCCATTGTAGACTGTTTCTCTGCTGTTTCTGTGAGATAAATTTGGTGTATTATTAGTTGTTGATGTTAGGTTTTCATTTTTTGATTTGTAGGAGTTAGTTAGTGATTAATTGGAAAAGTGTTTAATTAGAAAAATGATTAATTAGTAGAAGTTAGTATAGTGATTATTGTGTAAAATGTGATTAATTTGTAGAAGTTAGTTTAATGATTAATTTGTAGAATAGTAGCGTAACAATCTAACAAAAAAAACTAATAAAATAGTTTTGATCGACATCACCCAGTTTGTTTATTTTGTTTTTTTTATATTTAAAAAAAATTTTAATACTATCTGTTCTGGACTGGGCCGAGGCTGCCCAACAGTTGAGCAGGCCCAACCCATACAGCCTGGGGAGGCCCAATAAGATCCTTCTGCAAGACACGCGACTGCCACGTGCTAGCCACAGTTTCGCCGGGCACTTAGGCAGTGTCGGGCACTTTGGCCAATAGGAGATGAGGACATCACACCCCGCTGAGATGTGACTCCTCGACAGGCTAGCTTCTCCCCCGCGAGCATGCTACACGTCACTCCTCGACGGACACTATCCCTCCCCGCGAGGCCGTGCCCTTTCTACGGGCTTCACATCTCCTCGACCACAGAAGGCTCCTCCCCCGCGAGGAGCACCCAACGGTCCATCCCGCGTGGACACGTTCCAAGTAACCTCCCACTTCCGAAAGATTCGGTCTGCCCTACTTCCGGAAACCTAGGAGCAGTTACTCTAGGGCGAAGACCACGTGCTGGTCTTCACTACTAAAACAAGTACCAAAACAAGTACCTCATCCTCGGGGTGGATTACTTCACGAAGTGGATTGAGGCTGAGGCGCTGGCCAAAATCACTGCTTTCAACATACTCCGTTTCTACAAGAGAAACATCCTCGCCCGATTCGGGGTTCCCCAGGCCATTGTCACGGACAACGGGACACAGTTCACCGACATGAACTTCCAAGACTTCGTCGCCAAACTGGGCACAAAACAGCATTTCACGTCGGTCGAGCACCCTCAAACCAACGGGCAGGCCGAAGCAGCGAACAGAGTGATACTTCGGGGATTGAAGCGACGACTAGGCGAGGCCAAACAATGGTGGGTCGAGGAGTTGCACAGTGTCCTCTGGGCGTATCGAACAACCCCACATTCCACGACCGGGGAGACCCCGTTTCGCCTAACGTACGGGACCGAGGCAGTTATCCCCGTGGAGATCAGGGAACCCTCGAGGAGGACAGAAGCTCCCCTCGACGAAGAAACAAACAACGAAGCCCTGCGAGAGGAACTCGACCTTGTCGAAGAGATAAGGGCCGACGCTTCCCTCCAAGAAGCCTCTTTAAAACAAAAAATAACTTTGCGTTATAATGAAAAAGTTATCAAACGAGACTTCCAAGTATGCAGTCTTGTCCTACGGAGGAATAAAAAAGATTCACGCGAAGGAAAGCTGGCCGCAAACTGGGAGGGCCCATACCGCGTCACCGCAAAGACGGGGACGGGTGCCTACTACCTCGAGAACCTCCACGGTGAACAACTTGCTCGACCATGGAATGTTGAGAAGCTCAAGCAATACTACAGTTAGACACTGCCCGGGACAGTACAACATCGCGACCACGGGGGCGTGCAACGGTACATGCGCGACACCTCTATATAACACACGACGGCCAAAAAACCACGAAGTGTGTGCGTGAGATTTTTTGGCCCGACGAGGAGACCTCAACCAAGCTCCGTCGTCGACGTACCGAATAGGCAGAACACCCAGCTCGCGATGGGAAGTTCACGCCACGAAGCTAAAACCTCGACCGATTTCTTAGCCTCGTTGAAGGTCGGAGTACAACCCCCGACCACTCGACTAGCTCTCTTCACAGTCGAGGATCATCAGAGTCGAGCAAACCCCAAGGCGCCGACGATCTCAACTACTTAGGCAAAAATAAGTAATATATAAAGTATCACACACAAGCAAAATTAATAAAGAGGCATGGCGAAGTATTAAAATCGGGCAAAGCCCATTGTACGAATGTTACATATATAAGCCCACAAGCCGGGCAAAAATAACCATTGTGCGAATATTACATCAAGTAAGCCCACAAGCCGGGCAACAATAACAAAATGGCACGCAGGCCAAGCAAACTATATTCCTACTCTGCAGCGGTCTCGGCGGCGTCGGGCCCACCTCCCTCATTGGCATTTCCTTCCTGCCCGGGCAGCACTATCCGGCCGTTGACCACCTCGTAGTCAGCATCTGCCTCGTCGGTCACCAGGTCGGGATTTAGGATCCGAAGCTGCGCCACTCCATTTCGGAACCCTATGCCCGCAGTTTCAAGAGCATCATCCTCGGCTAGCCGGAGATCCTGCTCGAATCTCCTGAGCTGGGCCACCAGCGCCGCTCGGGTGATTAGGAGCTTATCCTCTTCAGTTTCTCCTTCAGTCGGCCGAACAACATCCTCTAACTCGGCAACCCTCTCCCTGAGCCGCTTCTCCTCTGCCTCCAGCTTGGTGATCCGGGCAAGATGGCCTTTCTCCGTTTCCTCGACTTCCTTTAGCTTGGTCTCAGCCCGCTGCTGCTGCTCGCTCTGTTCTTTGTTCAGGTCCCTGCATTCCTTCAACTCTTTGCGCAGGTCGAGCAGCTCAGCATCCAAGGTCTCGAGTCTTTCTTGCAGTCAAGAAAGTTCAGCGGCGGGGCGAGTCTCATCGTTCAGGACAATGGCAGTCGAGCAAAGCCGCATGACCGCGAACATGTCTTCAAAGATCGTTTCCCTCCTCGCTCCCGCAGCGGCCCCCAGCACGGCTTGGATTTTAGAAGGAGGGACGCGAGGATAGATGACTTCAGAGAAGAAGCGGGGCTTGAGATGTCTTGGTGGGAGTTCGAAGCTTGAAGGAGGTGGGGGGATGTCTTCGTGGGCCAGGTCGACGATCTCCGCGTTCGAAACCCTTTGTCGTTTCGGCGTCCCTTGAGCACCCGGAGACTGGCTCCCAGCAGGAGGTGTCTGCCTGTCTGAAATCCCCGACACGGTCGCAGCAGGCTGAGATTGGCTGGAACCTTCGGGCATCGCAGTGGAGGAAACACCCTCAGGCATGGCCCCAGAAGGAGCAACATCTTGACCATTTGAACGAGATGCCTCTCCCCGGGCCTGCTCTTCCCGAGCCCTCTTCGCCTTCAACTTCTTGAGTCTCTCCTCGGCTCGGGCCATTTTTGCTGCAAAAAGAAAGAAAACATTAGTAAGGCAAGGTATACAGACACGAAGAAGGCTTAGATCGAGGATGTTTTCACCACCTAACAACTCGTCTGCTTCTTCGTCGGAGAAGGTCTCGAGCAGAACACTGGTGTTGATCAAACGACGTTGTTTCTTCACCTGCCCGTCTGCTCCCGTTATAGGTTCGCCGTCCAGCGTTTCGTACCGGGCTTCGTTGAAGCTCTCGACGAAAGCGACGATTTTATCGTAAGCTGCCCGGTCGTCGACGTCCAACTGATTATGTTTCACCTTGTATTTGTTAACTCCCTTCTTGAAGTGTTCCTTCGTCCAGTACAGGGGGAACCTCGGTTCCAGAACCTCCTCGGAGCGACCGTCGACCTTGCGGGTGACTCTCCGGTACAGCGAGTTGATAGCCTCAAAAATGCGCCATCTGGTACATTCCTTGCTTTTAAATTCAGTTTCTGATTCCATTGCGCAAACTATAATTTTTCATGAAAACTCACTCCAATGATGTATGGAATGTCTCGAGGATAGATTTTCTAAAATTGACAGTGTTCGAGTTGCTACTCTTAGATTTCAATTGAACAATCTCAAACAAGGATAAAAAATAGTCCTTTAATATTTCATCGAGACAAAGGCATTGTGGGATAAAATTACAGTTTATCAACCAATTTTTACACGTATATGCCCTCATCCTTGTAGGTGTGAAGCTATGCGATCAACAAGAAATCACATTCTTGAAGATCAAGTCATTCAATTTTTTATTGACATGAATGACCAATTTACTATTGAAAACTCATGTGTTTATGATGGAATCTCTCTCATCTATCAATAAAGTTTACTCCTTGGTTGCACAAGAACAAGGTAATAACATACATGCACATGTGCTTGTTGTTAATCAACCTTCATCATCTGCCAACACATACAATATTAATGCTAGTGAATCACATTAATCTAACTATTCACCCTAAATGAATCAACAAGAACCTCAAGTATCAGGTTTGAATCAAAAAAAGTATGATCAGTTAGTATGTTTGCTCCAACAAGCAAACTTGATACCTTCAGCAAACCCTAACATTGGTTCAAGTTCCAATCAAATCAACACATCTAATCCTCCTCAGTTTGGTCATCCATCATATGAGAAGCTCATTTCAGGTATTCCTATTGTCATTACTTCCTCCATGGCATGTTTCATAGCATCAAAAATGTTAAATTTAACAATGATATCACTAAACCCCATGGACATTGTTCCATAATCAACATCAATTTTTTATTGTTGTTTTCATGAATGGTCTGCCTAAAATGATGGGTGCCCTACTTGACTTAGTTTCTCCTTTCATGACCAGAATGTAAAATTTGCAGGAAAAATCAAGTCATTAACTTGAACAAGGACATCTTCTACTACTCCAATAGGGCGAGCAATGCTTTTGTTTGCAGGTTGAATGAATAAACATGTATTCTCAAAAGGACTAGGATATTGTTATAAATAGAAGTAGGTATAACATTAATGGATGACTGCCAGGATTCCTACGTGGAGGTAGGGATGAGCAGCTCATGCTCATCATCCTGGGTCAACTGCTCCGTATTTTTCGAAAAGTGGAAGACTTGTCCTTTACGAAGGGGAGAACGTTTTCGTGAGATACGCGAGATCAGTTGGCCTCGTGTCCTCAGGTGAGGAGCACATGGGGAATGTGCTCTCCAACCACTATAAAGGATTGTGCCTTTGTGTTGGACCTTCTTCGCCGCGAAGCTGGACTTGGCTGTGCCTGACGGTGGGCCAGTCTTAAGCCCAGAACAGAACAGGAGCCCCCCACGTCGTTGCTTTAAGGCATGGGAGTAATGACTTAGAGTCAGTTCATATGTCGAAGAGGGACAAAGGAAATTTGCACGAGGAGAATGTTTATTCAGATTTGTGGTTGCGAGCTCGCGAAGCTACGCTCGCGAGGGAGCGTGAAAGTTATCCTTCGTGCCCAACAGCGCGAGCTTGTTAAAGTTTTTCATCGAGTTTCTGCTTGCGGAGGATGCTAAGCAGTCGCTTTTGCTCGATAACATGATCCTGCTTCGAGTTTATCATCGAGGCCATGTGCTCGTAAGGATGCCAAAGTTGTTGTCTATGCTCGGCAAACGTAACTTGTTTCAAGCATTTCTCCGAGGACATGCTCGTGAGGGAATGTGAAAAGTTGAACCTCGTGATCGACGTCTTGGAATCTGGAACATTGATAGGACTTGGAACGATGAACCTCAAGTGACGTGTCATAGCTATTTAATGTGCAGTGACACGCACAAAGAGAAGCATCTATGTACTTTGCTTCGCATGATGACAATGACACTACTGGCTCCTTTCTCGAACTCCAAGCAACTGGTGCACCACCTAACATAAACACATAGCCAGTTATGGATTTTCTATCCTCAACATCACTACACCAACTAGAGTCGGTGTATCCCATTAACTTGCATTCTTTTCCTTCATCAACTGCAGGAAATAAAATGTCATAGTCGAGAGTCCCTTTTAGATACCTCAGTATCCTCTTCGTTGCTGCTAGGTATGATACATTTGGCTTCTGCATGAATCTACTTACCATACCCACACTGTATGCTAAGTCAGGCATTGTGTGACAAAGGTATCAAAGTGACCCAATAAGTCTTCTGTATTGGGTAAGGTCGACATCATCTTCATCTGAATCTTTCAACAGCTGCAATCTGGTCTCAGCTGGAGTCAAAGTTGGGTTGTAATCTTGCATCTTAAATCTCTTGAGTATTTTGCCTTCATATCTTATTTGGTGCATCACCAAACCTCTACTAGTCTTGTAGAATTCGATGCCAAGGAAATATGAGAGATTTCCCAAGTCTGACATTTCAAACTCCTCGCTTAGGTCATGTTTGAAATCTTCAATCTCCTTCTTGCAACTTCCTGTTATCAACAGGTCATCGACATAGAGGCATAGAATAAGCAATTCACTATTGCTTCTCCTTACATACACTCCATGCTCAGTCGTACATTTCAAAAGTTCCTTCTTCCTTAAGAAGTTGCCGATTTTCTTATTCCAAGCTCTTGGAGCTTGCTTAAGTCCATACAGGGCTTTATGCAGCCTGTACACCTTTCCTTCTTAGCCTCGTTTCACAAACCCAACTGGTTGTGCGACATAAACTTCTTCGTTTAAGGGGCCATTAAGGAATGCGCATTTCATGTCCATCTGACATGTGTGCCAATTGTTCATATTTGCTAGACCAACAACCAACCTGATTGTTTCGATCCTAGCAACAAGTGCAAACACTTCTTCAAAGTCGATTCCTTCCTTGTAAAGAAATCCTTTCGCCACAAGTCTCGCCTTGTGTCGAGTTACTTCTCCTTCAAGATTCACCTTTACCTTGTAAACCCACTTCACATCAATTGCCTTCTTGCCTTGAGGCAATTCGACAAGTGACCAGGTGTTGTTGACTTCGATGGAGTCTAACTCCTCATTCATTGCTTTCACCCACTTCGAATCTTTCAATGCCTCAGCTGCATTGACTGGTTCGACATCTGCGTAGAAAGCATAATGTACCAGCTCACCCTCTTCATTAACCACATCATCTGATGTAATCACACATTCTTGCAACCTTGCAGGTAAGTGTCTTATTCGTCGAGATCTGCTTGGACCTGCTTCATCTCTGACTTGTTCCTGTCGAGCTTCTCTTTCGACTTCAGTGGATGGTTTTTCACAAGAGATTCCCACTGAATCCTTCTTGGCATTCTCAGTACAATCCCATTCTTTATTTGGTGTAGTCACAAAATTAATTGCTTTGAAGAATTCAATTCAAATGGTGAGTCATTTTTTCATATTAAATTTTTTTATGGCATATGAGTCATTAAGTTAATAATTATTTATTAATTAAAAAAATATTTAAATCAAAATTAGATAATAATTTATAATAATTTATATTTTATAAAGTTGAATTTTTAATTAAAATAGTTTATAACGATTTTTGTTTGATAAAATTAATTTTTCAATTGAAAATCCTAAATTTCTAAATTCCAAATCCAAACTGATATGTTCTTCCTCCTCCTCCTTCTTCTTTTTTCTCTCAAATCATCATCAATCTTCTTTCAATGGCGCAGACCGAAATCTTATTCGTTTCTGTTCATCCTCCGATGGTAGGGGTGGACATCGGTTCGGGCCGGTTCGGGTTCGGGCCTAAAACCTCAATCCGGCCCAACCCTCGGATGACATATATTGGCCCAATTCCGACTGATTCAATCGTGGGTTTTTTCGGGTTCGGATTGAAACGGGTTCGGGTAACTAAACGGTTTATTTCGGATTTCAATTGCAAGTGGGCCAGTACAAAATTCAACCCAAATAGTAAAATTCAACAGATTTTTTTCTACTTTTTTTAATTGTTATCATTGGGCCAGTCAAATTTCAAGTCCAATTACAATTCAATATAAATTTTAGTTTAATTAAAAATGACAAATTATCTAATTTTTTTTTTTTAAAAATCTATTGATTATTTGATTTAAAAAATATTAATTATTTGTTCAAAGTGACTATTTTAAACCTTTTAGTTCATCCTTCTATATATCAATAGACATAATGGTTGAATATTTTCAATCAAATTGAATACTAAATCATCCAAAAACAATAATAAATATCATTTAAAAAAAAGAAACTAAATTCTTACCTACATAAATCACAAATTTAATAAAATATAATACAAAACCAAAATTAATACAAATTTGGAATTATCTAAAATATAAGATGCATTACAACTTTCTATATAATGTTAAGAATATTATCCTTAACACCAATAGTTTATTAGACACCAACAAAACCAAAGCAACTAAACAATAATTTCCTACCTGCACAATACAAAACTTATCAAGAAAATTAAAAAAAAATACTTACAGAACAAAACTTATAAAATGAAGAAATAAAATATTTTATAAGTCATTAAAATAAGCCAAAAAGAAAACCTTAAAACAGTAATTAACAAAATAAATTAAGCCAATGAAACCTTCCAAAATAAAATAAGCCAGGGAAACCAAAGGACTTACGGTGGAATTAAGGACTTACAGTGAAATAAAGTTGGTCTGAAATGTAGCTATTTGCCTCCAGTATAAGCATTTGTTCTGTTTTAGCCAAGGAATCCTCTATATTGTAAAGTTTTGTTTGCATAGACAACAAGACAATAGTCAAACTATACTATTGTGATAATGAGAAGAGTATGCCAAATAAACAAGTAAAAGAAAATGAGAAGAGTATGCAAAACTCTACAGAATCATATATTATTTAACAATTAAATCAAGTATATAGTATCCAACAAATAATCATGCATAAACATAAACTATTTCATAATTAAATCATTCATAAACTATTTAATAGACTCATAAACATACATGCTCAACACACACATAATCACTCATACATATAAACATATAAAATCCAAGAAAGTCCAACTTCAAAACAAAAAATTAAAAGTGTAAACAAACTGAATTCAATTACAAAATCAACTCATGAACTAAAATAGAGTTCCATATTCAGACTTTCAAATTCAATATTCACAAGTTCACATATTCACAAAGTTGCAAATTAACATTCACAAGTTCCAAATTAATATTCACAGCTCATGTTATATATAAATTTTTTCACAATTCCAATATGATATATTTCAATTAATATTAGTAAACAAATTTTTATAACAAAAAAAAATAACTATGTTTTTAGAGGTAATGAGAATACCAGCAGAGAGTGCAGAGAGTTCCTTGACTTTGAATTTTCAAGGCTGTGTAATCTCAGACTAAAGTTGTAGTTCAAGCTGCAATATTAAAAAACAACTATGAGATAAATGAATCAAATCAAACCAAAATTAAAACAGATCTAGATTTATAAGTTCACATAACTAAAATCAAAACAGATCTAAATTTATAAGTTCACAAAACCAAAATCAATACATCTAAATTTATAAGTTCACAAAACCAAAATCAAAACAGATCTAATTTTATCCTAAAGTTCACAGGACCAAAATCAAAACAAATATAAATTTATCTTAAAGCTTACAAAACCCAAATGTAGAATCAATTTTTTTAAGACACAAATAATACAGATCAAAAAACCTATATATCTTTTTCCCCTGATGTCATAACCCAATCACAAAAGATCATTCCTACATAAAGAATAATAAAACGGAAATTAGTAACATTAAGCAAATCAAAAATTATAACTTGCTTTTCATTTCTAATTCCAAATAAAAAAATCCAAACAAAGGAAGTAAATAATCCAAACAAATTAAAATCCAGTAGAAAACAAAAGTTTTAGAAAAGTTTTATGTGGCTCTTAAGTTAATAATACTCATGGTGTAATAAAAGTTTTCAATAGTAATATTACTAAAAATATCCAGAAAGGCAAGCTCCTGAAACAAAAATTTCAATAAAAGTTAATAAAAGTTTTCCAGAAAGGCAAGATCTTCAAATTAATAAAAGTTAATAGCAGTATTACTAAGAACTTACAAAAAGGCAAGCTCTTCAAGTTAATAAAAGTTTTCCAATATACGAATCATAGACTTATTTTCTAAATGCTCCTGAAAAAATTAACAGTAAAATGGTCATTAAATATTGAAAGAATAAAAGTGGTAATTACTAAGAACTTACAGAAAGGCAAGCTCTATAATTTTGCCACTCAGAGACGCATTCTTCTTTGTCATATTGACTCTTGACGAATTTCTTCGTATACCACCTTCAAAAATTAAATTAGGGTTTAAAGAAGGAAGAAACAAATTAAAAGAGTGTGTTTATGATGAATCGAATGAAACCTGTGGAAGATGTGGAAGATGGAGGCGCATCTAGTTTAGTAGAAGATTAGGGTTGAAACATCAGAGGCAAATATATAGGATTCACAATCTAAGTTGAGTTGGACTGGATTATTACAAGGGTATGAATTGGACTGGGTTAAGATTAAATTGGGCCTAGCCATAAAGACATCCTTAGATTCGGTCGGATTCGGTTTCCGACGGGTCCAAAACCAATCTCCGAATCCGACCCTACAAACCCGCAAAAACCCCTTGCTGCTTTCCGACCTAACCCGCCAACCGAATAAACCCGAACCGTATCTCAAAGTTTGGATCGGAACGGTCGGATACCGTCGGGTGGTTCCGTCATGTCCACCTCTATCCGATGGTATTAACTTAGCCATCGTATTTGTCATATTCCTTTATCCAATTTCCTATTTGTATTTCTGTTCGATTTATAGCTTTCCGAACAAATGTTCATCTATTCCATATTGGTTGTGTTGTTCATCCAATGTGTCCTGCCTTAATTTTGTCATACTATCCATCCACCTCCTAAGCAGTCGACAAGACATATGGGACTAAATCTGGCTCCGTTATTAAACAAGATTGTAGGTTTTGACATGTGTAAATCTGCTACAAAAACATCTTAACATCTGAATTATCTAAGATATTGTTGTATTTTTTTGATATGACACTATAAAATTTATGTTTTCCACTTAATGTGTTTTTCGTTACGTTTCATTAAATGTTTATGTTTCAAAACAGGAAAGTGACAATAGACTTTATCTGATATATTAACCGTGTATTATTAAAAAGGATAAGATGTTTATAAAATTTCTTAAATTGTCTTCTTTATGTTAAGCTTATACCATGATTTTGTTCTTTACCTATTTAACCCTGTCATTATATGTAATTAACATTTATATCTAATGATTTAAAATATAAATGAAATTTCTCTTGCAGTACGAGTCTTTTCTACTATTAAAAAACATTTAATTGAATCAATACATGGTTACCTTCAAAATTTAGTATGTGTTGTTTTAAATTTCAAAATCAACTTTTTATTGTTTGACCATATTAAGACTCATTACGACTTTTCAATTTGGATACTATTGCTAGCATTTGATTTAACCTTAAATAAAAAATTTTTTTTTAACATATTTGGATTGGATGCTACCTAATATGTTTATACAAAAAATAAATATCATAATGATAAAAACAATGTCAAAACCTTTGGCAAACTTAAAATTGTTACAGTATACACAACTGACACGATCTTTCTATAGGTGTGAGGCCAACTAGCTATTAATTATTTTTACTTGATTCACATACTGATAGTTAGATTATTATCTTTGCTACTAACATTTCATTTAATATGATACAAAACGGTGTCTACTAAATATGAAACTTATTTTATTATACTGTTACATGTAGTTACTAAAAGTACGTAAAAACCAAATTCGTTCATCACTCGTCTCTGTCATGCTCTCTCAACAAAATCTTAAGAATATAAATATTTCAAAGAATTATATTATCAAACAACAACTTTTATTCATATAATAAAATCATATTATTAATCCTTCGTAGGATTCCATTTGATTTTCTTCTAAACATCATAAATAGTTATCTGACTTGCATTATACTGGTCAGTTTGCATCCTTCACTTTGATTCCTGCTGTGATGAAGTTTAACATCCCTTCCTTTGTTTTGACAACTTCCATTGGCTCCAACTTTTCTGCTTTTCATCATTTTCATCTAAAATCTCCTGCATGTATGCATCATATATCAAACATCATGGTCTTGTATGCAGTTTTTGCATCATGAAAATATTAACTTTAACTTGAACAAACATAATTCTACACGTGATTATACCTTGGAATTCCCTTCTTTATCAGTTACATATTCATCCCACTGATTTGCTTTCATTTTTGTTTCATTGTCAAGTTTTATCTTTGCTGCTTTCCCGTTCCCTTCAGCCGGAAACTTTCTCTTGGATGCCTCCGCAAACGGCTTAATATTAGCATTTTAAAGAGGTCAATATAGTTAGTTCTCTTGAAAATTATGGAATGCTACGTACAGAGAATTATTAGCATTGCTACTATAAATTTATAAATTGAAAGATCCAAAGAAATTACCTGTTTCTTCTCAATATGAATATTTGCTTCACGCTTCTGCAAAATCTCTTCACCTGACATAAATTCCTTCCTCGGAGCCTCCAATTCTGCAATCTGCACCTTGCTTCTTTCTGATAAAACAGAATACATTAGAAGATAAATATCAGAAACCATAATGCTTTCATCTCTAAATATAGTGAAACAGAATATTGATATTAATTCGAAAAATCCACTATAAGTATCAACATACCTTTGTTTAGTAACACATTAGCTTCATCATACTTTCTTGTTGCTTGTTCCAATTCCTTTTTCTTCTGCTCTAAAGTGTTAGTCAAACTAGATACAAGCAACAAAGCTTTCCGATTATCTTCAGCTTCTTTTCCGGAAACAGTTTTCAAATCCCCATTTTCCCGGAGGTGTTTGCCCACAATATCCCTGAAATTATAGTCATCGGCACGTGCCATCCACCCAAAGAGTTTATCTCCTCGCTCCTTTAAATTCATGTAATCTCTCCTCCCACAATGTTCTGCTTCAAAGCTGCTTTCTAGCTTCAAAGCATTGTTGAAACCATCCCATTCTTTTCCAAATTCAACAATCGCAAACCGTGTTTGCCCGTTATGATTCCACAGTGGAGTAACTTTCAGCGGCTGAAGCCCTTTCGCGATCAGTTCGTCCGTAATTTTCTTCTTACTCTTTCCTATATACTTACCGGACTTTGGGTTATACTCTGTAACAATGTTTGCCAAAACTGCCATCCAAGGCCAGACAAACCACTCATCTTCAGCAGCATTCGCAATGTCAATCGGTGCCTTATTTTTAGCAGTAACCACATCAAGTGACCGATCCTTAACAGCATTCGCATTAACTGACTCAGCCTTATCATCAGCAACATTCACATGAAGCGATTTCTCGGTATCAACATTCCTATCATGCGACTTATCATTAGAAATCTTTAAGTCAAGATACCTTGCAAGAGCAGAGTGTTTAGCGATTTCCTTCACAGTCTCGCCATGCACGTCGGCAGCAATCCTTGAAGAATGTCTCAAAAGGTCCTTCAAAGAGTAATAATCCTTGTTGAAACAAAACGGACATCTAAATGTGGAGTCGGAGATTTCGAGTTTATAGTAATCATCTTTCAACTCATTGAAATATTTACGCTGGTAGTATTCCAAATCAGATTCACGAGTAAGTTCTTTTTTCCGGTTCATCATGTTGAAAATTTGTGGTTGTTGGAAAATAAAGTATCAGCACTATGATAACAAAATTTGAAGGTGTTGATTAAGTGCTTAAATAAAATAAAGAAATTTGAAGGTGTTGATTAAGCTTAAATAAAATAGCAATCAGTGCACCTTTACGTAGAGGCATGAATTCAACCATTGCTTCTGATAGTAACACCTTTACGTAAAAATAAGACACGTGATATAGCCAAAACTATTATCTCTCTGCAGTCTGAATTCTGATTGAAAAATATTACATTACATATATTAATATAATAATTTTCAAATTAAAGAATGTGTAGTTATAATTTTAATATATTTTTGATACATTTTAAAAATTAATATCTTAGGTCTAAAAATGGTTAAGTCGGTGGAGTAAAATTTGACGCAAAATTAAAATTTTATTATTTATTTTTAATTAACATGTTAAATTTAGTCATTTTTCATATTTATTTTATTATTTATTTTTTAATTAACATGCTGTAAAGTTTTTGTTTAAAAAAAGTTGGTGAAATGAAATTGGGTGCCAAAATTAAATTTAATTAATAATTTCTTATATTTATTTTAATATTTATATTTAATTAACATGTTTTTATAATTTTTCTCCCATGAACTAGCGTAACAATCTAACAAAAAAAACTAATAAAATAGTTTTGATAGACATCACCCAGTTTGTTTATTTTGTTTTTTTATATTTAAAAAAAAAATTTAATACTATCTTAATTTTAAATTTAATTTATTTCCATCTCCCGTTACCTCTCATTATCCCTTATGTCTAATATTTTTTTATAATGTTAGTTTTCAATAAAATTATGTCTCAAACTTTTAACTATTACACCACACTTAAGATCGCACATGTAAATAAAATGCTAGTCAAGATAACTTGTTACATAAGGCATTAAGTTATTTGGGAGATTAGTTACTTGATATAATAGTTAGTTATAGGTAGTTGGAAGAAATGATTGTATGTGGATAGCACACCATAATAATGCTAAACTGGAGAATTGTATATACTCCATGTATATGGTTCTATCATATTCAATATGAAGAAGAGATTTTTTTCCATAATATGGTATCTGAGCTCTCTCGTGGAGAGATTGATTAGATTATGTATTCTTTTCCAACTTTCACCATGAAACCTGCTTGATTCTATTCCTTCTTTGCTTCTTTGTTTAGTGTTTTTGCAAGTTTCATATCGAAACTTGATTGATTATTTTATTTGTTCTTCATTCCTTCATCTTATCCCACTGCAATCTTCTTCTGTGTTCATCCTAGTGGTGGTCCAGATTCAATTACATTTGTTGTAAAACTTGATGGAAACAATTACGTAGTTTGAAGAATATCTATGTGTGCTCTTGGCGCCAAGAACAAACTTTCAATAATTGATGGTTCGTTACCAATTCTTGATGATGATGATGATTTGAATCATGCAGCTTAGCAAAAATGCGCCATCTGGTACATTCCTTGCTTTTAAATTCAGTTTCTGATTCCATTGCGCAAACTATAATTTTTCATGAAAACTCACTCCAATGATGTATGGAATGTCTCGAGGATAGATTTTCTAAAATTGACAGTGTTCGAGTTGCTCCTCTTAGATTTCAATTGAACAATCTCAAACAAGGTTCAAAAATAGTTCTTGAATATTTCATCGAGACAAAGGCATTGTGGGATAAAATTACAGTTTATCAACCAATTTTTACACGTATATGCCCTCATCCTTGTAGGTGTGAAGCTATGCGATCAACAAGAAATCACATTCTTGAAGATCAAGTCATTCAATTTTTTATTAGCATGAATGACCAATTTACTATTGAAAACTCATGTGTTTATGATGGAATCTCTCCCATCTATCAATAAAGTTTACTCCTTGGTTGCACAAGAACAAGGTAATAACATATATGCACATGTGCTTGTTGTTAATCAACCTTCATCATCTGCCAACACATACAATATTAATGCTAGTAAATCACATTAATCTAACTATTCACCATAAATGAATCAACAAGAACCTCAAGTATCAGGTTTGAATAAAAAAAAGTATGATCAGTTAGTATGTTTGCTCCAACAATAATTCAAATTCATGATTTTTTTTCACCAAATCATTTTATCTAAAATTAATGCATTATTAATTAAAACAAATTACTTGCACCAAAAATAATATTTAACATGTATTCTATATTCAAGTATACACCATAAACCAAACATATTTTTAATTATTCAAATTCACATACTTGAATAATTTATAAATCATGCATATATAAATTTACTACACATGTTAAACTTAACATAAATAAATATTATTTTCAACATATTTTACATGAATTTAAAACATCATATAAATTATATATTTATTTAATATGATTATGTACCTTTCACCATATTGATGAATAAGAAAGCATGATTGTTCATTTCTCCGTTGTAGTCACAAATTAACCACAAACAAAAAGATCCATAAATCAAAATTCTATAATTTAAAAATTATATGAATTAACTGTGTACCTTTCACCGTCATTGAAAGTTGTTACTATCTTCTTTAAAATTGCATACTTTAATACTACTTATAAATAAAATATGAATCAAAATCGTATATCAAACCTAAAGATTGTTAGATCTTGTGTTTGGGGCCTGCTGCAAAATATGAACAAGAAGAAGATGAAAATAGCACAATGAAAGTTGCACAAAATAAATTCCAAAGCGTGTGTTACACTAAACTTTAGGTTCGATTCGCCCCCACCAATTTAGACAAATTGGATGCAAATGGGTTAACCGGCGAATCCCCTTCAGGATACTTTGGAAACCTTAACATGAATTGCACATTCACATTAAGCATATCGATCAACGATATTTTACAGAATAAAGTTCACTCATATATTCTCGTGCACTAGAAAAATAAAATAATGACTTAGATATAATTTTTGGCACTTGAAACAAATAATTTTTGTGTATCTTTTATGGCTAACAGATATCTCTATTTATAAGAAAACTTGTACCGATTGGTGTGGAGAAACAATGTTTCATTTGATTACAACATGACCATTCGCGAACCATTGTATATCAATAACAACAAACCTTTTCGTGAAAAGTTGTGGTTGCACCTTTTGACCACGCATCCAATCATTATAGGGTCTCTGGTTCTATTCTAAACAATTGCAACTTTTGACCATTATTTATGATTAAAAAGATTCATAAAATCAATTTAATCATTATTATCTATTAAATTAATATTTTGGAAATTTCTCCAACATTGTATATACTCCATGTATGGTTCTATCATATTTAATATGAAGAAGAGATTTTTTTTTCATAATATGGTATCTGAGCTCTCTCATGGAGAGATTGATTAGATTATTTATTCTTTTTCAACTTTCACCATGAAACCTGCTTGATTATATTCCTTCTTTGCTTCTTTGTTTAGTGTTTTTGCAAGTTTCATATCGAAACTTGATTGATTATTTTATTTGTTCTTCATTCCTTCATCTTATCCTGTTGCAATCTTCTCTTGCGTTGGTATTTGAAGTTGTGATTTCATCACCAAAATGCCACCGAAAAAATACTCAACCAGTTCAGCCTCAAATTGATTCAGTTTTCTGTGTTCATCCTAGTGGTGGTCCAAATTCAATTACATTTGTTGTAAAACTTGATGGAAACAATTATGCAGTTTGAAGAATATCTATGCGTGCTCTTGGCGCCAAGAACAAACTTTCAATAATTGATGGTTCGCTACCAATTCTTGATGATGATGATGATGATTTGAATCATGTAGCTTAGCAAAAATACGCCATCTGGTACATTCCTTGCTTTTAAATTCAGTTTTTGATTCCGTTGCTCAAACTATAATTTTTCATGAAAACTCACTCCAATGATGTATGGAATGTCTCGAGGATAGATTTTCTAAAATTGACAGTGTTCGAGTTGTTACTCTTAGATTTCAATTGAACAATCTCAAACAAGGTTCAAAAATAGTTCTTGAATATTTCATCGAGACAAAGGCATTGTGGGATAAAATTACAGTTTATCAACCAATTTTTACACGTATATGCCTTCATCCTTGTAGGTGTGAAGCTATGCGATCAACAAGAAATCACATTCTTGAAGATCAAGTCATTCAATTTTTTATTGGCTTGAATGACCAATTTACTATTGAAAACTCATGTGTTTATGATGGAATCTCTCTCATCTATCAATAAAGTTTACTCATTGGTTGCGCAAGAACAAGGTAATAACATACATGCATATGTGCTTGTTGTTAATCAACCTTCATCATCTGCCAACACATACAATACTAATGCTAGTGAATCACATTAATCTAACTATTCACCATAAATAAATCAACAAGAACCTCAAGTATCAGGTTTGAATCAAAAAAAGTATGATCAGTTAGTATGTTTGCTCCAACAAGCAAACTTGATACCTTCAGCAAACCCTAACATTGGTTTAAGTTCCAATCAAATCAACACATCTAATCCTCCTCATTTTGGCCATCCATCATATGAGAAGTTCATTTTAGGTATTCCTATTGTCATTACTTCCTCCATGGCATGTTTTATAGCATAAAAATTGTTAAATTTAACAAAGATATCACCAAACCCCATGGACATTGTTCCATAATCAACATCAATTTTTCTTTTTGTTGTTTCCATGAATGGTCTGCCTAAAATGATGGGTGCCCTGCTTGACTTAGTTTCTCCTTCCATGACTAGAATGTAAAATTTGCAGGAAAAATCAAGTCATTAACTTGAACAAGGACATCTTCTACTACTCTAGTAGGGCGAGCATTGCTTTTGTTTGTCGGTTGAATGAATAAACATGTATTCTCAAAAGGACCAGGATATTGTTATAAATAGAAGTAGACATAACATTAATGGAAGCTCCTAAATCTAGGATGCAATTTTCTAATTTATTGTTCCCAATGGTACATGGAATAGCAAAAGTTTCTAAATCTTTGCACTTTTGGGGCATGGCCTGAGTGAGAGCTCAAATATTTCTCTTAGTTGTAGCTTTTTCAAGTGCTTTAGGTTGAATGAAGGCAGAAACAATTCTTTCTGATCTAACCTGGCGGATCAGAACATGGCCGGTAACACTTCTACAGTAGCAACGGTCAGCAAGAGTGGATGGAGAGGGGAGGGGGTACCTGCAGACACTCCGACGCTCAAGTAAGTCCAGGCGAGGTGATAGCAAGTAAAGTAAGGAATATAATTGAATACATGACCCTCCTTCAGTGAGGGTTATTGCGGTGAAAATCGGATAACAAATTATTAATTAATTTGCACCATATTTCTTTTACAACCGACTTTGATTTATCCAAAGGAAAGGTTCAAGATCGTTAGAAAAACCTAAAGGGGAGAGATCTAAGGTTCGGGGGTTGGTTATATTAAGGGAAGGTATTAGCACCCTTAATATCCGTAGTACTCTACGGGAACCTCTTGTTTAATGTTATCTTATGTTTGCTAAAGGTTCTATGCTAAAGGTTTGAAGCCTAGGGGTTAGTATCTAAGTATACTCGATAAAGCATCGCACTTTACGCCTACGTATCCTCGGGAATAGAATCAGAGTATGCGTAGTTCTACTTCTACTGAATGATTGACTGTGGTCAATATTCAGAGGGGGAATGAGTACAAGCTCATTGTAGAGTTTAGGAACTCTCTAGATCTAGTTGTAATGGACCTATGTTGAAGTTTAGTTAGGAGGGGAAAGTGATAAATTCATTATGATGAATATCACTAAGAGTTGAAGAATTCTCTCCTAAAGCTAGTTATAATTCCTATGGCTCTAATGAGGCCAAGGAATAAGGTTTATTCCTGAGAGGTTACTCAGGTTAAGATGGGGGCTATGACTTTAAGAGTCAACACTATTCATCTTCCTTTGGAATGGGGGAGAAAAGTAAAACAGTTACAAGATAAAGCATGATAAGGATAAATAATGATACAAGGTGAAGCATAAAAATAATACAAGCATAATAATAGCTTTATGCTTCACATATAAGATAAATGAAGATAATGAAAATAAGCATAAGATTAGCATTATGCTTAAATAAATAAAGGTAAGGTGAAGTAAAGTTAAGCATAAGATTTGCATTATGCTTTAAAACAAATAATGAAATAAAAAAGTCAAAGATAAATCAATGACATGTAAATAAATGTTGAGATAAAAATTGGTCATACATGCAATTATTGGCCAAAGCATAGTTAGACAAGAAGTTAATCAAGAATAAAATTCAAGATTAAATGATGGTAATCATAAATTAATGACTAAATCAAACATTAAATAATTTAGAATTATCAAGGAAGGGTTATGAATAATCTAAACACTTAAATAAAATTCACATTACTAAATATTTCACTTAAATAAGCGATTAAGAAATAAAATTATCAAATAAAATTGAATAACATATTTGGAGTTTTATAACAAAATATTTTTGAAGATTTTTATATGTGAAAAATAGATTTACTTAGAAGTAATTAGCAAAAAGAAAGGCATAAAATGGATTAAAAATGAATAAGATATATAAATTTGAAAAATAATAAATATATAAAGTAAGAAAACAACAAGGGCTAAAAAAAAAAAAAGAGAAATGGCATGTTCAGGACTTGAACCCACGCCACCCTGATTGCAGCTTAAAACACTAACCATCAGGCCAACGCTCCTGCTTTGTTAAGTAACGGGAACGTAAATATATATTTAAAAGCAGCGAAGTGAATTCAGAGAAAAAAATAAGAGAACTGGGCGGGGAATCGAACCCCAGTCCTAGAAGCGAAATGGCAAGGCAAGTGTAAATGTGCTACCGTTGGGACGGCTGTTTCATCCGTTTGATATATGATTCAATAAATATATAATGTAAACGAATTTCATAAATTCCCAACAAGCCAAACATGCGCGCGCCATACCCCACCTTGTTCAGGTTTTGCTTGTTTGCCCAGCCAAGTTCACATAGACATAAATTAACCAAGACACAACCAAAGTTAACAAAGTAAATGTCTAAATTATCCAGCAAAGAACAAGGATTTCAAAGGTATACTTTGTTTACACTAATCCCTAACATATGAGACACCTTTTGGCCACAAAGTAGAGGCATAAAGAAATGTTGAAAACAAGAAGATAAATGCTATGACAATCAAACAAAGCATGGCAGAGTGAATTATAACAAGATTTACTAACATGTTTCAGATACACAAAGCATCATGGCTTGTACTTAAAGATTTCCGCCATTAAGAGTAACAAAACAAGATCATGCTAAGGTTCAACACATAATGCTATGCTATTGGTTTAAGGTTTAGCAAGGCAAACAAATGAGTGCAAACACAAAAGTTCAACATGAAAACACGTGGTCTTAAACTTAAAACATGCAAGCATTAACTTTGCCCTATGTAGAACAAGATTCATAAAGCACCCAACATACATAGAGTGACAACAAAATAAGTGTGGCATATCAGTTGAGCAAGACATGTGAGCATATGAAATTTAGTGACCAAATCATTCAAATGTAAAGGAAACAAACCAGGCAAGTCAGTTATTCAAATCAACTGAGAACAAATATAGTGCTAAGAATTTAGGCCACTTGAATATGTGATGAGGTACAGATTAGCAGAGGTGCATTGTGTACAAAGTGAATCAAAGGAACAATAAACATCATGACATCAAGAGGAAAACACATGATTATCATCACAGAATGATGAATTGCTAAGCTAAAAACCAACAAAGTTCTCATCGTGCTAATGAATAATCCACAAAAATGATGGAACAATTGAGTATATAGAGCAATCGATTCAAACATATTCATGGTAGTAAACATACAACAAACATGCAGTGTTCAAATAGAAATTCTACAAGGGTGTGACTTGAATGCAATAAACATTCATGGAAGCTACGGAATCTGACAGTAGCATGGCATGGTAGTAAAGCTATTGTAAAATGACATACATGGATTCAAAGATTAAGGGGATCAATCAAAACAGACAGCAGTTGGTGATAACAAGGTATGCAATTGGTTTAAAACATGTGACAACAAATCGATCAAAAAACAGGTCAGGCAGTCAAGCATTCAAGTTAAACAAGTAATATATCAAAAGCTTAGACAACTTGGATGTGTGGTAAAGTGTAAATTAGCAATCAATACACAAACGGTTTTTTTAAAACTTGCACACGCAACTTGAACATGACATGGCATTAGGATGTGAATTAGTGCAGGTTATGTACCAGCTTAAACACACAGTGAAACAAAGCCTTGACATAGGAACAACCGGTTTTGTTTAAGAACTTGCCCTCTTAGTTTTGGACACAACATGAAGTAGAAGTTTACACAGTCTAATTTCATTTCAAAACAAAGATTTTAATACACAGCCTATGAAGAGATACAACAGAAGTGTGTCAATCAAAACCCTCAGACATCATTGACTCCAAACAACATATCAACCAATGTATCCATTACAGTTGAGGCAAAATAATATGGACTATAGCATTGCAACAGGCTCATGAGTGTATGAATATATTCAAAGGCATATCAAGTGGCGATTCAAAGTTGGCACAGAATTCTTTTATGTTATAAGTTTCAACTAGCAGGCCAAGAGTTTCAAGTAAATATGAATTTTTACACGAGTTATGACCACAAATTATATTAACAGCAAAATAGAAGGGCGATAAACCAATGCGGAGTAACAATAGTAAACTCAGATGATCTTGGCATTAACTCATACACATGGCATTAAACAAAGCAAATGTAGAAATCAAGTGAAGGACGATACATAGTTTAAACAAAACAAGAGTTAGCAATGTATGATCAGGTCAGTTCATGAACAAGAGTTGGCAATGAGACTGCATTAATGAATCAGTAATAGGTAAACACAGTTATGTCATTTCAGCATAGCAATAGATCAAACACACCATTTTTAACATGTCAAGCAAATTGACTGTGCAACAATAGTAGTTCAGTTTAGCATGAACACTCAAAACATTATTATACTCTCACAATCAGTTTGATATGATCAACAGGGGAACCTTCTACACCAAACAAGATCAAGAGGAAATATTTGCAAATTCATAGCAACAACTGATACAAAACTCAGAATAGCATATCTCAGGTTATGATAACACCAACACTTCCAATAGGCATCAATGACATCCTAAGGTTTCTTAGTACGTCTAACTAACAAGTAATTAGTATATAGAAATACATATAGAAAAATTTTCACATGTAGCAACAACATCAAGACATAATGCATAACATTTATTTGTGTCAGTAGCATAATCAATCTTTGGATAAAACCATGACAGGGAAGTTCGCACACATTATAGGTCCGACTGACATGAGAAGCATACAATGATGTATTTTTAACAACAATCATACCATAGCTAACACGATCACATTTTAAGAAAGCATGAACAAATGAGTAAGACTAAAGTTTAAAGAAATGAAAGGTTACCAACTTCAATTGTGTCTGAGCCTGTTTCTTGCTAGACCAACCACAAGTTCTTGATGCCAATCCTCACTCTCCTCCCTCTTTTGCAGAACTTTGAACTTTAGATGTTAAAGTGATTTTGTGGAGGTTGTTGGTGAAAATTATTGATGTCTTAAGAACTGAAATTGAGCCTCTTATATAGGCAATGATATTGGGTCGGGTTCACTCCTCAAACACTTGGTGGGCATAAGCAACGGGTAGGGTTTTGAAATTTGAATTCAACCGTTGAACCTTGAGGAGACATACGCTCCATGTTGCACCAATGCTCTGAGCTCGCAGGGTCAAAATGCTAGAATGGGCATTGCTTCTCAGTTATACTTCTGGTGGTAAGTAGATAGGTATTGAAAGAAGGAAATTGATAGAGATGGCGCTATGACAATTGCAGGGAAAGCAGGACATGGCAGTGTGAATGCTTAAACAGGCAATGCTTCAGAACCACTTTTGATGAACTGAGCAGAGGAAAGCTTGAAAGGGGACAACATCTTGGAGGATTCAAATCGAGGACTCGCGCCAACGGATTGAATCGTAGTGAGTTTGAAATAATTGAACGGATCCAAAGCACGTTGAATTTCTCCTCATCATCCAAAATTTAGCCAGCAAGAACGAGGGAGGAGAATAAGCTTGGTTTACTTTGGTCTCCTTGATGCCACATGTCGTGCTCTCATTGGTTGAGGGAAGAGTTGAAAAGTCAAACACATACCAATCTTGCTCTCATTGGTCCATGGTAATGCAATAAGAGTCCAAAATTTGCAAAATGAAATTTGGTCACGGTAGGCTTATTGAACACATTCTCTTAATAATATGGTTGTTTGAAAAATAATAAACAAAACTACTAAAAATTCTAGATTAAGAATTGGTTAGAAAAACTAAATGAATAATTAACCTAATTAATTAAAATTAACTTAAATTAAGATTAATTTAAATCAATAAAAATAAAACAACTTAAATATAAATAAAATGGGCCAAATTGAAATTAACCTAATCATAAAACAAATAAAAGCTAAGATAAATATTAAATTAAAATACAAAGAAAAATAGCATAACAACAATTAGCAGAAAAAAACGAGGGTAAAATTTGGGGTGCAACAGTTGCCCATATTTAAATATCTTCGCCTGATGACATGAGAGATGAAAATCCTTATGTAATCAACAGTGCGAGATATTTAAATATAGATAACCGAAAATTTTACCCTAGATGCACACAAATGCAATGCGACAAACATGATGTCAAGAAGATGCAAAAATGCAGACACAACGAGACACCAAGGGGTAAACAGGAAGCAAAAAGACCAGAGAGCTTCACCGGGGAAGGAAACAAGTTAGTATCCATGAGAAACAAACTCAATGGGGATACAAGCCAACCAAAGAAAGGGACCCACCGGGGAGACTTGAAAGACAATCTCTACTGGGGAAAGATTCGGGGAAGATAAACTAACGGGGAAACAAAACCCACACTCTTCCTGGGTATGAGACCAGAAAGAAGATCTGATAACTGGTCCGAGAATCATCAGAAAGAGAGACCCATCTGGAAAGGCATCAGACGGTAAAAGAACCAGATACCCAAGACTTGCTTTGGATAGAAGGTACAAAATCACAATGTCTAATAATGGCTTTGAATGAAAAGCAAAATCACAATATCTAATAATGGCTTTAGATAGATGTGAACAAGGCTACATTCAATAATGGCCTTGAATGCAGAGAAAACAATCATTCAATAATAGCTTTGAATGAAAGTGAGTGAATCATAATATCTAATAATGGCTTTAGATAAGAGCAGCTAAAAACTACATTCAATAATGGCTTTGAATGCGAGGGAAACACTCATCCAATAATAGCTTTGGATGCTAAGTGAAAATACCACAATACCTAATAATAGCTTTAGGTAAGAGTGAATAATAGACTCGATTCGAAAATCATCAGACAGAGGCACACATCTGGGAAGGCATCAGATGGAAAGAACCAATCATCCAATAATAGCTTTGGAGTGAAAAAGTGAGGAAACCAGCCATCCAATAATGGCTTTGGATAGGGGATACAAATCACTATATCTAATATTGGCTTTAGATAAAGCGAACAAAGAAGAGAAGAAGCGTTACCAGTCATTCAATAATGGCTTTGAATGAAAAGCAAAATCACAATATCTAATAATGGCTTTAGATGAATGTGAGCAAGACTACACTCAATAATGGCTTTGAATGCAGAGAAAACAATCATTCAATAATGGCTTTGAATGAAAGTGAATATATCACCATACCTAATAATAGCTTTAGGTAAGAGTGGATAAAGATTACATTCAATAATGGCTTTGAATGTGGGGGAACCGATCATCCAATAATAGCTTTGGATGAAAGTGAATGAAATCCTCATATCTAATAATGGCTTTAGATAAAAGCGAACAAAGATTTGATCTAAAAAATATCAGAAAAAGAGATACATCTGGAACGGCATCAGATGGCAAGAATCAACTATCCAATAATAGCTTTGAACAAAAGGTACGAATCACGATATCTAATAATAGCTTTAGATAAGGTGATGAGTTAAAGAAGTCAGTCATCCAATAATAGCTTTGGATGGAGGTAGTCACAATGTCTAATAATGGCTTTAGACAAGGATGCAACTCATAATATCATTAGAAGAGAATGAGATAAGAGAGTAATCCAAGAAAGCATTGGATATAAAACGTGAACTTTCAGGAATAGCATTGAAAGTAAAAGCAAATCACTATACTGAATGTAAAGAGAATATAAAGACCCAGGAATAGCATTGGAATAAAAGAATACTGATAAAAGACGTCATTCAGGAATGACACTGAATGAAAAGGACAAGTAAAGCTTGGGTAAGACGAGACGCGGACAACGACGCGACCTCGAGAGAAGTGCAAATGAGGATAAAGCACTCATGATATGCACATCCGATGTTGACGACACAGCTCGACTCCTGAAAAGACAAGACTGAAAAACTGATTCCTCAACACGGAGATCACTACCATTGCCTGGGGACTAGAGATGCTATCGTTGAGCTGTATCAAGTTAAAGTTCCTTGTATGAAGAATAAGAGCTGTTTGGGGTTTCTTCAAGTAAACTGCCCCTGACTAGCTGATTATCGTAGATGAGCTGATCATTGCTTCAGCTTGTCTGATTCTGAAATG
This sequence comes from Lathyrus tuberosus, assembly GCA_022829125.1. Taxonomy (NCBI): domain Eukaryota; kingdom Viridiplantae; phylum Streptophyta; class Magnoliopsida; order Fabales; family Fabaceae; genus Lathyrus; species Lathyrus tuberosus. The sequence goes on from JALAZF010000280.1 coordinate 4,635,498, forward strand.
ACCGTTTCATGGTACTCCTGGAAAGCTTGCCCCAGACTGAGTCTTGAAAGATGATTGTTTTACTGTACACTGGGAAAGCCTGCCCCAGTATGAGTCTTGAAGTATCTTCTGAATAAACCAATTCTGAGAAGTCGCCATTAACCACGAATCTTGAACTGATTCTCAACAGGATATGGAAGGAACTTGCCCCTAATTGGATCACCGACCCAGTTTCTCAAATGTTTGAAAATTCCTTGAAAAGAAAGCTAATTTACAGACAAAAGTATTTATATAAACATGGTAAATTCAAATTCCATGCAACTTTTGAAATCAAAATCATTTTGAAAAAGATGCACAGTAAAGTGAATCATTAGTCAGAACACGGCGGTTCAAGACATTAAGGCGAAAGGTTTTAATGCAAAGATTTTTAAGAGTCAGGTTACACAACCTTGCTGTAATATGCTTTCAAAGTAACCTTATCTCAATCAGGTCTTTTGAAGGGTTGTAATGAGATTCGATTTCTGGTTTATGAAGCAAGAAACGTATAGGCTCAAAGTTTCATTGGTGCCCACCCCAAAACTTATGATGAATTGCAATCATAGTCTTAGTTGAAATTGAGAAATACCCTGCCCCAGCATTGAGATTTTGAGGGTGTTTTATGTGATGAAAGAAAGATTCCTACTTCTAGGTTCGAAGCGTTTGGGAATTGAAACAATGCCTTATATCACTGGCAAGGTTTAGTTGAAAGCCTATCACAACAATTATGTATATGAGGTAATCATCATTCTCCAATCTTTGCAGAATAAAGCGGCAAAGAAAATGTATATTTTGAAAGTATTTAGAATAAATAGCAATTGAATTGAATCAAAAAGTTGCAAAAACGCTCATTTCATTGAATTTGAAAGTACATACATAGTTGAAGGCAAACAACTATAAAGGAAAATGCAAACAACAAGAAACAAAGGCCTAGTGACTAATCAGAAACAAAGATGAGCTGTCCTGTCTGAAACACTGGCTTTTAGGAGCATAATCTGTTGAAGTCGACTGAAGCTTCACTTGGCGTGTCCGGGCATAGGGTTATTCTGAACATTAGGGTTATCTTTAAAGGAGAGGATTTTGCTTTTCACCAACTCTTGTACTCTAGCCTTCAATGCATAACAATTTTCCAAATCATGACCTGCACCACCTTGATGGTATTCACAATGGAGATCAGTCCTATAGCCGGCTGGAAGAGGATTTGGAGGAGGAGGTAAAGGTCTTGTAGTAATCAACAACTTCTTCACCATGCCAGGATAAAGTTCGGTGTATGTCATGGGAATGGGATCAAATTGACCCCTATTACGGTATTGGTTCTGTCCTGCAGGTGGACATTGGGTAGCTTAAGCTTGTCGTGGAGCAGTAACCACAGGAGTGACGGCAGCAACAGTAGGGTGAATATTATATCGAGGTTGGGGACGAGGCCTTTTCACTTTAAACATCACAGCGTTGGCTTGATCCTCTTTCCTCTTATGGAAGTTCCCAAAGGGTTTTTTCACAGCATTTGAGGGTTCAGTGGCTCTGGATACTTTTCCTTTCTTGAGGCCTTCCTCAAGTCTTTGGCCAATAGTAACTAAATCAGTGAAGTTGGATGAAACACTTCCAATCATCTTCTCCCAATAAAATGGAGTCAATGTATCCATAAATAAACCAGTTAATTCTTTTTCGCCTAAAGGAGGTTCAACTTGAGAAGCGAGCTCTCTCCAGTGCTGAGCATATTCTTTGAAAGATTCCTTATCCTTCTGAGACATGTTCTGAAGTTGACGGCGATCAGGAGCCATGTCCAAGTTATACTTGTATTGCTTCATGAAAGCATTAATAAGATCTTGAAAGCAGCGGATCGAATTCTGTTCAAGATTCATGTACCATTTGAGTGAAGCTCCGCTCAAACTATCTTGAAAGCAATGGATAAGCAGCTTTTGATTATCAGCATAAGCGGTCATTCTTCGAAGATACATGACCAAGTGAGCCCTTGGACAAGAATGCCCCTGGTACTTCACAAATTCTGGTAATTTGAACTTTGCAGGCATAACAAGGTCAGACACCAAGCATAAATTGTCAGCATCCAAGTTGAAGAAATCATTACCCTCAATGGCCTTAAGTCTTTTGTCCAAGGTTTGGAACCGCTCATGGACGACTTCAGGTTCAACCAAATATTTAGGCTCTTCACCCTGAGCACTGGTAGCATTGTACTCATAGTGGGGATTCTCAAAAGAAGCTCGAACGGGTTGTGGAGTGGCATGGACCACAGGTCTGGTCTCGGCAAAAACAAGAGCTTGAAAAACAGGCATAGCAGTCTGACCGACCATATCAGTAGATGCAAGAGGCGGAGAATAGTTGTGAGGTAAACCAAACTCGGGCCAAGTTGATGGTGGTAGCTGAATTGGTGGAGGATCAGCACTTGAAACTTCCTGGACGACTGTCCTTTGGGGAGGCTCTCCCCTAGCAATCAAAACTTGGAGCATCTCAGTGAGTTTAGTCATGCTTGACTTAAGTTCATCGATCTCCATTCGGACCTCAACATTGTGTATCTCTTGCTCTGACATCCTTCACCTGTAGTTAGCTCTAGTCCGGTATCAGTGTCGAGGAATCAGCTTGACGACTCACAAGTAATCTCTGAAAGATAGAGATAACGGGAAATGAAGAACTGGGCAAACAGACACATGCAATGAAACATGCAAATGACATACAAGATGCAAACAGGATGTAAAACACACATAGCAGGATCAAGGGTTCGAGATCACAGCATGGAGTCTGGTCTACCCATCCCAAAAGGTGTGTACTATGGGTTTTCACCTGCCGAACAAGGTTCTAAAAAGTTCCCAGAGTCTACAATCCATCTTTCGGATTTTAAGGATTTCCCAGATGACTTGGTAATCAATAAAATTCTCAAGAGGATCTCGTCTGAGTGTAGTATCGCGTGACAACCAATTCAGAAATAGACTCCATCATGGTCTCCGCACTACATCTAAAAGGCTTAAGTGGGGTTTGGTAACTACGGTTTTCAATATCCCGGGCTCCTAGGTCGAAAGTAGCACGCTTTCACGAACGAATTCGTTCAACATAACTAGACTCTCGAGAGGGCCTCAACTGAGTGATGGTGTTTATCAATTCGACCTTTCAGGATTCGACTCCCTCAAAGCTTCCTTTAATACCATCGTCCTATAATAAGTGTACGCTTAAATCCGGGTATAGGATTTATCTCACTCATAGATATCATGTCAACCCAAATTAAACAAAAAAGTCAAACAAGAACAGATATACAGATATACATGCAAATGTACCATACAAGCAAATATACAAGTAGAATAAACAAACATGAATAACATAAAACAAGATAGGCTTAACCCTCTTAGGAAAGGACCAGCAATAGGTCTAACATTCCTTTAAGCATCCCCAGTGAAGTCGCCATTTCTGTTGCGGTGAAAATCGGATAACAAATTATTAATTAATTTGCACCATATTTCTTTTACAACCGACTTTGATTTATCCAAAGGAAAGGTTCAAGATCGTTAGAAAAACCTAAAGGGGAGAGATCTAAGGTTCGGGGGTTGGTTATATTAAGGGAAGGTATTAGCACCCTTAATATCCGTAGTACTCTACGGGAACCTCTTGTTTAATGTTATCTTATGTTTGCTAAAGGTTCTATGCTAAAGGTTTGAAGCCTAGGGGTTAGTATCTAAGTATACTCGATAAAGCATCGCACTTTACGCCTACGTATCCTCGGGAATAGAATCAGAGTATGCGTAGTTCTACTTCTACTGAATGATTGACTGTGGTCAATATTCAGAGGGGGAATGAGTACAAGCTCATTGTAGAGTTTAGGAATTCTCTAGATCTAGTTGTAATGGACCTATGTTGAAGTTTATTTAGGAGGAGAAAGTGATAAATTCATTATGATGAATATCACTAAGAGTTGAAAAATTCTCTCCTAAAGCTAGTTATAATTCCTATGGCTCTAATGAGGCCAAGGAATAAGGTTTCTTCCTGAGAGGTTACTCAGGTTAAGATGGGGGCTATGACTTTAAGAGTCAACACTATTCACCTTCCTTTGGAATGGGGGAGAAAAGTAAAACAGTTACAAGATAAAGCATGATAAGGATAAATAATGATACAAGGTGAAGCATAAAAATAATACAAGAATAATAATAGCTTTATGCTTCACATATAAGATAAATGAAGATAATGAAAATAAGCATAAGATTAGCATTATGCTTAAATAAATAAAGGTAAGGTGAAGTAAAGTTAAGCATAAGATTTGCATTATGCTTTAAAACAAATAATGAAATAAAAAAGTCAAAGATAAATCAATGACATGTAAATAAATGTTGAGATAAAAATTGGTCATACATGCAATTATTGGCCAAAGCATAGTTAGACAAGAAGTTAATCAAGAATAAAATTCAAGATTAAATGATGGTAATCATAAATTAATGACTAAATCAAACATTAAATAATTTAGAATTATCAAGGAAGGGTTATGAATAATCTAAACACTTAAATAAAATTCACATTACTAAATATTTCACTTAAATAAGCGATTAAGAAATAAAATTATCAAATAAAATTGAATAACATATTTGGAGTTTTATAACAAAATATTTTTGAAGATTTTTATATGTGAAAAATAGATTTACTTAGAAGTAATTAGCAAAAAGAAAGGCATAAAATGGATTAAAAATGAATAAGATATATAAATTTGAAAAATAATAAATATATAAAGTAAGAAAACAACAAGGGCTAAAAAAAAAAAAAAGAAGTTAATGAAATAAAAAAGTCAAAGATAAATCAATGACATGTAAATAAATGTTGAGATAAAAATTGGTCATACATGCAATTATTGGCCAAAGCATAGTTAGACAAGAAGTTAATCAAGAATAAAATTCAAGATTAAATGATGGTAATCATAAATTAATGACTAAATCAAACATTAAATAATTTAGAATTATCAAGGAAGGGTTATGAATAATCTAAACACTTAAATAAAATTCACATTACTAAATATTTCACTTAAATAAGCGATTAAGAAATAAAATTATCAAATAAAATTGAATAACATATTTGGAGTTTTATAACAAAATATTTTTGAAGATTTTTATATGTGAAAAATAGATTTACTTAGAAGTAATTAGCAAAAAGAAAGGCATAAAATGGATTAAAAATGAATAAGATATATAAATTTGAAAAATAATAAATATATAAAGTAAGAAAACAACAAGGGCTAAAAAAAAAAAAAAGAAGTTAATGAAATAAAAAAGTCAAAGATAAATCAATGACATGTAAATAAATGTTGAGATAAAAATTGGTCATACATGCAATTATTGGCCAAAGCATAGTTAGACAAGAAGTTAATCAAGAATAAAATTCAAGATTAAATGATGGTAATCATAAATTAATGACTAAATCAAACATTAAATAATTTAGAATTATCAAGGAAGGGTTATGAATAATCTAAACACTTAAATAAAATTCACATTACTAAATATTTCACTTAAATAAGCGATTAAGAAATAAAATTATCAAATAAAATTGAATAACATATTTGGAGTTTTATAACAAAATATTTTTGAAGATTTTTATATGTGAAAAATAGATTTACTTAGAAGTAATTAGCAAAAAGAAAGGCATAAAATGGATTAAAAATGAATAAGATATATAAATTTGAAAAATAATAAATATATAAAGTAAGAAAACAACAAGGGCTAAAAAAAAAAAAAGAGAAATGGCATGTTCAGGACTTGAACCCACGCCACCCTGATTGCAGCTTAAAACACCAACCATCAGGCCAACGCTCCTGCTTTGTTAAGTAACGGGAACGTAAATATATATTTAAAAGCAGCGAAGTGAATTCAGAGAAAAAAATAAAAGGACTGGGCGGGGAATCAAACCCCAGTCCTAGAAGCAAAATGGTAAGGCAAGTGTAAATGTGCTACCGTTGGGACGGCTGTTTCATCCGTTTGATATATGATTCAATAAATATATAATGTAAACGAATTTCATAAATTCCCAACAAGCCAAACATGCGCGCGCCATACCCCACCTTGTTCTGGTTTTGCTTGTTTGCCCAGCCAAGTTCACATAGACATAAATTAACCAAGACACAACCAAAGTTAACAAAGTAAATGTCTAAATTATCCAGCAAAGAACAAGGATTTCAAAGGTATACTTTGTTTACACTAATCCCTAACATATGAGACACCTTTTGGCCACAAAGTAGAGGCATAAAGAAATGTTGAAAACAAGAAGATAAATGCTATGACAATCAAACAAAGCATGGCAGAGTGAATTATAACAAGATTTACTAACATGTTTCAGATACACAAAGCATCATGGCTTGTACTTAAAGATTTCCGCCATTAAGAGTAACAAAACAAGATCATGCTAAGGTTCAACACATAATGCTATGCTATTGGTTTAAGGTTTAGCAAGGCAAACAAATGAGTGAAAACACAAAAGTTCAACATGAAAACACGTGGTCTTAAACTTAAAACATGCAAGCATTAACTTTGCCCTATGTAGAACAAGATTCATAAAGCACCCAACATACATAGAGTGACAACAAAATAAGTGTGGCATATCAGTTGAGCAAGACATGTGAGCATATGAAATTTAGTGACCAAATCATTCAAATGTAAAGGAAACAAACCAGGCAAGTCAGTTATTCAAATCAACTGAGAACAAATATAGTGCTAAGAATTTAGGCCACTTGAATATGTGATGAGGTACAGATTAGCAGAGGTGCATTATGTACAAAGTGAATCAAAGGAACAATAAACATCATGACATCAAGAGGAAAACACATGATTATCATCATAGAATGATGAATTGCTAAGCTAAAAACCAACAAAGTTCTCATCGTGCTAATGAATAATCCACAAAAATGATGGAACAATTGAGTATATAGAGCAATCGATTCAAACATATTCATGGTAGTAAACATACAACAAACATGCAGTGTTCAAATAGAAATTCTACAAGGGTGTGACTTGAATGCAATAAACATTCATGGAAGCTACGGAATCTGACAGTAGCATGGCATGGTAGTAAAGCTATTGTAAAATGACATACATGGATTCAAAGATTAAGGGGATCAATCAAAACAGACAGCAGTTGGTGATAACAAGGTATGCAATTGGTTTAAAACATGTGACAACAAATCGATCAAAAAACAGGTCAGGCAGTCAAGCATTCAAGTTAAACAAGTAATATATCAAAAGCTTAGACAACTTGGATGTGTGGTAAAGTGTAAATTAGCAATCAATACACAAACGGTTTTTTTAAAACTTGCACACGCAACTTGAACATGACATGGCATTAGGATGTGAATTAGTGCAGGTTATGTACCAGCTTAAACACACAGTGAAACAAAGCCTTGACATAGGAACAACCGGTTTTGTTTAAGAACTTGCCCTCTTAGTTTTGGACACAACATGAAGTAGAAGTTTACACAATCTAATTTCATTTCAAAACAAATATTTTAATACACAACCTATGAAGAGATACAACAGAAGTGTGTCAATCAAAACCCTCAGACATCATTGACTCCAAACAACATATCAACCAATGTATCCATTACAGTTGAGGCAAAATAATATAGACTATAGCATTGCAACAGGCTCATGAGTGTATGAATATATTCAAAGGCATATCAAGTGGTGATTCAAAGTTGGCACATAATTCTTTTATGTTATAAGTTTCAACTAGCAGGCCAAGAGTTTCAAGTAAATATGAATTTTTACACGAGTTATGACCACAAATTATATTAACAGCAAAATAGAAGGGCGATAAACCAATGCGGAGTAACAATAGTAAACTCAGATGATCTTGGCATTAACTCATACACATGGCATTAAACAAAGCAAATGTAGAAATCAAGTGAAGGACGATACATAGTTTAAACAAAACAAGAGTTAGCAATGTATGATCAGGTCAGTTCATGAACAAGAGTTGGCAATGAGACTGCATTAATGAATCAGTAATAGGTAAACACAGTTATGTCATTTCAGCATAGCAATAGATCAAACACACCATTTTTAACATGTCAAGCAAATTGACTGTGCAGCAATAGTAGTTCAGTTTAGCATGAACACTCAAAACATTATTATACTCTCACAATCAGTTTGATATGATCAACAGGGGAACCTTCTACACCAAACAAGATCAAAAGGAAATATTTGCAAATTCATAGCAACAACTGATACAAAACTCAGAATAGCATATCTCAGGTTATGATAACACCAACACTTCCAATAGGCATCAATGACATCCTAAGGTTTCTTAGTACGTCTAACTAACAAGTAATTAGTATATAGAAATACATATAGAAAAATTTTCACATGTAGCAACAACATCAAGACATAATGCATAACATTTATTTGTGTCAGTAGCATAATCAATCTTTGGATAAAACCATGACAGGGAAGTTCGCACACATTATAGGTCCGACTGACATGAGAAGCATACAATGATGTATTTTTAACAGCAATCATACCATAGCTAACACGATCACATTTTAAGAAAGCATGAACAAATGAGTAAGACTAAAGTTTAAAGAAATGAAAGGTTACCAACTTCAATTGTGTCTGAGCCTGTTTCTTGCTAGACCAACCACAAGTTCTTGATGCCAATCCTCACTCTCCTCCCTCTTTTGCAGAACCTTGAACTTTAGATGTTAAAGTGATTTTGTGGAGGTTGTTGGTGAAAATTGTTGATGTCTTAAGAACTGAAATTGAGCCTCTTGTATAGGCAATGATATTGGGTCGGGTTCACTCCTCAAACACTTGGTGGGCATAAGCAACGGGTAGGGTTTTGAAATTTGAATTCAACCGTTGAACCTTGAGGAGACATACGCTTCATGCTGCACCAATGCTCTGAGCTCGCAGGGTCAAAATGCTAGAATGGGCATTGCTTCTCAGTTATACTTCTGGTGGTAAGTAGATAGGTATTGAAAGAAGGAAATTGATAGAGATGGCGCTATGACAATTGCAGGGAAAGCAGGACATGGCAGTGTGAATGCTTAAACAGGCAATGCTTCAGAACCACTTTTGATGAACTGAGCAGAGGAAAGCTTGAAAGGGGACAACATCTTGGAGGATTCAAATCGAGGACTCGCGCCAACGGATTGAATCGTAGTGAGTTTGAAAGAATTGAACGGAGCCAAAGCACGTTGAATTTCTCCTCATCATCCAAAATTTAGCCAGCAAGAACGAGGGAGGAGAATAAGCTTGGTTTACTTTGGTCTCCTTGATGCCACATGCCGTGCTCTCATTGGTTGAGGGAAGAGTTGAAAAGTCAAACACATACCAATCTTGCTCTCATTGGTCCATGGTAATGCAATAAGAGTCCAAAATTTGCAAAATGAAATTTGGTCACGGTAGGCTTATTGAACACATTCTCTTAATAATATGGTTGTTTGAAAAATAATAAACAAAACTACTAAAAATTCTAGATTAAGAATTGGTTAGAAAAACTAAATGAATAATTAACCTAATTAATTAAAATTAACTTAAATTAAGATTAATTTAAATCAATAAAAATAAAACAACTTAAATATAAATAAAATGGGCCAAATTGAAATTAACCTAATCATAAAACAAATAAAAGCTAAGATAAATATTAAATTAAAATACAGAGAAAAATAGCATAACAACAATTAGCAGAAAAAAACGAGGGTAAAATTTGGGGTGCAACAAGGGTGTTTATAGAGAGCCCTCAACGCTGGGTCAACGGTCTCCATTATGAGCTGAGTAATCAGGCCCATAATGGATGACTTTCAGGATTCCTACGTGGAGGTAGCGATGAGCGGCTCATGCTCATCATCCTGGGTCAACTGCTCCGTATTCCCTAGAAAGTGGAAGACTTGTCTGTTACGAAAGGGAGAACATTTTTGCGAGATACGCGAGATCTGTTGGCCATGTGTCCTCATGTGAGGAGCACATGGGGAATGTGCTTTCCAACGGCTATAATGGATTGGGCCTTTGTGTTGGACCTTCTTCGCCGCGGAGCTGTACTTGGCTGTGCCCGAAGGTAGGCCAGTCCCAGGCCCAGAATAGAACAGGAGCCCTCCACGTCGTTGCTCCAAGGTAGGGGAGTAATGACTTAGAGTCAGTTCGTATGTCGAAGAGGGACAAAGGAAATTTGCGCGAGGAGAGCGTTTATTCAGATTTGTGGCTGCGAGCTCGCGGAGTGATAAGTGCAAAATGTAACTATTTTTGTATATAAGTTTTGTTGCACTTATCGATACTTTTTGGTTAATATCATTCGAATAAACCCCGATTTGTTTATAAATACATTTACTTTACATTTCAGTGTGTATATTGCGTATCGTGTAAATATCGATGAGTTTAATTGATTTTCTCTAATTTTTGCAGGTATTCAATCAAGGATATCTTGCCATTTTCGTAAAGAGCATTGAATAACCTTTCCAGCGCTTCCGACCGTGCGTAAATCAGAGTTACCAGTGAAGGCTCCCAGAATTGGACAAGGGAGAAAAGGACCAAAGTTCGCTTTGCGAACTGAGCAGCGAGCATTCGCTTTGCGAATAAATCATTCGTACTGCGAACTTCTGGAATTTTGCAAAGGCAGTTTAACATTTCAGAGGCACTTAAGTGCCATTTTCTGAGGCTCGCTTAGCGAATGCACGAATTTTGTAATTGTATTTAAGACATTTTCAGTCATTTTTAGGTATGTTTTTGGGGTATTTGTTCCCAATTCATCAAATCTTCATTCTTTGTTAGTTTAGAGCTTAGAAAAGCATCAATGGTGGTTGCAACTCGACGATTGGAGGCAGATGATTCTTGGATTGTGATTGACACCGCGAGAGATTTTGATTCCTCTTCTCTCTTCCCTTTGTAGTTTCCATTTGTGTAAGTTTGTATGTAAGTTTACTTTGATAGTATGTATATTTATTGCTCATGACTTTGTGTGCGAGCTATTTTACAAATCTCTATTGGTGTTATCCTTGTTTTAATCGCTTTATGCATGGATTTGAGTTACGGTAGACATATCCTCCTTAAATCTGGAATTAGGATGAACATTTATTAGGTTCTTGACTCTAGAGATAGATTGAGGCTTAATATTCACATGAGTATCGACGCTTAATGCCTTTCGTATCTTGAGTCGGGTGCGAGAGTGTCGACGATGGTAATACGGTTGTTCTCTCAACTTTGCGTTAGATATAACCGTTGTTGTGGGCGATACGTGATAATGTGGACGAGTGATTTAGGTTGCGTGCAAATGAGTAGTAAGTTTGAGTATTTGATAGGGTAGATGAAATGTAAACTCGAGAGTTTTCTACTCTCCAAAGAATGAGTTCTTTTTATTTTCATAAGTTTTAATTCTCGCATTTACTTTAAACTCATTTTAATCCAAACTCATAAATGCGAGAGATTGTCGAACGATATTCTTCCCCTCGAACCGGTCTCTGTGGACATGACATAAATCCCGGAGGGAATTCTTTCGAAAATAAATATTTTTGCTTGCCGTTTTACCGCTCTAACAAAATGGCGTCGTTGCCGGGGATTGGTTTTGATATTGGATCGCATTGCGATAGTTTCTTTATTTTTGAGTTTTGTATATATCGTATATATTGTCTATTTCCATTATGTTTGTTCAAGTGTTGTATACATTTTGTTCCCGTAACGTTTGTTTAAGTGTTTGGTTAGGGCACTTGCTTTTGGTTTGCGCGGTGAGGCATTACCATGGCATGAATGAAGGAAGTTGCTAGGTAAGCATTGTAAAGGCGTCGAGCTTACGACGTAAAACAAGCATGTTGTATTATTTTCTTTTGTCGTGGTTTAGCTTAGGTAGTGTGGTGAACATTCATTAAACAAGTTGTACTCGGATTTTTCGTGAAATTCTCAAATCTTCACTTTACGACTTGTTTAATGCATTTTCACCCGGTCTTTTAGTATGTTTATATTAATAATTCTTGTGGTTGTCAATGAGCTAGTTTTGAGTAGCTTGAGGAAATTTAAGGTGATGTTCCAAGTTTTATCATTTCAACTTGCGGATGTATGGTAATGATATTGTTAAGTTTTGTACACGTCCAAGGTATGTGTTTATCGCTTTTCTTGACTTTAGCATATTCATGATACTTAGGCATTTTACAAACTTCCATGCCATTCATTCTTTTGTATACTTGTTCTTGTTGTGAATCACTTTAGTTCCCACCCTTTTTGTGAGGTAGCTTTCCATTGTTCATATATGCACGGAGTACCAACATTCTTGTTCTAACTGAATTTTATTATGCTTAATCTTTTCTTTGTGTTGATTATATGAAAGCGTGAAAAGGATCAAGGCATTTTGTTTCATTTTGAGCACAACTACCTAGCCAAATTGTCATTCACCTTGTGAGCGTGTGATCATTCGTAACCCCTTTGAGTTTTTTGATCCATGTTTTATTTGAACTTAATGCTTGTCTATGAGTATTTAGTTCACTTATTTTTGAGTGGATTTTGTTTTTTTCTTGAACCCTCAACTTTATGTTGTTGTATCAATTTTTGCCCTGCCTTAGAAAGTAGGGAGTATTCACATGATGATGTGGTTGAATTCAAGTTGGGGAGAGAATGATTGTTTACTCATTGGTTGGTTTCTATGAGGATGAAAAAGAAAAGAAAAAAGAGAAAAATATGAAAAAGAAAAGAAAAGAAAAAAAAAAAGAAAGAAAAAGAAAATCCTTGAGAAAGGAAACAAAAAGAGTTCAAATAATTGTGCTAAATAAGTATTGTGTTTTGTGTAACACTTGGGGTTTTGGAAGAAGTTGATTGGAATTTTGTGTTTGAGTCTTTGTGAGTTGATCACTCCCTTAGGTTTAGGCAAGTTTTTGTTTCAATTACCTTTAGAAATTGCCCCTTGTATGTTTACCCGACCACACTACAACCTTGAAAGTCCTTGTGATTCTTGCCTTTATGTTTTCATTATGATATTTGAATGGTTGCATAATTTAGTCTATTGTTTGCATGATTGTTGTGTGAGTGATAAGTACCTCATTTTGTGTTTTCCATCTACCGATGATTGTTTTTGCTAGGTGTGATTCACTTTGGAACTTGTGTTGTTTTAGGATGTTTGGCGTGATTTTTGTATTTTGCATTTGTTTCGTGACTATGTTGTCGTCGTAGTTTAGTGGTAAGTATTTACTTTGTGTGTACCATTTTTCATTTGAACCATACATTTATTTCCGTTTTTCAAAACCTGTTGATTCGTGATTCTTTGGTTATTGCTTTTGTGTTTTTAAGTTTGCTTGATTCTTGTTTGTGGACAAACAAGTTTAAGTTGGGGAGAGTTTGATAAGTGCAAAATGTAACTATTTTTGTATATAAGTTTTGTTGCACTTATCGATACTTTTTGGTTAATATCGTTCGAATAAACCCCGATTTGTTTATAAATACGTTTACTTTACATTTCAGTGTATATATTGCGTATCGTGTAATTATTAATGATTTTAATTTATTTTCTCTCATTTTTGCAGGTATTCAATCAAGGATATCTTGTCATTGTCGTAAAGAGCATTGAATAAGCTTTCCAGTGCTTCCGACCGTGCGTAAATCAGAGTTACGGTGCAAAAGTTGTGGCCCAAATAAGAGCTGGTTTGCTGTCATGTTCGCTTTGCGAGTGTGCCAGCGAATGTTCGCTTTGCGAATGTCTGGCGAGTTCTCAGCGAAGGCTCCCAGAATTGGACAGGGGAGAAAAGGACTAAAGTTCGTATTGCAAACTGATCAGCGAGTATTTGCTTTGCGAATAAATCGTTCGCACTGCGAACTTCTGGAATTTTACAAAGGCGGTTTAGCATTTCAGAGGCAATTAAGTGGCATTTTTTAGGCTCGCTTTGCGAGTAAAATGTTCACTTAGCGAATGCACGAATTTTGTAATTGTATTTACGACATTTTCACTCATTTTTTAGTTATGTTTTTGGGGTATTTGTTCCCAATTCATCAAATCTTCATTCTTTGTTAGTTTAGAGCTTAGAAAAGCATCAATGGTGGTTGCAACTCGACGATTGGAGGCGGATGATTCTTGGATCGTGATTGACACCGCGAGAGATTTTGATTCCTCTTCTCTCTTCCCTTTGTAGTTTCCATTGGTATGAGTTTGTATGTAAGTTTACTTTGATAGTATGTATAATTATTGCTCATGGCTTTGTATGCAAGCTATTTTACAAATCTCTATTGGTGTTATCCTTGTTTTAATTGCTTTATGCATGGATTTGAGTTGCGGTAGATATATCCTCCTTAAATCTGGAATTAGGATGAACATTTATTAGGTTCTTGACTCTAGAGATAGATTGAGGCTTAATATTCACATGAGTATCGAAGCTTAATGCCATCCGTATCTTGAGTCGGGTGCGAGAGTGTCGACGATGGTAATACGGTTGTTCTCTCAACTTTGCGTTAGACATAACCGTTGTTGTGGGTGATACGTGATAATGTGGACGGGTGATTTAGGTTGCATGAAAATGAGTAGTAAGTTTGAGTATTTGATAGGGTAAATGAAATGTAAACTCGAGAGTTTTCTACTCTCCAAAGAATGAGTTCTTTTTATTTTCATAAGTTTTAATTCTCGTATTTACTTTAAACCCATTTTAATCCAAACTCATAAACGTGAGAGATTTTTGAACGACATTCTTTCCCTCGAACTAATCTTTGTGGACACGACATAAATCCCGGAGGGAATTCTTCTGAAAATAAATATTTTTTCTTGCCGCTTTACCGCTCCAACACGGAGCTACGCTAACGAGGGAGCGTGAAAGTTATCCCTCGTGCCAAACAGCACGAGCTTGTTAAAGTTTTTCATCGAGTTTATGCTCGCGGAGGATGCCAAAGTTGTTGTCTATGCTCGACAAACGTAACTTGTTTCAAGCATTTCTCCGAGGACATGCTCGTGAGGGAATATGAAAAGTTGAGCCTCGTGCTCGACGTCTTGGAATCTGGAACATTGATAGGACTTGGAACGATGAACCTCGAGTGACGTGTCATAGCTATTTAATATGCAGTGATGACCTATGCGTAGGGGTACTCAAGAGCCAGACGGCGTCACGCTTGCCCATGCCGCGAGATTACTTATAAATAGGAAGCATGTGGGGTCATTTGGTACGCTCGCTTCATTTTCAAAGTTCGCTTCTCTCTTCTAATCGCTAGTTATGTCGCTGTCGTCAACGCCCTTTCCACCTCCGTAGACTTCAAAAATCTTCTTCAATCAAGTAAGTCTTTGTAACTCTTCCTGATTTACATGGTTATTGTTAGCTTTAAGAAGGGGATTTTATTGCCCTTTCTGTCCTTTAGAGTCCAGTTCCGGTGAATGTTGGTTTTTGGTGGTGGTTTCGCCATCCTCAAGCGCCGACTGCCGACATACTTTGAGTAGGAAACTGGCAATTCATGCGTTTCCCGACGACGCTTATGAACTTCACGATGAAGTTATGAGTTTCCCGGTGAGGCCTATGAATTTTCCGGTATCGTTCATGAATTTTTCGATGAAGCTCATAAAGTTTCTGATGAAACTAGTGAACTGTCTGGTGAAATTCATAAAGCTTTTGCTGGGCTTCGTGTCGAGGAGATTCCTTCCCGTGAGGGTGCGGAAACTTTTTGAAGAAGCCTCGTGCTGAGGAGACTCTTCCCCATGAAGATTCTGATGAAGAATCTTCGTGTCGAGGAGACTCTTCCCTGCGAAGACTCTGAGTTTTACGATAAGGTTTCGTGTTGAAGAGCAGATACTCGTGATTTCCGTACTTGCCATTTAAACAAAGGGATTTTGGTCAGGACCATGTCCTCGTGTCACTCCTCGCCCTTTCACTTGATTTGCAGTGGAAACGTTGATTTGATTTTATCGTCGAATACACTATTTTCCTCTGCTTTTCAGGTTAAAATGGCTCGTCACACAGAGGAACCCTACTTAGTCATCACCATCAATGATCCCACCTTATATTGGGTCGGGCCAGAACCCCGGGGGATCACTTAGCGCTTTGCCGACGACCCGTCGCATGCCTTCACCATCGTCGAGGAACTAGAGCACCCTGAGGCTCCAGTGAGTTTGGAGGTATACAAACCTAAAAAGACGGAGCAGATTTTCTCGACCTTCAAGGAGGACCGTTTCGCGATGTATGAGTTCACCTTTAAGGAGTTAAGGTTGTGCTTGTCGTTCAGCGACCTTCAGATGGGGATCTATGTTCGGCTGGAGTTGGCACTTTCTCAATTGCATCCAAATGCAATCGCATTCATCTAGGCGTTCGAGATTGTTTGTTGGTTCTTAAGGTTGGTGCCACCCTTCCCTGGAACGACAATCCTCAAACGGGAAACGCAGTTGGGTGTCCCTCAAGCAAAGAGGAAGATTTTTAAGACGTACATGGACTTTGTTCATACCTTTAAGGATATGTACTTTTTGGTTAGATATGTGTCAGAGGCAGCCCTCGATTCCATGTTTGAGCATGTGGTAGCGCTTGAGGAAGATGGCAGTGTATGCCGTGATGAAAACTGAGATAAGGTAATGCGTCTAGAGGCGAGGTTTTTCCTTTAGTGGGAGAGGACCTATTTCGACGAGAGCACGAATTACTACCCCACCAAGCCCAACGAGCTAGATAGTGAGGATTAACTTGCCTACAACAAGATTGTGGCATTTATGGACAGTTTCGTGCCCAGTCCGTGTGTGACCAAGAACGAGAGCACTTTCGTCAACGAGGACAACCAGCCTGTTTACGAGGCTCGACTCATCAATACCAAGGACCTCCTCGAATGTTGTACCATTGAAGAGGCTTTAGCGCTTTTAGGTAGTTGTTTTTCTTAACTTGCTTGTGTGCTTGTTTTTCCAAAGTATGTTAACCCGTGTTCGTCTTTGTTGCAGGTAAAATGGAAAATCTTCAAGATTGCATCGTCAACCTTGTTGCGGCCAAGGAAAGCAAGAAAACTTCCAAAAATTGGGTCACTCAGATTCTGGAACAATCCAAGGCAGACTCCGGCCTTGGTACCCCTTCTTCACCATCGGGCAGCCAGTATCCCCCTCAACGGGACTCTCCGGCCAAGAAAAGGCACCGCGTGGAGGAAACCGGGGTCGTTGATCCAACCGCGGATGGTACCGGAGAGAAGTTCGTGTTGCCCCCCTTCCATCTCAACATGGGTTTTTTCGAGGGAGACCATTCCTTGGTCGTGCATCAGGCAGGGTCATCGGTCATCTTGAAGCTCAACAAGTTGGGTAGGAGGAAAGCACTTGCTCAGGATGCGGAGACCCTAATAAGGATCTTAGAAATGGCCCTGGTCCTCAACGAAGAGGATACATGTCCTGCCGGAGAGCTGAAAAAGTTGCAGGTAGTGAGCACAAAGCTCGAGGCGAAGAAGATTGAGATGGAGAATGCCTTTGTCAACTACAAGTAAAATCACGTGATCCAGGTCGGGCTATGCACTGAGCTGGGTGAGACGAATGAGGCACTGGCCAAGGCGGCTGAGGAGAAGAGGATCCTCGAGGCGAGGATCGCCGAACTGGAAGCTGTTGCGGCCCCTTGATAAGTGCAAATTGTACCTATTTTTGTACATAAGTTTTGTTGCACTTATCATTACTTTGTGTTAAAATTGGTTGAATAAACCCCGCTTTGTTCGTAATTACGTTTACTTTACGTTTTCGTGTGTATAGTGCGTTATCGTGTAAATATCATTGAGAGTAATTGATTTTCATTTATTTTTGTAGGTATTATAGCAATGGGATTTTTCCATATTCATAAAGAGCATTGAATAAGCTTTCCAGCGCTTCAAACCATGCGTCAATCGGAGTTACGGTTCAAGAGTTATGATCAAAACAAGTTCTGCCATACTGTCATGTTCGCACTGCGAACCCCCGTGGCGAGCACTCGCTGGCGCACTCGCACTGCGAACCAGGGGGCGAATGAATAGTGCCCATAAGTGTGAAAAACACTGTTTTTGACGTTGCAAAGGCGGTTTATGTTCCCAGTACGAACGGGGACTCGCAATGCGAACCTGGGCAGTAACTTTTGACTATTTTAGTCATTTTTCATCATTTTTTAGAGATGGTTTTGGGGGTTTTTGCTCCAACTCCATCAAAATTCATTTCTTCATAGGATTAGCTTAGAAAACAACTGTGGAGCATGCATACGGATGATCCGGAGTGGATTGATCGTCGACCGGCTCTGACAATCCGCGAGATGTTTGGTTCATTTCTCTTCTTCTTTGTGTTTTTCTTTATGGTTGGGTTGTGTATATGTATTTGTTGTGATCTCATGTATATTTGTCGCCCATGGCGTTGTATAAAACTTGCTTTACAAATCTTTATTGGTGATTGTCTCTGATTTTTTCTTTATGCGCGGGGTTTGGGTTGCGTTAGAGATAACCGTCGCAAACATCGATTAGGGATGATTGTCTGTTAGTTTCTGGATTCTAGAGATAGATTTAGGGCTAGCAATCTTCAATAGGCGTTGAAAGTTAATGCCTTTGTGCCTTGAGCTAGCGTATGAAAGTATCGGCAATGGTAACACGGTTGTTCTCTCAACTTTGTGTTAGACATAACCTGTGTTGTGAGCGATGCTGGGTGATATTGAGGAGTATTGTAGGTTGAGTATAACTGGTCGGTAAGTTTAAGTTTGTGAGGAGTGATTTATATGCATTGCCGGACGAGTTTTTCTCTCTGAAGAATGATTTCTTTTTCTTTTACTGTTTACTTTTCTATTTTCTTGTTTGAAAGTATTTTAATCCAAACTCATTAACGCGAGAGACTGTCGAACGACATTCTTTCCCTCGAACCGATCTCTGTGGACACGACATAAATCCCGGAGGGAATTCTTCTAAAAATAAATATTTTTGCTTGCTTGCCGCTAATTCTGCACTCAACAAAATGGCGCCGTTGCCGGGGATTGGTTTTGATATTGAATCGCATTGCAATAGTTTCTTTATTTTTGAGTTTTGTATATATCGTATATATTGTCTGTTTCCATTATGTTTGTTCATGTGTTGTATACATATTGTTCCCGTAATGTTTGTTCAAGTGTTTGGTTAGGACGCTTTCTTTTGGTTTGCGCGGTGAGGCATCACCATGGCATGAATGAAGGAAGTTTCTAGCTAAGCATCGTAAAGGCGTCGAGCTTACGACGTAAAACAAGCATGTTTTATAGTTTTTCTTTTCGAATGTTTTTGGTTGTTGTTTGCTTACAGATTTTGATTGACTTACTTGAGGATGCTTTTGTGAATTTCCAAGTTGGTTCGTTTCAACTTGCGAATGTATGGTAATGATTTTGTTAAGTTTTGTACACGTCTGAGGTATGTATTTATCACTTTCTATACTTTAGCATATTCATGATATTTAGGCATTTTACAAACTTCCATACCATCCATTCTTTTGTATACTTGTTCTATTGTGAATCACTTTAGTTCCCAACCTTTTTGTGAGGTGGCTTTCCATTGTTCATATATGCACGGAGAACCAACATTCTTGTTCTAACTGGATTTTATTATGTTGAATCTTTTATTTGTGTTGATTATATGAAAGCATGAAAAGGATCAAGGCAAATGTTTCATTTTGAGCACAACCACCTTAGCCAAATAGTCATTCACCTTGTGAGCGTGTCATCATTTGTAACCCCTTTGAGCCTTTGGTCATTATCCATGTTGCTTGAGCTTGATGCTTGTCTATGAGTGTCAAATTCAGTTTTTGTGTGGATCTTGATTGTTGTTTTCTTGAACCCTCAATTTTGTGTTGTTGTATGGATTTTTTCTTTGCCTTAGAAAGTAGGGAGTATTCATATGATGGTGCGGTTGAATTCAAGTTGGGGAGAGGATGATTGTATACTCATTGGTTGGATTCTATGAGGATTGAAAAAGAAAAGAAAAAAGAGAAAAATTTGACAAAGAAAAAGAAAAGAAAAAAGTGAAAAAAAAAATCCTTGAAAAAGGAAACAAAAAGAGTTCAAATAATTGTGCTAAATAAGTATTGTGTGTTGTGTAGCACTTGGGATTTTGGAAGAAGTTGGTTGAAATTTTGTGTGTGAATCTTTGTGAGTTTTCACTCCCTTTGGTTTAGGCAAGTTTTTGTTTCAATTACATTTAGAAATTGCCCCTTGTTTGTTTACCCGACCACGTTACAACCTTGAAAGTCCTTGTTATTCTTGCATTTGTATTTTCAATGTGAATTTGTGGATGTATGCATAATTTAGTCTTTCGTTTGCATGAGTGTTGTGTGAGTGTAAAGTACCTTATTGTGTGTTTTTCATCTACCGATGATTGTTTTTGCTAGGTGTGATTCACTTTGGAACTTGTGTTGTTTAAGAATGTTTGGCATGATTTTTGTATTTTGCATTTGTTTCGTGACTATGTTGTCGTCGTAGTTTAGTGGTAAATATTTACTTTGTGTGTACCGTTTTCATTTGAACCATTCATTTGTCCGTTTTTCAAAACTTGTTGATTCGCGATTCTTTGATTATCACTCGGTTTCGTTGAGTTGTTTGATTCTTGTTTGAGGACAAACAATTATGTAAGTTGGGGAGAGTTTGATAAGTGCAAATTTTACCTATTTTTGTACATAAGTTGTGTTGCACTTATCATTACTTTGTGTTAAAATTGGTTGAATAAACCCCGCTTTGTTCGTAATTACGTTTACTTTACGTTTTCGTGTGTATAGTGCGTTATCGTGTAAATATCATTGAGAGTAATTGATTTTCATTTATTTTTGTAGGTATTATAGCAATGTGATTTTTCCATATTTATAAAGAGCATTAAATAAGCTTTCCAGCGCTTCAAACCGTGCGTCAATCGGAGTTACGGTTCAAGAGTTATGATCAAAACAAGTTCTGCCATACTGTCATGTTCGCACTGCGAACCCCCGTGGCGAGCACTCGCTGGCGCACTCGCACTGCGAACCCAGGGGCGAATGAATAGTGTCCAGAAGTGTGAAAAACACTGTTTTTGACATTGCAAAGGCGGTTTATGTTCGCAGTGCAAACGGGGACTCGCAGTGCGAACCTGGGCAGTAACTTTTGCCTATTTTAGTCATTTTTCATCATTTTTTAGAGGTGGTTTTGTGGGTTTTTGCTCCAACTCCATCAAAATTCATTTCTTCATAGGATTAGCTTAGAAAACAACTGTGGAGCATGCATACGGATGATCCGGAGTGGATTGATTGTCGACCGGCTCTGACAATCCGCGAGATGTTTGGTTCATTTCTCTTCTTCTTTGTGTTTTTCTTTATGGTTGGGTTGTGTATATGTATTTGCTGTGATCTCATGTATATTTGTCGCCCATGGCGTTGTATAAAACTTGCTTTACAAATCTTTATTGGTGATTGTCTCTGATTTTTTCTTTATGCGCGGGGTTTGGGTTGCGTTAGAGATAACCGTCGCAAACTTCGATTAGGGATGATTGTCTGTTAGTTTCTGGATTCTAGAGATAGATTTAGGGCTAGCAATCTTCAATAGGCGTTGAAACTTAATGCCTCCGTGCCTTGAGCTAGCGTACGAAAGTATCGGCAATGGTAACACGGTTGTTCTCTCAACTTTGCGTTAGACATAACCTGTTTTGTGAGCGATGCTGGGTGATATTGAGGAGTATTGTAGGTTGAGTATAACTGGTCGGTAAGTTTAAGTTTGTGAGGAGTGATTTATATGCATTGTCGGACGAGTTTTTCTCTCTGAAGAATGATTTCTTTTTGTTTTAATGTTTACTTTTCTATTTTCTTGTTTGAAAGTATTTTAATCCAAACTCATTAATGCGAGAGACTGTCGAACGACATTCTTTCCCTCGAACCGATCTCTGTGGACACGACATAAATCCCGGAGGGAATTCTTCTGAAAATAAATATTTTTGCTTGCTTGCCACTATATCTGCACTCATTAAAATGACGTCGTTGCCGGGGATTGGTTTTGATATTGAATCGCATTGCGATAGTTTCTTTATTTTTGAGTTTTGTATATATCGTATATATTGTCTGTTTCCATTATGTTTGTTCAAGTGTTGTATACATATTGTTCCCGTAATGTTTGTTCAAGTGTTTGGTTAGGACGCTTGCTTTTGGTTTGCGCGGTGAGGCATCACCATGGCATAAATGAAGGAAGTTTCTAGCTAAGCACCGCAAAAGGCGTCGAGCTTACTACGTAAAACAAGCATGTTTTGTAGTTTTTCTTTTCGAATGTTTTTGGTTGTTGTTTGCTCACAGATTTTGATTGACTTACTTGAGGATGCTTTTGTGAATTTCCAAGTTGGTTCGTTTCAACTTGCGAATGTATGGTAATGATTTTGTTAAGTTTTGTACACGTCTGAGGTATGTATTTATCACGTTCTATACTTTAGCATATTCATGATATTTAGGTATTTTACAAACTTCCATACCATCCATTCTTTTGTATACTTGTTCTATTGTGAATCACTTTAGTTCCCAACCTTTTTGTGAGGTGGCTTTCCATTGTTCATATATGCACGGAGAACCAACATTCTTGTTCTAACTAGATTTTATTATGTTGAATCTTTTATTTGTGTTGATTATATGAAAGCATGAAAAGGATCAAGGCAAATGTTTCATTTTGAGCACAACCACCTTAGCCAAATAGTCATTCACCTTGTGAGCGTGTGATCATTTGTAACCCCTTTGAGCCTTTGGTCATTATCCATGTTGCTTGAGCTTGATGCTTGTCTATGAGTGTTAAATTCAGTTTTTGTGTGGATCTTGATTGTTGTTTTCTTGAACCCTCAATTTTGTGTTGTTGTATGGATTTTTTCTTTGCCTTAGAAAGTAGGGAGTATTCACATGATGGTGCGGTTGAATTCAAGTTGGGGAGAGGATGATTGTATACTCATTGGTTGGATTCTATGAGGATTGAAAAAGAAAAGAAAAAAGAGAAAAATTTGACAAAGAAAAAGAAAAGAAAAAAGTGAAAAAAAAAAATCCTTGAAAAAGGAAACAAAAAGAGTTCAAATAATTGTGCTAAATTAGTATTGTGTGTTGTGTAGCACTCGGGATTTTGGAAGAAGTTGGTTGAAATTTTGTGTGTGAATCTTTGTGAGTTTTCACTCCCTTTGATTTAGGCAAGTTTTTGTTTCAATTACCTTTAGAAATTGCCCCTTGTTTGTTTACCCGACCACGTTACAACCTTGAAAGTCCTTGTGATTCTTGCCTTTGTATTTTCAATGTGAATTTGTGGATGTATGCATAATTTAGTCTTTCGTTTGCATGAGTGTTGTGTGAGTGTAAAGTACCTTATTGTGTGTTTTTCATCTACCGATGATTGTTTTTGCTAGGTGTGATTCACTTTGGAACTTGTGTTGTTTAAGAATGTTTGGCATAATTTTTGTATTTTGCATTTGTTTCGTGACTATGTTGTCGTCGTAGTTTAGTGGTAAGTATTTACTTTGTGTGTACCGTTTTCATTTGTACAATTCATTTGTCCGTTTTTCAAAACTTGTTGATTCGCGATTCTTTGATTATCACTCGGTTTCGTTGAGTTGTTTGATTCTTGTTTGAGGACAAACAATTATGTAAGTTGGGGAGAGTTTGATAAGTGCAAATTTTACCTATTTTAGTACATAAGTTTTGTTGCACTTATCATTACTTTGTGTTAAAATTGGTTGAATAAACCCCGCTTTGTTCGTAATTACGTTTACTTTACGTTTTCGTGTGTATAGTGCGTTATCGTGTAAATATCATTGAGAGTAATTGATTTTCATTTATTTTTGTAGGTATTACAGCAATGGGATTTTTCCATATTTATAAAGAGAATTGAATAAGCTTTCCAGCGCTTCAAACCGTGCGTCAATCGGAGTTACGGTTTAAGAGTTATGATCAAAACAAGTTCTGCCATACTGTCATGTTCGCACTGCAAACCCCCGTGGCGAGCACTCGCTGGCGCACACGCACTGCGAACCCAGGGGCGAATGAATAGTGCCCAGAAGTGTGAAAAACACTGTTTTTGACATTGCAAAGGCGGTTTATGTTCGCAGTGCAAACGGGGACTCGCAGTGCGAACCTGGGCAGTAACTTTTGCCTATTTTAGTCATTTTTCATCATTTTTTAGAGGTGGTTTTGTGGGTTTTTGCTCCAACTCCATCAAAATTCATTTCTTCATAGGATTAGCTTAGAAAACAACTGTGGAGCATGCATACGGATGATCCGGAGTGGATTAATTGTCGACCGACTCTGACAATCCGCGAGATGTTTGGTTCATTTCTCTTCTTCTTTGTGTTTTTCTTTATGGTTGGGTTGTGTATATGTATTTGCTGTGATCTCATGTATATTTGTCGCCCATGGCGTTGTATAAAACTTGCTTTACAAATCTTTATTGGTGATTATCTCTGATTTTTTCTTTATGCGCGGGGTTTGGGTTGCGTTAGAGATAACCGTCGCAAACTTCGATTAGGGATGATTGTCTGTTAGTTTCTGGATTCTAGAGATAGATTTAGGGCTAGCAATCTTCAATAGGCGTTGAAACTTAATGCTTCCGTGCCTTGAGCTAGCGTACGAAAGTATCGGCAATGGTAACAAGGTTGTTCTCTCAACTTTGCGTTAGACATAACCTGTTTTGTGAGCGATGCTGGGTGATATTGAGGAGTATTGTAGGTTGAGTATAACTGGTCGGTAAGTTTAAGTTTGTGAGGAGTGATTTATATGCATTGTCGGACGAGTTTTTCTCTCTGAAGAATGATTTCTTTTTGTTTTAATGTTTACTTTTCTATTTTCTTGTTTGAAAGTATTTTAATCCAAACTCATTAACGCGAGAGACTGTCGAACGACATTCTTTCCCTCGAACCGATCTCTGTGGACACGACATAAATCCCGGAGGGAATTCTTCTGAAAATAAATATTTTTCTTGCTTGCCGCTATATCTGCACTCAACAAAATGACGTCGTTGCCGGGGATTAGTTTTGATATTGAATCGCATTGCGATAGTTTCTTTATTTTTGAGTTTTGTATATATCGTATATATTGTCTGTTTCCATTATGTTTGTTCAAGTGTTGTATACATATTGTTCCCGTAATGTTTGTTCAAGTGTTTGGTTAGGACGCTTGCTTTTGGTTTGCGCGGTGAGGCATCACCATGGCATAAATGAAGGAAGTTTCTAGCTAAGCACCGTAAAGGCGTCGAGCTTACGACGTAAAACAAGCATGTTTTATAGTTTTTCTTTTCGAATGTTTTTGGTTGTTGTTTGCTCACAGATTTTGATTGACTTACTTGAGGATGCTTTTGTGAATTTCCAAGTTGGTTCGTTTCAACTTGCGAATGTATGGTAATGATTTTGTTAAGTTTTGTACACGTCTGAGGTATGTATTTATCACTTTCTATACTTTAGCATATTCATGATATTTAGGCATTTTACAAACTTCCATACCATCCATTCTTTTGTATACTTGTTCTATTGTGAATCACTTTAGTTCCCAACCTTTTTGTGAGGTGGCTTTCCATTGTTCATATATGCACGGAGAACCAACATTCTTGTTCTAACTAGATTTTATTATGTTGAATCTTTTATTTGTGTTGATTATATGAAAGCATGAAAAGGATCAAGGCAAATGTTTCATTTTGAGCACAACCACCTTAGCCAAATAGTCATTCACCTTGTGAGCGTGTGATCATTTGTAACCCCTTTGAGCCTTTGGTCATTATCCATGTTGCTTGAGCTTGATGCTTGTCTATGAATGTCAAATTCAGTTTTTGTGTGGATCTTGATTGTTGTTTTCTTGAACCCTCAATTTTGTGTTGTTGTATGGATTTTTTCTTTGCCTTAGAAAGTAGGGAGTATTCACATGATGGTGCGGTTGAATTCAAGTTGGGGAGAGGATGATTGTATACTCATTGGTTGGATTCTATGAGGATTGAAAAAGAAAAGAAAAAATAGAAAAATTTGACAAAGAAAAAGAAAAGAAAAAAGTGAAAAAAAAATCCTTGAAAAAGGAAACAAAAAGAGTTCAAATAATTGTGCTAAATAAGTATTGTGTGTTGTGTAGCACTTGGGATTTTGGAAGAAGTTGGTTGAAATTTTGTGTGTGAATCATTGTGAGTTTTCACTCCCTTTGGTTTAGGCAAGTTTTTGTTTCAATTACCTTTAGAAATTGCCCCTTGTTTGTTTACCCGACCACGTTACAACCTTGAAAGTCCTTGTGATTCTTGCCTTTGTATTTTCAATGTGAATTTGTGGATGTATGCATAATTTAGTCTTTCGTTTGCATGAGTGTTGTGTGAGTGTAAAGTACCTTATTGTGTGTTTTTCATCTACCGATGATTGTTTTTGCTAGGTGTGATTCACTTTGGAACTTGTGTTGTTTAAGAATGTTTGGCATGATTTTTGTATTTTGCATTTGTTTCGTGACTATGTTGTCGTCGTAGTTTAGTGGTAAGTATTTACTTTGTGTGTACCGTTTTCATTTGAACCATTCATTTGTCCATTTTTCAAAACTTGTTGATTCGCGATTCTTTGATTATCACTCGGTTTCGTTGAGTTGTTTGAGGACAAACAATTATGTAAGTTGGGGAGAGTTTGATAAGTGCAAATTTTACCTATTTTTGTACATAAGTTTTGTTGCACTTATCATTACTTTGTGTTAAAATTGGTTGAATAAACCCCGCTTTGTTCGTAATTACGTTTACTTTACGTTTTCGTGTGTATAGTGCGTTATCGTGTAAATATCATTGAGAGTAATTGATTTTCATTTATTTTTGTAGGTATTCCGGCAATGGGATTTTTCCTTATTCATAAAGAGCATTGAATAAGCTTTCCAGCGCTTCAAACCATGCGTCAATCGGAGTTACGGTTCAAGAGTTATGATCAAAACAAGTTCTGCCATACTGTCATGTTCGCACTGCGAACCCCCGTGGCGAGCACTCGCTGGCGCACTCGTACTGCGAACCCAGGGGCGAATGAATAGTGCCCAGAAGTGTGAAAAACACTGTTTTTGACATTGCAAAGGCGGTTTATGTTCGCAGTGCAAACGGGGACTCGCAGTGCGAACCTGGGCAGTAACTTTTGCCTATTTTAGTCATTTTTCATCATTTTTTAGAGGTGGTTTTGTGGGTTTTTGCTCCAACTCCATCAAAATTCATTTCTTCATAGGATTAGCTTAGAAAACAACTGTGGAGCATGCATACGGATGATCCGGAGTGGATTAATTGTCGACCGACTCTGACAATCCGCGAGATGTTTGGTTCATTTCTCTTCTTCTTTGTGTTTTTCTTTATGGTTGGGTTGTGTATATGTATTTGCTGTGATCTCATGTATATTTGTCGCCCATGGCGTTGTATAAAACTTGCTTTACAAATCTTTATTGGTGATTATCTCTGATTTTTTCTTTATGCGCGGGGTTTGGGTTGCGTTAGAGATAACCGTCGCAAACTTCGATTAGGGATGATTGTCTGTTAGTTTCTGGATTCTAGAGATAGATTTAGGGCTAGCAATCTTCAATAGGCGTTGAAACTTAATGCTTCCGTGCCTTGAGCTAGCGTACGAAAGTATCGGCAATGGTAACAAGGTTGTTCTCTCAACTTTGCGTTAGACATAACCTGTTTTGTGAGCGATGCTGGGTGATATTGAGGAGTATTGTAGGTTGAGTATAACTGGTCGGTAAGTTTAAGTTTGTGAGGAGTGATTTATATGCATTGTCGGACGAGTTTTTCTCTCTGAAGAATGATTTCTTTTTGTTTTAATGTTTACTTTTCTATTTTCTTGTTTGAAAGTATTTTAATCCAAACTCATTAACGCGAGAGACTGTCGAACGACATTCTTTCCCTCGAACCGATCTCTGTGGACACGACATAAATCCCGGAGGGAATTCTTCTGAAAATAAATATTTTTCTTGCTTGCCGCTATATCTGCACTCAACAAAATGACGTCGTTGCCGGGGATTAGTTTTGATATTGAATCGCATTGCGATAGTTTCTTTATTTTTGAGTTTTGTATATATCGTATATATTGTCTGTTTCCATTATGTTTGTTCAAGTGTTGTATACATATTGTTCCCGTAATGTTTGTTCAAGTGTTTGGTTAGGACGCTTGCTTTTGGTTTGCGCGGTGAGGCATCACCATGGCATAAATGAAGGAAGTTTCTAGCTAAGCACCGTAAAGGCGTCGAGCTTACGACGTAAAACAAGCATGTTTTATAGTTTTTCTTTTCGAATGTTTTTGGTTGTTGTTTGCTCACAGATTTTGATTGACTTACTTGAGGATGCTTTTGTGAATTTCCAAGTTGGTTCGTTTCAACTTGCGAATGTATGGTAATGATTTTGTTAAGTTTTGTACACGTCTGAGGTATGTATTTATCACTTTCTATACTTTAGCATATTCATGATATTTAGGCATTTTACAAACTTCCATACCATCCATTCTTTTGTATACTTGTTCTATTGTGAATCACTTTAGTTCCCAACCTTTTTGTGAGGTGGCTTTCCATTGTTCATATATGCACGGAGAACCAACATTCTTGTTCTAACTAGATTTTATTATGTTGAATCTTTTATTTGTGTTGATTATATGAAAGCATGAAAAGGATCAAGGCAAATGTTTCATTTTGAGCACAACCACCTTAGCCAAATAGTCATTCACCTTGTGAGCGTGTGATCATTTGTAACCCCTTTGAGCCTTTGGTCATTATCCATGTTGCTTGAGCTTGATGCTTGTCTATGAATGTCAAATTCAGTTTTTGTGTGGATCTTGATTGTTGTTTTCTTGAACCCTCAATTTTGTGTTGTTGTATGGATTTTTTCTTTGCCTTAGAAAGTAGGGAGTATTCACATGATGGTGCGGTTGAATTCAAGTTGGGGAGAGGATGATTGTATACTCATTGGTTGGATTCTATGAGGATTGAAAAAGAAAAGAAAAAATAGAAAAATTTGACAAAGAAAAAGAAAAGAAAAAAGTGAAAAAAAAATCCTTGAAAAAGGAAACAAAAAGAGTTCAAATAATTGTGCTAAATAAGTATTGTGTGTTGTGTAGCACTTGGGATTTTGGAAGAAGTTGGTTGAAATTTTGTGTGTGAATCATTGTGAGTTTTCACTCCCTTTGGTTTAGGCAAGTTTTTGTTTCAATTACCTTTAGAAATTGCCCCTTGTTTGTTTACCCGACCACGTTACAACCTTGAAAGTCCTTGTGATTCTTGCCTTTGTATTTTCAATGTGAATTTGTGGATGTATGCATAATTTAGTCTTTCGTTTGCATGAGTGTTGTGTGAGTGTAAAGTACCTTATTGTGTGTTTTTCATCTACCGATGATTGTTTTTGCTAGGTGTGATTCACTTTGGAACTTGTGTTGTTTAAGAATGTTTGGCATGATTTTTGTATTTTGCATTTGTTTCGTGACTATGTTGTCGTCGTAGTTTAGTGGTAAGTATTTACTTTGTGTGTACCGTTTTCATTTGAACCATTCATTTGTCCATTTTTCAAAACTTGTTGATTCGCGATTCTTTGATTATCACTCGGTTTCGTTGAGTTGTTTGAGGACAAACAATTATGTAAGTTGGGGAGAGTTTGATAAGTGCAAATTTTACCTATTTTTGTACATAAGTTTTGTTGCACTTATCATTACTTTGTGTTAAAATTGGTTGAATAAACCCCGCTTTGTTCGTAATTACGTTTACTTTACGTTTTCGTGTGTATAGTGCGTTATCGTGTAAATATCATTGAGAGTAATTGATTTTCATTTATTTTTGTAGGTATTCCGGCAATGGAATTTTTCCTTATTCATAAAGAGCATTGAATAAGCTTTCCAGCGCTTCAAACCATGCGTCAATCGGAGTTACGGTTCAAGAGTTATGATCAAAACAAGTTCTGCCATACTGTCATGTTCGCACTGCGAACCCCCGTGGCGAGCACTCGCTGGCGCACTCGCACTGCGAACCCAGGGGCGAATGAATAGTGCCCAGAAGTGTGAAAAACACTGTTTTTGACATTGCAAAGGCGGTTTATGTTCGCAGTGCAAACGGGGACTCGCAGTGCGAACCTGGGCAGTAACTTTTGCCTATTTTAGTCATTTTTCATCATTTTTTAGAGGTGCTTTTGTGGGTTTTTGCTCCAACTCCATCAAAATTCATTTCTTCATAGGATTAGCTTAGAAAACAACTGTGGAGCATGCATACGGATGATCCGGAGTGGATTGATTGTCGACCGGCTCTGACAATCCGCGAGATGTTTGGTTCATTTCTCTTCTTCTTTGTGTTTTTCTTTATGGTTGGGTTGTGTATATGTATTTGCTGTGATCTCATGTATATTTGTCGCCCATGGCGTTGTATAAAACTTGCTTTACAAATCTTTATTGGTGATTGTCTCTGATTTTTTCTTTATGCGCGAGGTTTGGGTTGCGTTAGAGATAACCGTCGCAAACTTCGATTAGGGATGATTGTCTGTTAGTTTCTGGATTCTAGAGATAGATTTAGGGCTAGCAATCTTCAATAGGCGTTGAAACTTAATGCCTCCGTGCCTTGAGCTAGCGTACGAAAGTATCAGCAATGGTAACACGGTTGTTCTCTCAACTTTGCGTTAGACATAACCTGTTTTGTGAGCGATGCTGGGTGATATTGAGGAGTATTGTAGGTTGAGTATAACTGGTCGGTAAGTTTAAGTTTGTGAGGAGTGATTTATATGCATTTTCGGACGAGTTTTTCTCTCTGAAGAATGATTTCTTTTTGTTTTAATGTTTACTTTTCTATTTTCTTGTTTGAAAGTATTTTATTCCAAACTCATTAACGCGAGAGACTGTCGAACGACATTCTTTCCCTCGAACCGATCTCTATGGACACGACATAAATCCCGGAGGGAAGTCTTCTGAAAATAAATATTTTTGCTTGCTTGCCGCTATATCTGCACTCAACAAAATGACGCCGTTGTCGGGGATTGGTTTTGATATTGAATCGCATTGCGATAGTTTCTTTATTTTTGAGTTTTGTATATATCGTATATATTGTCTGTTTCCATTATGTTTGTTCAAGTGTTGTATACATATTATTCCCGTAATGTTTGTTCAAGTGTTTGGTTAGGACGCTTTCTTTTGGTTTGCGCGGTGAGGCATCACCATGGCATGAATGAAGGAAGTTTCTAGCTAAGCACCGTAAAGGCGTCGAGCTTACGACGTAAAACAAGCATGTTTTATAGTTTTTCTTTTCGAATGTTTTTAGTTGTTGTTCGCTCACAGATTTTGATTGACTTACTTGAGGATGCTTTTGTGAATTTCCAAGTTGGTTCGTTTCAACTTGCGAATGTATGGTAATGATTTTGTTAAGTTTTGTACACGTCTGAGGTATGTATTTATCACTTTCTATACTTTAGCATATTCATGATATTTAGGCATTTTACAAACTTCCATACCATCCATTCTTTTGTATACTTGTTCTATTGTGAATCACTTTAGTTCCCAACCTTTTTGTGAGGTGGCTTTCCATTGTTCATATATGCACGGAGAACCAACATTCTTGTTCTAACTGGATTTTATTATGTTGAATCTTTTATTTGTGTTGATTATATGAAAGCATGAAAAGGATCAAGGAAAATGTTTCATTTTGAGCACAACCACCTTAGCCAAATAGTCATTCACCTTGTGAACGTGTGATCAATTGTAACCCCTTTGAGCCTTTGGTCATTATCCATGTTGCTTGAGCTTGATGCTTGTCTATGAGTGTCAAATTCAGTTTTTGTGTGGATCTTGATTGTTGTTTTCTTGAACCCTCAATTTTGTGTTGTTGTATGGATTTTTTCTTTGCCTTAGAAAGTAGGGAGTATTCACATGATGGTGCGGTTGAATTCAAGTTGGGGAGAGGATGATTGTATACTCATTGGTTGGATTCTATGAGGATTGAAAAAGAAAAGAAAAAAGAGAAAAATTTGACAAAGAAAAAGAAAAGAAAAAAGTGAAGAAAAAAAATCCTTGAAAAAGGAAACAAAAAGAGTTCAAATAATTGTGCTAAATAAGTATTGTGTGTTGTGTAGCACTTGGGATTTTGGAAGAAGTTGGTTGAAATTTTGTGTGTGAATCTTTGTGAGTTTTCACTCCCTTTGGTTTAGGCAAGTTTTTGTTTCAATTACCTTTAGAAATTGCCCCTTGTTTGTTTACCCGACCACGTTACAACCTTGAAAGTCCTTGTGATTCTTGCCTTTGTATTTTCAATGTGAATTTGTGGATGTATGCATAATTTAGTCTTTCGTTTGCATGAGTGTTGTGTGAGTGTAAAGTACCTTATTGTGTGTTTTTCATCTACCGATGATTGTTTTTGCTAGGTGTGATTCACTTTGGAACTTGTGTTGTTTAAGAATGTTTGGCATGATATTTGTATTTTGCATTTGTTTCGTGACTATGTTGTCGTCGTAGTTTAGTGGTAAGTATTTACTTTGTGTGTACCTTTTTCATTTGAACCATTCATTTGTCCGTTTTTCAAAACTTGTTGATTCGCGATTCTTTGATTATCACTCGGTTTCGTTGAGTTGTTTGATTCTTGTTTGAGGACAAACAATTATGTAAGTTGGGGAGAGTTTGATAATTGCAAATTTTACCTATTTTTGTACATAAGTTTTGTTGCACTTATCATTACTTTGTGTTAAAATTGGTTGAATAAACCCCGCTTTGTTCGTAATTACGTTTACTTTACGTTTTCGTGTGTATAGTGCGTTATCGTGTAAATATCATTGAGAGTAATTGATTTTCATTTATTTTTGTAGGTATTCCGGCAATGGGATTTTTCCATATTCATAAAGAGCATTGAATAAGCTTTCCAGCGCTTCGAACCGTGCGTCAATCGGAGTTACGGTTCAAGAGTTATGATCAAAACAAGTTCTGCCATACTGTCATGTTCGCACTGCGAACCCCCGTGGCGAGCACTCGCTGGCGCACTCGCACTGCGACCCCAGGGGCGAATGAATAGTGCCCAGAAGTGTGAAAAACACTGTTTTTGACATTGCAAAGGCGGTTTATGTTCGCAGTGCAAACGGGGACTCGCAGTGCGAACCTGGGCAGTAACTTTTGCCTATTTTAGTCATTTTTCATCATTTTTTAGAGGTGGTTTTGTGGGTTTTTGCTCCAACTCCATCAAAATTCATTTCTTCATAGGATTAGCTTAGAAAACAACTGTGGAGCATGCATACGGATGATCCGGAGTGGATTGATTGTCGACCGGCTCTGACAATCCGCGAGATGTTTGGTTCATTTCTCTTCTTCTTTGTGTTTTTCTTTATGGTTGGGTTGTGTATATGTATTTGCTGTGATCTCATGTATATTTGTCGCCCATGGCATTGTATAAAACTTGCTTTACAAATCTTTATTGGTGATTGTCTCTGATTTTTTCTTTATGCGCGGGGTTTGGGTGGCGTTAGAGATAACCGTCGCAAACTTCGATTAGGGATGATTGTCTGTTAGTTTCTGGATTCTAGAGATAGATTTAGGGCTAGCAATCTTCAATAGGCGTTGAAACTTAATGCCTCTGTGCCTTGAGCTAGCGTACGAAAGTATCGGCAATGGTAACACGGTTGTTCTCTCAACTTTGCGTTAGACATAACCTGTTTTGTGAGCGATGCTGGGTGATATTGAGGAGTATTGTAGGTTGAGTATAACTGGTCGGTAAGTTTAAGTTTGTGAGGAGTGATTTATATGCATTGTCGGACGAGTTTTTCTCTCTGAAGAATGATTTCTTTTTGTTTTAATGTTTACTTTTCTATTTTCTTGTTTGAAAGTATTTTAATCCAAACTCATTAACGCGAGAGACTGTCGAACGACATTCTTTCCCTCGAACCGATCTCTGTGGACACGACATAAATCCCGGAGGGAATTCTTCTGAAAATAAATATTTTTGCTTGCTTGCCGCTATATCTGCACTCAACAAAATGACGCCGTTGCCGGGGATTGGTTTTGATATTGAATCGCATTTCGATAGTTTCTTTATTTTTGAGTTTTGTATATATCGTATATATTGTCTGTTTCCATTATGTTTGTTCAAGTGTTGTATATATATTGTTCCCGTAATGTTTGTTCAAGTGTTTGGTTAGGACGCTTGCTTTTGGTTTGCGCGGTGAGGCATCACCATGGCATGAATGAAGGAAGTTTCTAGCTAAGCACCGTAAAGGCGTCGAGCTTACGACGTAAAACAAGCATGTTTTATAGTTTTTCTTTTCGAATGTTTTTGGTTGTTGTTTGTTCACAGATTTTGATTGACTTACTTGAGGATGCTTTTGTGAATTTCCAAGTTGGTTCGTTTCAACTTGCGAATGTATGGTAATGATTTTGTTAAGTTTTGTACACGTCTGAGGTATGTATTTATCACTTTCTATACTTTAGCATATTCATGATATTTAGGCATTTTACAAACTTCCATACCATCCATTATTTTGTATACTTGTTCTATTGTGAATCACTTTAGTTCCCAACCTTTTTGTGAGGTGGCTTTCCATTGTTCATATATGCACGGAGAACCAACATTCTTGTTCTAACTGGATTTTATTATGTTGAATCTTTTATTTGTGTTGATTATATGAAAGCATCAAAAGGATCAAGGCAAATGTTTCATTTTGAGCACAACCACCTTAGCCAAATAGTCATTCACCTTGTGAGCGTGTGATCATTTGTAACCCCTTTGAGCCTTTGGTCATTATCCATGTTGCTTGAGCTTGATGCTTGTCTATGAGTGTCAAATTCAGTTTTTGTGTGGATCTTGATTGTTGTTTTCTTGAACCCTCAATTTTGTGTTGTTGTATAGATTTTTTCTTTGCCTTAGAAAGTATGGAGTATTCACATGATGGTGCGGTTGAATTCAAGTTGGGGAGAGGATGATTGTATACTCATTGGTTGGATTCTATGAGGATTGAAAAAGAAAAGAAAAAAGAGAAAAATTTGACAAAGAAAAAGAAAAGAAAAAAGTGAAGAAAAAAAATCCTTGAAAAAGGAAACAAAAAGAGTTCAAATAATTGTGCTAAATAAGTATTGTGTGTTGTGTAGCACTTGGGATTTTGGAAGAAGTTGGTTGAAATTTTGTGTGTGAATCTTTGTGAGTTTTCACTCCCATTGGTTTAGGCAAGTTTTTGTTTCAATTACCTTTAGAAATTGACCCTTGTTTGTTTACCCGACCACGTTACAACCTTGAAAGTCCTTGTGATTCTTGCCTTTGTATTTTCAATGTGAATTTGTGGATGTATGCATAATTTAGTCTTTCGTTTGCATGAGTGTTGTGTGAGTGTAAAGTACCTTATTGTGTGTTTTTCATCTACCGATGATTGTTTTTGCTAGGTGTGATTCACTTTGGAACTTGTGTTGTTTAAGAATGTTTGGCATGGTTTTTGTATTTTGTATTTGTTTCGTGAC
Organism: Lathyrus tuberosus; assembly: GCA_022829125.1. Taxonomy (NCBI): domain Eukaryota; kingdom Viridiplantae; phylum Streptophyta; class Magnoliopsida; order Fabales; family Fabaceae; genus Lathyrus; species Lathyrus tuberosus. The sequence continues at coordinate 4,670,741 of JALAZF010000280.1, forward strand.
TATGTTGTCGTCGTAGTTTAATGGTAAGTATTTACTTTGTGTGTACCGTTTTCATTTGAACCATTCATTTGTCCGTTTTTCAAAACTTGTTGATTCACGATTCTTTGATTATCACTCGGTTTTGTTGAGTTGTTTGATTCTTGTTTGAGGACAAACAATTATGTAAGTTGGGGAGAGTTTGATAAGTGCAAATTTTACCTATTTTTGTACATAAGTTTGTTGCACTTATCATTACTTTGTGTTAAAATTGGTTGAATAAACCCCGCTTTGTTCGTAATTACGTTTACTTTACGTTTTCGTGTGTATAGTGCGTTATCGTGTAAATATCATTGAGAGTAATTGATTTTCATTTATTTTTGTAGGTATTCCAGCAATGGCATTTTTCCATATTCATAAAGAGCATTGAATAAGCTTTCCAGCGCTTCAAACCGTGCGTCAATCGGAGTTACGGTTCAAGAGTTATGATCAAAACAAGTTCTGCCATACTGTCATGTTCGCACTGCGAACCCCCGTGGCGAGCACTCGCTGGCGCACTCGCACTGCGAACCCAGGGGCGAATGAATTGTGCCCAGAAGTGTGAAAAACACTGTTTTTGACATTGCAAAGGCGGTTTATGTTCGCAGTGCAAACGGGGACTCGCAGTGCGAACCTGGGCAGTAACTTTTGCCTATTTTAGTCATTTTTCATCATTTTTTAGAGGTGGTTTTGGGGGTTTTTGCTCCAACTCCATCAAACTTCATTTCTTCATAGGATTAGCTTAGAAAACAACTGTGGAGCATGCATACGGATGATCCGGAGTGGATTGATTGTCGACTGGCTCTGACAATCCGCGAGGTGTTTGGTTCATTTCTCTTCTTCTTTGTGTTTTTCTTTATGGTTGGGTTGTGTATATGTATTTGCTGTGATCTCATGTATATTTGTCGCCCATGGCGTTGTATAAAACTTGCTTTACAAATCTTTATTGGTGATTGTCTCTGATTTTCTCTTTATGCGCGGGGTTTGGGTTGCGTTAGAGATAACTGTCGCAAACTTCGATTAGGGATGATTGTCTGTTAGTTTCTGGATTCTAGAGATAGATTCAGGGCTAGCAATCTTCAATAGGCGTTGAAACTTAATGCCTTCGTGCCTTGAGCTAGTATATGAAAGTATCGGCAATGGTAACACGGTTGTTCTCTCAACTTTGCGTTAGACATAACCTGTTTTGTGAGCGATGCTAGGTGATATTGAGGAGTATTGTAGGTTGAGTATAACTGGTCGGTAAGTTTAAGTTTGTGAGGAGTGATTTATATGCATTGTCGGACGAGTTTTTCTCTCTGAAGAATGATTTCTTTTTGTTTTAATGTTTACTTTTCTATTTTCTTGTTTGAAACTATTTTAATCCAAACTCATTAACGCGATAGACTGTCGAACGACATTCTTTCCCTCGAACCGATCTCTGTGGACACGACATAAATCTCGGAGGGAATTCTTCCGAAAATAAATATTTTTGCTTGCTTGCCGCTATATTTGCACTCAACACCCTTACCGATGACGAGTTCACTGAAGAGAGGGCCTTGTTGACTCGCGGTGAGCTGGTCTCGCGGATCAGGGTCCTCGAGCAAGATTACTTGGATGCCGTCGTGATGGGTTTCAATAATGCAGTGGCTCAGCTCCAAGTTGTGAACTCTGGGGCTGAGCTTGTCACCGAGGGGATTGGATTTCTGAACCAGGTGGTCGACGGTAAAATAGTCTCTCCTCCTAGCCTTGACGACGACGGCGACTCCGAGGGGGAGACCCAACCCGAGGAGGAGGAAAAGTTTTAGATTTATTTGTTTATATTTGTTTGGCCTGCGTGCTATGATTTGTATTTGTCAAGCCTGCGCGCCATGATTTGTAATACTTGAATAGTGGACTCTACCCATTTGTTGTAATGATTTGACGTCATCGGACTTTGTGGCTGGTATCTTAATATAACTTTACTTTTTCGACATGTGCGTATGTGCCTTTGTATGTTTTGTTCGCCGAGTATATAGTTTCCTCAGTTTATACTTATGTTTGTTTGCAATTTTTTTTGCTAAGTGTATGTGAGGTCTTGCTCGACAGAATTGGTGCTCGACACTATAGGAAACTTGTTCGAGTGATCAGAGTTGGCTTCTAATTGATAGTGGATCTAAGATCTCGGTTGAGGTCTTAACTCCGCGGCATGAACCTCCCATCACGAGCTGGGTGTTCTACCTTCGTGGTACGTCAACGGCGGAGCTCGGTTGAGGATTCCCCGTCGGGTCAAGAATCTGCTCATCAAAAGAGTGGAAACTTGCCTTTTTGTTTATGTTTGGGACGCTTGACTTATACCTGAGCACGCCTCCATGGTCGGGACGCATCCTTTCGTTGTTGAATAGGGTACGCCGAATATCAGGCCTAGCTGTAATATTGTTTCAGTTTTTCTGTGTTCCATGGGCGAGCAAGTTCTTCCCCATGTTTTGTTTATGCTCGGACGTGATAAGGGCCTTCCCAGTTGGTGGCGAGTTTTCCCTCGTGAGGGTCTTTGTGATTCCTTTGTAAGAATAGACTGCCGATTTGGAATTCTCGTTTTATGACTTTGGTGTCATGTCTTAAGGTTATCTTTAGTTTCAACGAGGTTTCTCGGAGGGCTGCTCCTGACCGAATCTCTTCGACCAGGTCGAGTTCCTCTCTTAGTGACTCGTCGTTCATCTCCTCTTCGAGGGGAGATTCAGTTCTTCTAGAGGGTTCTTGGATCTCCATGGGGATGAATTTCTCGGTCTCGTAGGTTAATCGGAATAGGGTTTCCCCGGTGGTTGAGTGTGGTGTAGTTCTGTAGGCCCAGAGCATATTGTGTAGCTCCTCGACGCATTTTTTATTGGCATCGCCCAGTCTTAGTTTTAGGCTTCGTAAGATCGCCTTGTTCGCGGCTTTGGCCTGCCTATTTGTTTGCGGATGCTCGACCAAAGTGAAATGTTGTTTGGTGCCAAGCTTGGCGAAGAAGCCCCGGAAGTTTTTGTCTGTGAACTGCGTCCCATTGTCGGTGACGACCGCTTGTGGTACGCCGAACCGATCGAGATGTTTCTCTTGTAGAAAAGAAGTATGTTGTCTGCAGTGATTTTGGCGAGGGCCTCTGCCTCTATCCACTTCGTGAATAGTTAACGTCGACTATCGGGTATTTGTTCTGGTACGACCCCATGGTAAACGATCCGAGGATGTCCATTCCCCACCAGGCAAATAGCCAGGGGGACGAGAGGGTTTTAAGCTCGTTGGGCGGTGCCAAGTGCATGTCCTCGTGACGCTGGCATTTATCGCACTTTTTGATGTGTTCTTTCGCATCGTGCTGCATGGTGGGCCAATAGTATCCTGCTCGCAGGGCCTTCCAAGCGAGGTATCTCCCTACGAGGTGTTGAGCATTGATTCCTTTGTGGATCTCGTGTAGGATGTGGGAGACCTTGGATTCCTCGACACACTTGAGGAGAGGGATGAAGAATACTCGTCTGTATAGCTTGTCCTCGATATGGACGTAGGCGCATGCTCGACGTCTCATTACGCTAGCCTCTTTCTGGTCAGGGGCAGTTCCCCTATTGTGAGGTAGTAGTAGACCGCAGTCATCCAACAGTCGATGTCGCCGATGGAATTTATGTTGAGAATCGCGGACGGTTTCTCGATGCTCTGGTGGGAAAGTATCTCCTGGATGACTGACTTGTTCCCGCCCTTCTTCTTCGTGCTCGCAAGTTTGGACAGGATGTCTGCCCGGGTGTTGTGCTCAGGAAGGACGTGTCTTACCTTAGTGGAGTCGAATTTGGGTATTTGTTCACGGACCAGAGCTAAGTACTTAAGAGATTGTCATTTTTGGCTTGGTATTCCTATAGTACATGTGAGGTGACGAGCTGGGAATCGGTGAAGATCTTTACCTCTTTAGCTCCCAAATCATCGGCCAAGCATAACCCCGCGAGGAAGGCTTCGTATTCGGCATGGTTGGTCGAGGTCGGGAAAGATAGGGCGAGGGAAAATTCGATCAGGATTCCCTCCTTGTTTTACAGGATGATTCCCACCCTCTTCTCGTCGAACTGGATGCTTCGTCCACGAATATGGCCCACTTGTGGGCTTCGTATGTCGGGGACGTCGGCGTGTTCATTTCTGCCACGAAGTCACCCAGTACTTGGGCTTTAAGGGCCTTTCTACTCTCATACTGAATGTCGAATTCGGAGAGTTCCAGTGACCATTTAAGCATTCTATCGGTCATGTTAGGACGGCTGAGCAACTATTTCATGGGCAGGTCAATTCGCACCATAATTGTGTGGGCTAGGAAGTAATGTCTCAATCTCATCGTCGCGTTAATGAGGGCCAGCACTACCTTTTCGATCTGCTGGTATCTGAGCTCTGGTCCGTAAAGGGCCTTGTGGATGAAGTATATAGGTTTCTGTCTATCGGGGGTCTTACGAATGAGAGTCGCGCTGATGGCTTCGGCTACGACAGCGAGGTAGAGGTAGAGAGTCTCCCCATCGCCCAGTCGCGAAAGAACTGGAGGTTGTGATAGAGCTCGTTTGAGGTGGAGGAGGGCTTGTTCGCACCACTCGGTCCATTCGAATGCTGCTTCCTTGCGAAGAAGTTTGAAGAGGGGAAGTGTGTGCTGGGCACACTTTGCTATGAAGCGAGATAGCGAGGTGAGCATCCCGTTCAGGGGCTGAATTGACTCCTTCGAGTTCGATGTTGGGAACTCGTAGAAGGCCCTGCATTGGTCTGGGTTCACTTTAATTCCTCGTTCGGTTAGATAAAAACCGGGGAAATTGTCTACTCGAACGTCGAAGGTACACTTCTCTCGATTGAATCTTATTTTGCATTTCCTCGTCTGGTCAAAGACTATCTTGAGGTGGAGCGTGTGGTCGGTTTCCTCTTGGGACTTCACGATCATGTCGTCCATTTAGACCTCGAGTGTGTCCCCAATCTCACCTCGTAAGACTTTGTTCATCATCCGCTGGTAAGTAGTGTCAGCGTTTTTTAGGCCGAAGGGCATTACGTTGTAGTAATAGTTGCCCGACTCGGTCATAAATGTCGTGTATTTCTTGTCTGCTTTTTCCATGGGGATTTGGTTGTACACGAGTACGCGTCCATGAATGACAAAATTTTGAAACCTGCAGAGTTATCGACCAATCTATCAATGTTAGGCAAAGGATAAGCATCTTTAGGGTAAGTCCTGTTAAGACCAGTATAGTCAACGCACATTCTCCACTTTCCATTAGACTTTTTAATAAGTACAACGTTTGAAAGCCATGTTGTTTACTAGGCTTCTGAAATAAAATTTGCCTCAAGGAGGTATTTTATAGCAGCAGCTTCTGCTTTTTTGGGGGAATGCTTACGCCTCCGTTGTACTACGGCTCTAGCGGCGAGATCTATGGTCAGTTGGTGGCAGACGACGTCAGGGTCCAGTATGGGCAACTCCGCAGTGCTCCATGCGAACAAGTCAGCATTTTCTCTCAAGTAGGCCTTCAGTTGCTTCCTCGTGAGGTCGGGGAGATCAGTGCCAATCTTCACGCCTTTGTTTGGGTCATTGCTGAGGAGGATGATTTCGAACTCGCCATCAGGGATGGGGCGTCTCGGATGGGCAAGCTCCTCGTTGACACTATGCACCGGGGAGGTTTCTGCTGCTAGTCGGGCTCCTTTATCTTTCTTCTCTTGTTCCTTCAAGTCACCCTTGACGTGAGGCATTGGCTTCTACTCCTCAGAGGTGCTGGGTTGAACTGGCTTTCCTGGAGTTCTGGACGGCGCGTTGATAGTGTTTTGTCCCTTCGAGGTTGCTCCAAAGCATCTCCTCGCAACTTCAATGTCTCCATGGAGGGTGGCTACGGGGCCTTTGACCGTGTAGTACTTCATCTTTAGATGGACAGTGGACGGCACAACGATCAGTTTGGACAGAGTCGGTCTCCCCAGGATGCACTGGTATAAAGAAGGGCAGTCTATGACCAGGAATTAGAGTTTGATCGACTTGGCGGTTTCAGATGCTCGGACTGTGACGATCAGTTCGACGATCAAGTCACCCTGTAGATTAGAGCCTAGATAGGGTGTTAAGTGTGTTTCATCGAGGTGCAAAGTTAAGAACAGCTGCGAATACATGATTTCGATCGAGCTTCCCTGGTCGATAGAATTTAGTGAACGTCAAAGTTTGCCATTTGTGCTCTTACGAGCAGAGGAATGCTGAAGTTAGGGGCTCCTCTGAGGAGCTCCTCGTGGTAGAAGGCGATGGGATTCGAGCTTCCTCGACACTAGTCGTGGGTTGAGTTTTTGCTCGAGCTCGCATCAATGAGTTGCTCGAACTTCCTCTTCACTGACCCCATAGTAAGTTTGTTGAACCCCCCGCCAGATATGACCATGGCGGAGGGGAAATTCTCCCATGCACTATGCATTGAAAAATATAGGGGGTTTTCGTCCTTGTCGGGGACGTAGAAGTCCTCAGGCCGAGAGATTGACATGGCGACCGGTAGGCTGGCGGCGATGGCGGAGGGTGTCTTCTCCTCCTCGGCGCTCTTCGCTTCTCGGGCGTCCTGTCGAGGTGCCTCTCTCCTCTTGGTGTATTATTTCAAGTGTCCATATCTGATGAGGATTTCGATTGCATCCTTCAGGTGGATGCACTCTTCAGTCACGTGTCCGTGGCTCTTGTGGAATTGGCAGTATTTGGTCTTGTTTGTGGTGGGCTTGGCAGGTGTATGTCTAGGAAAACGGACTCTGTCCTAGCATAATTATGCGTTCGCGCACTCGGACAGAATGCGGTCGCGGGAGGATATCAGCGACATGTAGTCGGCAAAGTTACTAGCATGTCTTTTGAACTCCCTTGAGTCACGGGGCTTGTCCTCCTTCCTTTGTCCTCCTCCACGACGAGGCGTCGGGTCGTCATGCATCGAAACCCTGGTGTTTTCTTGGTGCCTTAAGTCACGAGCATTATTGGCAGCTTCTTTCTCCTTCTATTGGATGTAGGCTTGAGCCTTGAGGAGGAGGGCATCCAGTGACGTTCGCGTTTCAATGCCAACAGCTTTGGCGAAGCCGCTGCGGGGGCGTAGTCCTTGCTCGTGTAGATATTTCTTCATGTATTCGGTCGTGGAGACCTGGACAACTTCACGGTTGAACCTCTCTATGTAGGCTTGGAGGGATTCATCATTCCCTTACATGATCGCCTCGAGCGTCGCCTCAGACTTTGGATGGCGACGGGAGGCAGTGAAGTGTCTTGAGAATTGCCTTCCTAGGTCCTTCCCGGAGGTGATGGATTCTTCAACGAGGCTTTTGTACCATGTCATGGCACCTTTCCTCAAGGTTATGGGGAATAGCTTGCACTTGATGGTGCCTCTGACGTCGCGGTAGTCGAGCAGCGCATCGATGTTTTCGATGTGCTCGTCGGGGTTTGTCGTTCCATCGTATGTTCCCAGGTTCGGGGATTTTTCTAGCCCGACGGGAAGTGGAGCGTCTATGATCGCTCGATAAACTGGACTGCGGGGGTCGTCTTCGCCGCTCCTAAGTGTCGTACCTCGAAAAAATACGATCCTCGCGATGGACGTGGAAAAACTGTTCGAAACAGAGTCGCCACCGAACTTTATTCATTCCAAGGAAGGAATAGGAAAATATCGATAAAACCTTTAAAGGGAGATAAGAACATGGTCATCGCAACCAAATTCGGGTTCGGGAGTCGGTTACGCAAGAGGGAAGGTATTAGCACCCTCTACGTCCGTTGTACTCAACGGGAACCTCTTGATTCGATTCGTGAGAAAGTTAGTTAGGTTTGTTTGTTATCTTCTAAGGTAAAAGTTTCTAAGGGGGAGATGGGTGGTTTTTTATTAGGGTGCTCGACAAGGATTAGAATCCTAGTGCCTACGTATTCCCTCGTGCAATGGGAAAGTCAGAGCATTCGTAGTTCGTGGGACTACGGTTGTTTGGTTTGTATTTTTTATGGGCACCAATTTCTCACACACGAGTAAGAGAACTCGCACCCAAACAATTGGGGAGAAGGGTTAAAGACTTATCCCCCCTCTTTTACACCTTGTAAGAAATTGTTTAGATAAGGATTAAATGTATTAGAAAGTTTGATTGAGAAAAGAATTTGTTTGGTATGTGTTTTAAGGTTTCGGTCACACGGAGGCGAGGAAAGGATAATTTTGATCGTATTGGATGTTTTAGAGGTGACAATTGCTCACACACGAGTAAGAGAACTCGCACCCAAACAATTGGGGAGAAAGACCAAAGACTTGATCCCCCTCACTTCACCTTTGGTAAAAATGTTTAAGTAAGGATTAAGTGCATTAATGATTGATTAGGAAAAAGTTTGAATATTGTCGAGTTCGTGTGTTTTAAAGGCGTCAATTGTTCACACACGAGTAAGAAAACTCGCACCCAAACAATTGAGAAGAAAGACCAAAGACTTGATCTCCCTCCTTTTCACCTTTTTAAGAAATAGTATTTAGATATGATTATGTTTATTGATTTGATTTTAAAAATACTCGATGTTGATCGAGGTTTTAATTCGTGTACAAAATCGTTAAAGACTAATGGAGGGAGGCCCTATAGTTTAAGGTAAGGTCGGTTGCGAGGCAAAATCGCTCGACTTACAAATTAAGTAAGGGACTTGATATGTGGATCAAGTGAGCTTGATAATGAATTAATTAATTGAATTTGTTTTGAAAAAATGCTTGACATTGGATCAAGCTTATTTATTCTTTTGAAAAGGTTGATTTTAATCTTATGGGAGAGGGATACAATTACTCAAGTGGGAATAATCAAGCCAAAATTAAAGTGAGCCAATCACACATACACATACAAACCAAAGTGAAATGTGCAACAAGTATAGTTGTATAAAGCCCAAGAGGAGGCTATGTGAGGTTGATTGCGATCGTGAAAACAATCGACTTACAAGGTATTAAAAGAGGCTTGACATTAAGTCAAGGTATTAGTTTGAAAAGAGTTTTTGGTTTGGACAAGCATATAATGAATGACATAGATAATCAAGGCAAGATAATAATCCATATGAGAAAAGCATGAACACCACACAAGGATCAAAAATCAAACAAAGCGGGGGGAAGAAATATAATCAAGCATGTTAGTTAGTTAGTATCCTAAATTCCTAAGATTAGCTAAGGAGGGGAAATCTCTAAATTAACTAATTAATTGTTTTAGATTTTAGAATTAAAGAAAGGTAGATAAATAATTATAATTATAAATTTGAAAATGAAATAAAATACCTTGGTTTTTTTAAATTAAAAACAACTAATTAAATTAAATAAAACATTAATTAAGAAAATAATTATTAAATATTTTCTTTTGTGTTTTTAATATATTAAACAAAAATATAAAAAAAAAACTAGAAACGGGTCAGAATAGTTGTTAGTAAACTAGGGGTGCACTTAGAAATTACCCCAGGCCCAATATCTGATGGCCCACGCTAGGGGAGGGTCCACCATGGTCCTCAGTCAAACATTTTCCTTACCAGAGAAATCTGGGGCGTTGATCTGGTAGTGGAGTCAATGTCATTCTTAATCACACGGCCAGCAATGCATGTCCATGATTTGGGACGCCAGCAAGACACACACGGGATGGAAGAATAAACAAGACCGGTGACACTTGTCACCGGCACACTCAGCCACCATCATCCTCACTTAACACGCGTGGCAGAAGGAAAATAAAAAGAGAATAGAGTTATCTTCACCCTCATTCATTCCAACCCTTCCTCTCTCTATCCAGCTCCCTCTCTCTCTCTATAACATTCTTGCCGGAAACCTAAACACGGCCGGAGAAACGGTGGCGCGCGGCGGCCGCCACCTTCTTCTCCAGTGATACCTCACCGAAACCTAAAATAATCTACATTAATCTTACCTCAAATTTCTTCCTCTTTTCAAATCTAAAACCGGTTTCCTCAAAACACTAAGCAATTGCTCAAATCGAGCCCGTCCCCAAACAAAAACCCTAGTTCTAAATCAAACCACAGAGAACAAATTCAAGCAATGAAGAGCAAGCTACTTTACTCAGAAAGCAATGAACAACACAATAGCAAGAAAATGGAGTTCAGATTGAAGAGAAATAAGGCTTCCCGAACGGTACCTCTTGAAGATCTCTTCAGAATGAGTTTCCAACCGCGCTCAGGTATTTTGATATCTCTTCCTTCTACTCAGCTCTCCTCTTCTCTTTTGATGTTGTTACCGAAGTGTTGTTGCTTGCGATTGTAATAAAATGGGGTTGAGCTCACCTATATCAGAGTATCAGTGTGAAGCTCTGATCAGGTTTTTTTTTTTTAAACGGGCTTTAGTGAGAGAGTGAGGATTTTCTTACTGTGAGTAGTGATTTAGGGTTTTTCAGCTGTTTTTTGTGTGAATGAATAGTGTGGGTTATATAGTGTATTCTGATACGTGTGAGCAATGTCAAATTCGTGTGAGGGAAAGATGAGGTGTCCCCAGCTGAGAATTAATCCGTTAGAAAGGTTTGTACTACCCTGATTCTGTGGGATACTGAGAAAGTGGAATTGATGAAATATTATGCTATTTTGTCTGTAGTGAGTCTAGAAGGATTCATGTGGTCCCCTGTTGATGAATTTTCACTGCCTGTTGTTTACGTTTTTCACTGCTTTTTACTACTGCTAATTTTTGGTGATGTGGCTCTTATTTGACTCTAATTGACTCTTGTTGTGAATTGCAGGTGCATTCTGGTTTATGATACTGGTTACTTATTTTTTGACACACCTTAAGTTGTATTGATCCTTATCATTGGCAGAGGTAATGTACTGTTTTTTCTTCTGGAAACCAATATGGTGTGTTCAACTTTTTTTTCTTTGACATATCGCTCTAAGAGTGAAATTGGCTTATTGAACTATTTGCAGTATTTTGAATGGTGTTGGTATTCAGTCTTTTTAAGTTATATTGGACTGCTGCAGCTTATATATATATATATATATATATATATATATATATATATATATATATATATATATATATATGTATGTATCATGGATTAGCCCGTGTTTCGTAGCATTGCGTATTAGATTTGGTACGGCTTGTTTTCACGGCTCTGTTTATGGTTTTGCAGGTGGTTACCTTCACTTGTCGTATGGTGAACTTGTAACATAAGCATTAAGGAGAGTAAGACTTGGAACATGATGCTCTTATACTGTTTTTCTGTATCTTAATTGATTGAAGTTTCTGGTATAATTCGTGTATGAAAGAAATCAGCTTGTAATCTTTTTGTAGGAGTCTTCGTCTAGCTTGTGTACGGGGGTAACAAAAGCTATTGCGGACTTCTTCACGAGTTTTACCTCTTTTCCAACATGACACAAATATTACATGATCAGTTTTGAACAACAAAAGGTAGTGATGATGCCTTCATGTATTTAGGACATGACCCGCTACTTTGTGAATGCTTGGTGTTTTTTTTTATGTGGATGACGTAGAGTCTTCTGCTTGCAGTTTGCTTTCAGTGTATTGATGATCATGATATAGATAATGCCATATAGGAATAACAAGTAGTATATTTCCCTAATGGAAATGCTTAATACATAACCATCTTTTATTATACAGGTTGTGAACCTTGAAATGGCATGCAGTTTGGCACGGAGGATGGAAATGATGACAATTCATTAGTGATGGCAACCTTTACGGTAATAGAACCATGTTTGTCTTAAATAGCTTGGTACGAAATGTGGAGCTCGGCGCTTGGTACTAGGAGCTTTGGTAGAAACCTTGCTAGTTCAAAGGCACGAAGTAACAACTTGTTTTAGTTATGCTAAGTGTATGGTTGATTTTATCTGAATCAAGAACTTGCAAACTTGTTTCATGTAACTTGCATAGACCACATTGTATTTGGATTACAATTTAGCATTCTTAAAACCCCATCAATGTAATGGTTCTGGAATTGGCTTGAAGTCAAATTTGAACTTTGTGTATTTAGAATTCCATCAATTTCTCTTCTTGGTATCAACCCTTTTGTGATTCTTTCAATTAATTAATGGAAACTTGCATTTCTTATTCTTGGATCTTTGAAATAAATTTTGGATTTGCAATTTTAATTTGGTACCAATTGTGAATAGTGTACTTGCTTTTTAAAAGAGCACTTTGAATCTTGTTTCTTGACTTTACATCACATGTGAATCCCAATTAGAATGGTATGCCCCCTTTTGTATCCGTGTTTTATGATGTAGCACCCTTTATACTCTCCTTTGCACTTTTATAATTCAACACCTTTACAAACTTTTGTATGAGATGACAAGGATTTTGGTTCACACATCATAACATTAACTTGAAACAAGATCAAAATAAAACTCGAAATAATTCTTCTAAACATGCCATGCAAGTGAGCTCCCACCACCTCTTCGTGATAACTTATATCAACATTTGGAACCATTTTTTTTTGGAGTGTGCCTTGGCTATGACTTTATTGGAAGCAAACCTACAAATGACTTGAATAATTTTGATATTAATTGGCACCATGAACCAAAAGAAGCATTTCTTAAGCTTAGTATTAGTCATGATGCTTGATCACTCACTGACTCTACCATAAGCTTTTGAAACTTTACCTGCATATGTCTTAAAATTACCACTTCCTTTTGTATAAATTTAAACTTGATTGAACAAATCCAAGCGTGACCCTAAAACTTTGTATCATCTTGGCACCTATTTGAGCTCATCTTGAAACATGGCTTACAACCACTAGCTTCAATTGAAATGATGAACCAGTCGCATAGCTTGAGCAGTTAACCTTGTCTTGAAGTTTGATCATGAGACTGAGGGCACATCCTTCATTTATCTCCATTTGGAAACAAACATTCTTGTAAGAACTTACAATTACCATAAGCACGCACAACACCTCTGTAATCTAAATTCTAGAGAATCATGAAACCAAACAAATACTTAGTATAAGAGAATGAAAAGGTAGGACAAATTTGGGGTATGACAGATGCCCCTATCTAATTGTCTTGGACCCGAGAGAGTGAACGGCTGCATGACGTTCATTTTAAGGGTAGAAGTCAATTAGATATAAGAAGACCCCAAAATTTGTCTGTCAAAAGGTAAAGTGTCATGGAGTAAGAACTGGCGGAATGAAGTAGTTCCTTATCCATTAAGGTTCTCCAATGATACCAAATTAGTATTTCAGAAAGTATGAGATTCTTTGGGTTGTCGAAGCAGTCCCTTATCCACTAAGGTTCCTCGATAATACCAAAGCAGTATCTCTGAAAGCAGACGATTCTTTGGGTCGTCGAAGCAGTCCCTTATCCATTAAGGTTCCTCGATGATACCAAAGCAGTATCTCTGAAGGTAGACGATTCTCTGGGTCGTCGAAGCAATCCCTTATCCATTAAGGTTCCTCGATGATACCAAAGCAGTATCTCCGCGGTAAATTTGCTGAAGAATAGTTGAGCAAGATTCCTGCTGGAGGAAATGTGCTGGCTCTGCAGGGGGGAGCTCACAAGAAACTTTCTAAGATAGCTTCTGCTTGGGGAGTAACAATAGCAACAGCTGTTGGGGATTGTCAATATCAATTGCATGGCTGAAGCATGACTTGTTGGGGAATAGAATTCCTTGAGTACGTGCGGGGTGTCTACTTCTCTTTTAGAGGAATACTGCCGACTTTGATGGAGGATTGGTCATGGCTTGCGAATTGATCCTGGACCCTGCAATGATATGTTGCTGGGGATGGAAATGCCATGCATACAGGAATGCAAATGAACTTGTTTATTATGAGATGCATATGGGAATGCAACTGGGCAAGGCTTCACTTCTGGTTTCCAAAGAAGGATTAATGGGGATTAGATGGAGCAAAGTGAAAGACTCACTGGGAATACTGGCATATCAACTCGGGGGTTGAGAAAAGGAAATACACTATCGACTCGGGGGTCGAGAAACATTAAGATAAACTGTCGTCAACTTGGGGGTTGAGAAAATAAAGGCAATGTAATCTATCAAACTCGGGGGTTGAAGGAAATAACAAAATATCAACTCGGGGGTTGAAGGTAAAAGCAAATATCGACTCGGGGGTCGATGGCAGAGATAAAGGCAAAATCGACTCGGGGGTCGAGGAAATAAAGACAGTGTCGACTCAGGGGTCGAAGAACATAAAGATAACAATGACTCGGGGGCCAGTACAAGCAATAAGATGTCAACTCGGGGGTTGAAGATGTAATAATGATATCGACTCGGGGGTCGAGAAACTAAGGCAATATCGACTCAGAGGTCAAGGAAATAAAGACAATATATCATCAACTCGGGGGTTGAAAGAAAGGTAAATATCGACTCGGGGGCCGAAGAAAATAAAGACAACATTGACTCAGGGGTCAAGAACAAAACAATATACATCAACGCGAGGGTTGAGGAAGGAAATAGGTTATTTTATGTATGCATATGGTGCACGTATGTTGTATGTGATGCATATGTGGATGCAAGCAGGTTATTGATTTTATGAAGGTGCCAGCAGGGTGGACTTTTGGTGGTTGCCAAGCAAGGTTGGACTTTTAGTGGTTTCCAATGAAAGGTTGGGCTTTTGGAGGTGCCAAGCAGGGTTGGACTTTTGGTGGTTACTGTAAGACCCTAATTTTTACCCCTAAGATTTCACTCATTTCATTTGCATCTCATACCACAAGCAAGATTACAATTTGTGTTTCTCCTGGGCACCTGTGTGATTCTCTGTTTCTTAATTGTTTCTGTTTGCTAACCTCTAACAAAAATACCAAAAAAATATGCTGCTGTTTGCTTGTTCCTCTCTCTGTGTGTTGAGCAGGTTTGTCAAAGACAATGAAGTGGTTTCAAGTCACAGGTGTTTGTTCAAAAGCAAGATGTTTTGTGCTTAGATCCTTCAGTTTATCAGGCAGTGGTTCATATGAGTTTTGGGTTCAGACAGATTCAGATGGCCGTTGTTTCGGTTGTGATTTGTTGTGTGGCACATTGTATCAAAGGCTTGTGAAACAAAAAAAGTCAAGTTTGGTTTTGGGCTGAAAATAAAGATTTGATATTCATGATCCATTATCAACCTATACCCATTTTTCATTATAAACCATTATCCACATTTTAACCAATTTATCCATTTTTTTCCATATCCATTACTAAACCATTTTCTCTAATCCATATTTTCAATTATCCAAATAATATTCAATAACCATTTTTAATCCATTTTGATTCTCCATCATTCTAAATCATGTTTATCCATTCTTAAATCCATTTTTTATCCATACCAATTCATTTCCAAATCCCACAACTAATTGAATTACAATAAAAAACAATTCCAAAAAATGAAAGCCCATTTACAAAGTCACTAAGCCCATTTACAATTACAACACAAATTTGAAGAAAAAATGGTCGTGTGAAGCTACATCCAAGCTGAATTTCTTGCCAAACTTTCATGCCTTGAAGCCTCCCAGCCATCATTCACAGCCAATGCGCAACAACACGTGAGCCCACACAAGCTGCAGCTGATACGTTTCAAAAACGGCATCAAGCGAAGTGCAAAACGCAGCCTTCAAACTAGCAAGTAAAATGCAGCACTGCACTTCAAAAAGTCACGCATAAACTCACTGATTCTAAACGCAGAAAAATGACGAAAACGGCAACGGATTCAATTTCATAACTCACCTCTTTTCTTCTATAAATACAACCATATTTCACCCATTTCATTCAAGCTTGGATAGCCAAAAGCACCCTGCAGAATTCTAACCAAAAATCACCAAGAGAAATCATTCATCAACCAAATTTTCCTCAACATTCATAAAACCAAGCTTCAATTAATTTTCACCTTCAATTTCCTTCACTAATTTCATTCAATAAACCAATTCATTCAACAACCACGTTCCAACATCAACCGCTTCACAACTCGCATCAAAGTGCCAAGAACAACGCATCACAATTACATCAACAACAACATTTTGTTCACGTTCGAAAAAAAAGAGGAAGAAGGAAGCATCACTTACCTTGATTTAAAGGTAGTGTAGAGGAGATTTCGGTATTTTCGAGTCGTATCCGTCGGTAACCGTTCTTGAAGTTGTTGACACTGTTGCGTAGAGCATTCATTTCCGATCAATTCCGTCATAATTATGTGTCCCGCCGCTTCCGATTTGGTGAAGTTTCGAAGTGCAAGCATGGTGGATGAATAGTGTCGCGGACACATCTTGGAGAAGAAGAAGCAATTTGTTTCTCTTTTTCTACCGTTTTTTTATTTTTATGTGTGGTAATGTTGGTTTTGGGCCTAGGGCCCGTGTACGTTTCCTTTTGCTACACTACCACCGCCATTCCTATTCTTACCTCCCTCTCTTCCTTATTTCTCTTTTAATTTTTCTTTTAATTTTCTTATTCTAAATTTGCTTTCTATGATTTTTAATATGGATATTAATTTTTTCTTTTCTTTTTCAATATTGTTTTTTTAAAGAAAACTTCTAAAAAAAAATGATGATTCAAAAAGATACTTTAATTTTTTTATTCTTTTTATTTTGACCTTTATTTCATTTTGGTTTGGTTGTGTGGATCATAATTTTTAGATCCACTTTTCTTCATCTATTTTCTTTTTGATCGATGAAAGTCGAAGTGATCGTGAAATTTCTTTGTTGAATTTCGATCGAGACGAGATCATTTCCACCTTTTCTTTTCGTGTGGCATCGCTTTAGGATGACGATCCCTATATCGTTTATCTCGCGTGCATTAACACATATATCTCATGGCCGGCCTCATTCGTAGGGTAATTGCTCGAACAAATTACTCGGCGTGCGCTTAACATAGACCAAAATTTGTCCCGCCTCGGAATAAATATCAAAAATAGTTGATTATTTGTCTTTTGGTTCAAAACTTATGGAACTTGTTATTAGGAGGCTTTGGTCTTATCAATCCTCTAATGAGTTCTCATTAATCTTGACCTAAGTGCAAATATTCAATTATAATTGATCACTAACTTTAACTACTAATTACTAACTTACTAACATTTACTCTTGTACTAACTTCTTTACAATTACTTCTCGCACCCTATCTCTTTTACTTTTATGCTTCATTTTATCATTTCATTTCATGTTTATGTTTCCGCAATTTTTCCTTTGTCCGTTGGACATATGTTTATGCTTCCGCTATTTTTCCTTTGTCTGTTGGACATATGTTTATGCTTATGCCTTTTTCTTTTGTCCATTTGGACCTAAAACATTAATAAAGGCCAAAACCTCTAAAAAACTTGTGTTTCTAATTTTGGACTATGGTTACTATCCTTTGCAAATGGACTTGGAGTTTTGAACTTAGACTTTGGACATCCAATGCAATTCTTGGAACCTTGGACTTAGAACTTAGGACATTCCTCCCTTTGCTTTGGAATTATGGTTCGAAGACTATGGAGCTTACTTGTGTGGTTAGGCCATTCTTATCCTTAGCTTTTACTTTATGCTTTAGGATAGTCACTTCTTCTCCTTCCCATTCTTCAATTTTCAAAACTCTCTCCCTTTTTCAAAACATTCTTGATTTCAAACTTTCACCGCTTTCATAATCAAACCTTGACTTTGTCAAGTGATTTTACTCTTTTTCTTTTCATTTCTTAACAAATGCTAAACTACATAAGCATATTGACACCTTTTTCAAAAGACTTAAAAAACATCAAACTCATCACTCTCTTTTTGTGCCCTCATGCACTTTTCCTTTAACTTTTTCATAAGTTTAGACATGATTCATTTCTTTAAGTGGAATTATTCGCTTAGAAATGACGACTTGTCTTTACATTTAAAAACAACCAAAACAAACAAATTTCATTCTTTGTACCACGAACTACGGGGTTTTGATCCTACATTGCACATCGTGGGTACGTAGGCATGAGACAACAAGTCTCTCCAAACACAAAAATATTAAAAAAACAATTTCTCTTCTCATC
Source organism: Lathyrus tuberosus (assembly GCA_022829125.1). Lineage (NCBI taxonomy): Eukaryota > Viridiplantae > Streptophyta > Magnoliopsida > Fabales > Fabaceae > Lathyrus > Lathyrus tuberosus. The sequence goes on from JALAZF010000280.1 coordinate 4,688,567, forward strand.
TCCTCAATCACTTTTCAAGCAAACCATTTTCAGACCAAAAGCGGTTGATATTTCAAAGGGCTCCTATAGAGTACTATAGACGTTTTGGGTGCTAACACCTTCCCATTGTGTAACCAACGCCTTACCCGGACTCTCTTCACTTGTTCTTGTTTAGAGCTTGTGTAGGTTTTGTTCGCTCTTTTTCCTTTCCTTTTTTGGATAAAATAAAAGTGCGGTGGCGACTCTTGCTTCTCGAGTTAAGTTAATCAATAGCTTACACTCACAATTTTTCCTCTACAGAAAAGTGGTGACTCTGCTGGGGAAAGATTGACCTCTTGCTGGTCCATCCCTTAAGGGGTTTAGCCTACTTTGATTTATTTACTGCTTTTTGTCTGTTTTGTGCTGGCTGGATTTTCTGTTTGGTGGGCAGGGTGTTCTGAGAGATAAGCCCACTACCCAGGCTCGAGCATACACCTAGGCTTTAGTGTGGGCAGGCGTGACGCTCCCGTGGTGTTGGCCACATGTGGGTGATCACGATCCCTACAATCAAACGAGGTTCTATCAGGAGCTTTCTGCTACTGTATGTTGATACAGGCCAGTAGTTATTCTCTTGAGGAATTGTCGACTCTGATGACCATTCCCGAGGACTCAGTAACGGCACTCCTCCCGAGATGTGACAGTGGCAGACCACGTTCTGTGGCAAACCCATTGCACATTCTCGATCCGAGGACCCAATGCTGGGAACTTGCTATAGGATGTCCTTTTTGAGAGAGAATCAGTGGAGGCACTCCTCGATTGGCGATAGTACTGTACCCTGAGGGATGAATGTACTATTGCTTCTAGACCTCAGTGCCTAAAGCCGAGGACCTTTCGCTTTTGTGAATCAGTTGAGGCCTCCTCGATTAATGATGATGCCAAATCAGAAATGGTGAACATATCATCATTTTTCGACCTGAGAGCTCAGGATACTGAGGATCCTAGTACCCACATGTGAGAAGGGCGGGTTGTTTACAGGTTTGCAGGTAACCTTGACCTTCAACATACCTGGTACTCTGGATTTCTTATCAGTGTGGACTTATCAACCTGGTATTTTGGTGTTCTCTTCAGAGCGAACCTTTGAACCTGTGTGCTTCAAGTGATCTTGTTTGTGGTTATTGCACTCATGCATTCTTGCATCCATGAGCATACATATGCATTTCTTCTAGGTTGTCTCAGAAACTCATTTCAGCTGTCTCCTTCTCTAGTTATTTGTTCGCCGTCAAGCTGTTTCCTCAACACAACTACGGAACTAGAGCTGCTGTCAGATTGAGAATGGAAAACCAAGAACAACATAACGTCGAAGTCAGAATGGAAATTGATGAGTTGAAGGCCGGTATGACCAAGCTCACAGAAATGCTGCAAGTTCTGATTGCTAGAGGTGAACCACCTCAGAGGACTGTGATTGTTGAAACTTCACCTGCTGCTGTTGACCCTCCACTGACTCAGCAACCAGCTTCTACTTGGCTAGAATTTGGGTTACCTCCGAATTACTCGCCACCCTTTGCAACTACTCCTGTGTTCGTCTCGCCAGTATCTTCAGCTCCATTGTTCACTGAACCTCAGCCTATTATGCATTTTGTTGCTCAAGCTGTTCCTGAGAATCCTTTCGTGTACCATGCTGCTGGTCCACAATATGAAAGTCAGGGAGAACCTGGATACATTGAAGAAGTCAGAGAGCATGCCAAGTAAAGTTTGAGTCAGTTCAGACGGATCATCTCCTAAAGCCAGTATTTCAGACAGGACAGCTCATCCTTGTTGCTGATTAATCACCAGGCCTTGTTTCTTTCTGTTTGCATTTTTCCTTGATTGTATTGTTTGTTTGCTTTCAAACTTTATTTATACTTTCATGGTAATTTCAATCAAATGAGCATTGCAATGTTTTGATCCAATTCATTTATATCCACTGTGTGCATCTTTATGCTTTCTTTTTCACAAAATAAAATGTATCTCCTGTTCACTTTCTTTTTCAAGATTTTGTTTATGCAAAGATTGGAGGGAGGATGATGAAAGCGAAATACCTAAAATTGCTACTGTATGCTTTCAATTGAAACTTGGCTGAGGATGTACAGGCATTGTTTCAACTCCCAAACACTGGAGAAATAAGGAAGTTAATCCCTTGTCAACCCCTTCGAGCCTAGAAGTTGGAGTTTCTTTCTATACGAAAAAAAATGCAATCTTAACCTGGGGATGGGTAGTTCTCAGTTAATTTGGCCATGTATTCAAATTCAAGTGAATCATTCAAGACACCTTTCAATAAAGGTTGCAATCACAAGCTTTCCTTCGCACACAGCGAAGAAGTGTCGAAGATGTCTTTCAAATCAAAAGCCAATGATGGTTCACCGTAATCATTAAGCCAGACAGTCATTATCTTTCAAAAAAGAAGAGAATAAAAAAACCAAAAGAAGAGCCCGCTAAGTCAAAACCTATAAAGGAGACTTAGGCAAAAATTGGGGCATCCTGCTGACTGTAAGCTCAAATGATACAGTTCAGGCAAAAGTTAGGGATAACAAAAGAAAAAATCAAGAGGTTGCCAAAATCCTCAAAGACAAAACAAGTTGACTGAGGTCCTCATCAAAAACAACAAAATGTTGTAAGAAAGAGTGACTGCCATCTCAAAAATCCCTTGAGCCATCATCATAACTGTGTTGCAATTCCAAAATCATTTGGAACCTGAACGCATAGTCTGAATTAACTGAGCATAGGACTGGAGATCATCACGAAGAATGGGTTGGGTACAAATAAACTTTGAGCCTATATCCTTTGTTTCAAAAACTGTGAACCAGACCATGTTACAACCTTCAAAAAGACCTAATTGAAGCCAGGTTTCTTTTGAAAGCATACTACAGCAAGGTTGCGTAAACTGACTCCTATGTTTGTTGCCAATCATTTGCTTTGTTGTCTTACCTTTGCTTTATCTTTCACTTTGCATGACTAAACCATTCGTGTTTTGACAAGTGTTTCATTTTGCTTTACATCAATAATATCATTCCAAAAATGATTTTTGATTTCAAAATTGCATGAGCTTTGCATTAAAATTACCATGTTTGTTTGAATAACCTTGTTTGCAGGCAAATTTTCCTCATCAAGAAATTTTCAAACAGTTGAGAAACTTGGTCAGTGATCCTATCAGGGGCACACTACTTCTAAAGCCTGTTGTGAATCAGTTCAAGATTTGTTGCTCAGTGCAAGTTATTCTCAGAATTGGTTAACCAGAAGATCTCTTTCAAGACCCATGCTGAGTTTAGCCTTCTCAACATTCATTTCAAGAACTGAAGCCATGATCAGTTCATCACCCAGCAACTGAAGCCATGATCAGTTTATTCTCAACAATCATTTCAAGAATTGAAGCCATGATCAGTTCATTTTTCCCCTGCAGTAGTCAAACTGAAGCCATGATCAGTTTATCTTTATCAATCAATCTGGGGCAGTCTTCTTCAAGAATCCTCAAGGTGTCTTTCCTCAAAAGACCATCGGCCTGATACAATTCAAAAGTGTGACAGAGAGGTGTTCAACATCTTCTTTCCAAGCAGAGTGGGCAGTGTTCCCTGTGTTGAGGAATCAGAGTTCCATTCTTCCCTCATAAAAGAGTTTATCTCGGTTGTCTCTATCATTTGCATTGCATACATAAATCATTCATATTATCATTGCATAGAAATATTTTCATAGCTCGAAGTTTGCTTCGCGCTCATATGCATTTCCCGAGGTCCTATTGCTTTCAACATCTTACCTTGTGATCAAAGTCCAACTTACTTGGCACCTACCAAAACTTTTACCTGCCTTTTCATTCAGTGCCATTCCTGAATGTTTTCGTTTGCCTGTCTTCTTTCATCCCAGTGCTATTCCTGGATGTCTTGTTTATCTTCTTTCTTTCCAGTGCTATTCATGGATGTTGTTGTTTCCCTGTGCATCTATTGCTGTTGTTAGATGTTTGTCTTCTTTCTTTCCAGTGTTATTCCTGGATCTTTGTATTCTATCACTCCAGTGCCATTCCTGGATGTCTGTCTCTGTTGATCTCCAGTGCCATTCCTGGATATCTTGTTCCTCTTGTTTCTCCCAATACTATTCCTGGAAGTCTTTTCTCTCCTCTTTAATCCCCAACAGATCTGCTTGGATATCTTTCAGTGCCATTCTTGAAAGTTTTACCTGTTCATTCAGTGCCATTCCTAGATGAGTTTTTACCTTTACTTTCAGTGCCATTCCTGAAGGTTTTACCTGTTCATTCAGTGCCATTCCTGAAGGTTTTACCTGTTCATTCAGTGCCATTCCTGAATGAGTTTTCTCCTTTGCATTCAGTGCTATTCCTGGATGTCTTTTTCACTGTCATTCAATGCCATTCTTGAATGCAGTGATTCACCTTTATCTTGCAGTGCCATTCCTGAAAGTTTTACCTGTTCATTCAGTGTCATTCCTGAATGAGTTTTCTCCTTTGCATTCAGTGCTATTCCTGGATGTCTATTTCACTGTCATTCAATGCCATTCTTGAATGCAGTGATTCACCTTTATCTTTCAGTGCCATTCCTGAAAGTTTTACCTGTTCATTCAGTACCATTCCTGGATGAGTTTTTACCTTTACTTTCAGTGCCATTCCTGAAAGTTTTACCTGTTCATTCAGTGCCATTCCTGGATGAGTTTTCACCTTTACTTTCAGTGCCATTCCTGAAAGTTTTACCTGTTCATTCAGTGTCATTCCTGAATGAGTTTTCTCCTTTGCATTCAGTGCTATTACTGGATATCTTTTTCACTGTCATTCAATGCCATTCTTGAATGAAGTGACTTACCTTTACCTTTCAGTGCCATTCCTGAAAGTTGTATCTGTTCATTCAGTGTCATTCCTGAATGAGTTTATCTTTACCTTTCAGTGCCATTCCTGAAGGTCCTTGCTTACTTTATTCAATGTCATTCTTAGATATTGTGAACCTTTTATCCAATGCCATTCTTGGATAATTCTGATATATTTTCCAGAACTTTTCTCACTACATTCAATGCCATTCTTGGATGTTGTGATTTCTTCTGTCCAATGCCATTCTTGGATATGATTTCCTCAACAGAGTCCAATGTCATTCTTGGACACCTTTTCCCCAGCTAAGTCCAATGCCATTCTTGGATATCTTTTCCTCAGCTAAGTCCAATGCTATTCTTGGATGTCTCTGATGCTTGTTGTTGCCTCATTCAATGCCATTCTTGAATGTTGCAGTGCCTTTATCTAATGCCATTCTTGGATATCTTACCCAACAGAGTGTTTTTCACCTCCATCCAATGCTATTCTTGGACGACGCTGCTATTTTTATCAGAAACTTTCTTGTTGCTGTCCAATGCTATTCTTGGATATCTTTTGGCATACCCTTTGCCTCGTTTGTAGTTTCTATCCAATGTTATTCTTGGATGTCACTACTTGTCTTCCCAGGGTCTTGTCCCTCTCTTTCCAACTATTGATGGATATTTCTTGTCACCTTGACAGATCTCCAGAGATAGCTTGTGTTCCCCGGCGTGTCTCTTCATGTCATCTCTCTCATTTTACCCTATATCCTTTGTTTCGAGTTTCCCCGCAGTCTGTTTCATTCTTTGCATTCATATCATCTTGTGACATATTATGGCTAAAAATTTGGTTTTCTGTATTTAAGTATCTTCAATCTTGTCGAGACGAAGTTTTCAACCTTCATATCTCTTGATTGAAGAAATTTAAATAGGGGCAGCTGTAAGACCCTAATTTTTACCCCTAAGATTTCACTCATTTCATTTGCATCTCATACCACAAGCAAGATTACAATTTGTGTTTCTCCTGGGCACCTGTGTGATTCTCTGTTTCTTACTTGTTTCTGTTTGCTAACCTCTAACAAAAATACCAAAAAAATATGTTGTTGTTTGCTTGTTCCTCTCTCTGTGTGTTGAGCAGGTTTGTCAAAGACAATGAAGTGGTTTCAAGTCACAGGTGTTTGTTCAAAAGCAAGATGTTTTGTGCTTAGATCCTTCAGTTTATCAGGCAGTGGTTCATATGAGTTTTGGGTTCAGACAGATTCAGATGGCCGTTGTTTCGGTTGTGATTTGTTGTGTGGCACATTGTATCAAAGGCTTGTGAAACAAAAACGTCAAGTTTGGTTTTGGGCTGAAAATAAAGATTTGATATTCATGATCCATTATCAACCTATACCCATTTTTCATTATAAACCATTATCCACATTTTAACCAATTTATCCATTTTTTTCCATATCCATTACTAAACCATTTTCTCTAATCCATATTTTCAATTATCCAAATAATATTCAATAACCAATTTTAATCCATTTTGATTCTCCATCATTCTAAATCATGTTTATCCATTCTTAAATCCATTTTTTATCCATACCAATTCATTTCCAAATCCCACAACTAATTGAATTACAATAAAAAAACAATTCCAAAAAATTAAAGCCCATTTACAAAGTCACTAAGCCCATTTACAATTACAACACAAATTTGAAGAAAAAATGGTCGTGTGAAGCTACATCCAAGCTGAATTTCTTGCCAAACTTTCATGCCTTGAAGCCTCCCAGCCATCATTCACAGCCAATGCGCAACAACACGTGAGCCCACACAAGCTGCAGTTGATACTTTTCAAAAACGGCATCAAGCGAAATGCAAAACGCAGCCTCCAAACTAGCAAGTAAAATGCAGCACTGCACTTCAAAAAGTCACGCATAAACTCACTGATTCTAAACGCAGAAAAATGACGAAAACGGCAACGGATTCAATTTCATAACTCACCTCTTTTCTTCTATAAATACAACCATATTTCACCCATTTCATTCAAGCTTGGATAGCCAAAAGCACCCTGCAGAATTCTAACCAAAAATCACCAAGAGAAATCATTCATCAACCAAATTTTCCTCAACCTTCATAAAACCAAGCTTCAATTAATTTTCACCTTCAATTTCCTTCACTAATTTCATTCAATAAACCAATTCATTCAACAACCACGTTCCAACATCAACCGCTTCACAACTCGCATCAAAGTGCCAAGAACAACGCATTGCAATTACATCAACAACAACATTTTGTTCACGTTCGAAAAAAGAGAGGAAGAAGGAAGCATCACTTACCTTGATTTAAAGGTAGTGTAGAGGAGATTTCGGTATTTTCGAGTCGTATCCGTCGGTAACCGTTCTTGAAGTTGTTGACACTGTTGCGTAGAGCATTCATTTCCGATCAATTCCGTCATAATTGTGTGTCCCGCCGCTTCCGATTTGGTGGAGTTTCGAAGTGCAAGCATGGTGGATGAATAGTGTTGCGGACACATCTTGGAGAAGAAGAAGTAATTCGTTTCTCTTTTTCTACCGTTTTTTTATTTTTATGTGTGGTAATGTTGGTTTTGGGCCTAGGGCCCGTGTACGTTTCCTTTTGCTACACTACCACCGCCATTCCTATTTTTACCTCCCTCTCTTCCTTATTTCTCTTTTAATTTTTCTTTTAATTTTCTTATTCTAAATTTGCTTTCTATGATTTTTAATATGGATATTAATTTTTTCTTTTCTTTTTCAATATTGTTTTTTTAAAGAAAACTTCTAAAAAAAATGATGATTCAAAAAGATACTTTAATTTTTTTATTCTTTTTATTTTGACCTTTATTTCATTTTGGTTTGGTTGTGTGGATCATAATTTTTAGATCCACTTTTCTTCATCTATTTTCTTTTTGATCGATGAAAGTCGAAGTGATCGTGAAATTTCTTTATTGAATTTCGATCGAGACGAGATCATTTCCACCTTTTCTTTTCGTGTGGCATCGCTTTAGGATGACGATCCCTATATCGTTTATCTCGCGTGCATTAACACATATATCTCATGGCCGGCCTCATTCGTAGGGTAATTGCTCGAACAAATTACTCGGCGTGCGCTTAACATAGACCAAAATTTGTCCCACCTCGGAATAAATATAAAAAATAGTTGATTATTTGTCTTTTGGTTCAAAACTTATGGAACTTGTTGTTAGGAGGCTTTGGTCTTATCAATCCTCTAATGAGTTCTCATTAATCTTGACCTAAGTGCAAATATTCAATTATAATTGATCACTAACTTTAACTACTAATTACTAACTTACTAACATTTACTCTTGTACTAACTTCTTTACAATTACTTCTCGTACCCTATCTCTTTTACTTTTATGCTTCATTTTATCATTTCATTTCATGTTTATGTTTCCGCAATTTTTCCTTTGTCCGTTGGACATATGTTTATGCTTCCGCTATTTTTCCTTTGTCCGTTGGACATATGTTTATGCTTATGCCTTTTTCTTTTGTCCATTTGGACCTAAAACATTAATAAAGGCCAAAACCTCTAAAAAACTTGTGTTTCTAATTTTGGACTATGGTTACAATCCTTTGCAAATGGACTTGGAGTTTTGAACTTAGACCTTGGACATCCAATGCAATTCTTGGAACCTTGGACTTAGAACTTAGGACATTCCTCCCTTTGCTTTGGAGTTATGGTTCGAAGACTATGGAGCTTACTTGTGTGGTTAGGCCATTCTTATCCTTAGCTTTTACTTTATGCTTTAGGATATTCACTTCTTCTCCTCCCCATTCTTCAATTTTCAAAACTCTCTCCCTTTTTCAAAACATTCTTGATTTCAAACTTTCACCGCTTTCATAATCAAACCTTGACTTTGTCAAGTGATTTTACTCTTTTTCTTTTCATTTCTTAACAAATGCTAAACTACATAAGCATATTGACACCTTTTTCAAAAGACTTAAAAAACATCAAACTCATCACTCTCTTTTTGTGCCCTCGTGTACTTTTCCTTTAATTTTTTCATAAGTTTAGACATGATTCATTTCTTTAAGTGGAATTATTCGCTTAGAAATGACGACTTGTCTTTACATTTAAAAACAACCAAAACAAACAAATTTCATTCTTTGTACCACGAACTACGGGGTTTTGATCCTACATTGCACATCGTGGGTACGTAGGCATGAGACGACAAGTCTCTCCAAACATAAAAATCTTAAAAAAACAATTTCTCTTCTCATCTCCTCAATCATTTTTCAAGCAAACCATTTTCAGACCAAAAGCAGTAGATATTTCAAAGGGCTCCTATAGAGTACTATAGACGTTTTGGGTGCTAACACCTTCCCATTGCGTAACCAACCCCCTTACCCGGACTCTCTTCACTTGTTCTTGTTTAGAGCTTGTGTAGGTTTTGTTCGCTCTTTTTCCTTTCCTTTTTTGGATAAAATAAAAGTGCGGTGGCGACTCTTGCTTCTCGAGTTAAGTTAATCAATAGCTTACACTCACAATTTTGCCGCTACAGTTACCAAGCAGGGTTGGACTTTTAGTGGTTGCCAATGAAAGGTTGGGCTTTTGGAGGTGCCAAGCAGGGTTGGACTTTTTGGAGGTGCCAAGCGCGGTTGGACTTTTGGTAGGTGCCAAGATTTGACTCCCCGACATTCGAAAATGGAAGATATTATGATCAGTAAGCCAATATGATTCTCTTGTTTCCCCAAGTCTGATCCTTTATAGAAATCGCGTGCTTGGTTCATGAGAGAACCTCACTTCTAGCTGATATGCCATAAATGGTTTGCAAATGGTTGTATGAGCGCACCGACGTAACCAATGTATGTTGATTGTGTGAGCGTAGCGACTTATCCAATGCATTTTGAAGGTGCATTTGCTCTACCCCAAGGCTTTTAATACTTGTTGAATTCAAGGGTCGCTTAGTGCATGACATGGCCAGCTTGACCAACTTGAATGTATGAAGGGAATCTGCCCCTGTCTGGAGGGTAATGAGATGATCTGCCCTAGTGTCTGGATCAGTGGTCTGCCCCTGTGTCTGGATTTTGCAGCGGTCTGCCCCAGTCTTGGCTTTTGAAAGACTTGCCTCAGATTGACTAAGTATTGCTTTGAAGGACTTGCCCCAGATTCACAAGGTTATGAGATAGTCTCGATTCGAGTCAATGCCAACGAATACTCAAGTTTCCCTCTGATTGCACTTTGTTGGAATTTCTAAAATATCAAGTACTGATTTGCAGCTAAAATTGATCATTCAGAAATGGTAATTTTAATGCGACATTCATGCACGTTTTGAAAAATCATTTATTGGGATGATGTGTTAGTGTGTGACGAGTGAACCATTAGTCCAAACGCAGTGCTGATTTACTGGTGTGTGAAAGATACAGCAAGAATATGATACCAATTCAAAAGACTAGCAAATTCGTAGGAGTCAGTTTACGCAACCTTGCTGTAGTATGCTTTCAGAATAAACCCCGCCTCAATTAGGTCTTTTGAGGGTTGTAACGTGGTCTGGTTCACGGTTATAGAAACAAATGATATAAGGCTCAAAGTTATATCTGTACCCACCCCTTCTTCGTGATGATCTCCAGTCCTACGTTCAGTTAAATCGACACACGTACTTAGATTTTGACGGTGTAAGAATGAAGATGAAGGTTCAAGATTCGCTTGAAATGGCAGTCATCTTATTTTGTTTTTGATGGACGTCAGTGACCTTTTGATTTTTGATATGGTGTTCACTGAATCTTATTTTGCTTCGCTTGAGGATTTAAGGACTGATAAGTGCAAAATGTACCTATTATTGTATATAAGTTTTGTTGCACTTATCGATACTTTTTGTCTATATTTGTTCAAATAAACCCCACTTTGTTTATAAATACGTTTATTTTACGTTTTAGTGTATATATCGTGTATTGTGTAAATATTACGTTGTTTAATTGATTTTTATCTCATTTTTGTAGGTAGCTAATAAAGGCCAGTGTGCCATTGTTTTGAAGAGCATTGAATAAGCTTTCCAGCGCTTCTGACCGTGCGTAAATCGGAGTTTCGGTGCAGAAGTTGTGGTCAAATAAGGGGTTGTTTTTCTGTCATGTTCGCCTAGCGAATGTGATAGCGAAGGTTCGCCTAGCGAAGGCTGACGAAGGTCCCAGCGAGTAGAGGCAGAAAGTTTCAAAGGAGAAAAAGACCATTGTTTGCTTCGCGAACGTCCTAGCGAGCATTCGCTAGGCGAATAAAACGTTCGCGTCGCGAACCCACGAAGGAAAGCAAGGGCGGTTTAACATTTCAGAGGCACTTATGTGCCATTTTTTGAGCCATTCACCTAGCGAACCTGCAAAATTCTGATTGTATATATTAGATTTTCATTCATTTTGTTAGGGATGGTTTTGGGGATTCTTGCTCCAACTCCATCAAACTTCATTTTTTTAGTAGATTAGCTTAGAAAACAACATGGAAGCCTGCATGTGGATGATCCGAGGTGGATTTCTCATCGATCGGCTCCGACAATCCGTGAAGTGTTTGGTTCATTTCTCTTCCTCTTTGTGTATTCTTTCTTGTTGGGTTGTGCATATGTATTTGCTATGAACTCATGTATATTTGTCGCCCATGGCGTTGTATGAAACTGGCTTTACAAATCTTTATTGGTAATTGTCTCTAATTTTTGTTTTATGCGCGGGGTTTTCGTCGCGTTAGACATAACCTTCACGAACGTCGATTAGGGAGGATTGTCTATTGGTTGCTGGACTCTAGAGATAGATTTAGGAGCTAACAATCTTTAATAGGCGTCGAAGCTTAATGCCTTCCGTGTTTCGAGGCTTCGCTCACGAGAGTGACGAAGAGAGTAACACGGTTGTTTTCTCAACTTTGCGTTAGACATAACCTGTGTTGTGAGCGATGCTGGGTGATATTGATGAGTATTGTAGGTGGAGTATAACTGGTCGGTAAGTTTAAGTTTGTGAGGAGTGATTTGTATGCATTGTCGGACGAGTTTTTCTTGTTGAAGAATGAATTTCTTTTTGTTTTAATGTTTACTTTTCATGTTTTCTTGTTTGAAACCATTAATCCAAACTCATTAACGCGAGAGACTGTCGAACGGAATTCTTTCCCTCGAACCGATCTCTGTGGACACGACATAAATCCCGGAGGGAATTCTTCCGAAAATAAATATTTTTGCTTGCTTGCCCTATTCTGCATCCAACAAAATGGCGCCGTTGTCGGGGATTGGTTTTGATATTGAATCGCATTGCGATAGTTTCTTTGTTTTTGAGTTTTGTAGATATCGTACATGTTGTATATTTTCACTTGTTTATATTGATACTTGTACATTTTGACGTTTGTTTAAGTGTTTGGTTAGGACGCTTGCTTTTGGTTGCGCGGTGAGACATCACCATGGCATGAATGAAGGAAGTTTCTAATTAAGCACCATAAAGGCGTCGAGCTTACGACGTAAAACAAGCATGTTTTATAGTTTTTCTTTTCGAATGTTTTTGGTTGTTGTTTGCTCACAAATTTTGATTGACTTACTTGAGGATGCTGTTGTGATTTTCCAAGTTGGTTCGTTTCAACTTGCGGGTGTATGGTAATGATTTTGTTAAGTTTTGTACACGTCTGAGGTATGTATTTATCACTTTCTATACTTTAGCATATTCGTGATACTTAGGCATTTTACAAACTTCCATGCCATCCATTATTTTGTATACTTGTTCTATTGTGAATCACTTTAGTTCCCAACCTTTTTGTGAGGTGGCTTTCCATTGTTCATATATGCGCGGAGTACCAGCATTCTTGTTTAACTGGATTTTATTATGTTGAATTTGTTGTTTGTGTTGTTTATATGAATGCATGAAAGTGATCAAGGCAATTGTTTCATTTTGAGCACAACCACCTTAGCCAAATAGTCAATTCACCTTGTGAGTGTGTGAGAATTCGTAACCCCTTTGAGCTTTTTTATCCATGTTTTTATTTGAACTTAATGCTTGTCTATGAGTATTTAGTTCACTTATTTTTGAATGGATTTTGTTTTTTCTTGGACCTCAACTATGTGTTGTTGTATGGATTTTTTCCTTGCCTTAGAAAGTAGGGAGTATTCACATGATGATGTGGTTGAATTCAAGTTGGGGAGAGAATGGTTGTTTACTCATTGGTTGGATTCTATGAGGATTGAAAAAGAAAAGAAAAAAGAGAAAAATATGACAAAGAAAAGAAAAGAAAAAAGTGAAAAAGAAAGAAAAAAGAAAAATCCTTGAAAAAGGAAACAAAAAGAGTTGCAAGAATTGTGCTAAATAAGTATTGTGTGTTGTGTAGCACTTGGGATTTTGGAAGAAGTTGGTTGAAACTTTGTGTGTGAATCTTTGTGAGTTTTCACTCCCTTAGGTTTAGGCAAGTTTTTGTTTCAATTACCTTTAGAAAATGCCCCTTGTTTGTTTACCCGACCACGTTACAACCTTGAAAGCCCTTGTGATTCTTGCCTTTGTATTTTCAATATGATTTTTGGATGTATGTATAATTTAGTCTTTTGTTTGCAAGATTGTTGTGTGAGTGAAAGAACCTCATTTTGTGTTTTTCATCTACCGATGATTGTTTTTGCTAGGTGTGATTCACATTTGAACTTGTGTTGTTTTAGAATTTTTGGCATGACTTTTGTACTTTGGTTTTGTTTCGTGACTATGTTATCGTTGCAGTTTAGTGGTAAGTATTTACTTTTTGTGTGTACCGTTTTCATTTGAACCATTCATCCGTTTCCGTTTTTCCTGTTGATTCGTCATTCTTTGGCTATTTCTTGCGCATTTTCAAGTTTGTTTGATTCTTGTTTGTGGACAAACAATTAGGTAAGTTGGGGAGAGTTTGATAAGTGCAAAATGTACCTATTATTGTATATAAGTTTTGTTGCACTTATCGATACTTTTTGTCTATATTTGTTCAAATAAACCCCACTTTGTTTATAAATACGGTTATTTTACGTTTTAGTGTATATATCTGGTATTGTGTAAATATTACGTTGTTTAATTAATTTTTATCTCATTTTTGTAGGTAGCTAATAAAGGCCAGTGTGCCATTGTTTTGAAGAGCATTGAATAAGCTTTCCGGCGCTTCTGACCGTGCGTAAATCGGAGTTTCGGTGCAGAAGTTGTGGTCAAATAAGGGGCTGTTTTTCTGTCATGTTCGCCTAGCGAGTGTGATAGCGAAGGTTCGCCTAGCGAAGGCTGGCGAAGGTCCCAGCGAGTAGAGGCAGAAAGTTTCAAAGGAGAAAAAGACCATTGTTCGCTTCGCGAACGTCCTAGCGAGCATTCGCTAGGCGAATAAAACGTTCGCGTCGCGAACCCGCGAAGGAAAGCAAGGGCGGTTTAACATTTCAGAGGCACTTATGTGCCATTTTTTGAGCCATTCGCCTAGCGAATGAAAGGTTCGCCTAGCGAACCTGCGAAATTCTGATTGTATATATTAGATTTTCATTCATTTTGTTAGGGATGGTTTTGGGGATTCTTGCTCCAACTCCATCAAACTTCATTTTTTTTAGTAGATTAGCTTAGAAAACAACATGGAAGCTTGCATGTGGATGATCCGAGGTGGATTTCTCATCGATCGGCTCCGACAATCCGTGAAGTGTTTGGTTCATTTCTCTTCCTCTTTGTGTATTCTTTCTTGTTGGGTTGTGCATATGTATTTGCTATGAACTCATGTATATTTGTCACCCATGGCGTTGTATAAAACTGGCTTTACAAATCTTTATTGGTAATTGTCTCTAATTTTTGCTTTATGCGCGGGGTTTGTGTCGCGTTAGACATAACCTTCACGAACGTCGATTAGGGAGGATTGTCTGTTGGTTGCTGGACTCTAGAGATAGATTTAGGAGCTAACAATCTTTAATAGGCGTCGAAGCTTAATGCCTTCCGTGTTTCGAGGCTTCGCTCGCGAAAGTGACGAAGAGAGTAACACGGTTGTTTTCTCAACTTTGCGTTAGACATAACCTGTGTTGTGAGTGATGCTGGGTGATATTGATGAGTATTGTAGGTGGAGTATAACTGGTCGGTAAGTTTAAGTTTGTGAGGAGTGATTTGTATGCATTGTCGGACGAGTTTTTCTTGTTGAAGAATGAAGTTCTTTTTGTTTTAATGTTTACTTTTCATGTTTTCTTGTTTGAAACCATTAATCCAAACTCATTAACGCGAGAGACTGTCGAACGGCATTCTTTCCCTCGAACCGATCTCTGTGGACACGACATAAATTCCGGAGGGAATTCTTCCGAAAATAAATATTTTTGCTTGCTTGCCCTATTCTACATCCAACAAGGACCTTTTTTGTTTTTTTTTTGTTTTTTTATTTTTGATCCCTAATTTTGCATGGACTGATTTTATTCTACGAGTCCATCGGGATTGCCCTAATTTTTGCCTAAGTCTCCTTTTTGAAGTATTTGACTTAGCGGGCTCTCTTCTTTTTTTTTTAGAGTAAGGCTTGTGACTGCCAAGTCAGTAGTCATTGAAGAACAACCATCATAACTTCTGGATTTTGCATGATTTCTTCGTCACCTCAGGACGTGTACGAAGAATACGGAGTCAGATTAACTGAACACTACCCTGCCCCGGGTTGAGTGTAAGGGTTTGAATATCTGAAGGAAACTTCTACTTCTCGGCTCGAAGTGGTGAACTAGGGATTAACTCCTTATCTCTCCAGTGTTTAGGAATTTGAAACAATGCATGTACATCCTTGGCAGGATTCTATCCGAAAGCATACCATCAGCAATTATGGGTATCTCGTTTTCGTCATCCTCCCTCTGATCTTTGCTAAACAACAATTTGGTTAAGTGAATGAGAGGTATAGGGATGATTTTTTTGTTTTTTTTTTTTTTGTTTTTTTTTTTATATAAGTGAAGAAAATGTGAGCGAATGCGATGTGATTAGTTCAAAAAATGCATGATCACTTCATTAATATTACCATTAATAAACAACAATGTCTAAAAGCAAATAGCACATAACAAAAAGAAACTACAAATGCATAGAAATGACATGATCCAAAAATTGTCAGCATTGAGGACTGGGCTTTTCTTTCTTGACCCACTATTGGACTAGCATTATTGTTCATCGAGACCACTATGATAGCCTTCTTCACACCTACTCTCAGCAACTTCTTCCATAACATGGGCGGATGGACCCACCCGATCAAGTGAAGGATTGACGTTGATTTGAAGACCTCGAGGCGTAAATGAGATTAGCTTGGACTCAATCAGATCTTGGATCTTGTTTTTGAGCTGTTTGCAATTCTCAGTTGAATGCCCCATGGCGCCAGCATGGTATCCACATCGTGCATTAGCGTCGAAGCCTGGTGGGTATGGAGGAATAACAGGATCCAAGCCCTTTGGCACTATTAACCTATTACTAATCAAACGTGGCAATATATGACTGAATGACACTGGCAAATGATCAAAATGCCTTTTTGGTCTTTGACTATAGTAGCGTTGGGGTTGTGAAGAGTGTTGTTGTACAATCTGTTGTTGACGAGAGGGACCTCTATTGGCAGGAGTATATTGACCTTGTGGAGAGAATGGAATTGCACAGGGAGGCCCATGGGATTGCTGACTTTGAACATTTGAGATGCTTGGGTATTGAGGATAAGGTACCGGAGACGGAGCTTGTAAAGTGTCCCAGATTGCATTGATTTCATCCTCCCCTTCCTCTTGAGAACTGACAATGGGTTTACTCTCACTAGCATGGATGCTCGAGGCGTCTAGGATCTTTCCACTCTTGACATGACTCTCAATGCGTTCTCCTACTAAAACCAAGTCAGAGAAGTTTGATGTCCCATTGCTCATCATTTTTTCTAGGTATGGGCCTTGCAAAGAATCTATGAACAGGTCAACCAATTCTCTATCTAAAAGTGGTGGTTGAACGAGAGCAGCTACCTCTCTCCATCTCTGAGCATACCCCTTGAAGGATTTGTTCACCTCTTGAGATAAGCCTTGCAACTGTATGCGGTTAGGAGCCATGTCAAGATTGTATTGGTATTGTTTCACAAAGGCGTTGGCAAAGTCCAACCACGACTGGATATGGATACTCTGTAGCTGTATGTACCAACTCAACGATGCCCCACTCAGACTGTCTTGGAAACAGTGGATCATAAGTTTATCATTGAGAGTATTGGAGGTCATCTTTCTACAAAACATCACCAAATGCTGCTTTGGACAACTATCTCTCTTGTATTTCTCAAATTTTGGCATCTTGAACTTTGGAGGTAATACAAGTCCGGGTACCAAACACATGTTCAAAGCATTCAGATCAAAAGCATCACGCCCCTTTATGGTGTCAAGCTTCTCTTCCAACACACGACATCTTTCAGCAAACTCAATATCTTGAGGTCGTTCAGTATTCACCACCAGGCTTGTCCCTCGGGAATTCGGTGTAGTGAATGCAAAGCTATGGTATTCAACTGCATCATGAGACGAGGCATGTTTATCTTGAATAGTGTGACATTCTTGTATAACCTGGTTCCTAACAGGAATCCGCACAGGCTGAAATTGGGCAAGATTATTCACTTGAGGCAGAATGACGTTCTCAATGACTGTAGGCCTTTGAATGTTGTCCTCTTTCCTTGCCATAGCTTCCACAAATTGGTCTAGCCGGTTCTTCATCAAGTCAACATCTGCTCTTGACGCAAACTAGTTCTGCACTTCTGAGTCCATGATTCTTCCAAAAGCGGCTTCAATTCCGATACGAGTGTCGGGAAATCAACTGCGGGTTACGGACAAAGGATGGATGAGTTATTGGAAAATGATATGCATGCATGCTAATGTCATGAGTATGCAATGCTTATGCACGGTTCCAAGATCAAAACAACATCTGATTCTGAGGAGGGAGTTAGACACAGGATATCTCAGATCGTCGGATTCCCCACAAGTAGGCTCTAAACGGGTAGGTTCCTAGAGTTACAGATATATTTCGAAAACATTATAGCCACGACAAAGATTTGTCCGACTATAATATTCTTGAAATAATCTCATCTAGGTGAGGTCTTCGTTTCTTCCCCATGAGAAATATTCCTCGGAGGCGTCCACTACACAACCATCGACACACAGGTTCTAAGTAGGGTTCTCAGAATCCTAGATCGAGGTCGAAAATATTACTGTCAGGAAGTAATACATTCGAGGGATCTCATCTGATTGGGGCGTTCGCATTAACCTACAAGGAGTCAACACTACCAACCACCATGGATAAATGGGTTAATGGTCCTTGGGATCAATGACCCACCTCAAAAATATTACCGCCATGGCAAAGATTTACCACAACAATAATATCTCCAAGGGAGTCTACTCCAGGCGGGGTTTTCGCTTCAACTCACGCGGAAGAGACCATGCAAGCCTACACTACACAACCACCATCCTAATCCTATGGTTTTTCTCGACTCGGGTGTAGAGCCATCTCACAGAGCACCAATGATCAGAGAACCACCACAGTGTCATAAGAGATAATAATAGGGTATAATAACAATAAGCAAGCAAGTAGATAATAGATAATCAAACAAGCAAGCAAACAAACAAGAGAAGATAAACACACAAGCGGATCTAACGCTCACGAATCGAGTCAAGTTAGGCTTGACTCTCTCCAGCATAGGGCAATGCATAATCCCCAGCAGAGTCGCCATCTGTCGTACCTCGAAAAAATATGATCCTCGCGATGGACGCGGAAAAACTGTTCGAAATAGAGTCGCCACCGAACTTTATTCATTCCAAGGAAGGAATAGTAAAATATCGATAAAACCTTTAAAGGGAGATAAGAACATGGTCATCGCAACCAAATTCGGGTTCGGGAGTCGATTTCGCAAGAGGGAAGGTATTAGCACCCTCTACGTCTGTTGTACTCAACGGGAACCTCTTGATTCAATTCGTGAGAAAGTTAGTTAGGTTTGTTTGTTATCTTCTAAGGTAAAAGTTTCTAAGGGGAAGATGGGTGGTTTTTTATTAGGGTGCTCGGCAAGGATTAGAATCCTTGTGCCTACGTATTCCCTCGTGCAATGGGAAAGTCAGAGCATTCGTAGTTCGTGGGACTACGGTTGTTTAGTTTGTATTTTTTATGGGCGCCAATTGTTCACACACGAGTAAGAGAACTCGCACCCAAACAATTGGGGAGAAGGGTTAAAGACTTAGCCCCCCTCTTTTACACCTTGTAAGAAATTGTTTAGATAAGGATTAAATGTATTAGAAAGTTTGATTGAGAAAAGAATTTATTTGGTACGTGTTTTAAGGTTTCGGTCACACGGAGGCGAGGAAAGGATAATTTTGATCGTATTGGATGTTTTAGAGGTGACAATTGCTCACACACGAGTAAGAGAACTCGCACCCAAACAATTGGGGAGAAAGACCAAAGACTTGATCCCCCTCACTTCACCTTTGGTAAAAATGTTTAAGTAAGGATTAAGTGCATTAATGATTGATTAGGAAAAAGTTTGAATATTGTCGAGTTCGTGTGTTTTAAAGGCGTCAATTGTTCACACACGAGTAAGAAAACTCGCACCCAAACAATTGAGAAGAAAGACCAAAGACTTGATCTCCCTCCTTTTCACCTTTTAAAGAAATAGTATTTAGATATGATTATGTTTATTGATTTGATTTTAAAAATACTCGATGTTGATCGAGGTTTTAATTCGCGTACAAAATCGTTAAAGACTAATGGAGGGAGGCCCTATGGTTTAAGGTAAGGTCGGTTGTGAGGCAAAAATGCTCGACTTACAAATTAAGTAAGGGACTTGATATGTGGATCAAGTGAGCTTGATAATGAATTAATTAATTGAATTTGTTTTGAAAAAATGCTTGACGTTGGATCAAGCTTATTTATTCTTTTGAAAAGGTTGATTTTAATCTTATGGGAGAGGGATACAATTACTCAAGTGGGAATAATCAAGCCAAAATTAAAGTGATCCAATCACACATACACATACAAACCAAAGTGAAATGTGCAACAAGTATCGTTGTATAAAGCCCAAGAGGAGGCTATGTGGGGTTGATTGCGATCGTGAAAACAATCGACTTACAAGGTATTAAAAGGGGCTTGACATTAAGTCAATGTATTAGTTTGAAAAGAGTTTTTGGTTTGGACAAGCATATAATGAATGACATAGATAATCAAGGCAAGATAATAATCCATATGAGAAAAGCATGAACACCACACAAGGATCAAAAATCAAACAAAGCGGGGGGAAGAAATATAATCAAGCATGTTAGTTAGTTAGTATCCTAAATTCCTAAGATTAGCTAAGGAGGGGAAATCTCCAAATTAACTAATTAATT
The DNA here is from genome assembly GCA_022829125.1 of Lathyrus tuberosus. Classification (NCBI taxonomy): domain Eukaryota; kingdom Viridiplantae; phylum Streptophyta; class Magnoliopsida; order Fabales; family Fabaceae; genus Lathyrus; species Lathyrus tuberosus. Next base: position 4,708,614 of record JALAZF010000280.1, read on the forward strand.
GTTTTAGATTTTAGAATTAAAGAAAGGTAGATAAATAATTATAATTATAAATTTGAAAATGAAATAAAATACCTTGGTTTTTTTAAATTAAAAACAACTAATTAAATTAAATAAAACATTAATTAAGAAAATTATTATTAAATATTTTCTTTTGTGTTTTTAATATATTAAACAAAAATATAAAAAAAAAAAACTAGAAACGGGTCAGAATAGTTGTTAGTAAACTAGGGGTGCACTTAGAAATTACCCCAGGCCCAATATCTGATGGCCCACGCTAGGGGAGGGTCCACCATGGTCCTCAGTCAAACATTTGACTTACCAGAGAAATCTGGGGCGTTGATCTGGTAGTGGAGTCAATGTCATTCTTAATCACACAGCCAGCAATGCATGTGCATGATATGGGACGCCAGCAAGACACACACGGGATGGAAGAATAAACAAGACCGGTGACACTTGTCACCGGCACACTCAGCCACCATCATCCTCACTTAACACGCGTGGCAGAAGGAAAATAAAAAGAGAATAGAGTTATCTTCACCCTCATTCATTCCAACCCTTCCTCTCTCTAACCAGCTCCCTCTCTCTCTCTCTCTCTCTCTCTCTAACATTCTTGCCAGAATCCTAAACACGGCTGGAGAAACGGCGGCGCGCGGCGGCCGCCACTGTCTTCTCCGGTGAGACCTCACCGAAACCTAAAATAATCTACATCAACCTTACCTCAAATTTCTTCCTCTTTTCAAATCTAAAACCGGTTTCCTCAAAACACTAAGCAATTGCTCAAATCGAGCTCGTCCCCAAACAAAAACCCTAGTTCTAAATCAAACCACAAAGAACAAATTCAAGCAATGAAGAGCAAGCTACTTTACTCAGAAAGCAATGAACAACACAATAGCAAGAAAATGGAGTTCAGATTGAAGAGAAATAGGGCTTCCTGAACGGTACCTCTTGAAGATCTCTTCAGAATGAGTTTCCAACCGTGCTCAGGTATTTTGATCTCTCTTCCTTCTACTCAGCTCTCCTCTTCTCTTTTGATGTTGTTACCGAAGTGTTGTTGCTTGCGATTGTAATAAAATGGGGTTGAGCTCACCTATATCAGAGTTTCAGTGTGAAGCTCTGATCAGGTTTTTTTTATGAAAACGAGCTTTAGTGAGAGAGTGGGGATTTTCTTGCTGTGAGTAGTGATTTAGGGTTTTTCAGCCGTTTTTTGTGTGAATGAATAGTGTGGGTTATATAGTGTATTCTGGTATGTGTGAGCAATGTGAAATTCGGGTGAGGGAATGATGAGCTGTCCCCAGCTGAGAATTAATCTGTTAGGAAGGTTTGTACTACCCTGATTCTGTGGGATACTGAGAAAGTGGAATTGATGAAATATTCTGCTATTTTGTCTGTAGTGAGTCTAGAAGGATTCATGTGGTCCCCTGTTGATGAATTTTCACAGCCTGTTGTTTACGGTTTTCACTGCTTTTTACTACTGCTAATTTGTGGTGATGTGGCTCTTATTTGACTCCAGTTGACTCTTGTTGTGAATTGCAGGTGCATTCTGGTTTATGATACTGGTCACTTATATTTTCACACACCTTAAGTTGTATTGATCCTTGTCATTGGCAGAGGTAATGTACAGTTTCTTCTTCTGGAAACCAATATGGTGTGTTCAACTTTTTGTTCTTTGACATATCGCTCTAAGAGTAAAATTGGCTTATTGAGATATTTACAATATTTTGAATGGTGTTGGTATTCAGTCCTTTTAAGTTATATTGGACTGCTGCAGCTTATATATATATATATATATATATATATATATATATATATATGTCTTGGATTAGCCCGTGTTTCGTAGCATTGTGTATTAGATTTGGTACGGCTTGTTTTCACGGCTCTCTTTATGGTTTTGCATGTGGATACCTTCACTTGTCGCATGGTGAAATTGTAACATAAGCATTAAGGAGAGTAAGACTTGGAACATGATGCTCTTATACTGTTTTTTTGTATCTTAATTGATTGAAGTTTCTGGTATAATTCGTGTATGAAAGAAATCAGCTTGTAATCTTTTTGTATGAGTCTTCGTCTAGCTTGTGTACGGGGGTAACAAAAGCTATTGTGGACTTCTTCACGAGTTTTGCCTCTTTTCCAACATGACACAAATATTACACGATCAGTTTTGAACAACAAAAGGTAGTGATGATGCCTTCATATATTTAGGACATGACCCGCTACTTTGTGAATGCTTGGTATTTTTTTTATGTGGATGACGTAGAGTCTTCTGCTTGCAGTTTGCTTTTACTGTATTGATGATCATGATATAGATATTGCCATATAGGAATAACAAGTAGTATATTTCCCTAATGGAAATGCTTAATACATAACCATCTTTTATTATACAGGTTGTAAACCTTGAAATGGCATGCAGTTTGGCACGGAGGATGGAAATGATGACAATTTATTAGTGATGGCAACCTTTACGGTAATAGAACCATGTTTGTCTTAAATAGCTTGGTACGAAATGTGGAGCTCGGCGCTTGGTACTAGGAGCTTTGGTAGAAACCTTGCTAGTTCAAAGGCACGAAGCAACAACTTGTTTTAGTTATGCTAAGTGTATGGCTGCCTTTATCTGAATCAAGAACTTGCAAACTTGTTTCATGTAACTTGCATAGACCACATTGTATTTGGATTACAATTTAGCATTCTTAAAACCCCATCAATGTAATGGTTCTGGAATTGGCTTGAAGTCAAATTTGAACTTTGTGTATTTAGAATTCCATCAATTTCTCTTCTTGGTATCAACCCTTTTGTGATTCTTTCAATTAATTAATGGAAACTTGCATTTCTTATTCTTGGATCTTTGAAATAAATTTTGGATTTGCAATTTTAATTTGGTACCAATTGTGAATAGTGTACTTGCTTTTTAAAAGAGCACTTTGAATCTTGTTTCTTGACTTTACATCACATGTGAATCCCAATTAGAATGGTATGCCCCCTTTTGTATCCATGTTTTATGATGTAGCACCCTTTATACTCTCCTTTGCACTTTTATAATTCAACACCTTTGCAAACTTTTGTATGAGATGACAAGGATTTTGGTTCACACATCATAACATCAACTTAAAACAAGATCAAAATAAAACTCAAAATAATTCTTCTAAACATGCCATGCAAGTGAGCTCCCACCACCTCTTCGTGATAACTTATCTCAACATTTGGAACCATTTTTTTTTGGAGTGTGCCTTGGCTATGACTTGATTGGAAGCAAACCTACGAATGACTTGAATGATTTTGAGATTAATTGGCACCATGAACCAAAAGAAGCATTTCTTAAGCTTAGTATTAGTCGTGATGCTTGATCACTCATTGACTCTACCATAAGCTTTTGAAACTTTACCTGCATATGTCTTAAAATTACCACTTCCTTTTGTATAAATTTAAACTTGATTGAACAAATCCAAGCGTGACCCTGAAACTTTGTATCATCTTGGCACCTATTTGAGCTCATCTTGAAACATGGCCTACAACCACTAGCATCAATTGAAATGATGAACCAGTCGCATAGCTTAAGCAGTTAACTTGTCTTGAAGTTTGATCATGAGACTGAGGACACATCCTTCATTTATCTCCATTTGGAAACAAACATTCTTGTAAGAACTTACAATTACCATAAGCACGCACAACACCTCTGTAATCTAAATTCTAGAGAATAATGAAACCAAACAAATACTTAGTATAAGAGAATGAAAAGGTAGGACAAATTTGGGGTATGACACTAAGCGGTGAGCACGGTGGAGAGTAGTTTTACTTCTCTCGTCGGGGGCTATCATCACGGCGTAGAGGTAAATTCTTTGGTCGGCTTTTTAGTTTTTGCATGGGTGATCGACGATTTTCTGGTCGTCCTCCGGTCTTAGTCTTCTTGGCAACCCAGGAGAGGCGGTCCTCGTAGGGAGGAGTACGATTGCGCTTCAGAGGATGTGGTCTCTCCAACTGTGTTCGGTGTCCTGGTCGTTGTGGCGACGGGCTGCAAGACTCGTAATGTTGGTATATGTGCGCGGGAGAGCATGGACGACAGTCTCTTTCCAATGCTTCAATCCTCTTGTTCTGCTGATAGATCAGTGCATTAGTTTAGTTGAGGGTCGTGGCCAGGTCTGCCATGGTCGGATCGGCGTTGGCCGGCACCGGGATTGGTTGGAACTTCTCTATTGTCTTCTTCGGAACCTTTTGAACTTTTCGGGTCTCAACATACTGGACATCATCATCACCGGCTCGTCGGAGAAGGGATAAGAGGTGTGTCAGTCTCTCTTCGTTGGAGTGATGTCTTACAGAATTGGCATATTGTTGTTATCGTCGGTGCCATGGACAGGAGTGGAAGCGGTTGTGTGACCGCTGTTGTCGTTTTGATCGACCATGATTGGTTTTTGGAGTTCTTCTGCTTTGATCTTTCAGTTTCATGGAAAGGAAATATGGGGGAGACACTCCAGTCAGCAAGAGTGGATGGATGAGGGGATACCTGCAGACACTCCGACGCTCAAGTAAGTTCAGGCGAAGTGATAGCAAGTAAAGTAAGGAATAGAATTGAATACTTGACCCTCCTTCAGAGGAGGGTATTTATAGAGATCCCCTAGTGCTGGACCAAGAGTCTCCATTATGGGTTGAGTGATCAGGCCCATAATGGATGACTGCCAGGATTCCTACGTGGAGGTATGGATGAGCATATTAACTCTATCATTCCCCTTCAATCTCCTCTTGTGAGTGCATAAGTCTTTCAGAAATTTACATATTTGGGAATTTGTTTAATCACACCAAGAAGTGTAATGTTTACCGCTACTGTTCTAAATATTTCCAATATCTCCTTATCCTTATCTTCCTCATCCATTATTTAGCTTTCACTACTCTTTGTGGGAAGGGAATAGGTGGTACATACTCCTTCCCTTGTTCTTTTTTCAGTTTCAACTACATCAGAACCAGGCTTAGGTATGGGCTCAAGTATGGGATCAGCAACTTTTTTATTTTTTTCTGGTGTTGGGGCTGGTTCAAAACCCTTTTCGGATCTCAAAGAAATTGCACTCACATTAGGGACTTTTGAATTCACTATTGTTTGGGCAGGTAGTTGGTTTAATCCTTGAGCTTACTGTATGGTATTCATTGAAGTGGCAAGTTGTCCAATCTGTGTTTGCAAGTTTGAATACTGGAATCAGTTCTTTGTTGAAACTGGAGATTGTGTACATCCATTTACTTTATAAAGTCTTCTAATAAAGGTCCGAAAGGTGCAGAGGTGGTTACTTTTGGAGTGTTCTGTGGTCGTGGCAGCTAGGGCTGACAATGAACCGAACCAACTCGAAAATAGTTTGGAACTCGGTTCGACAATTAAATCATTGAACTTGGTTCATGAAGCAAATGAGTTGAATATGAGCAAAAAACTATGTTCGTTAACTAAATGAGTTGAACTTGAAATATACATAGCTCGACTCATTAGGTTCATGAGTCAACTCGATTATATATGAGAATGATTATATTTTTAAGATTAAGTTTAAAGATTTGCACCAAAATTTAACCCTATATTGTCCATTATGTACTAGTTATGGCAATAAAGCTGACAATTGCATTTAGAGTCGTCTTTATTGGGGATGTTATGACATTTGCTAAAATAATATGTGTAATGAAGGTTGCAAGTGGTGTAATTATTCTGTGATGAAAATGTATCAATTTATAATAATTTTTTGTGTATTATTCATTAAATTTGTAAGTTTCATAAATATTTTATGAAGTTATTGATTTTTGAGATAAATTTAAACTTCAATTGAGTGTTTTTGAAATTAGACTTTCAAAACTGTCTCTTGAAAGTTGTGTAGTTTTTGAATTAGTATATTTTTGAAAAAAAAGTTAAATTCCATACTCATAAATTTTATTTTATTTTAATATTTTATTATTTTAAAAAAATATTAATTTATAATGTCAAATATATAAAAATAAAACATACTTAAAAATGGCTTTTAAATTCGTGAAGCTAGTGAGATGAACCTAACAAGATGAACTGAATAATTCGTGAACTTTTAGCTTAAATAAAAGTTTGTGTCAAACTCGAACCAATATTTGAGCTGAACCAATTCTTAACGAGTCGAGCCGAGCTAAGGCGAGTTCAACTCGACTCGACTCATATCCAGCCCTAGTGGCAGCAGTAGCATCAAATGTTGTTGACTAGGTTGTTGTGTGTATGGATTCCCATACCAAAGGTTCAGATGGTTTCTCCAATTGGGATGGTACCTATTAGTGGATAGGTTAGGAGTGTTGTATCTATATTGGTTGTTGCTTTGTGGATTGTAAATGTTTGTTGCCTATGCTTGAGACAAATCACAATTTACACCCTCTTGCAAGGTAGGACAAGTATCTGTTAGGTGTTCATGAGAGATGAAAATGATACATGGCCTTTTTGTTTGAGTTTCCTACTACCAGTTGTCTCGCCAATGAAATAAGCTCATCAATTCTGGTTTCTAAAGCCTTATTGAAAGAAGCTTGGATCTCATTCACTCCTTTTGTCAGGACCACAGAATTGTTTCTAGTTGTAAACTATTGCGAGTTGAGTGATATAATCTCAATTAAGGTTTTCGCTATAGCTAGGGTCTTGTGAACAAGGGCTCCTCCACTAGCAGCATCCAAGATATTTCTATCCATAAGTAACAGCCCTTCATAAAAATATTGAATTAGCAATTGTTTAGAAATCTGGTGTTGAGGACAACTCGACACTAACTACTTGAATCTCCCCTAGTATTCGGCCAATGATTCCATGTCAACCTGTCTAATACCACATATTTCTTTTCTGATCGAATCAGCTCTTGAGGCAGGGAAAATCTTTCTAGGAACACTCTTTTCATATCATTCCAGCTTGTGACAGAATTCGGCTCAAGATAATACAACCAATCTTTTGCAGCTCCTTGAAGTGAAAATGGAAATGTTCTAAGCTTTATATGATCCTTTGTGATTCCTTCAGGTCTCAAAGGTGTAGAACACACAACCTAGAATTCTTTCAAATGCTTATGCGGATCCTCACCTGCAAGACCACTAAACTTTTGTAACGGGTGTATTAAACCAGATTTCAATTCAAAAGGTGCAACAACTTCAGGATACTCAATACAAAGTGCATTATAATTCACATCTGGGGCAACAAGTTATCTTAAAGTTCTTTGTTCAGCCATGTTATTATAATTAATCTCGCAATCAAAATCAAACAAATTACGGGAGAACATAGAATCAGAATCAATATCGCAAATGTGTGGTGAACTAGTGCTAGCCTAATTTACTCTTTGGCGTGTGTGTAAGGTTCTATCAAATTCAGGATCAAAATCAAACAAGTCGGAACAACCAGACCTAATAGCCAGAACTAATTCAGCAATGCAGCAACAAATGTGAAAATACCGACAATGTCCCTATTGACAAAAACAATTGGAAAAAAACGATTAAAATAAAATTAAATAAAATATAGAAATATCAATATAAATCAAATAAAATCAAAATAACACTCCACATATTTTTTTGAATTTTTTCAAAAATATGAAAACGGAAAATAAAAAAAAAAACAAAAAAAACAAGGAATTTGTTGGAATTAACCCAAAACCTTTTGAGAATTCCTATTCGATCTTGATCTCAAGATTGTTAACAATCACACGCAATGGTAACGAAGAGAAAAATTGAGAAAGAAAGAAAGAAAGAAAGAGAAAAGAGAAATAGTAGCGTTAGAGAAGAAGATGAAAAACTGCAAAATTCTTTCTGCCCACAAACTGTGGAAACTTTCAATATTCACTTGCAACTGCAAACTGTGAATTATCAAACTTGATTATTACAATGATAAGGGTTCCTCCCTATTTATAGATTTAGGTTAACTTGCATCTCAAGCTAAAGTCCAAACTATAAAAGCCCAAAAATATATAATCTAATCTTTCTAAATCAAATCTAATATTTCTAAATCAAATCTAATCTTTCTAAAACAATGAATTACATATTTAACACACCACCTAATTCATTGTGTCTAAACTGTCTATATTCATCATGGCTCTTAGTCTTCTGAAAACTTCAACCTGCACTCCCTTCGTCGTGATATCTGCAATCTGATTCTCAGTTCTGCAGTGTTCCAAGTTCATCTTCCCTTCTGCTACCTGCTCTCGAAGATAATGGAACCTCATTTCGATGTGCTTACTTCGACCATGTGCTATTGGATTCTTCGCCAAGTTGATAGCTGACAAGCTGTCAATCTTCATGGTAATTGCTCCATGACTCTTCCCCGTGATCTCTTCGACCAGGTTCACAATCCACGTTGCTTGACACGCACAAAGAGAAGCAGCTATGTACTCTGCTTCGCTTGATGACAATACCACTACTGGCTCCTTTCTCGAACTCCAAGCAACTGGTGCACCACCTAACATAAACACATAGCCAGCTGTGGGTTTTCTATCCTCAGCATCACTACACCAACTAGAGTCGGTGTATCCCACTAACTTGCATTTTTTTCCTTTATCAGCTGCAGGAAATAAAATTTCGTAGTCGAGAGCCCCTTTCAGATACCTCAGTATCCTCTTCGTTGCTGCTAAGTATGATACCTTTGGCTTCTGCATGAATCTACTTACCATACCTACACTGTATACTAAGTCAGGCCTTGTGTGACAAAGGTATCGAAGTGACCCAATAAGTCTTCTGTATTAGGTAGGGTCGGCATCATCTTCATTTGAATCTTTCAACAGTTGCAATCTGGTCTCAGCTGGAGTCGAAGCTGGGTTGCAATCTTGCATCTCAAATCTCTTGAGTATTTCGTCTTCATATATTCTTTAGTGCATCATCAAACCTCTACTAGTCTTGTAGAATTTGATGCCAAGGAAATGTGAGATTTCCCAAGTCTGACATTTCAAACTCCTCACTTAGGTCATGTTTGAAATCTTCAATCTCCTTCTTCCAACTTCCTGTTATCAACAGGTCATCGACATAGAGGCATAGAATAAGCAATTCATTATTGTTTCTCCTTACATACACTTCATGCTCAGTCGTACATTTCACAAATTCCTTCTTCCTTAAGAAGTTGTCGATTTTCTTATTCCAAGCTCTTGGAGCTTGCTTAAGTCCATACAGGGCCTTATGCAGCCTGTACACCTTTCCTTCTTTGTCTCGTTTCACAAACCCAACTGGTTATGCGACATAAACTTCTTCGTCTAAGGGGCCATTAAGGAATGCACATTTCACGTCCATCTGACATGTGTGCCAATTGTTCATATTTGCTAGACCAACAACCAACCTGATTGTTTCGATCCTAGCAACACGTGCAAACACTTTGTCGAAGTCAATTCCTTCTTTCTGAAGAAATCCTTTCGCCATAAGTCTCGCCTTGTGTCGAGGTACTTCTCCTTTAGGATTCACCTTTACCTTGTAAACTCACTTCACATCAATTGCCTTCTTGTCTTGAGGCAATTCTACAAGTGACCAGGTGTTGTTGACTTCGATGGAGTCTAACTCCTCATTCATTGCTTTCACCCACTTTGAATCTTTCAATGCCTCAGATGCATTGACTGGTTCGACATCTGCGTAGAAAGCATAATGTACCAGCTCACCCTCCTCATTAACCACATCATCTGATATAATCACACATTCTTGCAACCTTGCAGGTATGTGTCTTGTTCGTCGAGATATGCTTAGACCTGCTTCATCTCTGACTTGTTCCTGTCGAACTTCTCTTTCGACTTCAGTGGATGGTTCTTCACAAGAGATTCTCGCTGAATTCTTCTTGGCATTCTCAATGCAATCCCATTCTTTAAGCTCGTCTATGATTACGTCTCTGCTGATCGCTACCTGCTTATTCACTGGGTTGAACAACTTGTAACCTCCAGTCGAATGATATCCTATCAAGATCATCTGATTTGACTTGTCATCAAGCTTTCTTCTCAACTGATCTGGAACATGTCTATGTGATATAGATCCAAACACCTTAAAGTGACTGAGGCTCGGCTTAACACTAGACCAACATTCTTCTGGTGTGATTCCTTCAAGCTTCTTCATCGGACATATGTTTAATATGTAAGTTGATGTCGAAACCGCTTCTCCCTATAATTCTTTGGGTAGATACTTTCCATTCAACATACTTCTCACCATGTTCATGATGGTTCTGTTCTTCCTTTCTGCAATTCCATTTTGCTGTTGAGTGTAGGGTGGCATCACCTCATGCACAATCCCTTCTTTTTCACACAATGCATTGAACTCTTTCGACACATACTCTCCACCACCATCAGTCCTCAGAATTTTCACCTTTCGAACACTCTGTCTTTTGACCATAGATTTGAATCTGGAAAATACCTCGATTACATCACTTTTCTTCTTGATGAGGTAATTCCACAGCTTTCAATTGTAATCATCTATAAACGTGACAAAGTATCTGTTACCACCAATCGAATCCACCTGGATTGGACTACATACATCAGAGTATATAACTTCAAGAATTGCCTTCGACTTCCTTCCTGCATCCTTGTTGAAGCTATTCTTGTGTTGTTTCGATTGAACACACTTTTCATATACTTCACTTGGAATGTCGATTTCAGGCAATCCTGAAACCATATTTCTTCTCTTTAGCTCTCTGATGTCATTGAAGTTGAGATGGCCTAGTCGAAAATGCCATAACCACTCATCTCTGCTGGCTGCAGTTGCTAGGAACTTGTGCTCCATCACATTGAGTTCAATCTTGAGGGTCCTATTCTGAGACATTTTAGCCTTTAAGATCAACCTACCACCTGCATCGAGAACTCTCATCATCTTGTCTTCGATCGACACCTTGTAGTTCTTTTCGACCAACTGCCCTATACTGAGCAAATTTCTCTTCATGCCTGGTAATGTACAACACATTGGAAATTGTTGACCTCTTGCCATCTTTTCTCATAATCAGAACATCACCAACACCTTCAGCTGCTAGAGTGTTGTCATTTGCAAACTTCACAGTGTTCTTCGATGAGGGCTTCATGTTGACAAACCAATCTTTCCTTCCAGTCATGTGTGATGAGTATCCTGAGTCCAAGTACCACTAGTCCTGGAATCTCTCTTCGTCTCTTGTTGTGACCATCAACAACATCTCATCTTCTTCATGTTTCGCCAGCTTTGCGTCAGTTTCTTGATTCTTCTTCTTTTCTGGACAATCACTAAAATAGTGACCATACTTCTGATAATTGAAACATTTAATGTGACTTTTGTCCGACTTTTGACCACCACCTCTTCCTCTACCTGTAGCACCACCTCTTTGGTTGCCTTGGTTCCAGGGTTTTCTTTGATTCGATCAGTTTCTTTCATGCTGATTTTGACCAGTCGAATTGTTGTAGCCTCATCTACCTTTGTTGCCATTCCAGCTTCCTTTGTCTTTCCTTTCTTTTTCTGACTGCGCCTGCAAAGCCATATCACTCTTCGACTTTCCTGTAGTTCTTTCAGTCATCCTTTGTTCATGAGACTCAAGCGTCCCTTGAAGCTCTTCCTTCGTCAATACTGACAAGTCTTTCGACTCTTCTATGGCTACTACCACATGGTCGAATTTTGGAGCCAATGACCTCAAGATCTTTGCAACAACTGATCTTGATGTCAACACCTCTCCACATACCTTGATTTGATTCACCAGCTTTGTAACTTTGGTGAAGAAATCTGTTATACTTTCATTGTCTTCCATCTGAAGCAACTCATAGGTTCTCTTATGAGTTTGTAACCTCACCTCTTTCACCTTCTCTGCGCCTCCAAACGACTTTTCAAGAAACTCTCACGCTTCCTTTGTTGACTCTACATCACTAACATTTTCAAAGTTATTTGTATCGAAACACTAATGGATTATAAAGAGAGCTTTATAATCTTTGTTCTTCAACTCTTTATGTGCAGCCTTTTCTTGATCTGTCGCGTTCTCTACAAGCGGTGCCACTCCTTCCTTCACAAGATCCCAAAGATCTTGATAACAGAAAACCACCTTAATCTGCTTGCACCAATTCTCATAATTATTTTTCTTGAGAATCGGAAGGCTCGCTGAAAAGTGCATGTTCGGATGATTCATCGCCATCACAATTTTCCTTCCTTGAATCGTAACCGGAGCGCTAGATACCATATGTTGGAATTAACCCAAAACATTTTGAGAATTCCTATTCAATCTTGATCTCAAGATTGTTAACAATCACACGCAATGGCAACGAAAAGAAAAATTGAGGAAGAAAGAAAGAAAGAGAAAAGAGAAATAGTAGCGTTGGAGAAGAAGATGAAAAACTGCAGAATTCTTTCTGCCCACAAACTGTGGAAACTTTCAATATTCACTTGCAACTGCAAACTGTGAATTATCAAACTTGATTATTACAATGATAAGGGTTTCTCCCTATTTATAGATTTAGGTTAACTTGCATCTCAAGTTAAAGCCCAAAAATATCTAATATAATCTTTCTAAATCAAATCTAATCTTTCTAAACAATGAATTACATATTTAACAGAATTTGGGGTTTTTAGGGGGGCGTTACAAAATATGGGACTTTGATTCCTGATTTTTTTCCTCTAAAATGGCATGTAAAAAATTAGATTCGGACCTGATTTTTCAGAAAAACTGGGTTTTTGACGATAGGTCGCATAAAGGCCAAAACAACAATAACACATCGGTCAAGACGTAGAATCGCAACACCTATGACCATAATATTTGTTGAAATCGACAAGAGTCCCTGACAACGGCGTCAATTTAATCTGTTGTTGCACACGGGTCAAAAACGAGTTTAATAAATGTAGTGAACGGAAGCAACACTCGAGTCATAACACAAGAACTCTTGAGTATATTTAACCAAACGACTGAAACAAAAAGGGGGTTTGATTTTTGATTAAAAGATGATAAACAATATAATGAATTTGATTAGAATTACGATTAATAAGCTAATCTACTGATTCGGCTCCTACTTATTATCGATTATTACAATTTCAAATCTCTGAGCAGATCTTATTTCCTTTTCGACTACAATATCGATCAAACAAGCTCAATCGATATTATCTGACTTATGTTCCTATTTGCCAAATTAAGCATCCGGTTAAAAACATCGCGGAAAAGACGCGAAAGCTATGTTAAACGCGTTTACGGTAAGAAACATAAATCAATCGAGACAGATCAATTCTACTCTATAAGAAATCGAATTAAGTAACCGAGATTCAACATAGACATAACTGAAAGGAAAAAGAAATTGAATTGGAAAATTATAATAATCTAAAAGTTTTGGAACCTGAATACAGTAGATCAGCCAATATGATTAGTTTTCCATGTGAATCGTACAAAGCTTCTCTTTTTTTCGTGAAAATTTAGAGTGAATAAAATAAGCTTCAATTTTAGTTTAAGTATTACAAAGGAATTCGCAATGGAAACTGACCCAAAAAAAACATAAAAATCGGCCCGAAACTATTTTTTTAAGTCTATAACTAAAATTAATTATTATACCCTTTTGCACTCCGAATTTTCTTTTGACTTCAACATGAAACTTGTAGCTTATTCTTTCAAATTTCCAACCCATATTAGAATGCATCAAACGGCACCATGTTGCTCAAGTTATGACATGCACGACGAAAAGGTGTAAATATTCTGTTTATTTAGAAAATAAGTAGCGGAATTAAAATAATAGCAGAAAATTAAGCTAAACTTAAAAAAGACACTAAAAATAGTAAAATAAAATCAACAAATCATAAAAATCCTTTAGCATAAAGTAAAATGTGGTGTATTAAAATACACTGATCAGCCGACATGGCAGATCAAGAAGTGGAGAAAGATGCAAACTTTCAACCAATCAAATCCAGAAGGAAGAGAAATAGTAAGGGTTCAAAATCAACCAGGTCTCGATCTGGTTTAGGATAAACTTTCTTTATGAATTTCATGTATTGGAATGTGAGAGAAATATCCAACTGTCCTATCAAATTGGCTCTAAAAAGGCTTATTATTAAAAATAGTCCTCAAATAGTTTTTGTTGTTAAACCTTGGATGGTTTTTGACAAATTCCCTACCAACTGGTTTAGAAGGCTTAATCTCAAGATGTTAGATCTCAACAAGAGAAACAATCTGGATCCCAACTTTTGGTGTTTTTGGGCCTCAAACCTTAACCCTGATATTTTGTTTACTAATGATCAATCTATAACCATTCAGATTAAGATTGGAGACAAGGTTTTTGCTTTGGCATGCATTATGCTTCTACCAATTATGTAGTTAGAAGGAATTTATGGAATAACCTTTCTGTGGCAATGACCTCTTATGATATTTCTTTCTGACCAGGAAAGGAAGTATCAGATTGGTTTAAACCAGGCTCTCAATATGGAGGAAATTTTTTAGAGAGACAAAGCTAGGATGAAGTGGTTTACTGAAGGGGACAGAAATAGTAAATTCTTCCAGAGGGTGGCTAAAATTAAGAATGCAACTAGACTTATTCACTCTCTTATGGTGTATAATCAGGTTGTAACTGACAAGGAACTCATTGCAAACCATGTTGTGGAGTATTACCATAAGTTTTTTAACAATTCTTCTGTTTTGCATAATTTTAGTTTGGCGGAGAAGGTAACTCCAAATTCAGTCAATGATCAGACAAATTCCATGTTAATTATGCTCCCTTCCATGGAGGAAACTCACATTGTTGTTTTCAGTTTGAACAAGGAGAGTGCCTCTGGTCCTGATGATTTTGGACCATTTTTTCCAGTCCTACTGGAATATCATCATGGATTATGTGCATAAAGTTATCCTGCAGTTCTTTAAGGAGAGCTGGATTCTTCCAAATTACAATTCCAACACTCTTGTTCTTATTCTCAAGGTTCAAGGTGCAGACATGATTGAGCAATTCAGGCCAATTGCTTTGGCTAATTTCAAACACAAGGTTATTCCCCACCTTATATATGTTGAGAAAAAAGCTTTTTTCAAGGGTGGGAGTATTATAGAGTGCATTTTTAACCTCGGAGGTGGCTAACTTACTACACAAGAAAACTCTTGGTGGTAATATTGCAATGAAGGTGGATATTTCAAAAGCTTTTGATACAATTAACTGGGAATTTCTTCGGAGAGTTTTGAAAGGTTTTGGGTTCAATGGCACTTTTTTTGGCTGGATTGATTACATTCTCAGGTCTGCTAAGGTGTCAGTTTCCATTAATGGGGAGCAAAGAGGTTTCTTCCATAGGGATTGGTATGAAACATAAAATTCAGTCTATCAACGAGAATTCTAGATGGCTTGTTAGTAAAGGTGATAAAGTCAATTTATGGATGGACAACTGGTGTGGTATTGTTCTTGCTAATCATCTGAATTTCCCTAGAGGATCCTTCTTGAATATTAAGACTAAGTTGAACTCTTTTATTCTAGGCTTAAATGCACTTTTGGTCCACATGGTATCATTTTTCTAAACTATTGATCCCCCTTTAAAAAAACCCAGGTTTTTGGTCCCTTGTTTTGATTTTTTTTTGGATTTTTTTGGTCCCCCACCAGTTTAGAGTATGTGGCATTGTAGATTATGACATGGCAAAGCTTATATTGGCCAGCAGAATAGCCACATCAGTAAACACAATTTTAATTTTAAAAAATCACAAAATAAAATAACTTTATGTTATTTTTATTATTCTAAATATTTAATATAAGTACTAACCTATCCCTAATTGCATTTCCATCCATCGTAACATTGTTCAAGAGAAAATATCCCAGAAACTTTGAACCCTTGAACACCAAACGATTCAAATGCACCAAGTACTCTGAAGCTTCCATGGAAAATCCTAGTCTTTCCAAGACGAACAATGGCGTCAAGTTCTGCCTCAGGTATATTGTCGTATTCTTTCCCCGCGTTCTTCCTTTATTTCATTTCATTCTTAGTTTAATGGTAATGGTGGGTGGACCCCAAATGGTTTAGGGTTTAGAATACTTTGTGTTTTAGGGTTTCATTTCATTCGCAGTCTTTTATCGTACTTGGTGGTCCCTGTTTGTGTTAGGGTTTAGAACACTTTGTGTTTTAGGGTTTTGTGGTCCTACCATTTCTTCTTTATTTAAGTCTTGTTTGTGTGGACCCATTCTGACAAATATGTATGAATTAATACAGGCCAACCAGGTGTCAAACAATTAGGTTTAGGATTCACCATGGAGGTGAACTCGTTGAAACTCCTGTCAGACTGTATGTTGGTGGATTTATCCACTGAACTTAGTGTTATCATTCTGCAGGAAAGCTACTTTCCAGAAAACATACTCACGTATCATCTTGCCAACTAATGGTTCCCAACTGTGGCCTGTAAATGATGAGCTGGTAGTGAATCCACCTGTGATGAGGAGGGCAATTGGACGCCCAAAGAAAATGAGGAACAAAAGCAATGATGAACCCAAAAATCCACATGTGTTACCAAGGAAATTTCAAACCGTGACATGCCACAAGTGTGGTTCCATTGGCCATAACATAAGAACTTGCAAGGGGAAGAGAGCAGCTGATAGAGTGATGCCTAAGGGAGGGAACAAAAAGCAAAAAAACTGTCAGTAAGCAGAAGAAGCTTAAAAATGGAAAGGGTGCAAAGGCAAAGAAGGCTAAGAAGCAAAAGAAGCAAGAGGAGTCAACTCAAGACATTGGATCATGTTCTCAAGCTCCCCAGCCTACCCAAGAATAGAATTATGTATTTTCCTGAATTATGTATTATGTTGTCATGACCTAGGTTGTCATTTTGTAACTGTCATGACATAAGTTGTCATTTTGGATTAAGTATTTTGTAACTTTCATCACCTAATATTAGGTCTGAATTATGTTGAATTATGTAGCCATTACTGGCTGTACTAATGTTTGATTAAGGATTATGTTATGAAGCTATCATTTTGTTATGTTGAATTAATGTCTGGAATTACAAAGTTGTTACTGATATTACTGATATTTGACTTTACAGAGCTGTGCTAATGTTTGATTTAGTATTTTGTTATGAAGTTATCATTTTGAAGTTCAGTTATTGCAAAGTTTTGTAGGTCTGCTTTATGCAACCAAAAAGTATAGGTTTGTTATTGCAAAGCTTTGTAGGTCTGTTAATGCAACCAAAAATTATAGGTCTGTTTAAAATTATAGGTATGTTATGCAACCAAAGTTCTGTTTAAAATTATAGGTTTGTTTAAAATTATAGGTTTGTTCAACCAAACATAATGCTATCAACATAAAAGACAGTTCTTTTAATTCAACCAAACATAATGCTATGGACATTAAAATGCTATTAACTCAACAATTTCATTAGAAACCAACATGTCATTACAATTCCATAAAGTTAACAATTTCATTACAAACCATACACTAATCACACATAACACTAAAGTGCAACCAAGAACAACTTACAACCTAACACATTACAAACTAATTTCATACATTTGTTAACACCAACCCAATTAATAGTGCTAATGTTATTCCTATAGTCAACTTCTTCATCTTCTTCAAAATTTTGATCTCCAACTTCAATTGATCTTCTTTAACAACAGCTTCATTCAACTTAACATTTTGTTGGTTCAACTTTTGATGCATTGAAGATATAACTTCCTTGCCTCGTTGCGACATTTCTTCATCAAACCAAACAAACTGCGAACAACTCTTGTATCCCTGATTCTGGACATGAAGATGAAGAAATTAGGGATTCCATTCATGTTACTACAAAATAAGGATTTCTAGGAAAGAGTATTTTACAGCTAACCTTGTACATCCCGCAGCCAAAAAACCGTCTTCCTGTGTTTTGCTCCGTCCAAGCCATCATCAATGGAGAGGGAATACCACACTTGCATTCAACATGATTCGCGCGAGAAACACTGCGATTGCTTGAAGCTAAATACCCAGACATGGTCGTGAGGCTTGGTTCTTGAGGATTGAGGATTGAAAAAAATGAATTGGAGAAGATTTTGAAATCTAGGGTTCTTAGACACGATTGGGGAAGAACATGAAAACAATTACGTATTTATAAACTTATTTCTTTTAATTCTTTAATTAAAATTGTTTTTTGATATTAAAAATTCATTAAATATGTTTTCATTTATGACATGGCATTTTATTTCCAGCCACATCAGCGGTTACAATGCCACATAATCAAAATATGAGAGGGGACCAAAAAAATCCCAAAAAAAATCAAAACAAAGGACCAAAAACCTAGATTTTTTTTAAAGGGGGGTCAAAAACATCCCAAAAAAAATCAAAACAAGGGACCAAAAACCTTGCTAAAAGTACCATCTGTAAAAAGTGGATTCTTAAACTAATTGAGGGAAAGTTGAAATGAAAAATCATCGGAAAAATAGGAAATACCTAGCATGTTGTGATTGATTTTGTTAAAAGGAATGTGTAAAACAATGATCAGAATAGTTAGATTTACGGTTTCTAGGGTCTATATGCTGAAGGATTTTGATGGATTAATTTGAGAAGAAATAACAACCATATGCTCTCAGCTAAATCTTAAGATTATAAATATTTCAGAGTTATCAACAAATTCTCTTCATATAATAATCAAACTATTAATCCTTCTCAAGATTCCTTTTGATTTGACTTGCATTACACTAATCAGCTTCCATCCCTCATTGCTTAGGTTTTCACTTTAACTTGGCCCATATGAAGCCTCAAGATTTCTTTTGCTTTGACAACTTCCATTGCCTCATCAAATGGGCAACACCCTCTTTCAACGAAGCCTTCCTTCCTTCCCTAAAATTCCAGAGTTCAAGTACTGGATATCTGCCACTAGGATTGTATTCATTTAATTCCTTCAGAGCTGTAACTACTGCATCATGCACCTTGTCTCCGAGTTCATCCCTCAAACTTTTCAGTTTTTCATCATTTTCATCTAAAATTTCCTGCATAATATGTCATAAATATATTAGATCATGGTCTATGCAATATTCATCATGAAAAGAAACGTGCCAAATAAGTGCCAACAACGACTATGCGACCGGTAATTTTCTTTAAATAGATATATCTCTAAACAATACCGCAATATCATGGCTAACAGAAAATAAAGGATTGTTAAAATTAAACTATGCAATAGTGTTGTAGCACCACTATATAAGCTATTTGACATTTTGTACTAAATTAGAGATCCTGGAACAGTTACAGTCTGTCCAAATTCTGCTACATTATAGCAGAGTATGGCTGCAATTTCACAACACTGACTAACAGCATGCGTATCACACTTTGTACTGATCCATCAGCGTAATCTTGTAGAATGAAATGAATCAGTTTTGAGTAGCAACTAACTCACAAGGTTTTGGAATTTCAACACTTTCACTTTGTAATCATTAAGAAATTAAGAAATGATGCATTATATTGCAAGGGAATAAATATATCCATAGGAATGTCTTTAATACAAGGGTTGAAGTCACACGTTTGAATTGTAGAATCATCCCTAAAAATTGAGAGAGAAAAGATTAACTTTAACTTGAACAAACATAATTCTAGAAGTCATTATACCTTGGGATTTCCTTCTTTATCAGTTACAACTTTGTACGGATGCCAGTTTGGATCTCTAAGATAGCTATCACACTCAGACACCCACTCCATTGCTTTCATTTGCCTTTCTTCGGCAATTTTTCTCTGAGCTGCTTTCCCATTCCCTTCAGCAGGAAATTTTCTCTTGGATGCCTCCACAAACGGCTTAGTATCAAGATCTCCCATCCTTTTCACAGAAATTATGGCTCGAGAAGTGTTCTTTGGGCAGCCAATCGACTTCGAACAAGGAGATCAGATTACATGAACAAAACAAACAATGAAATCATGGCATTAAAGCAATAGTGCCAAACAGTATGAAACAATATGACAAATTAGCTAAAAGTGAAAAAAGAAATTTTGTTCATTCATAGACCTGATCTGACTCTATCAATTTTTACCTAAAATGCAAAACTGTGTGAATTGAAATCATCATCTTTGGACACAAACAACGAGATAGAAAAAAGACGGTTGAAACAAGGAACCACACGTGATTCACAAAAAAGGACAATACGTTGAAAATTTGCAATTCCTTGGATATAGAAACTAAGGTTAAAACACTGAACATTTTGCATTGGCCATTGTTAGTACAAACAACGAGATAGAAAAAAGAAGGTTGAAACAAGGAACCACACGTGATTCACAAAAAAGGACAATACGTTGAAAATTTGCAATTCCTTGGATATAGAAACTAAGGTTAAAACACCGAACATTTTGCATTGGCCATTGTTAGTACATGTGAACAAGACATTGTCTTCCAAGCAACCTATATAAGACTTGATTTGAATGTCTACAAAACAGGATACACTTCTACAAGTATTATATAAACAGCTGTATGCAATTAAAAAATATAATTAACCCAACATTTCTTCTTAAGTTTTACGAGATTATTCATACAAATAAAACAATTTATCATGATTTTGTAAGAGATTAGTTACAAAAAACATTGATTATAGGGTTGATTTTCAGAACATTGGTAATGTTGTTGGCCAAAAGACATTAAAATCATAATATTAACATTTATATGCCGAGAAAGAAACATACACTTATTAATTTTTTGCGGGCATCTTGCAACTCGTCATTAGTTTTGCGCTCTAGAATAACCAATGCTTGTTGAAGATCTTCCACCCCTTCTAATTCTTCTTCCTTTTCACGCAGATCCATTTTGATCGCATCCAGTTTTTTCTTCTCTTCCATATCAGTCTCTGCAATGTGATTCATTACATGGAAAGATCCTCTCAGGCGTTCAATTTCCAATTCCAATGCTTGTTTAGCATCAAGTCCTCTCTCTAGGTCATGAATTTTCTTGTGAAGTTTCTCTTTCTCTTTCTGCAACATTCAACCAAAAGAGTCCTCAAAACTAAGGTAGATACATGTAACTTAATTAAATACTGTAGATAAAAGGAAAATGAAATTTGTGCCTGATGTTCTTCAGCCAAACGCATCATTTTGTTATCAGCCTTTTGTTGCTCTGCTATGGCCATCTCATTCTGTAAACAACAAGATGAAGAACAAATTTAATCAGTCTAAACTTGTTAAAATAAGAAGGATTGGTGTACGTGATTTAACTAGATGATCCATATATTAAGTTATGATAGCCGCACTTTTTGTGATCGGTCCATTTTTTTAAGAGGTCAATTTAGTTCTCTTGTAAATTGATCACTTTCATAGAAATAAGTTAAAATTTTAAATAGAACTATCAAAAAAAGTGTGCTACAGAGAATTATCAGCATTGCTACCATAAATTGAAAGATCCAACGAAATTACATTTTTCTTCTCAAGATATAGCCTATCTCTCTCATTATGATTATCTGCTTGACGCTTTTGCAGATTCTTTTCACGGGACATGAGTTCGTTCCTCCGGGCCTCCAGTTCCAGCATGGTTTTTTCATGATCCTTAGACACATTTTCCAGATAACTGCGTTCAGCGTTCCGCATGTTGCTTATTTCTAATGAAACAGTGTGTAACAAATTCAGCTACCATGAAATATTAAAAAATTATATCATCCAAAATACATTAGACCGTAAGCTATAATGAAAGGATGCATATAAAAACAGAAACCATATTGCTTCACCTCTAAACATAGTGAAACAGAATACTGATATTAATTCAAACAATCCACTGTACGTATCAACATACCTTTGTTAAAATGTTCAAGCATCTCCTCCTTTTGATCCATCACTTTTCTTAGGAACACATTAGCCTCATCATACTTGCTTGCTGTTTGTTCCAATTCCTTATTCTTCTGCTTTAGAGTGCTAGCCAAACCAGATACAAGCTTCAAGGCTTTCCTATTATCCTCAGCTTCTTTTCCAGAAACAGTTTTCAAATCTCCATTTTCCCGGAGGTGTTTGCCCACAATATCCCTGAAATTATAGTCATCTCTACGTGCCATCCACCCAAAGAGTTTATCTCCTCGCTCCCTTAAACCTAAGTAATTTCTCTTACCACAATGTTCTACTTCAAAGCTGCTTTCTAGCTTCAAAGCATTGTTGAAACCATCCCATTCTTTCCCAAATTCAACAATCACAAACGGTGTTTGCCCTTTATTATTCCACAGTGCAGTAACTTTCAGCGGCTGAAACCCTTTAGCATACAGATCATCCTTAATTTTCTTATGACTCTTACCTATATACTTTCCAGACTTCGGGTCATAGTTTGTAACATTGTTTGCCAGAACTACCATCCAAGGCCAGACAAACTCATCTTCAGCAGTACTCACAATGTCAATGGGTGACTTATTCTTAGCAATACCCACATCACATGACCGATCCTTAACAGCATTCGCATTAACCGACTGTGCCTTATCAATACTCACATTAAGTGACTTATTATCGGCAACATTCACTCGAGGTGACTTGTCGGTATCAACATTCCCATCATGCGACTTATCTTCAGAAATTCTAAAGTCAAGATACCTTTCAAGGGCAGAGTGCTTAGCAATTTCTTTCACAGTCTCACCATGCACGTCATCAGCAATCCTTGAAGCATGTCTCAAAAGCTCCCTCAGAGAATAATAATCCTTGTTGAAACAGAACGGACACCTAAATATCGAGTCGGAGATTTCGAGCTTATAGTAATCATCTTTCAACTCATTGAAATATCTACGCTGGTAGTATTTCAAATCAGACTCACGAGTATGTTGTGATTTTCGGTTCATCTACAAATGAAAATAGTAAAATCAACACAAAAATAACTAGATACAGTAACTAAAAACAAGAACATTTGATGATTAAGCTCAATGGAAATTATGCTAAAATAAAAACGCAATGCAATTATGAAGAAGATTTAAGCATAAATAAATAGACAATATAGAGAAGAAACTCGGTGTTACCTTGTGGTGGAAGAATGCTTTCCAGAGTTGATCAAATGCGAAAACCAGAGAAGATTGAGCGAATGTGCGTATAAGGAAGAATTAGGAAGAAAGTAGAAAAAGAAGAAGAAGAAAGAAACCCTAACAAAAATTTTCCGGAAATGAAAAATGTGTGAAATAAAATTTTCCTGTTATGGGTAATAATAAGGAATAAAAAACTCTCAAACGTTCATAAACATTTCGTCTTTTATTTATTATTTTTTTTTTTTTCTGGAAACATTTCGTCCTTTATTTTTTCCGCGCTAATATTGTCCAAATAATTTTTTCAGTTATTACGGTGCTGCTATTCTCTAATTAAAATAAGACACGTGGCAATACAAAATGCCAAAATGTTACTATCTCTCTTCGTTCTGAATTCTGAGTGGAGAACTCCATAAGTTTAACAGTATTATATTAATAGAATACTAGTGATGTGTAATGTATATTTATAATGACACCGATTTTTAAATATATTTTAAATGACATTTTTAACATTATTTTTTTATTCTCGTTTATTTAACATTTAATATGGTTTTTACTTTAATTTTCAAAAACAACTCAAACTAGATTAATTTTTAAAATTAAAAGGAAATTTTCAAAAACATGTAATAACAAACTTTTTAGACTTCATTTAATCTTTTTTAATTTCAATTTCATATTCTTCAAAACCTTCGACTAGCTTGCATCGATATGATTTTTGGTATTGAAACGATATGATCTCTCAATGATTGTGAGATCAAATGATTTGAAGTTCACAAATAAAATTTATTAGGTCTTTGTTTGGTTGGGGTAAATGGAGTGTAGGGGAAGGGAATAGAGGATGTTATAAGTAATTCATATTTAGTAGTATTAGTATTAGTTTTGTTAAGTTTAACCTAGCTAGTGTAGGCTACCATTTTGTTTATGTGGCATTATTGTTTGTGTATTTAAGTAAGTAGTGTGTTTAGTCATTAAGAGATGAGTTGTAATCATTCATTGTAACCGTTTTTGGAAGAGTAGTGGAAGTTTGTTATTTTCTCTCTTCTCTCTCTTCTTCCATATTTACCTTTTTCATCTTGTGCACCAACAATTGGTATTTAGAGCTCCGATTCAGATTCACAAGGAAACACGAGTAAACGGTGAGTCGTTGTGTGATTGATTTCATTTCTTGAATTCGTGTTGAATTTTTTATCAGAATCGTAACAGAATCACATTTCTTGATTCTGCGGGATTGGAAAACACTAGTGTTTGGTGAGATCTCAGTGAACTGCACAAGGTTGAAGATGAACGGAAATGCTAATCTGAGTACTAAGCTTCCAATGTTCGATGGCAAGAACTTGAATCGGTGGATGATTCAGATGTGTATATTGTTTGGCGCTCAAGATGTTCTTGATCTCGTCAATGACGGTTACGTTTCGGTTGCACTTTCGGTGAATGCAACAGATGCACAAAGGAATGCTCAACTTGATATGAGGAAGAAGGATTATAAGGCGTTGTTCTACATCCATCAGTGTGTGAATGCGAACGTGTTTGAGAAAACCCACTAAGTACAGAAGAAGCTCTCAAGAAGAAAGTTTGGTTGAAGTCCATGAAAGAAGAACTTGAGGTTATAGAAAGAAACAAGACTTGGAAGTTAACTAAGCTTCAAAAGAACAAGAAAGCCATCAACGTCAGATGGGTTTTCAAGGTGAAATTGAAGCCAGATGGATCAACTGGCAAACACAAAGCAATTTTGGTAGCAAGAGGATTTCTACAGAAACCTGTGTTAGATTACTTTGAAGTGTTTGCTCCTGTAGCGAGACAAGAGACAATCAGGCTTGTGATTACGATAGCTGCTAACAGGAATTGGCATCTGATGCATTTAGATGTGAAATATGCATTTCTGAACGGTCAATTGCAAGAAGAGGTATACGTGTCACAACCTCATGGATTTGTGAAAAAGAATCAGGAAGCGATGGTGCACAAGTTACATAAAGTGTTGTATGGACTGAAACAATCCCCTAGAGCTTGGAATCTAAAAATTGATTCATTTTTCAAGCTTCAAGGATTCAGAAAGTGTGAGATGGAGTATGGTGTTTATGTTTAGCATACTTCTGAAGGCAATATGATTATGACATGTTTGTATGTTGATGACATATTGCTAACAAGGAGTTGTGAACATGAGATAACTAAGTTCAAGAAGGAGCTTATGAGTGAGTTTGAGATGACCGATCTAGGAAATATGACATATTTTCTAAGGATGGAGTTTATGTACTATGAGAATGGTATCATTTTACATCAGCTAAAGTATGAACTTGAGCTTTTGAAGAGATTCGAGTTGTTGAATTGTAAGCCTGTTGTCACGCCTTCAAAAACAAATCACAATTTGGATTTTGATCCTGAGAGTGATGATGTTGATGCTACAACTTTCAAGAAGTTGGTTAGTTCTCTGAGGTATTTCTGTAATACCAGACCTGACATTTGCTATGCAGTTGGAATGGTTAGTAAGTTCATGAGTAAACCGAAGTGGTCTCATTATTAAGCTACTGTCAAGACTCTGAGGTATATTAAGGGGACTCTGAAACATAGAGTGTTATTCCCTTTTGGTGAAAAGGCTAATTCATAGTTGATGTGTTATTCAGACTTTGATTGGTGTGGAGACAGAGTTGACAAAATAAGTACTTCTGGATATTTGTTTAATTATATGGGAGGTTCTATTTCTTGGTGTTTCAAGAAGCAACCAGTTGTTGTTTTGTCAACCTGTGAAGGTGAGTACATTGCAGGTGTTGTGGCTGCATCTCAAGTTGTTTGGAATTTAAATTTACTACAGGATCTGAAGATCAAGGTAAACAAGCCTCTGAAGTCGATGATTGATAACAAGTTTGTAATCAATCTTGCCAAGAACCCAGTGATACATGGGAGAAGCAAGCATATTGAAACTAGGTAACACTTTCTAGGAAGCCAGATTTAGAATGGAATGTTAGAAGTTATGCACTATAGCATTCAGAAGTAGTTGGCAGATGTTTTGACAAAGGCGATCAAGACTGATCAATTTATTCACTTAAGGGATGGAATTCGTGTTGTTAGTTTTGATTAACTGAATATGAATTAAGGGATGGTGTTAGAAGTAATTCATATTCAGTAGTATTAGTATTAATTTTTTTAAGCTTAACTTAGCTAGTGTAAGTTAGCATTTTGCTTGTGTGTCATTATTTTTTATGTATATAAGTAGTGTACTTAACCATTTATAGGCATCTTTTAAGCCTAAAAGTTACAAATTTTCATGTTAATGCCCGCGTCTGCAAAAGTTCACAAAAATGGGACGGAGCGATACAATATATATTCATGACATTTTTCTCCTCTCTCAAGTCTACTCTATGATTGTGTTTTGTTCTCATATATGTTGTGTTATTTTTCCAATGTGTCCAGAATCTCATATCCATTGTCTCATTTTTAGAAGTATGTTGAAAATCTCTCCTCAATCATCTTATCTTTTTGAAATGGTTAGAATCCATCATTTGATGTATAGCATTGGTTTTGTTCACTGGTATAAGAAAAACAAGATCGAAATGGGTTGTCGTGACTTGGTTTCTTAGAATTAAATGTTCTAGTCTTATGTCATGCATGGTCGAGCTAAAGATGTCGAGCTAAAGATGTGATACAACTCTTCAAACGAATGGATATCCAACCAGATTCAGCATCCTTCGTTGCACTTCTTGCAGCATATAGTCACACTAGACTTGTTGGAGAAGGAATGGAAATTTAAAGAGTTAGATTCTAAAAACTGTTGGCGTATATACAAATGTCAAACATATACTCATCTGGAGGTAGTTTTATTGAAGGTGTAAGCCACCATGGAAGAAAAACGAGAGAGAATAGTAATAGAACAATGGTGAAAACTCATAATTTTCTTTCTCTTCAAAAGCTATATGTCACCGTTTTATTAGAGAGACACAATTTTAGGTTGACTATTTTATTCCATGTCAGCAACGTTAACTAACACATCAGCGATGTTAGTGTTACATAATCATTTTCGGAACGGAATCATTAAAAAAGGGTAACGGTGTAGACGTTAGATAACTTAAAGGACTGACTTATAGCAACAAAAATTAAAGGATCAACCGGTTACAATTAAATAAATTAAAGGATATATATATATATATAGTTTTAAAAATCGGACCGGACCGGTTGAACCGGGAGCCGGGGTGGTAACCGGTCTGATTTAATTGTTAGATCGGATGTGCAGTTGAACCAGTGAGAACCGGTCAAAACCGGTGTAAACCGGTAAACCGGCAGTTCAAATGCGTGTTTTTTTTTTTAAATTAAAATGATGTCATTTTTCATTATTTAAAAATAAATAAATAAAAATATAAGAGAAAGTTAATATTCTTTTCTTTAAAAATTGGTAACAACGATTAAATATAATAAATAGAGGCTACTGCAGTATTATAGCATTGATAGGTTGTGGAATTTAAACATAATCTATTTTCTCTCCTATGTAATTGATATCATTGGTTTTTATTAGTTGGGCTGAAGTGTTGCGTAACGTAAATTGCAATGCATGTTATATAGATAACAAACATAAGTTTGTATTTGAGATTGATATTTTTTTTTAATTTTTAAATCAATTAATTACTTGACTTAAATTTATAATTGATTCAAATTTGAATTTAAATTATAAACTTGTAAAATTATGATATTTTTAAATTTTTTAGGTGTTAGTGATTTTTTTCGACACCGAGTCATCTGATTCGATCGGTTTAATACCTATATAATTTTGTTATAATGACCGGTTTATTCAACCGAGTTATCCGGTTTTATCCGGTTTAGTCATGTTGTTCGACCAATGACCCAATGGTTAGACCAATGAACCAGTGACCCAATATCCTCACCGGTTCGATAACCGGCCCGGTTTTTAAAACATTGAATATATATGTGTCAGAATCAAATGACACTAAAGTGTCAAACTTAGTAACATGAAACCTCCAATAACTCTTTACCATATATCTGTATAACAAAATTCACCGTTGGATTGAAAGTTATTATCATATAGATCATCTCTATAAAATTTTACATCAATCAAATTGAGGTACAAGTTTCAAACTCAACTTCACTCTACCATTCTCCCTCACATATTGACTTGATCGTTAGAGTACTAACCTTGCAGTTTCCCCCACTCCACTGCATCATAACTTTTGATATGTCATCCTACCATTTCTCAACTCATTTCTGGTTCCTGGACAGAATAATGTCGCTGTCTATGAGAATTGACTTATAAATACTACTATTTCCTGGATTTCACGCCCACTTTGTGATACATCAGTTACTTGATCCGCTACCGCGCACAAAATTGATGGTGCGCCTAAAGCTTCTGCTCCTGCTCTAGTATCGATCAATCAACTTCATATACCTCATTCGCAAGGCATCGTGTATCTTGGAATAACTATTATTTTGCGTCTAAATATAATTCAGGCTCCACAGATAGCTAGATCTATTCAAGTTACTCCGTTGAATCCTTTTGTTCCACCTCCAATTTTGCATGGTGCTAACAAACTATTGAATAGTGTGCACACACTACTACAAAACGCCCAAACAACAACGCCAGGTTTACAACGGCATCCTATACACCATTCTTATAGTGCGTACTGGATGCACGCGCATTATTTTAATTAGAAACCTCAAGGGTATAATAACGGTTGTTATGAAAACCGTGGTGATACAATCTAGCTATCATGGGTTCGAACCTCATCGCCCTCAAATAGTTTATCCCTTTGACGTAAATGCTCCCTTTTTAAGTTTTATTAATATTTAACTAAAAAATAATAAGGATATCACGACGGATTTTTCTTAAAATCATTGTTACAAACTGAAGCTTCTTTTTATGTATTTTAAACACCAAGTATATATCAATTTATCCATTGAAAAAAGAAACAAGACGAAACAACCCTAACACCAACGCCGTCACCATTGTCGGGAAGAAGACAACAACAACAAGAAAGTGTTCTACTTTAAGGTGTTGCAATGTCATATTTGAAGACAAAATCATCCAAAGGTGTTTCTACGTCTTCTTCCGGTGTAAAATCTCGATATGGAGATTTTTGTGGTTGTGATGGTCGTATGGTTTCGTATCAATGCAAGAAAGGACAAAATAAAGGAATGCTTTTTTGGAGATGTCCATTTTGTAGGAGCGATGAAACATGTAATTTGTTCATATGGGATGAAGACGTGGGAGAAAGAGATGGAAATGACGATGAGAGCATTATGAAGTCAGAGTTGGAAGATGTGGGCTATCTGAAGGTTATGTATGAGGATTTAAAGAAAAAGAACAAGAATTTGAAGAACAAACTAAAATCAGAGATATTTTATGGAAATATCAAGATGTTATGTTTTCTTGTCTCCTTTATGTTTAATGTTTACTTTGTTATGAAATGTAATAGGTGAACTAGGGTTTGAATTACATTGTTGATGTTTAAACTACAGATGCATTGTGAATTACATTGTTGATGTTTAAACTGCAGATGCATTGTTAATTACATTGTTGATGTTTAAACTGCAGATGCATTAAGTTAGAAGTTAAGGCGCACATTTTCTTTTTTATTTATTTTAAAATTCGCAAATAAAAGGGTTATCACTACGGTTCTTCTGGTTAACCGTAGTGATATATTTATAACAAATAATTACTTATCTATACGGTTTTTATTTATTTTAAAATTCACAGATAAAAGGGTTATCACTACGGTTATTCTGGTTAACCGTAGTGATATATTTATAATAAGTAAATACCTATCTATACGGTTGTTATTGTTAACCGTTGTGAAATAGTTTACCCATATATAAGCGAAATAACTTTCACTTAATTGACAGTAACGCCGTTGCCTTCAAAGTGAAACCCTAGAACCCATTTTTTCTCTTCGTTTTCACCATTAGACATGAATCTTGTTCTTCATACATTAAGGTATTCTTCTTCTTCCATCTATTGTTAGATATTTCCCATTATCTCGTTTGTGGATTGTTATTTTTGTTGATTGTTCTCATTTTTTCAGATTCGTTTTCACTACCTTAATAAAGACCATGCTTTGGAAACTTCATAATGTTTGCGTAGCTATGGAAAAAAGTACAAGAAGCATGAAGCTATGATAGAAACTTCATCCACCTTGTACTTTTTCTTCATAGCTTCACGAACAAGATGTTAGTAAATGAAGAATCAACATTGTAAGCAAACTTTATCTAGTTTTAGAAACAATGAAAAGAAATATAAGAAGTATGAAGCTTTTGTGTAAGCTTCTTCCTCCTTATATTTCTTTTTCATTGCCTCCCAAGCTAGTTCAACATCATAATTGATTCCTGTTCCACGATTAGTTTCATTAAAAGGTGTGTTATTCCTGTTCCTCTCTTTACTCTTCACTGGATTATGGTTTTAGGGTTTGTTTTCAACTGAGGATGCTCATTTTTTAAGTTTGCTTTGTTTCCTTTCAGGTTAAGGGGATGATACAGGGTGATGATGCTGGTGGAAGCAAGCGTATTATATCAGTTTATAATATCTGGATCTGGTATAGAATGTTGTTTGAGTTTATTATATTCTATGTAGATTGTTTGTTTCACTAACCCTCACTTAAAATACATTCATTTAATTTCACATAAATACTTATAATCTGCAAATTAATTTGTATTTGAAAACCAACTTAAACAAACCAATGTTGTTTTCTGATTGCATGCCTCTCGTCATTCATCTCACATTCTTTTATATATAGATTATGGTATAATGATATGGCTCCTTAGATGCATAGCCATCTTCCATTATAGTTAAATCAAAGATGAGGCAGATAATCCAATGTCTTGTTGATCTTATGAAAATTTAACTATAATCGAAGATAGCGATATATCGAAGGAGTCAGATCAAAAAACCACAATATATGTAAAAGAGCGTGAAATGCACGACGAGACGAATGCAATCAGAAAACAACATTGGTTTGTTTAAGTTGGTTTTCAATAACATTTTAACTTGCAGATTATAGACATCTTCATCAAATTGAATCCATGAATATTTATTTAGTGAGGTGTTTGGAAAACAAGCAATCTACATTTAATATAATAAACTTAGGGTACTTACAACAACGGTTATCTATTGTAACCGATATCATAAGTAATTTATGTTTTATATAATTTCACTGCTGATGGGTTTCGAACCCAGTACCTAAGTGTATGTTTCACAACGGTTAATTATCATAACCGTTGTGATATATGGCTCGCGCCCTGCCTTTCAATAACAGTTTCCAGCCCGTTGTAGAAACAACTAACTTACAACGACAATCTACATAACAATGCCTTCGCCTGCGTCATTTATGTCATTCCCAACCGTTGTTAAATGGGTTTTTCGTAATAGTGACAACATCGCTTGACAACAAAACTAAAACGCATTCGAAGGAAGGCTATAACACCTTGAAGAAAGCATCCACGATGCTCCACCTCGGGAAACACCCTGTGAGAAGTTGTGTTCAAAAAGACTCATATTGTCGCCTCGAAACTGACTGAATCAGATAGATATGAAGCTTCTCAATCAAGAGATCGACAAAAGAGAAAAAAGTATCAGACTCCTCTCCAAATCCCTCGGGGGGACCGGGGTAGCCATGCTTTTTCCCCGTCCTAAGCAGAGAGTCAGTTGGGAAAGTTATGGTGAAGCATAAACTTGTTGTTAGGATTTTGGAAAGTAAGATACCAAAATCCATGGAAAAGCCACCTAAATTGGGGGAATATGATGGAAAGGGAGATCCCGACGTATACATGCAACTCTTCAATGACCTATTGAACTACTTCACTATTGAAGACACCTCTAAGTGGCAGCTATTTTCATTAATTCTGATTAGACTAGCACATATGTGGTTTAATGGCTTACCTGACTAGAGCATTACATCTTGGACAGATTTTTGTGAGAGATTTTTTTCACGCTTCATAGCTTAGAAGAGACAATCAGTAAATGATGTTGCCTTAAACGGGATTGTCTAGGAAGAGAAAAAAAGCTTGTAGTCTTACATAAATCGGTTCACGCAAGTTATTTTCGAAGTCGGGGGAGGTGAGGATAACCTTCAATGTTAGATTTTCGAGAATGACCTCCTGATGGACCATGCATTCAGGTCGAAGATAGGGAGGAAGAAAGTGAAAAACATTCAAGAGATGCTTACCATGATTGGGTCGTATATGCTCTTGGAGGAAAAGTTAAGTGCACGTTTTAACAATCCAGTATAAGTTGAAACCTAGTTTAGCCACCTGGCTAGGAAAGAGTCCCATTGGCACCGAGATGAATCTGCCTGAGGCGTGTAAGGAAGGTATGAAAAGTACACCCTTGACTGTTTTTAGGGAGAAGATCTATCAAGACTACACCAACACCAAGTTTCGAAAGGCCGAAGTTCGAATGTGAAGTCAAGCCTCATTGTGTATAATATTTAGATGAAGACAAATAAGTGAAAAAATGAAAAGATTAAAGGATTCTCAAGTTATCAAAGTATAAAGAAAGCTTCATTATTATAATATTGATTATAATCAATATATGGTGTTTATGTTAAGATATAATGTTTCAATTAACATTAGGTGCTCACAACTTTTATCTCATACTTTCTAAAGTTTGGAAAAATATGTTACATTATTCACTATTAAATATGGATTTTAACTTAGTAAAATTTTGAATTTTTTTTACTAGGGAAATCAATTCCCTTTTTGAGGAAATATGTTTCCTTCATCTCTGTCAAACGAATTTGTGAAAGAAACATGAAGGGAAATCGACCCCCCTATCGATTTACACAGTCTTTTAAAAAAAGGAAATGTGTTTCCCTCATGAAGAAATATGTTTTCTTAGTGTAAAATTTCAAATTTTTGTATGTTGCAAGAAAGGTAAATTGATTTTACAGGGATCAGAAAGTTCTTCATTGGCCAACAACACGCCGTGGTCTTCAACGTTAGGTGAGGAAAGCCGGGGGGTGTACTTGCAAGGCACACCGATGCCAAAGTAAGTACAGAGTGAAGAAAAGCAAGTATAGAAGTGAGAAGTTGGATTGAATAGAATATCTGACCCTCTATCAAAAGAGGGTATTTATAGAGCCTTTAGCGTTGGGCCAACGGTATCCATTATGGGCTGGGTGACCCGGCCCATAATAGATGACTGCCAGGATTCCTACGTGGATGTAGGGATGAGTAACTCGTGCTCATCATCCTGGGTCAACTACTCCGCGTTCTCTAGAATTGGAAGACGTGCTTGTTACAAAGGGCAGAATGTTTCTACGAGATACGCGAGATCTGCTGGCCACATGTCCTCAGGTGAGAAGCGCGTGGGGAATATGCCCTCCCGCGGTTATGATGGATTGGGCCTTTGTGTTGGGCCCTCTTCGACGTGATCTGGACTTGCCTGTGCTTGATGTTGGGCCAGCCCTAGGCCCAGTCCAGAACATGATCCCCAAGTCATTGCACCCAGGTAGGGGAGTAATGACTTAGAGTCACTTCGCATGTCGAAGAGGAGTGAAGGAAATTCGTGCGAGGAGAACGTTTGTTCGGATTCTTGGTCGCGAGCTCGTGGAGCAGCGCTCGTGAGATAACGTAAAAGTTTTTCGTCGAGTTTCTGCTTGGAAGGGACGGGGGCAGCCGCTTGTGCTCAATGAAATGATCTTGCTTCGAGTTTATCGTCGCGGTCGTGTACTCGCGAGGTTGCCAAAGTGTTTGGTAATGCTTGACGGCATGACTTATTTCAAGCCTTTCCCCGAGGACGTGCTCGTGAGCGGAAAGCCTTGCCCCCTTTTTCCTGACGCATTTTGATCTATATCGTTAAGGGGACTTGAAGGCATGGATGCGTCATCTCTTCGTGCCACACGTCAGAGGCATTAAATGCCTACGATGGCTTATGAGTAGGGGTACTCGATGGCTAGGCAACGATTTGTTTTTCTGTGCTAGAGGTTATAAGTAGGAGGAAGTGGGATTTATTTGGTATGCTCGTTGTATTCTCAAGCTCTTCAAGAAATTCTCAAGAATTTATTTGCTCTCTTCCACGTTCGCTAGCCGCCGCCGTCATCCCTCTTTCTGTCACTGTAGATTCCCAGAATCCTCTTTAACCAAATAAGTATATGTTGCCTTTCTAAATTTGCATGGTAGTCGTTAGCTTTAGTATGTAGTTCTGGTGAGTGTTGATGCTTCGAGTAAGAAATAGGTGAACCGTGCGACTCTTATAAACTTTGCGATGAAGTTATACGTTTTCCAACAAGATCTATGAAGTTTCCTGCGACGTTCTTGAACTTCTGATGAATCTCATGAAGTTTTCGATGAGGATTCCGAGGGACTTATGAAGTTTTCGATGAGGTTCTTACACCGAGGAGGATCTTCCTCGCGTCGTTCATGAGTCTTCGTTGAAGTTCTTTCTCCGAGAAGGATCTTCCTCGTGTATCTGTGAATAATTCTCTTGTCGAGGGGGATTCTCATCAGGGTATCATCGACTAGTCAACTAAGATCACCCCCGGGGAGGAGATCTATGCGATTTCCTCGCTCGCCGTTGAGTAAGGGCTTTGGTCGGGTGTGGCATGATCGTGCTTACCTTCGCCCATTCACTTGATTTACAGTAGAAAGGTGAATTTGATTTGACCGTAGAATTCACTATTTTCCTCTGCGTTTCAAGTTTCAATGGCTCGCAGCGCAGAAGGTCACGAGTTGGTCAACACCATTACCGATAACGATCTGACTTGGGTCGGGTGGGAGCCCCGGGGGATAGCTTTGCGCTTTGCAGAGTATCTTGACAACGCGTTCACTGTTGTTGACGAGACTAGGGGCATTGAGGGAGTCGAGGAGGAATGGTCGATCTACAAAACTGTCCAGGAAATGCAGATCTGCTCGGCTTTCGTGAAAAATCGCTTCTCCATGTAAGAAATCGTGTTTAAATAGCGGCCTCCGACTGAATTTAGCACCCTCACAGCTGCACTCGAATGCGGTTGCCTTCATTCGGGCTTTTGAAATCGAGTGTGACTACCTAGATACCGGGGCTACCCTTATGTTGTTTTTCCACTACTTTCACCTCTAACGACAGTCTTTGAACGGACAACACAGCTGAGTGTCTTTAAAGCAGCCTAAGAAGATGTTCAAAGCATTCTCGGCTTTTGTTCGTACTTTCAAAGACAGGTACTACTTGATCAAACTCGTGTCCCCGACGGCCATCGACTCTGTGTTTGCTCTCGTGCTGAAGCTTGAGAAGGATGGAAGTACGTGTCTCGATAAGGATGAGAACATGGTGATGAAGTATTCCCCGAAGTTCCCCCTTCAATGGACTGATGCTCACTTCAAGCGCAACACCGACCATTATATTACAAAGCCCTACGAGCTAGATGTCTAAGACCAACGCGACTATGACAAACTTGTGAAGTTTGTGGACGGCTTTGTCCCTGCTCAGTGGAAGACTAGAGACGAGAAGGTTGTCCTCAATGAGTGGGGTCATCCTAGGTTGGAGCCCCGGTACATCAATACCAGGGAGCTCCTTGAGTGTAGTACCTCCGAGGATGCTCCTAGGTAGTTGTATTTCTTTTAACTTGTGTGTTTATCGCTTCCCGATGTACTGACCTTCGTTTGTTTTTGTCGCAGGCAACATGCGAACCTCCAGGAACGTTTGCTCAAAATGGCCGCAAAAGGCGAGAAAAAGGTTTCCAAGGGTAGGATTACTGATCTCCAAAATCTGGTGAGGATCGACTCTGCCCTCGGATTTACTTCTTCTGCGAGTGGTGACCACCCCACTCCTCAACAAAATCGAAGCACCCCAACCAAAAAGAGGCCTCGGTCGAACGATGTTGTAGATCTGACGGGAGATGGGGAAGATGATAACAAGTCTGTGCTGCCCCCTTGCTTCTCCGATAGGGGTTCTTCGAGGGGAGCCCTCCCCTGGCCGTACCCCGGGCGGACTCTTCAGTTATTCTGGGTCTTTATACTGTAACCAAAAGGAAAACGCTGGCTCAGGATGCGGCTGCCCTGATGCAGGTCTTGGAGGTTGCTCTCGTTCTTAATGATGAAAAGACTTATCTCGTTTCTGAGCTGGAGAAGCAACGGGTGGCGTACATGAAGCTCGAGGTGGTGGCGTACAAGACGGAGAATGCCTTTGAGGACTACAAAGAGAAGTAACAGCTTCAGGCCAAGATTGTCACTGAGAATGCCAAGTTAACTGAGACATTGGCTACCCTAAAACTCGAACACGCCGCCGAGAAGAAAGCCTTTAAGGACCGGATTGCCACCCTTGAAGCCGTCGCGGCCCACGTAGAGGACGAGGACGAAGAGATGAAAGCCATGGGGACTCGTGCTGAACTAGTTGGCAAGACCAAGGTCCTTGAGCAAGATTGCTTGGATGCAGTTGGGATGGGCTTTGATAGTGTGATGGCCCAGCTTTAAGTAGTGAACCCTGAGGTCGACCTTGTTACCGAGGGGATTGGTTTCCTGGACCAAGTGGTCAAAGACCAAATAGTCGTTCCTCTCCTTGATGATGATGATGACACCAAGGTGGAAACCCAACCAGGGGAGGAAGATGTTTAGACTTGTATATTTTTTTTCGTTTGTTCGGCCTGCGTGTCGTGAGTTATAATATTTGGGTGCCGCCTTTTTTTGTAATTTTGTGACAACATCGGCCCTCGTGGCCGTTTTAATCTAATTGCCTTTTACTTTTATAATATGCTTGTATATATTTTGCTCGTGTATATTTCACCTTTTAATCGTTCATTACTTTCTGCTATATTTGTGTATGTTTTGCTCGCCGAGTAAATAGTTTCCTCGGTTAATACGTTATGCTTGAATACAAATTATTTTTGCTAAGTGTATGAAGGATCTTGCTCGACATAATTGGTGCTCGACAGTGTAGGGAACTTGTTCAAGTGATCGGAGTTGGCTTCCGATTGATAGCGGAGGAAAGATCTTGGTCAAAATCTTAACACCGCGGCGTGAACTTCCCATCGCGAGCTGGGTGTTCTGCCTTAGTGGTACAATGACGGCGGAGCTCGGTCGAGTTATCCCCGTCGGGCTAGGGATTTTTCTTGTCAAAGAGTGAAAACCTGCCTTTTTGTTTAAGTTTGGGATGTTGTGCTTCTACCCGAGCATGCCTTCGTGGTCAGGATGTATCCCGTCGTCGATGAGCAAGGTACGCCGACTGTAAGGCTTAGCTGTAGTATTGTTTCAATTTTTCTGTATTTCATGATCGAGCAAGTTCTACCCCGTGTAATTTTTTGGCAAAGCGACCAGCAGGTCCTTTGGGCTCCCTCGGGTCACGAGGTTTGTCCTCCCTCCTTTTTTCTCCTCCGCGGTGGGGGCTGCATCGTCATGCCACGAAACCCTAGCATTTTCTTGGTCCCTCGAGTCTCGAGCATTATTAGCAGCCTCCTTCTCCTCGTACTGGATGTAGGCCTGGGCCTTGAGGAGGAGGGTGTCTAGTGACGAGGGTGTTTCGATGCCCACCGCTTTGGCAAAATCACTGCAGGGGCGCATCCCTCGCTCAAGCAGATATTTCTTCATGTCGTCGGTCGTAGAGACCAGGACGGCTTCACGGTTGAATCTCTCGATGTAGGCTCAGAAAGATTCTTTTTTACCCTGTATGATCGCTTCAAGTGTCACCTCCGACTTTGGATGGCGATGGGAGGCAGTGAAGTGCCTTGAAAGCTGCCTTCCTAGGTCCTTTCAGGAAGTGATAGACTCTTCGGCGAGGCTCTTGTACCAAGTCATGGCACGTTTTCTCAAAGTTGTGGGAAATAGCCTGCACTTGATGGCGCCTCTGACTCCGTGGTAGTCGAGCAGGGCGTCGA
Source organism: Lathyrus tuberosus (assembly GCA_022829125.1). Classification (NCBI taxonomy): domain Eukaryota; kingdom Viridiplantae; phylum Streptophyta; class Magnoliopsida; order Fabales; family Fabaceae; genus Lathyrus; species Lathyrus tuberosus. Next base: position 4,746,142 of record JALAZF010000280.1, read on the forward strand.
TGTTCTCGAGGTACACGTTAGGATTTGTCGTTGCGTCATATGTCCCTAGGTTCGAGGGTTTTTCCAGCTCCTTGGGAAGGGGAACGTCCATGATCGCTCGAAATAGCAGACCGCAGGGGTCATCCTCGTCGCTCTTGAGTGGCGAGCGTGATGGGGAGTAGTCGTACCTTTCTCGCTGGGGGCTGTCTGCATGGCGCAATGTTGAATTCTTTAGGCGGCTTTTCAGTTTTTGCGGGGGTGATCGACGGTTGTCAGGTCGTCCTCCGGCCTTGTTCTTCTTGGCAACCGAGGAGATGTGGTCCTCGTGGGGAGGAGTGTATTTGCACTTCAAGGGTTGTGGCCTTTTCAGCTATGGTCGGCGTCCCGGTCGTGGTGGCAACGGGCTTCGAGACTCGTGTCGTTGGTGTCTCCGTGGGGGAGAGTGTGGTCGGCAATCTCTTTCTAAAGCTCTGATCCTCTCCTTCTGCTTATGGATCAGGGCATTGGTCTAGTTGAGGGCCGCGGCCAAGGCCGCCATGGTCGGATCGTCGTTGGCCGACACTGGGATTGGTTGGAACTTCTCTTGGCACCTTCTCCAGAGTCTTTTGGGCTTTTCGGGTCTCAACGTACTGGATATCATTGGTGGCGGCCTCTTCGGAGAAAGGGGAGGCGGTGCATCCATCTCTCTTCAGAGGCGCGATGTATTTTAGAACTGGCATGTCATTATCGTTGCCGGCGTCACGGAGTGGAGTGAAGGCGGTTTCGTGACCGTTATCGTCGTGTTAATCGGCCATAATTGGTAGGTTTGAGAAAGTTGCTTTGGTCTTTAGGTTTCAGAGAAAGAAAAGACGGGGAGCAAAGGTTTCCCACAGACGGAGCCACTGATCTTACCGGTATCAGAAAGTTCTTCAATGGCCAACAAAACGATGTGGTCCTCAACGTCAGGCGAGGAAAATAAGGGAGTGTACCTACAAGGCACTCTGATGCCAAAGTGAGTACAGAGTGAAGAAAAGCAAGTACAGAAGTGAGAAGTGGGATTGAATAGAATACCTGACCCTATATCAAAATAGGGTATTTGTAGAGCCCCCAGCATTGGGCCAACGATCTTCATTATGGGTTGGGTGACCCGGCCCATAATGGATTATTTCTAGGATTCCTGCGTAGATGTAGGGATAAATAACTCGTGCTCATCATCCTGGGTCAAATGCTTCGCGTTCTCTAGAAGTGGAAGACGTGCCCGTTACAAAGGGCAGAATGTTTCCACGAGATATGCGGGATCAACTGGCCACGTGTCCTCAGGTGAGGAGCGCGTGGGGAATGTGTGAGGAACGTGCCCTCCCGCAATTATGATGGATTGGGCCTTTATGTTGGGCCCTCTTTGACGTGAGTTGGACTTGCCTGTGCCCGACGTTGGGCCATCCCCAGGTCCAGTCCAGAACAGTAAACATGTTTCCATTTTTGGTAAATCTGTTTACCTCAGTAATTTGTTGAAAAATTTCTGAACCATTTTCACACCTTTTCTTTGCTCACTTTCATCATACCTTTTCCAAATCAATGGAAATTGATCGTGAATTTTTTTAAAAGGTTGTCATTATTTCTAGTGTCAAGAACACTATAAAATCATAAGCTTTTCATCATTCAAACTCACCTCTTTCAATCTAATTTTCATAACAATTCTACTGCATAACTTTGAAATTTGTTAGAAATTTTTCTGCATAAAACTTTCATATCAGATAAAAGTTTCTTAAGCACTTAGTGATTATTGATTTTGAATTTTTATATTAAAAGGAAAGAAAAATTCTTATTGGAATTTTGTTGCACTCATACTTATTCAAATCCTTTGTAAAATTGTATTGTTGTTTGTTTACCAATATTGTGGTAACAAGTGTGATTCAGGAGAAAATGTGGTTCTTTTTCTAGTGTTATAAAACTGAAAGGTGGTATTTCCTTGTTGGTTGTTGTTAGAAGATTGTATAGAAAAGTCAGGTGTAGGCTTATACAAAAATCTAACAATATTAAAATTTCTCACATGGTGTGAGGTGAGTGGAGTACCCTTGTTTGGAAAGGGGAACCAAGATATATCTTAGTGTTCTTTAATTTTTTGCACTTATTTTTCAGCACTTTACCATTCATAATAATTTTGAAAAAATAAGAGCACATTTCTATCACACATAAATGAGAAAAATTCAAAAATATCAATTAATCTAATTCACCCCCCCCCCCCCCCCCCCCCCAATTACATTTCATACTTACACGGACATCCTTATCCCGTCCAAGAAACATTTTTCACTAATAAGTCAAAGTATTATCGCTTTTATAAGAGTCACAACCATAAAACTTACGATTGCATCCTGCTGAAAGATGTCATCCAATGACTGATTAAGAATGGTTGATTGACCGAATACATCAAGGGCGGTAAAATAGATAGGGAAGAGTAGCCTAGAGGAAAATCCCTTTTAGAAACTGCAGATGCCAGGACCAGCGGTGAAAGTAATGAAGCTAGCAAAAGACAACGCTCGTACATCGCCGCCATCAACAGAAGAGCACCTCAGACAAATCTCCCTTCCAAAGGGACAATAAAGAGGAAGATTGCTAAGATAATGGCTATCTTATAAAGGATTCAAACACGTTAGCAAAGATTCCTGATCAACCCATGTTGAGGTTCCGGGACTCGGAGAAGGTCAGAGGCATCCCCAACGGAATTTGTCCCCTGGTTATCACCGCCATGGTAAGGCAATTGGATGTCTCTCGGATCCTCATTGACGGCGGCATCTTTTGTGATATAATATACTCAAAATTGTTTTGAGCAACATAATCTGCACTTAATGCTTGCTTAGACTACATGCAAACACACGCCATAAAAAGGTATCTCATTCTCACTATATTTTCATATCATTCTTATAAAATCCTTCTTATGTGAGCTTCTCTGTTGTAGCTCTTATCATGTCAATCTCAAACCAGAGACCCAAAATACCTCAACAAAAGAGAAATGCCATCGTAGTCTCCATAAGAAATAAGAACGAGGAAGATAGAAAAATTGATTTTAGAGAGGTGGATTTTAGAACCATGCTTTATGGAAGAAACCTTCACGAGAGGATTCAAACCCTACTCTCACATCTGTCAAGCCTCATTAAGAGAGTTTTTCACAAGAATACCTGATAGAATATATCCAGATCTAGTAAGAGAATTTTACACAAATCTACTCATTCTAGGAAAAACCCTAACATCATCAGTGAAAAATGTAAAGATAATAATCCACAAAGAACACTTTGGAAAAAATGATTGAAATACCCTTTCTAGTAACTTCTTACATTTCATAGAAACCCAATGGACTCAAAACTTTCAATAGAAGCGTACTCCTAAACTCTCTGGTAACAAATCTCATGGAAGATAAAAAATTCCCTCTCAGAGAAGCTCTCCTCAAACAAAAAAGTTAGAATCATTCATTATCTCGTGACAAGAATTATGCTCCCAAGGAACACAACCAACAATTATGTTATAAAAGATGACATTGTTCCCCTTTAGCTTTTTATATAAAACATACCAACAAAATGGGTAGAAGGTATTTTTCATCACATGTCCCTCTCAAAAGAAAAACCTTTAGGCAAATCTACCATATGAGGCAATGATCACCATAATCCTAAAAATATTTAAAGTTGACACCCTAGGAGAAAAAAAATCTCATCCAATAACATGATTAATTACATAAATCTCAGAGACATGAAGATTAATATTAAGTGTGAAGAACTAAGAGATAATTGGATAAATGAAAAAGAAGAAACAGAAGAAATATAAGGCATATGTATAAACCAAGTTTGGAAAATTTGCCAAAATATAGCTAAAGAGGTGAATGAAATAAAATCAAAAATCTTAAGAGAATGATGATACTTACAGTAAAAGATTAGTTCACTAATGTGTCCGAACTTAATTTTCTCTTTTCTTATGTACTTCGAATTCAGTCTCTTTATTATATAGCATTTCCCTTATGTATTTTGGATTGTCGATTAATAATACAAGTATGATGCTTTCATGTTTCTAAATGTCTTGTTTGCATATTTAAATTTTTGCAATTCATCTTTACCCGCCTTTTTATTTTGACAAAGGGGGAAAAATATACTCTCAGGGGGAGTAGGGTATACTTTCTATCTTATCCAGGGGGAGTTTATCACTCAAAATATATCTATATTATTTCTTTTACCACCTCCCCTATGAGTTGTGTTGTCATCATAAAAAGGGGGAGAATGTGGAACCTTGTTTTGCATGTGATGTGCTTTTAAACAAGGACATTAACTTTTAACGATGACAACTAAAGTATTATGATAAGTCTAGCATGAACAATTAAACAGATGAAGATCCAAACCTATCTTTAGGGTTTGATAAACTTGACGATCTGATGATGGAAAACAAATAATTCAACTAAAGCCTCGTCTCAAGCCACTCAGGCATGTGTCAACATAAAGAGAAGTATTCAAAAAAATATTGAAGCAATATTTTGGTGATTTCCTGACTTAGCTTTAGTGATCTTCTTTTTTAGTAATGAGTGAGCTATTGAAAGACAAAAGGACTTTATCATAAAAGTATAAGGCTAAAAGCACATACACACTAAAACATTTTTCAAATTGCTATATCAAAGGAAAATATCTTCAAAAATGTCTTGAAGTTGTGCAAGATAACTTGGGAGCTGTTAAAATAGCTAGAGAGAAAATTTTGATTTATCTAATCGATTATGTCCTTTTTCTAATCGATTATATTAGTTCAAACTTATGCCCTAAGCAATTCAGACAGCGCCTTAATGATATACAACGACTAGATATATTTTCCTTCCTTTTACGGAACTTACAAATGATTATTGTTACCCTCTAATCGATTAGACATAGGTGTTAATCGGTTAGATTGTTACAAAATGCGTTAAATGCAATTTCCTTTTTGAGCCAACCTCAGACATATAAATATATGTCTCATTTCTCGTTTCAAATCATCCAGAATTATGTTTTGACATTTTCATCTCTCTCTCACACACACACACACACACACACACACACCCTCTTTCTCTCTCTAAACATTTCTTTAACTTTCTCTCACTATGTTTTTAGCCTAAATGTTTTTGTGAGAAAAGTTTCTCAGGTGAGTGAGATCATTTTTGTAATTCTAGAATGAATAGAATTGCAAAATTCACTAAGGAAACCTTTTGTGTATACCTTGATTGAATACTATCCAATTAGAAATTTGTTAGGGATTGGGCATGTTAGTCCTAGTTTAGGTTGGAGATTGGTCTGTGATAAAATCTCATAGAGTATTGGTCAGCCCAGTATTAAAACCAAGATAGGATGAAGCTCAGCGCGGTACTTAAAAGCTTCACAAGTTCGAGATCATTCCGCTATTAAAATCTCACATGTTTTTTGTTAGCCCAGTTAAAACCAAAGCATTGAGCTCAAAGGTTATGGAACTAGAAAACTAACCGCTCTAAAGTTTGTGTTTATGGAAAGAAGACTAACTGCTTCAATCCATCGTTTGGGAAGGAAGATTGACACATCCACTCTCAAGCTTATTATGAATAAAAGACGCAAACACGCACATTAATCGTCTTGTATATTGTGATTAAAGATCAATCACCATTTAATGGAAACTCTCAAGATCAATTCTTAAGGAAAGGAATAGGCTATTTTGTTTTTATTGTACCTCTATAACTTTGTTTTTCTCTTTTCCCTTAAGTAACTCCTTTTATTTTTGCGATTTATTTATATATCTTATTTTTTGCTATTTAGCTTTTTAAATAGTTTTTAAATTCTGATTTTGTTTTTCAAAAAATTTGAAGATCACTTGTTTTCAAACCACCAATTCTCCCCTCTCTTGTGCAATTATCCCCTCTCTTGTGTGTGAAGTTCAAAGTCCGACATACTCTTCATCCATTTTTGTCTTTGCTAAAGAAGGCAATCTTAATGAAGCCTTTTTAAGATTGATCCATCTTCGGATTGAGGTGTCTTAACCCCTAGCGAGAACGACAAAATATGCAGTGAGTACGGTGACTGCGCAGTTCCATTTTATGAACGCGCCTTCTCAGTTCAGGATATTCGCATACCCTTTACCACTTTGAAAGTGGAAGTTCTTATGCATCTCGTGATGGCTCATTCACAATTCCATCCAGTAAGCTCGGCGTATGTGAAAAGTTTACAAATATTCACATACGCCTAGCTAAGATTTTTAAATAAATTTTAAAAAACTTGTAATATTTTAAAATAATTTTTTAATAAAAATCATTTTTGAAAAAAAAATATCTATTTTTTCATAGCCTAAGTTAAAGCTAAGATTAGCTTTGTAGTCTCCATAAAAGTATCCGAGCAAAAATCACACAATTTAACAAGTGTCTTCAAGTACACATTAACATTATCTATATTTTTTACATGGCTTAGGAATATAATTTGAGAGCACCAGGTCCATCCAAAAGTGTAGAAGGATTTACTTTACAAGAGGCTCGCATAAGAAAAAAGAGATCCTAATATATTAACTTTCTAGCATAAGAAATGCTAGTGCAATAAGAACAAGTATCAATATACCAGAAAACCAACTGATAAAAATATGACAGTAACAACCAGCTACACACATCTGCTCCAAAACAGCAGCAATCTTACATAAACCAGACCCAAAACAAAGGAAAAATACTGCCACCAGACATGAGCAGTCGAAAAAGAAAGCGGTGCGACTCCAAAACAGCAACAAACACCTCCAAAGACGAGAATACATCCTGCTTCAAACCTTGGATAAAGCAACGAAATCGACAACACAACAAAGCACTCCAAATAAGGCCGCTGATGAAAATAGATGCGATCCAAACCACCACTGGGCGAACTAAATCTCTGACCGAAACAGATTCTCCCACCACCAACAACCTCTTGAACAATCTAACGCAAAATATGGACATAAATTGCAGCATTTGAAAAACTAGTGTGAAATTTTTTTGTTTTGCTATATTCTGCACGTGATGTCTATAATCATGCAAAATATATGTAACATATTACCGTAAAAAAAAGGTGATTACTGTCAAAGTGCATAGAACATCAATATATAAATATAAATATGTAACACTTGCTGCTAATTGTAAAAAAAAAACGGTTCTTGTTTCTAAGATCAGGTATGATTCCAACTAAATTTTACATGCATGTTTCAAGACAAAAGTTTAAACCCAACTGAAAATGGTTCTTACTGCCCACATGAAGCCTCAAGCTTTCTTTCGTTTTGACCACTTCCATTGCCTCATTAAATGGGCAACACCCTCTTTCAATGAAGCCTTTCTTCCTTCCCTAAAATTCCAGAGTTCCGGTACTGGATATCTTCCACTAGGATTGTATTCATTTAATTCCTTCAGAGCTGTAACTACTGCATCATGCACCTCATCTCCAAGTTCATCCTTCAAACTTTTCAGCTTTTCATCATCTTCATCTAAACTCTCCTGCATGCATGCATGATATATCAAACATATATTAAAATCATGGTCTATGCAGTTTGCATCATGAAAAGATTAACTTTAACTTGAAGAAACACAATTCTAGAAATGATTATACCTTGGAATTCCCTTCTTTATCAGTTACAACTTTGTACGGATGCCATCTTGGATCTCTAAGACATTTATCCCACTGAAAGCGCCACTTACTTGCTTTCATTTCCCTTTTATCGTCAAGTTTGTTCTGAGCTGCTTTCCCTTTCCCTTCAGCCGGACACTTTCTCTTGGATGCCTCCTTAAACGGCTTAATATCAAGGTCCCCCATCATTTTCACAGAAATTATGCTTCGAGAAGTGTTCTTTGGGCAGCCAATCCACTTTGAACAAGGAGATCAGATTACATGAACAAAACAAACAACGAAATCGTGGCATCAAAGCAATAGTGCCAAACAGTATGAAACAATATGACAAATTAGCTAAAAGTGTAAAAAGAAATTCTGCAACTACATGATTTGAATGTTTACAAAAGACATTGATTATAGAGTTTAATTTCAGACCATTAGTTAGGTTGTTGGCCAAATGACATTAAAATCATAATACTAACATTTCTATGCTGAGAAAGAAACTTACAGTTATTAATTTTTTGCGGGCATCTTGCAACTCGTCATTAGTTTTGCAATCCTGAATAAGCAATGTTTGTTGAAGATCTTTCAGCCCTTCTAATTCTTCTTCCTTTTCACGCAGTTCCATTTTGACCGCATCCAGTTTTTTCTTCTCTTCCAGATCAGTCTCTCCGATGCTACTCCTTACATGGAAAGCTCCTCTCAGCCGTTCAACTTCCAATTCCAATGCTTGCTTTGCATCAAGTCCTCTCTCTAGGTCATGAATTTTCTTGTGAAGTTTCTCTTTCTCTTTCTGCAACATCCAACCAAAAGAGTTCTCAAAACTACAGTGGATACATGTAACTTAATTGAGTACTGCATGTAAAAGGAAAATGAAATTTGTGCCTGATGTTCTTCAGCCAAACACATCATTTTGTTATCTGCCTTTTGTTGCTCTGCTATGGCCATCTCATTCTAGAGACAACAAGATAAAGAACAGATTTAATCACTCTTAAATGATCCATATATTAAGGAATGATAGCCAGACTTTTTGTGATTGGTCCATTTTTTAAAGAGGTCAATTTATTTCTCTTGTAAATTGATCACATTCAAAGAAATGTGTTAAGTTTTCAGAAATAGACCAATCAGAACAAGTGTGCTATAAAGTGTTTAAAAGAGAGAATTATCAGCATTGCTACTATAAACTGAAAGATCCAAAAAAAATTCTTTTTCCTTCTCAAGATATAGCTTATTTCTCTCATTATGATTATCTTCTTGACGTTTCTGCAGATTTTGTTCACGGGACATAAGTTCATTTCTCCGAGCCTCCAATTCCAGCATTGCTTTTTCATGATCCTTGGACAGATTTTCCAGATAATGGCGTTCGGCATTCCGCATCTTGCTTCTTTCTAATTAAACAGTGTGAAACAAACTCAACACCATGAATTATTAAAAAATTATATCAACATCCAAAATACATTAGATCCTAAGCTATACTGAAAGGATAAATATAATACTGATACTAATTCGAACAATCCACTTTCAGTAGTATCAAGATACCTTTGTTAAAGTGTTCAATCATGTCCTCTTTTTGTTTGATTACTCTGGTTAGTAGCACGTTAACCTCGTCATACTTGCTTGCTGTTTGTTCCAATTCCTTGTTCTTCTGCTTTAGAGTGTTAGCCAAACCAGATACAAGCTTCAAGGCTTTCCTATTATCCTCAGCTTCTTTTCCAGAAACAGTTTTCAAATCCCCATTTTCCCGGAGGTGTTTGCCCACAATATCCCTGAAATTATAATCATCTCTACGTGCCATCCACCCAAAGAGTTTATCTCCTAGTTCCTTTAAACCCAAGTAATCTCTCTTCCCACAATGTTCTGCTTCAAAGCTGCTTTCCAACTTCAAAGCATTATTGAAACCATCCCATTCTTTTCCAAATTCAACAATCGCAAACCGTGTTTGCCCGTTATCATTCCACAGTGTAGTAACATTCAGCGGCTGAAGCCCTTTCGCGATCAGTTCATCCTTAATTTTCTTTTTACTCTTTCCTATATACTTACCAGACTTTTGGTCATAGTTTGTAACAATGTTTGACAGAACTGCCATCCAAGGCCAGACAAACAACTCATCTTCAGCAGCATTCACAATGTCAATCGGTGACTTATCTTTAGCAGTAACCACATCAAGTGACCGATCTTTAACAGCATTCGCATTAACCGACTCACCCTTATCAATACTAACATTAAGTGACTTATTATCAGCAACATTCACTCTAGGAGACTTATCGGTATCAACATTCATATCATGCGACTTATTTTCAGAAATTTTTAAGTCAAGATACCTTGCAAGAGCAGAGTGTTTAGCGATTTCCTTCACAGTCTCGCCATGCATGTCAGCAGCGATCCTTGAAGAATGTCTCAAAAGGTCAGTCAAAGAGTAATAATCCTTGTTGCAACAGAACGGACACCTAAATGTGGAGTCGGAGATTTCAAGCTTATAGTAATCATCTTTCAACTCATTGAAATATTTACGCTGGTAGCATTCCAAATCAGACTCGCGAGTATGTTCTGATTTTTGGTTCATCTGAAAACGATAATAGTAAAGTCAAGTTCAAAGAAAGAGCAACAAAAATACAGTGACTAAAATAAATAGACAATATAGAGAAGTAACTGAGTGATACCTTGCGGTGGAAGAATGCTTTTCAGAGTTTATCAAATGAGAAAACCAGAGAAGATTGAGCGATTCTGTGTATAAAATGAATGAGGAAGAAAGTAGAAAAAGAAGAAGAAAGAAATGAAAATATGTAAGCGTAAAAATACGCGAGCTTCTGTGTTGTTTCAAACGCTCACAAACATTCCGTCCTTTATTCTTCCGCACGAAGATGGCTATAAACAGAGAATTTTTTAATTGCAATTAGGGGACAACTTCTCTGTCTATCACCAAAAGGTGGGTAATGTATTTTCAATTAATTATATAATACTATCTAAATTTAATATATTTAATTATTTATTAAATAGTATAATTATTTGTTGTTTTTAAAGTATTTTATATTGAAGGTAACTTTACCAAAATTTTTGAGTTGGGTAGATAAAAATTTTCCATGCAGTTATTATGATTTTGCTATTTGCTAATTAAAATAAGACACGTGGCAATACAAATTACCCAAATTTTATTATCTCATCCTTTTGAATTCTAATTGGAAAATAGCATGATTTAAACAGTATTAAATTAATCAAAAATTAAATTCTTATACCATATTCTTATATTAGACTGTATATTATTGTTTATCAATAAGGTAAATAATGATATATTATAATAATAAATAATTTTAAAAAATATATTTTTTTTCTTTTATTTTTTATTATTTTATATATTAAAAATAATATTTAATTGAATAAATACATTGTTATATAGTATGTGTTGGCTTAAACTTCAAAATCAACTTCTCATTGTTTGACCATATTTTGATTCAATACTATTCTCTTCAATTTGGGTGCTATTGCTAAAAGTTGATTTTACCTTAAATAAAAGGTAAATTGTTAGGTACCAATAAGTTTTAGACCAAGTTTATCTAATCTAAAACTTTTTTAATGCATATTTAAATGTTATCTGATAATTTTATTTTAAAAAATAATATCATAAAAATAATTTATGATACAAACGAAATTTCCAAAAAATAGAAAAAACAAATGGTGTCAAAATTGGACAGACCTAATTGTTACGATTTTGAGTATCAAATTGATGTGATCTCTCAGTAGGTGCGAGGTCAACTAATTTGAAAACCATTAATTATTTTTACTTGATTGTCATCATATTTATACTATTACTATCTTATATGACATTTGCATATTGCAACGCTATCAAAACAACAATATTCATCAACATTCCTCTAAAGAAAAGATATCATATAGCATACATTAATATAATAGTTCACAAATTTAATAAAAATGTTATGAAATAAGAAGGAAAAAGGAAAAGATTAAAGAGTAAAAGAATATGACCTTGTATTTTCTTGTTTTTAAGTATCTCATTACAATATAGGACACATGGTCTCATTACAATATAGGACACATGGAGTATTTAGTAAGGATAGAATGTTAAGAGACAAAGGAATGCTGCGAGATAAAGAATTAAACATCTACTCCCTTTAGATGTTTATAAAGGATAAGCATTACCCATTTTTTTTAAAAATATTTCTAAAATAACCTATATTTTAAATAATTTCTCATACTACTCTATTTAAAAAAAAAAAATCATCAAAACATTTGGTGTCAAACCAATTGGTGATTGCTTCTTCAAATTAAGAGGAGGCGTCACTAAATTGGAGAATGCAGCTAGTATTGTAAATCCAATTGACGCGTATATGTAACTTTTGAGTGGTGGCGCCAATTGACCTGACAATAGTGTATGTTGTCTTATTTTTAATATAAATAGAGGTGGTGTGATCCATTTTTTCACATCTATTCTCATTATCTTGCAACATTGCTAACATGGTTTGTCGCCGCAAATGCAAAGAGTATTTTATTTTTAATCTAAAAATACCCTACTTACTTTTCACCTCGATTTTCTTTCCAACCGATATATATATATATATATATATATATATATATATATATATATATATATATATATATATATATATATATATATATATATATATATATATATATATATATATATATATAGCTTTAGCTAGTAGCATTCATTTAATTTGTTTAAATAACACAAACAAAATTCTAATGAAGAGCCATAAACAACGAGAGACATAAACACATACCATCTTCAATACGAAGATGTTATGTGTTTAGTACTCTCGTTTCTTATTCAGAGATTCAAATCATTTTCTTTTACTTCTGAAATTCTAGCATAACAGATAGCATATGTCCTAACACATGTCACGATATTGTTCTCTGCATAACATTAAAACAAGGGCAGAACAAACAAGCTGATACATTGAATATCAACAACAGATTCACAATAGATGTTTTAATATCTGTTACGACATGTTAATCAATATTGAACTGTAATTTGCAGAATGATAAACAACACAGAATATGATGACCCAGTTCGGTGCAAATCACCTACATCTGGGGGCTACCAAGCCAGGAAGAAGAATCCACTATCAGTAGTATAGTTTTATGTAAACAACCTCTAGTTTACAGTAAACAACCTCTGGTTTACCTATCACTACCCAATGAAAACTTTATCATTAGAAGTCACATCTAATTGATAAGAGAAACCCATCTCACTCCCTAAATTACAACCTGTGATATCTAACAGTTATAGTCACAATAACTGTATCATCCTACTTGAAAGAATCCTTTTTCAATGCAAAGTTTAGTCAAGCATTCTCGACTAACAACCTACTTGGATTTGCTTCAAAGTTTCACCCAAGAACAATATACAATTCATTACCTAAAGGTTTATGAATCTGTATAAACATCTATGTCTACCACAATGTATCAAACCGATATAAAGGGTGACTTACAACTCAAGAAAGTTCTGCGACTCTCAAAACCCTAAAACTTATTTTTTACTTTACAAGTATTACAATAAGGATTGGTTAGTTGATCTGCCCTAGGTCTAGGTATTCCTTTTATAACCATAAAGAAGATTGGATTTGGGCTTCAAAAACGCAACAATTTTGTTCCTCAGAATCTGCAAAATATTCTCCTCAATAATAGTTTCTTCAATCCTAAGTTTCCTAAAATGTTTCCACACTTTAGAAAACGACACATCTTCAAATTCCAAGAGAATCTCTGATTCCTTAATCTGAACACCACCTAGGATACATAAACGATCTTCTACAATCTAAATTTAAATTAACAGATTCAAACCAGATTTAAAAACTGTAACAGACAAAGATGTCGAATAACCCTGTTAGGACATCTTGTCAAAACATCTTGTTCTTCAAGTTCTGCTATATGTTAGGACATCTTGTCTAACATTTTTCTGTCAGGTTTGTTTTACCAAAATTAATGTCAATAAAAAACTTAGGAGCCTTCAATTTCCCCCTTTGGCAGATATTGGCTAAAACAAACCAAATAACCCTTGCATGCAAACACACAATAGTTATAAGCAAAAATCAGTCAGCAGTGGAAACAACACAAAGCTAGCAGCCTCCTTCTATACTTAGAACTTCCTCCTCTACTTAGAACTTCTTATGTTATAGCAAGAGATTAAAAAAATCTATTAAAAAAATCTCTCCCCCTCAACATCAGCCAGCAACCAATGATTACTTAAGTTAGTACTACTCCCCCTTTTTAGCCATAATATGACAAAGGTAGATTACTAACTAAGTAACCACACAGAAGCAAATATGTAATGTACAAGCAAGCACAATTCTCTGACCAGGGCCCTTAGTATTGCCCCAATAGTCACAGACATACAAGATTTGAAGAATAATCACGACCCTCTGCACTCAAATCTAAAGAAACTCCTTTCATTCAGAATTAGTAAACTTGATCATGATATCTTCAATATATCAACAGAAAACTTTCGTTGATCTTGACTTCCAATCTGCAGAGAAAAATAAATTCTCCCAGATAAAAATAATGATTCTCAGGACACTCCCAAGAAGCTTGTACAAATCTGATTTAATCCATTGACACCCAATGATAGAACCAAAAAAATACACTGTCAAGTTCACCATGAGCTATAACAGTAACACAATGTCACGACATCTTGTCTGACATTCCACCCTCATAGAGACATACAATCACAAACTGCTTGAAACCCAAACAATCTTGATAAACAATTATATTACAGCATCAACAGATCCTAGACAGAAGTCCAACTTCCCCTATCAAGGATAACCAGGGCTCATTTGCAAGAATAACACCTTAAAGTGAATGGAAACATAAGACTCATCTTCATGTCTTCAAAAGCTCACTCCTTGTTCAACACACCTGCTAAACGCACTCACTCACTACTTGATCCACAAGCAATCTATGTACCACAATAGTACACCCAACAGATAGAAGTTTTTCCCTTATCTCTCATAAATGATACTTCTTCCAACAAGAAACACCCAAAATCACCACATGTTATCACATGACCAACTTCATGCTCATATAGTGAGAAAGTACCAGGATTACCATCCTTGTACCATAACCAACAAACTCTTGGATTGAGACCAAAATCACCATTGATCCCTCTCATCCTGAACCCATCCATACCCTGTACAAATCCTTCTTGAATTTTACAGCCATATATATCCTTGTTCTTTTAGAATAAATCCAATTGAACCTGGAATGCTCACATTCCTCAAAGAGACATACAAAATCTCTTAGTTTGTTAGCTAGCCCAGATGTCATTCACACTTGAAAGACATCAAATACTTGCTCCAGAAATCCTCAGCTTACTTGCTTCACAAGCACCAAACTGGTCCACTTATTTCTAGAGATACTTACAACAGAAGAAACCACCTCTCCACAAGCATCCTGACCTCAGCATGAGTCAGAGTACAAGATAGACACCTCATAATCCAATACAGTCTTCACCTCATCATTCTCCCATATGATAAGTTAGAACACTTCGGATTCGACTTGTGAATATCAACTTCCACAATCTGAATTCCAAGTTCAGAAAACATTATGATGTTCTAACATCAGTTAGGACATCATTATCATATCACAGATACCAGACATTATGGTTCTTGATACAATTACCACTGGACTTACTATTGCATAGTAATCCAACTGAAGATCTTCAAAGAACTCAGCTCCGACCAGCTTAGTCATCAAGAACTTCAGACAACTGTAGAGAGAAATAAACTCTCAAACTCCCACTAAAGCAAGCTTCTTACGTGAAGACCCCTTCAACACTCAGTAAGCCAAGAGCAAAACCAACTCCTCCTTTGGTCTTCAAACAACCTTTCTTCTCCATAAAGGTAATTTATTCCAAGGACCAGATGAAACACACATCTTGGATTCAAGTGACTATGGTTAAACACAGCCAAGTGTCACACAACTTTCTCTAGATTTCCAAGAGACATAATACTCCTGGTTCAACCAAGAATCTGGGTCTTCAGCAAACATCTTACTTTCTCCCAAGCAAGACCTCTTAGATACACTAAGACTATGAAATGTAGCCTCTACTAGCTTCTGCAATTCCCATACACTGCATAGGCTTTTGAAGCATCCATTCCAATCACATCTGAGAATATCAGCTTCTCTCAAGATGATATACCTCCACTGTAACCATATCCCACAGATGGAACAGTCTGATGATAACCTTGATGTCAGAACATCTGATTTTGACATCAATGTCATGACTTCCAGCTGATGAACTCAAGTCTGTCTGATATAGTCTTGATCAACCCCCCTCAAATATACCATCTCGAGGAACTTCTCCACTTTTACAGAACAAGAGTTCCATGCTCTCATAGACTTGATTAACATATCAAGTTTGAGTAGACAACCTCCATCCTGTGTTAATGGTCCACAACCAATCTTAAGACCAGATACTTTGAAGAGCATCAGCTTCAAGAACTCATCCTCAGAAGAACCAAACATGCCAAAGCCTGATTCTTTAGAAAAGAGTAGTCAACAGCTACAAGAAATCCTGCTTTCTTTAAGAATAGAAATCTTTAAGAAGTCAGAGATAATATCCTGGACACTTATCCAGAACCTCCATGTTGAAATGGATCGCATGTTCTCAGCAGCTGCACTCCAATTCACCAAGATCAGAAATAAACTGATCCAAGCAATATTCATCAAGATTAAGATATCTTCATCTATACTTCCATCAGCATCATATTCTAGATAAGTTTCTTACCACAAAACTTCCCAGTCAGATTATGTGCCTCTGCAGATCCAACCAGAAGAAGGTTCTCAACACTTTATGTCAGCACACAAAAGTCTGGTTCCCAAAGCATTAGCTACTCCTATCTCTTGTCCCAAAGATTCACTCCTTGAACCAACAAGATTCTGCACAATCTCTGTTGATGGAATGTTTCAACATCTGGTTAAACATTGATGATGTAACAACTGATGAGACACCTAAGCTTCATCTTCCTTAATCATCAACTAAGGATAATTCATTAAATACTTGTGAACATCACAAATAGCAATGAATCTTAAATCCTTATAAGAAAATCTTCTTGGATCATCCATCTGATGTTAGTCCTTTAGTTGTTGCAACGAGAAAAGTTGCACCTCCTGAACTCTAGCAATCTTGAGCTTCAAGAACACGGATAATCAATTAAATACTTGTGCACTCCATAAATAGCAATTGATCTTGAATACTTGTTCAATACCCCATACATCCATGAGATATCAACACTTTAGGAATACCAATTTTCTTTAGTGCAGGTACCTTATGTACCGAGCATAATGTTGAGACATCAAGGCTGACACTCTTGACCTAGCTGGTATAAACTTTTGCATCTTCCTTGAGATGAACCACTTCAACTGATCTGAAGAAGCACTACCTTGCACGACATGGAAGGTGAAAATAAATCACCCCTAAATTCTTCAGATTGATGATCCTCAGAACCAACCTTGATCCAGAAGAGCAACCATAGTCCTCTAGAACACCAAGGAAATAGAACAGTCCTCATGACTAGAGATGCCTTTATGAGTGGACTTAAGAGGATTCTCAAGTGTCTTTGGCAACTTTATCATGTCAAGGGGTATTCGCCAGTTTCATAAACCAAGAAATTGATAACCTAGGCTTCTCCTCTTCTGACTTCAAAATACCTGAAGGAACCAACCTTCCAAGTACTAAGACATTAGCGACAAACAGCAATAAACAACTCTCTCTATTCCATTACTCCCTGCTGGAATGGCTAGAACTTCAATAGATACTGACACCTTCAGGAATAGAGTCTTTAATCTAGCTTTAACAAAGTCCTTTCATCAGAAACATATGCAACGGAACACTAACACATCTTTAACAGACTCCAATTGAGATGTCTAGACATCTTAGAGGACACCTATCAGAAACGAACCTCTTCACCAGCAGCAGCTGGAGAAACTTCACAAAAGCAAGAAACAACCAAAAAAAATTGTCATCCTTGATCCAATACCGATTATTCCAGATATCCAATGAATGGTTTTATCACACACACACCTTGTTTAAAAACCAGAAAGTATCTCCCAAGATCTCATCCAGAAACAGATAGGATGCCTGCTCTGATACCAAATGAAATTCTGGCATAGCAGATAGCAGATGTCCTAACACATGTCACGACATTATTCTCCGCATAACATTAAAACAAAGGTAGAACAAACAAGCTGATACATTGAATATCAATAACAAATTCACAATAGATGTTTTAATATCTGTTACGACATGTTAATCAATATTGAACTGTAATTTGCAGAATGATAAACAACACAGAATATGATGACCCAGTTCGGTGCAAATCACCTACATCTGGGGGCTACCAAGCCAGGAAGAAGAATCCACTATCAGTAGTATAGTTTTATGTAAACAACCTCTAGTTTAAATAAACAACCCCTGGTTTACCTATCACTACCCAATGAAAAATTTATCATTAGACGTCATATCTAATTGATAACAATGATAAGAGAAACCCATCTCACTCCCTAAATCACAACTTGTGATGTCTAACAGTTATAGTCACAATAATTGTATCATCCTACTTAAAATAATCCTCTTTCAATGCAAAGTTCAGCCAAACATTCTCAACTAACAACCTACTCGGATTTGCTTCAAAGCTTCATCCAAGAACAATATACAATTCATTACCTAAAGGTTTCTGAATCTGTATAAACATCTATGTCTACCACAATGTATCAAACCGATACAAAGGGTGACTTACAACTCAAGAAAGCCCTACGACTCTCAAAACCCTAAATCATATTTTTATCGCTTTATTTTTATTTTTACGTGCTTTCTAGTTAGTTTTCTTTTTCTTAGATTAGGTTGTTTCTTTTAATTGTCTGAGTTTTTGGCCGAGTCATATGCGGTCGAGTCTTGATGTATGGTGTTTTTCACTTATTATTGAATTTCCCCAAAAATTTTAAAATTTTAACCTCCAACAAAAATGTTTTCTTTGATTCATGGCACGATACTCTGAGAGTATATAGGTTGTTTAGGCTATGTTAGAAAGTCTTGGGAACGTTTCAATAACATTGATACCGTCCTAACACCCTAAACTCCCTAATTATGCGATATCAATTTGAATACCCATTATGCCAAGACCTTAAGATCTAGTTTTTAAAGTAGTCCCTAAGTAGTGTATACTAGTAGTAAGCATGATCCTCAAGCACACACTAAGTAAGAAACCGATGCAAATATGTGTAGGATCTCCGAGCTGAATGAAAAGAATTCTTAGAAAAAAAATTGAACGATGAGAGATGTTCCTTCTAAGTTGGGTGGTCCTCAACCGACCACTTAATCTAACGGAGCGGGCTCTTAAAAGTTCAAAAGGATATAGAAAAGAAAATAAAAGAAATAAAATAAAAGACTGAACCAAAAATGAGATCCTTAGATACTAACAGGTTTACTTACCACGTATGTGCGAGGATAACGGGCTTAATGTGATTGCGCTTGAATGAAAAGCGGTGAAAAAGAACAAAGAACATAGGTTGAGTTATAATGGCATGATTCAGATTGGTTTGCATAAGGGGGGTTCGAACGCAAATTGCGGATATGTGTCATTACGATATCCTTGGTATTGATAGTTAATACCTATCGATCTAGTATTATTCGCAACAGCCACGTATGATTAGAGTCTCATTGTGCCTATGTTTCAAAGTCGTGTTTATTTATTTTTACGTGTTGGTTGATTGCTTGAGAACAAGCAATGGTCTAAGTGTGGGGGAGTTTGATAACGTGAAAACGTATCATGTATTTCGACCCGATTTGCATCTTATTTTATGTCATTTTGTCTTGTTTTACGTGTATTATGTCTTGTTTTGTTTGTGTTTCATGAACTATTTGATTATGGAGCGTCTATGCAAAGAAATTGAGAAAAGAGCAAGAAGAGGAGGAAAGTGCAAAAAAATAGTGATTCTGGTGCATGGCGTTCGCCATTGCACCTGGCCACATCAGCAACCCACTTAAAGCTCATGACAGTCGCCATTCAATCCCAGTAGCAGAAAAACGTGGCAGCTCATTATAACTGCCTTTCCCCCACTTTCCTACTTCTTCTCAACTGATTTGCATGTTGAGGAGGCGTTTCTCAAGCTGAAGACCTCTATATAAAGGGTGGTTTCCTCTGTTTTGAGCATCCAATTACCTTGCGGAAGCTCTGCCGTTTTTTAGAATTAAGCATAAAGCGTACTTCAAAGTGATAATCACTTACATTGATGGATTATCATAAACCTTATTTTAAGTTTTTGTAATCATCGGATCGCAAGCCTGCCAACATAATAATAAGTTATTTTTCATTCGCTTTACTGCAAGACTTTCGCCCTTTAATTCAAAGTTTCTACAGGTTTTTACTTATCGTCTATTTGTTGCCGGTTTTAGTATTATTTACCCTGATGTTTTCATCTGTTATTGCCATGTTTAGTTTGTTTGAGTTTATCTGCATGTCTAGCTAAACACATTTGAGTCTGGTATGTGAGAACCGTCGTTTTCGACGGGACTCGGTAATGAATTTCGGCATAAAACTTTGTTAAATTGTGTTTTGGCTTTAGTTCCCAAGTTTAAATCTTAATGTTTTGTCACGAGTCGATAGCGCGAGAGTGTGAGAATTGGACCAGATATTGGGAACTGGGCATTGAACCTAAATACAGTGAGAGCGCTTTAGGTATCAATTATGATCTAACTAGTTTTTAAAATATGCTTCTTGATTAAAATGGGCGAGCGAAAGCAAAATCTCATTGTTAGGAAGTGTGACTTTAGTCAATAGCGCGAGAGTGTGAGATAGAGTCTTTAAACTAGTATTTTCTACGGAATGCAATTTAATCATAATTTAACGCCAACGATTTACAGAGTCCCTGAGGTACTCAGAATCCATATTCCAGCCTCTCTTTTTATATATTTCTTAACCTTTAGTTTAATTTACGTTTTATTTCTGTCCAAACCAAGTAATTACTAGCCTTAGCTTTACATAGTACCAATTCGATAACATTAGATTGATTATTAGTCCTCGTGGGTTTGATATCTTTTAAAACTACGCGATATACTGTATACTTGTAGTAGATCATCCGATAGACTCGTAAAGTCGCAATCAAGTATTTCCAAGTTCAAGAGTGAACTTATGGATGAATTTGAGATGACAGACCTTGGTATCATGACATATTTCCTTGGTATATAGTTCCACAAGTAAAAAACTAGACGACTCATGCACCAAAGGAGATATGCTCTTGAGATTTTGAAGAGGTGTAAAATTGAGCATTGTAATGTGGCCATTACACAATGTGAAGTAAGGTTGCAGTTGTCAAAGAGTGAGGATGAGCAAGATGTGGATCCAACGCAATATAGGAGATTGATTGGATCATTGCGGTATTTGTGCAATACGCGACCGGACTTGGCATTTAGTGTCAGTATTGCTAGTAGATTCATGGAGAGACCGAAGGTGTCTCACTTGGCAGCAGTCAAGAGGATTCTCAGATACATTAAAGGGATCATTGGCAGCAGAATTCTCTTTCCCGCAACGGATACGGGCCAAAAATGCGATTTACTTGGTTTCACCGATTCCAATTGGTGTGGAGATAAGGATGATAGAAAGTCGGCGGCTGGATACATATTTATGTTCGGTAGGACACCAATCTCTTGGTGTTCGAAGAAGGAATCAGTGGTACCACTATCGTCTTGTGAGGTCGGGTATATTATGACATCGTTATGTGCGTGCCAAGCCGTTGAGTTTTGTACTGAATACCTCTCTAATGTTGAATTCATAGGGCTTCCAATGTCATGACACTCAGGAAGAACAACAGGTGAAGGGACTAGCACAAGTAAAGTAGTGACCATCTCGAACATTGAATTATAGCAAGCACACTTTTATGTTCTACACAATGTCGATGAAGTTGAGCTATATGTTGAAAAACACAAGGAAGAGCTTAAGAGTTTGAACCATAACAAGAGTGAAAATTGGATAACAAGAGAACACAATCGAAGTTTTATATCATAGCTAAAAAAACATATTTTTTTAGAATTCGCAAAAAACCCTGATTCCGTTTCTGAAAGATTAAGATGGCTAGCAAATGGTCCAAATGTAGATGTTCTCTCTTATTCTAGTTATGTAATTAATAATTATACATTTTATACGAAATAACATATATTATATGAATTCGTTGAATGTTGAGCACGATAATTATCAAGATTTAAAAATGAAGTTTGAAAAGTAAGCATCGGTTCTTTCAATTTAATATTTATATGATTAGAATTCATTATAACAATTATTTATTTGAAGTTTAATTTAATTTTGTTAGTGCTTTGCACATTTATCGTGCCTCTGATAAAGTTAAAGTGTCGAAGTCCAAATCAAATAAAATCACATGGACCAAAATAAAGGTATTTTCTAATTAATGTTATTTTTAATAATGACATATAGTATAGGCCATTGATGTAATTTGTTTTTTGCAGTGCCCTTGTCAAACTAATGCTATTGATTGTGGATATTTTGCCATGCGATTTATGAAGGAGGTCATCATGAAAAATCAAAATAAAATTCCTTTGAATGTAAGTGATTTTAATATTAAATATTAGTATTAAACATGTTTTGGTTGACTTGTTTCAACAATTACCACTGTTGTGTTTTTTTCTCATTACTATACTAATGTCATGTATGACTTGTCACACGTATATGTAGCATGTTAAATAATTATGAATATATTATAAGTAAGTTTTACTAGACATGCTTCCTTTGAATATATTATGTAGCATGTTTAACAATTCCTTTGAACATATTATGAATAAGTTCTACTAGACATGCTTCGGTTGACTTGTTTCAACAAGTACCACTGCTATGCTTTTTTCTCATTACTATGCTAATGTCATGTATGACTTGTCACACATATATGTTTAATAACTTCTTTGAATGTAAGTGATTTTAATATCAATTATTATTATTATTATTATTATTATTATTAAATAGTCATTTAGACATGGAAAATGTAATTAAATTCTAACTCAATTTTGTGTTGTGTTTATATTTGAAGTACTTTCCTGCACGCAAATGTGTTACTTATTCTGAAAATACGTTAGCTGAAGTAAAAGAGGATTGAGCTTCATATATGCTATAGGATGTTATTCGTGAGTTTCATTTGCCTTCTTCTTTACTATTTTTTTTATTTTGTTTGAGCTTCCAGTCCAATACAAATAGTAGAAAATACAAAACTTGAATTCTTCTTTTATTAGTAAGAAGCTTGGTCAATTAACAAAACTTGAATAGTTATAAAAAATACATTTTATGTGTGGGTTTGAGTTTACTTGAATTCTTAATCATACAAGGTTTGACTCTTTTTTATTTAGTTTGGTGTGTTTAATAATGAGTTTTTTTTATTATTTGTAGTTGGATGTAATGCTTGTGTTGGTTGTTTTTGGCATTTAGGAGTTTTCATAGTATTCATATATACAACAACACGAAACCAAGGGGCTTAATTTATCGTATTGTTCTATGCTGCTTCTGAATTTTGAATATTGCTCGTGCAAGTTTTTAATAGTATTCATACCTACAACATCTTATGTACTAGTAGGTTTCTTGTACAATACATAATTGATTTTTTCTTTTGTGCCACAAAAAAACAATTGGGGAAATAATTCATGCCCTAAACATTGGATAACTTATGAGCTTCTCTGGCTTAGTGTTTTTGGTGGTTTTATGCCTGCTTTTGTTATGTACAAGCCTTACATATATAAAATTAATTTGTAACTAAATAATATTTTTTATTTATACAAATTAAGTTCATTTCTTATATGATATATTATTGATATTTGCATTTTTAAAAGAACATTAATTTTATTTTTTAGTATATTGCATCACTCAAAAATATCTTAGAGGTATACAAAAACATGAAAGGTATAAGAAAATGTAAAGAAATTAAAAAAAAATTGTAGGTATAATAACGCTTTTTAATATAGCGCTATTGTAGCATCTAACATAGTGCTAATATTAAAAAGCGCTATTATAATATAGCACATAACATAGCGCTTGGAGAAAAAGCGCTATCTATAGGGATATGTTAGCACTTATAAAAGAAACGCTATTAAAAAGAGACTTTAATAGCGCTTTAAAAGCGCTATTATAAGTTACGAACTTATAATAACGGCGACTTTAATAACGCTTAAAAACGCTATTAAAGTATAAAAAAAGCGCTTTTAAATAACTTTTTTGGCGTAGTGAAGCCTTGTGAAGAATTTGATTGCACACGGAAGAAGCAGGCAAATAGAGATGTAGTTTCATTATTTGAGGGAACTAGTGAGTGAAGGCAAGTCAAGATTGGGATATTGTCGAAACGAAGACCAAGTGGCAGACTTGTTAACTAAGGGAGTAACAAATAATGTGTTCAAGAGGTTGAAGATGAGTTTGAGT
Organism: Lathyrus tuberosus; assembly: GCA_022829125.1. NCBI lineage: Eukaryota > Viridiplantae > Streptophyta > Magnoliopsida > Fabales > Fabaceae > Lathyrus > Lathyrus tuberosus. Next base: position 4,770,116 of record JALAZF010000280.1, read on the forward strand.
ATAGTGAACTTGGACCAACTTAAATGATGTGGTGTGTTAGAAACAGTTTTTCTGACACTTCACTTGGTGTAACCAGTTACTAGATATGTGGTAACCGGTTACCCAGTGTTCACAGAGAGTCAGAGGCTTGGAGGTTTTGTGGTAACCGGTTACTCCAAATATGATAACCGGTTACACCGAGCGTTTTTTGTGTTTTTAGCTTATTTTTAGGCTATTTTGTATTTTTCCAATTATTTTGGCTTAATACTCCTATTTATAGTTAATGTGAATTATAATTTTCATCCTAAATATCTCTTTTATTATTTCTCTGTCAATTTTAAATACCTAAATTCTATATTTCACAATTGTTTAACTCAATCAAATTATTCTTTGTTCAACACATTACTATTGTTTGCATTAAAAAAACACGGCGAAGTAATAGAAAGTTAGTTGGAAGTAAACTATTTTGAAAAATGCAATATTAGCAAAAATTTAATCTCTCTTTCTCGTGGCTCTCCTTTCATTGGGAACTTCAATTCAATTTTCATTACCCAACAACTCACACATACATAAGTCACATACACTACATCATAGAGAGCAAAACTTTGAAAAAACCATAGAGAAACAAGAGAAATCAAAACAAATCAAACAATGTCTGGTGTTTGGGTTTTCGACAAGAGAGGCGTAGTGAGGCTCATAACCAACCCAACAAGAGAATCATTCGAGATGAAACCAGAAACAACTCAACCAAGAACAGCCACTGCCACAGCCACAGCACCAGGTGCAAGACCAAGAGTTCTTGTTTACCTTCCAACAAACCAAGTCATTACTTCCTTCTCCCAACTCGAGCAACGACTCAACGAACTCGGTTGGACTCGCTACCTCTCTAACTCACATCATCATCACCATCATCATCAATGTCCTAATGACATCATCCAGTTTCATCGTTCAGATGCTTCAAACTATCTGCTGTCTCTCCCTAGAAACTTCTCTAGTTTTAAGCATTTTCATTTGTACGATATTGTTATTCAGAACCGTTCTTTCTTTCAAGTTCGTGACCCCACTTCTTAGATATACTAGTACTATGTACTAAACCTACCTTCATATATACACATTTTACATGCATTGTAGTATCATTTTCATGATGACTAAGGACTAATGTTATCGATCATATATTTTGTTCTTGTTTAATCTGTTGTTTCTTCATCGTTTGAATTCAATGGAAAACCAGTAATATTTGTGTGGCTAGTGGTTAACATGCGCTATTAGTTTTTATTATTACTTATCTATGCTTTTTTGTTTGTTTTTAGTTTAGGTATAAATTACTAGTATTATTTTTTAAAACTATGAACCATCCTTTTTGTTTGTTTTAAGTTTAGGTATAAAATTTATTATTTTTTTAAACTATGAACCAGTTAAACTCTCAAGAAATTTAACAATATATTTTTTAGATTAAACATTTAATTAAGCTTTAAGTGCGCTACACCTAAATACTAAATATATGTTTTTTTAATTTTTAATTTTTTTTTTTTGTATTTTGAAAGATTATTTTACGAGGTTATAACTAAAAAAATGATTAGATTATACTTTAATGTGCTTTTTCTATTTATTTATTCTTAAAATAAGTTGTGATAAACTATATCAGCTTCTATTGCCATTTATTAATAATTTTTTGACAAGAATTCTATAGACATATTTATCAAATACTCAGTTTTTAGAAATATATGTTTGGAAATGATAATTGAAAATTTTAATTTGACAAGAATTCTATAAACAAATTTATTTAGTACTCTTTTTAGAAATATATGTTGGGAAATGATAATTAAAAATATATGTTAAAAATATATGTTGGGAAATATATCATTTTCAATATTTATGAAATGTACTTTCCGGTAGAGTATATCAGGATAAGTTGTACCTATATTCCCCACCAGAATAACTACTAGAACAAATATATCGTGTATTCATAGAAATTAAATGCAAGCACAGTAACTTATCTATTGAATGAAGCAACCAAATACTAACATTCAGTTCATTGATGTGACTAGATTTTCGGTTTCAGATGATAAGAACTATTAACCCAACTAGTTTCTATATATTTTTTAAAATATATAAACAACACAACCAGCTAGTTACAATTTATGGTATGGTTTCAACTATCTAGTTAAGATTAAGTGATTATTTACATGTGGTGTAAGTTGGAAATGAACTAGTGGTATGACAGTAAATAAACAACATAGTGATCTTTACCATGGAAATATGCAATTCTTGTCTATCTTGATTGTGAAACTTGTCATATGATGTAAAAAGCTGATTTAGATGATGCAATATAATAATAGGTTATTCAAATAAGGCAGTACCTGTCAAGCTAGGAAGAATTGTAGTACTATCTTTTAATTATTTCTTTAGAAATATCATCATTTCAGCCTATAAAGGCTATTCAGTTTGTAGAGTATTCTTTGTATGGTCATAGAGTTATAGCTATAGTTTCTTCGATTAGCTATAGCCTCTATATAGGGAGGGGATGACATGCATGCAACAAAATTTATTGGCTGTTGTTTATTTTTGTTGGAAAAAAAAAACAATAACGCGAAAAATAAGTTTTATAAATATTTTGACGATTAGTACTCCTCACGTTCTAAATTATAAATCATTTTATTAAAAAAATTTATTTAAAAATTATAAGTTACTTTACATTCTCAATGCAATATAAATGACATCTTCTTCAATATATTCTTAAATATTTATTATTATTTATTCTTTCAATTCTTTTAATTTATTTCTCCTATATAATTATGAGAGACATTACTGTAAAGTTATAAATAATTTGTCTTTTCCATAACGTAATACGTAATTAAGTTTTTTAATTTATATGAAAAGCGCAAAACATCTTATAATTTGAGACGGAGAAAATAACTTCTATTTTTATAAATTAATAAAAGTATTAAGTAAAATTAACGGTTTAGCTACTTAATAAATAAATAAAGAAAACAAATAATTTATATAAAAATTGCAAATAAAAAAATAATAAATTTTGCCGTTATATATTTTTGGATGATAAAATTAATTTTTTTCCAAATTTAATATTTTTATCATTTTATGTGATCCAATATTATTGTGTTACATAACAATACTGAGGTACATTAAATGATAAATATATTAATTTTAAAAAAATTAATTTTTTCATGCAAAAAATTAATTATTTTAATGTTAAAAAATCTAAAGTGTTATAAACAAATAGTATAAAAGCGATGATTTTTTTTTTTTTATAATTAACTATTTTACTTGAAATGGTTTTGAAAATTATGTGACGTATAAAAAACCTTCGATTCTCATTCACAAACCCAAAAGAAAAAACGTTAGAGATATTAACAAAAATAAAATCATGAGAAAACTACCTACAGCACCTATAATAAATAATTAAATAATAACCTATAAAACTAATGACCTATAAATACTTGACAGAATAAATTAAATAAAAAGTAAAATTATAAATAAATAAAACGATTAAACATATTTTTAACCACTTTAAATAAATATAGACACTTTCATATTTAGTATTTTTTATGTCAATTTATTAGTAGTTAATAATATTATATACATAATTTAGGAGAGAGTTATCCTTAACCTCAACTCTTTTTTTCTTCGAGAGTCAAATGATCGTTTTACCCGGACAATAACAGTGTGTTTGGAATTAGTGAAATAGCTGAGAGAGAACTTGCTAAGAGAGAAGTTCGTGAGAAATATAGCATTTTTTCTGTTTAACTGCATTATATTAATTAAAAATATAAATGAATTTAAATTTAATTGATTAATCTTTAAAAATAAATAAAATTTTAATTTAATCAATTAATTAATTATATTAAGTTTGATAAAGCTAAAATTAAATGATTTTTCATGAATATATAAATTAACATAAATTTTATATTAATTTTTAGTTAAAGGGTATTTTTGTCATATTCAAAATAAAACACACTTCTTTCTCTTTTATTTATCTTCTATTATATCTATACCAAACAATATCCAAAATCTACTATATTTCTCACATACTTCTATTTTCTTATACTCTTTCTCACTTCTTTCTCTCTTCACATTCTCTTCTCTATGCCAAACATAGCATAAATAAATAAAAGAGAGAATAATATTTTTGTTAAAATTTTTTTTTAAGTATTGGGATTGATGAAAATAATATTAATGTCTTATTTGAGCTGTGTGTAGTTCTTAAGAAAATGATTAAATGTGTTGATTATAATGATAAAATTGATACTTCCTCAATTCTTTTTTAAATGTCATTTTTTATTTTTTTACATATATCAAGAAAACTAATCAATATTGTTGTTTTCATACACTAATTTTTCTTTTACCTATAATATTTTTAATTATTTATTACATTCATTTTTTTTCTCTCTCTAATATTATCTAGGGGTAATTTTGACAAAAATACATTTAATACTATCTTGAACTTTGCAAATAACATTTAAAAAGAAACAAAAAATTATTAAAAAATGACACTTAAAAAAGAATGGAGAGAATATTTTTTATTAAAAGACCCTTGTTTATTATAATTAGTGAAATAGTTAAAAAACGTGAAAGTTAATGAATAAGGATATAATAGTGGAAAAAAATAATAAATGTTGTTTATTTTGAAACATAAAAAAAATGTAAATAAAACACTTTTTTATGATAGAATTGAAAAAAAATACATTAGAAATTGAAATAAAATATTCATTTTAAAATACTTATTTATTTCAAATAAGTTCAAATCTCAATTGAAACTATACCCTCTCATCTCACTTTCATATTTAGGCTTTCTAATATTCTTTTAGTATTTTCTTCTAAACTTGTTATTAACTTTTTTTAATAAAAATTTCAATGTATGTTTCAAATAACATTTTAAATAATATATTGTTTGTTGAGTTTTAATTCATAATTGTAATGTGTACGAGTTAGTTAGCTTTTTATTTTAAATTGGTTATTAATTAGTTACCTTGTGTATGAGTGACTTGCTTAACAAACTATTGTGTAACACATATAAATAACACTTTGTAATGTGAAAATACAATCAATGAGAATCATCTTTATTCTCTTTCTTCTTTTCCTCCAAGATGTCTTCCAAAATGTCAAAACATTAAAGTGCGTGTGTGTGTGCTATTACTTTCATCTTGCAATTATAATCTTGTGCATTAACTGTGTGTTCATCACAGTGCTCGTGTTCTAACAATTGGCATCTAAATCTTGTTTCAATCCAAGGGAAACACGAGTGAAAAGTGAGGGTTCAATCCAACGGAAACACTGAGTGATAATTTCTTAATAAGCAAGATGAATGGCAATGGTTTTGGATTAAATATTCTAGTTCTTGGTGGCAAGAGTTGAGATCGTTAGAGTGCTTTGATTAAGTCTTTATTTGGAGCACAAGAAGTGAGTGAAATTGTGCAAAATGGCTATGAGGATCTGGTGGCGAATCCAATTGATGCACAGAGAAATGCATTCAAGGAAGCCAAGAAGAAAGACTGCAAAGCTTTGATCTACATTCAGCAAAATGTTGACAATCAACACTTCGAGAAGATTTCTAAAGCGACAAGATCCAAAGAAGCATGAGACATTTTAGAAAACTATCACACTGGGGGAGAAAAGGTGAAGCAAGTGAAGCTACAATCCCATACAAGAAAATGTGAGATGATGCAGATAGAAACTTGTGGTTACAGATCAAATGGTAGAAGAAAAGGTGCTGAGACCTTTGAGTCTAAAGTTTGATTTCATAGTTGTAGTTATCCAAGAAGCAAAGGATGTGAAAACTATGAAAATTGAAGAGTTGCAAAATACATTGGAAGCACATGAGCTTGGTGTTTGATAGAAGTTCTGAGAGATCAGTTCAACAAGCATTTCAAGTTCAAACTTCCAAGAAGGGGGGAAATTAGAAGAATTTCAAGAAGAAGGGAAAAAGCAAAACAAATTGGTCCAACAATGAAAAGAACAAGAGTGAAGACAAAGCTGAATTTTCAAAGAGATGAGGCTTTCGCAGAAGTCAGAACAAGAAGAGAGATTTTGACAAAAGTAAGGTGCAATGTTTCAATTGTGAGAAGTATGGGCACTTTACTGATGAATGTTGGTTAAAGAAAGGTCAAAAGACTGATGAAGAAGAAAATTTGGCTCGTGGGGACGACTCTAGTACAGTGTTGATGATGGTTACTACCAGTGAGGAAAAGATTAAGAATGAAGAGTGGTTTCTTGATTCTGGATGCACAAATTATATGGCATCACATAGAGAATGGTTGGCAAGTTTTGATGCTAGCAAGAAAATAAGCATCAAACTGGCTGACAATAGATAACTTGCAGCTGAAGGTAGTGGAAATATAGTGATCAGAAGCAATAATGGCAAAATAATCATTATTAAAGATGTGATGTATGTTCCTGATATGAAGTGCAATCTCACGAGCATTGGTCAACTGTTGGAGAAGGGATTCTTAGTGACTATGGATGGTGAGTCTTTGAAGCTGTTTGATGCAAAGAAGAATTTGGTGCTTAAATCAAACATGTCAAAGAATAGAACATACAGATGCAACATCTCAAGTGAAAAGATGATGTGTCTGTCTACAGTAGTGAGTAAAAATGTTGAAGATCTATGGCACGAGAGGTATGCTCACCTAAACTTTAGAAGTCTCAGTGATTTGAATTCTAAAGAACTGGTGTATGGCTTGCCAAAACTGAATGTCAGAAGAGCCATTTGTGAATTATGTGCAAAGAGCAAACAAAGTAGGATTTCCTTTGCTTCTGAAGCACCTAAAAGAGCTAGTGTAGCACTGCAAATAGTTCACTATATTATATGTGGCCCTTTTGAAGTATCTTCATTGGAAGGAAGCAGATACTTCATCACATTTGTTGATGAATTTACAAGAATGATATGGCTGTATACAATCAAGCTTAAGAGTGAGGCCTTAGACGTATTCAAAAAATTCAAAATCTTAATAGAAAAGGAGAGTGATAAATCTATTAAAATATTGAGAACTGATTGTGGAGGAGAATACACCTCAAAAGAATTTGAAGCCTTCTGTGTCAATCAAGGTATTGTGCACGAGGTAATAACTCCCTATACACCTCAGTATAATGGACTTGCTGAAAGAAGGAATAAAACTCTACTAAATATGGCAAGGAGTATGATCAAGCAGAAAAACTTACCACACAAGTTTTAGGGTGAAACAGTCACTACAGTTGCTTACATTCTGAATAAATGTCCTACAAAGAAGCTGAATTTGAAGGTACCAGAGGAAGCTTGGTGTGGAAGAAAGCCTAATGTGAAACATTTCAAAGTTTTTGGTTCTTTGTGCTACAAACATGTACCAGATGTTAGAAGAAGAAAGCTTGAATATAAGAGTGAGATTATGATACTTATAGGCTATCATCCAACATGTGCCTATAAGCTTTATAATCCTCTAACTCAAAAGGTACATGTAAGTAGAGATGTGATTTTGAGTGAGGCTGAGAAGTGGAAATGGGAAGATGAGCTCGTATACATTAAAGAGAACCAACAAAGCTGCATTTATCTTGATTTAAGTTATGAATCAAATAATGAAGAAGTGAACAATAATGATGCAGATGAACTATAAGAAGAGGAAGCAGCTATGAGACCTCAAAGAATCAGGCAAGCTCCAAGAAGGTTGAAAGATTGTGAAGTAATTCATGATAATGCAGTAAAAGATAAAGGTGATATCATTCACTTTGCATTGTAGGCAGATTCTGAACCTCTCAATTATAGAGAAGCACTGAAGATAGCTGTATGGGGGAAATCTATGATGGAAGAGCTTCATTCAATTGAGAAGAATCAAACCTCAGAGCTAGTTAATTTGCCAGATAAGGAAAAGAAATTAGATGTGAAATGGGTGTTCAAACTAAAATTAAATCCTGATGGAAAAATCTCAAAGTATAAGGCAAGGTTGGTGGCTAGAGGTTTCTTACAAAAACACTGTGTTGATTACAATGAGGTGTTTGCTCCAGTTGCAAGGCGTAAAACTGTAAGGTTAGTTGTGGCTCTAGCTTGCAAGAGAAAGTGGTCACTTTATCATTTAGATGTGAAATCAACCTTTCTAAATGGTCCACTTGAAGAGGTAGTGCTTGTGTCACAACCTCCTGGTTTTGAAGTGCAAGGCAAGGAGAACATAGTGTATAGACTCCACAAGGCTTTGTATGGTTTTAAGCATGCCCCTAGAGACTGGAACAAGAGGATTGATCAGTTTCTGATTCAAATAGGTTTCAATGGGTGTTTAGCAGAGTTTGGTGTGTATGTGCAATGTTCAAGTGAAGAAGAAACCATGATAATCTGCCTATATGTGGATGATTTGCTCATTACTGGAAGCAAGACATCAGAGATTGAAAAGGTGAAAAACAAGTTGAAATCTGAATTTAAAATGACAGATCTAGGGGAACTCTCATTCTTCTTAGGAATGGAGTTTCTGAGGGTGAAGAATGGAACAGTTATGCACCAGCAGAAGTATATAGGTGAATTGGTTAAGAAATTTGAAATGAATAGCTGCAATTCAATATCAAATCCATTATAGACAAACTCTAAATTGGATGAGTGCAGTGAGGAAGAAAGAGTTGATCCAACATTGTTCAGACAAATGGTTAGTTCATTGAGATACTTGTGCAACAATAGGCCTGACATTTGCTACTTAGTCAATGTGATTAGCAAGTTCATGCATGATCCAAGGAAGACTCACTTGATAGCTGCTAAAAGGATACTTAGGTATATAAAAGGCACAAAGGTGTTTGGTTTGCTATTCTCAAATGGAAGCAAAAGTGAAAGAAGTGAACTCATTGGATACTCAAATAGTGATTAATGTGGAGACATCACAGATAGAAGAAGTACCCCTGACTATGTTTTCAAGTTCAATGAAGCAGCTATATCATGGTGTACAAAGAAGACACCAGTGACTGCACTTTCATCTTATGAGGTATAATATATTGCAGGAACATTTGCAACTTGTCAAACAATGTGGTTGGATTCAGTGATGAAGGAACTGAGGTGTGAAGTGATCAAACCTTTGATACTCAGAATTGATAACAAGTCATCTATTAGCCTTGCTAAAAATTCAATCTCACATGGTAGAAGTAAACACATCGATACAATGTTTCATTTCATTAGAGAGCAAGTGAACAGTGAAATGATTGAAATGCTATATTGTCCAACTGAAATGCAGCTGACAGATGGTTTTACAAAGGCTCTAAAGCTTGACAGATTTGAGTTTTTGAGAAAGAAACTTGGTGTTATAAGTGTTCAACAATTATGAATTAAGAGGGAGTGTTGAGTTTTAATTCATAACTGTCATGTGTACCAGTTAGTTAGCTTTTTGTTACAAATTGGTTATTAGTTAGTTACCTTGTGTATGACTGACTTGTTTAGCAAGCTATTGTGTAACACATATAAATAACACTTTGTAATATGAAAATACAACCAATGCGAATCATTTTTATTCTCTTTCTTCTCCTCCTCCACGATGTCTTCTAAGATGTCAAAACATTAAAGTGTGTGTGTGTTCGTTATTACTTTCATCTTGCAATTATAATCTTGCTGCGCAATAACTGTGTCTTTATCACAGTGCTTGTGTTCTAACATTGCTAAGATTTTAAAATACCACTGATTAATAATTCAATAATTTAATATTTAATTGGAAGTTAATTATAAGTTAATAAACTTTAAATAATTAAATGATTAGATTAGTAATATTTTAATTTTTACAATAATATGTTATTAAAACAATCACTTGAAACATGCAATGTGAATGTTTATCTAAAAAAATATTAAAATTTAATAATAAAAAGGTTTAGAGATTAAATCTTTAATTCCTTAATTAGGAGGAAAAAGTAAAAGTAAAATTGTATTGGAGCCCTTTATTTAATTTGTACCATATGAGATGAGACATAGTCAAAGAGAATGGGGTAGTTTTGTGACAGTGGTCCCGAATTAAAAAACAAAAACAATAAGAAAGTTATATGACTTTCTGAATGGACCATTATGATGAGGCTTTTGGGGAATGAGAGAGATTTGATACGAAAAATAGACAGAGAGACTAGTGAAGTGAATCACAACTTCTGATTTGACACCCTGAGTCGCCCATATCACAACTCTGCCAACTCCTATCTATTTATCACTCTTCTTTATTGTAAAATAATGATACCTCAGTAAAAATATTAACAAAAGTCATTGAAATGATATCGGCAAAACAAATTTAACAAAAAAAATACTTAATATTGAAATGATATCGGCAAAACAAATTTAACAAAAAAAATACTTAATTCTAATGGGCAAAATTTCCCTACCCTCTGCAAAATAAGAGAACCATTATAGTCTAAACTAAGGCTCAGGCTATAGTGAGAGACCATGATTGGTCTCTCACGTACATGACCGGTATTTTTTGTTTTTTTGTTTTAAATTAATATGGACCATTAGATGAAGATCAAACACACCATAATAATATGTCTCACACACATAATAACTATCACTTTTTATTAAATTATATATTTTGAATTAAATTAATTAAATCAAATATATTTTCACTGTAGCGAATTATATTTTTACTGTAGCGAATTAATTTTTTACTGTAGCATACTTAAATAAATTTTGCAACTGTAGAGTAATATAGACATTTTTACTGTAGCATTTATTTTTTATAATTATTTTTACTGTAGCGTAATTAATTTTTTTAGTGTAATAATATTTTTTTAATTATATCCTTTAAAATTATTGTTTACTATTAATTGAACGAAATTTTTAAATATTATTTTTAAAATGATATATTTTTAATTTGAAATATATTGGTTTTATTTCACAAATTATATTTGAAATTAAGTTTTTTAATTTGAAATTATTTTCTTAATTTGACATTAATTGGATATATTTGTGAAATTATATATTTGACATGAAGTTATATGTTTTGATTTAAATTAATTTCATTACAGTATATATTTTGATTTAAATTAATTTAATTAAATTTATTTTACTGTAGCGCAATAAATTTATTTTTACTGTAGCGTACTAATTTTTTTTTTAATTATGTTGACGTTTTTTTATTTTTTAAAGTATATTGACGTTTTTTATTTCATTAAATTATATTGACGTTTTTTAAATTTTTTTTAAATTATATATTTTAAAAGTATTTTTTAACATTAAATTGGAACAAAATTTCTAAATATTATTTATATATTTAAATATTTTCAATTTGAAATATATTGGTTTTATTGCATAAATTATATTTGACAGAGATGCATAGAGGATGATCAACTATGTGTGAACCATTGAAGACAATCAACAGATGATGTGTGAAGCATGTCAGAGATGCATATAGGATGGTCAAGGATGTGTGAACCATGGAAGATAGTCAAAAGATGATGTGTGAACCATGTCAGGGATGTACTGATGATGGTCTACTATGTGTGAACCAGGTCAGAGATGCACTGATGATGGTCTACTATGTGTGAACTGTAACGTCTCGATTTGTTTAATTGTATTTATTTATTTCATTCATGTGAATTTTGTGAAATGTGTGAATTTATTGTATTTTACCTGCTAATTGAGTTAATTGGTTAATTTCCCTGATAGGTAAAATATTTGCAATAAATTATAATTTCTTTTCAACTTTTATTTCCCGAAATATATTTCATCGCTGTTTATGTTTTATCGCGTGTTGAGAACGTCTGCGAGATATTTGAGTTGAGGGGTAAAATGGTCATTTTGAGGGGTAGATATTTTAGAAAAATTAGATATTTTTATAAATAGAGATTGGAAAGAAAAAGAGAGAAAAGAAAGAAAAAGGAAAGAAAGGATGAGGAAGGAAAAGAGAGGAGAAGAGGAAAATCGAAGAAAACTCTGTTTCAAGCGCGATTAATCGGATAAGGGTGAGAAGTTTCGATTATATCTTGCTTGTATATGAATATGTATGTGTGTGTTTGAATGTTTACTTCTTTCTCATAGTTTTTCAATTATAGGTTGAAATGAGAAAAATGAATAGAAATCGATGTTTTCACGGTCGGAAATCGATATGAATCGCATAGTATGATCACACTATGCATATGAACATTTGTTGATACTTGTTATGCTGTTTGGAGTTGATTTGAGATGAAAATGGTGATTTTTGGAGAGGACTGTCGAAGGGTTATTTTTCTGGAAATCGCAGTGCGTGCTTAGCGCGCAGACGCCCACTTAGCGCGGTCTGGAGAATTTGCAACCTCTCCAGGCAGTGAGGAGCGCGCTTAGCGCGGGGTGGAGCCGCTTAGCGCGACCTGGAACAAAAATAAAACTTGTTTTTTTTTCCTAAAATCCATAACTTTTGATCCGTAACTCGGATCGAGACGTTCTTAGTACCGTTGAAAAGGTAATGAGATGTTCTTTCTTATAAAAATGGTTTTGCGATGAGTGGCCGATTTAATTATGTCGGGAATTTGGAAACGTGTCGTTTTGTCGACTTTTATCGTCGTAATTGTGTGCGATTGATGTGTTATCATGTGATGTGCTTTTGATATATAACGTATAGCTTGTGTGTTGCTATATGATGTTGAAGCATGTGATAAGTTGTTTAATTGTTGTGGCCTTATGGCAAAATACTTTGTGGACTTGAATACAAATGTATGGTATTAATGTATGTTGTTGTGGGTAGCCTTCGTGGCGTGAATCCTAGTGTTGTGAGTATCATTGTATGATGGCAGGATTGTTGTGGTTGATGTTGAGTAATTCTTGATGTGAATTGATATGAGTGTATATGCTAAAATGCTAATTGTTGTGGTTTGTGGATTATGATGAAATGTATTGTTTATGTGAAATTCAATGTGTGTTATTTGGTGGCCTTATGGCAAGTAAAGGCATTGTTTGAATTGATTTCCAATGCATGAATAATGATGATGAGATAATTCATATTGTTGATTTGTGAATGTGCATTTGATTGTCATGAGTCGTTGATATGACATGCATCATGATATGCACCTTGTGATGTCGTGTGCCCTTGTGGGGTGTGAGCGACGAAACGATTCCAGAGGAAATCTGCTGTAACGGTCGTGTGCCTTATACAAAGAGGACCTAAAGCGACGTTATAGACGATCGTGTGCCTTATACAAAGAGGACCTAAAGCGATCGGATCGTGTGCCTTGTACAAAGAGGACCTAAAGAGATCCATAAACGTCGTGTGCCTTATACAAAGAGGACCTAAAGCGACGGGGAACATCGTTTGTCCGACGGGGAGTTACACTAAGTAACAAGCGATGATTCCAATAATTCCTGAGTGAATTAATGATGATGAGAATGATGGATGAAATGGTACCGCATTCATAGAGTCGTTGTGTCGGTCTCTGTGCATTTGCATAAATCATGAATGGATTGATTATGTGTGGGAAATCATGAATGAATTGATTATGTGTGGGAAATTGTGAATTGATTGAGTATGTGTTGAGCTCATGATAGCATTGGTAATTTGATATGCTATATATGAATATATGTGATGTGGTGGTGTGTTTCCATATGTCATAACTTTGGTATGCCTTATGTGTGAATATGTGATTATGTTGGTATAATTGATATATGATATGTGGTTGGATTATTAGAAATATGTTATGTATCTGTGGCATGCTATCTGTATTAGTATGTGATGCTTGTGGTGAGAATAATTATGCATGTGAATTTATATGTGTTTGCATATTACTATGCAATCTTGATTTAGTTGTTATTTCTCACCCTTCTGCTGTGGTTTGTTGCTTTATGAGGTAATTACAGATTAGTATCTTTGAGTCTTTTGTGAAGATTAGTTCTCCATCTTTGTGTCGGTCTGTCTGCTCTGATACATAACACGGGAGTCGGGGAACGCTTTTGTTATATATGTATACATTTGTTGGATCTATTTTGTATTACCTTTGTATGAATATTTTGATGCTATAAAACAATTTATTTTGTAAAACGAGTCAGTTATGGATCTTTCCACTTTATTCCATAATTGAACTTTCCCTTTGTTGGAAAAAGTTTCCCTTTTATGTTTATTCCATTTTGTGTTATGTATCAAATTTATGAGCAGAGATTGTGTTTTCTTTCTTTAAATGTGGCATCCTTGTTTCTGTCTAAGAATAAAATTATTTACTCTGATTTATTTATATATTATTTATCCGCGATGGGAATTGGGGTGTTACATTAGTGGTATCAGAGCAGGTCGGTCCGTCCGGCCAAGTTGTTGAGTCAGTTGGTGTGACAGTTGAATATTGTCGATGTTGTTTGTTCCTTAGTACATGATCTGTGTGTGAAACACTGTCAGTGCTTTATGGTTTTCTAATCCTTTGTCTTTAGGATTTAGAATGAGTTAAGTGGGGGAGAAGCTGGTGCTTCTCCAAGTTACTTCAGGTGTGGAGCGTTGGCTCAGTGTGTTGTAGATTGCAAGATTGTAAGTGTTGTTTGGACAGTGTTGTTCCCGGTTCCGGAGGGAATGCGGAGGTAAGGTTTCTGTCGACTAAGGATTTGTGCCTTAGGTAGTCTTGTGCACAAGATGCAAGAAATGCTATTATAGTTTGGTAAAGATGGTTTATGCCCCATCATGATTGTCGGCTGTCTATTGACAAACTGAGGAACTGATCACCCTTAATCTCTTGTTGATAGTAGACGAAATTATGTTGGATGGAATAGACGTGTCTTTCCATCTTTGATAGTATATTTTGTGAATCGTTTGGAGCTAAGCCAGTGAGTACAGATTGTTTTGTTGAGTAGATGGGGATTCTAATATCAGGAAGATGAGGTGGATTAGAGGTTTTGGTATGTTGGTTCAGTTGGGAATTCATTGAGAGAGAACGATGGGGTATCGTTAATGGTTGTTCTCAGAGAGTAGAGTGTGAACTCAAATTTGACGAAGGTGAAGATTTGAGGTTTGGATCTGCTAAGTAAGTAAAAGAACTTTTAGGAAGTGAAACTCAGATATTTGTCATGTTTGTGATGATAGTGTTCTGGAAATTGGCAGGAAGCCACAATGATGGGCCGTCAGTTGTGCACGGTTTTCAGATGTGTTTTTGGATGAAACATTAATGTGTCGACTTGAAGAGGTTCAGCATGGTTGGTAAGGAAAAAGGATGATAGCATGAGGTTTCGTGTTAATTAGTGAGTAGTATGGAAACTTGCAGTTGTGTTCGGGATAGCTTGAGTTTTGAATTGTAACGAATCGCGAACGATTTGAAGTTCCTTGATGGTATTACTTCTGTTATGGGTTGAGATCTCGTGTCAGCAGAAACCTGGAGTAAGTTGGAACCCCGTAAGAAGAATTGATATGGAATGTGGTAACCAGAGATTGTTAAGCTATTTTGGATAAATTGTTTCGAGCTCAGAATGAATTTTGAAGGTTGTATATGTTATGGTTGTGGAGTATATGAAACGTGTCTTCCATACTTGTTTGGATAAGTTCATGGTGATGTTTATTGGATGATATTCTGATTTATTTTAAATCAAAGGATGAGTATGTAGAGTATTTGAGGATTGAGTTACAAGGATTGAAAGAGAGGGAACTTTCTGCTAAATTATCGAAGTGAGAATTTTGATTGAAAGAGGTTAGTTTTCTTGGTTATGTTATTTTCGATGATGGTATTATTGTGTATATATCCAAAATAGATGCGGTTCTACATTGAGAGACTCCGAAGTCGGTTAAGGAGATCAGAAACTTTTGGGCTTAGTTGGTTGTTACTGCAGGTTATGGAAGACTTTGCTAAGTTAGTGCTTCTGTTATCTCAGTTGACTTGCAAAGGGTGAGTCGTTTGCTTTGGATGTTCATTGTGAGGAAAGTTTGAGAGGGCTAAAGTAGAATTTGTCTACGGCTCCAATTTTGATTATGCCTGATCCTAATAAATTGTTTATGGAATATTGGGATGCGTCCTTGTTGAGCGTAGTTAGTGTGTTGATGTAAGAAGGTAAGGTGGTGGCTTATGCTTCGAGACAATTGAGGATTCATGAATTCTAGATGGTTGCGGTTACTTTTGTGTTGAAGAATCTAGAGGTATTATTTTGAGGGTTTTAGGTTCAAGGTGTTTAGTAATCACAAGGGTTTAGAGTACTTGTTTGGTCAGAAGGAATAAAGTAGGAGACAACGAGGATGGTTGGAATTCCTGATTAGTTATGACCTTGGCTCGAATTATCCTACTGGTGAAGTTAATGCCGTGCCTGATGAGTTAAGTCGAAAGTTTTTACATATGTCTGCTTTGATGGTTAAAGAGTGGGAACTTTTGGAAGAATTTAGAGATTTGAGTTTGGTGTGTGAATTGACATCTGATAGTGTGAGGTTGGGTATATTAAAAGTAAACAGTGATTTTTGGCGAATATGAGAAAGAGTTAGACTTTGGACGTGGGATTGATAGTTTTGATGGTTACGAGTAATCAGAGTGCGCAACAGAAGCGTGATGTGGCACAATTCGTATATGCGTGTGTGACTTGTAAGAGTTCATAGGTTGAACATTGGAAACATGTAGGAATGATGAGACCATTGGACGTTTCAGAATGGAAATGTTAGGTGAAAGGTTTAATTACTAATCATGGGCTACTATGTAGATGGATGTTTTGGTTATATGTTTGATTGGGGAATCGTAGCATTGGTGTAATAATGTTGTGTGACAAGGATGTTGGTATTGTGGTTATGTAGAGGTTGTTGAAACGATGTTGGGTCATGGAACTTTATGTTCTCGTTTGTGTTATTGCCTCGTTTCCATCGTGATGGTTCGAGTGAGAGTAACTAATTCCTTGTGGGGAATTAGGGGAGTGTTACCTACGGTGATGGTAACGATCTTGTTGTGTTTTGGTTCAAGAGTGAACCTGTGTGTTCGTACCTTGGGTATTGTTTGAGTTGTGAGTTGGTCGTCAAGTGCATTGTATGGGCATTGCATCTTGTCGTTGTTATTACCGTTGTCGTGTCGTTGTTATTGTTGCTGTTAGCAAGGTGGTTGGTCAGTTTGTGTTGTTCGTGGTGTGCCTAGTGTTGACATGATAGTTGTCTAGTCGGATACGAGAGTCGTATCCAGAGTTGTTTGCACCAAGTATATTTTCGAGGACGAAAATGTCTAAGTGGGGGAAAGTTGTAACGCCCCGATTTGTTTAATTGTATTTATTTATTTCATTCATGTGAATTTTGTGAAATGTGTGAATTTATTGTATTTTACCTGCTAATTGAGTTAATTGGTTAATTTCCCTGATAGGTAAAATATTTGCAATAAATTATAATTTATTTTCAACTTTTGTTTCCCGAAATATATTTCATCGCTGTTTATGTTTTATCGCGTGTTGAGAGCGTCTGCGAGATATTTGAGCTGAGGGGTAAAATGGTCATTTTGAGGGGTAGATATTTTAGAAAAATTAGATATTTTTATAAATAGAGATTGGAGAGAAAAAGAGAGAAAAGAAAGAAAAAGGAAAGAAAGGAAGAGGAAGGAAAAGAGAGGAGAAGAGGAAAATCGAAGAAAACTCTGTTTCAAGCGCGATTAATCGGGTAAGGGTGAGAAGTTTCGATTATGTCTTGCTTGTATATGAATATGTATGTGTGTGTTTGAATGTTTACTTGTTTCTCATAGTTTTTCAATTATAGGTCGAAATGAGAAAAATGAATAGAAATCGATGTTTTCACGGTCGGAAATCGATATGAATCGCGTAGTATGATCACACTATGCATATGAATATTTGTTGATACTTGTTATGCTGTTTGGAACTGATTTGAGATGAAAATGGTGATTATTGGGTAGGACTGTCGAAGGGTTATTTTTCTGGAAATCGCAATGCACGCTTAGCACCCAGACGCCCGCTTAACGCGGTCTGGAGAATTTACAACCTCTCCAGGCAGTGAGGAGCGCGCTTAGCGCGAGGTGGAGCCGCTTAGCGCGGCTTGGAACAAAAATAAAACTTGTTTTTTTCTTCTAAATTCCATAACTTTTGATCCGTAACTCGGATCGAGATGTTCTTAGTACCGTTGAAAAGCTAATGAGATGTTCTTTCTTATAAAAATGGTTTTGAGATGAGTGGCCGATTTAATTGTGTCGGGAATTTGGAAGCGTGTCGTTTTGTCGACTTTTATCGTCGTAATTGTGTGCGATTGATGTGTTATCATACGATGTGCTTTTGATATATAACGTATAGCTTGTGTGTTGTTATATGATGTTGAAGCATGTGATAAGTTGTTTAATTGTTGTGGCCTTATGGCAAAATACTTTGTGGACTTGAATACAAATGTATGGTATTAATGTATGTTGTTGTGGGTAGCCTTTGTGGCGTGAATCCTAGTGTTGTGAGTATCATTGTATGATGGCAGGATTGTTGTGGTTGATGTTGAGTAATTCTTGATGTGAATTGATATGAGTGTATATGCTAAAATGCTAATTGTTGTGATTTGTGGATTATGATGAAATGCATTGTTTATGTGAAATTCAATGTGTGTTATTTGGTGGCCTTATGGCAAGTAAAGGCATTGTTTGAATTGATTTCCAATGCATGAATAATGACGATGAGATAATTCATATTGTTGATTTGTGAATGTGCATTTGATTGTCATGAGTCGTTGATATGACATGCATCATGATATGCACCTTGTGATGTCGTGTGCCCTTGTGGGGTGTGAGCGACGAAACGATTCCAGAGGGAATCTGCTGTAACGGTCGTGTGCCTTATACAAAGAGGACCTAAAGCGACGTTATAGACGATCGTGTGCCTTATACAAAGAGAACCTAAAGAGATCGGATCGTTTGCCTTATACAAAGAGGACCTAAAGCGATCCATAAACGTCGTGTGCCTTATACAAAGAGGACCTAAAGCGACGGGGAACATCGTTTGCCCGACGGGGAGTTACACTAAGTAACAAGCGATGATTCCAATAATTCCTGAGTGAATTAATGATGATGAGAATGATGGATGGAATGGTACCGCATGCATAGAGTCGTTGTGTCGGTCTCTGTGCATTTGCATAAATTATGAATGGATTGATTATGTGTGGGAAATCATGAATGGATTGATTATGTGTGGGAAATTGTGAATTGATTGAGTATGTGTTGAGCTCGTGATAGCATTGGTAATTTGATATGCTATATATGAATATATGTGATGTGGTGGTGTGTTTCCATATGTCATAACTTTGGTATGCCTTATGTGTGAATAAGTGATTATGTTTATATAATTGATATATGCTATGTGGTTGGATTATTAGAAATATGTTATGTATCTATGGCATGCTATCTGTATTAGTATGTGATGCTTGTGGTGAGAATAATTATGCATGTAAATTTATATGTGTTTGCATATTATTATGCAATCTTGATTTAGTTGTTATTTCTCACCCTTCTGCTGTGGTTTGTTGCTCTATGAGGCAATTGCAGATTAGTATCTTGAAGGCTTTTGTGAAGATTAGTTCTCCATCTTTGTGTCGGTCTGTCTGCTCTGATACTTAACACGGGAGTCGGGGAACGCTTTTGTTATATATGTATACATTTGTTGGATCTATTTTGTATTACCTTTGTATGAATATTTTGATGTTATAAAATAATTTATTTTGTAAAACGAGTCAGTTATGGATCTTTCCGCTTTATTACATAATTGAACTTTCCTTTTGTTGGAAAAAGTTTCCCTTTTATGTTTATTCCATTTTGTGTTATGTATCAAATTTATGAGCAGGGGTTGTGTTTTCTTTCTTTAAATGTGACATCCTTGTTTCTGTCTAAGAATAAAATTTTTATTTACTCTGATTTATTTTTGTATTATTTATCCGCGATGGGAATTGGGGTGTTACATTAGTGGTATCAAAGCAGGTCGGTCCGTCCGGCCAAGTTGTTGAGTCAATTGGTGTGACAGTTGAATATTGTCGATGTTGTTTATTCCTTAGTACATGATCTGTGTGTGAAACACTATCAGTGCTTTCTGGTTTTCTAATCCTTTGTCTTTAGGATTTAGAATGAGTTAAGTGGGGGAGAAGCTGGGAATTAGGGAGTTACATGAACCATGTCAGGGAAGCACTGATGATGGTCTACTATGTGTGAACCATGTCAGACAGTCAACTGATGATGGTCTACTATGTGTGAACCATGTCAGGGATGCACTGATGATGGTCTACTATGTGGGAACCATGTCAGGGATGCACTGATGATGGTCTAATATGTGTGAACCATGTCAGACAGTCAACTGATGATGGTCTACTATGTGTGAACCATGTCAGGGATGCACTGATGATGGTCTACTATGTGGGAACCATGTCAGGGATGCACTGATGATGGTCTAATATGTGTGAACCATGTCAGGGATGCACTGATGATGGTCTACTATGTGTTAACAATGTCAGGGATGCACTGATGATGGTCTACTATGTGTAAACCTTGTCAGGGATGCACTGATGATGGTCTACTATGTGTGAACCATGTCAGGGATGCACTGATGATGGTCTACTATGTGTGAACCATGTCAGGGATGCACTGATGATGGTCTACTATGTGTTAACAATGTCAGGGATGCACTGATGATGGTCTACTATGTGTAAACCTTGTCAGGGATGCACTGATGATGGTCTACTATGTGTGAACCATGTCAGGGATGCACTGATGATGGTCTACTATGTGTGAACCATGTCAGACAGTCAACTGATGATGGTCTACTATGTGTGAACCATGTCAGGGATGCACTGATGATGGTCTACTATGTGGGAACCATGTCAGGGATGCACTGATGATGGTCTAATATGTGTGAACCATGTCAGACAGTCAACTGATGATGGTCTACTATGTGTGAACCATGTCAGGGATGCACTGATGATGGTGAAAAATGTGTGAACCATGTCAGGGATGCACTGATGATGGTCTACTATGTGTTAACAATGTCAGGGATGCACTGATGATGGTCTACTATGTGTAAACCTTGTCAGGGATGCACTGATGATGGTCTACTATGTGTGAACCATGTCAGAGATGCACTGATGATGGTCTACTATGTGTGAACCATGTCAGGGATGCACTGATGATGGTCGACTATGTGTGAACCATGTCAAGGATGCACTGATGATGGTCTACTATGTGTGAACCATGTCAGATAGTTAACTGATGATGGTCTACTATGTGTGAACCATGTCAGGGATGCACTGATGATGGTGAACTACGTGTGAACCATGTGAGGGATACACTGATGATGGTCTACTATGTGTGAACCATGTCAGGGATGCACTGATGATGGTCTACTATGTGTGAACCATGTCAGGGATACACTGATGATAGTCTACTATGTGTGAACCATGTCAGAGATGCACTGATGATGGTCTACTATGTGTGAACCATGTCAAAGATGCACTGATGATGGTCTACTATGTGTGAACCATGTCAGAATATCAACTGATGATGGTCTACTATGTGTGAACCATGTCAGGGATGCACTGATGATGGTGAACTATGTGTGAACCATGTTAGGGATGCACTGATTATGGTCTACTATGTGTGAACCATGTCAGGGATGCACTGATGATGGTATACTATGTGTGAACCATGTCAGGGATGCACTGATGATGGTCTACTATGTGTGAACTATGTCAGGAACGCACTGATGTTGGTCTACTATGTGTGAACCATGTCAGGGATGCACTGATGATGGTCGACTATGTGTGAACCATGTCAAGGATGCACTGATGATGGTCTACTATGTGGGAACCATGTCAGACAGTCAACTGATGATGGTTTACTATGTGTGAACCATGTCAGGGATGCACTGATGATGGTGAACTATGTGTGAACCATGTTAGGGATGCATTGATGATAGTCTACTATGTGTAAACCATGTCAGACAGTCAACTGATGATGGTTTACTATCTGTGAACCATGTCAGGGATGCACTGATGATGGTGAACTATGTGTGAACCATATTAGGGATGCACTGATGATGGTATACTATGTGTGAACCATGTCAGGGATGCACTGATGATGGTCAACTATGTGTAAACCATGGAAGATAGTCAATAGATGATGTTGAACTATGTTTGAGATGCATAGATGATGATCAATCATGTGTGAACCATGGAAGATAGTCAACAGATGATGGTGAACAATGTCAGAGATGAATAGATGATGGTCAACTATGTGTAAACCATGGAAGATAGTCAATTGATGATGTTTAACTATATGTGATGCATAGATGATGGTTAACTATGTGTGAACCATGTAAGATAGTCAACAAATGATGGTGAACTATGTCAGAGATGATCAGGAGATAATGTGTGAAACATGTGTATGATGCATAGAGGATGGTCAAGGATGTGTGAACCATGGAAGATAGTCAGGAGATGATGTGTAAAGCATGTCAGGGATGCATATAGGATGCTCAAGGATGTATGAACCATGGAAGATAGTCAGGAGATGATGTGTGAAGCATGTCAAGAATGCATACAGGATGGTCAAGGATGTGTGAACCATGGAAGATAGTCAGGAGATGATGTGTGAAGTATGTCAGGGATGCATACAGGATGGTCAAGGATGTGTGAACCATGGAAGATAGTCAGGAGATGATGTGTGAAGCATGTCAGGGATGCATACAGGATGGTCAAGGATGTGTGAACCATGGAAGATAGTCAGGAGATGATGTGTGAAGCAAGTCAGGGATGCATACATGATGGTTAAGGATGTGTGAACCATGGAAGATAGTCAGGAGATGATGTGTGAAGCATGTCAGGGATGCATACAAGATGGTCAAGGATGTGTGAACTATAGAAGATAGTCAGGAGATGATGTGTGAAGCATGTCAGGGATGCATACAGGATGGTAAAGGATGTGTGAACTATAGAAGATAGTCAGAAGATGATGTGTGAAGCATGTCAGGGATGCATACAGGATGGTCAAGGATGTGTGAACCATGGAAGATAGTCAAGAGATGATGTGTGAAGCATGTCAGAGATGCATACAGGATGGTCAAGGATGTGTGAGCCATGGAAGATAGTCAGGAGATGATGTGTGAAGCATGTCATAGATGCATACAGGATGGTCAGGGATGTGTGAGCCATTGAAGATAGTCAGGAGATGATGTGTGAAGCATGTAAGGGATGCATACAGGATGGTCAGGGATGTGTGAACCATGGAAGATAGTCAGCAGATGATGTGTGAAGCATGCCAGGGAGGCATACAGGATGCTTAGGGATGTGTGAGCCATGGAAGATAGTCAGGAGATGATGTGTGAAGCATGTCAAGGATGCATACAGGATAGTCAGGGATGTGTGAACCATTGAAGATTGTCAGGAGATGATGTGTGAACCATGTCAGGGATGCATACAGGATGGTCAGGGATGTGTGAACCATGGAAGATAGTCAGCAGATGATGTGTGAAGCATGTTAAGGATGCATACAGGATGGTCAGGGATGTGTGATCCATGGAAGATAGTCAGGAGATGATGTGTGAAGAATGTCAGGGATGCATACAGGATGGTCAGGGATGTGTGATCCATGGAAAATAGTCAAGAGACGATGTGTGAAGCATGTCAGAGATTCATACAGGATGGTCAGGGATGTGTGAACCATGGAAGATAGTCAGGAGATGATGTGTGAAGCATGTCAGGGATGCATACAGGATGGTCAGGGATGTGTGAAGCATGTCAGGGATGCATACAGGATGGTCAAGGATGTGTGAACCATGGAAGATAGTCAAGAGATGATGTGTGAAGCATGTCAGGGATGCATACAGGATGGTCAGGGATGTGTGAGCCATGGAAGATAGTCAGGAGAAGATGTGTGAAGTATGTCAGGGATGCATACAGAATGGTTAGGGATGTGTGAACCATGGAAGATAGTCAGGAGATGATGTGTGAAGCATGTCAGGGATGTATACAGGATGGTCAGGGATGTGTGAACCATGGAAGATAGTCAGCAGATGATGTGTGAAGCATGTCAGGGATGCATACAGGATGGTCAGTGTAGCACCCCAAAATTTGCTCTTTTTTTTTTAGGCTAACTGGCTTATGTTTCTTTGCATTTATTACATTAGCATTTGTGCATAACATTGGTTCTTAGCTTGGGATCAAGGTACTTGGTTCATCTTAAAGGAGTCTCAAGCCTCAAGGTGTCTTTTGGAGGTCATCATATCTTCATAAGTTCAAGAATGGCAAAGGATTTCAAGTGAATATTTCCCTCATAACCAGAGGGACCAAATTAGGGTTCTTGGGTTCAAAGAGCTTCTTGGGAAGGGCTTTGTTGATTAAAGCATGCTCTCATGGGTCCCATATGCTCACAAACACTCATATGGGAAGGCTTGGCTAGTGGTTCATTGTGGAAGATGTTCAGTGGATCAGTTGCTTGTGAGCCAAGAAAAGTCAACTGTAAGGAGGAAAGTCAACCATGGAATTTTGAGGTCCTCTTCATGATTTTTAAGGTCTTATGCCCTCATATGGTCCTCAAATGTCAAGATTCATACCATTCATCAAGAATCAAGAGTTTGTGCAAAAGTTACTATTTTTGGAAAATGACCTATAATGTGAAACTTCCATTTTTGGCAACTTTTCAAACCATCTTCAACTTGAATTTTCATCATCAAATAAGCTTCAAATGAATTTTCCTCAAACATGAAAGTTGAAGATCTCTCTCTTCCCTTTCCAAAAAGTACTAGATTGTCTCCATACCATTTGTGAAACTCAAGTTATGATCAAAAGAAGGCAACGTGTTTTTTAGGGTTTTCTCATGTATCTATTTTTCCACCTTTTGCATTTTGGTTCAAAATGACTTGTAATTGTTTCTGATGCTTTAAGTCACATTGCCATATTCAAATACACTCCATGAGGACCATTTTTTACCCTTGAATCACTCCAATCCGTGCCATGTACTTCACTTATTTCACAAAATGCATTTTTGCAAGATGGATTGAATTTCATGAATTAAGCATCCACAAAGCCCAAACCCAATTCCATTGTGATCAGCAAGTAGAATATGAATGAATCATGCTTATTTCATGACCAATGCACGTGTGAACAAGGGTGTGCATCACAACTTGCATTTTTGCAAATCACTTTGGATAGCCTTAATCAAGGGATTAACTAAACCCTAATCATACTCAGAGGTCTAACCAAGTGTATATAAGGAGACTCACACGTTCATTCACACCTCATGCACCCTCATTTGCTCAGAATTCCATTTTTCACTCAAACTTTCTCTCCTTCGAAACTCTCTCCTCACAAGGGTTTCTGAAGATTTTTTTTCATATTCTTGATCTACACGCTCCATAGAACAAGAATCAACCATCGCTTGAAGCTCTAAGCAAGGTTTTCACCATACACGAATTTGAGTTGCTCACTTTCAAACTTCAAGATCCAACCTGATTCAAGCCTTATATTGCATTTATTTTGCAATCAGAAGTTCCAAGGAGTAGATCTGCAGCTTTCTGAAGGTTTTCTTGGTGTATTTTGAGCTCTACAAGTTTCAGGTTAGTGTGAAATTCGTGATCCTAGAACTTGATTTTCTTATGTGCATCTTGTGCTTTGTTGATCATCCTGATGTGTTTAGATCTTGATTTGGACGTGTATTATGGTTGTAATGTAGATCTGAGATTTTTATGTTCAAACTTTTTTCCTTCGATTTGGTTTATTCTTGCATGATCTGTTAATTTGAACTTGATATCCATGATCCTTGTGAAAATCTGAGTGGAATGGTGTACTTGTTTGCAATTTCTGGAAAATTTTAAGTTGATGTTCGCCGGTGAAGGTGACCGGAGCTAGGGCTCCGGCACCTGGTTATTTTGCAGGTGATCTGAGGTTTAGGGGAAGAAGACGTAATCTGGACCGTTGGTGGTCCAGATCTGGTGGTTCATGTGTAGCCACGTCATTTAAAATCTTCTTTTATTTTATTGATTGTGTGTTTTTAATCCATGGTTGTTATTATGCACACACAGATCTGAGCCACACATCTTGTTTAATCTTTGATTTGTTGACTCATTTGTATGCGTTGGATTAATCTGATGGTTTATGTTGTGCCAACGCATTAAAATTCCACATGCTTCTCACGTGCTTTGTTTGTTTTCCATTTCAATCTGTTGTGTGCTTCCCTATGGTTGTTATGGTGTGCGCCTGATCCTGGCATTTCATCTTGTTTACTTTGCTTTGTGGTTGACTGAATATCATGCGCTGGATCAATCTGAGGGTGTGTGTGAGTCAATCATGTGGACTGATTTTCTTTTTTTTTGTTGACTTGCGCTGGGTTTGGGTTGGGCCTTTCATTGCTTTTCCCACCCCCTATATCTGAGCCCATTTAATTTTCAACGTGTGAATTGCTTGTGTTGCACCCCTGGCTTCTTTATTTGCTTTTTATTTTATTTAATTGTTTCATTTTTCATTTTTAATTTTTAAAAATAGTTTTATGCATCTAAAAATCACCAAAAAAAATCATGAAGCACCTTTGGAATTTTATAAAATTTGGTCAAATTTTATTTTCCTTTTTTTAATTTATTTTGTGCCTCTGAATTAATTGTTTGATTAATTTCTTTGTGAATTTCTTCAATTGTTGCACACCTTGCCTTGTTGATTTTTGTTCTCATAATTGGTGTATGATTTGCATCCCATTCTTTTTGCATATTTCAGAGGACATCTTGAGGTCCTT
This sequence comes from Lathyrus tuberosus, assembly GCA_022829125.1. Classification (NCBI taxonomy): domain Eukaryota; kingdom Viridiplantae; phylum Streptophyta; class Magnoliopsida; order Fabales; family Fabaceae; genus Lathyrus; species Lathyrus tuberosus. Next base: position 4,796,660 of record JALAZF010000280.1, read on the forward strand.
AAAAATATTTTTCTCATATTTTTAAACTCATTTCATATTGCATTTTAGTCCCTCTATTTGTGCATTGTTCTTCTTTGTTCTTATGCAACTTTGAAGCATTGTTTGAGGTACTTAACTTGTGAATTTTTGTGTGATCTTTTGGTATGTTGCTAGTTTCTGACTTAGGTCACTTGGGTTTTAATTTCACAATTTTTGAATATCATTTGATATATGTTTGATTATTTGTGCTTAAGTGAATTATGCATGATCATCTCTTGACATCTCTTAACCCTAATTGTTTTGCCATGCCTAATTGATTGAGTTTCTTTATGATTCTTTGCATGAGTATTTGATATGATGTCTACCCCTGGTTGAGGTCCCTTGTGACCATATTTTGCAATTTGTGGATCATGTTTGGATATGCTTTAAGTGCTTGTACTTTGACTTCCTTTTGTGGACTTTCTTTGGTGCATAATGCTTCATGTGTTGATCTTCTCTTGCACATGAGAATTGTTGATGATGGTATGATCTTGGTTCTGAATTGCTTTCATATTCATCTTATTTTTCTCATTTCATCTTGATATGAAGTTCATTGGTGCTTAATTGTGCATTTCATATAAGTATGCTTGCATTCTTTCATGCTTACCTTTGCATGCCTACTTTAGATGTTTTGCATGATCTTTGAGACTTGTTTATGGATGTGAGTTGGATATACTTGATATGATGTGCTTGCTGCCCTATCTTCTTTCTTATCTCATCCTCCTATTTCTCATTCTTCTCTTTCACTCTCTTTCTCCCATGAATCTCAAGACTTGTTTAAGTCTTGGATTCTCTCCCTTTAGAGCTACCTAGTCCAACTTAATTTTTGATCAAGCTTGGAGTAGGATTAGCATTAGGTTTTAGGTAGTTGTCCCTCCTAAACCTCACTAACCATATGTCATCCATGCATGATAACATTAGGACTCTTAGTTTCCCGTTAGAGTTTCCTTTGGGTCTTCTCTCTTCTCATCTCAAAACTTCTTGAAAACACTTAATAAAGATAAAGTGTCTTGCGCACGAGCCTTAAGCATGGGGAATGAGAAATGAGGGGCTTCCTCTCATCTTTCTAGAGTGCTTAGCGGGCGTCCTGTCTTGGGACGATTCGTTAAGTATTCGTCCCTGTGCCCTAGACTTTGGTGCAATGCAAGTTATGAACTAACTAAAGAAAACACTTCTGTCTAAAAAACACAAAAACAAATTCAAATCTTTTAATCCTTCGGGATTGTTGGGTTTCAAATTTCATTTTCAGAGAGAGCTCGTCGCTCACGTAAAAAACACTTACCCATTCGTGGTCGTACCCACGAAATACATTAGCTCTGATCCTCTCTCTCGTCCGATTGAGGATATGTAGGCACAAGACAACGATTGTCTTGGCGAGCAACCTTCCCCCACAGTTCCCGTCCGAACTACGTTGACTCTGACTTTCCCATTGCACTGAGGGAGTACGTAGGCCTAGGGCATCGAATATGTCCTACCGAGTCCGTCTTAGTCACCCCCATCCCCGTTTTCTTTTGTTCAGCCATAGATAGTAGGACAGCTCACCCTCCGTTTAGACAACAAGCGTGGATCCCATTGAGTACAATGGATGCGTGAGGTGCTAACACATTCCCCTCGCATAACCGACTCCTGAACCCGGACTATGGTCGCGATGACCATGTCTTTCCCCCTTTCTCTTCAGGTTTATGCAGTGTTTCCTTTCCCTCTCTCGGGATAAATACACATTGCTGGCGACTCTGTGTTTTCCGCGCCACTCTCGCGTTTGTACCGTTGGATGCGAATCTTTTGGGAGCGACAGTCAGGGATGTGTGAGCCATGGAAGATAGTCAGGAGATGATGTGTGAAGCATGTCAGGGATGCATACAGGATGATCAGGGATGTGTGAGCCATGGAAGATAGTCAGCAGATGATGTGTGAAGCATGTCAGGGATGCATACAGGATGGTCAGGGATGTGTGAGCCATGGAAGATAGTCAGGAGATAATGTGTGAAGCATGTCAAGGATGCATACAGGATGGTCAGGGATGTGTGAACCATGGAAGATAGTCAGGAGATGATGTGTGAAGCATGTCAGGGATGCATATAGGATGGTCAGGGATGTGTGAACCATGGAAGATAGTCTGCAAATGATGTGTGAAGCATGTCAGGGATGCATACAGGATGGTCAGGGATGTGTGAGCCATGGAAGATAGTCAGGAGATGATGTGTGAAGCATGTCAGGGATGCATACATGATGGTCAGGGATGTGTGAACCATGGAAGGTAGTCAGGAGAATTATTTTTTGTTAATTTAATTTTTTTTAAGTTTTAAGTTTTAATTATTTTTAATTCACAATTTAATTTTTTATAAGTTTTAAGTTTTAGTTTTTTTTTAAGTTTTAATTTTTTTTAATTCACACATTTTTTTTTAAGTTTTAAAATTTCACTTTCTCTAGTTTATTTTACTATTTTTGTAGGAAATAATTTAAAATATATATATATATATATATATATATATATATATATATATATATATATATATATATATATATATTTGTTGAATTAATTTATTATTTTAAAATATATTTTTAAATTAAACTTAGTAATGAAAAATGTATTTTCATTTTCATGGCTTTGACTACAAACCCTAAAATCAGAATGCTCCAACATTTCCCTCCATTGAAACCCCAAAATTTTCATCTTTCCCTCTTTAATTTCACCAAATCCTAAAATGGCTTTGGCTATCACTTTCGCTTTCATCAATTTTACTACCAGTTGTGCATCATCCTCACATTTCGTTGATTTTGGTTCTGATCAAATTCATAAGCAGAGTTCTGGAAAACCATCGGTGTTAGAGAGCATCGATGATCGTGATTTTCTTCCCCGTGGATCAGGTACTTTACTGTCACCGATTTACCCGTTCATTTCATCTTTCGTATACATATTCTATTTTGTTGCTGAGAATTGAGAAAACTGTGGAAATTGAAAGCCTGTTAGGGTTTTTTTTTTTGGAATTGTTGGGAGGAAAATGAATATTTATGAATGTTTTGAATAATGAAAAAAAAGAAATGCTTGGCGGCGATGATCTGTGATAGAACAGTGACAACAAGTGTATGCTATGTACTCTTGAATAGAAAATGGCAAGATGTGGATGTAAGCGGAGATGGAATAAATGATGCACAATCACTACATGAGGTTAGTACAATGTTTCGTGTAGATCTTGTTAGAAATATATAAAGTAAGCTATGCTATATGATGTCTCTATCTCACATTTCGTGTATTCCTATATGAATGCCTTCAAAACAGGACCATGTGATCATTAATGATGGCTTGATCTAATTGGTTTATTTACATGGCATATATTTCATGACTGCTTGATCTAATTAAAATCGTGCATATATTTTGTAATTGATTAATCTATTTGTTTACTTTTCCTTTTTCTGATGTTTTGACTTTGAGGATGAGTTAGACCTCTATTTGATGAATCATTACATCAGTATCACTCAACAAGAATATGCCAGATGCTACTTCAGATGACTTTTTTCATGATGTTGGTCTTTGGTTATCTCTGAAAATTAAGGTAAAGATTCTCAAAGTTTTCCCTTATTTTTATGGCCAGTGTGTTTTACATTAGTTTGTAACATTAAAAGTGTCGTTCATGGATAGTTTTCCATTAGTTTTAGTGTGTTTTACATTACTTTTTACTATCTAACATTAAAAGTTTTCCCTGATAGTTACTATCTCAAGAGTTTGTGCAGATTATAGGTCATTGATGCTTCTTTATCTAAAGCACCCCTTCATAATGCACTTATTATATGACAAGCTGTTGTTTAAATTGTATTACATGATCAGTTTTTCCATTTCTAAACTTGTGTTTTTCCATTTTTAATATATTGGGTCTTGCTTCTTGTATTCAGCGATAATTATAGAATTCTGGTGTTATTCTCTTGAAAGAGACATATCATCTCTTCAGATTAGGTATCCAAAACGCAGCTGGGTATCCAAAATGGCCAGTAATTCTGACTTTTGATGATACATAGGTTAAGTAAGTTTTCTACTTCCAATTTTTTCATCCCTACACAAGCCATAATGAGGAGATGTCAGTCACAATGCATTGAATGAATAGGTTACATTTTTCAGTGTATTATATTTTGTAGATACAATGCTCTTAGACGTTATGAATTTTTTGACATTTGTAAGCTCTATATTTTGTAGATACAATGTTCTCAGGGATAATTATAGAAGTCTGGTGCTATTCTCTTGGTACAGAAACTACACGTTGAAGTTCTTTCATAGGATGCACATTATTTTAATAGCAGGGTTTCTTTATAATTTTCAAAACATTAAGAGCACATAGTAAAAACTAACCATTCTTTATTATTGAATTGCTTGACTTATTATTGAATTGTTTGACTTATTATTGAATTGCTTAGAATTCTGCAGACTACAATTTGGAAGGGGGTGCCAATCATGCCATTCCAATGTAGGGGGAGCTGCAGAGTCACACGCCTCCCAATATTCCAACTTTACACCTTCAAAACTATTAATGCTTTTCCATTTCCAATGTAGGGGGAAGCTGCACAGTCACACGCCTCATTATTTAATCCTCTCTCCTATTCTCTACAACAGACACCAAACTTCAGAAACGCACAAGCATCTCTATGGCATCCAACAAAATTCTCCATGCGCCAGAGCCTACTGACGTCCAGACTGCACTTGACATACAACCTTCTCCGGAATTGCAACGACCTGCCGGTCTCCATCATCCTGTCGAGTCCTAACAAACTATTCAGGTTCTGAACATATATTTTGTGCTGCATATTTTACTCACAAAAAAGATGTCTCCCTTTTTCTTTCATTATGTTTAAATATTATAACTTTTTAACATCAACAGACGCAACAAAATGAAGAAGCTGCTGTCCAGGTACAACCTGCCACTGACAACCAACCACGTACAGAGGTTCAACCACCTCCTGAGTTCGAGCGCTGTCAACCCCACCAACAGGGTCCCACTCTCAACCACCTCTGCAGCCTCCCCCGGTACGATTTCGTTTTCCCTCAATATTTTAGCCCTTTCTTATATTGCAGCTCCAATAATTTTTTTATCTCAGGCTCTGTTTATTTTTTCTGTTGCTGTTAAATGGTTTTCTTCTACAGGTCCGTGAAGCTCCTGCACTTCGACAAAGAAGAAATAGGAAAAGAAAAACAACATCATCAAGATTCGTGAGGAGGGTAAAAATTCATGATTCAGATGATGAGGAAGAAGTAGACTATGATCCGGTTGATTCTGATGATGACGACGAACGGGACTATAGGTGGGACAACTATTTGTCTGGAAGGAGATTTAGATTTAGTGATTAACTAGGCAACATTTCTTTCGATTTCTTTTCAGTCATTTCCTATGTATTTTTGTCTTCTTCAACTTGCAATACTTTATTACATTTTGTTTTTACACCGTCTTCTTCAATTTTAAAATGTTTAAAAATTAAGTTAAAGTGTTTATAATTAAAATGTTTAAAAATTAAGTTAAAAAATAATTTTATTAAGCTACAGTTATAATAAATTTAATTAAATTAATTTAAATCACAATATATAAAATACATAACATTTGAGAACATTATTATGATAATTAATTTAAATCACAATAATTTAATTAAAATTATTTTATATAGCGTAAAATTTATTTTAATTAAAATAGTTTTATTATGCTACAGTAAAAATAATTGTCATAATTAGCATAATAATTATCATAATTAATTTAAAATAACTTTAATTAATTTTATGCTAAGTTACATTTTAAATCAAAATATATAATATAATGAAATTAATTTAAATCAAAATATATAACATAATGTCAAATATATAATTTGTCAAATATATCCAATTAATGTCAAATTAAAAAAATTAATGTCTAATGAAAAAAATTAATGTCAAATTAAAAAAATTAATGTCACACATAATTTAAAAAATAAAACCAATTAATTTCAAATTAAAAATATATAAATTTAAAAATAATATTTAGAAATTTTGTTCCAATTAATGTTAAAAAATAATTTTAAAATATATAATTTAAAAAAAAAATAAAAAACGTCAATATAATTTAATGAAATAAAAAACGTCATAATTTAAAAAATTATTTTTTTCTACAGTAAAAATAAATTTATTAATATTAATTTAAATCAAATATATAATTTAATGAAATTAATTTAAATCAAAATATATAATTTAATGTCAAATATATTCAATTAAAGTCAAATTAAAAAAATTAATGTCAAATTAAATAAATTAAGGTCAAATTAAAAAACGTGATAATTTAAAAAAAATATTTTTTTCTACAGTAAAAATAAATTTAAATCAAATATATAATTTAATGAAATTAATTTAAATCAAAATATACAAATTAATGTCAAATATATAATATAATGTCACATATATTCAATTAAAGTCAAATTAAAAAATGTCATAATTAAAAAATAAAATTCCTACAGTAAAAGAAAATTTACGGAAATTAATTTTAATAAAATATATAATTTAATGGAATTAATTTAAACCAAAATATATGATTTAATGTCAAATATATAATTTAATGTCAAATATATAATATAATGTCAAATATATTTAATTAAATTCAAATTAAAAAAATTAAAGTCAAATTAAAAAACTTTATAATTTAAAAAAATATTTTTGCCTACAGTAAAAATAAATATACAGAAATTAATTTAAATCAAATATATAATTTAATGAAATTAATTTAAATCAAAATATTAAATATATTCAATTAAAGTCAAATTAAAAAAATTAATGTCAAATTATTACACTAAATTAATTTAAAGTTGTAATTAAAATTAATTTCTTGATTTTAAGTATTTTAAAATGTTAATTTTTTTTAAAAAATTTTTTAACATTAATATTTTATAGGATACAAAATTTAAAAGACATATTTATAAAATATAAAATTTAAGGATTTGTGATTCAGTGTAGTGTTGCACTTGGTTGTATATGGTGGACATTACAAACATCTCATACCAACACAATTCAATGGCTAATATTTAATGAAAAAAAAAAAAAAATCTCTCACATAAATGCTACAAGATCCTTTCAAAATATAATTTTTGGAAATATCGGCATTTTTTAGACTTTTGAGAGATGAATTGTGAAATTACCTTAAATATTTTTGGTGTTTGTCAAGGCACATGGGCTTTGCCTAGTACATTGAGACAAACAATTCACACTTCTTTTATTTGTTGGGTATTTGGCTTCCTTTTCTATCGTGGAGAAAAATCAAAATATTCTTATCTGTTACTCCCTCCGTCTCATAAAAAGTGTCTCATTTGCACTTTTTCTTTGTCTCAAAATAATTGTCCATTTACATTACCAATGTTGTAATTATTATTATTTTCCCACTACTATACCCCTATTCATTAAATTTCACTTTATTCAACTACTTTATCAACTACATTTAATAGGGATATTTTAGTAAATGACATTAACTTTTTCACTACAACCAACACATCTAATCATTTTCTTAAGAACCGCGCACTGCTCAAATAGGACACTTTTTATGAGACGGAGGGAGTATGTCTCAATTATATTAAGTGATGATGATCATTCTAAAGTTAGATAATATACAGAAAACCAAGAAAAAAGTCAACCATCAAAAAGAAAAGAAGTGAAAAACATATCCATCTTTATCGTTCGAATTGTCTGTAGTTTATGAATTATAAATTAGTGTTAGATTAAACTTTGTCGAAGTCAAATAGTTAGTTTAGTTGTCAAAATATGCTAGATTATTAGTATGTCGAAATGAGACACTATGTAGCATATTTATTTAGTATGTTAGTTGAAAGCTATAATTTTAGTTTTCTTATAAATAACATACTAGTCATTATTTCTCCATAACTCTAATTAGAAGAAAAAACGATGTGGTTAAATTCAATTGTAAACATTATTTTCTAATGTGTAATTGAATCAAGAATTCAGGATTATATACCACTTTGAATCGTCTTTCATTTCACTCTTCTCCCTTTTTCACTTTGTGGTTTTCTTATTGATAAATACACTGATTATACTCTATTTCGTGGCATCGATTTCACAACAAATTGGTGTAGTGAGTGTGGAGAAGAAGATGTCGTCAACAAAGTATAAGATTGAGAAATTCACCGGAGTGAATGATTTTGGATTATGGTGCTTGAAGATGCAAACTCTTCTTGTACAACAGAGTTTGTTAGAAGCGTTGAAAATATTGGAATATATGGATGTTGCCCTAACGGCGAAGAAGAAGACGACGATGATCGAAGCCCACAGTTCTCTCATAAAGAGCCTTGGTGACAAGGTTATCCGACAAGTCTCAAAGGAGAAAATGGCTGTCAGCGCGTGGAACAAACTCAAAAGTTTGTACATGACCAAATCTTTGGTTAATCGTCTCTACCTGAAGCAAGCTCTGTATTCATTCAAGATGAGTGAAGACAAAGTCTTGGTTGAACAACTAAATATGTTCAATAAGCTGATTCTTGATCTGGAGATTATTAATGTTAGCATCAATGATGAAGATCAAGTGTTGTTGCTGTTGTATGTTACCAAGATCTCATGCCCATTTCAAATAAACTCTCTTGTATGGAAGATGGTCTCTGACCTTTGAAGAAGTTTAATCTGCCTTGTACTTTAAGGACTTGAACGAAAAGAAAGAGCACAAACCATCACCCATTGGTAAAGGATTGTCCGTAAAAGGTAAATTCTCGAAGAAGGAAGGTAAATTTGAGAAAAAGAATGGTAAAGCTCCGCATAAGTCTTATGGTGGTGATGCTCTTGCAATTAGGTGTTACCACTATAAGAAGGATGGTTATACAAAAAAGTTATGTCCTGATAGGCTGAAAGTTCATGGAGGAAAGGATAATGGAGATGCATCTATTGTTCAAGATGATTACGAATCATCTGATGTTATAATGGTTTTGAGTAGCAATTTTAGCAAGGAATGAGATATAGATTCAAGTTGTACTTGGAACATGACTCCAAACAAAGATATATTTGAGAAATTATGTGATCAAGATGGTGGATCAATGTTGATGGGAAACAACAAAGCTTACAAGAAAGTAGGAATTTGATCTGTAAGATTCAAGCTCCATGATGAGTTAATAAAGTTGTTGACCGGTGTCAGGTATGTACCTGATCTTAAGAGAAATTTGATTTCTCTTGGTGAATTTGACAAGAATGGACATGTCTTCAAAGAAGAGCAAGATATCCTAAGGGTAATGAAGGGGTCAAAGAAAGTATTGAGAGACATCAAGAGGCAAGGCCTGTATTCTCTTGAGGTTAAGGTTGTAAGTGGTTCAGCAGATGCGGCATCCATATAACTTGTGTCGAAGACTAAGTTATGGTACATGAGACTTAGACATGTCAATGAAAGGGTCCTGGTCGGATTTGGAAAGCAAAATCACTAGGTGGTGACAAGTCGAAAAACTGGAGTTTTGTGAACCTTGTGTATTTGGTAAATCCTTTAGGGTAAAGTTTATCAAAGGTAAACAAAGAACACATGGATCCCTTGATTATATCCATGCTGATCTTTGAGGGCCTGCAAGAAATCTTTCACACTCAGGTGCAAAATACTTTCTATTCATAGCTGGTGATTACTCGTGCAAATTGTGGGTATTCACTAAGAAAATTAAGGATGAAACTTTTGAAAATTTCAAAAGTTGGAAGACTCTGGTCGAAAACCAAACCGGCAGGAAAATCAAGAGGTTGAAAATTGACAATGGTCTTGAACTTTTCAATGAAGCTTTCATTAGCTATTGTGATATGTCTGAAATTACAAGGCACACAACTGTTGTAGGTACTCCCCAGAAAAATGGTTTGATTAAAAGGTTTAATCAAACCATTATATAATTAGTGAGGTTCAAGTTGGTTAGTGCGGGGTTAAATAAGGTTTTTTTGGGTTGAGACAGTCATGAATGCATCTTACCTGATAAATAGGCGTCCCTCGAATACCTTGAGGATGAAGACACCTGAAGAAGTTTGGTCAGGTCATCCACTTGACCTCGACAAACTTATAGTATTTGGTTGTGTAACATATGCTCACATTAGGCAAGACAAGGTCAAATCTAGAGCTCTGAGATGTATGCTTCTTAGATACTGTAGCGCATGATTTTTGTCGGTGATGCAACCACCTTATCGCGGAATTTGGGTTTTCTCCTCAATGAAGAGGAGGGGGTGCTACTTTCTGATTTATTATTTATCCCGTGAAGCTGGAAGGGAAAGGGAAGCTATCTAAAACTAACCTTACACGCGAATGTTTAACTGAACAAACGCTTAAAGAGATTCGGGGAGTTGGGGTCAGGTTATACAATGGGGAGTTGTCAATTACCCATCCTATATATGATTATCCACAGGATGTTAGCTTTAGGTTTCGCTTTGTACTTGATGGTGTTTATCCGTTAATGGGTTGGGAAAGTTTCTTGGGATAGTATGAGAGAGAGAGTGAGTGGATGTTGATGTTTGGGTTTTCCCGATGTTTTTGGTAAGGTACTGGACCTAAGTTTTGATTGATGTGTGAAGGTGCTGGACCTAGAGTTTTTGAATTAGTATGTTCGCTAAGATTTCGCAATCTTATGCCTACGTATTCCTGTTTAAACGAAACAGGGAAATCAGAGCAATCGTAGTTCCTCCTAATCTAAGGGAGGAAAAAGATGTTTTGGTGTCTTATTCAAAGCCCAAGATTGAAGCTAAAAGGGTTTATTTGTGTCTTGTTCAAAGCCCAAGATTGAAGCTAAAAGGTTTTACTGAGAGAGAATTTGTCATCTCTAAAGGAGAGACATCTTGTCTGTTTATCACAGTTGTTGGGTAACTGATTATAAAGGAGGATTACTTTAACTGGGATATGAGAATCCAACAATGCCATATTTTCCTTTATAAGGGATATTGATTTTTGTGTGCCTTGATCAATCCCCAAGGTTGAAGCTAAGAGGTTAATTGACTACACTAGGGAAGTCCTTATACAAAGCCTAATAGGAGGCTGGAAAAGGCTGACTCAACAAGAGAGTGTTTATCTGTCTTGTACAAAGCGCAAGATTAAGGCTAAAAGAGACTGACTCTTTGGGGATATCATTATACAAAGCCTAAGAGGAGGCTAAAAGTTTGATTTTTCTGAGAAAAATGGTTCTATCTGTCTTGTACAAAGCCCAAGATTTGAGGCTAAAATGAGTCTGACTCGACTGAGGGTATTATTTCTCAAAGCCTAAAAGTAGGCTGAGAGGAATTGACTCCGTTGGGGAATATATTTGTCCCCAAGCTTAAGACAAGGTTATGAAGATTTATGTCTTGTACAAAGCCCAAGATTGAGGCTAAAAGGGTTTGACTCAAGAAGAGAGTGCTTTTATCTGTCTTGTAAGAAGCCCAGGATTGTGGCTGAACAAGCTGGATAAATCATTATACAAAGCCTAAGAGGAGGCTAACTTCCGCTAAGGGAAATCCTTATATCAAGCCTAAGAGGAGGCTGAAAGTTTGACTCAACAAGAGAGTATTTTTATCTGTCTCGTACAAAGCCCGAGATTGAGGCTAAAAAGGTTGACTCAACAAGAGAGTGATTGACTCAACAAGAGAGTCTGAAAAAGGTGATTGACTCAACAAGAGAGTCTGAAAAAAGTGATTGACTCAACAAGAGAGTCTGAAAAGATTATTGACTCAACAAGAGAGTCTTGAAAGTTTTGACTCAACAAGAGAGTCTGAAAAGATTAGCTCCGCTAGGGAGAATCATTGTACGAAGCCCAAGAGGAGGCTATCTTTGCTGAGGAAAGATCATTATACAAAGCCTAAGAGGAGGCTATCTTCTGCTGGGAATTATTGAGATCCTGAGGCAGGTATAATATGGAGAATCAACTCTTGCTGAGGGTTACAGAAGAGTTGAGATATCAGATTCCTTGAGGTTCTGATTTGGGATAGTGTTATAATGATGATAAAATGACCCTTGCTGGGGTTTTTTTAGGAGAGAGACTAGTTTTTTAGAATCCATGGGTTTTAACTCCTTTGGAGATTGATCCAAAATGACCCGGGTTTCTCCTATGTTTGTAGGGAACTTGAGAATGTCTTTGAGACTCAAGAGGAGATTTAGACTGTCCAAGTCTATTGGTGTGAAAGAGTTTATCTTTGTATGATGCCCAAGAGAAGACAAGTGTTTTAAGGGATGAGAATCAACCCTAAAATGGTTTGATGTTTTGACACTGGAAGACCGCTCTAGCAAATGATGACTAAGTTCTGTCTTATACCTTTAAGAGATCTTCAGGGTCCTTGTATTTGTCATACCCCAAATTTGTCCTACCTGTGTATAATTTTCATCTGTACATCCACCCACTGACAATTATTCAAAAATCCAAAAAAATATGTTGTCTTCAACTTCATCCCTCTTTTGTTTTTATCCATTTTTCATCTTTTAACCATTTTTATCCTTCATCCTGTTAAATATCCATTTAAACTATTCACTTCCATTTTTATCCAATCCAACTATCAATTAGACATCCAAAGTCCATACTCATTTCCACCTTCTTTTTCTTACCAAATTCCTATATCCATTTCACGTCCAAGTACCACACCTTTTTTAGAACTTTATTCCATGTTCATTTTTTAATTTAATTTAATCCATGAACATTTTTAATTTATTTCTCATTATTATCTTTTTTTATTATTAGAGTTTTGTTTACCAAAACAAATCACAAAAATTCAAAAAAAGACCCAATTCACAAAAAACAAGAGTCCATTTCATGTACCAAAAGCCCATTAATTATACAAAAACTCTACAAAAATAAAGGCTCAAAGAAAGGCCCATTTTCATTTTAAGAGAAAGTCCATTTTACAATTGCCAAAAAAATAATAAGAGAATCCATCCAAGTAGGCTCATGATCAACACTTTGTTACAAAACTTTTCCCAATGTCAGCCTTCAATCCGTAAGCCTCCACACTCCATGCCAAGACCAGCCACACACCAAGACAAAACCTTCAGTGACATCATACCCTTCCTGCAACACTGATACACTACTGCACCACACTTTACTCCATTTTTGCAAACCAAAATTTGCATCGACAAAGGCAAGTCTGAACAAGTCACAAATTAACAATTGAAAAGGATTTATCATCAAGAAGAAGACAAGAATTTTGGACAGATAAACTTAACAGAGAAATTTGAATTGTTTTAAAAAGAAAGAACAGGGGGAACATAAGGAGGGCGCCCATTCTCCTCACTCCTGAGGATTCTTCTTGTTTACCAACAACAACAAAATCAACTCAACCAATCTTCCTCACACAAACTCAAATCAACAACATCGCAAACCTCCACAACCATTCTCTTTTCAACCACTCGAAATAACCCTTCTCCTCCCTTAACTCGCTCAAACCACCACCTTGAACCTCAAACCCTTTTCTCCGCCACCGCCACTTACAACCCACCACATACGAACTATCCACCACTGCTCCACCATTTGATACGCAAACTTTGCTATTTTCAACAACCATACATTAACCAAAAAACCCATTCATAAACTTACTCAACGAAACACCCAAAACAACTTCAACAAATTGAACCAAACCCATATTCAGAACAGAACCAGAAATCGAACGAGAGAAGGAGAGAGATCACTCAAAATGGAACAAAAACCCAGAAACAAAGTGAGAAGAAGAAGAAGGTTCTGATTCGCACAAAACCGAACATAAACCATGGAATCCCAAGGAGAATTGAATCGCAAGAGAGATCGAGGCGAGACGGATTAGTTTCGAAGGTTGAAACGAACTGGACTCAGCGTTTTGATAGCTTTTTTCTTGCTTCTGCTTTTGTTCAAACGCGCTTTTGCTGAAGAAGTGATTAATACACTGTGTTTTCTTTTTGTGTTAATTTGTTGAGATGAGTTTGAGAAAGATACAGCTACTTTGTAGCATTATTCCGCCTGGCCTTGTTGTTCTATGGGTTGCTTTCTTTTTTTTTTTTTACGCTGAAGATGGATGATGGGCTTTGGAAAGCCCAAGGGATTCCATCATACATCCGATGCCTCACAACCATTTCAGTCCTACACCCCCCTCTCCTGGTTTTTTTAATTAAATTTGTTTTAAATAATTTCTTCTTTTAAATTTCTTATTTGATCCTAAAAAGATTTTTTTTAAGGATAGTGATTTATGTTTTATTTAGCTAGTTTCTCTCAATATTTCTTTTAATTCCATTTATTTTATTCTTTTTCCTTTTATTATTTGGGCCAATGATATCAAAAGCATCTTGATATTGGGTGATTCTTTAAAATCGGTACCAAATCTTGATTTATATGAGGCCTACTATTTACTATTTATTTATTTCGATTTATTTTGTCATTATTTTATTTTTATTCATTTTTTGGGTCAATGAAAACCAAATATCTAAGATTTATCGATTTATTGATTTTAAATCTTGATAAAGGTGAGACCTTTATTCTTTTTCTTGTCATTTTCGATTTTATTTCATTTCTATCATTTTATTTCATTTTTATTCATTTTTGGGTCCATGAAAATCAAATACTAAAGATTATCGATTTTTCGATTTAAAACCTTAGTAAAGATGAGACCTTTCTTAGTTTTCCGATTTTTATTTCTATTTCGATTTATATGTTTTTATTTTCACATTTGGGTCAATGAAAGTCAAAAGTCGTCGATTATCAATTTATCGATTAAATCGTGATTAAGATGAGACCAACTTTAATTTTATGTCAATACTATCTCTTGTTCATATTATCTCGATTATATTATTCATATTCTTATCATATTGTTCATATCCATATTCATATTTATCTAACCATTTCATTTGATCACCATTAATAAAAAAACACTAACAATTATCGAAACCTAAAAAACTAATTGATGGACTGTTGGTTATGATCATTTGCTTGGCAACTTTGCTCTAGGCTTAGTTTAGGACACCTTGCATACACACACGGCTTTCTCTTGGGCTACCTTACAATGAGACCCTTTATTTCATGTCATCCCCTGTACTTTACATGTACCCCTCTCCCATTCCGATGTATGCATTTAATTTTGATTGTGGTTTGTTTACTAGGAGCACCCCTAGGGACTAGCATAGACAACCCATTTTCAAACTAATTCTCGATTCTTCGTCGAGCCATTTTCAAACAAACCTCTTTTCAACCAAACTCTCGATTCGTCATCGAGCCATTTTCAAACAAACCTCTTTTCAACCAAACTCTCGATTCGTCGTCGAGCCCATTTTCAAATCGACCTCTAACCAAGTCCTTTTTCAAACCAAACTATTTTCATACAATTAACCCTTGATCTAACGTCAAGCAGATTTTCATCATCAAACTTCAAAAACAACTAACAACTATCGCAACTCTTTTAAGGTGAAAAATGGGGGTTCAAGTCTTTGATCTCCCTTCGATTGTTTGGGTGCGAGTTCTCTTATTCGTGTGTGAGCAATTGACACCTATTCTTTTAACAAATCAAATCCTTTTCAAAATAACCAAGCGCATACAATAAACCCATGATCCCACGTCAAGCGGACTTTCATAATCAAACCTTAAAACGACTAACAACTATCGAAACTCTTTCAAGGTGAAAAATGGGGGTTCAAGTCTTTGATCTTCCTTCGATTGTTTGGGTACGAGTTCTCTTACTCGTGTGTGAGCAATTGACGCCTCTAAAACACATCCAACTCGACAACCATCCGTCCAACATTCCAAAATGCTTTTCAAACCATCAAACCTTTTTCAAACTTAACCACCTTAGATGAAAAAGAGAGGGAGCCAAATCTTTGACTCACTCTCCCGATTACTTGGACCCGAGGAATCTTTCTTAAGTTCAAGTAATCGTCATCTATACCAACCCAACTCTACCTTTTGTTTCGTGGGCGTACCACGAACTACGACTGCTCTGATTCTTTATTCTCATCCGAGTAAAGATACGTAGGCACAAGATTGCGATGATCTTGGCGAGCACACTTTTTCTTTTTCCCCCGTTCGCGTCCACACTTTTTTATTTTTCCCCCGTTCGCGTCCACACTTTTTCTTTTTCCCCCGTTTGCGTCCACACTTTTTTCTTTTTCCCCCGTTTGCGTCTACCTTCCATCTTTTTTCGTCAAGCCCCGCAGTCGAACTACGATTGCTCTGATTTCTCATTCTCGTCCGAATGAGCATACGTAGGCCCGAGGTCGCGATGATCTTGCCGAGCACCCTATCCTTAAACCACCCCATTCCCCCTAGCATCGTTCCCTTTTATCTTACCGTTTCGCATTCATTTTTGAGAAGAAAACAAACAAACTTAGCTAACGAGTATCGCGATTCGAATCAAGAGGTTCCCGTTAAGTACAACGGACGTGAGGGGGTGTGCGTACCTTCCCCTCACGTAACCGACTCCCGAACCCAGAATGTGGTTGCGACGAACATGTTCTTATCCACTCCTTAAAGGTTTTCTCGATATTTTCCTTTCCCTCTTTTGGGATAAATAAAGTTCGGTAGCGACTCTGTCGAACCATTTTCCGCGCCTTTCGCGCTAAGGGTCGTGTCTTCGATTAAGCGATTTTTTCGATGTGCGACAGCTGGAGACTCTGCTGGGGAAACATTTGCTCCATGCAAGAGAGAGTCAAGCCTATCTTGATTCGAATCGCAAGTTCGTTAGTTTTGTTTATTTTTTTTCTTCTCCTTTGCTTATTTACTTGTTTTCCTATTCCTTATTTGTGTTACCTTTTGTAACATTGTTGGGTTGTTCTGATATTGGGAACTTTTTGAGATGGCTCTACACCCGAGTCGAGAAAAACCTTAGGATTAGGATGGTGGTTGTGTAGTGTAGGCTTGCGTGGTCTCTTCTGCGTGAGTTGAAGCGAAAACCACCGCTTGGAGTAGATTCCCTTGGAGATATTATTGTTGTGGTGAATCTTTGCCGTGGTGGTAATATCTTCGAGGTGGGTCGTCGATCCCAAGGACCATTAACCCATTTATCCATGGTGGTTGGTAGTGTTAACTCTTGTGGGTTAATGCAAACGCCCCAATCAGATGAGATCCCTCGAACGTATTACTTCCTGACAGTAATATTTTCGACCTCGATCTAGGATTCTGAGAACCCTATTTAGAACCCGTGTGTCGATGGTTTTGTAGTGGCCGCCTCCGAGGAATCTTTCTCGTGGGGAAGAAACGAAGACCTCACCTAGACGAGATTATTTTGAAGATATTATAGTCGGATGTCTCTTCGTCTTGGTTATAATGTTTTCGAAATATATCCATAACTCTAGGCACCTACCCCATTTTAGAAACCTACCCGTGGGCTTTCTTGATCCTAGCTGTGGTTCTTGACCCGTCATCCCCGGCCAATCGCAGAACTGTTTGAAGCTGTTTGATCTTGCGATCCTGGATCTTGCATCTTGCATTGCATCTCATATCATTGCATTGCATTGCATCTGTTACGCATCTTGCATTGCATTTTCAACCTCAGAATCTCACTCCAACTTCCTTCCTTCTCCAGTAAATCAAGTTGATTCCTCAACACCAGTACGCAACTCGAGCCAACACAAGAAGAACGATGGAGCAGATTCAGCAAGAGCAAGCTGCCTTCAGAGAAGAAATGGACTCTATGAAGGGAAAGATTGATCAGATTGTTGAAGCCATCATGATGGCCAGAAGAGAAGAAGAACTGCGTGAAGCCGCTGCTGCCAACAACACTGTGCCTGTGCAAGGGTCACCCTCAAGGCTCTCAGTTCCTGTCCCTAACCCTATCAATTATGGGATACCAATGAACTTCACTCCTGCCGCTGAAGGAGCCACATCTCAACCACTTCCAACACTTGGAGTTACTGTTGGAGCTATTCCGCAAGCCCAACCTGTTGTCACTCAGATTCATATTCCTCATGCTGAAGAAAATCTGGTAGATCAGTATGATGAGGTACAGAACTACCATGCTGC
This sequence comes from Lathyrus tuberosus, assembly GCA_022829125.1. NCBI lineage: Eukaryota > Viridiplantae > Streptophyta > Magnoliopsida > Fabales > Fabaceae > Lathyrus > Lathyrus tuberosus. The sequence continues at coordinate 4,814,558 of JALAZF010000280.1, forward strand.
TATCCCAATTGTCAATCCTACTGCTGCTCAGGATTTTGAAGCCATCAAGATGTGTCGTGATCTAGCTGAGAAACTCCGAGTCATGGAGGGACGCAACTCAACTTCTTTGAATGCTCTAGATATGTGCTTGGTGCCAGATGTTGTCATTCCTCCCAAATTTAAAGTGCAAGAATTCCCGAAGTACAAAGGTCTCAGTTGTCCTCACATGCATCTAAGGATGTACTGCCGTAAGATGGCTGCCCATGCCAAAGATGAAAAGCTGATGATCCATTGCTTCCAAGACAGCTTGTCTGGGGCATCACTCGAATGGTATATGCAGCTGGAGCGTAGCAATGTGCGCACTTGGGATGATCTAGCTGATGCATTTGTCAAGCAATACAAGTATAACACTGACCTTGCTCCGAATCATACTCAACTTCAGAGTATGGCTCAAAAGGACAACGAATCCTTTAAGGAGTACGCGCAACGCTGGAGAGAGCTAGCTGCAAGGGTGCATCCACCTCTTGTTGACCATGAACTGATTGACATCTTCATGGGTACTTTGCAAGGCCAATACTATGAGAAGTTGATTGGTAATGTTTCTTCCGGATTCTCTGATTTGGTGATTGTCGGTGAGAGAATCGAAGAGGGTCTGAAGAGCGGAAAGATCCAAGGAGGTTCTAGCAGCCAGTCTCAAGCCAAGAAACCTTTCAACAATGGATTCAAAAAGAAAGAGGGCAAAACAAATGCTGTCTCTACTCAGAAAGGGAAAACTCAACAAGCTCCTCCTCCAATGCCTTTTCAAATGTCATACTTCCAGTATCCGTCTGTTGCTGCTGCGCAATATGCTTCGATGCCTTATCAGCCAACTGTTCAAGCTCCAATGCCTCAGCAACAGACTCCTCAGCAACAATCCTACAATCAATAAGGGTATCAGTATCCTCCTCAACATCAACAACAAAGAGCTGCTCAACAACGTCAGCCTAATCAACAAAGGACAAGAAGGCCAGATAGAGACTTTGATCGTCTGCCAACGATATATGCTCAGATCTTTGCTCAATTGATGGAGAAGAAGGCAATCACTCTAAGGGACCTAGCTCCTCCAACTGTCATTCCCCCAGATTATGATGCTAATGCTCATTGCGAGTTTCATAAGGGTGCTCCAGGGCATACGATTGAGGACTGCAGAGCTTTCAAACACAAGGTTCAAGACATGATCGACTCAAAGTTTCTCACGTTCAATGGGAGGGCTCCAAATGTCATCAACAACCTTTTTCCGCAGCCAAACTAGTGCCAGCATCAAGTCAAGTCAAGTTTATTCCCCGAAGAAGGCAGTCATGTTGCCATCCCATCATTTGCATTCTTGTATTTTCGTCTTTATTTGTTTAAGTACTGTATGCTTTGAACATTGTCGTTTGTATGTGGTTTTATTAATGTACCGATTATGCATGTTTTGAATCAGTTATGTCGTATTCACTCATTTTTTCCATTTACCGCAAAACACCGACACATATATTTCCACTTCACTCTCTTTATCAACTGTCGCTTAACAATGATTGGAGGGAGGATGATGACAGCGAGATACCCATAATTGCAAAATGTATGCTTTCGGATAGAACCCCGCCGATGATGTACAGGCATTGTTTCAACCCCCAAACACTGGAGAGATAAGGAGATAATCCCTAGTTAACCCCTTCGAGCCTAGAAGTAGTAGTTTTCTTCGGATCTATAAACCCTTACACTCAACCTGGGGCAGGGTAGTGTTCAGTTAAACCAATTACACACTCAAATCACAAAGCTAAATCCAAAAGACATGTCGGTTGTTCATCAATACTCATGACTTGGCAGTCACAATCCTCCAACAACAAAATCAAAAACAAAAAATTAAAAGCCTGCTAAGTCAAGCACCTCAAAGGAGACTTAGGCAAAAATCAAGACAACCCTGATGGACTCGACAAGCGAAATTAGTCCATGCAAAAGATAGGGACCAAAACAAAATCAAAAGAGGCCCTCGAACCCTCAACAAAAACAAAATAAGATCCAGTGACCACCATAATCAAAACCAAAGGGTCATTAATATCCATCAAAAACAAAATAAAGGTGACTGTCATCTCAAGCATACCTTAAACCGTCAACCCTTTTGGAAGACAAACAAGTGCAGAATTAACTGACCATAGGACTAGAGTTCATCACGAAGAAGGGGTGGGTACAAATCATACTTTGAGCCTTATATCCTTTGTTTCATAACTGCGAACCAGACCACGTTACAAACCTCGAAAGACCTAATTGAGGCGAGGTTTATTCTGAAAGCATATTGTTGCAAGGTTGCGTAAACTGACTCCCCATATTTGCTAATCTTCAGCATTGGTGTCATTCTCCTTGCTAAATCTTTCACACCATCAAAATCAGCACACGTTTGGGCTAACGGTCCATTCGTCTCACTATCATGACACTCGAATAAACGACTCTTTTTCAAAACTTGCATGAGCATTGTATTAAGATTACCATTTGTGAATGTGCAATTTTAACTGCAAATCAGTGCTAGACATTCAAGACAACTCCAACAAGGGGCAATCGAAGAGGAATTTGAATTTTCAGTGGTGCCAACCCGAAACAAGACTACCTCAACAGCTCAATCAGGGGCAAAATCATTCAACAACTCAATCAATGGTAGACCATTACCATGCTTAGACTAGGGCAAGACTCATTGCAGCAGGCTATCCTCACCAACAAATCAACAAGTGGTCAAACTCAGAGCTCGAGAGTATCTTCGTCTACTTCAATCATGGCGTGTTCAATGAACCGGGTGTCGAGGAAATTAAATCCCTCCCACCGCCCAAAAGTCCAATTCGTATTGGCAACTACCAAAAGCCCACCATGCTGGCACCTCCAAACTTATCCAGCTACCCGTTTGCAATCATGTGCATCATACACATCATATGCATCATAGACATCATATGCATCAGGTGCATCCAAAAAAACCAATCGTACTTCCCCAGCACTTGCATCTCCGCGCATCAGCATTTGCATTGCACATCATTACAAAATCAAGCATTCATACATGCGTAAGATCCAGGATCAATCTCAAGATTTCAAGACGATCTTCAGCCTAGCCAGGGGCATTTTCAGTCAATCTGTGGGCGCTCCTCACGAAGTTCAATCTCAAGATTTCAAGACGATTTTCAGCCCAGTCAGGGGCATCTTCTTCAAATTCGTGGGCGTTCCCCACGAAGTTGTCCAACCTTTTATTGATCAAGAAAAGACTACAAGACGATCTTCAGCCCAGTCAGGGGCGTCTTCTTCAAATCCGCGGGCGTTCCTCACGAAGTCAAGAGCTCAAGAGCAATCTCCAGCCCAGTCAGGGGCATCTTTTCAAGTTCATGGGCGTTCCTCCTGAAATTTTTTCAATAAAGCAGTGATCTCCAAGCAAGTCAGTGGGCGTTCCTCATTGAGTTGTGTTCCTCAAACTTTTGTTACTGAGGTCGTCATCCTCATCCCAACCAATAAACATTCCTCCGAGTCAGTGGGCGTTCCTCATTGAATATTTTCTTCAAGTCGAACTACGACTGCCCTGATTCTTTATTCTCGTCCGAGTAAAGATACGTAGGCACAAGATTGCGTAGATCTTGGCGGGTTACCTTTTCCATTTTTCACTGTTTCCCTTTCCTTTTAGTGGGCTCTTATCATTGAATTATTTACTTCAACCTTTTGTTGACGTCTCCAAATAAATCTCATCACATCCCCAGCAAACTTGACCTTTTGTCATTTGCCTTACTATCATCCTTTTGGTGATAGCCAAACCCAATCAACTCAATTCAACCTGCATCCTTTTGGTGTTGGTAACCCTCAAATAAAAACTTTTCTATCATCCTTTTGGTGATAGCCGAAACCATGTCATTTCAATTCAACCTTCATCCTTTTGGTGTTGGTCCTCGCAAGTGGGAAGTTCCTATCATCCTTTTGGTGGTAGTGGCTTGTATTGATCCGTCATCCTTTTGGTGTCGCCGATCCGTGAACCCTTGGTGTGTGTGTATGCCCTATTATCTCGTCGGTAATAGCAGGCGTTGACCTTATTTCCATCCTTTTGGTGGAAGGGTCTGTGTGTGTGTGTTCCATATTATCTCGTTGGTAATAGCAGGTGTTGACCTCATTTCCATCCTTTAAGTGGAAGGGTCTGTGTGTGTGTGCCCTATTATCTCGTAGGTAATAGCAGGCTGTGCGTGTGTGCCCTATTATCTCGTCGGTAATAGCAGGCGTTGACCTCATTTCCATCCTTTTGGTGGAAGGGTCTGTGTGTGTGTGCCCTATTATCTCGTCGGTAATAGCAGGCTTTGACCTCATTTCCATCCTTTTGGTGGAAGGGTCTGTGTGCGTGTGTGCCCTATTATCTCGTCGGTAATAGCAGACTGTGCGTGAGTGCCCTATTTTCTCGTCGGTAATTGCAGGCGTTGACCTCATTTTCATCCTTTTGATGGAAGGGTCTGTGTGCGTGTGTGTGCCCTATTATCCTTTCGGTAGTACCAGGCTTTGACCTCATTTTCATCCTTTTGGTGGAAGGATCTGTGTGTGTGTGTGCCCTATTATCCATTTGGTAATAGCAGGCTTTGACCTCATTTTCATCCTTTTGGTGGAAGGGTCTGTGTGTGTGTGCGCCCTATTATCTCGTCGGTAATAGCAGGCTGTGCGTGTGTACCCTATTATCTCGTCGGTAATAGCAGGCGTTGACCTCATTTTCATCCTTTTGATGGAAGGGTCTGTGTGCGTGTGTGCCTTATTATCTCGTCGGTAATAGCAGGCTATGCGTGTGTGCCCTATTATCTCGTCGGTAATAGCAGGCTGTGACCTCATTTTCATCCTTTTGGTGGAAGGGTCCGTGTGTGTGTGCGCCCTATTATCCTTTTGGTAATAGCAGGCTTCGACCTCATTTTCATCCTTTTGGTGGAAGGGTCTGTGTGTGTGTGCCCTATTATCTCGTCGGTAATAGCAGGAGTTGACCTCATTTCCATCCTTTTGGTGGAAGGGTCTGTGTGTGTGTGCCCTATTATCTCGTCGGTAATAGCAGGCATTGACCTCATTTTCATCCTTTTGGTGGAAGGGTCTGTGTGTATATGCCCTATTATCTCGTCGGTAATAGCAGGCGTTGACCTCATTTTCATCCTTTTGGTGGAAGGGTCTGTGTGTGTGTGTGCACTATTATCTCGTCGGTAATAGCAGACGTTGACCTCATTTTCATCCTTTTGGTGGAAGGGTCTGTGTGTGTTCCCTGTTATCTCGTCGGTAATAGCAGGCTTTGACCTCATTTTCATCCTTTTGGTGGAAGGGTCTGTGTGTGTGGGCCCTATTATCTCGTCGGTAATAGCAGGCTTTGACCTCATTTTCATCCTTTTGGTGGAAGGGTCTGTGTGTCTGTGTGCCCTATTATCTCGTCGGTAATAGCAGGCTTTGACCTTATTTTCCATCCTTTTGGTGGAAGGGTCTGTGTGTGTGTGTGCCCTATTATCCTTTTGGTAATAGCAGGCTTTGACCTTATTTTCCATCCTTTTGGTGGAAAGGTCTGTGTGTGTGTGCCCTATTATCCTTTTGGTAATAGCAGGCTGTGTTGTGTCCCATACTATCCTTTTGGTAGTAGCAGGCTGTGTGTGTGTGTGCCCTATTATCCTTTTGGTAATAGCAGGTTGACCTCATTTTCATCCTTTTGGTGGAAGGGTCGGTGTGCGTGTGTGTCCTATTATCTCGTCGGTAATAGCAGGCTGTGCGTGTGTGCCCTATTATCTCGTCGGTAATAGTAGGCGTTGACCTCATTTTCATCCTTTTGGTGGAAGGGTCTGTGTGTGTGTGTGTTCATTATCATCCTTTTGGTGATAAGTCTGTCATCCTTTTGGTGTCAGATTTCTTGTATTTCAACTTCCCAATCCTTTTTCTTTCTTTCGGACAAATTTGTGGTCTTTTTTATATCTAATCGACTTATACCTCGATAGAACGAACACCATGGCAGTTCATTTTACTCAGTTTAAGCCAAATAGATAGGGGCATCTGTCATACCCCAAATTTGTCCTACCTGTGTATAATTTTCATCTGTACAGCCACCCACTGACAATTATTCAAAAATCCAAAAAAATATGTTGTCTTCAACTTCATCCCTATTTTGTTTTTATCCATTTTTCATCTTTTAACCATTTTTATCCTTCATCCTGTTAAATATCCATTTAAACTATTCACTTCCATTTTTATCCAATCCAACTATCAATTAGACATCCAAAGTCCATACTCATTTCCACCTTCTTTTTCTTACCAAATTCCAATATCCATTTCACGTCCAAGTACCACACCTTTTTTAGAACTTTTATCCATGTTCATTTTTGAATTTAATTTAATCCATGAACATTTTTAATTTATTTCTCATTATTATCTTTTTTTATTATTAGAGTTTTGTTTACCAAAACAAATCACAAAAATTCAAAAAAAGGCCCAATTCACAAAAAACAAGAGTCCATTTCATGTACCAAAAGCCCATTAATTATACAAAAACTCTACAAAAATACAGGCTCAAAGAAAGGCCCATTTTCATTTTAAGAGAAAGTCCATTTTACAATTGCCAAAAAAATAATAAGAGAATCCATCCAAGTAGGCTCATGATCAACACTTTGTTACAAAACTTTTCCCAATCTCAGCCTTCAATCCGTAAGCCTCCACACTCCATGCCAAGACCAGCCACACACAAAGACAAAACCTCCAGTGACATCATACCCTTCCTGCAACACTGATACACTACTGCACCACACTTTACTCCATTTTTGCAAACCAAAATTTGCATCCACAAAGGCAAGTCTGAACAAGTCACAAATTAACAATTGAAAAGGATTTATCATCAAGAAGAAGACAAGAATTTTGGACAGATAAACTTAACAGAGAAATTTGAATTGTTTTAAAAAGAAAGAACAGGGGGAACATAAGGAGGGCGCCCATTCTCCTCACTCCTGAGGATTCTTCTTGTTTACCAACAACAACAAAATCAACTCAACCAATCTTCCTCACACAAACTCAAATCAACAACATCGTAAACCTCCACAACCATTCTCTTTTCAACCACTCGAAATAACCCTTCTCCTCCCTTAACTCGCTCAAACCACCACCTTGAACCTCAAACCCTTTTCTCCGCCACCGCCACTTACAACCCACCACATACGAACTATCCACCACTGCTCCACCATTTGATATGCAAACCTTGCTATTTTCAACAACCATACATTAACCAAAAAACCCATTCATAAACTTACTCAACGAAACACCCAAAACAACTTCAACAAATTGAACCAAACCCATATTCAGAACAGAACCAGAAATTAAACGAGAGAAGGAGAGAGATCACTCAAAATTGAACAAAAACCCAGAAACAAAGTGAGAAGAAGAAGAAGGTTCTGAGTCGCACAAAACTGAACATAAACCATGGAATCCCAAGGAGAATTGAATCGCAAGAGAGATCGAGGCGAGACGGATTAGTTTCGAAGGTTGAAACGAACTGGACTCAGCGTTTTAATAGCTTTTTTCTTGCTTCTGCTTTTGTTCAAACGCGCTTTTGCTGAAGAAGTGATTAATACACCGTGTTTTCTTTTTGTGTTAATTTGTTGAGATGAGTTTGAGAAAGATACAGCTACTTTGTAGCATTATTCCGCCTGGCCTTGTTGTTCTATGGGCTGCGTTCTTTTTTTTTACGCTGAAGATGGATGATGGGCTTTGGAAAGCCCAAGGGATTTCATCATACATCCGATGCCTCACAACCAATTCAGTCCTACACCCCTCCTCTCCTGGTTTTTTTAATTAAATTTGTTTTAAATAATTTCTTCTTTTAAATTTCTTATTTGATCCTAAAAAGATTTTTTTTAAGAATAGTGATTTATGTTTTATTTAGCTAGTTTCTCTCAATATTTCTTTTAATTCCATTTATTTTATTCTTTTTCCTTTTATTATTTGGGCCAATGATATAAAAAACATCTTGATATTGGGTGATTCTTTAAAATCGGTACCAAATCTTGATTTATATGAGGCCTACTATTTACTATTTATTTATTTCGATTTATTTTGTCATTATTTTATTTTTATTCATTTTTTGGGTCAATGAAAACCAAATATCTAAGATTTATCGATTTATTGATTTTAAATCTTGATAAAGGTGAGACCTTTATTCTTTTTCTTGTCATTTTCGATTTTATTTCATTTCTATCATTTTATTTCATTTTTATTCATTTTTGGGTCAATGAAAATCAAATACTAAAGATTATCGATTTTTCGATTTAAAACCTTAGTAAAGATGAGACCTTTCTTAGTTTTCCGTTTTTTATTTCTATTTCGATTTATATGTTTTTATTTTCACTTTTGGGTCAATGAAAGTCAAAAGTCGCCGATTATCAATTTATCGATTAAATCGTGATTAAGACGAGACCAACTTTAATTTTATGGCAATACTATCTCTTGTTCATATTATCTCGATTATATTATTCATATTCTTATCATATTGTTCATATCCATATTCATATTTATCTAACCATTTCATTTGTTCACCATTAATAAAAAAACACTAACAATTATCGAAACCTAAAAAATTAATTGATGGACTGTTGGTTATGATCATTTGCTTGGCAACTTTGCTCAAGGCTTAGTTTAGGACACCTTGCACACACACACAACTTTCTCTTGGGCTACCTTACAATGAGACCCTTTATTTCATGTCATCCCCTGTACTTTACATGTACCTCTCTCCCATTCCGATGTATGCATTTAATTTTGATTGTGGTTTGTTTACTAGGAGCACCCCTAGGGACTAGCATAGACAACCCATTTTCAAACTAATTCCCGATTCTTCGTCGAGCCATTTTCAAACAAACCTCTTTTAAACCAAACTCTCGATTCGTCGTCGAGCCATTTTCAAACAAACCTCTTTTTAACCAAACTCTCGATTCGTCGTCGAGCCCATTTTTAAATCAACCTCTAACCAAGTCCTTTTTCAAACCAAACTATTTTCATACAATTAACCCTTGATCCAACGTCATGCGGATTTTCATAATCAAACTTCAAAAACAACTAACAACTATCGCAACTCTTTTAAGGTGAAAAATGGGGGTTCAAGTCTTTGATCTCCCTTCGATTGTTTGGGTGCGAGTTCTCTTACTCATGTGTGAGCAATTGACGCCTCTTTTTTTAACAAATCAAATCCTTTTCAAAATAACCAAGCGCATACAATAAACCCTTGATCCCACGTCAAGCGGACTTTCATAATCAAACCTTAAAACGACTAACAACTATCGAAACTCTTTCAAGGTGAAAAATGGGGGTTCAAGTCTTTGATCTTCCTTTGATTGTTTGGGTGCGAGTTCTCTTACTCGTGTGTGAGCAATTGACACCTCTAAAACACATCCAACTAGACAACCATCCGTCCAACATTCCAAAACGCTTTTAAAACCATCAAACCTTTTTCAAACTCAACCACCTTAGATGAAAAAGAGAGGGAGCCAAATCTTTGACTCACTCTCCCGATTACTTGGACCCGAGGAATCTTTCTTAAGTTCAAGTAATCGTCATCTATACCAACCCAACTCTACCTTTTGTTTCGTGGGCGTACCACGAACTACGACTGCTCTGATTCTTTATTCTCGTCCGAGTAAAGATACGTAGGCACAAGATTACGACGATCTTGGCGAGCACACTTTTTTCTTTTTCCCCCGTTCGCGTCCACACTTTTTTCTTTTTCCCCCGTTCGCGTCCACACTTTTTCTTTTTCCCCCGTTTGCGTCCACACTTTTTTCTTTTTCCCCCGTTTGCGTCTACCTTCCATCTTTTTCCGTCAAACCCCGTAGTCAAACTACGATTGCTCTGATTTCTCATTCTCGTCCGAATGAGCATACGTAGGCCCGAGGTCGCGATGATCTTGCTGAGCACCCTATCCTTAAACCACCCATTCCCCCTAGCATCGTTCCCTTTTATCTTACCATTTCGCATTCATTTTTGAGAAGAAAACAAACAAACTTAGCTAATGAGTATCGCGATTCGAACCAAGAGGTTCCCGTTGAGTACAACGGACGTGAGGGGGTGCGCTTACCTTCCCCTCACGTAACCGACTCCCGAACCCAGAATGTGGTTGCGACGACCATGTTCTTATCCATTCCTTAAAGGTTTTCTTGATATTTTCCTTTCCCTCTTTTGGGATAAATAAAGTTTGGTGGCGACTCTGTCGAATCGTTTTCCGCGCCTTTCGCGCTAAGGGTCGTGTCTTCGATTAAGCGATTTTTTTGAGGTGCGACAGTATTAAGCCCAAGAGAAGGCATGAGAACTTCTAAGAAGCCAGTGGGTCCTTGTACAAAGCCCAAAAGGAGGCTAGGATGCTTTTAGGAAGCCTGTGGGTCAAAACCTAAGAAGAGTTCAAGAAAAGTTTCACCGAGAATAATCTTTTCTTTAATGAACAGTTCTAGGGTTTGAAGAAATTCAAGAGAGGTTTCACCGGGAATTAATCCTCTCTGGGGAAACTGAATTTCTTTGACAAATTCTAATAGTGACAGTCTGAGAAAAGGTTCACCGAGAATACTTGTAACACCCATATATAACACTCATACATCAAAGCATAAATATTATATATAGATCCAAGTGTTTGGTACTGAAACACATAAGCTCCTAGTTAACACATTGTATACAAATAAATGCCCTAAAGTACAAAGTACAAAAACCTAAGGCATATTATACACAAGATGTTCAAATGATAAAAACTAAGAACTAGATCAACAATGATCCCAAAATACACTTCGCTACGGAAGCTAGCCATCAACAAGCAAGGAAAAGATCACACAACCTTATCCTTACCCTTCTCAGAACCTGAAGCACCTGAAATACATCAACAACATGGGGTGAGATACATCAAATCTCAGTGAGTTCCCTATCTTATGGATTCTCTCGGATTAACAAGGTTCTAACAATCCTAACTCAAGTCTGGGGAAAAGGGGAAAGGACTCTTGAGTTCACATTTCAATTCTCACACTATATGGGAACATGACATGAGTTCATTAACTCACAACATCACTAATCAATAACCATACCAAGACATCTCCTCTTCCCGTCTGCTTCTACGTCTAGAAGGTGACCCGAGTCATAGATCCTTGTAGTTACTTGGCATACGAATTAGATTCGGGATCATCGGCCTGTTAACCGTGAACCGTCACTTCTCATGGCCTGTTAACCATCACAAGTCTCTACCCATAGCATAGGCTTCAATCGTACTACACGTAGGGAATCAAACCTACCAAGTAATTATGTACCCGTTTCAGAGGAGCTCAAGACCCATGAAACTACACTCAAAATATTCCGGTTACGATTACATGATCACATACAACAATACGATTGTATTCGACAATCACAAGACTACACCGCCTTAAGGCCTCTCTTGCCTTTTCACAACCACAAAGGTTAACCACATGTTCCATACTAGTGTTTCACTCTCAACTAGGCCAATACTCGGCAAGGGTGTATCTTTCAACAACACGTGCTCGAGCATCGCCATCTAGAGTTGTCTATAATTTCTAGTTCCTTACTAGATTCTCCTATAGTTCAAGTTTGAGGTTTCCTCACTCTTTCTATCTTATTTTCATATTAACATGCATTCCTATATTACAATCATGTTAAACAATATTAGGATAGGCAAGACATGTCATAATTGCATAGTAGAATAATATATAACAATTAAAACAGAAATATATCGCTTTTGGAACTTTCAATTATTTAATCGGTCGATAAATTCGACATATTTCATCTCCATTCCATAGAATATTTCCTCGGCTTTACATCGATATAAAGAATGATTGAATCCGATAAACGAGTCGAAAGTTATGAATTTTCTCGTTTTGGAAGAAAACTCTAAGTCCCAGGTCGCGCTAAGCGCGCCCCTGTCCGCGCTAAGCACGCAACTCTCTGCCATCTGGGGTTGCAGGATTTCAACACCGCGCTGAGCAGGCTTCTGTGCGCTAAGCGCGCTCTGCAAAACTTAGAAAAAAATACCTGCTATAACAGTTCAAAAACCAGCTCCTCTAAACCCTCAATACTAGTTCCAACAACCCACTAGAGGCATATTGAACCTGTTTCTATCATAGTTTCATCATCAAACTTCACAAACCAAAATTTCCACAAAATCACAAATTCTTCATAAACCCTAAATTTCCAACCAAATTAAAACAATCAAAACTTCAAAACAATTAACAATATATGTTTCTACAAGTATTTTGTTCATTCATTTCGAATTATATCAAATTCCAACCGTTAAAACATCGATTTCCACATTCTAACCTAAAACTCATATTATCCAAAATCTCTAAACAATGGTACTAACTAGAACCCACCTTGGATAGAGGTTGAAAATGAAGAAGATGAGATGATTGGATGAAGTTTGGATCAATGGATGATGATTGTTCTTGGATTTTCTTCCAAAACCCTTTTCTCCTCTTTTTCTCCTTCCTTTCTCTTTTCTTCTTTCTTTCCTCTTCTTTTCCTTCTTTTCTCTTTCTTTCCTTTCTTACTATCTTTTTCTTTTTTATAATTTTGGAAAGTGGAAGCAAAATAAGTAACAAACTTAGTATTAGAAATAATACTACTAAATTTCCAAAAAGTATCTAAAGTCCAAATTAGTAAAATACGGGGTATTACATCCTCCCCTCCTTAAATAGAAATTCGTCCTCAAATTTAAAGGATTACCTGAACAAATGAGGGTAAACATCTCGCATTTCCGATTCAAGTTCCCAAGTTGCATCACCCGGATGCGTTACATCCCACTGCACCTTAACGAGAGAAATATTCTTATTCCTTAATACTTTCGTTTCTCTTCCCACAATGCGACTCGGTTGAGGTTCAAAAGTCAAGTCTGCTTCTATTTCAATCGTATCCGGTAGAATTGGCCGAAGAGGATCTGGAATAAATCTGCGAAGTTGAGATACATGAAAAATATCATGCATTTCCGATAGAGAAGGAGGTAAGGCCAACCTGTACGCTACTTCGCCAATCCTTTCTAAAACTTGATACGGTCCCACGTATCTCGGACTTAACTTCCATGACTTAAACGATCCTTTCAGTCTTAATCTCGGAGTAACTTTCAAAAACACATGGTCACCTTCTTCAAATTCTAAAGGTCTCCTCCGGTTATCTGCATAACTCTTTTGTCGATCTTGTGCTTGTTTAATTTTCTCGCGGATCATTCGAATCTTTTCCATAGTCTCTTGGATAATTTCGGGTCCCAAAATTCTATCTTCACCAACCTCCGCCCAACACAAAGGTGTTCTACATTTTCTCCCATACAATGCTTCATACGGAGCCATACCGATGCTCGCATGATAACTATTATTATAAGAAAAATCAATCAATGGTAGAAGTTCTTTCCAATTCCCTTTACTCTCTAACGCACAAGATCTCAACATATCCTCCATCGTTTGTATCGTTTGCTCAGTCTGACCATCCGTTTGTGGATGATTAGACGTGCTCAAACGCAACTCCGTCCCCACAGCTTGTTGAAAAACTTTCCAAAACCTTGAAGTAAACTTTGGATCTCTATCCGACACGATATTAGAGGGAATACCATGCAATCTCACAATTTCGGCAATAAACAACCTTGCAAGATGACTCGCTTTGAAGGTAGTCTTCACGACCAAGAAATGCGCCGACTTTTTCAACCGATCTACTATTACCCAAATCGAATCATAACCACCTTGCATACGGGGTAAACCTACTGCGAAATCCATAGAAATACTATCCCATTTCCAAATTGGGATTTCTAATGGTTGGAATAATCCACCCGGTCTTTGATGTTCAATCTTAACTTGTTGGCATACCGCACATTCCAACACGAAGACCGCAACATCTCTTTTCATACCGGACCACCAATAGTCCTTCTTTAAATCTTGATACATCTTTGAAGAACCCGGATGTATAGTGAAGGCACCCTTATGCGCTTCCTCTAAAATCCTTCTTTTCAAAGTCGCATCGTTCGGAACACAAATTCTTTGGTTAAACATAATCATTCCATCGCTAGCGTGCACAAAACCCGGTTGACTTAGCATCTCTTGTAACTTCTCATCCAATAATTGTCCTTGTTGAATTTCAACTCTTAAAGTAGAATTGACATTCAAATTCCCCATAATCACTCCATTAGGAGTCCACACAAACTGAAGATTTAAATCTCTAAACTTTTCCAACAACGAATATTCTAACATCATCAATTTGGCCTTTCTCAAAACTTTCCTACTCAAGGCACCGACCACTTTGTTCGCTTTACCCGAATGGTATTTTAGCTCTAGATCATAATCCTTTAAATATTCCATCCACCTCCTTTGACGCATATTAAACTCTTTTAGGTCAAAGAGGTACTTTAAACTCTTGTGGTCACTAAACATTTCAAAATGTACTCCATATAAATAGTGACGCACACTTTGAAAGTAAACACCACCGCCGCTAATTCCAAATCGTGGGTTGGATAATTCTTCTCGTGAATTTTCAATTGTCGAGAAGCATAAGCCACCACGTGACTTTCTTGCATTAAAATGCCTCCTAATCCCATCTTAGACGCATCACAAAATACCTCATACGACTTGCTAGGATCGGGAATAATTAGAACGAGAGCTGTAGTCAATCTTTCCTTCAAACTCATAAAACTATGTTCACACGCCGAATCCTACTCAAATGGGCAATCCTTCCGAGTAAGCTTAGTCATTGGCAATGCTAATTGCGAAAAGCCTTTGATAAACCTTCTGTAGTAACCTGCTAAACCCAAGAAACTTATAATTTCTGATACATTCTTCGGTCTCTCCCAATTAATCACAGCTTCAACCTTTGACGGATCCACCGCTACACCACCCTGTGATATAACGTGACCAAGAAAACTAACTTCAGATATCCAGAACTTGCACTTGCTTAACTTGGCAAAAAGTTGCTTCTCTTGTAAGATCGATAAGACAATTCTCAAATGTCCTTCATGCTCTTGTGGAGTAAGGGAATAGATAAGAATGTCATCAATGAAGATCACAACAAATTGATCCAAGTAAGCTCGAAATAACCGATTCATATAGTCCATCAAAACAGCTGGAGCATTAGTCACACCGAAAGGCATCATTAGGAATTCGTAATGACCATAACGGGTCCTAAATGCAGTCTTAGGTACATCGGAACTCTTCACTCGGATTTGGTGATAACCCGACCTCAAATCAATCTTCGAGAACACACAGGCTCCTTTCAATTGATCTAATAGGTCGTCTATCCTGGGCAAGGGATACTTGTTCTTAATGGTGACTTTATTCAGCTGAGATAGTCGATACACAACCGCATCCCACCGTCCTTCTTCTTTACTAATAATACTGGAGCTCCCCACGGTGAGACACTAGGTCTAAAAAAATGCTTAGCCATAAGCTCTTCCAATTGTTCCTTCAGTTCTCTCAATTCAAGCGGTGCCATCCGATATGGAGAAACGGATATAGGAGCCGTTCCCGGTACCAGGTCAAAAAATTCCGCTTCCCTCTCCGGAGGATGAGAAGTGACATCTTCGGGGAAAACTTCGAAAAACTCGCAAACTGCTGGAATATCCATAACTTGAAGGTCACTACTCCCTTCCTTAGTGAGAACCAAAAGAACAGATTTCTCTTCTTCGAATAAGAAATTTATCATTCCAACCGTACCTTCTAGAATAGTTGTTAAGACATATTTCGGGGTAGCATCAATAGATGGAATGATGACGAGCTTTTCTTCACACCCAATAAACACCGAATTAGCAGAAAGCCAATCCATTCCCAAAACGACATCAACTTTCTTAAGTGGTAAGCAAATAAGATCAATCTGAAAAACTCTACCGTCCACAGACAAAACACAGTTTTCACGCATCAATGGTGTCTCAACTATTTCATCCATGGCGGTAGTGACCACCATAGAAGGAGACAAAGGAACGGACCGTAACCCAAGTCGCTTCATACATTGCATCGATACAAAAGAGTGTGTAGCTCCGCAATCAAATAGAACAAAACTAGGAAATCTGTTAACGAAGCACGTACCAACAATTAAGGAATTGTCACTCTTCTTCTTCCTTGCATCTAAGGTATAAACCCTTCCTTGTGTCTGCGTCTTATTCTGAGGATAATCTCTTTTCATATGACCCACTGTAGCGAGCGATTTTGGACGCGGTTCTTAAGCGCTGGTCGCTCTCTGCGGTTTGAGCTTTGACTACAGGTCAATTCATTTTTTATCTTATTGTGAGCTGAATAAGGAAGGGAAATAGATGTCTCCAATTAACCCTGCTTGCATACTGAGTTTAAACAGCGGTCTGTTAGGTTACGGATGCTATCAATGTGGGGGGGGGGGGGGCTTGTACTGGTTATTTGTATTTTCGCCAATACGGTTTTCTTTCTTTTTACCTGGGCAGAAGGTTTCTGGCGGGGAACAAGGATTAGGATGTTTGGACTGATGCTTTTGAATTACTGCTTTTGATTGATGGAGATATGGGATTTTTGTTGATTGTGCTCACTAAGATCTTTTCTTTCGATCTTATGCCTACGTATTCCCGTTTACCGAAACAGGGAAATCAGAGCGTTCGTAGTTCCTCCTATTCTATGGGAGGAAATGGTTGTTTTTGGTGTCTTGTTCAAAGCCCAAGACGTGAAGCAAAAAGTGTTTTGTATCTTGTTCAAAGCCCAAGTGTGAAGCTGAAAAGTCTCGACTTTAGAGAGAATTTGTCATCTCTAAAGAAGGGTTTGTCTGTCACACTATTGGGTGACTGATTATAAAGGAGAATTACTTTAACCGGGATACGCGGATCCTAGCAATGCCATAATTTCCTTTAAAGGGGATTTTAACCTGAAGGAGAAGACTTTAACTCAGTGTAGAGCAATGCCATCTTTCCTTAGGAATTGCTCATGCTAACAGAGGGACAGTGGCATGGATGTAGATGATCCAGAGGCTTGTCGTTTACAGCGATTAGATGAAGGGAAAAGAGTTGTTGATGTTTATGTACTGTGAACGAGGCACAACTTTGATGCTAAAAGGTTAATTGGATCAACCAGTGTTTTTCTTATACAAAGCCTAAGAGGAGGCTAATTTCCGCTAGGAAAATCATTATACAAAGCCTAAGAGGAGGCTATTTTATGTCCCGTACAAAGTCCGAGAGAGAGGCTAAAAGATTTTGACCCGACGATGGAGTCTTTGTGTCTTGTACGAAGCCCGAGATGGAGGCTATTGTTTGTTTGACTCAACGAGGGAGTCTTTATGTGTCTCGTACGAAGCCCGAGAGAGAGGCTAAAACGTTGTTTGACTCCGCTGGGGAGAATTTTGGTATCTCGTACGAAGCCCGAGATGGAGGCTAAACGTTTGCTTCGCTGGGAAGAATCATTGTACAAAGCCTCAGAGGAGGCTAGGGTAACTGTTACAGGTCCAGTATACTGATTTTGAAAGAGAAAATTAGTTCTTATATGAGCAACACTGTACTCATGGATTTGATTCAAGGATCCGGGTTATTCCTGTTCTTTAAGGAGGTGGAAAATCCAAAGGGTATTGAGACTGTCCGAGTCTGCGGGTTTCCTTCCTATTTAACGAAGGGGTCACTTGAGAATGTGTTTGAGACTCAAGGAAGTTAGACTGTCCAAGTCTAGAGTGTCATCTCTGTACTATGTTTTGAGAAACAGTAGTAGACTCTTTGAAAGGACTGTTCTATGCAGATGACTAAGTTCTGTTCCTATACCTCTAGGAGGTCGTCGGGACAATTTGTACGAAGCCCAAGAGGAGGCTGGAAACTTTTAAGAAGCCGACGGGTCCTTGTACGAAGCCCAAGAGAAGGCTATCATTCCTGGAGGAAGAGATCATTATACGAAGCCTAAGAGGAGGCTGTGAATACTTCTAAGAAGCCGGCGGGTCCTTGTACTAAGCCCAAGAGGAGGCGAGGTTGCTTTTAGGAAGCCTGTGGGTCCTTGAACAATGCCCAAGAGGAGGCCGATGCTTTTAAGAAGCCCGTGGGTCTATCATCTCCTTTCCATTAGGAGAGATGACTCTTTTAAAGATAAAAACCACTGATAAACGTGCGAGGTTTACTATCCAGCGACTTTTAGCTTTTAAAGAGGGTTCCTTAGTTAAGGTCCAAGATTATGACCGTAGTGGGTACCCAAACCCCGAGACATTCAAGGCAAGCTATCCACAAGGAATAGATCAAGTCAGAAAAGTTTGAGAATTTGGAAGAAACTCAAAGATGCCATTCACAGAGAATACATTCATCTTGGGGAGTAGAGCTTCTTGACGATTCCTAAGGAGGACAGCCGAAGAGAAGACTGTATCTGGTGCTCCTATTGGGGATCTAGGCGTCTATTTCTACGAATAAACGAAACGGCTTTACCTAGTGCTAGACGTAGTTGCCGGGGAAACTCGAAATATCTATACTATTATTACACAGTAGATATGAGTTTATGAAAGGAGACTTACAGTGAGCAGCCCCACAATACAGTTTATAATATGAAAGCAGTAAACGAAAGCGATAACCACTTACTCGGTTGTAGTGCTTCCATGTTGTTTGGTTAGTTGTTCAACAAAGAAAGATTGAAAACAATAGTATATTCAAAATCAAAGGAGAAAGTGCTTTGAAAAGGAAGGATTTGGGGCTTACAGCTCAAGGAGAGGCCCAGGGTTTTATCAGTGAGCGCACTGTTTGACTTTGTACAGAGGGACTTATACAAGTGACTGGGGCCCAAAATGGTTTTTTGTACAAAGGGATGGGTCTTACACTCTCTCAAGAGGCCCAAAAAAGGTTTAGAGAAAAAAGAGTGGGGCTTATAACACGGGGTAGGCCCAAATGATTTTTCGTTTAAAAATGGCGATCGCGCCGAGGTTTTCTTTTAACGCAGAAGGACTTATACAATAAGTGAGGCCCAAGATGTTTGGTTAAAAGGGGGATTGGGTCTTACACTCTAATAGAGGCCCAAAGTGTTTTTGAATGGGTCTTATAGCTCAAGGAGAGGCCCAAAAAGTTTCTTAAAAAGGCTACGATCGCGCCGTTTGTTTTTTACGGTATCGGGGCTTATACAATGAATGAGGCCCAAAAATGATTTGGTCAAAAAAGGATTGAGTCTTACACTCTATTAGAGGCCCAAAAAGGTTTTTAAAAAAGGTTTGGGTCTTACACTCTCTCAAGAGGCCCAAAAAGTTTAAAAAAGGGTTGGGGCTTACACCTTAAGGGATGCCCAGATGATTTTTTAAAAAGGTTTGGGTCTTACACTCTCTCAAGAGGCCCAAAAAGGTTTTTAAAAAAGGTTTGGCGCTTACACTCTCTCAAGAGGCCCAAAAAGGTTTTATCAATTAATTTAAATATTAGTATTAAATATGATTAATTAATAATTTAATTAATCAAAATTAAATAGAAATATCTAAATTAATTAATAACTTAAACAATATTTTTACCTTTCCTAGATAAAACTAGAAATAAGAAAAAATAATGAAAGAAAGAAATATGTGGGAGAGAAATGAGAAAACAATGTAAGGGATTGTTTTGGTGTGATTTGGAATGAGAAATGGAGTGGTATTTATAGGAAAATTTTTGCTTAAAAATTAAGCCATGGTGATGTATGCAATGACATAAACCAAGCTTAAAAATTAAGCTAACTTATTTAAACTAGCTTAAATTTTAAGCGAACTTAAATTAATTTTTTAAGCTAGCTTAATTTTTAAGCTAACTTAAATATCTATATACTATAATAATAAAAAAACAAAATTGTATTAAAAACAAAAGTTTTTTTAGAACAAAATATATAAAAAACAAAAACTCATAAAAAAAACAAAATATATGAATTTTAAAAATAATATAAATATATATTTATATATATATATATATTTTCGATATACATATATATAAAATATATATATACATAAAAAAAAATGAAAAATATATAAAAAATATATAAAAAATAAAAAGACAAAAAAAACAAAATATATATATATATATATATATATATAAAATACGGAAATAATATATATATATATATTATTATTATATTATTATTATTTTTATTTATTTTTATTTTCATTTTTATTTTATATATGTAAAAATAAAATAAAAATGAGAAATCGATTAAATCGTGCGAAAGATAGATGAACAATGAACATTTGTAAATTTAATTGAAAAACATGTCCGTTCATCGATTTTCGCATAATTAACCAAAAAGACAAAAATTTCAACGTATATATTTCGACTGAAAATTCAAACGATGTGCATCACAAAAATAGATGATATGATATGCAGACGACACGAAGTGAAAATACAATCGAGTTTTGATCACTGGTGGTTCTGAGGCTTAATCCACTTAGAAGGGAGCATTGTGCTTAATCCTTGAAGTGGGAGTCCTTTTTGATCCATTGTGAATGTTTGAGAAGTTAGACAAGTTGAAGATCATGTCATTCCTTGATTGATCCTTTGTCTAAGAACTCAAAGAGGGTTTGAAACCCTAATTTTGATTGTAGTGAGTGCTCACCCATCTTTGGGGAGACTGATGATTTGCCCAATGATGGGAAATCTAAGTGGTCAAAATTTGGGGTATGACAGATGCCCCTATTTAATCATCTTGGACCCGAAGGTGTGAATGAGGAAGATATTCGGGCATTCGGGGTGCAAGAGGATTAAATATCGGAGTACCCGAAATTTTGATGGTGGTTATGAATGGTAGCTTACGCATTCATCTTCTTTACTAAGCAATGATGCTTAGAAAAGGTAAACTTCCCCTCGATCCTGGTTTCCTACCAAAGAACTGGTCTCGATTTCTTTTATCAACTTCCCCTCGATCCTGGCTTCCTGCCAAGGAACTGGTCTAAGTTTCTGAAGTAAACTTCCCCTCGATCCTGGTTTCCTACCAAGGAACTGGTCTAAGTTTCTGATTTAAACTTCCCCTCGATCCTGGTTTCCTACCAAGGAACTGGTCTTAGTTTCTGAAGTAAACTTCCCCTCGATCCTGGTTTCCTACCAAGGATCTGGTCTCGGTTTCTGATATAAACTTCCCCTCGATCCTGGTTTCCTACCAAGGAACTGGTCTTAGTTTCTGATTTAAACTTCCCCTCGATCCTGGTTTCCTACCAAGGAACTGGTCTTAGTTTCTGATTTAAACTTCCCCTCGATCCTGGTTTCCTACCAAGGAACTGGTCTTAGTTTCTTTTGTCAATAAACTTTATTGACAAGGGACGCTATGAGTAGCGGTTTTCCTTCAAACTTCTCGCTGAATTTTCCTGGGGAGATGCCATTTGAGTGGAAAAACTTTTGATGTCAGACTTGCTGGGGAACCCAGTCGTCTGAGTTGTATAGTTGTACAAACTTCTCTGTTGGAGACGCCATTTGTCTCTACTGGGGGAAAGCAGGTCTCTTGAGAGACTGCTGTCGCTTGGGATCTTACATCATACTTTTCTCGGGATCTTCCTGGAGAAATGCCATATGATGGGGTCCAATTTTGAGGTGCCGATGACTTTTTCATCAGCAGGGTTTTTTGGAGAATGGCAGCTGTATTGCCAAATCTCTGGTTATGAGGCTTTCTCTGTGGATTTTCCTTAATCCGGGAAAGCAAGGACATCATCTTCAATGGCGAAGAGTGACATCTGCTGAACGTTTTCTCTGGCTTTTCAGAGGTTCAAATTATCAAAGTGGTCGATTGCCGACTCTGATCTAAAGATACACTGGTGGCGAGATTGTGCAGACACAACACTTCCTGACGAGGAAAGAACTGACAAACTCGATTGAAAAAACTGTTTATCACTAGGGGACAAGACCGACTCAAGTGATAGTGATGCAATACGAAATGCGAACGCAAATAAAATGCATGAAGTACGTATGTATATACTGACAAAACAGACGCGACATACAGACTAATGGATGAACACAATTGGATACTCGGCCATCGCGGGGCGAAGAAGTACCGTTGGTTCAGAATTGCAATTCCACCTTGCTTAGGAAAGATAGTCCCGTTGGGAGCTATGTTGATCGGGCTTAGGAGATGAGAACTCGACCGAGGTGTGTCAGACGAAACAAGGTCTCTGACACAGTTGATCCCTTCATTCAGGCATACTGGCTTAGAAGGAGTACTTTGATTCTGCACTTTGAAGTTCGCTTACTTCGGGAGAAGCGATCGATGTTCTTCTGATGTTCAACAGTCAAAAGAAATGCCATCTTTAATTTAAAAGCAGAAAAAGTTTAACAAGTAAATTTATTTTTGTTTTATTTCAAGAATCGCTGATTAAGTTTAAACAACGTCGTTCTGTAAAGCTAAAACAAGTAAAGAATTACAAACAAGAGCACAAGGGCTCAAAATTTTATTGATAAGATGGAGACCAGCCAAACGCGTGATTCCAAAGAGTATATACAAAGTTAGAAAATGGTAATTTACAGGGAAAAGGGCTACGTTGAAACATAACGACCACTATTCTTCTACCAACTTTGAATTCGGGACATCCTGAGCTTCTGTCGAAGATGACCTTTGACTGGAGATTTCCTCCGATAGATGATGCAACTGCTGCTGAGGGACTTGCCTCTGTTGAACATAGTTACTTGCCATTATCCCTAACTTTTGCCTGGATTGTACTATGAGATTTCCAATCCATCGGGATGATTTTTCCCATGTCTCTAACTTTTGCCTGGACCGCCCTTTCGGGTTTTCAATCCACCGAGACGTTTTTTTTTTTAGTTTTTTTTTTTTAGTTTAGGCGAAGTATTTCTTGACTACATCAACATTCGTGGGGTAGGCAAATTCCTCTCCGTCCATGGTTGCAAGTCTCAAGGCGCCGCCTGAGAAAGCTTTCGTGACCACATAGGGGCCATCATAATTTGGGGTCCATTTGCCCCGAGAATCAGTGAGAAATGATTGTATCTTCTTGAGCACAAGGTCTCCTTTCCTGAAGACACGAGGTCAGACCTTTTTGTCAAACGCCCTCTTCATTCTCTGCTGATACAACTGACTGTGGCATAGTGCCGTGATTCGCTTTTCTTCGATCAGGTTCAGTTCGTCGTGTCGACTTTGACACCATTCAGCTTCGGTAAGCTTAGCTTCCATCAATACCCAGATTGATGGGATCTCTACTTCTATGGGGAGAACTGCCTCCATGCCATATACTAGAGAGAAAGGGGTTGCCCTTGTTGAAGTGCGGATAGATGTTCGATAACCGTGAAGAGCAAAGGGTAGCATTTCGTGCCAATCTTTATAGGTTACAACCATCTTTTGAACGATCTTCTTGATGTTCTTGTTAGCCACTTCTACCGCTCCGTTCATCTTGGGTCGGTAGGGAGATGAGTTATGGTGTTCGATCTTGAACTCTGCACACAACTCTTTCATCATCTTATTGTTCAAGTTAGATCCATTATCAGTAATGATCTCGCTTGGAACACCATAACGGCAGATGATATTGTTTTTGATAAATCGGACCACCACTTGTCGGGTTACATTGGCGAATGACGCTGCTTCGACCCACTTGGTGAAATAGTCAATGGCTACTAGGATGAACCGAGGTCCGTTTGAAGCCTTGGGCTCAATCATACCAATCATGTCGATTCCCCATATGGAAAAAGTCCATGGGGAAGAAAGAACTTTGAGATGTGATGGCGGTACATGAATTTTGTTGGAGTATATCTGACACTTGTGACACCTCCTCATGTACTTGTAGCAGTCGGATTCCATTGTCAACCAATAGTACCCGGCCCTGAGAATTTTTCTCGCCATTGTGTGTCCGTTGGCATGAGTGCCAAAGGATCCTTCATGAATTTGTTTCATAATCATGTCTGCTTCTGGTCTGTCTACGCATCGGAGCAAGACCATGTCAAAATTTCTCTTATAGAGAGTGTCACCGCTCAGGAAGAAGTTTCCAGCCAACCTTCTGAGGGTTTTCCTGTCTTTTCTGAGTGCCCCAGATGGGTACTCTTGTTTCTGAAGGAAGCATTTGATATCGTAATACCAAGGTTTTTCGTCTATGATTGCCTCAATCGCGAAGATGTAAGCGGGCCTTTCAAGGCGCATGATGTCAATCTTAGGTATGTCATTCCATTGACCTATGCTAATCATGGAAGAAAGAGTGGCTAATGCATCAGCCATGTGATTCTCATCACGAGGGATGTGATGAAACTCGACTCTATTGAAGAAAGGTAACAACCTTCTTGCATAGTCTTTGTAAGGAATCAATCCTGATTGGTATGTGTTCCAATCTCCTTTTATCTGATTGATAACCAAGGATGAGTCGCCGTATACGTCCAAGTTCTTGATCCTTAAATCAATCGCTTCTTCGAGACCCATGATACAAGCTTCGTATTCGGCCTCGTTGTTCGTACATTTGAACGTGAGTCTAGCAGTGAAAGGAATGTGGGTACCCTGAGGGGTAACAATGATTGCCCTAATTCCGTTTCCATAATGATTGACTGCTCCGTCAAAGATAAGTCCCCATTGGGAACCTGGTTCCGGCCCTTCACTGGGTAGCGGTTCATCGCAGTCTTTCATTTTTAGATACATGACATCTTCGTCTGGGAAGTCAAACCCGATTGATTCTTGATTGTCAATCGGTTGATGAGCCAAATGATCGACTAAAATACTTCCTTTAACGGCTTTCTGAGCGTGGTACTCTATGTCATATTCTGATAACAGCATCTGCCAACGGGCAATCCTTCACGTGAGAGCAGGTTTTTCGAAAACGTACTTGATTGGATCCATTTCAGAGACCAACCAAGTAGTATGACGAATCATGTATTGGCGAAGATGTTTGGCTGCCCAAGCCAAAGCGCAACAAGTTTTCTCAAGCATCGTGTACCGAGTCTCGCAGTCGGTGAATTTCTTGCTTAGATAGTAGATGGCAGACTCTTTTCGTTTGGTTTTGTCTTGTTGGCCAAGTACACATCCCATTGAGTCCTCTAGGACTGTGAGGTAAATGATCAGTGGTCTTCCTTCCACTGGAGGTGATAGAATCAGAGGATTCAACAGATATTCCTTAATACTATCAAAGGCGGTTTGGCAATCTTCTGTCCAAACGCAATCCTGGTTCTTTTTGAGTAATTTGAAAATCGGCGCACACGTCGCGGTCATAAGGAATATGAATCTGGAGATGTAGTTCAAACGTCCCAGGAATCCTCTGACTTGTTTTTCAGTTTTCGGAGAAGGCATTTCTTGAACGGCCTTGACCTTGTCAGGATCAACTTCAATTCCTTTCTGGCTGACGATGAACCCTAGTAATTTCCCCGAACGGACACCGAAGGTGCACTTGTTGGGATTCAAGCGGAGCTTGAATTTTCTTAGACGTTCGAACAATTTTGACAGATGTTCAACGTGCTCATCCCCTGTTCTTGATTTTACAACTAAATCATCGACATATACCTCGATTTCTTTGTGTATCATGTCATGAAACAGAGTAGTCATGGCCATTTGATAGGTTGCCCTGGCATTCTTCAAACCGAACGGCATTACCTTGTAACAAAAGGTACCCCATGGTGTAATGAACGAAGTTTTCTCCATGTCTCTCGGCGCCATTTTGATCTGGTTATAGCCCGAGAATCCATCCATGAAGGAGAAAACTTTGAACTTTGCTGTGCTGTCAACCAGCATGTCAATGTGTGGTAAAGGAAAGTCGTCCTTTGGACTTGTCTTGTTCAGATCTCTGTAATCAACACACATTCTGACCTTTTCGTCCTTTTTGGGAACGGGTACGATGTTGGCTAACCATTGAGGATATTCATATGTAGCGAGGAAACCCGCGTCGATCTGTTTCTGTACCTCCTCTTTGATTTTGATGGCCATGTCCGGATGAGTCCGTCTCAACCTTTGCTTTACTGGCGAACATTCCGATCTCAACGGTAAGTGATGTTCCACGATGCTGGTATCCAACCCTGGCATATCCTGATAGGACCACGCGAATACATCGGGGAATTCTTTGAGAAGCTTTATCAGATCTTCTCTGGCAGTTGGACTGAGCAGTGCTCCGATCCTGATTTCTTTTCTCTCTTTTTCTGAACCCAAGTTTACCGTTTCCAACGGCTCTTTGTGAGGTTCAATGGACCTTTCCTCTTGTCTGAGTAATCGGGAGATCTCTTCTGGAATTTCGTTGTCAACTTCTTCTTCAACCCCGAATAACGGGAACTCAAAGTTGGGAGAAGGCATCGGATCGTATGTTTCAACGGGGTATAAAACAAGCAATCTGCATGACGTGATGATTCGTGTTTAGAAGAGATAGAGAAAATGTAAGTGTGTGCAGTGTTTTATTTTACTGCTTGTTTTTATTTTTGAATTTTTTTTTAGGATTACCATTTTCTGAGAAAAAGCAAAAAGAGAAAACAGCAATTCATGCGGAAATTACAGAACGACGTTATTTTATTAATGAACAAGTCGGTTCTTGAAACTACAGCCCTATAAAACAAAACTCACTCGCTTCGGGCAAAGCGAAGAGGGAAATTTACAGAAAGCGAGCCCTATCAAAACATCCGTTTCACCTGGGCAGGGTGAAAGGCTAAAAGATGGCAATTACTTTGACTGACGAACGACCCTCGGAACCTCGACGGCAACCCATTGGCGGCGAACTCCTCGGTGAATCACAAAGTCTGGCACCTTCCTCGATTTGTCTTCAGAAATAACGCTGATTTCTGGTGGAGTAGGATCGTTGGAATCTGTTTCCCAGGCAGAATTGTCGTAGGAGGATTCCTCTGTTGCATTTTGCATAACATTGGTGCTCTCAGCTGTATCTCCCCATCCAGTTAGCTGGATGTCTTCGAGCCTGATACGAGAGCTTTCGGGAGCGGTGTACTTGACCATATAGTCGTATTTTCCACTCGGTTGTCCCAGAGTGTCCCAAACTTCTTTGGAACTGGAGGAGTCGTCTCTCTCGATGACGTTGACCTCAGGAAAAACATAGTTGATGAATTCAAGTCCTGCAAACGTTGCGAATTCATCTTCATGTTGAGTAGTTTCTGAATGACCTGAGTGTTGATCCCATGACATGGTGGGGACACAGGTATTCTGTTCAATGATACTCAGCTGAGTTTCATTACTCGGCTGACTTTCTTGCCCCAAGTCTCCTGGGTAAGGCTGCCACATTGGCAGGCCATCCATCGGGCCATAGTAGTTGTAGTCAAAATTATCTTTCATCATAGTGTCTTCCTCTAATGAATTTGGCGGAGCACGACATCCTTTCGGATCACAATCTCCGTAGATCATTTAGACATCTGATCTTGGTATAAATCTCAGACTTTCTGTAGGAAAGCAAAAAGTCATAGGCACCTCTTCCTGAGACATATAACCGTCCTTGTTAAGATAGGACTTCCATTCTTCATCTGTGTCAGAGGGATCTTCCTCATTGATAGCATGAATTTTTTGAGACACTGGGTGAAGAAACCCTCCACTGTGGAAGAAGTTTTGAAGGGGATGAAGACTTTCATCGTTGGCAGCTGTCTAGGTACAGGTCGCAGAAAAACCAAGACCCTTCTTTGTTTTATTGTCAATAGGAATGACAAGCCGTCCCCATCCTGTCGTATCGGTACTCTCGACCGCTTTGATAGCATCTTTGTATGAAGAAATTGAAGTTCCTTCTTTGAACTGATTGTCCTTGCTCACCGATAGTGCTTGGAACTGAGTTCCAATAACCTCCTCAGGTTCCACACAAGTAGATGATGATAGGTTACTCACAAGCAAGGCTTGTTCCCCACAAACCGTGACAAGTTGGCCGTTCTTGACAAACTTTAGCTTTTGGTGGAGGGTTGAAGTAACCGCTCCAGCCCGATGTATCCAAGGTCTTCCTAATAAATAACTGTATGTTGCCCGGATGTCCATGACCTGGAAAGTGACTTGGAAAGTGTGAGGACCAATAGTTATGGGAAGATCAACTTCGCCGATAACTATTTTTCTGGATCCGTCGAATGCTTTGACGACGACCTCGCTGACTCTCATCGGAGGGCCCTTGAATGATAATTGCGTCAAAGTGGACTTTGGCATAACATTCAGGGCTGACCCTGTGTCTACCAGTACGTTGGCTAAAGCATCGCCCTGGCAGTTAACTGTAATGTTGAGTGCCATGTTATGACGGCGACCCCCTTCGGGTAATTCATCATCACTAAATCCCAAATTATTGCAGGAAGTGATATTAGAGACAATGCTATCGAACTGTCTGATTGTTACATCCTGTTCCACAAAGGCTTGCTCCCAGACTTTCTGTAGAGCCTCCATGTGGGCCTCTAAACTGAGTAACAGTGATAATATTGAGATCTTTGAAGGAGTTTGTAACAGTTGATCAACAATGTTGTATTCACTCCTTTGGATGAGCTTTAGCATCTCATCTTTGTCTTTTGAAAAGTCGGGATTACTAGATTGACCGACTGATGGATCAGGAATTTCTGCCTGAAGTTCCTTTTCTTTGTTGGATTCTCCAACCCCTCGGTTGAAGATTCTACCACTCCGTGTTACACGACTGATGTCTGCAATATTCACGATGGAGGGTAATGGAATTTCCTTTCCATTCTCAATTGTTGTTGCCCCGTATTTGTAAGGGATTGCCTTAGCTGATTCATACGGTAGTGGCCCCGGCAGATAGATGACTATGGGAACCTTCTGATTTTTCTGACCATCATAAGTAACCTTGATCCGTTCCCGGTTGGGAACTCTAGATTCGTCAAGTAGAGGGATGATGGCAAAAACATCCCTGGTCCTGTGATGACCAGAGATCGTGACAACATCCTCAACTTGCTCGGCAAGGTAGTTCGGCGACCAAATGATGGGTCCTGAACCTGGATATGGACGAATTTCTCCATGATCGACCTGACCCTGAAGAGCTGCTCTCACAAGGTAACACCCTTGTTTACTTTCTGAACAGACGCTACAACTGTCATAGTTGTGCGGTGGCACCTGGCCACGCCCACTTTGAATACAATGTAACCTCACTAGGTTACCTTCCATTGATCTGACATCCTGACTTTGACGACGAGTAGGATTCCTGTTATTGATACTAATCTGTTGAGTATCTGTGTCCATATAGATTGGCATCCACCAGTGATTTAACAAGTGCTGAAGTGCCTCCTGGACAAGGGTACAACCTCGACCGTTTTCGCAACCCGCTTTACAGCTTTGATAGTCATGTGATATTAAGAATCCAAGTCGGACCTGCTCAGCATGTAACTCTACCAGGTTGGTATTCATTACGCGAATATCGAAGATCTGAACCATGTTGATTTGATAGGAGTTCCTATCATGGTAGTCTTGGATCCATCCAAAATCCATCTGACGCTGGAGGGCCTTTTGTATGAAAGAGCATCCCTGTTTGTTTACCGAGCAAGTCAGACAGGAACTGTAATCCTGCCGCGGCAGATTATGATACTGGCTTTGCCTTGAGTGCATCGCCACCAAGCTGACATTCATCGCACAGATGTCGTGGTTTTGAATGACATTAGAATTCGTATAGACCATGTTAACTCCACGAACTCGGTGCTCTTGGATCCATCCGAGATCCATCTGTTCCTGCAGAGCTGCTTGCACTACAGAACATCCCTGGTTGTCTTTAGAGCAGATACCACACTGGTGATAATTATGAGGTGGCACATGGCCATATCCACTCTATTTACAATGCATCTTGACCAGATTGGTTTCCAATAAGAGTACATCATGAATTTGATAGACATTGTTAGTCTCTTTCTCAATCAGATTGACTGCAGTTTTCTCATGTTGAGGCAGCGGGTTCGTAAGAACATTAGGATTCGTATCTTTGAAAGATAAGAGCCCGCTCCTAACAAGCCTTTGCACGTCGGATTTGAAATTGAGACAAGTCTCAATGTTATGCCCTGAACCTCCTTGATGATAAGGGCATGTTTGATCCGCTTTAAACCAAAAAGGCAGATTCTCCGGAACTGAAAGGGGAGACTTAGTCTGAATGTGCCCCTTAGCCAGCAGTAACGGAAACAGCTCTGCGTACGATACATGTATAGGATCAAATCCTGGTGGCCGTGTTGTACGGTTGTTGTTATATGGAGGACGAGCCTGCTGAAGAGGCTGTTGTGTCCTTTGTTGGTCAGGTTGGCTCTGCGCAACCTGAGGTTGATACATAGGAACAGGCGCGGGGTCGATAGCAGGAGTAACAGCTGCTACTGGCTGATAACGTCGCCTTGGCTTTTCGAGAGAGATATTCCCAATATCTTGCTCTTTTTTCTTAGGGAGAGCACTACCGTATTTTTTAGTACCGCTCGTTGACCCAGTGTCTTTTACCAAATGTCCTTCTCGGACGGCTTCCTCAAGACGTACACCCATGCCGACCATTTCGGTGAAATCACTGGGCGCACTGGTGACCATTCGGCCGTAGTAAAATGAGCTCAAGGTCTTTAAGAAGATCTTTTTCATCTCTTTTTCCTCAAGAGGTGGACAAATTTGAGCGGCAATTTCACGCCATCTCTGAGCATACTCCTTAAAGGTTTCCTTGTCCTTTTGTGACATTGATCTGAGTTGATCTCTGTCGGGTGCCATGTCCAAATTGTACTTGTATTGTTGGACGAAGGCAGTACCAAG
Organism: Lathyrus tuberosus; assembly: GCA_022829125.1. Lineage (NCBI taxonomy): Eukaryota > Viridiplantae > Streptophyta > Magnoliopsida > Fabales > Fabaceae > Lathyrus > Lathyrus tuberosus. Next base: position 4,845,055 of record JALAZF010000280.1, read on the forward strand.
ATCTCTGAATGTGCTGATCGTAGTACGGTTTAAACCCATGTACCATTTGAGTGCGGCACCGGTTAAACTATCCTAAAAGTAGTGAATCAGTAAGTCCTGATTCTCCGTCTGAGCTGACATCCGCCGAGCGTACATCACCAGATGGCTCTGAGGGCAAGAGTTACCCTTGTATTTTTCAAAGTCGGGCACTTGGAATTTGTGCGGGACTTTCACATTTGGGACCAAACAGAGGTCTGCGGCGTCCTTTCCAAATAGATCCTGACCGCGAATGGCTTGCAGTTCCTTCTGCATTTCCAAGAACTGTTCCTGGAATTCATCCATTTGGTCAAACATAGTTTCCTTCTTACCAGAAGGTGTCTGTGGAATCTGTCCTTCCGGGACAGTGTGCACCACAGGGGGTGGTACCGTGACTACGGCAGTAAGTCTTGGCGCCTCCCGAAGTTTGTAACCTTCAGGAGTCTTCAGTATGCCTCTGGCATCTTCGCTTTCCCGAAGTTTGTAACCTTCAGGCCCAACGGCTTCTGTAGTGATTCCCTGATCTTCAGTGATCGGCAGAACATATCCTTCCGGGATATAGTTAACAGGCATGCCCCAAGGACGATCTTTCGGCATCTGATACCAAGGATCATTCTTCTCCACTATGGGCGTTGAGGTGATCTCTGAGATCACAGTTCTTTGTAGCTGAGCTTCTGCCATGGCTTGCATGTCGTTACGAAGCTTTCTCATATCCTCTCTCAGAGCGTCGATCTCTTCTTTCAACTCTCTGTTTTCTTCCTCAAGATCATCCATCTTTTTCTGACGATTGGCCCGAGTATTATACGAATGAGACAGTTTGACTCTAGAATCGAGACACAAACGTGAGATTCGTAGGGAAGAAGAATATGCGATGTGAGAATGATGAATGCAATGATTATATTAATTGTTTTTTGGTTTAATCAAAATAAACTTCGACAATTAGATTGCAAATATCAAACAGTGGGGAAACCCCTTTTTATTGAAATTTAAAGGATTACAGAAATGGAAATACAGTAGATTACAAAGTGCAGAAACAGAAACCTAAACTAATGGGTCCTGGTACTTCCTCTTCTTTGACCGGGGCGCTTGGGCCGTTGTCGGGTTGTCATTCCTTTTCCAGGTGAAAGGAGCGAGCAAATTCCTTTGGTCATCTTGATTCTCTACAGCATGTTGCTCTAAAATTTCAATCAGAGCATCTTTCTCTCTCAGTAGTTGTTGTATTTGGAAACACTCTACGTCGAGGGTGCGGTACTTGTTCTTCCAAGACCTTCTTCCCTTTTGAACTTTGTTGAGAGTAACCTGAAGCTTTTTAGTTTCCGTCATGAAGTACATGACAGTTTCCCTCGGCGGAAGAATTCCGTAACGAGGATAAGGCATCTTTAGCTTGAGAGCTCTAGTTTGTACCCAATGGAGATAAGGCTCCACCGAGACACAGTCCGACTTTCCCAGAGACTCTTGTCCTTTCTTATGAACATGTTTCCAAGCTTGCACTATTTCCATCTTTAGTGCTCTGTCGTTTTCTCCTTCTTTGAAGAAAAGACCTTCCAGATGAACACCCAGTGGGATGTGTCTCATCGGGTATCCAAATTGACGAAGAACCAATACCGAATGGTAGTTGATTCCTCCTTTAGTTCCTATGAGGGGTACGTTGGGGAAGTTTCCACAACGCTCAATGATCCTGATTCCCTCATAAATCCTATTACACCAATCTATATCAGAGTTGGTGAGAGACATGATCTTCTGCGACCAACGTAAGACACTCTTGCAATCCCAAAAAGCAGCAGACTTGGGCAAGTGAGAGATAAACCATTTATAAAGCAGAGGTACACAGCATGTGATCTCCCCTCCGCTGTACAAATTTCCTAAGTGTACAGACTGATACGCATCTGTGAGCAAAGTCGGCACAGGGTTTCTAATGAGAAAAACCTTAATGGCATTGATATCGACGAAGTTATTGATGTTGGGAAACAAAAATAACCCGTAGGTGAGCAAGACAAAGATGCTTTCAAAAGCAGTCCCATTCCCTATACTAGCGAAGTACAGAGCTTTCTTTGTCAAGAACTGGGCTGGCAAACCTTGGATGCCACCCTTAGTTGTCATGTGAGTCCTGACCTCAGACTCGTCCAAATGAATTTCTATTGCAATAGTCTGATTCTTTGGAATTTCTTCCAGTCCAGAAAATGGAACTCGATCCGTGATATGTAAATCAGTCAGATGAAAATACTCCTCCAGCGTTGGTGCAAGCTGGTAATTCGGGAATGTGAAACAGTGATAAGCTGGATCGTAGAATTGAACGAGCGCATCCATGATCCCCTTAATCACATAGACTCTTAACAGTGGTAGCAAACCTCCGTGTTTGGCTCTGAAAGCCTCAGGGTTAGTGATCATCCTTGCTAACCTTCTCAAATCCTCTAGCTTTGGAACCTTGAAGGTATACTGGCGAGTTCTCCTTATACCGAAATCCATTAATGCAATCTTTTTTTCTCTGATATTTGCAATCACAGTCTTAGTTTAATTTGAAAAACAGAGAGACTAGAAGAGAAGTTTTTTGAATGTTTTAATGTTTTATTAAATGAATGCATGAATGCAGCACACAAAAACATAGAAAAAACATGGGGTCAAAGGGTCGTTGTCATGAAGTCAAGGCTCTACCCATCCCCAAAGGTTTATACTAGGGTGATTTTTGTACCTGTAGTCATTATCATCAGCTCCTCCCAGGAAAGCAAGACAACAAGCGGATCACCAGCGAGTTGTAGAGCAATCTTAGAGTAAGTGCCATTCACCGAGAATAGATCACCAGCCTCAAATGAGGGTAGTATCGTGTAACAACTATTTCCGATAGTTTCCGCACTACGAAAGGGTTTGGCTCCTCAGCTTCTCAGGCTTAACAACCGGCCCATTGGCTAGAAGAGTGAATGGGTTGCGTTGGTCAGCCTCCACTGAGGTTGATGGTCGACCCCGTCGCCATCACTTATCTTAAGTGTATACTCAATCTTTCCACATACGGCATCACCCGCATTCCCATTAGCAGAAAAATAAACACGTATAGCAATTAGGAAAAGCAGTATATATATTTGTCCTAATCATCCTAGACTTATAAAGCTATGAATCCTAAGTTCTTGACAGAAAATGGGTTCCCCGGCGGAAGCCCCAATCTGTGGTTTCATACAAGAGATGAAAAAGAAATCAGAATTTTGCCCCACAGTGGGCGCCACTTTTCTGTAGCGAGCGATTTTGGACGCGGTTCTTAAGTGCTGGTCGCTCTCTGCGGTTTGAGCTTTGACTACAAGTCGATTCATTTTTATCCTATTGTGAGCTGAATAAGGAAGGGAAATAGATGTCTCCAATTAACCCTGCTTGCATACTGAGTTTAAACAGCGGTCTGTTAGGTTAGGATGCTATCAATGTGGGGGGGCCTTGTACTGGTTATTTGTATTTTCGCCAATACGGTTTTCTTTCTTTTTACCTGGGCAGAAGGTTTCTGGCGGGGAACAAGGATTAGGATGTTTGGACTGATGCTTTTGAATTACTGCTTTTGATTGATGGAGATATGGGATTTTTGTTGATTGTGCTCCCTAAGATATTTTCTTTCGATCTTATGCCTACGTATTCCCGTTTACCGAAACAGGGAAATCAGAGCGTTCGTAGTTCCTCCTATTCTATGGGAGGAAATGGTTATTTTTGGTGTCTTGTTCAAAGCCCAAGACGTGAAGCGAAAAGTGTTTTGTATCTTGTTCAAAGCCCAAGATGTGAAGCTGAAAAGTCTCGACTTTAGAGAGAATTTGTCGTCTCTAAAGAAGGGTTTGTCTGTCACACTATTGGGTGACTGGTTATAAAGGAGAATTACTTTAACCGGGATACACGGATCCTAGCAATGCCATAATTTCCTTTAAAGGGGATTTTAACCTGAAGGAGAAGACTTTAACTCAGTGTAGAGCAATGCCATCTTTTCTTTGGAATTGCTCATGCTAACAGAGGGACAGTGGCATGGATGTAGATGATCCAGAGGCTTGCCGCTTACAACGATTATGAAGGGAAAGGAGTTGTTGATGTTTGTGTACTGTGAACGAGGCACAACTTTGATGCTAAAAGGTTAATTGGATCAACCAGTGTTTTTCTTATACAAAGCCTAAGAGGAGGCTAATTTCCGCTAGGAAAATCATTATACAAAGCCTAAGAGGAGGCTATTTTGTGTCCCGTACAAAGCCCGAGAGAGAGGCTAAAAGATTTTGACCCGACGATGGAGTCTTTGTGTCTCGTACGAAGCCCGAGATGAAGGCTATTGTTTGTTTGACTCAACGAGGGAGTCTTTATGTGTCTCGTACGAAGCCCGAGAGAGAGGCTAAAACATTGTTTGACTCCGTTGGGGAGAATTTTGGTATCTCGTACGAAGCCCGAGATGAAGGCTAAACGTTTGCTTCGCTGGGAAGAATCATTGTACAAAGCCCCAGAGGAGGCTAGGGTAACTGTTATAGGTCCAGTATACTGATTTTGAAAGAGAAAATCAGTTCTTATATGAGCAACACTGTACTCATGGATTTGATTCAAGGATCCGGGTAATTCCTGTTCTTTAAGGAGGTGGAAAATCCAAAGGGTATTGAGACTGTCCGAGTCTGCGGGTTTCCTTCCTATTTAACGAAGGGGTCACTTGAGAATGTCTTTGAGACTCAAGGAAGTTAGACTGTCCAAGTCTAGAGTGTCATCTCTGTACTATGTTTTGAGAAACAGTAGTAGACTCTTTGAAAGGACTGTTCTATGCAGATGACTAAGTTCTGTTGCTATACCTCTAGGAGGTCGTCGGGACAATTTGTACGAAGCCCAAGAGGAGGCTGGAAACTTTTAAGAAACCGACGGGTCCTTGTACGAAGCCCAAGAGAAGGCTATCATTCCCGGAGGAAGAGATCATTATACGAAACCTAAGAGGAGGCTGTGAATACTTCTAAGAAGCCGGCGGGTCCTTGTACTAAGCCCAAGAGGAGGTGGGGTTGCTTTTAGGAAGCCTGTGGGTCCTTGAACAATGCCCAAGAGGAGGCCGATGCTTTTAAGAAGCCCGTGGGTCTATCATCTCCTTTCCATTAGGAGAGATGACTCTTTTAAAGATAAAAACCACTGGTAAACGTGCGAGGTTTACTATCCAGCGACTTTTAGCTTTTAAAGAGGGTTCCTTAGTTAAGGTCCAAGATTATGACCGTAGTGGGTACCCAAACCCCGAGACATTCAAGGCAAACTATCCACAAGGAATAGATCAAGTCAGGAAAGTTCGAGAATTTGGAAGAAACTCAAAGATGCCATTCACGGAGAATACATTCATCTTGGGGAGTAGAGCTTCTTGACGATTCCTAAGGAGGACAGCCGAAGAGAAGACTGTATCTGGTGCTCCTATTGGGGATCTAGGCGTCTATTTCTACGAATAAACGAAACGGCTTTACCTAGTGCTAGACGTAGTTGCCGGGGAAACTCGAAATATCTATACTATTATTACACAGTAGATATGAGTTTATGAAAGGAGACTTACAGTGAGCAGCCCCACAATACAGTTTATAATATGAAAGCAGTAAACGAAAGCGATAACCACTTACTCGGTTGTAGTGCTTCCATGCTGTTTGGTTAGTTGTTCAACAAAGAAAGATTGAAAACAACAGTATATTCAAAATCAAAGGAGAAAGTGCTTTGAAAAGGAAGGATTTGGGGCTTACAACTCAAGGAGAGGCCCAGGGTTTTATCAGTGAGCGCACTGTTTGACTTTGTACAGAGGGACTTATACAAGTGACTGGGGCCCAAAATGGTTTTTTGTACAAAGGGATGGGTCTTACACTATCTCAAGAGGCCCAAAAAAGGTTTAGAGAAAAAAGAGTGGAGCTTATAACACGGGGTAGGCCCAAATGATTTTTCGTTTAAAAATGGCGATCGCGCCGAGGTTTTCTTTTAACGCAGAAGGACTTATACAATAAGTGAGGCCCAAGATGTTTGGTTAAAAGGGGGATTGAGTCTTACACTCTAATAGAGGCTCAAAGTGTTTTTGAATGGGTCTTATAGCTCAAGGAGAGGCCCAAAAAGTTTCTTAAAAAGGCGACAATCGCGCCGTTTGTTTTTTACGGTATCGGGGCTTATACAATGAATGAGGCCCAAAAATTATTTGGTCAAAAAAGGATTGGGTCTTACACTCTATTAGAGGCCCAAAAAGGTTTTTAAAAAAGGTTTGGGTCTTACACTTTCTCAAGAGGCCCAAAAAGTTTAAAAAAGGGTTGGGCCTTACACCTTAAGGGATGCCCAGATGATTTTTTAAAAAGGTTTAGGTCTTACACTCTCTCAAGAGGCCCAAAAAGGTTTTTAAAAAAGGTTTGGCGCTTACACTCTCTCAAGAGGCCCAAAAAGATTTTATCAATTAATTTAAATATTAGTATTTAATATGATTAATTAATAATTTAATTAATCAAAATTAAATAGAAATATCTAAATTAATTAATAACTTAAACAATATTTTTACCTTTCCTAGATAAAACTAGAAATAAGAAAAAATAATGAAAGAAAGAAATATGTGGGAGAGAAATGAGAAAACAATGTAAGAGATTGTTTTGGTGTGATTTGGAATGAGAAATGGAGTGGTATTTATAGGAAAATTTTAGCTTAAAAATTAAGCCATGGTGATGTATGCAATGACATAAACCAAGCTTAAAAATTAAGCTAACTTATTTAAACTAGCTTAAATTTTAAGCTAACTTAAATTAATTTTTTAAGCTAGCTTAATTTTTAAGCTAACTTAAATATCTATATACTATAATAATAAAAAAACAAAATTGTATTAAAAACAAAAGTTTTTTTAGAACAAAATATATAAAAAACAAAAACTCATAAAAAAAACAAAATATATGAATTTTAAAAATAATATAAATATATATTTATATATATATATATTTTTTCGATATACATATATATAAAATATATATATACATAAAAAAATATGAAAAATATATAAAAAATATATAAAAAATAAAAAGACAAAAAAAAAAAAAAAAATATATATATATATATATATATATATATATATATATATATATATATAAAATACGGAAATAATATATATATATATATATATATATTATTATTATTTTTTATTTATTTTTATTTTCATTTTTATTTTATATATGTAAAAATAAAATAAAAATGAGAAATCGATTAAATCGTGCGTAAGATAGATGAACAATGAACATTTGTAAATTTAATTGAAAAACATGTCCGTTCATCGATTTTCGCATAATTAACCAAAAAGACAAAAATTTCAACGTATATATTTCGACTGAAAATTCAAACGATGTGCATCACAAAAATAGATGATATGATATGCAGACGACACGAAGTGAAAATACAATCGAGTTTTGATCACTGGTGGTTCTGAGGCTTAATCCACTTAGAAGGGAGCATTGTGCTTAATCCTTGAAGTGGGCGTCCTTTTTGATCCATTGTGAATGTTTGAGAAGTTAGACAAGTTGAAGATCATGTCATTCCTTGATTGATCATTTGTCTAAGAACTCAAAGAGGGTTTGAAACCCTAATTTTGATTGTAGTGAGTGCTCACCCATCTTTGGGGAGACTGATGATTTGCCCAATGATGGGAAATCTAAGTGGTCAAAATTTGGGGTATGACACCCACCTTCTGACATTGAAACACTTTACCCCTTCAAGACTACACCTTCCATAATGATTCTTGCCACAAGTGAGACACACAGGAGGTGTACTCACCCTTGAATCTTGAACTTGTTTCCCTTTGAAGGATTGTTGCCTAGGCCTGAATTGTTGGTTGGATCTTCCGCGATCCCCTTGATTCACTCTTCTCACAACACCTTCAGCTTGGACTTTCTTCAAACTATGCTCGGCCACATAACATTGCCTTAAAACTTCAACATATATAGTGAACTCTCTCTGAGATACACTATGGGATATTTCAGCTCTAAGTCCAAAAATAAATTGGTCCACCTTCCACCTCTCATCTGGAGCATACATAACCTGCCTAGAATAGGCAGCCATGTCCTCAAACTTCTCATCATAACTGGCCACAATCATACTACCTTGTCTTAATTGTTGAAATTCAAATTCTTTCTGAGTCCTCAATGAGCTCGGAAAATACTTCTCCATGAAATTAACTTTGAACTGTTCCCAAACCTTAGGCACTTCCTGAATAGCCATCAAAGCCGAAGCGCTCTCCCACCATCTCATAGTGGGACCCTTCAGTGAATGAGAAGCGAACAACACCTTGTTCTCTTCGCTGCATTAGACTATCAAGAAAATCCTCTCCATACCAGAAATCCATTCGTGAGCCTTCACGGGATCTAATCCACCATGAAATTCTAGGGGATTCATGCAGATAAAATCCCGGAATTTCCCACCTTCAGCTTCTGGAACAACTACCGTAGGAAGCAAACCTCCATTCATTTGTAGCACCATTTGCCGCATGAATAGATTATGTTGCTCTTGCATCTGCTACATAAATTGATACAGAGGAGCATTGCCATCGCCGCCCGGCGGATTCATCCCTTCAGGAGTGGTGCGGGGTCTACCACGAGTATTTCTACGTCCTTCAGCCATGTTCCTAAAGGTCATACAAATAGGATTAAGTTGATCAGGCTCAATGCCATAAATATAACACTTAAGACCAATGGCGACACGGCGTATATGAAACGGAAAGAAATACTTATACTATTTCAAGGCTAGGTCGAGGATACGACCTGCTCTGATACCAACTGTAACACCCATATATAACACTCATACATCAAAGCATAAATATTATATATAGATCCAAGTGTTTGGTACTGAAACACATAAACTCCTAGTTAACACATTGTATACAAATAAATGCCCTAAAGTACAAAGTATAAAAACCTAAGGCATATTATACACAAGATGTTCAAATGATAAAAACTAAGAACTAGATCAACAATGATCCCAAAATACACTTCGCCACAGAAGCTAGCCATCAACAAGCAAGGAAAAGATCACACGACTTTATCCTTTCCCTTCTCGGAACCTGAAGCACCTGAAATACATCAACGACGTGGGGTGAGATACATCAAATCTCAGTGAGTTCCCAATCTTATGGATTCTCTCGGATTAACAAGGTTCTAACAATCCTAACTCAAGTCCGGGGAAAAGGGGAAAGGACTCTTGAGTTCACATTTCAATTCTCACACTATACGGAAACATGACATGAGTTCATTAACTCACAACATCACTAATCGATAACCATGCTAAGACATCTTGTCTTCCCATCCACTTCTACATCTAGAAGGTAACCCGAGTCATAGATCCTTGTAGTTACTTGGCATACGAATTGGATTCGGGATCATCGACCTGTTAACCGTGAACCGTCACTTCTCATGGCCTGTTAACCATCACAAGTCTCTACCCATAGCATAGGCTCCAATCGTACTACACGTAGGGAATCAAACCTACCAAGTAATTGTGTACCCGTTTCAGAGGAGCTCGAGACCCATGAAACTACACTCAAAATTTTCCGGTTACGATTACATGATCACATACAACAATACGATTGTATTCGACAATCACAAGACTACACCGCCTTAAGGCCTCTCTTGCCTTTTCACAACCACAAAGGTTAACCACATGTTCCATACTAGTGTTTCACTCTCAAATAGGCCAATACTCGGCAAGGGTGTATCTTTCAACAACACGTGCCCGAGCATCGCCATCTAGAGTTGTCTACAATTTCTAGTTCCTTACTAGATTCTCCTATAGTTCAAGTTTGAGGTTTCCTCACTCTTCCTATCTTATTTTCATATTAACATGCATTCCTATATTACAACCATGTTAAACAATATTAGGATAGGCAAGACATGTCATAATTGCATAGTAGAATAATATATAACAATTAAAACATAAATATATCGCTTTTGGAACTTTCTCGATTATTTAATCAGTCGGTAAATTCGACATATTTCATCTCCATTCCATAGAATATTTCCTCGGCTTTACATCGATATAAAGAATGATCGAATCCGATAAACGAGTCAAAAGTTATGAATTTTCTCGTTTTGGAAGAAAACTCTAAGTCCCAGGTCGCGCTAAGCGCGCAACTCTCTGCTATCTGGGGTTGTAGAATTTCAACACCGCGCTGAGCGGGCTTCTGCGCGCTAAGCGCGCTCTGCGAAACTCAGAAAAAAATACCTGTTATAACAGTTCAAAAACCAGCTCCTCTAAACCTTCAATACTAGTTTCAACAACCCACTAAAGGCATATTCAACCTGTTTCTATCATAGTTTCATCATCAAACTTCACAAACCAAATTTTCCACAAAATCACAAATTCTTCATAAACCCTAAATTTCCAACCAAATTAAAACAATCAAAACTTCAAAACAATTAACAATATATGTTTCTACAAGTATTTTGATCATTCATTTCGATTTATATCAAATTCCAACCGTTAAAACATCGATTTCCACATTCTAACCTAAAACTCATATTATCCAAAATCTCTAAACAATGGTACTAACTAGAACCCACCTTGGATAGAGGTTGAAAATGAGGAAGATGAGATGATTGGATGAAGTTTGGATCAATGGATGATGATTGTTCTTGGATTTTCTTCCAAAACCCTTTTCTCCTTTTTTTCTCCTTCCTTTCTCTTTTCTTCTTTCTTTCCTCTTCTTTTCCTTCTTTTCTCTTTCTTTCCTTTCTTACTATCTTTTTCTTTTTTATAGGTTTGGAAAGTGGAAGCAAAATAAGTAACAAACTTAGTATTAGAAATAATACTACTAAATTTCCAAAAAGTATCTAAAGTCCAAATCAGTAAAATACGAGGTATTACAATACTGCCTTTCTCTTTGTTCCATATTGTTTAAGCCCAAGAGAAGGCAAGACTGTATCTGGAAATCCTATGGGGATCTAGTTTTGACTGTATTTAAAGAGTGACCAACTGGCTTTACCTAGGTCTAGACCTAGTTGCCGGGGAAAACTCTAAATAACTATACTAGTATATATACAGTTGATATATAACAAGTATTTAAAAGGATATGAAAGAAGGACTTACAGAGGAGCAGCTTCCCTCAATACAGTTATATATATTAAAGCATGTAAATGAAAGCTGATAAAACTTACAGGCGAGCAAGCTTCCATGTTGTATTGTTAGTTGTTCAAAGAAATTAAAGAAAGTTTTGATAACAACTGTATATTTGAACCTAAATCAAAAGAGAAGTTGTTTTTGAAAGATTGTTAGGGCTTATACTTAAGGAGAAGCCCAAGGTTTAACAGTGATTGCACCGTTGTTTTAAAGATCGTACCAGGATTTATACAACGACTGAGACCCAAAATGGTTTTGGTTAAAAAGGGATTAGGTCTTACACTCTATTAGAGGTCTAAAAGATTTTTGAAAAAAAGAAAGACGGGACTTACAACACGAGGGGAGGCCCAATGAAAGACAGTGATTGCACAGTCATTTTGAGAATCGCAGAGGGACTTATACAACGACTAAGGCCCTAAAAGGTTTATTTACAAAAGGGTTGGGTCTTACACTCTTTCAAGAGGCCCAACGATTTATTTTTGCACAAGTGATGGGGCTTACAACTTAGGGAGAGGCCCAAGATGAAAATAGTTTGAAAACCACGATCGCGTCGAAATTTCTAAAATTGTATAGGGACTTATACAATGACTGAGGCCCAAAAAAGGTTTTATTTACAAAGAGGCGGGGCTTACACTCTATCAAGAGGCCCAAACGATGTTTGAAAAAGGTTTGTTAGGGTGAAAATCAACGAAACCCTAATTTCATCATTTTTTAAAGTAATTATTCAAACAAAATTAATAAAAATGATAAAAACACCAAATAAGTTTGAATAAACAACTTGTAATTTTTGGCTAAGGTTTGAAAAATGATGTTTTAATCTCAAGATGAATTAAAACTCATTTGGTTTTGATTTCCAAGATGAAAATTCATTTTTGAAATGTTTAAAACAATAAAAAATGAATTTATTTGCAAAAATATCAACTATATTAAATAAATAATATAAATTTGATTTTTTTGTGGAATAAAATATTTTAACATTTTTGTGACTTTTTTTACAAAAAGAACCAATAAAACATAATTAAAATTGAGAGAGAAATTAATTTTTCAAATCATTTAAGAAAATAATATGAAAATACAAAAAAAATGGAAAAAGTGATAAAAAAGGGTTTGGGGCGAGGGGGATTCGAACCCCAGACCTCCAAGCCAAACACATAAGCGCACAAACACTGGGGTGGTGATACATCCGTGTATCAAAACCACCCCATAAATACATAAGGGGTGCCTTGTTTTAGGCCTGGGCAAGGCAAGGCAAGGCAAGACAAGCTTTTGGGCCATTTACGTGAAGCCTCTAACTTTCTCATTTCTCCATGGATTTGGACAAAATTTATATGTATCTGGCCTAGAATTTCCCAAGGAATCCAATGGTGGTCATGGTTTTTTCAGATGAGGTACCTATTTTAAAACCCGATAGTGGTTTTGAAATAGGCCTATATTTGCATTTTCTATGCTACCTCATGGTGCAGGCAAGAATTACATGATGAATTGGTTCAAACACAACATATACAACATGTATGAGATGTTTATGATCAGTGGACTTTAATGAAATGCATAATTTAGAAAGTTCAAGTGATGATGCACTTACCTCTTGGAACTTTTTGGGCTATCTGCCAAGTTCCTTGTGTCAGAAGTAATTTGATGCTTTGGACACTCTCAATTGATCTCTTAGAAGCTTTTAGAATGGTTAGAACCAGCTGGAATCCTCAGGAACAATTTTGAGCTCTTTCTTGCAAAAGGGACAAAAGTGACCAATATGGCAACTCTCTCAAATGGTGTTCCAGATGAGGGGAACCATTTGGGATAGTTCAAGGATGATATTTGGAGTGTGTTTGAGGTTTTATCTGGTTTTGAAAGTGACTGAATCAAGACATGGCTTGAAAAATGCAAAAAAAGTCCAATTTTGAGGTTTTGGAAGTGGACTTTGTGATTTTGGTGTTACAGGTCACATGTGAGAGTTTGAACAGCTTAGATACAACATACTAGAGGTGTTTGGATCATGCGCTGTGATGGAATTTCTCTAACTCAAAAACTCAGAGGTACCTTGCAAAAGAAGGCATTTTGGCCTAGAGAAAGGGATTTTGAGGAAAGCAAGTGTTGTAGTGCTTTGGTGTACTCAAACTGAGCACAAATGAGCTCTATTTATAGTGTAACAAGTTTGTTTTGCAAGCAATAGTGAATGGCAACTGCAGCAGGCCTTTGGCCAATGTTATGCAAATGGAATCCCAAGTCTCCTCTAGCCATTGACTTGAGATTAGGGCACAGGCTTTGTAGCTTTGGTTCAGAGATAAGTCTTGACTGAATTGAGTTGGAATAGGCTCAGTTCATGCCACTTTGGTGTATCCATTAAATGCTTGGAAACAAAATTGGAGTCTTGGCATATTTGTAGCCTTTTTAGGGATGATAAGCCTAATGTAGATTCTTGGACTTGTGAGGCTTGGAGATCAGATCACCCCCCTTGGATTTGATCCTCTGATGTGTCCAAATTGATGACAAGGCTTGGAGTTATCAGATTTGGATAAATCAAGCAATTGTGCACAATTCTGCCTTGTAAAACCAGTTCATGATGCCATGTTTCAAGAGGCTGTATCTCCCTGCTCAAATTGAATTTGGAGATAATCTGGTACTTGTTGGAAAGCCCTTTGTCGCACCTCGAAAAAAATTGCTTAATCGAAGACACGACCCTCGCGCGAAAGGCTCAGAAAACGGTTCGACAGAGTCACCACCGAACTTTATTTATCCCAGAAGAGGGAAAGGAAAATATCGAGAAAACCTTTAAGGAGAAAGATAAGAACGTGGTCGTCGCAACCACATTCTGGGTTCGGGAGCCAGTTACGTGAGGGGAAGGTACGTACACCCCCTCACGTCTGTTGTACTCAACGGGAACCTCTTATTTCGAATTGTGAGGAATGTTATCTAAGCTTGTTTGTTTTCTTCTCAACGATATATGTGAAACGATAAGATAAAGGGAAAAGATACTAAGGGGAAATGGGGTGGTTTTAGGATAGGGTGCTCGGCAAGATCATCGCGACCTCGGGCCTACGTATGCTCATTCGGACGAGAATGAAGAATCAGAGCAATCGTAGTTCGACTACGGGAAGGGATAGAGGGAAGACAGAAGATGGAGGGAAGGTAGACGCAAATGGTGGAAAAAGAAAATGTGTGCTCGCCAAGATCATCGCCATCTTGTGCCTACGTATCTTTACTCGGACGAGAATAAAGAATCAGAGCAGTTGTAGTTCGTGGTACGCCCACGAAAAAAAGGGTTAGGGTTTGAATTTTAGGAGACGAAAGATTGAATGACATACAAACCAAGGGGCGTGCCTCGAGAGCAGTCTCTCAAGAATCCAAGGAATGCTAGACTCCAAGAACTCAGTTCTTTCGTAAGTTGATTACGAAAATGTTTGATATTAATTAAGTGTTTTAAGACGAAAGGGTGAATGAATAACAACCCAAGGGGCGTGCCTCAAGAGCTATTCATTCAAAGATACAAGGAATGCTAGACTCCAAGAATATCCTCCTTTCGTAGATTGATTAAAAAATGTTTGAAGAAGAATGAGTCGAATTGATTGAGAAAAGAGGTGAGGATCGATACTAGTCCCTAGGGGTGCTCCTAGAAACAAAACCTACGAAGTGTGCGAGTGTGCATTTGACGACGAGGCAAAAGGCACTCGACTTACGAGAATGTTTTGAAGAGTGGCTCGACGACGAGTTGAGGATTGGTTTGAAAATGATTTGGTTTGTTAAATGTTTTAGGGAGAATGACGATTATTCGATAAACGAGACGTCGGCCTCGCAACCAATTAATCGGGGCATTATTGGGATGCTAGATCCCAACGACACCTTTTTCATTCGATTAATTTATGAAATATTGTTTAATGAACAATGAAAGTACCACATGGAATGCTAGACTCCAATGGCATTCCTTTGTCCAAATAGTTAAGACGAGTGTGTCATAGGAGTGAAAAGTCGAGTGATCACCACCTAAGGCGTGCGCCTCAATAGCGGTCACTCAAGAACCCAAGAAGTGCTAGACCTCAAGAATTCAATTCTTTCGCGATTAAAAAAAAATGATTTGAATATGTGTGTTAAGTGGTTTTAATCGAAAATTAAATGTTTAAGCGTTTCGATAATTGTTAGTGTATTTGATTAAAATATGAAAAAAATGAAATGGTTAGATAAACATGATATGAATATGATATGGACAATATGATAAGAATATGAACAATAATAATCAAGATAATATTGACAAGATATTAAAGTTGACATAAAATAAAATTGGTCTCGTCTTAATCAATATTTAATCGAGAAATCGATAATCTTTAGTACTTGACTTTCATTGACCAAAAAAGAATATACGAAAAATGGAAATTAAATGGAGATAGAAATTAAACCGAAAATATAGAAAGGTCTCATCTTTACTAAGATTTAAAATCGAAAATCGATAAATCCTTAGTATTTGATTTTCATTGACCCAAAAATGAGTAATAATAGAAATGAAATAAAATTGGAAAATGATAAGAAAAAGAATAAAGGTCTCACCTTTATCAAGATTTAATCGAGAAATCGATAAACCGTTGATATTTGGTTTTCATTGACCCAAAATGAAAAATAGTAAAAAATATAATAAGTAATGAAATAAAAAAATCGAAAAAGATAAAGAAAAAGAATAAAGGTCTCACCTTTATCAAGATTTAAAATCGAAAAAATCGATAAATCTTAATATTTTGGTTGTCATTGACCCAAAAATGGATAAAATAATAATAAATAAATAAATAGTAAATATGCCTCATATAAATCAAGATTTGGAACTGATTTTTAAAAAATCAACCAATCATCAAGATTATTTTTATATCATTGGCCCAAAAGTTGAAAAGGAAAGTGCAAAAGATTATTATTTTTTACAAAAAAAGCTTTTACAATGAATTAGGAAAACATGAAAAATATCTTACTAAACCAAATTTTTTAATAAATAGATAAATAAGGAAAAGGGAGTGTGCACTAGTGAAAAGGGTGGGTGAGAGTCACCTGGGCCGAAACCCATCATCCTGGCCACATGATTTTTTTTTTAAAGAAAAAGATGGTGATTCAAATAAAACAGAACCGACTTATGAAAAAATCCAACCACTCATCATCAACGAAGTGGAATCAAGTTTAAAAAAAAAAAACTAAAATAAAAGAGTCTACAAAGTTTGAGTCAACACACTATGATTGAGGTAAATATCATCATCAACGTGAAAATGGCTCAGAAGAGAAGATCTTCGTCATAGTACTACGAGGGCAAAAAAAATTAGAACAACAGCAACAACATCCGTTCCGACCTTTCCTCGCAAAAATCCCGGTCTCTCTCTAGTTCGATTTCAAGCTTCGATCCGTGTTAATCAGGTTGGTATCTCGTGGTTTGATTTATGGTTTCATTTTTTCTGTTTTGGATCTCTTCTCTTCTTATTTCTCCGTTCGGTTTTGATTTGGTTTGAGTTTTGGTTGGATTTGAAAAGTTGAAAGGGTGGGTTTTGGTTTAGGGGTTTATGGGTTTGGAAACTCCTTTTCTGGGTTTGTGGTTCTGAAATCGAGTTTGGTTTTGTGTTTATTGTAGAGATTTGAAGCGTGTGTTATTGGACAAGGTTTATGAGAATAGTTGGTGATTTGAAGGAAGAGGTGAACGAATTGGTTGTGGCGGCTAGGGCTCCCCCGATGGAGTGGAAATGTGGTCTCATTTATAGAGGAGAATGAAGAGGGTACTACGGGGAGAGAAATTGTGAGCTGGATTATTGATAGTGTTGTTGCTATTAGTGGTTGTTTTGCAGGTTTGTACCGTGAGAATCAAATTTGCGTTTTGGTGTTTTGTCGGTTAATACGCGTGGGATCAGCTTTGGTTTTTTGGAGGTGGGGTCTACGGCTGGAGATTTGAGGTTGGTGAATCGTATGTGATGGCTTGTTTTTCAAAGTTTGTTTTTTTTTGCGAGATATTTTGGAGTTGTGGGGGTGCTTGAAAGTGAAGAGCTTGGATAATGAGAGTCATGGTTTGTGAAGCAGGATAGCTTTGGCGTTGATCACACTGTTTGGGAATTGACCAAGATACTCTTGATGTTATGAGTCTTGTCGCGAGGGAATTACTTGGGTTGTTTGCAGGTTGTTTCAAAACTGATACTGAATCTGGGAATGACTTGGTTTCTTTCTTTTACTAATCAACAATTTCACCTTTTGCAGCAACTTAGAAACTCTCTGGTAAATAACAAAATGATCATCATATTTGTCCTTAGATTTCTCTAATGCATCCAGAATCTGAAGCTAGTCTCCGATGTAATCCAAAAGTTTTGAATTCCATTTGTAAATTTTATCATTGCTTCATGTTATGGCTCTTGTAACTAGTTGTATCTAGCTTAGAATAACACATTTCTATTTGGAATTTGGCACTTTTGTATCAACAGTGTTATGCACATGCCTTGGCGTTAAAATAGATGAAATTGGTTTGGTGCAGTAGGAAGCAACTTGTATTCTTGAAAAAATCTATTTGTCTTGTAAAGCTTTGTATTATCTTTAAATTTCTTATTGAAACTTCGATGAATATCTCGGACATGTACCATTCTTCCTCTGGTTTTTACCGCCTCACTTTGAAATGTGGATGGTTACGGATGCATTTTATTTCACAACGTAAACAAAACATGACTAGTCACCATCTCATGATCTAAGATAGACTAGATTTGTCCCACTTTAAACCCCAATGGCTTGAGTGTAGATTAATGTTTGTCTTGAAAATCATCCATTCATGACTAGAACTTCCAAATGAGCCTAACAATCTTGTTTTTAGACACAAGTGTCTTTTGAAATAAGCTTGGAAACTATGACTTGAAAATAAGCCAATTGACCTTGAATTAGTATGCGTCATAATTTGATTATGTATTGGTTATACCAATCTTACCATGCACATGGCCTAAATATGAATAGTGATTTCTTAGCTTGTTTTAACCATACCACCTCAGTGTCACACTTGGAATATGGTTAAAAACCTTCTTGATCATAGTTTAAACTTCAAGTAATCTTATGCCTGATATTTGAGGAAATAGATTCTAATCATTGTACTTGATCAGCTAGAATCATCGTGGACCATAATCTAAAATTAGCTTGAAGCCAGTTGACCATGCCTTGACTGATTATTCATAAGATGAGTGCCCAATCCTGCTTTATCTCTTCTTGAAAACATAGCCACCCAACAAGAGCTAGCAACCCTTACAAACACATACAAGATCCTCATGACCTGAATCTTAGAGTCAACACAAAAATCTTGGTATAAGAAACATGCAATATGTAGGACAAATTTGGGGTATGACAGATGCCCTTATCTAATTGTCTTGAACCGAGTAAGATGAACTGGTATGGTTTTCGTTCTTGCGAGGTAGAAGACAATTAGATATAAAAAAGACCACAAATTTGTCCGAGAAGAAAGAAAATGCCTGGGAAGTGGAATGATGGATCAATGTCACCCCTCGAGTAGACATTGAATAACTTCCAAAGGTCGTTACCACCAATAAGGATGATAACAAGAGAATTTGACACCAAAAGGATGACAGACCTATCACCAAAAGGATGATAGTAACACACGCACACGGACCCTTCCACCAAAAGGATGAAAATGAGGTCGAAGCCTGCTATTACCAAAAGGATAATAGAGCACACACGCACACATACCCTTCCACTAAAGGATGAAAATGAGGTCAAAGCCTGCTACTACCAAAAGGATAATAGGCCACACACACACACAGACCCTTCCACCAAAAGGATGAAAAATGAGGTCAAAGTCTGCTATTACCAACAGGATAATAGGGCATACACACACAGACCCTTCCACCAAAAGGATGAAAATGAGGTCAAAGCCTACTATTACCAAAAGGATAATAGGGCGCACACACACACAGACCCTTCCACCAAAAGGATGAAAATGAGGTCAAAGCCTGCTATTACCAAAAGGATAATAGGGCACACACGCACACAGACCCTTCCACCAAAATGATGAAAATGAGGTCAACGCCTGCTATTACCAAAAGGATAATAGGGCACACACACACAGACCCTTCCACCAAAAGGATGAAAATGAGGCCACAGCCTGCTATTACCAAAAGGATAATAGGGCACACACGCACACAGACCCTTCCATCAAAAGGATGAAAATGAGGTCAAAGCCTGCTATTACCAAAAGGATAATAGGGCACACACACACACTGACCCTTCCACCAAAAGGATGAAAATGAGGTCAAAGCCTGCTATTACCAAAAGGATAATAGGGCACACACGCACACAAACCCTTCCATCAAAAAGATGAAAATGAGGTCAAAGCCTGCTATTACCAAAAGGATAATAGGGCACACACACACATACCCTTCCACCAAAAGGATGAAAATGAGGTCAAAGCCTGCTATTACCAAAAGGATAATAGGGCACACACACACATATCTGACACCAAAAGGATGACAGACCTATCACCAAAAGGATGATAGTGGACACAACTTACTGCTACCAAAAGGATAATAGCAAGCAAAACAATAACAAAGGCTATCACTCACCAAAAGGATGACACACAGACCAACGGTTCAAGGATCGGCGACACCAAAAGGATGACGGATCAACACAAGCTACTACCACTAAAAGGATGATAGGAACTCCCCACTTTCGAGGACCAACACCAAAAGGATGCATGTTAGGTTGATATGACATGAACGACTACCACCAAAAGGATGATAGTAAGTTTCGTATTTTGAGGGTTGACCAACACCAAAAGGATGCAGGTTGAATTGAGTTGATTGGGTTTGGCTATCACCAAAAGGATGATAGTAATGCAATTGACAAAAGGTCAAGTTTGCTGGGGATATGATGCGTGAGGCTTATTTGGAGACATCATTAAAAGGTTGAAGTGACAATTCAATGAGGAACACCCACGAAAAGGAAAGGGAAATAGTGAAAAATGGAGAAGGTAACCTGCCAAGATCTACGCAATCTTGTGCCTACGTATGTTTACTCGGACGAGAATAAAGAATCAGGGCAGTCGTAGTTCGAATTGAAGAAAAGATTCAATGAGGAACGCCCACTGACTCGGAGGAATGTTTATTGGTTGGGATGAGGATGACGACCTCAGCAACAAAAGGTTGAGGAACACAACCCAATGAGGAATGCACACTGACTTACTTGGAGATCACAGCTTCATCAACAGAAGGTTGAAGACTTTCATGAGGAACACCCATGAACTTGAAGATCGCCTTGGAGTCTTGAGATTGATCCTGGATCTTACGCATGTATGAATGCTTAATTTTGTAATGATGTGCAATGCAAATGCTGACGCGCGGAGATGCAAGTGCTGGGGAAGTATGATGATAAATGCGATGCATATGATGCGTATGATTGCAAACGGGTGATTGGATATGTTTGGAGAGGGTGCCAGCATGGTGGACTTTTAGTAGTTGCCAATGCGGATTGGACTTTGGGCGGTGGGAGGGATTTGATTTCCTCGACACTCAGTTCGTTGAAGACACCATGATTGAAGCAGACGAAGATGCTTTTGAAGCCTCGAGTTTGATGACTTGTTGATGAACTGTGGGTTCACTACTGAGAGATCCACAACTCTATGCTTAATGGTCAGGATAACCTGCTTGACCAACTTGAAGATACAAAGGGATCTGCCTTCTGCAATGTGTCTTGCCCCAGTTTGAACATGGTAATGGTCTGCCACTGATTAACCAGTTCTGAAGTGGTCTGATCTTTGGAAAGCTGAGCTTTGATATGCTTTGAGATAGCCCGCTCCCGATTGAGTTGTTGAAGGGTTTGCCCCAGATTGAGGGTTTGAGGGAGTCTTGCTTCGGGTCAACACCGTCGAAAAGTCAAGTTCCTCTTTGATTGCCCCTTGTTTGAATTGCTTTGATGTCTAGCACTGCTTTGCATTTAAAATTGCACAATCATAAATGGTAGTCTTAATACAATGCTCATGCAAGTTTTGAAAAAAAGTTGTTTATTCAAGTGTCGTGATAGTGAGACGAATGAACTGTTAGCCCAAACGTGTGCTGATTTTGATGGTGTAAAAGATATAGCAAGGGGAATGACACCAATGCTGAAAATTAGCAAATATGGGGAGTCAGTTTACGCAACCTTGCAATAGTATGCTTTCAGAATAAACCTCGCCTCAAATAGGTATTTCGAGGGTTGTAACGTGGTCTGGTGCACGGTTATGAAACAAAGGATATTAGGCTCAAAGTATGATTTTTACCCACCCCTTCTTCGTAATGGCCTCCAGTCCTACGTTCAGTTAATTCTGCACATGTTTATATTCCAAAAGGGTTGACGGTGTAAGAGTGATGAAATGGCAGTCACCTTATATTGTTTTTGATGAGTGTTAGTGACCCTTTGGTCTTGATATGGTGGTCACTGGTTTTTATTTTGTTTTCGTTGAGGATTCGGGGATCTCTTTTTCTTTTGTTTTTGATCCCTATCTTTTGCATGGACTAATTTTTCTTTTCGAGTCCATCAGGGTAGCTTTGATTTTTTTTTTGCCTAAGTCTCCTTTGAGGTGCTCGACTTAGTAGGCTTTTGATTTTTTGTTTTTGGTTTTGATTTTGTTGGAGGATTGTGACTGCCAAGTCATGGGTATTGATGAACAACCGACATGTCTTTTGGATTTTGTCTTTGTGATTTGAGTGCGTTATTGGATTAACTGAACACTACCCTGCCCCAGGTTGAGTGTAAGGGTTTGAATATCTGAAGGAAACTGCTACTTCTAGGCTCGAAGTGGTCAACTAGGGATTATCTCCTTATCTCTCCAGTGTTTGGGGGTTGAAACAATGCATGTACATCATCGGCGAGGTTCAATCCGAAAGCACACATTTTGAAATTATGGTTATTTCATTGTCATCATCCTCCCTTCAGTCATTACTAACAACAGTTTGATATATAGAGTGAAGTGGATAAATGTGTTGGTGTTTTCCAGTAAAAGGAAAAAATGAGTGAATACGACATAACTGATTCAAAACATGCATAATCACTACATTAAGAAAACCAAATACAAATGACAATGTTTAAAGCATACAGTACTTAAACAAATAAAGACAAAATACAAGAATGCAAATGACAGGATGGCAACTTGACTGCCTTCTTTGGGGAAACTTGAACTTGACTTGACTTGATTTGACTTGGCTGGCGCTAGTTTGGCGGCGGTAAAGGGTTGTTGATGACATTTGGAGCTCTTCCATTGAACGTGAGAAACTTTGAGTCGATCATGTCTTGAACCTTGTGTTTGAAAGCTCTGCAGTCCTCGATCGTATGCCCTGGAGCACCCTTATGAAACTCACAATGAGCATTAGCATCATAATCTGGGGGAATGAAAGTTGGAGGAGCTAGGTCCCTCAGAGCGATTGCCTTCTTCTCCATCAATTGAGCAATGATCTGAGCATATGATGTGGGCAGACGATCAAAGTCTCTATCAGACCTCCTTGTCCTTTGTTGATTAGGCTGACGTTGTTGAGCAGCTCTCTGTTGTTGATGTTGAGGAGGATACTGATACCCTTGCTGGTTGTATGACTGTTGCTGAGGAGCCTATTACTGAGGTATTGGAGCTTGAACAACTTGAACAGTCGGTTGATAAGGCATCAGAGCAATATGCGCAGCAGCAACTTACGGATACTGGAAGTATGGCATTTGATAAGGCATTGGAGGGGGAGCTTGTCGAGTTTGCCCTTTTTAAGCAGAGACAACATTTGTTTCACCCTCTTTCTTTTTGTATCCATTGAAGGGCTTCTTGACTGCAGACTGACTGCTAGAACCTCCTTGGATCTTTCCACTTTTCAAACCCTCTTCGATTCTTTCACCGACAATTACCAAATCAGAGAATCCAGCAGAAACATTACCAATCAGCTTCTCATAGTATTGGCCTTGCAAAGTACCCATGAAGAGGTCAATCAGTTCACGATCAACCAGAGGTGGATGCACTCTTGCAGCTAGCTCTCTCCAGCGTTGCGCGTACTCTTTAAAGGATTCATTGTCCTTTTGAGCCATACTCTGAAGTTGAGTATGATTCGGAGCAAGGTCAGTGTTGTACTTGTATTGCTTGACAAATGCATCAGCTATATCATCCCAAGTGCGCACATTGCTACGCTCCAGCTGCATATACCATTCGAGTGATGCCCCAGACAAGCTGTCTTGGAAGCAATGGATCATCAGCTTTTCATCTTTGGCATAGGCAGCCATCTTGCGGCAGTACGTCTTCAGATGAATGTGTGGGCAACTGAGGCCTTTGTACTTCGGGAATTCCTATACCTTAAACTTGGGAGGAATGACAACATCTGGCACCAAGCACATATCCAGAGCATTCAGAGAAGTTGAGTTGCGTCCCTCCATGACTCAGAGTTTTTCAGCTAGATCGCGACACATTTTGATGGCTTCAGAATCTTGAGCAGCAATAGGATTGATAATTAGGATAGCAGCATGGTAGTTCTGTACCTCATCATACTGATCTACCCGATTTTCTTCAGCATGAGGAATAGGAATCTGAGTGACAACAGGTTGAGCTTGCGGAATAGCTCCAACAGCAACTCCAGATGTTGGAATTGGTTGAGTAGTGGCTCCTTCGGTGGCAGGCGTAAAGTTCATTGGTATCCCGTAATTGATAGGGTTGGGAACAAGAACTGAGAGCCTTGAGGGTGACCCTTGCACAGGCGCGGTGTTGTTGGCAGCAGCGGCTTCACGCAGTTCTTCTTCTCTTCTGGCCATCATGATGACTTCAAGGATCTGATCAATCTTTCCCTTCATAGAGTCCAATTCTTCTCTGAAGGCGGCTTGCTCTTGTTGAATCTGCTCCATCGTTCTTCTTGTGTTGGCTCGAGTTGCGTACTGGTGTCGAGGAATCAGCTTGATTTACTGGAGAAGGAAGGAAGTTGAAGTGAGATTCTGAGGTTGAAAATGCAATGCAAGATGCATAACAGATGCAATGCAATGCAAGGACATGAGATGCAATGCAAGATACAAGATCCAGGATCGCAGATCATAGGTTCAAACATTTTTGAGGTTGGCCGTTCACAGGTAAATAACCAAAGTCTCCGATCAAAGAAACCCTATAGGTAGGCCCTATGAGGAAAGTTCTAGGTTCTTTACCCACAAACCCACTCACGGGATGGTTTCTATGTTGATGGATAAGGTTCCCAGGATTACGGACACTAATCACATCAACGTCACGCAACAGGCTAGCTGCATTACGACGAGAATGACGACAAGGTCTCCCCTGAGCGGGGTCTTTATGCTAGGCGCACAAGGAGCGAGTCCTTGGAGACTAACACTACACGAACACCAATATAGAACTTGGTTCTAAGAGTGGTTCATAGAGTCATGGACCCTTCATGAATTAAGTCGTGCGACAGGCTAGCTGTGTTACAACAGGATCTACGAAAGGTCTACTCTAGGGGAGCTTTCATGCTAGGCACGCAAGGAGCGAGTCCTTGGGGACTAACACTACTCGACATCCAATTCTAAACTATGTGTTCTCTCTGCTTTTACCAAAGCTCGGGTGTAGAGCTTTACTCATGATATCATCCCAAGATCCAACAATCAAGAACAATAGGAGAAAGCAATAAGAGAACAAATACTTAAACGAGAAAAAACATGCAAACAAAGATAATGCTCCTCACAAATCACTCTAAGATAGGCTTGACTCTCTCTTGCATGAAGCAAATGTCCCCGGCAAAGTCGCCATCTGTCGTACCTCGAAAAAAATCGCTTAATCGAAGACACGACCCTCGCGCGAAAGGCGCGGAAAACGGTTCGACAGAGTCGCCACCGAACTTTATTTATCCCAGAAGAGGGAAAGGAAAATATCGAGAAAACCTTTAAGGAGAAAGATAAGAACATGGTCGTCGCAACCACATTCCGGGTTCGGGAGTCAGTTACGTGAGGGGAAGGTACGCGCACCCCCTCACGTCCGTTGTACTCAACGGGAACCTCTTAGTTCGAATTGTGAGGAATGTTATCTAAGCTTGTTTCTTTTCTTCTCAACGATATATGCGAAATGATAAGATAAAGGGAAAAGATACTAAGGGGAAATGGGGTTGTTTTAGGATAGGGTGCTCGGCAAGATCAGTGCGACCTCGGGCCTACGTATGCTCATTCGGATGAGAATGAGGAATCAGAGCAATCGTAGTTCGACTACGGGAAGGGATAGAGGGAAGATGGAAGATGGAGGGAAGGTAGACGCAAATGGTGGAAAAAGAAAAAGTGTGCTCGCCAACATCATCGCCATCTTGTGCCTACGTATCTTTACTCGGACGAGAATAAAGAATCAGAGCAGTCGTAGTTCGTGGTACGCCCACGAAAAAGAGGGTTAGGGTTTGAATTTTAGGAGACGAAAGATTGAATAACATACAACCCAAGGGGCGTGCCTCGAGAGCAGTCACTCAAGAATCCAAGGAATGCTAGACTCCAAGAACTCAGTTCTTTCGTAAGTTGATTACGAAAATGTTTGATATGAATTAAGTGTTTTAAGACGAAAGGGTGAATGAATAACAACCCAAGGGGCGTGCCTCAAGAGCTATTCATTCGAAGATCCAAGGAATGCTAGACTCCAAGAATCTCCTCCTTTCGTAGATTGATTAAAAAAACGTTTGAAGAAGAATGAGTCGAATTAATTGAGAAAAGAGGTGAGGATCGATACTAGTCCCTAGGGGTACTCCTAGTAACAAAACATACGAAGTGTGCGAGTGTGCATTTGACGGCGAGGCAAAAGGCACTCGACTTACGAGAATGTTTTGAAGAGTGGCTCGACGACGAGTCGAGGATTGGTTTGAAAATGATTTGGTTTGTTAAATGTTTTAGGGAGAATGACGATTATTCGATAAACGAGACGTCGACCTTGCAACCAATTAATCGGGGCATTATTGGAATGCTAGATCCCAACGACACCTTTTTCATTCGATTAATTTACGAAATATTGTTTGATGAACAATGAAAGTACCACATGGAATGCTAGACTCCAATGGCATTCCTTTGTCCAAATAGTTAAGACGAGTGTGTCTTAGGAGCGAAAAGTCGAGTGATCACCACCTAAGGCGTGCGCCTCAATAGCGGTCACTCAAGAACCCAATAAGTGCTAGACCTCAAGAATTCAATTCTTTCGCGATTTAAAAAAAAACGATTTGAATATGTGTGTTAAGTGGTTTTAATCGAAAATTAAATGTTTAAGCGTTTCGATAATTATTAGTGTATTTGATTAAAATATGAAAAAAATGAAATGGTTAGATAAACATGATATGAATATGATATGGACAATATGATAAGAATATGAACAATAATAATCAAGATAATATTGACAAGATATTAAAGTTGACATAAAATAAAATTGGTCTCGTCTTAATCAAGATTTAATCGAGAAATCGATAATCTTTAGTACTTGACTTTCATTGACCAAAAAAGAATATACGAAAAATGGAAATTAAATGGAGATAGAAATTAAACCGAAAATATAGAAAGGTCTCATCTTTACTAAGATTTAAAATCGAAAATTGATAAATCCTTAGTATTTGATTTTCATTGATCCAAAAATGAGTAATAATAGAAATGTAATAAAATCGAAAAATGATAAGAAAAAGAATAAAGGTCCCACCTTTATCAAGATTTAATCGAGAAATCGATAAACCGTTGATATTTGGTTTTCATTGACCCAAAATGAAAAATAGTAAAAAATATAATAAGAAATGAAATAAAAAAATCGAAAAAGATAAAGAAAAAGAATAAAGGTCTCACCTTTATCAAGATTTAAAATCGAAAAATCGAAAAATCTTAATATTTTGGTTGTCATTGACCCAAAAATGGATAAAATAATAATAAATAAATAAATAGTAAATAGGCCTCATATAAATCAAGATTTGGAACCGATTTTTAAAAAATCAACCAATCATCAAGATTATTTTTATATCATTGGCCCAAAAGTTGAAAAGGAAAGTGCAAAAGATTATTATTTTTTGCAAAAAAAGCTTTTACAATGAATTAGGAAAACATGAAAAATATCTTACTAAACCAAATTTTTTAATAAATAGATAAATAAGGAAAAGGGAGTGTGCACTAGTGAAAGGGGTGGGTGAGAGTCACCTGGGCCGAAACCCATCATCCTGGCCACATGATTTTCTTTTTTTTTAAAGAAAAAGATGGTGATTCAAATAAAACAGAACCGACTTATGAAAAAAATCCAACCACTCATCATCAACGAAGTGGAGTCAAGTTTTTTTTTTTTAAAAATAAAATAAAAAAGTCTACAAAGTTTGAGTCAACACACTAGGATTGAGGTAAATATCATCATCAACGTGAAAATGGCTCAGAAGAGAAGCTCTTCGTCATCGCACTACGAGGGCAAAAAAAATTAGAACAACAGCAACAACATCCGTTCCGACCTTTCCTCGCAAAAATCCCGGTCTCTCTCTAGTTCAATTTCAAGCTTCGATTCGTGTTAATCAAGTTGGTATCTCGTGGTTTGATTTATGGTTTCATTTTTTCTGTTTTGGATCTCTTCTCTTCTTATTTCTCCGTTCGGTTTTGGTTTGGTTTGAGTTTTGGTTGGATTTGAAAAGTTGAAAGGGTGGGTTTTGGTTTAGGGGTTTATGGGTTTGGAAACTCCTTTTCTGGGTTTGTGGTTCTGAAATCGAGTTTGGTTTTGTGTTTATTGTAGAGATTTGAAGCGTGTGTTGTTGGACAAGGTTTATGAGAATAGTTGGTGATTTGAAGGAAGAGGTGAACGAATTGGTTGTGGCGGCTAGGGCTCCCCCGATGGAGTGGAATTGTGGTCTCATTTATAGAGGAGAATGAAGAGGGTACTATGGGGAGAGAAATTGTGAGCTGGATTATTGATAGTGTTGTTGCTATTAATGGTTGTTTTGCAGGTTTGTACTGTGAGAATCAAATTTGCGTTTTGGTGTTTTGTCGGTTAATACGCGTGGGGTCAGCTTTGGTTTTTTGGAGGTGGGGTCTACGACTGGAGATTTGAGGTTGGTGAATCGTATGTGATGGCTTGTTTTTCAAAGTTTGTTTTTTTTGCGAGATATTTTGGAGTTGTGGGGGTGCTTGAAATTGAAGAGCTTGGATAATGAGAGTCATGGTTTGTGAAGCAGGATAGCTTTGGCGTTGATCACACTGTTTGGGAATTGACCAAGATACTATTGATTTTATGAGTCTTGTCGCGAGGGAATTACTTGGGTTGTTTGCAGGTTGTTCCAAAACTGATACTAAATCTGGGAATGGCTTGGTTTTTTTCTTTTACTAATCAACAATTTCACCTTTTGCAGCAACTTAGAAACTCTCTGGTAAATAACAAAATGCTCATCATATTTGTCCTTAGATTACCCTAATGCATCCAGAATCTGAAGCTAGTCTCCGATGTAATCCAAAAGTTTTGAATTCCATTTGTAAATTTTATCATTGCTTCATGTTATGGCTCTTGTAACTAGTTATATCTAGCTTAGAATAACACGTTTCTGTTTGGAATTTGGCACTTTTGTATCAACAGTGTTATGCACATGCCTTGGCGTTAAGATAGATGAAATTGGTTTGGTGCAGTAGGAAGCAACTTGTATTCTTGAAAAAATCTATTTGTCTTGTAAAGCTTTGTATTATCTTTAAATTTCTTATTGAAACTTCGATGAATATCTCGGACCTGTACCATTCTTCCTCTGGTTTTTACCGCCTCACTTTGAAATGTGGATGGTTACGGATGCATTTTATTTCACAACGTAAACAAAACATGACTAGTCACCATCTCATGACCTAAGATAGACTAGATTTGTCCCACTTTAAACCCCAATGGCTTGAGCGTAGATTAATGTTTGTCTTGAAAATCATCCATTCATGACTAGAATTTCCAAATGAGCCTAACAATCTTATTTTTAGACACAAGTGTCTTTTGAAATAAGCTTGGAAACTATGACTTGAAAATAAGCCAATTGACCTTGAATTAGTATGCGTCATAATTTGATTATGTATTGGTTATACCAATCTTACCATGCACATGGCCTAAATATAAATAGTGATTTCTTAGCTTGTTTTAACCATACCACCTCAGTGTCACACTTGGAATATGGTTAAAAGCCTTCTTGATCATAGTTTAAACTTCAAGTAATCTTATGCCTGATATTTGAGGAAATAGATTCTAATCATTGTACTTGATCAGGTAGAATCATCGTGGACCATAATCTAAAATTAGCTTGAAGCCAGTTGACCATACCTTGACTGATTAATCATAAGATAAGTGCCCAATCCTCCTTTATCTCTTCTTGAAAACATAGCCACCCAACAAGAGCTAGCAACCCTTACAAACACATACAAGATCCTCATGACCTGAATCTTAGAGTCAACACAAAAATCTTGGTATAAGAAACATGCAATATGTAGGACAAATTTGGGGTATGACACCCTTGTGGCATACTTTAACTTTGATGTTCACCCCTAGACCTGGTTGGACTTGGATCAAGGTGAAAAATGTCCCTACATTTTGGAAAAAGTAAGGCAGATTCTGACTTATTGAAAATTTCACTAAGTGTTGGAAAAATGTAATTTTCATATTTTTTTGCCATTTTGATCACTCCATAACTTAAAATCCATGAGGAATTGGAGTTTGATGTAGTTGAAGCTTTTGAAGTATGTAATGACAGCTACAAATCCAGCTTTGGCCATCCAAAATGGTTGCTTGGATCTCAAGTTATGGTCCTTGAAAGTTGGTACCCTAGCCATTTTGTTCCATAATTAAGAAAAATTCTAAGTTTTTTTATGGTCACCCCTTTTACAAGTTAACTCATTTTCTTTGGTTTTTCTTGATGAATGGTGATTCAAATCACATATTAACATTGTTTTAGGGTTAAGGAACCTTGGTTGACCAAAAATCCAAAAAGTCAAACATTGGATTTTTGTACAGTTTACTTTTTATTGGATGAAATCCAAACTGTGTGATCCTTTGTGAAATCAAGTCCTTGACCTAAATCAAACCTAATGGATGGATTTCATAGGTGTTATAGGGGTGTATTGAATCATGTCCCAAGGTTTGGGAGCATGTCCTGGTCAAAAAGTCAAAGACACAGTTGACTTTTCCCCCGAAACCCTAATTGTGGTCCTGATGAAATTCAAACTTGTGAATCAAACTTCCTGGGTCAATCCATTGTTGCAAATGGGTCAATGTAGTATATTGGAAGCCCTCAAATCATGTCTTGAGGTCTTGGCTCATGCTTTGTCCCAAAAGTCAACTTAGGGGTGAATTAGGTCAAAGAACCCAAATTCCTGATTTTTGGTAAATGCGTCCCCTGGGGTTAATTAATTTGATGATTGGGTCCATGAGGTCCCTTGGAGTATCTTGGGTTGTGCTTTGAAGCATTGGCTCATGCCCAGGTGAAAATTTTCATCTGGAGGTCTCAGGCGACCAAAACCCTAATTTGGTGACACAGGCGATCTTGAAGCTCGATCCACTTGGAATGTTGCAACCTTGTGCTTGATTATTGATGTGGGAGTCTTCTTGATCCCTTATAGGTGTTTGAGAGGCTAGACAAGTTGAAGATCATGTCATTTCTTGATTTATCCTGTGTCTGTCATACCCCAAATTTTGACCACTAAGATTTCCCATCATTGTGTAAATCACCACCACAATATGAACAAACCATCATGCCTCATCAGTCTCCCCAAAGATGGGTGGGCATTCTCCACAAACATGAATTAGGGTTTCAAGCCCTCTCTAAGCACTTAGACAAAGGATCAATCAAGAATTGACATGAAATTTAACTTGTCTAACCTCTCCAACACCTATAAAGGATCAAAAGGACTCCCACATCAAGAACTAAGCATAAAGTTGCTACATTCCAAGTGGATTAAGCCTCAAGATCGCCAGTGTCACCAAATTAGGGTTTTGGTCGACCAGGGCCTCCATATGGAAATTTTACTCTGGGCATGAGCCAATGCTTCAAAGCATAACCCTAGATACTCCAAGGGACCTCATGGACCCAATCATCAAGTCAATTTTGCCATGGGATGCATTCACAAAAAATCAGGAATTAGGGTTTCTTGACCTAATTCACCCCTAAGTTGACTTTTGAGACATAGCATGAGCCAAAACCTCAAGACATGATTTGAGGGTCTCCAATACATCATATTGATCCATTTTCAACAATGGATTGATCCAAGAAGCTTGATCTACAAGTTTCAATTTCATCTGGACCACAATTAGGGTTTTGAAGAAAAAGTCAAATATGCCTTTGACTTTTGACTAAAGCATGCTCCTAAACCTTGGGACATGATTCAATACACCTTACAACACCTATAGAATCCATATATTAAGTTTGATTTAGGTCAAGGACTTGATTTCATAGAGGATCGCACATTTTGGAATTCATCTGATAAAAAGTCAGCTGTGCACAAAAGTCAAAGTTTGACTTTTTGAGATTTTTCACAATTATGATTCTTTAACCCTAAAATGATGTTAATTTGTGAGTGGAATCATCATTCATCAAGAAAAATCAAAGAAAGTGGGATAACTTGTAAAAGGGGCAACCATAAAAAACTTAGAATTTTTCTAAGTTATGAAACAAAGTGGCTAGGGTACCAATTTCCAAGGATCATAACTTGAGACCCAAGCAACCATTTTGGATGATCCAAAGATGGATTTGTAGCTCTCATGGCATACTTTAAAAGTGTCAACTACACCTCATTCCAATTCCTCATGGATTCTTAGTTATGGAGTGACGAAAATGACAAGAACATGAAAATGCCACTTTTTCCAACACTTAGTGAAAATTTTCACTAAGTCAGAATCTGTTTCACTTTTTTCAAAATGTAGGGGCATTTTCACTTGGATCCAAAAAGTGTCAAGACAAACTATGATCACACATATGTTGTATCATATGAGAGCTTTCCAAAATGGCCAAGAACTCCAACAAATTCCATCTGAGCTAAGAATTATGACAGCTGCAACATGCCTTGCTGCAACTGCCATGACAAGGCATATTTGTGCATTATGTCTCGATTTGATCAACTTGTGCAAATGACAAACAATTTTATCCATCTGCACACCTCAAGGGGAGACCAAAGAGGGATAAACACTGATCCATAAGCCTCCCAAGTATTTGGAACTACAAGTAGCATGCCAAACCTAAAAAGCCAAAGATGCTTCAAGACTCCAATTTTGTTTGGGAGCATTCAATGGATGCTTAGAGGTGACATGTATCAGAACATAGATGAACACTTCTGTCAAGCCTTATCCTTGAATCAGAGAACCATAGGCCTGTGCTCTAATCTCAAGTCAATGACTAGAGGAGACTTGAGATTCCATTTGATCCACATTGGCCAAAGGCCTGCCGCAGTTGCCATTCACTATTGCTTGCAAAACAAACTTGCTCTACTATAAATAGAGCTCATTTGTGCTCAGTTTAAGTACACCAAAGCAACCAAACTGATGCTTTCCTCAAAATCTCTTCTTTCACTCCAAATTTGCCTTCTAAAGCAAGTCACTATCAGGTTTTGAGTTTGAGAGTCATTCCAACCAAACCAATCACACACACACACACCTCATAAACATCATATAGAAGTGGTCCAAACACTTAAACAACATCTGGAACACCAATTTCACAAAATCACCATCCAACTGCTCAAGCTTTTAGCAGACTTGCAGTTGGGGTACCATCTTAAGTTCCAGCTTGTTTCCAACCACTTCAAGCATTCAGACACACTCCATAGCACCTAGGGAAGCTGTCCATATCATTGGAACCAAGCTGTAACACCTCCAACACAAAACACAATCACCAGCTGCAAGAGGTAAGCCTCAACTTGGTCATCTCTTAATCTATGCATATTTCCTCGCACAATACTTTTGCCAAATGTTCATAATCATGAATAGAATGTTTCCCCTCCATTAATTTCCTTTTATGAATCGTGTGTGGAATTTCTGAGCTTTCATGCATAATTTAGGGTTCTTGAGGTTTCTCTTTGATTTCTTATTCCATGCTTAAAATAAATGAAATTAAAGACCATATACATGATCGTGAGGTGAAAACGAGTAGATTGATATGTGGATTGTGTGATTTCATCAAGTATTCAGTGAGATTGATGAGAAAACGCAAATCAGCCAAAAACAGAGCACGCGGGCAAGACCAAGGTGTTCTTGGCGCCCTTTTTCAAATATTTGAATTTTTGAATTTTTGTGAGTTTATTTAATTGATTCAAAAATTAATTTCTCTCTGAATTTTAATGATTTTGACTTGATTCTTTTTTTAATAATTCACAAAAATGTTAAAATATTTTATTTAACCAAAAATTCCCAAAAATATCATTTATTTCATATACTTGATATTTTTGCAAAAGAATTAATTTTTATTTGTTTTTAACATTTAAAATATTTTTCTTTCTTGATTTTCCAAACTTAATTGATTTTCAATCATTTTGTGGGTAAAAACATGATTTTTGAAGCATTGATCCAAGATCACCACTCATTTTTCACATGTTTTCAATAATTTTTATTAATTTATAAACAAAATTAATTACATTTTAAACAAAATTAGGGTTTCTTTGATTTTCACCCTCACCAATCTTTTTCAAACACTCATGGGTCTCTAATAGAGTGTAAGATCCAACCCTTTTTTGTAAATAAACAATTTTGGGCTTCACACATTGTATAAGTCCCTCTGTATATTTTCAAAAGTTTGGCGCGATCGTCGCTTTTTTTTAAAAAACCAACTGGGCTTCTCCTTGAGCTATAAGACCCATCTTTGTTCATTTTCAAACTTTTGGGTCTCTAATACAGTGTAAGACCCAACCTCTTTTTGTAAATAAACAATTTTGGGCCTCACACATTGTATAAGTCCCTTTGTATATTTTCAAAAGTTCGGCGCGATCGTCGCCTTTTTTAAAAAAACCAACTGGGCTTCTCCTTGAGCTATAAGACCCATCTTTGTTCATTTTCAAACTTTTGGGCCTCTAATAGAGTGTAAGACCCAATCCCCTTTAACCAAAACCATTTTAGGCCTCAGATATTGTATAAGTCCTGACATGATAAAAAATCTCGGCGCGATCGCCAGTTTAAAATCACTTTGGGCCTCTCCTTGAGTTGTAAGCCCCATCACTTGTACAAAAACACTTTTGGGCCTCTAATAGAGTGTAAGACCCATTCCTTGTAAATAAGATACCTTGTTGGGCCTCAGTCATTGTATAAGTCCCTCTACGATTTTAAAAACAACAGTGCAATCACTGTTAAACCTCGGGCCTCTATTTGAGAATAAGCCCCAACAATCTTTTCAAAAACAACTTCTCTTTTAATTTAGATTCAAATATACAGTTGTTATCCGAACTTTCTTTAATTTCTTTGAACAACTAACAAAACAGCATGGAAACTTGCTCACCTGTAAGTTTTTATCCGCTTTCATTTACTCGCTTTAATATATATAACTGTATTATGGAAAGCGGCACATGGTTAGTCTTCTTTCATTCTTTTAAATACATGTCAAATATGTATAATTGTATTGTGGGAAGCTGCGCATGGTTAGTCTTCTTTCATACTCCTTTAAATACTCGTCATATATCAACTGTATATATACTAGTATAGTTATTTTGAGTTTTCCCCGACAACTAGGTTTAGAACTAGGTAAAGCCATGTTGGTCACTCTTAAATACAAACAAAACTAGATCCCCATAGGATTTCCAGATACAATCTTCCCTTCTCTTGGGGTTAATCAATATGGAACAAAGAGAAAGACAGTATTCTCGGTGAACATTTTCTCATACTGTCACCCTTAGAAATTGTCAAAGAAATTCTACTCCCCATAGTTGATCTATTCTCCGTGAATAGCATCTCTTGAGTTTCTTTCAAATACTCGAACTTTCCTGGAATGATCTCTTCTCTGTGAATTGCATTTCTTGAACTTCTCTTGGTTTGGGGACCCACAGGCTTCCTAAAAGCATCCCCGCCTCCTCTTGGGCTTTGTACAAGGACCCGTCGGCTTCTTAAAAGTTCTCATGCCTTCTCTTGGGCTTCATACAAGGACCCTCACGACCTCATAGAGGTATAGGACAAAACTTAATCATCCTTTGCTAGAGTTGTCTTTCTTAAAAAGGCACAAAAGCCCTCAGACCAATTTTAGGGTTGATACTCATCCCTTAAACGAGTCGGCCTCCTCTTGGGCCTTGTACAAAGATAAACCACACTAATAGACTTGGACAGTCTAAATCCCCTTGAGTCTCAAAGACATTCTCAAATTCCCTACAAACATGGGATGAAACCCCGGGTTCTGGATTTATCTCCAGCAGAGTTAAAACTTGTGGGTTCTAAAACCCAGTCTCTCTCCTAAAATCCCCAAGCCAGGGTCAGTCTATCACTCGTATAACACTATTTCAAATCAGAACCTCAAGGTATCTGATCTATCAACTCTTCTGTATTCCCCTGCAAGAATTGATTCCCCACTTGGACCTGCCTTGGGATCTCAACAATTCCCAGCAGAAGATAGCCTTCTCTTAGGCTTTGTATAATGATCCTTTCCTCAGGAAAGTTAGCCTCCTCTTGGGCTTTGTACAATGATTCTCCCCTAGCGGAGCTAACCTTTTCAGACTCTCCTGTTGAGTCAATCAATCACTCTCGTAGACTCTCTTGTTGAGTCAATCACCTTTTCAGACTCTCTTGTTGAGTCAACCCCCTTTTAGACTCTCTTGTTAAGTCAATCCTTTTTAGCCTCAATCTCGGGCTTCGTACGAGACAGAAAAAAAAAGCATTCTCTTGTTGAGTCAACCCTTTTTAGCCTCAATCTTGGGCTTTGTACGAGACATAAATCATCATAACCTTCTCTTAAGCTTGGGGACAAATATCTTCCCCAGCGAGGTCACTTCCTCCCAGCCTTCTTTTAGGCTTTGAGGAATGATTTCCCAAGCAGAGTCAAACTTTTTTAGCCTCAATCTTGGGCTTCATACAAGACAGATAAGTACCTCCCCTAGTGGAGTCATCCTCGTCTTAGGCTTCATATAATGATATCCCCAAAAGAGTCAGTCTCTTTTAGCCTCATCCACTCTCTTATTGAGTCGGTCTCATACAGCCTCCTCTTAGGCTTTGTATAAGGACTTCCCTAGTGGAGTCAATCAACCTCTTAGCTTCAACCTTGGGCCTTGATCAAGGCATACAAAAAAACAAATCCCTCTTTAGAGATAACAAATTCTCTGTCAGTCAACCTTTTAATTTCAATCTTGGGCTTTGAACAAGACACAAATACTCCGTTTAGCCTCTGTCTTGGGCTTTGAACGAGACACCAAAACATCTTTTTCCTCCCTTAGAATAGGAGGAACTACGATTGCTCTGATTTCCCTATTTCGTTTAAATGGGAATACGTAAGCATAAGATTGCGAAATCTTAGCGAGCATACCATCCAAAAACTCTAGGTCCAGTACCTTCATACACCAATCAAAACTTAGGTCCAACACCTTACCAAAAACATCAACAAAAACTCACTCACTCATACTTTCCCAACTCATTAACGGATAAACACCATCAAGCACAAAGTGTAATCTAAAGCTAAATATCCTGTGGATAACCAAATATAGGATGGGTAATTGACAACTACCCATCGTATAACCTGACTCCGAACTCCCCGAATCTCTTTAAGCGTTTGTTCAGTTAAACATTCGCGTGCAAGGTTAGTTTTAGATAACTTCCCTTTCCCTTCCAGCTTCATGGGATAAATAAGAAATCAGAAAGTAGCACCCCTTTCTCCTCGAGGAGGAAAACCCAACTTCAGCGATAAGGTGGTCGCGTCACCGACAAAAATCGCTCGCTACAGTGTCTAAGTGCTCTGAGAGGGCCCAAAACCCTAATATTTAATTGTAAAGAATACCTAACAATCCCTGAGGAGATTGATGAGGCATGAAAGTACCTCCATATTGTGATGATGATTTTCACAATGATGGGAAATCTTGGTGGTCAAAATTTAGGGTATGACAGATATCCTAAAATAGTCAAAGCTTATAAGTCGCGGCGCCTAGAGCCAGTTCATAGGAGGTGTATCATAAGTCGAGATGTAGTTTTCAATGAAGCTGGGATGGCTTTCAAGAAAACTGATGACGTTGGCCAAAATACAAAGATCTCTATAGAGGAGCTGGAACAAGAGGATTTTCCTGTTGAGGTGAAACATGTTGATGCTGAAATGCAAAATCTATATGAAGTCAAAGAAGAAGCACAAGGTGTTGAAAGGAATGAGGAGGCTGATAATAAGCATCTGTTAGATAGAGACAAAACTAGGAGAATCATGAAACCACCTCAGAGACTTTGTTATGAAGATCTCATAGCTTTTTACTTAATCTCTGTAAGTGAGGTTCTGGATGAAGAGCCTAGAGACTATAAGGAAGTTGTGAGGAGTCGAGACAAGACTGAATGGTTTAAAGCCATGGATGATGAGATGAAATCTCTTTGATAACACCGAAACACACTGCATATTTGGCTCGACTCACACATGTTTTATTGTTATTTTGCTTTTATTTCTAGTGTTATGCTGGTGTTTTCTCTGTATTTAAGGTACCTATTGAATTAAAAGCTATTATACGAAGAAACGAGAAAAATCAGACGAAGAATGGAGAAAAAGGTGTATTTTGCACTCACGGCGTCCAACATGGCGTTCACCACATAGGTAGCCGTGACGTGGCTGATGTGCCCCACGTTCCAACGGCTCAAAAGATTAAGTCTGTGCATTTTGAGCATGTGGCATTCGCCACAGAGGCTATGGCGTTCGCCATCCCTTGTAAAAATGAAGCAGTCAAGGTAGTTGGAGAATAGTCATCCCACTTCTCCCATTTTTCTCTCACACGAACCCAACAACCTTAACTTCTTTTCCAAGGCCTTGTAACACTATTGTTCTAGACTGGGCAGGCGCTTGGCCCACAGTAGGGCAAGGGCCAATCCAGTCCATCTCTTGGCCAGGCCCAATAGCCAGAAACTAGCCATTGGGCAAAAACTAGCCGTTGGACGCAATATGACTGTTGGGAATGTCCCCCTCACACGCTTGACAGTTCACGCCACTAACTGTCTCCCCGGATCTCACGGAAATAGTTGGACCAAGTCAAAGGGTCACGCGCCTGACCCTCCATCTGGCAGTCTCCCATTGGTCGACCAGATATTTCGGCCACATGGGAGACCTTGGCCCCCGTGTTGGGGGTTACTTCTATAAATAACCTCTCATGAGAGAGGGGCAGGTTTAATCACTATTCAATACTTGAAATCATACCTTAGTACTTGCTTTTCTCTCTTGTCCAATCACTTACTTTGGCATCATAGTACGTTGCAGGTACAACCCCCTTTACTCTCCTACAAGCATTAGCACCTGTCATACGCAAAGGCCACGACTATCCAGTCTGATCACCTAAGATCAGTGGCACCGTCTGTGGGAAACACTGCTTCCCCGTCTTTTTAATTCAAGATTCCTCATCTTTTTCACCCAAAAGACCAAAGCTCTATGCGAACTTCATCTGATCATCATGGCCTCCAATAGGAATGATGATGCCCGTCAAGAACCTGCCGTCGCCGTTATCGCTGATAACGTCGATCACCTCGTCACCGGAGCTACCTTCCCGGAGACATATCATAGGGATGGAAAGACCACCTCTCCTACCCCCGATGATGTGAAGCTGCGCGCCCAAGCTAATGGTCTCATTTTTTAGCTTATACCAGTCCCTCAAAACGCGGACCCAAGCACTGCTGCCCTAATCGCCTCCCTCAACAGGTCTAAATTTCTAATCTTCCAACAGGGCGAAAAGATCAACATGCTCGAACACGCCCTCCAGGAGCAGCGTCCCTCGCAGAAGCCCAACAGTCCTTCTCCGCGGCCGCAATCTCCTTCTCAAAAGCATAGGCGAGACATGTCCAGGAGTCTTTCTCCCGCCCGAAAATGTTCAAGATCGGAGGAACCTGACTCAGAAGTCGCCAGACGACGACACCGATCTCCCTTGCGGAGATCCAGACGTTCTCTCGCTCTGAAGAGGACAAAACCTTCGAGGAACCATCACGAGCACCGCAGGTCACGTAGACATTCTCCCCGATGCAGCAGAAACCTCGGGCGCAACAACTCTCCCTGCCGGTCATCCAGCGCAAGTAGTGACGACGATGTCCATGGGCCCCTATCTCAG
Organism: Lathyrus tuberosus; assembly: GCA_022829125.1. Taxonomy (NCBI): domain Eukaryota; kingdom Viridiplantae; phylum Streptophyta; class Magnoliopsida; order Fabales; family Fabaceae; genus Lathyrus; species Lathyrus tuberosus. The sequence continues at coordinate 4,884,268 of JALAZF010000280.1, forward strand.
GAGATCATGGACATGCGCATTCCTCGCGGATTAGAGAAGCCACATCCTCTGGTCACTTACGACGGGACCACCGACCCAGGCGGGCATATAGAAAACATCGAAGCCATGCTCCACTATCATAACGTAAGCAGGGCTATTAAATGCAGGTTGTTCCCCATCATTCTCAGGAAGAGGGCCATGGCCTGGTTCAAGCGGCTTCCCCGGGGTTTGGCCACGTTCTGAAAGGATCTAATAAACCAGTTTTCCCGCCATTTTACTGCCTCCCCGCGATATCCCAAGTCGGAGGTCACGCTGGAAGCCATTATGCAGGGTAAGGATGAGCCCTTGCATGCAAATATTGAGCGTTTCAACAATGAGGCTGTTGAGGTCCGCACGACAGACTATATAAAGAAGTATCTCCTCGAAAAAGGGTTGAGGCCGAAGAGCGAATTCTGCAAGGCGGTGGGCATAGAGCCTCCTCGCACCCTGGCTGAATTACTCCATAAAGCTCAATCATATATACAATATAAAGAGAAAGAGGCAGCATACAAAGCCCGGGACTCTAGGGATCAAGAGAGTTCCCGGGAAACAAAAAAAGACGAGTTAGAGGCCCCAGGCGCGATAAAGAGAGACGACGAGACGATCGTCCACATGAAGGTAAGGGACCCGCTGGTCGTTTTATAGAATATACCCTGCTGACAGCTCCCCACGAGCGTATTCTCTCCGAATGCATCAACGCGAAGTTCAAGCAGGGAGGCATCCGGTTCCCCAGACCAACATCGTCTAAGGGCAACACAGACAAGAGTAAATACTGCCGCTTCCATCGCAGCCACGGTCACGTGACAAAATACTACGTGCACCTGAAGGACGCCATTGAAATCCTCATCAAGGAGGGTCACCTAAAGCAGTATACGAAGAAGGGTGAATCCTCTAGACGAGAGACTTAGGAGACTAAGAAGGAAGCAGAGTTTACGCCGCCCAGTCCCCCCCCTCAGGTCGCTATGTCCATCACACGGTCAGAGGACTTCATCATCCCCGACTATATTGAGGATCCTCCTCAGATATATGCACACAACACTTGGGAGACCTTCCCGACGACCATGGTTATCTTGTGTGGGGGATACAACAAGCTCACAGTAGGGTCGGTTAAGAGAAAATTCGACCAGCTCATTGACTGCAGTCTCGACCAGCTATCCACGCCCGAGAAGGTTCGGGGGCGTTCTCAGCCAATCACGTTCTACCGTGAAGATCTGCCCGGGGGTTCCCCGAACTCACACATTTCTTTACTCATCAGAGTGAGACTTGCCAACACCGATGTCCGACGGATCCTGGTCGACCAGGGCAGCTCTGTGGACATCATGTACACTGGTTTGTTCAGAGCCATGAAGCTGGACCAGAAGAACCTGTCACCGTACGTGGGATCCGGCCTGCAAGGATTCAACGGGGCAACTGCCAGACCCTGGGGATATGTGGAGCTTCCGGTCACTTTCGGGGAAGAGGAGGCTTCGTTGTCGATCAAGACTCGGTTTCTGGTAATTGACTATCCTTCACTGTACCAATGCATCCTTGGCAGACCAACCTTAGCGGAGCTGATCGTTGTTCCTTTAACCATTCATCTCAAGATGAAGTACTATACGGATTAGGGCCATGTCGTAACCTTGCACATGGATATAGAAGCTGCAAGGAGGTGCTTTGAAGCAGCTACCCGAGGACAAAGCTCGATTGGTGCAGCACCCAAGGCCGCCAGGCGGGCAAGGGAAGAAGACCATCCCGGTGAGGAAAGCCAGTCTGACAAGAAGCCAACTCTCCCTGTGCACATCATCGACCTCGATAGCCGGATTTCTGAAGAGGGTGCAGACTATAGTGAAGGCACATCAACGGGGACAGACAGTTCCTCTGCAATGGGCCTCATGCGCCCTGTGCCAGATGGGGAGTTCGAGGTCATCACCTTCGGAGCCAACCCGAACAGAGAAGTGAAGATAGGCGCAGGGCTGCCCGACAAGGTAAAGCAGCAGTTGAAGACATGTCTTGAGGACAACGCTGATTTGTTTGCATGGAGTGCCGCAGACATGCCCGGCCTGGACCCTGAGACCGCATGCCATCAACTGACCATTGACCCAGCTGCTCGAGCCGTCGCACAATGCAGGCGCAAGCAATCCGATGAGAAGGCACAGGCTTTCGAAAAACTTGTACAAGACCTCTTAGAGGCAAAATTTATCTCGGAGGCCAGGTATACAACCTGGGTGTCAAATATTGTACTTGTCAAGAAACATGGTGGAAAATGGCGCATGTGCATTGATTATACTGATCTCAATCGGGCTTGCGCGAAGGAAGCTTATCCTCTGCCCAACATAGATAAGCTCGTAGATAATTTTGCAGGTTTCAAGCTCTTGTCCTTCATGGACGCCTATTCGGGATACAACCAAATCCCCATGGCCGAAAAGGACAAGAAGTATACCGCGTTCATGACCTCGTCGTGGAAGTATTACTACAATGTAATGCCCTTTGGTCTGAAGAACGCTGGGGCCACATACCAGCGAATGATAAACAAAGTCTTCCGATCAGAAATCGGAGACATGCTCAAAGTATACATGAACGATACGATCGTGAAGTCCCGAGAGGAATCCGATCACACAATCCACTTGCAAAAGGTCTTCGACCAAGCGAGAAAATGCAAAATGTGGTTTAACCCAGAAAAAATCACTTTCGGCGTACGGGCGGGGAAGTTCCTCGGATTCTACCTCACCGAGAGGGGGATAGAGGCTAATCCTGACAAATGTCGGGCATTCATTGAATTCCCCACACCCAGGTCGAAGAAGTCCATACATTCCCTCAACGGGATGCTCGCTTCACTTTCTCGCTTCGTGGCCAAGTCTGCCCAGCACGCTATGCCCTTCTTTAAACTCCTAAAAAAGGAGGCCACATTCGAGTGGACTGAGGAATGTGAGCAGGCTCAGACCCACCTTAAGCGAGCCTTGTCCGAACCTCCCGTGCTTTCACGATCAGAGTTCAGGGAGACGTTGTACTTGTATCTCTCTGTCACCAGTGAAGCCATTAGTGCTGCACTCATTCGTGAGACAACGGACGGGAAAAAACCCATTTACTTTACGAGCAAGGCCTTACAAGGGACAAAAATCAGATACGCGCAAATAGAGAATGTCGTTCTCGCCCTCGTCAACGCTGCGAGAAGACTCAGACATTACTTCTTGGGCCACACCATAGTAGTACGTATAGACCAACCCATAAGACAGCTACTTTGTCGACCAAACATGGCCGACAGAATGCTCAAGTGGTCCTTGGAGCTGTCAGAATTTGACATCCACTACGAGGGCGGGAAGGCCCTCAAGGCACAAGTCCTGGCCGATTTCGTGGCCAATTTCGTGGCACAAGTCCTATTGAACAGATGTCTTGTCAAAATTGGCTAGCACCAGAAAGAAAGGCGGTAACAAATCCGTCGTACAAGAGATACTCGCTCGACCAAGTATTGAGAAGCCATCCAAGCTGCTCGACGTCAGCGCCATTGGAGACAGCCCCTGCTGGATGACCCTAGTGTACAATTACCTCACCATGGAGGAACTGCCTGAGGACAGCAAAGAGGCCAGCGTGACTAAACGAAGAGCCTGCTCGTACGTGCTGATCGAAGACAAACTCTATCGACGGAGATTCTCCACCCCCCTCCTGAAATGCGTTGAGGAGGACAAGGTCCCCGAAATATCTCCAAGAAATTCATGAGGGCATCAACGCGCAACACTTCGGAGTGAGATCATTGGCACGAAAGGCCCTCCGGGCAGGATACTATTGGCCGACCATGCAGCACGATGCTAAGGAGCATGTCCAAAAATGTGATGGATGCTAGTGCCACGGGGACATGCACTTGGCGCCTCCTAACGAGTTAAAGACTCTATCCCCGCCTTGGCCTTTCGCCTGGTGAGGGATGGATATACTTGGCCCCTTCACAATTGGGTCTTATCAAAACAAATTTCTGATTGTGGCCGTCGATTACTTTACGAAATGGATCGAAGCCGAAGCTCTCGCCAAGATCACAACCTTCAACATACTTCGTTTCTACAAAAGGAACGTCCTCGCACAATTCAGAGTACCACAGGCCCTTGTGACCAACAACGGAACCCAGTTCACGGACAGGAAGTTCCAGGACTTCGTCGCCAAACTAGGCATGAAGCAACACTTCACTTCCGTCGAGCACCCCTAGACTAACGGGCAAGCAGAGGCCACAAACAGGGTAATCCTTCGGGGTCTAAAATGAAGGCTAGGCGATGCCAAGAAGAGGTGGGTCGAGGAGTTACAAAGCATGCTCTGGGCCTACCGAACAACCCCACACTCCACCACTGAGGAAACCCCTTTCCGACTAGCTTACGGAACCGAGGCAGTGAGACCGGTGGAAATCAGAGAACCTTCCAGGCGAATGGAAGCTCCTCTCGACGAGGAGATAAACAACGAGGCTTTAAGGGAAGAGCTCGACCTGGTCGAAGAAATACGGTCAGGAGCAGCTATCCGCGAGGCGTCGTTAAAACAAAAAATAACCTTGCGCCACGACGCTAAGGTCATAAAGCGCGACTTCCCAATTGGCAGCTTGATCCTACGCAGAAACCAGAAGGATTCGCGCGAGGGAAAACTGGCTGTGAACTGGGAAGGACCCTACAAGGTCAAGTAAAAAACAGGCACTAGAGCTTACTACCTAGAAACTCTGGACGAAGAACCATTTGCTCGACCATGGAACGCTGAAAAGCTCAAACAATATTACAGTTAGGACCAGCCATTAGGTCAGACTAACTGCCGACGAGATCACCCCAAACGGGGAGACGGCTCGGCCACGGGACTGTGCCCCGGTGCAAGCACGATCCGTTACCTTACAACGTCAGCCATTTTCTGCTCATGGGACGAGTAAACTCTGCGCACAACGGGGATACCTCAATCGAGCTCCACCGTTTCCGCACCATTAAGGCAGGACACCCAGCTCGCGATGGGAACAGTCCAAACCTATGGGATTAGTACCTCGACTGAGATCCTAGTCCCATTGTCGCAGTGAGAATCAGATATCAAGCTATTAATTAACTTAAATCACAAATCTTAAAATTCACCACCAAACTTTAATTTATCCAAAAGAAAGGGTAAAGATCGAAGAAAACCCTAATAAGAGATTTAAGGTTCGGGGGTTGGTTATACCTAAGGAAGGTGCTAACATCCTAAGTATCTGTAGTACTCTACAGGAACCTCTTGTTTGTATTTGTATTATTCTATTGTTTGCTTGCTATTTGTTTGCTAAGGGAAATACCTAGGGGTTAATATCTAAGTATGCTCGACAAGACATCGCATCTCGTGCCTATGTATCTTGACTAAAAGAATCAGAGCATTCGTAGTTCCCCTTAAAGAGGGTCCGGGACTCTTGACTGTGGTCAAGGTTCCAAAAGGAAGAGGTAAGTATCAATGGCAAGATACTTACGTAGAGTTAACAAACCCTAAATTTAAGGCTAAGTTAAAAGGAGGTAAGCATTCATGGTGGAACACTTACATGAAGTGCGGCGACTCCGATCCTAAGGCTAGGATAAAAGGTAGAAAATGTTTATGGTAAGACATAAAGCACGACGGCTCCAATCCTAAGGCTAGGATAAAAAGAGAAGGTCCTAAAGTTAAGTATGACATGGTAGTCAACAGAATGAGACCCTTTCCTTTGGAATTGATTAAAGAGAAAATGCTAACCTGTAAGGTATCAATCAATATTGACTGAAATTCAGATTAAATGGGAAATCAATTAATCTATTAGACCTTTAATTAACTAATACACGAACTAATTAATTAAAATCTAAATAAAAAATTGAACAAATAATGTCTAGCTTAATTTATTAAGACAAGAACTAATTATTTAAAATCTAAATCAAATTGAACAAATAATGTCTAGCTTAATTTATTAAGGCAAGAACTAATTATTTAAAATTTAAATCAAATTGAACAAATAAAAATATGGCTGGAAAATAAAACAAAAAGAGAAATGGGCTCGGCCCATTTATGTCTCTATGGGGGGTAAGGTAGAGGCAAATATGTGATTAAAAAAACACGTATGAGCCATAGCCCGCCCGAGTTACTCAAGATGTGGGAAAAGTTCATCAAAATTGAAACCCTTCTTCCATCCCAATTCTCACACTTCATCCTTATCATCCTCTCTCTGTGTCGTTCCTAATACTCCCTCTTTCTCTCTCTCACTGTGTGTTCTCTCTTTCCCAGCGCATCCACCCTCATCCATTTTTCCTCAAGAGCTCTTACATTTCCATCGCCGGCTCTCTCTCGTCCCGACTCCATTTCCGCCCTCCATCCTCTCTCGTTCGCTCACCCTCACCAACTTCTTTCTCACTATTCGTTTTGCTCAAACCCTCTACCCTAATTCAACTTCAAACTTTCATATTCATACTAAATCACCCAAACCCGGTCAAATATTCAAGAAATTTGAACCCACGCATCAACAACGTAATAACGAAGTAAACATTACGACCTGATCCATGGCAGCACAAGAAATAGGAAAGAATGGACAAGAATATAAGCAAAGGAAGATGAGAGTCATACCTTCAGATGGCGCTTGCAAGAGGTCTGAAGATAAAACCGGAGATGAGATTCCCAACACTGCAAAATAAACGCGATGGATCTCGAATTCCGTTGAGTTCTCTGGCTTCGATAGTTAGGTAATTCCTTTTTTCTGGTGCGTATGTTGTTTGTGATTTTGTGACTGCTTTTGATGTGATGCGTGGTTTTCTCTGTGTGAATTTCTCTGCCTCTGCAATGAGTGTATATTGATGACTCTGAGTGTTTTTTAATTTGATTGTGAATCTCCGTTAATGATGTATGTGAGAATTGAGGTTGTTTCTTTCGATTTTTTTCTCCCTTGCTGTTGTCCCTGCTTTGAAAGAGTTGTGTGTGTTGATGTGAATTTCTGGGAATTTGATTTTTCGATGGATTTTCTAGTTTGTGTATGTTATTTTCGTGTGAATGCTGTGTGTGGAATGTATGTGAATTATGTGTTTTTCTGACTGCAATGTTCTTCTTTTTTTCAACTATGATGTGATGAAATGTTCTTGGGTGGTTTATACGAATGATCTTTTTCTCTGTTCCCCCTTCTCTCCAAACCGTGTCTGTCATTTATTTGTAGGTCTGAAAAGATTAAGTCATGATTCTTGCATTGAACATTGATTCTTGCTTTTCCTTTTTCAGCATATCATGTCTAATCGTGTCTGGAGCTATTTTGGAAAGAATATATGTGGCTGATTGAATACTTTCCTCTCTTAGGAAGACATGTTTGAGGAAGGTTATGGAAAGAATTTGAAACTGCCTAGAACATGTCAGATTTCTTTCCCTTCTCAATCCAAAAATGAACACTCGACTTTATTGATGATGGTTAATTCTGGAACATGTGATTTGTGTCTTGAATGCTCAGTTTCACGTTACTGTCCTCGTAATCTTCTGATGACTATGGTACAATGGTTAATGCAGGATTTGAACACTCCTTATGGTCAAGACGTTTTTAAGAAAACGACTCATTTTCTATCTGAGATGGGAATGATGCATCATGATACTTTGATGTACAATCCCTCGAATATGGCCACAACAGCAGTTTATGCAGCAAGGTGCATTTTGAACAAAAGTCCTGTTTGGGATGAAACACTGAAGGTGCACACTGGTTACTCAGAAGAAAAATGGTTGGGTTGTGAAAGTGGCATACCAATTTAGCACTGGAGGCTTTTCTTTTTCTTAAGACACCCTTGATTTTTTGTACGGTTGTAGCTGGTGTTTAAAATAATTCATTTTCAAAACAATTATAATGTATGGCTGTAGAGCAATTCACTTCTCAAACAATACCCTTCACGTCATGTCTCTCATTTGTGATGGCATTGTTGATGCAGAAATAAGAATTCTAATTAATGTGAGCAACCACCCTTTGGCATATTACAAGGACATTCTTCTTCAAGTGTATTGGGAAGAATCCCTTGAATATTTTTCTAGAACTTGAATTTGAATCTTGTATTTTGGAATTGTTTGTAAAGAACACGAGTCTTGAAACTAGTTTGTACATATTGAATCTTGGGATTAAAATTTTAATGCAAATCACATAAAAACTCTTGGTAACTTGAGATCTTGAATAATCAATTCTTGTACCTTTATCCAAAACTCTTGAATGTTGTCACTTGAACTAATTCAATCAATTTGAGCCTTCTTGAATTTTGTTGAGAATTTTCATTTCAGAACACATTGATTACTAACTAGAAAATATCAACTCTTTCTCAAAGGAAAATAACGATCCATCTCCACGAGTAAGAATAAAGTCTCTTTTGCATACAACTTGACCTTTGTTACCCGTACGATCGAATATGAACTTGATACAGGAGCCATTTCTTGAGAAATAAGGGTACCATTTGCAACTCACCATACAACCCTAATCAGTCCTTACATGATCATGCTCGACATCAATAAAAGGAAGACCTTGATTCTCCTTGGAATATACACTGGCTTATGAGAAATCTTGAAGAGAACGACAAGTAGAAAACCCCAGGATCTTCTTGAATCAGGATCCAATGGTCACGTCTTGAAACACTGAATTGTGAGAAAGAGAACTATCTCCACTTGAAATTAAAGTTCTTGCACAAACCTGTTAGTAATAAAGCATGCAGATATGTAAGATGATGCACAAAGAGGTGAGATCTTATGGTAAAAAATTAGGGTGTATCACCCATCACCGGCGAAACTACTTCGCCTTCTCAACGAGTCTCCCAAACTGTCGAGCATAACAAGAGCAAGTCGAACAAAGCGTCCATACTTAGCGTTTAAATGATAAAAGCATACACAAATAAATGCAACGAAGACAATGCCAAATGCAAAATATTTATATAATCTCGGCCACAAGGCCAGAATAAGTCAACAGTACAAGGAAAGGGTTGTGCCCGACAAAATGTTACATATCAAAAGGCACGCAGACCCACAAAATACAAGTACAACTCCAAAACAAAAACTAAACTGCATCGCCAGGAATCTCCGGGGGAACCACCTTGTCGTTGACAACCATATTGAGAATGCCCATCCCCTCGGTCAGCAGCTGGACGTCAGAGTTGAGGGGTTTCAACTACTCCAAAGCAGCGTTGAAACTAAACTCAGCTGCCCTCATATTATCCTACTCAAGAAGATGGATCCTCTCGACTAGGTCCTTCCGCGTCTTCAAAGCCTTCTCGTCGTCGGTCTCATCCTGACCAACCGCCGATGATCCCTCCAGCTCGGCTATCCTCGCCTTCAGATGGGCATTCTCTTCATTTACTTTGGTCACCTCCCCCTTCATCTGGGTTACTTCCTTATGAAGTTCTATTTTGGCCTCCAGGCTGTCTTGAAGCTTCTTCAGATCGTTGTAAATTTCTGCGTTTTCCAGCTCCAGGTCGTAGATCTTAGCTTTCGCCCTCTTAAGGTCGGCAAGCAGAACCATCTCCGCGCCCCCGAGGGCCAAAACCGCCTCCAGTACTCTGACCATAGCCGCCGCATTCTGACAAAGAAGCTTCCTCCGCACCTGAGGGTCAGAAGACAGGATGGCCGAAGCATTAAGTTCGGGAAAAACGATAGAGCTCTCCCCGTCAAAAATTTTCCCCTGAAGATAGCACGGAGGCAGCTCGAATCTCCCCCCGGCGAAAGCTCCCGAGCAACTAGCTGGCGAAGAGCCAACATCATCCCGTTTCCTCTTATGGGTCGTGTCCGGAGTTGGAGGGGTTGAAGTTGTCCCCGGGGCAGAGCCAGTGCCATCCACAAACTTTTCCAATGTTTCTTGCTGCTTCGCAACACCAGTCTTCGGCACTAGGGGCACCTTCTTCAGGTTCTTGGTCGCCTAGGACCTCACCAGACGCTCCCTCATGTCCGACATTTTCCCTGCAAACATAAAAAACGAGATTAGTACGATTGGGCGAATATTTTAAACACGGGCAAAGGAACAAGTTATACCGAGGAGCTGGAACACAACATCGTCGGTTTCACACTCAAGGAGGGCCATAGTGTTAATATAACGAGCCGCCCGAGCAGGCCCTCCGTCCTCCCCGAACAACTCTTTGCCATCCCTGTCCACCACAAAGGCAGGACTGAAGGTCTCTATGTATGCATGCCGAACTTGGTAGGACTCCTTGTCCTCGTCACAAAGTTGTTCGTGCTTGACAAGGAACTGATTGGTCCTATATCTGAAATGGGCATGCACCCACTCCAAAGGGAACTTGGACACAACTTTCTCAACTTAATGACCATTAGCCTCCACGATCTCAAGCGTAGAAATGGATCTCCTAGCCACTTTAGAGACAGGTTTCACGACCAAGAACCTGTCCTTGAAATGTCGGAAAGATTATGAGTACGGCCAGAAGAGCCTGCTCTGCTACTTGAATGATACCTAAAATGCAAAAGAAAAGGTCCACGGCCGCCCCGACCTTCAAGTAACGACATACCAGCTCAAAAGCGTGAATAAACATCAGTACGTTCGGATGAAGTTGGGCGGGGTGTCGCTCCCGGGATTTTCATCCAGGTACAAACGCGAGAGTGGCGCGGAAAAACAGAGTCGCCAGCCGTGTAAATTTATCCCAAGAGAGGGAAAGGGAACACCACATAAACCCGAGGAAGAGGGAAAGGAATGGTCATCGCAACCATAGCCTGGGTTCGGGAGTCGGTTACGCGAGGGGAAGGTGTTAGCACCCCACGCGTCCATCGTACTCAATGGGATCCACGCTTGTTGTCTATTCTAAGGGTGAGTTATCCTATCATCTAGGGCTGTACTAAGACGGGGGAGGGGAAAACTAAGACAGACTCGGTAGGACGTCGACGTCCTAGGCCTACGTACCCCCCTTGTGCAATGGGGAATTCAGAGTCAACGTAGTTCGGACCAAGTTCTTTTTGTGTTTTTTATGAGCGACGTTAAGTCCGCGTCCAGCAGTTAGGGTCGATGCCTGTTTGCGTCTCAGGCGGAAAGTAACGTGCCCTTTTCGAAAATAGCCTTTAGTTTGACAATACCGAAGGACAAAAAGGTTTGAAGTTTGTTTGTGTTTTTTAAGACAGAAGTGACTTGAGTTAGTTCATAACTTGCATTGCACCAAAGTCTGGGGCACATGGACGAATACTTAACGAATCGTCCCAAGACAGGACGCTCGCTAAACACTCTAGAAAGATGAGAGGAAGCCCCTCATTTCTCATTCCCCACGCTTAAGGCTCGTGCGCAATACACTTTATCCTTATTAAGTGTTTTCAAGAAGTTTTGAGATGAGAAGAGAGACTCAAAAGAAAATAAAAACACTACGGGGAAAATCTATCCTAATGTTATCATGCAAAGGTGGCCCTAAGGGGAGGTTTGGAGGGAGACTATCCTAGGAAATTTTGTCCTAATGTTATCATGCAAAGGATTGAAAGCCTAATGTCTCTCCTACCTCAAACTTAATCGGAAATTAAGTCGAGCTAGGAATCCTAAGGGATCATGTGAGCAAACACAAGTAAACATAGGATGAATCAATCACAAAACGAACTAAAAACAAACGAAAGAATAAACAGTGTTAGTCACCAACAATGTCACACAATCAAAGTAAAAAAGGGGGAGCTTTAGCCAAGGGGTCATATCAACCAAGGCAAACAAGCTAGCTATGGGAAATAGGGGTACTCACCCAATGGTATCGGGAACCATGGAGAGCAGAGTAAGGGGGATGTGAATAAGATCACATAAGCATCAGCATCGGTCAATGCGAGCTATAGACAAGGCGTGGGGGTTTGATTGCGAAACCCTTCTTCCACTTGACGGACTCGATAACAAGAGTAAGCTATATTCAAAGCTTCAATCATGTAATGAGAGCTAAGAACGACTAAGCTAGAATAACGGGGGTCGATTGCGAACCCTACCTTCCATCAATTGCCTTCTTGGAGGTCTTACAAGGGGATACGAGAGTGGGATGCCTCTTTGGAGGTCTTTAGGCACAATATTAAACAAGCACAATCATGGCCTCACTTGAGGACTTCCCAGCATTGCCGGCCAAGTGGCACAGACTCCCAATCCTACTTCTCATGGCATCAAAAGAAAAAATGCGGAAAGAGAGTAAACCGATTCAAGAAATCATACCCAACGGATAGCAATCCGTAAATAGCAACGCAAGCGGGACAAGAAACCCGGAGAGCAAGCTGCATGAAAACACAAGCCAGACAACCATGCATGCACTACATAATGCATCTCCTAGCATGAGATAAAATCCATCGCATCAGAAGCAAAGTTGTATCCCACAAATAAAGTGAAATACCGAGCGAATAACCACCGCCGGAATCTTAGCGAAAACCTTGCACACTCTCAAAAAACATGTTAGAAACCACAAGGAGATGCAACCGGAAGTTGCACCCATGCATCATAACTCAAAATCAAGCACAATGATAAGCATACGAGTAATGAGCATGCATCGGAACACAAAGTCTCAAAACGGGGCAGCACCGCCACAACGTCATAAAATGCACGCAAAGTCGACCCGAAAAAGAGCGAAACCAATCACAATAATAACGTATGAGCAAGTAAGCACAAGTGCACATCAAATACAAGTCAACATGCAAAGTTCGCACGAAACGGAGCTTAAAAACGTCAAATCGGAAAAAACACGTCAAAAATCATCGACTCGGAATTGGACGAAAATCGCATGGAGGCTTGCAAACGTGCCAACGGATTCAAATATGCAATCGGTTTGAATTAAATCAAAGCGGAAGTGTGACTTTCAAAACCGGGGCAGAACCGAAACCACATGAAAAAAATGTCTGAAATTGAATAAAAATCACACCGGGTGTCACAAAATAAGCTAACAAGCTCAAATAACCGATTATCCGAAGTTAAATCACACCGGAACATCAACTTACCATCACGGGGCAGCAGCTACGCATGTCAGAAAAGTCGAAAGAAAATGCACAGAAAGTGGTGTCAAACTTACCAAAGTATGCTAGCAACCTCACATAATCAATGCACACAAATTAAATCGGAACTTAAAGCCCATTTGTGAACTCCAGGCAGCAATGTATACATATCGGCATTCGTCCAAAAAGTGATTTGAAGTCATGGTTTTAAAATGTGGATATCGAACACCGACACGTAACAACACAAGTGAAGTTCACAAACGTGAAGCAACACTCGAAATCACACCGGTAACACGGTTTCAAGCAATTATTCAAGTATTGGCATAAACAAATATCAACTCAAAATGGACATCGACACATGAATTAGAATCCGGAATCAAAATCAATACAAGATTAGTGAACAAAATGTGAATTAAAGTAACTTCGACATAAAGCTCGACACATCATAATTCACCAATAACACAATTATTCCATCGGAATCAAAGTTCGACGCAATTATCAAACTCAACACAACAATTAGTATTTGGATTTTCAACTCACATGAATCAACAATTATTCAACCAATTCCGGATTTCAACATTATTCAATTCAAAAATCAAAGTTATATCACGATTATACTAATCAAAATCTTGATTCACAATCAATTCAACAAAATTCACCTCTTAGGCATTATATCAAACACCTAGACTACAACACTTAGTGCAACAATATCTCAACCTCGAATCAATATCAATTCACCAAATCAAGCAATCAAATCACAAGAATTATGAAAAGGATTCAAATAATTACCTAGATCAAAGGTTGGAGGAGAGATCACAAGGGAGATCGGAGGAAAAATTGTGCAAAAACGGAGGGAGATGGTGCTCTATAGTCCGCAGCGGAGGGAGGGAGTATCGCCGACGGTTGACGGCGGTCCGAGGGGAGGAGGCAGCGGCAGCTTCGTGAGCGAAGGGAGATCGCGAGTGAGAGAATCGGTCTTTGGAGTTTTTTGTGATTTGCTTTGAGAAATTGATGAATATTGATGAAGAACTCAAGAACAAATGATAGAATGTGAGTTTTTGGTTTTTTGATCTTGTGAGAGTTGAGAGAAAAATTTGAGAGAGTTTTTGGTGTTTGTGAGAATGAGTGAAAATTGGAGAGAAATGAGAGATAATTTGAATATATAGTGTGGTCTAAAATGAAAGGCAAAAGGTAGAATTTTGGCTTAAGTGAAAATAACACCGTCTTCGGCAAGAAATTTCGACTCTGAGCCTTCCCCAACATCGTCCGCCTCTGAATCACGGTTGTAACGCATAAAGAACGGACGTCATACGATCAAAATCGAGTGCGATCGATATGTTTAAGCTGCAAGACGTCACTGAATAAGTTGTTTTTTCAGCTTATTTGGTGTCCGCTACTCGAAAACGTGCCGAGGTCAACCTCTTCAGAGCATAATCTCGACTCGACTTTGTCATCAAAGTTGTAGATCTATGAGTCAGTGATCTCGTGTCAAAAGATGAGCGCGATCGGACAAAAAATGAGTGAGATATGAATTTTCCCGTGAAACAACTTTCAGCCTTTTTCTTCGGTTCAGCACTTCTGTTTTGCGAAATAAACCAAAACGATGATCTTCGGAGCATCGTTCGAACTCAAGCTTGTCTTGGAACTTGAAGATGATAAAATTTGTGAACCAATGCTTCAAGAACGGATGCAATCCGATGAAAATTGACCGAGTTATGAATTTTACAAAATCTGACAGACAGTGCACTACATCAAAGAACCCCACTGGTAATTCGCATTTTCGGGGTCCTTCCGCTCGGACCTGACCCAAACTGAATTCACGGCACGAAGATAATACCTAAACAGAATTTTAAGCACCGGAGCGGCATCAATCTGACGAACGAACTGAGAGTTATGAATTTTTTAGTGTCCGAAATACACCGGTTCAACACTATTTTCCGTTGTTCTTCTGCTGTATCGACTCAGAGAATTCGCGTATTCGGAGATCTTCCTCAAAGAATTAGCTTTTGGCCAAAACACGAAAGTTGGAGAGGATATCCAGACATGACTTTTGGCATAAGAATCGCTCAAAAATGATGATCCAATCAGAAGCTAAACCCTTTTGAATACCACTGACGCAATTATCCAGCGAAACCGAAATTCCAGAAACAAATAATTCCCACCACTTTCCTTGATGAATTGACTTCCGAGCCGAACATAAAGGTTGTAGAGAATACCAAGAAGGTTCTAACTATTGAATATCCAGCCAAAACGAGTTCCAGAGCAAGAGTTATGAATTTTGCAAATTTGCACAGCAAACTGATTTTCTGCTCAAACTGTTCTGAATCGGCTGAAAACTTCGACTTCCTCTGAGATTCTTGACATGAAAAAATTATGTTTGATAATAGCTTTGCTGACCCGTTGATTATGTAACCCGGAGAAATACTTTGGGCATATGTCGAGTGACGAAATAAACGTCTGTTGCAACCTGACGATGCTTGAACAGAGAACCTTAATCCCATAACCACATAGCCAAATGATATGCATGTATGTACCCGATGACCTAGCTAAAATGCAAATGAAGCATAAGCCATTTGAGTTAGAAAATTGAAGGCAAATTTTGGGGTGCAACACGGGGCACAACTCCAAGTGGCAGAAGATGGCCTCCACAAAGGTGAACTCATACATGGGGAACCACATCCCCGGATACACCGAACAGATCCGATCGTTCTTTGTCGGGAAGATAACTCTCCAATGCATCGGCGCACCCTCAGCCCGATATTCTAGATAGGGAAACTCCTGAGCTTCCTTTTCAGTTAACGCCGACCTCGTCGACAGGGGTTCCTGGGCGATCCATTTAAGGTCCCCTTCGGCTACGTGGAAGTTTGCATACTCTATGGGCTGCTCTGTCTCCTCATGCGCAGCCCCAACGTCGGGTACGATCCCTTCGCGTTGGTCAGCCATTTCACCTGAAAAGAAGAGGAAGAAAAAGTGAATTCGATGATAAAGATCAATCCACCCTTCCACCACTAATCAAGTGAAAGGGCGAGGAATAAGTCGAGGATAACCTCGAGCCCTTGCCGACCACGACAGAATGCGGCGACGTCACTTCCCCCACAACGGGACGAGCCTCCACAACTCTACGAAGACTCCGCGTGAAAACCAAAGTTTCACGTCGGACAAGCCTAATGCCCGAATACAAACCTAAAACTAATCTTAACCAGAATCTAGAAAGATCAACACAAGCGTACGCCATCGTCATGAACATTCATCCCATGTTCTTTGTGTTCTTCATGTTCTTCATGAATTTTCTAGAAATTCATGTGTTCATCGAAGAGCACATGAACATTCAACCGGAAAATTCATGTGTCATCGAAAAATTCATGCGAATTTCCAAAAATGAAGAACACTGTAGGAATTGCAGAGAAGGATGAAAAACTTACTTGCTGAATCAGAGGTAGAAGATGAAGATCACAAACTAAGCTCTGAAGGTCGACGGAGGCGAATAAGCTCCGGAGAGAACACAAGTTGCAAAGCGTAGAGATTTGGGGAGAAGAATTTGAGTGAAGTGTTCAAATGAACCTTATCTCCCCCCTTTTATAAGCACATCCTCACTTGGGAAGCGCAAAGGCCATCATAGCCTCGGCGTCTCTAGGCCTGACAAGAATTAAATGCTCCACCACGTGTCAGAAAGGGAATCTTCGTTTGGCATTCCCAAAGCTAGACGTTACACTCACCAAGTCTGCTGCTACCCCCGTGAGCACACCGTCCATGACAATACTCACAACCCATGTCCTTGTCAGGGCTCGTCGACATAAAAACGCCACTTCAGCGGGCACACTCCCTAAACCTGGTCGACATAAAAATACCATATCAGCGAGCTTGTCCTCGCATATGAAAGGCTTCTCGTGCTGGTTGAGAACCAATGTTGACCACCTCAACATTGGAACAGGCGAGGGGCATGTCCCCCAACACCAACATTCAAAGGCAATTATCCACAAGGATATCTCAAGTCATCACTCTTCCTCGGAGCAAAGACTTGGGGGGCTCCTGTTCTGGACTGGACAAGCGCTTGGCCCACAATAGGGAAAGGCCCAATACCGTCTAGCTCTTGGCCAGGCCCAATAGCCAGAAACTAGTCGTTGGGCAGAAACTAGCCGTTGGGCAAAAACTAGTCGTTGGGCACAATATGACCGTTGGGAGTGTCCCCCTCACGCGCATGACAGTTCACGCGACCAACTGTCTCCCCGGATCTCACGGAAACAGTTGGATTAGGTCAAAGGGTCACGCGCTTGACCCTCCACCTGGCAGTCTCCCATTGGTCGACCAGATATTTCGGCCACATGGGAGACCATGGCCCCGCACTGGGGGTTACTTCTATAAATACCCTATCATGAGAGAGGGACAGGTTTGATCATTATTCAATACTTGAAATCATACCTTAGTACTTGCTTTTATCTCTTGTCCAATCACTTACTTTGGCATCGGAGTACCTTGCAGGTACAACCCCCTTTTCTCTCCTATAAGCATCAGCACCTGCCCTACGCGAAGGCCATGAAGATCCGTCTGATCACTTCAGATCAACTATAAATACATGTTATAACTCACTTTTGAGGGGATCCAAGCTTAGTATAATTTAAGTCATATATTTACCATTTGAAAGCTTTAATTCTTCAAATCCAGGAGTTATTGCGTCGTTCTTGTATTGAGTTTGGAGTAATTTATTTTGTAGAAGTTAATCTTGCCAGCATTTATATTACCATTCAAGTTTTTCGTCAATTTACTTTGTACCAGATTCAAGTTTCCGTTAGGAGCAGGTTTTTATTATTATAATCAACATTTATTTAATTCCTTTTGTCTATTTACTTTATATGTATGCTTGTTATTTCCTTGTCTCACTTTAATTTCAAAGTTTAATTTATCAATTGTGTATCCTAAATTTTACTTGATTTGCATAATATGTCTAATTTCAAGTTTGGATCAAATGCTTTATTGTTCACCGTGAATATGTCCGGCTAAGCTGTTAGTGTTGGGATGTGAGATCCATCGATTGATGGTACTCTACCTGTTATTCCTTTAAAATTACTTTTGGGGCGGTTTTGATTTGATTTCATTTTTTTGGAGTTTAAATTGATTGGTTACTGCGAGAGTAGAACCATAAATACGTCAGATAAGATTGAAAGTCGTCCGGTACCTAAGACTAAATTTGTTTCGTTTTTGATTAATAAACACCGCGAGAGCACTTCATTAATTAATTAGGAGAGTATAAAATTTCTAGAAAGTGATTTTAAAACTATTTTCGGACGCATTAATAAGTTTAGAATTTGGTTGACCGAGTGAAAGTCGGGAGCCCTTTTAAGTTAAAATTTCCAATCAAAATCACTTTTCAACTAAGTAAAAGAATCTAATTTCTAAAAAAGGTTTTGCTACTTTAACGCAAACAGAACCGGGGACACGACAACTGACGATATTAATTAGACAGTAAAACTCAGTTCCGAATACGCAAGAGCGACAATTTCTTTTTAATTAATTCTTTTTCAAGGAAGAAAATATTGCCCTTTAGCTAGTTCTACTTAGGAATAATAAGAGTATTATAGATTGATGAGAGTTGCATTCTAGTATTACATTTATGAATTTATTCAAGTTCATTATTTTATTTTGTTGTTCTTATTCCAATTCTTATCTCGATCTCCTTAAATAAACACCGTAGCAATAGTAAATGATAGATTGACCATTAGGTCTCTGTGGGTTCGACACTTTTTATATTACTCTGATACACTTCGTATACTTCTGGAAAATACCCACCACTCTTCATGATAGCAACAATTAGGAGATGATTAAGAGACCCACAAGGGCCAAATTAGTCATCTGTAAGTGGATCTTCGAGGTGAAGGAAGAAATCAAAGGAGTGATGTCAAAGAGATACAGGGTAAGGTTGGTCGCTAGGGGGTTCACTGAGAAAGAAGGAGCCAACTTCAATGATGTGTTATCTCCTATTGTGAAGTACATATACATTCGAATGCTATAAGCCATGGGTGAAAATTTAGACCTAGGGCTGGAACAAATGGTTGTGAACATTGCTTTCTTGTATGATGATCTTGATGAAACATTCCTCACGAAGCAACCTGAAGGGTATGAACAAAAGGGCAAGGAGGATTATGTGTGCAAGTTGAATAGATCATTATATGGCCTGAAGAAATCTCATAGGCAATGGAATAAGAGGTTTTATAAGTTCATGGCACACATAGGTTTCACTAGGATTCAGCTCGACCGTTATGTTTACTTCAGATTTCGACCTGGAAGTTCACTTATGAATTTGTTGTTGTATATGGATGATATACTCATAACCAAAGATAGTGTCGAAGAGGTATTGAGGGTAAAGGTTGAACTTGGATAGGAGTTCAAAATAAAGGATCTTGATACTGCCACTAGAATCCTTTGGATTGACATTCGGAGAGATAGAAAGAAATGAGATTAAGCTTATCTTAAGATACATACCTACGGAAGATTCTCGACAAGTTTGGTATGTCTAATTTAAAGCTTGTTGTAACTTTGACAAACCCTCAATTCATGCTGAGTGTAACTTAGAGTCCTAAAACTGATTTCGAAAGAGCCTACATGAATAAAATACAATATGCTAACATAGTAGGTTCTTGGATTTATGCTATGGTGTGTACTAGGCCATACATAACATGTGCAGTGAGTCTTGTAAGTAGGTGTATGGCCAATCTTGGAAAGGAAAGCTAGCAAGCATTGAAGTTGATTTTAAGGTACATAAATAGATCTCTGAGTAAAGTTCTGATTTAGGGTGGAGCTAGAGGTGATAACAAAGTTGAAATTGAAGGATTTGTCCACTCTGATTATGCAGGTTGTATGGATTCCAGAAAATCTCTTCCTGGATATGTTTTCAGTATGTTTGGCACATCAATTAGTTAGAAAGCAACACATCAGAAGGTTGTTGCCTTATCAACCACTAAAGCATAATACACCGCCCTCACTAAATTTGTGAAAGATGCATCGTGGCTTGAAGGTTTTGCTTAGGAACTGAAACTTCAAGGTTAGACAATCACTGTTAAATGTGATAGCCAAAGTGCCATACACCTATTGAATAATTCAGGCTATCATGAACGAACCAAGTACATTGATGTTAGTATGGATTTTGCAAGAGATATAATTGAGCATGGAGAATTACAAGTGCCGAAGGTTTCGGCTGATGACAGTGTTGTTCATATGATCACCAAGACATTGCCAAGTTGCAAGTTCTTCCACTATGTGCAGTTGATAAGACTGCATGATGACAACTAGTTTGTTTCATGGTCCGGAGTTTTATTCCAAAGTGGAGTTTTGTAGCTTATGGGTTATAAGCTAGTGTTGGATCAAATTCAGTTGAAGTCGAAGAGCTAGTTTAGCTGTCAAAATATGCTAGGTTATTAGCATGTCGAAATGGACTAGTGTGTTAGCACATTTTTTTATTATGTTAGTTGAAAGCTAGGGTTTTAGTTTTCTTATAAATACCATACCAGTCTTCACTTCTCCATATCTCTGATTAGAGAGAAAGTGATATGGTTGAGATTCAATTGTCAACATTATTCCCTAATGTGTAATTAAATAAAGAATCCAGGGTTTTATACCACTTTGAATCGTCTTTCTTTTCTCGCTTCTCACTTCGTGGTTTTCTTGTTGATAAAGAAACCTATTATACTGGGTTTTCATGGCATAAATTTATAACATTTTTGAAATAAGACCTAAGGATAAAGATATAGTGTTCGCACTGCGGCAAGCTTTTGGGGATTATTTGTCTTCTCATTCTCAAATTATAAGCTTTTGTAGTTTCTATTTTATCTGGTTGTTGGCATTATTTGTTCATTATTTTGATACTCTCTTCTGAACATGAGATTATAGTGACACTAATTATTTAGTCTGGACGACCTGTGGTTTTTCCCTTGCTTTGAAGGGTTTTCCACATTAAAGGTTTAATGCTCTTTATTCGCTTTCAATTGTTATATTTGATGCCATGTATTTATTGTTGCTCTTAAAATATTCTTGCAAGTTTGGAGTATTGTATTCACTACGTGTTGTTTGTTATTTTGTTTTTTTTTTATTTCTCGTCAAAGTGGCACCATAGCCTCGTTATGAGTTATTGTGACTTGTTTGAATGAATTAGGAAAATATCTATATAAATACGATGAGCTTGAATGGTACTAATCACCATTTGTGGAAGAGAAAGATGAAAGATTTGTTATTTGTGAAGAAAATACATCTTACTAATTTTGATTCTAAAAAGCCAAGTTCTAAGTCTAACAAAGAATGAGAATTTGAACATCAACAAGTGGATGGTGTCATTCAACAATATGTGTAATATAATGTTGATAATCATATTGCTAATATAGTGTCATTCAACAATATGTGGAATATAATGTTGTTAATCAAAAACTTTGTGAGAGAAGATAAAGCCCTTGTATGCCTATAAATATGGGAATGATAAATTGTTCTTATTGCTTCATAAATTTGAAGTATAAGGATGTAACTTTTATTTAAGATCTCTTAAATGATTTTCATGGGCTCCTTGATCTAATCATATGAAGGAGTATTAAGTTTGATGATTATCTATTTAGACTATTTCTATTATTATCTTTACTAGTGTTTTGGGAGACATTTGGGGTTTCTATAATGAGTTAAACTCCTAAATGTGTTGTTTCTTTGAAAATGACTAAGGGTGATGTTCTTAATGAGGAGGTGTGCAGGAATGCATATGGTTCTTAATCTCAATCTGAAATACTTGTCAATGAAAATAGGGGAAAAGTCAGAAAAAGAAACATAGGGGTGATAGAGATAATAGCAAGAGCAAGTCCAAAGGGTCAATACAAGAATGTGGAGTGTCATTATTTTCATAAAACATGTGGATAATTGATAGTGATGCTACAATACATGTTACACAGAGGAAGGAGTTATTCATTTCTTCTACTTTAGCTGATTTGGATTATTGAAGATGGGTAATGATGGTGTATCTAAGTTAAATTGTATTTGTGATGTATTTTACAAACCAACATGGGTGTACAGTGATAACACGAAAATGTATCATATATTTACCTTGATTTACGACTAATAATTATGTTATTTCAGTCCAAGTGCCGATTATTCCGTAAGTATTCTAGTGTTTTCACAGGTATTACATTGTCCAAGCCAAAAAGGAGCAAAGTAGAAAAACACGAAGAAATGAGAAGAAAACAGGAAGAATCAATAAGAAAAAGAGCAGAAAATGAAAACTGGTGTGTGTGACGACCGTCACACACCTGCCACGACCGTCACGTTCCCATTGCTCATCACGACCGTCATGACCTCACCACAATCGTCACGCGCTCAATTATGGATATTATGTTCAGAACGCAGACGTGGAAAAAGAAGCCCAATGTCACCCACGTTGAACAGTTTCTCCTACATTCTCTCAAGCTCAACTTCAACGGTACATGAGACATTCTCCCTAAAACTTCTCAACCACCAAAGTATGTGCTCCTATATTTTCTCCAACGTTAAGGCAATGCTTTGGCTATAAATACAGAAGACATCGAAGAACAACAGGAAGCAACACCATCTAGAGAATTTACCCGAATTGCTGCAGAATTATTTTTCCGAACTTTTACTTTCTTTGCATTCTTGTTTCCCATCCTTGTTTACCATCACTTGAAATAGTGACAGTTTCTCACATTGAGGAGCTATTGCACCATAGTTAGAATCTTGTTTTCAACCTTCATCATTCGTATTTCCGATACATCGAGCAAAAGCCTACCGACTTGTGAAGGAATTGCGAGAATCAACTTATTGCAAATTTATCAGGTTTTTATTCATTAATCATAATAATAGCATTATCGTTTCCCATTGCAATGTTTAATTTACTGTTTTGCAATTTATTTTCACGCATGTTTGTTTTAATTAATATGTCTAGCTAAATCCAATTTATCGGTATGTAATTAAGTTAACCGGAATGGATTCGATAATTCTAAGCTAAAACCATAAACAACTTATTTTCTGGCCGCGATTTCTTAATTAAAATTGGACTTTTGTTACGAGAGTAAAAAGGTAGTAAAGGTTAGGATCAAGATCCACGAGAGTGTCAGATTTTAACCGGATAGCTAAAATCGGACATTGGTTTTAAAAACAGCGAGAGCGCTTTAAAGTTAATTAGACTATATTAGTTTTCATAAAGTGTTTTTAAACTCAAATGGGCTAGCGAGAGCAGACATTATGATTTAGGAATATAGTCCGAAGCAAGATCCACGAGAGTGTGAGGTGAGGGATTCTAAACTTATATTTTCTGAAGAAAAATAACGTGACTCATTTTTATATGCTTAGGTTTTATTAAATCCACGATGGTATACTAAGTTACGTACCGATATCCTTATATCAACTAGTTTATTCCAAAAATTTATATTCCCTTAGTTTCCCTTTTTGAACTTAAAACCAAAACATCTTCGCCTTAGCTAAACACAGTAACAAACCGTAGCATTAGGTTAATTATCAGGTCTCTGTGGGATCGATATCTTTATTACTATGCGATAGTTTGTGCACTTGCAGTTAGTAATCGTTAGACTCAGAAAGTCGCGATCAAGTTTTTGGCGCCATTGCCTGGGACTTTGATTTAGTCAATAGTGCGATTCTTTGTTGCGCAGTATAGACTAAGGCAACAAATTTTATTTCCCTTTTTATCGATTGTATGCCAAGTACTCGCTCACAAAGAGAAGACTTGCAACCACCAATCACCGAATTAGAGCACTTCTTACATTTAAGACGCAGAATACTTGAGTATCAACGCAAGTATAATATTCCCGATCTTCTCGCTCATACTCCTAAACCAGTCAAAGAACGAAACATGGTTGATGGACCACAAAACCATCCTCTTAAGTATTATGCTACCCCATCTGAGCAAGAACCACATAACAACATTGCTGCCCCCCGCTATCAACCGGAACGATTTCGAATTGAAACCCTCATTGCTGTCAGCCGTACAACAACATCAATTTTCTGGAAATCCTACAGACGATCCTAATGAATATTTGACCAAATTTGTGCAGTACGCAGACACAGTGAAGGCAAATGGTGTGACTGCAGACGCGATAAGACTACGTCTTTTTCCTTTCTCATTAAGAGACAGAGCTTGGGCTTGGTTGCAATCCTTGCCATCAAACTCCGTCACTACGTGGGATGAGTTGAAAAAGGTGTTCTTAGCCCGATATTTCCCACCAAGCAAAATAGCTATGCTGAGAGCCCAAATTAATGGATTTTGACAAAAAGATACTGAGTCTCTTTACGATGCCTGGGAGAGATACAAGGATATGATGAGGATGTGTCCGTATCACGGTTTTGAGGATTGGTTAGTCATCCATACGTTTTACAATGGTCTCTTGTACAATTCAAGAATGACAATAAATGCCGCCGCTGGTGGTACACTTACGGACAAACCTTATACCGAAGCCTATCAACTCATCAAAAGCATGGCTCAAAACCATTACCAATGAGGAGGTGAACGAACGCCAGTGGAGAAAGCTCAAACGAAAAGTGGAATGTACGAAGTTAATAGTCTTGATTATGTCCACGCTAAGGTAGATGCCCTTGCTCAAAAGATAGACAACTTGACCATAACACCCGCAGCCACCGTGGCTGCCGTAGCGCCAAACTGCGAATTATGTGGAGTACCTGGACATGCTGCCCCCGAATGCCAAATTTTAGCAGGACTCTCTGCTGATCAAGTGAATTATGCTCAAGGAAACCCATATGCAAATACCTACAATCCTGGTTGGAAAAACCATCCAAACTTTTCGTACAAGAACAATAACGCTTTGTATGCACCTAGACAAGCACCTGCTGTGCCACCAGGATATCAAAAACCTGCTACTAACGTTCCCAACGTTCCTAGGAAGTCAAACCTTGAAGTTATGATGGAGAACTTCATTGCTGCACAAGCTCAACATAATAAGGAATTCCTTAACCAGAATGTTCACACCGGTGAGCAGATCAAACAATTAGCCAACAAGGTTGACGCTCTAGCCATTCACAACAAAATGTTAGAAACCCAAATCTCACAAGTGGCTCAACAACAAGTAGTTACCGCTACCCCAGCTGGAAACCTTCCAGGTCAAACTCAAATTAACCCGAAGGGACATGCAAACGCTATAACACTTCGGAGTGGAACAGAACTAGAAGGACCTACTGACCCAAGAATAAAAAATCCAGCCATGTACCAAAAGCCCAGTAAGGAGTCTGAAAGGGAAGGCGAACCAAAGGAAAACGAGAAGGAAGTTAATGGCAAAGAGGCAGAAGGGAAAGAAGAACCATATGTGCCTCCACCGCCTTATAAACCACCTATCTCGTATCCCCAATGATTCACTAAATCTAAAAACATAGGCCAATTTAAGAAATTTGTTGAACTTCTAAAACAATTAAATGTCACAATACCTTTTACAGAAGCAATCACACAAATGCCCTCATACACTAAATTCCTAAAAGAAATATTAGCTAATAAGAAACAGCTTGAGGATACTGAAACCGTTATGCTTACCGCAGAGTGTAGCGCAATAATCTGAAACAACATGCCTCCTAAGCTAAAAGATCCTGGTAGTTTCTTTATACCATGTGTGATTGGAAAGTTTGTCATAGACAAAGCTCTGTGCGATTTGTCATACCCCAAATTTTGACCACTAAGATTTCCCATCATTGTGAAAATCATCATTACCATATGGAGGGACCATCATACTTCATCAGTCTCCCCAAAGATGGGTGAGCATCCACTACAATCAAAATTAGGGTTTCGAGCCCTCTCAGAGTTTAGACAAAGGATCAATCAAGGAATGACATGATCTTCAACTTGTCTAAACTCTCAAACATCTACAAAGGATCAAAAAGGACTCCCACTCCAAGGATTAAGCACAAAGTTGCTCCCTTCTAGGTGGATCAAGCCTCGAGATCGCCAGTATCACCAAATTAGGGTTTTGGTCGATCAGGGCCTCCAAAGGGAAATTTTCCTCTGGGCATGAGCCAAGGATCCAAAACACAACCTAATATACTCCATGGAACCCCATGGACCCAATCATCAAGTCAATTTTGCCCCAGGGGATGCATACATAAAAAATCAGGAATTAGGGTTTCTTGACCTAATTCACCCCTAAGTTGACTTTTGGGGCAAATCATGAGCCAAGACCTCAAGAGAGGGTTTGAGGGTCTCTAATGAACTATATTGATCCATTTGGAACAATGGATTAATCCAAGAAGTTTGAGCAACAAGTCTCAATTTCATCTGCACCACAACAAGGGTTTTAAGGAAAAGTCAACTATAACTTTGACTTTTGACCAGGACATGCTCCCAAGCTCTAGGACATGAATCAATATACCCTATAACACCCATGGAGCATGTCCATCAAGTTTGATTTAGGTTAAGGACATGATTTCCTGAAGAATTGCACAGTTTGGAATTCATCTGATAAAAAGTCAACTGTGCACAAAAGTCAACTTTGACTTTTTGAGATTTTTCACCAAAATGGTTTTTTAACCCTAAAATGATGTTAAGGTATGATTTAAATCATCATTCATCAATAAAAATCAAGAAAAGTTGGATAACTTGTAAAAGGGGTAACCATAAAAACTTAGAAAATTTTCTAAGTTAAAAATAAAGTGGCTAGGGTACCAACTTTGGAGGGTCATAACTCCTAAACCACAAAGCCATTTTTCCCCATCCAAGGCTTGATTTGTAGATCATTGCCCTCTACAAAAACTTCAACTACAAGTCATTCCAATTCATTATGGATTTTGAGTTATGGTTGGAGCAAAATCACTATAACATGAAAATCTATCATTTTCCAACACTTAGAAAATTTTTGGGCAAGGCAGATTTTGTGTTAAACACCAAAACTTGTGAGGTTTTTTCACACAGTTACAAGCTGAATCAGTTCCAAAGATAAACATCAATGTTGTTGCAAATGTTGCCAAGAATCCAAGCAACTCAATAGCATGAAACCAATCCACTTGTGCCAAGAATCATGGCTGCCACAACACACCATGTCAAGGCTGCCATGAAAAATCAGTTTGGGAGTTTTGTGCCATCCATGATTTCTGAGTCAAAAGGAGTGACCACTGTGCCACATGCCTTCAATCTAACCATGAACCAACTGATCCAACTGATAAGGCTGAGTCAAAAAGCCAAGGAATCTTCCAACTTGAAATTCATCCACTTTGGCACATTTTGCCTTGAATTCAAAGGGCATTAATGTGGAATAGTGCATTTTCAACAAAGTCACTCTACTCAGTCAAGTTCTCTGATTAAACAACAATAAAAACATCTGAAGAATGTGATTTTGGTCAAGGCATAGCCCTGCTCTTGGGAATGGCTAGTTTGCCTTGCTTGAGAAGAAATCCTCCTAGCCAATCCATGCAAATGTGATCTGATCCAGCAGCCATTCACTATTCCTCCAAGACAAAAGTTGATCACCTATAAATAGAGGTTCCAATGGATTATTCAACTCACACCAAAGCCAGTTACATCACTGCTTTCTCTCATTCTTCCTTAAACCTCAAGTTTCTTGGTTTTTGAGTAACCACTATCGGGTTTTGAGTTGCAGCCTTAAGCAATCAATTCTAATTGCTCAAACACGTCACATATGATGTATTTGAGGTGTCCAAACACTTAAACACTGACTGTAACACCTCAGGCTCAAAATCACCCTTCAACCAAGCCATTATGCCTCAATTATGCAGGTGGAGGTCTCCAGCTTGATCCAAAGAGTTTCAAAGTGTTCCAAAGCTTGCAACACACTCCATAACATCCATTGAAGCTGTAGGGATCATTAATTCACAACTGGAACAAGGTTTGTGCAGCGTTCCATTTCAGCTTGCATCAAGGTAAGCCTCAAAACTCCAACTCCATGATCCATGCATATTTCCTCGCATGATATTTTTGCCAATTGCTTGCCATCATATGTTGATTGTTTTCCCTCAAAAAATTTGATCATAGCACTCATAATCATGCCTACTCGATTGCTTTGGCAAAAATTAGGGTTCATACGGCCACAATGATATAATTTGCTATACATTGAAAATGAATGAAATTGGGTATTGCCATCTTCTTCCTTGTGAAAAAATGCATGAGTTTGGTATTTGAATAATGTCAAATGGTTGAGAAACGAGAGAGATGGAGGGCTTCATGCACGAGCTAGAGGAAGAAGATGGCCATGGCGCCATTTTCAGAAAATCCAACTAGTTTGATATATATTTTTCACTTGCCATGTTATTAATGAATTGGCATTGCGCCCCAGTGGTTGATCAGCTGGTTTGTATGTATTGGCAAGCGAAAGGTCTGGGGTTTGAATCCCCCTCGCCCCAGACCTTTTTTTATCACTTTTTCCTATTTTCCTATTATTTTGTTAATGATTTGAAAAATTAATAACTCACTCAATTTTAATTATTTTTTACTGATTCTTTTTGCAAAAAATTATAAAAATGTTGAAATATTTTATTCCACAAAAAAAATTAGATTTATATTATTTATTTAATATAATTAGTATTTTTGTGAATAAATTCATTTTTATTTATTTTTTTAACATTTTTAAATGAATATTCATAATGAAAAATCAAGACCAAATGAGTTTTAATATCTCTTGTGATTTATACCTCATTTTTTCAAACCTTAAACAAAAATCACAAGTGATTTATTCAAACCTATTTGGTATTTTTTTCATTAATTTCCTTTAAATATTTACTTTTAAAGAATAAAATTAGGGTTTCTTTGATTTTCACTCAAACAAATCATTGTCAAAAACTTTTTGGGCCTCTAATAGAGTGTAAGACCCAACCCTTTGTAAATACAACCTATTTTGGGCCTCACTTATGGTATAAGTCCTGTTGTATTTCAAAAAGTTTGACGCGATCATCATCCGTTGAAAAACAAATCTTGGGCCTACCCTCGAGTAGTAAGACCCATTTCTTTTTCTTTAAAAACTCTTTGGGCCTCTAATAGAGTGTAAGACCCAACCCCCTTTTAACCAAAATAATTTTGGGCCTCACTTATTGTATAAGTCCCTTTGCGTTAAAAGAAAACCTCGGCGCGATCGCCATTTTTAAACGAAAAGTCATCTGGGCCTACCCTCGTGTTTTAAGCCCCACTCTTTTTCTTTAAACTTTTTGGGCCTCTTGAGAGAGTGTAAGACCTACCCCTTTGTACAGAAAACCTTTTTTTGGGCCTCAGTCACTTGTATAAGTCCCTCTGTACAAATTCAAACAATGCGCTCACTGATAAAACCCTGGGCCTCTCCTTGAGCTGTAAGCCCCAAATCTTTCTTTTTCAAAGCACTTTCTCCTTTGATTTTGAAATATACTGTTGTTTTCAATCTGTCTTTGTTGAACAACTAACCAAACAGCATGGAAGCTCTACAACCGAGTAAGTGGTTATTGCTTTCATTTACCGCTTTCATATACATATAACTGTATTGTGGGGCTGTTTCGCTGTAAGTCTTCTTTCATAAACTCATATCAACTGTGTAATAATAGTATAGATATTTAGAGTTTCCCCGGCAACTACGTCTAGAACTAGGTGACGCCGTTTCGTTTATTCGTAGAAATAGACAACTAGATCCCCAATAGGATCACCAGATACAGTCTTCTCTTCGGCTGTCCTCATTAGGAATTGTCAAGAAACTCTACTCCCAGAGATGAATTTATTCTCCGTGAATGGCATCTTTGAGTTTCTTCCAAATTCTCGAACTTTCCTGGCTTGATCTATTCTTCGTGAATAGCCTGTCTTGAATTTCTTGGGGTTTGGGGACCCACGGGCTTCTTAAAAGCATCGGCCTCCTCTTAGGCATCGTACAAGGACCCACAGGCTTCCTAAAAGCAACCCCTCCTCCACTTGGGCTTAGTACAAGGACCCTACGGCTTCTTAGAAGTATTCACATCCTCCTCTTAGGCTTCGTATAATGATCTCTTCCTCCGGGAATGATAGCCTCCTCTTGGGCTTCGTACAAGGACCCGTCGGCTTCTTAAAAGTTTCCAGCCTCCTCTTGGGCTTCGTACAAATTGCCCCGACGACCTCCTAGAGGTATAGGAACATAACTTAGTCATCTTCATAGAACAGTCCTTTCTAAGAGTCAACTACTATTTCTCAAAGCATAGTACAAAGGATGAAACTCTAGACTTGGACAGTCTAACTTCCTTGAGTCTCAAAGACATTCTCAAGCACCCTTCGTTAAATAGGAAGGAAACCCGTAGACTCGGACAGTCTCGATACCCTTTGGATTTCCCGTTTCCTTAAAGAACAGGAAATAACCCCGATCCTCGAATCAAATCCTTAAGTACAACATTGCTCATATAAGAACTGATTTTCTCTTTAAATCAGTCTACTGGACCTGTCACTCAACTGAAACAGTTACAATAGCCTCCTCTTGGGCTTTGTACAATGATTCTCCCCAGCGGAGTCAAACAATGGTTAGCCTCTCTCTCGGGCTTTGTACGAGACACATAAGAGACTCCCTCGTTGAGTCAATCACCCTTTCGCCTCCATCTCGGGCTTTATACGAGATACAAAAAGGTTCGTATGCTTCGCTGTTGTGAAAAAAAATGCACCAAACCTACGGTTGCAAAAGTATTACGAAGAGAAATAAGGAATCCATTGTTGGTTGGTTCAGAGGAACCTGGTTCTGAACTCGGTAGGGCAAACTACGGTTCGATCCCTCACAACCTACAATTAGGATATATATATATATATAGGGTTACCACACTTGTGTACCAGACCCCGGGCTAAAAAGGATCAAAGTCACTAACCGGCTACTCCACTATGTACGTGTAAAGGCAAAGGGCTTAATGTGATTATGCTAGAATGAAACTGGGTGAAATAGATACGAGAAACTTTAGGTTGAGCTATAATAGAATGATTAGAACTGACTTGTGTAGAGGGGAGGTCTATGATTATGCTTGTTGCTTGTGTCACTAATGTATCTTTATTGTTTTACTTGAGTATCCGTCATCTTAACAAAAATGCCTTACGAAACATTTTCAAAACAAAAGGTATGTCATGTGTGTGCGGTTGATAAAACTTGTCCGACATTCTTACTAACTAATTGCTTGAGGACAATCAAATATTCAAGTGTAGGGGAGTTTGATAACATAAAAATGTATCATATATTTACCTTGATTTACGACTAATAATTATGTTATTTCAGTCCAAGTGCCGATTATTCTGCAAGTATTCTAGTGTTTTCACAGGTATTACATTGTCCAAGCCAAAAAGGAGCAAAGTAGAAAAACACGAAGAAATGAGAAGAAAACAGGAAGAATCAATAAGAAAAAGAGCAGAAAATGAAAAGTGGTGTGTGTGACGACCGTCACACACCTGCCACGACCGTCACGTTCCCATTGCTCATCACGACCATCATGACCTCACCACGATCTTCACGCGCTCAATTATGGATATTATGTTCAGAACGCAGACGTGGAAAAAGAAGCCCAATGTCACGCACGTTGAGCAGTTTCTCCTACATTCTCTCAACCTCAACTTCAACGGTACATGAGCCATTCTCCATAAAACTTCTCAACCACCAAAGTATGTGCTCCTATATTTTCTCCAACGTTAAGACAATGCTATGGCTATAAATACAGAAGACATTGAAGAACAACAGGGAACAACACCATCTAGAGAATTTACCCGAATTGCTGCAGAATTACTTTTCTGAACTTTTACTTTCTTTGCATTCTTGTTTCCCATTCCTTGTTTACCATCACTTGAAATAGTGATAGTTTCTCACATTGAGGAGCTATTGCACCATAGTTAGAATCTTTTTTTCAACCTTCATCTTTCGTATTTCCGATACATCGAGCAAAAGCCTACCGACTTGTGGAGGAATTGCGAGAATCAACTTATTGCAAATTTATCAGGTTTTTATTCATTAATAGTAATAATAGCATTATCGTTTCCCATTGCAATGTTTAATTTATTGTTTTGCAATTTATTTTCACGCATGTTTGTTTTAATTAATATGTCTAGCTAAATCCGATTTATCGGTATGTAGTTAAGTTAACCAGAATGAATTCGATAATTCTAAGCTAAAACCATAAACAACTTATTTTCTGGCCGCGATTTCTTAATTAAAATTTGACTTTTGTTACGAGAGTAAAAAGGTAGTAAAGGTTAGGATCAAGATCCACGAGAGTGTGAGATTTTAACCGGATAGCTGAAATCGGACATTGGTTTTAAAAACAGCGAGAGCGCTTTAAAGTTAATTAGACTGTATTAGTTTTCAAAAAGTGTTTTTAAACTCAAATGGGCTAGTGAGAGCAGGCATTATGATTTAGGAATATAGTCCGAAGGAAGATCCATGAGAGTGTGAGGTGAGGGCTTTTAAACTGATATTTTCTACAGAAAAATAACGTGACTCATTTTTATATGCTTAGGTTTTATTAAATCCACGATGGTATACTAAGTTACGTACCGATATCCTTATATCAACTAGTTTATTCCAAAAATTTAGATTCCCTTAGTTTCCCTTTTTGAACTTAAAACCAAAACATCTTCGCCTTAGCTAAACACAGTAACAAACCGTAGCACTAGGTTGATTATCAGGTCTCTGTGGGATCGATATCTTTATTACTACGCGATAGGTTGTGCACTTGCAGTTAGTAACCGTTAGACTCAAAAAGTCGCGATCAAGTTTTTGGCGCCGTTGCCGAGGACTTTGATTTAGTCAATAGTGCGATTCTTTGTTGCGCAGTATAGACTAAGGCAACAAATTTTATTTCCCTTTTTCTCGATTGTATGCCAAGTACTCGCTCACAAAGCAAAGACTTGCAACCACCAATCGCCGAATTAGAGCGCTTCTTACATTTAAGACGCAGAATACTTGAGTATCAACGCAAGTATAATATTCCCGATCTTCTCGCTCATACTCCTGAACCAGTCAAAGAACGAAACATGGCTGATGGACCACAGAACCGTCCTCTTAAGTATTATGCTACCCCATCTGAGCAAGAACCACATAACAACATTGTTGCCCCCGCTATCAACCAGAACGATTTCGAGTTGAAACCCTCATTGCTGTCAGCCGTACATCAACATCAATTTTCTGGAAATCCTACAGACGATCCTAATGAATATTTGACCAAATTTGTGCAGTACGCAGACACAGTGAAGGCAAATGGTGTGATTGCAGACGCGATAAGACTACGTCTTTTTCCCTTTTCATTAAGAGACAGAGCTTGGGCTTGGTTGCAATCCTTGCCATCAAACTCAGTCACTACGTGGGATAAGTTGAAAAAGGTGTTCTTAGCCCGATATTTCCCACCAAGCAAAACAGCTATGCTGAGAGCCCAAATTAATGGATTTTGACAAAAAGATACTGAGTCTCTTTACGATGCATGGGAGAGATACAAGGATATGATAAGGATGTGTCCGCATCACGGTCTTGAGGATTGGTTAGTCATCCATACGTTTTACAATGGTCTCTTGTGCAATACAAGAATGACAATAGATGTCGCCGCTGGTGGTACACTTATGGACAAACCTTATACCGAAGCCTATCAACTCATCGAAAGCATGGTTCAAAACCATTACCAATGGGGAGGTGAATGAACGCCAGTGGAGAAAGCTCAAACAAAAGGTGGAATGTACGAAGTTAGTAGTCTTGATCATGTCCACGCTAAGGTAGATGCCCTTGCTCAAAAGATAGAGAACTTGACCATAACACCCGCAACTACCGTGGCTGCCGTAGCTCCAAACTGCAAATTATGAAGAGTACCTGGACATGCTGCCCCCGAATGCCAAATTTTAGCAGGAGTCTCCGTTGATCAAGTGAATTATGTTCAAGGAAACCTATATGCAAATAACTACAATCCTGGTTGGAAAAACCATCCAAACTTTTCGTACAAGAACAATAACGCTTTGTATGCACCTGGACAAGCGCCTGCTGTGCCACCAGGATATCAAAAACCTGCTGCTAACGTTCCCAACGTTCCTAGGAAGTCAAACCTTGAAGTTATGATGGAGAACTTCATTGCTGAACAAGCTCAATAGAATAAGGAGTTCCTTAACCAGAATGTTCACACCGGTGAACAGATCAAACAATTAGCCAACAAGGTTGACGCTCTAGCCACTCACAACAAAATGTTAGAAACCCAAATCTCACAAGTGGCTCAACAACAAGCAGTTACTGCTACCCCAGCTGGAAACCTTCCAGGTCAAACTCAAATTAACCCGAAGGGACATGCAAACGCTATAACACTTCGGAGTGGAACAGAACTAGAAGAACCTACTGACCCAAGAATCGAAAATCCAGCCATGTACCAAAAGCCCAGTAAGGAGTCTGAAAGGGAAGGCGAACCAAAGGAAAACGAGAAGGAAGTTAATGGCAAAGAGGCCGAAGGGAAAGAAGAACCATATGTGCCTCCACCGCCTTATAAACCACATATCCCGTATCCCCAAAGATTCGCTAAATCTAAAAACATAGGCCAATTTAAGAAATTTGTTGAACTTCTGAAACAATTAAATGTCACAATACCTTTTACAGAAGCAATCACACAAATGCCCTCATACGCTTAATTCCTAAAAGAAATATTAACTAATAAGAAAAAGCTTGAGGATACTGAAACCGTTATGCTTACCGCAGAGTGTAGCGCAATAATCCAAAACAACATGCCTCCTAAGCTAAAAGATCCTGGTAGTTTCTCTATACCATGTGTGATTGGAAATTTTGTCATAGACAAAGCTCTGTGCGATTTAGGAGCCAACATCATTTTAATGCCCCTATCTATTTGTAAAAGGCTCAACATGGGAGAATTGAGACCAACAAGAATGTCTGTACAACTAGCTGATAGATCAGTGAAATTTCCTCTAGGAATGCTAGAAAACGTTCCAGTACATATAGGCCAATTCTATATTCCTACAGATTTCATAATCATGGACATCCAGGAAGACTCAAACATCCCTATCATTTTAGGAAGACCATTCCTAGCTACCGCCGGAGCCATCATAGATGTGAAAAAAGGAAAACTGACTTTCGAGGTTGGTGAAGAAAAAGTTGAATTCATTCTCTCACAATTTTTCAAAGCACCTGCTATAGAAGATTCATGTTGTTTCTTAGATATAATTGATGAATGCGTTAAAGAAATGGAAAAACACCAAAACACGTGTTCTGAAGTGCTGAGAATTCTGACGCCACCAATTTTTGAAGATGATAATTGGCGTGGTGAATACCAAGATAACAATCTAAGTGAATGTCTCGCACTCACTCCTGACCCTATGCCTTGCCCAAAGAAACCAGCCGTGGAATTGAAAACATTACCCAAAGATCTAAGGTATGAATTCCTAGATACAGAACTCGAACGACCAGTTATACTCAACGCAAATTTAGGACAAATAGAAACCGAGAAATTATTGCATGTACTAAGAAAATACTCGACTGCCTTAGGTTATAACATCTCAGACTTGAAAGGAATAAGTCCCTCTATCTGTATGCACCGCATTATGCTTGAGGAGGACTGTAAAACCTCTAGAGAACATCAAAGGAGAATCAATCCCATTCTGAGTGATGTCGTTAAGAGAGAAGTGAAAAAGCTATTAGAAGCAGAAATCATATACCCAATATCAGATAGTGAATGGGTTAGCCCAGTTCACGTGGTACCCAAGAAAGGAGGTGTTACAGTCATCAATAATGAAAAAGGCGAATCTGTAGCACAACGTACCCAAATCAGATGGAGAATGTGTATTGATTATAGAAAACTAAACAAAGCCACTCGTAAAGATCATTTCCCTTTACCATTCATAGATCAAATGCTTGAACGTCTGGCCAAACACTCCTATTTTTGCTATTTAGACGGATATTCAGGATTCTTCCAAATTCCTATCCATCCTGACGACCAAGAAAAGACTACTTTCACATGTCCCTATGGAACTTTAGCCTACCGGCTAATGCCTTTCGGATTATGTAACGCACCCGCAACATTTCAGAGATGCATGATGTCCATCTTCTTTGACTTCTTAGATGGTATAATGGAAGTCTTCATGGACGATTTCTCTGTCTGAGGGGAAAGTTTTGAAGGATGTCTATCAAACCTCGAAATGGTGCTCGAACGATGTGTAAAAGTTAACTTGGTACTCAATTGGGAAAAATGCCATTTCATGGTCCGACAAGGAATCGTGTTAGGACATATAGTATCTGACAGAGGAATCGAAGTCGAAAAAGCAAAAATAGAAGTTATAGAGAATCTCCAGCCACCTAAAACCATTAGAGAAATAAGAAGTTTCTTAGGACACGCCGGTTTTTACCGACGTTTCATTAAAGATTTCTCTAAGATAACCAAACCCCTAAATGAGCTGTTAATGAAAGACGCTGAATTCGTCTTTGATGACAAATGCTTGGACGCATTTCAAACACTCAAGCAAGCTTTAATATCAGCACCCATTATGCAACCCCCGGATTGGAATAAACCATTCAAAATCATGTGCGGCGCTAGTGATTATGCTGTAGGTGCAGTCCTAGGACAAAGGAAGGACAAAAAGCTTCACGCAATCTATTATGCCAGTAGAACCTTGGATCATGCACAAATGAACTACGCTACCACAGAAAAGGAACTCTTATTTGTCGTGTTCGCATTAAATAAATTTCGTTCCTACCTAGTAGGAGCAAAAATAATCATCTACACCGATCACGCTGCAATCAGGTACCTATTAAGCAAGAAGGACGCCAAACCGAGACTTCTGAGGTGGATTCTACTCCTACAAGAATTCGACTTTGAAATAAAGGACAAGAAAGGCACTGAAAATGTAGTAGCAGACCACCTGTCGAGAATGGAAAACATCCGACCAGACCAAGTACCTATTAATGACGATTTCCTTTATGAAAGACTCTTAGCCCAGTTAGAAAGCAATACAATAGAACAATCCCTGACTTATACTGATACAGAAACTAATGAAGTGGTAGAATCTGTTTACACTAAAACCACGCTGCCATGGTATGCTGACTTTGTCAACTATCTAGCAGCAGGAGTACTACCACCTAATCTAACCTATCAACAAAAGAAGAAATTCTTCCATGACCTTAAACACTATTATTGGGACGAACCACTTCTCTTCAAGAGGGGCGCCGATGGTATTTTTCGTCGTTGTGTACCCGAAGATGAGGTGGAAGACATAATTTCTCATTGTCGTTCCGCGCCCTGTGGTGGGCACGCAAGCACTTCAAAGACTTGTGCTAAGATTTTGCAAGCTGGCCTCTTTTGGCCTACTCTATGGAAAGATGTCCATATCGCGGTTATAAATTGCGACCGGTGTCAACACACTGGTAATGTCTCTAGACGCGATGAATTGCCTCAAAAGGGCATTTTATAAGTAGAAGTCTTTGACGTGTGGGGAATAGATTTCATGGGACCATTTCCATCTTCTTTTGGTACCAGTACATACTCGTCGCTGTCGATTACGTTTCCAAATGGATCGAGGCTGTAGCTTCTCCTACAAATGACACACGAGTAGTGATAAAGCTCTTTAAGAACATAATCTTTCCTAGATTTGGTGTGCCAAGACTCGTCGTTAGTGACGGTGGCTCCCATTTCATATCTAAAATATTCGATAAACTGCTATCAAAATACGGAGTCAAACATCGTGTGGCAACACCATATCATCCACAAACCAGTGGACAAGTCGAGGTTTCAAATAGAGAAATAAAATAAGTTTTAGAAAAGACTGTATCTACCTCTAGGAAGGATTGGTCAAGTAAACTTAATGAAGCTTTATGGGCTTACAGAACCGCCTACAAAACCCCCATAGGAACCACTCCATTTAAGTTAGTCTATGGAAAATCTTGTCATCTGCCGGTAGAAATAGAGCACAAAGCCTATTGGGCTATTAAAACCCTCAATTTAAATTATGCTGCCGTAGGAGAAAAACGAATCTTAGATTTGCACGAATTAGAAGAACTAAGACTAGATGCTTATGAGAACGCCCACATATATAAAGAAAGAACTAAGAGATGGCACGATAAGCGCTTATCTAGAAAAGAATTTAGTGTGGGAGACGTCGTGCTCCTATTTAATTCGAGACTTAAGCTTTTTCCAGGAAAACTTAGATCTAGGTGGTCCGGACCCTTTGAAATTTCTAAAGTTTTTCAAAGTGGAGCGATAGAAATAAAAGGAAGAAATAGTGAACCGTTCATAGTAAACGGGCAACGCTTAAAATATTATCATAATATTGCAAATAGAGACTATTTGAATAGTCTAAGACTTCTAGAGCAGCCCGCTCATCCCTATAACTGAATTATCACTAAGCTTTCGTCAGGCTTATGACGTTAAAAAAAACACTTAGTGGGAGGCAACCCACGAGATTGTTTTCTTTCCTTTTAACTTTCTTTTATTTTCATTTCCTTTTTAAATTTCTTTACATTTTTCTTAAGTCTATTTTTATTTCTTTTTGTTTCCTTTACTTTCTTAATCTTATTTTCATTACTTTTTCATTTTCATTTATTTCTCAAAAATTTAAAATTTTATGGAAACTGCTTTGCTGATCTTATAATTACATGCTACAGGATTTTTAAAGTCTTTCTACCTTCTTCCTTCTACATCTACTTTACTTTTCCGACTAACTGTTAAGATGGATAACGAAGATACCATGGTTGTGCTATTCAGGGATGCTGTCCAATGGCACCGCTATGAGGTTCTCTCTCGCAGACCTACGACCTTAACCAAATTTGCCCATGGACCTACCATGACTGCCTTAGGTATAGAAGACAGCATAGACTTTATGTTTAGCCAGATAGGATGGGAAGGTTTTGCTAGAAAGAAATATCCAACTTACAACAGGCTGACCCTAGAATTCCTAAGCTCATTGTCCTACAACCCTAACTATGGTATAGGATTTAATAGGGGTAACATAACCTTTAGGCTGTTTGGATACACGTGCCGCTTCAATATTGGAGAGATTGTGGACCTATTGGATTTCCCCAATGGACCCGACGTTTTTACTACGGCACAGGAAGATTTAGTAATGGAAGATGAACTGGACCTTTTCTGGGGAAGTATTTCAGGACAACCTCATCATGACCCGCATCCTATGGTGTCCACTAAAATTCACAACCCGACTATAAGATACTTCCATATGATTTTAGCCTTTACCCTTTTTGGAAAAGCCGAGAATGACACCCTAATCTCTAGAGATGAGCTTATTATCATGTTTTGTGTGTTTCAATCCCGACCCGTTAATGGAGCCACTTTTATGCTTGACAATCTCCGCAGGATTGCTCGAGCTGATCACGGTCCCATTTTGATAGGTGGCCTCGTAACAAAAATTGCTGATGCCATGGGATTTAGAACACGACTTTCCCAAGTAAACCCTCTAGGCGGATATAGGACAATGAATATAACTTTCTGTTTTGACCGTTGACTCATTAGAAATCGTGGGCCACCCCCGTTTCAACTCCTGATCAATAATGAAGTTGTTTCACACTTTTCACTAAATTATCACGAGCGAACTAGTGTGCATAACCGCCACAACTGGTTATATGATTTAGATCAGCTCCTGCCTGAAAGAGATTTTGAAAGTCATGTGTCTGACACTGAAACCGACCCGAAAAACCTCCTCACTATCATAACTACCCTGAGCATCCCATGAGAAATACTTCCACTGTCCCTCCTGTAACACCCTTCTACCCCACAATCAGTTTTAAAGAAATAAATCATATTATCAGAGTAAAATCCACAACCAAGGGTGTACATATTCAAAAACATCATATAATTCTCATAGTCCTGTCCCGTAACACGGGTTGCTCAAACATCATCAAAAGAAATCATAATCTCGCAGCGGAATCAACTTGTCATTTTAAATTCAATTAAACACTTTATAAGGAACTTATCCAATCTAGAATAACATCATCAGTATAAAATTCCAACATGAATCAAAAGAACACGAAGTTCGCAATTCATCCCAACCCGATGTTACCTGAAACAGAGCAGGACACCTCTAAACTTAAACGACATAAACGAGACACTCCCAAGCTACCTCCTTCGTTACCTCGAAGCTACTCTGGGTTATATGCAAGTTACCCACATAAGAGGCAACATTTCCAAGCAAGCAGAGTGAGAAAACATAATTCGATATAGTAATACGAGACATGGAAATTAAATAAATTAAGCAGCAACAACAACAGAACATCATCCGCCTTCATTCACATCATCATCAACTTAACATTCATAATACGACTCATCACAATTAGTTCATAAGAAAATGCAATGTCAACTTCAATGAAAATGCAACCTATGCAATGCGGTACTGACTTTTCTCCATGTGATGGACACTGGCCATCAACCCTCCCCAATGGGAGCACAACATAACAACATATCACTCCAATCCGGACTATGGGATTGAAGCTACCAATAGGCCGAAGCCCCAACATAAAATATGCCATGAAATGCAATGATGCTAAACTCCTCATTCCATTCAATTATCAACATGTGCATCATTCATTTCATCTCAATAATATTCATCATAAAATCATGTTTCATCAATTATATATCATCAACACCTTGACTCCAAGTAAACAACACGAGAAAACATCGAAAAACTTCCAGAAAATAGCAAAATATAAAACAACCAGCAGTCTGACACGGCCGCCCGTGTCCTGTGACACGGCCCGTGTTAGAAGACCTGAGACACGATTCCAAAACATAAAAAAAAATAGCAAGTCAGCAGCCTGACACGGCCACCCGTGTCCTGTGACACGGCCCGTGTCAGAAAGTTTGGGACCAATTTTTCCAAAAAATAAATTTTTATACGAGACCAGAAAGTTGACACGGCCGCCCGTGTCCTGTGACAAGGCCCGTGTCAGAGTGCGACAAAACCCACTTTTCCAAAAATCTGATTTTTCTGCAATTTTGATCCCCATATCCCCCAAAACCAGTGTTCTACACGAAATTTGATCAAAATACTCATAAGCCACACATATATCAACACATACCAGTGAAGTTCCTCATATTATCATCATATCATACATTTCACATCAAAATCATCAAAAGCAAACACAATTCCACACAATCCTAATCTATTCAATCCCCAATTTCATAAACTACAAGGAATTAGGAATTCTCCCCATACCTTAGAGTAATCAGAAACCTTTCTTTTCCTTCTTCAAGATTCTTCTCGAAGTTCCTCAGCCCCTTAGGTTTCCTCTTCCTCTTCTCTGCTTCAGTTTCCTTCACCAAAACACGATCAGTTAGAATGATCGTTCCTTTTCTCTTTTAGTCATATATTCCAGTTTATGAACTTCCCATCCTATCCTTACTTATTCTCCAATAAGACCACCTCACCCTTTCTCATTTTATTTTAAATAATAATAATATAAATAACACATGCTCATTTACTTTATTAAATTATTCAAAAGTGCCTTCTTTCTCCAAAATTCTCCAAAATTATCAAAAATCTCTTAATTCCTTCTAATTCAATTAAATAAATAATTAAATAATTGATATATATTTTCGGGTCGTTACAACTCTCCCCTACTTTAAGAATTTTCGTCCTCGAAAATTACCTGAAGTAAACAAAGTCGGATACGACTCCTTCATCTGATCTTCACGCTCCCAAGTCCAACTATCACCAGCTGGTCCGCCCCACAATACTTTCACTAAAGCAATCTCTTTACCTCGAAGTTGCTTCAATTCTCGGCCATCAATCCTCACAGGCAAAGCTTCTATTGTCAGGTTATCCCTTACCTGAACGTCATCCATCTGAATTACATGTGACAGATCCGGAATATACTTC
The DNA here is from genome assembly GCA_022829125.1 of Lathyrus tuberosus. NCBI lineage: Eukaryota > Viridiplantae > Streptophyta > Magnoliopsida > Fabales > Fabaceae > Lathyrus > Lathyrus tuberosus. Next base: position 4,925,873 of record JALAZF010000280.1, read on the forward strand.
CTCAACTGCGACACATGAAACACATCATGCAAATTTGCAAGTGACGGTGGTAAAGCCACCCGATAGGTAACCTCTCCTATTCTCTGCATAATCTGATACAGACCAACAAAGCGCAGAGTGAGCGTTCTAGACTTCAAAGCTCGTCCCACACCAGTCATCGGAGTAACTCTTAAGAACACGTGGTCTCCCTCTTGGAATTCCAGTGCTTTTCTTCTCTTATCATGGTAACTCTTATGACGACTCTGCGACGTCTTCATTTTATCCCGAATCATTTTAATCTTCTCCGTTGTCTCTTGAACAATCTCAGGTCCAAGTATAGAGCTCTCTCCCGACTCATACCACCACAATGGAGTTCGACAACGTCTACCATACAACGCCTCATATGGAGCCATCCCAATACTAGCCTGAAAACTGTTGTTGTATGTAAACTCGATCAACGACAAGTGACTATTCCAATATCCTCCTTGATCCAGTACACAAGCTCTCAACAAATCTTTTAAAGAATGGATTGTTCTTTCCGACTGACCATCTGTCTGCGGGTGATAAGTAGAACTCATCCTCAACTTAGTACCCAAAGCATCCTGTAGACTCTTGCAAAATCGTGACGTAAACCGCGGATCTCTATCCGATACAATACTTGAAGGTGTTCCATGCAACCTCACGATTTCCTCAATATAAATTTCAGTTAACTTCTGCATAGAGTAATTAATTCTCATTGGCAAGAAATGCGCCGACTTAGTTAACCTATCCACAATCACCCATATCGAGTTAATACCTCTTGCAGTCTTCGGTAACCCAGTCACAAAATCCATGGAAATGCTATCCCATTTCCATTCAGGAACATTCAACGGCTGTATCATACCTGAAGGTTTCTGATGTTCAATCTTGGACTTCTGACAAGTCAAACATGCATACACAAATTCAGCAATATCTCTTTTCATACCTGGCCACCAAAATAATCTACGCAGGTCTTGATACATCTTCATAGCACCAGGATGAATACTCAATCGACTTCTATGTCCTTTCTCTAAAATACCCTTTTTGATTCCAAAAATATACCGAATACATACTCTATCTCAAAATCTCAAAACTCCATCTTCATCAATTCGGAACTCGCCTCCTTTACCTTGATTAATCTTCATTAACTGGTCCACTAATTTCAAATCAGATTTCTGACCTTCCCGAATTTCCTCCAAAATTCCACTAGTCAGCTTTAGGATGCCTAATTTCACACTATTAGCGGTCGTCTCACACAACAAACTCATGTCTCTGAATTGCTCAATCATTTCAAGTTCTCTCACCATAAGCATAGAAATATGTAATGACTTCCTACTCAAAGCATCAGCCACCACGTTTGCTTTATTGGGATGATAATTCAAATGGAATTCAAAATCCTTTAATAATTCTAGCCACCTTCTCTGCCTCATGTTTAACTCTTTCTGATCGAACAAGTATTTCAAACTTTTATGATCACTGAATACCTTAAATTTTGAACCAAAAAGATAATGCCTCCAAATCTTCAGCACAAATACTACATCAGCCAACTCTAAGTCGTGTGTAGGGTAATTCCTCTCATGGACTCTTAACTGCATAGAAGCATAAGCGACCACTTTACCGTTTTGCATCAAAACTCCACCAAGGCCCATCTTTGAAGCATCACAATAAACCACAAAGGACTCATTCGGGTTTGGAAAAACCAACACCAGAGCAGTTGTCAACTTTTTCTTCAGTTCCACAAAACTTTCCTCACAAGCGACATCCCATACATACGCTTGTCCTTTTCGAGTCAATTGCGTCAACGACAAAGCCAACTTAGAAAAACCTTCAATGAATTTAGGATAATAACCAGCCAATCCAAGAAAACTACGAATCTCCATAGCAGACTTCGGAGTCTCCCACTGCAAAACCGCATCAATCTTTGAGGGATCCACAAAAATTCCACCACTTGAAATCACATGGCCTAGGAAACTCACTTCCTTCAACCAGAACTCACACTTTGACAACTTAGCATACAATTTCTTTTCCCTCAACACTTATAACACAATCTTCAAATGTTCCGCATGTTCTTCTTCTGATTTAGAATATACCAAGATGTCATCTATGAAAACCACCACGAACTTATCAAGATATTCATGAAAGATCCTGTTCATATACTCCATGAACACACCAGGCGCGTTAGAAACTCCAAACGGCATCACCGTATATTCATAATGACCATACCTCGTTCAGAAAGCTGTTTTCGGAATGTCATCAGCCTTAACTCTAACCTGATGATAACCAGACCTCAGATCAATCTTACTGAACACACAAGCACCTACGAGTTGATCCATTAAATCGTCGATTCTCGGAAGCAGATACTTATTCTTGATGGTCATCTTATTCAACTGCCGATAATCGACACAATATCTCATACTACCATCCTTCTTCTTAACAAGCAACACCGGAGCACCCCACGGAGAAACACTAGGACGAATAAACATCTTTTCTAACAATTCTTCTAGTTGTTTCTTCAACTCACTCAATTCTGAAGCAGACATCCGATAAGGGGCCATCGACACCGAACTCGTACCTGGTATTAAATCCACAGCAAACTCAATTTCACGTTCCGGAGGTAAATCACTTATATCTTCAGGAAACACATCTCGAAACTCACAAACCACCGGCAACTCAACACTGACGGCTTCACCATCGACTTGCAACAATGCAAACACTGCGAACATCAACGCTTCATCTAATAAAAGTTCATCCACTTGCTTAGCAGATAAGAACATCAGTTCACCATCCTCACGTAATTCTGGAAACCTCACAGCCTTGCTATAACAATTAATATGAACGTAGTTGAACTCCAACCAGTTCATACCAAGGATAACATCGATTTGGTGCAAAGGTAAGCACACCAAATCCATCATAAAATTCTTCTCAAAGATCGTCAAAGGACACTTCAAACAAACAAGCATGGTAGTCACCGAACCATTAGCCAGAGTCTCTACTATCATACTACCATTCATGTTAGACAAATTCAAACCCAATCTAGTAGCACACTCAAGAGAGATAAATGAATGCGTAGCTCCCGTATCAATAATAACAATCAATTCAACATTGTTAATAAAGCAAGTACCTCGAATCCAGTTGTCCTTCTTGGGAACTTCCGAGCCAGCCAAAGCAAACACTCTTCCGGTAGTCTGGGCAGCAGTAGCAGTCTTCTTTGGTTTCTGGCATTGAGTACTGATATGCCCCTGTTCGCCACAATTGAAACAGGTCGGACCCTCATTCGGACAATCACCAATTCTATGCCCAGTCTTGCCACAACGGTAACATCTCAGAACTTTGTTAGTACACATATCAGCTTTGTGACCTGGCTCTCCACACTTATAGCACTTAGTAGGTGCATTAGAGGCTCCCCTACTTGACTTCTTCTACTCTGATACCTTCTGCTTCCCTTTATCACCTGGGGTCGCATAAGGTTTTCCTCTAAACTGGCCCTTATCTTTCTTTTCACTTAGCTGCTTGTAGTGAGCAGATCGAGCTCGACTATCTTCATCATAGATTCTACTCTTATCCACCAGTTCCGCATACCTACAAATCTGTTGGCATCCGATCCCTTGCTTAATCTCTGGTCTCAGCCCATTCTCAAACTTGAGACACTTAGAAAGTTCAGCATCTGCACGGGTGTAATGAGGACAAAACTTCACAAGCCTCTCAAACTTGGTAGCATACTCCGCCACAGTCATATTCCCTTGCTTCAATTCAATGAACTCCACTTCCATCTTACCACGAGCATCTTCAGGAAAATACTTGCCCAAAAATTCTTGTTTGAACACATTCCAAGTCACCGCAGTGCCAACATCTTCCAACCTCTGACGGGTGTTATCCCACCAGTCCTCGGCCTCCACTTCCAGCATATGCGTTCCGAACTGCACTTGTTGTGCATCAGAGCACCCCATCACTCTAAAAATCTTCTCAATCGCCTTGAGCCACTTTTGTGCGCCCGTCGGGTCATGAGTTCCTTCAAACTTCGATGGGTTGTTCCTCTGAAACTTCTCCAATGCACGAAACTCATCAGGAGCATGGTTCCGAGCAAGAGCTGCACTAGCATCAACAAGAGCGCACGTGTTGTTCCCATCCATTATGTACAACACTCACCACGTCAGAAAAACAAATAATCGTTAACAAGTAACGACTGACAACAGACTGACTACAAAAAACTTGGCCGGACAGACCGACCAGCTTTGATACCACTAATGTAACACCCTTCTACCCCACAATCAGTTTTAAAGAAATAAATCATATTATCAGAGTAAAATCCAAAACCAAGGGTGTACGTATTCAAAAACATCATATAATTCTCATAGTCCTGTCCCGTAACACGGATTGCTCAAATATCGTCAAAAGAAATCATAATCTCGCAGCGGAATCAACTTGTCATTTTAAATTCAATTAAACACTTTATAAGAAACTTATCCAATCTAGAACAACATCATCAGTATAAAATTCCAACATAAATCAAAAGAACACGAAGTTCGCAATTCATCCCAACCCAATGTTACATGACACAGAGCATGACACCTCTAAACTTAAACGACATAAACGAGACACTCCCAAGCTACCTCCTTCGTCACCTCGAAGCTACTCTGGGTTATCTGCAAGTTACCCACATAAGAGGCAACATTTCCAAGCAGGCAGGGTGAGAAAACATAATTCGATATAGTAATACGAGACATGGAAATTAAATAAATTAAGCAGCAACAACATATCATCATCCCCCTTCATTCACATCATCATTAACTTAAAATTCATAATACGACTCATCACAATTACTTCATAAGAAAATGCAATGTCAACTTCAATGAAAATGCAACGTATGCAATGCGGTACCGACATTTGTCCATGTGATGGACACTGGCCATTAACCCTCCCCAATGGGAGCACAACATAATAACATATCACTCCAATCCGCACTATGGGATTGAAGTTACCAATAGGCCGAAGCCCCAACATAAAATATGCCATGAAATGCAATGATGCTAAACTCCTCATTCCATTCAATTATCAACATATGCATCATTCACTTCATCTCAACAATATTCATCATAAAATCATGTTTCATCAATTATATATCATCAACACCTCGACTCCAAGTAAACAACACGAGAAAACATCAAAAAACTTCCAGAAAACAGCAAAATATAAAACAACCAACAGTCTGACACGACCGCCCATGTCCTGTGACACGGCCCGTGTCAGAAGACATGAGACACGATTCCAAAACATAAAAAAAAAATAGCAAGTCAGCAGCCTGACACGGCCACACGTGTCCTGTGACACGGCCCGGGTCAAAAAGTCTGGGACTAATTTTTCCAAAAAATAAATTTTTATACGAGACCAGAAAGCTGACACGGCAGCCCGTGTCCTATGACACGGCCCGTGTCAGAGTGCGACAAAACCCACTTTTCCAAAAATATGATTTTTCTGCAATTTTGATCCCCATATCCCCCAAAACCAGTGTTCTACACGAAATTTGATCAACATACTCATAAGACACACATATAACAACACATACCAGTGAAGTTCGTCATATTATCATCATATCAAACATTTCACATCAAAATCATCAAAATCAAACACAATTCCACACAATCCTAATCTATTCAATCCCTAATTTCATAAACTACAAGGAATTAGGAATTCTCCCCATACCTTAGAGTAATCAGAAACCTTTCTTTTCCTTCTTCAAGATTCTTCTCGAAGTTCCTCAGCACCTTAGGTTTCCTCTTCCTCTTCTCTGCTTCAGTTTCCTTCACCAAAACACGATCAGTTAGAATGATCGTTCCTTTTCTCTTTTAGTCATATATTCCAGTTCATGAACTTCCTATCCTATCCTTAGTTATTCTCCAATAAGACCACCTCGCCCTTTCTCATTTTATTTTAAATAATAATAATATAAATAACACATGCTCATTTACTTTATTAAATTATTCAAAAGTGCCTTCTTTCTCCAAAATTATCAAAAATCTCTTAATTCCTTCTAATTCAATTAAATAAATAATTAAATAATTGATTTATATTTTCGGGTCGTTACAACTCTTCCCTACTTTAAGAATTTTCGTCCTCGAAAATTACCTGAAGTAAACAAAGTCGGATACGACTCCTTCATCTGATCTTCACGCTCCCAAGTCCAACTATCACCAGCTGGTCCGCCCCACAATACTTTCACTAAAGCAATCTCTTTACCTCGAAGTTGCTTCAATTCTCGGCCATCAATCCTCACAAGCAAAGCTTTTATTGTCAGGTTATCCCTTACCTGAACGTCATCCATCTGAATTACATGTGAGGTATCCGGAATATACTTCCTCAACTGCGACACATGAAACACATCATGCAAATTTGCAAGTGACGGTGGTAAAGCCACCCGATAGGCAACCTCTCCTATTCTCTGCATAATCTGATACGGACCAACAAAGCGCGGAGTGAGCTTTCTAGACTTCAAAGCTCGTCCCACACCAGTCATCGGAGTAACTCTTAAGAACACGTGGTCTCCTCTTGGAATTCCAGTGCTTTTCTTCTCTTATCATGGTAACTCTTCTGACGACTCTGTGACATCTTCATTTTATCCCGAATCATTTTAATTTTCTCCGTTGTCTCTTGAACAATCTCAGGTCCAAGTACAGAGCTCTCTCCCGACTCATACCAACACAATGGAGTTCGACAACGTCTACCATACAACGCCTCATATGGAGCCATCCCAATACTAGCCTGAAAACTGTTGTTGTATGTAAACTCGATCAACGGCAAGTGACTATTCCAATATCCTCCTTGATCCAGCACACAAGCTCTCAACAAATTTTCTAAAGATTGGATTGTTCTTTCTGACTGACCATCTGTCTGCGGGTGATAAGTAGAACTCATCCTCAACTTAGTACCAAAAGCATCCTGTAGACTCTTCCAAAATCGTGACGTAAACTGTGAATCTCTATCCGATACAATACTCGAAGGTGTTCCATGCAACCTCAAGATTTCCTCAATATAAATTTCCGTTAACTTCTGCATAGAGTAATTAATTCTCATTGGCAAGAAATGCGCCGACTTAGTTAACCTATCCATAATCACCCATATCGAGCCATTACCTCTTGCAGTCTTCGGTAACCCAGTCACAAAATCCATGGAAATGCTATCCCATTTCCATTCAGGAACATTCAACGGCTGCATCATACCTGAAGGCTTCTGATGTTCAATCTTGGACTTCTGACAAGTCAAACATGCATACACAAATTCAGCAATATCTCTTTTCATACCTGGCCACCAAAACAATCTACGCAGGTCTTGATACATCTTCATAGCACCAGGATGAATACTCAATCGACTTCTATGTCCTTCCTCTAAAATACTCTTTTTGATTCCAGAAATATCCGAAATACATACTCTATCTCGAAATCTCAAAACTCCATCTTCATCAATTCAGAACTCGCCTCCATTACCTTGATTAATCTTCATTAACTGGTCCATTAATTTTAAATCAGATTTCTGACCTTCCTGAATTTCCTCCAAAATTCCACTAGTCAGCTTTAGCATGCCTAATTTCACACTATCAACGTTCGTCTCACACAACAAACTCATGTCTCTGAATTGCTCAATCATTTCAAGTTCTCTCACCATAAGCATCGAAATATGTAATGACTTCCTACTCAAAGCATCAGCCACCAAGTTTGCTTTACCGGGATGATAATTCAAATCGAATTCAAAATCCTTTAATAATTCTAGCCACCTTCTCTGCCTCATGTTTAACTCTTTCTGATCGAACAAGTATTTCAAACTTTTATGATCACTGAATACCTCAAATTTCGAACCAAAAAGATAATGCCTCCAAATCTTCAGCACAAATACTACAACAGCCAACTCTAAGTTGTGTGTAGGGTAATTCCTCTCATGGACTCTAAACTTCCTAGAAGCATAAGCGACCACTTTACCATTTTGCATCAAAACTCCACCAAGACCCATCTTTGAAGCATCACAATAAACCACAAAGGACTCATTCGGGTTTGGCAAAACCAACACCGGAGCAGTTGTCAACTTTTTCTTCAGTTGCACAACACTTTCCTCACAAGCGACATCCCATACATACGCTTGTCCTTTTCGAGTCAATTGCGTCAACGGCAAAGCCAACTTAGAAAAACCTTCAATGAATTTACGATAATAACCAGCCAATCCAAGAAAACTACGAATCTCTGTAGCAGACTTCAGAGTCTCCCACTGCAAAACCGCATCAATCTTTGAGGGATCCACAGAAATTCCACCACTTGAAATCACATGGCCTAGGAAACTCACTTCCTTCAACCAGAACTCACACTTTGACAACTTAGCATACAATTTCTTTTCCCTCAACACTTGTAACACAATCTTCAAATGTTCCGCATGTTCTTCTTCTGATTTAGAATATACCAAGATGTCATCTATGAAAACCACCACGAAGTTATCAAGATAATCATGAAAGATCATGTTCATATACCCCATGAACACACCAGGCACGTTAGAAACTCCAAACGGCATCACCGTATATTCATAATGACCATACCTTGTTCTGAAAGCTGTTTTTGGAATGTCATTAGCCTTAACTCTAATCTGATGATAACCAGACCTCAGATCAATCTTACTGAACACATAAGCACCTACGAGTTGATCCATTAAATCGTCGATTCTCGGAAGTGGATACTTATTCTTGATGGTCATCTTATTCAACTGCCAATAATCGACACACAATCTCATACTAACATCTTTCTTCTTAACAAGCAACACCGGAGCACCCCACAGAGAAACACTAGGACGAATAAACTTCTTTTCTAATAATTCTTCTAGTTGTTTCTTCAACTCACTCAATTCTGAAGCAGACATCCGATAAGGGGCCATCGACACCGGACTCGTACCTGGTATTAAATCCACAACAAACTCAATTTCACGTTCCAGAGGTAAATCACTTATATCTTCAGGAAACACATCTCGAAACTCACAAACCACCGGCAACTCAACACTGACGGCTTCACCATCGACTTGCAACGATGCAAACACTGCGAACATCAACGCTTCATCTAATAAAATTTCATCCACTTGCTTAGCAGATAAGAACATCAGTTCATCATCCTCACCTAACTCTGGAAACCTCACAGCCTTGCTATAACAATTAATATGAATGTAGTTGAACTCCAACCAGTTCATACCAAGGATAACATCGATTTGGTACAAAGGTAAGCACACCAAATCCATCACAAAATTCTTCTCAAAGATTGTCAAAGGACACTTCAAACAAACAAGCATGGTATTCAACGAACCATTAGTCGGAGTCTCTACTATCATACTACCATTCAAGTTAGACAAATTCAAACCCAATCTAGTAGCACACTCAAGAGAGATAAATGAATGCGTAGCTCCAGTATCAATAATAGCAATCAATTTAACATTGTTAATAAAGCAAGTACCTCGAATCAAGTTGTCCTTCTTGGGAACTTCTGAGCCAGCCAAAGCAAACACTCTTCCGGTAGTCTGGGCAGCAGTAGCAGTCTTCTTTGGTTTCTGGCATTGAGTACTGATATGCCCCTGTTCGTCACAATTGAAACAGGTCGGACCCTCATTCGGATAATCACCAATTCTATGCCCAGTCTTGCCACAACGGTAACATCTCAGAACTTTGTTAGTACACACATCAACTTTGTGACTTAGCTCTCCACACTTATAGCACTTAGTAGGTGCATTAGCGGCTCCCCTACTTGACTTCTTCTCATCTGATACCTTCTGCTTCCCTTTATCACCTGGGGTCGCATAAGGTTTTCCTCTAAACTGACCCTTATCTTTCTTTTCACTTAGCTGCTTGTAGTGAGTAGATCGAGCTCGACTATCTTCATCATAGATTCTACTCTTATCCACCAGTTCCGCATACCTACGAATCTGTTGGCATCCGATCCCTTGCTTAATCTCTGGTCTCAGCCCATTCTCAAACTTGAGACACTTAGAAAGTTCAGCATCTGCACGGGTGTAATGAGGACAAAACTTCACAAGCCTCTCAAATTTGGCAGCATACTCCACCACAGTCATATTACCTTGCTTCAATTCAATGAATTCCACTTCCATCTTACCACGAGCATCTTCAGTAAAATACTTGCCCAGAAATTCTTGTTTGAACACATTCCAAGTCACCACAGTGCCAACATCTTCCAACCTCTGACGGGTGTTATCCCACCAGTCCTCGACCTCCTCTTCCAGCATATGCGTTCCGAACTGCACTTGCTGTGCATCAGAGCACCCCATCACTCTAAAAATCTTCTTAATCGCCTTGAGCCACTTTTGTGCGCTCGCCGGGTCATGACTTCCTTCAAACTTCGGTGGGTTGTTCCTTTGAAACTTCTCCAACGCACGAAACTCAGCCATTCCGAGCAAGAGCTGCAATAGCATCAGCAAGAGAGCGCGTGTTGTTCCCAGCCATTCTGTACAACACTCACCATGTCAGAAAAAGAAATAATCGTTAACAAGTTACGGCTGACAACAGACTGACTACACAAAACTTGGCCGGACAGACCGACCTGCTTTGATACCACTAATGTAACACCCTTCTACCCCACAATCAGTTTTAAAGAAATAAATCATATTATCAGAGTAAAATCCACAACCAAGGGTCTACATATTCAAAAACATCATATAATTCTCATAGTCCTGTCCCGTAACACGGGTTGCTCAAACATCGTCAAAAGAAATCATAATCTCGCAGCGGAATCAACTTGTCATTTTAAATTCAATTAAACACTTTATAAGAAACTTATCCAATCTAGAAAAACATCATCAGTATAAAATTCCAACATGAATCAAAGAACACTAAGTTCACAATTCATCCCAACCCGATGTTACATGACACAGAGCAGGACACCTCTAAACTTAAACGACATAAACGAGACACTCCAAAGCTACCTCCTTCGTCACCTCAAAGCTACTCTGGGTTATCTGCAAGTTACCCACATAAGAGGCAACATTTCCAAGCAGGCAGGGTGAGAAAACATAATTCGATATAGTAATACGAGACATGGAAATTAAATAAATTAAGCAGCAACAACAACATATCATCATCTGCCTTCATTCACATCATCATCAACTTAAAATTCATAATACGACTCATCACAATTACTTCATAAGAAAATGCAATGTCAACTTCAATGAAAATGCAACGTATGCAATGCAGTGCCGACTTTCCTCCATGTGATGGACACTGGCCATCAACCCTCCCCAATGGGTGCACAACATAACAACATATCACTCCAATCCGCACTATGGGATTGAAGTTACCAATAGGCCGAAGCCCCAACATAAAATATGCCATGAAATGCAATGATGATAAACTCCTCATTCCATTCAATTATCAACATGTGCATCATTCATTTCATCTCAACAATATTCATCATAAAATCTTGTTTCACCAATTATATATCATCAACACCTCGACTCCAAGTAAATAACACGAGAAAACATTGAAAACTTCCAGAAAACAGCAAAATATAAAACAACCAGCAGTCTGACACGGCCCGTGTCAGAAGACCTGAGACACGATTCCAAAACATAAAAAAAAAAATAGCAAGTCAGCATCCTGACACGGCCACCCGTGTCCTGTGACACGGCCCGTGTCAGAAAGTCTGGGACCAATTTTTCCAAAAAGTAAATTTTTATACGAGACCAGAAAGCTGACACGGCTGCCCGTGTCCTGTGACACGGCCCGTGTCAGAGTGCGACAAAACCCACTATTCCAAAAATCTGATTTTTCTACAATTTTGATCCCCATATCCCCCAAAACCAGTGTTCTACACGAAATTTGATCAAAATACTCATAAGACACACATATATCAACACATACCAGTGAAGTTCCTCATATTATCATCATATCATACATTTCACATCAAAATCATCAAAATCAAACACAATTCCACACAATCCTAATCTATTCAATCCCCAATTTCATAAACTACAAGGAATTAGGAATTCTCCCCATACCTTAGAGTAATCAGAAACCTTTCTTTTCCTTCTTCAAGATTCTTCTCGAAGTTCCTCAGCCCCTTAGGTTTCCTCTTCCTCTTCTCTGCTTCAGTTTCCTTCACCAAAACACGATCAGTTAGAATGATCGTTCCTTTTCTTTTTTAGTCATATATTCCAGTTTATGAACTTCCCATCCTATCCTTACTTATTCTCCAATAAGACCACCTCGCCCTTTCTCATTTTATTTTAAATAATAATAATATAAATAACACATGCTCATTTACTTTATTAAATTATTCAAAAGTGCCTTCTTTCTCCAAAATTCTCCAAAATTATCAAAAATCTTTTAATTCCTTCTAATTTAATTAAATAAATAATTAAATAATTGATTTAGATTTTTGGGTCGTTACACCTCTTGCTAACATACATGCCACACTCGAAGCCTTTCGCACTTCACTTCAAGATATGAGAGATGAACTTCAACTTATCCGTCTTGACGTTGTCGGTTTGATGGATACCGCTGTCAAAGAATTTGATCATCTGAACCAAGCTGTGGAATCTTTGAAGAAACAATGTGGCTAATTCTGTCACAATGCATTTTTCCATTTAATTTATTTTCTTTTAATATTTTAGAGCATTTACTTTACCGTCTATTTCATTTTAATGTCAAGGAACAAATTTATTTCAGTTCAATTTCAACTTTATTACTCTACTGCAATGTTATTTTGAGTACACTATTATGAATTTCCAATTTTAAATAAAGTATTCAATTCTTGTTTATTGCTTGTGGTTGAGTTGATGCTTGTAGTTGAGTTGATGATATAATGTTCCTGCTTATTTTGTTTCAGTCAATTTATATGCATTCTAATGTCTATCTCGTATCTTACTGCTAATTATAATTTCCATATCCAATATATATAGTATGCCAGATTTCATCTAGTTTCTGTGAGAATAGCAGAATTGGTGAGTATGACGGGCGTAACGCTCTTGTTACGACCGTAACACGGCTTACGACCGTGACGGATTCGTGACGAGCATCACACTTATTTTAACGCGCTCTCTGTTAATAACAGAGACCCCTTTTCTCTTCATCTTCTCTTCTCTTCAAATTCTTTTCAAACGACCCACTATCTTTTCATTCTCCTTAACCGTCCCGCTCACATTACTCTCTATAACCACTCACATTTAATCCCAATTCCACTCCAACACTTCGTATTCTCAAACCCTCCTATTTAAACCTCACGAAACTCTCTCATTCTCACAGAGCAACTCTTACCCATACCCATTTCCTCCATTAGACCTATTTAACTTTGCATGCGCCATGGCTAGACGAACAAGACAAGCTCCTGACCTTTCCACTGTTACATTCAGAGAGGGAGAAGCCGGAGACCGCCAAAGAGCAAATTACGTCAGCTTCTACCAACGCTCTGTCCAACCGACATGGTACGTCCACATTACCAGCCTTGAAGAGTTGGGCATGCTAGAAGGTGTACGCTGGATGCTCCAAAATGCTGGTTTATGGCAGCTCTGCACACAAGGGCAACCTACCTACGAAGCTCTGACTCTGGAATTTCTGAGCTCATTCACTTATGTCACACCTCCGGGTGAAACAAACCAACTTTCTGGTGTAGCTAAATTCCGCATGTTTGGCTCTGAGTATTCGGTGATCCAAACTCGACTCGCCCAGATGCTTGGATTCCATCATGGCGAGAATGTACAATGTCGTGTGCCAAACGATGCTCGGTTCCAGGAAGCCTTCGACCTATGGAATCGACTTACAGGTGTAGCTGCTTCGAGCTGGGACAGCCTCAACGCTACCTATATTCATAACCCAGCAATACGGTATTTCCACAGAGTTCTAGGACACACACTTTTCGCAAGGGACACCAACCACAAGGTAAACTCCAAGAGCTCTTTTTCCTTCGCTGTGTGCTCCATCCTGAACCAATTAATGGAGCTCTATTCCTTCTGTCGCACATCCACGCCAACTGTGCTAGAGGTTCTAAACCTTTCTACTTCGGAGGTATAGTAACTTCTATTGCACTCGGCCTTGGTCTGGGAGACGACCTTCCTAATCTACCTTTCATACCACCTGATTCCCTGGATACAGAGTATTGTCGCTCCTCCCACCTTATCAAAGTAAGGGCAGATGGACGATACCATCCAGTGGTCCGTACTGGAATAATCAGGAGCATCATCATGCCATGCAGAGACCGCATCGACCCTCAAAGACAAGAAAATTGGCTTTTTGATCTCCGTGCTCCCGAGCCTAATGTGGCTGCTCAAGAAAACCAAGATAATGAAGCAGTCGATGAAATGGAGCAAGAAATGGATCAGCCACCTCATGAAAACCCACCAACTCCTACCCAAGATGCCTCAACATCCACTGGACGTCGTCGTCGCGCCACTCCAGAACAAGACCCCGTCACTAATGAAGAAATCTTAAGGGGCATATGGCTAAAAAACCAATTGGCTGCCCAAAGAGAGGAACAACAACATAGGCAGCACAATGAGATGATGATCCTAATGAGACAAATTCAACAGGGGCAAGTCCACCAAGGACAACGGATCGACGGCATGATAGAAGAGATGGGTGCCCTGACGCTACGCGTGCAAGACCTGCATGATTATATCCATCACGTAGGCATCCCAGATCATGTAGCCCAGAATGGACGTGCTCGTACCCGAGGCAGAGGACGTGTACCTCGTTAGATTTAGATTTTATTTTTATTTTATTTTTATCTCTTTTTGTAGTTTCTTTCCGCGTTTATATCGAAACATTGAAGACAATGTCCGATATAGTGTGGGAGAGGTACCTTTTATTTTCCCTTATGTATTCCCTTTCCGCATTTCCTTTCGAATAAAGAAGCATTTATATGAAATTTTCGTACATTTCAAAATTTCCCCACTTTATTCAGCTATAACAAAAAAAATTTATGATCATTGCACAACTTAACATACCGAAACATAGGCTATCGAGAAAAATTTAACAAGATTGATACCGTCTTGACACCTTAGACCTCTTGCATATGCGAGATCAGTTTCAATACCCATTATACCGATACCCTCAGTACTAGTTCTAAAGTAACCCCGAGTAGTTTATATTAGCAGTCAGCACCGTCTTAAAAGCAAACCACATGGAGAGCCGATGAAGATAAGTGTTTGATCCCGAATTATTAAATATCTTTCGTATGCTTCGCTGTTGTGAAAAAAAATGCACCAAACCTACGGTTGCAAAAGTATTACGAAGAGAAAGAAGGAATCCATTGTTGGTTGGTTCAGAGGAACCTGGTTCTGAACTCGATAGGGCGAACTACGGTTCGATCCCCCACAACCTACAATTAGGATATATATATATAGGGTTACCACACTTGTGTACCAGACCCCGGGCTAAAAAGGATCAAAGTCACTAACCGGCTACTCCATTACGTACGTGTAAAGGCAAAGGGCTTAATGTGATTACGCTAGAATGAAACCGGGTGAAATAGATACGAGAAACTTTAGGTTGAGCTATAATAGAATGATTAGAACTGACTTGTGTAGAGGGGAGGTCTATGATTATGCTTGTTGCTTGTGTCACTAATGTATCTTTATTGTTTTACTTGAGTATCCGTCATCTTAACAAAAATGCCTTACGAAACATTTTCAAAACAAAAGGTATGTCATGTGTGTGAGGTTGATAAAACTTGTCCGGCATTCTTACTGACTAATTGCTTGAGGACAAGCAAAGATTCAAGTGTAGGGGAGTTTGATAACACGAAAATGTATCATATATTTACCTTGATTTACGACTAATAATTATGTTATTTCACAGGTATTCTAGTGTTTTCACAGGTATTACATTGTCCAAGCCAAAAAGGAGCAAAGAAGAAAAACACAAAGAAATGAGAAGAAAACAGGAAGAATCAATAAGAAAAAGAGCAAAAACTGAAAAGTGGTGTGTGTGACGACCGTCACACACCTGCCACGACCGTCACGTTCCCATTGCTCATCACGATCGTCATGACCTCACCACGATCGTCACGCGCTCAATTATGGATATTATGTTCAGAACGCAGATGTGGAAAAAGAAGCCCAATGTCACGCACGTTGAGCAGTTTCTCCTACATTCTCTCAACCTCAACTTCAACGGTACATGAGCCATTCTCCCTAAAACTTCTCAACCACCAAAGTATGTGCTCCTATATTTTCTCCAACGTTAAGGCAATGCTTTGGCTATAAATACAGAAGACATTGAAGAACAACAGGGAACAACACCATCTAGAGAATTTACCCGAATTGCTGCAGAATTATTTTTCTGAACTTTTACTTTCTTTGCATTCTTGTTTCCCATTCCTTGTTTACCATCACTTGAAATAGTGATAGTTTCTCACATTGAGGAGCTATTGCACCATAGTTAGAATCTTGTTTTCAACCTTCATCATTCGTATTTCCGATACATCGAGCAAAAGCCTACCGACTTATGGAGGAATTGCGAGAATCAACTTATTGAAAATTTATCAGGTAATTATTCATTAATCATAATAATAGCATTATCGTTTCCTATTGCAATGTTTAATTTACTGTTTTGCAATTTATTTTCACGCATGTTTATTTTAATTAATATGTCTAGCTAAATCCGATTTATCAGTATGTAATTAAGTTAACCGGAATGGATTCGATAATTCTAAGCTAAAACCATAAACAACTTATTTTCTGGCCACTATTTCTTAATTAAAATTGGACTTTTGTTACGAGAGTAAAAAGGTAGTAAAGGTTAGATCAAGATCCACGAGAGTGTGAGATTTTAACCGGATAGCTGAAATCGGACATTGGTTTTAAAAACAACGAGAGCGTTTTAAAGTTAATTAGACTGTATTAGTTTTCAAAAAGTGTTTTTAAACTCAAATGGGCTAGCGAGAGCAGACATTATGATTTAGGAATATAGTCCGAACCAAGATCCACGAGAGTGTGAGGTGAGGGCTTTTAAATTGATATTTTCTACAGAAAAATAACGTGACTCATTTTTATATGCTTAGGTTTTATTAAATCCACGATGGTATACTAAGTTACGTACCGATATCCTTATATCAACTAGTTTATTCCAAAAATTAAGATTCCCTTAGTTTCCCTTTTTGAACTTAAAACCAAAACATCTTCGCCTTAGCTAAACACAGTAACAAACCGTAGCACTAGGTTGATTATCAGGTCTCTGTAGGATCGATATCTTTACTACTACGCGATAGGCTGTGCACTTGCAGTTAGTAGCCGTTAGACTCAGAAAGTCGCGATCATACAGTTGTTGCTTAAAGGAGTTAAGCATACTCCAGATGTTCACTTTAATTTGACCATATTGCATATGCTCGATGATGGTGGTTTTGATAATCCTTTTTTTTCTGAAAAGTTAAAACTAAACAAAGGTAACTTGGTTGTGGCTAGAGGGGAGAAAATTTCTAAATTGTATTGGACAAAATCTTTGACTGCTAAAGACAGTGTGAATGTTATGGATAGCGTAGAATATATATGGCACCAAAGGCTTAGCCATATTAGAGAGAAAAGGTTGAATTATTTAATTCAAAATGATGTGCTTCTAGGATTGAACAAGGAAAATTTGGAGAAATGTTCTCATTGTATGGTTGGTAAATAGGATAGGGCATCTTTCAAAAGACATCATCCCTCAAGGAAGTCAAAGTTGTTTCAATTGGTGCATTATGATGTTTGTGGCCCTTTTAAGGTAAAATATTTTAGTCATGTTGTTGGGTTAAAACTATATAATGCGCAAGTATACACAGTCCATAGTAGCAAGTGATAAAAATTAAGAATATCATTCCCACTGGGAGTGTAATAACTTAGATTAATTTACAAAAATTTCTTTTTTGAACGGGCATAAGCAAAAAAATAATTTATGGTTGTCACAAGTTCAGTTTTTAAGCAAACAATGATATAACTAAGTTTGGTTTTGATAAGTAAAATCACTAATTGAGAATATGTTGGGCAATGATCCATTAATATTCTTTATCTAAGGTGAGTATATGATGTGATATGTCATGCCACATAAGGTCAGAACGTGTTCTTATGGTGCATTCCTACAAAATCAGAAACACATACAAGAAAGCAAAGGGACAAATTCTTAAGTCTCACATTTAACTTTAATGCATTTCTAGTTTCCTTTCAAAATTTCCCGATTATTGTAGCTCTTTATGCCTAAAGTAGCTAGTCTAGCGAATATGACTATCCTACCATTTTTAATCATATTTATCATGAGTTCCACTTGTTGATAGATTCCCCACATCAACAAGCTTTAATATTTTCCTAAGATGATCAACAAAAGAATCAGATTTATAATAATATAATGTGGGGCAAGTGACTTCAAGCACGAGAGGGGGGGGGGGGGGTGTGAATTTTGGTATTCAAAATTTGTGATTAATTTTAACCTTTCCCGATTAAGATTGTATAAGTAAATTTTATGTGTGTAATCGCAATGAAAATAAAATATATAAAGTAAATTGCAGAAAATAAAGAGATATGGTTGGAAGGATTGCATCAGAGATTTATACAAGTTTGGTCGAACGTTGACCTAGTCGTGTCCCCAATAGGTCTTCTTGAGAGTTTCACTTTAGACAATGAGTTTTTAAAGGTTATGCCCACGAACTTTAATACAATATAATCTTGAGATTTTAAGAGGCTTATCCCTAACCAAATGACAACTTTGATCCCAGGCTAAACTATCAAACCTTTTAGAGATTTATGGCTGATCTCAATAACCAAAGCAAATCTTTTTCTGGCAAAGCTTAATAAATAAAGAACAAAGATTTTATGACAGTTTGATCTCAAGAATTAAACTAAATCTCTCAAAGGTACCAACATGACCACTTACAAAAAATGGTCTTCCTCACAAGTAAAGCTTCACTTAGTAGCACTAAGGAAATTTGAAGTGAATAGAAATATTTTCCAAACAGAAAGAAAGAAATAAATTCCAAGTAAATATGAATACGTTGGAAAGTGGCGTGATTTGAAATGAGGAAGACCCTCTCTTATATAGTATTTGGAACCACCAAAAACAGAAATGATCCATGGGTCAAATTAAATTTCTAATCGGTTGGAAAAACATAACAACGGATTAGAAAACACAAATATAATTGATTGTAAGGCCCCAATAGGAAGGTTTAGATATGGAGTTATTGCAAGACTTTAATGTGTTGTCCTTTTTTATTTTACAATTTATTATCACTTTTTTAATCAGTTGATAAAGCGTTCCAACATATTAGAAAACACTTTTTTAATTGATTTGCAAGCCAACAAGGAGATATTGGATATATAGTCGTTGTACGTTATTAAGGCGTTGTCCCCATCATTTGGTTAATCGATTGGACATTTTCATATGGGTTGGCATAACTTTCCAGTCTATTAGATTACAGAAAAAGTTTTGACAACTGATTGGCTTAAGTATCCAATTGATTGATTAGTTCAAAAAGACTTTAGAAAGAGATTGGATAACTTCTCAATACTTGGCTTGGCCTAGAAAACAATTAGCATGATAAAAACATTTGAAAAATATTTTTAAGGTGTTTGTGTGAGTTTCCTTAGTACTCTTAAGCTATTACCTTACTTTTACAGTACTCAGTTCACTCAGACAGACCGACATACATGACTTGGCAAGCTTTCACACCTTTCTCCAAAGAAACCTCAAAACTTTTGCTAGATAGTATCTGATTATACAGGCACTTGGTCTTGAGTCCTCTTGATGATTAGTCATAAGACACTTTGGTTATCATCATGGTTGAAAGCTATTACCATGCGTTGTCATCATAAAAAATCAGTCACTAACATCACATAAAATGAAATAAAGATTAATTCATATTAAATTTGCATTTCTCAACATAAGAGAGTTTATTTCATGATGAGCTCAGCACATACATTAACACTGGTTCCTAAGCTATACACTCTTAAACACATAATGAAAAAGAAATGAAAACCTAAGAGTAACTTCTTCATCTTCTTGCAATCTTCATTCAGCAAGAGACGAGTTATGTCATGCTTGATACTGTTGCCTTATACTTAACAAGAAGAGAAGAGAAATCTCCACACCTGATTCAACTTACTTTCACATAAGTTTCTCTCAATTGTTTCTCCAAGAGTCTGAAACTTCTTTCATTTATTCTAAGGGGTTCTTTTATAGTCAGCCCCATCTAAGGTTTCGTGAGGTATTGGATCACAAACTTATTGATTATCCATAACTTTTGGGTCCATGAGAATCAAATTATTCCCTTCATTCGTTCTCTTTCATACCAGTACCAGGTGAGGTACACGACGCATGCAGGGGACAGACTGTTCATGAGAGACCTGTTGTGTAGGGGACAAGCCGCACTATGCAGAGGTTGTACTATTTTGCAGTTTTTTTGTCTTCTAGCATTTTGATCTTATACTTTTACTTTTCAGCTCAGCTTCCTGCTTTCACGCCAATCGCCTTCCATCTACGCGTTCCTCTTGTTGTTTTCTACTTCTTTCAAAATCTTTTGGCCCTAAATCTCGCTGAATTGGAGTGTATTCTTAGCGCGATAGAACTCATCATTAGAGTGATTCTTGCACTAGCATAAAACACATAAAATTCAAAAAATAAAGCATCTAGTATGCTATATACTAATCTAGCTAAAAACAACAAACTCAACTGAATACTCAAATTAAAATCAAATAAAGCAATACAAATTCAAATGTTAAAGGCTTAAATATCTCACAATATATGAGTTACTAGGTGTACAATATTTTGTTACTTTTATTGATAAATGTCCTAGAAAATTATGGGTTAATGCTTTGAAGAGAAAAAACCAAGTGTTGAAAAAGTTCAAAGAATTCCATGCTTTGGTTGAGAGGCATACATGTAAGAAATTAAACATATTTGTATTAACATTGATGGTGAGTATAATGGACCCTTTGATGTCTATTGCAAGCAGCAGGGTATTTCAGATGAAAAGACTACCCCCCAAAACTTCTCAGCTGTATGGTATAGTTGAGAGGATAAATCAAACACTAGTTGAGACAGTGACATGTATGCTCTCTGAATCCAAATTGACTAAACATTAATGGGCTAAGACATTGTACACGGTGGTGCATGTTATCAATATTAGTCCTAATGTGGCTTTGAATAGTGAAGTTCTAGACAAGTCCTGGTATGGAAAGAATGCTAGTTATGATTACTTGAGACTTTTTTTTGGTTGTAAGGCTTTTGGGCATGTTCCAAAGGATGAAAGATCCAAGTTGGATGCAAAGTCAGAGAAATTTATCTTCATTAGTTATGGCCAAGATGAATTTAGTTACAAGTTTTATGATCCTATAAATAAAAATCTTATTAGAATTTGTGACATAATGTTTGTGGAATATCAAACTAAGACATTGATAAGGTGGAAAAAAGTACTACACCTGAAAAGATGACATCATATCTGATGTTGATCCAGTTTAGTTACCTAATCCTAATACATATATAATTGATGATAATGTTAAAAATGGTGAGCCACGTGATTATGTTGGTGATTAACAATTTGGAGATTAATCAAATATTCTAAATAGGTGATGATGATAGTCAGGAACATGAGATGTAAGAAGATGAAAATCCAGTGAAACCTTGTTTTGCATGTTATTTATTCAAGGACACTCTCTTAAACAGGAACATGATTTTGATGATGACAACTAGTCCTTGATGATAAATACTATAGTCAATCGTAAAGTAGTTAAAGATGCAACCAGTTCATTAGGGTTGATAAGTCTGATTCTCTAATGATGGAAATCAAATGGAATATAATTCAAGCTTCATCTCAAGATTAAGCAAGTTTCCACAAGAATGAAGCATCTGACAAGTCTTATATGAAAGGTTGCCTCGAAAAGTTCAAGTGAATTAATCACACACACACACACACACACACACACACACACACACATACATGCGCACACATACACACACACACACACACACACTCACACACACACACACACACTCACACGCACACATGGACGAACGCACACACACAAGTTTTAAAACTATTTTTTTCCAAGATAATATGTCTAAATCTGCCTTTGAGTCCTACCAGACAAGTTAAGAAATGTCAAAAAGGTTATGGGCAAGTTTTTGTATTACCAATTGATTGGCACCTTATGGAATTCGATTGAGCCAAGTCAAAAATGTGCCCTAATTGATTAGGAAAATTCCTTAATGAATGGTAATGGCTAAATATCCTTTCTTACCTTTTTGAACATATTAATTGATTAATTTTAGGCCCGCCAATTGATTGGTGCTTGATGCTAATCGATTGGCTCATCATTATTAGCCATAAAACTTTTTATTTTTATTTTTGCCAACCTCTAGCCTATAAATAGAGGTCACTTCCCACATATTTTCACATCCATAAACATGAGCTATCATTCCTAACTCTTCTCTATCTCTCTCTCTCTCTAATTAAAATTTTGTTTACTTTCTTTACTAAAGTTTAATCGTAGTGCTTTTGAGAATGTCATTTTGCTAGTGAGGAAATTGTAATTATGGAAGGGTAGATTTGAAAGTTCACCAAGGAGGTTTTATTTTTACCTTGGTTGAAAAATTTAACCATTTAGGGATTATTTGTTTGGGTTCAAAGCTAAACCCTTGAAAAGCTTTGGTTTGGGGATTGTGTTATCAAGTCTCCATTTAAGTTCGACATCTACCCGCTGTTAAAATATCATAGGTTCTTAGTCAGTATAGTATAAAACCAAGTTTCAGTTCAAGCTCAACTAGATGTTAAAATATTGTTTCGGTCCGAGATCAGCCCGATGGTAAAATTTCATAGGTTATTGGTTATCCTGGTATAAAACCAAGTTTCGGTTCGCGAGCTCAGCTTGGTGTTAAAAGCTCTCCAAGGTTCAAGATCAGCCCATGCAAAATCATAGTTTGAAGCTTGAAGACTAAAAGCTTCCAGATTCTTGTGAAATGAGACTAACCGCTTCGATTCATTGTTTGGAAGAAAGATTCACTATTTCTCTTTGGGTTAGTTGTTTGGCTGGAAGTTAGCCACACATTTTATTTTCCTTATATAAGGGGGCTCGAGATTTCAACCGACTAAAATCACTTAAGTTTAATTAGATATTCTCAAGATCAAATCTTGGGGACATGAATAAGTCGTTTTGACTGAACTTGTATTATTTTCGATGTTCTCCTCTCTCCCCTTAAACTCTTTATATTTTTGCATTTTATGTTCTAAAATTTTATTTTCCACTGCTTATTTAGAAAACTCTTCTAAAATATTTTCAAACTCTAATCTTAATCCAAAACATTTTTCAAAATTAAAATTTTCTGAAACATATAATTCACCCACTTCTTGTGTATGAAATCACATGTCTAAAAAATTCTAGTGATGCTTTTTAATCATCCAAATCCAAACTTAGGAGATTCAATAGATTGAGAAAACCTTCTTTAGGGTATGATTCCAATGACTATGTGACTTTGAATTGTGAAGGTGAACTTGAATGTTTTTTAGATGCAATGGAAAGATAAGAAAATAAAAATTGGTTAGATGCAATGCAGCATGAGGTGAAATCTTTGCATGATAACCACCCTTACAATTTGGTATAGGTGCAAAAAGAAAAAAGGGCTTTAGAAAACAGGTGGATCTATATAATGAAACATGAAAGTAACTCTAAAACTTTGAGGTACAAAAGCTAGACTAGTGGTAAAATGTTTTTGGTCAGAGAAGTCGTATGGATTTTAATTATATTTTCTCACTTATGGAAAAAATGTCATCACTTATAATCGTGTTGACTTTGGGAACTACTCTTGTCTTAGAGGTAGAGCAAATGGATGTGAAAACATCATTCCTTTATGGTAATTTGAAGGAAGAAACTTATATGAAACAACATGATGGTTTTATTGTTGAAGGCATGTAAAATTATGTGTTTAGACTTGGAAAAATTAGAATATGGTTTGAAGCAAGCTCAAAGAAAGTGGTATAAGAACTTTAAGTCTTTCATGTCTAACCAAGGATACATGAAGTCTACTTCTGATCATTGTATTTTTGTTATAAAATTTTCTTATGCTTATTTCATGATCATATTACTATATGTTGATGATATGCTTATTATTGGTAAATATATTTTATAAATTGACAGGTTAAAAAAGAAGTTGGGTGAGTCTTTTATATTGAAAAACATGGGAGTAGCTAAAAAGATTACTGGTATAAGAATCATTTGTAAAAGAAAGGATAATAAACTTTATAACGCACAATAACACTATATTGAAAAAAGTTTTATAGAGATTTCAAATAGAAAACTTGAAGGCGATAAGCACTTCTCTTGCTACTCATTTTAAATTGAGTTGTAAACAAAGTGTTTCTAGTGAAGATGAAAAAATAGATATGGAATGGGTTCCTTATGTATCTGTTGTGGGTAGTTAATGTATGTAATGGTGTGTAAAAGGCCAGATATTGCACACAATGTTGGTATAGTCGAGTTAGTTTTGTCAAATCTAGGTAGAGAGCATTGGAATAGTGTAAAATCGATTTGGAGGTATCTTAGTGGTACTATTTGTACGAGACTTTTTTTTGGAGGTGAAAAACCTATTATGGTTAGGTACTCTGACTCATATACGGCTAGAGACATTTATTCCAAAAAGTCTACTTTAGGCTACATGATTAAATTTGTAGGAGGAGTTATGACTTTGCAATCTAGGTTTCTCTTAGTCATTCGAGGGGAATTTTTTTCCTTGGATAGATACAAGTGAATTTGGAAGCTTTATAAGGATGATAATTCCTCTGTTTCCTCTACTTATAATTCTCTTTTGGATTCTTCTAGTTTTTTCAAATCACTCATCTTCCATAGAGAATTTGTCTCTCCCCCATACTTAAGGTAGTCAGGCACCTTCTAAGGTGATTGTTTTCTCTTGGAATCTTCTCATTTATATGCTCTAATATAGAGAGAATTTATTCAAGAGAAAAGTGATTGTTAACCTTGGTCTTACCATGTGTCCTATCTGCGGTGTTTTTGTCGAGTTGGATTCTCACTTGTGATTTTGTTAGCATTGTCTGGTATATGATATTCAGATGGTTAGGGTGGAAGATAGTTCATCCTTTGGATCCTAGTATTATCTTTGAGAATTTCCTTTCTTTAGTTGGTAGGGTGAAGTCTAGGATGGGATGGGGGGTTCTATGACCTGGGATGGTCTGATCTAGAACATTTGGAGGGTCTGAAATGAGATTGTGTTTTCTAGTTCTTCAACAAACATGAAATAAATGGAGAAGACACATATTTTTTTAGCTCGGAAATGGTTTTTGGGTAGATTATTGGGGAACTATTGAACCTTCATATAATGACTCTGGAACCCTATCATTTGGATTAATCAATAACAAATCAATTTTTTGATCAGGTTGAGAGTGTTTATGATTATTTGCTTTTCCCTTTGTGGTATTTGATCTGGTGTTGGCTGTCTAGCAGGCTTGAGCTCTAGCTTGATCCTTCCTTGGAGTGCAGATCTTAGAGGGTGGTATTTATGGTTATTAATATTATTTTGCCTTTCAAAAAAATTGTAAGGGGGAGATATTTGGCTCCCTTCATATGTGGGAAAATCCCAAATATGTTAGCCCATTATATGTCATTTATATTAAGTGGAGATGGTTATTCTAGGGGTAGATAACAAAGATAAAATAAAGGAGAAAATTCTCCATTAAAGAGAAAAGAAGTGAGAAACCCTATTCCCTTTTTTATCAAAATAGTTTCATAAAAATAGTGATTATAGATTCGTTAATTGTTGGATCAGGATAACTGTTGGACACAAGGTTTGTGAGATATAATACTAAACTTTCATTATTTGGATCGATGACATAAGATATATGAGAAGAAAGATATCATGTTCGCATTGCACAAGGTTTTTGGGGATTCTTTGCCTTCTCATTCTCAAATTGTAAGCTTCCGTGCTTTGCTATTTTGGATGGTTTTCAGAACTATTTGTGCATTATTTTTATACTCATAACCTAATTTGATTATAGTAGGGCTAATTATTTGGTTTGGACGATTCATGGCTTTTACCCTTGCTTTGAGGGGTTTTCCCTGTTTTATTCATTTTTAATTGCTATATTTTCTTCCATATATTTATTGTTACTCAAATATTCTTGCAACTTGAGAATTTCGTATCCAGTACGTGTTGCTTGTTATTGTGTTTTTTGTACTAATTCCCATCATTATTAAGGCATTTGTCCTCTTTGTTGTCTTCATAATTGACAAATAAAAAGTCTTATATACTCTTTGTTGTTTATTTATTAGGAATTCTTTCAAACTCCTTGAAGG
Organism: Lathyrus tuberosus; assembly: GCA_022829125.1. Taxonomy (NCBI): domain Eukaryota; kingdom Viridiplantae; phylum Streptophyta; class Magnoliopsida; order Fabales; family Fabaceae; genus Lathyrus; species Lathyrus tuberosus. Next base: position 4,952,150 of record JALAZF010000280.1, read on the forward strand.
TAATAATAACACTCATAAGAAAGATTTTGGCCTTGTAATGCAATTTGTATTACCTTTTATATGCTGGATTCATCCGCTTTCTTTTCAATAATACACCGTCAACGTGTGTAGGTGTTGTATATTTTTCTTTTACCATATATGAAAGTTCTAAATCTTGAGGTATAAGTTTTCTTCCAGTAATAAAATCTTTACCATTAAACATAAGAAATTTGACTAAGTAAGAAGTATTTTCATGTTTAACATTATCATTATTTTTAGTAGATGCATAAGTTGTTTTTCTAAAAGATTTTACTTTTACATGATTAAGTGTTCAAATAACAATATGGAGCTCGAATGCCAAGCAAAGGTGGAAAAAACACAAGAAGGATGTGATGGGGCGGTTGAACTGTGATGAGGTTTAAAAAATATTTTGAAATGTTTAAAATAAAAGCCAATTCAAACACAAATGGTGAAAGTAAAGACATAAGGAATATAGATAAGCTCACAAATTTTATCATGGTTCACCCCACAATTCAGAGTTATGTTTAGTCCAATCAAATTTGAGAGATTTTCTTTATAATCCAAATGATTACAATTTAACTAAGGTATCTTCTAGTCCAACTAAATTATATTATAGATTTTTCAATAACAATAAAATGACTATAAATATTCTAAAAAATATGACTAGAACTTAACTCTTTGAGGAAATACAATCAAATAAAAGATAAATGTATGTGTTTACAATTTTCACTCTTATGGAGGATGTAAACAAATTTTTAGTACAAATGCAAGTGTTTTAGCTTTCAATAGAAAGTATGTAGATTGTGTAATCACTTGATGCTTCGAGTATTTCTTTCTTTCTGAATATAATTAATATTTTTCTCTAAGTGTTATTCATAAAAGTTATTTCCCTTTTCTTTGTTAATCAAATTTGATTATGAAAAATATTTGTTGTTCTACTCAAGTCTTGTGTGTAATTATGAGATAACTTAGAATATACATAACTTCCTTGATTATACCATTGCAGAAGATAAATGTTAGGATTAGATTTGTCATGGTCCAATATATTATTGAAGAGAATAATTCCATATAATCATGTATTCAGAGCAGGTATTGTCACACACAACTTATACTAGTGTGTCACACACAACTTGTACTATTATTCTTTATGTATTATTTCCACTTGTCTCTCAAATTTGAATTTATTACATTAAGAGGAAATTTATTAAATTTGTTAGTTAGAGAATAATGTTTTAAACACTTACTAGTTGATCACAAGAGGGTAAAATTCTCCATATGATAACAAACTGGTCTTCCGAGTAGTGGATCACAATTTCAATTATGCATCATTGAGTAAACTAGAGGAATATGATGACTTTATTGAGCCAATTTTGAGCAGAGGTAACAATGAAAGTAATTCATAGAGGATACCATAACGATGTCTTTATATGTGAGCCAAAATGATGCTTTAACATATATGTTCCCATATGTGCCATATGATATTGTACTAGATGCATCTTGAGTTAAAATGATTATGTAAGGTCAGAGTGCAATCTAAGAGAGGGGGGGGGGGGGGGGGGGGTTGAATTAGACTTGTTAGATTTATCTTGTATTTTATACAAGTTCCTTTTCTTTTTCATTTCTCAGAAATAAGTGATGTATTGCACTTCACTTAGAGTAATGTTTTGTAAAAAATTAAAGTGCAGAAAAGTAAATAACATAAGTAAGTATACTAGTTCCCCTTCCCAACCAAGGGTACATCTAGTCCTCTCACACCCTATGAGAGATTCTCCAATATGTTATATTTTTTTAAAAGTCTTACACCAAGACCTATCCTATAATCTTCTAACATAAACCAACACAAGAAAGCAACACCATTTTATTTTACAACAAACACCAAAACTATGGTGGACTTTAAATCCCCCGAATCAAAGAACCTTTTACAACAATCACCAGCAATTTGTGATGATCACAAAAAAACAACAATGGTTAACAAACAATACAACCTTGTATATAATTTTGAGTAATATTTGACTTGCCTTGAATTCTAAGATAATCAATTTGATATTCTCTTTCTCTTGATCACAATTCAAACACACACACACACACAACACACACACTTAAGTGCTCAAAATAATTGAATGAAACTCTTTTTCAATGATATGAAAGTTATGCATAGAGTTTAATTGTAATAGATATATGAACACTCGAAAAACTTGTTTGAATTATATGTAAAATGACGTATGAAACAGGTTATTGAAAAAATGATGTATTTTGACTTAAATACATCTCATTACGCCTCTTTGATTTGATGCAATGTTTTGAAAAAGTTTCACGATCATTGGAAATGATTTAGAATCACAATGTTTCATATTTTTCAAAATAGTATGTTGTTTCAAAAAAAAAAAGAGTTCAAATTGTGGGGGTTTCAAACTCCCACAGTTTACGAACTAGTGTATTGTTTCAAATAAACAGTAAAAGTGCAACGGTTTCAAACTGCCACAGTTTACAAACCAGTGCTCTATTTCAAAAAATAGTAAGATTGTGGGGGGTTCAAAACACCATAATATACGAAAAATCATCTTTTCAAACAGATTGCACATGACAATCGATTGGCCTAAAGGAGAAATCGATTGATTCCTTTGAAAACTTGTTTTTTTTTTCTTTGAAAGATATTTAATGATAGCTTATGATTCATGGATGATGCATGGAAGTTTAGGAGCATAAGAGATGAGAAGATGAATAATTTTTTGAGCATCTAAAGGTTATATACATATGAATTATCGTTGTACCTTAATCTTCACTATTCAATCTTGATTTTCAAAGCTTATGCAATCTTGATACTTGATTCTAATCTTTTTCTTCTTTGATATTTCTTCTATGATAAACTTTTGTCTTCATCAAAACTAATCTAAGATAGATGAAAAACATCTTCACAATCTCCCTTTTTTTTATGATGATAAACATTTTGATGGGAAGTTTTTGCTTGATACTTAATTTCTCCCTCTATCATGTATATCTCTCTCTATCTTGAATATCCTCCCCCTTTCTATTCTCCTCCCTTTTGACATTATCAAGAAGATAAAGAGTAAACTCCAAATAATCTTAATATAAGGAAAATGATACATTATATGGAAAAATAAATTATCTTCTTCACAATGATTTGATGTCAATGTTGATATCAAAGTGTCAATCTTTATCAAATCATTTTTAATTCAATTAAAATTTAATCCTATCATATCAAATGGTCTTATATTTTCAAAGAACAATCTTAATTTGTCAAGATTTGCATATGGTCTTCAAGTACCTACAAAAAATTTAATAGTACTTTCTAGGTACCCATTTTTCTTTGGGTCCTCTTGGTTTAGTTCATTTCTTTACCCATACATACTCATCATAAGGAACACCATAGTTTCTTATGTATCAAGCATTAGAATTATGACCTTTTGTATTACAATAAAAGCATGTAGGTTTATGAATATGATATGCATGTGAATTATTATCATAATTTTTATTGTAAGAATTATTTCTAAAGTTAGAATAATTTATACCATAAGAACTATTTCTAAAATTTGAATAATTTCTACCATAAGAATTATTTCTAACATTTGATCTTTTGGGAGGATTCACAACATGCATTTTCTTTGGCTCCAAATTTTTGGAAGTAGTGTTTACTTTGATAAAATATTTTTATATTAGTACTTGGTTTATCAAAGTTAGAAAATCCAAGTCAATTTTTTATATTAGAATATCTTTGTCCACTTAGCACGTCTTCTAAACAAATTTTTCCTTTTTCATAATTTTTTATCACTTGATTTAGTTCAACAATCTTAGATTTATGTTCATGACATTTACTACATGGAGTATTCTTGACCTTTTCTAATTCCAAATTTGTGTCATTAGTTTTTCTTTCTATAGATGAAATCAATTTCTTTTATTTTGTAATTGTTCTAAAAAGAGTAGATTATTCCTCATGTAATTCTTGAATGCATTTTGTAATTATTCATAAGAAGGTTTGTCATTTAATTCATAGTCACTAACCTCTAATTCATCATCGGAATGATGTGATGTTATTAATACAAAATTTTCACATTCTTCATTTTCCGAATCGGAGGATGAACTTACTTCATTATCATCCCATGCAATGTAGGTCTCTTTGATTTGAATTCATTCTTTCTTTTGCGACCACGTTTCTTTGCAAGATTTGGGCATTATAACTTCCTGTGACCTTGCTTCCCACATTATAAGCATGTAAATATCTGGCTCGGTGATGAAGCATACTTTTTCCTGAAAAATTACTTTCTTTTACCAAATTTTAAAGTTGTGTCATTTTGAAGAAATTTTTCAAACCTTTTTATAAGAAGAGTAATGTTCTCATCTTCTTCCGAAATCTCATCTTCCTTTCGCTCCATTGATTCAACTCTTATAAAAATGGTCTTTGGTCTCTTCTCTTGCCCTTCACGCTTTTCTAATCTTCCAAGTTCGATCTCATTTTCTTTAAGTTTATCAAACATTGTTGTAGAAGACATGTCGGAGAGACTTTTCTTTCCAAAATTGGTGTCACCTTTGGATACCATGCCCTTGTAAATGATCTAAGTACTTAGAGATTTAATTCATCATTTGTAAATGTATTTCCAAGATCCATCAAGTGATTTCTTAAGTGAGTAAATCACTTTTGCAAATTAAGAATAGATTATATGGGTTGCATTCTAAACATTTCATATTCTTGTGATAAAGTATGAGTTTAGATCGTTTTACCTCCATTGTACCTTCATGAGTCACTTCTAAAATGTCCCAAATCTCTTTTCTGTTTTACAATAAGATATACGGAAAATTTCATTCATACCTAGGGCTGATTAAAGCATGTTCTTAGCCTTTTTGTCAAATGAAACTTTCTTCTTATCATCATCATTCCTTGATACTTTTACTTTGACTTGACCTACTTTATTGATGACCATATTAGGAACATATGAACCGTTTTCAACAACATCCCATTTATATTCTCCTTGTGCTTCCAAGTACGCTTGCATGCGAATCTTCCAAAAACCATAGTGTTCACCAACAGAGCAAAGAGGTTTGTTGTTACTACCACCATCTCTAAAATCCAGGTTGGTGGAGGCCATCTTTCTGGATCGAGGAGCAAGTTACCTTAACCTGTTGTGATACCAATTATAAGTTAAGAGTGCAATCTAAGAGGTGGGTGAATTATATTTGCTGGATTTTTCTTGTATTTTATGCAAGTTTCTATTCTTTTTATTTATCCAGAAAGAAATGATGTATTGTACTTTGTTTAGAATTATATGAAAAAATTAAAGTGTATAAAAGTAAATGACACAAGTAATTATATTAGTTATCCTTTCCAACCAAGGGTACATATAGTCCCCTCGCACCCTATGAGAGATTTTCCAATATGTTAGATCTTTGTATAAGTCTTACACCAAGAGCTATCCTACAATCTTATAACATAAACCAACACAATAAAGCAACACCACTTTCTTTTACAACTAACACCAAAACTAAGGCGGACTTTGAATCTCCCCGAATCAAAGAACCTTTTATACAATCGCCAACAACTTGTAATGATCACACCAAACAACAATGGTGAACAAACAATACAACCTTGTATAAAATTTTGAGTAATATTTGGCATGGACCAATTCCAAGATAATCAACTTGATCTTCTCTTTCTCTTGATCACAATTCAAACATATATACACTTAATTGCTCAAAATAATTAAATGAAACTTTTTTCAATGATATGAAAGTTATGCATAAAGTTTCAATGTAATGGATATATGAAAACTTGAAAAATTGAATATTATGAAAAATGATGCATGAAAGAGGTAATTGAAAAAATGATGTGTTTCAACTTAAATACATCTCATTATGTCTCTTTGATTTGATACAATGTTTTAGAAAATTTTCATGATCATTGGAAATGATTTGGAATCATAATGGTTCATAGTTTTCAAAATAGTATGTTGTTTAAAAAAAAACTATGCATACCAAACTGCCACAGTTTGCGAACTAGTGTGTTGTTTCAAATAAACAGTAAAATTGCAACAATTTCAAACCCCCACAGTTTACGAACCAGTGTGCTATTTAAAAAATAGTAAGATTGTGGGGGTTTCAAAATGCCATAATTTACAACAACAAAAAAACCAGCTTTTCAAACAAATAGCACATGACAATCAATTGATCTAAGAGAATAATTGATTGCTTCTTTGAAAACTTGATTTTTTGCCTTTGAAAGATATTGAATGATAGTTCATGATGCATGCAAGTTTAGGAACAATAGAGATGAAAAGATGAATGATTTTTTGAGAATCTAAAGTTTATATACATATGAATTGCCATTGTACCTTAATCTATATGATTCAATTTTGATTTCCAAAGCTTATGAAATCTTGATACTTGATTCCAATATTTTTATTCTTTGATATTTATTCTATGATAAACTTTTTTCTTCATCAAAACTAAGCTAAGATAGATGAAAAACATCTTCACAGATCAATTTACGTAAGTATATTTGCACGCTCTTACTAGAGTATAAGCCACTTAAAATATTTTCAATAGATTTCTACATAATGTAACACACATTATAAAATAAAATTATCCTCTTACATATCTTTATCATTTTATGTATAATTTAGCAAGTGTAATAAATCGGCGTCAATTAATAAAAATTAAGTTCATATCCACATAGATTGTTCCAATCTCAACCAGTCAATACTATCATACTAAAGATGTTAAATTGGGGGGGAGGGGGGGGGGGGGGGGGTTCATAATTTTTTATTAAAATATCAAAAAATAAAAAGGTTAAAATTAACAGTGATTAAAAATGACCAGGTCTTTTTCGAATCCTTTCATTTTCACTATTTGGTAACTAGGTCTATTTCTGAAAATTGTTCCTCTAGTATCTCGATGAATTAAAAAAATAGTCATGACCAATTTCTTGGATAATAACCCTCTCTTTCAATCACAATCCCCTAACTTATTAGGTGAATTTGTAATCAAAAGAGGTTCTAACAAATGTTAATTTATAATCACAACTAATAATTCAACATGTCTAAAGTAATTATTTGATTGAATAGTTAAACTAGACCGTGTTGCAAAAGTTAGGAATAATACTTATTCTCAACTTGGAATTAATTCATATATTTGTCAACATATAAAAGGCTATTGTAAAAAACGATACCAATTAACGATGTAAATCTGTGAGAAAGAGTGTTTCTTGAACAACCAAGAAATTGTTCAATGGAGAGAAAAGATGGGAGAAGAAGAAGAAGATGAAACAAAATTGGTTATAACCACTTTTCTATTCACTTTCTCAATTAGGGCTAAAACATTACAAGTAAATAACAAAAAACCAACGCTCTCTCTAACAAGGTAGAGAACCAATTTATTTATAGACTACTAGCATATGTATGTTATATATGACGATAACAATCATACATTATACATAGCTATTACAAATCACAATACATAACTAACTTAGACCTCGGCATGCTTGAGCAAACTTCAACTACAACATGCACATCTTTGACTACTGCATGCTTTAACAAAGTTTGACTACAACATGCACATTCGACCCAGTCGAATCCTCTTTATCGAGATTGGAGTTTGATCTAATACTACAAAGGCGTTAAATACAAATTTAACTGAATAGTATTAGGATTGCAATTTTATAGAATAATACTATGTAATTACATGATTCAAATAGTTCAACACAAAGTCCCATAAAAATCCTAATCAAATGGAAATTATCTACTCATAATGCAATTATTCATAGCCAAAAGATTTAAAGAAGTATACATTAATTAGAGATGAAAATTAGTCTTCAGCAGTGTAAATCTTTTAATCCATACTCTCTAAAACCTTTCTTCCGTCAAAGTTCAATAAAAATTCTCAATGTATTAAAAATTATGCAAACTTTCCTTTTCTAATGGGCTCAAACGCATCCAAATAGCGCCACAATTTGGTCCGAATTGCGCCATGATCAAGGAAGGTTGTACCATGATTTTTCCAGTAGCTTGCCTTTTTTTCTGCTTCCAAAATTCTCCGTTCTTTATTCTTGTGACATATTTCTCATTTGTCTCAAATATTTCCCAAATGCATATTCAAACCATGTAACTCTCCTATAAATACAACTAAATACTACTGATAAAACACAATGATGATGGACAATCATCATCACCCAAACCAAAATTAGAGGATGTTGTCTTTCAAACCAACATTTATTATATAATTTCCCCCCTTTCTTATGATGATAAACATATGCATTTTATTGTTATTTTTTTTACGTTTTAAAAGTTAACACATCACATGGGATCAAACTTGCCAAGCTCCCCTCAATAATAGGCCAAAATTAATGATTAATGGCATGTGAAAATGAAATTTTCCCATAATGACCAGAGGAAATATCTCGAATAGAGGGTTTGTTAAAATATTTTAACATTTACAACAGTTGTCAGAGTAAATTAATTCCTGTTAAAAAATACTTGTCTCCCTTTTTAATCTTTAAAAGAGAGTGGTAAATATATTAAAAAATGTGTTAAATAACTCAAATGAGTAAGATATCAAATTAAAACTAATAAAATAACAAATATAAACAAAAAATAAAATATATTAAGGTAGCAACATAACAACAAAAGTTCCACCAGATTGAACAAAAACAAAGTAGCAAAACATAAAGAAAACAACATAACATAACAAAAAAAATCACATAATCAAAACAACAAAAGAGTTATCATAAGGTTTTGATAGTCTCTCTAGAGGCATTATAAGGTATATTGCATGGAAAGTTGTTTTCCATCTAAGGATTGTTGGTGGTAATTGAGGTCTTCAATCTCCGGTTTATCTAGTTCCATTAATGTTGTTTATGGGTTAGATGTAGCAACACATATATCCATAGGAGAAGATATGCTTTATTTAGGAATATCAATGTCCATCTATCTTTCTTCTGATAACTTACCATCTATATCTGTGAGAAAGAGTGAGTTTCTTGAACAACCAAGAAATGTTTCAATGGAGAAAGAAGAGGGAAGAAGAAGAAGAAGAAACATAATTGGTTATAACTGTTTTTCTATTCACTTTCTCAATAAGGCTAAAAGATTACAAGTGAATAAAAATAACCAACGCTCTCTCTAACAAGTGAGAGAACCATTTTATTTATAGACTACTGGCATATGTATGTTATGTATGATGATAACAATCATACATGACATACAAAGTTATTACAAACGATAATACATAACTAACTTAGAGCATTGCATGCTTAAGCAGACTTCGGCTACAACAAGCACATCTTCGACTACTGCATGCTTGAATAGAATTCAAGTACAACATGCACATTGGACCCAGTCGAATCCCCGTTGTCGAGACTCGAGTTTGACCTAATAATACAAACCTTCACCTTGGAACAAACTCCAAAACATCGAGGGAACAAGCTAGTTATCATCATGCAACTTAATCATCTGCATACAGTGAAAGAACTTGCTACTAGGCAATGACTTGGTGATCATATAAGTAATATTATCTTCAGTTGAAACCTTCAGTACTTTCACTTCTCCTTTTTCAATTTTCTCCCTAACAAAATGCAGTCTAACATCAATGTGCTTGGTTCTCTCATGATTGGTTGAGTTCTTAGATAGATGTATGTCACTTTGACTATCAAATTTAACAGGGAAAACTAAACCCTGAAGTTTTAGTTCTTTAATAAACCCTTCAAGCCACAATTCTGCTTTCACAACTTTAGTAAGGGTAATGAATTCAACTTCAGTGGTTGATAAGGCTATAACCTTCTGAAGTGAAGCTTTCCAACTGATTATTGTACCAAACATAGTAAAAACATATACAAAAAGAGATTTTATGGTATCTATACATCTTGAATGGTCATAGTCGATAAATCCTTAGATTTCGACTTCTCCATCACTTGCGGCTCCATTATAAACAAGGACCTTACTCAAGGATCCTTTTATATATCTCAAAATCCACTTCATTGCCATTGTGCCTTCCCAGAATTCGCCATATACCTACTTACAAGGCTCACTCTGTATGCTATGTCTGGCGTCGTACAGATCATAACATACATCAAAGAACATATTATACTAGCATAAGGGATGTTGTTCATATATGATCTTTCAATTTTAGTACTCGGACTTTGAGTCGTTCTCATCATGAATTGAGGATTATTGGTGTCATGATAGGCTTTGAATCCGACATACCAAATTTGTTGAGAATCTTCCTTAGGTATGTCTCTTGAAATAAGCATAATCTCGATTGCTTTCGATCTCTCTGTATGTTAATCGAAAGAATCTTGGTGGCAGCTCCTAGTTCCTTCATTTCTTACTTCTTATCCAGTTCAGCCTTCACCTTTATTACATCCTCAAAACTATTGCTTGCTATGAGAATGTCATCCACATAAAGAAACAAAATAACAAGTGAACTCCCAAATCAAAATATTGAGTATACATAGTGTTCGAACTGGATCCTAGTGAAACCTATGCATGTTATGAACTTATCAAATATCCTATTCCATTGTCAAGGAGATTTTTTTAGGGCATATAACAATATATTCAGATAGCTCACATAATCCTCCGTGCACATTTCTGCATACCCTTCAGGTTGCTTCATCAGGATTGTTTCATCTAGATCACCATACAGGAAATTAGTCTTCATATCCAACTATTCAAGCTATAGGTAGAACTTTGCCACCATGGATAACAACATTCTAATGGATAAAAAATTTACAATAGGTGAGAAAACATCATTGAAGTCAAATCCTTCTTTCTAGGTGAACCTCCTAGCAACCAACCTTGCCTTAATTCTCTTCGACATCACTCTTTCGATTTCTTCCTTAACCTTGAAAATCCACTTACATTTGACTAACCTAGCTTCTACAGGTTTCTCGATCAGCTCCAAAGTGTTGTTATTTTGAAGAGATTTCATCTCATCATCCATGGATCTTAACTATTCAGTCTTATTTAGACTCCTCAAAGCTTCCTTGTAGTCTCTAGGTTCTTCATAAAGAACCTCACTTGCTGAGATTAAGGAAAAATCTATGAGATCTACATAACCAAGTCTATGAGGTATCTTGATGACTCTTCTCGGCCTATCTCTTACAAGTAGGTAGTCATCAATAGTTTCCTTAATTTCTTCAGCATCATGTGTTTCTTCCTCGACTTCATCTGGGTTATGCAATTCATCATCAATATGCTCAACCTTGACAGGAATCTCTTCCTATTCTAGATTTTCCTCAAATATCTTTGCATTTCGACTAGTTTATCAATTTTCTTGAAAGCCATTTATGCTTCATTGAAAACCACATTACAACTTGTTATACACATTCTGTGACCTGGTTCTAGGCACCATAACCCATATGCTTTAACTCCCTCAAGATACCTAAGAAACATGCATCTCAGAGTTCTAGGTTTGACTTTGTCTTGCCTAATATGAGCATAGGCTACATAGCCAAATACTCTAACTTTGTCGAGATTTGGTGGATTACTCGACCAAACTTCTTTAGGTGTTTTCATCGCCAAAGAAGTTGAGGGACACCTATTTATCAGGTATGCAGCAATCACAGTAGCCTCATCCTAAAACCCTTATTCAACCCACGACTAATTAACATGCATATAAACCTTTCTAGGGTAGTTCGATTAAATGTTTTAGCCAAACCATTTTTCTGAGGAGTACTGTTATTCCCTTTGGATTCGTGACATTTTCAAAACAAAAACATGGAGAAGTGTTTAAAGTATTCAAGATTAATCTAGATTTATTAAGTTGTGTGGAGGTGCAGAAGGGACACATGTTAGACGCGATATCATAACATGTTGGTATGCCATCTAGGCCTTGAGCAATATGTCATTGCTGCTTCATTTTGGAAGACTTTCTGGTCAAAGATTGGATTAGATATTATTGCTAATTGGCTTAGCAATATGGTTAGGTGATTTGTTTGACAACTGGACGAAGATTGATTCATATTTAAATGAAGATTTAAATTTGAATTTAAATTGTAACAAATTATATATTGTTGGAGAGATTTATGGAATAGATAATATCGAATAGATTCTGAATTAATTATGGACAAAATTAAAGCTAATATCCAAGGAGAAAATCCCGGAGTTATTATTCTATATAAGAAGATCAAACCTACATTATAAAGTAAGCATTCACATTGAAGATTTTAGAGTGCTAGAGTTTACAAGATTCCTTCTTATTTTATATACACCACACTATGTTTAAGTAAATTGTCATAATTGTATGTTTTTCTAGTTGAGTTGTATATTCAATAGGGATGGCAAACGGGCATGCCCGCCCCGTTTAGGCCCTCCCCGTAAATACCCTAAAAAAAGGGGCGGGGCGGGGCGGGGAGGTCATTGTTAAGGATGCGGGCCTAAAACCTAGGCCCACCCCGCAAAAAGTGAGGGCGGGGCAGGGAAAACCCACGGGCACTGCACCTTTTAAGCCTAAAAATACAAAATTTTATGTGAATGCTCGTGCCCGTAAAAGCCCGCGAAGAAAACGGGGCGGGCGGGATGGACACATTAAAGGGTGAGGGCCTAAATCCTTGGCCCACCCCGCACTAAAATGCGGGTTAAACGGGCATGCCCAACGGGCCGGACCCGTTTTGCCACCCCTAATATTCAATGTCTTTATGTATACTTCTATGTTTTAGTAACTTGGCATGGAATGTTTGACAAGTTGAATTTTAATATTCAACATTGATAATTACATTAAATACCAATCACTAGGGTTTAGTGATTGAGAGAAAGTGAGAGGGATTCTCATATTTAGGGGGAGTCATAAATAGAAAGTCATTGGGTAGTGTTAGGAAGAAGCATTGAAAAAAATATGGTTTGTTGTTGCTTGTAAGACTAATTGTACTAAGCTACTAATAGTGAATTTTCTTTCATGGTTTGGAAGCTAACTCTCAATATGTAGGTGTTGTTGCATCGAGCTGGGATACCAATAAATGTGTTCTTTATAGCTTTCCTGCTCCATCATCTTGTACAACTTAATATGTTGAGGTTCTTGTTTATCTTGTCAAATAAGTTGTCTAGGACATCATCTTTGACATCTGTCCACTGAGGAACAAAATTTCAATTGGCATCAGAGAAGCTACCCTAGCATGTTAGGCAAGCTCAAAAGGAAGATAAATTCAGGTCAAATGGAAACAATTAAATATGGAATATTATTCAATAAGCCACATGTCTTTGATCACACCAATTATGATTATTGGAAGGCTATGATGATTGCCTTTCTCAAATCCATAGGCAACAAAGCATGGAAAGTTGTGATAAAAAGGTGGAAACATCCAATGGTCACTTCTGAAGATGGAACTACTAGCTTAAAACCAGAAGTTAAATGGATGGATGCTGAAGATAATGAAGCTCTTGGAAACTCCAGGGCTTTAAATGTTATCTTTAATGGTGTGGACAAAAACATGTTCAGGTTGATCAACACATGTTCAGAAGCTAAAGAAGCATGAGATATTCTCAAAGCTACACATGAAGGCACCTCCAAAGTTCGTATGTCAAGTTTGTAGCTCCTTACAACTAAGTTTACAATCATGAGAATGTATGAAGCTGATTTTATCTATGAATTTCACATCAGATTGCATGCAATTGTCAATACTTCATTTGCCTTATGTGAAAAGATGTATAAATAAAAGTTGGCCAGAAAAATATTAGATCATTACATAAGAGGTTTGATATGAAAGTGACTGCTATTGAAGAAGCTTAAGACTCAAGCTGTATTAAGGCTGATGAACTTATTTGTTCCTTGCAAACCTTTGACGTGTGCATTAATGAAAGGTCATAAAAGAAGAACAAAGGTATAACCTTTGTTTCCATGTCTGAAGGACATCAAAGTGATAAAGAATAGAGAATTTCAGGTGCTATAGCTCTTCTTGGAAAATATTTCAACCAATCCTTGAAGAACCTGGACAGATAGTAAAGGTCAAATGTCCAAGATAAGAGGTCTGGCATCAGTTCCCAAGACAAAGGCAAGAATGAAGACAAAATCAATAGTATAAAGGGTACTCAACGCTTTGAGTGTGAAGGCTTTGGACACATTAAAGCAAAATGTCCTAACTTTCTAAAGAAGCAGAACAAGGGTCTTTCCATAATGTAGCCTAACTCTAATGATGAAAGTGAAAGGGAAAATGCCAATAATGTGACATCTTACTCTGGAGAGTATGAGGTAGAAAGTGAGTCAAATGGTGAAGACATGACAAATGAGAAGTAAGCTGCTAATTTCAGAATTTTTCTCACCAAGTCGGAGGAAGCTTGCATGGAATTTAAAAAATAGAAGAAATCTATAAATGGTCTCCTGCAAGAGAAGGTGAAACAAATTACTATCATCTTTGATCTAGAAGAAGAAGTATCCCTGTTAAACTCCAAGCTGGAAAACATGACAAAATCTATATGTATGCTGAACAATAGGTCTGATATGTTGGATGAAATATTGGAAGTTGGGAAAATGTCTAAAAACATGAAGGGAATAGGGATTGACCCTAGTTCCATGAGCAAGAAGGATAGAAATCATCCTAATAAATTTTTTCCTTCTGAAAACAAAACTGAGTTCCAAATGTTAGACCATATGCGCAGCATCTTTCATGACATGTGTATTCCTATAATGGGAAGAACAAGAACTGTAATAGAAAAGGCCATCTTGTAGAAGATATGGGCACATAATGCCATACTGCTTTAGATTGTTTGGCTATCCTCAACCCTACAGTCAACCAAGACCCAAAAGAAAGGGGAAGCAGGCTGAAGCAAAGAAAGTGTGGAAACATAAAGTTAAAGTCAAAGCCCTCACAACTCAAACATCTTATGGAGTGTCTTCAAAAAGTTAAGGGTTTCTTGATAGTGGGTGCTCCAAATTCATTCCTTGAAGAAGTTAAATCATTATCTCAAAGATATGTAACATTTGGAGGTGGAAGAAAGGGAAGGATCAAGAGCATTGGAAAGGTGACCAGGCCAGGATTTCCTTTCCTTAATGGTCTGTTACTGGTAGAAGGCTTAACTGTAAATTTGATCAGATAATTCAGCTATGTGATAAAGGATTCAAACTAGGCTTCAACAAGGGTGAATGTGTTTCCACTATCAAAGAACGTGGGGAAGTGATAAAGGGCTCAAGATCCAAAGACAGCTCTACTTATGGAGACCTCAATCAACCTTCTGTAAGACATTCAAGAATGAGAATAAGTATGGTAAACAGAGTGACAAAATCACTATAGGAAGAATATCTGACATGATGTAAGAACATCTTGCTCGACATTTGATCTCGGCAAAAGAAAGGAAGTTTGTTTAAACATTTAATTGCTTACTTGGGTGTCAAGTCAGTCAAAAGCAAGCTAGTATGGACAATTCTCATAATAAATTTGAAAGTAAGAAGTTTAAGGGTACTTGTGTCATTTACAAGAGTGAGAAGTTATTGCTAAAGAAGCATGCAAAAAGAAAATTTATCTCACCTGTAATCATTACCTCATAGGAAACAAGGTGCCATTATATCAGAATTCAAAAGCTATTGAGGATGTTGTTCTGCACGGGAGATTATCAAAATTGCACATAAAGGCACCTCAAAAGTTGGTATGTCAAGGTTGTAGCTCCTTACAACTAAGTTTGAGAACTTGAGGATGAATTAAGATGAATCTATATGTGAATTTCAAATTAGGTTGCATGATATTGCCAACAGTCGCTTTGCCTTAGGTGAAAAGATGTCTAAAGAAAAGCCGGCCAAAAAAATTCTCAGATCATTGCCTAAAAGGTTTGATATGAAACTGAATGCTATTGAAGAAGCTTAGGACTTAAGTTATATTGAGGTTCATGAACTCATTAGTTCCCTGCAAACCTTTGAGATGTAAGTGATAAACCTTAAGCTGCTAGTCTATTTTATTTCTGAAGGAGATCAAAATGATAAAGAAGAGAGCCTTTCACTAGGGTTATAACCTTAAGCTGCTAGTCTATATTTATTTCTTATCATTTCTCCTTATTCGTTGAGTTTGTTTTCGAAAGTACACTTTAATATAATGATGTTCTTTTCTTTAGGTGTTGGAACAAGATTACAAATGTCATTTGTTTGAAAATAATCGAGTTCTTTTTGCATGTCGACTATCCAACTATCATAAATTAAAGCTTCATCTATAGATGATGGTTATATAAGTTATAAAACTCCCACAAAAGAGTAATCATATCTGGTTCTCAAAGAATCTTGTTTTATATGATTAGATCTTTTGGGGTGAAACAACTTGTATTTCTATTGATGATTAGGACCACCTCCATTTACATAATCTGGTTCTCCATATGATTCTTGTAAAGAGGCTTTTCCACCAGAAGCATAATTATTAGAGGCATTATTAACACTAGAGGGTGTGGAATCAAGTTTTTCTTGGATTTGAAATTCTACAAAATTTTCAATTAGCTTTGACGTATCATTGTCAACCTCTATATCATCAAACCTTATCGAAATTGATTCTTCAATAATTAAGATTTATCTGTTATATACTTTGCATGCTTTAGAGATTCATAATATCTTAACAATATACAACATCGTGCTTTAAAATCAAACCTTTTTATGTATTCTTTAGTATTCAAAATATGATAAGTTAACCAAATTTATAAAAATATGAAATGTTGTGTTTTCTCCCTTTCCAAAATTCATAAGGAGTCTTATTCAATATAGATCTTATGTAGATCATACCTTTGAATATAACACGCAATATTTACAACTTTTTCCCAAAAATTATTACTAACATTTTTCTTACTAACCATGGTTATGGCCATCTCTTGAAAATATCTTTTTGATGTTAATAACTTCATTTTCTGTGGAGTTCTATGATAGGAGAAATCATAGGAAATTTAATTTTCTTCACACACATTTTAAAAAAGGTTAATTTTAAAATTTTCGACCACAATCAATTTTTATAGTTGCACTTTTCAAATATTTTTCTATTTGCATTTGTTTGCAAAAGATTGACAACACAGAGTGCTTGTTGATTGCAGAATAGGGCAAGCAAGCAAAAATATTTATTTTCGGAAGAATTACCTCCGGGATTTATGTCGTGTCCACAGAGATCGGTTCGAAGGAAAGAATGTCGTTCGACAATCTCTCGCGTTTATGAGTTTAGATTAAAATGGTTTTAAAGTAAGAAACATAAAAGTAAACATTAAAACATAAAACAAATTCATTCTTCAGCAAGACAAACTTTTCTGGCATGCACATAACCGACTCCTCACAAACTTAAACTTACCGACCAGTTATACTCAACCTACAATACTCCTCAATATCACCCAGCATCGCTCACAACAAAGGTTATGTCTAACGCAAAGTTGAGAGAACAACCATGTTACCCTCGCCGATACTTTCACACGCTAGCTCAAGGCACAGAGGCATTAAGCTTTGACGCCTATTGAAGATTGTTAGCTCTTAAATCTATCTCTAGAGTCCAGAAACTAACAGATAATCATCCCTAATCGTAGTTTGCGAGGATTATCTCTAACACAACCCAAACCCCGCGCATAAAGCAAAAATCAGAGACAATCACCAATACAGATTTGTAAAGCAAGTTTTATACAACGCCATGGGCGACAAATATACATGAGTTCAGAACAAATACATATACAACAACCCAACATAGAAGAAAAACATAAAGAAGAAGAGAAATAAACAAAACATCTCGCGGTTTGTCAACGCCGGTCGACGATCAATCATCCCCGATTCATCCGTATGCAAGCTTCCACGTTGTTTCCTAAGCTAATCCTACTAAAAAATGAAGTTTGATGGAGTTGGGATCAAAAAACCCCAAAATCATCCTCTAAAAAATTACAGAATTCTATTATATACAAATCAGATTTTCGCAGGTTTGCTAGGCGAACCCTTCCATTCGCTAAGCGAATGCACTAAAATGGCACTTAAGTGCCTACAAAAAGTTAAACCGCCTCTTGCTTTCTTCAGAAGTTCGCTAAGCGAACGATCTTGCTAGGAAGTTCGCAAAGCGAACTTTGGTCTCTTTCTCCTCTATCCAATTCTGGTCTCCTTAGCTGGGACCTTCGCCAGCCATTCGCTGTCACACTCACTAAGCGAACATGACAGCAAAACAACCCCTTATTTCGACCACAACTTCTGCACCGTAGCTCGGATTGACGCACGGTCAGAAGCACTGGAAAGCTTATTCAATGATCTTTATGAATATAGAAAAATATATTTACTTGAATACCTAAAAAAATGAGATAAAATCAATTAAACTCAATGATATTTACACGATACGCAATATATGCACTAAAACGTAAAGCAAATGTAATTATAAATAAATCGGGGTTTATTCGAATGATATTAACCAAAAAGTATCGAGAAATGCAACAAAACTTGCATACAAAAATAGGTACATTTTGAACTAATAAAACTCTCCCCAACTTACATAATTGTTTGTCCTCAAACAAGAACCAAACAACTCAAAGAAACAAAGTAACAACCAAAGAATCATGAATCAACAAGTTTTGAAAAACGGAAAACAAATGGATGGTTCAAATGAAAAATGGTACACACAAAGTAAATACTTACCACTAAACTACGACGACAACATAGTCACGAAACAAATTCAAAATACAAAAATCAAGCCAAACCTCCTAAAACAACACAAGTTCAAATGTGAATCACACCTAGCAAAAACAATCATCGGTAGATGAAAACCACAAAATGAGGTTCTTTTCTCTCACACAACAATTGTGCAAACAATAGACTAAATTATGCATGCATCCAAAAATTCATATTGAACATACAAAGGCAAGAATCACAAGGACATTCAAGGTTGTAGCGTGGTCGGGTAAACAAACAAGGCACAATTTCAAAAGGTAATTGAAACAAAAACTTGCCTAAACCTAAGGGAGTGATCAACTCACAAAAGTTCAAACACAAAATTTCAATCAAACTTCTTCCAAAATCTCAAGTGTTACACAAAACACAATACTTATTTAGCACAATTATTTGAACTCTTTTTGTTTCCTTTCTCAAGGATTTGCTTTTTCTTTTTTTTTCTTTTTCTTTGTCATATTTTTCTCTTTTTTCTTTTCTTTTTCTTTCCTCATAGAATCCAACCAATAAGTAAACAACCATTCTCTCCCTAACTTGAATTCAACCACATCATCATTTGAATACTCCCTACTTTCTAAGGCAAGGCAAATATTCATACAACAACACAAAGTTGAGGTCCAAGAAAAAACAAAATCCAATAAAGAATAAGTGAACAAAACACTCATATACAAGCATTAAGTTCAAATAAAACATGGATCAAAAAGCTCAAAGGGGTTATAAATGATCACACACTCACAAGGTGAATTGACTAGTTGGCTAGGTAGTTGCTCTCAAAATGAAACAAAATGCCTTGATCCTTTTCATGCATTCATATAATCAACACAAACAAAAGATTAAGCATAATAAAATCCAGTTAAAACAAGAATGTTGGTACTCCGCGCATATATGAACAATGGAAAGCCACCTCACAAAAAGGTTGGGAACTAAAGTGATTCACACAAGAACAAGTATACAAAAGAATGAATGACATGAAAGTTTGTAAAAAGCCTAAGTATCATGAATATACTAAAGTATAGAAAGCGATAAATACATACCTTGGACGAGTACAAAACTTAACATTATCATTACCATACATCCGCAAGTTGAAACGATCAAACTTGGAACAACACCAAATTTCCTCAAGCTATTCAAATCAAGTTCATTGACAAACACAAAAACTATTAATATTAACAAACTGAAAAACCGGTAGAAAATTCATTAAACAAGTAGTAAAGTGAAGATTTGAGAATTTTACGAAAAATCTGAGTACAACTTGCTTAATGAATGTACCACACTACCTAAACTAAACAACAACAAAAGAAAAGAATACACCATGCTTGTTTTACGTCATAAGCTCGACGCCTTTACAATTCTTAGCTAGTAACTTCCTTCCTTCATGCCATGGTGATGCCTCACCGCGCAAACCAAAAGCAAGTGCCCTAACCAAACACTTAAAACAAACGTTACGGGAACAAAATGTATACAACACTTGAACAAACATAATGGAAACAGACAATATATACGATATATACAAAACTCAAAAATAAAGAAACTATTGCAATGCGATTCAATATCAAACCAATCCCCAGCAACGGCGCCATTTTGTTGATTGCAGAATAGGGCAAGCAAGCAAAAATATTTATTTTCGAAAGAATTCCCTCCGGGATTTTTGTCATGTCCATAGAGATCGGTTCGAGGGAAAGAATGTCGTTCGACAATCTCTCGCGTTTAAGAGTTTGGATTAAATTGGTTTTAAAGTAAAAAAACAGAAAAGTAAACATTAAAACATAAAACAAATTCATTCTTCAGCAAGACAAAATTTTCTGGCATGCACATAACCGACTCCTCACAAACTTAAACTTACCGACCAGTTATACTCAACCTACAATACTCCTCAATATCACCCAACATCACTCACAACAAAGGTTATGTCTAACGCAAAGTTGAGAGAACAACCGTGTTACCCTCGCCGATACTTTTGCACGCTAGCTCAAGGCACGGAGGCATTAAGTTTCGATGTCTATTGAAGATTATTAGCTCTTAAATCTATCTCTAGAGTCCAGAAACTAACAGATAATCATCCCTAATCGAAGTATGCGAGGATTATCTCTAAAGCAAAATTCAGAGACAATCACCAATATAGATTTGTAAAGCAAGTTTTATACAACGCCATGGGTGACAAATATACATGAGTTCAGAACAAATACATATACAACGACCCAACACAGAAGAAAAACATAAAGAAGAGGAGAAATAAACCAAATATTTCGCGGTTTGTCAACGCCGGTCAACGATCAATCCACCCCGATTCATTCGTATGCAAGCTTCCATGTTGTTTTCTAAGCTAATCCTACTGAAAAATGAAGTTTGATGGAGTTGGGATCACAAAACCCCAAAACCATCCTATAAAAAATTACAGAATTCGATTATATAGAAATCATATTTTCGCAGGTTCGCTAGGCGAACCCTTCCATTCACTAAGCGAATGCACTAAAATGGCACTTAAGGGCCTACAAAAAGTTAAACCGTCTCTTGCTTTCTTCAGTAGTTCGCTAAGCGAACGATTTATTCGCCTAGCGAATGCTCGATAGGAAGTTCGAAAAGCGAACTTTGGTCTCTTTCTCCTCTGTCCAATTTTGGACTCCTTCGCTAGGACCTTCGCCAGCCATTCGTTGTCACACTCGCTAAGTGAACATGACAGCAAAATAACCCCTTATTTTGACCACAACTTCTGCACCGTAGCTCGGATTAACGCACGGTCGGAAGCGCTAGAAAGCTTATTCAATGCTCTTTATGAATATTGAAAAATATATTTACTTGAATACCTACAAAAATGAGAGAAAAACAATTAAAATCAATGATCTTTACATGATACGTAATATATACACTAAAACGTAAAGTAAACGTAATTATAAACAAAACGGGGTTTATTCGAACGATATTAACCAAAAAGTATCGATAAGTGCAATAAAACTTATATACAAAAATAGGTACATTTTTCACTTATCAAACTCTCCCCAACTTACATAATTGTTTGTCCTCAAACAAGAACCAAACAACTCAAAGAAACAAAGTAACAACCAAAGAATCACGAATCAACAAGTTTTGAAAAACAGAAAACAAATGGATGGTTCAAATGAAAAATGGTACACACAAAGTAAATACTTTCCACTAAACTACGACGACAACATAGTCACGAAACAAATGCAAAATACAAAAATCATGCCAAACCTCCTAAAACAACACAAGTTCAAATGTGAATCACACCTAGCAAAAACAATCATCGGTAGATGAAAAACATAAAATGAGGTTCTTTTCCCTCACACAACAATCGTGCAAATAATAGACTAAATTATGCATGCATCCAAAAATTCATATTGAACATACAAAGGCAAGAATCACAAGGACTTTCAAGGTTGTAGCGTGGTCGGGTAAACAAACAAGGGGTAATTTCAAAAGGTAGTTGAAACAAAAACTTGCCTAAACCTAAGGGAGTGATCAACTCACAAAAGTTCAAACACAAAATTTCAATCAAACTTCTTCCAAAATCCCAAGTGTTACACAAAACACAATACTTATTTAGCACAATTATTTGAACTCTTTTTGTTTCCTTTCTCAAGGATTTTCTTTTTCTTTTTCTTTTTTTTCTTTTTCTTTGTCATATTTTTCTCTTTTTTCTTTCCTTTTTCTTTCCTCATAGAATCCAACCAATGAGTAAACAACCATTCTCCCCCCAACTTGAATTCAACCACATCATCATGTGAATACTCCCTACTTTCTAAGGCAAGGCAAAAATTCATACAACAACACAAAGTTGAGGTCCAAGAAAAAACAAAATCCAATAAAAAATAAGTGAACTAAACACTCATAGACAAGCATTAAGTTCAAATAAAACATAGATCAAAAAGCTCAAAGGGGTTACAAATGATCACACACTCACAAGGTGAATTGATTATTTGGCTAGGTAGTTGTGCTCAAAATGAAACAAAATGCCTTGATCCTTTTCATGCATTCATATAATCAACACAAACAAAAGATTAAGCATAATAAAATCCAGTTAAAACAAGAATGTTGGTACTCCGCGCATATATGAACAATGGAAAGTCACCTCACAAAAAGGTTGGGAACTAAAGTGATTCACACAAGAACAAATATACAAAAGAATGAATGACATGAAAGTTTGTAAAAAGCCTAAGTATCATGACTATGCTAAAGTATAGAAAGCGATAAATACATACCTTGGACGAGTACAAAACTTAACATTATCATTACCATACATCCGCAAGTTGAAACGATCAAACTTGGAACAACACCAAATTTCCTCAAGCTATTCAAATCAAGTTAATTGACAAACACGAAAACTATTAATATTAACAAACTGAAAAACCGATAGAAAATTCATTAAACAAGTAGTAAAGTGAAGATTTGAGAATTTTACGAAAAATCTGAGTACAACTTGCTTAATGAATGTACCACACTACCTAAACTAAACAACAACAAAAGAAAAGAATACACCATGCTTGTTTTACGTCATAAGCTCGACGCCTTTACAATTCTTAGCTAGTAACTTCCTTCCTTCATGCCATGGTGATGCCTCACCGCGCAAACCAAAAGCAAGTGCCCTAACCAAACACTTAAAACAAACGTTACGGGAACAAAATGTATACAACACTTGAACAAACATAATGGAAACAGACAATATATACGATATATACAAAACTCAAAAATAAAGAAACTATTGCAATGCGATTCAATATCAAACCAATCCCCAGCAACGGCGCCATTTTGTTGATTGCAGAATAGGGCAAGCAAGCAAAAATATTTATTTTCGAAAGAATTCCCTCCGGGATTTTTGTCATGTCCATAGAGATCGGTTCGAGGGAAAGAATGTCGTTCGACAATCTCTCGCGTTTAAGAGTTTGGATTAAATTGGTTTTAAAGTAAAAAAACAGAAAAGTAAACATTAAAACATAAAACAAATTCATTCTTCAGCAAGACAAAATTTTCTGGCATGCACATAACCGACTCCTCACAAACTTAAACTTACCGACCAGTTATACTCAACCTACAATACTCCTCAATATCACCCAACATCACTCACAACAAAGGTTATGTCTAACGCAAAGTTGAGAGAACAACCGTGTTACCCTCGCCGATACTTTTGCACGCTAGCTCAAGGCACGGAGGCATTAAGTTTCGATGTCTATTGAAGATTATTAGCTCTTAAATCTATCTCTAGAGTCCAGAAACTAACAGATAATCATCCCTAATCGAAGTATGCGAGGATTATCTCTAAAGCAAAATTCAGAGACAATCACCAATATAGATTTGTAAAGCAAGTTTTATACAACGCCATGGGTGACAAATATACATGAGTTCAGAACAAATACATATACAACGACCCAACACAGAAGAAAAACATAAAGAAGAGGAGAAATAAACCAAATATTTCGCGGTTTGTCAACGCCGGTCAACGATCAATCCACCCCGATTCATTCGTATGCAAGCTTCCATGTTGTTTTCTAAGCTAATCCTACTGAAAAATGAAGTTTGATGGAGTTGGGATCACAAAACCCCAAAACCATCCTATAAAAAATTACAGAATTCGATTATATAGAAATCATATTTTCGCAGGTTCGCTAGGCGAACCCTTCCATTCACTAAGCGAATGCACTAAAATGGCACTTAAGGGCCTACAAAAAGTTAAACCGTCTCTTGCTTTCTTCAGTAGTTCGCTAAGCGAACGATTTATTCGCCTAGCGAATGCTCGATAGGAAGTTCGAAAAGCGAACTTTGGTCTCTTTCTCCTCTGTCCAATTTTGGACTCCTTCGCTAGGACCTTCGCCAGCCATTCGTTGTCACACTCGCTAAGTGAACATGACAGCAAAATAACCCCTTATTTTGACCACAACTTCTGCACCGTAGCTCGGATTAACGCACGGTCGGAAGCGCTAGAAAGCTTATTCAATGCTCTTTATGAATATTGAAAAATATATTTACTTGAATACCTACAAAAATGAGAGAAAAACAATTAAAATCAATGATCTTTACATGATACGTAATATATACACTAAAACGTAAAGTAAACGTAATTATAAACAAAACGGGGTTTATTCGAACGATATTAACCAAAAAGTATCGATAAGTGCAATAAAACTTATATACAAAAATAGGTACATTTTTCACTTATCAAACTCTCCCCAACTTACATAATTGTTTGTCCTCAAACAAGAACCAAACAACTCAAAGAAACAAAGTAACAACCAAAGAATCACGAATCAACAAGTTTTGAAAAACAGAAAACAAATGGATGGTTCAAATGAAAAATGGTACACACAAAGTAAATACTTTCCACTAAACTACGACGACAACATAGTCACGAAACAAATGCAAAATACAAAAATCATGCCAAACCTCCTAAAACAACACAAGTTCAAATGTGAATCACACCTAGCAAAAACAATCATCGGTAGATGAAAAACATAAAATGAGGTTCTTTTCCCTCACACAACAATCGTGCAAATAATAGACTAAATTATGCATGCATCCAAAAATTCATATTGAACATACAAAGGCAAGAATCACAAGGACTTTCAAGGTTGTAGCGTGGTCGGGTAAACAAACAAGGGGTAATTTCAAAAGGTAGTTGAAACAAAAACTTGCCTAAACCTAAGGGAGTGATCAACTCACAAAAGTTCAAACACAAAATTTCAATCAAACTTCTTCCAAAATCCCAAGTGTTACACAAAACACAATACTTATTTAGCACAATTATTTGAACTTTTTTTGTTTCCTTTCTCAAGGATTTTCTTTTTCTTTTTCTTTTTTTTCTTTTTCTTTGTCATATTTTTCTCTTTTTTCTTTCCTTTTTCTTTCCTCATAGAATCCAACCAATGAGTAAACAACCATTCTCCCCCCAACTTGAATTCAACCACATCATCATGTGAATACTCCCTACTTTCTAAGGCAAGGCAAAAATTCATACAACAACACAAAGTTGAGGTCCAAGAAAAAACAAAATCCAATAAAAAATAAGTGAACTAAACACTCATAGACAAGCATTAAGTTCAAATAAAACATAGATCAAAAAGCTCAAAGGGGTTACAAATGATCACACACTCACAAGGTGAATTGATTATTTGGCTAGGTAGTTGTGCTCAAAATGAAACAAAATGCCTTGATCCTTTTCATGCATTCATATAATCAACACAAACAAAAGATTAAGCATAATAAAATCCAGTTAAAACAAGAATGTTGGTACTCCGCGCATATATGAACAATGGAAAGTCACCTCACAAAAAGGTTGGGAACTAAAGTGATTCACACAAGAACAAATATACAAAAGAATGAATGACATGAAAGTTTGTAAAAAGCCTAAGTATCATGACTATGCTAAAGTATAGAAAGCGATAAATACATACCTTGGACGAGTACAAAACTTAACATTATCATTACCATACATCCGCAAGTTGAAACGATCAAACTTGGAACAACACCAAATTTCCTCAAGCTATTCAAATCAAGTTAATTGACAAACACGAAAACTATTAATATTAACAAACTGAAAAACCGATAGAAAATTCATTAAACAAGTAGTAAAGTGAAGATTTGAGAATTTTACGAAAAATCTGAGTACAACTTGCTTAATGAATGTACCACACTACCTAAACTAAACAACAACAAAAGAAAAGAATACACCATGCTTGTTTTACGTCATAAGCTCGACGCCTTTACAATTCTTAGCTAGTAACTTCCTTCCTTCATGCCATGGTGATGCCTCACCGCGCAAACCAAAAGCAAGTGCCCTAACCAAACACTTAAAACAAACGTTACGGGAACAAAATGTATACAACACTTGAACAAACATAATGGAAACAGACAATATATACGATATATACAAAACTCAAAAATAAAGAAACTATCGCAATGCGATTCAATATCAAACCAATCCCCAGCAACGGCGCCATTTTGTTGATTGCAGAATAGGGCAAGCAAGCAAAAATATTTATTTTCGGAAGAATTCCCTCCGGGATTTATGTCATGTCCATAGAGATCGGTTCGAGGGAAAGAATGTCGTTCGACAATCTCTCGCGTTTAAGAGTTTGGATTAAATTGGTTTTAAAGTAAAAAAACAGAAAAGTAAACATTAAAACATAAAACAAATTCATTCTTCAGCAAGACAAAATTTTCTGGCATGCACATAACCGACTCCTCACAAACTTAAACTTACCGACCAGTTATACTCAACCTACAATACTCCTCAATATCACCCAACATCACTCACAACAAAGGTTATGTCTAACGCAAAGTTGAGAGAACAACCGTGTTACCCTCGCCGATACTTTTGCACGCTAGCTCAAGGCACGGAGGCATTAAGTTTCGATGTCTATTGAAGATTGTTAGCTCTTAAATCTATCTCTAGAGTCCAGAAACTAACAGATAATCATCCCTAATCGAAGTATGCGAGGATTATCTCTAACGCAACCCAAACCCAGCG
Source organism: Lathyrus tuberosus (assembly GCA_022829125.1). Taxonomy (NCBI): domain Eukaryota; kingdom Viridiplantae; phylum Streptophyta; class Magnoliopsida; order Fabales; family Fabaceae; genus Lathyrus; species Lathyrus tuberosus. Next base: position 4,979,202 of record JALAZF010000280.1, read on the forward strand.
CATAAAGCAAAATTCAGAGACAATCACCAATATAGATTTGTAAAGCAAGTTTTATACAACGCCATGGGTGACAAATATACATGAGTTCAGAACAAATACATATACAACGACCCAACACAGAAGAAAAACATAAAGAAGAGGAGAAATAAACCAAATATTTCGCGGTTTGTCAACGCCGGTCAACGATCAATCCACCCCGATTCATCCGTATGCAAGCTTCCATGTTGTTTTCTAAGCTAATCCTACTGAAAAATGAAGTTTGATGGAGTTGGGATCACAAAACCCCAAAACCATCCTATAAAAAATTACAGAATTCGATTATATACAAATCATATTTTCGCAGGTTCGCTAGGCGAACCCTTCCATTCACTAAGCGAATGCACTAAAATGGCACTTAAGGGCCTACAAAAAGTTAAACCGTCTCTTGCTTTCTTCAGTAGTTCGCTAAGCGAACGATTTATTCGCCTAGCGAATGCTCGATAGGAAGTTCGCAAAGCAAACTTTGGTCTCTTTCTCCTCTGTCCAATTCTGGACTCCTTCGCTAGGACCTTCGCCAGCCATTCGTTGTCACACTCGCTAAGTGAACATGACAGCAAAATAACCCCTTATTTTGACCACAACTTCTGCACCGTAGCTCGGATTAACGCACGGTCGGAAGCGCTAGAAAGCTTATTCAATGCTCTTTATGAATATTGAAAAATATATTTACTTGAATACCTACAAAAATGAGAGAAAAACAATTAAAATCAATGATCTTTACATGATACGTAATATATACACTAAAACGTAAAGTAAACGTAATTATAAACAAAACGGGGTTTATTCGAACGATATTAACCAAAAAGTATCGATAAGTGCAATAAAACTTATATACAAAAATAGGTACATTTTTAACTTATCAAACTCTCCCCAACTTACATAATTGTTTGTCCTCAAACAAGAACCAAACAACTCAAAGAAACAAAGTAACAACCAAAGAATCACGAATCAACAAGTTTTGAAAAACGGAAAACAAATGGATGGTTCAAATGAAAAATGGTACACACAAAGTAAATACTTTCCACTAAACTACGACGACAACATAGTCACGAAACAAATGCAAAATACAAAAATCATGCCAAACCTCCTAAAACAACACAAGTTCAAATGTGAATCACACCTAGCAAAAACAATCATCGGTAGATGAAAAACATAAAATGAGGTTCTTTTCCCTCACACAACAATCGTGCAAAAAATAGACTAAATTATGCATGCATCCAAAAATTCATATTGAACATACAAAGGCAAGAATCACAAGGACTTTCAAGGTTGTAGCGTGGTCGGGTAAACAAACAAGGGGTAATTTCAAAAGGTAGTTGAAACAAAAACTTGCCTAAACCTAAGGGAGTGATCAACTCACAAAAGTTCAAACACAAAATTTCAATCAAACTTCTTCCAAAATCCCAAGTGTTACACAAAACACAATACTTATTTAGCACAATTATTTGAACTTTTTTTGTTTCCTTTCTCAAGGATTTTCTTTTTCTTTCTTTTTTTTTTTTCTTTTTCTTTGTCATATTTTTCTCTTTTTTCTTTTCTTTTTCTTTCCTCATAGAATCCAACCAATGAGTAAACAACCATTCTCCTCCCAACTTGAATTCAACCACATCATCATGTGAATACTCCCTACTTTCTAAGGCAAGGCAAAAATTCATACAACAACACAAAGTTGAGGTCCAAGAAAAAACAAAATCCAATAAAAAATAAGTGAACTAAACACTCATAGACAAGCATTAAGTTCAAATAAAACATAGATCAAAAAGCTCAAAGGGGTTACAAATGATCACACACTCACAAGGTGAATTGATTATTTGGCTAGGTAGTTGTGCTCAAAATGAAACAAAATGCCTTGATCCTTTTCATGCATTCATATAATCAACACAAACAAAAGATTAAGCATAATAAAATCCAGTTAAAACAAGAATGTTGGTACTCCGCGCATATATGAACAATGGAAAGCCACCTCACAAAAAGGTTGGGAACTAAAGTGATTCACACAAGAACAAGTATACAAAAGAATGAATGACATGAAAGTTTGTAAAAAGCCTAAGTATCATGAATATGCTAAAGTATAGAAAGCGATAAATACATACCTTGGACGAGTACAAAACTTAACATTATCATTACCATACATCCGCAAGTTGAAACGATCAAACTTGGAACAACACCAAATTTCCTCAAGCTATTCAAATCAAGTTAATTGACAAACACGAAAACTATTAATATTAACAAACTGAAAAACCGATAGAAAATTCATTAAACAAGTAGTAAAGTGAAGATTTGAGAATTTTACGAAAAATCTGAGTACAACTTGCTTAATGAATGTACCACACTACCTAAACTAAACAACAACAAAAGAAAAGAATACACCATGCTTGTTTTACGTCATAAGCTCGACGCCTTTACAATTCTTAGCTAGTAACTTCCTTCCTTCATGCCATGGTGATGCCTCACCGCGCAAACCAAAAGCAAGTGCCCTAACCAAACACTTAAAACAAACGTTACGGGAACAAAATGTATACAACACTTGAACAAACATAATGGAAACAGACAATATATACGATATATACAAAACTCAAAAATAAAGAAACTATCGCAATGCGATTCAATATCAAACCAATCCCCAGCAACGGCGCCATTTTGTTGATTGCAGAATAGGGCAAGCAAGCAAAAATATTTATTTTCGGAAGAATTCCCTCCGGGATTTATGTCATGTCCATAGAGATCGGTTCGAGGGAAAGAATGTCGTTCGACAATCTCTCGCGTTTAAGAGTTTGGATTAAATTGGTTTTAAAGTAAAAAAACAGAAAAGTAAACATTAAAACATAAAACAAATTCATTCTTCAGCAAGACAAAATTTTCTGGCATGCACATAACCGACTCCTCACAAACTTAAACTTACCGACCAGTTATACTCAACCTACAATACTCCTCAATATCACCCAACATCACTCACAACAAAGGTTATGTCTAACGCAAAGTTGAGAGAACAACCGTGTTACCCTCGCCGATACTTTTGCACGCTAGCTCAAGGCACGGAGGCATTAAGTTTCGATGTCTATTGAAGATTGTTAGCTCTTAAATCTATCTCTAGAGTCCAGAAACTAACAGATAATCATCCCTAATCGAAGTATGCGAGGATTATCTCTAACGCAACCCAAACCCAGCGCATAAAGCAAAATTCAGAGACAATCACCAATATAGATTTGTAAAGCAAGTTTTATACAACGCCATGGGTGACAAATATACATGAGTTCAGAACAAATACATATACAACGACCCAACACAGAAGAAAAACATAAAGAAGAGGAGAAATAAACCAAATATTTCGCGGTTTGTCAACGCCGGTCAACGATCAATCCACCCCGATTCATCCGTATGCAAGCTTCCATGTTGTTTTCTAAGCTAATCCTACTGAAAAATGAAGTTTGATGGAGTTGGGATCACAAAACCCCAAAACCATCCTATAAAAAATTACAGAATTCGATTATATACAAATCATATTTTCGCAGGTTCGCTAGGCGAACCCTTCCATTCACTAAGCGAATGCACTAAAATGGCACTTAAGGGCCTACAAAAAGTTAAACCGTCTCTTGCTTTCTTCAGTAGTTCGCTAAGCGAACGATTTATTCGCCTAGCGAATGCTCGATAGGAAGTTCGCAAAGCAAACTTTGGTCTCTTTCTCCTCTGTCCAATTCTGGACTCCTTCGCTAGGACCTTCGCCAGCCATTCGTTGTCACACTCGCTAAGTGAACATGACAGCAAAATAACCCCTTATTTTGACCACAACTTCTGCACCGTAGCTCGGATTAACGCACGGTCGGAAGCGCTAGAAAGCTTATTCAATGCTCTTTATGAATATTGAAAAATATATTTACTTGAATACCTACAAAAATGAGAGAAAAACAATTAAAATCAATGATCTTTACATGATACGTAATATATACACTAAAACGTAAAGTAAACGTAATTATAAACAAAACGGGGTTTATTCGAACGATATTAACCAAAAAGTATCGATAAGTGCAATAAAACTTATATACAAAAATAGGTACATTTTTCACTTATCAAACTCTCCCCAACTTACATAATTGTTTGTCCTCAAACAAGAACCAAACAACTCAAAGAAACAAAGTAACAACCAAAGAATCACGAATCAACAAGTTTTGAAAAACGGAAAACAAATGGATGGTTCAAATGAAAAATGGTACACACAAAGTAAATACTTTCCACTAAACTACGACGACAACATAGTCACGAAACAAATGCAAAATACAAAAATCATGCCAAACCTCCTAAAACAACACAAGTTCAAATGTGAATCACACCTAGCAAAAACAATCATCGGTAGATGAAAAACATAAAATGAGGTTCTTTTCCCTCACACAACAATCGTGCAAACAATAGACTAAATTATGCATGCATCCAAAAATTCATATTGAACATACAAAGGCAAGAATCACAAGGACTTTCAAGGTTGTAGCGTGGTCGGGTAAACAAACAAGGGGTAATTTCAAAAGGTAGTTGAAACAAAAACTTGCCTAAACCTAAGGGAGTGATCAACTCACAAAAGTTCAAACACAAAATTTCAATCAAACTTCTTCCAAAATCCCAAGTGTTACACAAAACACAATACTTATTTAGCACAATTATTTGAACTTTTTTTGTTTCCTTTCTCAAGGATTTTCTTTTTCTTTCTTTTTTTTTTTCTTTTTCTTTGTCATATTTTTCTCTTTTTTCTTTTCTTTTTCTTTCCTCATAGAATCCAACCAATGAGTAAACAACCATTCTCCTCCCAACTTGAATTCAACCACATCATCATGTGAATACTCCCTACTTTCTAAGGCAAGGCAAAAATTCATACAACAACACAAAGTTGAGGTCCAAGAAAAAACAAAATCCAATAAAAAATAAGTGAACTAAACACTCATAGACAAGCATTAAGTTCAAATAAAACATAGATCAAAAAGCTCAAAGGGGTTACAAATGATCACACACTCACAAGGTGAATTGATTATTTGGCTAGGTAGTTGTGCTCAAAATGAAACAAAATGCCTTGATCCTTTTCATGCATTCATATAATCAACACAAACAAAAGATTAAGCATAATAAAATCCAGTTAAAACAAGAATGTTGGTACTCCGCGCATATATGAACAATGGAAAGCCACCTCACAAAAAGGTTGGGAACTAAAGTGATTCACACAAGAACAAGTATACAAAAGAATGAATGACATGAAAGTTTGTAAAAAGCCTAAGTATCATGAATATGCTAAAGTATAGAAAGCGATAAATACATACCTTGGACGAGTACAAAACTTAACATTATCATTACCATACATCCGCAAGTTGAAACGATCAAACTTGGAACAACACCAAATTTCCTCAAGCTATTCAAATCAAGTTAATTGACAAACACGAAAACTATTAATATTAACAAACTGAAAAACCGATAGAAAATTCATTAAACAAGTAGTAAAGTGAAGATTTGAGAATTTTACGAAAAATCTGAGTACAACTTGCTTAATGAATGTACCACACTACCTAAACTAAACAACAACAAAAGAAAAGAATACACCATGCTTGTTTTACGTCATAAGCTCGACGCCTTTACAATTCTTAGCTAGTAACTTCCTTCCTTCATGCCATGGTGATGCCTCACCGCGCAAACCAAAAGCAAGTGCCCTAACCAAACACTTAAAACAAACGTTACGGGAACAAAATGTATACAACACTTGAACAAACATAATGGAAACAGACAATATATACGATATATACAAAACTCAAAAATAAAGAAACTATCGCAATGCGATTCAATATCAAACCAATCCCCAGCAACGGCGCCATTTTGTTGATTGCAGAATAGGGCAAGCAAGCAAAAATATTTATTTTCGGAAGAATTCCCTCCGGGATTTATGTCATGTCCATAGAGATCGGTTCGAGGGAAAGAATGTCGTTCGACAATCTCTCGCGTTTAAGAGTTTGGATTAAATTGGTTTTAAAGTAAAAAAACAGAAAAGTAAACATTAAAACATAAAACAAATTCATTCTTCAGCAAGACAAAATTTTCTGGCATGCACATAACCGACTCCTCACAAACTTAAACTTACCGACCAGTTATACTCAACCTACAATACTCCTCAATATCACCCAACATCACTCACAACAAAGGTTATGTCTAACGTAAAGTTGAGAGAACAACCGTGTTACCCTCGCCGATACTTTTGCACGCTAGCTCAAGGCACGGAGGCATTAAGTTTCGATGTCTATTGAAGATTGTTAGCTCTTAAATCTATCTCTAGAGTCCAGAAACTAACAGATAATCATCCCTAATAGTATGCGAGGATTATCTCTAACGCAACCCAAACCCAGCGCATAAAGCAAAATTCAGAGACAATCACCAATATAGATTTGTAAAGCAAGTTTTATACAACGCCATGGGTGACAAATATACATGAGTTCAGAACAAATACATATACAACGACCCAACACAGAAGAAAAACATAAAGAAGAGGAGAAATAAACCAAATATTTCGCGGTTTGTCAACGCCGGTCAACGATCAATCCACCCCGATTCATCCGTATGCAAGCTTCCATGTTGTTTTCTAAGCTAATCCTACTGAAAAATGAAGTTTGATGGAGTTGGGATCACAAAAACCTAAAACCATCCTCTAAAAAATTACAGAATTCGATTATATACAAATCAGATTATCGCAGGTTCGCTAGGCGAACCCTTCCATTCGCTAAGCGAATGCACTAAAATGGCACTTAAGTGCCTACAAAAAGTTAAACCGCCTCTTGCTTTCTTCAAAAGTTCGCTAAGCGAACGATTTATTCGTCTGGCGAATGCTCGCTAGGCAGTTCGCAAAGCGAACTTTGGTCTCTTTCTCCTCTGTCTAATTCTGGACTCCTTCGCTGGGACCTTCGCCAGCCATTCGCTGTCACACTCGCTAAGCGAACATGACAGCAAAACAACCCCTTATTTCGACCACAACTTCTGCACCGTAGCTCGGATTAACGCACGGTTGGAAGCGCTGGAAAGCTTATTAAATGCTCTTTATGAATATGGAAAAATATCTTTACTTGAATACCTACAATAATGAGAGAAAATCAATTAAACTCAATGATTTTTACACGATACACAATATATACACTAAAACGTAAAGTAAACGTAATTATAAACAAATCGGGGTTTATTCGAACGATATTCACCAAAAAGTATCAATAAGTGCAACAAAACTTATATACAAAACTAGGTACGTTTTGCACTTATCAGTGCTACACATCCTTTTGCTTAATAAATATTATTTATGTCCATCTACTGTAGTCATCAATAATAAGTAGTTCTTTTTTTTTACAATTTAGTGATACATTTTTCACAAGGTTTCTTTTTTGACATGCCTCACAAAGAGAATCTAATTTATATTTTAAATTAGGCAGGTCTTTCATAAGATAAAGCTTTGAGATTAATTTCAAGAACGCATGTCATAGTCTCTAGTATCCTACCACTACTCTTCATTCACATACATGAGAAATTTTACCTTTTTTTTTAAATCAGACATATTATTTTTCCTTATTTCACTAAAGAGGAAAGAATAATATTTTTTACTTATAGATTTGCATGCATTTTGAATAAATATTACAAAATAGTCTATAAAACATTATTATTAAAGGGAAAATAATTGTTACCTACTATCCCAAAGCCTATTATTTTCTCCCTTTGGTTTCCTTGAAAACTAATGTTGCTTCCATCATTCATCTTGAGGCTTTAGAACATATGCATTTTGTAACGCCCCGATTTGGTTAATCGTATTTATTTATTTCATTTATGTGAAATTTTGTGAATTGTGTAAATTAAATGAGTTTTAGCTGTTAATTGGATAAATTCTCAGATAGATAAAATAATTGCAATTGATAATATTTTCTTATTAACTTTTAATTCCTGATATATTTTGCATCGCTGTTTATGTTTTATCGCATTTTGAGAGCGTTTGGGAGGTATTTGAGCAAAAGGGTAAAATAGTCTTTTGAGGGGTTCGATATTTTTATAAAAATATATATTTTGTTATAAAAGGGAAAGAGAGAGAAATAGAGAGAAAGGGAGAAAAAAGGAGAAAGAAGAGAAAGAAGAGGAAGAAAAGAGAGAAGAAGGGGAAGAAGAGGAAATCGATCAAATCAAAACTTGATCTTCGATTAATCGGGTAAGAGTGAGAAGTTTCGATTATATTTCGATTGTATATGTATATGTATGTGTTGTTTGCATTTGTTTGGTTGAAATATATACTTTTCCTTATTGGTCGGATTGAAGAATAAATGTGTGGGAATCGATGTTCTAACAGTTCAAAGGCGCAATAAATCGCGTAGAATAGTCGAGTAATGTTTGGGTCTAATCGAAAATGCTTGTTGGTAAGATTTGAGGAGTTTTGTATTGAGTTATAGAGAATTAGATATTTAGGGCATTAATGGTAAATTTATGTGGGATCGATGTTTTCACGGTTGAAACTCGGTATAAATCGCGTAGTATAGTCGAGTGAGGTTAGGAATTAGTTGGGAATGCTTACTTGTATGTTTTCACATGTTTGGTTGAATTTGATGGAAAATTACAATATTTGATATGTTGAGATTTTGAAATTTGGATCCAAAACGTTTGTGTTGGAAATCAAGTTTTAAGGTTCCTGATTGTTGATACATGATAGAACCATGATAATATACCTTTATTGGTTGTTTGGGTATGGTTTTGAGGCTGAATTTGTGAATTGGAAGTTGCTGTCAAAAGAGATATTTTTCTGCATAACGCAGAGCCCACTTAGCGCGGTATGCGCGCTTAGCGCGGTCTGAAGAAATATCGCCTCTTCCAGGCAGCGAGTAGCGCGGTTAGCGCTGGTGGGGCCCGCTTAGCGCGACCTGGAACTGAAAAATATTATTTTTATTGACTTAAAATTCATGGAAAATATCAATTTTATATTATATTAATGTTGTGTTGTTGCTGTTGTATGGTGAGCATGTATTGAGGTGTTATATGCTTGTTTTGTTGATGTGGAAGTGATAATATGAAATGCATGATTAAATGATGGCCTTGTGGCATAAAGGTATTGGAGAAATGAATTGCAACGTATGATATCGTATTGATGTTGCTGTGGGTAGCCTCTGTGTCGTGAATTCTAGTGAACTGTGTTTTTATGTGGATTACTTCATTAATGACTAATTAATGTAAAGTAATAGATAGTTGTATATGTGATAACTGTATTGGTGCAGGTGGGTAAGTCCAGTGGGAATTACGGTGAGTGTATGACTCACGTGTGATCAGGAGGATCGTGTAAATGTATAACTGCTTGTTATACATGTGTTTTGTGCATAATTCTTGTTATGTATGTGTTATGTTGAATTGATTGGACATGTATGGTAATATATTGTGTATTACGATGAGTATGTATCTCACGTGTGATCAAGGGGATTGTGAAGAGGTATAGTTGTTATTATACTTATGTTTTGTGCATCATTTGTGTCGTGTATTTCATGATGTGTCTGGTGGAGACAACTAGGTGGGAATCTATGATGGGTGCCTAGTATTGTCCGGACTCCAATGTGGAGTTGTGATGGAGACAAATCATTGCTCAGTGGGAGTGTACGTGATTTGTCCAAAATCCAATGTGGAGTTGTGATGGAGACAAATCATTGCTCAGTGGGAGTGTACGTGATTTGTCCGGACTCCAATGTGGAGTTGCATGGAGATAAATCATTGCTCAGTGGAGTGTATGTGATTTATCCAGATTCTATTATGAATCGGGTTCGATTGAATGAACCAGGGTGTGTGGTGCCAGGAGATAAATCATTGCTCAGTGGGAGTGTATGTGATTTATCCGGATTCCATTGGGAATCGGGTTCGATTGAATGGACCATAGTGGGTGGTACCACTTGCATTGCATTGTGTCATTGAGTCACATTGCATTCTTATTTCTTTGTTGGATTATAATTGATAGTGACAAGTGTGTTGTGAATGTGGGCACATTATATGTGATTGCTTGATTTCTACTCCTTAGCATGTATTTTGCACCGTTAATTATTGAATGTAGTTCTCGCCCCTTTGTTGTTTCTTGTGTCTGTGTTTCTGGGGAAGTACAGATATATATCATAACTTGTGTATATGAATATATGATATCGTTTTATGCTATATGTGTTAGCATGTGGTGTGTGGGTGAGTTGGATAATATATGTGAATTATATGTTTACATATTATTATGCAATCTTGATTTAGTTGTTATTTCTCACCCTTCTACTGGAATATGCTTCTGTGGCATAGTGCAGATTAGCCGTTGTAGAGGCGTGGAGGCAAGTGGAAGAGTTAGATCTTCATTTTGCTTAGATCTTTGGTGTCTGCTCTGATACGTAACACAGGAGTCAGGGGAAACGCTTTTGTTATTTATGTTTATAATTTGGATAACTTGTACGTATATTTTGATGTTGTGAAACAACCTATTTTGTAAAACGAGTCAATTATGGATCGTTCCGCTTTATTCCATAATTGAACTTTCCTTTTGTTGGAAAAAGTTTCCTGTTATTATTTATTTCATTTTGTGTTATGTATCAAAGTTACAAGCAGGTGGATTATGTTTTTTCTCAAATGTGGCATCCTTATTTCTGTAGAAATTTTTTTTATTCATTCTGATTTAATTATGTATTATTTATTCGCTAGATGGGAATTGGGGTGTTACAATTGGTATCAGAGCAAGTCGGTCCGTCCGGCCATGTTGTGAGTCGGTGTGGCATGACAGTTGAATACTGTCGATGTTGTTTGTTCCTCAGTACACGTGATATGTGTGTGAAACACTGTCATTGCTTTCTGATTTTCTAATCCTTTGTCTTCAGGATTGAGAATGAGATAAGTGGGGGAGAAGCTAGTGTTTCTCCAAGTTGCTTCAGTTGTGGATCATTGGCTTAGTGTGTCGTTGTTTGCAAGATTATAAGTGTTGTTTGGACAGTGTTGTTCCCGATTCTAGAGGGAATACGGAGGTAAGGTTTATGTTGACTAAGGATTTGTGCCTTAGGTAGTTTTGTGCACAAGATGCAAGAAATGCTATTATGGTCTGGTAAATATGGTCTATGCCCCATCATGATTGTCGGTTGTCTATTGACAAATTGAGGAACTGATCACCCTTAATCTCTTGTTGATAGTAGATGGAATTATGTTGGATGGGATAGACATGTCTTTCTGGCTTTGATAGTGTGTGCAATGAATTGTTTGGAATTAAGAAAATGATTACAGATTGTTTTGAAGAGTCGATGAAGATTCTTATATCGAAAGATAAGGCAGATTAGAGGCTTTGGTATGTTGGTCAAGTCGGGATGTCTCTGAGGGAGAACGATCGGGTATTATTGATGGTTGCTCCTCAGAGAGTAGAGAGTGAACTTAAAATGGATGAAGGTGAATAGTTGAAGTTTATATCTGCTAAGTAGAAAAACTCTTAGTCGATGAGACCAAGATGTTTGTTGTGTTTGTGTTAATAGTGTTCTGGAATTGTCAGGAAAGCCACAGTGAGGGATGCCAGTTGTGCGTGATTTCCAGATGTGTTTCCAGATGGAATATTGGATGTTAGCGTTAGAATTACCCGGTGAAAAAAAAAATTGCAAAAACTTTAAGAGTTTATATCTTTTGGAATTTGTTGGAGCATTACAATGTACAGTGATGTTGTTCGATGTTAGTAATGCGTCTGGAGTGTTTGTGGAGTATATGAATCGTATCTTCCATATTTAATTGGATAAGTTCGGAGTGGTGTTCAGTAGGGATATTTTGACCTATTATAAAATCAGAAGGAGAGTATGTAGGGTGTTTGAGAATCGAGTTGCAAGTGTTGAAAAGAAAGGAATTTTTATGCTAAATTATTCAAGTGAGAATTTTGGTTGAAAAAGGTTAGTTTTCTTGGATATGTTATTTCTGATGATGGTATTGTTATGGATCCATCGGAAGTAGATGCAGTTCTACAATGAGAGGCTCCGAAGTCGGTTAAGGTGATTAGAAACTTTTTGGACTTTAGTTGGTTATTACCGGAGGTTGTGGAAGGCTTTTCCAAGTTGGCATTTTCGTTACTTCAGTTGACTTGCAAAGGGTAAGTCATTTACTTTGGATGTTCACTGTGAGGAAAGTTTGAGAGGGCTAAAGTAGAATTTGTCTACGGCTCGAGTTTTGATTCTGCGTGATCCTAATAAACCGTTTGTGAGGTATTGGGGTCTATGATGAGTTTAGTCAGTGTGTTAATGCAAGATGGTAAATTCGTGGCTTATGCTTTACGACAATTGAGGATTCATGATTTCAAGATGGCTACGGTTACTTTTGTGTTGAGAATCTGGAGGTATTATTTTTATGGTTTTGAGTCCGAAGTGGTTAGTAATCACAAGAATATTGGGTACCTGTTTGGTTGGAAATAATAAAGTATGAGACAAGGGGGATGGTTGGAATGCCTGATGAGTTAAGTCGAAAGTTGTTATACATGTCTGTTTTGATGGTCAGCGGATTAGAATTATTTGAGCAGTTCCGAGACTTGTGTCTGGTGTGTGAGATAACAAAGTAGAGTGTGAGGTTGGGTATATTAGAAAAGAACTATGATTTTCTGGTAAACATTAGAGAGAGTCAGAAGTTGGATATGAAATTGGTAGATTTAAGTGTTGCGAGTAATCAGAGTGCGCATCAAAAGCGTGATGTGGCACATTTTGTGTATGCGTGCGTGACTTGTAAGAGTTCTTAGGTTGAACATTAGAAACATGTAGGAATGATGAGACCCTTGGACGTTTCAGAATGGAAGTGTTAGGTGGAAGGTTTAAATATTATTCATGGGTTACTATGTAGATGGATGTTTTGGTTATATGTTCGATTGGTGAATCGTAGCATTGTTGTAATGATGTTGTGTGACAAGGATGTTGGTATTATGGTTATTTAGAGGTTGTTGAAACGATGTTGTGTCGTGGAACTTTGTGTTCTTGTTTTTGTTGTTGCCTCGTTTCCATCGTGATGGTTCGAGTGCGAGTAACTAATTCCAATGTGGGGAATTAGGGGAGTGTTACCTAGGGTAAGGGTAACGATCTTGTTGTGTTCTTGTTCTAGAGTGGACCTATGTGTGTTCGTAATTTGGGTATTCTTTGAGTCGTGAGTTAGTCGTCAAGTGCATTGTATGGGCATTGCATCTTGTCGTTGTTGTTGTTGCTGTTAGCAAGGTGGTTTGTCAGTTTGTGTTATTCGTGGTGTGCCTAGTGTTGGCATGTTACTTGGTTAGTCGGATGCGAGAGTCGTATCTGGAAGTTGTTCGTCTCAGTTATATTTTCGAGGACGAAAATGTCTAAGTGGGGGAGAGTTGTAACACCCCGATTTGGTTAATCGTATTTATTTATTTCATTTATGTGAAATTTTGTGAATTGTGTAAATTAAATGAGTTTTACCTGTTAATTGGATAATTTCTCAGATAGATAAAATAATTGCAATTGATAATATTTTCTTATTAACTTTTAATTCCTGATATATTTTGTATCGCTGTTTATGTTTTATCGCATTTTGAGAGCGTTTGGGAGATATTTGAGCAAAAGGGTAAAATAGTCTTTTGAGGGGTTCGATATTTTTATAAAAATAGATATTTTGTTATAAAAGGGAAAGAGAGAGAAATAGAGAGAAAGGGAGAAAAAAGAGAAAGAAGAGAAAGAAGAGGAAGAAAAGAGAGAAGAAGGGGAAGAAGAGGAAATCGATCAAATCAAAGCTTGATCTTCGATTAATCAGGTAAGGGTGAGAAGTTTCGATTATATTTCGATTTTATATGTATATGTATGTGTTTTTTGCATTTGTTTGGTTGAAATGTATACTTTTCCTTATTGGTTGGATTGAAGAACAAATGTGTGGGAATCAATGTTCTAACGGTTCAAAGGCGCAATAAATCGCGTAGAATAGTCGAGTGCTGTTTGGGTCTAATCAGAAATGCTTGTTGGTAAGATTTGAGGAGTTTTGTATTGAGTTATAGAGAATTAGAGATTTAGGGCATTAATGGTAAATTTATGTGGAATCGATGTTTTCACGGTTGAAACTCGGTATAAATCGCGTAGTATAGTCGGGTGAGGTTAGGAATTAGTTGGGAATGCTTACTTGTATGTTTTCACATGTTTGGTTGAATTTGATGGAAAATTACAATATTTGATATGTTGAGATTTTGAGATTTGGATCCAAAACTTTTGTGTTGGAAATCATGTTTTAAGGTTCCTGATTGTTGATACATGATAGAACCATAATAATATACCTTTATTGGTTGTTTGGGTATGGTTTTGAGGGTGAATTTGTGATTTGGAAGTTGCTGTAAAAGAGATATTTTTCTGCATAACGCAGAGCCCGCTTAACGCGGTAAACGCGCTTAGCGCGGTCTGAAGAAATTTCGCCTCTTCCAGGCAGCGAGTAGCGCGCTTAGTGCGGGTGGGGCCCGCTTAGCACGACCTGGAACTGAAAAATATTATTTTTATTGACTTAAAATTCATGGAAAATATCAGTTTTATATTATATTAATGTTGTGTTGTTGTTGTTGTTGTATGGTGAGCATGTGTTGAGGTGTTATATGCATGTTTTGTTGATATGGATGTGATAATATGAAATGCATGATTAAATGATGGCCTTGTGACATAAAGGTATTGGAGAAATGAATTGCAACGTATGATATCGTATTGATGTTGCTGTGGGTAGCCTCTGTGGCGTGATTTCTAGTGAACTGTGTTTTTATGTGGATTACTTCATTAATGACTAATTAATGTAAAGTAATAGATAGGTGTATATGTGATAACTGTATTGGTGCAGGTGGGTAATTCCAGTGGGAATTACGGTGAGTGTATGACTCACGTGTGATCAGGAGGATCGTGTAAATGTATAACTGATTGTTATACATGTGTTTTGTGCATAATTCTTGTTATGTATGTGTTATGTTGAATTGATTGGACAGGTATGGTAATACTATTGTGTATTAGGGTGAGTATGTATCTCATGTGTGATCAAGGGGATCGTGAAGAGGTATAGTTGTTATTATACTTATGTTTTGTGCATCATTTGTGTCGTGCATTTCATGATGTGTCTGGTGGAGACAGCTAGGTGGGAATCCATGATGGGTGCCTAGTATTGTCTGGACTCCAATGTGGAGTTGTGATGGAGACAAATCATTGCTCAGTGGGAGTGTACGTGATTTGTCTGGACTCCAATGTGGAGTTGTGATGGAGATAAATCATTGCTCAGTGGGAGTGTACGTGATTTTTCCGGACTCCAATGTTGAGTTGTATGGAGATAAATCATTGCTCAGTGGAGTGTATGTGATTTATCTGGATTTTATTATGAATCGGGTTCGATTGAATGAACCAGGGTGTGTGGTGCCAGGAGATTAATCATTGCTCAGTGGGAGTGTATGTGATTTATCCGGATTCCATTGGGAATCGGGTTCGATTGAATGAACCATAGTGGGTGGTACCACTTGCATTGCATTGTGTCATTGAGTCACATTGCATTATTATGTCTTTGTTGGATTATAATTGATAGTGACATGTGTGTCGTGAATATGGGCACATTATGTGTGATTGCTTGATTTCTACTCCTTAGCATGTATTTTGCACTGTTAATTATTGAATGTAGTTCTCGCCCCTTTGTTGTTTCTTGTGTCTGTGTTTCTGGGGAAGTACAGATATATATCATAACTTGTGTATATGAATATATGATATCGTTGTATGCTATATGTGTTAGCATGTGGTGTGTGGGTGAGTTGGATAATATATGTGAATTATATGTTTACATATTATTATGCAATCTTGATTTAGTTGTTATTTCTCACCCTTCTGCTAGAATATGCTTCTGTGGCATAGTGCAGATTAGCCGCTGTAGAGGCGTGGAGGCAAGTGGAAGAGTTAGATCTTCATTTTGCTTAGATTTTTGGTGTCTGCTCTGATACGTAACACGGGAGTCAGGGGAAATGCTTTTGTTATTTATGTTTATAATTTGGATAACTTGTACGTATATTTTGATGTTGTGAAACAACCTATTTTGTAAAACGGATCAATTATGGATTGTTCCGCTTTATTCCATAATTGAACTTTCCTTTTGTTGGAAAAAGTTTCCTGTTATTATTTATTTCATTTTGTGTTATGTATCATAGTTACAAGCAGGTGGATTATGTTTTTTTCTCAAATGTGGCATCCTTATTTCTGTCGAAAATTTTTTTTATTCACTATGATATAATTATGTATTATTTATCCGCTAGATGGGAATTGGGGTGTTACACATTTCACATGTCATTTGCCACAATTGAAAAACACCCATTGTCCAAGTATTAGGGCCGATGTTATAACTTGGTTTCTAAATATATATGCAATATAAACAATTTTATTTCAGTACCTAGGATTCTTCGGTAAACTTTAGAAGGTTTCTTATCTTTCCATATTTTAACATATGACAAGCTCTCTAATTACGACATTTGTTCAAATAATAAGAGTTTGGAGCAGCATGACCACCACCTTTTATAATTGGCATACCAATATACCTTAGAGGGTTTCTTAATACACCACCCAAGTTTCTTAGGCACCACGTGAAATTTCTTTTCTGCCCCCAGTTTCCGAATGTGCACATCCGGACACACCAATTTTTTAAAAAACGCTGATGTGTTCCGGATGTACACATCCAGAAAATAGCATAACTTTATTTTTTAAATTTCCTGATCTGCAGATCCGGAAAAATAGCATAACTTTATTATTTTTTTTAAATCGATTTTGTCGGTTGGTCGCATATGTTATTATTTCATCGCAAGTTAATATACATTCGAATGAGGGGAGGGAGAAGGTCTTGACAGCATGATGAAGATCTTGAGTCAAGGGATTAGGTTTCCCGCCAATAGAAAACTTTGTTCTTTGTATCTCTTCAATGTGTTGTTCCGGTGTAGCCATTAATCTTCAGTCAATGTCAATGAAGTAAACATGCATTACAGAGTGAAACATTGATGAATAAAAAAATGTTTGTATGCATAAAATAACTCATTATTATTTACCTGTAAGGGCACAGAGCACCGAAAAGACTGAGCTTTTTGGAGAAGAAATGTTAAGAATTGGAGTAGTTAGTAACTTACACGATACAAGAAAAGTGTTTGTATGCATAAAAAATTCATTATTATTTACCATTTTGGACTATTAAAAAATATAAATATAATTGTTGATAGGACAAAGCAGGAGGGAAGACTTCAATTGTTGATCATAATTTTTCCTGATTTTAAGGGCAAATCATATGGTAAGTTTTGTAAGGTGGTGACCTCAGAAGGGAAATCGGGCCGCTGCAATTATAAGATAATTTTGTTAGATTTGTGGATTCCTCATGATTTTATTTTGATTTTCAGGGAGTGGCATGTGGCTTTCTATAAATCAACTGGGTTTAAGCCTAAAAGGACTATATTTTACAGGATCGAAGCTTGTAGGACAAATGAAGATCAACAGTAAAATATTACTTCTTTGACGTTATCCAAGATAAATGGCAACAGAGTCGACACAAAGTTGGTGGTACTCCTATTACCACTTGCAGAACCAGAATCAGAATTTTCGACTTCACTTATGTAGTATCGAGCGCGGAAAGCTAGTAAGTGTTCCTCGATTTTAGCCACTATGATAACAACTAAAAAGTTAAAGTTAGCTATGTCATACCTTCTGAATTGCATCCATCTCATAAAGCAAAACCTAACTGAAGTGACCCTCACTTACTACATCTCTGATAAGCAGAAATTAATAATGCAAAATAAATCATATATAAAATTAAAACAAGTTATAATATATACATATACATGAATATACATCAACATGTATCATTTAGGCACCACGCTCGATACTACATAAGTGAAGTCGAAAATTCTGATTCTGGTTCTGCAAGTGCTAATAGGAGTACCACCAACTTTGTATCGACTCTGTTGATTTTCATTTGTCCTACAATCTTCGAGGATAGATTTGGGAGTTCGGATATTCACAATGCATTTTTTGGATATATAACTTATGGTTACAGATCATGTTTGTCATCATAGGTGGATGACCGTTATTTTGTTTAAATATGGGTTAGAACTACTAGACAGCTTTTGGATACAGAACAAGTGGTCTTCTGTTAAAATACATATTATTATTATTTCTTAAAATAAATATACCTTTTAATATGTTGAGTTTCAACCATTTTTCCAGATGTGCACATCCGGAAAACGCGTAACTTGTCATTCCGGATTTACACATCCGGAACAAACCAACGTTTTTTTCAAAAACGGTGCGTCCAGATGTGCACATCCGGAACTGGGGGAAAAAACGGAATTTCATGTGGTGTATAAGAAACATGGGTGGTGTATTAAGAAACCCTCTATACCTTAAACCTCTCTAGTTGATTTTACTCACACCATAAATCATTGAAGTCATATTTCTTTTATATATATATATATATATATATATATATATATATATATATATATATATATTCTTAACAAAATCTTCGTATTTTTTTAAAATAACATTTAGTTTCTATGGAAGATTCAAATTGTTTGAGATTTTAAATATCCGTTTTCTATTTTTAAAACAGAAATATGTTTTTCTAGGCTATGTTTGGGTATTGTAAAATGAAAGGAGCGGAGCAGAATTGAGCAGAGTGGATATGTAGTGGAATGAGGAAGAGCAGAATAAAGATATGATTCTATCGTTTGGATATTTCATGATGGAATAGAAAAACTTATTCATTCCCCCCAAATTGGAGGGTACACAAAATAAAGGAAAATGATGGAATGAGATAAAATAAATTCCATCACATTCCTTTATATTTCATCCTTTTGAAATTAATCCAAACAAAAGAATATAATCTTATTCCATCTCATTAATCCAAACATAGATCTAGAATTTCACGAGGCTCTAATGACATGTTATATAGATCTTTTTGAGTGTTCGGACTAAAAACACGTATGTGAAAGTATAAGGAAATTGACAGGAAGAATTTTTGATATATTGAAAGAAACAACTTGGCTCATATATAGCCTTATAGATGAGAAACTGAAATAAAAACTACTCATGTTTTCAACCCACTACTAGCACTTCCTAATAACAAGGTAGACTAATTCAAAGGAAATAACTACTCCTAAAAACAAGGAAATCATAAAACAGACTAATAAATCCTCCCTTAAACTGAATGCTATATGCAATCAATTTATAACACTCTCTAAACAAACTCCTAGAGATCTGCGTAGCTCTTGAAAACATCCATCTTGAGTGGTTTCCTCATGATATCTACCAATTGTTCTTGTGTGCTACAGTGTATCAGATCTACATTTCCAGCCTTTGTCAAATCCCGAAGGAAATGGAAACGAACATCGGTATGCTTACAATGACCATGCATTACTGGATTCTTCGAAAGCTTAATAGCAGAACTACTATCACACCGAATCACAGTGACTTTGCTTTAATTTTTACACAGTTTTCCTAACACTCTTTTCAACCATATGGCTTGACATGCACATGAAGCTGCACCTATAAACTCTGCTTCTGTGGTTTAAAGACTCAAAATTGGTTGTTTCCTCGATGACCAAGAAACATCACCTGAGCTTAACAAGAAAATATAACCCGAAGTACTTTTCATATCATCCAAGTCCCCGGCATAATCGTTGTTAGTGTAAGCCACAAGCTCGTTATTTCCTTCCTTCCAGTAGAAGATTCTAAACTCAGTTGTTCCTCTTAAGTATCTCAACGCCCTTTTAGCCACTTGTAAATGCAGGTCAGTATGATTCTCCATATACTTGATAATTAGATTCACCACAAACAATATATCGGGTCGAGTAGATGTCAGATACATAAGGCTTATTATAATTTGTCTATGGTAGGTCTTATCAACCTTCACACCAGACTCATCTTTTGTGAGTTTAATACCTGGACCAATTGGATTATGCACTGAATTGCTTCTATCCAGTCCAAACCTTTGCAACATCTTGAATGCATACTTATTTTAACATAAGAAAATTCCATCTGATCGTTGCATCACTTCAAGACCAAGAAAGCATCTCATTTTATCAAGATCTGTCTTGTCAAATTTTTGCTTCATAGAGCTTTTAAATTTTGGAAACATCAGCTCGTAATTTCCGGTAAAAATGAGACCATCAACATACAAACTAACAAATAATATTTTACCTTCCTTTTCTATCTTCACAAACAAGTTGTGCTCGTAGTCGCACTTCTCAAAACCTTCCTTCAGAAAATATGTTTTTATACGACTATGTCAAGCACGTGGTGCCTACTTAAGCCCATAATGAGACTTTTTCAGTTTATAGGCTTTTTGCTCATTACTCTTTTATACATAACCACAAGGCTAGTCCATATACACTGTTTCATTCAACTCTCTATGCAAAAATTCTGAATTTACATCTAGTTGATAGATTTCCCATCCTTTTTGAGTTACAAATGCTACCACCAAACGAATTGTCTCCATGCGAGCCACCGGTGCAAATACTTATGTATAGTCTACCCTATACTTTTGTGCATAGCCCTTCACTAACGAATTGTCTCCATGCGAGCCACTGATGCAAATACTTCTGTATAGTCTACCCTATACTTTTGTGCATAGCCCTTCACTACTAGCCTTGCTTTGTACTTGTCCACTTCTCCATTCTCTTTGAATTTTGTCTTGTAAACCCACTTCACTCTAACTTTCTTTGCTCTTTTAGGTAATTCCATTAATTCCCATGTGCCATTTCTTTTAATTGCTTCCATCTCCAGATCCACGGCTTTCCTCCATTTTTCACTTTTAACGTAGGATCACCATCACCAGCTGCAAACATGGCCAAATTAACATCGACATTTCCTTCTGAAAGTCCATCTCCAGTTTCATAGTTTTCCATCCAAAGTGGTGGCCTTCTACACCTTTGTTGATTGGGATTAGAAGTGTTCTCTTCTGCTGTAGAATCAGAGGAGACATTTTCCTCTTCTTATGTATCAATATTATGATTAGATTCATGCACGACTTCATTTCCTTCTTCCACATTAACTTCCACATCCTTATCACCCTTATCTAAGTCACATGAGATGGCTTTTTCATACTTCTTATCCCAATCCCAGCCCTGATCTTCTTCAAAAACAACATCCCGACTTGTTATGATCTTTTGTGAAATCGCATCATAAAGCCTGTATGCATTTGATACTTCACTGACCCCCAACAAAACACAACCCAAACTTTTGTCATCAAGCTTAGTTCTTTTAGCATCAGGTATGCGAACATAAGAAATACATCCAAAAACTCTAAAATACAGCAAAAATGGTGAATTTGCATGATGTAAACTCTCCCCCACGGTCAGTGCGCAAGCCTCTGATAAACGAGTTTTCTTTCTTTTCAGCATAAATCTTAAAATTTTTTAAAACCAAAAATGCTTCTGATTTTTTTGTTAAGAAATAAACCCATGTTTTCCTACTGAAATCATCAATAAAAGTGATCAGATACCTCTTTTGGCTGTTAGAGATAGGCTTGATTGGTCCACAAATATCAGCATGTATTAGTTGCAGAATTTGTGTTTCCCTCCAAGCGCTCTTCTTTGGGGATGGATCTCTTGGTTGCTTCCCTACCAAATAGTCCTTGCACAGCCAGTTTGGTGACTTTAATTTTGGTAAGCTATTTACCATACTCTTCTGTTGTAGCGTATTTAAACCCTTAAAAATCAAGTGTCCATATCTACAGTGCCAAAGATGCATTAAATCTTCTGTAATAGTGTGAAAGCAAGTGGGTTTTGCAGGTAGCTGTATGACAGGCAACATCAAACATTCGATTTGAAGATATTCTGGTTTCCATTATCAAACCATTTTCAGGGTGGAAAACTTTGCATTTTCCATGTTGAAACAGAATACTAATCCCATTCTCTTGAAATTGCCTAATACTTAGCAAGTTATTCCTTAATTCTGGAACAAGAAAGACTCCAGTAACAATATGTGTTACTCCATTTATGTTTAATCTTATGTTACTTGTTCCTGTTATAGCCATGGTGGAATTATTGTCCAACTTGACAGAATATTTGTAACTCTCATCAAGATCGGAGAAGTATTCCTTCTTCATGCACATGTGATTGCTACATCCAGAGTCAAGAAACCAAAAAAATTCTTCATTGGCCTTGTTTATATCTATGTAGGCCATCAACAACATTTCTTCTTGAGTCTCTACATAGTTGGCCTCCTTCCTTTGGTTCGAACATTCCCATCTAAAATTCCCGAGTTGATGACAATTAAAGCACTCCACTGTGGATTTTTCAAATCTTTATCTACCTCTGCCTCGTCCTCATCGTCCAAAACCTCCACGACCTTGACCCCTTTCTACATATTGAGCATATTGATTATCTTGATATCAATGAGTAATCTGAAAAGCATGTGCTTCTTCAACATGGGAACACATGCGTTGTTCATGAACAAGTAGGCTGTTTTGCAATTTATCAATAGTCAAAGTGTTTGTATCCTTAGATTCTTCAATGGAACACACGACATAATTGAACTTGGGAATCATGGATCTCAAAATTTTTTCAACTACTGCAACATCTACCTTTTCTTCACCATTAGATTTCATCTTGTTTGCTATGGTAAGTGTCTGAGCAAAATAATCATTCACAGATTCTCCTTCTTTCATATGGAGAGTTTCAAACTCCTTTCTTAGATCTTGCAATTGTGCGCGCTTGACCCGTCTTGAATCTTCATACTTCTGCTTCAAGAAGTCCCATATGTTCTTTGTTGTATCTTTGCTAAAAATTGTCTCCAGAATTGAACGATCTAATGCTTGAAATAGAGCCTTCAAATATTTTAATTTCTGATAATCAATGTTCTTTCTTTGTGCATCTGTAAGAATTACTCATTCCGCTGCCGCAGGAACCGCATTTTCCACCAGGCCCCAATACTCCTTTGAACACAAAAAGTTTTCCATAAGCATCGGCCAATGGTCATAATGCCCATCAAACTTTGGTATTGCTGGCTACACAAATGAACTTTCTGATGCCATAGTTTTCACACTTAGAAGACTGCATCTTCTAATTTAATCAGGCACCATGGTGGAGTTCTGATACCAAATGTTTGGAACTAAAAACATGTATGTGAAAGTCTAAGGAGATTGACAGGAATAATTTTTTATATATTGAAAGAAACAACTTAGCTCATATATAGCCTTACAGATGAGAAACTGGAATAAAAACTACCCATGTTTTCAACCCGCTACTAGCACTTCCTAATAACATGGTAGACTAATTCAAAGGAAATAACTACTCCTAAAAATAGGGAAATCATAAAACTGACTAACACTAAGACCTTTGTATTTACGAGTCATTTTTATAAACTTCACCAAATAATTCACTCAAGGTGATAACAAGGTCATCATGCCAAACATGAGAGAGAGAGAGAGATAGAGAGAGGGCTATGATATTTTGTTATCACAGTCACTTTCTAAAGAAAAACCCAACCATATGTTCATTTACTATAATAAGTGCATGTCCTAATGGAATTAAAAGAGCAAAGTGTAATGGTTGTGTATGAGTATTTAAGTTAGGTGTAACTGGTAAGGAATATGGAACCACATCTCAAGAATGTCATATGAAAAAGTGGAAAAAAATTAATTATGTTGACGTTGGTCAAGTAATGATAGGCTTGCAAGGAAATGTGCCCCTTTATAAAAATGTGTATTGAGAAATCTGTCCCTTTACGGTCATTCAACATAATTATCCTTATAAATTTGCTGAATTTTAAAAGATAAGGGATTGGATGAATATTTGAACCCTGAATTTGTTTTTTTATAAGAAATTCCTTTCATTAAGAAAAAAAATGAGGAACAAAGAAGCCCTGGGGGTTAAGCAAGGGGCATTCCCCTAGCCATGTCTTGGAACCAAGAGCCTTCCCAACTCTTACAAGGTTATGAGCCAGGAGGTTATGGTTTCTACTGATAAACATTATAGAGCTGAAAGAAATTTTTTTTAATGAGCATTCTGCATTCTTTAGCCATAGGATTTAAAACAACAATATCTTTACACACTTTAATGCAATCTACAACATTGGCTGCATTAGACTGGATCAAAAGCTTCTTTACTTTAGTCTTCAAAGCAATATGGATGCCCCATCTGATTGCCATCATCTCATCCACCGAGGGATCTGTTGTGAAATTCTCAGATTTGCAGGCAGAAAGAATAATCTCATTTGCAGGATTTCTCAAAATATAACCAAAACTCACAAAACCTTCACTAAAGGGACCACTCAAGCCAGGAACAGATGTCCACATTTGAGGGAGTTCTTAGACTCAGGATAGAGGAAAAGAAAGTTTGTTTAGCAAAAACACATTCTAAGAAGAGATGATCAGCAGATTCAGATGAAGCCTGACATAAAGGACAAGAAGTATCAAGAAGCAAGCCTTTCTTCTTTAGGTTCTCTCTAGTAGGAAGAATGTTTCTAGCCAACCTCCATAAGAAATTTTTGACTTTATTCTGCAGCTGAAGTTTCCAGATAAGTTTTCAAAGTTTATGATGGGGATCACTAGATGAGCCTGGAAACGAACCAATTTTTTCCTTCATGCACATGTGATAAGTAATCTTAACAGAGTAATTTTCGTTCATCTCAAAATGCCATATAAGCACATCTTCAGTATTACTCTGAGATAAGGGAATTCCAACTATCAAAGACGCATTAATATGCCCAAAGGAAGAGAAAAGTAAGTCAATATTCCAATTACCTGTAGCTTCATCAATTAAGTCATATACTTTCATCTCAGTGTCTGCAGGGTTGGCATGCTGCAGAAGCTTGAAACCCGGATTACCAAGAATCCACATATCCTTTAGAGCTGAAACTTTTATACCATTTCCAATCCTCCATCGTGATCCCAATTGGACAAGCTTCCTAGCACTCAAAATAATTCTCTATGCATAGCTTAGATTGAAGCCTGTTGGGCATTCATCAATGTCACAATTTGGAAAATATCTGCTTTTCAGAACTCTTCCAGCAAGAGACTCATCATTCTTAATCAAACGCCAGTACTGCTTCCCCAATAGACTTGTATTGAATTCACTTATTCCGCGAAAGCCTATGCCTCCTTCTTTATTTGCCCTTGCCATTTTGTCCATTATAAGACAATGAACCTTTCTTTCTCCACTCCTCGCTCCTCACCAAAATTTGGCAATCATGATCTCAATTTCGCTGCACACCCCTTCAGGAATCTTGTAACAACTCATAATGTAACTTAGTATGGCTTGAGCAACAGTCTTGATGAGTACTTCTTTTCCTGCCCGCAATAGGAACTTCTCTTTCCAGCCCTTAATTTTCTTCCAAACTTGCTCCACTACCATAACAAATACCTCCTTCTTGGATCTTCCAAAGGCAACAAGTAAACCTAGGTATCTGGCATGGCTTGACACATTCTTTACGCCATCCTTAATCGAATCAATTCTCTATCTTCTTCCTGCACATTTTGACTGAAGGAAGCCTCAAATTTATCTAGGTTGACCATCTGTCCTGATGCCTACTGGTATCTGGGAAGAACCTCCAACACTTTGTAAGCCTCACCAATATTGGCTCGAGCGAACAACAAACTATCATCTGCAAAAAACAGGTGAGAAATCGAAGGGAACTTCCTAGAAATATTCAAACCATGGATCTTTACCTCTTGCATTTCCTTTTTAATAAGACTTGAAAAGACATATGCACATAGGATAAACAAATAAGGTGAAAATGGGTCTTCTTGACGGAGACCCCTGCCAGGATTAAAACCTTTACACTGCTAGCCATTTAGTAGCACCTTATAAGAGACAGTAAAAATGCATCTCTCAATAAGATCCACCAAATGGCTAGGGAAGCCCATCATAGATAGCACCTTTGTGATAAAACTCCATTCCAAATGGTCATAAGCCTTTGACATGTCTAGTTTGAGAGCCATGTGACCACATTTCCCTTTCTTCTTATTTTTTAGCCAATGAAAACACTTCAAAGCCATGAGAGCATTATCAGTAATCAACCTCCCTTGCATAAAACCACTTTGCTCCTCATCAATGACATCAGGTAAGATACTTTTAATTCTATTTGCAATTGTTTTTGTAACCAACTTCATCACCACATTACAATGGCTAATAAGTCTGAAGTCTTTGGGTGTATTGGGGTGCTTGCATTTGGGAATAAGCATTATATGAATGGAATTAATCCCACTCGGATCCTTGCCATGGTTCAGGATATCCAAAACCAGCTTGCCAACCTCTCTTCCCACAATGTGCCAAAACTTTTGATAGAAAAGCACAGGAAGGCCATCTGGTCTTAGGGCTTTGAGTGGATGTATTTGAGCTAGTGCTTCCTTGTCTTTTAAAGGATAAACGACTCCTCACACCAACTGATATGACAGGGTTTCAGTTTTCCATGAACAACACTACGAACTTCCTCAATGTTAACTGGATTTGAAGAAATAAAGAGCTCCACAAAATAGTTTGTCAGAATTCTTTCGCAATTATCCTCTCCTTTCCACCATATACCATTTACATATTTCAAATTCTTAATGGTGTTTATTTTCCTCCTATGTTCATCCTTTTTATGGAAGAATTTATTGTTCTTGTCACTGTGTTGTAACCAAACTGCCCTACTCTTTTGCATCCATATCACTTCATCAAATTGAAGCAGTCTGTTCCTATGAGTTTATAAAGCCTTGTATGTTTGGATAGAATGAAAATTAGAATCCCATCTGGTATCATCCTTCAGTAAGTCTTCCAGACTTTTTACTTCCTGGTTTATCGAGCTTATCTTGTACTCCTTGAAAATTTCACTCAGTCCCTGCAAATCTTGAAGCTTGTTAACAGTTTGAGCTAGCCAGCTATTCCAAATCTGGGATACATACCCTTCACATCTGGGGTCTTTTCACCAAGCCTCTTAAAATTTAAATGAATATTCCATTCTCTTCCTCATTTCTCCAAAATTAGCATCGAGATCAATCCTAATGGCTGCATGATCCGAGCCATATCTGGGAAGATGATAAACCTTAATTGGTGAAAATATATTGAGGAAATTATTAGTAGCTATAACTCTGTCAAGGCGAAACTGAATGTTGTCTCCTTCCACTCTACCATTTGACCAAGTGTACGGATTGCCTTCAAAGCCCAGATCAAGAAGCCCATAAGTCCCCAAATAAACTCTTCCACAAGAAAGTTGGCTTGGTGTTTTAAGGTTCCCTCCTTTCTTCTCGCCAACAAAAACAACATCATTAAAATCTCCAAAGCAAATGATTCTCTTCCCTCATTTCCTTATCAAATCCTGGAGTAACAACTAGGTATTCTTTTTGTTATGCTCCTCTGGGTGACCATATATACCATTGAAAAACCAGGGCACCTCATCTTGGTCATCTAACACAGAGACACTAATATGGTTTGTGGAATATGATAAGATATCGACCTGAAGGCTTTCTTGCCACAAAAGAAATAGTCCTTCCGCCCTCTTACGCCATTGCCCTACACAATCCACACTTAGACAACAATCAAACCCCGCTTTGAATTTTATTTTCTGAACTTCCTCCTATCTAAGCCTCGATTCCATCACAAACACCATGTTGGGGTTTTCTAATCGAATGAGCCTTATCAAGGCGCGAACTGCACGGTGACTCCTCAACCCCCTGCAGTTTCAACTCAAGATTTTCATTTCTTTAGGCGGTGTTGGTCGTCCAACACCACCTATGGTTCTTTTGCAGTTTCATTCATAGTTGCCTCCTGTCCCTTTAGCTTTTTCTCTCCCATGCCACAGATTTCTATAGTACCATCCAAAATCATGACATCTACAAGGTTACGCTTCCCACATTCAACCTCTTCCTATTTTCACATACCAGGTTTCGCTTTCCTTGTGTTTTTCCTCCTTGTCCATTTCCTTCTTTTTCTAATGCCTGAATATGTATTAGCCTTTTGACCGTTACCTATATTAGAAATATCCACAACCCCAAGGACTCCACCATAGCCTCTATTTTCAGGACCGTTTTTCCTTTAGGTTGAGGTACTGCAAGTTTTTGCTTTTCCGTTGGTGATGGTTCGAGACTCATAATCTCCTGGTTAAGAACTCCTTTTTTCTCAACTTCCCCATCATCTCCCTCCCTACCTTTACCCTTGACCTCACATCTACTCTGGCCTGACGAAGTGTTAAATAAACTTCTACTACACGAACTAGAATTTGAGTCTTCATCTTCGGATCCTCTTGCATAATTGGTAGAGGAGAAGCTCGTAACCATGTTCCAAAAGACAAATCATGTTCGTCCAAATCTTCGAAACCTTCTTCGCTAAGATCTTCAAGTGTTTTACAATCTTTAATCTGATGACCCACTCTTCCACAAACGAAGCAGAAAGTAGGAAGATGTTCATACTTTAAATGAACTCGCAGATTTTTATCTTTGAAGCGCACCATAGTACCCTTCTTCAAAGGCTTCTTGAGATCGATTTTTGCTTTGACTCTTAAGAATCTCTCATTTCTGTGAGCTTCCTTCGAGTCCATTTCTTCAAATTCACCTAAGATTCCTCTTAGCTTTATTGCCATGGCTCCTGAGCGGAGCATAAGAGGAAGTTCGTAGATGCGAACCCAGAAGGATCCATAATGCATATTCAAATCTAAGGGTTGCTCCTCACCTGATATACGACTCAAGATGAGTATGTTTATATCAAAGCTCCATGTCTCATTCTTTAGGACGCTTTCCAGATCTCTCTTGGCAGCGAGGTGGAAAAGGAAGAGGTTTTTGTTCAGCTCTTGGATATCAACTGGATTTCTGAGTTTCCACGCCCCTGTTATTGTACTGTTGAAAGCTCTAGTATTGAAGCTGTTATCAGTCCATAGTTTTCTAGCAAGGGTGCGTTGGAAGATTTCCCCTTTGCAAACTTCTTCAGCTTCCGCTATGATACCTTCTTCTTCCTCCTTAGACAACTGAATATTCTTCCATTTATCCATTATTGACACCTATCTGTCTGAAGCGGAGCGAAATAACACTGGGGATGGAAAAGGGGCCTGAATGACGAGATTCTGTAGAGAGTATGAATGAGATAAGCAAGATGAGAAACCTCCACTGCGAAGGAGATGAAAAGCCACTTGGGCGGGAAACCAGAAAAAACTGGGAATGAGACTTTTTTACCCTAGGAAGAGGATAGGAAATGAGTGGACACGATAAGTTTTTAGAGAGAAGTTGGAGACTCTCTCTCAAGAAACACGTGGGTCCAACTAAACCACAATTGAACCCTAAATTTGTTTTCATTACTCGAAATTTATTGGTGATGCATTGGAAAGTATTAGATAAATCGTCAAATATTCGAGTGGTTCATAAGAGAGAAATAAATTTTTTAAATAATGTATTAAATTCATTGGTGGTGTTGAAACTTTAATAATTTGATGCTTAAATGTGGTGTGAAGTATTGACATGTCTTTGCAAGTCTTAATTTGCAAAGAGGAGAAGAAATATATGCATTTTTGTTGCCATTTTATGAGACAACATTATTGATTTATGGAACATCTTATCTTACTTTCATTTTTTTCTTTCAAATTTTAAAAATTTAGTGTGTTTTGATTAAGAGTGTGAAAGAAAAAGACGTTGTTATTAAAAATATGGCTGAAAGAATGATGTTGAAGTTTGAAAATTATTGAAGTGATTATAGTTTAATGCTTTCTCTAAGAGTATTTACCAAAGAATGAAACTATTACTTTGGAATATGTTAATCAAAGGTTGATCCACATACTGGTAAGCTTAAAGTGGAATAAGTTGTCCACATTCTTTGATAAGCACTCCCTCAGTCCCAATTTTTAAATGAATTAAGAAACTCAATTATTATTTTATGAGAAATACAAATTCGATAAAACTGTACAATAATGCTCCTCATAATTAAATAGGAGAGAGAAATTAAAAGAGTTGAATGAATAAATAATAATAAATACTTGAGAGTATACTGGCGAAAGTGTTATTAATATTGCATTGAAAATGTAAAGTGACTTATAATTTGGAATAACTTTTTTTAACAAAGTGACTTATAATTTGGAATAAAGATATTATTGTTTTACTCCGACTTCATCAACTATGAAGAACTCCATACGCCACTAAAAAATATATATTTTCTATCAAAATCTATTCAATGAAAGTAGTTTATTTAATACTCGCGTTCCAAATTATAAATCACTTTGCCAAAAAAATTTATCCTAAATTATAAGTAGGGTGGAAATAGGCTAGGCTAGGCTAGGCTTTATAAGGCCTAGGCCTGGCCTACGATAAACTTAAAAGGCTTGAGCCTCGCCTATGGCCTATTATAAGCTCTCTTTTTTTTGGTCTGACCTGGCCTTTTTAAAAACCTAGCCTGACCTGAAAGCCTATTTACAAGCCTTATTCTCATTATGGTTCTCAATTATTCCATATTACTTAAGAAGCTTTATAGGCTGACCTATATATACATATATAGGCCGACCTATTTAGCCTTTGTTATAATATATATGCATATATAGATCAATATATGTATCCTTTTTTCTAATATATATACATGTATAGGACAACCTATTTAGCATATTTTTAATATATATGAAAATATAGGCCGGCCTATAAGGCTTTCTAGGCTTTTTTAATAGCCTAAGTCTGACCTATTTAATTAAACAGGCTTTTAAAAAAGCCTAAGCCTGACCTTTTTATTAAAAAAGTCTGGCCTGACCTGACCTTAAGTAGGCTAGACTATAGGCCCCTGTAGGCTGGTCTGACCTATTCTCACCCCTAATTATAAGTCACTTTATATTTCCAATGCAATAGTAATAACATTTTTCTCACTATACCCTCAAGTATTTATTATTATTTACTTTTTCAAAACTTTTAATTTCTCTCTCATGTGTAATTATGAGGAACATTATTGTAAAGTCATACATAATTTATCTTTCCTATAAAGTAATAATTAAGTTTCTTAATTTTTGTAAAATGCTCAAAACGTCTTATAAGTAACAAGTCATTATTACACTTTAATATACTAACTTTATTGTTTATAATAAGCAGAGTCCAATCAGTCCGGAGGCCCTATTTTAATTTAAAAAATAGGCCTAAATTAGAAAAATATTACAATTTTAAAAATTATGCTCTTTTACGACTATTTTTAAAAAACTTGTTATAAAATTAATGCGACTTGAGAACAAAATATGGTTTTACACCTGTTTTTGGAAAAATAGGTGTAAATCTATTTCTTTTGTAATTAAAAAAAATTGGGCCCCTAAATTAAAAAAACTAATACAACTTACAAATTTATTTACACCTATTTTAAAAATAATGGTATGAAATGATAGATATTTGAAAAAAAAACTCATGATCTTACACCTATTTTTGAAATAACAGGTGTAAAATCTATTATTTTTGTAATATAAAAAAAATAATAGGGCCCCTCAGAATTTGGGTCCCGTGCTGCACATGGGGAAGGCCGACCTTGATAATAAGTAACTTGTTTTAAGTCATTACACTTTGAAAAATATAATAGGGATCAAAAGTATACAAATAACATCTTGCAACTTCAACTAGAGCGTCTCAACTTCAATGTTTATTTTGATGAGTTTGTTGAACTAATAATTGTTTGAATAATAATACTATTTAAATAGATTTTGATGATAACACAATATAAGATAAAATTTTATCGTCTAGCATTTATTATATGTATAGAAAGCTTTTAAATAGATTCAAGGTAATCTATCATCTAAACTAAGTAAATAAGTTCTACAAAATAATCATGTGGTCTTTATATGATTCAAGAAAGATATTGAATGACATAATGATAATTATTATCTTGTAATGCATATGTTGAATCATCATTTTTGGAGGGCGTCATGAAGACTTCACACTGGTACCTATTGGTACATGCTCAACTATATTAGTAAAGCTTATTCTCTGGAACAATAACTCAACTCTTCTAGAAAATTAAGTTTTCATCTTCTGGTAAGCGTTAATAAAGCTTATTCTCTAAAATAATAACTCAACTCTAGTAGAATATCAAATTGTAATCCTCTGATAAGCATTAGTAAATCTTATTCTTTAGAATAATAACTTCATTATTTTCCATCTCAATATTCAAATTTGAGAGACACTTAAACAATAGTACATAATGTATAATGGTACAAATTTTACATGGCAAAGGTATAATGTCTTGTGCTACAAGATATGTTATGATTAAAAAGGACGTAAAATAGCCCAATGCAAATAGTACAGAGATCATAACGACTCCTTTATTAAAGATCGAGATCAAGCAACTGTCAATAAAAAGGGAGTTATATAAAGACTTTAACTATATATCACTTCTTTATTCACCAAAAATCAAAACAAAATACTAAACAACTATTGTTGAATAAACTTTAGAGGATTAAATTGAGAAGATAAAACAACTTTCATAGAAAGAACATTCAGAGAAGAATCTATAGTGAAAGAAAGAAAGGCAAAAAGAAGAAATCAAGTGATTTCCTTATATAGAATTTTGTTGAAAGACTAAAACACTTGTATTTGTTCTTAGATTATTTAGATTCTCTATTGAGTGATATTTGTAAACACACTATAAATTAATTGTTTGTTTGATTGTATTTCTGCAAAGGGTTAAGTGTTAGGCAAATTCTTTAAGATAACTAAGAGATCCAATTGGGATTAGTTCTTTATTTTTGATAAATATAAGATATAGTCTAGTTGGAATTAGAAATATCTTAGTAGAATGGTAATCAAATGAATAATAATAAAAATCTCTCTAATGAAAATATTGTAAGCAGAAATATTAACAGATTAATTATATGAAATTAGAACACCAACACTTGTTGAAGACATGATTTTCAAATAAGAGCTGTCGTTCTTATCACTATGATTCAGAATTCTAAAAAGATAAATAATTTATATAAGTTATTGTATAGGAGTCAAATTTCTCTTGCCCAAAAAATCATGAACCTGTCATTAACTTAAACAATATATCATTCCCAAAAAAATGTGTCCTCAATCAGTGTCAACTTCAAGAAGGAATATTACATAGCATCTCAAAATATTGTATCATTTAAATCATACTATTATAATCAATTGGTTAATTCAATTCAACAAGCAAGAGTATACTAGTAAGTGTTTATTTTTAATATATTCGATGTCTCAAACAATAATATGTTTATACTGAATAACGCAGTTAGACGTACGAAACCTACACTATATAGGCGACTTTCAGTTTACCCCTGTAATTTTTTTTTTTGCAAATGCCCTTTGCCATTTCAAGATTCCATCAATATACACCTTTGAAAAATATGACACATGCAAAGTGCAAAGTACAATAATTTATATAAGTTATTGTATAGGAGTCAAATTTCTCTTGCCCAAAAAATCATGAACTTGTCATTAACTTAAACAATATATCATTCCCATTCAACAAGCAAGAGTATACTAGTAAGTGTTTATTTTTAATATATTCGATGTCTCAAACAATAATATGTGTATACTGAATAACGCAGTTAGACGTACGAAACCTACACTATATAGGGGATTTCTGGTTTACCCCTGTAATTTTTTTTTTTTGTAAATGCCTTTTGCCATTTCAAGATTCCATCAATATACACCTTTGAGAAATCTGGCACATGCAAAGTGCATATGTGTCAAGCTGCGTGACTTTTTTTTTTTAATTTTAAGTATTGAACCCATAACCTTTTACATCAAGCACTAATGTCTTACCACTAGGCTAAATGTTCTTTTGTTTATTTATTTGCATTAAAATTATATATTACTTAGCATATATTAGTTACAGTTTTATATATTTAAAAATTATATAGTTAGAAATATATTAATTACAATATTATATATTTAGAAATATATTAGTTACAATATTAAAAATATATTAGTTACAGTATTATATATTTAGAAATATAACGTTACAAAATACATTAACATTAAAGGATTATTATATATTTGTTTATTTTTTATTATATATATTACTAACTATTTATTAATAATACATTATAGAATATTAAAATATTAAAAATTAATATTAATGTATAAATTTTTTAATAAATATATATGTTTTAAAGTATATTAATATTAAATTTTTAATAAACTATTTTAAATTATTTTAATTAAATTATTTTTAATTAATGATAGTTTAATCATATAATAATTTTAATTTATTAAATAATGTTTAAATCATTTTAATTTATAATATATATATTTTTAATTAAATATATAATATTGTAACTAATATATTTTTAACTATATAATTTCTAAATATATAAAACTGTAACTAATATATGCTAAGTAATATATAATTTTAATGCAAATAAATAAACAAAAGAATATTTAGTCTAGTGGTAAGACATTGGTGTTTCATGCAAAAGGTCATAGGTTCAACATCTCTATGGGCCAGTTTTTTGGAATTTTGAAATTTAACATCAAAACAATAAAATAATAATAAAATATGTCACATGGAATTTAAAAAATAAATAATAATGAAAAATGGCAACTAAACCATCCAAATAAGTTTAGTTCTCATCTTAAAAAAATAAAATGCCACTTAGCTTGACATATGCCAGAATCCTCAAAGATGTATATTGATGAAATTTTGAAATGACAAGAGGGCATTTGTAAAAAAAAATTTTACAGGAGATAAACTGGATGTTTTCTATATGGCAAAGGGTAAAATAGTATTAACCCTTAGATTAATTTTGTAACTCGGCGCGCGACGATATTTTATGCATATATAATACCATTATATTGTCATATTATTTTATGAGTTTACAAACATATGATTTCATATAATCATAATAATGTATTAACACATCATATAATTAAATGTATGAAAAATATATTTATGCTAAAAATATACATAAATTATTCCGTTTATGCCAACTCAGTATATACAAAATAATTAGATCAATATTTGTAATCATGTGACTCAATCAAATCACTTGTTGAAAGTATATGTTATTATTATCTAGGATTAAATATACAATGCCCCCCTGCAATGTTAGCGATTTCTCATTTTAACTCCTGGCAAAGTTTTTTTTTTAAAAACCCCCTCATCTTATTTAGATTCCCTCACTTAGGCCCCTGGCTGCCACATTGCAGCAAAGATTCCTTTCTATTGCTTACGTGGCATGTCACGTGGCATTTTTAATATTATTTTATTATTTTATTATTATTTTTTTATTTTTTTTATTTTTTTTATTTATTTTTATTTATTTTTATTTTTTATTTATTTTTAATTTTTAATTTTTTTTAATTTTTTAATTTTTTTAATTTTTTTTTACTTTTTTGTTTTATTTTGTTTTATTTGTTTTTATTATAATTTTTATAATTTTTTTTCTTTTTTTTAATTTCTTTTTCGTTTTTATTTATATATTTTTTATTTTTTTATTTTTTTTTATTTTTCGTTTTTGGACCTAATTTTTATTTTTAATTCTATTTTAAACAAATTTTTATTTTAAAAATTACACTAGTGCAGAAAAGACTTTTTACATCGGGCGAAAAACACATTTTACATCGGTTCTGGGTCCGATGTAAAGCCAAGCGATGTAGTAAATCAAAGACATTTTACATCGGGCCATAGTCCGATGTGAAAAATACATCTACTACATCGGTTGACTATTAAGTCTAATGTGAAATATGGGTTTAACTTTTTTTTATAGAAATAAATGCACATTTTACATCGGATGCCTTCCTGGCCCAATGTAAAATGTATGTTTTTACATCGGTTGCCTTTCTGGCCCGATGTAAAATATTTTTTTTTTACATCGGTTTCCTTTCTGGCCCGATGTAAAATGTATGCTATCTTTCTTAAAATGTATGTTTTTACATCGGTTGCAAGGCGAAAAAGAAATAAAAAAAAAGAAAAAAAATTATAAAAATTATAATAAAAACAAATAAAACAAAAAATAAAACAAAATAAAAAAAAATTTAAAAAAAATTTAAAAAAATTAAAAAAAAAATTAAAAAAAAAATAAAAAATAAAATAAAATAAAAAATAAATAAAAAATAAAAAAAATAAAATAAATAATAAATAATAATAAAATAATATTAAAAATACCACATGGCATGCCACGCAAGCAAGAGAAAGGAATCTTTGCTGCAATGTGGCAGCCAGGGGGCTAAGTGAGGGAATCTGGATATTAAGAGGGGGTGTTTAAAAAAAAAAAAATTACAGGGGCTAAAATGAGAATTCGCTAACATTGCAGGGAGGTTTTGTATATTTAACCCTATTATCTATAATATAAGAACATCATATGATCTGGTTAATAGACCAATAATCCTTGCTTAACTGCCTCCACATCACTAATTGAGGATAGGGATGCTTATTGACGGTTAATTTTCATAACCAATACATAATCATAAATAATTCATATGTCATAACCGGTTATTAAAACCAATTGTCATAACCGGTTTTCATTTTAGTAAAATGGTTATAAACCAGTTAATAACCGGTTATATCTATAACCAATTTTATAATTAGTTTTGATTTAATTTTATTTTAAAATCATTTTTTAAGAAAAAATATTTATGTTCAAAAATAAAAAATAGTTTTTTAAAATTTTTGGAAAAAATATATTTTTTAATTATAAAAAACCATTTTTTTTAATTTTTTGAAAAAATTTATTTTTTTTCAAAAAAAATTCAAATTTTTTTTTTTAGAAAATAAAATTTTGAAAAAAATTATTTTATTTTGAAAAAACAAATGTTTTTTTTTGGAAATTTTTTTTTGAAAAAATTTTCAAAGTTTTTTTTTTTTATAAAAAAATTGACTAATTTGGTTTTTATTTTGGATTTGGATATCCAAATAATGGATTTGGTTAAAACCATATTAAAAATATATCCAAATTATGGATTTGGTTAAAACCTTACTAATAATTAACCGGTTTTTAATAACCGGATTTGGATATGGATATGGATTATTTAAATAACCGGATTATTTGAGCACCTCTAATTGAGGGGCAAATGCAGTCTAAAACTAACTAGTTTGAACTAAAACCATGCCTAATTACACACCAACAAGTTCTTGGTTGGAAAACTAACGCATTGTATGTGTAAAAGCAAAGCTGATGAGGTTAAAAACTTGAAACAGTGTCCAAAAAGCAAAACAGATTACATAGGGAGAGCATTGGTTGGGAGTGCCAGAAAGTTGAGGCTGATGTGTTGGTACGTTTTCCCAGGCATGCGCAGCAGCTATACAGCAGCAGGTGTAATTGAGTGTCTTAGAAGCTAATGAAAAATACTTTCAACAAATTTTCTGAAAGGAAAATGACACCATAACATTGAACATTTCTATTCCATCACATAACATTTCTTTTTCATCAAAGAACTCCCACTAAGAAAACGCATGGTTTTGTGAACTCCAAAAACATCCAATGGCAAGACCGTATACAATGGTTATGGACATCAACAATAGTAAAGAGCTTTGGAAGATAGCAGTCAGAATCCATCACAAATGGAGTGTTCTTTCAAAGAATAAGCAACATTTTGAGATGATTGTTGTTGATAATGAAGTAACACACGTGCATCCATTGTAACCTGGTTATGTTTTAGTCTTTCTATTGTCATGACTTATCCATATAACAACCAATTTTGAGTTTAGCAGAACATCCAATTCACCTTACTGTTTTGGATGTTTTTCATTTTTTGGTGTGTTTCATGTTTCATGTTTCATGTTTCCCTATTTTTGTATGTTTTAAGTTTCATGTTTCATTTCATCGTATGTTTCATTATTTGGAATATGTTTAATGGCTGCTTGGTTTAACATATATTTTGTATCTTTACTCTTTTTATGAAATCTACTTTAACAAAGGGCACTATGAACCTTGCAGGGAACAGATATTCACGTCAAAGTCCCAACCATGTATAAATAACTCTTTGATGTTGTGTTGACCGTGGATAACACCTACACCATTGCTAATTTTCAAGTGTTGTTGAATGACCTAATGTTCAAGCCATCCGACCACAGGTTTTTGTTGGTGTTTACTGGCAGTACTTCCGTCACCGACAAGAATAAGCATGTGATACCGTCAAAAAACCTGAAATTCACGCCTTTCGCAGATATCATATGTGGCAAGTGGAAAAAGGAAGTTTTAATAGGTATGTAGAAATAAATGTATTTCATACACATTCAAAGAACATTCGTTGAAATGTTTTGATATTAATCGGGAACTTACTATTTCTTTCGGTTTCTTGAATGTTGTAGACGTAATCGGGATGGTTACAAAAATTGGATACACCCAACTGCAGAGTGGGAGCAAAAAACAACAAATTAACTTGGTTTTAAAGGACTTGGGGTATGTCTGCAAAACTATAACAGCTTCACTAAGTAAATGGTTACATGTTATCATATTCCCTAATTATTGGTTTCACGTGTTCGTAGAAACAATACTATGCATTGTACTCTCTAGGAAGGGTATGTGTTGCAGTTCCATGACTATTGCCAACAGATGAAGGATATCTCTTGCCCAACTATCATCATTCTCCAATTTGCTAAAGTAAAAGAGGAAGGTAAACTTACTCCATGTCTTTGACAATGATTTGCTGTTGCATTGTTGTTTGTTCTATATAGTGATGAAATGTTGTTTATTTAATTTGTAGGAAAGTATCCTTTGGCCGTTTCGAACACTTTCAACGTAACGAAGATGCACATTAATAATGACTCACCCTACATTGTGGATTTCCAAAAAAGGTCCTGCATTACTGGCTGCATTACAATTTCGTTGCATGACTAAGTACGTTTAGTATTATATTCCTTACCCAATGTTGTTTATGTTTAACTTCAATTTCACCTTAGGATACCAACAATGGAAGGCAGTCCGGTGTCATGTCAAAGTTTAACAACATAGTCACGTAATTGGTCTCAGAGTTCATCAAGTTCTCAACTAACACCTTACGACAAATTCATGTATAAGGTTGTCGTACTTCCACTGGACCAAATTGTGCAACTTAAGGATGTAAGTACTATACAAGTTACATATATTCTGAAGTTCATATTGTGTCTGAGAATGTAACACACCTTCTTTCATAACAGATCACACAACATGTCACCGTTGCAACCACCGACAAGCTGAAGGCTTCTCAAGGGGGATGGTATTACCAGGCATGCCATGAATGTCCAAGGGTTTCCAAGGGGGGTAATACACCTTACATATGTGGTTCTGACCATAATACAGAAGCTCAGATTTTCAGGTCGTTATCTGTTTAGATTTCTGGTTTTTGTCTTCGTTTTTTTACCGGGGTATATAGACCTAATGTACTACGATGTATAGGTATAAGGTAATGATCAAAGTAATCAGCGATGGCTGTCATACAACATTTGTATTATGGGACCGGGAATGCACACAACTGTTGGAACTATCTGCGGAACAGATGTGAAACAACATGCTTCAGGTAGCACTACCACCCGCGTATGTTACACGTAATAATGTGTTGCAATGTCCTCATAGTTTTAAATTGCATTCCCCGTTTCAATTAGGATGGAGTCACTGACCCTCTTGAGTATCCCTTAGCACTTAATGCTTTGGTTGGTTTGAATTTGGCATTCAAAGTGAAGTGGCAGCCATCCTGGGCAAATGCGTCGATTGTCTCTATATATAACGATGACAAAGTTGTGAAACAGCTTAAGGCGTCAATTTCTCCACCTAAGGTATGAAATGTTATTTGGTTTCCCTCAATTCTGCATTGCTACAAAATGAACATGAACCTGACTTATGGTTTTTCTGTTTCTTTGGTAGACACTTCCATCAACTCCCGTGAACGAAGGAGTCCTGCATGTATTTTAAAGTTTTGTAAAATATTGTGTTGGGTTAATTTATGTATATATCTGTTGGTTTCTTTACTGTTCAACTTCTTTGTAGATTTCTGAAACCTTTGATGACGCCAACCCATTGGAGAACTGGGAATTAGTAGCCGTAACGTTACAAACCAATTTGTTATACTATACATATTGTTATTAGTTTTCATCTTTCCTTTCCAATTTCTGTATTCATGTCGTAAATTATGATTTTCAGGAGGTTGATGTTACCTCAAATCATACCCCGATAGATGTCACACCACTTACCGCCTCCAAGAGGGTGGCTAAATTTGGTTCAACTTCTGGTACTGCCTCAGACGACTTGGAAGAGGGTGATCATTCGTCCACCAAAATGAAGAAGTTGATCAAATTGGAGAAGTGAAGTTTTCATGACAGCAAGTTTATAGAATTCAAGTCAGCGTGTGTAGTTTTGTTAAGAATAACCATCATTTTGTAGACTTTATGGGTCTTATTTTGGCATGTTGTGGAATTAGTAGAGAAACACTTCTAAATGGTTTCCTTAGAATGGGTCATGTAAAAACTCTGAATGTCTGTATCCAATATGTATGCATTATGAAAATTATTTATATTTCATTTTTTTTTGCGCAAAAAATTAGTTGTCCATTTACCTCTGTTATATACATTTCATAGAGTTGTAACTGCAGCACCATACAGAAGTTGAAATCAACATTCCTGCGCAACATTTTATCCATAATAAATCTGTTATAAATTTTGAATATACATGTTTCCTATGCATCCTCTCTTACACTACTGTGAAAATGAAACACGCTAATGTTGTTCCCACTTTTGTGGTTGGGTTAATGGTGGGGTCCCATACATTTAATGTTACAATAGGTAGGACTTGACCCTCTTCCTACCATCTGTTCTTTACCACTGTTTGAAAACCAGAACACATCACCTCAACAACATTTTTAAACAATACTTTATACTATCAACATTTTCTAATTATGATTCCCTCTTTCCAATATTGGTTCATACTCATTTATGCGATTTCTATTTGTCAACCAAAACCTATTTTATTCTTACTTCTTATTATATTCCTTTAATCTATTGGCAACTTTCAAACTAATATTTCACCTATTATTTAACTATTTCATACGATTTCACAAAGTGCATTGGGATCCTATCCTTACTAAACTATTACATTACATACTCACACTAATTCATCAACTCATAATGTAACACCCATATATAATATAATACATCAAAGCATCCATATCATACATGAATTTACGTTTTTGGTACTAAAATACAATAAGTCCCTAGTTAACACATTATACATATACGTGCCAAAATACCTAATACAAAAAAAACTATGGCATTATATATACAAGATGTTCAAAATGATAAAAACTAAGAACTAGATCAACAATGATCTCAAAATAAACTCCACAACGGAAGCCTTGCCACACAAAAGCTATGACCCGTAAGGAAAAGTCAAACAACTTTGTCCTTACCCTTCGCCGAACCTGCAGTACCTGTGATGTAAACAACAACATGGGGTGAGATACATCAATCTCAGTGAGTTCCCTATCTTATACGTCCTCTCGACTTTACAAGGTTTTAATAAGCCTAACTCAAGTCAAAAGGGAAAGGGAATGACTTTGAGTACTCACACACACTATACGAAAACACGTTATCGAGTCCACTAACTCGAAAGTGGATCACTATCGTCGACTCTGTCAAGGCATCCCCTTTCTCCCGCCCTCTTCTACGTCTAGAAGTAGGAACGAGTCATGGACCCTCGTAGATTACTTGGCATACGAGATGGATTCAGAAATAAGGGACACATTATCACCTTAAATCGTCACTTCATACGGCCCGTACACCGTCACAAG
The DNA here is from genome assembly GCA_022829125.1 of Lathyrus tuberosus. Taxonomy (NCBI): domain Eukaryota; kingdom Viridiplantae; phylum Streptophyta; class Magnoliopsida; order Fabales; family Fabaceae; genus Lathyrus; species Lathyrus tuberosus. Next base: position 5,020,854 of record JALAZF010000280.1, read on the forward strand.
TCTCTTTACCCGTAGGCTCCATTCGTACTCTAACATTGGGAATCAAACCTACCAAGTAATCGTGAATTCATTACAAAGGAGCTCGTTACTCATGAAATGGCACATAATAGAATAATGGTTACGATTTCGTGACTCCACATACAACCGTAATTGTATATAACATTCCTATACCATTCGGTAATAGACGCACGCCTCGGCCTCTCTTGCACGAGCGTCGTCGTTATGTTGTTCAACAATTTCCTAGCCATTACTAGGTTCTAATATAGTTTTGGGTAATATTCCTCACTCCACCTATTTTATATTTTTAACATGCATATACTCTCAAACATGCTCGACAACAAGGGAAATAGGCAAACACAAGTCAAATATATATATTGGAATCACATAATTCAACATATCATAAATTACACCAATTTTGGTTCCCTCCGATTTATTTAATCGGGCACTAACCTCAAATTTTCCACTTCCATTAGATATATTATTTACATAGCTCTCTATCGATACCAAGAACACTCAAATCGGATACACGAAACAAAAGTTATGAATTTCAGAAAATCCTATTTTTTTTTCATTTTGTTCCAGGTCGCGCTAAGCGGGCTCCACCCCGCGCTAAGCGCGCTCCTCACTGCCTGGAGAGGTTGTAAATTCTCCAGACCGCGCTAAGCGTGCAACACCACGCTAAGCGCGCTCTGCGTTATGCAGAAAATGCTTCCTTTTTCCAGCAAGTTTCCACATCCCCAATTCAATTTCAAACAACCAATGGAGGTATATTTCCATGTTTCTATCATAGTTCATCCATCCAACTTCATATAACAACAATGTATAATTTCTATACCAAAACCCTAAGAATTTCCAATCAAAACAACCAATCCAAAACATCATAACAATATCAATAGATGATTCTACACATGTTATAATCATACTACACAATTTATAGCTCATTTTATCCGTTAGATTTCATTGATTCGCAAAATAAGCATTTTCTCACAAAACCTAACTTAAGCTAAAAATCATCTCTAACTCTAGAACTTAAAGCTTCTATCTAGAACCCACCTTGGTTAGAGGTTGAAGATGAAGAAGATGAGATGATTTGATGAAGGGTTGATGATGATTCTTGCTCTAGAAATGTAGGATTTTCTCTTCTTTTCTTTCTCCCATTTTCTTTCCTTTCTTCTTCCTTCTTTCTTCTTTCTCTCTCTATGTTACTATCTTTCTCTTTTATGTTTGACAAATGGGAGGAAAGAAAACATATAGTAAGTATTATTAGTAAATAATACTACTAAATGTCCAAAAAGTCTCTAAAGCTCCAAAAATTAAATACCTCAGAGTCATATAATATTAATTGGATTTACTCTAAGTCCAACAGTTACTCTAATTATTTTTGCAATTAATTTCTCAGAGTACACTGTGACTCAGTTGATCACAACTAATATTATCCAGACCAAATTTAAAATACGGGGTATTACATCCCCCCCCTAAAATAGAAATTCGTCCTCGAATTTAAAAGATTACCTGAATAAATGAGGATAAGCATCTTTCATCTCCGACTCTAGTTCCCAAGTAGCATCACCCGAATGTGTCACATCCCATTGCACCTTAACAAAAGGAATGTCTTTGTTCTTTAATACCTTTGTTTCTCTTCCCACAATACGACTCGGTTGGGGTTCAAACGTTAAATCTGCTTCTATTTCCACTGATTCTGGTAGAACTGGCTGAAGAGGATTAGGAATAAACTTTCGAAGCTGAGATACATGAAAGACATCTTGCATCTCTGACAGAGAGGGCAGTAAGGACAACCTGTAAGCTACTTCACCAATCCTATCCAGAACTTGATACGGTCCCACGTATCTCGGACTTAACTTGCGTGACTTAAACAGTCCTTTCAATCTCAATCTCGAAGTAACTTTCAAAAATACATGGTCGCCTTCCTCAAATTCTAAAGGTTTCCTACAATTGTCCGATAACTCTTTTGGCGATCTTGCATTTGTTTAACTTTCTCGCGGATCATTCGAATCTTTTCTGTAGTCTCTTGGATAATTTCGGGTCCCAAAATTCCATCTTCACCAACTTCCGCCCAACACAAAGGTGTTTTACATTTTCTTCCATACAACGCTTCATAAGGAGCCATACCGATACTCGCATGGTAACTATTGTTATAAGAAAACTCTATCAATGGTAGAAGTTCCTTCCAATTCCCTTTACTTTCTAGCACACAAGCTCTCAACATATCTTCCATTGTTTGTATTGTTCGCTCAGTCTGACCATCCGTCTGAGGATGATTCGACGTGCTCAAACGCAACTTCGTAACCATAGCTTGTTGAAAAACTTTCCAAAACCTTGAAGTAAACTTTGGATCTCGGTCGGACACAATATTAGAGGTAATACCATGCAATCTCACAATTTCAGCATTGAACAACCACGCGAGATGACTTGCTTTAAAAGTAGTCTTCACGGCTAAGAAATGCGCAAATTTCGTTAGTCGATCCACAATCACCCAAATCCAATCATATCCACCTTGCGTACGGGGTAAACCTACTGCAAAGTCCATATAAATACTATCCCACTTCCAAACTGGAATTTCTAAAGGTTGCAACAGGCCTCCCGGTCTTTGATATTCAAACTTTACCTGTTGGCATACTGCATATTCCGACACATACACCGCAATATCCTTTTTCATTCCGGACCACCAATAATCTCTCTTCAAGTCTTGATACATCTTCGAAGAACCAGGATGTATCGTAAAAGTACCTTTATGAGCTTCATTCAAAATCTTTCTTTTTAACACCGCATCGTCCGGAACACAAATCCTTTGGTTAAACATAACTATTCCGTCGGTAGCTTGAAGAAACCCGGTTGTACTAACACTTCTTGTAACTTCTCATCCAACAATTGTCCTTGTTGAATCTCAACTCTTAAAGTAGAATTGACATTCAAATTTCCCATGATTACACCATTCGGAGTCCACACAAATTGAAGATTAAGATCTCTAAACTTTTCCAACAACGCATACTCCAATATCATCAATTCTGCATTATGAACTACTTTCCGACTTAATGCATCTGCCACCTTGTTTTCTTTTCCTGGATGATACTTTAATTCTAAGTCATAATCCTTTAAGTACTCCATCCACCTTCTTTTCCGCATATTCAACTCCTTTTGATCAAATAAATACTTCAAACTTTTATGGTCACTAAACATTTCAAAACGTACCCCATACAAATAATGACACCACACCTTCAGTGCAAATACAACTGCTGCTAGTTCCAAATCATGAGTTGGATAATTTTTCTCATGAACTTTTAATTGTCGAGAGGCATAAGCTACAACTTGATCGCCTTGCATCAGAACACCTCCTAATCCCATCTTAGAAGCATCGCAAAATACTTCGTAAGAGTTGTCGGGATCAGGAATGATTAACACAGGAGCCGTCGTCAAACTTTCCTTCAATTTCATGAAGGTTTGCTCACAACCTGAATCCCACTCATAACCACAATCTTTCCGAGTAAGTTTTGTCATTGGTAAGGCCAATTGAGAAAAACCTTTGATGAACCTCCTGTAGTAACCTGCCAATCCCAAGAAACTTCAAACTTCTGAGGCATTCCTCGGTCTCTCCCAATTAATCATTGCTTCTACCTTCGATGGATCCACAGCCACACCACCTTGAGATATAACATGTCCAAGAAAATTAACTTCCGGCATCCAAAATTCACACTTACTTAACTTCGCAAAAAGTTGCTTCTCTTGCAATACCGATAAGACAATTCTCAAATGTTCTCCGTGTTCTTGTGGAGTACGAGAATACATAAGAATGTCATCAATAAAGATTACGACAAATTGGTCCAAGTAAGCTTGAAATATCCGGTTCATGTAATCCATAAAAATAGCTGGAGCATTAGTCACACCGAAAGGCATCACCAAGAATTCGTAATGACCGTAACGGGTTCTAAATGCAGTCTTAGGTACATCTGAACTCTTCACTCGGATTTGGTGATAACCCGACCTCAATTCAATCTTCGAGAACACAGAGGCTCCCTTCAATTGATCTAACAGGTCGTCTATCCTGGGTAAGGCATACTTGTTCTTAATGGTGACTTTGTTCAACTTACGGTAATCAATGCACAGACGCATTCCACCATCCTTCTTCTTTACCAACAACACTGGAGCTCCCCATGGTGAAACACTAGGTCTAACAAAATGCTTAGCTATTAAGTCCTCCAATTGGTCCTTTAATTCTCTTAATTCAAGCGGTGTCATCTGATACGGAGAAACGGATATAAGAGCCATTCCCGGTACCAGGTCAATAGAGAATTCAACCCCTCTTTCCGGAGGAAGAGAAGTAACGTCCTTGGGAAAATCTTCAGGAAACTCACAGACTACCAGAATACTCATTACTTGCTGGTCATTACTCCCCTCCTTAGTAAGAACCAGTAAAACATATTTCTCCTTCTCAAACAATAAATTTATCATTCCCACCGTACCTTCTAAAATAGTTGTTAGCACATTCTTCGGGGTAGCCTCGACAGATGGAATGATGATTAGCTTTTCCTTACACCCAATAAACACCGAATTAGCAGAAAGCCAATCCATCCCCAAAACGAAGTCCACTTTCTTAAGCGGTAAACAGATAAGGTCAATCTGAAAAACTCTATCATTCACAGATAAAACACAATTCTCACACATCAAAGGTGTTTCCACTATCTCATCCATGGCAGTAGTAACCACCATGGGTGGAGACAACGGAACAGCTTGCAACCCAAGTCGCTTCACACATTGCATCGATACAAAAGAGTGTGTAGCTCCACAATCAAATAACACAAAACAAGGATGTCCATTAACGAAACACGTACCAGCAATCAAAGAGTTGTCACCCTTTGCTTTCCTCGCATCCAAGGTATACACTCGGTCGATATTCCTTTCCTGCATTTGATTCTTATTTTGAGGACAATCCTTCGCCATATGGCCCACTCTATGACACCGGTGACACTCCACTCCTTCGAAGCGACACCTACCAAAATGCATCCTCCCACAAGTACGGCACACCGGAGGTGCACTAGTCTTAGAACTTTGAACTTGTTTCCCTTTAAAAGTTTGTGATCGTGGTCTAAATTGTTGATTTGATCTTCCACGGTCACCTTGATTCAACCTACTCAAGTCTCCTTTCGCTTGTACCTTCTTCAAGCTGTGTTCTTCCACATAACACTGTCTTAACAATTCAACATAGCTAGTGAACTCCCTTTGAGACACGCTATGTGAAATTTCAGCCCTCAACCCAAAAAGAAACTGATCAAACTTCCACATCTCGTCCGGAGCATACATGGCTTGTCTAGAATAAGCAGCCATAACTTTAAACCTCTCCGCATAAGCAGCCACTGTCAAGTTACCTTGTCTCAACTGTTGAAACTCGAATTCCTTCTGAGACCTTAAGGAACTTGGAAAATACTTCTCCATAAAATTTATCTTAAACTTCTCCCATACCTTCGGTACCTCCTGAATTGTCATTAAGGCTGAAGCACTCTCCCACCACCTCATGGCAGGACCCTTCAACAAGTGAGAAGCGAAAACCACCTTATTTTCCTCACTACACTGGACTATTAAGAAAATTATTTCCATGCCAGCTATCCACTCGTGGGCCTTTACCGAATCCAACCCTCCCTGAAATTCCGGAGGATTCATACGGATGAAATCCCTAAAACTTCCACCTAAAGCTGCTGGAACAACCACTGGATGATGAATACCCCCAGCCATTTGCTGTACCATTTGTTGCATAAACTGGTTTTGTTGCTGCTGCATCCCTTGCATAAAGTGATACAAAGGAGCATTCCCATCGCCGCTCGGCAGATTCGTCCCAACTAGAGTGGTTCTGGGTCTACCACGGGTGTTTCTGCGCCCGTCAGCCATGTTCCTAAATGTCATACAGATAGGACTAAGTTGATCAGGCTCAATACCATAAATATAACACGTAAGACCAAAGGCGACACAACGCATATGAAACGGAAAGAAATACTTATACTATTTCATGGCTAGGTCGAGGATGCGACCTGCTTTGATACCAACTGTAACACCCATATATAATATAATACATCAAAGCATCCATATCATACATGAATTTACGTTTTTGGTACTGAAATACAATAAGTCCCTAGTTAACACATTATACATATACATGCCAAAATACCTAATACAAAAAAAAACTATGGCATTATATATACAAGATGTTCAAAATGATAAAAACTAAGAACTAGATCAACAATGATCTCAAAATAAACTCCACAACGGAAGACTTGCCACACAAAAGCTACGATCCATAAGGAAAAGTCAAACAACTTTGTCCTTACCCTTCGCCGAACCTGCAGTACCTGTGATGTAAACAACAACATGGGGTGAGATACATCAATCTCAGTGAGTTCCCTATCTTATACGTCCTCTCTGCTTTACAAGGTTCTAATAAGCCTAACTCAAATCAAAAGGGAAAGGGAATGACTTTGAGTACTCACACACACTATACGAAAACACATTATTGAGTCCACTAACTCGAAAGTGGATCACTATCGTCGACTCTGTCAAGGCATCCCCTTTCTCCCGCCCTCTTCTACGTCTAGAAGTAGGAACGAGTCATGGACCCTCGTAGATTACTTGGCATACGAGATGGATTCAGAAATAAGGGACACATTATCACCTTAAATCGTCACTTCACACGGCCCGTACACCGTCACAAGTCTCTTTACCCGTAGGCTCCATTCGTACTCTAACATTGGGAATCAAACCTACCAAGTAATCGTGCATTCATTACAGAGGAGCTCGTTACTCATGAAATGGCACATAATAGAATAATGGTTACAATTTCGTGACTCCACATACAACCGTAATTGTATATAACATTCCTATACCATTCGGTAATAGACGCACGCCTCGGCCTCTCTTGCACGAGCATCGTCGTTATGTTGTTCAACAATTTCCTAGCCATTACTAGGTTCTAATATAGTTCTGGGTAATATTCCTCACTCTACCTATTTTATATTTTTAACATGCATATACTCTCAAACATGCTCGACAACAAGGGAAATAGGCAAACACAAGTCAAATATATATATTGGAATCACATAATTCAACATATCATAAATTACACCAATTTCGGTTCCGTCCGATTTATTTAATCGGGCACTATCCTCAAATTTTCCACTTCCATTAGATAGATTATTTTCGTAGCTCTCTATCGATACCAAGAACACTCAAATCGGATACACGAAAAAAAAGTTATGAATTTCAGAAAATCCTATTTTTTTTTCATTTTGTTCCAGGTCGCGCTAAGCGGGCTCCACCCCACGCTAAGCGCGCTCCTCACTGCCTGAAGAGGTTGCAAATTCTCCAGACCGCGCTAAGCGCGCAACACCGCGCTAAGCGCGCTCTGCATTATGCAGAAAAATGATTCCTTTTTCCAGCAAGTTTCCACATCCCCAATTCAATTTCAAACAACCAATGGAGGTATATTTCCATGTTTCTATCATAGTTCATCCATCCAACTTCATATAACAACAATGTATAATTTCTACACCAAAACCCTAAGAATTTCCAATCAAAACAACCAATCCAAAACATCATAACAATATCAATAGATGATTCTACACATGTTATAATCATACTACATAATTTATAGCACATTTTATCCGTTAGATTTCATTGATTCGCAAAATAAGCATTTTCTCACAAAACCTAACTTAAGCTAAAAATCATCTCTAACTCTAGAACTTAAAGCTTCTATTTAGATTCCACCTTAGTTAGAGGTTGAAGATGAAGAAGAAGATATGATTTGATGAAGGGTTGATGATGATTCTTGCTCTAGAAATGTTGGATTTTCTCATCTTTTCTTTCTCCCCTTTTCTTTCCTTTCTTCTTCCTTCTTTCTTCTTTCTCTCTCTATGTTACTATCTTTCTCTTTTATGTTTGGAAAATGGGAGGAAACAAAATATATAGTAAGTATTATTAGTAAATAATACTACTAAATGTCCGAAAAGTCTCTAAAGTTCCAATAATTAAATACCTCAGAGTCAGATAATATTAATTGGATTTACTCTAAGTCCAACAGTTACTCTAATTATTTTTGCAATTAATTTCTCAGAGTACACTGGGTCTCAGTTGATCACAACTAATATTATCCAGAGCAAATTTAAAATACGGGGTATTACACATAAAGTAGAGTCTTCCTATTTAAAAGGTCTCAGCATATAAAATAACCTCCTGTGTGGTGGTTATACATATCCTTTACTCTAACAACACTTTCATGTTTCGTATGAGTTATAAAACAACCTGTCATATATGACAATGGTGTTTCTACTGCACATCAACATGATACTGAAACATTGAAACACAAACTATAGAAACCAGAATATCGCTCAATTTAGCAATAATGGAAAGGGTTGAAATGGAAGATTTAATATCTAACAACACAGCTGCAGCAGCAGCTATGGCAAGGAAAAAAGAAAGCTTTCTCTACTTCACAAAAGAAACAACACACATTATTCCAACAAGGAAAATGTTCACCCGAACGGTACATCAACACCATATTTCACACCTGGCTCATCCAGTCGCTCACCACAGCCTACACCAATGTGTAACACCCTGTAAACTACACTCCATACTAAATCATTTGATCGTCATCACTGCCAAAGAACCACTTCCAAACGGACAAGAATTCCAATGCCTCCAGGAATCAACCTTATCAACGTGTTCAACGATGTCACACCTCCCGCTACATCCAGTATAATTCCACCACCACGGAGGTCTGCGCAAACACCTGGTTATATTTTGGAAGGACTACAACTTGCTATCCATTCCAACTTCGTGATAACTTCTACATCCGATACCGACGAGTTCGTGAACTCAGATGCAGGGGATGATTTTGAAAATAGCTCAGATGACGACGACAATCAAGATTTTTTCCCACTGGGCTCTTTTTACGATCAAGGTAAACACTTCATTCCTCTGTTGACGTTATTCATACCAACATTACAATACTTGTGTGACATTGTGTAAACTGGCATGCATGAATGTCGTTGATATATAACTTATACCGTTTTCTTCATAAACAATTTATTATGACATTGGCGACCCCGTATAGGAATGCGAACATTGCCGCGCCCGTATGTGGTATCAAGAATGAACTGGCAGGACACGACACTCAACTGTTCCTAAGTTCACACTTTGTTGCAAGGGAGGAAAAATTGTGTTTCCTATGCTTCAGCCGCCTCCCCCTTGTCATACCCCAAATTTTGACCACTAAGATTTCCCATCATTGTGCAAATCATCATCACAATATGGGTATATCATTATGCCTCATCAGTCTCCCCAAAGATGGGTGAACACTCGCTACTATCAAAATTAGGGTTTCAAGCCCTCTCTGAGCTCTTAGACAAAGGATCAATCAAGAAATGACATGATCTTCAACTTTTCTAACCTCTCAAACATCTACAATGGATCAAGAGGACTCCCACTTCAAGGATTAAGCACAAGGTTGCTCCCTTCTAGGTGGATCAAGCTTCAAGATCGCCAGTGTCACCAAATTAGGGTTTTGATCGACCAGGGCCTCCAGATGAAAATTTTCATCTGGGCATGAGCCAATGATTCAAAACATATCCTAATATACTCCATGGAACCTCATGGACCCAATCATCCAGTCAATTTTGCCTCAGGGGATGCATACATCAAAAATCAGGAATTAGGGTTTCTTGACCTAATTCACCCCTAAGTTGACTTTTGGGACCAATTATGAATCAAGACCTCAAGAGAGGATTTTAGGATCTCCAATATGCCATATTGATCCATTTGGAACAATGGATTGATCCAAGAAGCTTGAGCAACAAGTTTCAATTTCATCTGAACCACAGTTAGGGTTTCGCGGGAAAAGTCAATTGTAACTTTGAATTTTGACCAGGACATGCTCCCAAGCCCTAAGACATGATTCAATATACCCTATAACACCCATGGAACATGTCCATCAAGTTTGATTTAGGTCAAGGACATGATTTCCTGAAGAATTGCACAGTTTGGAATTCATCGGATAAAAAGTCAACTATGCACAAAAGTCAACTTTGACTTTTTGAGATTTTTCACAAAAATGGATTTTTAACCCTAAAATGATGTTTATGTATGATTTGAATCATCATTCATCAAGAAAAATCAAAGAAAATGGGATAACTTGTAAAAGGGGTAACCATAAAAACTTAGAAAATTTTCTAAGTTATGAAAAAAGTGACAAAGGTACCAACTTTGGAGGATCATAACTCCTAAACCACAAAGCCATTTTTTTCCATCCAAGGCTTGATTTGTAGATCTCATTGCCCTCTACAAAAGCTTCATACTGTCCTATGTCCAAATTCCTCATGGATTTTCAGTTATGAAGTGATCAAAATCAAGAAAAGTCACTTTGTTCCAACACTTAGTGAAAATTTCACTAGGTCAGATTTTGCCTTACTTTTTTCCAAATTTAGGGGCATTTTTCACTTGGATCCAAAAAGTATCAAAACCAAATATAGTCAAACAGTTGTTGTATCATGTAAGGGCTTTCCAAAATGGCCAAGAACATCACCAAATTCAACTTGAGCCATGAGATATGACATTGGCAAGTTGCCTTGCTGAAATCTGCCAAGGCAAGGCAGATTTTTGCCCTTTTGCTCGATTTGCCAAAATCATCCAATTCCAAGCCTTGTCATCACCTTGGACACATCTAAGGATTGAATCTAAAGGGGACAATCACTGAGCCAGGCCTCCAAAGTCCTTGGAACAAGAAATAGCATGTTGAACCTAGAATTGCCCAAAATAGGGACAAGACTCCAATTTTGGATTGGAGCATTCAATGGAAGCATCAAGGTGGCATGGACTGATCCTTTCTCAACTGAATTCAGTCAAGACTTATCCAAGACCAAGGGGACCAGCAGTCTGTGCCCTAACCTCTAGTCAATGGCTAGAGGAGACTTGGATTTTCATTTGCCAACATTGGCCAAACCTACTCAGCAGTTGCAATTCACTATTCCTTGCAAACAAACTTGCTCTAATATAAATAGAGCTCAACTGTGATCAGTTTAAGTACACCAAAAGCCTACAACACTTGCCTTTCTTAAAATCCATTTCTCACTCTCAAAAATGCCTTTCTTAGCAAGTCACTATCGGGTTTTTCATTAGAGAGCAATTCCACTCAAACCAATCACACACACACCTCATATACATCATATGCGAGCTGATCAAACACTTAAACTACATCTGGAACACTGATTTCTCAGAATCACCAGTCAATTGCTCAAGGTTTTAACCAAGTTGCAGTTGAGATGTCATGAAGTGATCCAGCCAATTTCCATCAAGTCCAAGCATTCAAACACACTCCATAGGGTGTAGGGAAGCTGTTCAGATCATCACAATTCATCTGTAACACCTCCTACTCAGAAATCAATTTGCTCTAGCTGTCACGACCTAGAGGTAAGCCTAAACTTGGTCATCTCTCAATCTATGCATATTTCCTCGCACAATACTTTTGCCAAATGTTCATAATCATGCATGGAATGTTTCCCCTCAAGTAATTGCTTTGTTTGAATCGTGTATTAAAAATCCCAGCCTTCATGCAGAATTTAGGGTTCTTAAGGAATTTTTGTGATTTCTTGTTTTATGCTTAATTTAAATGAAATTAATTACCATAGACATGATCGTGAGGTTGAAACGAGTTGATTGGTATGTGGATTGCATGATATGATCAAGTATTCAGTGAGATTTGATAGAAAATGCAAATCTGGGCAAGGCAGAAAACGCGCGTGTTCTTGGTTCATGTTCTTGGCGCCATTTTCACAAATTCAAATATTTGAATTTTGTGATTTTATTTAATTGATTAAAAAATTAATTTCTCTATGAGTTTTAATGATTTTGAGTTGATTCTTTTTTTAATAATTCACAAAACTGTTAAAATATTTGATTTTCCCAAAAAATCCCAAATATATTATTTATTTTATATAATTTATATTTTTGCAAAGAATTAATATTTTAATTATTTTTGACATTTTGAATATTTTTTCCATCTTCATTTTGCAACTTTTAATGACTTCTAATTATTTTGTAGGTCAATACTTAATTTTTGAAGCATTAATCCAAGATCACAATTTGTTTTCCATATGTTAAACAATTTTGATCATTTTAATCAAAATTTTGCAATCATATCATCGACATATACCTCGATTTCCTTGTGTATCATGTCATGAAACAGAGTAGTCATGGCCCTTTGATAGGTTGCCCTGGCGTTCTTCAAACCGAACGGCATTACCTTGTAACAAAAGGTACCCCATCGGGTAATGAACGAAGTTTTCTCCATGTCTTTCGACGCCATTTTGATCTGGTTATAGCCCAAGAATCCATCCATGAAGGAGAAAACTTTGAACTTTGTCGTACTGTCTACCAGCATGTCAATGTGCGGTAAAGGAAAGTCGTCCTTTGGACTTGCCTTGTTTAGATCTCTGTAGTCGACACACATTCTGACCCTTCCGTCCTTTTTTGGAACATGTAAAATATTGGCTAACCATTGAGTATATTCTGACGTAGCGAGGAAACCCGCGTCAATCTGTTTCTGTACCTCCTCTTTGATTTTGATGGCCATGTCCGGATGAGTGCGTCTCAACCTTTGCTTTACTGGCGGACATTTCGATCTTAACGGCAAGTGATGTTCCACGATGCTGGTATCCAACCCTGGCATGTCCTGATAGAACCAAGCGAATACATCGGGGAATTCTTTGAGAAGCTTTATCAAACTCTCCCTGGCAATTGGACTGAGATATGCCCCAATCCTGATTTATTTTCTCTCTTCTTCCGAACCCAAGTTTACCGTTTCTAACGGTTCTTTGTGAGGTTCAATGAACCTTTCCTCTTGTCTGAATAGTCAGGAGATCTCTTCTGGAATTTCGTTGTCATCTTCTTCTTCAGCCTCAAATACCGGGAATTCAAAGTTGGGAGAAGGCATTGGATCGTATGTTTCAATGGGGTTTAAAACAAGCAATCTGCATGACGTGATGATTCGTGTTTAGAAGATACAGAGAGAATGCAAACGTGTGTGCAGTGTATTTTTTTTTATTACTGCTTGTTTTTATTAGTGAATTGTTTTTTAGGATTACCATTTTCTGAGAAAAGCGAAAAGAGAAAACATCAATTAATGCGGAAATTACAGAACGACGTTATTTTATTAATGAACAAGTCGATCCTTGAAACTACAGCCCTATAAAACAAAACTCTATCGCTTTGGGAGAAGCGAAGAGGGGAAATTTACAGAAAGCGAGCCCTATCAAAACATCCGTTTCACCTGGGCAGGGTGAAAGGTTAAAGATGGCAATTACGTAGATTGGCAAACGACCTTCGGAACATCAACATCAACCCATTGGTGGCGAACTACTCGGTGAATCACAAAGTCTGGCACTTTCCTTGATTTGTCTTCAGAAATGACGCTGATTTCTGGTGGAGCAGGATCATTGGAATCTGTCTCCCAGGCAGAGTTGTCGTAGGAGAATTCCTCTGTTACATTTTGCATAGCATTGGTGCTCTCAGCTGTATCTCCCCATCCAGTTGGCTGGATGTCTTCGAGCCTGATACGAGAGCTTTCGGGAGCGGTGTACTTGACCATGAAGTCGTATTTCCCACTCGGTTGTCCCAAGGTGTCCCACAATTCTTTGGAACTGGAGGAGTCATCCCTCTCGATGACGTTGACCTCGGGAAAACCTTAGTTGATGAATTCAAGTCCTACAAACATTGCAAATTCATCGTCATGTTGAGTAGTTTCTGAATGACCTGAGTGTTGATCCCATGACATGGTGGGGACACAGGTATTCTGTTCAATGATGCTCAGCTGAGTTTCATTACTCGACTGACTTTCTGGCCCCAAGTCTCCTGGGTAAGGCTGCCACATTGGCAGGCCATCCATCGGGCCATAGTAATTGTGGTCAAAGTTGTCTTTCATCAGAGTGTCCTCCTCTAATGAATTTGGCAGAGCACGACATCCTTCTGGATCACAACCTACATATATCATTTCGACATCTGACCGTGGTATAAATCTCGGACTCTGTGCGGGATAGCAAAATGGCGTAGGCACCTCTTCCTGAGACCTATAACCGTCCTTGTTAAGATAGGACTTCCATTCTTCATCCATGTCGGAGGGATCATCCTCGTTGATAGTATGGACTATTTGAGACACTGGGTGAAGGAAACATCCACTATGGAAGAAATCCTGAATGGGATGAAGACTTTCATCGTTAGCAACTGTCCGGGTACAGGTTACAGAAAAACTAAGACCCTTCTTTGTTGTATTGCTAGTAGGAATGACAAGCTGTCCCCATCCTGTTGTATCGGTACTCTCGACTGCTTTAATAGCATCTTTGTATGAGGAAATCGAAGTTCCTCCTCTGGATTGATCGTCCTTGTGTAGGGAAAGCGCTTGGAACTGGGTTCCGATTATCCCTTCTGGTTCCACATAAGTGGATGACGATAAATTGCTGACGAGCAAGGTCTGTTCCCCACAGACTGTGATGAGTTGGCCGTTCTGGACGAACTTTAGCTTTTGGTGGAGGGTTGAAGTGACCGCCCCAGCCTGATGTATCCAAGGTCTTCCTAATAAACAATTGTACGTTGCCCGGATGTCAATGACCTGGAAGGTGACTTGGAAAGTGTGAGGACTGATGGTTATGGGAAGGTCGACTTCGCCGATAACCGTTTTTCTGGATCCGTCGAACGCTTTGACGACAACCTCGCTGGTTCTCATCGAAGGGCCCTTGAATGATAATTGCATCAAAGTAGACTTCGGCATAACATTCAGGGCTGACCCTGTGTCTACCAGTACGCTGGCTAAAGCATCGTCCTGGCAGTTGACTGTAATATTGAGCGCCATGTTATGACGGCAACCCTCTTCAGGTAATTCCTCATCACTATATCCCAAATTATTGCAAGAAGTGATGTTAGAGACAATACTATCGAACTGTCTGATTGTTACATCCTATTCCACAAAGGCTTGCTCCAAGACTTTCTGTAGAGCCTCCCTGTGCGCTTCTGAACTGAGTAACAGAGATAATACGGAGATTTTTGAAGGAGTTTGTAACAGTTGATCGACAATGTTGTATTCACTCCTTTGGATGAGCTTCAGCATCTCATCATTGTTTTTCAAAAGGTCGGGATTACTGGATTGACCGACTGGTGAATCGGGAGCTTCTGTCTGAAGTTCCTTTTCTTTGTTGGATTCTCCAACTCCTCTGTTGAAGATTCTACCACTCCGTGTTACACGACTGATGTCTACAATATTCACGACGGAGGGTAATGGAATTTCCTTTCCATTTTCAATTATCGTTGTACCATATTTGTAAGGGATTGCCTTAGCTGATTCATACGGTAGTGGTCCCGACGGATAGATGACTATGGGAACCTTTTGGTTTTTCTGACCATCGTACGTAATCTCGATCCGTTCCCGGTTGGGAATTCTTGATTCGTCAAGCAGAGGGGTAATGGAAAAAACATTCCTGGTCCTCTGATGATCAGAGATGAGGACAACGTCCTCAATTTGATTGGCAAGGTAGTTCGGCGACCAATTGATGGGTCCGAAACCTGGATATGGGCGAATCTCTCCACGATCCACCTGCCCCTGGAGAGCTGCTCGCACAAGATAACACCCTTGGTTACTTTCCGAACAGACTCCACAACGTTCATAATTGTGTGGTGGCACCTGGCCACGCCCACTTTGAATACAATGTAACCTCACTAGGTTAGCTTCCACGAGTCAGACATCCTGATTTTGACGCCGAGTGGGGTTTTTGTTATTGATAGTAATTTACTAAGTATCTTCATCCATGTAGATTGGCATCCACCAATGATTTAACAAGTTCTGAAGTGCTTCCTGGACAAAGGCACATCCCTAATCGTTTTCGCAACCCGCTTTACAGCTGTGATAATTATGTGATATCAGGAATCCGAGTCGGACTTGCTCAGTATGCAACTCTACCAAGTTGGTATTCATCAAGCGAATGTCGAAGATTTGAACCATATTGATCTGATAGGGATTCCTATCATGGTAGTCCTAGATCCATCCAAGATCCATCTGACGCTGGAGGGCCTCCTGTATGAAAGAGCATCCCTGTTTATTTACCGAGCAAGTCAGACAGGAATTGTAATCGTGCCGCGGCAGATTATGATACTGCCTTTACCTTGAGTGCATTGCCACCAAATTGACATTCATCACACGGATGTCGTGGTTCTGAATGACATTGGAATTCATGTAAACCATGTTAACTCCACAAACTCGGTGCTCTTGGATCCATCCGAGATCCATCTGTTCCTGTAGGGCTGCTTGCACCATAAAACATCCTTGATTACTTTTAGAGCAGATATCACACTGATGATAATTATGAGGTGGCACATGGCCGTACCCACGCTGTCTACAATTCATCTTGACCAGATTGGTCCTTAACAAGAGTACATCATGAATTTGATAGACATTGTTAGACTCTTCCTCTATCAGGTTGATTGTAGCTTTCTCATGTTGAGGCAGCGGGTTCGTGAGAACATTGGGATTCGTATCTTTGAAAGATAAGAGCCCGCTCCTAACAAGCTTTTGCACGTTGGATTTGAAATTGAGACAATTCTCTATGTTATGCCCTGGTCCTCCTTGATGATAAGGGCACGTCTGATCCACTTTGAACCAAAAAGGCGGATTTTCTGGTACTGTAAGAGGAGACTTAGTCTGGATGTGCCCCTTAGCCAGTAGTAACGGAAATAGTTCTGCGTACAACATGGGTATAGGATCAAACCCTGGTGGCTGCATTGTACGGTTTTTGTTGTATTGAGGACGAGCCTGCTGAAGAGGTTGTTGTGTCCTTTGCTGATTAGGTTGGCTTTGCGCAACCTGAGGTTGATACGTAGGAACAGGCGCAGGGCTGATAACAGGAGTTACAACTGCTACCGGTTGATAACGTCGCCTTTGCTTTCCGAGAGAGATATTCCCAATATCTTGCTCTTTTTTCTTAGGAAGAGCACTACCGTATCGTTTTGTACTACTTGATGATCCAGCGTCTTTTATTAGACGTCCTTCTCGGACGGCTTCCTCAAGACGAACTCCCATTCCCACCATCTCGGTGAAATCACTGGGCGCACTGGCAACCATTCTATCATAGTAAAATGAGCTTAAGGTCTTTAAGAAGATTTTTGTCATCTCTTTTTCCTCAAGAGGTGAACAAATTTGAGCGGCAATTTCGTGCCATCTCTGAGCGTACTCCTTAAAGGTTTCCTTGTCCTTTTGTGACATTGATCTGAGTTGATCTCTGTCTGGTGCCATGTCCAAATTGTATTTGTATTGTTAGACGAAGGCAGTGCCAAGATCTCTGAAAGTGCTGATCGTGGCACGGTTTAAACCCATGTACCATTTGAGTGCGACACCGGTTAAACTATCCTGAAAGTAGTGAATTAGTAGGTCCTGATTCTCCATCTGAGCTGACATTCGCCGAGCGTACATCACCAGATGACTTTGAGGGCAAAAGTTACCCTTGTATTTTTCAAAGTCGGGCACTTGAAATTTGTGCGGAACTTTCACATTGGGGACCAGACAGAGGTCTGCGGCGTCCTTTCCAAATAGATCCTGACCGCGGATGGCTTGCAATTCCTTCTGCATTTCCAAAAACTGTTCCTGGAATTCATCCATTCTATCGAACATAGTTTCCTTCTTACCAGAAGGTATCGGCGGAATCTGTCCTTCTGGGACAGTATGCACCACAGGGGGTGGTACCGTGACTAAGGCAGTGAACCTTGGCGTTTCCCGAAGTTTGTAACCTTCAGGAGTCTTCAGTATGCCCCTGACATCTTCGCTTTCCCGAAGTTTGTAACCTTCAGGCCCAGCGGCTTCTGTTATGATTCCCTGATCTTCAGTGATCGGCGGAACATATCCTTCCGGGATATAGTTAACAGGCATGCCCCAAGGACGATCTTTCGGCATTTGATACCTAGGATCATACTTCTCCACTATGGGCGTTGAGGTGATCTCTGAGATCACAGTCCTTTGTAGCTGAGCTTCTGCCATGGCTTGCATGTCGTTACGAAGCTTTCTCATATCATCTCTCAGAGCGTCGATCTCTTCTTTCAACTCTCTATTCTCTTCCTCAAGATCATCCATCTTTTTCTGACGATTGGCCCGAGTATTGTACGAATGAGACAATTTGACTCTAGAACCGAGACACAAACGTGAGATTCGTAGCTAAAAAGAATACACGATGTGAGAATGATGAATGCAATGATTATATTAATTATTTTTTGGTTTAATCAAAATCAACTTCGACAATTAGATTGCAAATATCAAACATTGGGGAAACCCCTTTTTATTGAATTCAAAGGATTACAGAAATGGAAATACAGTAGATTACAAGGTGCAGAAACAGAA
This sequence comes from Lathyrus tuberosus, assembly GCA_022829125.1. Taxonomy (NCBI): domain Eukaryota; kingdom Viridiplantae; phylum Streptophyta; class Magnoliopsida; order Fabales; family Fabaceae; genus Lathyrus; species Lathyrus tuberosus. The sequence goes on from JALAZF010000280.1 coordinate 5,039,278, forward strand.
ACCTAAGCTAATGGGTCCTGAGTCCTCTCCGAAGAGAAATCGGGTGCTGGCTCTGGTACTTTCCTTTTCTTTGACCGGGGCTCTTGGGCCGTTGTCGGGTTGTCATTCCTTTGCCAGGTGAAAGGAGCGAGCAAATTCCTTTGGTCATCTTGATTCTCTACAGCATGTTGCTCCAAAATTTCAATCAGAGCGTCCTTATCTTTCAGTAGTTACTGTATTTTGATGCACTCCACGTTGAGGGTGCGGTACTTGTTCTTCCAAGACCTCCTCTCCCGTTGAACTTTGTTGAGAGTAACCTGGAGCTTTTCAGTCTTAGTCATGAAATACATGACAGACTCCCTCGGTGGAAGAACTCCATGACGAGGATAAGGCATCTTTAGCTTGAGAGCTCTAGTTTGCACCCAGTGGAGATAAGGCTCCACCGAGACACAGTCCGGCTTTCCTAGAGACTCTCGTCCTTTCTTATGAACATGTTTCCAAGCGTGCATTATTTCCATTTTTAGTGCTCTGTCATTTTCTCCTTCTTTGAAGAAAAGACCTTCCAAATGAGCATTACGTGGGACATGCCTCGTCGGGTATCCGAATTGACGACGAACAAGAACTAGATGGTAATTGATTCCTCCCTTAGTTCCTATAAGGGGTACGTTGGGGAAGCTTTCACAACGGTCAATGATCCTGACTCCATCATAAATCCTATTACACCAATCAATGTCAGAGTTGGTGAGGGACATGATTTTCTGAGACCAACGTAAGGCACTCTTGTGATCCCAAAAAGCAGCAGACTTAGGCAAATGAGAGATAAACCATTTATAAAGCAGAGGTACGCAGCATGTGATCTCCCCTCCACTGTACAAATTTCCCAAGTGTATAGAATGATACGCATCTGCGAGTAAATTCGACACAGGGTTTCCAATGAGAAAAACCTTAATGGAGTTAATAGCGACGAAGTTATTAATGTTGGGCAACAAAAATAACCCGTAGGTGAGTAAAACAAAGATGCTTTCAAAAGCAGTCAGGTTCCCGATACTGGAGAAGTACAGGGCTTTCTTTGTCAAGAACTGGGCTGGCAACCCTTGCATGCCACCCTTAGTGGTCATGTGAGTCCGGACCTCAGACTCGTCCAAATGAATTGCTCTTGCAATGGTCTGATTCTTTGGAATTTCTTCCAGTCCAGAAAATGGAGCTCGATCAGTGATGTGTAAATCAATCAGGTGAGAGTACTCCTTCAGCGTTGGTGCTAGGTGGTAATCTGGGAATGTAAAACAATGATAAACCGGATCGTAGAACTGAATGAGTGCATCCATGATTCCCTCAATCACATGGACTCTTAGCAGAGATAGCAAACCTCCGTACTTGGCTCTGAAAGCCTCTTGGTTTGTAATCATCCTCGCCAAACCTCTTAAATCCTCTAGTTTTGGAATCCTGAAGGTGTACTTATGAGTTCTCCTTCTACCAAAATCCATTAGCGTAATCCTTTTCTCTGATATTTGCAATCACAGTCTTAGTTTAATTTGAAAAACAGAGAGACTAGAAGAGAAATTTTTTTTGAATGTTTTAATGTTTTTTAAATGAATGCATGAATGCAGCACACAAAAACATAGAAAAAACATGGGGTCAAAGGGTCGTTGTCATGGAGTCAAGGCTCTACCCATCCCCAAAGGTTTATACTAGGGTGATTTTTGTACCTGTACTCAAAATCATCAGCTCCTCCCAGGATAACAAACAGTAAGAGGATCGCCAGCGAGCTGTATGAAATCTTAGAGTAAATGCTATTCACTGAGAATAGATCATCAACCTCAAATGAGGGTAGTATCGCGTGACAACTATTTTCGATAGCTTCCGCACTACAAAAGGGTTGGCTCCTCAGCTTCTCAGACGTCACAATCGGCCCATTGCCTATGAGAGGGAATGGGTTGCATTGGGAAGCCTCCACTGAGGTTGATGGTCGACCTCGTCACCGTCACTTATCTTAAGTGTATACTCAATCTTTCCACATGCGGCATCACACGCATTCCCATTAGCAGAAAAATAAACACAGATATCAATTAGGAAAAGCAATATATAATTGTCCTAATGTCCTAGACCTTTTAAAAGCTAAGAATCTTAAGTTCCTGACAGAAAATGGTTCCCCGGCAGAGTCGCCATTCTGTGGTTACTTCCCCACTTAAAGGGTTTTTTTTACCTAAGATCCTAGTGAAGTCAACAAAGAGTCCTATCCCAGAAAGAAAGACCGGACCCACGGGGCGCCATTTTTAAAGTTTCCACTTAATAGATGGGAAGAGAACAAGATCTCACTACAAAGGTGAGACAGATCCTAATGACACGTCCCCGATGGATGGCATGCCAATGTGGCAGCCTTACCCAGGAGACTTGGGGCCAGAAAGTCAGTCGAGTAATGAAACTCAGCTGAGCATCATTGAACAGAATACCTGTGTCCCCACCATGTCATGGGATCAACACTCAGGTCATTCAGAAACTACTCAACATGACGATGAATTTGCAATGTTTGTAGGACTTGAATTCATCAACTATGGTTTTCCCGAGGTCAACGTCATCGAGAGGGATGACTCCTCCAGTTCCAAAGAATTGTGGGACACCTTGGGACAATCGAGTGGGAAATACGACTTCATGGTCAAGTACACTGCTCCCGAAAGCTCTCGTATCAGGCTCGAAGACATCCAGCCAACTGGATGGGGAGATACAGCTGAGAGCACCAATGCTATGCAAAATGTAACAGAGGAATTCTCCTACGACAACTCTGCCTGGGAGACAGATTCCAATGATCCTGCTCCACCAGAAATCAGCGTCATTTCTGAAGACAAATCAAGGAAAGTGCCAGACTTTGTGATTCACCGAGTAGTTCGCCACCAATGGGTTGATGTTGATGTTCCGAAGGTCGTTTGCCAATCTAAGTAATTGCCATCTTTAACCTTTCACCCTGCCCAGGTGAAACGGATGTTTTGATAGGGCTCGCTTTCTGTAAATTTCCCCTCTTCGCTTCTCCCAAAGCGATAGAGTTTTGTTTTATAGGGCTGTAGTTTCAAGGATCGACTTGTTCATTAATAAAATAACGTCGTTCTGTAATTTCCGCATTAATTGATGTTTTCTCTTTTCGCTTTTCTCAGAAAATGGTAATCCTAAAAAATAATTCACTAATAAAAACAAGCAGTAATAAAAAAAATACACTGCACACACGTTTGCATTCTCTCTGTATCTTCTAAACACGAATCATCACGTCATGCAGATTGCTTGTTTTAAACCCCATTGAAACATACGATCCAATGCCTTCTCCCAACTTTGAATTCCCGGTATTTGAGGCTGAAGAAGAAGATGACAACGAAATTCCAGAAGAGATCTCCTGACTACTCAGACAAGAGGAAAGGTCCATTGAACCTCACAAAGAACCGTTAGAAACGGTAAACTTGGGTTCGGAAGAAGAGAGAAAATAAATCAGGATTGGGGCACATCTCAGTCCAATTGCCAGGGAGAGTTTGATAAAGCTTCTCAAAGAATTCCCCGATGTATTCGCTTGGTTCTATCAGGACATGCCAGGGTTGGATACCAGCATCGTGGAACATCACTTGCCGTTAAGATCGAAATGTCCGCTAGTAAAGCAAAGGTTGAGACGCACTCATCCGGACATGGCCATCAAAATCAAAGAGGAGGTACAGAAACAGATTGACGCGGGTTTCCTCGCTACGTCAGAATATACTCAATGGTTAGCCAATATTTTACATGTTCCAAAAAAGGACGGAAGGGTCAGAATGTGTGTCGACTACAGAGATCTAAACAAGGCAAGTCCAAAGGACGACTTTCCTTTACCGCACATTGACATGCTGGTAGACAGTACGACAAAGTTCAAAGTTTTCTCCTTCATGGATGGATTCTTGGGCTATAACCAGATCAAAATGGCGTCGAAAGACATGGAGAAAACTTCGTTCATTACCCCATGGGGTACCTTTTGTTACAAGGTAATGCCGTTCGGTTTGAAGAACGCCAGGGCAACCTATCAAAGGGCCATGACTACTCTGTTTCATGACATGATACACAAGGAAATCGAGGTATATGTCGATGATATGATTGCAAAATCTAAGACAGAGGAGGAATTGGGACAATTTTGATCATTTTCCCAACAAATGCACCTTCGGTGTCCGTTCAGGGAAACTCTTAGGGTTTATCGTCAGCCAGAAAGGAATTGAGGTTGATCCTGACAAGGTCAATGCCATTCAAGAAATGCCTTCTCCGAAAACTGAAAAACAAGTCAGAGGATTCCTGGGACGTTTGAACTACATCTCCATATTCATATTCCTCATGTGCGTCGATTTTCAAGTTACTGAAAAAGAACCAGGACTGCGTTTGGACAGAAGACTGTCAAACCGCCTTCGATGATATTAAGGAATATCTGTTGAATCCTCCGATTCTATCACCTCCAGTGGAAGGAAGACCACTAATCATCTACCTCACAGTCCTAGAGGACTCAATGGGGTGTGTACTTGGCCAACAAGACGAAACCAAACGGAAACAGTCTGCCATTTACTATCTAAGCAAGAAATTCACCGACTGTGGAACTCGGTACACGATGCTCGAGAAAACTTGATGTGCTTTGGCTTGGGCAGCCAAACGTATGCGCCAGTACATGATTCTTCACACTACTTGGTTAATCTCTGAAATGGATCCAATCAAGTACGTCTTCGAAAAACCTGCTCTCACGGGAAGGATTGCCCGTTGGCAGATGTTGCTATCAGAATATGACATAGAGTACCATGCTCAGAAAGCCGTTAAAGGAAGTATTTTAGCCGATCATTTGGCTCATCAACTGATTGACAATCAAGAATCAATCGGGTTTGACTTCCCAGACGAAGATGTCATGTATCTCAAAATGAAAGATTGCGATGAACCGTTACCCAGTGAAGGGCCAGAACCAGGTTCCCAGTGGGGACTAATCTTTGACGGAGCAGTTAATCATTATGGAAACGGAATTGGGGCAATAATTGTTATCCCTCAGGGTACCCACATTCCTTTCACCGCTCGACTTATGTTCAAATGTACGAACAACGAGGCCGAATACGAAGCTTGTATTATGGGTCTCGAAGAAGCGATTGATTTAAGGATCAAAAACTTGGACGTATACGGCGACTCAGCCCTGGTTATCAATTAGATAAAAGGAGATTGGAACACATACCAATCAGGACTGATTCCTTACAAAGACTATGCAAGAAGGTTGTTACCTTTCTTCAACAGAATCGAGTTTCATCACATCCCTCGTGATGAGAATCACATGGCTGATGCATTAGCCACTCTCTCTTCCATGATTAGTGTAGGTCAATGGAACGACCTACCTAAGATCGACATAATGCGCCTTGAACGAACCGCTTACATCTTCACGATTGAAGCAATCATAGACGACAAACCTTGGTATCACGATATCAAATGCTTCCTTAAAAAACAAGAGACCCACCTGGGGCACTTAGGAAGGACAGAAAAACCTTCAGAAGACTGGCTGGCAGTTTCTTCCTGAGTGGTGATACCCTCTATAAGAGGAATTTTGACTTGGTTTTGCTTCGATGCGTCGACAGACCAGAAGCAGACATGTTGATGAAAAAAATTCATGAAGGATCCTTTGGCACTCATGCCAACGGACACACAATGGCGAGAAAAATTCTAAGAGCAGGGTACTATTGGTTGACAATGGAATCCGACTGCTACAAGTACATGAGGAGGTGTCACAAGTGTCAGATATACTCCGACAAAATTCATATACTGCCAACGCATCTCAAAGTTCTTTCTTCCCCATGGCCTTTTTCCATATGGGGAATCGACATGATTGGCGTGATCGAGCCCAAAGCTTCAAACGGACATCGGTTCATCCTGGTCGCCATTGACTATTTCACCAAGTGGGTCGAAGCAGCGTCATACGCTAATGTAACCCGACAAGTGGTGGTCCGATTTATCAAAAACAATATCATCTGTCGTTATGGTGTTCCGAGCTAGATCATTACTGATAATGGATCTAACTTGAACAATAAGATGATGAAAGAGTTGTGTGCAGAGTTCAAGATTGAACATCATAACTCATCTCCCTACCGACCCAAGATGAACGGAGCGGTAGAAGCGGCTAACAAGAACATCAAGAAGATTGTTCAAACGATGGTTGTAACCTACAAAGACTGGCACGAGATGCTACTCTTTGCTTTTCACGGTTATCGACATCTGTCCGCACTTCAACAGGGGCAACCCCTTTCTCTCTAGTATATTGCATGGAGGCAGAGATCCCATCAATCCGAGTATTGATGGAAGCTAAGTTTACCGAAGCTGAGTGGTGTCAAAGCAGACATGACGAACTCAATTTGATCGAAGAAAAGAGAATCACGACACTATGCCACGGTCAGTTGTATCAGCAAAGAATAAAGAAGGCGTTCGACAAAAAGGTCCGACCTCGCGTCTTCAGGAAATGAGACCTTGTGCTCAAAAAGATACAATCATTTCTCACTGATTCTCGGGGTAAATGGAATCCGAATTATGATGGCCCCTATGTGGTCACGAAAGCTTTCTCAGGCGGCGCCTTGAGACTTGCAACCATGGACGGAGAGGAATTTGCCTACCCCACAAATGTTGATGTAGTCAAGAAATACTTCGCCTTAAAAAAAACGTCTCGGTGGATTGAAAACCCGAAAGGGCGGTCCAGGCAAAAGTTAGAGACAAAATAAATAAATAAATCATCCCGGTGGATTGGAAACATCAAAGTACCATCCAGGAAAAAAATTAGGGATAATGGAAAGTAACTATGTTCAACAGAGGCAAGTCCCTCAGCAGCAGCAGTTACACCATCCATCGGAGGAAAACTCCAGTCAAGGTCATCTCCGACAGAAGCTCAAGATGTACCGAATTCAAAGTTGGTAGAAGGATAGTGGTCATTATGTTTCAATGTAGCCCTTTTCCCTATAAATTACCATTTCCTAACTTTGTAAATACTCTTTGGAATCACGCGTTTGGCTGATCTCCGTCTTATCAATAAAATTTGAGCCCTTGTGCTTTTGTTTGTAATTCTCATTTGTTTTAGCTTTACAGAATGACATTTTGATATGATTAACGATTCTTGAAATAAAACAAAAAAATGAATTTTACTTGTAAATCTTTTTCTGCTTTAAAATAAAGATGGCAATTTCTTTTGACTGTTGAACATCAAAAGAGCATCAACTGCTTCTCCAGAAGTAAGCGAACTTCAAAGTGCAGAATCAAAGTACTCCTTCTAACCCAGTACGCCTGAATGAGGGGATCAACTGTGTCAGAGACCTTGTTTCTTCTGACACGCCTCGGCCGAGTTCTTATCCCCTAAGCCCGACCAACATAGTTCCCCGCGAGGACTACTTCTCCTAAGCAAGGTAGAATTGCTACTTTTGGACCAACGGTACTTTTTCGCCCCGCGATGGCCGAGTATCCAGTCATGTTCATCTTTTAGTTTGTATGTCGCGTCAGTTTTGTCAGCATATACATACATACATCATGCATTATTGATTTACATTTGCATTCATATTGCATCACTATCACTCTAGTCGGTCTTATCCCCTAGCGATAACAGTCATCTCAATCGAGTTGTCAAGTTTTTCCTCGTCAGGAAATGCTGGGTCTGAACAATCTCTCTCCTCCAGTTTATTTCTGGAATGAAGTTGGCTCCTCGACCACTTTGATAACTTGAACCTCTGAAAGACCAGAGAACCTTCAACCGATGTCACTCTTCACCATTGAAGATGATATTTTCACTTTCCCGGATAAGGAAAATCCCTAGAGGAAACCTCTTAAGCAGAGATTCGGCAATACAGCAGTTTTTCTCCGAAAAAAAACCACTGATGAAAAGGTCATCGGCACCTCAAAATTGGATCCCATCATATGGCATTTCTCCGGGAAGATCCCGAGAAAAGTATGATGTAATATCCCCAAGCGTGAAGGCAGTCTCTCAAAGGACTCGCATTCCCCAAATAGAGTCAACAAATGGCATCTCCAACAGAGAAGTTTGTACACCTCTACAACTCAGACGACTGGATTCCCCAGCAAGTCTGACATCAAAACTTTTTTCGTCAAATGGCATCTCCCCAGGAAAATTCGGTGAGAAGTTTGAGGAAAACCGCTACGAATAGCATCCCTTGTCAATAAAGTTTATTGACAAAAGAAACTAAGACCAATTCCTTGGTAAGAAACCAGGATCGAGGGGAAGTTTAAATCAGAAACTAAGACTAGTTCCTTGGTAGGAAACCAAGAACGAGGGGAAGTTTATTTCAGAAACTAAGACCAGTTCCTTGGTAGGAAACCAGGACCGAGGGGAAGTTTAATTCAGCAACTTAGACCAGTTCCTTGGTAGACAACCAGGATCGAGGGGAAGTTTTACCTTTTCTAAGCATCATTACTTAGCAAAAGAAGATGAATGCGTAAGCTACCATTCATAACCACCATCAAAATTCCGGGTATTTCGATATTAATCCTCTTGCACCCCGAATGCCCGAACACCTTCGTCATTCGCACTTTCGGGTCCAAGAAGATTAAATAGGGGCATCAGTCATACCCCAAATTTTTACCACTAAGATTTCCCATCATTGTTCAAATCATCATTAAAATATGGGTGTATCATTATGCCTCATCAGTCTCCCCAAAGATGGGTGAACACTCACTACTATCAAAATTAGGGTTTCAAGCCCTCTCTGAGCTCTTAGACAAAGGATCAATCAAGAAATGACATGATCTTTAACTTGTCTAACCTCTCAAACATCTACAATGGATCAAGAGGACTCCCACTTCAAGGATTAAGCACAAGGTTGCTCCTTTCTAGGTGGATCAAGCTTCAAGATCGCCAGTATCACCAAATTAGGGTTTTGATCGACCAAGGCCTCCAGATGAAACTTTTCATCTGGGCATGAGCCAATGATTCAAAACATATCCTAATATACTCCATGGAACCTCATGGACCCAATCATCCAGTCAATTTTTCCTCAGGGGATGCATACATCAAAAATCAGGAATTAGGGTTTTTTGACCTAATTCACCCCTAAGTTGACTTTTGGGACCAATTATGAATCAAGACCTCAAGAGAGGATTTGAGGATCTCCAATATGCCATATTGATCCATTTGGAACAATGGATTGATCCAAGAAGCTTGAGCAACAAGTTTCAATTTCATCTGAACCACAGTTAGGGTTTCGCGGGAAAAGTCAACTGTAACTTTGACTTTTGACCAGGACATGCTCCCAAGCCCTAAGACATGATTCAATATACCCTATAACACCCATGGAACATGTCCATCAAGTTTGATTTAGGTCAAGGACATGATTTCCTGAAGAATTGCATAGTTTGGAATTCATCGGATAAAAAGTCAACTGTGCACAAAAGTCAACTTTGACTTTTTGAGATTTTTCACAAAAATGGATTTTTTAACCCTAAAATGATGTTTATGTATGATTTGAATCATCATTCATCAATAAAAATCAAAGAAAATGGGATAACTTGTAAAAAGGGTAACCATAAAAACTTAGAAAATTTTCTAAGTTATGAAAAAAGTGACAAAGGTACCAACTTTGGAGGATCATAACTCCTAAACCACAAAGCCATTTTTTTCCATCCAAGGCTTGATTTGTAGATCTCATTGCCCTCTACAAAAGCTTCATACTGACCTATGTCCAAATTCCTCATGGATTTTGAGTTATGGAGTGATCAAAATCAAGAAAAGTCACTTTGTTCCAACACTTGGTGAAAATTTCACTAGGTCAGATTTTGCCTTACTTTTTTCCAAATGTAGGGCCATTTTTCACTTGGATCCAAAAAGTATCAAAACCAAATATGTTCAAACAGTTGTTGTATCATGTAAGGGCTTTCCAAAATGGCCAAGAACATCACCAAATTCAACTTGAGCCATGAGATATGACATTGGTAATTTGCCTTGCTGAAATCTGCCAAGGCAAGGCAGATTTTTGCACTTTTGCTCGATTTGCCAAAATCAGCCAATTCCAAGCCTTGTCATCACCTTGGACACATCTGAGGATTGAATCTAAAGGGGACAATCACTGAGCCAAGCCTCCAAAGTCCTTGGAACAAGAAATAACATGTTGAACCTAGAATTGCCCAAAATAGGGACAAGACTCCAATTTTGGATTGGAGCATTCAATGGAAGCATCAAGGTGGTATGGACTGAGCCATTCTCAACTGAATTCAGTCAAGACTTATCCAAGACCAAGGGGACCAGCAGCCTGTGCCCTAACCTCTAGTCAATGGCTAAAGGAGACTTGGATTTTCATTTGCCAACATTGGCCAAACCTACTCAGCAGTTTCCATTCACTATTCCTTGCAAAACAAACTTGCTCTACTATAAATAGAGCTCAATTGTGATCAGTTTAAGTACACCAAAGGCCTACAACACTTGCCTTTCTCAAAACCATTTCTCACTCTCAAAAATGCCTTTCTTAGCAAGTCACTATCGGGTTTTTCATTAGAGAGCAATTCCACTCAAACCAATCACACACACACACCTCATATACATCATATGTGAGCTGATCAAACACTTAAACAACATCTGGAACACTGATTTCTCAGAATCACCAGTCAATAGCTCAAGGTTTTGACCAAGTTGCAGTTGAGATGCCATGAAGTGATCCAGCCAATTTCCATCAAGTCCAAGCATTCAAACACACTCCATAGGGTGTAGGGAAGATGTTCAGATCATCACAATTCATCTGTAACACCTCCTACTCAGAAATCAATTTGCTCTTGCTGTCACGACCTAGAGGTAAGCCTAAACTTAGTCATCTCTCAATCTATGCATATTTCCTCGCACAATACTTTTGCCAAATGTTCATAATCATGCATGGAATGTTTCCCCTCAAGTAATTGCTTTGTTTAAATCGTGTATTAAAAATCCCAGCCTTCATGTAGAATTTAGGGTTCTTAAGGATTTTTCGTGATTTCTTGTTTTATGCTTAATTTAAATGAAATTAATTGCCATATACATGATTGTGAGGTTGAAACGAGTTGATTGGTATGTGGATTGCATGATATGATCAAGTATTCAGTGAGATTGGATAGAAAATGCAAATCTGGGCAAGGCAGAAAACGCGTGTGTTCTTGGCGCCATGTTCACAAATTCAAATATTTGAATTTTGTGATTTTATTTAATTGATTCAAAAATTAATTTTTCTCTGAGTTTTAATGATTTTGAGTTGATTCTTTTTTTAATAATTCACAAAAATGTTAAAATATTTGATTTTCCCAAAAAATCCCAAAAATATTATTTATTTTATATAATTGATATTTTTGCAAAGAATTAATATTTTAATTGTTTTTGACATTTTGAATATTTTTTCCATCTTGATTTTGCAACTTTTAATGACTTCTAATTATTTTGTAGGTCAATACTTAATTTTTGAAGCATTAATCCAAGATCACAATTTGTTTTCCATATGTTAAACAATTTTGATCATTTTAATTGAATTTCTATTCAATTAAAATACATTTTGAAAGCAAATTAGGGTTTTTGGATTAATTCAACCCTCATAAATAATTTTCAAAACATTTTGGGCCTCTTAATAGAGTGTAAGACCCAAACCCCCTTGTACAAACAATATTGGGCCTCACTTATTGTATAAGTCCCTCTGTACAAGTGAACGACGCGATCGTCGCCTTTTAAAAACAAACTTTGGGCCTCTCCTCGAGCTATAAGACCCATTCAAAACTTTTGGGCCTCTATTAGAGTGTAAGACCCAACCCCCTTTGAAAACCAAACCATTTTGGGCATCAATGCATTGTATAAGACCCACCGCGTTTTCAAAAATCTCGGCGCGATCGCCATTTTAAACGAAAAATCATCTGGGCCTACCCTCGTGTTATAAGCCCCACTCTTTTTCTTTTGGGCCTCTAATAGAGTGTAAGACCCAACCCTTTGTAATACAACCTATTTTGGGCCTCACTTATGGTATAAGTCCCGTTGTATTTCAAAAAAAAGTTCGACGCGATCATCATCCGTTGAAAAACAAATATTGGGCCTACCCTCGAGTAGTAAGACCCATTTCTTTTCTTTAAGACTTTTTAGGCCTCTTGAGAGAGTGTAAGACCCAAACCCCTTTGTACAGAAAACCTTTTTTGGCCTCAGTCACTTGTATAAGTCCCTCTGTACAAATTCAAACAGTGCGATCACTGATAAAACCCAGGGCCTCTCCTTGAGATGTAAGCCCCAAATCTTTCTTTTTCAAAGCACTTTCTCCTTTGATTTTGAAGTATACTGTTGTTTTTAATCTTTCTTTGTTGAACAACTAACCAAACATCATGGAATCTCTACAACCGAGTAAGTGTTTATACGCTTTCATATACATATAACTGTATTGTGGGGCTATTTCGCAGTAAGTCTTCTTTCATAAACTCATATAAACTGTGTAATAATAGTATAGATATTTAGAGTTTCCCCGGCAACTACGTCTAGCATTAAGCCCGTTGATCACTCTTAAATAGTCAAAACTAGATCCCCATAGGATTACCAGACACAGTCGTCCCTCCTCTTGGGGTTAAACAATATGGAGATATGAAAGGCAGCATTCTCGGTGAACCCTTTCATAGACTGTCACTCGTAGAAGTTGTCAAAGAAACTCTATTCCCCAGAGATGATCTCTTCTCCGTGAATTGCATCTCTTGGGTTTCTTCCAAATTCTTGAACTTTTCTGGCTTGATCTATTCTTTGTGAATAACCTGTCTTAAATTTCTCGGGGTTTGGGGACCCACAGGCATCTTAAAAGCACTTGTCAAGAAACTCTATTCCCTAGAGATGATCTCTTCTCCGTGAATTGCATCCCTTGAGTTTCTTCCAAATTCTCAAACTTTCCTGGCTTGATCTATTCTCTGTGAATAGCCTGTCTTGAACTTCTCAGGATTTGGGGACCCATCGGCTTCCTAAAAGCATCCCCGCCTCCTCTTGGGCGTTGTACAAGGACCTGTCGGCTTCGTAGAAGTATTCACAGCCTCCTCTTAGGCTTCGTATAATGATTCTTCCTCCGGGAATGATAGCCCCCTCTTGGGCTTCATACAAGGACCTATCGGCTTCTTAAAAGTTTCCAGCCTCCTCTTGGGCTTCGTACAAATTGTCCTGACGACCTCCTAAAGGTATAGGAACAGAAATCAGTCATCTTAATAGAACAACCTTTCCAAGAGTCTACTACTGTTTCTTTAAGCATAGTACAAAAGATGAAACTATAGACTTGGACAGTCTAATTTCCTTGAGTCTCAAAGACATTCTCAAGCACCCTTCAAGAATAGGAAGGAACCCCGTAGGCTCGGACATGCTCAATACCCTTGGATTTCCCATTTCCTTAAAGAACAGGAAATAACCCTGATCCTCGAGTCAAATCTCTGAGTGCAAACATTACTCATATAAGAACTGATTTTCTCTTTAAATCAGCATACTGGACCTGTCACTCAACTGAAATAGCACCATAGCCTCTCTCTTGGGCTTTATACAATGATTCTCCCCAGCGGAACTAACACTTTTTTAGCCTCCATCTCGGGCTTCGTACGAGATACAAAAACACTCTCTTGTTGAGTATAAAACCCTTAGCCTCCATCTCGGGCTTCGTACGAGATACAAAATCACTCTCTTGTTGAGTATAAAAGACTCTCTTGGTGAGTCACCACCTTTAGCCTCCATCTCGGGCTTCGTACGAGATACAAAATAACTCTCTTGTTGAGTCAAATAGCCTTCATCTCGGGCTTTATACGAGATACCAAAAGATTCCTTGTTGAGTCAAAACCTTTTAGCCTCTCTCTCGGGCTTTGTACGAGACACATATTAGCCTCCTCTTAGGCTTTGTATAAGAAAACCACTGGTTGATCCAATCAACCTTTTAGCATCAAAGTTGTGCCTCGTTCACAGTACACAAACATCAACAACTCCTTCCCCTTCATCTAATCGCTGTAAGCGGCAAGCCTCTGGATCATCTATATCCATGCCACTGTCCCTCTTTTAGCATGAGAAATTCCTAAGAAAAGATAGTATTGCTCTACACTGAGTTAAAGTCTTCTCCTTCAGGTTGGAAATCCCCTATAAAGGAAATTATGGCATTGCCGGATTCACAAATCCCGGTTAAAGTAATTCTCCTTTATAAACAGTTGTGACAGACAAACCCCTCTTTAGAGATGACAAATTCTCTCTAAAGTCAAACCCCTTTAGCTTCACATCTTGGGCTTTGAACAAGATACAAATAGACTCTTCAGCTTCACATCTTGGGCTTTGAACAAGATATAAACCACCTTTCGCTTCACGTCTTGGGCTTTGAACAAGACACCAAAACACAATTTCCTCCCATAGAATAGGAGCAACTACGATCGCTCTGATTTCCCTATTTCGGAAAAACGGGAATACATAGGCATAAGATTGAAAGAAAAATCTTAGCGAGCACACTAAACAAAAACCCAAAATCCCATACTTTCATACATCCGTCCTAACATCTTAATCTCAAACCAATCGACCGAACACTACTTTTAACAAAATAAACCTAATAGAGACCCCGAATCTTTGTAGCATCTGTAAACCAACAGTTTTGACTGTTTAACCTCAGTTTGCAAGCAGGGTTAATTTGAGACATCTATTTCCCTTCCTTCATCAGCTTTAATAGGATAAAAAATGAATCGAGCTGTAGATACCAAAGAGCGATTGTGCTTCGCAACCACATCCAAAAATCGCTCGCTACACCCCTCAATTACAAAAACTTTTGTTTTATCTACCAAAACAACATTCAGACATATAACGCAATGTTTTCGTTCACATCCCCTATAATGAAATTTGATACGGCCAATATGGCGGGAGGACGGGGACCACCTAATCTCAGGCTTCATGGTCAGACTTGCCACCGAATAGGGGCAATACTGCCTGAGTTAGAACAACCGCTAAAGTATGCACAGTTGTATATCTACGACACTAACGAAATTGACAACATAATGGATTGTTTCAAGTAACCTGCTTATCCTTTCTTCCTAATATTCCACCTATTCCGTTAAATTTTTTGATGTCTATTCACATTTACACCTTTTTTGCAGGGACAATAAACACATTGACAGGGCTATAGTTAATACTCTGAAGATCATGCTAGATGAGAATAACCCTTCTGCTAAAGCTTTCCGCATGGTAAGGGACATGTTGAGGAATAACACTTTTCAAGATCTGAAATTAAGGCTTATCTCTGAGAGATCCACAGACAGTCGCGTGTATAACTGTCCCACCGTGTCTGAAGTGGCAGCTCTGATAGTCGGGGATATAGATTCCGTGTCTAAAAGAGACATAATAGTACAACAATGTGATGGTCAGCTGCAGCGGATTGAAAAATTCCATGCAAGTTACTTGGCGTATCAGTACCCCTTGATATTTCCTTACGGTGAGGATAAATACAGGCCTAACATTCTCCACACATTTATACACCAAAAGGTTGTTACAAAACAAAACCGGTAAATAATCAAAGATTGGCTCTGTTTCCGTTTGCACGAAAGAACGACAAAGGCAAAAACCCTCATGCATTCAAGAAGACTATTCCAACAAATTTTGGTGGATGGTTACACCATGATGGAAACGGAGCGTCTCAATTAGTTGAGGAAAAACAAATCTAAACTACGTGTCGGAAAGTATAAAACGCTTACTGACGTCTGCGGTCGTTCCCAGCAGGGGTCAACAAACAAAACTGGCAGAAGAGTTGTATTGCCGTCATCGTTTTTAGGAGGGAAACGTTACATAGACCACCTGTACTTTGACGGCATGGCTATCTCCAGTGAAATTGGCTTTCTAGATTTATTTATAACATTTACGTGCAATCCAAACTGGCCTGAGATTACACGACTGCTGCCCAAAGACAATCTTAAACAACATGACAGACCTGATATTGTTTCGAAGGTTTTCAAAATCAAATTCAACGAACTCATGATAAACCTAACAAAACGTCATATCCTTGGTAAAGTTTCTAGCATGTAAGTCATGTTTCTTGCATACTGCCTTTCATATTGAAATGTACTTGTTGTTTTGATTAACACTTTCTGTTTATGTTACATAGTCATGTATACAATAGAATTCCAAAAAAGGGGACTGCCACACGCACACATTCTAATATTCTTGCATCCTCAAAGTAAGTATCCAACACCGCCAGACATTGACAATATTATATCGGCAGAAATTCCAAGTCCGGTTCAGCATCCAAAATTGAATCAATTGGTAAAATCACACATGATGCACGGCCCTTGCGGTTTAGCCAAGCTGAATTCCCCTTGTATGAAGAATAGACGATGCTCCAAATTTTTTCCAAAGAAACTCAACGAAGAAACTATTGTTGACAGCGAAGGCTATCCACTATACAAACGAAGATCTACAATGCATACAATAGTAAAATCAGGAATTTCGTTGGACAACAGGCAGGTCATTCCGTACAACCCAAGATGGATCCTTAAATACGAGGCACACATCAACATGGAATGGTGTAACCAGAGTAACTCCATCAAGTACCTTTTCAAATACATTCATAAGGGATACAATCGAATAACGGCTGTTGTTGTGCCAGCAGCAAATGCATCAGCCGGTGATCAGAACGGACTCGATGAGATTAAGGATTATCTGGACTGTAGGTACGTTTCCCCAAGTGAGGCTGTTGGAGAATATTTTTCTTACAACATCCACGGACGAAAGCCTGCAGTAGAACGCATGTTTTACCATCTGATAGGTGAGAAACCTGTCTACTACACGGAATTTGAAAGGATGGAAAATATTTTGGAAAAGGAAAGCGTAACAAAATCTATGTTCACATCATGGTTGATTGCAAATTCCCAATACCCTGAGGCGCATCATTTAACTTATGCTCAGTTTGTGAGCAAATTTGTGTATATCAAAAGGAGTAAAACATGGAAGCCACATAAAAAGGCTTTCACGATTAGCCGTTTGATTTGGGTTCCTTCTACAACGGGAGAACTATTTTATCTTAGGATGATGCTCACCGTTGTCAAAGGGCCAAGGAGTTATGAAGACATTCGTAAGGTGGGGGATGTACAATACGACTCTTTTCGAGATGCATGCTTTGCAATGGGTTTCCTGAAGGATGGTAGGGAATACATTGGACCTATTAGAGATGCAAGTATATGGGGATGTGGACTTTTTTTAAGGAAATTATTTATCGTAATGCTGCTGTCAGGGACTATAAACAGATCTGGTCATGTTTGGAATGAAACGTGGTCCTTCTTATCGGATGGTATCTTGCACAAACAAAGGGAAATCGCTAACAACCCAGGTTTGTCAACTATTCTCACCAACAATGCCTTCATATTTATTTAATACCACTTTAGACGCGTTTACAGAAACACTTTTGTTTTATTTTAACATTTCTTTGCTTCCTGTCACAGAACTTCAGTTGCAGGAGGGAGAGTTAAAAAATTTGACATTACATGACATTGAGGCCATGCTACAAGCAAACCGTCGGAGTCTTTCGGACTTCAAGCCTATTCCGTATCCTGATGGCTACGTTATTCAACAACTTGGTAACAGACTGATATACGAAGAGAGAAGTTACAATGTCGACGTTATGAGGACGAAGTTCAATGGTCTTTTCGATGCACTGACCGATAACAAATTAGTATCAGTTCTGATTTTTCTTTGTACACCGTATGCCGTGTTACATCTAATATTGGATATTATTGTATTTTAGATGAGCAACGAAGCATCTATGACAAAATCATGCTGGCTGTTACACAACAAAAATGTGGGGTGTTTTTCTTACATGGTTATGGCGGAGCCGGGAAAACATATATGTGGAAAACACTTGCAACAGCATTAAGGGCAAAGCATGAAATTGTGTTTACGGTTGCATCAAGTGGAATTTCTTCTCTTTTATTGCCTGACGGAAGAACCGCCCATTCGAAGTTTAAAATACCCGTCCCTACGGTCGAAAATTCTACATGCCACATTGACTTTGGTGACGACCACGCGGAACTGCTCCGACAAACAAAATTGATAATTTGGGATGAGGCCCCCATGGCTATCAAATTCTGTTTTGAGGCGCTTGACAAAACTTTAAGGGATGTCATGAGTAAGCATGGGAATTCAGACGTCGTTTTCGGAGGTAAAGTCGTAGTTTTTGGTGGGGACTTCAGGTAAATTTTGCCTGTTGTTCCCCGAGGGAGTCGATTTGACATCGTTCACACAACCATCAACGCTTCATACATTTGGGATTCATGTCAAGTTTTAACGTTGACACGAAACATGAGATTGAGGTGTGGACGAACTCATCAAGAATCCCTCGAAATTGCTGAATTTTCAAAATAGCTGTTAAAGCTGGGTGAAGGAAGAATATCAGAACCTAACGATGGATATGCCGATACTGAAATTCCACCAGAGATGCTTATTGACCGTTTTGATGACCCCATTGTTGTAATTGTTGAAAGCACGTATCCTTCATTCTTGGAGTCATATACCTCTTATGAGTACTTGAAAAGCCGCGCAATTTTGGCATCAACCATTGAAGTCGTTGACAAAATTAATAATCATGTCCTGGATATGATGCCAGGTACTTTCAAAATTGGGATACTATATTATGTTACATCATTGCAATTTTAAATCACCATTACTAACACCTGTTTATGTGAATGTATTTGTTGGTTATTTCATGACATTAAATAGGTGATAGCAAGGATTACTATAGCTCTAACTCGGTTGATCGATATGAAATTCATGATAACAGCATTATGGAAGTTCTGAATCCGGAATTCCTAAGCTTTCTCAGAACGTTTGGCTTGCCGAACCACCACATCAGGTTAAAGATAGGGACCCCAATCATGCTTATGAGAAACATCGATCAAGCCGAAGGTTTGTACAACGGGACAAGGTTAATTGTCACGAAAATGGCGAACCACGTTCTTGAGGATGAAATAATGGGCGGGAAAGGCCATGGAAAAGTCATATACATTCGACGAAAGGATATGTCCCCGTCTCAATCACCTTAGCCTTTCAAACTCAACAGGAGACAATTTCCAATCATTGTGTCCTACGCCATGACAATTAATAAATCCCAAGGCCAACCTTTGGATTGGGTAGGCCTCTATATCCCAAAAGATCAAATCAGCCATGGACAACTATATGTTGCAATATCAAGGGTATCTAGCAAAGAGGGTATCAAAATCTTGATTCATGACGAAAATAACATACCTAAGTCTTCTACTACCAACATCGTCTACAAAGAAGTCTTCGGCAACACATAAATAGTACTTCCACTCAACTATTCAGCTCATGCCATAATTATTTCATTACTGGAACACCCCACATTTCCATCTCCATTTCTTTGTTAGTTTTACTATACTTTTCATATTATACAACTAATCAAATTAATGATGTCTATTTTCCTTACTATTTTTTTTAAATATTACTAATTCCAGAAATTTATGAATTTCCTGTTTCTTTTTCACCATTAACATTATTATGTATTGTTTGTAATACTTTATCCTACAATCACTCATGTAAATAACTCTTTTTACTTTTCGTTGCAGGGCCTTTTGTTTTCCCTACCACTGTTTTGGAGGATTTAACATGCAAGCAAGTTATTCATTTATTTTTTTAGCCTCTAATTCATTTAATGTGTAGCCCACCCTTTTTTCAGTTTGAAGTCGTGTATTTGTAGTGTGCCACTTACTATAAATTGCTTCAACGTTTTATCAAATCCTTTTTGTATCCTACAATGTTCCAAATTATTTCATTTACCTTCTTCTATTTTCTTCCATGATAACAACCTTGAATTAACTTTTCTCTACACTGTTAACAACCATCTATTTTCTTCAATTTTATCCTGCTTCACTTCTTATAAAATCACTTTAAGTTTAACATTCCTGGCCATTACTCATTCCAACTAACCAAACCAACAAAACTATACTTCACAACATAATAGAAATACTACTTCATCATTACCATCAATTAACATAACATCACGTTTCACCATAACAATACATTACTTCAAGTTTGGCAAGGATTACATACTGCCTCATTCTGGCCTTTAAACAAGTTCATCAACCAATATTCAACTAAACAACAAAATACCACTGACTCTTAAAGCTATTACCAAAACACACATTAACCCATTATCATTTCCTAATTTCATTAACTACTACAAAAGCACACATTTAACATCCTAACACCATACACCGTTCATTCAACGATTCATAACCGCCACGTAAAGACGATGCGACAGAATTGTTATGCTAATCCGAGGCATGTCCCCCCTAAAGCTTCTTGTCTTTAGCAAACTGGTACCAATCGTCTCCAATGAACCTCTCCGTGTGGACGACCTTTTGGTTGCGCTTTGCGGAATGCACCTTCGCATGGTAAAGCCTACCAGTGTCTGCACCAACAAGCTCTATCTTCGACTGCTTCAGTCCAACAATATTATTTGCAACGTCCCTTGGAAAATGCTGCAAAAAAAGGCAACCAAAGTCATGACGGATACAACACATGACGTCTGTAACGATATATTCAATTACTATTACTACACACAAAACTTACCATAACATTTCTCATGGCTTTGTATCCATATGTTATGTGCCTGACCCACGAAAATTGTCCCTGATCTTCTTCCTCTGATTCATCTTCTTCTGCAACAGCTTCTCCCCCAGTTGACTGACCCTTTCCACAGACATTGCCTTCATCTACATTACGCTCCGTCTTCTTAGCTTTGTTGCCAACCTCCGCACTTGGTCCCCTATTAACGTCCCCTGTACCTACAGTCCTGATAAACCAGGAAAAAATTATGTCAAACACATAGCAGCCAACATGACTTTCATTATTCCTCTCCTGAAAATAACATTTCATCATGTCTAAAAATTCATTATTCAAACTTCATGTTAAATACCCTGCTATGCATAACGATTTACAAATCAGACGGAAAGTCACATCAGTAAATACAATCACTTCTAACATGCGACCACAAAATATTATAACAACCAATAAAACAAAGTTCCAAAATACTACAACTTACTTCATTCTTCAAGATTTATTCAGTTGCTTGAAGAGCTTCACAATCTACAACTAATACTAACCCATTTGAATATCAACACACCATACATTCATCTGACATGACAATAAGACGTCTACAGTGTTAACTTTATTTATTTGGCAAACAATTTTCTTCCAACGCTCAAACAACTGCATAAATTCGCATGGTCGCTTCATATACTTTGTATTACTTTAAATAAATTTACATCAAGTCCTACTGCCACATTCATTAAACATTTACATCCCGTTAATCATAATACAACTTCGTTGTAAAATGGATGTTACATAAACTACGGATTCACCTAAGTCATATGTTTAACACAACATCCAACAACACTACCACCCAACTATTTCATACAACATTTAAAATAATTTACAAGAAACAAGAAATGCAATCAACATTATATCAAAAAACCAAACAACACATTAGACAGTGCTGCAGATTTATTCTGCAGGATATGTTGCAAACAGACAGGAAAACATTTAACTCAACTGCTAAACAGAATAATTACCTTACTGATGAACGGACAGCCTTCTCAGCATCTCCCTCTAAGGATGCCTTGCATGGCCTAAAAGCAATAGGGCGTGTCCCATACGTCGGCTTCGGAATGGATCTGCAATTCCTTTACCAACAGATCCTTATTAGTCAATCTTCAAACATTCACATTGGTATACTCATAAATTTTTCTTACAATTCCCCAGAATATTCATTTATCTTCAGATTAAGATTTACGGTGACACTTTCTTTGCATGTCTTAAAAAACACAAAACGTACCTTACGACAGTAATGGGTTAACCTTCACGTTCCTTACCATAACTTTTTTGGAACAACCTCTTTGATCACCACTCCTTTTCCTTTGGGGAGAATGTCTTTGCTCCCTGACGCCTCTGCAACCAGCATTCTAATATTTTGCAATGGGTTTTCATTGACTTACTCTGCCTGCTTCTTGGCAATTGCTGATGGATCCATGTTCTTCTGACTTGCGCCTTTGACTGTGTAAGGCTATGTCTTGGATTTCAACTTCTTAATTGAAGTACACAAGTGACCCACAACGAAGACTCTGCCTTTTGTATTTCTCAAGTCTCTCTCAATACCCTCTTTTAGATACTACCCCACTCATAAATATTTATGACACGTTTTCTTATTAAAATGGATTCATTTTCCTTTACACTAACTGTTCCCAAGGTGTGTAACTTAATTCTTAGAAGTTACATTTTGGGATTCACACATTTTGCAATGAATATATTCTTTTTGCAGTACCTACTAAGATTCATTCAAGTGCCATTGGACGTTTGCAATGACCAACAAATACACCTTGCTATTAACACTACTTTTTTAAAAATATGTTTTGTCGTTCCACTTTTGGGATATATAACTTATTAATTTGCTTTATGTTGTCATTTATACTACAGTTTTAATTTCATAAATTTTGTTTCTTATTGACTCAACTTTGTATTTGCTATTGGTAACTTTTATTGTTTCGTTACAATTTTTTCTGTTTAATTTTTCTAGGCATTTTGACATTTTTTTCTTCTTTTTTTTATACATTCAATCGTATTCTAAAACCGGTACTCGTGCGAATGCACGGATATCCTACTAATTTACATGGACGCGAACCAACATGAATAATTAACATGATAAATCATTTGTATGATTAATCAATTTTCATGGTTACATTAAATAGAAATTTAATCATAAGTGAAAACATGGTTTTTTTTAATAAAATAAGAGAAAAAAATAAATGTACTGTTAGTGTAAAATATTTTATACTGTCAACCAATCACAATCATGTATTAGAATAAAACATATTTTTATTTTAAAAATATTGATATTACATGACAATGGTAAATATTTTGATTGGTTGCATGTGTAAAACTGTCTTACAATGACAATGCACTACCATTAAACTCATAAAATAATATATTAAATTGATTGTTTATAGAATAAAATCCAAACATATTCTTCAGTGACATTTAAGTGAAGAAAGTGTGGTATAGCATAACGAGGGTTTCCTCAAATTTCTAAGATGACCGATTTATAGCTAATCATTTATATGATTAATCAATTTCCATGGGCAGTGAGGGATTTCCCAAGTTTCTAAGATGACCAATTTATTCTCTCCACACACAACGGATGTCAAAGTATAAGTAAAAGTCTGAATTGAATTTCAAGGATTATTAATCTTTATGAAAGAAGACCCAGAAAATAAATAGGATTGTTAACAACTTCATCTCAATTTTTCAGACTCATGCATCTGTTAGAAATAAATTGTTTATAGAAAAATTAGAGTTATTTCTAATTATCATTACAATTTTCAATTTTCAATTTTCATTGCTCTGGTTTCAATTTCAGGAGATCGATGAAAAGGAAAACACAATGTGCTTACAAAGTCATATATGATTCATCAAAATAATAGAATATAAACATTGTCTCCATTAGCATTAGAAAACAATACATACAGTGTATGTAAACATATGGTTGAATAAAAGAGGATTCAATTCAACAGTAACAATATACATAACTTCTGTAAAGTTAAATAATAGCCATAATTGGTTTAATATATTCAGAACGATTTCAATAGCCATAATTGTACTACAATTTTAACCACATTCAAATATCTTTAATTGAAGAAATAAAATATATATGATTCAGACAGTACCAACAATCTTAATTAACATGAACAATACCAAGAACTTTAATTAACGTAAACCGTAACAAGATCGATAACAGTTTAAAACTGGATTCGAACAATGTCAATTCATAATCACATATTAACGACAAACAATTGAGTCTTAACTCATATATTCTGAGCTCTGATACTAAATGTAAGCAGAAAAATTAACTAATCAATTATATGAAATTAGAATATCAACACTTACTTGTTGAAGACATGATTTGAAAATAAGGGTTGTCGTTCTTGTCACCTTGATTCAGAATTCTGAAAAGATAAATGATTGAATCTTCCTTTGTATCTCACACTCCCCATTCACAGCTCTTAATGAGGCAAGTTGTGGAGCCGTCAATTATGTTTCTGATTAAATGATTATGGAGGGGATCTAGCCACATAATATATAACCGTAGTCCCTACCCATTATGGGCCAAGGGTTAAAGCTTACACTTTTTCCACGCCAATCAAGTTTCAGATACTCACGCTTTAATTAAAAATATCACTTAACTAATAAATGAGATTACTTATGCACCCCATCGAAATCATGATTAACCTGTTTTTCACAAACCAAAATAACAATTGATTGTAACCCATAAAAGTATTAGATAAATCTAACAAATACATCTTACCAGGAAAATCTCTTTCTGAGCCACGTCAAAAAAAGGAAACTTGTAAAAACTTGTTTTCATTCTAAAAAGATTGTTTCCTCCTCCAGACAACTAGAGTTCTTACACATTGATTTGCTTGGCTCAGTGAAAATTGCATTAGTCAGTATGAATTAGTCATAATGAGGATTATACTTGATGAGCATGGGTAAAACTCCTAAGACATTGTGAGATTTTGGATCGAACTCTAGATCTGTCGAGGGATAGCTTTCATGTGTTTCGACAGAAGACAAGCATGAAGTCAAAGATGGTTCGCATGCCGATGTCAAAGGATTATATATTGTAGTCGAAGTAAGTTATAATATGTATTGTCGAAATGTTATGTCGAATTGGGCCTTGTGTTATGGATCTAATTGTTTAGTTAGTTTGTAATGTAAGTTAGCTAGTTATTCTATAAATAGGCTAGATCACCCAGGTTGTTGAGTGAGGTCAATTGTGTTATTCATTGGTAATAATTTCTAAACCCTAAATAAGAAAGTGAATAGTAAACAGTTTGCCAAAGAATCCTTCTTCCTTTTCTTCTTCTTTATCCTTTCTTCTTTCTCTCTTTAGAAACCTAACCGTTTCATTGTTCACCCATGAACTCCGTTTCTCAATCTTTATTTGTCGAAATGTATCATTTGTGGTCACAACAAACTGATGCAGTGAGCGTGGAGAAAATGCCGTCAACAAATTTTGAAATTGACAAGTTCACCGGAGTTAATGACTTCGGTTTATGGCGTTTGAAGATGCGAGTCCTTCTTGTTCAACAGGGTTTGCTAGAAGCGTTAAAGGGAGAAGATGCCATGGATGTTGCATCTTGGAGGAAAAACCTAAAGGTTTTATCAATGAAACCCCCAAAGAAACACTTAACCCAATTTGATTACACCAACTTAATTGGACCTTATCAATCTTGTCTTGATAACAAACAACAAAAATGATTATGTGTAGTTGTTGAATGCATGCAAAGAAAGGTTGAAGATGATGATAAATTTATAAGTGTGTTCTTGGTTTCAATGTTTATAAATGATGCATCAATGCACATTTATATGTATGTATGTGTGTAGAAAGTAAACAAGCAAAATAAATTTTTAGCCAAAAATGTAAGTTTTGAAAGTTGGAACATAATGTATTGACTCCAAACTAGAATGAGTCAATACATAAGCTAAAGGAGTCGATACAAGGCATAAAGGATTCGATACATTGAGGCCAGGGAGTATTTGTTTGAAAAATGCTTCAGAAGGAGTCGAATCTAAACGCGGGGGAGTCGACTCATTAGTTGTATGTTTCGACCCATCCCTATAATGTATTGATACATTGAAGGCAGAAAAGTTTGTTTAAAAATTCCTTATAGATGGAGTCGACTCCAACCATGAATGAGTCGACTCATTCACAGTATGTATCGATTCATCGTGCCTATGTATTGATACATTAGAGGCAGAATCATTTCCTTTGAAAACCAACTCAGTATGTATCGATACATACCAAGAATGTTTCAACCCATTCACTATTTTTTTCATGAAAAATCATATTGTTAACATGTGATGGCCTATTGAATATAATTTTACATGTCTTATAATGATGATGCACATATAGACAAATACGGTAAGGTCCAATATACACAAAGTACTAAGCTACCTAGTTTTGACATCATACAAAATATATCTAAAAGTATATTGTACGCACAGAATTGCAGGCTCGGTTATTGGATTTTGAAAGTAAAGTAGATCAACTTAACAATTTAAACTTTAATTTCACTTCAAATGTTGTTAAAAAGACCGAATTTAGAGGAAACAAGTTCAACTCTCGAGGAAATTGGAGAGGATCAAACTTCAGAGGTATGAGAGATAGCAGAGGCAAAGGTAAAGTTTCTAATTCAAAACAAGTTTGTTATGCACCAAAATTGGTCACACAACTTTAAATTGCTTTTATCGCTTTGATAAGTCCTACATAGGCACAAATTACTCGAACTTTGAATAAGATAATCAAGGTATACACAATGCATTTGTTGCATCACCCTACAATGGCCAAGATTTTGAGTGGTACTTTACGGTGGAGCCAGCAATCATGTTACACACGAGGCTGATAGATTTCAAGATCTCACTAAACACACTGGTAAGAGTTCATTGATGGTTGGAAATGGGAAAAACTCAAAATATTTGCCTCAGGTTCCTCCAAAATTAACACTATCAACTTGCACAATGTTTTATATGTACCACATATAACCAAAAACTTGCTAAGTGTATCAAAGATAACCTCTAATAATAATGCTATTGTTTAATTTGATCATGATTGTTGTTTTGTGAAGGACAAAGTGACAGGGATGGTTTTTTTAAAAGGGAGACATGAAGATTGATTATATCAACTTTCTGATGCTACTCAAACCCATAAAGACTCGTGTGTGTGTGTGTGTGTGTGTGTGTGTGTGTGTGCCTGTTAGTGAAAGAAAGATGGCACAAGAAGCTTGGCCATCCTAATAATAAAGTTCTAGATAGAGTGTTAAAAAAATGTAATGTAAAACATTTACCAAGTGGTCAACTTGTGTTTTGTGAAGCTTGCCAGTTAGGAAAGTCTCATTTGTTGCCTTTTAAACCATCTCCCTCTCATGCTCAAGAATTCCTAGAATTGGTTCACAGTGATGTATGGGGCCCTACACCAATTAATTCAATTTTTGGTTTTAAGTATGATGTGCACTTTTTGATGATTTTAGTAGGTTCACTTGGATTTATCCTCTCTAACAAAAATTTGAAATCATTAAGGCCTTTATGCAATTCAAAAATCTAGTTGAGAATCAATTTAACAAAAGAATAAAAATTATACAGTGTGATGATGGAGGTGAATTCAAACATTTCAAAAAGGTTGCATTAGATACGGGAATTAAATTTAGGATGTCGTGTCCTAAAACTTCTTAACAAAATGGTTGAGCAGAAAGAAAGCACAGACATGTTGTTGAACTAGTACCATTGTCATATTAGTGGAAGGCATTCTCAATTGTATTATACTTGATAAAAAAAGGTACCATCACCAGTCATTAAAAATAAGAGTTCCTACTTCTTGGTTCACATGAAAGAACCAGACTATATTGTCCTAAAACCATTTGGATGTGCCTGTTACCCTTGTCTCAAACCTTACAATAAACACAAGCTCCAATTTCAAACAATTAAGTGCGTTTTTCTGGGATACAACAATACACATAAAGGGTATAAATGTGTCAACTCACATGGTAGAATTTTCATCTCGAGACACATAGTTTTCAATGAGAACCACTTTCTTTTCCATGATGGATTCCTTGATACAAGAAGTCCCTTGAAAATAATGCCTCTAACTGAAAAATATTGTTGCATCATTTCCTCTGTCCCGCAGGAAACACAGATAACAATGAAAATGAGGTGGAAGAACCAAGTCCAGATGAGGAGAACTCAAATGCACAAGAAAACTCCAACGTCGATCAGATAGTAACAAGTGAAAGAATCAGGGGATTTCTTAATACACCACTCAAGTTTCTTAGACACCATGTGAAATTTCTTTTTTGCCACCTGATTCCGGATGTGCACATCCGGACGCACCAATTTTTTAAAAAACGTTGATGTGTTCTGGATATGCATATCCAGAAATGTTCCGGATCTGCAGATCCGAAACAATTTATTATTAATTCACGTCAGACCTTCTTCCTCCCCCTCATTCTTCAAATTTTCATTTTCCAAACACCAAACTCTCTCAAACTCTCAAATTCTCAATCCCACAAATCTCGACTTTTTTCACTCGAGTTCGGCGCAGTGCAATTCTACAATGATCAAGACACTCCAAATCCTTCGTATCTCAATTTAATCGGTAAGTTTTCGAACTTTAAAGTTTCAGAGTTATTTTCGAGTAATCGATTTAGAGTAGACTTTTAGGTGTAGAAATTGTTAGGTAGTATGAATAACATAGGTTAGAGACAATGTAGGTATTGTTTGCTGCTTCAAACGGACGATCGGGGCATTGAAATGCCCTTTTCCATGGTACAGTAGCCATGGCTGCTATTTTTTAGCTTGAAAATACGTACCGGATGTGCAAATCCGGAAAGATTTTAACGTTAAATATTCTGAGTGCTTCCGGATGTGCAGATCCGAAAACACTCAACGTTAAATATTTTGAGTGCTTCTGGATGTGCACATCCGGAAACACTCAACGTTAAATATTCTGAGTGCTTCCGGATGTGCACATCCGGAAGACACTTGGTTTTTTTTGTTTGTTTGTTTTTTAAATTATTTTTAAAAAATTCTAATTTATTTATTATGCTTTGCAGGTAACATGGCTGGCAGAGACGATCATATCATACATGGACGGACAACTCAGCGCGCATCTGTCCAACGTGAGCGGATGCAGTCTACAACCGAGGCTTCCGGTGCAGAGGGAGTTGGGGTAGCCCCTACAGCTGAGGGACATCCTACACCACGTCCTACACCACAACCATCCACATCACAGGTTCATGCCACTTCCACATCACATGTTCAGGCCATTCCCCCGTCTGCCGCCGATTCTACATCTCGGAGGTGTCGGGTTTCTACTGCTAGTTCATCAGGGTCCCAGCCCGCACGCAGGCGTTGTCGGGAGACTCCAGCTCCATCAGCTGCTCCTATTTCATCCTCTGTTCATGTTCCTATTCCTGAGGGTGATCACCCAGCACATGAGGGTGGTGACGCCGATGACGATTTCGATGAGCTTGACGGTTACCCCGGGGGACCGTCTGATATGTCCCTACTCGTGGGGTACTCTGAGCATACTGCCAGATATGTCTGGCTAGGAGAGGTAACCTTTCTCGGTTTATTTATAGAATTGTTTTCGTTGAAAATATGTTCATTTGTAACATTGTTTTATTTGGAAATTTTCAGGAGAAGGATTCACAGAAGTTCTATAACCATGGGGGCAAGGTTATGGACATGCTTGCGGCGCTGCCAGGGGATGAGTGGTTCACGTCTGCACTTGCTACCTCTGGTCTTGGAGGCCTGTCTAGGATTGGGTATCCCCAGATCATGTACGGTATGCTGATGGCCTTTGTTGAAAGATGGCACCCTGAGACATCCTCATTCCATCTACCGTACGGTGAGATCACGATCACACTCGACGACATCTCGTGCCTTTTACATTTACCGATCACGGGTACCCTTCTCCGTCACAGTAGGATGTCGAAGGGGGACGCGATGGAGATGCTGATTGAGGAGCTTGGGGCTACCCCAGAGGAGGCACTTGCGGAGGTGACCCAGTTGAGAGGCGTACACGTTCGGTTCTCCTTTCTGACACGCAGATTTGGTGAGGAGCTTGAAGAGGCACGACGAGCAGCAGGGGGTGCAGCTGAGGTGGAGATCCACAGGCAGCGTGCCCTGAGATGCTACTACCTATTTTTGCTCGGCACGCAGTTGTTTGTGGACACCAACGTCTATTATGTTGATGTCATTTACCTCAGGTGCCTTTTGGATCCCACAGAGATCAATGGGTATAACTGGGGGGCGGCTACGCTGGCATACACCTATGTTAGGCTTTCAGATGGTTCCCTCTAGGCAGCCAAGACTGTGGCAGGAAGTTGTACGCTATACGTGGTAATAATCTAATATTCTAAGTCATTTTTTCATTTCTTTTCTTTCTATATTCATAAAAATGTTTGACACAGATGTTATGTTTTCCATTTCAGGCGTGAATATTACAGCTCTTTCCCAAGCTTACTGGTTGGGGAGTGTCGACGGGTACACTGAGGATATGCCACGTGCTGCTTCATTTCTCCTGCTCAGAGGGAACCAGGCGCCCGACCCCTACAGAGTGTATCTTGATCAGATGGTGGCTGAGGACGTTTTTTATCACCCCTAAGTCGATCATCGTGTGACACGCCCGTTCGATGAGGTTTCGCTGTTCTCAGGATGGTTGGTATGCATTTCGACCATTACTGCTCGATACCTGCCGGAGCGCGTCTTGTGCCAGTTCGGTTACACGCAGATGATCCCCAGGATGCCTCATGAGTCTGCTCCTCTAGGCTTGACCCACATGCAGATAGATGAGATATATGCTGACTTCCAGTCCCACTTGGTACCGAAAGAGGCTCGGGCAACCAGAGCGCCGAGAGATTGGAGCGTTGCTGCCGGGTACATCATGTGGTTCTACACCGTCTCACACCCATGCATGGTGCCCACTGCTGAGGGATCGCCACCCAGACCTGCTCATCACGAGATATTAGAGGAGAGGCAGTCTCAGCTGGACCATACTCAGGATGTCCTACCTCGTTGTCGTGAGATAGAGCAGATAGCGCGGGCGACCATTGCGGACGGTCACCTCCCTAAGGGCTCTGGTGCCAGACTTGCCGTGGATAGAATTATTGAGATTGCTCAGGGGGCACTTCAGTACCGCAAACATCGAGCCAGGACGGTGGGTTGGGGCAAAGGAGCAGGGGAGCCAGGAGAGATCCTTCGCCATACACAGTAGTTTTTTATTTTATGTATTCTATTTTTATTACATGTATGTAATGTATTTTGACAGAGGTTTATTATGTATATATATCATTTTATTTTATATATGGATGTTGTCGAATGTATATTAAGTTGCGACGATATATTAACATATGCGACCAACCAACAAAACAGATTTTTTTAAAAAAATTAAAGTTCTGGTTTTTTCCGGATCTGCAGATCCGGAAGTTTTTCAGATATGCATATCCGGAACACATCAACCTTTTTTAAAAAATTGGTGCGTCCAAATGTGCACATCCGGAATCAGGGGGAAAAACAGAAATTCACGTGGTGCCTAAGAAACATGGATAGTGTATTAAGAAACTCTCAAGAATCATTGATGCAAATGAAGACTCTAAAAGAGAAATAGAGTACTTAGTTGACGAATGAAAACAAATGATCATGAGGAAGGTTCAGCAGAAATAGAAATACAAACAAAATCTGAAATCATAGAAGCATACCAAGAGAATAGCACACGAATATGCACTAGAAGTAGAAATGGGATTTACAAGGCAAAACAACCATATATTGGGCGTGTACAAGGAGACACAGATGAAAATGAACCACTTAATGTGAGGGAGGCTCTTTCTAGACCTGAGTGGAAGAATGCCATTGACTCAGAATTTATGGCATTGATATCAAATAAAAAACATGGACTTTAGTGCCAAATCAAGGTCAAGACAACATAATTGATTCAAAATGGGTGTTCAAAAATAAGTACAAGGCAGGTGTATCAATTGAAAGAAGAAAAGCAAGGTTAGTGGCAAGAGGTTTTCAACAACCAGCTGCTTAGATTTTGAAGAAACATTTAGTCCAGTCTTTAAGGCAACCACAGTGAGAATCATATTGTCAATTGCAATTTTTCTTAATTGGACATTAGGAATTAGATATAAATAATGTCTTTCTTAAAGGACACCTTCAAGAGGGTGTATTCATGTTTCAACCATATCAATGTTCCAATAACCAAGGAGAAGCTTAATGGAAAAGAAGAAGAAGAACACTATGCTCATGGAAAAAAGATGAAGTATAACAGAAAGTTTGTTATCAAAACAGTTGCAGAGCATAACAGAAAATGAATTTCATCTCTTATTCATTATGGATAAAGTGTACAATATATATACATCTCAATGTGTGGCTGTAATCAAACATAAATACTAACACGTGGCAATATACTATTAGTACATGAATAATAGAAAGCTAAGAAGCTAATACTATATACACTAATATCCCCCCTCAAGTTGGGCATTGGATACTACAAAGGCCTAACTTGCTCAAATTATTCTTTAAAGAAGGAGAATGTAGAGGCTTGGTAAATATGTCAGCAAGCTGATCATGAGTTGAAACAGACAGCAAGTGAATGAGTTTAGAATTGATCTTTTCGCGAACAACATGACAATCCAACTCTATGTGTTTGCTACGTTCATGAAAAGTAGGATTATGAGCTAAGTAAATAGTTGATTTACTGTCACAAAACACATATGCAGGATGATTGAAGTGAACTAACAGATCATGAAATAAGTATTGAAGCCACTGAATTTCACAAGTGATGGAAGCTAGAGCACGGTATTCAGCCTCAGTCGAAGACCATGACACAATGTGTTGTTTCTTAGATTTCCAACATAAAAGAGAAGAGCCTAACATGATACAATAACCAGTGACAGATGTTAGATGTCAATCATGATATATATTTGTATGAATTACTTGGCATTTTTCATTTCTTTCCATGTGAAATGTATTGATTTTAGTGAGGAATGGTGTTGTTGTGAATTCATTGAAATATACTTTTGGTGCTTGTAATTTGTGTGCTAATGTGCAGGAATAGGCATAAAAAGATCAAGGTTGTGTTACACAAATTTGGAGGCAAGTTGCCATTGAAGGAAGAAATCAACAACAGCATTCGCTAGGCGAGTGTTGGCGAAGCTGCCAGCGAAGGTTCGCCTAGCGAACGTTAGCGAGTGTGCCAGCGAGGGGTGGCAGAAAGTATGCAAAAACCTACAGTAGGAAAACTGGGTAAATTCGCTGGGCGAGGAATCCAGCGAATGCTCGCTGATGTGTTCGCGGGGCGAAGGGTGGCAGAAACTTCCACTTTTGAAAACACCCAAACTTCGCTGGGGCGAGTGTGGTAGCGAAGGTTCGCTTCGCGAGTGTTTTGGTTCGCCTAGCGAACCCACGATAATTCTTGTGGGCGGTTTAAGTCTGAGGCACTTAAAGTGCCATGTTTTAGTTCATTCGCTAGGCGAATGAAGCCTTCGCTAGGCGAAGGGTGCTGAGTTTTTATTTGTATAATTAGATTTTCAGTTGTTGTAAATGGGATCTCTTGTTCATTGTTCACTAGAATTCATAGTTTACAGTATTTTGATCATCAAAGAGTGTATTTTCGATTGGAGAAGCTGAAGTCGCATCCATTCTCGATTATTCGTCGTGGATGCTCATTCATCTCCTCTCTTTTCTTGTTATCCAATCTACCATGAGAAGTGGTAGCTAAACACTCAATGTTGAGGTTAGAGGTAGTTGATCCTAATTTTATGTATTGCTTTTGATCTTTTGTATATGAACAAAGTCTTTGATCAATATAGATGATGTTGTTTTCTCTTAATGATCCATGTGTGATTTGTTCTACTCTAGACATAGATTCTACAAATCATGACCTAACAATTTTATCTCTTAAAAACCAAACTCTAGACATAGATTTGGGATTTGCTATTCGCATTGTGTTAATCTTAATGACCGTTGCTTAGATTGTTAGCGTGAGACACCATCTAACGGTCTAAACAACGATACTCACGACTTCGCTTTAGACATAAACTTAGTCGGGAGGATACGCGGTTATATTGGTCGGAAACCGAGTTCATATGCTTGATTAATCGTTTATACGTGGAAAGGATTAGCGAAACCTAACCTTAACATGCTTTTATAAAACCTTTTAAAAAAATTTTTACACCAATTAATCTTTGCTACAAGTGAATGTTAAAAACCATTGAGAAACTTTTAAAACCGTTAACTTAGAATATCGCAACTATTGAAAGGCACGCATCAAATATCAAACAATCCATGTGGATACGATTAAAAACAACCCACACTATTACTCTTATAACAAAATGGCGCTGTTGCCGGGGATTGTGTATTGATATTGCAAGCATTGCGATAGTTGAGCTATTTTAAGCTTGTTACCACTTTATCTTGAACTTGTTAATCTGTTTTGTTTAAGTGTGCAGACTTAGTTTATGCGAGGGAAACTACCGGCGGACCAACTTCTTTTCGATCCTGAGATTGAGAGAACCGCTCGTAGAATCAATAGCAGGACTAGACGAAGGAGGCAGCTAGCAAGACAGAAGCGAGAACAAGAGGAAAGTACTTCTACACCACCACCAGTTCCACAAATACTTCCAGTGATGGAGGCAGATCCACCACCACCACCACCACCTGCTTCTAGGCCATGTACAAATAGTCTGAGACACAATGCTCAGTTCGCTCGCCATGCACACAACGGTCGTCATGCTGAGATGAAGACCGGAATTCTCCAACTGTTATATCAATGTCCATTTACGGGTATGAATCATGAAGATCCTTTTACCCATCTTACAAAATTCTATGAAATTGCGGGAGCGACTGGTGCACCTGAAGCAGAAGAGGAGTCTCTGTTCAAGAGATTATTCCCGTATTCCCTCATTGGGAAGGCAAAGGAATGGTACCTTGATCAGTCAACTGCCATAATGACGGATTAGAATGCATTGGAAGAGAAATTTTTGGAGAGATTTTTCCCTCACACTCTGTTCATGGAAGCAAAGACCGCCATCGCGGTATTCACACAAGGAGCCAATGAATCTCTCAATGAAGCTTGGGAGAGGTTCAAATCAATGTTACGAAAGTGTAAAGGCCATGGTTTTGATGAATTGTCACAAATTCATATATTTAGAAATGGGCTGCAACTTGTACACAAAACCTTGTTGGATGCCACCGCTGGTGGATCCTTGTTAAGCAAAACCGCAGTGGAAACCACAGCTATCATAGATAAAATGGCCTTGAATGATCATCAAGGTAGTTACAATCGTGGTCCTTCTCAACGAACTCTGGGAGTGTTGGAATTGGGAACAAACGATGTTATCCTTGCGCAGAACAAATTTTTATCACAACATGTTGAGTTGTTAACTAAGCAAATGTCTAAGCTGCCGCAACAATTCAAAGAGATGCATGAATCTTCAAGTAAAAATGTGCAAGTGTTAGTGTGTGAATTATGTCAAGGTGACCATCTGACCGGTTATTGTCCTCCCGTTGTGGAGGAAGCAAACTACGCGGGAAATCAAGGTTACCAACCCCGACCTCCGTATCAACAAGGCAACCAAGGTTACCAACAAAGGCCTAACCAAGGTTATCAACAACAATGGAGACTGCAAGAAGCCGGACCATCAAACCGTCAACAATATCAAAATTACACTCAACCTCCGCAAGCTCCCGTTGGAAATACGAAGATGGAAGACACTCTCACACAATTTATGCAAATGGCAATTTCCAACCAAAAGAACACCGATGCCACAATAAGGAATCTTGAAACTCAAGTCGGGCAATTATCAAAACAATTGGCCGACCAACAAAAAGGACACTTTACGGCAAATACGCTTCCGAATCCTAAAGATTGCAAAGCAATTCTCACGAGAAGTGGAAGAGAGATTGACATGGGTGTAGGTAAAAGAGTTGTGGAGGAGGAGGTTGTAGGTGAAAATGAAAAAGAAAAAGAGAGTGAGGAAATTGAAGTAGAAAAAAATGTTGAGGGTATTTTAGTTGAAAATGAGAAGGAAAAAAGTGAGAATGAGAAAAAAAAAATAGAGAGTGAAGAAAGAGTGAAGAGAGCTAGGAAGGGAAAGGAGCCGATGGACAATATTCCGATTCAACATCTACCATATCCGCATGCTCCTACAAAGAAAGATAGTGCGCGACACTATTCTCGGTTTATGGATATCTTCAAGCAATTAAAAATAAATATTCCATTTTCCGAGGCTTTGGAGCAGATGCCTAAATATGCGAAATTCATGAAAGATATCCTCACGAAGAAGAAAAGGTATACAGATCAGGAGACGATTATGGTGGATGCAAGCTGTAGTGCCATCATTCAACGAACTCTCCTGCAAAAAGAATGTGATCCGGGACGAGTTACATTGCCGGTTACGATAGGAAACATGTATGTGGGCAATGGGTTGATTGATTTGGGTTCTAGCATCAACTTGATACCATTGTCGATTGTGAAATGGTTAGGACACATGGAATTAAGGTCCACGCAAATGACGTTGCAACTCGCAGATAAATCCACTACCCGTCCTCACGGTATAGTGGAAGACGTGTTGGTCAAAGTGGACAAATTTTTGTTTCCGATTGACTTTGTTGTCATTGAAATGGAGGAGGATGAGGATGCACCTTTGATTCTTGGAAAGCCTTTCATGAAAACTGCCCGAATGGCAATTGACATGAACGATGGTCTCATGAAAGTGAGAGTCCAAGATGAGGAGGTGTGTTTCAATCTTTATGATGCCATGAAGCACAAGAAAAATAAAGGTGATTGTTTCCGAATCGATGCAACGGAGAAAGCAAGTTTTGAAGTTACAAAGCAAATTCATGTCATTGATCCTTTACAAAGAGCTTTGGATGATTCCTTGGAAATATTCTCGGTTGAAGAAGAGCAAGCTCTTGAAGAGTGTTTGTTAGAGCTTGAAGCTTTGGAAGAATTACAACCTTGGGAGTATGAAGAGGAAATTCTAAAAAAAGTGGTTAATGATGAACCATCAAAACTTGAGCTGAAAGTGTTACCGTCAACCTTGAAGTATGCTTTTCTCGATGACGGTGGTAATAAACCAGTGATCATAAGTAGTATTTTGTCTGAAAATGAGGAGAGCCGCTTAATTCAAGTGTTGAAAAAAAATCAGGATGCAATGGGATGGACGTTGTCCGATCTCAAAGGCATAAGCCCTTCGTATTGCATGCACCGTATATTCATGGAGGAAGATTTTAAGCCGGTTGCTCAACCTCAACGCCGGTTAAATCCAATCATGAAAGATGTGGTGAGGAAAGAAGTGGTAAAAATGTTAGACGCCGGAATGATTTATCCCATTTCTGATAGCCCGTGGGTTAGTCCGGTGCATGTGGTACCGAAAAAAGGCAGATTAACGGTGGTCCGAAACGAGAAAAATGAGCTCATTCCAACAAAAACCATTACCGGGTGGAGAATGTGTATCGACTACTGTAGGTTGAACAAAGCTACGAGAAAAGATCATTTCCCTCTACTTTTTATGGATCAAATGCTCGAAAGGCTTTCCGGTCAACAATTCTACTGTTTTTTGGATGGTTATTCGGGTTACAATCAAATTATTGTTAACCCGGAGGATCATGAAAAAACTGCTTTCACATGTCCTTTCGGAATCTTCGCTTATAGGAGGATGCCGTTTGGATTATGTAATGCACCGGCGACTTTTCAACGGTGTATGCAAGCTATCTTCTCGGATTTGATCGAAAAGACAATTGAGGTCTTTATGGATGATTTCTCCGTTTTTGGGCAATCGTTTGATTTGTGCTTGAAAAATTTGGATACGGTGTTGGAACGGTGTGTGGAAACTAATTTGGTGCTTAATTGGGAAAAATGCAACTTTATGGTGAACGAGGGAATTGTGCTCGGTCACAAACTTTCTTCAAAGGGCCTTGAAGTTGATAAAGCCAAGGTGGACGTTATTGAGAAATTACCACCGCCGATGAATGTCAAAGGCATAAGGAGCTTTCTTGGACACGTCGGGTTTTACCGTAGGTTCATCAAAGACTTCGCAAAGGTCGCAAAGCCGTTGAGCAACTTACTCGTCCAAGGTAAGGTTTTTGACTTTGACAAGTCTTGTCTTTTCGCGTTTAATTTTTTGAAAAATAGTTTAACTACCTCACCGATAATCGTTGCACCTAACTGGAAATTGGATTTTGAATTAATGTGCGATGCAAGCGATTATGCGGTTGGGGCTGTTTTGGGTCAAAGGAAAATGAAAGTTTTCCACGCTATACATTATGCGAGCAAAGTTTTAAGCGAGGCTCAAATTAACTATACAACAACTGAGAAAGAGTTGCTTGCCATAGTGTATGCGTTGGAGAAATTTCGTTCCTCTTTGATTGGTTCACGAGTCATAGTTTACACGGACCATACGACTATAAGGTATTTGCTCACCAAACCTGATTCTAAGCAGAGACTTATTCAGTGGATCCTTTTGTTACAGGAATTTTATCTTGAAATTCGTGACAAAAAAGGATCCGAGAATTGGTGGCGGATCACTTATCCCACCTGGTAAACGTTGACGTGACCAAGAATGAATTTGAGGTCAAAGAGGAGTTCCCTGATGAAAAATTGTTTAGAGTGCAGGTTAGACCGTGGTTCACCGACATGGCTAACCACAAAGCCGCCGGATTGATACCGGACGGTCTAACGCACCACCAATAAAAAAAATTTGTCTGACGCCAAGACTTTCGTGTA
The DNA here is from genome assembly GCA_022829125.1 of Lathyrus tuberosus. Lineage (NCBI taxonomy): Eukaryota > Viridiplantae > Streptophyta > Magnoliopsida > Fabales > Fabaceae > Lathyrus > Lathyrus tuberosus. The sequence goes on from JALAZF010000280.1 coordinate 5,077,581, forward strand.
GGATGAACCTTATTTATTTAAACTTGGTGTCGACAACCTCTTAAGAAGGTGTGTCTCATTGGAGGAAGCCACGAATATTCTGTGGCACTGTCATAACTCTCCGTATGGAGGACACTTTAATGGGTTGATAACGGCCACTAAAGTCCTTCAGTCGGGCTTTTATTGGCCGTCCTTATTCAAAGATGCGCATGCACATGCCCTTAGTTGTGACAAGTGCCAGAGAAGCGGCGGAATTTCACGGCGGCACGAGATGCCTTTACAGAATATGTTGGAAATCAAAGTTTTTGACTGTTGGGGGATCGACTTTGTCGGTCCATTCCCATCTTCCTTTTCCAATTAATATATTTAGGTCGCCGTTGATTATGTGTCTAAGTGGGTGGAGGCGATAGCTTGTGCTAAAGCCGACGGAAAAACAGTTGTGAAATTTTTGAAGAAAAACATTTTTGCGCGTTTTGGTACTCCTAGAGTGTTAATAAGTGACGGAGGATCTCACTTCTGTAACACTCAGCTTGACAAAGCTTTGGAGCAGTATGGTGTGAAGCACAAGGTTGCCACACCATATCATCTGCAAGCTAATGGTCAAGCGGAGGTATCCAATCGTGAGATAAAACGTATTTTGGAGAAAACTGTTTCGGCCTCGAAAAAAGATTGGGTCAACAAATTGGATGATGCTTTGTGGGCGTATCGGACCGCTTTTAAGGCTCCGATCGGTCTCACACCGTTTAAAATGGTGTATGGTAAGAATTGCCACCTGCCGGTGGAGTTGGAACACAAGGCGTTTTGGGCCTTAAAATTTTTAAATTTTGATCCCACTCTAAGCGGCGAAAAAAGAAAAGAGCAATTACATTTATTGGATGAATTACGCCTTCAGGCGTACGATTCCAATAAACTGTACAAAGAGCGTGTAAAGTCTTACCATGACAAAAAAATAATCATCAAGCAATTTGAGGTAGGACAGCTGGTACTGCTATTCAATTCTCGGTTAAAATTGTTCCCGGGAAAGTTAAGGTCTAAATGGTCGGGTCCGTTTCAGATTCGTGAAATAAAGCCTTATGGAGCAATCGTAATAGAAGATACAACAACCAAAGAGAATTGGACTGTGAACGGCCAAAGATTGAAAGTATACCTTGGAGGTGATTTCGAGCGGAATCCCGCCATTGTTCCCTTCTGCGATCTGTGAGATTGCGGTGGACCGTCGAGCTTAGCCGACGTTAAACAAGCGCTAGTTAGGAGCCACCCCAACATTGTAAGTATTACTGCTTATTTCTGTTGTGAGTGTGTTTAGTTATCATTTTGTAGCCTTAAAAGATGTGGTAACTTTTGAACATTTTTTGAAAATTCTGGTCTTGTTCGCTGGTGTTCACCTAGCGAGCTGGGGCGAGCATTCGCTGGCCTTCGCTTAGCGAACCCAGCGAGACAGACCACACCAATTTTTACCACATCAGTAAAAATATTGTGGGTGGGCCACCGAATTGGGCCCATAACCCATTTTGAAATCAGAATAGAGGGGGAAAACCCTAGCCCCTTGGTCACCATTTTCCACCGTTTGCATTTTCTTCTCATTACCTCTCTAGAGCTAAGCAACTCATCTCTTTCCATTTTCCATTCGCCCTAATCCACCACTAAACGTGCGAAATTCAGGTTTGCATACTCTTTCATTGTTTATTTCATTATGCATTGTTTATGTTCTTGATAGATCAATTAGGGTTTTGAAAAAATTTGGAACCTCTGTCATTTTGCTTTTGGATTGCATGTTAAAAACTACATAGGCATTATGACTAGAGTGATAATTGAAAATAGGAGATGGCTGTTGGACTGGTTTTGATATTATTTTTCTGCAATTTCGCGGGTTCGCTGCTGTGTTCGCTTCGCGAGCCTGCGCGAGCATTCGCCTAGCGAATCTGGGGCAAGTGTTCGCCAGACTTCGCCTAGCGAACCTGGCGTGAACAGAAGCAAATTTTCATTTTTTTTTATGAAATGCAAGTCTCTGGCTGGTTGGTTTTGAGTCGCTGATGCATTTGTTTGTCTTTGTTTGGTTTTATTGTTTGTTATGTGCAGATGGCACCAAAACCTGCAATTCACGCGGCTAAGAAGCGAAAGGCTTCAACCTCCAGACAAGTGCCCGTGCGTTTTGATGAAGACAGATTTAGGGGAGCTAAGCAAGCAGCCAGATACGAAACCCTTGAGAGAAAGCACATCTTGGCAGAGAAAAGATTCCTACTTAGTGATCGTGGAAGTTACCGGACAATTGATGCTCTTTTTGTGGCAAAGAAATGGATCGTTTAATGATGCCTCTGGATGGCTACAATGCTGAAATTGTTCGGGAATTTTATGCGAATGCATTGCCGAATGATGGAGAAAGATTTAGCTGGGCCTCATGGGTTAGAGGGACTGTTGTGAGATTTGATCGTAGGACGATCAACACTGTTTTGGGAGATCCTTTGTCGTTGGTTGGTACTGAGTTGGATGCATATCATCGTGACTTGCATCTCCACCGTGACATTGAAAAGATGACCCGGGAGTTACTTCTTGATGGTAAGGAAGTTGAGCGGAATTCATCCGGGGTGCCGATTAGATTCAGAAGGGTGGGCATGCAACCTTTGGTTCAGCTCATTTTGTTGTTTGTACTCACCAACATTTCTACCAGGTCGCATCATAGTACAGTTCCTATTGCTCTGGCTCATCTTATTCACAGCATTCAGATGAATGTGCAGATTGACGTGGCCCGCATCATTGCGGATGAAATCAAGGCTATTATTTTGAGTGGTTTGGGAGGTGCTGCGGCGCGCAAGAATGCCCCGCTTGCTTTTCCATGTCTTATTATGACCTTGTGTGCTCACTCGGGTGTGGATATTCCAGCCCGCAGGCAGGTCACTATTCCATCTGCTATTGATGATCGGTATGTGGATAAGTTCTGTAAAGCTAGAGGGGTTGTTGGAGAGTCTTCCAGGGCTAGTGCTGATGATGCAGCTGAGACTGGTAGAGGTTCTGAACCGGCGTCGCCGGCCTTTTATCCATATCAGCAGGAGATCTGCCAATATAATTGGGATTGGATGGCTGCCCAGCAGCGTGCCATGACTGATATTCATGATTCTTTGCAGGTTCTCCAATTACAGATCCGGGACCCTTCTACTGAGCACATGATGATGACTAGGGAGCAGTTCCTAGTGCATGCTGGTTGGCCTGAGGCCAGGCCAATTTTAGGAGGAGGTGAGGACGATGCTGATGATGAGGAGGCTGGAGTGGAGACTGTTGGTGACGATGATGATGAGGAGGAGGCTACTTCTGCTGGCGGTGATGAGGATATTGAGGTGTCAGATGAGGATTGATCTTTTTGTGGCTCTTAGATTTGTGTACTTCCTTTGGACTCCAAAGTGAAGTTTTCTTATTATTTGTATTTTTCAGCTTTTACTAGTCTAATGTATCCACATAGTGGAATATTTTGATATTGGTGTACTTGTACCCTAGTGGTACCATTTTGGATATTGTAGGTGTTCTTACACCAAGCACTTTATTTATTATGAGTAATGTAAAGTGTTTTGTTTAAAATTTTTTGGTTTGCTTTTACTAATAATTTGTTAGTTTTTAATTGTTAGTATGTTTTCATGTTAATATTCCTTCTTTTATGATGGAATTTTGGAAGTAGGTTGGACTCTTGATTTTAAAGAAAGATTCCTCCAAGATCAAGGTACATCGTTACCTAGTTTGAAAATTTTGTATGTTTTAGAACTTTGTGTCTTGGGCGATTGTAAATGTTGTTTCATGTTACAACTTCTTTTGAATGAATAACATCATCATTCCCTGAACATTCTTTATGTACAATAGCTATCTCGTATGTTATTGTGTTGTATATGGTGAAAGCTTTGTGTGTCAAAGCGTTTTGTATGCTAATTATGTTAATCATTACTTGCATTACCTTACAGTTTTGGCCTAGTCCTCCAAAATCTCTCTCTACTCCTTCATTATGCTTTCTCTCAGCTCCGTGATCAAAAGCATCACAATAATTCTATGAAGAAATTTTCTAAAATTTCTTGATTTGATTTTAAGGATAGACAATCTCTAACCATCCAAGAAATAATGATATTATCCATTCTTGATGTTTCTCATTTAAGCTCGCAAGTTGAAGCATCTTTCATTAATAGTTAGGAAAGATCCATTTTTCTCATATTTTGGCATCATCGTAGAAAATAAATGAAGAAACCTCTTCATCATTATCATTGTCTTCTTCAAACTTAACAGACTGGGGATCATCATGGAACTTAGTATCTAATCTTGTTGATGATATGCATTATAAGGATAACTTTGATTCACTCTTGTCTAATTTCAATGATACATACTTTGAATTCTTTTTGGAACTCAAATGACCTTTTTAATAGGCATGTCCCAAACCCAGTTTTTTTTTGTTCTTGTTCTTGTTTTAGTTTGTTCATTAATCATTGTATCATTCCATTCCACTATGAATATATATTTTGTATTTTACTATTTAATCAATTAAAATCTGATTGTGTTTATTGATAATTCATCTTTATAAAAGCTTTGTTAATGCACTTTACTTATGTAAAATATCAAATAACCTTTTAAAATATCTTTCAATGACTTTTTGATTGATAAAAAAAAAGAAAGAAAAGAAATGTATTTGATGTAAAAGAGAGATGATATACTATGTTAAACTTTTAAACCCATTAAAAGTGTTTATATGTTTACTCGAATGTGTTTTTAAGAGATTGTCTATAGTACATATTTGAAAAATATTATTTTTATATAGAAATTTCATTATAATTGACGATATGGTCTCAGGAAAATCTGTTTATTTGATCCTTTGTGATTTATATCATCTCTTAAAATTTTAAAATTGTTCAACAAAATATGAATGTTTTTCATCATAAAAAGAGAATGAATTTTGAAATGAGAATGTTTCAAGAACAATGCTATTTAATTTGATTTTGTTAATAACATAATGTAATAGAACAGTTTTATTTTTTAACGTTTGTTATATGTTTAGAAATTTTTTAAATAGATTTAAGGTAGTCTATCATCCAAAAAGAATAAGGAAATTATCTAAAATGTTTGCTAAACTATAGATGAATTTGGAAGATATCATCTAACATGGTGATCATTAGCATCTTAGTACTATATCTATTGAAGCATCCTCTATGAGCATGTCATGAAGACTCCGCTCTAATATTTACTAGCACATGATGTTATCATCTTGTCATGATTACTCAAGAAACCATGAACTCTTTTGGTCAACTCAAAGCTTAAAGTTAATGTTTTGATTCTCAGTTAGAAGATCAACTTGTCATCCTCAATGAATTTGTTCCTCTAATAATCATTAATAAAGTTTATTTTAGAAGAATAACTTCAATGTTTTTTTCTTTAAATATTATTTTAGAGACAATTAGGCAATAGTACACAAGATACAATAGTACAAGCTTTATGTGATAAAACTTACAACATCGTGTGCGACAAGACATGCTATGAATACAAAGGACGAACAATCTATTGTAAATAGTACAAAAATCACAACGACTCTTATATGAAATATCAAGAACATGAAATATTCAACACAAAGGAAGTTATATATGATGAGAAATTAAGACACAATAATAGACCAATATGCAGCGGATATAAAACTCTCCAAACTTGTAGGAATCTTGAAGATCAACAGCAAATATAAGACGGCAAATCGAACAAATAAAGGCACAAAAGAACACCGATATTTTTAACGTGGAAAACTCCTCAATATGAGAGTAAAAACCATGAGTCGTTCAGACCAAAGAAATTACTCCACTATAATCAATTAAGGGTACAAGAGAGTCTTAAATTGATTCACAAACTAGTGCTAACAACCGCAAATTACAAAGCAAACTAGCTTACAAATAAGAATCAATAAGCTGAAATTTTTTTCCAAATTTGCAGTTTCAATGCGAAGCAAATAACTTTCACCGTATATGTTGTTTTGAAATTCTGAACTGTCAAAAGTTAGATATATGTGTTACGAACCTGACCACCAAATTTGAACTCAATCTAACAGTTAACGAATCGGGAATCGTCAATTTGTTGAGTTTGGTTGCAGAAAAAATGGAATGAGTTTTTCTAATCTTTTCTCTCTTTTGAATCCTTATTTTTTTCTCTATCTCTCTCAACCCTAAATTGATCCTCTCCACTTAAATAAGTGAGACAAATTGGCTAATCATATTTGGGCATTTCTCCACATAGGAAGGGAGCCTAAGCCGAACAAATATCCCCCTCACAACTATGTGGAGGAAATCGTCAAATCGGCGATATCACAACAAGCTTCAAATTTCCCTCTTGGTAATGCTTTAGTCATCATATCAGAACCATTATCATCTATATGAACTTTAGCTAACTCCAACACCTTAGCATCCAAAATATCACGTATCTAATGATATCTCACATCAATGTGTTTGGACCTATTATGAAAAGTCGGATTCTTACCAAGATGAATAGCGTTTTGACTATCAAAAAATAATACATATTTATCTTAAACAAAACAAAGCTCCTGCAAAATTTCTTTAACCATAGTAAATCTTTGCATGCTTCGGTAATTGCAATAAACTCAGCCTCTGTAGTAGATAGTGCTACACACTTTTGCAATCTGGACTGCCAAGCAACAGCTCCCCCTGCAAATTTAATCATGTAGCCCGAAGTTGACTTTCTGGAATCAATGTCTCCAGCCATATCAGAGTCAGAGTACCCCACTAGAGTAAGCTTATTTCCTCCAAAATAAAGCCTTATAGAAGTAGTACCACAGAGATACTTTAAAATCCATTTTATAGTATTCCAATGCTCTCTACCTGGATTTGACAAAAATCTACTGACTGTAACAACAACATGTGCTATATATGGTCTTGTACACACCATTGCATACATCAAAATACCTACAGCAGACGCATAAGGAACACGTTTCATATCAACGCTTCATTTTCACTTGAAGAACTTTGATTAGAACTCAACTTGAAATAAGTAGCGAGAGGAGTGCTTACCGCCTTAGAACTTTTCATTTTGAATCTTTGTAGCACTCTTTCAATATAATTTTCTTGTGACATCCAAAGTTTCTTCTCTTTTCTGTCACGCATGATTCTAATGCCAAGAATCTGTTTAGCTGCTCCCATGTCTTTCATGGCAAATGACTCTCCCAATTGCTTCTTTAATATGTTAATGTTAGAAATACTTTTCCCTATAATAAGCATATCATCAACGTATAACAACAGGATAATGAAGTCATCGTTAGAAAATTTTCTAACAAAGACACAATGATCTGAAGTAGTCTTCTGGTATCCTTAAGCACACATAAAAGACTCAAACTTCTTCCAAATCACCATGAAGGAAAGTCGTTTTCACATCCATTTGGTCAACATCTAAATTAAGAGTAGCAGTTAAACTCAACACGGTTCTAATTGATAACATCTTTACAACATGTGAGAAAATTTCATTAAAATCAAAACCATTTCTTTGACAGAAACCTTTCACCACTAATATGCCTTTATATCTTGGAGACTTAGAGTTGCTCTCATGTTTAACTCTATAAATCCATCTGTTTTCCAATGCCCTTTTGCCTTTAGGCAGCTTCACTAAATCATAAGTGTGATTATCTTGTAATGATTTCATCTCATCATGCATTGCATCCATCCACTTTTGATTTTCATCACTTTTCATGGCCTCTTGAAAACACTCGGGTTCACCTTCATTAGTCAAGGTCACATACTCATCAGAATTATACCTTGTAGAAGGTTGTCTCTGCCTGTTAGACCTCCTAGGTTGAACTTGAGATGATTCTGAAGTTTCACCAAGATTCTCATCTTATGACAAATCGCTCTCCCCTTCACCATCATTAGTTGGAATTTTTACCTCATTTCCAAGTTGTTGATCATCAACATAATCATATGACTCACCATTGTGATCATCACCGTCAATAGCATCCAGATTATGAGTAGGTAACCGAACTTGATCAACATTAGACAAACTGATATCTTTCTTGGCTGTAGTCTTCTCTACTTTATCAATATCTTCAATAGTTTGATCTTCCATAAACACCACATCGCGACTTCGAATAAGTTTCTTCCCTACGGGATTATACAACCTGTAGCCAAACTCATCTTGCCCATAGCCGATGAAGATACATTGTTTAAACTTTACATCCAACTTGGATCTTTCATCCTTTGGAATATGCACAAAATCCTTACAACCAAAGACTCTCAAATAATCATACTTGACATTCTTTCCAAACCAAATTTTGTCTGCAACTTCACTGTTCAAAACAACAGTAGGAGTAAGGTTAAGAACATGCATTGCTGTGTAAAATGCCTCACCCCAATAATGATTGGGCAACTTAGCTTCCGAGAGCATACACCTTACTCTCTCAATTATTGTTCAATTAATCCTCTTTGCTAAACCATTCAATTGAGGAGTTTTAGGAGGAGTCTTTTCATGTGCAATACCATGCTTCTTGAAATAAGAATCAAATGGTCCATAATACTCTCCACCATTGTCTGAACAAACACATTTTAGCTTCTTGCCTGTCTGCCTCTCAACCAAAGCATGGAATTCTTTGAACTTTTCCAAAACTTGGTCTTTTGTCTTCAAGGCAAAACCCCATAGTTTCCAGAAGCAATCATCAATAAAGGTAACAAAATAAAGTGCACCACTAAAGGATTTTACCTTTAATGGACCACAAATATCATAATGTACCAATTGAAGCAACTTTGACTTCCTTGAGGGAGGATGTCTCTTGAAAGATACTCTAGTCTATTTACCAGCCATCCAACTATAATACTTCTCCAAATCTACATTCTTTAATCCAAGAAGAACATCCTTTTTTTGCCAAAACATTCAGCCTCTTTTTCACTAATATGACTAAGTCTTCGGTGCCACAAAAATGCTTCCATATCGATAACATTCACACTATCCCTAGCAACCAAAGCTTTTGTCCAATACAATTTAGAAAGCTTTTCCCCTCTAGCCACAACCAAGTTACCTTTGTTGAGTTTCCACTTTCCATAACCAAAGTGATTATCATAACCACAATCATCTAGCATATGCACAAAGATCAAATTAAAGCGGACATCTGGAGCATGTTTGGCACCTCTAAGCAATAATTGCATTCCCATGTTGGTTTACAAGCAAACATCACCAACACCAATTTCCTTAGATACACCATCATTACCCATCTTCAACACTCCAAAATCACCAGAAGTATAGGATGCGAAGAAATCCTTCCTAGGTGTAACATGCAATGTAACACCAATGTCAACTATCCACATGCTCTCGTCTGATACAAGATTAACAAACTCATAATCATGGAGAATAATAAGACCATCATTAGTAGCAGTAGTAACACGATCATCATCATGATCTTCATGGTCTCTTTGTTTAGACTTACCCTTATTGCCTTTGTTATATTTTTTCCACTGATAGCAATACTTCTGTATGTGTCCTATTTTGTGACAATAATGACACTCCAGATTCTTGTATCGCGGCTTGGACTTGCTTCTCCTATTATCTCTACCACCCTTCGGTTCCCTTTTATGACTTCTCCCCCTATTTTCAGTGACAAGTACCTCGGGTTAAGATGAAGAACCATGTGTCTTCCGTCTCATCTCCTTGTTATGAATACCACCCTTAGCCGTTTCCAAAGAAACAACACCTCTAGGAGCAGAACTTGTGATAGAAATCTGAAATGTCTCCCAAGACTCTGGTAAAGATATCAATAGAAATAGTCCTAAAAGTTCATCATTAAATTTGATACTCATTCCTGACATCTGATCAAGGAGGCCTTGAAATTCACTCAAGTGATCTGAAATAGAAGTCCCCTCCTTATACTTCAAACTTATGAAGCTATTCAACAAGAATAACTTATTATTCCCTTATTTAGAGGCATACAAGGACTTTGTCTTCTCCATAAAGTTTTTGCATGTGTCTCATTAGCAATATGATTATAAACATTATCTTCTACATATTGTCGAATAAAACCACATACCTGTTGATATTCAAACTCCCATTCTTCATCACACACAGAATCCGGCTTTGCAGAACTAAAAACCGGTAAATGCAATTTCTTCACATATACTAAGTATTTCATCTTGCCTTTCCATAAATGATAATTAGAACCATTCAACAATACCATCTTCATTTTTGTATTTGACTTCATCATTCAAACAAGTAAAATAGCCCTTAACCAAGAGCTCTGATGTCACTCTGATGGGAAATTAAGACACAATAATATACCAATACGCAACAGATATAAAACTCCCCAAACTTGTATGAACCTTGAGGATCACCAACAAATATAAGACGACAAATCAAACAAGTAAAGGCACAAAAGAACACTGGTATTTTTAACGTGGAAAACCCCTCAATATGATAGTAAAAACCACGAGTCGTCCAGACCAAAGAAATAACTCCATTATAATCAATTAAGGGTACAAGAGAGTCTTAAAGTGATTTAAAAGCTAGTTCTAACAAATGCAAATTACAAAGCAAACTAGCTTACAAATAAGAATAAAAAAGCTAAAAAAAATCCCCAAATTTGCAGCTTCGGTGCGAAGCAAATAACTTTCACCTCAGACGTTGTTTTGAAATTCTGATCGATTAAAAGTTAGATATATGTGTTACGAACCTGAACACCAAATTTGAGATCGATCCAACGGTTAACGAATTAAGGATCGTCGATTTAGTGTGACTGGTTGCAGAAAAATGGGAATGAGTTTCTCTTTTCTTTTCTCTCTTTTGAATAATTATTTTTTCTCTATCTCACTCAACCCTAAATTGATCCTCTCCACTTAAATAAGTGAGACAAATGGACTAATCATATTTGAGCATTTCTGCACATAGGAAAGGAGCTCAAACCCAACAATATAAAGGCTTAACATTTCACTATTTTATTCACCAATAATCAGAAAAATACTTAACAACTATTGTGAGTAAAATTAAGAGAATCAACTTAAGAAAAGAAAATAGTTTTCAAGGAAATGAAAAATATAAAAGAATCTGAATTTTTTACCCATATAACCATGTTTCTCCATAAGATATTCCAATATACCCACCTTTTCATCAAATTTTCCAATCTACCCAAGTTTTAAAAAAAAACGTATTCTTTGAAGGAGGCGCCATCTGGTTTGGCTGCCCCTTGTAAAATTGTGATGAGTCACCATCTTTAATGGAGTCACCATTTATATTTAAAGGGGGCGCCATCTTTATTGGAGTCACCTTTTATATTTAGAGGGGGCGCCATCTGTCTTGGAGTCTCCCTTTATATTTAAAGGGGGCGCCATCTGCCTTGGATACTCCCTTTTAATTAATTTTTTTTATTAATATATTATATGTTATTATTTTATTAAATAGTATTTAATTTGAAATTTTTATCGTATAAATAGATGTCAGTCTTGTACATTTGTTCACAACAAAATTGTCATTGTTTCTTAGAATTTTAGCAGATTCAATCATGTATCTTAGAAGATACGGTCATGTTATTTATTCAAGAACTAAGCCGCCGATAAGGATGTTGTTCTGGAACATCCAAAGCTTAGAGCAACTACGAAGAAGTTTGAATCGATGGTTAGAAGAAGACATTGTTGATGGTGAAAGAATTAGAAGTATTGAGAGACAGGTTTCTGACTTCTCGATTAAAGATGGCAATATTCGACGTGAGTGGCTCCGAATTAGAAATGACAACGACGTTAGGTTTATGATGTTTGGAACTGATGATATTGTTTTGATTGTTGTTATTTCTTAGTTTATGTTGTATTAATCTTGATATATGTAATGGTTTATGTGTTGCTATAGAAGTATTTTAGTTTGTTTTCTTGTAGCCAGTAGTTGTTATAAATATTAAATTCAAAGGTTACAACTTTTCTAATGACAAAAGTAAATCTATCCAGAACTTGTTCCAACATTTGGACAACTTTTTCGTGTATGCCCGGGAAGACGACATATTCCACAAAGTCTTTCCATTTTCTCATATGTGTCCATTTCAGTTCTAATTCGCGTGCTTTTGGGGCGGCCCTTTTTGTTTCTTCTCATGTTTTCGTTGTGGTAAATAGTGTCCCCATGATAGGTTGGCCAATAGTCCTCACTAGCTACCACTGGAAAGTTGTCACTGTAGATACCGAATAAATTCACGACCTTGTAAACTTCTGATAGTTGCAAGAAAGGATTATGACGAGCACTAGAACATGCCGCAATGACATGTGAACAAGGCATACAGAGTGCTTGAAACTTTTCGCAGTCGCACCAATATTTATGAATTTCCACCCTGTATTGTCCTATTGGTCGACCCTCATTGTGATCATTTGTCTCTTCAACAATGAAGTTGTAATCGTGACTGTCAAATGATCTAACTCGATGTGAGGTCGCTTTATCAGTTTCCTCCTTCATAAATGTCATGCAGCTTTCGTTGAATAACTGCCCTGATTTCAAAATAGCGCTCCATTTTTTGCCTCTTGTTGCAAATAGTGACCCCAACCTGTAATAGGTTGCTCTTCCCATCGCGGTGATGGCTAGGTTTCTAGTTCCCTTGAATACGCCGTTCAGGGATTCGACAAGGTTTGTGGTCATGTGCCCCATCGAAATTCTCCATCAAATGCCCTTGTCCACTTCTCCACTAGAATGTTATCCACCCAGCTTAATGTTTCTGTGTTTGACAATCTTATTTCTACGCGGTAATACATGAATGATGGTTGGTTTAATGCATACCCTGTGTTCACAAGTTTCATCTTGAGGTTTTTGTCTTTAAATTCCCGCATAAAATTCTGCAAAATGTGTCTTATGCAATAGACATAGACAGAAGGAGGATTATGTCAACCATTTACAGGATTATTGTAAGCACTTACAATAGAGGCGTGCCTGTCGGAAATCAGACATAAGTTAGGTTGCGGGGCTACATGTGTTCTGAGATTTTTGAGGAAGAAACTCCAAGCTTCCCCTGTCTCACCTTCTACCAGAGCAAATGCAATTGGAAATATATTATTATTTCCGTCTTGTGCTACCGCCACCAGCAATGTTCCTTTGTATTTTCCATACAACCATGTGTCGTCCACTTGAATAACAGGTTTGCAGAAAGCAAAACCTTTGATGCACGGTTGAAATGCCCAGAAGAGGTGAGAGAATATCCTACACCCATCAACACATGTTCCATCAGGAGTGTATGCTGGAAGCGACTCCAATATTACAATCTTACCAGGAACATATTTTTGAAGTGCTAGCAAATACTGTGGAAATTAATTGTAAGACTTTTCCCAATTCCCATATACATGTTCAACCGCTTTAATTCTTGCAATCCAAGCTTTTCGGTAGGATGAAGTACTATAGTTGAACCGTGGAACGACATGAGAGATAATCGTGCTCACCTTCACTGATGGATCTACTCCCACAAGATGCAAAATCTCTTGGCATATTAATTGGGAGCTTAGTTTACTATGATCTTGCCGATTAATGTTGGTTGTACAAGTGTGGGGTGGATCAATTGAACTTATCTCCCAACAACCACTTCTCTTCTGATAGGACGCTGCTAACCGAAACTTACAAAGTTTGTTTCGGCAAACAACGACATATCGATTTGAGTCGTTGCGGTTTACCTCAAAATCAACAAAATTTTCCATGTGAAACCTTATTATAGCTTGCATGCACTCTGCTTTTGTGCGGTACTGGTTCGCCACTTTTAAGACACCTTTGACTTGTTGAAAAGGATTGTAGAACAGTTTCGAGGATGACTCGTCTCCACTCAATTGCAAATTAGTCATGTACTGGGGAGGATAATAGACTTGATTTAATGGTAATACCTCTTCATCTACGTCTTCAAGTGGAGTGATCGCGGTGTAGTCCCTAGTCCCAAACAAATTCACCATTTGATCAACAATGGCCTCGGGTTCTTCTTCCTCCACGTCAACTGCATCAACTTCGTGTTGTTCCAATGACTGTGACTGATCTATTACCTGAGATTCACCAAACACCTGGGATTGTTGATTCTGGCAGAGTAACAGATACAACTCAATATAGTCGAACCCAGAGTTTTCATGGCTATCAAACATGCGTTGAACATCGTCATCGTCCTCTATGTTCTCTTGAAAATACTTGACATGACCATGTATAAAAAAAATGGGACTTCTATATATGATTTGCAATATTGGACCTAACAACATCTCTGACTCTATTCGCTCTTTGAAATACAAGAAATTGGACTTCCTACTCATTGTTAATCGGGTAACATCGGTATTTTGAAACCCGAAACCGAAAATATCGGAAGTGAAGGTGTCTCTATTACAATGAGCATGTACAAAATAATTTGGTGTTCTAGACATAATTCTATATTTTGAAATGTAGTTGAAGATGATACTTACCATTTCTAATGTGTAATATAAATATAATAAAAGAAAAAGAATAAAAAAATAGTTTTTTTGTTCCCTCCTTCAAGGGAGGCGCCATTCAAAATGGAGTCCCCTACTTAAATTTTAAGGGAGGCGTCATTCAAAATGGAGCCCCCTCCCACGAATTCTAACCATGGCGCCATTCAAAATGGAGCCCCCCTTTAATGCACCAGAAAAAAGGATCCTGCATGCATGCAAACGTATAAGTGTCACAATTCATCTATACTTTCATCTAACTCATTTATTCTACTGCATGATCATTAATACTATCAACTATATCAATTTAATTCATGTAACTACCAAAATTCAATTTTCTTACTATATATACATTCACCCTCATTGTAAAAATCGTCATCTCTATCATCACTACCACAATATCAATCACACTCCTATGACACTACAACCCAAATTAACATGGAGTATCAAACACCCAACCAAACCTTACCCACCCAGACGTTTACACCCTTGACCGCTTACGATCAAGCAGGTTATCGTCCTGACATAGCCTCATCGAGCCAACCACCCCAACATAATTATGCAGGCATGGGAAACACCATTAATCTGGACGACTTGACTAATATCAACTCGTCTTCATGGGCACAACTGTGCCAATATATCGAAGAAAACACAATACCAACATCGGCCCCTGTGGACCCAACGTCGCCGCTACCGCGAAGACAACCAAGAAACGTACGTACACGAGGATGCGGTACGGGCGGACAGTTTCCTAGACCTCGTCGTCAAAATTAATGTATTGTGTTTCGTTTATGTACTCTTTATTATTACAAGAAATAAATCATTATTATTATTTATTCATTATTATTTATATGTTAATTCAGAATTATTAGAAAAATATTAAAAAAAAATCGTTTTTAATGGGAGCTCCATAGCATATGGCGCCTCCCTTTAAATTACAAGGGGGTAGTCATAGCAGGTGGCGCCTCCCTTTAAATTACAAGGGAGTAGCCACAGAAGATGGCGCCACCTCTCACCTTTCAATGGGGTCGCCAATCTAGATGGCGCCCCCTTCAACGTACTTTTTTTTTGAAACATGGGTATTTGGGCAATTATGTTGGAAATGGTTAGAATGGAAATTATCACTTGGAATGGTGGTTATATACGTAAAAAATTTGAAGAATTTCTATAAAAATGAAGAAAAATGAATAAATAAGTGATTTCATTGTATACGTTTTATGTTAAATATTCAAATGTTTGAAATTATGTTTAGATTTGTTTACATAAATGATATTTGTAAATATGTTATCAATCATCTATTTATTTGATTGTATTTTCTCGAATAGCTAAGTGTTAACCATATTCATTGGGATGACAAAAAGATTCAATTGGGATCAGTTCTTGGTGTTTGATAAATTTAAGATAGATGCCAGAACCAAGCAATATCTTAGTGAAACTATAATCAATTAGATTATAGCGATAATCTAAGTGTGAGAGATCTAGACGTAGTTCCGAATTAGGAGATGAACTAGGATAAATTCATTATGTCAATTATATCTTCTCTTATCTATTTAACATTCAACATTTATGATTGACTTGAGTTTTATTTGAAACAAAATCGAAATTTTTTCAAATCAACAAAACAATTCAATACACTTTCTTAGAGCTAAGTTTGGATTATACTTATCATGACTATGAAGACTTAAATGTTCTTCATTAGTAGAACGAGAATTGTTGTATTAAAGATCTATCTTTAATGGTATGTGATGTCTTGGGCATTCCTATTACCATCGTTGTTTTTGAATTTACTTAGTATTGATTATTTCATTCTTAACAAATATAGAGTTCGACTAGTAAAAAAAATGTGGAAACTTTAATTTGTACCCAGCAATTGGTTTCGTGATTTTACTAGTACATGTTATTCTTATAGAAATATAACTCAGATACTTAGTTCAAATATGCTTTAAAATAGTTAATTGGTGATGTTTTTACTAGTTCATGGATGTAATGTGGTCTATTATTTTGCTTATGCTTTGGCAATATGATGTTGGTGTTTAGTTATTCAACAAGGCTTAGTTTTTTTTACATCTACAAATACTAGTCTAGTTTTTAAAGTATTAATTTCATGAAAGTGAGAGTGAGACTGAGAAATATTATACAATATGTACCATGTGCTTTTAAAGTATTAGTCTTCTATTTTCTTAGAATCATCCCAAGAAATGTTCTAGTATGTACCACCATGTGCATACCACGTGATAATGTGAAAGAATAGCCGAATATTTGAAAAAAATTTGTAGTACTTTGTAATGTCTTGTAATGTGGAAGAATAAAAAGTTAAAATCTTGTTTAGATGTTCTGATTGCTCTTTGACACTTTACATGTGATATGCAGATGTAGATGATGATGAAGAGAAGGATGTTGGAACCTTAAAGTCAACTATTACGACTATAACAGGGGTATCATATGTTTATGATATGATGTTTGATTAAGGGTGTGCTTGGAACAATAGAAATACAGCAGCGAGAGAGAGATAGAAGAGAGATTTTAGAAAGAAAGAAAACATTTCTTTTGTTTGGCAGAGGAGAGAAGTTAAGGAGAGAGAAAAAAATGGCATGGGACCCACACTTTTTTCTTCTCTCCAATGTAGCGAAGAAAGGCAAGAAAGTGTCTAAATACTGCATAGTTTACCATTTTGTCATCTACATTTAATTTAAATTGTGACATAAATGCTTTTATGATCATTAATTCAAATAAAATGAATAATAAATATTTAAATGTGAATAATTATTTTAAATAAAAAATTTATTATATTATATTTAATTAATTAATTAGTAAAACATAAAAATTAATTTAACTAACAACTAAAATAATAATAAAAATAATAATTATATTATATTTAAAGAACATTAGTTTAATATTTAACACAAGGATATTTTTGTCTTTTTCAAAATTAAATACACTTCTCTCTCTTCTATTTCTCTTCTCTTTCTCTTAAATCAAACAATATCATAAATCTATTATATTTCTCGCATATTTCTCTCTTCTCATACTCTTTCTTATCTTATTCTCTCTTCTCAATTTCTTTTCGGAACCAAACATATCCTTAAGAATTTTATGCCAATTATATTTTGTTGTGTATTTATTTGGAGAGTTTTTTTTTCATGCAGGTGAATTTATTTTGTAACTTGTTTTATGTTGGTGGAATTTTTGTAATATTTTGGGGTGTTGAATTAAATTATGTTGAAAATATATTGAGATGTTGAATTATGTTGGGTTTAATTTGAGAAAAATCGTTGTATGATGGTAAATTTGTTAAATAAACTGGCTGTTTTTTTTGCGGTTGTGATTATATCGATAGTTATGTGTGGTTTATAATGAATTTAAACTCATATAAATAGGGGTAATATGATTAAAAAAACATCTTAGAATGTTTCAATATTCGTATATGAAAGTTGTGCAATTCAACGGAGTGAAACCTCTTGTTGATTTTCGGCTCCTTGAAGATACCACTACTCTCGTTGTTTTGAGATCAAAATTGGATAATTTGTTTCCCCACTCCGAGAATATAAAGGTGGGTAAGATTGAGTTTCATGAACTATCGATTGATACCAAAGGAAAAGTGAAGGAGAGAGAGAGAGAGAGAAAGAGAGAGAGAGAGAGAGAGGGAGAAGGATTTGTTTAGGCACCTCCCCAATCGGTCTAGCTATGGGTACGTCTTTTCTCAATTCGAATTCGAATTGAGATACTTGCAATCAAACTTACTTTACAAAAAGTGTATATACAAGAGATAAAGAACTCTAACTCTACAAACCCTAGGTTTGTTGTTGATTCTACCACCTCCAAAACCCTTGATCAAAGATTGATCAAGTCACCAACAATGTTGCTTCAATTAACCTGTTCTTGCAACTTCCTTGCAAGGCACCCCTTGTCTCAAGGCTTTCACCCGGCTGAATTAATTACAAGTACAAGTGCACACTTGTTGAAATTCAAGATTTACCAACACGATTCACTGTCTCACGCTACTCCCTTGCAAGGCACCCCCTGTCCCAAGGCTTTCACTCGATCGGATCCAAACTGCGTAATCTTGTCCAAAACCTTCAAATCCTTAATGATCTTGAAGGAAAACCCCAGCTTAATTTTCTTATTTGAAACCCTCAAAGAACTCAACCCAATATTTGTTGGATGCGGAATAGGGCAAGCAAGCAAAAATATTTATTTTCGGAAAGAATTCCCTCCGGGATTTATGTCGTGTCCACAGAGATCGGTTCGAGGGAAAGAATGTCATTCGACAATCTCTCGCGTTTATGAGTTTGGATTAAAATAGTTTCAAACAAGAGAACATAAAAGTAAATATTAAAACAAAAAGAACTTCATTCTTCAACAAGAAAAACTCGTCCGGCAATGCATACAAATCACTCCTCACAAACTTAAACTTACCGACCAGTTATACTCCACCTACAATACTCATCAATATCACCCAGCATCGCTCACAACACAGGTTATGTCTAACGCAAAGTTGAGAAAACAACCGTGTTACTCTCTTCGTCACTCTCGCGAGCGAAGCCTCGAAACACGGAAGGCATTAAGCTTCGACGCCTATTAAAAATTGTTAGCTCCTAAATCTATCTCTAGAGTCCAGCAACCAACAGACAATCCTCCCTAATCGACGTTCGTGAAGGTTATGTCTAACGCGACACAAACCCCGTGCATAAAGCAAAAATTAGAGACAATTACCAATAAATATTTGTAAAGCAAGTTTTATACAACGCCATGGGCGACAAATATACATGAGTTCATAGCAAATACATATGCACAACCCAACAAGAAAGAATACACAAAGAGGAAGAGAAATGAACCAAACACTTCACGGATTGTCGGAGCCGATCGATGAGAAATCCACCTCGGATCATCCACATGCAAGCTTCCATGTTGTTTTCTAAGCTAATCTACTGAAAAAATGAAGTTTGATGGAGTTGGAGCAAGAATCCCCAAAACCATCCTCTAAAAAATGATGAAAAATGGCTAAAATAGGCAATTCTGACTTTCCAGGTTCGCCTAGCGAGTCCCCGTTCGCTAGGAGAACGTAAACCGCCTTTCTGTTGAGTTTTTTCACGATTCTAGAACTTTCTGTTCGCCCCAGTTCGCCTAGCGAACAAGCTAGCGAGTGTTCGCTACGGGGGCTCGCCTAGCGAGTATGACAGAAAACCAGAATTTGTTTTCTTCATAACTCTTGAACCGTAACTCCGATTGACGCACGGTTTGAAGCGTGGGAAAGCTTATTCAATGCTCTTTATGAATATGGAAATATCCCATTGCTGGAACACCCACAAAAATAAATGAAAATCGATTAAACTCAATGATATTTACACGGTAACGCACTATACACCGAAAACGTAAACTAAACGTATTTACAAACAAATTGGGTTTTATTCGCACGATATTTACCAAAAAGAATCGATAAGTGCAACAAAACATATATACAAAAATAGGTACAATTTGCACTTATCAAACTCTCCCCAACTTACCTACTTGTTTGTCCACAAACAAAAATCAAACAAACTTGAAAATGCAAAAGCGATATCCAAAAAAAAACGAATCAACAGGTTTTGAAAAACGGAAACGAATGAATGGTTCAAATGACAACGGTACACACAAAAAGTAAATACTTACCACTAAGCTGCAACGATAACATAGTCACGAAACAAAAGCAAAGTACAAAAGTCATGCCAAAAATTCTAAAACAACACAAGTTCAAATGTGAATCACACCTAGCAAAAAAAATCATCGGTAGATGAAAAACACAAAATGAGGTTCTTTCACTCACACAACAATCTTGCAAACAAAAGACTAAATTATGCATACATCCACAAATTCACATTGAACATACAAAGGCAAGAATCACAAGGACTTTCCAAGGTTGTAGCGTGGTCGGGTAAACAAACAAGGGGCAATTTCTAAAGGTAATTGAAACAAAAACTTGCCTAAACCTAAGGGAGTAAAAACTCACAAAGATTCACACACAAAATTTCAACCAACTTCTTCCAAAATCCCAAATGCTACACAACACACAATACTTATTTAGCACAATTATTGCAACTCTTTTTGTTTCCTTTTTCAAGGATTTTTCTTTTTTCTTTCTTTTTCACTTTTTTCTTTTCTTTTCTTTGTCATATTTTTCTCTTTTTTCTTTTCTTTTTCAATCCTCATAGAATTCAACCAATGAGTACACACAATCATCCTCTCCCCAACTTGAATTCAACCGCACCATCATGTGAATACTCCCTACTTTCTAAGGCAAGGAAAAAAAAATTCATACAACAACACAAAAAGTTGAGGGCTCAAGTAAAAACAACAATCAAGATCCACACAAAAATATGAATTTAACACTCATAGACAAACATCAAGCTCAAATAACATGGATATTGACCAAAGGCTCAAAGGGGTTACAAATGATCACACACTCACAAGGTGAATTGACTATTTGGCTAAGGTGGTTGTGCTCAAAATGAAATAATTGCCTTGATCCTTTTCATGCATTCATATAATCAACACAAATAAAAGATTCAACATAATAAAATCCAGTTATAACAAGAATGTTGGTTCTCCGCGCATATATGAACAATAGAAGGCTACCTCACAAAAAGGTGGGAACTAAAGTGATTCACAATAAGAACAAGTATACAAAAGAATGGATGGCATGGAAGTTTGTAAAATGCCTAAGTATCATGAATATGCTACAATATAGAAAGCGATAAATACATACCTCGGACGTGTACAAAACTTACAAAGATCATTATCACGCATTCGCAAGTTGAAACGAACCAACTTGGAATATCACAAAAGCATCCTCAAATAAGTCAATCAAAATCTGTGAGCAAACAACAACCAAAATCTTAGCAGCCTTCGCCTAGCGAAGGAATCATTCGCGACGCGAGCCTTCGCTACATCCTTCGCCCCAGCGAAGTTTGGGTGTTTTCAACCAAGAAACTTTCTGCCACCCTTCGCTGGCACCTTTGCCAACGTTCGCTAGGCGAACCTTCGCTGGTGACTTCGCCAGAACTCGCTTAGCGAGAACAAGAATTATTAATATAAACAAACGAAAAGAAAGGGAGAAATTTCATTAAACAAGTTGTAAAGTGAAGATTTGAGAAGTTTACGAAAAATCCGAGTACAACTTGTTTAATGAAAGTTCACCACACAACCAAAGAAAATAATACGACATGCTTGTTTTACGTCGTAAGCTCGACGCCTTTACATTGCTTAGCTAGCAAACTCACTTCCTTCATGCCATAGTGATGCCTCATCGCGCAAACCTAAAGTAAGTGTCCTAACCAAACATATGAACAAACGGTTACGGGAACAAAATGTATACAACACTTGAACAAACATAATGGAAATAGACAATATATACGATATATACAAAACTCAAAAACAAAGAAACTATCGCAATGCGATTCAATATCAAAACCAATCCCCGGCAACGGCGCCATTTTGTTGGTGCAGAATAGGGCAAGCAAGCAAAAATATTTATTTTCGGAAAGAATTCCCTCCGGGATTTATGTCGTGTCCACAGAGATCGGTTCGAGGGAAAGAATGCCATTCGACAATCTCTCGCGTTTATGAGGTTTTGGTGGTTTGTATGGCGGGGGTGGTATATAGGTTTTGTCTTTGGGTTCTTCTCCTTTTTCTTGACTTTCCTGGTTTACAGATTCCTCTGGTTTCTTCTTTTTATCTGGGATGTTGTCATCTTCCTTAGAAGTTTTGGGATCACTCAACCTTGGGTTACAAGGTTCATCATAAGCGGTCCCACTTCGTAGGGTAATGGCATTTGCTTGTCCTTTCGGGTTTTGTTGAGGTTGTCCAGGGAATTGTCCTCCAGGTGTGGTCTGAGGGGCTTGGTTTAAAGCTACCTGCGAGATTTGGGTTTCAAGCATCTTATTGTGAGTGATTATTTGGTCAACCTTGGTTCCTAACATGGTAATTAGTTCGTTAACATGAACGTTTTGGTTCATGAACTCCTTGTTTTGTTGGATTTGAGCAACGACAAAATTATCCACGATTTTCTCAAGGCTCGGTTTTGGTGGTACAGGTTGCATAGGTTGATTTGATCTTGGGGCTTGATAACTTGATTGTCTCGGAGGGGCAGTATTTTGGATAGGGTTATTATTCTTATAGGAAAAGTTTGGGTGATTCTTCCATCCAGGGTTATAGGTATTTGAAAATGGGTTCCCTTGGGTGTAGTTCACTTGTTCAGAGCTGGTCTCGTTTAACAGACTGTATTCTGCAGATTGGTGTCCTTTCGTCCCACATATCTCACAATCTGACGAAACTGCGGCTGCAGTATTCGGGGTTGTACACATATGCTCAACTTTTAGGGCTAATGCATCCATTTTAGCTTGCATCATGTCTATAGAGCTTAACTCATGTATTCCTCCTTGGGCTTCCTTCTTTTCCACTGTCGCTCGTTCTACTCCCCATGATTGGTGGTTTTGGGCCATATCTTCGATAAGGGCACTAGCTTCAGGGTAAGGTTTGTTCATCAGTGCGCCACCTGCGGCGGCGTCGATGGTCATCTTAGTGTTATAATGAAGTCCATTATAGAAGGTTTGAATGATTAACCAATTTTCTAAACCATGATGTGGGCATGCTCTTAATAGCTCTTTATATCTCTCCCAGGCTTCGAACAACGATTCTCCTTGGTTTTGGGTAAATCTAGTTATTTGGTTTCGAAGAACAGCGGTCTTACTCGGGGGAAAATATCTGGCAAGGAATACTTTTCTAAGGTCTTCCCAACTTGTTATGGAATTTGGTGGAAGGGAATCTAACCAAGATAGGGCCTTATCTCTGAGGGAAAAAGGAAATAATCTTAAGCGAATCGCCTCAGGAGGGGCTCCATTGGTTTTAAAGGTGTCTGCTAGTTGGAGAAAGTTTTTCAAATGTTGGTTTGGGTTCTCTGTAGCAAGACCTGCGAATTGTCTCTGCTGTACTAACTGCAGCAGGGATGGTTTAAGTTCAAAATTGTTAGCTGGTATGGCTGGATTTACTATACTAGAACTAGGTTCCTCGTTGGATGGTTGGGCGAAATCCTTAAGAGGTCTTTGATTTTGATCTTCGGCCATAGCTTTCCTAAGTTTACGGAAATATAAACGTGCGCGAGCGTAACGTTCTGGTTCAGCTAGAGGGTCTACTAAACTACCGGTACTACGAGTTTTTCGCATTGACCGGCGGGTAACTTCCTTAGTCTAAACGGTATAACAACAGGGTACGAAATTTGACGAAATTGGTCCCCGGCAACGGCGCCAAAGACTTGATGCGTGTTTTTTCGCAAGTGTACGAACGCGTCAGAGTAATATAAAAGATTATCGTATCCACAGAGACCAAGTGTCAATCTATCGCTATCTATTGTTAAGGTGTGTATCTAAGGCGATTGAAAATAGTAGTTTTGAAGAGTGCACGGTAGTAAATAAAGTAATTAAAATTAATTGATAAAGACAGGTTCGAATGCAATTCACACAACCAATTGATAATCCAAGTACTTGCCAATAGAACTACTTACGGGCAATGTTTTCTACTTTGAAAAGAACTAATTTGACAGGAACTGTCGCTTTCGCGTATTCAGAACCGAGTTGTACCCCCTAATCAAACCCTCTTATTGTCACGGATAAAAAGGCGCGCATTGCGTTAGAGTAGTAAACCTATTTTTAAGAAATATAGTATCTTGACCAAGTTGAAAAGTATTTTAACCTGGATTTTCTAAAAAAAAGAGGTTCTTACGAACCAGACTTTAAACTTCTTAACGCGTCCGAAAATGGTTTTAAAATCTCTTTTCCTTTTAAATTAAAAACTCCTAATAAACTAGACAAAGCGCTTTCGCTGTTTTTGAAATAGTTTAAAAACAATTAAGTTTAGATAGGCGTTGGACGGCTTTCGATCTTACCCAACGGATTTTAAGAACAGGAAAACTTATATTGAAAGTTAAAATAGCCCTTAAGTGTTTCTACTAACAATTGTACAGATTATCGGTTCAGTTATGATCTTCACATTCTAACCTTTATAAAATTAGCCAGACATGGTAAAGTAAAAGTTCATTTTTAGATTTTTCATAAAAAAGTATTTAAGTGCGAGTGCGGAAAGTAAATGAAAGTAGTGCGAGTGCGGAAAGTAAATGAAAGTAAAGCAGTGCGGAAAATAAATGAAATTAAAAGACAGTGCAAGAAATAAAGTTGACAAAAGGTAAAGTAATAAAAACCTGCTCCAATCGGAGTGGTTGAATAAAATGCGAACTGAAAGTAAAATGGCGGCAGGATTAACTTCCTTCCAGAGTGCTCCAAGACTCAATCTCACAGGCTCTTACAGACTCGATCTCTCGAATGTAGTAACACCTCGATGTGAAGCGATTACCACTATTACACTGATATATGCTTATGAACAACTAAGCTTGGATGAAGAAAAACGAAAATCTAAAGTCCTATTTATAGGCAAGGAAACATGTGGAAAAGACAAGGATGCCCCTAGCATTTGAATTTGGGAGGGAACTCGTTTTGTTCTTGTGGCGCCCGCCACAACACCATGGCGCCCGCCGTGAGTGTAAACTTGCTTGGGCAGTTGGAGATCGTGGGGAAAACAGTTGGGAGGAGTTTGAGACATGGCCACGTCATGGAAGACCCTGTGGCGGCCGCCATAGTGGATGCCATAAGTGTAAAATGCTGATTTTCTCTATTTTAGCTCATTTCGGCTCCTTTTTCGCTCCTTTTCTCGCTCGGGGCTCCGATTAGACTAAAAACTTGAAAACAAAGAAAAACATAATAATAACATAATAAAATGACATTAAAAGACTAAGAATGCATGCGAAATCGGAGTCAAAAATACGGTGAAATTCAGTGTCATCAAATTCTCCCATACTTAGACCTTTGCTTGTCCTCAAGCAAAACATTTAAAGCTCAAAGAAACTAGTGCTGACACGTGATTCGGGCAAAAAGGGCTTCTAAGTTCAAGTCAGGATGTAGTGACAGGTACTAAGTGAACCAAGGGTATCGTAATGACACTTATCCGCAGAGGCGGACATAAACTTCATTCTTATATTAATCAACCGTATCATCCCACAATAACTAGGTCTACCTCTTCATCTCTTTTTGGGTCCTTTTCATTCAGGCGCAATCACATTAAGCCCGTTATCCGTACATGTTTCATAGTAGAGTGACCTGTTAGTGATTATGATCCAAAACATAGGGTTTCTGGCACATATGACTGTGTAAACCCTTTTATTTGACCCAAATGCAGTTGTGGGGGATCGGATCGCAATCCGCCCTACCGAGTTCAGCACCAGATACCTCTGAACCAACTAACAATGGGTGAGCTAAAATTATATATATATATATATATATATATATATATATATATATATATATATATATATATATATATATATATATATATATATATATATATATATATATGTTTTTTTTGTGTGGCAACAATTCAACTTTTTGGTTTAAACGACCTTGTGAGGGTCATCTATCCGGAGTTTGCCTTTTTCTTTATTTATTTTACTGGATCATTCACTTATGTTCATCAGTCCCCTACGTAGAACATGCTTAGGCCGGAGCTGACTGCTGAAATAAACTACTTAGGACAAATTTGGAAATGATAATTAAGGCCATGGTACATGGGGTTTTGGAATGATTCCTATATTCGTGAAGTCTACGGTGCTAAAACGATACTAATGTTTCAAAAAGTTCACCTAAGTCACCACATCCTAATCCAAACCTGTCTTAAAGCCCAAAAAACGTGTAGAACAACAATGTTTTCTTTTTGCAAAATCTTTTTTTCTTTTTTTTTTTTGACAGGGCTAAAGAAATGGGGAAAAATGAGGGTGCACTAGGGATACACTGTACTGGTGACTCGTCAGACTCATGCATTTTCTAGAAAAAAGACATAGACAAAAACAAGAAATAAACAGCTAACTAAAAATGGAAATCGAAAGCAATAAAATCCCCTCCCACACTTAAATCGAACATTGTCCCCAATGTTTCGAAATAAGATAAGGAGAGTAACCTGTAAAACTACTGATGTGGACCACTGGTGCCCTCGTCGTCCTGCTGGGAATGCCTGGGACGACGGGATCTGCTGCGATGCTGGTCTCTCCGGTCCAATCGGGCTGATAAGGCTGCCTGGGCATCTCTGACCTGTCGAAGGTTACCTAGAACGGAACCTTGAGTAGCCTCCATAAGCTCGTAATGCCGGCGGTTGAAGTCTTGCTGACGGGATTGCTCGTTTGCTATCGCAAGCAAGGTGTGAGAAACGGACTCGAAGGGTCGATCTGTCCTCCGTCGTGATTCTTCCATGAAGCTCATATTATCCGTCAGTTGTTGCTGAATGGTAGAGAGAAGGTTATCTCGCCTTTCTTCTCTAGCCATAAGGTCACGCCACATCTCCTCAGTGACATAGGATCCAGGGACCGAACCTGCAAAAGGGTTAGAGGAAGAGGGTGCGGTGTGTGGTGGTGAAGGATGATGGGGGGACACATGAGGTATGGGAGACTGATCTCTCCGCTCAAATTCTTCGTCAGTGTCGTGTCCCTCCGCATCAGGAATATTAGGAGGAAGTGGACCTAGAACAGGTGAAGCATTTAAATCATAGGTCCAGTTCCTTTCATTACGTACGTCGGTACGTCTACTGCAGGGCAAGGCAACAGATGGGATAGCTACACCATGGATCATCAATACAAAACCACCCTCTCTTCTCGCTCGGCACAATTTCATATCTTTTAGAAATTTTAGGTTGATTGTGCGAGGAGTTAAGGGCTCTAGTGTGGCTATCTCATTGTTCAGGTTAAGGGCCAGAGCAATAGACGTAATTAGTCCTCCAAAAACAATCGGTCCTACTTTATTAATAGTAACAGACATGTGAGAAAGCATAAACGGGACCGGATTGATTCTTCTATTTGTGAGACTTCCTTGTAAAAACTGAAGCTCTTTAGCATTAACCTTATTTGGATTATCCCGGCCAAAAATAGTACATGCCAACAGGTATCTAAAAACTCTGATGGCCGGGTTGTGGATGGTCGATGCGAGAATTCCTTCAAAAGAAGTTATTAAATTATTCGACAATCTCTGCCAAAAAGAAAATGCATCGACCGACCATCCGTCATCCAAAGGGGTCTCACAAATAGCACCTTCCCAAAGAGGAATCCCTAACAGACTTGTTAGTTCGTCGGTACTGTACTTATATATTGTATTCCAAACATTCTAAATTGGACAGTACCGACTGTGCTAGCAGTGTTAGGGGAGACAGTGTAGATCAAAGAACTTAAAAACTCAACTGTCAGTTTCTCAAAGGTTGGTTCTCGGTTTTCAAAAATAGCTTGCAGTCCCAAAAAATCAAGTAAATGATAAACACTATGATAAATACCCAAAGTATAGAGACAGTTGTCGTCCACGTACCTCGTCGAGAGAATTTCTCGACCTTGAAGCCTTTGAATATTCCTCCTCTGCCTATCCCCGGGTTTTCCTTCTCGCAAAATAAATCCTTCGAACTCCATAGCTTGCTCTTTGAATTGATTTGAAGATAGTGAAGATGGGTTTAAATATAAGTTGGTAAAGGTGAGATTTTTATGGAATTTAATTGGTGGAATTTCAAATGGAAGTTTGAAAGGGTTAATGGATAGTGGGTATTAAATAAAGGTGGGAGCTTTTATGGGTTTTAATGGAGTTTTGGAAGAGGAGAAAAATGGGTTTTGGGAGTTTAGAGGTTCAAAAATGGTGGAAGATGAAGTTCTCCCCCGTATTTACTAGGACGCCGTGGCGGGCGCCATAAGGTCATTTTCGGACCTGGGCCAAAATTTTGAATTTTGGAATGGGCCTCTCTTACCTTTTGCGTCTTGGGGGTCCCGATAGCGTTCTCATTTGTTTTCCTCTTCAACACGGGACTTGCACAATTTTTGTGGAAATAAAAATCAAATATTGAAAAGTAAAATTATTATTGGATATATATATAAAAGGAAAAATAAAAACACACATAATATATATATATATATATATATATATATATATATATATATATAATCAAAGTACATAGGAAATGTAGGAAATGCGAAAATACGAAATGTGTCCAGATATGCTAAAAAGTAAAGAAAACGCAGAAATACTGAATACTAAATAATAGAGTAGTAAGTCAGGGCAATATGATCAATCAGCTGGCTCCTCTGCCTGGCTGGATCCACGAAGCTCAGCGATCTCGCGACGAAGCTCTCCGATCTCCTGGTATAAAGAGTCTGCCTCAGTAGCATGAGTGAGATCAGATACCTCAATCTGCAAAGCAAGATCAGCTACCTCCTGTTTGAGCTTGGCAGTCTCTCTGCGGAGCTCAACAACCTGGGTGTATAAATCGGGTGGCTGCAAAGACAAATTATTAGATAAAACTGTGATTTTGGGAGACGGAGGTGAAGGGGAGTACTCAGCAATAGGAGGCGATCTAGGCTCCTCAATAGTCTCTCCATAACCCTCCAAAGCATATCTCCAATTAGCTGGGTCATGAACACTGGTCATCATCGGATCAAGCAGTAAAAAGTAATGAACAGCCTCGTTGTTGATCAACAATCTGAACTGGTTGGGGTTTGCAAAGGCTCTCCTTATCAACCCTCTGTCTAGGCAGAAATCAACGTCCATGGTGGTGTATTCACTGAAAACCCTGAGATGTAACAACTTACGCGATAGGCCTAAAGCAGCAGCAATCTGGGTAACAATACCTCCCACATGAATAATACCTACTGATGACCTGGCAATACTGCTAATACCTTTCAGCAGAAAGTTCCCACATGCCACAGGACGTGACTGGGTCGCACAAAACAGTAGAAAGATCTCCTCCTCACTAAGCAAGGTCTCAGCATCTGGCAATCCAAAGAAAGAGTGTGCTATGATCATCTGAAAATACCTCAATGTAGGGTTGTGGATAACATGTGAGAACTGGGTGGAAGGATCCTGACTCCCTCCACTAGAGATATCACTCCAGAACTTCTCCACTTCCCTACTCAGAAAGTATCCCATAGGTGTCTCAGGAATAGTATCAGGGGTCGTCTGAAAACCTAATAAATCACCAAACTCCTTATGAGTGAAGGAGTACTCAGTCCCAAATAACCTGAAAATAGCACATCCATCTGGTCCGGCCCAGGGGTCATAAGAAAACGAGCTGAGGAACTCCAAAGTGAGGTTCCTATAGGTGTTGTTCAGGTCGTCGAACTGGTCCCATTGAAGCTGGTGGCATAAGAATCTGACACTAGGCTCAATGCCTAAAGCCTCCATGCAAGCCTGATCTGGGTACCTCGTAGGTGCCATAGGACGCCTGAAGTGGACAAAGTAACGCTCTCTATGGGCGTCATTCCTGAAAGTCACATGCATGTCGTCGAAATTCTGCATTCTGCACAGAGTTAGGAAGAAGGTCCTGTAAAACGCAAACATTTCAAACATTAGTCCTGACAAAATATAA
Organism: Lathyrus tuberosus; assembly: GCA_022829125.1. Taxonomy (NCBI): domain Eukaryota; kingdom Viridiplantae; phylum Streptophyta; class Magnoliopsida; order Fabales; family Fabaceae; genus Lathyrus; species Lathyrus tuberosus. Next base: position 5,107,403 of record JALAZF010000280.1, read on the forward strand.
GAAAAAATAAAATAAAACAAAATGTAGAAAAAGTAAATAAGGTAAGAAAATCATGGGTTGCCTCCCATGCAGCGCTTGTTTAACGTCGTTAGCTTGACGACTGGAACTTATACATCTCTTGTCGGGATTGGTGGATCGCTTAGAGTGTGGCTGGAGTAGGTTGTTGGAATGTCTCCTCCTTCGTAGAGCTTCAGTCTCTGTCCATTGACGATGAATGGTTTACATGTCTCGTTTTTTATTTCAACAGCTCCAGACCTCAGAATTTTTGATACTTTGAAGGGGCCGGTCCATCTTGAACGGAGCTTTCCTGGGAAGAGCCGTAGCCTAGAATTGAACAGGAGAACAGGGTCGCCTAAGTTGAAGTCTTTTCTTACGATTCTTTTGTCGTGCCAAGCTTTTGTTCTTTCTTTGTATATTATGGCATTCTCGTAGGCTTGCTGTCTGAGTTCTTCCAATTTGTGGATGTCAAGGATACGTTTCTCACCAGCAGTTAGGTAATCCAAATTCAAAGTTTTAATGGCCCAATAGGCCTTATGCTCTAACTCAAAAGGTAAATGACAAGATTTTCCATAGACTAGTTGGTAGGGGGTTGTTCCTATAGGGGTTTTGAAAGCGGTCCTGTAGGCCCATAAAGCCTCTTGAAGCTTTTGCGACCAATCTTTTCTGGATACAGAGACAGTTTTTTCTAAAATTTGTTTAATCTCCCTATTAGATACTTCCACTTGGCCACTAGTCTGTGGGTGATATGGTGTTGCTACTCTATGCTTAACTCCATACTTGCTTAAAAGCTTATCAAAAATTCTTGATATGAAGTGAGATCCTCCATCACTTATAACTAAACGGGGTGTTCCAAATCTGGGGAATATATAATTTTTAAATAATTTAATCACTACTCTAGTGTCGTTTGTGGGTGCAGCTATCGCTTCAATCCATTTAGACACATAGTCTACTGCAACTAAGATATACTTGTTTCCTAAAGATGGTGGGAATGGTCCCATGAAATCTATACCCCATACGTCGAAGAGTTCTACTTCTTGGATGTTTCTTAAAGGCATTTCGTCGCGTCTTGAAATATTTCCTGTGCGTTGGCATCTATCACATTTGACAATGTAAGCATGGACATCACGCCACATGGTAGGCCAGAATAGGCCAGCTAAAGGTTTTGTTATTTTGGAGAAGTCCTTGATGAAACGGCGGTAGAATCCAGCGTGTCCAAGGAAACTTCTAACTACCCTGATAGTCTTGGGTGGTTTTAGGTTCTCTATAACTTCTATTTTTGCTTTATCTACCTCTATACCTCTTTCGGAGATTATATGTCCTAAAATAATTCCTTCAGTCACCATGAAATGGCATTTTTCCCAATTCAGCACAAGGTTCACCTCCACACATCTTTCCAGGATTTTCTCAAGGTTGATAAGACAATTTTGGAAATCAAAACCGCAAACCGAGAAATCATCCATAAATACTTCCATGATTCCATCTAGATAATCTGCAAAGATTGACATCATGCAACGTTGGAAAGTAGCAGGGGCATTACAGAGTCCAAAAGGCATTCGTCTGTAGGCAAAAGTTCCAAAAGGGCATGTAAAGGTAGTTTTTTCTTGATCTTCTGGATGTATAGGTATTTGGAAGAATCCCGAATACCCGTCTAGATAGCAGAAGTAAGAATGTCTGGCAAGACGTTCTAACATCTGGTCTATGAACGGTAAAGGGAAATGATCCTTCCTAGTTGCTTTATTTAACTTTCTATAGTCTATGTACATACGCCAACCTCCTTCTATCCGCTTTGCTATTTGTTCACCTTTCTCATTTTGCACAACTGTGATGCCTCCCTTCTTGGGTACCACATGCACAGGGCTCACCCACTTACTGTCCGAGATCTGATATATTATACCTGCTTCTAGCAACTTCAGAACTTCCTTCTTGACAACATCACTCAGTATAGGGTTTATCCTTCTCTGGTGCTCTCTGGAAGGTTTTGAATCTACTTCGAGCGAAATCCGATGCATGCATACGGATGGACTTATACCTTTCAGATCAGAGATATTATATCCTAAGGCTGAGGGATATCTTCGTAGAACGTCCAAGAGTTAATCTGTTTCTTTTTGTCTCAAGGCAGCACTAACTATAACCGGACGATTCATTTCTTCATCAAGAAACTCATATCTCAGGTTCTTAGGCAGTTCCTTAAGTTCCAAGGCTAGTTTAATAGGGCAAGGCATAGGATCTGGGGTAAGGAATAAACATTCGTAAAGGTTATCATCGATGTAGGGTTTCTTATAATTGTCATCTTCCAAAATAAGAGTCGATGGCAGCTTAATTGTTTCAATGACTTCTTCTTGCTCTAACTCCCTAACACATTCATCAATGATATCTATTGCATAACACGCGTCTCCTATCACAGGTGCCATAAGAAATTTTGAAAGTATAAATTCTATCTTCTCGTTCCCTACCTCAAAGGTTAGCTTCCCCTTTTTGACATCTATTATGGCTCCAGCAGTCGATAAGAATGGTCTACCTAGAAGAATTGGTATGTCATCATCTTCTTTAATGTCCATGACAACAAAATCAGTAGGTATAAACAGCTGACCTATCCTAACAGGGACGTCTTCAAGTATGCCTATCGGATATTTAACAGATCTATCGGCTAATTGAAGTGACATCTTGGTAGGTTGCAACTCTCCTAAATTTAACCTTTCGCAAACCGCTAAGGGCATTAAGCTCACACTAGCTCCTAAGTCTAGAAAAGCTTTTTCGATGACATGACTCCCCAAAATACAAGGAATGGAAAAGTTTCCAGGATCTTTATCCTTTTTTGCTAATTTATTTTTGGCAATAGAATTACATTCCAAGGGTTTCGGATCATCAAGTCTACGTTTATTGGTAAGGATGTCTTTGAGAAACTTTGCGTAGGATGGTATTTGGGTAATGGCTTCTGTGAACGGGATTTCTACGTGAAGTTTTTCTATAACTTTAATGAATTTCTGATACTGATTATTGATCTGGGTTTGTTTAAGTCTTTGCGGATATGGTATTGGTGGTTTGTATGGCGGGGGTGGTATATAGGTTTTGTCTTTGGGTTCTTCTCCTTTTTCTTGACTTTCCTGGTTTACAGATTCCTCTGGTTTCTTCTTTTTATCTGGGATGTTGTCATCTTCCTTAGAAGTTTTGGGATCACTCAACCTTGGGTTACAAGGTTCATCATAAGCGGTCCCACTTCGTAGGGTAATGACATTTGCTTGTCCTTTCGGGTTTTGTTGAGGTTGTCCAGGGAATTGTCCTCCAGGTGTGGTCTGAGGGGCTTGGTTTAAAGCTACCTGCGAGATTTGGGTTTCAAGCATCTTATTGTGAGTGATTATTTGGTCAACCTTGGTTCCTAACATGGTAATTAGTTCGTTAACATGAAGGTTTTGGTTCATGAACTCCTTGTTTTGTTGGATTTGAGCAACGACAAAATTATCCACGATTTTCTCAAGGCTCGGTTTTGGTGGTACAGGTTGCATAGGTTGATTTGATCTTGGGGCTTGATAACTTGATTGTCTCGGAGGGGCAGTATTTTGGATAGGGTTATTATTCTTATAGGAAAAGTTTGGGTGATTCTTCCATCCAGGGTTATAGGTATTTGAAAATGGGTTCCCTTGGGTGTAGTTCACTTGTTCAGAGCTGGTCTCGTTTAACAGACTGCATTCTGCAGATTGGTGTCCTTTCGTCCCACATATCTCACAATCTGACGAAACTGCGGCTGCAGTATTCGGGGTTGTACACATATGCTCAACTTTTAGGGCTAATGCATCCATTTTAGCTTGCATCATGTCTATAGAGCTTAACTCATGTATTCCTCCTTGGGCTTCCTTCTTTTCCACTGTCGCTCGTTCTACTCCCCATGATTGGTGGTTTTGGGCCATATCTTCGATAAGGGCACTAGCTTCAGGGTAAGGTTTGTTCATCAGTGCGCCACCTGCGGCGGCGTCGATGGTCATCTTAGTGTTATAATGAAGTCCATTATAGAAGGTTTGAATGATTAACCAATTTTCTAAACCATGATGTGGGCATGCTCTTAATAGCTCTTTATATCTCTCCCAGGCTTCGAACAACGATTCTCCTTGGTTTTGGGTAAATCTAGTTATTTGGTTTCGAAGAACAGCGGTCTTACTCGGGGGAAAATATCTGGCAAGGAATACTTTTCTAAGGTCTTCCCAACTTGTTATGGAATTTGGTGGAAGGGAATCTAACCAAGATAGGGCCTTATCTCTGAGGGAAAAAGGAAATAATCTTAAGCGAATCGCCTCAGGAGGGGCTCCATTGGTTTTAAAGGTGTCTGCTAGTTGGAGAAAGTTTTTCAAATGTTGGTTTGGGTTCTCTGTAGCAAGACCTGCGAATTGTCTCTGCTGTACTAACTGCAGCAGGGATGGTTTAAGTTCAAAATTGTTAGCTGGTATGGCTGGATTTACTATACTAGAACTAGGTTCCTCGTTGGATGGTTGGGCGAAATCCTTAAGAGGTCTTTGATTTTGATCTTCGGCCATAGCTTTCCTAAGTTTACGGAAATATAAACGTGCGCGAGCGTAACGTTCTGGTTCAGCTAGAGGGTCTACTAAACTACCGGTACTACGAGTTTTTCGCATTGACCGGCGGGTAACTTCCTTAGTCTAAACGGTATAACAACAGGGTACGAAATTTGACGAAATTGGTCCCCGGCAACGGCGCCAAAGACTTGATGCGTGTTTTTTCGCAAGTGTACGAACGCGTCAGAGTAATATAAAAGATTATCGTATCCACAGAGACCAAGTGTCAATCTATCGCTATCTATTGTTAAGGTGTGTATCTAAGGCGATTGAAAATAGTAGTTTTGAAGAGTGCACGGTAGTAAATAAAGTAATTAAAATTAATTGATAAAGACAGGTTCGAATGCAATTCACACAACCAATTGATAATCCAAGTACTTGCCAATAGAACTACTTACGGGCAATGTTTTCTACTTTGAAAAGAACTAATTTGACAGGAACTGTCGCTTTCGCGTATTCAGAACCGAGTTGTACCCCCTAATCAAACCCTCTTATTGTCACGGATAAAGAGGCGCGCATTGCGTTAGAGTAGTAAACCTATTTTTAAGAAATATAGTATCTTGACCAAGTTGAAAAGTATTTTAACCTGGATTTTCTAAAAAAAAGAGGTTCTTACGAACCAGACTTTAAACTTCTTAACGCGTCCGAAAATGGTTTTAAAATCTCTTTTCCTTTTAAATTAAAAACTCCTAATAAACTAGACAAAGCGCTTTCGCTGTTTTTGAAATAGTTTAAAAACAATTAAGTTTAGATAGGCGTTGGACGGCTTTCGATCTTACCCAACGGATTTTAAGAACAGGAAAACTTATATTGAAAGTTAAAATAGCCCTTAAGTGTTTCTACTAACAATTGTACAGATTATCGGTTCAGTTATGATCTTCACATTCTAACCTTTATAAAATTAGCCAGACATGGTAAAGTAAAAGTTCATTTTTAGATTTTTCATAAAAAAGTATTTAAGTGCGAGTGCGGAAAGTAAATGAAAGTAGTGCGAGTGCAGAAAGTAAATGAAAGTAGTGCGAGTGCGGAAAGTAAATGAAAGTAAAGCAGTGCGGAAAATAAATGAAATTAAAAGACAGTGCAAGAAATAAAGTTGACAAAAGGTAAAGTAATAAAAACCTGCTCCAATCGGAGTGGTTGAATAAAATGCGAACTGAAAGTAAAATGGCGGCAGGATTAACTTCCTTCCAGAGTGCTCCAAGACTCAATCTCACAGGCTCTTACAGACTCGATCTCTCGAATGTAGTAACACCTCGATGTGAAGCGATTACCACTATTACACTGATATATGCTTATGAACAACTAAGCTTGGATGAAGAAAAACGAAAATCTAAAGTCCTATTTATAGGCAAGGAAACATGTGGAAAAGACAAGGATGCCCCTAGCATTTGAATTTGGGAGGGAACTCGTTTTGTTCTTGTGGCGCCCGCCACAACACCATGGCGCCCGCCGTGAGTGTAAACTTGCTTGGGCAGTTGGAGATCGTGGGGAAAAACAGTTGGGAGGAGTTTGAGACATGGCCACGTCATGGAAGACCCTGTGGCGGCCGCCATAGTGGATGCCATAAGTGTAAAATGCTGATTTTCTCTATTTTAGCTCATTTCGGCTCCTTTTTCACTCCTTTTCTCGCTCGGGGCTCCGATTAGACTAAAAACCTGAAAACAAAGAAAAACATAATAATAACATAATAAAATGACATTAAAAGACTAAGAATGCATGCGAAATCGGAGTCAAAAATACGGTGAAATTCAGTGTCATCACCGGCAATGCATACAAATCACTCCTCACAAACTTAAACTTACCGACCAGTTATACTCCACCTACAATACTCATCAATATCACCCAGCATCGCTCACAACACAGGTTATGTCTAACGCAAAGTTGAGAAAACAACCGTGTTACTCTCTTCGTCACTCTCGCGAGCGAAGCCTCGAAACACGGAAGGCATTAGGCTTCGACGCCTATTAAAGATTGTTAGCTCCTAAATCTATCTCTAGAGTCCAGCAACCAACAGACAATCCTCCCTAATCGACGTTCGTGAAGGTTATGTCTAACGCGACACAAACCCCGCGCATAAAGCAAAAATTAGAGACAATTACCAATAAATATTTGTAAAGCAAGTTTTATACAACGCCTTGGGCGACAAATATACATGAGTTCATAGCAAATACATATGCACATCCCAACAAGAAAGAATACACAAAGAGGAAGAGAAATAAACACTTCACGGATTGTCGGAGCCGATCGATGAGAAATCCACCTCGGATCATCCACATGCAAGCTTCCATGTTGTTTTCTAAGCTAATCTACTGAAAAAATGAAGTTTGATGGAGTTGGAGCAAGAATCCCCAAAACCATCCTCTAAAAAATGATGAAAAATGGCTAAAATAGGCAATTCTGACTTTCCAGGTTCGCCTAGCGAGTCCCCGTTCGCTAGGCGAACGTAAACCGCCTTTCTGTTGAGTTTTTTCACGATTCTAGAACTTTCTGTTCGCCCAGGTTCGCCTAGCGAACAAGCTAGCGAGTGTTCGCTACGGGGGCTCGCCTAACGAGTATGACAGAAAACCAGAATTTGTTTTCTTCATAACTCTTGAACCGTAACTCCGATTGACGCACGGTTTGAAGAATTGGAAAGCTTATTCAATGCTCTTTATGAATATGGAAATATCCCATTGCTGGAACACCTACAAAAATAAATGAAAATCGATTAAACTCAATGATATTTACACGGTAACGCACTATACACCGAAAACGTAAACTAAACGTATTTACAAACAAATTGGGTTTTATTCGCACGATATTTACCAAAAAGAATCGATAAGTGCAACAAAACATATATACAAAAATAGGTACAATTTTCACTTATCAATATTCTCGGTACAACAATCTAATTTGACGTTATCAACCCTAATCTAGATGGTCACCCAATCAAAAAATGATTATGTGTAGTTTGATTGTGCGTATGTATAAAAGAGAGGTTGAAATGATGAGTATGCTTTGAAATCCTGGTTTCGTGTATGTTTTACTCTATAACCTTACTAGAAATGATGCATGTATCTAGAATATATATGTATGCGAGTTTGGAGCAAAGGGCGTGCAAAAGGAAATGAAAGGAAAACAAAAAATCAAGATTTGAAGTTTATAGGTCGACCTATGAAAGCAAATGTGCCGACCTATAAAGGTCTTAGGTCGACCTATAAGAGGCGACACATACACGGTGGCTACAAGCTTCAATATTGAGACATGGGTGTCGACTTAAGTATGTTATGTGTCAACCTATGCTGAAGAGAAAACTTGCATATTTTGATCTAAAGTCGTATGTGTCGACCTATGCAGTGTTTTTCACACAAAAACTCAATTTTGAGGCATAAAACTATTTTCTTGATGCATGGGTCCTTTCTAAATAATTTCCAAACATGTTATCATGAATTCTAATGCTACAATGCACAATGCACACCTAGAATCAGTTGATACCGTCCAATGTACAAAAATGGCTAAAGTTTCTCTTAGTTTTGACATCATTCAAAACATATCTAAATGGAAATATGCACTCACATCTACCTCCTCTACGGCGAATATTGTGGAGTGTGCGTAACTGCTCACCCAACCTCCTGTTGTGAGAACCAATCGAGACTAATTTACTTGTCTGGATATGTGAATCCTCGACATTATCCTCTCTCACACGAGACCTCTCTACAACTACTCTCTCAGCTTTTTTATTTTTTCTATAAGCAATCATATTGTCTTGTCCTTTGGTCCTCACTGCAAAAAAAAACAATGATATAACTAATGGAATTTTTAAAAATTCAGAAACCAACATGACTTTTCCGGATTTTTTGAAAAATTCAATTACCATATCAACATTTTCTTCTACCAGTATTTTTGAAATATTCAGTATGCTTGCATGCATTTTACCGTATTTTTCAAAATCACTGATAAAAATGCATGTGGTTTAACTGGTTTTTTTAAAATATCCGATAAAAATGCATGAGAAATACGAGTTTTTACCGGACATTTCAAAAATACTGGTAAAAATGCATGTTTTTAACGAAAAATCCACTATAAAATGTAATTTGCCGATAAAAATACAACTTATATAAATTCAGTAGTTGGCTCGTAATCTACGGTAAATCGCACAACTTTTTAAAAAAATAGAAATGTTATAAACATGTGAAATAAGTTTTTAATATGCAAGAATAATATAGTAAAAATACTGCAATGGAATGCCATGTATGATTAGGTGGCATGACAAAATCTCCTAGAAATGGAATGAGGGGATGTTTTAGCCCACTCATTAAGTTGGTTCACCACACCCCACTTTTGATGGATTAATGGCAGGTCAATCATAAACAGGATGGATTAGCCCACATTGAGGCAACACAATCATGTTACCCTCAGCTTTCAAAATTTTCATTTTTAACGGGGATTGCTCTTTCCACCTTTATGTGTTCTCTCCCACCACCATAAAAATTCTCAAATGCCCATAGCATCTGGAGATGCATCTCCAGACGCACCATTTTTCACACAGGGCTCGAATGAATTTGTTGGGAAACCCTCATTATATTAAATTTTAGTTCGGTGATGCATCTCCGTATGATTTAAAGGTTAATCCAGAGATACATCTCTGTAAAAACTCTTAGTTCAATATTCAGCGAGCTTTTCGGAGATGTAACTCTAGAATATGCTCTATTAGTTCAAACCAGAAACAACATAAAACGTTGGCAAAAAGGAAAAACAACATACATTAACATCGAAATAAACATTGCATATATAACTGTTAACATTAACATAAATTTAACATTACATGTAATTAAAAACTGGTGGTTCAGGACGTTGCAACATCTTTATAATATCTTCAATTGATCTTTGAATTGTCGCATTCATTTCAATCGGACTCTTTGTTGAGTAACGATACAAGGTACTCCACATAACCTTTTAAATCATCATATGCCTTCAGTTCAAGCATGGTGAACCATACATTCCCTTCTTTGTCAATAGAGGGTAAACGGTACTCGAGTTTGACAACTCTTCGATTTTGTATATGTAGCATAAACAATCATCTCTTTAACCTGATCCAAAATAGTGTCCTCAACATAATTCAGCAAATTTGGATATGTCACGCACACTCCTAAAATGTAGAATAGATTTAGCATATAATTCTTCCATGGAAGAATTTATTATAGAATTTCGTGCATCCATTATATTTTCCACCACCACACTAGGTTTGACAATTTTTCCATCTTAACATATGACTTGTTTCGTGCCAACCGCAAGTTTTACTCGACTTTTCACATTTCTGGTTAAGTGATACTTACAGAAAAAAGCAGACGATGTAGGAAATAATGTTGCAACTGAATTCATCAATATGTTGTCGCGATCGGTGACTATTACTTGTGGCATGTTCTCTTGGTCTTTCAACATAGTCTTGCACATTTCCAAAGCCCACGTAACATTACCCTCTTTTTTAGGATTCCAAAAATGCAACATCGACTGAATACATCATCTTCGTAGAAGTAACACCAACAATTTCTAGGAGTTGAAGTTTATACTTGTTTGTTTTGTACGTTGAGTCAATTATGAGCACGATGGGAAATGTGTTAAACAACTTGATGGAATTGGTATGACGCCAAAATATATCTCGAACGATGGTTTTATCCTTACAAACTCTCTATCTAGAAACACAGTCATCATTCTCCAAAATCTTTAATTGTTGTTACATCTCATATCTTGGTCCTTATACCGCCTTATTGTCTTGAGCGTGCATGTTGTATATTTGCTTGATATTTTAAACATTAAGTAGTCTTTTACGTTTCAAAGATGTGAGTATGTTTTTCGGCGCCATCATGTTTAATGTCATGTCCGAAACAAAATCCTTCTCCTTCGGAATAAAGCGAGATAGAATGGGGTGATCGGCTAGCTTGTCAGTTAAGGAATGATTATGTATTCTAGAAATTACATTACATGCCCATGTCTCATCCGTCATACGGTATTCACACAAGTTAAATGGACACTTACATTCTCTCGATCCATTGTCATCTCGTTTCAAATTCCTAATATGTGGTTGGTACGTGCCACTTCTTTCGCATCTCATTGTTACAAATGTTTGTCTTTTATTCAAACCATTGTCAGACCTTCTGGTTATAACGTCAAACCCCAATTTCCTGCCTCCCTACAGACCCATTGTAGCATATGCTCATGAATAATACACACTTCTTTATTTATAAATTGTACACGAACATTTACCTCAACAACAACCGGTCGAGCACCCGATTTAACATAATCATCCGCTTCATCCGGTTTAGCATCGTCATTTACTTCATCTGGTTTAACATCATGTTTCACTTCGACCAGTCTAACATCCACACTCACAATAATTTTGAGAAACATATCCAGGTACACCATATCTAATACCACCAACATAAAAACAGCGTTAAAACTCAAACTACCGGGCCAACTCGAATATGCACATCAGGATCACACCAAACTTTGTCCGGAGATGCATATCTGGATTCAACGTTTGTTTTTTCAGCACAAAAACCAGATTAATGCGAGGAATGAGGGATGAAATGAATGAATTTTACCTGCAATTCCAACTTGTTTTGCTCCCTTTGAAGTGATGAAATACAAGAATGATGTTTTGGTGTTGAAAAGTTGATTGAAAATGAAAGAAACTTTTTTAAGGGTTTTGAAACTGGAGTGTTGTTTAAGTATGAAGAAGAAGATCATGCAAGGTGGTGTTTTATCCAATTTCCCGCTAAATATTTTCGGATATGTATCTACAGAAATATCACTTAGTCGTTACTTTAATCAGTTCCATGAATAAAAACACAATAAATATGTTCAGGGGACATTTCGAAAATGTATCTCCAGATACACTCAAATAATATACGGAAATGTATCTCCGAATCATATTTTTTACAATAAGTGGATCTCAAAAAAATAAATTTTATTGTAATTTTAAATACGTCCAAAAATGCATTTTCAAACTCTTTATGAGTATTTTCGAATTTTCAAAAGTGTGAATATACGATGGAAATAACATCTTTTTAATTCAGCTCAATGCAGCTGCATGATCCTTTTGCTGCTCAAATCATGCATAACGGATCATTTCGTCATCATCATCATATAATCATTTTCACACTATTAACATTGTAGAAGCTTAGAAACGTATTCTCGTTTTAGATTTTGTTCTTGAAATGCCTCGGCTTAAGTAATAATATCATGTTTTTACTAAATTTGTTTCTTGTGCACTATGTTGTTCTGGTTTGAGTCATCACCTACCCTATGATGAGATGGTGGGAACTCCAATATTAGACTTTTTTATAAAATTCATTCTAATTCTTATCGATAAAACTCTCTAATTTAGTCTTGACGAGGATTCTCAGTGTAAATTTCCAATGTGACTCATCTAAACTATTCATCATTGTATATCCTTCTGCTGCTCATGATTTTTCCATTAAAGATGGTTTGACAACTGCATTAGCATTTGTCAAAGATTGGCCCATAAAAAGGTGTACGGCTTGACATGTGATAAAGGATCCAAATTAATAAATACTAACATAGAGAATCATGTGTAGTGGAGTATTATCAAATGTCAAAAGATTTTGCAACCTCATCATAATCTAGTAGGGTAAGCTTCTTGACTTACCTCTCACCCACTGTACTCAAACACAAATAACACAAGTAACTACAGTTGCATCTATGACTTCCTACCAAATTTCTATATACTCCAAATCAATTTCAACACTTCAGATAATCATGAAAATGACAACCATGAGTTACAAAATAGAGTAGGAAAAACCACATCATTCCAATACAAACTATAACAAAAATCGGTAACGTGTGTCTCTATTGCGTTGAACATTGACACGTGTCAGACAACCCGTTAGTGTGAAGTTTTGGTGCTACATAGCTCAGAATACAACATCAATATAATAACAACCAAGTAGGCTCGGCTACATAGATTAACTATAGTCATAATCTTCTATTCAGGATAATGTTTCTATCTGAATCATTAATCTCACTTAGAAAAGTTATGAGAAGCTTGGCTTTGAAATATGATATGTACATTCTATTACCTACAGAGGTGCCACAGGGAAATCAGTTCTTCCAAATTTGGAGATTGTGTGTATCTGCAGTTTCAAGTATAGAGCGGAGACAATGTGATACGTGGATAAGCATTGTGACTCTTCGAAGTAGCACAAGATGTGTTGTTCTTTGCATGGCTAACGTCATCGGCACTTTTTCTCCGATATCGCTTTTGATTTCCTGCATTCACATTCGGAACCTTCAGTTGCTCCAAAATATTAACAACTTCATCCATGTTGGGCCTGTACTTGGATTCTGTCGATAGGCATCGCAAAGCAAGGGTGGCTACCTTGAAGGACTCGTCTGCTGAATACTGCCCTTCGAGCCGACTGTCTATCACGTTGAAAATCTTACGTTTGTTCGCCAGATACGGTTTAGCCCATTCCACCAAGTTGTGTTGTCCAGACGGTCTATTCTTGTCAACTGCCCTCTTACCAGATAACATTTCAAGCAGGACAACTCCGAAACTATAGACATCACTCTTAGTAGTAAGATGACCTGCATACAGTAACGATTATATCGGTGGAAATAGAAATATGAAACACTAGAAGTAAGCGGTTCCCAATAGTTTAGCAGCACGAGCTCGAAAATACCTGTGGCTAGATATTCAGGGGCCGCATATCCGTAGGTTCCCATTACCCTGGTGGAGACATGACTTTTGTCCCCCGTTGGACCGTCCTTTGCCAACCCGAAATCAGAAAGCTTTGCGTTATAATCCTGCAATCAAATCAAGAAATATGTTTCGGACATGTTAGCCGAATAATCTCTTAAACATTTACCAATCCTCTTTAAAAGAATCGAAGTGTACATACAGAATCCAGCAAGACATTTGAAGTCTTGAAATCTCTATATATCACTTTATTTTCAGCACTGTGCAGAAACGCAAGCCCTTTGGCGGCATCAAGAGCAACCTTCACACGCAAGCTCCATGAAAGAGGTTGAAAATATGATCCTCCTGTTTCAAATTTCAATAATATTGACAATGTTAAACAAACATCTTCCGATGTTATAAACTAAGAGTGTGTTTGGATGAGGTAATTGAGAATTTTTAAGAAATTTAAAATTCTAAGCAATTTAAATGATTCAATTGAAATCCATTCATTTTTAAATTCTTTTGTTTGGATGGAGTATTAAAATGATTCATTGTTAAATTTTTAAGGTAATTTTCATAAATTTTATAACTTTTGAGCCAAATTTAAAATATGAAAAATAGGGACCAATTTGCAATTTTTAAAAATTTAAAGGGACTAATTTGTAAATTTTAAAAAACTATAGGGATATATTTGTAATTTTTTAGAAAATTTTAGGGGTGAATTTAAAATTTTCATAAAATATGAGGATCATCTTGCAAAATTTGAAAAATTAATAATAAACAATTTAAGAATTGCATAATATAAAGTGAATGAAGTGAATGAGTAATTTTAAATTATTTCCTTTTTGATGTTATTTGAAATTCCTTAAACTTAACTTGAATAAAATACTTCATAAATTTATATCATTTTTGCAATTCTTCGTATTTTTTATCCAAACAATACATTTTGTTCAAGTGATTTTAAATTCCCTCAAAAAATTACTTTCCCTTATTAAAATGTTTCATCCAAACACACTCTAAGGGAAAAGATGAGAAAGGAATAGTAGCTTACTCCTGAACAAGTGATTCTCCAAGCTTCCACGGGGCATAAACTCATAGGCAAGAAGGCGGTGTTCATCTTCAAGGCAATAACCAATCAATTTCACCAGATGAGGATGAGAAAATTGTCCAAGATAGTTGACTTCAGCCTAAAAGTGAAAAGAGAAACATAGTAAGCCAAACCTGTATTGTCTGTAACATAAACTTCTCTTAGTTTTTCAATCGTAACGAATCACAAACATAGTTATATTGAAAATGCAACATGTTTTAAGTGAAGGAATGCATACTACAGGCCTGTTTGGATAACTTATTTGAGCTTATCGATTGGCATAAACATTGGTGGTATTGTTGGAGAAAGCTTATGGAAACAACTTAAGACTTATTCATAAGTTGTTTTCAGTTTATTTCTATTAACTCTACAGGATAGCGTATGAAAACAATGTATAGCTTATATGAAAACAGTTAATAAATAAGCACTTAATTAGTTTTTTAATTAAACAAGACCTAATTCAGAGAGCTTAGAAGAACAAAGATAACAGAAAACTACTTGAGATTGCTTATTTGAATCATTAGTTAACCAAACAATGTAACAGATTAGAAACAACTGATTTAACAAGTAGATTAAACTCACCAACCACTCTCTGTGACCTTGGAAGCTTTCTAGATTAAGTCTCTTAACAGCAATAACAATTCCAGTACCAGGTTTAGCAGCAGCCAACGAATTCTCATCAATCCAACCCTTAAAAACTGATCCAAAACCACCTTCTCCCAACACACTATCCGGCCGAAAATTTCTAGTGGCAGACTTCAGTTCTGCTAAGGTATAGCTCTTTAATTTGGATGACTGCAAGATTTCACATTCGCTTCGAGGAGTCTGAGGCACCGATGCAGCTGAAACCTTGCTGTTTGAGCTACTCAGATCAGTTCCAGCAGAAGCCGAGTTCTTCGAATTCAACCCTGCAAAACGATCCATCTCGATTAGAGTTAAAACTTTCATGAATATCAATCACATCAAATGTAACACATACAGTGATCTATCAAACTGGATCTTAAATTGTGTTTATACAGTAAAATGGATCAAATTAGCATCTTTGGGGAGAAAAGTAAAACATTCATGATATGAAAGTGCTATTGCTATAGGAGCATCAAAACAAGGTAAAATCCATCATGGTTTTTTATTATTGGAAACACATAAAGTATCAAACTTTGAAGAAATAAAATGAAATTGAGAATACCCAGAAGCAATAAACATGAAAGTGACTCAAACTTAAATCATTTGCATACAAGAAATGAAAAGGGTAGGAACCAAAAGGAAGAAAAATGAAGAAGATATACCAGTGTTACAAGGAGTTTCCGCTTTGATTTGAGCGCTTAAACAAACTCCCATGTTCTCTGTAGATTGCAATATCCTGCACAACTGCAGAAACCATGAAACTTGAATTGAATAAACTAATCTAAGGTGTTAAATTAAAAGTGGAAATATGCATGAAGAAAAAAAAGCTAAGAACCTGTGCCTGTGGAGAAGATACCGAGAGACAGAGAGAGACAGAGAGTAAATGAAATGAAAAAGAGTTGGAAAGGAACAAGGAAGGTGAGGTGAGGTGTGGTGACAGACTCGCATCACACAGTAGTATTCATGAAATTGTGGAATGAAAAGAACCATTTTTTTTGTTTGTTTTTTATATTACTCTTTTCATGCTTGTCTTGACTCAAAAGTCAAAATCTTATCTCAAATTTGATGAACATTCTATTTATAAAAAAAAATGTTTTTTAAATTTATAAAAAAAGGAAATGTTTTTTAAATTTATTTAATAAACAATGTATCTGAACAAAATATAGATTAAATCTATTGGTTATTTAATTATTATATGAATATAAAAATAGTTATTTAGTTATTATATGAATATAAAAGGTAAATTTATTTTTATAAATTAAAGCAGAGATAGTAATATATCATAAAAGTTAGATGAATATCACAAAATTCAAATAAAGATTTTTAATAAGATTTTTTTTTTACACTTTTTAAATTGGTGTGTCATTCATACAAAACATCTTGAATAATTAGGTAAGTAGTTAAAAATAAATTGTTTTTCTTTTAGTTTAACACATCTTATATATTTTTGGAACAAATCTCACACATATTTAAAAGGATTAAATATGTATTAAAATAACATTATTAATAAAAATTTAAATACTTTAATTTTAATTAAAATATTAATGATTTTTTTAATAATAGATAAATAAATGAAAAATGAATATTATTATAATTGTAATGGTATTATTGTTTTATATTTTTGACATTGTGGGATTTTTGGGTGTAGTGATAGAGTTTGCTTCATAGCTCATTACATATTTACAAACATGTTATAAATTTATAATCAATTTTTTTGGTATTAAAAATAGAAAAATAACAACTTCCTTTTGAAAAGGGAAATTAAGGTGGCATTTGGTGTTTGGTATTCTCTCTAATTGTTGCTTTTATGCATTTTTTGTTAACTACCAACTTTATGGTCCCTCTCTTATTGGTCATTTTAGGTTGTTTTCTCATTTATATTTATTTACTACTACCACCACAACCTTTATTTTGTCCTTTTCTTTTTAATGTTTTCATGTTCATACGTTATCCTATTCTGTGTCTTGTCTCTCTTCGCCTGTCTTTTCTATTTCAACTTGAATAAAGATCAAACTTTGATTTCTTTTTTCAACATCTATAATTAATAATAATAATTACAGAGTATGGATATCCTATCATGGGAATAATGGTTCTTGACTTAATTGAAATCCCATTATACTCTTGATTAAATTAATATAATTTGTCTATGATTCAAATGGCATATGTACAGCGACAAATTTTAATTCAGAAATGATGGAATTTGACTATTTTGTGTGTTCCTTTTCAGAACTCGTTCAACAAAAATGATACTTTTACACCCACCCTACACCCTACACCGTATGTACGGACGGTAAATAGTGTTGTCCGTACATGAACAGTTCCCGTCCGTATAATGAATAGTGTCGTCCGTACATGAATAGTAATGTATTTCCGTATAATAAATAGTGTCGTCCGTACAATGAATAGTGCCGTCCGAACAATGAATGGTACCATCCGTACATGAACAGTGTCGTCCGTACAGTACGGACATACGGTATAGGTGTAGGAAAGGGTGTCAAAATAGCAAGCCTGCTCTTTCAAATTGTATTCTTTTTTATATTGAAGAAAAATCCATTCAAGAACGATTTCAAGAGAGTTATAGTTAGAATGCAAAATGTTTAGATAGTTTCTATTTAATTATAGAGAAAAGATATTTTGATACATTTTTTAACTCCTACAGATTGAGATTGATCTAGTGATGGAGGCTTTGGTCTTGAGAATGTGCTCTTTTCAAGATCGCAAATTCGAGTTCATACAGAGATTTGTTCCGACTTTAAATAGAACCCTGCTAATGAACAGTAAAATTAATCTCTCTTAAATTAGTCGGTCGGAAGGCCGAATATCAATATTTCCAAAAAAAAAAAAAACACTTACACCGTAAGCGTATAAATACAACATACTAATTTGATTTTTTAATAATTTATTTTACATTGATTTTTGTGCAAGGCCATTTTCTTTTGTTGTCATATACGGTGTAGGTTAAGATGTACAAAAATATGCTGTCAAAATAGCTATTTAATTAAATTAAAGATTAAAAGATTACCACCTAATAAGACATAATCGTTGATAAAGAAAGAGTGACTAGGGGTCAATAAAAACAAATATTTTTTTGAATTGTTGATCTTAAAAATAATAAGAAATGAATTCAATGAAAAAATAATATAATGTAAGTCACTGCAACATGTAAAAAATATGTAAGAGTTACATTTTGTACATCATGTTATGAAGTGTTAATTTATCAAACAGTATCATAATATAACTGATTGATAGTTTATATTAATATATTACATTTGTTACATTTCTTTTTAATTCCGAGACAATAGCTAAATGTAATCGATTACAATATATTGTCAAGAAGTTACATCCGTTAGCTTTTCAATTTTCAGTTTGATAATTGTACATTATCTTATGTGGTTGTCTATATACCCTTTAGGCATCTCATTAATGAATAATTTATTATTCTCACCCTCAATTATCACTCTATCTCATTCTCTCTCCCTCTCCCTTTCCAAACTCAATGTTCACAAATTTTGGGGTTACTTGTTTCAACATTTGACGTCAAGAGTCATGTTCAATCCATCAAACACCTAATGTGTGAAAATGTTTTTTGTTTCCAATGAACGAATCCCTGCGAATCTCTCAATTCTTGATGCGAAGAATTACGACAAGTGATGCAAACAAATGAAGGTGTTATTTGGTTATCAAGAAGTTCTTAAAGTTATTAAGAATGAAGTTACTCCACTTGTAGAAGGTGCAACATATGCACAAAGGTTTAAGCATAAGGAAGAGAAGACGGAAGATTATAATGGATGCGGATAAATTCGAGAAAGTGATGATTACACAACTTCGAAGCAAGTGTGGGAAATCTTGGAGAAATATATGCAGGAACTAACAAGGCAAAGCTGGTAAGGTTACAAACTCACAATAGGCAGCTAGAGTTGATTCAAATGGAAGAGAAGGAAACAATTTGTGAATTCTCAACAAGAATTGCAAGACTCAAGTCATGTTTAAAGTGTGATTCAAATCAAATTGGACAGTGGCCAACACGAAAATGTGAGAAACTATGTGATTCGAGTCATGTGTAAGTAGTGATTTGAATCAAATTTGGTTGTGGCTAACAAGAATTGTGTGATTCGAATCAGGTGCAACTCGTGACGAGAGAGAGAGAGAGAGAGAGAGAGATTGGTATTTATGGAAAGGCTGATATTGACAAACCAGTATTTCCTACCTTCATATGCGATGAACATCCTCAATCCAAGCACCACTGATATTTGTGCATGTTTTTCTCCTTTGTTGTCACCATCAGTAACACGTCTTCATCATCATGTTTTGCAAGTTTTGCATCATTTTCTTGGTTGTTTTTCTTGCTTCCAGAACACTCATTTGCCTATGATCATACCTTTGGTAACAGTAACATTGAGCATGATTTTTATCGGGCTTCCTTCCACCTTTTTTTTATCGAATTGAATCATCACTTCTGTGAATGCTTTGGTTTGTAGGTTGCCTTTGATTTGAAGAGCTTCCTTCTTATTAATAACTTTTGTTATTTGAATTCTTGTAACCTCCTCTACCTTTATTGTCATTCCATTTTCATTTTCTCTTTCTATCTTTTGTTGACTGTGCTTGCAATGCCACATCACTTTTAGTCTTGCTTACAGATCATTCACTCATTATTTACTCATGAGATTCAAGTGTCCCTTCCAGTTATTCATTTTTCAGACTTGACAGGTTCTTTGATTCTTTTATGTCTACAACAACATGATCAAATTTTGGAAGCAAAGGTCTCAAGATCTTTGCAACTATTGGCCTCGATGTCATCACTTCTCCACACATTTTGATTTAATTCACCAGTTGAGACACCCTAGTGAAAAAGTCAATTATTCTTTCATTTTCTTCGATATGAAGAAAATCATACATTCTTTTGAATGTTTGTAACCTCACTTATTTCACTTTTCCAACACATTCAAACGACTTGTCTAATATATCCCATGATTTCTTCGATGAATGTACATCACCAATATTTTTTAAAATTGTCTGGATCAACACATTGGTGGACAATAAAGAGGGGTTTATAACCTTTCTTCTTGAATTTTTTATGAGCAACCCTTTGTTCAGCAGTGGCATTATCACCAATTGGTGTCACTCCATTCTTCACAAGATCTCACACATCTTGATAGCAGAAAACAACCTTCATCTGCTTACTCCAATTTTCATAATTGTTGTCATTCAAAATGGGAAGATTTGTTGGAAAATGTCCATTAGGATGAGAAGATATTACTTTACGCTTTCCAAGAATCGCAGCCAGTGCTCTAGATACCAGTTGTTCAAACAAAACCAGCTTGAATTCAATCAATTTTCACTCAATTGATTTCAACAACTTTCACACCACTCTTCACTCAAGTGATACACACATAAGGTTTTGAAGCTTGTTTCTCACACTTTAGAATTGAAAAGAAAAAAGATAAAGATTGGAATAGAAAGATATGAAGAAGAATAAGAGAGTTTATTATGTGATATATATTCAATTACAATGAGGGTTGGTGTTTATATAAACATTAGCCACCCAAATCAAGTTTTAAAAACAAACTGTCTAAAACAATCTGATATACCCACTCAGTTATATGACATATTCACTCGTTACAAGCCAAGCAACTTTCTAACAAACTTTTAAAACAAAATTCCGTTGCATAAGAGAATTTTAACCACTAATCAACTTGTTACTTGTTTCCTAAGTAACATTAAATTAACATTATGAATTACACTTTCAATAGTCTCCATGCCTCATACGTGACTTTACTTACAACAATTATTGTTGACCATTTCTTAATACACCACCCTGGTTTCTTATACACCACGTGGAATTATTTTTTTGCCCCCCAGTTCTGGATGTGCACATCCGGACGCACCGTTTTTTTAAAAAACGTTGCCTTTTTCCGAATGTGCAAATTCGGAATGATAATTTACGCGTATTCTGGATGTGTACATCCGAAAAAATGGTATATTTATTTTAAAAAATAATAATAATATGTATTTTAACAGAGTAACGATCATCCAGCAATCGTGACAAACATGACCTCTGTAACCATAAGTTATATATCCAAAAAAGGCACTGTGAATATCCGAACTCCCAAATCTATCCTCGAAGATTGTAAGACAAATAAAGATCAACAGTAAAACATTACTTCTTTGACGTTATCCAAGATAAATGACACCAGAGTCGACACAAAGTTGGTGGTACTCCTATTACCACTTGCAGAACCAATGGACTGACTTTGGGTCACAAGATACAAAGGAATTATTTCTTCTCAGGTTCATTGCGAGGAGATAATTCAAGATCTCTTTAAAATAACAGTGGATCCTTAGAAGGGAAATTGACCCGCTGGAATGATAAGATAATTTTGTTAGATTTGTGTATTCCTCATGATAGGATAATTCAGGGAGTGGCGTGTGGCTTTCTATAAATCAACTGGGTTTAAGCCTAAAAGGATTATATTGTATAGGTTCGCGTTGGTTTTTTCTAAATGATACATACTGATGTCTATTGATGTATATGTATATATTATAACTTGTATATTAATGATACAGTTCCTCCTGCTTATTATGCACACATGCTAGCTTTTCGCCCTCGATACTACATAAGTGAAGTCGAAAATTCTGATTCTAGTTCTGCAAGTCGTAATAGGAGTACCGCCAACTTTGTGTCAACTCTGCTGCCATTTATCTTGGATAACGTCAAAGAAGTAATGTTTTACTGTTGATCTTGATTTGTCCTAGAATCTTTATATAATCCTTTTAGGCTTAAACCTAGTTGATTTATAGAAAGTCACACGTCACTCCCTGAAAACCAAAATGGTAAATAATAATGAGTTATTTATGCATTCAAACACTTTTCTTGTATCGTGTACGTTAGTAAGTACTCTCATTCTTAACCTTTCACCTTTCACTTTGTAATGCATGTTTACTTCATTTATATTGACTGAAGATCTTCATCACGCTATCAAGAATCTCTCCGCTGAACTTTATGCTAAAGATGTTCATTTTCGCATGGAGCTTATTCAAGTACATTTAACCTTTCATGATGCATTCATGATGTTAAATGATAGCTGTTTATATTCATGATCGTAAATCTGTTGTTAACTTTATCAGAATGTCGAAGACAACCATTATATTGACGGAGAGACTCCAACCCTAGAGTTTGTTAACTTCTGATGACATTACTGCTACTGGTGCACCAGTCACATTACTTATTTTCAATAACGAAAAAGGTTTATCTCCAAAAAATATTAAGTTCATCTGTAGTGTTGGAGGATCAACAAAGAAAGATAACAGAAGCAGTTGTTACACTGGAGATTGACATCTCTGCTGCTGTGCCAGATTGTTTGACATCCACTCTCCAAGTTGTGAAATTTGAAAATGTCGGTGGAGACGAGCATGAGCTAATATTAGCTAAATATTTAATGGAAAATGGAACAGTGCTTGAGAGGATGAGTTTCTCCTTTGCTAATTCAACAAACAACAAATACAGTAGCCTTCGAACTAATCTCTTCTCGCTCCCCTCATTCGAATGTATATTAACTTGTGATGATATATTAACGTATGCGACCAACCGACAAAACCGATTTAAAAAAAAAAAAAAAAGTTATGCTATTTTCCGGATCTGCAGTTCCGGAATTTAAAAAAATAAAGTTATAATATGTTTCTGGATGTGCACATCCGAAAAATATCAGCGTTTTTTAAAAAACGGTGCGTCCGGATGTGCACATTCGAAATTTCACATGATATATAAGAAACTAGGATGGTGTATTAAGAAATGGTCTTATTGTTTTGGCATCTATAGCCTTCGACTTTTATCTTTCAAACATGTATTTCTTTCAATTTCGCTTAATTTGAACTAATTCAAACATTGAGTAAGCATATGTTTAGTTTTAGTGATGACAAACAAATAAATTGAATAATAAACTTGAGGGTAAAATGTATTATGTCACGCCACACGTACGCAGCATGACGGGTGCATGCATTCATGAAGATGGGTCCAAGGACATGCAAGTTGAATTCAATGATGTTTGATGTTTTGTACAAACTGCATAGTCATGGGACCATTGCAACTCGCAGACCTATTTGTGAACTTTATAATTAATTTCACGTGGCATTAATTTCTCATATACTAGTAGTATTTTATTGTTTTTATAACATATGTCTCATTTGGATACAATTTAATTTATGTTTTGATATTCTATTTAAACATCAATTTAAAATAGATAAAATTATATTTAAATTAAATCAATTCTTGAAACTAAACCATTTATAATCAAAAACTAATGTCCCTACTATAATTTCAAAAGTATTAAGTTATTGGCGCAAGTTGTTAGTGGAAGATTTTTAATAGGACCATTGAATATTGTGGGATTTCTTTTTCTAAAACAACAGTTTTGTGAGAGACAAACCACATACTCACACAAAACGTTAAGGTGATAGGTGTGTTAGTTCTTCCACTTATAAATGCTCAAATCACCATATTCCTATTCAATGTGAAACTATTATCCACAATACTCACACTTATTAATACTTAACCGCCTCTATTATTTATTAAAGTGTTGATTTAGTCAATGAATTTCAAAAATATTTTTAAATATATATCATTAATATAACATATGCTTCTACAAATTAATATAATAATAATTTTACTTAGAAGTATTTTTCGACGATAAATGTTTTAAAACATTTCATTTATGATAAATTGCTGAATATGTGTGATAATATCTAACAAATTGTTGGAGTATGAACAATTTCACGGGTTTGACTTCTGGTGAATTTAATGAGAGTTTTTAAAGTTGAATAGTTACAATCTTTTGCCTTCTCAAGTAACGGCGTCAAAATCCAACACATAAGAAAGTTAACTTTTCAAGTTGTCCACTAGTACGCATTTGGAGTTATTTGGAGTTGAGTTCAAAGTTTTGTTGGGAAGTGACAACTTTATTTAAAAATTATTATATTATTATAGTATTCATCAACTTATTTTACAGGTAAAATTCTCCAATTTATGGTAAATTTCAATTGTTTAGGTTTATAGTATTTGCATGACTATTATGACTTGTTTTCAATATCATTGTAGGTTTTAAAGACTTAATTGATGCTTAGAGATTGAAAAGAGCGAAAATTTTAAGTTTGAAAATTGACTAGGCAGATTGATGGTGGTGACCCAGAAGCGAGCCAAATTAGAAGGTAGAGGGAAACATGAAAGGTCAATTGTCTAGACAAACTAATAACGAGGTAACATTAGATAATTCAAGGATATTTGTAAGAGCAGATTAACGATGGAAATCCTAATTTGTTTAGTGAATTATGGTGGTTTTAATGACCTCCTTTACAAGATGAAACTATTGCTTTAGACATAAGTAATGAAATTCTGGTACCAGACGTGTGATGTTAAGGTGCGATGTCACAACAACACACTCTGCACAATGGACAACAATAACAGTAAATAAATCAACACAATGATTTGTTCACCCAGTTCGGTCTAACTACCTACGTCTGGGGGCTACCAAGCCAGGGATGAATTTCACTACTTGTAGAATTAAATTACAGACTCAACAACCCAGTTGACAATCTCCTAATCTTAATTCCTACTAGTGACTTTCTA
Organism: Lathyrus tuberosus; assembly: GCA_022829125.1. Lineage (NCBI taxonomy): Eukaryota > Viridiplantae > Streptophyta > Magnoliopsida > Fabales > Fabaceae > Lathyrus > Lathyrus tuberosus. The sequence goes on from JALAZF010000280.1 coordinate 5,131,978, forward strand.
CCTAAGAAACCACTTAGATATGAGAACACTACTCAATCCCTAAAACCACTCAAAGAACAACCTCTTTGAGAAACCTTGATCTTGCTTCCTAGCTTCGATCAAGTCACACACTCTCTTTGCTTCACAGCTTTAGAGAGGACAGAAAACGACTCAGCAATTCACCCTAGAATTCTGGTTATACAACTCGTACAAAATACTCAAGACACTCAGCCTATGCTCTTGATATTCTCTCCGTATTTCTGTACCTTTTCCTTTGGTCTTGTGCGCTTTATATAGCTCCTTGAATTGGGCTTGGACTTGTCACAATATTTGATCAGATTTGTTAATTAAAACCGAATCTTCAAAACAGATTTTATCCCCAATATGTTTTTAAATCTTCAACCTTTTAATTCTCCAACAGACCTGCAATCAAATCTCCCATGTAACAGAAAATATCTATCCCAAGATATTCTCATCCAATGAGTCAACCACTCTCCACAATTCCAGCTAACACGCGTACCCTAATAACAACAAGCCCATGCTGTTATCAATTCTGCAGATCTAATGTCACAACATCGCCATGTGACATCAGACATCCACTTAAACAACTTAACACAGCCCAATGTTAAGCACAATGTTGTGACATCAAGCCCATGACATCAAACATTGTTAGCCTTCACAACTTAGTACAACCCAATACTAAGACTCATCAAACACTGTTAACCTTCACAACTTAGTACAGCCCAGTACTAAGATTCAATGTTGCAACACCATGACATCAACATTGAACACCTTGTTGTTTTACCAAAATTCTAGCCAATCTAGGAACTTACAATCTCCCCCATTTGGCTAATTTTGGCTAAAACACCCTCTGAACCCTCAGAGACTTCAGCAGCGGAAAATCTTCAGTAATTTGAAATCTTCATCAGCAGCAGTTTGACAATCTTCATCACTTGATCTTCTGCAGCACCATCTTCATTATTGACAACAGCCAATTGGTGCTCCCCCTCAAAGACATGAACCAGCATCACAACTATTCAGTAGCTCACAATGTGCAGCACTTCTCCCCCTTGATGTCTGCTTGGCTACACTCTTCAAATGCTATGATATCTTCACTGGCAGCTCAGTCTAAACTCCCCCTTAATACAAAGGCCAGCATAGCAACCAAATTCCTTTGACAGCAACCCTTTTGATTTGCACTTTTGGCTTTCTTTCTTTGGCTACTTCTCCCCCTTTATAGCCACAATTGGACAAACCTTAACATGTAAGTCCTATGACACCCTGTACAAATCCATACATCTTCTGTCAGCAATGAACACATTTTGAAAAACCAGACAAAGTCTTCATTCATCCAGTCAAGACGGCTTCACGCAATTATCCACACGATGTCTTCCACTGAACTCTAAGTCAACTCCTCTTACTTAAAATAACACTATTCAAGGCCATGATTCAAACAATTAGCTTCACATGACTAGAACCATTCATGTCCACACCAACATGTCATCCAATAGCCTAATGTCATAGCATGCTATTTGACATTATATCCTCATAAGATTCAACCAATCTTCACAATCTTGATCAGCATGCACTCTTCACAATATATGTACCTTTGCTGCAAAATCCATAGACAAGTACTCCCCCTGTCATGATTAACAAATGCTCTAGATGGAGATGAACATTTGAGCACATTTACATGCATTTTGGTACCACTGTCCCTTTCACCAAAGGCTATCATACAATTCATCTTCACCATCCAAGGCAAACCTTCTACTTCATCATTCTCCCGTATGACTATGTAGATGCTCCTTAGATATAATGTAAGCACTAAGCTTCAGATCCAGAACAAAGACATCCTTCACCAAGGATACTCTTGACACCAGGGTATTACATATGCTCCACTACTAGATTTACTATCAGCAAAATAATCCAAACTCAACACTGTGCCACAAACTCCACAAATTCTCAGCTTACTCATAAGCTTTACTGAGATCCAGTCTCTTCAAGAGATCACAATTCCTTTATCCTTACATCCACCAGTAGTTGTTGAGACTGGTGAAGTCTTCAAAGACAGTAACACATGACCATAATCTCCACCTCTTCTGACCAGAAAGGCTAGAGCATCCAACTCCACATGTCCAATCTTAATCATCTTCCAGACATAACCACCAGCAAACATGATGTTATAACATCTTTTGGGACATCAGCTTCTCATCACCATTCAAAGGACTCATTGCACAAGGAAGTCCTTCAAGAAGCTCCCAATAAAACACAGTCAGATCAACTTATTCATACACACCTGAATACCATAAGTTCCCACACCCTCTCTGAACCATATCCTAGCAAACTCAACCATATCCAGAGTATCCATACCCAATTCTTTTTCCAGAACATACTTCCATCATTTTATGAAAAACACAGGAATGTTATCTAGTATGGCCTTTTGAATTTTCTCAGAAGTTCTAACAACGACTTCCTTCATTTGAGAGATATCCTGGATATTATCATCAGACTTATCTCTGATCTTCCTATTTCTGGAAGAGATTAACACTTTACTCCTGGGTTTAGTACCATCCACATAGATCTTCTGCTTATCAGTTCTCATCTTTGGAGGTGACTCAATAGCTTTCCTCTTCCTTGATTTCAGTCGTTTAGCAACCCCAGGAACCACTTTTGCAATTAGTTCATCATCACTCTTCTTTATTTTAAGGTTAGAAGTACCTTTCTTGACTTGAGATGTTTTAACATCAGCTCTAGCATCTGCATCTTCCAACATAAGGATTGTCAACTTGTGAAATTTTTCTTCTGAACTATAGGAGTCATTAGTCAGGTTGTCATCTTTCTTGGCCTTGCAAGTATTCAGCTCCCAACACTTCTTAAGGTCACAGCTTTTGATCCTTCCATCAGCATTGTTGACTCTTTCATCTTGCTCATATAACTGACTACTCAAGTTGGCTTTTAACACATCATCAATCTTAGGAGTACCAGCACCATAAGTCATTAACCCGGATTGACTTTTCACCATACTTTCACACTTGATGTCACCATCTAATGTTACATCATTGACTTCATCATCACCAGACTGGCTTTTAGTTTGAGGAATCCACTGATAACAATTGTCTTTAGATCTTGCCCCAGTCATTACAGCCTCACCCTTCTCATTAGTTACAACACATTTATCTTTGGTATAGCTGACTAAGTAACCATCATCACATAATTGGCTGATGCTTATCAGATTTTCATTCAAACCATTGACAAGATAGACATTGTCAAGTTCAGGTCCTTGTACTTTTCCAATACCTTCAACAACTCCTTTATTCCCCTTACCAAAAATAACCTCAAGAGAGGGGCAAGGGCTAAATTCAGCAAACATGGATCTACATCCAGACATGTGTTTGGAACACCCACTGTCAAAATACCATGTTCCTTCTTTAAACTCTTTGTCAGCCATGTGAGCCAATAAGCACTTCACCTTCTCCTTAGGTACCCATTGTTTAACAACTTTGGGCCTGTACTCTCTCCATCTGTTTTGAGGCTGAGGGTATCCATACAGCTTGTAGCAAGAGTACTGCATATGTCCAAACCTTCCACAATAAAAGCATCTCACCCTTTCATCTCTGAATCTTCTGCCATGATGAGATTGCTTAGGCTACCATCCATAATGTGGTCTCCTCCTACCATAACTGGCCTGCCTTCTATTATGCTGGTATCTTCTTCCATAAGGAGGCTCAGAATGCTGTTTCCTGGATTGTCTCCCATGATGGTGTGGCTTTCTTCTTCCATAGATATGAGGAACAACATTGGTGTAACCATACCCCTGATGTTGAGACACCTGATGAGACATGTGCTGTTTGAACTGAGCAGTTTGCATGCTCTTGTGGTATTGTGGGGGAATATACTGACTAGCTCCTTGTGGCTGCTTTCTCTTCTGATGGGTGGATTTGGAAATGTATTTCTAAAATATCAAGATAGGGTGGTTCCGAAAATGCATTTCCGAAATTTACCCTGGTACAGGATAGAATTTCTAAGGTACATATTAGCCTAGAACTTATATAAATATGAGGCTCTCATCTCATGTCTTTTACCAAATCACATTACACCATAATGAACATCATTTGGCATGTAGTATATGTCTACTTCAATGGTGTGAATCCCTCAATTGAATTTAAGCTCAATGAGTACACCCCTCTTATAGATCTCAAATTCATACTGGAGAATCTCTTACGCTACTCAGAGAGTCAAAAAATTGTGAAGCTCGAGTACCATTCATCCTCGATTGATAACAAATGGAAGATTCAGTTCAACAACTTTGAATTGAAGACGAATGTAAATTTAAAGGTTATATGGAATACAGTTTTTGGTTACGAAACAAAATGTTCGATCGAGCTGGATGCGACGATTACAAGATCGATCGAAGATATTGTGAAGATGTTGAAATATCCATCTGAATGTTGAAATGTAATGTTCGATTTATGTTAATGATTAGCTATGTGATGTTTCATTTTTTATGTTATCAATGTTAATTTTTCTTCAATCTGCATCTTCTCTATTCTGCATTTCTTTCTGGTTCAGTAGGTTTCAGAAACACACCTCTGTAGGATTTACAGAGATGCATTCCCGAATTAAATTCAGCCAAATAATTGGAGTGTGACTTATAACAATTGGGATACCTGGATTATCGTTACGGTGCATGTAGAGTGGATCGAGCGTGTCGGTTTGGAAGGATCGATTGTTGTTATCGCTGTTGGTGTAGGATTTGGGGGAGAGTTTGGGGTTTTAGGCGAAGAATCATCAAATTGTTTGCTCGCCATTGAAAGGGAAAAACGAAAAGTGTCGAGATCTTGATGTTTATGGTTTTGGTGGAGACAATTTAAGGTGAAGAAAGAAGAAACGAAATAGATAAAAAGAAGAAAGGGGAACAGAGAGAGAAAAGGGAAGGAGATAAGGCAAAAGATAGTGCGTGTGGAATATCCAAGGAGATGTTGACACGTAGTGGAACGGATAACGTGTGCAAAGAAAAATGAAAAAGAAAAGATGAAGAAACGCATGGAAAGACAATGAGAATAAAATGAATATCAGAGTATTATTTAGATGATACCATATTAAAATTCTGGACAAAAATTATTGAAACCATTGAATTCATTGAAAAAATAGTCACAATATAGACGTATCTCATATCTATAACTATATATAAAGGGGATACACCATTTTGGGCTGGCCTATTTTTTTTCTTCCAATATTACCCTTAATACCTACATATATTTTCAACTATTATTTATTCCCTACTTTTACATAAAAAAAGTAATAAGAGAAATTTTAAATACAAAGAGTATTTAGAGGTTGAGTGGTTACAGAGAGGTTCCACAAGAGTATTTAGAGGTTGAGTGGTTACGGAGAGGTTCCACAAAGTTTTCTCTAACCGTATAGAATGGATATAAATGTGATGATAGAGGGATAAAATATATGTTGAAATAATTGTGATAGAAGATTGTAAGTAATATCTATGAAGAGGGACACGTTCTTATAGCAATGAGTGTGGCTTTTAGTTGTGTGATGGATTGTTGCAATAATTGTGAGTCGATCTCATTATTTCATGTTACATTTTTTAAGTAACAATGAGTAAAAATGGGTGATCTAAGGGTAAAGAAAGATTGCTACGGTTTGGCAACATTAATGCATCAAGCCACTAATGTGGATGTTGTATTTTGTAGGGCTTTTCTTTCTGGTTTGTTCTGTAGATAGACAAAGTGTTTATTTAATGTGTTTTTAGACTTATGTATAATATATTTATTTATCATTTATGTTTTATCCTTTCTCTGCAAATTAAGTTTCCATTTTATTTATTTTACAACAATTGGTGTAAGCGAAAAGAAATTTCAATGTCTTATATTTCTTTCTATTTCCAATGTAAATATTAAAATAAAGTATGTTATTATTATCATCCTCGTAACAATATTGCACCTTATACTACTGGTTTTGTTTACTCTAATTTCTTTCTCTCTGAGTTTGCCTCACCCTTCTATGTTGCATCAGCAATACTTATATTTACCCTTTTCTTTTTCTTCATTTCTGTTTAATTTCTATAATTATAGATAAAGAGATATAAAGTTCTGGGCTGACCTATATTAATTTCAATAATACTCCTAAAAGAATAGTTATCCTATATCTATAGTTAACTAATGAAGAATTTCAAAAAAAAAAAAAATCCCAAACATGTGTGACCGACAGTCATGTATAGAACAGTTATTTCAATTGTTTTAAGAAAAAAATTATACAGAGGGAAGTTGAAATCGGTTAAAATATACAGATTTTAGTCTATTAGTAAAGAGATAAAGTTTTCAAAAAACGGTCACACAAATATCAATGGACATTATGATGCAGTTATTGCAATTAAAACATCAATTTATGGCAAAATCATTATGTAGGATAGAGGCCACTTAAAAAATATTGTAGGTATATTTGCTTTGTACACGTATACATACACTTTTCAATAATTTTTCTATTGCAGTTTTTAATTTCAATTTACAATCACACAAACCAAAATAAAAAGAAGTTGGTTTTTAACCATAACAATAGATGCACCGAATAACTGCCTAAAGCAAGGAAAAAGAAAAAAATAAATAGAGAGGAACAAGGGAGAGAAGAAGAATAATAAGGAAGTGAAAAAAAAGAGGGACTCATATATACTATGAATTTGAGAAAAAATTGGTGATTTAGAGATAACGAAGATGATTTAGAAAATCTTGGATATAGGAGAGAGAATATTACAAAGTTCTACAAAGATATTTTATATTTAAATAAAACTAAATAAAAAAATATTTGTCATTAAATAAGAAGATGGGAGAGATGTTTATTCCATATGATAATTTATTGTACACATACTATATAAACAAATAATTTTTACTATTTATTAAATTTTTTAATTATCAATAAATAAGAAGAGGGGAGAGATGTTTATTCCATATGATTATTTGTTAATTGTAATGTTTATTCCGATCCTACTTTATTCATTTAGGTTTATTTTATATGATTATTTATTAATTGTGTCTGATTTATCACGTATTTAATTAAAAAATTAAATTATTATACACAAATGTATATCACAAAGCAGACAAACGGACATCGAAATAAATATCACAAAGTTTATACAAAAAAAATCCGTTTATATTTTGACGTCTGCGCGTATATATAAAAAGCGGACAAACGGGCACGGGAGTGTCCGTTTGGACGTTAGTTTTCAATAAATAAGAGACTATCTATATATAGTCTATCAAAAGTAGAAAAATAAGGAGAGGTAGTTATAAAGGTAACAGCTATATTTTAGCCAAGTTAAAGAAAAGGAAAAACAGAAAATAATAAAATATAAGTTATATTTTAATATGACTAAAAAGGAATAAGTTAAGTGTGTATGTAGTGCATATAAAGATGCATTTTGAGAATTTAAAAATAATTATGATTTTTACGAGAGCGAGGAAGTAACTCCTAAAATACGTTAAGCAATTCCCAAAAAAATCCAGCTCAAAAAACAGTCCAATTGTCTAAAGCATTCTAATTTCATATATATTTTCTAATTAAAACAAATAATCATTTCATCCACGATGTGGAGGATTTAAGAGTAAAAGTTAGGGTGCGAAAAGATTCATCGATAGTCCTCTATAAAAACATCTAACAAGTCTGCATCCAGGACTCGTTTCTCCAACTAAAGTTCTTGGATTTCACTTTAAAAAAAAAAAAAAAAAATTGACTAAATTTGTGTAGACTTTTAATTTTAAGTTATGTCGAGTTAAAAGTAATTAATTAAAATTCCAATATTCTTAAAAAGAACAATTAAATATGAGGGCACATAAATAAACTATAATGTATATTTTTAGTTTAAAAATTGTATTTTTTAATGAAAAAAGAGTGCGTGTAAAAAAATTTTATAGTGTCAATCAATGACGATCATGCATCCCACTAAGTCATATTAAAAATTTTAAATTAATTATATGATATGGTAGAATAATATATTTTTATTAGATGATAGTGTAAAATATTTTTACATTAACAGTGCATAACAATTAAACCCTTTTTGTATTATGACTGATTTTATATAATTTTTGTTCTCATAACATAAAATTCCTGACCCTGCTTGTAATAATTGAAACATTGTCTTGAACCTCCTCTACCTTAGGTATGAAGTCAATTTTCATTCACATGTTCTCATTATGTTATGGAAGGAATAGCAAATAACTTTACAGATTGTGAAAATTATACAACTTGTGACACGAAAATGCAAAGTAGAAAATAAAGTGAGTGAAGATGGACTTGGTTTACCAGTCCCAAATTAAAGTTTGACCAGAATAATTTAGTGGATTGTGCAAGTCTTGCGTGACCAATTTTCTTTTCCTTCACTAGCTTATGGATTGGGACATCAATAATTCAGTGGTAGATAATTGATTTTATTTTAAAAATATCAACAAAAATTGATGACCAGATGCGATTGTTAAGTAAAAGAAAAAATTGACCGGTTGTTAAATCATATTACTCTCTCTATTTAAAAATGACAGTCGTTTAAAATTTTTTTATATAAATTAAAAAATATAATTATATTGTTATAAAATATTACACTTTTATTAAATTAATATGTTAAAAATAATGTACAGAGTAATAATTATATAACACAAATATAAAAATAGCAATTATTACTACATTAAAAAATAAGAATGATATTTATTTTGAAACAAAATTTTATTTCTAAAACAACAGTTATTTTAAAACGGAGTGAGTATTACATTATCGGCTTCTATGTATTAGTGATAAGTCAAAAAATGCATTAGTGGTTCACATTTTGACTCTCAATATTTTAAGGAGAGATTAATTGATTTGTTTTGTGTCTTATAAAATTACATTATAGTGTCATTTTTATAGGATATTTCAATATATTTTTATAAATATTTATAGAGTTTAATAGATATGTATTGTTTCTCTAATAAAAAAATTTCCATCTATTAAATCATCCAAATCATTTAAAATTTTAATATATTCAGCGGAATGTGACGAGGGTATAAATTTTGATATTTATATGTTGTGATTTTGTTTAGATGCATATGAAAAAAAAAAGTTTATTTGACTTGCACACGTTACTACCAAGATCTTATGGTTTGATTTATTATTATCTAAACTATACATCTCTTTTCTTTTTCCATTAGCCATCTTCGATAGAAGATTTTTAGACTGAGTATTGAAAAAATCTCAAATTTTATATTAGTTGGAGATAGAACATTAAAAATATTTATATACAATGATACTCTTTATTTTTTAAGTCAGTTTTGTAATAATAAATTAAATTAAATTCTAATATATTATCAGAACATATTGATTGAATATTGAATCATCTACTACCATTTAAATCCACACATTAAACCCAAAAGAATATTAAAAGTGAAGGAGTGTATTAAAAAAATTTCATGTCCAACATTAATTGAAAATAGAACATTAAAAAAATTTATATAAAATAATAACTCTCACCTTTCAAATTGGTTTTATAAAAATGAATTTACTCAAACTTTAATATGAAACAATGTTATGACATGCCAAGCCATAGGCGGATTCACCGTACGGCCACCCTGGGCAACTGCCCGGGCTCTTTATTTAATTTTGCCCATATTTATTTCAATTAAAAAACAAAAGAAAAGGCAAAAAATTAAATGGGTAAAAAAAAGAAAAAAAAAAGAAATAAAACAAAAGAAAACGTAACTACAGCAGTAGCACACCACTCCCTCTCCGGCTCCGTGCCGACGCCGGTTCACGGTTTGACACTGTTTTTCCTCTCTTTTTTTTTTGCTTCTCGTTGTTTGATTGTTTCTATTCATTCATCATATCAATATATCATATGCTTTTTAATTTAATTTTATTTAGATTGAAACTATAGGTATATTATATAGTATATTGATATCAGGATATGTTTTGACTTTGAGATGATGGAAAGCTGCATCCTTTAATCTTTATCCGCCTATGGAAAGGGGCAGCCCTTGCTCTGAATATTATATATATAAATTGAATGTGAATGTGAATAGAGTCTGAAGCCATCATTCAATATTTTTAGAAAAGTATACTTTATACATTATACTTATAGAAAACAGAATGTGAATATTATATATATAAATTGAAACTTCATAGAAAAATATTATTTATTCAATACTTTATTTAATAGGTTATAGAAAACAGAAAATAATACTTTATTTATTCTATGATTGCAAGTGAATATATAAATTATGTAATTGCTAATTGAGATTTGAGTATTAACTTAAGATAATTTAATTTCAGAGATGAGAAGATTTTTGGTTGATAGAACAATTACTGAGAATGTGAATGTTGTGCAACCGGAAGCCGAATTAGAACCACCGCTTAATGTGATTAATGAGTTTAATCCAAATGAGATTGTGCGTGATCCAGGTTGTAGGAAACAAATTAGTGAGTATGCTTCGGATATTCAAGACCAAGTGAGAAGGGCATATATATTGAAGGGTCCAATGCAACCAGATTTGCCAAACTTTCCTCGTACTCCATTTGGAAGAGTTAAAAGAGCATTTAGTAAATCATGGTATAAGAATTATACATGGTTAGAATACAGTGAGATAAAGGATGCAGCTTATTATTTTTATTGCTTTCTCTTTAAGCAACCTGGGAGGGCCGAACACTTTGGTTTTGAAGTCTTCACTAAAAGCGGATATAGAGATTGGAAGCATGCATCTCAAAGCTTGAAAGGTCATGTTGGTAGTCATAATAGTTTGCACAACTCATGTGTCAAGCACTACGATGATTATAATAATCAAATACAAAATGTGACAAGTAAGTTTGCTAAAGCAACCAAGGAATCAGAAGAATTGTATAAGATTCGTTTGACTTGTTCTGTAGATTGTTCAAGATATCTCATAGCACAAGGCATGGCTTTTCGTGGTCATGATGAATCCTCTACTTCTCTAAATAAGGGCAATTTTAGAGAGATGGTAGATTGGGTAAAATCTCAGAATGAACAAGTGAGGGATGCTTTTGACCGTGGTGGAAAAAATTGCACAATGACTAGCGGTGACATTCAAAAGGAGCTTGCAACGTGTTGTGCACATGAAGTTACCAAGGTGATTATGGAAGAGCTTGGTGATAGACAATTCTCCGTGCTTATTGACGAATCACGTGATATATCCGTCAAAGAGCAAATGGCGGTGATGTTGAGGTTAGTAGTTGTATTTTCCAATTTCCAATTTTTATTACCTATTACTCTCTATGTCGCCAAGTAAACTTGAATTTGTTTTAGGTTTTTGAACGACAAAGGGAATGTTGTGGAACGATTTATTGCTCTACATCATGTCAAAGATACTACATCTGAGTCATTAAAGGATGCTCTTTATGGTATTCTTGACAAGTACATGTTATCAATTTCAAGGATACGAGGGCAAGGATATGATGGAGCTTCAAATATGAGAGGTGAATTTAATGGTTTGCAAAGAAAGATTCTAGATGAAAACCCTTATGCTTTCTATGTCCATTGCTATGCTCACCGTTTGTAATTGGTTGTTGTGTCTGTTGCTAGTAGTTGCTCATCTATTCATGATTTCTTTGAGTATATCTCCTTGATTGTGAACACAACAAGTGCATCTTGTAAGAGGAGGGATGCTTTGACGGAGGCACAACACCAAGATATTTTAAATAAACTTGAGAGTGGTGAGATATCTAGAGGAAGGGGCTTGCACCAATCATCTAGTCTCACTAGACCTGGGGATACTAGATGGGGTTCACATCATACTACATTGCTTCGTTTGGATCAAATGTGGTCCTCCGTGTTAAAGGTGCTTAGTATGGTTGATGAAGATGGACGTGGACCATCTCAAGCAGCGGGTTTGATAGAAAAAATGGAGAGCTTTAAATTTGCTTTCATTTTGAAGTTAATGTTAAAGTTGTTTGGTATCACAAACGAGCTTTCAAATGTCTTGCAAAGAAAAGATCTTAATATTGTGATTGCCATGGAATTAGTTGATGTTGTCAAAGCTCGGTTGGCCACAATGAGAGAGAGTGGTTGGGATAATTTATTTGCCGATGTCCAAGATTTTTGTGTTGCTAAAGGTATTCCGGTGCCAAATATGGATGACAAAATACCGGTTCGGGATCGTTCAAGGGTAGAAGGGAGGACTATCACTAATCTTCATCATTACCGTGCAGAAATTTTTTATGTTGCTATTGACAAAATATGTGTAGAGTTGGATCATCGCTTTAGTGAAGGAAGCAACATTATTCTAGATTGCTTCTCATGTCTTGACCCCAAGAACTATTTCTCCAAGTTTGATGTTGATAAGCTTGCTCGTCTTGCTGATATTTATCAGGCAGACTTTTCTGATGATGACCGAGGAACAATTAGGGATCAACTTGACACTTATGTTCTTCAAGTGAGAAGAAATGCTTCATTTTCCACTTGTGAAGATGTTCAAAGTTTGGCTATGAAGATGGTTCAAACTGAGAAACATTTGGTATTTCCATTGGTTTATAAACTTATTGAGTTAGCTTTGATATTGCCGGTGTCGACAGCATCCGTTGAAAGAGTTTTTTCAGCAATGAAGATTATCAAGTCTAAATTGCGCAATAAGATCAACGATGCGTGGTTCAATGACTTGATGGTATGTTACACCGAGCGGGAGATATTCAAGTCACTTGATGATATTGATATTATTCGAACATTTACCGCAAAGAAGTCTCGGAAAGGACATTTGCCTCGTAATTTTATTTAACCCGTTATTATAAGGTTATGTTTATCTCTTTTATTTTAAACTATATTTTTGTTGACAAAATGACGAGTCTCTTTTATTTTGATTAATGATTATTTATATATTATATACAATGTGAATTTGCAGTCTTTAAATTTTTGCCCAGGCTTTAAATTTTTTTTTGGCTCCGCCACTGCCAAGAACCATTGTAGTTGTCCATGCTAGACAACAGTTGCTTTGCAACGTTGCAATGCGTAGAATAATTGTAAACATTAATAAATATTAATTGTATATGTTTTACTTCATTATTTATTTATTTTTTTTGTTACTTTAAAAATTATTTTGTTTATAAATTATGATAATTTAAAATTTTTGCATTTAAATTTTTACACTTAAACTTTTTTACATTGAAATTTTTTATATAAATTAATATTCTCAATTTCAAAAAAAATGCAAATAAAATATTAATATATGAGGTATATTTGTGGAATATAACATGAATTCTTTAGAGTAGTATTGTTGCAATTAAAATTGGATGAGTTTGCTTCATAATAATGTGATATAATGGATCTTACTAAAAATCTAAAAATGAATTGTACCATTGAAAATGTTCTTATGTTATGATTTACATGTGACGAAATTACACCAAAGATCTTTTAAGTTATTTTTGTGTAACATATTGGTTCTTTATGTTTTTTTAAACTTGATCATTTAGATTGATATCCGTCACTACCAGGAACGAAACGAGAGACTATGAGTAGTGGGGTCAATATATATATATATATATATATATATATATATATATATATATATATTGTTCTGGACTGGACTAATGGCTAGAATTGGCCCAATCCGCTTCCACTCCAGAGCGGCCCAAATTGCCTAAGCCCAATCCACAGAGGGGCAAAAGTGACATTTCTGCCCCCCAAACCGGGTAAGGAACGCAACGTCCCTCCCCGGCTCTGACGCCCGTTATGCACGGCTTCCCCGCTGCCCAAACATCGATTGGCAGGTGCCTGCAACTGCGTCTATGCCCGACATAACGGCTAGTTCATGGCACCCTGCCCGACATAACGGCTAGTTTGGGCAGTTGCCTATTCTTTGGGAAAAACGACTAGTTCGCCCCGAAAATAGGACCGTTGGCCACGCGCTGGGGGCTCTATATAAACCCTCTCATGAGAGGGTCAGGTATCACATTTTTTCGCCCTAAGAATACACTTTGTACTTTCCCCTTTTTCTCTGACCCTTTCTTACTTGAGCGTCGGAGTACCTTGCAGGTACACCCCCTCCTCTCCTCATTCTCAAGCCGAGCACGTTGCACGCCTTACGACCAGCAATCACCTGAGCACCTCACCTTCTGACGACCAGCTTACGTGGACCAGTTCGAATACTTCGGATCAGTGGCGCCGTCTGTGGGAACTCCTTGTTTTCCCCTTCTTTCTTTCCTCCTCGGAAACTGAAAGATCAAAACATACTTTCTTTGATCCACCCACGTATGGCCGCTCAGAATTCCGCAAAAGGTGCTGACGCTACGGTTCTTGTCCCCGTCAACAAGATGGACGCTAATGGCAGTTCGTTGTTACTTTCTGATCCCCGTTTCCTTCGAGACGGGGCCACTGCATCTCCAATTCCTCCTTCCACCGAGCAAGGAGGCAAACAGCTACCGTTGGGGGAACAACCAATTCCTGGCCCCCCCAGCGCTGACCTGGCCGTTGCAGCCCTTCTGGAAGTTGTCAACCGCACAAACCTCCTTATCTTGCAACAAGGAGAAAGGATAGGAGCTCTTGAAGAAGCAGCTCTCCCAAGATCCTCTCCTCCAAAGAGGAAACACCAGGAATCAAGAAGCCCGCCACCTAGGCGCGGGGATTACCGTATGACAAGGCGTGAGCCTGAACCACAACGCGTTCGCAAGCGCGACCAGATCTCCCTGCGGGATCAGTCACCACCAAGACACAAGAGAACGAGGCAGGACAGGCATTCTCCACCGGTCAAACCTCGCGACCGGCCACGATCACCCTCACCTCGCAGAGACCGCCGCCGCGAGCGTAGACAACGGTCACCATCGACTTCTAGCTCGAGCAGTGACGACGAGCCTCGCGGCCCGTTGTCCCACCGGATCCTAGCCACCCGCCCCCCTAAAGGACTGGAAAAGCCTCCGTCTCTAGGGACTTATGATGGAACCACGGACCCAGACGAGCACATAGAAAACATAGATGCTCTTTTGGACTACAGAGGTGTACGAGGAGCCATCAAATGCCGCCTGTTCCCGACCACGCTCCGGAAGGGAGCCATGACCTGGTACAAACAGCTGCCTGAGGAATCCATCACATCCTGGAGGCAGCTCGGGAGGATTTTCTCCCGTCACTTTACCGCATCGCGATGCCATCTAAAGACTGAGGCGTCCCTCGGAGCTGTCGTGCAGGGAAGAGATGAGCCTCTTCGGGACTACATTGAGTGGTTCAACAAGGAGGCCGTCCAAGTGCCAACGACCGACGAGATAAAGAAATTCCTGCTCGAGCAGGGATTACGTCCCGGCTCAGATTTCGCGAAAGCCATCGGCCTCGATCCGCCGAGGAATCTCAACGCCCTCCTCCACAAAGCCCAGTCGCATATACAGTACGAGGACAAGGTCGCTGCCCATTCTGTCCGAGCCTCCCGTCACCAAGAAGGTGCCCGGTCATCCAGAGCTGAAGAGCACTCGACATCCCGTCGAGGAGACAAAAGACGCGACGATAGGCCTCGCGATGCACGCGAACAGAAGGGACCTTCCGGGCGGTTCCATGACTATACCCCCCTCACTACCTCGAGGGAGAAAATCTTGTCCGAATGCGCCAACTCAGAGTTCAAGCAGGCGGGTGTCCGTTTCCCCAAACAGCTACCGGCCAGGCCGGGTGTAGATAAATCCAAGTATTGCCGCTTCCACAAGAGCCACGGCCATACGACGGAGGAATGCATCCACCTCAGAGATGCCATAGAGATCCTCATTCGCGACGGCCACCTGAAGCAGTTCGCGAAGAAGAAAGAAGCTCCCCGGCAAGAAACCCAGGAGAGCAAGAAAGCTGCATAAGAGACTCTGCCCTCTGAGGACACCAACGTACAGGTCGCTTTGTCCATAACTCGGCCAGAGGACTTCCGTATCCCTGATAGTCTGGCCGCCTCCACGTTCCTCGGCGCTTACAGCCCGTGGGAGACCTTCCCGTCGGCCATGGTCATCTCCGGTGGTGGATTCAACAAAATCACGGTCGGTTCAGTCAAAAGGAAATTCGAGCAACTGATCAGCAAAAGCTCCAACGAAGTCACCACGCTGGATACCACTCACAAAGGATCATCTCCCATTTCCTTCTACAAGGAGGAACTCCTCGGCGGGTCACCGAACTCAAGCATCCCGCTTCTCATTCGGGCAAGGATGGCGAACTTCGACGTTCGCAGGATACTCGTGGACCAGGGCAGTTCAGTTAATATAATGTACAACCACCTGTTCGAGACACTGCAGCTGGACGACTCTCACCTTACTCCATACGTTGGATCCGACCTGCAGGGATTCAACGGAGCAGTAACAAGGCCCCGAGGTTACGTAGAGCTCATCGTGACCTTCAGTTCAGGAAAGACAACCCGAGCAATCAAAGCACAGTTTCTGGTAATTGACTGCCCGTCGCTATATCAGTGCATTTTTGGAAGGCCAACCCTGGCAGAGTTGATTGCAGTGCCTTCCACCGTACATCTCAAGATGAAGTACTATACTTCTGAAGGGATGGTCGCCACCCTCCACGGCGACATCGAAGCTGCCCGTCGATGCTTTGAAGCAGCATCAAAAGGACTGAGCAACATCTCAGCAAGGCCGAGGATATCTGGTCGTCCTCCTCTGCCCAGCAGCTCCGAGCAGCCAAAACAGCTCCCCCAGGTCGAAGTTATCGACTTAGACAGCCGTTTCAGCGAGGAAGACCACGCCAAAGACCCAACGACTTCGGACAGCCAGTCCAACACCAGCGGCCATCTCCTACGCCCTATCCCAGATGGCAACTTCGAGATCGTTCCGTTCGGAGAAGACCCCCAACAGGGAGTGAAGATCGGAGCGGACCTCCCCGACCTGGCCAAGAGACAACTAAAAGCATGCCTCCGGGAGAACGCGGACTTGTTCGCATGGAGCGCTGCTGAAATGCCAGGATTGGACCCCTCCGTCGCTTGTCACCAGCTTACAATTGATCCAGCCGTCAAGGCCGTTGCCCAGCGCAGAAGGACACAGTCCCCAGAGAAGATGGAAGCCGCGGAGAAAGCTGTTAAAGACCTTCTAGAAGCTAGGTTTATTTCTGAGGCCAAATACACTACATGGCTCTCAAATGTTGTACTTGTAAGAAAAAATAATGGTAAATGGAGAATGTGCGTTGATTATACCGATGTTAATAAGGCCTGTCCGAAGGACGCCTACCCCCTCCCCAATATAGATAAGCTCGTAGATAACTCCACAGGTTTTAAACTTTTATCATTCCTCGACGCCTACTCGGGCTATAACCAAATCCAAATGGCCACGAGCGATAAAACTTATATGGCCTTCATGACCGAATCGGGTAACTATTACTACAACGTAATGCCCTTCGGACTGAAGAACGCCGGCGCTACGTACCAACGAATGATGAACAAAGTCTTCCAAGGACAAATAGGCGACATGCTCGAGGTATACATGGACGGCATGATCGTCAAGTCCCACGAGGAGCTAGACCACGTCGCCCACCTTCGCAAAATTTTCGAGCAAGCGAGAAAGTATCAAATGCATTTTAACCCAGAGAAGTGCACGTTCGGCGTACGGGCAAGTAAATTCCTTGGGTTCTACTTAACAGAACGAGGAATAGAAGCTAACCCTGACAAATGCCGGGCATTCTCTGAGTTCCCAACGCCCACGTCTAAGAAGAATATCCAGTCCCTCAACGGGGTACTCACCTCGTTGTCCCTCTTTGTCGCAAAATCCGCCCAACACGCCCTTCCTTTCTTCAAGCTCTTCAGAAAAGAAGCCGCGTTTGAATGGACCGAAGAATGCGAGGCATCCCTCCTTCACTTAAAGTAAGCCCTGTCGAAACCGCCCGTGTTATCGCGACCAGATACCGGGGAAGTTTTGTTCCTATACCTCGCCATCACTGCCGAGGCCGTGAGCGCCGTTCTCATTCGTGAAAATCCTGCCGGGCAAAAACCAGTATACTTCACGAGCAAAGCGTTGCAAGACGCGGAGTTGCGATATCAACAGATAGAAAAGGTGGCATTGGCCCTCGTCAACGCTGTCAGACGACTGAGACATTATTTCCTGGCCCACACGATAGTAGTGAGGATGGATCAACCCATCAAGCAGTTGCTGGGCCGGCCAGACATGGCCGGTCAAATGCTCATGTGGTCATTAGAGCTGTCCGAATTTGACGTCCGGTATGAAAGCAGAAAAGCTCTCAAAGCACAGGCCCTGGCCGATTTCGTGGCGGAAGTAACCTTCTCAGACTCCTCGCCCCACACAGCAAACAGATGGACCGTCTACGTGGACGGAGCATCCAGCTCGAGCGGAAGCGGGGCAGGAGTCATCCTGGAGAACGACGAAGAGACCATAGTCGAGGCTTCTCTCACATTGTCTTTCCCCACGTCGAACAACCAAGCCGAGTATGAGGCCTTCCTCGCCGAACTGCGCCTAGCCGAAGACCTAGGGGCTGAAGAAATCGTCATCTGCACGGACTCCCGGCTCGTAGCCCACCAGATATCCGGGGAGTATCAGGCCAAAAACAACAGTCTCTCTGAATACCTCACCCTGGTCAAGGAAAAAATGTCGAAGTTCAGGACGGTAGCAGTAAGACATGTTCCCCGCGAACACAGCGTGCGAGCAGACGTCCTGTCCAAACTAGCGAGGACCAAGAGGAAAGGCGGGAACAGGTCAGTCATCCAAGAAATACTTCCCCGTTCCAGCATCGATAAGGGGTCCTCGACCCTCCACGTACACGCGATCGGGGACAGTGACTGCTGGATGACGCCCGTGTACAACTACCTCACCAGGGACGAACTTCCGGACGACCCCAAGGAAGCCAGCACCATCAGACGAAGAGCTTGCTCATACGTCATCCTCGAAAACAAACTCTATCGAAGGGGTTTCTCCATCCCACTACTCAAGTGCATAGAGAAGGAGGTTGTCCCCCACGTATTACGAGAAATCCACGAGGGCATCAACGCCCAGCACCTGGGAGAAAGGTCCCTTGCCCGCAAGGCACTCTGGGCAGGGTATTATTGGCCAACCATGCAGCAAGACGCCAAGGAGCATGTAAAGAAATGCGACAAATGCCAACGGCACGGGGACATGCACCTAGCTCCACCTAACGAACTGAAAAGCTTGACCTCCCCGTGGCCATTCGCCTGGTGGGGCCTAGACATCCTAGGACCCTTCGTAACGGGGTCCAGCCAAAACAAATACTTGATAGTGGGCGTAGATTATTTCACAAAATGGATAGAAGCAGAAGCTTTAGCAAAGATAACGGCACTTAACATTCTACGTTTCTACAAGCAGAATATCCTTGCCCGTTTTGGGATTCCCCAAGCAATCGTCACGGACAATGGAACACAATTCACGGACAAGAAGTTCCAAGACTTTGTCGCCCATCTCGGAACAAAGCAACACTTCGCCTCTGTAGAGCACCCCCAGACCAACGGGCAGGCGGAGGCGGCCAATCGCGTCATCCTTCGTGGCCTCAAACGAAGACTGGATGAAACGAAGAAAGCCTGGATCGAGGAGCTCCACAGTGTCTTATGGGCATATCGCACTACTCCCCAATCCACCACCGGGGAAACGCCTTTCTGCTTAGCATATGGCATGGAGGCTGTTTTACCCATCGAAATCCACGTACCGTCTAGAAGGACCCAATCACCTCTAGACGAGGAAATGAATAACGAAGCGATGAGAGAAGAGCTCGACCTCGTCGAGGAAATCCGGACAGGAGCAGCCCTCCGCGAAGCATCCCTTAAGCAAAAAATAGCAATCAGGCACAACGCCAAAGTCTTACGATGAGAGTTTGATATGGGCAGCCTTGTCCTGCGAAGAAACCACAAGGACTCTCGCGAAGGCAAACTAGCAGCCAACTGGGAAGGGCCGTACAGAGTCCATGCCAAAACGGGAAACGGTGCATACTTCCTCAAAAACCTTAACGGGGAGGCGCTCCCTCGACCATGGAACGCTGAGAAACTTAAGCAATACTACAGCTAAAGTAACCATAGGCTTCCTCGCATCAAGAGACCACCTAGCGGTCATCATGCTCTTCCAGGTACAAACGACGCATGCACACAAAGTAGAATCCCGCTGAAACAAACAAGCCGGAACTCTGCTCGTCGGCGGTCCTCAACCGAGCACCGCCTTCGCCCAAGTACCATGATTGGCAGAACCCTAGCTCGCGATGGGACGTTCACGCCGCGACCTCAGGCCTCAATCGCGACCTGAGATCCGCAACCTCACCAGGACCTTCCCCGGCTATTTGACCAGTTCCCCGCACTGGCGAATTCGCACACAGTGAACTATCCTTCAAAAAGAAGGCTCCATTAACAGACACACCCTCCGACGGGTAGTCATACATATACAACTAATGTAAAGTACAACAAAAATTATATAAATGAGCCGAGCATTAAATAAAAAGGCCACAAGGGCCAAAAGACTGTGCGTATTACATAAAAAAAAAGGGCCATGCCCCCCCCAAAACCAAATAAATTACAAATCAATCAACGGCACGCAGGCTGGACAAAACACAACAACATCAAAACAACCTGAATCATCATCCTTCCACATGCTCAGTCGCCTCGGGCTCGGGCTCCTGCTCCTCCGCTGGCTGATCTTCGGTCTGAGCTTCGGGGGTGTCGAGCACCAGGCCCGCGGGCAAGACGATGCGATCATCCTCCACTCGGGCAAGGTAGTGGATACCATCGGTCGAAATGTTGAGCCCAGGGTTCACCACCCGCAACTGGGCCACAGCACTTTCAAAAGACTCCGATGCCACAGCAATGCCATCCTCCTCGGCCTGCAGTATGCTGGCGACCAGCTCAGCCCTAGTTTTCAACACTTTTATCTCGTCCGGTTCATCAGCACCCGGGGCACTGGCCGCCATCAGCTCCTTGTTCAAATCCTCCGCAGCCTTCTTCTCCGCCTTTAGCCTGGTTACCTCCTCTTTCATCTTAGCCGTCTC
Organism: Lathyrus tuberosus; assembly: GCA_022829125.1. NCBI lineage: Eukaryota > Viridiplantae > Streptophyta > Magnoliopsida > Fabales > Fabaceae > Lathyrus > Lathyrus tuberosus. Next base: position 5,152,874 of record JALAZF010000280.1, read on the forward strand.
CTCCTCGGCCTTCCTCCTAGCCTCACGAGCACCCTTGACTTCTTCCTTTAGGGACGCCTCGGAGGCCCGGGCAGTAGTGAGTTCAGCCTCGAGCACAGAGTCCCCTTCCGCATAAACGGCCGCCATTTCCAGTATCCTCACCATGGCAGAAGCATCCTGGGCCACCATCGCCCTCTTGCTCGCTCGGTCCATGCTTCCGAGGTTGAGTGACTCTGCCCGCAGAACGACCAAAGTGTTGCCCTCAAAGAACCTCCAGTCAAGGACACACGGAGGAAGCTCAAACTTCCCTTTCTCTGGCACCCGAGTCAGGTCCACGGTATCCGACGACCTTTGCCGCTTCGCTCGCCCAGCCAGAGCCAATGGAGAGTCCCAGGGAGCTGGAGTAGGAGAAGCAGAGGTCCCCACCGCAGCTTGAGCAAGAGGAAGAGCACGAGCACCACCAACAGGACGGGCCTTGGGAGGAGCCGCTCCAGCCTTGCCCCTCGCCATGGCGTTCCTCACCACACGATCACGAGCCTGAGGCATCTCACCTGCACAAATGAAATGAACACGTTAGCAACGGGGAAGAAAAAGAAATAACAAATAAAGTCTAAGTAACTAAGACTACCGAGCAACTTCTTGGCATCCGCGGGAGTCTTGCACTCCAGCAGAGCCTTCACATTGATAAACCTGCGCTCAACCCTCTGGCTCCCGTCATCCTTGTAGATAGGGGAACCCTTGCTCGTCCAGCAGCTCGCAAGATCGAAGGAGTTGACCCACTTCACCAGCGTCTCGTATGACACAGCATCCTGCCCGCGTAACGCGCTCGGCTCAAAGACGTAGGCGCTGGGCTTCTTTGAGAAGTGGTCGGGTGTCCAGCGGATCGGGAACTTGTACACTCTCTCCCCTATATATTTCCCTTCCTCGGTAAGCAGCTCATCTCCGTTCTCATCATACTCTACCTCCCAGACATACACCCTGTCCTGCGCAGCTTCGGACAAAGGCTCGACGATATAGTACCGCCCCTTGAACGTTCGGATGGACTCCGAGAACGGCTTAAACAACTTTCTGGGCTGCTTCAAAGAGACCCATCCATACCTCTTCCCCGCCAGCTGCCGCTGTAGGTGGAAAACAGCAAAGAATAAAGGAAGAGTGGTCCCCAGAGCAAGGTACTCGTACACCAACTCAAAAGCCCGTATGAAGGCCAACGAATTGGGGTGGAGCTGAGAAGGAGCCAACTTCAGATGCCCAAACACCGACTGCTGGAAGTCAGTGAAGGGCAACCTCAGCCCCAATTCCTTGAAGGCATATTCGTACATCGCGAAGCAGTCCCCGAAGTTCGAGCAGATCCGCTCGTCCGAATTAGGCAGAAGCACTCTCCATTCACCCGCTGGCCCCACCTCGGTAAAAGCGTCCGCCACAGACCTGGCAAACGTGGAAATATGGTCGGAAGGTTCGGCCACCTCCCACTCTTCCGGGCAGAACACATCAACGTCCTCTTCCATTACGTCCTCCTCCACGACCTCCAAATCCTCTCCCTCCTCAGCATCGCTCGCTTCCCCCTCGACTTCGCTCGAGGAGTTCGAAGCCGACGAGCTCGAGGACGCAGAGCTCGAGGCCGTTGCACTACTGCTCTCCTCGGAGACAGTCTTCTCCTCGGATGTGACGGGGATAACTTCCCTCTCTGGCTCCATCGCCCCTACGATCACCTGAAAAAGCAGAGAAAGACAGTGAATTCGACAGGAAATCAAATCCACCCTTCCACCGCTAAGTCAAGTGAAAGGGCGCGCAGAAGGCTAAGGACAACGTCCCCGGCCTAAGCCCTAACATCAAACGAAGAAAGAAAAAACCTCCCCGCGAGGAGATGACCAAGACATACCATCTTCCTACGAGGAACCTCACCGCGCTCGTGCCCAAATTTCGTTTGAAGCTCCACCAGAATCTGGAAACGTTCCACCGGAAAGTTCACCAGTCCACCAGAAGATGGTAAGACGCGGTGGTCACGACTCACAACCACGGCGTGGACCACCGCGTTCACCGAACGCGCTACCCACTCCGACGAGATACTTGGTACAGCGAATGGGCAAAACCACCGCCCACCACCAACACTCACCGGAAATCTACCTACTTTGTCACCTAAAACTAACCCTAGCCACATGCAATCTACCATTGACAATGAGAGGAAGTAAAATAAGCTGGAAACCAGAAAACTTACTTGTTTTGAGTAGAAGAGAAAGGCTGCTCGAAACTTGGCACGGTGGTCGGTTGCTCTGAAGACGACGACGACCAGGAACGCTGATGACAACGAAGAAGAATCAGAAGGGAAAAAGTGCAAAATGGGACAACCTCCCCCCTTTTATACTGAGGGGCACGTGCACACACGCGCCCGTAGGTAATAATGACTGCCCACTAGCCATAATTACCTATTAACTGCTACGCAGGGCTCGATGCACACGTGGCAGCCCAACGTTTCCCATTCTGTCTGACGATTTATCTTCCCGAATACCGGGCAACAGGGTCACGACCATAAACATCACGAACACAGAGGTCCACGGGCACATCGAGACAATCTTCCTCGTCTCCTTACGACGACTCTACGTAACTCCCCCGGGCGACGAGCAGTCCTTAAGTCATCACTCCCATGCTCGGGAGCAACGACTTGGGGGGCTCCTGTTCTGGACTGGACTAATGGCTAGAATTGGCCCAATCCGCTTCCACTCCAGAGCGGCCCAAATTGCCTAAGCCTAATCCACAGAGGGGCAAAAGTGACATTTCTGCCCCTCAAACCGGGCAAGGAACGCAACGTCCCTCCCCGGCTCTAACGCCCGTTATGCACGGCTTCCCCGCTGCCCAAACATCGATGGGCAGGTACCCGCAACTGCGTCTATGCCCGACATAACGGCTAGTTCATGGCACCCTGCCCGACATAACGGCTAGTTTGGGCAGTTGCCTATTCTTTGGGAAAAACGGCTAGTTCGCCCCGAAAATAGGACCGTTGACCACGCGCTGGGGGCTCTATATAAACCCTCTCACTTGAGAGGGTCAGGTATCACATTTTTTCGCCCTAAGAATACACTTTGTACTTGCCCCTTTTTCTCTGACCCTTTCTTACTTGAGCGTCGGAGTACCTTGCAGGTACACCCCCTCCTCTCCTTATTCTCAAGTCGAGCATGTTGCACGCCTTACGACCAACAATCACCCGAGCACCTCACCTTCTGACGACCAACTTACGTGGACCAGTTCGAATACTTCGGATCATATATATATATATATATATATATAAATTAAAATTATTATTTTTTAAAAGATCAACAATAGGGTCGGCGCAATGCAAGTGTAAGGTTAAAACATTAGGTCACAAATTCAAGAAAGTTTATTTTTTTTATTTTTTAATTATTAAAGCAATACATTTTTCTGCTATTTTTTAAAACAGATGTAAAATCATAATTTATTTTCAAATTATAATTTTATATCGATTTTTTCAAAAACTCAATATAAAATTTATTTTTGTACGCCTATTTTTTAAATTAGCACAGGGTCTCGAATTTATTGGACTGGTCCTCAAAAAGTGAGTAAAAATTTAGAGATATTTTGTGGTGAGAGAAAGAGGAATACATGTGTGATTTGTCTATGCTTGAAAAGAGTAGGATATAATAGAAATAGAGAAAGGAATAAAAATTGATTATTTTTTATTTTATTAAATGCATTTATTTTATTAATTAAAATAATTTTTCAAAAAACTAAATAAATAGGGCAAGCAAAAAGTATCAGTTAAAGTTTTAAATTTAATGAGATATTAAGAATAAAAAGTAACATTATTCAAAATTTATTTAATAAAAGGGGGTCACTATAGAAGTTTTTTTTAGTTTATGGTATATTAAATATATAATTATTATTTATAATACTAAAAACTACTATTATAATTATGATAGTGGGGGCATAGGCCCACTTTTTCCATCACATAGTTTCGTCCCTGGTCACTACCGCGAAAAACCATCGGCGAAGACACATACTCGCCATCAAATTTTATTTATCCCAGCGGAGAAAAGAAAACATCGAGAAAACCTCATGAGGGAAAGAACATGGTCTCGCAGCCAAATTCAAGGTTCGAGAGTCAATTACGCAAGAGGAAGGTATTAGCACCCCTCGTGTCTGTTGTACTCAACGGGATCCACTCTTGTTGTTCTAATCAAAGGGTGTGTGTGTGTGTATATCTAAAGCTTACTTGCTAAGGGAATGCAGAAACGAAAAGGGAGAAAAGCAAAAGGAGACTCGATAGGATCTCGCAATCCTATGCCTACGTATTCCCTCGTGCAATGGGAAAGTCAGAGTCAACGTAGTTCGGGGAATATGGGTGAAAGATAAGGTTCCTTGCCAAGGATTGAGACCCTTGTGCCTACGTATTCTCAACAGAAATGAGAAATCAGAGCGTCCGTAGTTCGTGGGACCACAGGTTGCTTAGCGTTTTTTTATGGACAATGCTAACTTCATGTTCCAGCAGTGTGGGTGTTTGTCGCTCCTTGTCGGGAGTCTTATGCGTTACCTATTTGCGGTAAAACAGAAATAACATGCCTTTTTTGAAAATGATTTAAAGAGAAAATATCGAAGGACAAAATGATTTGCATTTGTTGAGGTGTTTTAAAGAAGTGAGTTAAATTGGTTTGTGATGTGTATCATGGTAAAGTCTATGACAATTGGAGCAAGTACTTTGTACAAACGATCTAAACGTCTCGCATACAAAACACTCTAAGAAGAGGTAAGAAAAGACTCTCACTCATCTTTTCCCATGTACTTAAGGCTCATGACGCACTATACACATCGCATTTATTAAGTGTCATGAATGGATTAAGAGAGAGAAGAGAAGGACGCAACGAAAGAATCTAAGGGAGACTTGGACCTAGATGTTATCATGCAAAGTGGTCCTAAGGTTAGGATTAAAAGACGATTCTATCCTAATATTTTCATGCAAGATGGCCCTAAGGTTGGGTTTAGGGAGTAGCTACCCTAATGTTGTCATGCTTGGATTAACAACCTAATGTCTATCCTACTTCAATCTTAAACAAAAATTAAATTGGACTAGGAAACCCTAAGGGAACATTCAAGAGCAGGCAAAACAAGCTAAGAAAAAACACAAACAACAACCAATGACAGTGCCTCGATCAAAACAACAGTGTATTTACAACAATAACACAACAGCATTTAACAGCATGTATGGCAACAATTAACAGCGCATGAACAGGACAATGGTGTATGCATCGGCAGCATGCATGCATTCAACAATGAAGTAATTAAAAATGGACATGCATCAAGAATGCAACAATCAACAATGCGTATGAACATGTATCAACATCAAACATCTTGAATATGCAACACCAACAAGCAAGTATCAAAAGATTAATCAATTAATATGCACATGTATCCACAATGCATCATAGAGTTCAACAATCAACAATGCGTACGAGCATGCATCAACACTTAAACGATTGATATGGACATGTAATTGACAATTAAGCATCATGAATATTTAATAACAACGAGCAATTATCAACATGTAATCAATTAAGTACCATGAACAAGCTTCAAGAACGCAAGCAATTTGCATCGGACATGCAACACATAATCCTCGATCATATAATAAAAATTTACATACGTACTACAAATGGAGGTTAAACAACTCTAGAAAATTCCACAAATATCAAACATATCAAGTCATGAAGCTTAAAAGCGGAAAAGGAATCAAGACATACTAAAAAACAAGCCAAAAACACAAACCACAACAGGTGTAATCGACTGCAGTGTATGTGTAATCGATTACACCACTTTAAAAAAACATTTTCAGAGCACAGTAAGCAGGGTGTAATCGATTACACCATTGTGTCAATCGATTTACACCTGTAGAAACAGCAAAAATCACTTTTCAAAATCACTTTTCCACCATTAATTCAAGGATCAAATGCAACATATAATAGCATGCAATTGTACACGAAAATCACATCAATTAACAGCAAATGAACATATATTGAATCAATTAACCATCAACAACAACAAACAATTGAATCAAGGATCAATCCACACAAAAACCACAAGGATCTACATCGTGAAAATTGCAAAATAAGCTAAAATGAGTTTAGATTTAAGAATCACCAACCTACAAAGCTGAGATTTGCTTTGGTAATTGTTGCAAACAGAATTTGTTGAATCAAGCTAAGGAAACCAGAGATCCAATGAATTCCTCACAAGAAACTTGAAGAACAATACAATAAGATGAACTTGCTTCAAAGTTGCTTCAAGAAAGTGCTTCCAAACTTCAGATCTAGATCCAAATCAACTTCTACTACAGAATTGATTGATGGAAGTGCAATGTGATAAAGGTTTAGCTCTAGAATTAACAAACTCCAATGAAGAACTTGATAATTCTAATGGAAGAGTTATGGTGAGGTTAGAGATGAAGATGAAAATGGAGAGTGAAAAAAGGTGAGAGAGAATTGAGAGAATTTGAATGTGAAGTGTAGAGAAATCAGAAAAATGAATTCAATCCCTCTCGGGATGGAGCGAATTGGTTTAAATATGGTCTAGGTATGGAATGAGAATAAGGTTTGGAATTTGGTTTTAAATGAGGGTTGTATTTTTGGTTTGGAATTAGGAGTGAAAATCATTTGAATTTTGGAGAGAAAATGGAATTAATTTGGAAATGGGCTGATATCTTGAAGCATCTAGATCCTTCCATTGATGTAGAATTGATTCCAAGTGAAAATGAATGTGAATGGAACTGCTACAATGCTGAAAACCTGCTTTTTTTGACAAAACTGACATACTGTAATTGATTTGCACATGTGTGTTAATCGATTACACCCTTCAAAACCTGCACAATGACGCCTCCTGGAGGGGCGTAATCGATTGCACCAAAGTTTCAATCGATTACACCAAGGCAAAAATGCAAAAATTTCCATGTTGCAACTTGTTCTGAGCCAAGCTTTGCGTTTGAACCTTAGTCACTGATAATACCCTTGAATAATGCCTGAAACATGATAGACATCTTGTCTAGAACAAGATCATATGAACTTTGAGCTTTCTGTTCTCGATTCTGAAATAATCAAACCATCTGCTGAGCAAAATAAATGCTCGAAAACTTTAAAAATTGCCTGCTCAGTTGTGGATGCTACCGAAACACTTTTTGAAATGAATAAAGCTCTGAACTGCGAGAAACACACTGAGATCCCTTGTCTTAGAAGCCCAATGCACATGCATGATTAAATGTATATGGATGTGTATGGATGCGAACATAAGCCAGACAAGGTTAGAAAACCAAGGGCAAATTTTGGGGTGCAACAATATCTACATCATTTTCTTCACATTTTGAACATTTAGAAATTTGTGGCTGTTATATTTCTGGTTGCATTTCATCCTTTTCACATCACTCAAATAATTGCATCCATAATTTGCATCTTCACTCTATTAAAAAAGGGTTATATTGTACACGTTTGGTAACTTAAAGGACCAAGTTGTTATAAAAAACTTAAAAGATCAACATGTTACACAAAAATAACTAAAAAGACCTCTGGTGAAATTTCTCCTTTAAATATTGTTCATTTATCTCTGCTTCATGCTCTTGCAAAAACCATTGATTTTAAATGTCATTCATTTATCTCAGCTACATACCCACACTAAACACACTGATTTTGACATTCACCTTAGTCAGAGAAAGAGAAAGGACGGTCAAGAAGATGGAAATCTAACGTGTTCACGTTACATTTCAAAATTTTGACACCTTAACTAAGTTACTAAGCACTTATGCTTTCAAGACCCCGTGTTCAAGCACAAAGTTGTCTCTCAACCACCTTTATCTTGGGGACTATTGGAGGTAGTTTTAAATATAGCTTTGTTAACCATTCTTTGTAACATGTAATTAAGTTTTTTAGTTAATTTTTTAAGCTTGTGAGTTAGATATAATTGGTTTGAAGTTGTTATAGTCGGTTAAATAGGCAGTTTCTCTATATTAAACAAGTTAAATATAATTTGTAATAGCTTTGAATAATGAATCAAAGATTCACTTCAAACCTAATTGACATGAGAAATGGCTTGTGGATGTGGTCGACCGAAGAAACAGGTGGTGACAACACCTCCGGCGATGGTAAGAGTGTTTTTTGCCACGGTGTAATACTCAATTGGATGTATTTAGTGCTTGATTGGAAGGATCTAGTGCTCGATTGGATGGATCAGTAGATAAAAGGGTACACATAGAAAATAGGCAATTGAAAAGGGACTGAATCCAACAACAACAACAACAACAACAACAATATCAATAATGGTTCAACCTAAGGAGGTGTTAGAACCTATTATTGAAGATACTAAAGAGGAAGAGAATCCAGATACTACACCTTCTGAACAAACACAACAAGTGCCATGGGTGAATATTATTCGATGTAAACGTCTACCTTCTAATGGTACTGAAATTTACTATACAACTTCGACTATTGTGAATGAAGAAATTGAGGTGATTATAGATGAACAAGATGTTGAATCTGAATTGAAATTTTCGGAGAATGCTCTGATTATGTATGCATTAGGGGAATAACTATCGATGAATACGGTTAAGAAATTTATGATTAATGTATGGAATTTTGCCTCACTCCAAGCATTGTTCTACAACGAGGAAGGGTATTTCATCATTCGATTTTGATCGAAAACTTATAGGGATGCAATTATTATGCAAGGACCTTATACCATTTATCATGAACCCATGTTTTTACATAAATGGACTTCACCCTCAAAGATGACTTGCTACGTGTATTACTGTTAGCCTAAAAATTCAAGATGAAGGATTCGACAAAGGATAATAACAACCTTGCAAAAATGACTAAGTATGAAAATATTTGGTCGTTGACACATTGCCTAGATCTAACAAGAGGTCTCGACCAGTATAGTAAGCATGGTTTAGAAGAATCTCAAGAACAGACCCACAAGATTATGATCACTTTCTCTTATAAACATGTACATAAGGGTTACACTAAATCGACATATTGACTAAGAGATATTGGAGTCAATGTCGATACGTTTATTAGATGCTGATGACTGAACATATTTTTAGTATAAGAGTCATTTAAGAGAATGCTTAGACAACTCTTTGGAAGTAAGTCTCTCGACGGGAGTCGGATAGAAGGTTTTCAAGGCAGTTATCAGATTGATAGTTGGGTGGTAAGCAGTTTAAACACTAAAGGTGCATCGAATCATTTTAGGGGATGAAATCCTACGTGTTAAGACACGTGTCAAACATGTAACAAACTATCGTTATCAACGGTTATTTTTGTTAAGAACGTAATTCTTTGTGTCGAAATAGCTATGCATCGAGTTGTATTAGTGTGTCGAAGTGTAGAAGCAGGTTGCTTCACACAGGATTTCGACTTAGGACTATTTTAGTAATGTTAGGTATTTTGGGCTTTTATAGTTTTGGGTTTTGACTTGGGGTGCAAGCTAATCTAAATCTATAAATAGGGAATAACCCTTATTTTGTAAATAACTAAGAACTCATAACACTGTATTCACAGTTTGCAGTTGCAAGTGAATAAAGAAGTTTCCACAGTTTGTGGGCAGAGAGAAACTTTGCAGATTATTCATTTTTTTCTCCAACATTATTTTCTTTCTCTCTTTCTCAACCTTTTCTTTTCATTGTCATTGAGTGAGTGAAACAATCTTGAGATCAAGATTGAAGTGTAATTCTCCATAGATTGTGGTTGAATTCCAACATCTGGTATCTAGAGCTCCGATTGCGATTCAATGAAGCAAAACTGTGATGGCGATGAATCATCCAAACAGACACTTTCTGGAGAACCTTCTGATTCTCAAGAAAGATAATTATGAGAATTGGTGTAAGCAGATTAAGTTAGTTTTCTGTTATCAATATCTTTGGGATCTTGTGAAGGAAAGAGTAGCGCCGCTTGTAGAGAATGCAACAGATCAAGAAAAGGCTGCACACAAAGAATTGAAGAAGAAAAATTATAAAGCTCTCTTTATAATCCATCAATGTGTTGATCCAGATAATTTTGAAAAGGTTAGTGATGTAGAATCAGCAAAAGAAGCTTGCGAGATTCTTGAAAATCGTTTGGAGGTGTAGAAAAGGTGAAAAAGGTGAGGTTACAAACTCACAAAAAGAATTATGAATTGCTTCAGATGGAAGACAATGAAAGCATAACAAATTTTTTCACTAGGGTTACAAAACTGGTGAATCAAATCAAGGTATGTGGAGAAGTGTTGACATAAAGATCAGTTGTTGCAAAGATCTTGCGGTCATTGGCTCCAAAGTTCGATCACGTGGCAGTAGCCATAAAAGAGTCGAAATACTTGTCAGCATTGACGAAGGAAAAGCTTCAAGGGACTCTTGAGTCTCATGAACAAATGATGGCTAAAAGAGCTGCAGGAAAGTTAAAGAGTGATATGGCTCTACAGGCGCAGTCAGACAAAGAAAAGAAAGGCAAAGGAAGCTGGAATGACAACAAAGGTAGAGGATGCTACAATAATTCGACTGGTTGAAATCAATAGGAAGGAAACTGGTTGAATCAGAGAAAACCCTGGAATCAAGGCAACCAAAGAGGTGGTGCTACAGGTAGAGGAAGAGGTGGTGGTCGAAAACCTGACAAAAGTCACATTCAGTGTTTCAATTGTCAAAAGTATGGTCACTATTTTAGTGATTATCCAGAAAAGAAGAAGAATCAAGAAACTGATGCAAAGCTGGCGAAACATGAAGAAGAAGAGATGCTGTTGATGATCACAACAAGAGATGAATAAAGATTCCAGGATCAGTGGTACTTGGAATCAGGATGCTCATCACACATGACTGGAAGGAAAGATTGGTTTGTCAACATGAAGCCCTCAATGAAGAATATGGTGAAATATGTAAATGACAATACTCTAGCAGCTGAAGGTATTGGTGATGTTCTGATTATGAGGAAAGATAGCAAGAGGTCAATAATCTCCAATGTGTTATACATACCAGGCATGAAGAGTAATTTGCTCAGTATAGGGCAGTTGGTCGAAAAGAACTACAAGGTGTCGATCGAAGACAAGATGATGAGAGTTCTCCACTCAGGTGGTAGGTTAATCTTGAAGGCTCTAATGTCTCAGAATATGACCTTCAAGATTGAACTAAATGTGATGGAGCATAAGTGCCTTGCAACTGCAACCAATGAAGATGAATGATTATGGCATTATCGACTTGGTCATCTCAACTTCAAAGACATCGGAGATTTGAAGAGAATAAGTATGGTTTCAGGATTACCGGAAATCGACATTCCAAGCGAAGTGTGTGAATAATGTGTTCAGGAGAAACAACACAAGAATAGCTTTAGCAAGGATGCAGGAAAAGTCGAAGGTAATTCTTGAAGTCATATACTCTGATGTATGTGGTCCTATCCAGGTGGATTCAATTGGAGGTAACAGATACTTTGTCACGTTCATAGATGATTTTAGTCAAAAACTGTGGAATTACCTGATCAAGAAGAAAAGTGAAGTGATCAAGGTATTTGCCAAATTCTATGGTCGAAAGACAAAGTGGTCGAAAGCTAAAGATTTTGAGGACTAATGGTGGTAGAGAGTATGTGTCGAAAGATTTCGATGCATTATGTGAGAAACAAGGGATTGTGCATGAGGTGGTGCCATCCTACACTCCACAACATAATGGAAATGCAGAAAGGAAGAATAAAACCATCATGAACATGGTGAGAAGTATGTTGAAAGGAAAGCATCTACCCAAAGAATTATGGGGAGAAGATGTGTGAACTGCAACATATATTTTGAACAGATGTCCGACGAAGAAGCTAGAAGAAATCACGCCAGAAGAATGTTGGTGTGGTGTCAAGCCTAGCCTAAGTCATTTGAAGGTATTTGGATCTATAGCACATAGACATGTGCCAGATCAGTTGAGAAGAAAGCTTGATGACAAGTTTAGTCAAATGATCTTAATAGGATATCATTCGACTAGAGGATACAAGTTGTTCGACCCAGAAAACAAGCAAGTTGTGATCAGCAGGGACGTGATCATAGATGAGTTTAAGGAATGAGATTGGACTAAGAATGTTAAGAAGGATTCAGTGAGAATCTCATGTGAAGAACCAGCTAGTGAAGTTGAAAGAGTAGTTCGATAATAAGAAGTCAGAGGTGAAGCAGGCCCAAGCAGACTTTGACGAATAAGACAGATGCCTGCAAGGTGTAAGAATGTGTGATTACATCAGATGATGTGGTCGATGAAGTAGGTGAGCTGGTACACTATGCTTTCTACGCAGATGTCGAATCAGTCAATGCAACTGAGGCATTAAAAGATTCGAAGTGGGTTAAAGCAATGAATAAAGAGTTAGAGTCCATCAAAGTCAATAACACTTGGTCACTTGTCAAATTGCCTCAAGGCAAGAAGGCAATTGATGTGAAATGGACTTACAAGGTGAAGGTGAATCCTAAAGGAGAACTAACTAGACACAAGGCGAGACTTGTAGCGAAAGGATTTCTACAAAAGGAAGGAATCGACTTCGACAAAGTTTTTGCACCTGTTGATAGGATTGAAACAATCAGGTTGGTTGTTGGTCTAGCAAACATGAAAAAGTGACAGATGTGTCAGATGGATGTGAAATATGCATTCCTGAATGGCCCCTTAGATGAAGAAGTTTATGTTGTACAACCAGCTGAGTTTGTGAAACAAGGCGAAGAAGGAAAGGTGTACAGGCTGCATAAAGCCCTGTATGGACTTAAGCAAGCTCCAAGAGCTTGGAATAATAAGATCGACATCTTTCTAAGGGAGAAGGAATTTGTGAAGTGCATAACTGAGCATGGAGTATATGTAAGGAGAAGCAATAGTGAATTGCTTATACTATGTCTCTATCTCGATGACTTGTTGATAACAGGAAGTAGCAAGAAGGTGATTGAAGATTTCAAACATGACCTAGGTGAGGAGTTTGAAATGTCAGACTTGGGAAATCTCTCATATTTTCTTGGCATCGAATTATACAAGACTGGTAGAGGTTTAATGATGCACCAAAGAAGATATGCAGGCGAAATACTCAAGAGATTTGAGATGCAAGATTGCAACTCAACTTCGACTCCAGTTGAGCCCAGAATGCAACTGTCGAAAGATTCAGATGAAGATGATGTTGACCCAACCCAATATAGAAGACTTATTGGGTCACTTCGATACCTTTGTCACACAGGGACTGACTTAGCATACAATGTGGGTATGGTAAGTAGATTCATGCAGAAGTCAAAGGTATCACACCTAGCAGAGACGAAGAGAATACTGAGGTATCTGAAAGGGACTATCGACTACAGAATTTTATTTCCTGCAGCTGATGAAGGAAAAGAATGCAAGTTAGTGGGATACACTAACTCAGGTTGATGTAGTGATGCTGAGGATAGAAAGTCCACAACTGGATATGTGTTTATGTTAGGTGGTGCACCAGTTGCTTGGTGTTCGAGAAAGGAGCCAGTAGTGGCATTGTCGTCATGCAAAGCAGAATACATAGCTGTTTCTCTTTGTGCATGTCAAGCAACGTGGATGGTGAACCTAGTCGAAGAGATTAAAGGGAAGAATCATGGAGCAATTACCATGAAGATCGACAGCATGTCAGCTATCAACCTGGCGAAGAATCTGATAGCACATGGTCGAAGCAAGCACATCGAAATGAGGTTCCATTATCTTCGAGAGCAGGTAGCAGAAGGAAAGATGAACTTGGAACACTGCAGAACTAAGAATCAGATTGTAGACATCATGACGAAGGGAGTGTAGGTCGAAGTGTTCAGAAGACTGAGAGCTATGATGAATGTAGATAGTTTAGACACAATGAATTAGGTGGTGTGTTAAGAATGTAGTTCTTTGTGTCGAGTTGTATTAGTGTGTCAAAGTGTAGAAGCAGGCTCCTTCACACAGGATTTCGACTTAGGCCTATTTTAGTAATGTTAGTTATTTTGAGCTTTTATAGTTTTGGGCTTTGGCTTGGGGTGCAAGCTAACCTAAACCTATAAATAGGGAGTAACCCTTATTGTGTAAATAACTAAGAACTCATAACTTTGTATTCACGGTTTGCAGTTACAAGTGAATAAAGAAGTTTTCACAGTTTGTGGACAGAGAGAAACTCTGCAGATTATTCATCTTCTCCAACATTATTTTCTTTCTCTCTTTCTCAACCTTTTCTTTTCATTGTCATTGAGTGAGTGAAACAATCTTGAGATCAAGATTGAAGTGTAATTCTCCATAAGTTGTGGTTAAATTCCAACAATTTTGGACTAGTATATAAAGCAGGCTCAAGCCTTGAAATCGGGGTCGCAAAATTCTCTATAAAACTAAAGTGCCCAAGCAAAAGAGTGAAAAGTTTGTGAGAAATGAGTCTGCGTCCATTCTTTAAACTTTGTGCAAATCCTTTGTATTCAAAGCTTTTACGTTAAATGTAATTTAATTTATTTACTTTATGCAATTCCATTATATTCAAAGCTTTTACGTTAAATGTCATTTACTTTATTTACTGTTTATTATTTTTATCCAAAGTTCATTTCCAAGTTGGTTATTATTCAAATGTTTAAAACATAAATCACACATTTTGTATTATATCTTTTCTATACACAAATTGTCTATAAAAATTTTCCAAGTTAATCTTTTAAGTGAATTAAACAATTACTAATTTGGGTTGTCTTTCCATAACATCTGTTAATCTTTTGGGGAGAAAAAAGTATTGACAAAATTGTGAGCGTTATTGGTAAACCTATGATAACATATGAATGAACAGCTAAAAAACAGAGTTTCATATGCTTGAATATTTATTGAGATCAACTTTACCACTGAATTGAAAAACTACATTGCCATCAAGGATCCAAAAGGGAACAAAATTACGCAACAAGTGGAATATGAGTGGAAGCCACCTTTTTGCAAAGTCAGTAATAAGGTTGGACATGAACATGATTTGAATAAACCAAAACCAAATAAGCAACATGAACAAGTTAAACAAATGTGGACAGCTAATCCTGCTACACGTATTTCTATAAAGCAAAATGCTAGTACGACTGATCCTGGGTAGAATATTCAAATTAAAGAGGCAGAAGCACAAAACGAAAATCAAATTTTGGTGGTAGATTAAACATAATGGGTCGTTGTTGGATCTTCCAATAAACACAAAAGACATATTAATATAGGAGCCCATCTCAAGAAGTTAAAAGCATAGTTTTAAAAACCGAACCGGACCGGCCGGTCGGACCGGTTGAACCGGAAACCGGAGTAGTATTCGGTCTGGTTCAATTGTTGGATCAGATATGCAGTTGAACCGGTGAGAACCGGTAAAAACCGGTGTAAACCGGTAAACCGGCGGTTTTAAAAAACCGACAATTTAAATGCGTGTTTTTTTTAAAATTAAAACGAGGTCATTTTTTATTATTTAAAAAAATAAAAAATAAAAATATAAGAGAAAGTTAATATTCTTTTCTTTAAAAATTGGTGACAACGATTAAATATAATAAATAGAGGTTATTGCAATATTATATTATTGATAGGTTCTGGAGTTTAAACATAATCTATTTTCTCTCCTGTATGATTGATATCATTTGTTTTTATTAGTTGGGCTGAGGTGTTGCGTAAAGTAAATGGTAATGCATATTATATAGATAACAAACATAAGTTTGTATTTGAGATTGATATTTTTTAAAAATTTTAAATCAATTACTTGACTTAAATTTATAATTGATTCAAATTTGAATTTAAATTATAAATTGTAAAATTATGATATTTTTAAATTTTTAGGTGTTAGTGATTTTTTTCGACATCGAGTCATCTGGTTCGACCGGTTTAATACCTATATAATTTTGTTATAATGACCGGTTTATTCAACTGAGTTATCCGATTTTATCCGATTTAGTCATGCGGTTCGACCAATGATCCAATGGTTAGACCAATGAACCAGTGACTAATATTCTCACCGGTTCGATAACCGGTCCGATTTTTAAAACATCGGTTAAAGGTGTCTTGTGTGACTTTATTAGAACTAGAGTACAAAAGAGTAACTGGAAGAATCTGGTTGGTGCGGAAAACTAGTAGTATGGATAATAAATTACTTGACTACTCTGATTAATTCCTTCATTGTGAAGTATATGTTGCAGATGGTAAGATTTCCTATTGGCTAACTGTGATTTATGCACAAAATCAACTAGTAAACACAAAGAAGCTTCAGATGGATATCAAGAATATTGCTAGTTATATACAGGGACCATGGATGGTAATAGGGGATTTTAATAATGTCCTTATTGTAGATGATAAAGCTGGTGGGAACCTTGTGCATACTGTGGAATTCTATGATTTGGAATGTATGATGGATGTTGAAGGCATGTATGAACATGATACTATAGGAAATCACTTTACATGGTCTAATAGGCACACAAATGGAACCATTTATTCTCAAATTTATCGAGCTATTTATAATAAAGTGGTTCCTAAAATTTTCATGCTACGAAATTGAAGTGTTGGATGCTCATTTTATCTAATCACTCCCCTCTTAAAGTGAAGATATTGGGACAAGCTACTTGTATGGTTGGATATCAACCAAGTTTTAAATTTCTGAATTGTGTTGTTGGAGGAATCTATCTGCCACCCCCTAATCGTATCTGACACCCCCCTCCCTCCCATTTTTTCAATATTCTCATATCACCCCTGTTATTATTTACATAAAAAATGGCTTTTTTTACCAAAAAAATCACTTTTTCAGACAAAAAAAAACAAAATTTTCGGTAGTGCAATTCAAAATTCCTGGTAATCTCTGATCTGAATTTCCCGAAAACGAAATTTTCGGTATTAATAATCTAAATTTACCGGTACTCCTTACCGGGAATTCTTAAATTACCGGTAATAATTACCGGTAATTTAAATATTACCGGTGTGCATTTGCACACGCATATCGGAGATTCTAAATTACCGGTAACTCTCAAACTACCGGGAAATTCAAATGTCCGGTATACTGGGAATTCCAATTTTACACGAAATTTCCGGTAACAGATTAGTTTCTTCAAAAATGCTTGCCATTTGCGCTCCGGAACCGTCAGTGTCTTCTACCGACTCGTGTAGCGATTACACTCAGTTCTTCACCACAGACAAAGTATATATTATACGTAGATGCGTAAAATGTAATATTATTTCGTTTGATTTCATGTTTTGTGTTACTATAAGTTGTTATGTTTTTGAACGACAGATTTTTTAGAGCCGATCTGACGTATTAGCTTGGGCACAGAATATTGGGAAGCAACATGGTATCATAGTTGTGACAATTCGTTCTGATAGTGTAACTGGCCAGCGAGGAAGGAAGGATAAATTGATAATGGGTTGTGAGAGAGGAGGAAATTATAAAAGAAAAAAGTCTGAAAGTAGTCATTCATCGGAGAAGGATGGTCTCGCTAGTATGAAAGTGAAATGTCCCTTTCGGCTGAGGTCTTCGCCAAGTGGTATTGGTTGGAGGGTGAGCGTTATGCGTGGGTTTCACAATCATAGAGTATCTCAGGATTTATCAGGGCATGACATATTAGGCCGTCTAAAACCTCATGAGAGACAATTTGTGAATAACATGACGAAGTATAACACATGCCTCCGAGACACATAATTTTCGCCTTGAAAGACCAAGATCCAGAAAACCTCACGAGTGTTGAGCAAGTATATAAAGCTAGATCTACGTACCATGAAAGCAAGAGAGGTTCATTGACGGAAATGCAAATGTTGTTGAGTCTTATTCATAAAGAAAAGTACATATGTTGGACAAAAAATAGGAAAGACTCGAATGTTGTTGCTGATATTTTCTGGACACATCCTGATTCAGTGAAGTTGTTGAATATGTTTCACTTGGTGTTGATTTTTTATTGTACATCATGTACAAAACCAACAGGAAGTCAACCTTCTAGCCAATCGTCCACTGTATCTTCTAAGCATAAATACTTGTCTCGGTTTCCTCGTTTCATGCATCCATACATTGATGACATAATTGATGTGGGTGACGATGGAAATTGTGGTTTTCGGGCTATTGCAGCATTACTTGGATGCGGTGAAGAGTCTTGGGCGTTGATTCGGAATCAGTTGGATGCTTAAATTTATCAACAACCAAAATTGTTTTCCAAGTTGTTTTATGACACCGTTGATGTGGTTCGAAGTTCCTTAAAAGTAACACACTTGGGTGTACAGGGTAGAGAGAAATGGATGTCGATTCCAGATATGGGTTATCCTATTGCGACCCAGTACAGTTTGGTTTTTGTCTCCCTGTCAATGACACTTAACCAAACCTTCTTCCCTCTTACCATAGCTCCATCTATGTTTGCAAGAGTAGGCATAAAATGATTGTTGTTGCCTTTGTCAACAATAATCATTGGGTTCAGGTAAAATTAAAACCTGATAGTCATTTGCCTCTCGTCACAACCTGGTGGAGAGAGAACTGTACTGAAGAGACAAGAGTCTGGGAAACAGCATATGCAGGACAGATTAGGCACTGAGAGGAAGAAATTAGGAAGTCACGTTAATTTTATGTTATCTTGTTGATGTTATGTATTTTTTACGTAGGAAATCATCTTAATTTAATATGTAATCGTGTTGATGTTTTTGTTGATCAATCACTAGCAGGTTTTTCAAATTTTTTTCAAGCTCAGAACTGATACTGGAAATTTCAGTTTGCCCTGAAATTTCCGGTATATCGGATATTTCATTTCCCCGGTAATTTCACATTTCCTGTAAAATTAGGAAATCCGATACATTTATACCGGTAAATTGAAAATGTCCAGTGGATGTTACCGGTATTTTCAAAATTACCGGTACTACCTGAAAATTCAGATAAACACACAGAAAATGGCTGAAAAATCCGGTAATGGACAAAATTTTCAGTATGGCACTGGAAATTTCAAAAATCTGGTGTTTTGGACATGGATAAAATGGACTTTTTGCTTGTAATAGAGGATGTCAATTACGATTGGGGGGTGGCAGGTAGAATACTCGTGTTGTTGAAAGGCCTGAGTTTATGGGGCTGATCACTAATAGCTGAAACATGGATGAAACAAACAGGTCAATGTATGTCGTTTGGAGAAAACTTAAAAGATTGCAACCCCTTTTGCGTGGACTGAATAGAGAAGTGTCTACTAGTGTTAAAAAAATACAAGATAGCATGATTGCGTGGACTGAACATATTTATCTCAGATGTGCAATACAAATGGATCTAAAAAATCCTATGATAATGTGGAATGGTTAGCCTTGGAAGATATCATATCATGACAGAATTGAACTTTCCTACTAAGTTCATTAAATGGATCATGATTTGTGTGAGCACTGTATCTTATAAGTATGCTTTCAATGGACAACAAAGTGGAATTTTGAAGGCAAAAAGGGGATTAAGGCAGGGGATCCCATATCCCCTCTGCTGTCTGTTATAGTTATGGAATATATGCATATGTGCTTGCAGAAGTTATAGAAGCAGTCAGATTTCAATTTTCACCTCAAATGTGAGAATTGCAAATCACTAATATTTGTTTCGCTAATGACTTGATTTTATTTACAAGAGGTGATGAGATATTTGTCAAACTTAAGATGATGAAATTTCAAAAAAATTCAGAAGTTACTGGATTGAATGCAAATCCTACAAAATGCAAGGTACATTTCAGAGGGATGTCAAAATTGGAACAGGAGATAGAGGCTACAGGTTTCTCTGCTAGTACATTACCTTCCACGTGCATACATGCTAAAGATAGTTCACATACTAACATGCTAAAGAAAATGGCAATGAAAAGTACAGTCAACAAAAACAAAGGCATTTGACATTATTTACTGACCAAATGTCATGGCAGTACACTATTTTTCTGCATTAAAACTTAACCAAAACCCAATTCATCGCCCACCGATGAGGCATAAGGAAATCATATTTATTCAGAGTACTACACACAAGTTCAAAGCATTGGTTACAAAATACAGAATCATAACTCAAAACATAAATTTCCGCAGCTGCTTCCAAAGCAGCATATCAATTCCTACTTGTGAATTTCAGTTCTTCTTCACAGTCGCGGAGTTGATGATGTCAACAAACTCGGGCTTCAAGGAAGCACCGCCAACCAAAAATCCATCAATGTCAGGCTGTGATGCCAATTCTTTGCTGTTTCCTCCATTTACAGAGCCTGCAGTTTTAGATGAAGTTGATTAATTACAAGAAATTATTACTACAATGCCTCAAAAACTCACCAAGGTTGCTAATATTCTTTTATGACATCAAAATAACTGCAAATATAGAGACGAGTAACAAACGGAAGTACCTCCATAGATGATTCTTAGAGAGGCAGCAACTTCAGCACCCACGTTGTCGTGAACCCATTTCCTTAAAGCAGCATGAACCTAGGCCAAATATTAATAACATTATCAAGACAATACAATCTACAAGTTACTTCAACAAAAAAGAGATTGAGCAACCAGATAGCAGAAAAAACGATTTGACACAAGTAAAAATTTTAGGGATCAGTACGACGCAAAGCTATCACAGATTATCAACATGGTCTGATGGTTATGATTGATTGACAGTGTAAACAAAATTCACACTGCACAGCGATGTAAACATACCTCTTGTGCCTGAGCAGGAGTTGCAACCTTTCCTGTTCCAATGGCCCAAACTGGCTCATAGGCCAAAACAACATTATCCCAGTTTGATACTTTCTCTGCAATTAGAATTGAGGACAGCAACAATGTTATTGCCAGCAAATTAGTATTTGACGAAATAAATCAATTAATGGAAATTTGTTGATACGATTGAAAAGTATTTTTCGCAAGAATTCCGTCTCACATAAAGAATCAAGAAGGAAAAAAGAGAGGTTGTGAACATAAGAGTACCTGCAATAGCCTTCGTTTGCTCAGAAACAACAGCAAGAGTAGTACCAGCTTCACGCTGCTCAAGAGTCTCCCCAATGCAAGCGATAACTTTCCTCCCTAGTGAGAGTGCATATGCAACTTTGTCTCCCACAAACTGTAGCAGAGAATAAATCAGTAGAAAATTGGAAGTTTTGATAGTAGAATTTAATCTTCGAGAAATAACAACTATGCAAAGTAGAAGTTATAACACAACTAGCACAATATAAGCCAAAGGAAACTAAAAGTTATGTACCTCATTTGTTTCATTTAGAAGCTTCCTTCGCTCAGAGTGCCCAAGAATAACCCAAGGGATATCCAAATTTACAAGCATTTCGGCACTGTTAACAGAAAGACACAATAAACACAAATTAAATAATAGATAGAAACTTCAAAATTATGCCACACTATTAATAAACCACACAAATAAAAAACGGGAAAAAGAGAATCAGATGGTTCGGTTACATAGTTCTAATTCTACCTAACATGGAACGACCAAAACCCTGTCAGTAACCATAAAAATTAAATGCAAAATACCAAAATGAATTGAAGAGCCAGGTACGAATAGCATACCTAATCTCCCCGGTATAAGCACCACCTTTGCGAACCCAACTGTTTTGAGCAGCAACATGGAAGTCAGAGCGAAGTAAACTTTTCACGAAGGTAAGGAACACATAAGGGGGGCTCACAACAACTTCTGTAAAACCAAAAACACATTTGTTAGCAGTTGGCACATGCCAATACCAGAAATATCATCACCAATACATGAATAAAAACTATAAAGCTTGAATGAAATTAACCAATATGAAGAAATTTTAAGGCCCAAATAGATAAGCAAATTTCATTACTAAAAAGTGTAGATGCAAAATAGAAATCACATGCATAGTTCAATCATCACAAACACCGTGTATACATGGAAAATTAACTTAAGTCTCATTATAACAATTCAAAAGGGATTCACAGTGGTTCGTTATATGAACAAACAAATAAAGAACCTTCTAGTACTCATAAATTTTCTGATTAGAAACACAATCCAAACTAATAATCAAACTTACTTAGCAAAATAGATCACTGCAAAAGGGATCTAAGAATCAAATGTTTAAACATAAAGAGATAAAAAAAAATCATCAGAATCCTGCTAAGACTCACCAACAACATCTTCTCCGGGGACTGTAGCTTCGTTCAAAGTACCCACAATTTTCTTCACCTCTTCAGTGGTTCCATTCTGCAACAAAATCAACCCAAAAAAACCGTTTAACAATCTGGATCAGTATAGACAACCTAATCAAGCAACACAAAAACATCCTTAAAAAACAGTTCCATGAGGAAATTATGAATGTTAGCATCATACATCATGCAAAAAGCTCAAGTTCATGTTCTTTTGTACATATCCCTATATGGAATTAAGATCTTAACATAAAGTCTGTCACCATAACAACAAACATGCTAGATCGGGAAAAAGGTATTGTAAATCAAAAGTGATCCAACATTAATTTCGCAACAGAAACAAAATCTTCCGATCTGATTATAAACACAGTTTCAGAGCTAAAGCTTATAGGTTATAATCACAACCGATGATCAAAACTGAAGAACTAAAGATTTCACTAAAATTAAGATGGAAACAGATTGAGAAAAGGAAAGAACAGACAGTGAAGAAAGTTAAAGGAGATTTGAAACATACGCATTTCCAGTTACCACCGACGAAGAACTTTCTGCCCATGTTTAGGTTAATGTTTTCGATTTAAACGAGGAAGTGAAAAACCCTTGTTGTTCTTGTTGTTGTTCTGAAGTGTTTGTTGTTCACTCTTTATATTAAAGATAAACCGAAGAATATGCTTTAAACATTTTATTTTATTCATTCATTAATTAGTTAATTTCTTGGTGAACACATCAACTCAACTCCCCCTTTGGTTGATAATTAAAAAATAAAAATTAAAAATAAAAAAAATAAATAAAAAATAAAAACATATCAGGAAACCAATAAAAAAGAAAAAAATGTGAATTAAAATTTGTTTAATTTTTTTTATACGATTCTTATCTATAGAGATTCCTTAAATAAAGATTTTATATAATTTTATCTACAAAAATCAATAGAAAGAAATGTGAGTTTAAATAATTAATGGGAAAATAAAAAAAAAAATTTAGAATAATCTATTTTTTCAAAAAAAATACAAAATTAATCATATTTTCTAAAAGTTTACTAAAGTGACGTAGTTTAAGAACTGAGTAAGATGGATACGTCAAATGAAATGACACATTCCTTTGAACTTGTTCTCATACGCCATTCCAAATAGCTCATACATCTCCCCCAAGCCATTTCATATGGCGTCTTCCTTGAAATTTCATACACATGCGCCATATGAAATGACGCCTCCACTTAATTTTTTTTAATCAACTGCTTATACTCCATTTGAAATGACGACTACTACACATTCCTCCTCTATATATACCACCACCTTGTCTACGTATTTTTTTGTACCAATTTCTCATTTGTGTTTTTACCACATTCTCTTCATATCTCCTTTCATTTTTCTGTTAAAATGGTTTCATCTTCTTATTCTTCTTCCTCCAAATATCTCTATCAGGTTTCATATATCCACAAGAGAAATGCCAATTTAATTTTCTCGCCAGTCAAACCTCTAATGAAGATTCACCTCTGATCGTGTATTGTGGTGTTTAAGCCATAACAAATATTTTACTGAACTGGTGTTTGGTAGAATTGTGGTGCGATATTTCAGTGTACTAATGTATGATAGAATGGTAGTGCAATAAAATGTTAGTTTCAAGTGTATTAATAGACGTTTAGTTTCAAGTAATTGAATTTTTAATATATTATTGTCTTGTCTCAATTATTTTTGTGTATTAATCTTATTTTTAAAATAAAATTATTTCTTGTGTTTTTTAACTTTACAGGCATTAATCTTGTATCCACTTCTCAATTATATCAACTATATCTTCTTACATGCAATTGTCTTGTCTCATTTATATCTTCTTATCACCTTCCATGCATTAGTCTTGTCTTCATTTATATCTTCTTATCACCTTCCATACATTAGTCTTGTCTTCCTTTATATTTTATTATCTTCTTCCATGCATTAGTCTTGTCTCCTTTATGACTATCAAGACCCTATTATTGTCTTCTTATAGCATGCATTACTCTTGTCTCCTCTACGCATGCTTTACATGAATTTAATTTTTTTTCTTACACTATTCTCTTACTATTTTGTTACACTATTTTTTCTCTTAGTATTACTCTTTTCTCACATGCCTACAAGATAGTCTTCTTATCATAGTCTTACAAGATAATATGTTGCTTTAAATAGATTCACATGCCTACAATAATGTGGTAAAGACAAGTCTTACATGCACACGAAATTGTTGCTTTATCATATGTCTTACAAGTCTTACATTATTTCTTACAAGTCTTGCATATGGTATGGAGTCTATGTGTATTACCCCATGCAAACCCTAGTATTCAAACCTAACATGTGAAGAGAGGAATTCCACTATAAATATATGTTACTCACAACTTTCAACTTTCAGCAAACAAACTATCAACTTTCAGCAACCGAACTTTTCTCCTCATAACCTACCTTCATTCCAAGCCACAAAAATGTCTCTACTTACTATGTGCGATGAACACAGAGGAAAAATTGAGAATATTGCAGCATTTCTAAGTTTATTTGTTTTGTCTCCCCTTACTTATTTGTTTTGTCTTTATAACTAAGTTTCTTTATATCTTTTGTCAGGGTGTAAAGAGATTTTGATGTCGTGTACATGACTATATACCACATGACCCAATCATAAAACCATACCTTGAATCATGCGATTTCGGTTATTTGATAAACATCACTTCGTACTCAATTGACGCCAAATTTATTCTAGCTTTGCTAGAACGATGGAGACCCGAGACCCACACATTTCACCTTCCATTCGGTGAATGCATCGTCACATTGGAAAATGTGTATATGTTGATGGGTCTACGCATCGATGGTAAGGCTGTTAACGGCAAAATTGAGGTTGATAACCAAATTTCCGAAGATTTGTTGGGTACCCCTCTTTGTGAAGAGATAACTCTGCCACAACGTGCAGGTCAACCCGGGGGTCAAGGTATAAATTTAAAATACCTTAGAGAACATTATGCACGTATCACATTAGACGACGAATCCACCCAGTATGAAAAAATAATTAAAACTCGGTGTTATATTATGTTTTTATTTTGACATTTTTCATTTCCTTAAAGTACTGGAAATACTGTAAATATTATGTATTTTCCGTTGTTATGCAACATTCATAAAGTAGGCACTTATAGTTGGGGTTCAGCTATTTTGGCCCATCTATATAGTGCTTTGTGTAAAAATGCAAAAAAAAAAAAATACTTGTATATTTTATGGTTGTGCCTTTCTACTTCAAGCATGGGGTTGGTCACGAATGCCAACACTCGCTCCGGTCAACCCGAATCCATACACATTCACATACGCAAACAAGTAAGTTTATTTTAAAATATCAAATAAGTATACTTTGATAAAATGTTTATTTGTAACTAATTTATTTATCTCACTTTTTTTAGGTGGTCAGTTATGGGAATGACTTACCAACGATGTTCCAGAAACACAATAATTGTGTACCGCAATCTTTTAGACCACATTGGGCCAAATGATGTAAATTATTCTTACACTACTATAAATTTGACTATTAAATTAACACACTGTAATTTTTTCATTAAGTATTTTTATTATGCAGTTTGTCTGGAGGCCGTATCTGGGTCTCGACCATCAGCCTAACCCCGATGATGGTGAAGTCTGGACAGTAAAAAACACTAATCATTCGGTTCATTACAGTCGAGATGCACCAAAGTGATCTAGTGAAACTGTAATTCGGCATGCAGCAAGATATTTCAGTCGATCCGACGTGTTTCGGAGACTGGCATCAAATGAGAGTAGATACACAATGGGGTTATGATGATTGGAAAGACTTTGCTAAAGAGATGTGTCGACATTGAAAGAATCAACGTTGCCACATCTTAAACGAGCCTGTCGTGGAATGGGCTAGTCCAAGTCATCAATATATGATTTGGTTTAGGTCGGGTACAACACAACAATTTGTGTCTAAGCCGACATATTTGATAGATATGCACCGACGTGCTTCGTCCTCATACACACAACAACAAACACCTTCCTAACAACCAACTCCGCACAACACCCAACAACAATATATACCCACTCAATCATACTTCCAAACCCGCAACTCATTCATGTCACCTAACCAATCACAACAACAAGAGCCTGACCCTTACTGCCAACATCCACACATCGACATCACATCTGTCTATAGCCTAGATGACTCATTTGACTCCACCCCAGCCCACTATAGCCCCCCACAAATGAACACACATACATCCTACCACCAAAAAACCTAACTATTATTTGACTACCTTACACCACAACAACCATTGCATCGTTTCCAAAACGATTCAATGTACCAATTTGGTCAACCATATCGTCTGCACCTAACCCAACCACTGCATCCCAACTTCGAAAACATAGGCATGAAACTGAATTACGGAAGCGTCGTTGGCAGCAACCCCCGACTATTGGGGACAGATGATTGAAAATTTATCAAATACGCTAGGACCCTCGCAACAAATACCTTTTCTGCAGGCCAATATGCAAAGACCACAAACGCCTCAACAAAATCATGGTAGACCTCAGAGGCATGCTAATGCCCCACGGTGTGGAACCGGAGGACGTTTTGATCGGGTCGTGCATTGATTTTTTTTATTTCTTGTAAACTTTAATGTATTTTAATAATATTTTTAATTGTTTCTTATTTGTTTTTATTTTCCCCTCAATTTTTAACCTATTTTCAATTCATTTTCCTAATAAAATAAAAATAATAAAAAATAAAAATAATTTTGGCAGGATGCGTCATTTCATATGGCGCATGCACTCCAAATTATGGCAAAAGGGAGTAAAAAGGGTGTAGGCGCTATTTGACTTGGCTACACCTATGTGTATTCTCTAAATCAAATGGCGCATGTGCTTTAAAATAGTGCATATACACCATTTCATATGGCGCCTGCATGATTTGTTCTATTGAAACTACGTTACTTTCGTAAATAAATTAAAAAACATGTTATTTTAGTAATTAAACTGAATAACTAGATTATTTTTAAAAAAATCGGGAAAATAAGTAATAATTTTTTTAAAATATAATTAATAAAAGAAAAGAGAAATGTTAATGCTTACTAAACAATTTTAAAAAATCATTAAATAAATATGAAAACTTACAAAATTACTTGTTACAAAATTTTTCTTTTATAATTGAACAACTTTTATATATATATATATATATATATATATATATATATATATATATATATATCAAGAGAAAGAGAAGAAAAAATGTGAACTTTATTTTGTTAAAATTTGTATATTATTTTAATATAATAAAATATAATAATAAAAAATAGGGTAAAATATATATTAATAAGAAAAAGTAAATGAAATCAATTAAAAAAATATTGATTTTATGTTCTTATAAATTTTTTATATTTTTTTAGTATAGTTGATTAATAAAATAACTTTTATATAATTTTTACTTAAAAAGAATTAATAAAAAGAAAAATGTGAGTTTAAATAGTTAGTGAAAAAAACTTGGTTTTTATTCAACATATATGAAAAATTATTAAATTATTTTTAATTTTGACTTAAAATTTTTCTTTAATAATTTAAATTTTTTTTAAAAGAAAATATGCCCTCAAAGCATGAGTTTTGTGTAAGATCACCTACTCGGCATCACCATCAGCTTGTTGTGCAACAACGATCTCAGCATCAAATAACGTCTTCAGGAACAAAAACCTAACACGAGCATTGATCAGTCACCATTTGCACTATATTTTCATCACTTATTTGACAAGAATCCAGGTACTCTGTAGCACTTTGCACTTATTTTGTTATCGTCTGCGTCAATTTTATGTACCGTAAGTTTTTGTTACTCGTTTTACTGTTTTGAGCTTTATTTCAAGTTTCTGCATTTTATGCTTAGGTTTTTTATTTTTGATTGTTTGCAGGACCAAATGATCGATCCCAAAAGACTCGGTGCGAGGAAGGAAAAAAATCTGGAGTTTCGGAGGAAGATGGCTTTACATACAGGGGCCTGACACGGACACCCGTGTCACCTGACATGGGCCGTGTCAGGGTGGAAGATAAGACACAGCAAGAAGATTGAAAAACAATGGTGCAACACGGGCACCCGTGCCACCTGACACGGGTCGTGTCACAAGACCTGGGAGTGAAAAAGTAAAACAATGCAACACAGTGGCGCAACACGGTCACCCATGTTGCTTGACATGGGTCGTGTCAGCTCAGTACGTTGATTTTCCTATTCTTGTGTTTTGATCCAAGCATTAAGCATCAAGGGTGTTTTGGGCATTTCCAACGAATGCTATTGGATTTTTGACTATTTAGATGAGTTTTGACGAGAAAAGAAGGGACTTTTTGAAAGAGAAAAAAATACACGATTTAAGATTGGAGAAGAAAAGGTTTTTGGAGAGCGAAAGATTTTCATGAGCGGAAGCAATTGACGATCCAAGTTCATCCCAATCCTTGTAATGTCTAATTTTTATCTTGTAGTTCCATTGAATACTGTGAGTAGTTAATGTGAGGGATATTTTTCTAGCTAACTTGTTTTAACGATGTCAACAAACATATTAGATTGTAATTTGAGCGGTATCACTTCACGTGTTGGGCATATAGCGTCTAACCATTATCATTCATGTGTCTAGATGCATAGGATCGTGTCTTTCCCAAAAATAAATTTACACTATCGTTTTAGTTGTGTCTAGTATGTGTCTCTGGTCTTGGTCTGGTGAAAATGCTCAGAAAAATTTAATTTCCTAAAAAAATTGCACTTCATGCGTTGACCCTTCAGTTTATGCGCTAACCTCCAATTTCATACTCTAACCTCCAAAACCTGCGGGAAAGCGCACAACTCAATGGACATGAAAATACTTGCTCATGCGTCGACGCATGAAGTGTGGGGGCCAGCGCATGACTTCAAAACTTTTCTTTTTTTTATTTAATTTCTTTTCTGTTATTTTTTTTGGTTGGTCATTTTATTATATAAATAGTTTTGGTCATCCATTTATAAAATAACAAGAAACGTGAAAGATATATGTCATTTCTCTCTTCATCTTCATCTTCTTCATTGAGTAAACAAACAATCACACATAATCATCTTTGTTTGTGTCGCCCATTGATCGAAGTGATAACATTCAGAATTTAGGAAGTGTGATCTTCATCTTCTGGGTTGAGAGTTTTGGCATGTGTTTCTTGAATCAAACTAGTTGGTTTGTCCTCCAAAGATTGGACAGATTTTGGGGGTTTTTGCACAAACTGTTCTTTCTACAGGGATTCGGCTGGGCGAAGGTAACCGGAATTCGGCGTAACTGTTCGGTTTAGTAGCTGTAATCAGAGGATCGTAGAAGGAAGGTTTGGGTTCGAATTCTTGGAAGATTGCAATTGACCGAGTGAAGGTAACCAAAGAGCAGTGGATTCTTTTGGTTTAGTAGCGTGGGACGATAATTGAATCAACCATATTCGAAGCACTTGATTCATCTTGAATCAAGGGAATAGAAAATTCTGCATCAACAATCGAAGACGTTCGAGGGTTTGAATGGTCATAGTTTTCTCTTGTAACAAACAATTTGCAACAACTATATATATACATATCTCAATTCTATTTGTGGAGTTGGGGGCAGACGTACCCAAAGCGAGGACGATTGGGGAACTGCCTAATCAAATCGTGTTTGTTCTCTCTCTCCTTAACTCTTTTACAATTCAGTTGATTCGAATTGCTGAAGTCACAAGTTATTGAAATTTCTGTAGTAGTGTAATTGTATGCTGATAAATTGTTTTTGTTAAACTGATACAATTTCTTGAATTGTGTCTTGGAGCAGCTGTACGTTACCCTCCATAGAAATTTTGCACATAGTGTGTTTACGCACACTAGGTGTTTGATAATTTGTTTCAGAACTTAATTCGAACACATTGCCTTAAATTACTTATTACTTTACCTCATTGGATTGGAATATACATCAACCAAGTAATATTTTGCTGATTGTGTGTCTTAAGTGTAGTATACAAAACTGAGTTTTTCTCTTCCATACTCATCCTTAATATATTCGCGCATATCCGATCCTTTTGGTAGAAGGTTCGTTGTAGACGTTCTATCCAGTGGTAGCTTCCGTTTAAACAAATTTTAAAAACAAATTTTGTAAACCATTTGCGTGTAAAACTCAAGGGATCTATTCAACCCCCCTTCTAGATTCATAGCCATCGTCTAACAAGTGGTATCACGAGCTCCGGTTAATTCTGGTGCTTCGGTAAAACTTCTTGGATCATGGCGAACGAACCTAAGGGGGCTTATAATAGAGCTTCAGTTTTTACAGGTGAAAACTACAACTACTGGAAGGATTGTATGCGCGTCCATATTAATTCCTTAGATCGGAAGGTTTGGAATGTTATTTTAAACGGTCCCATGGCAATTACTATGACTAACGCGGAAGGCGTTGTCGTTCCTAAACCTGAAGCTCAATGGAATGAGGAGGACAAGAAAAAGTACAACTATGATTGGAAGGCTCGTAATATGATCATTTCCTCCTTGGGAGTTGATGAGTATTATCGAGTTTCCCATTGTGAAACGGCCAAAGCCATGTGGGATGCTTTACAAGTAACCCACGAAGGCACTAATGATGTTAAGTTGGCTCGTATTAATACACTAATGCAAGAGTTTGATTTGTTTTACATGAAGCAAGGGGAAACCATTGCGGATATGCAAAAAAGATTTACTCACATCATCAACAAATTGCATGTTCTTGGTAAACCAATTCCAAATGAGGCTTCTACTAACAAAATTCGGAGGTATCTTAACAAGGAATGGTAACCAAAGGTCACCGTTATCAAGGAGGCCAATGATCTTGCTACACTAGACCTCACGACACTGTTTGGTAAACTTGATGAGCATGAGCAAGTGCTTATTGGCTTGGATAAACATGAAAAGAGTATCAAGAAAGAGAAGGCAAAAGATACGGAGAAGAAGTTGATAGCTCTTAAGGATTCTTGTTCAAAGTCCACACATCAAGAGCTAAGTGATGATGAAACCAATAATGACAAAGATGAAGAATTCGGTGATGATATGGGCTTATTTGTGAAGAGATACAATAGATATGTTCGTAAGAACGATATTCAACACTCGGACAGAAATCTAGTCAAGTTTAGGAAGCTATCTAGAAGCGAAGGAAATAAAAATGGCAAGGTAAAAGGTACGTGCTACAACTGTGGAAAATCCGGGCACTACAAGCCGGATTGTCCATCTCTAAAGAAAGACAAAGATAAGGATAATGATAAGATTCGCTCAAACAAAAAGTCCAACAAGTCTCGACGAGCATACATCGCTTGGGAAAGCGATAGTGAGTCAGAGAAAGATGATTCTTCGAGTGACGAAAGTGAATCCGTCAACTTTTGTCTTATGGCACGCCACAGCAAAGCAAAAGAGGTAAAACACTATAAATATGAAAATTGTCAAAATATGTCTCATGCTGAATTAAAAAGAGTGTTTGATACATTGCACCACGAAGCTAAGGAAGCATTTCAACGCTTAGCTTCATATAAAAAGATCTTTTCCTATTTGGAGAAAAAGGTTTCCGATTCCAAAAAGGAATTGGAAGCTCTTAAGAACTCCATGGTGGATGTATCAAAAACTAAGATTGATGAGAATAAATATCCATGGTTTAAGTTTGGGGGTTGTGATACTTGTCATATTTGGCAAAGAGATGTGAGAACCCTCAAGGCCAAATTGGACAAGGCTCTTATGCCAAAAGTTACGTTTGCTATTGATCGATCACATTTTCGGGAGAGCATGAATAATCCATATCAAAAGTATACCTATGTGATTCGAGATAGTGATAGCAAAGGTAAATTCCAAATGAATCGTGATTGCTTATATTGTTGTAAGCCCGGTCATACTATTGCTAAGTGCCGCTTTCGAAGATTTCTTGTTCCAAACGGCATTTATCAATGGTTGCCCAAGGGCAATCTTGGTTTCACTTACCATAAAGGACCCAATGAGAATTGGGTACATACTCTCCCTTAATTGTTTTTTGTAGGTACAAAGTCTTAGGACCACCGAAGGAAGATGGGTTCTGGATAGTGGCTGCTCAAGACATATGACCGGAGACATATCTCTTTTCATCGACTTTGTGGAGAAGAAAAAGGGGTTTGTCACCTACGGAGATAACAATAAGGGACAGATTCTCGGTAAAGGCAGTGTAGGTAACCCCTCATCTACTACTATCTCTGATGTGCTGCTTGTGGAAGGCCTTAGACACAACCTTTTAAGCATTAGTCAACTATGTGACAAGAATTATAAAGTATCTTTTTCAAATGACTGTTGCATAGTTGAAGATAGCGACAAAAAGAATGTGTTTAAGGGCTTGAGGGTGAATAATGTCTATATGCTAGACTTAAATGAGGTATCGTTGAATGGAGACAAGTGTCTAGTCGCCATGAATGAAGATTTATGGTTGTGGCATAGACGGTTGGCTCACTTCAACTTTGATTTGCTTAACAAAATTGTCTCTAAAGACCTAGTCATCGATTTGCCCAAAATTAAATTCACAAAGGATCACCTTTGTGATGCGTGTCAAATGGGGAAGCAAACAAGGATCTCATTCAAATCTAAAAACATTGTTTTAACTATGAGACCCCTTGAGCTCCTCCATATGGACCTCTTTGGACCATCTAGGGTTAAAAGTCTAGGTGGTAACTATTATGGGTTTGTTATAGTCGATGATTTTTCTAGGTTTTGCTGGACAATTTTCTTAGCAAATAAGAGTTATACCTTTTCGGCCTTTGAACGATTTGCTAAGTTATCTCAGAACAAGTTAAACACAAACATTGGGTCAATTAGAAGTGACCATGGGGGTGAGTTTGAAAATCATTTATTTGAAGCATTTTGTGATTCCAACGGAATTGATCATAATTTTTTCGCACCACGTACCCCTCAACAAAATGGGGTAGTGGAACGTAAAAATAGAGTTTTGGAAGAACTTGGAAGGACTATGATCAATGATGGTGGATTACCAAAATACTTTTGGGCCGATGCCATAAGTACGACTTGTTATGTTTTGAATAGGGTGCTCATCCGGCCTATTCTAAACAAGACACCGTATGAGCTTTTAAAAGGGCGTAAGCCAAACATCTCTCACCTTCATGTATTTGGTTGCAAATGCTTTGTGTTAAATAATGCGAAAGAGACTCTTGGTAAATTTGATGCCAAGGCCGACGAGGGTATTTTTCTTGGATACTCTCAGTCAAGTAAAGCATATATAATTTATAATAAGAGGTTACACATAGTTAAAGAGTCAGTTCATGTTACTTTTGACGAGTCTTATCCGAGAAATGTCGGAGAAGGTAGTTCTTTTCATGGTGCAGGTGTACCTACTGAAGACATACTCAAGGACACTGATAAGGGAATTGATCAACCTGAAGCAGTGCGTATTGAGGAGGAAAAGGATCACCAACCAGTGAAAGTGAAGATGATCATCATGCCGATAAAGATGAACTTCCTCCAGCTTGGAAGTCTTCAAAAGACCATCCAATTGACAACATTCTTGGTGATATCTCTAAGGGAGTAACTACTCGCTCTAAACTTAGTAACTTTTGTTATTACTCTGCTTTTGTTTCCCAAGTTGAACCTAAAAACGCTAAGGAGGCGTTACTCGTTGAGCATTGGTTTCTATCAATGCAAGATGAACTAAATCAATTCAGGAGAAATGAGGTTTGGGACCTTGTCCCCCCTCCGCGAGATCATCGAGTAATCGGAACCCGATGGGTGTTTAGGAATAAACTTGATGAAAATGGAGTAATAACGTGTAACAAAGCTAGGCTTGTAGCGCAAGGCTATAACCAAGAGGAAGGAATCTACTATGAGGAAACTTATGTGCCGATTGCCCGACTCGAGGCCATACGTCTTCTACTTGCCTATGCTTGCACAAAGAACTTTAAATTATTCCAAATGGATGTTAAAAGTGCATTCCTTAATGGATACATAAACGAAGAGGTTTATGTAGCCCAACCTCCGGGTTTTGAATCTCACGAATATCCTGATCATGTCTATAAACTTAAATGAGCTTTGTACGGACTTAAACAAGCCCCTAGGGCTTGGTATGAACCTCTAAGCAAATTTCTACTTGATCAAGGGTATTCAAGAGGAAAGGTTGACACAACCCTCTTTATTAAACGTCAAGGAAAACACTTAATTTTGGTACAAATTTATGTTGACGATATCATTTTTGGGTCTACTAACATGACCTTGGTCAAGGAGTTTTCTAGCTTGATGCAGGGGGAGTTTGAAATGAGCATGATGGGGGAGCTCAACTATTTCCACGGATTGCAAATCAAACAACTTGAAGAGGGCACATTCCTGAGTCAAACGAAATATTGTCTTGAGTTACTAAAACGTTTTGATATGCTGGACTGCAAAGCAATAGATACTCTTATGCCTACAAGTGCTAATCTTGATCGTGACGAAAAGGGTAAGGATGTTGAGGTAAAGAAGTACCGAGGTATTCTTCTTTATTTTACTGCATCACGTCCCGATATAATGTTTAGTGTATGCATGTGTGCGAGGTATCAGGCACATCCCAAGGAATCCCACCTAAAGGCAGTTAAGCGCATATTTT
This sequence comes from Lathyrus tuberosus, assembly GCA_022829125.1. NCBI lineage: Eukaryota > Viridiplantae > Streptophyta > Magnoliopsida > Fabales > Fabaceae > Lathyrus > Lathyrus tuberosus. The sequence continues at coordinate 5,187,460 of JALAZF010000280.1, forward strand.
AAACCTCTCTGGTACTCCAAAGTATGGGTTGTGGTATTCCAAAGGTAGTGTTTGTTCCTTAGTTTGCTACTCTGATTCCGACTTTGCCGGGTGCAAGTTGGATAGGAAAAGTACTAGTGGCACGTGTCACTTTTTCGCAAATTCCTTGGTGAGTTAGCATAGCAAGAAACAGGTTTCCGTTGCTTTGTCAACAACCGATGTGGAATACGTTGCCGCCGGTAGTTGTTGTGCTCAAGTCTTATGGCTTAAACAACAATTACTTAATTTCAACCTAAAACTTGAACGTATTCCAATTTTGTGCGATAACACTAGTGTGATTAATCTAACTAAGAACCCCGTATTGCATTCACGCACCAAGCATATCGAAATACGCCATCATTTTCTTAGGGATCATGTAGAGAAAGGTGATGTAATTTTTGAGCATGTTGACACTAAGAATCAACTTGCTGATATTTTCACAAAACCATTAGCTACAGAGCCTTTCTTTACATCCGTAGGGAACTTGGCATTCTCGATATCTCGGATCGTGCTTAATAATTCTTTTGAGTAGTGATCTTCACATATATACATGCTTGTTTATTCCTTTAACTAACAATGCAAAGAGATATTTAGCCATATGTGAGGGATCTTATCATCATGATGATCAAGGTAATATCGTTCCGATTTATAGATGTTTATAAATATTTTGTGCCATATTAATTACCCTAATCTTGATGTTTATTGCATTTTGAGCACTTATCGTTCATGTGGATGTTTTGTTCTGTGTGTGCATATGTCTATTTATCTAATTGGAACTTAAAAAATTGTAAAATTTCATTTTTCTATGTTCATGCGTCGACGCATAGATTCATGCGCTGACCTAGAAAATTTCCGGGATAACGTATAACCACATGTTCAGTTTTTTAAAGAAATTTCAAGAACCATGCGCCGACGCACAGATTCATGGGTCGACGCATAACCCGATCGGTCAGACTTTCTTCTTTACCGGGACTTGTGCGCCGACCTAGTGTTATTCATTTTCCCTACATTTTCTCATTACACGTTGATTTATGGTTATTGCATGTCATCTCATTAGGCTTTGTGGTTAATCTCTCCCTATTCTCCTCCATTAAACCTCATCAATAACCATCATTCTCCACTAATGCAAGAAGATGTGGTTATGCAAGAAAATGTGGTTATGCAAGAAGATGACAATGAGGCATGGATGGGCTATCAACCTGACGAAACTTCTGAAAATCAGGGTTGGGGTCAGTGGCAACAAAATTGCTGGACTGTGGCTGGAAACGCCTATGTGCCTCCAACTTATGGTCAGGAGTATGAATGGTATCAACCTGACAATTCTGCTCCTCCAACTCCACCGTCTCAGCATGATCAGCAGGGTTCTGAAGAAATTCTGGCTAGGTTGAACGAATTGACTCTTCAACATCAAGAATTTCAAGCTCTGCAAGATACTTGCTACTCTGCTCAGGAAGAACGGTTCACCAATCTGTCTGATCAAGTTTCATCTCACATTACCAACTTCAACAACTTTCCTAACACCGCTATGAATCGTTTCAATCAGATGGATGCCAACTTGACTCAACAAAACCTGAACCTTGCAAATAGTCTTGGCAACCTAAACAGTTCGTTGATTGACCTCAACCTAAACCTAGAGGATCTCCCACCTTCAAACCAATATTATAGGGGACGAGGTCATCCGTTTAGGGGGAGAAGACCATAGAGCTTAGGGCATTATATTTCATTTATGTTTGCATTTATGTTTGTGGTTTAGTTTTTTTTTTATGTTGCTTAACTTTGACTAGTGCTTCCGTTGGTATAAACTCTTCCGGAGTGAATGTTTTACTTTTAGGTTTTCGTTCCGTATTTAATCATTCCAAATTTTACGTTAGCAGTATCATATGTGGATGCATGTTAATGTTTGGTTGTTGCAAATATATGATGATCCACTACGTATTATTTTGACCACCCTCTTTTCTTCTTTTTTGATGTTGTCAAAGGGGGAGAAGAATAACAAGCAGAAATTTTGTTAACCAGATGTCAAAGACAGGGGGAGCTTTGTTCACTCTCAAATTACATATCTCGTGACAGCTAAGAAAGTGTTACCATCATCAAAAAGGGGGAGTATGTGAGGGATATTCTTCTAGCTAACTTGTTTTAATGATGTCAACAAACATATTAGATTGTAATTTGAGTGGTATCACTTCACGTGTTGGGCATATATCGTCTAACCATTATCGTTCATGTGTCTAGATGCATAAGATCGCGTCTTTCCCAAAAATAAATGTCCACTATCGTTTTAGTTGTGTCTAGTATGTGTCTCTGGTCTTGGTCTGGTGAAAATGCTCAGAAAAATTGAATTTCCTAAAAAAATTGCACTTCATGCGCTGACCCTTCAGTTTATTCGCCAACCTCCAATTTCATGCGCTAACCTCCAAAACCTGCGGGAAAGCGCACAACTCAATGGACATGAAAATACTTGCTCATACGTCGACGCATGAAGTGCGGGGGCCAGCGCATGACTTCAAAACTTTGATTTTTTTATTTAATTTCTTTTCTGTTATTTTTCTATTATTTTTTTTGTTGGTCATTTTTTTATATAAATAGTTTTGGTAATCCATTTATAAAATAACAAGAAACGTGAAAGATATATGTCATTTCTCTCTTCATCTTCATCTTCTTCATTGAGTAAACAAACAATCACACATAATCATCTTTGTTTGTGTCGCCCATTGATCGAAGTGATAACGTTCAGAATTTAGGAAGTGTGATCTTCATCTTCTGGGTTGAGAGTTTTGACAGGTGTTTCTTGAATCAAACCAGTTGGTTTGTCCTCCAAAGATTGGACAGATTTTGGGGGTTTTTGCAAAAACTATTCTTTCTACAGGGATTCAACTGGGCGAAGGTAACCGGAATTTGGCGCAACTGTTCGGTTTAGTAGCTGTAATCAGAGGATCGTAGAAGGAAGGTTAGGGTTCGAATTCTTGGAAGATTGCAATTGATCGAGTGAAGGTAACCAAAGAGCAGTGGATTCTTTTAGTTTAGTAGCGTGGGACGGTAATTGAATTAACCATATTCGAAGCACTTGATTCATCTTGAATCAAGGGAAGAGAAAATTCTGCATCAATAATCGAAAACGTTACAGGGTTTGAATGTTCATAGTTTTCTCTTGTAACAAATAATTTGCAACAACTATATATATATATATATATATATATATATATATATATATATATATATATATATATATATATATATATATATATATATATATATATATATATATATATATATATATATATATATACACATATCTCAATTCCATTTGTGGAGTTGGGGGCAGACGTACCCAAAGCGAAGACGATTGGGGAACTGCCTAATCAAATCGTGTTTGTTCTCTCTCTCCTTAACTCTTTTACAATTCAGTTGATTCGAATTGGTGAAGTCGCAAGTTATTGAAATTCTGTAGTAGTGTAATTGTACGCTGATAAATTGTTTTTGTTAAACTGATACAATTCCTTGAATTGTGTCTTGGAGCAGCTGTACGTTACCCTCCATAGAAATTCTGCACATAGTGTGTTTACGCACACTAGGTGTTTGATAATTTGTTTCAGAACTTAATTCGAACACATTGCCTTAAATTGCTTATTACTTTACCTCATTGGATTGGAATATACATCAACCAAGTAATATTTTGCTGATTGCGTGTCTTAAGTGTAGTATACAAAACTGAGTTTTTCTCTTCCATACTCATCCTTAATATATTCGCGCATATCCGATCCTTTTAGTAGAAGGTTCGTTGTAGACGTTCTATCCAGTGGTAGCTTCCGTTTAAACAAATTTTAAAAACAAATTTTGTAAACCATTTGCGTGTAAAACTCAAGGGATCTATTCAACCCCCCTTATAGATCCATAGCCATCGTCTAACAGTTAAACCCCCCAATGCTATAGGGAGTCCCTGATTGTGTTTGTAATGGTTTCAATATTATTAATGCAATAACAATCTTATTTTTCTTATATGTGAATTGTTCTCTCAACCGTTCTTAGTGTTCTCTCCGTCGGACAAACGGAGTCTGATTTAGGCAAAATGATTAGGCTCGACCGCCATCGTTCGTCATTCGTTGGAGAACATATTGTCATAGTTATCATCTAGGACTAGGGATACCTTGCAATAACCGGATAAGTTCTTGATATTATTATGCTTGATTTCAACCGTGATTATCCGTGGACATAGTAATTAGGTTGAGTAATCATAGGTTTTCTCTCTAAGGACTTAGGAGTTAACAATCTTAAGAATCGGTATTCTATTAAAGAAAATTTATGCTTTGCACTGGAATTTTGGAATCATTACATGATTGAATCATACACTATCTCTAGCATAATTCTCATATTTGTCAAAACCTATTTAATATTCTGTTATATTTTCTCTTCGTTAATTCATAATTTGCATAACAATTTTAAAACCCCCATAACGTTTTGTTCAATTGACGATAGTTGAACTCGGTATTTATACGCAGTCCTCGAGATCGATACTGGGGATCTTCCCCTATTATTACTACATCGGCTAAAGTAGTACACTTGCTATTTTTCCGATCAATTTTTTGGCGCCGTTGCCAGGAACTACCAAAATATAGAGTTTTGATTAAGTTCAATTGGAATTTTGTTGCTCTGCGACTAAAATTTTATTTTCTACATATTTATCTTTATAATTTTTTTCTTTACTAATATCTGTCTTATTTGTGAATACAATGAAAGACCTCAGATGAATTTACTTTTGACGCAGAACCAGAGCGATCGTTGCACGCGAGTCTTAGAAAAGCTAAACAAGCAAGACTGGCAGCTTCAGAAGCAGAAAATTCAGCTTCGGAACACGAAAGAGAGGAGGAAGTTTCCAACCATTCCGACACAGAGTCTGACAGAGAAACAATAATGGTTGAGCCTCAAGAAAGACTTCTTGGGGACTATGGAGGAGAAAATACTCCAGTAGGGAGGTTGGCCATAGTGAATCAACCGGTTAACGTGGCAAACTTTTAGTTGCACCCAACAACGATCCGACAGCTCGAAAAGAGACCTTTCACAAGAAAGATTAATGAAGATGCAAATAAACATTTTCAAAGATTTCTTACAATGAGCACCACTTTGAAGATCGAAGGGCATTCTGAAGAGGCAAAGAAGTTAAGGATGTTTCCATTCACTTTAGCGAAAGATGCCGAATAGTGGTTTTACTCCTTATCTGCAGGAAGTACCACTACTTGGGAAGAGATGGAGACAACATTTTTGAATGAGTATTTTCCTGCATCTGTTTATATTCGCAAACGATATGACATTATGGATTTTAAGCAGAAGGAAGAAGAATTACTTGGAGATGAGTATAAAAGGTTTAAAAGGTTATTGGTAGCTTGCCCGACTCACAACATGGATCAAACTGAACAGATGCAGATGTTTGCGAATGGTCTCAGGATGAAGACAAAATAACTCATTGATACGGCTGCCAGTGGCTCATCAAACTTTATAACAGCCACTGTTATTTAGAAGATCATTAAAGCAATTGCTGCAAATGAGCATTTGGAATTGTACGACCGTAGCGTGAGTAAACCAGAAGGGATAATTGACTTGAAGCTGGCCAATCAGGTGGTAAAAATGGAAGATCAAATTGCCGCTGAAGTAGAAAGGAGGCTTAAGGCGATGAATGTAAATACTCAGACTGTTGCCCAGGTTCAACCTGTCCAAATGGTTAGTTGCGAGATTTGTGGTGGACCTCATTTTGCTATGCATTGTGTTGCAACTGACAACAAATTGAGGCAATACATTTTATGAAGCGGAATAACCCTTATTCCAACACATACAATCCTGGTTGGAAGAATCAACCCAACTTCTCTTAGAAAGATCAACAAGGGAATGTTCAAAAACAGGGACCAGCACAGTATCAAAATCAGCCACAACAGTAATATTACTGACCTCAACAACAACAACAACCACCACCGTACCAGCAATAATACCAACAACCGCAATAACTGTATCAACAACAAGCACCAAAGAAGGCTGATTGGGAGATTGCCAATGAGAAGATGGTTGCTCAAAGTTCCCAATTCCAAGAAAAGACAAGAAACAATCAGAGGAACACCACAGTTTCCATAAAAAAAATTAAAGTGCAGATGGGTCAGATAGCACAACAATTGGCAAATCCTCAAGCACAAGGTGCTTTACCAAATGCAACAATGACAAATCCAAGAGATCATAATAATGTGAGTGTTGCGACCACAAGAAATGGAAAATCTCTTGAAGTTTCTGAGGAAAAACCTGAAAATGAAGACCAATTACTCGAAGTGGATCTTGAAATCAAAGAAAATGAGATCATCAATGAAGAAGTGGTTGGATCTAAACAGGTAGTGAAAGAGAAACCAATTGAGTCAAAACCCGTGATAAAGCTCCATTTCCCCACAAGAAACAAGAAAAAGGGACAACTTGAGAAAAACTTTGAAAAATTCTTAGAGATGTTCTGGAAGCTGGAAATTAATATTCCATTCTTGGAGGCGCTTGAGCAAATGCCTACTTATGCCAAGTTCATGAAGGATATAATCTCCAAGAAATGCACAATTGATACTGGCCCTATTATTCTAACCAAAACTTGTAGTGCTATTTTGCAAGGTATGAAGATTTTGGTGAAGAAATAATATAGAGGTTCGGTCACTATTTCGTGCATTATTGGAGATAGATCATTCAAAAAGACACTTATTGACTTGGGGATAGTGTGAGTCTTATGCCCCTGTTCATCTACAGGAAATTAGGAATAAGAATTGTGCAAGATACCAGGATGACACTCCAGTTTGCAGATCATTCGGTGAAAAGACCCTACGGGGTAGTTGAAGATGTTCAAGTGAAGATAGATAAGCTTATGTTTCCAATTGACTTTGTGATTCTGGAGATGTCGGAAGATGAGGAGATCCCTCTCATTTTGGGCAGACCTTTTTTAGAGATTGGAAGGTGTATGATAGACATAAAGGAGGGTACGATGACTCTGAAAGTCTATGATGAGGAATTAAAAATTGATGTCCGAAACACCATAAAATATAAAGATGATATGAGTATAAGTCATACAGTGGAGGTGATAGATCAAGTGATTGTCCTGGATAGTCCACTTAATACACCACAGTTACCGTTAGAACGAGTGTTGAGCTTATCAATTTTTGAAAGTGATCAAGAAGTGGAGGAGAAAGAATCAGAAATGTTGTCCATGATGGAAACACAACCTCCTTGGAAAGGATCTCGACCACACTGGTGGGAAGATCTAAGGCAACCTCAGTCATCAGAAGAGAATCGAGAGCCTAAATAAGGGACAGAGTTGAAACAGTTGTCCGAGAATTTAAAATATGTTTTCCTCAACACAAAAGGTAAATGCCCAACTATCATCAATTTGATACTCAAGAGTGTCCAAGAGGAAAGACTCATCCAAGTACTAAAAAAATACAAGAGTGTTATTGGATGGGCCATTGAAGATTTGAAGAGTATTAGTCCTACAGTTTACATGCACAAGATTCAAATGGAGGATGATCACAAACCGGTTATCCAACTCCAAAGGAGACTTAACCCTGCCATGAAATAAGTGGTTCGAAAGGAAGTGGTGAAGTTGATAGATGTCGGTCTTATTTATCCTATATCTGATTGCTCGTGGGTTAGCCCTGTGCATGTGGTACCCAAGAAAGGGGGAACCACCGTCATCATGAATGAGAAGAATGAGCTAATTCCTACAAGAACGATTATGGGTTAGCGAGATTGTATTGACTACAGGAGGTTGAACATTGCAACAAGAAAATACCACTTCCCTTTGCCATTCATTGATCAAATGTTGGAAAGATTGGTTGGTCACGATTACTATTGTTTTCTTGATGGATACTCCAGGTATGATCAGATTGTCGTTGCTCTTGAAGATTAAGAGAAGACAACATTCACATGCCCCTATGGTGTTTTTGCTTACAGAAGAATGCCATATGGTTTGTGCAATGTGCTAGCCACATTTCAACGATGCATGACATCCATTTTTTACTGACATGCTTAAAAAGCACATGGAAGTCTTCATGGATGATTTTTCGGTATTTGGGTCTTCTTTTGATAATTGTTTGGCTAACTTATCTCTTGTTTTAGAAAGATGCCAGCAAACCAACTTGATTCTCAACTGGGAGAAATGCCATTTCATGGTGTGTGAAGGTATAGTTTTGGGTCACAAAATTTCTCACAAGGGAATAGAAGTGGACCAAGCAAAGGTTGATGTGATATCAAAGCTTCCACCTCCGGTGAATAAGAAAGGTATACGGAGTTTCTTGGGACATGCGGGTTTTTACCGCATGTTTATAAGAGACTTCTCTAAGATAGCCAAACCTCTAACCAGTTTATTGGTTAAGGACAAACCTTTTGTGTTTGATAAAGAATGTGCCGAAGCATTTGAGACATTGAAAAGTAGATTAATGTCGGCACCTATTGTGATTGCCCCCGATTGGTCTCTCCCGTTTGAGATTATGTGTGATGCAAGTGATATTGCAGTGGGGGTGGTTTCAACATAGCGGAAAGAGAAGTTGTTGCATGTAATTTATTATGCTAGTCATGCTTTGAATCTTGCTCAAATGAACTATACAACTATTGAAAAAGGAGTTATTAGTTGTGGTTTATGCTTTTGATAAATTCAGGTAATATCGGTTAGGATCTAAAGTGATTATTTATACTGACCATGCTGCTTTGAAGTATTTGTTTGCTAAGTAGGATTCTAAGCTGAGACTACTGAGATGGATCTTACTTCTTCAGGAGTTTGATGTGGAAATTCGAGACAAAAGAGGATGTGAAAACACCGTTGCTGACCACCTGTCTCGGATGTCCCCGATTGAAGAAACAGAGGACAAGCGTCCAATCAAGGATGAGTTTGACGATGACCACATCCTAGCTATTACTGTGTTCCATGGTTTGCAGACTATGCAAACTATTTGGTAGGTGGTGTGATCCCTAATAATTTTGATTATAACCAAAAGAAAAGTTTTTGCATGATTGCAGATTCTATTTACGGGATAATCCATTTTTAATGTGTTCCCGATGAAGAACATAGAGACGGTCTTAGAGCATGCCATGACTCAGAATATGGAGGACACTTTAGTGGTGATAGGACAGGAGCAAAAGTACTTCAATCAGGGTTGTACTGGCCTACACCATTCAAGGATGCCCAAGACATAGTCAGGGAGTGCGACATATGTCAAAGAATAGGTAGATCTCGAAGAGAAATCAGATGCCTCAGAATGCTATGTTGGAAGTCGAGTTGTTTGATGTTTGGGGCATAGATCTTACAGGCCCTTTTCCACCGTCGTTTGGAAAGAGTTACATTTTGGTGGCGGTGGATTATGTATCTAAATGGGTAGAAGTTGTGGCCTTGCCAACAAATGATGTTAAAGTGGTTGTTAAGTTTCTGAGGGCAAACATTTTTGCGAGGTTTGGAGTACCGAGAGCTCTGGTAAGTGATGAAGGAACTCATTTTGTCAATCATCTCATGGAGAAGTTGCTCAAAAAGTACAATGTGAAGCATAAAATCGTAACTCCTTATCATCCCCAAACCAGTGGCCAATTGGAAGTTTCTAATTAGCAGCTTAAGTAAATCCTAGAGAAGACTGTGACCTCATCTCGAAAGGATTGGGCAATCAAGTTGGATGATGCACTGTAGGCATACAGAACTACATTCAAAACACCAATAGGCATGTCCCCCTACCAGTTGGTTTATGGAAAAGCTTGCCACTTACTGTTAGAGTTGGAACACAAAACTTTGTGGACCTCAAAATTTCTAAATTGTGATATCTCGAAAGCGGGAGATTCCCGAATCCTTCAACTCCACGAGTTGGAAGAATTTAGGAATTGAGCGTACGAGAATGCCAAACTGTACAAAGAACAAACTAAAAAATAGAATGATCGAAAGATTCAAAGGAAGGAATTTTGGGAAGGACAATTGGTTCTTTTGTTTAATTCCAGGTTAAAGTTGTTTCCTGGAAAGCTGAAGTCGAGATGGTCTGGACCATTTGTCGTCAACAAGGTGTTTCCTCATGGTGCAATAGAACTGAAAAATCAGGCAAATTGAGACACGTTAAGGGTAAATGGGCAGAGGGTGAAACCATACTACCAAGGGCAAGAAGTTGGCCTGGTGGAAGATGCCCGTCCGAGAGGATAGTAAAATGGACCATCGAGCCATGCGACGTTAAACGAAGCGCTTTATGGGAGGCAACCCACGCGTTTATCAATTAAGTTATTTCTCTTTGTGTGTTTGTATGTTTCTTTGTTAATTCACATGGTTGTACAGGAGGAAGCATAAGTACTGGATATGGTGTGAATTTCAATGATGGAAGTTGTACCTGGAGGATACAAGAAATAGGATTGAAAAAAACATTTTTGAGAGGAGTCAGAGTGCTGACACGGTCGCCCGTGTTGCCTAACACGGGCCGTGTCAGAGCACACGACCAAATGTAGCAAAATACAACATTGTTCCAGTATGCTAAAACGACCGCCCGCATTGCCTAACACGACCAGTGTCAGAGCCCCCTGAAGCCAAGATAAATTTGTAAAAAAAAATTGATGATTCCAGCATGCTGACACGGCCGCCCGTGTTGCCTAACACAGCCCGTGTCAGCCCCACATATTTTGAATTTTTTGGTTTTTTTTCTCTCTTTATGGACCCCACCACCCCTATTCCCCAACCCCGGGTCCTATCCACCTCCTCAAACTCCTTCCCTGGATCAGCCCCCAGATGCTCCACCATCATATCGACCGCCTCGTCTTTGGTCATCCTACCATAATGGAAGAATCTCCCCCTAATCGGGAGATGCAACAAAGACGAGACATCTTCCAGGATGATAGACATCTCACAATGCGGGAGATGAAAAAAAGACGTCTCAGAATGTGATCTCTCCATAAATGCATTAAGCATCTCGTGGTTGATCAGACTGTAACCGGTCATGCATAGGTCACGCAACCCATAATCGGTCAGAACCAACTAAAACCATTGGTCTTCCGGCTGATGTAATGCTAAGATCTTCCTCCCATGGTTCAGAAACTTGTGGGGATCACGCACCTGCGAATTTCCCTAAATAATCAATGCCAATAATAATCAATGTTATAAATAATCAATGTCAGTAATTTAATTTAACGTAAAAAAATAAATAAATAAAAATTACACTAATGTTACCTCTCCGTTCCATATATGTCTAGCAGTGTGGTCTGGATATAGAGGAAGTAGAGACATATCAGATGGACCCCCTCCGAAAGCATCTGACTTGGCATCAGCAAACTCACCCTTTAGAGGTGGCCCGGGTACATCAGGATCATCAGCAGGAGGTAAACCCAGTGCAATAAGATCATCAGTGGGAAGTGGCACCGGTGCATCCCGACGCCTGCGGGAAGATAGGGGAAGTGACGTGTCAGCTGGTGCATCCCGTGGTATGCGGGAAGAAAAAGTAGAAGGTGAAGTGGCCTGAGGTGAAGCTCGAGCCCTAGGAGTGGACTGAATCTCAAGAGTAGACTGTACCCCAGCAGTCGACGCCTGTCCCTGACCAGAGGTACCTGCTGCCTTCGGAATCGGCTGGCTTCACTTTCACCTAACGAATGCGTGCTGGGAAACCCGTCCATGCCTCAGTCGGTCGGCTCTGTCAGCCATTATGAATAGCACAAACAAGAAAATTATAAAACAAAGAATAAAAAACCAGACTTAGGAAAATCCAGAGATATATCTACGGAAATATTCCGCAGATGTATTTCCGGAATCCCCCAGAGTACATGAAACATTGAATTTTTTCGGAGATGTATCTCCGGAATTTTCTGAAACTCAAAGGTAGCGACAATGGTGTCCTCTGCCCCTCAGAATGTGAAATTTGAAGTCCAGATCGTCCATTTGAGCCAACAAACAATACACACACTTACTCTAAACTATGTTTTAGCTGATTTCTAATTATTTCTACACCTAATAATGGATTCTAAATCGTTTACAACAAAACTCAAATATTTACCGAAAACTCGAAAAACTTACCCGAAATTTATGATTTGGAAGATGTTGAATGATGAACTGGATGCTGCTTGATGATTACTTGAGCCTCAGACGAATGAAATCAAATTTGGTGAACTTAGAGAAATTTGGGAATGAGAGAGTGGAAGAGTTTGTGAATGAAAATGAAAAGTGAGGGAGGAGAAGAAGAGTCTAGCACGTTAATATGCTCCAAAACGTTCTAGAGATATATCTCCGGAATATTTCAACGTTCAATTGGGTTTTGGTGTGTCTGGAAATATATCTATAAAATAGTTTAACGTTTAATTGAAACTTGGTGCGTCCAGAAATATATCTCCGAAATCAAGAGGCATATGTGGAAATCCACACAGTGGGAAAGAAAGGCATGAGGTGAAATTAGTCGTCTGAATTTATAAAGTTCTTCCCAAATCATAGTTCTATTTCTAAGGTCTAATTTCTATCATAAAAATTTCAGTTTACATCGATTTCAGTTATAACGATTACGTAGGTTGATCGAATGAATTTAGTCAATTTAGGAATTATTATGCCAGCCATATTATTTACATTCTTACACACACAAAATATAAAAAAAAAAAATCTTTTTTTTAGTTTAATAGCAGAAACATCAATAAATACATGAAATTTATAGATTCTATAATAATTCATAAATTATAGTCATACATGATTAAACCAAAATTATACATTTTCAGCTTTGAAAATAAAGTCTTCAACTAAGGGTAGTTGTTGCAGATGCTTTAATACAAAAATTACACTCATTCTTCATCAATATATTAACATGACGAGCAAACATAATAACACAACCAACATTAGTTACAATTTTTGTCCATCATGATACTTCTAGCACCTGAGATTTATCTTTAGCAAAAGGACATCTTCAAGAAATGATTCATTTTTAGTTGCAAACACAATTCAATTGTAATATGTTAACAAAATCAACATTTCGGTTAAAACATGACGAGCACAAATCATAGCACTAGCAGCATAATGCGGCACAATGGAAATATTGACCCATAATCTATTATGTTTATACCATATTATTCGTTGTTGCATTCTGATCTAGAGTGCTCAAGTTGATTTCTTCATTAGAATTAGTTGGAATCTGCAAAATCATTACTAAACATTCTTACACTTTATTCTAATGAACATGCACATGATAAAAATTCTAATGGACATTCTTACACTTTACTAGACATTCTTACTAAGCATTCTGACTTACAGAATGTCTGAAGCCATTAAAAGGTCTTGGCCATTGTCTATGAACAATAATTAGAATCAGAAACAGAAGTTTGAAGAGTTTGAAGAGTATTAAGTGTGCACTCTATTCTTTGACAACATTTGAAGAGTAATATCGTATAACACAATGCTCAAACCTTAAACAAACTTCAAAACAAGTATCTTTTGTTGCCACGAAAGGGAGCATGCTCCTTCATATGTTCCCCTTGCAAACAATAACATTCATGGAAATCATTGTTCAATAAATTGGAAAATAAAAAAGATGTTAAGTGTTGTTACCTATTATTATACAATACAAAATTCTTATGTTGAAATATTTATAATAAAATGCAATCAACTGTGGTTGTATCTTGTAAAGAATGAAAGATATGCATAGAGTTCTTATTCTGTACCCAAAACTAACTTGTTAAATTATCAAATGGATCCATAGTTATGTGTAGGACTGAATTGATATTCTTTAAAATAGATAATTGCTTAGTTGTGTTATTCAGACTTCAAAATTACGACTCATTCATGACTCTGAAAAAAATTAAAAAGTTGCTGCAAATACAATTGAAAAATTATTTAGTAAATGGTTAGCATATACGTGTATAATATTATATTTTCATACTTAAAAGCGAATTAAGTAGACCCGAACTCCCGAGGAGTAGCTGCTCTACCAGTACCGGCAACATGAAATTTTAAAACCAGATCCGAAAATTATAATGAGGTTTAATTTTAACAAATAAATTTTAAAAAAGAAAAAATGATTTCCTAAAGTGCCTTAAACAATTGAATCAGTTATCTCATATTCTTCAAGATGATCAATGACTTTTAGGTCGTTCTCGTCAGAAGACTTCAACCAGTTTTGAGAACTAATAAGTGTCTCGGTCATTACTGGACACAAAAAGCTCCTATACATGTCTAAAATATTTTCCCAGTGCTAAAAGCACTTTCTGATGCTATACTTGAAAGAAGTATTATCAAAACATCCCTAACCAATGGTGTTAATATAGGATAACGGGTAAAATTCTCCTTCCACCATTTAAGAATGCTAAAATTTTTAGCATCTCCCCAACATGGGTCACCTAAGTACTTCTCTAGTTCATTGTGATTATCAATTGTGTATTTCTTCTTCAAGTGTTATTTAAAAGCATCAACCCTTGTAAAAAGTGATGGTTTTCTAGTTTGGGTACATCATTCTGCAAGGTATAGTGTTCCTGAATGGTGAATCTAAGATAACAACCCTAACATTCTAATCATCCTCAAATTTATACTAATTGTACAATTTAAATAGACTTTTCTTTTACTCACTCAACTTTTTTCTTAGCAAGTTCACTACCAATCTCATACATATCATTGAAAGATCACTCAATATATTCAAACTTCAACCCACAGTTAAAGATCGCTCCAAAATAAAGAAAATGATTCACTTTTTCAACACCCCCAATATTTATCATATTTATCCTTAATACTTGAAACCATTGGATCCAAATAAGTATTCATGTTTAAAGATGCTTCTTGAAGATCACGCAAAATTGAAGACAAGTTATGAAAGGTTAAATGTAAGGACACTTCTTGTGAAGATGAAAACATTTTGGTTGCTTCATATAACGTTTTCAAAAAATCACAAAATCCCTAGCTTTTTCCTAATCAACAAAACAAGGTGGACAAGAAAGGTAAAAAAAAATTCATGTACCCAGGATCCTTATCCTCTAGCTTGTTAAATGCTGGTTGAAACTTCTCAGCAGCATTCAACATTAAGTAAGTTGAATTCCACCTTGTAGAAACATCAAGGCATTTTTTTACATGTTATCCCTTCAATTTCTATACACTCCTTGAACTTTAAAGATCTTTGTGGTGAATACCTCACGAACCTAACAACATCGCGAACACTTTTAATAGCTAATTCATGATCTCTTTGTCCATCTCTCACTACCAAGTTTAAGATATTGGCAACACACCTCGTATGATAAAAAAAGCCACCTTCACCCACTAAAGCATTTTTGTTCTTAAGTCTTTTTTCCAAATAAGAGACATTAATATCATTACATGATGCGTTGTCAAGGGTAATTGTTGTCACTTTTCTAAGTTCTCAATCCCTTCAAAACACCCTCCATTTTTTTTACCAATGGTGTCACCTTTGTGATTTGGAACTAAACTGAAACTAATATTTTTTTATGATAGTTCCATGCATTGTCAATGAAGTGTGCAGTTGTGGATAATAACTAAGGTTTTAAATGGAAGTCCAATTATTTGTGGTTGGTTCAACCTTAGCACAATTAGATTTAAAAAAGGCTTTAAGTTTTAACTTTTAAGCTAGATAAAGCTGAAAACAATCCCTAGCAACAGTCTTCCTTGAAGGGATAGTCATTTGTGGTTATAATTGTTTACATAGTTGCTTAAAATCCTCACTCTCAACCACTTTAGCGGAATGCTCATCAAGAATAATAAAGGCAGGAATAACCTTCCTATATGCTTGAGCATTGAACCTTTGGCTTGTTAAACCTAAAAAACTACCCTCGCCACTTACAAGATTTCTTTGTGTGGGTCATTTAGTAAAAGGCACTAATAGAATTCTTACATACTTGAGCATTGAACCTTTGGCTCGTTGAACCTAAAAAATGACCCTAGCCATTTACAAGGTTTCTTTGTGTGGGGGTATTTCAGTAAAAGGGTTGGATTGTTGTGACACACTTTCGAGCGAGCTAACATGTTAGATGTTCCATGTATTTTAGGGTCGTATCGGTATATTTTGTGACAATGTTTACATGTGGCTATTGGTTCAGGCTCATCAAGTAAAATGTTAAAGTCTGACCAAACAGGGAAAATTTTCCTAGTTCCACTTTCCTATTTTTCTACCAGCGGGAATGGGAGGAAGTACATATGCTGGTTGTGTAGGTTCAGCGGGTGAAACAGGATGTTCCATAACTGAAAATATTTTGGTAAACTAAATAAATCATACACACCATATACCTTGGCAACCCTACAAATACTCATACAAATTACTTCTATATCATGTCATACACACTTTTAAACACACAATATCTAAGTTTTTTATGATGTATGCACACCATATACCTTGACAACCCTACAAATAAACATACACACTACTTCTATATCATGTCATACACACTTTTAAACACACAAATATCTAAAGTCTATATGGTGTATGCACACCATATACCTTGACATCCCTATAAATAGCCATACACATTACTTTTATATCATGTCATACGTACTAACAAACATCAATACATAGTTCTTCTATATCATGCATAATCCTTTTATATCATGTCATATACCATGACACACTAATAAATAACAATACACAACCTTTCTATATCATATTATCATGTCATATACCTTAACACACATTACTACAAAATAGACCTTTTGTAACACCAATTTTACAACGGTTATAGTGTTAACTATGGTAATAATTTATTTTTGGGTGCTCATTTTGGGTATTTAGTAAAGGACATGTCACAACGGTCAAATGAAGCAACCGTAGTGAACAGTCAAATGTCGTACGCAGACTAAAATGTTTCAAATCCCGACACCAACAAATAGCCATTTATCGTGATAAAAATGTGATTGACCATGTATATCACCACGATTTTTATTATCAACCATGATGAAAGGTGATACTTGTTTATATATAAGTGAAATTATCTCTCACTTCAGTACACAACAACCGTCTCTCTCAAAACAAAACCCTAACAACTCTTTCACACGTCTCTCTCCAAACGAAACCCTAACAACTCTGTCACTCGTCTCTCTCATATGGAAACCCCAAAACGAAACCATAACATCAAATATTAGTCAATAGGTATTTACAGGTTCGTTTTCTCTATAGTTTTTTTTTTCAAAATCTATTTCAATAGCTTGTTTCATGATGTATGAACTTTCTTCTTGTTTGGACTTGTAGGCGGGGATGCTTGTTTCAATAAAGAGGACGAAGCTAAAGTTAGCGTTGCAAACTTGTAGGTAGAGATGTTAAGTTTGCTAGTCTAACTTTAACTTTATCCTTATTTCATTGTGAACACGTCATTAAGAGACATGTATGATACGTTTCTGAAGCATTCAATGACTTGATATGTTGTATTTATTGTTTATGGTTTATTATTGATAAATGTTGTTGTTAATGTTTGTTTAAAAGATGAGTTTATTATATATTATGTGGTTCGAGTATTTTTCCAATCCCTTACCAAATATATAACTTTCCAAACTGCATTAGCAAATTATGATATGATAAATAAGTTGTATTAGAAAACAAGTACACGTTCAATTCTTTACAAGAATGCTTCACACTATTAACTGCATGTTGTTCTTTGATGGTTAGAACTTGGTTTAATGATTGTAGGTTTTCTACTGTATCTCTCTACCTCTAATATTGTTTGCAAAGTAGATAATATTTTGCAAAAAGAACTAGAGGTGAAGGCAGGGGCGGTTGAAGAACTAGGATCATTAAACCAAGTTCTTACTATCAAAGAACAAAATACGGATAAGGTGTTGAAGAACTCTTGTCTAGCATTGAACGTGAACTTGTACTTCTAATATAATTTAATTTGTTATATTATAATGTTCTAGTGCAGATTGAAAGGTTATATTGTTAGTGAGCATTGACAAAATAAGCATTCCACATAATTTATAATAAACTCAGGTCTATATATTACAACGATTGTTTAGTACAACCATTGTTAAATATGTTGCATTAAAGGATATCACAATGGTTGTTTAAATTAACCGTTGTGGTAGGTAGCGTGCTACGTAGATACAATCACGGTCGCACATCCATGGTGGAAAACATCATACATACAATCACACCTTACCTCACAACGGTTGGACCAGCGTAGTGGTATCCCATTTCCAACTGTTGTGATAAGCATTTTTCGTAGTAGTGACACTAACAAACAACAATACACAATCCTTCTATATCATGCCATATACCTTGGCACACTAACAAACAACAATATGCAGTCCTTCTATATCATATCATGTACTTTTAAACACACAAACATACCTCGACTCATTCCTTGCAAGCTAGCACTTCACCTCCATGTAAGCAATCATCTCCAGCTCCACGCAAGCTACCATCTCCACACAAGCTACCATCTCCAACTCCATGCAAGCTGCCTTCTCCAAGCTCCATCTTCCAATAAAATAAAGATAATGTAATTAGCAAACACAAGATATTAAAAAGCATATTATAAGGTTAAAGTAAACTTAAACAAATATTAAATAACATATTATAAGACATTAAGATGAACTTAAACTATCATATATTATAACATATTATGAACTTAAAATATCATATATTATAACATAAGATAAACTTAAGCTATCATATATTGTAACATAAAACCACTGAAACTAAATATCATTTCTTAAGATGAACTTAAACTATCATATATTATAACATAAAACCGCTGCAACTAAATATCATTCCTTATAAGATGAACTTAAATTATCGTATATTATAACATAACTTAAACTATCATATATTATAACATAAGATGGACTTCAAAACACCAAACCCCTGCTACTAAAAATAATTCATTCCATTTAAACATACTACAAAAAATCTAACCCCTGCTCCTTTGATTCAAACATCAAAGATGTCAAACATCAAACCACTACAACTAAAGATCATTCATTCGATTCAAACATCAAACATATCAAACATCAAATCACTGCAACTAAAGATTATTTATTCGATTCAAACATCAAACATACCAAACATTAAACCATTTCAACTAAATATCATTCGTTCTATTCAAACATCAAACATATCAAACATCAAACCATCATAACTAAAGACCATTCATTCGATTCAAACACCAAACATATCAAATATAATACTACAAACCGGAACCCCTGCTCTTTCACAAAAAATAATTTTCTGAACAACCAAAATAAATAATAAAAATTCACGCCAAATATTTGTTAACTAGTAATCAAATAAGTGTTAAAAAAAACAAAAAAAAAAGAGTTCATAATCGGAGTTTATAGCATTTACAAACCCTAATTTTACTTGAAAATGGGCACATACATTCAAGGTGGTATAAGTAACATAAAACTAATGGTACATAGGTAACATAAATGCTAAGGTAGAGAGAGAGAGAGAGAGAGAGAGAGAGAGAGAGAGAGAGAGAGAGAGAGAGAGAGAGAGAGAGAGAGAGAGAGAGAGAGAGAGAGAGAGAGAGAGAGAGAGAGAGAGAGAGAGAGAGAGAGAAATAACTTACATGATCGATGGTGGTCCGTGGGGGCGTGGTGGTGCTCGAGCACGAGAAAGTGGATGAACAAACGACGACGATAAAATAAGGAACACGAAACCTTAGTAGAGAGAGATTGTGAAACGAAATTGAAATGAAAATGAAATGAAGCCCTAATTCTGATGTGCCCAAATAAACCATCTGAAACCGATAGCATTTCTGAAACCATCTGAAACCGACCTGGATAATCCCAAATAAACCATCTGAAATCGACCAGGATAATCCATGTCAACCAATTCCTAGCCGAACTGATTACCCGATAACCCTCCAAACCCGAATCGTTTATTCACGGGCCCCTTGAATATGTCGGATTGAGTCGGTTTGAAAAAAATTGTTCAACCTTAGTGTTTGGTAAGTAATTAGAATTTTTTGGAATATTTATAAAATATATTTAATTTAATTTAAAAAAAAATATTTAAAATATTTTAGAGTGATAGGTTATGGGTGGTTATCTTTTATTTCAATAGGAATGTAAGACTCCCAATCTTTTGCATGAAAATAAAAAATAATAAATTCATAAGTAAATCATATTTTTAAGAATAATAAATACCCAAATATAATTTGATAAAACTTAAAATAAATGAGAAAATATGATTTCCAATCTTGGTATCTCTGAAAATACAATTTGAATTCATGAAACAAATCACACAATTTCAAAAATGTTTTCACCAACCACATGTGCAAGATCGGTTAACCAATTGTATCTTTGAATTTAATTTTGAATGATAAAATACTTATAAAATTAATTCTGACATATTTATTGAGAAAAAGGACGGTGCACAGTGTAAATTATTTTTCTACAAAATTTATTAATAGTCTTTTATTTTTTTTCAAGTCACATTTATTGAGATTTGAAGCTTTTGTCCCATACTCTAAAACAATTTTTTTATTTTTAAAAAAGTTTGATGATACTATTTGAATTATTAATTTATTAATTTATTATGGTCACGCTTTTCCTTTTATCCGTTATCTGGATCTGGGTTGTAACTGAGTGGTCATTATAATTGGAATAAATATATAAAAAGTGAATAAAGTTGTGGCTGTTGTATATTTCAATAAAGGAGAGACATTGCCTTTGAACATGACAAACAGTAAAGACCGTGAATTACATTATAGTCACTCATACAAGTTTTTTTTTTTTTTTTTTGTTATTATTATTTTAGTTTAATGATAAATGTTATTTCTGTTATAGGATAAATTGAATCTACGAACTCTCTACCACACAAACTCATTCCTTATGTCTATCTCAAACCATTATTAGTCTTCAAATTAATCTATCTTCTTGTTTGATATAGTATTATATAATGTTTGACAAAATTAACATGCCATCTTTTCTCTTAGAAAATACAAATAACATGTCACGCAACATGTTAATTAATGTATTTTCTTATATGAACAGTACCATATTTTCTTGGTATGTCAACTTATGACATGACATGATTTTTTAGGAGGATAATATATGTGCTTACAAATAGGTTGATTGTTTTTTTTTTTTAATTATAAATATGAAATTTGAAATTCATAATGATTTATAGACATATTTAATCATAAACTAGTATTAATAAAATTTAATTTAGTGTAAAAATTGACATTGTCCAAGTAGATCACACCGACTCTTTATTATGTTTAGGCAATTTAAGTAGAAGTGAGGTTGAATTAGATTTAATGAATTAGTTAAAATAATCATTTAACTGTCATTTTTTTTTGGAGCCGGATAGGTGGTGGTGATATTTTTTAAAGAACGATGTTTTATCAGTTGCCTCAGTTTATATTAGTTTCCTTGGACACAATATGTCTTAATCATTTTAGAGAATCAGATTCTTCCTCTCATTTGGGAAAGTTTGGGCTCTCTAAAGTGATTTTTTTTCTCATGTCAACTTCTTCAAAAAAAGTCTACTAGAGATAATTTGTTTAGGTGTAGGGTGTTTGTGTATCCTTATGGTGTTTTGTGTTTGTTGTGTAAGGGGTGGCAAAGTTTTGGTATGGTATCTTTAGGTGGATGGGGTGGTGCTTTATTCTTTCAAGGGATCTTAATTCTATTTTTGTCCCTCAGATCGTTGGAAGGAAAGTCTAAGGTGAATGTGGTTTGATTATGAGATGACACGGGATTCTTTGGTCGATTTGAAAATCTTGTAGTGATATAGTTTTTTAGGTTCCTTTGTTGATATGGAAGACGTAGAAGATAAAAACATTTTTTTTCTTTTTTAGAAATGTTATCTTGGTTGGTGATGACTAAATTAGCAAGTGAAATAATCGAGCCGATAAAAACATTTTATTATGTGTATTTTAACAAAGTTATAATTGTGCTTTTAAAAGTAAATATTGAGGGTTTTCAAATGGTTTTACGAAAATAATATACGCAAATAAAGTTTATAGAAAATACGATAATAAGAAAGCAATCAGGTTCTGTTTTGATTCCATAGATTATCACTTTTGATAATTACGTCTATTTTTCAAAGTGATTTTCTAGAATCACGTTAAATTAGTTTATAGAAAATATGATAATAAGAAAACAACTAGGTTCTGTTTCAATTCCAATAATTATCACTGTTGATGACTACGTCTATTTTTTCAAAGTGATTTTCTAGAATCACGATAAATTAACACAATCATTATACAAAATTCTTTAATATATAATTTACTCTTCTTAAGACAACTCCCTAATTACTTTGACGAATACAAAGTAAAAACAAGCAACAACTTTAATATCTTGATCACAAACTTTAAAATTCAATTCACCATGATAGACCAATAAATCTAAATCTGATTCACCATTAACATTCACCTCCAAAATGATACTTCTATAACTAACACTAACGTCCAAATTGATTATTCTAGACAAGATCAACATAAGAGTTTTGGAAGGTTATTGAAGAATGAAGGAGGTAAATTAATTTAAAGGATCGTGGCACAATTTTAGCTAATATATTTGTATTTTCAAGCGAGTACTATCAAACAGTGCCGACATGGAAGTATTAAGTACAAAAAAATGGAAATCCAAACATGCCAATAGTGAGAGGTGCATATCACATCTTCTATCTTTGCTTTGGGCCCTCTTCCTTAACAGGTGGACTTCACATCACCGATTATTAACCGTCCGTGACGTTACAATTTAAAAATGTCCTGCGTACTTTATTATATCTTACTTTTCTCAACCTTTTCAAGTAATAATAATAATACTATAATAGGACTCATCTTTTTTAGTGGACAACCATTTGCAAGAAGATCCTAACACTCAAAGTTGGAAACTAAACAAAGCAAGCAAAGATAGCTTTTGAGTGTGAAAGATGCCTCGTAGCAGTTTTTCAGGGTCACTGTCTTCTCCCAAGTTGGATGTGGTTGTAGACATGGGCAATCCATTCCTTAACCTCACTGTTGATGGTTTCTTGAAGATTGGAGCTGTAATTCATTTCTCAACTTTTTCTCTTTCTTCTTTTTCACTAACAATCTTAACCAACCTTCTTATTTTTCTTCTTCTTCAGGTTGCAGCTACAAGATCAGTTGCAGAAGATACCTTTCATATAATTCGAAAGGGTAAGTATTTGTCCACTTCTGATTACCCTTTTGTTAAAATTGCCAAAAGATGGAAACTTTGATTTGTTTAGATTTGGAAATCTTTGTCTGACTAACTAAACATGTATGTTCCAGGAAGTATCTCAAGTAAAGATTTTGAGAAATCTGTAAGTTCACTGTTTAACATTGTTGATTCTTTTGGGGTTGCTTTCATTTCTACAATTTCACATTGACATTTTCAGTTGTATACACTCCAGTTATAAATATTTTACTGTGATTTCGTATATGCGCATCTTGACCTTGGGAGGTTTGGTCCTAGCATAAAATAATGGCAGGGAAGCCTCTAGATCTGGATTCTCCCATTTCATGGAATCATACATTTGACACAATAATGTGATTTCAACTGTCAAATCAAAAATCGAATGACACGCCATGACTTTGATATATTGGTTCGAAATACAAAGACATGAGTCATCCGATCTGTCATGTCAGTCTAGATTGGCAACTGTCTGATTGCATGAAGGTTGAGAATCTAAACTGAGTAACATTGTTCAATTTGAGAGACTGAATTGCTGTTTTGTAAATTTGAGGGACTAAGTTGAGGGACCATTACGATTTCGAGAACTAAAATGATGATTTGCTATATATTTTGTTGAGCATGATATGCTTGGTTTCTTGTTGATGAGAAATAGTCTTGTTGCAGCTGAAGAAGATGTGTAAAGAAGGTGCATACTGGGGTAAGTCTTGTGTTGCATTACGTAATAAGCTAAATTCAATTAGTAAATGCATTAGATCTGTTCAATATATTTTCTTTTCTATGCTTACAGGAACTATAGCCGGCGTATATGTTGGAATGGAATATGGTGTAGAGAGGATCCGTGGCACCAGGGACTGGGTAATTCTCTGCAACAATAGTATATTTTCGATATTTTAAATAGACTTATTATATTGTACATTGTATGCTAGAGAAAACATTTCATTCGAACATGTCTTCAATAAAATTGCATGTAATCTGATAAATTTCAAGCTGGTATGAACAAGCATCATGTTTGGCTTTAAATAAGTCTAATAGTAAACTAGCTTTTGTATGAAACTTTTGAAAAATGCTTACATTGATGCAGCTTTCTTGAATGTATATTAAGTTATAGGTGTCAGATGAACTTGATATAATAGTTTTTGACAATGAGATTCTTACCATAGCCCTACATTGTTCCCTTGGTCTTTTGATGTACTGCAGAAGAATGCCACGTTCGGAGGTGCAGTGACAGGGGCTCTGGTATCTGCCGCCAGCAACAACAAAAAAGACAAGATTGCAGTAGATGCCATTACAGGGGCTGCAATTGCCACAGCTGCAGAATTCATAAATTACCTTACCTGAAAGGACGAGACTGGATGTGTTGTTGCACTTGGTCTCCTTTGTCTTTTGTCTTGCTGGTTATGTAATAATTTTGATGCAATCACTAATAAGATGTGCTATTCAGCTCTCTCTCACTTGTTTTGTCAATGAAAATGGATCCACTGCAGTCAAATGACACAACATTGCTTTTTACATAATAATTAAAAAAATGCTAATTTTGAATCAGAACTCTCTTATCAAGAGAAGCTAGATTGACTCTGTGACTGCATCAAATCACAATCCTTTATATATAGAGTCATGCTAACCTATTTGTATGATTTGAATACATAATATACATATTCTAATATATTTTCAACTGTACTTGTATTGAAAAATAAAAATTATCTTGAAGAAAATTTTCAAGCCGGAACATTTTCTAAGAGAAAGAAACCGTAGGTCCTGGTAGGGTTATAGAAATAATATTCCCTGAACTACAGTCCAAATATGCCTCAGTAGACCATAGACATATACTCCAAAGGTCACCTATTATGTTGGACACTGAATTCATAAATGGAGAAACTTTACCGACATCAGACTTCTGCTCACACTTGTAAGCTCCTTTCCCTCTTGCCAAAACCTCCCCATCTGAATCTGTGATCCCCTTCTCGTGGTCCTTGGTGCGGGGACCATGCTCTAAGCTAAAAACTTGCACTTGTAATTAATTGCAAGATACATAAATTAGCAAACTTTATCTATATAATGTTGTACTCTCATCATCTCAATACACTTTGGATTCTTTCTCTTCACTACTAGATCTTTGTAAATGAGTTTTTTTCTTTGCATTCAGACGGTAAACTTTAATAAACTTTGTTATGCAAATAAACCAATGCATAAACACCTTTGATGGTCAAAGTAACTAATACAAGTTGGCCTGCTGGTAAATGCTCAGAACTTAAAGTGTGTTTCTCTCAAGGTAAATGCTCAGAACTTAAAGTGTGTTTCTCTCAAGTTTAAATCTCACTAAAATCTAACAATTCCTGTGTTGGACAGTGGAATTGTAAAGTGATTTATAATTTGAAAAAGAGAGTATTACACAATATATCTGAAATTTATACCTTCAGATACATGACACACAAAGATTTCACATGTATGTCCTTCTTTAGTCAACTCTGACATCATTGATAGCAACTGTAACTTTAGGCAATTTTTCATAATGATAAGATCTAGATAACTACCAGATAATTGTATTTACCAACTTATAACAGAACAATTATCAAACGTAGCCCCACTTGGTGATAAAAAAAAACATGAAAATTGTAGAAAAGCATATGGGTGATAATTCTATTATATTATTATGAAGAAAAAATGACTCCTTTTATAGGAGAGAAAATACAAAATTAACTCATTTATTTTAGGAGTAATATAATGACACTTAAACAAGAAAATAAATAGTATTAAATAAGAAATATTTCAACACCCCTCTCAAGTTGGTGCATAGATGTCAATCATGCCCAACTTGCTGATCAAGTATTCAAATTTTGATCTTCCCAAGCTTTTGGTCAATATATCAGCGGTCTGTTGATTGGAAGGGATAAATGGCAAGCAGAGAGTACCAGAGTCTATATTTTCTTTGATGAAATGACGATCGATCTCGACATGTTTAGTACGATCATGTTGAACCAGATTATGAGCTATGCTTATAGCTACCTTGTTGTCACAGTACAATTTCAATGGAAGTTCTACCTCTATCTTCAGTTCTTTTAGGTCTCTAAGAATCCACATACCTTCACAAATTTATTGGGCCATTGCTCTAAACTCAGCTTCACCACTACGTCTTGCAATTACTCATTGTTTTTTGCTTCTCCAAGTCACTAAGTTCCCCCACACATATGTGCAATAACCTGAAGTTGATTTTCTATCAATAATGGACCATGCCCAATCTGCATCAGTGAATATTGCCACATTTTTATCATTGGTCTTCTTGAAGAATAACCCTTTTCCAGGAGTTGCTTTTAAGTATCTCACGATTATGTTCATAGCTTCAAGGTGTTCTTCATATGGTGCATGCATGAATTGACTCACAACACTAACATAGAAAGCAATGTCAGGACGAATATGAGCCAAATATATTCAGCCAACCTCTGCTATCTTCCAGTGTCAACTGGTGTGTCCCCTTTCTCCCAAAGTTTGACACTTTGGTCCATCGGTATATCAGCAGGCTTACAACCACTCATATCTGTCTCTTGTAGGAGAGAAAGAACATATTTTCTCTGAGAAACAACAACTCCTTTCTTTGACCTTGCTACTTCCATGCCAAGGAAATACTTGAGGGGACCCAAGTCTTTGATTTCAAAATCTGCTGCTAAGTTTCTTTTTAATCTCTCCATTTCTATTTCATCATTACCTGTAAGAATAATATCATCAACATAGACTATCAAAACAGTTATCGTTCCATTTTGACTTGACTTTGTGAATAAAGTATGATCTGCTTGTCCTTGAGTATATTCCTGTTTCTTCACAGACTGAGTAAACTTTTCAAACCAAGCTCTCGGAGATTGTTTCAACCCGTACAAAGACTTCTTTAGTTTACACACCTGTGACCCAAAGGTTTCTTTAAAACCTGGAGGACAATCCATATATACTTATTCTTCTAAATCACCATTGAGAAAGGCATTTTTGACATCTAGCTGATGGAGAGGCCAGTCTAAGTTAGCAGCAAGGGATAAGAGTATTCTGATTGTGTTAAGCTTTGCAACAGGAGCAAAGGTCTCTGAGTAATCTATGCCGTAGGTTTTAGTGAATCCTTTTGCAACCAATAGAGCTTTGTACCTTCCGATTGATCCATCAGAATTGAACTTTATTGTGAACACCCACTTACATCCCACAGTTCTTTTACCTGTCAGCAAAGTCGTGGCACTCCAAGTTTTATTATTTTCAAGAGCTTTAATCTCCTCAAAAACAGCTTCCTTCCACTTTGGAATTTCTAGAGCCTCCTGTACATTCTTAAGAATCTTGACACTAGATAGAATAGAAGTAAATGCAACAAAAGAGGGAGACAAGTTTGAATATGATACAAAGTTAGACAAGGGGTGCCTAGTACATGGCCTACCTGGCTTCCTAAAGGCTATGGGGACATTAAGATCAATATATTATTTCCTAAGTTCTATGGGGACATCAAGGTCAGTATATAGAGAATTAGGATCAAGGAGAGATTTACTTGTCTGAGTCGGTTGACTTTCACTCGGTTCAGATTCTTGGCTGAGCTAAGGAATAGGGTATTCTACTACTTGATCATTGTTTCTTCTGGCATAAATTTTGCCTTTCCGAATTGGATTTCCTTCCTCAAATCTTGTTTTTGTTTCATTATAAGGATCTTTATCTGGTGCATTTTGATTAATTTCATAAAAAACATTTGTTTGATCTTTGTTTTGATTTGTTGCCTCGGATTCTGATTGATCCTTACTCATGGAAGGAGTCTGATTGATCCTTACTCATGGAAGGAGTAGGTTCATCTAATTTTTTCAAGGCATTTTCTTTAGGTGCAGATGTACATGGAACAAAATTATGTGATATATACACATCTTTTGAGATAATTAAGTTTTCAAACAATTCAGGAGAATCTTCATTTGTTTTCCCCCCCGAAGATGATCATTACCAAAAAAAGGTTTGTTTTCAAAAAACGTAACATCCATTGTTACAAATATTTTCTTTGTATTAGGATCAAAATATTTATAACCTTTTTGAGAAGATGAATACCCAATAAAAACACATTTGATTGCACGAAGTTCAAGTTTACCAAGATGCTTGTGTTCGTGAACAAAAGATGTGCATCCAAATATTTTAAGTGGTAAATCAGATAGAACGGACGCAATTGGAAAATATTTCAAGAAACTTTGCAAAGGAGTTTGAAATTTCAAAACACGGGATGGCATACGGTTTATTAAATGTGCAGCTATCAAGACAGCTTCACCCCATAAATATGTAGGGACATTGGTAGAGAAGAGTAGTGCTCGTGCAACTTCAAGAAGGTGCCGGTTTTTCCTCTCTGCAATCCCATTTTGTTAGGGTGAGTTAACACATGAAATTTGATGCACAATTCCATTTTCAAGGAAAAAATTTCCAACAATTTTATTAAAAAATTCAGTACCATGTCAGTTCTAAAAACTTGTATTTGGGTGTTAAACTGTGTCTACACCAATTTACAAAAGTTTTGAATTATTTGACCTACCTCAGATTTTTCTTTCAACAAGTATACCCAACAAAGTCTAGTTTGATCATCTGTGAAAGTGATAAACCATTTTTTGTTGGATAAAGTACTTGTTCGATTAGGCCCCCAAACATCACTCTGAATCATTGAAAAGGGTTTTGAAGGTTTATAAGATTGAATTGGAAAAGAACTTCGATGATGTTTAGCAAACTCTCAAACCTCACATTGAAGTGAAGAAATGTCTTGTTCAACAAAAAATTTAGGAAACAATGAACTTAAATACTTAAAACTAGGGTGGCCTAACCTTAAATGCCACAACATAATGCCATCCTTATTATTTGAAACAAAAAAGGATTTAACAGAAGAAAAATTTATTGGTCCAAATTTATGTCTGGTTTTTGGTTCATCTTCCAAGTAGTAGAGTCCACCACTTTCCTCAGCAGTGCCAATCACCCTCCCCGAGATCAAATCCTGAAATACACAATGAGTATCAAAGAAATGAGCTTGACAATTTTTATTTGTGGTTAGCTTACTGACAGATAATAAGTTGCAAGAAAAATTTGGGACATGTAACACATCTTGGATGGTAAGTAAGGGAGATAAAACAATGGAACCTTTTCCTGCCACGGCTGAAAGAGAGCCATCAGCTATTTTAATTTTGGAATTTCCTGCACATGGTTTATATGAAGAAAATAAACTGGATTCACCGGTCATATGATCGGTGGCTCCAGAATCAACGATCCATGTACAATTATGAATGACACTAAGATGAGCTGATTTTGGGAAGTTACCTTTCTGGGCTATGGAGCACGAAGGTGTTTGAGACTCGAGGAGTTTGTACATTTGGTCTAGCTGTTCCTTAGTGAATGGAAATGCATTTGAGGAGGACTGTGGCTCTTGATCAGAAGTTGCTTGAAGTGCACGACCCTCACCCTTCTTTTTCCAATTAGAAGGCCTTCCATGAATTTTCCAACAAGTCTCACGTGTGCGATAATAACGTTCGCAGTGATCACACCAGGGCTTACCATCTTTCTTACCATATTTCTTGTTGTCTTTATTGAATTTGTTTGTGACAAGGGCTGAACCATCAGTTGCTGAGCTTGACTTTCCCATCATCACTCTTTGTCTAGCCTCCTCCCTTCTGATTTCTGAAAAGGTTTCTCGGATAGTTCGCAGTGGATTATTTCCAAGAATTCTACCTCTTACTTCATCGAGTTCCTTGTTGAGACCAACAAGAAAAATAAAGACACGGTCGTTCTCTTGCGTCTTAATAAACTGAACATTGTCTTCAGTACACCTCCAGTTATAATTATAGCACTGATCCAACACTTGCCAAAGGGCCATCAATTCATTATAGTAGGTAGTGACATCCATGTCATTCTGCTTTAAATTCTATAACTTTGATTTTAGATCATAAATTTGAGAGAAACTTTTAATATCAGAGTAAGACAGTTTTACAGCATCCCAAACATCTTTTGTTGTAGGCAGATACATGTATGTTTTTCTCATACCTACCTCCATAGTATTAATAAGTCAGGCAATAATAGAAGAGTTTTTCAGATTTCCAGAACCTGTCATTAGGATGTGTTGTTGCAGGCACCGAAACATCACCTGTAAGAAAACCCAACTTCCCTTTGTCTTCTAGAATAAGTCGAACAGTTTGGCACCATTCAGCGTAGTTTGAGCCATCTAGTTTTTGAACATTAACCTGAAGAGAGTTATTTTGACCTCCACCTCCTGAGTTACTGTAACCACCATCAAATGGGTAGCCATAACCAGACCCAAAAAAGTTGTTGTTGGGATCACCTCTGCCATAACCGAACCCACTGTTAAAATTGTTGTTTGTCATGAACCTGGGCATTTCTGGCATGGTAAATCCACTTCCTCCGCCGAAATTGTTGTTGGTGCTTCCGGAATTGACGTTGGCGCCGCCGCCGCCTCCACGACCTCCTCCTGGAGGAGGTGGTGTTTGGGTAGGGTCCACCCTTACTGAACCCCATTAATTAGGGATAGCTTTACAGTATCACCTTAGCCCTAACAGAGCTCATGATATCATGTAGAAAAACATATGGGTGATAATTCTATTATATTATTATGAAGAAAAAAGAGCTCATTTTATAGGAGAGAAAATACAAAATTAACTCCTTTATTTTAAGAGTAATATAATGACACTTAAACAAAAAAATAAATAGCATTAAATAAGAAATATTTCAACAAAAATATTTAAAACATTGGTATTTATCTACAAAAAGCATGGAGCTGAATTTGATTAGGTGTACAAATAACTAGCAGCAGTTAATAGAGTTTAGAAATCTATTCTTTATTATGCTCGTTTAATCTTCAATTACCACATTGATCGTTTTATCATGTTCACTCTAACTCATAGAAATATAATTTGAAAAGTAGCAGCCATTAAAATCAAACAAAATTAGGAGGCAAATACCATTCATCACAATTTGTGCAATGGCTTGATAAGGAAACTTCAAGGCCCAATAGAGAAAGGAAGAACCCATCTTGGCTTAAAGATTATTATTATTAAAAATAGGGTGTTCCATTAGTAATATTCTCATTAGTATTATTTTTGAATGTTGTTCCTGTTTGGGCCAGACCCAATTAGCAGTTTCTCTTGACTATTTATTTGTAAGCTTGGAAGTTAGGGTTTCTTAATGAAAGTTCTAAATTTCTTTTCTTGTGTTCTTTTCTTTCCATGCAACTTTGATTTAATTTTTAACCTAGCAAAACTCTAACATTGGTGCTTTCATCTTTTGCTCTCATGGCTCCCCCTAAACCACCTAACCCAAAGGATATTGTAGAAGAAGCTGTTCAAACATCTCACTTTCACTTAGATAATGCTATGGCTCAAACCCAACAACAAATGGATGAGAGGTTTGATAAAGCAACAACAGATTTGGAACAACACATTGGCCAGATTCACACCAGATTGGACAATGATAAACTCATTGCCGATTCCAGATTTGAATCCCTCATGTCTTCCATCAACAAGCTGGTGATGCAAAGGGAACAGCAGCCTATGGTTACTAATTCTACAGCTTCCTCATCAGGTATCATACAAAACCCTCCTCCTATATCAACCACTATTACAACCCCAACAACTCAGACCTTCACCCCCACAAATACCCCTCTTAGAACCTCCACTGTTTTTTCTAACCTCCCTCCACCACCTGCTTTCACAATACCACATCGCCCCACCCCTACCCAGCCCCCACCCCCTTTTCCACCATTTCACTCTGCCATAACAGCATTCCATTCAAATCAAAATTTCAACATCCCTTATTTCCACCAAAATCCATATCCCCAAATTACACAAATACCCCCATTACCCCCATTCAGAACCCCAAAACTTGAACTTGCCATGTTTGATGGGTCTAACCCATTAGAGTGGTTATTTCAAGCAGACCAATTTTTCTCATTTTATAATTTACCACCAGAAAATAGATTGGCTTTAGTTTCTTTTTACATGAAGGGTGATGCCTTAGGCTGGTTTAAGTGGATGCATCATAACCAATTATTAACAGATTGGGTTTCTTTTACTAGAGCATTGGAACTACGTTTTGGTCCATCTACATATGATAACCATCAAGCTGAGTTATTCAAATTGAAACAGGATGGATCAGTTGTAGAATATCAAACTAAATTTGAAAGACTTAGAAACCAAGTGGTGGGACTACCGCCCGATGCAATTTTAAATTGTTTAATTTCTGGTTTATCACTTGAGATTCGCAACGAAATGGCTATTCACAGACCTACATCAATTTCACAGGCGATCGTACTTGCCAAACTCATTGAATCCAAACTTAAAGACTCAAAGCCCAAATACTCCAAACCCCAATCATCTTTTTACACTAAACCTACAACCCAAACTCCATCCCATGGGCCTGCGTCACAAGGGCCACAACCACCCAAACCTCAAAACACTCCTACCTTTTCAAAGCTACCCATCAAACGCCTATCCCAAGCCCAATTACAAGAGAGAAGGGCTCAAGGTTTATGTTTTAATTGTGATGAGAAATTTATCCCTGGCCATAAATGCTCTTCTGGCAGATTTTTACTTCTCATGGTTGATGAGGATTCGACCGAAGTGTCCCTAGCTGCTGAGGACAGCACAGTTTCTGAAATTCTGACACCTAGTGATGATACCTATTTTCAGTTATCCACTCAAGCATTGACTGGTCAATTCTCACCACAAACCCTCAAATTCAAGGGACTCATTGGTGGCCTACCGGTAATGGTCTTAGTTGACACAGGCAACACACATAACATAATGCAACCTCGCATTGAACATCATCTAAATCTTACAGCCACCCAAATTCCTCAATTCTCGATTATGGTTGGAAATGGCTCACACTTATAATGTGAAGGTATTTGCCACAACGTCTGAATTGTACTCCAAGACAAACCTTTTCATCTCTCATTTTACTTACTCCCCATTGAAGAGGCCAATGTCGTTCTTGGCATGGCATGGTTGCGAACCCTAGGTCCTATACAAGCTGACTTTTCAATCCCATCCATCACTTTTTCCCATAAAGACACCCCAATGACCTTGAAGGGAGATCCTACCACTCACCCAATTCATACTACCTTCCACCAACTTAAACAACTGATTCACACCGACTCAATTTCATCACTCTACTTGATGCTTTTTGAACCAGCCAAACAACCAAACGTTTTGTATTTAGAGGATTTACCCCCTAACATTGACCCCCAACTTTCAAACCTTTTGCATCAATACCAAACCATTTTCCAGCCCCAAAATGGCCTTCCTCCACCTAGACACCACAACCACCACATAAACCTTATACCAAACACCCCTCCTGTCAATGTAAAACCTTACAGATACCCTCATTCCCAAAAAGATGCCATGACAACTATAATTGGGGACATGTTAAAAACTGGCACAATTGTCCCTAGTAATAGCCCCTTCTCCTCCCCAGTTCTTTTAGTTAAAAAGAAAGATGGTACTTGGCAGTTTTGTGTTGACTACCGCGCCCTGAATGCTGTTACCATCAAAGACAGATTCTCAATACCCACAATAGATGAACTTTTGGATGAACTAGGTTCAGCCAAAGTCTATACCAAGTTAGATTTACGCTCTGGTTATCACCAAATCCGAGTTGCATCGGAAGATACACACAAGACATCATTTAGAACTTTTGATGGACATTACGAGTTTCTCGTGATGCCTTTTGGGTTGACCAATGCCCCCTCTACTTTTCAGTCTGCAATGAATGATCTTTTGCGGCCCTACTTGCACAAATTCGTTCTTGTTTTTTTTTATGACATCCTTAATTACAGTTCCAATTTTAGTGACCATCTTACTCATTTAAAGATTGTTTTTGATTTATTACAGTCCCATGTTTATGTTGTGAAATTGTCAAAGTGTGTTTTTGCAGTTGACAGAGTTCATTATTTAGGCCATGTGATTTGTATGGGTACTGTTGCACCTGATCAAGATAAAGTTAAGGCAGTGTTGGACTGGCCTCAACCACGATCTCTCACAGCTCTCCGCGGATTCTTGGGACTTACAGGATTTTACCGTCGTTTTGTTCGACAGTACGCCTCTCTCGCCGCTCCGCTCACCGATTTATTACGTTCCACTAATTTTGTATGGGGTACAGATCAGGCCGCAGCCTTTACAGAGTTACAAAGAGCAATGATCGACATGCCGGTATTAGCTTTACCTAATTTTACAAAAAAATTCATTGTGGAAACTGATGCTTCCGGGGTAGCTATTGGTGCTGTACTGTCTCAAGATGGCCATCCAATTGCCTTCTTCAGTAAAAAGATGTGTCCTCGGATGCAAGCTACCTCTGTCTATGTCCGCGAAATATATGCTGTTACAGAAGCAGTAAATAAGTGGCGTCAATACTTAATAGGTCAACAATTTCATATCTACACAGATCAGAAAAGCCTCCGCAATTTGTTACTCCAGAAAATACAGACACCAAAACAGCAGAAATGTGCAGCAAAACTACAAGGGTTTAATTTCGAGATTTTTTTACAAACCTGGCAAGTCTAATATGGTTGCAGACGCCATGAGTAGGAAATACTCCTCTGATGATTCCTTACTGTTCTCATTGTCTTCGCCGATCCCAGATCTCTTGTCAACATTGTGTGAGTTTTATGCAAAAGATAGAGCAGGAAGACAATTAGTTAGCCAGACCACTCACAACAGCACAGAACAGAATCAATACAAGTTTTCCAATGGGTTATTGTTTTACAAAGAACGACTCTTCATATCTGACTTTCAAGATCTGCGCCAAAATCTTCTTCATGAGTTCCACGCGACCCCAACAGCAGGGCATTCTGGTGTCAAAGCAACTCTCGCTAGAGTGTCAGCTTCCTTCTCCTGGCCGGGCATCCACAAAGAAGTTAAACACATGATTAAATATTGTGATACCTGTCAACACAACAAATATATTACTAAAAAAAAAGGGGCTGCTCCAACCATTACCAATTCCAACTCAGGTTTGGGACGATCTAACTATGGATTTCATCACTCGCCTACCCACTTCTTTTGGCCACACAGTTATTTGGGTCATCTGTGATCGTCTGACTAAGTTCGCCCACTTCATTGCGTTACCGTCAAAGTTCACCGCTAAGGATCTTGCATCTCGTTTCTCTGTGGATGTTGCTCGACTTCATGGGGTTCCTAAATCCATAATTTCAGATCGCGATCATTTGTTCCTTAGTACCGTTTGGAAAGAGTTCTTCAAAGCACAATGAACAACATTAAAATACAGCACAGCGTACCACCCCGAAACGGATGGTCAAACGGAAGTAGTCAACAGATCAGTGGAGACTTACCTGAGATATTTTACAAGCACTCATCCGCGCAACTGGTACAAGTTCTTACATCTCGCTGAGTTCTGGTATAATTCCTTATTTCACACTGCTATTCAGATGACCCCATTCAAGGCTCTCTATGGTCGAGATCCTCCGAATATTCAAGATTATGCGACCGGCTCCGTGGAGGAACCGTCCCTAGATGCCTCTCTGCAACACCGACAGAAAGTTATCAGCGAGTTAAAAGAAAACTTAAGAAAGAGTCGCATACAGATGGAAAAACAAGCTAATACAAAACGGGTGGAATTTTCTTTCAAACCTGGTGATTTTGTCTTGTTGAAGTTATAACCCCACCGACAACAATCTGTTAACCGTCGTGTTTCTCAGAAGTTAGCTCAAAGATTTTTTGGACCTTTCAAAGTCGTCAAGAGAGTTGGTGCAGTGGCCTATTTACTTGATCTCCCATCCTCCTCACGCGTCCACCCAGTATTTCATGTTTCTCTTTTAAGGCCCTATTTTGCTTCAGAAGACTCAACCATTTTGCCTTACCCCTCTCACACATTGGTGGGTGTGCGACGAGTTCTCACAGAGAAGGAACCTCCTAAGTCACAAGTGTTAGGGACAAGGAGTTTAGAAAATGATTCTGAAACCAACACAAGGGTTATATATGAGAAAGAGAATGAGACTTCAGCTTTAAAATCACCTTTATGCCCGTTGGCTACTATCCCTCCACGTGACCCCAGCCATAACTTGCCTCCACGCGGACCAAAGTCTTGCTTTAATAATGCTGCAGTGAAGAAAATAAATAAAAATGGTAAACCTTTTTGTGATGCCAGCCAGAAACTTAACAGCAAGTACATGGTGAATGACCCACAGCTTAATCCACCCGTTGGTTTTACTACAGCGCACGAAGTCCAAGACACGCATGCTCCCATAAAGCCTGTTTCTTCTATTTACTTTTCTGATTCTTCCCAAAAGCACATGGCTCAAGATTCTTCAGTCAAATCTTCTGTGCCACCCATGTGCAAAGCTTCGGTTCACACGCCACCTCTTCCCTTATCTTCCACCATTTTGTCTCACATGGGCCCACCAAACACTTTCATCCAGCGGACCGTTTTTCCTCATGCATCCCCATTCGGCCCAAGCAATTCTTCTCCCAGCCCATATCCTTTCACTACCCCAGCTGTCTCCAATATGAACCTTGAGGACAAGGTTATTAATGGACCATTGAGTATTGATAAGGAAACTTCAAGGCCCAATAGAGAAAGGAAGAACCCATCTTGACTTAAAAATTATTATTATTAAAAATAGGGTGTTCCATTAGTAATATTCTCATTAGTTTTATTTTTGAATGTTGTTTCTGTTTGGGCCAGGCCCAATTAGCAGTTTCTCTTGACTATTTATTTGTAAGCTTGGAAGTTAGAGTTTCTTAATGAAAATTCTGAATTTCTTTTCTTGTGTTCTTTTCTTTCCATGCAACTTTGATTTAATTTTTAACCTAGCAAAACTCTAACATGGCTCTTATGGAATCAATTGATAACAGAACATGACTTGAGATTTTAAACAAAACAAAGTTGATTGTTATTACCTGTTATAATATATTTGTATTTTCAAGCAAGTACTATCAAACAATGCCGACATCAAAGTATTACGTACAAACAATGCCGACATCCAAGCACACCAATAGTGAGGGATGGATATCAAATCTTCTATCTTTGCCTGTGGGTCCCTCTTCCATAACAGGTGGACTTCACAAAAGCTATCACCGTTTATTAACCGTCCAATTTAAGAATGTGCTACGTAGTGTATGCTATATTACTTTTCTCTACTTTAAATCACATGCATAATAGTGGACAACCTCTTACTCTATACTACCTTCCCTAAGATCCTGACACTCAAAGTTGGAAACTGAACAAAACAAGGAAGTAACAAACAAGTGTGAGTGAGAAACATGCCTAGTGGCAGCATTTCAGGGTCACTGTCTTCTCCCAAGGTGGATGTGTTTATTGACACTGGCAATCCATTCCTTAACCTCACTGTTGATGGTTTTTTGAAGATTGGAGCTGTAATTAATCTCTTAACTTCATCTCTTTCTTCTTTTTCTTAAACAGTTTGAGCTAACCTTCTTCTTCTTCTTATTCTTCAGGTTGCAGTTACAAGATCAGTTGCAGAGGATACCTATAACACTCTTCGAAAGGGTAAGTGTTTCTTAACTGTTACTATTACTCTTTTGTTAAAATTAACAAAATTGCCAAAAGATGAAAACTTTGATTTGGGTTTGTTATTATATATTTTATTTTCTTGTTTAGATTTGAGTTATAAATTATACTAATAGACCAACACCAAAGTATTATACTTTTTCTTTTTGAATTATTATTTTCATTTGTGAAGATCTTTGTCTGATTAACTAAACATGTATGTTCCAGGAAGTATCTCAAGCAATGATTTTGAGAAAAGTGTAAGTTCGTTATTTAACATTGTTGTTATAATGGTTGATTCTTTTGGGTGGCTTTCATTTCTCCAATTTCACATTGATATTTTCAGTTCTATACACTGCAATTATAACTATTTTACAGATTGGATTCCCCCATTTCATGGAATTACTCACATTTGACACAATAATGTGATCTGAACTTTCTAATGACACATGTTATGTATGAGTCATTGGATCTTGATTTGTCAGTCTAGATCATCAACAACTGAGTGATTGCATGAATGTGGAGAATCTAAATCCTTCAAATTAATCTTTTAAATTTACAAAATAGCAAACTAGTCCTTCAAATTAAAGAAAATCCATCAATTTTGTACCTCGATCAAAATATCTTTTAAGTAAACATTCATCAAAATCAATAAAAGATCTACATATTGACTTAAAAATAGTCTCTCGCTACATCAAGACAGATGTATAACCTTCAAAATTGTGGTGCTAAATTTAGAGAAAGAACTTAATTGAGTAAATTGTTTTTCCCCGCAAATTTGAGGGATTAAATCGGCTTAGATTTACGATTTCAAGGACTTAAATGTTGATTTACTCTATATTTTGTTGAGCATGGTATGCTTGGTTCCTTGTTGATGAGAATTAGTCTTGTTGCAGTTGAAGAAGCTGTGTAAGGAAGGTGCATACTGGGGTAAGTTTTGTGTTGCATTTTGTAATATGGAAAGTTCAACTAGTAAATGCATTAGCTCTGTTCAATGTATTTTCTTTTCTATGCTTACAGGAACTATAGCTGGCGTGTATGTTGGAATGCAATATGGTTCAGAGAGGATCCTTGGCACCAGGGACTGGGTAAGTCTCTCCAACAGCAGTATAATTTTGATATTTTGAATAGAATTATTATTATTGTACATTCTATGCTAAGAGAAAACACTTTATTCTGAACATGTCTTCAATAAAATTGCATCTAACCTGATAAATTTCAAGCTATTATTAACGAGCTTCGTGACTGTATGAAAATATTGAAAAATGCTCACATTTGATGTAGCTTTCATGACTATATTATGTTTTGGGTGTCATATGAATTTGATATAATAATTTTTGACAATGAGATTCTTACCATAACACTACATTGTTCCCTTCATCTTTTAATGTACTGCAGAAGAATGCTATGGTCGGAGGTGCAGTGACAGGGGCTTTGGCATCTGCAGTCAGCAACAACAAAGCAGACAAGATTGCAATAGATGCCATTACAGGGGCTGCAATTGCGACAGCTGCAGAATTCATAAATTACCTTACCTGAATGAACGAGACTCCATGTGTTGTTACACTTGGTCTTCTTTATCTTTGTCTTTGCCTTTGTCTTCCTGGTTATGTAATAATAAACTACTCTTAACATCTTTTGTCAATGACATGCTCAGCGGATATTATATGCATATTCTAATTATTTTCAACTGTACTTTAAATGAAACATAAAAATCATAAAGAAAATTTTCAAGCCGAACATTTTTCAAGAGAAAGAAAGTGTGGGTCCTGGTAGGGTTACAGGAATAATATTCCCTGAACTACTGTCCACATCACATGTCTCGGTAGAGCATTTCTGAATTCATAAATGGGGAAACTTTACCGACATCAAAAACTTCTACTCACACTTGTAAGTTCCTTTCCCTCATGCCAAAACCTCCCCATCTGAATCTATGATCCCTTCCTTCTCTTGGTCCTTGGTGCGGGGACCACGTTCCAGGATAAAAATTTTCAACTGTAATTAATTGCAAGATACATAAATTAGCAAAATTTATCAAACTCGAGCGTTTTCAATTTCTGCAAGATTTCAGTTAGTAGTTGTTGTATTGAGTTAGTTTGTAGCTAAGAAGAACAGTTGAGAAGTTGGTTAGTTAGCTTTGTGTAAACCACTTATCTATATAATGTTGTACTTTTATCATCTAAATACACTTTTGATTCTTTCTCTTCACATAGATCTTTGAAAATGGGTTTTTTATGCATTCAGACTGTAACCTCTAGTAAATTTTGTTATGCAACTAAACCAATGCATAAACACTTTTGAAGCTCAAAGTAACTGTTATCAGAAAGTTATACCTTCATATACATGACACACAAAGATTTCACATGTCTGTCCTCCTTTATTCAACTCTGACATCATTTACAGCAACGGTAAATTTAGGCAATTCTTCATATGATCAGATTAAGATAATCATCAGGGAACTGTATTTACGAACTTATAACATAATAATTATCATATATAGCCATACTAGGTCATAGAAGAAGCATGAAAATATTTAAAACATTGGTATTTATCTATGTTAAGCGTGCAACTGAATTTGATTAGGTGTATAAATAACTGGCAGCAGTTAAAAGAGTTCAGAAATTTATTCTTTATTATGCTCATTTAATCTTCAATTACCATCTTGATCATTTTATCATGTTCACACTAATTCATAGAAATATAATTTGAATAGTAGCAGCCATTAAAATCAAACAAATTAGGAGGCAAATATCATTCATCACAATTTGTACAATAGCTTCCATGTGGCCCATATGGAAACAAACAATTGATAACAGAACATAACTTGAGATTTTAAACAAACCAAAGTAGATTGTTATTACCTGTTTCTCTTCATTTTTCCAGCAAGGGCTCCCTTGTGGTATTGCTTCTTCTATAATTCTATTCCTTTTTGGTTCCAAGATCGACTTTGGAACTCCTAATATCGTTTTTCTATTGTTGTTTCCCACTTGCGAAAATCCGAAAATAGAAAACCATAAACAAAATATAAATGATGAGTGCATAGATAAAAGAAAAACTGTCTAGAACTCAACATTTTTCTGGTTTTGGAAACTGCAACATGACTGAAATATTGATTCACTTATGTACCTTCCAATGATAGGAAAGAAAATTAAAACAATTATCACGTCTCTTCTAAATGTATAACTCATTTGTTTGTTTATGCAATAATGACACTCACAAGTGGTAATAGATAGAACAATGTGTTATTAAGAAAACCATCAATTAATTCGTCTCCCAAAGACAAGAAATCCTCACATTTCCTAACAACTTATACTGACAATCTATTATGGAGCAATAAATCCAAATTTGGAGAGGTAAATGTAAATCAA
This sequence comes from Lathyrus tuberosus, assembly GCA_022829125.1. Lineage (NCBI taxonomy): Eukaryota > Viridiplantae > Streptophyta > Magnoliopsida > Fabales > Fabaceae > Lathyrus > Lathyrus tuberosus. The sequence goes on from JALAZF010000280.1 coordinate 5,228,413, forward strand.
CATGTTATACCTGTAGTATATTTACATGTTCAGTTGTTGATATGATACAAACAAAAGGAGCTTTCATAAGCAATGTCAGATGATCTTATCGACTCTTGTTTCACAATTGTTACATGTTTGTTACATAGAATGACAACATAAAGATACATATAATGACATAACATTAATTCCGTTGTAACAAACTATCAGGTTCGAAATTGTTCAGCAATTTTCAAAAGACTGTAAGTTTCAGCATCAGGATTAGCTCCTCCAAGAATCATCCTTCTCAAAAGATTTGGATTATAAATCTTAGCTTTTACATAAGCCTTAATCAAGGTATTATATACAAAAGTATACCTACAGTACTTAGCTTTATGAAACTCTTCAAACAATCTCTCAACATTTCCAACATCCCCTTTTTCAGCAAAAATCTCAGCAATTGAAAGTGTAGTCTCCAACCATGGTGTTGAATTGCTAACCTTCTTGTTTACGGTTTGACGCATGCCCAATTCTAATGTCTTCAAAGCTTGCTCTGCCTTACCAGATTTCAAGCAGCCTAGAGCAAGATGACGATACGTTATGGCATTCGGTTTGCACCCATTTGTCTTCATATTTTTGTACAACCTAGATGCTTTGTCAAGTACTCCATGCTTGCAATACACAGTCATCATTGAATTAAATTGCTCTACAGATTTCAATCCTTTTACCGACTCCATTTCTGACCAAATCTCTTCAGCTCGGTTTAACTCACCAATCCTACCAAATGCTTCAATGGCTAACAAATAACTTTTAGATCTAACAAAGGGAAGTCCTTTAATGATATCCCAAATCCTTTCCAGCTCCTTCTGGCTCCCTAGATACCCATACAATATAAGCAAGACATCCAATGATGACCAGTTATTCCCCGTCATAGATTTCTCCACAGCCTCAACATACATTTCAGTTGCAGTGTACAATCTAGCAACTGCATGTGCAGTAGCTAAAATGCAGTAAGATATTTCATTCGGCTCAACCTGCACCCGTTTCATTCGATCAAAAAACCTCATCAAATTTTCAAGATTGTGTTCATTGGCCTCTATTTTCATCAAAATATTGTATGTCGAAACATGCGGTGTAACCTTATCAGCCTTCATTTGAGTAAGTAAACCAGGTATCATCTTCCTGCGACCCGGTGAGGAATGCAGAATTATTAACCGGTTAAAGACCAAATGCGAAATGGGATGACCCAATTCCCTCATTCTCTTCATGTACTCAAGTGAAAGCCTTACGACACCTTTATCCAAACAAGCAATCACAAGATTGTTATAGAGTAACTCATTCTGAAATTCAACAGGAACACGAGTGAACAGATTTTCACCATGTGGAATTCCATGAAGCTTAGTTGTGAATTCCACTAGATAAGAATAATCCAACTCCCTAGGTCTATAGGGTCTTTCCCTAATCACCCATTCCATCACCTATCAAAATCCACACAAGAGAAAATATTCAACTCTCAAACAATGGAACCGTATACAAAACACAATGTGATAGTTATTTTCACTGAAACAGAACAAGATTGATTGAGAAAACAGAAAAGAAAGAACTAACGAGTAAATTTTACCTCAAGTGCGCGTTTGTTGAAGTTGAGTTTTCTGAGACGGTTAATGGTGTGAAAGACGTCGGCGCCGCGAACGGGGAAGCCATCTCCCATCCAACTACGGAAAACGGAAGCTATTGATTCTCCTTTGGGAAGCTTTTCGATTCTCTTGCATAAGCTGTCTTGGTTTTGTGTTGTTTGTGTGGAAAAGAGTTTGAAACTGAAATGGGTATCAATGGCACCAACTGTTCGACGTATTGTCTGTATGAAGTTAGCTTGTACTACGAGACTCCTTAGACTGCGCATGCTCATGCTTGTTCTGTTCTGACCCCATACAGTGTTCTGCTCATGCTTTTTCATACAATAAAAAAAAATACCAATATTAGGAAACCAATGAAAAAAATGGGTTTAATTTTGCTAAAAACTTTTTTATAAAATATTTAAAGGGGATAAAAAAACTATATATAATTTTTATTTAAAGGGAAATAATAATAAAATATGGGTTTAATTAGTTAATGCGAGAAAAGTTAAAATATGTTTGACAATTATGATTTATTTTCATTGTTAAACACTACTCTTTTGAAGTATAAGGATGAGAAAACAAATGTTGGTTTTGTAAAGAAATTACATCAACAAAGTAAAATGTAGGAAATTTCTTATAACATCACCCATGTTTCTTAGGCATTACCTGAATTTCTGGTTTTGCCTCCTGATTTCGAATGTGCACATCCAGACGCACCAATTTTTTTAAAAACGCTGATGCGTTCCGAAAGTGCACATCCGGAAACATTCCTGATCTGCAGATCCGGAAAACAGCAGAACTTTATTATTTTTTTTTAAATCGGTTTTGTTGGTTGGTTGCATATGTTAATATATCGTCGCAACTTAATATACATTCGACAACATTCATATATAAAATAAAATGATATATATACATAATAAACCTCTGTCAAAATACAGTACATACATGTAATATAAATAGAATACATCAAACAAAAAACTACTGCGTATGGCGAAGGATCTCTCTTGGCTCCCCTGCTCCTCTGCCCCTGCCCGCAATCCTGGCTCGATGTCTGCGGTACTGAAGTGCCCCCCGAGCAATCTCAATAATCCTATCCACGACAAGTCTGACACCAGAGCCCTCAGGGAGGTGACCGTCCGCAATGGCCTGCCGCGCTATCTGCTCCATCTGACGATAGCGAGGTAGGACATCTTAAGTATGATCCAGCTGAGACTGTCGCTCCTCTGACATCTCCTGATGAGCAGGTCTGGGTGGCGATTCCTCAGCAATGGGCACCATGCATGGGTGTGAGACGGTGTAGAACCATACGATGTACCCGACAACAACGCTCCAGTCTCTCTCCGCTCTGGTCGGCCGAGCCTCTTCCGGTACCAAGTGGGACTGGAAGTCAACATATATCTCATCTATCTGCTTGTGGGTCAAGCCTAGAGAAGCGGACTGATGAGGCATCCTGGGGATCGTCTACATGTAACCAAACTGACGCAAGACGCGCTCCGACAGGTATTGTAACACCCCATTTCTACCCAGCGGATAATAGTAAAATCAGAGTTATAAAATTTCAACATTCAAATAGGATGCTACACTTTCATCTTAAAAACAACTTCGATTAATTTCATATGAACAGATACATAACACTTAGATCGGATGAACCGATAACAACAAAATTCATATATATCTTCTTTTCAAAGCAAAACAACTTCAAGATACGAATATTCAACTTTGATTCACTTAACATTTTTGTTCGACTAAAACAACTTCAAAACAACATAATTCTTAGTAAATTCAACTTAAAAATTCAGCAACGTAAAACATATTCAACTATAAACAACAAGCGTCCATCCCCCGAGTGTTACGTATCAGAGCAAGACCCTTTTGACTTGCCATAGAGCAACAAAAGACTTCATAAAGATACTTCGAACTTCCACTGCAATCTTGAGTACCTGCCCATTTCCCATGGTAGGGGAAATATCAGCAGAAGGGGTGAGATATCGAACATTATAAACAGAAGTATGATAATCAATACATTAGATTAAAATTGTACAATTTCACTACTTTACGACAACAACAAACAACAATCATCAACAACTCAACAACAACTTTATCAGCCTAATACTACAACAACTTTATCAACATAATACAACAACAACTTTATCAACGTAATACAACAACAACTTTGTCAACATAAGTAATGCAACACAAAATGCGACTCAACTATGCGTATGCATGTGGTACTATTGGAGCAAAACTCCCAACTTAAAAACTGCCAGGTTATCGAGGCATCAAGGCATAAGCCTTCAACTTCAACTTTTTGCCAATCCAGGCCAACTTAATAATTTTGCCAATCCAGGCCAACTTAATAATGCTATGCTATGCATGCAACAACAACCACAACATCAACTTATTCAACACAACACAACAACGACAAAAATGCAACAACTGCAAACAACTTAATCAACATTGGTCACAAGACCTGCAACAGCAAAACAACTTAACAACGTTGGTCATAAGACCTGCAACTTAATAATGTCCATAAGGATACATTACCACAGTATAAGGATACATGTGTCCAATTAATCTCAACAAGAAAAAATCATCTTCCAAACAGAGCTTAACACCCAATAGCCATAGATTTAGCCTCAATAACCTACAATTAACATGACATATTAACCAAACCAATCAAACAAGCTAATTCATCAAGTTCTACTCATACCAGCACAATTCTTCAAAAATCCCTCATCCGAATGAACACAACCACTCAACTTCATCTTTACAAATCATAATTCACACCTTGCTAACTCAGTAAATAGCTTCACTTCTTTCAATACTTGTAACTCAACTCTCAAATATTCTACGCGCCTTCCTTCTGATTTCATAGCAGATCAGAACATCCATAACGAACACCAGGTATAACATTATCTGAACAAGTATGGAAAACACAATTCGTGTTTCCGATATACATGTTAAGGCATACCAGCCACTACCCTTCTCGATCCGACATCCTTGGTCAAATCATAGTCTTACATTACCATTTACTTCCTCCTTGAGTCATCTTTATAATGTTTCAAGTCTCATATCAATCGGATTCTCGATTCATCACAAATCAAAATCCAAGTCATCCGAATACAACTGTGAGTTTCCATACTACTCATTGATCAACCTGCAACCTCATACTAACATCCTCAATTCCGCCTCGTTTCCCTATATAGGAATCTGCATCGACAACTCAAACAATTCCTAAGCACTTAGCTCAACTCCAAATAATTCATTGTGCATACTATTCTAGTTGGCAAGACACATCTACTCCATCCACATGATTCCGTCGACTATCAACAAGAGATTAAGGGTGATCAGTTCCTCAATTTGTCAATAGACAGCCGGCAACCATAATGGTGGCATAAATCATCATTATCCAACTAAAATAGTGTCTTCCTCCTCGTGCTCAACGTTATCTAAGCATACTGCTCTACCATTTCTCTAAGGCTCACAAACGTTTTTCTTAATTTCCTTATTTCCAAGAACGCACAAAATCCAACACATATATCCTTATACGCACTTGTTGCACACCCTAATTATTGAATATCCTTTTGATACATCAAGTACAATCCACATCGGCCCACTTCAATCGAAACAGTTATCCAAGTCCAAAACTTTTGACACCCTAACCAATCCTTCGTCTTTCTTTTTAATCTCACAACTTCGATGATCCGTATAGTTTCACACTCGATTCTCATTCCAATCACAATCTCAACAATACCCTCTCATCATCTGGTTGGTGATATAACTTCCAAAAAATTTCGACTCATGCCGACACATCTCGCCCACAACACACAATCCACTTTACTATTTAACATTCCTCAAAGATTTCTATACTTTAATCATTTTCAACTATCATACGCCGCACTTCCATGTGCTTCTCCGATACTCTTCTTCTTATTACTAAACATTTTATACTTGACTTCATCTTACTATTTCCAGCAAGAATTGTCCAACTTCAAACACGATTATCTTCTTCAATACAGACCTCCCAGACACAAAATTGTATTCTAAAATGAAGGGAATTTCATGTGAATTCCAGAACTTCGAGAATCGCTCAAATCTGAATTACGAATAAAAAGTTATCGTCCTTGCAATGGGACTGGTCAAGAAATCCCGTATACAAACTTCCACCAAACAAAATCAGCATCAGACCCAACTATTCAAATGTATTTTTCTCTCTCCTCAAAAACATACCGAAGACAAAATTTATATGCAAACTATAGGAAATTTCGTAAACTTTCCGAAAAGTCCATAATCGCTTTCATCGGAGTTACGAGTAGAAAGTTATGCCTCTTTTACTGAAGGTTGTTCCATAAATACGAAAATAAAAACCAAAATTAGTGAACATGAGTTCTACCTCTTTCTTTTGCTTCCAAGATCTTCCAACTATCCTTGCTCTTCGCCCATCTCTAAAAATCATGCGACTTTACTCTAGCTATACTCCACTTGCGTATCAATATCCGTCACATCGCCCTCTCTTCTCCGAGAAGCAAACATCAATCATACTGACTCGTCTTCCTTCAAAATGTCTCAACTGGACCGACGGGTAAAATCATGAGTCCATACTCTCGTCGATTCACAACAACACAATTCCGACAACACTTGCACTCCTGTAAGCGATATCACTTCGAACCAACTTCACATACTACAAACATCTCTGAGAAGTAAACTTCTCCCCCACTTGTTTCAAACCAACTCCTGCATACAATCGATTAGGAAAACAAACAAGTACCGACAGTGTTCCACACACTTGTCGCGTACTAAGGGATAAACAACATTAGACAACTTGGCCGGACAGACCGACCTGCTCTGATACCACTAATGTAACACCCCATTTCTACCCGGCGGATAATAGTAAAATCAGAGTTATAAAATTTCAACATTCAAATAGGATGCTACACTTTCATCTTAAAAACAACTTCGATTAATTTCATATGAACAGATACATAACACTTAGATCGGATGAACCGATAACAACAAAATTCATATATATCTTCTTTTCAAAGCAAAACAACTTCAAGATACGAATATTCAACTTTGATTCACTTAACATTTTTGTTCGACTAAAACAACTTCAAAACAACATAATTCTTAGTAAATTCAACTTAAAAATTCAGCAACGTAAAACATATTCAACTATAAACAACAAGCGTCCATCCCCCGAGTGTTACGTATCAGAGCAAGACCCTTTTGACTTGCCATAGAGCAACAAAAGACTTCATAAAGATACTTCGAACTTCCACTGCAATCTTGAGTACCTGCCCATTTCCCATGGTAGGGGAAATATCAGCAGAAGGGGTGAGATATCGAACAATATAAATAGAAGTATGATAATCAATACATTAGATTAAAATCGTACAATTTCACTACTTTACGACAACAACAAACAACAATCATCAACAACTCAACAACAACTTTATCAGCCTAATACTACAACAACTTTATCAACATAATACAACAACAACTTTATCAACGTAATACAACAACAACTTTGTCAACATAAGTAATGCAACACAAAATGCGACTCAACTATGCGTATGCATGTGGTACCATTGGAGCAAAACTCCCAACTTAAAAACTGCCAGGTTATCGAGGCATCAAGGCATAAGCCTTCAACTTCAACTTTTTGCCAATCCAGGCCAACTTAATAATTTTGCCAATCCAGGCCAACTTAATAATGCTATGATATGCATGCGACAACAACCACAACATCAACTTATTCAACACAACACAACAACGACAAAAATGCAACAACTGCAAACAACTTAATCAACATTGGTCACAAGACCTGCAACAGCAAAACAACTTAACAACGTTGGTCATAAGACCTGCAACTTAATAATGTCCATAAATCGGGACAATTCAACAAAATTCAACTTCACCTGCAAATCAACTTATTCGACATAATTTCAACAAAATAATCCAACCAAGAATACCTACTCGTATACACGACTTACTCCGACAATTTTCAACGAATACCGAACAACTAACCTTACCGCTTAATTACACTTATTCGACTAATTCCATACATCAACTAACCAAAAATAACTACAACCTCTTACGAATTATTTCTGCAAAATTCCAACTTGTTTCGGTTAAATAATTATACCGATTAAAACTACTAATATTACTATTCGGTACTATTTTAATACTCTGCTAACTCCTTTGGTCTGTCATTCGCTAATTGATTCCTGTACTAAAATAAAACCTGCTACTAACATTTCTAATTCCCCACATTATTGCTATTCCTCTGCATTATTAATCGGTTAACATTGTTGAGGCATATTGCACGATAACACCTCAATCGCACACATTCACGACGGTAAAAAATCAACACAATGATACGGTTTCAATTTTCTGCTATAATTGAACCAGATACAGACCTCAAAACCATTTTTCCTAGAAAGAACATTTCGTTAGCTTTCCAACGCTTCGAACGGGGGTCAAAATCGACTTACGGATCAAAAGATATGAATTTTCCAAACTTTCCGAAACCAGAATTTTTCTGCATAACAGCCCTACGGGATTTTACATTTTTGTCCAAAAATCCGACCGATTCAATTATTTTCTTCGAAATAAACACATACTCATTCATACCAAACATATAGTAGTGATTTGGAACCCTCAAACGTGAATTCTACGACTTTCGATTTCAATCCAAATCTTAAACCCCCAAATCTCCAAAAATGTAAAAACTTACAAAATCAACCAAATTTGATAAAACAAGCATACTCGATCACGGCCTAACATTTCTCGACACAACTACGCAATCTATTCCGACTTTCGTCCGCGAAAACATCAGTTTCTATCGATTTAACCAAATTCCAACCTACGTTTAACACTATAGAACAACAACCAAACAATCTAGCAAACATCAAATTTCACAAAAACAAAACCAATTCATCAATACACTTCAACACATTCAGTATAAAATTATATAAATCTCAATCCCACGTATCAATTATCATATACCCGGTTATAAAATTCGAACCCCACCTTTACCTTGGATTGAAGGTTGCTCCAAATTTTTCCGGTTGAAAACTTGCTCTAGCAGCCTCCACAAATTCTCTCTAAAAAACCCTTGTTCCTTTTTTCCTCTTCTCCATAACTTCCACGTTCTGCTCTTATTTTTCCTCTTTTTCTGCAACTCCCACTTACAGCCACTTTCTAACTCCTCCTTGTTTCTAAAAACCTAATATAATAATTCTATTATTTTATTTTCTTATTGGGCCTCACTACTACACCCCCACTATTACTACCATCTAACTAAGCCCAATATTTTCTTATACTTCTACTAAGTTAACACCATATTATTTTCTACGACTTAAATCATTTTTAATTAAATTATCCTACTAAAGCCAACACAACTTAAATCAATTAAATTAATTAATATTCTACGAAAATAAATATTATTTCTAATATTAATTTCTCCCGACTATATCGACTAATTACCCAATTAATACTTATTAGCATCAACCAACATATTCAACATAGTCAACAAATATTTGGAAAAATACTCAATACTATTTAATTAAAATATTTAATTAAATACGGGCGTTACAGGTATCGAGTAGTAATGGTCGAACTGCATGCCAACCATCCTGAGAACAGCGAAACCTCATCGAACGGGCGCGTCACACGGTGATCGCCATAGGGGTGATACAAAACGTCCTCAGCAGCCATCCGATCAAGATACACTCTGTAGGGGCCGGGCACCTGGTTCCCTCTGAGCAGGAGAAATGCAGCAGCACGTGGCATATCCTCAGTGTACCCGTCGACACTCCCCCAACCAGTAATGTTGGGAAAATGCTGTAAAATCCACGCCTGAAATGGAAAACATAACATGGGTGTCAAACATTATAATGAATATAGAAAGAAAATAAATGAAAAAATCACTTAGAATATTAGATTGTTACCACGTATAGCGTACAACTGCCTGCTACAGTCTTGGATGCCCAGAGGCAACCATCGGAGAGCCTAACATAGGTGTATGCCAGCGCAGCCGCCCCCCAGTTGTACATATGGATCTCTGTCTGATCCAAAAGGTACCTGAGGTAGACGACATCAACATAATAGGCGTTGGTGTCCACAAACACCTACGTGCCGAGCAAAAACAAGTAGTAGCATCTCAGGGCACGCTGTCTGTGGATCTCCACCTCAGCTGCATCCCTTTTTGCCTGTCGTGCCTCGTCAAGCTCCTCACCAAATCTGCGTATCAGAAAGGAGAACCGGACGTGTGCGCCCCCAAACTGGGTCACCTCCGCAAGTGCCTCATTGGGCTAGCCCCAAGCTTTACAATCAACATCTCCATCGCGTCTACCTTCGACATCCTACCGTGACGGAGAAGGGTACCCGTGATCGGTAGATGTAAAAGGCACGAAATGTCGTCGAGCGTAATCGTGATCTCGTCGTACGGTAGATGGAATGAGGATGTCTCAGGGTGCCATTTCTCAACAAAGGCCATCAGCATACCGTACAAGATCTGGGAATACCCAATCCTAGACAGACCTCCAAGACCAGAGGTAGCAAGTGTAGACGTGAACCACTGATCTCCTTGAAGCATCTCAAGCATGTCTATAACCTTGCCCCCATGGTTATAGAACTTATGGTAATCATTCTCCTGAAAATTTCCAAATAAAACAATGTTACAAATGAAAATATTTTCAACGTAAACAATTCTATAAATAAACCGAGAAAGGTCACCTCTCCTAGCTAGACATATCGGGCAATATGCTTAGAGTACCCCACGAGTAGGGACATATCAGACGGTCCCCCGGGGTAACCGCCCAGCTCATCAAAATTGTCATCGGCGTCAACACCCTCATGTGCTGGATGATCACCCTCTGGAACAGGAACAGGAACAGGGGAACGAGTAGGAGCAGCTGATGGAGCTGGAGTCTCCCGACGACGCCTGCGTGCGGGCTGGGACCTTAATGAATTGCCAGTAGAAACGCGACGCCTCCGAGATGTAGAATCGGCGGCTGAATAGGGAGTGGTCTGTACCTGTGATGTGGAAGTGACCTGAACCTGTGATGTGGATGGTTGTGGTGTAGGATGTGGTGTAGGATGTCCCTCAGCTGTAGGGGCTACCCCAACTTCCTCTGCGCCGGAAGCCTTGGCTGTAGACTACATCCGTTCACGTCGGACAGATGCGTGCTGAGCTGTCCGTCCATGTATGATACGATCGTCTCTGCCAGCCATCTAATCTGCAAAGCATAATAAATAAATTAGAATTTCTTAAAAATAATTAAACAAAAATAAACAAACAAACTAAAAAAAAAAACAAGTGTCTTCCGGATGCCCTGATCGTCCGTTTGAAGCAGAAAACATGACCTACATTGTCTCTAACCTATGTTATTCATACAACCTAACAATTTCTACACCTAAATGTCAACTCTAAATCGATTACTCGAAAATAACTCTGAAACTCTAAAATTTGAAAACTTACTGATTAAAATGAGATACGGAGGATTTGGAGTGTCTTGATCGTTGTAGAAGTTGCTCTGCGCCGAACTCGAGTGGAAAAAATTGAGATTTGTGTAATTGAAAATTTGAGAGTTTGAGAGAGTTTGGAAAATGAAAAAGTGAAGAATGAGTAGGAGAAAGAACGTCTGACGCGAATTAATAAGAAATCCTTCCGGAAGTGCACATCAGAAATGTTTCCGGATATGCATATCCGGAGCACATCAACGTTTTTAAAAAAATTGGTGCGTCCGGATGTGCACATCCGAAAACTGGGGGCAAAAAAGAAATTTCACGTGGTGCCTAAGAAACTTGGGTGGTGTATTAATAAATGCTCAAAATGTATATTGAAAAGAAAAATAAAAGTTATGTTAAGGCAAATAAGAGAATGGTGTTTGAACATGAGACTCAGTTTGAGTCCATATGATAAATGAAAGGTTTCTCTTATCATGAAAGTTCAAATTACAATCAAAATAGGACTGTCTATTTCAAGTGCTTTCTAAGATAAATGATAATGTATACAAGATAAAACTTCTAGGCGAGTATAGTGTAAGTATTACTTTCAATGTGATGATTTATCTCCTTTTTATGCAGGCGCTGATAAGCACAATTCAAGGTTGAATTCTCTTCAAAAGGGAGGGGACAATGAGAACATAGAAGACTAAGACTTAAATGAAGAAATTCAAAGTTTATGATTTTCTATGACAAGAGCACGTACTATAAGAGAGTCAATGATATCCTAATTCAATTCACGATCAAACTAATAGAAGCAAGAAAGCAATTGAGAGGAAATGAGTAAAGACTTGTCATTTTAATCCAAACTTATGAAGAAGGCGTGCCATGTGGGTTTGGTGCCACATTTTAATGTTTTAAATCAAGACTTAATACTTTTTTTCGTTTCCTATCTTATATTTAGGATTCATTTTGGTCTTATAACTTAAAAGCAAATCATTTAGGTTCCTAAAATTTTTAAAACGTATCACATTAATTCTTTCCATCCAAATGTCACTAACAATGTCAATTTTCACTAACGTAGTAAAGGACGTGTAATATTTTACTTTTTTTGACCGATTCAACGACAAAAATATTAATTATTATAATTATTTTCTGAGTTTATAAATCACTTTGAGTCATCTAGGTAAGTGCTCATGGTCTCATGTTGCTTGTTCATCCATTAAAAATCACTGAGTCATCTAGATAAAATTATTTAGAGTTTCTTTAAGCGGTGATGGTTTCCTCTGGAATGGAACTTGTTATGCTTATTGAGTGTCTTGATTAGCATTAGATGTTTAATTGTTGCTCCATTTAAAGTTGAGATGATCTTTCCAGCATGGATTATACGTGTTGGAGTAAGGGTTGTTCTTCTAGAAATTGGCAAATTAATTTTTTTCACTACTCCCTTCTGAAACACACATCTCATCCGCATGTCCTTCTCCGAAGAAATCACATTTCAAAAGTTATATATGACTTACATTGACATGATTAAGCTTTCTATCAACCAAATTTTTGTTGAGGAGTTTGATTTGAGCTAGTAATGCAGTGTGAGTATCTAATGTCAGCACACCCATAGGCGTACCAGTACTTTCCACTTTGACCCCTCTTTCACTCTTTAAGCGGTATTCGTTCAAGCACCTTTTCTCAACTAAATCTTTTACTTGTGCTTTAGTCAAGAGTCAGATTGTACCTCCAGTCGAGGCATCCAACAACATCCTTGTTTGACTTTTGAGACCTTTTATAAAATTTTGCAATTGTTCCATGTTACTCATGTTGTAAATAAGACACATTCGTAATAATAGTTTAAAACTTTCACATGAGTCATACAAGGATTCAGTCTCTTGTTGCTCAAAGTTTGTGATCTCGACCCTTCTTTCCAATAATTGAGTGGCAGTAAAGAACCTTTCTAAAAATTTGTCTTCCAACTCCTTCCAAGTTCCAAGAGTATCGTTGAGAATACATAATAACCAATCATTTACTCTCCCAATCAACAAAACTAAATAGCCTCAGTTTCACCTGGTCATCAATTACACCTATTAGTTTACACATTGAAGTTGTTTTATAAAAGTGAGCTAGATGCTCCTAAGAATCTCGGATCGCATTTCCATCAAACATATCATCCATTAAACCTGAAAGCACAAAAAAATTTATATCAAAAGTAGCAGGATTAATAGGTACGAAACCCATAGAAATTTGTCATGCATTAGTTTGTTTGCAATAGTCTCCCATAGTTTGTGGTTGTTGCTCTATCATGGTTGTTTCTTCTTGTTCAATTTCGTTATTAGAAGAAACAATTGTACTTTCTACTAAAGCTTCTCGCGCTAAAAGATCTTCCCACGTTACTTTCCAGTTTGCTCGTGCGGTCTTTTCGATTTTTGAATCATATAGTACTAGCTTTGATCCTGAACCTTTGGTAGTATTGTCCAAACAAACAATTCAAAAACAAAATATAATTTAAACAAATAAATAAAAACTAAACCGTCGCACAAAAGTTTCCTTGTTGAAATTTCAACAATCCCCGACAACGACACAAAAAATTTGATGAACAATCGGCAATGTACTTATAGTGTCGAAGTAATACTCAAAAGATCGTCTTCACGAGAATTGCAATTTAACAAAGTGTACGGTTGTACGAATTAAAAGTAACAATGAGGGGTTTTTGAGTTTGAAAGCGAAAAAGGAAAATAAAAAGGTTATCAAGATGCAAAAGGTGATTAGGATTCCTCTTGAATCCCTTGTATGTCTCTGTTGATACTAGCGTCTATCTACCCTTATGATGATTAATTCAATTACCACGATGATCTAACTAAGCCAGTATACCCAATCTCTTGGTGTATACCTCACTATTCTTAGGTATAACCCCCTAATTTCTTAGGTAAATTCGATAGTTAAAATAGGCGATGTTCGTTCGTTAAACCCTAAGTCACAACCTTACAATTTCCTATCTTTGGCTCAATTATTAGGTTGAAAAATTAACTTAGATCTGATTCACACAGTTAAAGTTAGTAATCAGCGTGAATCTCAATCAATACATGGACATTCGTAAACACATGTAAAGCATTAAACTCAAATATTAACTGAATAGAAAATTGAATAATCAAAAGCGTAAATAATACAAAGACCTAACATATGGTCTCAACAAATCCATATTGGTTCATTTGAACGAAACCTAACATAGAAAAATTAACTACTCATAATTAAATAATTCATAAAGCAAATATACATATGGATTATTGGTTATAATTTGGCTTCTGATGGTGAAAACCTTTTAGAACTCCACAATATTTTTTCACAATCAAAATTAGGTCGCCAGAAGAAGATCCTCAAAAAAGTGTGCCAAAAATCCCTTTATAAAGCTTCAAAATGAGTCAAGCCTCATGTGGCATCATGCCACGATGTTGATGTGCTGCGCCACAATGAGCTGGGCATTGTGCCACGATGGGGATGGGGCGCGATAGCTGGAATTCAGAATTGCCTTTTTTTTTTTTTTTCATATTTTCTTCTTTCTTCCTATTTTTTCCATTTATTCAAAAATATGGTAAATTCTAATTAAAGTCAATCAAAATGAGATGAAACATAATAAAATAATTGATAAAATACCGTAAAGATCATGTGTTGATAAGGCCAAAGAATCTTACCCACGCCTGTGCAGCAGTATTTTGTTGAGAGGAAGAGTAAAAATCCTTGTACCAGACAAATAGTTTTAGAGTTTTTGGGTTTAGTTTCAATTAGCCTAAGGTCCTAACTCTTCTCATATCCTCCGTACAAGAGAAAATGAACTCATAAAACCCTTCCCAAGTGAAAGCACACCCCCGTTTTCCAAATCCGACTAGATAGCTGAATGTTTTAAGCGAAGTGCGAAAACAATGAGATGGGTGGTACCTTTTGGGCAGATGATTCTTCCAAGAAGATTGTTCTTGCAATCTGGGAGTCCAGCCTTGTATTCATCTTCTGGAATAGTAATAAAAAACCTATCACCTTTAATGATGACTTGAGGGAGCTGTGAGGAGGGGATGTCACAAACCCCATTAAAGACAATTAAGCCAATGATTTTGGTGGATGAATGGTTAACACAGTTGGAGGAGATTTGGTCAGTTGAACTTGATTGAAGAGGATTTATGAAAACAAAGAGTGAGAAAAAGGATCCATGATAAAGGCAATGGCGGATTTGAAAATGCAGAACTCCAACAAACCCAAAATCAAACTCATTCAACTCATGATTACAATATCCCTACATTGGATTTCTCATTTTTCTGAACTATGACAATCATGTACTTATAAAAAAAAAACATTCTTGAAGGTCTAAATTAAAACATGTATAATCCTATGTTATTTACATGGGAATCCATACGCACCAAAACTCCTTAAGCTACCCTACAAAACATCTTCCATACAATCCTTTTTACAACTTAGTCTACATATGAATCCTATATTCTACATCAAAAAATTTGCAATGAACCGAAACTTACTCCGTACTGAGGATTAATAAATCTAAGAGAAGATAATTTCGTCTAATAAATCATCTATGATCATTTCCTCCAAATCCAGTGCTACACACTCCTCTTCCTGTTGAAGATTCATCCATCCACCACTTCTTTTCATCAAATCACGACCAACGACATCCTCTAATGTCTGGTCTAACTCTGGTCTCAAACTCAAATATGAACTAACATTGTCCCATACTTCTTTAACAATGTAATTTCCTTTTGGCATTGGTTTGAGCCAATGGTTGAAGGCGAATGGTCTTGGAAAGTATGTTGGCGACTTTTCATATATTTGAAAGAGTGTCTCGTTGATCAAGTTAAAAAGAAGCTGGTGATCAAACACGCTGTTATTCTCTTCTGCAGAATACTCGTTTTCATGAAGCATAGATTCTTCTAGTGCTACGAATAAGGACGGTTTTATTGGCTGGTCTACCGTGTATCGCATTTGCATCTGCTCATTTCCTATGAAACCGGAGTATTCAAGAATATCTTTCACGTATTTGAAATTGGAATCGTTTTCTGAATATAATTTCAAGTACAGGAAATGATTTTCAAGACTCTTGTTTGTGTCTTCGGCTGTTTCGCTAGCGTTTGAGTCTCGTCGTGTATTTGATTCTTTTCCTGGATTATATAACCAAAAAGTATTATTAATGATTTGTCACTGTCAACCGATCACAAATCATCTGATGTGAGACTAAAGTCAACCGATCACAAATCATCTGATGTGAGACTTTTAAATCAACTGATCACAAATCATCTGATGTGAGACTTTTAAAGTAGTTATAACTTATAACTAAAATCAAATTTTTAATGATCTGACGATTATGATTATTTGACAGTGTATATCAATTAAATTTTTCTGAGAAAAATTTCATGCAAATTAACATAAATTTGTTACCTTCTGCTTGGTTGATTGTATTGTCTTGAAAGCCAGTTTCAAGTGATGTTGTTACTTCCTTGCTAAGATAAGTATTCATTATGCTTATTTCCATATTTTCTTGAGGAAAACTTTCATCGATTCGGTTATAAGTAACTCCTTCAATTTTCTCCGCTATCTTATCCGATAAATGACTAGCATTCACAACTCTGCTACTCCCTTCAGCTGTTTCATCAGTTCCAGCGTCGATATCACTTTCAACTGCATTATTTCCTATATCATTTGTATCAAGAAGAGCTTCTTGTAGAATGAATTCTAAAGACTCGAGATTCGGCATAGAACAGTTGCTTCTCGTAAACCTAGGAGCATGCCTACTCTTGTGAATCTTGCTATCAATATCATTTGTCAATTTTAAGCTTTTAGACTTTGAGCTTTTCCACTTGATTTCTTTGCTTAAGCTTTTCTCAAACAACTGAGTATATTTATCCATCGATTCGTTAAGAGAGGACGTTCTTTTCATCAGGCGAACTTCACGTTTGTTGGAATCAAAATCAGAATCAGAAGCCTTAGTCTCATTCAAGCTTCTACTTATTTCACTTTCTTGAATCGCGCCATTGTCCACGCTTTCTGAGATCTCTTTCTCATTGTCGTGGATAGCGTGAACTGATGTTTGGTGACCGCTTTTTTTGAATTCAACAACTGCTTGTTTGATCTTCTGTTTTATAACTTTGAACTGATGAAGAACCACTTGATTCCATCCTTGGTGGTTTAATCCTTCAGAAGGCGTCGAAGAAATGCTTGGACTTTTTTCCACGGCGCTATCGATTATATGACTCGCGGAAGGCTTATGTGCTTCATAAGAAACTTCATTCACTGAATTGGATCCAAACTTTTTTGGTGCCTGAGTTCCAATAAGAAAACTTTCTCCTTTGCGGAAGTTCCAGATTTCGCCTTGCTTGGATCGGAAGGTACTAGAGCTAATGTTTTTCTTCTTAGAAGATGCAGCTAAAGGAAATGTTCCTGATTTTGTCAATCTTGCTTTGTTGTAAGAAGCTTGACGACTTTTTTTACCGCCGAAGTCGATATCTTTTAGAAACTTGAATAATAAATTCTTCTCCATACTAACTATCTCCAAAACATCATCATTGTTCTTGAATTTAATTGAAATGTTTCTGTTAAGAGACCTTTCTGCTGTATTTCCACCTTTCTTCTGATGAAGTGCATTCTCACTACTATCATTCAACGTTTCTCTATGTCGACTGACCTGAAATTTATATTTTATATTCGATTAAATTCTAGTTATTATAAACAATCAAAGAATCACAGACACTGACACCGACAAAGACACATCGACACTGGTAAAATTTTGAAGAAATGAATTAATCGAAAGTAATCACATGTGTTGGTGTTGTGTCAGATATACGTGTCTGACACTGGACACATCTATGATTATGAAATTTTTAAACATACCAAGGAAGATTCTGCTTCTGTAACTGCATTTTGTTGGTCTTGCAAAGCGGTCTTTCTCTTATCTGCATATAGATTAAGAAGTCTGATAAGCACTTATAGTCAAAATCAATTTTATGTATTTTAGTATCAATTTTGGATATGAAATAGCTTACTTTTGACATTTCTTTTCTTTTTGTGACGAAAGGCCCTTTTGAAACCCCAATGATGATAATCAAGAATATGAAACCAGCTCCAAACACATCCTTGATTAACTTTCTGAATTCCAACACTTGATTTCTCTGAATTAATCATCTGGTTTCCCATACCAAATAATCAGCTTCTCTAACAATCACTTTTTTCCACTACAACCTTCCCCTGCAGATTAATAATCAAGTTATAATTAATTTACACAGGCTTAAACTTCAGTTTCATCAAACACCATCAAAAAAACCGAAAATTCAAACGTTTTCATAATAATTGAAAATTTTAACAGAAAAAAACAATCATAAAAAACACATAACGTGACAACAAAGTTAATTAAAAAAAACACACACACATGATTAAACCTTAATGATTGGTTCATGCTTTCAATAATTTTTGTTGCAGAAATTCTAACCTTTAATAATTTTTGTTGCAGAAATTCTTGTGATGAATAACAAAGGAGAAGAGTTGTTCAAAGCAAGGTGGCTAGTGTTAATATGCAATGTATAACAAATATATATATATTTTTTTTCATAAAAAATGAAAAACATAAAATAAAATAAATTTAATATTAAATTAAATTGTTGTGGCTATGTTGAAAGGAGAATAAAAAGGTTGTTATGAAAGTCTTGTTTTTGGTCTGGTTTGTTTCTAGATTGGATAGATTCATATAAAAGGACACCACCAAACTTGGTCTTCTATATTGATTTGACTAAGAATAAAAACAATGACTATACTATTCAAAGTCTAAATTAAATTTTATTTTTTTGCCTATTTGAAAAATTTGTATATTTTGATTTATTTTGTTTAGTCCAAAAGGTGGTTCTCTAAATAGGTAAATCTTATAAACTAAGCATTTTTGTTTTTTTATTTATTAAAAAGTAAATATGAAAATGAATCCAGACTAAGGTTATTCCTATATGTTAAGTTTATTTGAAAGATAATTAACTTTGTCTTAATATCGATATTACTTTTAAGTTAAGAATTGAAAATTTTGGTTAAAATATTAATTTTAATATTGAAATATATTATTTAATTTAGTTTTATATAAATCATTTTATTTTTAATTAAAATCAATTTACTTAAAATAAAATTTCATCACCTTACTACAAGAGTAATATATAACAAAAAATAATCACACTAACATTATATTAGCAAAATATTAACAAAATAATATAGCAAAATTGATAATAATATTTTGTATTAATAGAACAATAGTATATAAAAAAATAAGGATGAATATAATATTAACATATAAAATATAAAAAATGATTATTTCATTTTTTCTCAATTAAATAATTATTTAACAATGTAATTTTTTTAAACTATTGATTTATAAATACTAGTAACTTATACATAAATATGAATAATTAATGCCGCTTAAGATTGAACCATGAATCAAGACTCAATTAACATATATTAGTTGAGCTACTCATCCCATCCATTTTAATTGTTTAATTGTTTTTAGTTAAAAAATAATTTTTTAATTAATATATTAATTTTTTAGTTACTAAAATATTAGAAATATTTGTAGTATATTTAGTTCATTTTTATTAGTTAGGACATTTTAATTAGTTTGTAAATATTTTTAGATACTAAACATGTTTATTTTGGACTAAATAAATAGTATGAGTGATTTTTTAAAAATAAAATATAGTTAATTAGTAAATAAATACTAGTTTACAATTAATCATAAAAGTTTACAATTTATTTTGTTAAATTTTATTAGCCAGGAGTTTATAGTAATTAGTTTTTAATATATAATTAGAAAACATTTATTTAATTTAACCATACTTGTTTTTACTAAGCAAAGTCTATAATTTTGGCTAAATAAACGTTATTAATCATGTTATGATATATAGTTAGTTAGTTAATATATATTATTTAAATATGTAGATAACACAAAATAGAAAATTGACTTAATTCACTACAAATAATATATTTCGTGACAAAACTTTTGGTTTATTAAAAAATAAAAAACCGAGGTATAATGGTAGGACGCGCCATGTTCTTTTTAAATACCATATATTTCCTCGTTTTTTTAATATAACTGAGGTGAAAACAAATTCAAGACATGTATTGATCTCCAGCAAATGCAATTTATATTTTTATTTCTTTAAAAATAATACATTTATTTTTATTTTATTTTTTATTTGTAGATTAAATGATCAATTCCCTTGGTTACTTTAATAACCGAGTGGTTAGATAATCAAATTTTATTAGTTAAAAAATATAATTAATTTTAAATATATTTAAAATAAAATTGTACTAAGTTTAGTCATAATTCATTTAGTGAACAAATTGTCAATTTTGAAATAAATAAATGTTTGGAATAATTTTTATGAAATATACTTAATTAGTCAATAAGTAATTTTTTAAATAAGTTATAAATAAATAATAGAAAAAAATAGTAATTTATTTAGTTCATTTTTATTAGTTAAAAAATGTAATTAGATTTAGATATATTTAAATAAAAAACTAAACTTAGTTTAGCCATAACTATCTTAATAAGTAAAGTGTCTATTTTGGACTAAAAAATATTATGAAATTTCTCAGATTCCTCATATTAAAGCTTTCCTCAACACTCCCATTAAACATTAGAGAAAAACAAGCAAGAAGATAAACTATTTGTCTTGTCACCTCACTCAAAATGGAATGCCACTTTTGAAGGGAAATTGCGATATAAATGCAGTGGAGAACAAAATTTTCCCTTGATTCGATCCTTACGAATGATGCATAATCAGTCATAGAAACAGTTACATCTTGTGGCGATTAATATTTTTTATACAAAATCGGATGAACGATCACAAGAATTGAACGAAAAATAATGCCTCTACTTAGTCCAGACGAACATAGTGCCTTCAATCTCAGTGTTAAATGCTACGAATGAAGATTTTTAGTGTGATATATATATATATATATATATATATATATATATATATATATATATATATATATATATATATATATTGCAACTAGGGTTTCACAAACCAAATTTTATCAAGTATATTGGCTTATGCGCAAATATTCTATTTATAGGTTCACTTGTTTGGCCTGCAAGCTAAAAAGGCTCACTTAAGTGCATTGTACCTTAAAAGTGTAATGTATTTCACTTAAATGCATGATACCTTAATTTATTATGCATTCCACTCAAGTGCATCGTACCTTACAATGTTTTACAATTCACTTAAGCAGGTCATACCTTACCGTGTTCCATAATTCTCTTAAGTACACCGTACCTTATAATGTTCCATATTTCACTTTCTTGCCAATCCGTCCTTATGTGTGTGACCTTGTAGGTTCTTGTGACGTCGACAATCATATTAAATCACATATTTAACATAATAAATAGTGAGCGATATCTAGCAACACATCACTGCTATCCAAGTCACGAAAAAGTTATGTGATATGACAAAACCTTTCTTAGATAATGCTTGTGCGTGTAATTACCCTTTTTCCCTCTTGTCTATATGGAACACAAGGCATAGACCGTGTCACCCTTGTGTAGTTTAATATTGGGCCCTTAGACATTTATCTTGTTACACAAGATGGGTGAATTCCATCTAGGTCACTCATGCCGCTCAATATGATTTGTGGAGTAACCATCAATTGTCTTTATGATCATCCATTTACGGACAACGTTTGGTCATCAATAAAGTAGTCAGCTCCACATTTATGGTCCATAGTGGTTTTAGGTCGAAGTGTTGTATACAACACTATCACCATGAGAATAACTTATGACATTTTGTATAACATTCTATGTAGTATTCTCATAGTGGATCAATCCGGTATAAATATTACTACTAATATTCATACCTATTTGAAGACTTGATAACTCTTTATCCATGATTCATGAGATGTGATCATCAACTTATCCATATAATAGTCTTAATTCTGTAATGTTATCTCACTTCACAATAAAGCTTGACAATGAATACTTTAAGAATAGTGTCCTTATGTTTAATGGAATATCATGATTAAGTCACACTTAATGTTTCATTAAACAAACTAGCTATTCTAAGGACTTTATTATAAATAAACATAATAAAGAAATTCCTTTTAATATTATTAATAAATAATTTGATACAAGTACAAAACTATTGGCCTCTAGGGCTTAAGCCAACAATCTCCCACTAACACCAAAGTCAGTCAGGCATACACCTAATATCCATAGATTTAGCATGGCCATCATGCTTCTGTAATGCAAAAGGCTTTGTCAATGTGTCAGTGACATTGTGAAGTGTTGGTACTATGCATATCTTAAAATCTCCTATATGTATTATCTCTCAGATGAGGTGATATATAGGCTCCTTAGCTTGTGTGATTACACCATCGTTATCACAATCGAGATTAATAGGATCCATAATGCTAGGGAATATGCCAAGTTCACTAATGAACTTCTTGATCCAAACAACTTCCTTCGCCCTCAATTCTAGAATCAACAACTGTATCCTGCTTTGAACTTTTCCATCTCACAGCACCACCATTTAAACAAAACACATAGCCAAATTGTGATCTAAAACCATCATTATCCGTCTAAAAGCTAGCATCGGTATCAAGTTACAACGAATTCTTTCTGACCTCCATATATTAAGTATGAGTCCTTAGTCCTTCTTAAGTACTTAAGGATATTCTTGACAGAAACCTAATGAGCATCACCAGGATCAGATTGGTAGCTACTCATTACACTTAAAGCGTACGAGACATATGGTCGAGTACATAACATGGCATATATGATAAATCTTATTTTAGATGCATATGGAATCATATTTGTGTGATCCCTTTCATTCCTAGTTGAATGGGATTGTATTTTTGATAGACACAAGCCATGTTGCATAAGTATAAATTCTTTTTTGAAACCATGCATATTAAAGCATCTTAACACTTTGTATATGTATGTAGTCTAACTTGGCCAAGAAGTCTTTGTGATCTATCTTTATAGATCATGATTCCTAATATATAGGCTGTTTCACGTAGGTCCTTCATAGAAAAACATTTCCCTAGCAAATTTTTCACTTGCTGCAAAGTAGGGACATTGTTACCAATGAGTAATATGTCATATACATATAATATCAAGAAGACGATCATGCTTCCACTATCCTTCTTATAGACACAAGGCTCATCTTCGTTTTTGATGAATCCATATTATTTTACTGTTTTATCAAAATGAAGATTCCAGCTTTTGGAAGCTTGCTTAAATCCAAAGATCGATCACTGTAATTTGCATATCTTTTGGGCTTTTTTTGGTATGTCAAATTTTTTAGGTTGTGTCATGTACACATCCTCAAGAAGATTCTCATTAAGAAAAACAGTTTTGATATCAATCTTCAATATTTCATAATCATAATATGCAGCGATATCAAGTAAAATTCTAACAAATTTGAGCATTGTCTACACCATGAATTATCTGATAGCCCTTGGTAACCAGTCTCGCCTTATATGTATGTACCTTACCATCCATGCCAATGTTCTTTTTGAATACCCACATGCATCCTATAGAATTAAATCCTACATGAGGCTCTACTAAGGTCCAAACATGGTTTGTGTACATGGAATCCATTTTAGATTTCACGACTTCTAGCCACTTCTCACACTTAGGATCATTAATGGCCTTTTGGTAGGTCACAAGCTCATCTTGATCCATTATAAATACATCACCTTTATCAGTTATGAGATATCCATATCTCTTAGGTTGGTGACGTATCCTGTATGACCTATGTCGGTCTTGTTCTACTTGAGTAGGTTGCTCTTCCATAGTTACTTGTGTTTCCTGCTCTAGTTCTTCCATAGGTGTATCAATAATTTGTGATTCTTGAATTTCTTCAAGATTTACTTTCCTCCCACTGATTCCTTTGGAAATAAAATCCCTTTCTAGAAATTCTCCAGTTTGAGAGTCAAACAGTTAGCCCTCATAAGGATTATAGAAATGATATCCTCTAGTTTCTTTAGAATACCCCCACAAAGAAGCATTTATTAGATTTAGGCTCAAGCTCAGTTGAAATTCGCCATTTCACATAAACTTCGCAACCCCAAATCTTCATGAAAGACATATGTGGTCTCTTACCACTTTATATCTTATATGGCATCTTGTCAACTATTTTGGATGAAACCTGATTAAGTGTATAAGTTGTTGTCAATAGAGCATGTCTCCAAAAGGAGTTTGGAAGATCATCATAAATCGAACCATGTCTAACAAGGTTCAGTTTCTTCTCTTGGATACACCATTCCATTGTGGTGTTCCAAAAGGAGTTAGTTGGGATAAAATCCCACACTCTTTCAAATGATCATCAAACTCTAAGTTTAAATATTCATCACCTCGATTTGATCGAAGGGTTTTAATATTCTTGCCTAGTTGGTTTTCTACTTCATTTTTGAACTCCTTGAACTTTTCAAAGGATTTAGATTTGTGTTTCATCAAATACTCATAATCATATCTACTGTAATCATCAGTAAATGTGATGAAGTATTGAAAACCCCCTCTGGTTGGTGTGTTTAATGGTCCACATACATCAATATGTATGAGGGCCAAAATATCACTTTCCCTTTCACCTTTTTCTATAAATGAGGACTTTGTCATATTTTAAAATAAACAAGATCTGCATGTCTCATATGATTCATAACCAAAAGAGTCCGAAAGTCCATCTTGATGGAGTTTAGAAATGTGTTTCTCATTTATGTGGCCTAAGTGAAAATGTCAAAGGTAAGTTGGATTTAACTCATGTTTTATCCTTTTAGTATTAATGTTATAAATATGCATTTCAAGATCAAGGATATATAGTCCATTGTTCATTTTTGCAGTAGCATAGAATACGTCATACAAATAAATAGAGCAACAATTGTTCTTTATTATAAATGAAAAATCAAACTTATCCAAACAAGAAACATAAATAATATTCCTGCTAATTGCATGTACATAATAACACTTCTCTAACTGAATTATGAAACCACTAGGTAAATTCAATATATAAGTTCCTATGGATAAAGCAACAAAGTTTGCTTCATTGCCAACTCCTAAATCAACTTCACCTTTTGTTAATTCTCTACTCCTTTTTAGCCCCTGCACATTATAGTACAAATGTGGGAATCACATCCAATATCCAATAGTTTGCATGAAACCTTAGGTAAATTCAATAAGGGGAAAAAGAATTTAGACTAAA
Organism: Lathyrus tuberosus; assembly: GCA_022829125.1. Taxonomy (NCBI): domain Eukaryota; kingdom Viridiplantae; phylum Streptophyta; class Magnoliopsida; order Fabales; family Fabaceae; genus Lathyrus; species Lathyrus tuberosus. The sequence continues at coordinate 5,253,650 of JALAZF010000280.1, forward strand.
TTTTATCAAATTAAAGAGCTTCATATAATAAAACTAGATTAGTTTATCTGCCTAATAAATTTTTCATTAGTATTTTCCATGCTAAGAAGACTAAACAATATGTGTTTAAGTGCGATTATTATCATAAGTTTGCTCATATTAAACCTTTATGTTTTTATAAAATACATGATTTAAAACAGTTTAAGGGGTATGATTCAAGACATCTTAAAGCACTAACACAAAAGGACTCAAAAATATTTGGGTACCAAAAACAAAAATTTGATTTATTTTGCAGAAATGCTTTGCAGGTTCAAGGACCAAAATGTAAATTATGGAAAGTTATGCAAGACATAAGTCTAAATATTCCACCAAAGAAAGATGATGATTAAGGAATTCTTTAGAAAGTATTTTGTTTATAGGTCATTTAGAAGATATCTAATTCAAGAAAAATGGTGTTCTAAATCAACTCTTATTTCAAGCAATACAGAGAGATGCAAAATCTTCCGTTTAGTTATTTTTCTCTAATAATTTGTTTCGAGAAATGAAATGTTTTAGCATAGGGGTTAAAATCAAAGAAAATGGGAAAGGTGCAGAAAACAAAATAGAGTTCAATGTCTCTCATGACCCAAACAGATCAATGCACTACTACGAAAAACCCATTTAACAACGGTTGGAAATGACATATAATGACTGGGGCGAAGGCGTTGTTATGTAGAGTGTTGTTGTATATGAGATACGTACAATGACGGTCCTGGGAAACGTTGTTGTATTCCAGTATGCGCGCACCATTTCACGACGGTTAGTTTAGTCAACCGTTGTGATATACTAAACTGTGATCTGGTTCGATTCTCATCAACAACATTTTTTATTTATATTAGCGTTTGACATACAACTACTGATAGGTTTATAACCGCTGCCAAAAACAGACTGTCTTAAATATAAAATTTATCTGCGTATCAAATTATTCCCATAATTTATCCTGTCAAAACAGCTTCTGTTTACATGCAAACATAATATGTGTATCAAACACAATTCTTCCTATATTTTATCCTTATAAATGAATCAGAGAATTTACATCACAAGAAATTTACATTAAAAGCTAAATGAATCAGAGAATTAAACTGCTAACATTGTTTAAATCAAAAGCCAATATTATTGATTTCATTATGTGCATCAAAAGCCAAAACTATTGTTCACATTATGTGCATCAAAAGCAAAAAATATGTGCATCAAAAAATATTGCTGATATATCATACAGCAGGAGCAGAACCCTTAAGCTCATTGTGGATATACGACCAACATTTACGAAGATCCACAAAATCCTCAAGGGGGAATGGGGCTTCGTCGTTAAACATCTACATAAGAGCAAAAAATTGAAGATATATCATGCATGATAATAATTCAATAGTCAAATTATATATTAATATATGTAAAAATTTTATGGCATATATTACCGTATCCCATGAATCAACAGTGCCGGCAAGGACGATGTTTAACATGTGTTTCATGATAAAATACCCACACTCGTAACTCCCGCGTTGTTTCCTCGTATACAAATTACATGAATATAAAAACATGAATACAGCCACACATGCATGAATGTAAATGAAATAAACAGGTAATCGGGCCACTTACTTTAGGAGCAAGGTATGTGGGTTTTTTTCTAACATTCCTCAATATATTAACTTGCTCCACAATACTGTACCTTGAAAATTGAATTAAACATATTACATGATAAACTAATTACAATTAATGCCAAAGAAAATGATATTAAACAAAGACACTTACGTTAATACAAGATCTTTCATTGGTTTGTGGAGTGGATTGTGCAAGGAACACAGTAATGTCACCGTATTTGTCCTAAACGATATTACGATCAATTGCCAATGACCACTGAATGAACACGAGAAAATATATATATATATATATTATTAGTTGTTACTAAAACAAAACTAAATATAGAATATAGAAATAAATTACAACAATACTAACCTACATAGGAATGGTGCAAGGTAACCTTCTTTTCCTCCGTCATTTAGCCGACTTTTCAAGTAGTTTTCTCTAATATTTTTTTCATTATACGCCCAAGCAATAAAACTTGGGTCCAAGATTCCATAGGTACTTGATTTATTCAATTCTATACAAACACGGTGAATGTACCTAAATGGTCAAAGAAAATGAATAAATTAAGGGAGAAAATACAAAAAATTATAATGTTCTATAATGACATGTATATTCGACTATATACTTACGTGCACCAAACTTGCAAAATAGATATGTCAAGCCACTTATATCCTGCGAGAAAATCCCTCACATCTTCAGGAGTGTAATACACTAAATCCAATTTTGGGCAATGTTCTAGCGGGAGAGCTTGCGCAAGGTCTGTTGTTGAAATGGACAAGTATAAACTTGTTATTTCATTTGGACTAGGGTCCAATATCCCATTGCGATTATCTACAGGTGGGGGAGGGGCTGTAATGCCCCAGTTTGTCAGTTTTTATTTAATCGAGTCGTTTTGATTATTTTATTATTATATTATTTTATTTTCGACTTTTATTTAGAAATATGTTATTTTTCAATGTTGTGATATTTTATCGGGTTTTGGGAACGTTTGCGAGATTTTTGAGTGTGGGGGTATTTTGGTTATTTCATGATATTTTCTTTAAGTTAGAAAGAATAGAAAATAGAAAGAGAGAAAAATAGAGAGAAAGAAAAAGAGAAGAAGGAAAAGGGAAAGAAAAGAGAAGAAAAGAAGAAAAAGTGAGAAAAACTTGGAAATCAAGAAATCGATCTCCCGACTTTTCTAAACGCGATTAAATCGGGTAAGGGTGCGACACTCAATTATTGTATGCTTGTATAAGATTATGTATGTGTGTTTGTGGTTGTTATTGGATTGAATTGGAAAAATTTAGTAAAACCCATATTATGTAAAATTGATTAGAAATCGATTAAATGTGTTGGAAATCATGTTTTTAGTGTTCATTATTGTTGATACATGATAGATACATGTTGTTAGTCATTGTATTGGTAATTTTCTGGTGTGTAGGTGAAAAATGGGAGGATTTTGGTTGAAAAACGCAGAACAAAGTTCTGCAGAATTTTTTTCTGGTTTGCCCAGGTCATACGCGTATGGGGCATGTTCATACGCGCATGGGCCTTGGCAATACGCGTATCATGGGCGTGTTTTGGGCCAATACGCGTATGGATTCTCATTTTGCTCGGCCATCTGTTCATTTGCGTATGGTACCCGTATGGGGTTTTGCCGTACGCGTATGACAAGGGGCCGTACGCGTATGGTCAGGAGAATTGTAAAATGGGACTTTTCAAAATATTGTTTTCGTTTTTCTTTCGTAACTTGGGTTCCGTTTATCCGTTTTTAACATTCTTGGTATCGTTGTGTAGCTATTGAACTGTACTTTCTTATTATAATAATTTTGAAATTGTTAGCTGATTTAATTATGTCGGAAATTTGGAATAGTGTCGGTTTATCGACTTTTGTCGTTGTAACTGTGCGTAATTGATGGGTATCATGCAAGGTGCTGTTGTATGATGTAAATGCATGTGTTTAGATGGTGTTGTGATGAATTGTTGCCGTATGGCAATTAAATGTATTGTTTTGGGCTTAAGTGCAAAGTGTGATTTTGTTGACGGAGATGAATGCATTTATATGTGTATTTGAATGTCATGAGTCCTTGTATGCCAAGCATCATGATATGCATTGTTGTGACGTCCTGAGTGACGGTTTGATTCAAGAGGAAATCTGCTATAACATCGTGAGCCTTAAAAATAAGAGGTATGAATAGCCTTAAAAATAAGAGGACCAAAAGCGATGGTTATAGATGATCGTGTGCCCTTGTGGGGTGTGAGCGATCGGATAGTGTGCCAGTGTGGGGTGTGAGCGATCCATAAACGTCGTGTGCCCGTGTGGGGTGTGAGCGAAGGGGAACATCGTATGCCCGACGGGGAGTTACAGTGATGTAACGAGCGATGATTCCAACAGAGTTCCTGAGTAAACTAGTGATGAGAAACATTAGAAGTCGGTACCCGCATGTGCATATGCATAGAGTTGTGGTGTCAGTCTCTTGCATTTGCATAAATCATTAATGGTTGTTTATGTGTGGAATTATGGATAAATTGATATATGGATAGGTGTTGGTGATACTTGTATTGTGTGTGGTTAGTATACCTTGGTGATGTATGATTTGTGGTGAGAACCGTATATATGTGTATTTTTGTGTTATATATAATTGTATGCAATTGTATTATGATTGTTTTTCTCACCCTTCTGCTGTTTTATAATGCTCTATGAGGCATTGCAGATTAGAGTTGCTGGAGGTATTTTTGTGAAGCGTAGGACTTCATTCTTTTGTCGGTCGGCTCTGATATGTGACACCGGGTAGTTAGGGAGGCCGTTTGTGATTATTGTGTATTACGTATATATATCTTTTGGCTTGTGCATGTATAACTTGATGTATGACAAACTTTTCATGTGATATATATATATATATATATATATATATATATATATATATATATATATATATATATATATATATATATGATATTCAGTTTTAGATTTTCCGCTTTTATTCTAAAATCTGAAATGTGGGTGTAAGGAACTGAGTTCCTCTATTGATTTCTACCCCACTGTTGCATATCTTTATGAGCAGGTGTTGTATGATTTGTTTCATTATAATGTGATTCCCCCGTCTATGCCATGATAATTTAAATATACTCTGATGAAATTTTGAATTTTCTTTTACTGCTTTAATTAATTGGGGGTATAGATTGGGGGTGTTACATTAAGTGGTATCAGAGCCAGTTCGTGCCAGTCCGTGCCAGTTGTGTCAGTCCTTGTTAGTCCTTGTGGTTCGGTGAGCTGTTTGTTTAACCATAGTTGCTGTTATTGGAAATGAACAGAATATGGCTGGTAGGAATGATGCTGCTTTGGCTGCTGCTATGCAAGCTATGGCTCGGGCTGTGCAGGGTGCACCTAATGCTGCAGGTAATGACGAGTTCAGGAAGAACAAACCGCCTGTCTTCAAAGGGCGATATGATCCTGATGGTGCTCAGATTTGGCTGAAAGAGATTGAAAGGATTTTTCGAGTGACGGATTGTGCTGAGGATCAGAAGGTGAGACTGGGTACTCACATGTTACTGGAAGAAGCTGATGATTGGTGGGTTAGTACTCGTCGTGTGTTGGAAGCTGCAGAGGAGGAGATCACTTGGGCTGTGTTTAGCATTGAGTTTTTGAGGAGGTATTTTCCTAAAGATGTAAGAGGAAAGAAGGAAATCGAGTTCTTGGACTTAAAGCAAGGTAATATGTCTGTTGTTGATTATACTGCTAAGTTTGTGGAACTTGTGCAGTTTTATCCTCATTATGCTGAAGCGACTGCGGAATTTTCTAAGTGTGTTAAGTTTGAGAACGGATTACGTACTGAGATAAAGCAGGCGATTGGTTATCAAAGGATTCGAAAGTTTTCTGATTTGGTGGACTGTTGTAGGATTTATGAAGAGGATAGTAATGCTCGTTCTACTCACTATAAGAGTGTGAGCGAGAGGAAAAGGAAGCAACAGTTTCGTGGTGGTCCGTATGTAACACCAGCTGATAAGGGTAAACAAAGGGGAAATTTTGAGAAAAGGTCAAGTGGAGGAGGAATGCCTGGTCCTTTGAGATGTTATAGATATGGTGAGTTGGGGCATCGTCAGTTTGAGTGTAGGAAAGATATGAGGAAGTGTACTAACCGTGGAGGTTTAGGACATGTTGTAGCTGAGTGTGCCAGGAAAAATGTGGTGAAATGTTTCAACTGTGGTGAACCTGGTCATATTAGTACGAAGTGTTTGAAACCGAAGCAGGCTCAATCTGGTGGGAAAGTGTTTGCATTGGCGGGAACTCAGACTTCAAGTGCAGACCGTCTGATCAGAGGTACTTGTTTTATTAATAGTACTCCTTTAGTTGCTATTATTGATACTGGAGCGACTCATTCGTTTATTTCGTCTGAGTGCGCGAAGCGTTTGAATCTTGTGTTGTCTTCGATGGGTGGTGAAATGGTTATTGATACTCTAGCAATGGGGTCAGTAACTACTTCTTTGGTTTGTTTGAGTTGTCCTTTGACCATTTATGGTAAAGACTTTGAGATGGATTTGGTGTGTTTACCGTTGGAGGGTTTAGATGTGGTTTTGGGAATGAATTGGTTGCAATTCAATCGAGTTCACATTGATTGTTATCATAAGCTGGTAAGGTTTCCTTCTCTTGAGGAAGACAAAGACTCGAGTTTCTTATCTACCAAAAAGTTGAAGAGACTTTTGGAGGATGAAGCTCAGTTGTTCGGGTTGTTTGCATCTTTGACTGTGGATAGTCAAGTTTCACTTGATGTGTTTCCTGTTGTGTGTGAATTTCCGGAAGTGTTTCCTGAGGATATTTCAGACTTGCCGCCAGAGAGAGAGGTGGAGTTTTCTATAGATCTAGTTCCTGGTACTAGACCTATTTCTATGGCACCTTATCGCATGTCGGCATCTGAGTTGGTTGAGTTAAAGAAACAGTTGAATGAATTATTAAAGAAGAGGTTTGTGAGACCAAGTGTGTCTCCTTGGGGTGCTCCAGTTTTGTTGGTGAAAAAGAAAGATGGAAGTATGCGGTTGTGTATTGATTATCGCCAGTTGAATAAGGTGACGATTAAGAATAAGTATCCTCTTCCAAGGATTGATGATCTGATGGATCAGTTGGTTGGTGCGTGTGTGTTCAGTAAGATTGACTTGAGATCAGGGTATCATCAGATTAGGGTGAAAGAGGAAGATATTCAGAAGACGGCTTTTAGGACACGTTACGGTCATTATGAATATTCTGTGATGCCGTTTGGGGTTTCTAATGCGCCAGGTGTGTTCATGGAGTACATGAATCGTATTTTCCACGAGCATTTGGATCGATTTGTGGTGGTGTTTATTGATGACATATTGATTTATTCTAAGTCTCGGGAGGAGCACGCGGAGCATTTGCGTATTGTTTTGCAGGTTTTGAAAGAAAGGAAGCTTTTTGGCAAATTGTCTAAGTGTGAGTTCTGGTTGTCGGAGGTGAGTTTTCTTGGACACGTGATTTTAGGTAATGGTATTTCTGTGGATCTATCTAAAGTAGAAGCAGTTCTACAATGGGAGGCTCCGAGATCTGTTACTGAAATTTAAAGCTTTTTGGGTTTGGTTGGATATTATCGAAGGTTTATTGAAGGTTTTTCTAAGCTAGCACTTCCTTTGACCCAGTTGACTTGTAAAGGGCAAGCGTTCATTTGGGATATTCGGTGCGAGGAAAGTTTTAATGAGCTGAAGAGAAGATTGACGACATCTCCGATTTTGATTTTACCGAATCTTAATGAACCATTTGTGGTTTATTGTGATGCTTCTTTGATTGGTCTAGGTGGTGTTCTGATGCAAGCAGGTAAGGTGGTGGCGTATGCTTCAAGGCAATTGAGAGTGCATGAGAAAAATTATCCTACTCATGATCTTGAATTAGTGGCTGTGGTTTTTGTGTTGAAGATTTGGAGGCATTATCTCTACGGTGCAAGGTTTGAAGTCTTTAGTGATCATAAAAGTTTGAAATATTTGTTTGATCAGAAAGAGCTAAATATGAGGCAACGTAGATGGTTGGAATTTTTGAAGGACTACGACTTTGGCTTGAATTACCATCCTGGTAAAGCTAATGTGGTAGCCGATGCATTGAGTCGGAAATCGTTACATATGTCCGCTTTAATGGTTAAGGAGTGGGAACTTTTGGAATCGTTTAGATATTTGAGTTTGGTATGTGAAGTGACGTCGGATAGCGTGAGGCTCGGAATGCTAACGATTACTAATGATTTTCTGATGACTGTTAGTGAGAAACAGAAGCTGGATGTAAAATTTGTGGATTTGATGTTGGTTGGAGAAAAAGATGTGAATAGTGATTTTTAAGTGGATATTAATGGTGTTTTAAGATTCCGAGGCCGGATTTGTATTCCTGATGATGCGGAGTTGAAAAAGATGATTTTGGAGGAAGGACACCGGAGTAATTTGAGTATACATCCGGGAGCGAATAAGATGTATCAGGATTTGAAGAAGATTTTCTGGTGGTCTGGATTGAAAAGAGATGTGGCTCAGTTTGTTTATGCATGTTTGACTTGTCAGAAATCGAAGGTGGAACATCTGAGGCCTAGTGGTTTGTTACAACCGTTGGATATTCCTGAGTGGAAGTGAGATAGCATTTCCATGGATTTTGTAACAGGGTTGGCGAATACACAGCGAGGGCATAATGCTATTTGGGTGGTTGTTGATAGGCTGACTAAATCGGCTCATTTCATTCCGATTGACATCAGTTTTTCTTTGGAGAGGTTGGCTGAGATTTACATCAATGTGATTGTGAAGTTGCATGGGGTTCCATTAAGTATTGTTTCGGATCGAGATCCTAGGTTTACCTCGAGATTTTGGGAAAGTTTACAGAAGGCATTGGGTTCTAAATTGAGATTGAGTTCGGCTTATCATCCGCAGACGGATGGTCAGACGGAGAGGACGATTCAGTCATTGGAAGATTTGTTGAGGGCTTGTGTTCTTAAGCAAGGTGGTGCGTGGGATAGTTATCTTGCATTGATTGAATTCACGTATAATAACAGTTTTCATTCAAGCATTGGAATGGCGTCGTTTAAAGCACTGTATGGACGAAGATGTCGAACACCGTTATGTTGGCACGAATCTGGTGAGAGTGCGGTGGTTGGACCGGAGTTGGTGCAACAGGCGACGGAAAAAGTGAAGCTTATTCGTGAGAAAATGAAGGCTTCTCAGAGTAGGCAAAAGAGTTATCATGATCGGAGAAGAAAAGATCTTGAGTTCCAAGAGGGCGATCATGTATTTTTGAGAGTTACACCGGTAACGGGTGTGGGTCGTGCATTGAAATCGAAGAAACTTACTTCTCGGTTTATTGGTCCTTACCAGATATCCACGAGAGTGGGTGCTGTGGCGTATAGGGTGGCGTTGCCGCCGAATCTGTCGAATTTGCACGATGTGTTCCATGTTTCACAGCTTCGGAAGTATGTTCCGAATCCGTCGTATGTGATTCCGATGGACGAGGTGGAGGTAAGGGAGAACCTTACGATTGATGCATTACCAGTTAGGATTTTGGATCGCGAGGTGAAGCGGTTGAGGGGCAAGGATATTGCACTTGTGTTTCATGATAAAATACCCACACTCGTAACTCCCGCGTTGTTTCCTCGTCTACAAATTACATGAATATAAAAACATGAATACAACCACACATGCATGAATGTAAATGAAATAAACAGGTAATCGGGCCACTTACTTTAGGAGCAAGGTATGTGGGCTTTTTTCTAACATTCCTCAATATATTAACTTGCTCCACAATACTGTACATTGAAAATTGAATTAAACATATTACATGATAAACTAATTACAATTAATGCCAAAGAAAATGATATTAAACAAAGACACTTACGTTAATACAAGATCTTTCATTGGTTTGTGGAGTGGATCGTGCAAGGAACACAGTAATGTCACTGTATTTGTCCTAAACGATATTACGATCAATTGCCAATGACCACTGAATGAACACGAGAATATATATATATATATATATACATACATATATATATATATATATATATATATATATATATATATATATATATATATATATTATTAGTTGTTACTAAAACAAAACTAAATATAGAATATAGAAATAAATTACAACAATACTAACCTACATAGGAATGGTGCAAGGTAACATTCTTTTCCTCCGTCATTTAGCCGACTTTTCAAGTAGTTTTCTCTAATATTTTTTTCATTATACGCCCAAGCAATAAAACTTGGGTCCAAGATTCCATAGGTACTTGATTTATTCAATTCTATACAAACACGGTGAATGTACCTGATCGTACCTGGATCAGACAGTGATGGTGGCCAACGACGTCTGGAACGACAGCTCCGGTGATGGTGAGAGATGGCGCGGGGGGGGGGGGGGGGGGTGTACCTGCAGGGTACTCCGACGCTCAAGTGAGAGAGTGTACAGAATATCAGCAAATACGAGAAAGTGAGAATGGTAGGAAGAAAGTGTCTAACCTGGCCCTCTCAAATGAGAGGGTATTTATAGAGAGCCCCCAGCGCGGGGCCAACGGTTACCTGCAATGGGCTGGGTCAACTAGGCCCACTCCAGGTAACTGCTAGGGCTTACGTGTAGTAGTGAAGACCAGCATGTGGTCTTCGCCCTAGAGTAACTGCTCCTAGATTTTCGGAAGTAGGGCATACCGAATCTTTCGGAAGTGGGAGGTTACTTGGAACGTGTCCACGCGGGGTGGATCGTTGGGTGCTCATCGCGGGGAGGAGCCTTCTGTGTCGAGGAGATATGAAGCTCGTAGAATGGGCATGGCCTCGCGGGGAGGCGATACTGTCCGTCGAGGAGGGACGAGTAGCATGCTCGCGGGGGAGAGGCTAGCTTGTCGAGGAGTCACATCTCAGCGGTGTGGGACGTCCTCGAATCCTATTGTCCAAGGTGCCCGACACTATATGAGTGCCCGACGAGACTGTGGCTGGCACGTGGCAGTCGCGTATCCGCAGAGGGACCTTGCCTTATTGGGCCTCCCCAGGTAGTATGGGTTGGGCCTGCCCGACTGTTGGGCAGCCTCGGCCCAGTCCAGAACAGGAGCCCCCCAAGTAGTTGCTCTTAGACGTCAGAGTAATGACTTAAGGCTTACTGGTATGTCGGGGATACTCCAAGAGAGGAACTGAGGAAGCCATTTTCGTGGCCGACGTACGTACGGTCGCTCATAAGTCGGGCATCATTTAGTCGCGCTTGGTCGGCGCGCCGGGGAGATGAGGAGTTTCAGATCCAAAGCGTTGGGGGAAACCGGAACCACACGCGTAGGGAGACGCGCAGCTGCATGCGTGCCATGTGTCGCCTGCCATTATTACCTAGGGAGGCTGGCTAGGGTAGTGCACTCGAGTGCCCTATGCCCCTCGAGTTCTGCGAGAATCGCTTATAAAAAGTCGCTCCCCTCGTTCATTTTTCACTTTTGCCTTTCTCTCTCAAGAATCCTTCTCCTTCTCTCTCTACCCTCTCCAGTTGCCGGTCGCCTCCGTCAGCCGCCGGAAACTCCGTGCCTGGAACCTACAACAGTCGCTCGCCGCCGTAAAGCCGCCGGAAACTCCGTGCCGGAACCCTAAACCGCTACTCACAAGGTACTTGCTTCGAAATTGATCTTTTTCTTACATTTCTCTTTAATTTCATCTAGGGTATAACGTTTCCTTGATGAACTGATGATGTTCTCACGAGAAATGAGAGGATTCCTGGCGAGTACGGCGGGAATCTTTAGTTATTGAGAGAGGGGATGCTAAGAACTTCACCCGCTTTCGTTGAATATTTCGGGGACTAGGGATGAACATGCTAGGGACCCGTTGAATGTCTCAGGGTCCTTGATAGTTACTCTTTTCATTTGCGTCGCGGGGACACGGGGGCAAATCATACGGGGAGACGACGAGTTCCCCGGCGAACATGTCGATCCTCGGTTCCTTATGTCGGGGAACCGAGAGAGCCTTGCCCCTTCCTCGCCCGTTCGCTTGAACAGCGGTGGAGGGGTGAATTTGATACGACCCATCGAATTCACTGTTTCCCTCTGCTTTTCAGGTAAATGGACGATTTGTCTACGAAGGTGGCCGTAGGATCATTCGAAGAAGACGACGACCAACCCGACTCCCCCATGGCTCACATGGCTTTCGCACGGGAGCGCCCGCTCGAAGAGTGGGTCTGTAAAGAAGCCTTGGAGATGTCGTCAATCTTCGTCTACAAAGAAGTGGACGACGCGTTCTGCAATGTCGAGCACAGGCTCATCGGTTCGGACAAATCTTGGAAGGTTTTCCGTCCAGAGGAGCATCATCGGATATGCTCGCCTTATCGGGGAATGCGAATTCCGTTATATGAATTTATGTTCGACAAGGCGGGGTGGAGGTTGCCCTTCACGGACTTACAAGAGGGAATCTTGTCCTGGTGCTGGCCCCCTCACAAATTCATCCGAACTCCTTGGCTTTTATCTGGGCCTTCGAGCTTGTCTGTAAGTATTTAGAAATCGTCCCGACGGCGTCCCTCTTTTTCCAGATATTCCATCTACAGAGGTCGTCATCAGGTGGATGACATGGATGGGTGTCCTTCAAGCAGAGCAAAGCTCTGTTTCATACATACTTAGATTCCATCCGGGACTTCAAGTTCCGTTATTATTTCGTGAAGCCGGTCACCGTCGGGGCCGTATACTCGTTGTACCGGAAAGTCACTCGCGAGGTCGACGGTGTCTCCGAGGAGGTTCTTGAGCCGAGGTTCCCCCTATACTGGCAGAGGAACACTTCAAAAAGGGGGTCGACAAATATAAGGTGAAGCATAATCAGCTGGATGTCTATGAGCGGGAAGCTTACGATAAGATCGTCGCGTTCGTCGCGAGCTTCAATGAGGCTCAGCACGAAACGCTGGACGGCCAGCCTATACTGGAAGCAGACGGGCAGGTGAAGAAACAACGCCGTCTGATCAATACCCGTGTTCTGCTTGAGACCTTCTCCGATGAAGAGGCTATCGAGTTGTTAGGTGGTGAAAACATGCACGATTTAAGCTTTCCTCGCATATGTATTCTTTTCATTCCTTGCCTTACTAACATTTGCTTTCTTTTTGCAGGAAAAATGGCCGGAGCCGAGGAAAGATTCAAGAAAATGAAGGCGAAGAGGGCTAGGGAGGAGCAGCTTCGGGTGGAGGCTTCTCGCTCGAAAGGTCAAGATGTCGCTCCTTCCGGGGCCATGCCTGAGGGTGGTTCCTCGGCCGCCATGCCCGAAGGTTCCAGTCAGTCTCAGCCTGCTGCCACTGTGTCTGAGATTTCAGAGAGGCGGACACCTCCAGTTGGGAGCCAGTCCCCGGGTACTCAAGGGACGCCAAAGCGACAACGGGTTTTGAGCGTCGAGATCGTCGACCTAGGCCATGAAGACAGTCCCCCACCTCCTTCAAGGTTTGAACTTCCACCATGCCATCAAAAGCCTCGCTTCTTCTCCGAAGTCATCTATCCCCGTGTCCCTCCCTATGAAGTCCAAGCTGTGCTGGGAGCTGCCACGGAGGCGAGGAGGAAGACGATCTTCGAGGATTTTTCCGCGGTCATGCGGCTTTGCTCGACCGCCATTGTCCTGAACGACGAGACTCGCCCTGCTGCCGAGTTTTCTCGACTGCAAGAGAAGTTTGAGAAATTGGATGCTGAGATGCTCGAACTGCGCAATGAGTTGAAGGAGTGCAGGGACCTGAACAAAGAACAAAGCGAGCAGCAGCAGCGGGCTGAGAAAAAGCTGAAGGAAGTCGAGGAAACAGAGAGAGGCCACGTTGCCCGCATCGCTGAATTGGAGGCAGAGGAGAAGCGGCTCAAGGAGAGGGTTGCCGAGTTGGAAGCTGTTGTGCGGCCAGCTGAAGGCGAAACCGAAGAAGACAGGCTCCTAACCACTCGAGCAGCGTTGGTGGCCCAACTCAGGAAACTCGAGCAAGATATTCGTCTGGCCGAGGATGACGCTCTTGAGACTGTGGGCATAGGGTTCCGAAATGTAGTGGCGCAACTCCAGATCCTGAATCCCGGCCTGGTGACCGATGGGGTGGACGTTGACTTCGAGGTGGTCGACGGCCGGATAGTGCCGCCCAGGCAAGGAGGGGACGCCAACGAGGGAGGTGGGCTGGACGCCACCGAGACTGTCGCATAATAGGGACATAGTTGGCCTGCGTGCCATTTTGTTTTTGCCCGGCTTGTGGGCTTATTTGATGTACTTTTCGCACAATGGTTATTTTGCCCGCTTTTGGGGTTATACGTGTAATATTCTTACAATGGGCTTTGCCCGATTTTCATACATTGTTATGCCTCTTTATTAATTTTGCTTGTGTGTGATATTTTATGCATTACTTATTTTTGTCTAAGTAGTTTATACGACTGGCGCCTTGGGCTTTTGCTCGACTTTGATGATGCTCGACTGCGAAGAGAGCTAATCCGAGCGGTCAGGGGTTGTACTCCAATCTTCGACGAGGCTAAGAAAGCGGTCGATGTCTTAGCTTCACGGCGTGAACTTCCCATCGCGAGCTGGGTGTTCTGCCTATTTGGTACGCCGACGAAGGAGCTCGGTTGAGGTCTCCTCGCCGAGCCAAAAAGTCTCACGCACACACTTCGTGGTTCTTGGCCGTCGTGTATTATATAGAGGTGTCGCGCATGTACCGTTGCACGCCCCCGTGTTCGCGACGTTGTAATGTCGCGGGCAGTGTCTAACTGTAGTATTGCTTGAGCTTCTCAGCATTCCAACGTGAAGTGCTGCTTCGTGCCTAATTTGGTGACGAAGTCTTGGAAGTTCCTGTCGGTGAACTGTGTCCCGTTGTCCGTGACAATGGCTTGGGGTACCCCGAATCGGGCGAGGATGTTTCTCTTGTAGAAACGGAGTATGTTGAAAGCGGTGATTTTGGCCAGTGCCTCGGCCTCAATCCACTTCGTGAAGTAATCCACCCCGACTATGAGGTACTTGTTTTGGTATGACCCCATGACGAAAGGTCCGAGGATATCCATTCCCCACCATGCAAATGGCCACGGGGACGACAATGACTTAAGCTCGTTTGGAGGAGCGAGGTGCATGTCTCCGTGTCTTTGGCAGCGGTCACATTTCTTAACGTGCTCCTTTGCATCATGTTGCATAGTGGGCCAATAATACCCTGCTCGGAGTGCCTTTCGGGCTAAGGACCTTCCGCCGAGGTGCTGGGCGTTGATTCCTTCGTGAATTTCTTGGAGGATCCCTGAAACTTTGCCTTCTTCGACACACCGGAGTAAGGGAATGAAGAATCCTCGACGGTATAGTTTCCCTTCGACGATGGTATACGTGCATGCCCGCTTCTTGACTATCCCTGCTTCTTTAGGATCGTCAGGCAGTTTGCCCGTCGTCAAGTATTCGTGAACTGGGGTCATCCAACAGTTGGCGTCTCCGATTGCGTTGACTTCCGTGGTCGGTGCGGTTTTGGTTATGCTCGGTTGGGTCAGTATCTCCTGGATAACTGATTTGTTCCCTCCTTTTTTCTTAGTGCTTGCAAGCTTGGAGAGCACGTCTGCCCGAGTGTTGTGCTCGCGCGGGATGTGAGCTACTTCCGCGGAGACAAACTTCTTCAACTTTTCTTGCACCAAGGTGAGGTACTCGATGAAACTGTCATTTTTAGCCTGGAACTCTCCCCGATCCTGTGATGCCACGAGCTGGGAGTCTATAAAGATTTTGACCTCTTTTACGCCGAGGTCTTCCGCAAGCCGAAGTCCCGCGAGGAAGGCCTCGTATTCGACTTGGTTGTTCGATGTCTTAAAAGACAGTTCAAGGGAGACCTCTATCAGGATGCCCTGCTCGTTTTCCAGGATAATTCCCACTCCGCTTCCCTTGGCACTGGAGGCCCCGTCGACATAAATCGTCCATTTCTGGGAGCCATTGGTCGAGGATTCAGGGACGGTCATTTCTGCTACGAAGTCGGCCAGTACTTGGGCTTTCAGGGCTTTTCTTCCTTCGTACTGAAGGTCGAACTCGGACAGCTCAAGAGACCACCGGAGCATTCTCCCCGCCATATCTGGCCGGCTGAGGAGCTGTCGGATAAGCTGCTCTGTCCTTACCACGATTGTGTGGGCCAAGAAGTAGTGACGTAATCTTCTGGCCGCGGATATGAGGGCCAAGGCGACTTTTTCGATCTGTTGGTATCTGATCTCGGGGCCCTGCAGAGCTCTGCTCGTGAAATAAATCGGTTTCTGTCCGTCGGGGGTCTCCCGTATAAGGACAGCGCTCACTGCTTCGCCGCTAACGGCCAGGTACAAGAAAAGTGTTTCCCCGGTATCTGGTCGGGATAAGACCGGGGGCTGAGACAAGACTTGTTTTAGATGGAGGAGGGCTTGTTCGCATTCCTCACTCCATTCAAATGTCGCCTTCTGCCGGAGAAGCTTGAAGAAGGGGAGTGCGTACTGCGCGGATTTGGCTACGAAACGGGAGAGAGACGTCAGCATCCCGTTAAGCGACTGGATCGACTTCTTCGAGTTCGGTGTGGGGATTTCGGAGAACGCCCTACATTTGTCAGGGTTCGCCTTGATGCCCCTCTCCGTGAGGTAGAAGTCGAGGAATTTCCCTGCGCGAACACCGAAGGTGCATTTGTCGGGGTTGAACCTCATGCGACATTTCCTCGCAGTGTCGAACACTTTCTAGAGATGAGCGACATGGTTGATTTCCTCCGCGGATTTGACGATCATGTCGTCCATATAAACCTCGAGCACGTCGCCGATATCCTCCCGGAAGACTTTGTTCATCATCCGTTGGTAGGTGGCGCCCGCATTTTTCAAGTCGAAGGGCATTACGTTATAGTAGTAATTGCCTGACTCAGTCATGAAGGCTGTATGCCGTTTGTCGGCCTCGTCCATGGGGATTTGGTTGTACCCCGAATAAGCGTCCATAAAAGATAGTAATTTAAATCCTGCAGAATTATCGACTAGTTGGTCGATGTTAGGTAAGGGATAAGAGTCCTTCGGGCATGCCCGGTTAAGATCCGTGTAGTCAACGCACATCCTCCATTTTCCATTACTTTTCTTAACGAGTACAAAATTTGAGATCCAAGTTGTGTACTTGGCCTCGGAAATAAAATTTGCCTCTAGGAGGTCTTTTACACCTTTTTCAGCAGCCTCCATTTTTTCCGGAGACTGCATATGCCTACGTTGAGGTACAGCCCTAGCGGCCGGATCTATAGTCAGCTGATGACAGGCTACTTCAGGGTCCAGTTCGGGCATCTCTGCAGCACTCCAAGCGAACAAATCTGCATTTTCTCGGAGACAAGCCTTCAGTTGCCTTTTCGCTAGGTCGGGGAGTCCAGAGCCGATCTTCACGCTTCGGTCTGGGTTGTCGCCGAGTGGAACCAGCTCGAAATCTCCATCAGGGACGGGGCGCGTTGGGTGGAGAGGCTGCCCGTTGACTTCAAGTGGGAGATCCTCGCCATCAGCTTCCTCCTGCTCCCCAGGAAATCGGCTGTCAAGGTCGACCGCACTGACCGACGGTAGTGGATCCTGCATGACGTCTGAAGGTGTCTCGGCCAGAGTCTTAGATTTGATGCCGCCAACGACGCTCAGACCCCTGATTACTGCATCAAAACACCTTCTGGCTGCGTTGATGTCCCCGTGGAGAGTGACCACACGTCCGCGCTTCGTGTAGTATTTCATATTCAGGTGGACCGTTGATGGTACGGCCGTTAGTTCCGCCAACGTGGTCCTCCCCATTATACAGTTGTAGAGGGACGGGCAGTCTACCACCAAGAAACGCGTCTTCACCTGTCGGGCAGTTTCCTCAATCCCGAAGGTGACCATCAACTCAACGAATCCCCATGCTCGGGTGGTCGCGCCGTTGAAGCCTTGCAGGTCCGATCCCACGTATGGGGACAAGTGTTGCTTGGTCAGCTGGAGGGTCTCGAAGAGGTGGACGTACATGATGTCCACCGAGCTCCCCTGGTCGACCAAAATTCTATGGACATCAAAGTTGGCCATCTGTTCCCGGATCAAGAGGGGGATGTTGGCGTTCCGTGCCCCACCGGGAAGTTCCTCGAGGTAGAAGTTGATCGGATTTGATCTTCCCTTGACTCGCTCGAGAGTAGGCGCTCGAGGAGTTGTCGCCTTCAGTTCGTTGAACTTCCTCTTTATCGACCCCACGGTCAAACGGTCAGGGGCTCCGCCAGATATGACCAGTGCCTGGGGAAAGGACTCCCAGGTACTGCGGGCACTTATCGACTCCTCTACTGGGAAGTTGTTCCACATGTTTCGGACAGCTTCTGGGCTGTCGAGCTCTCCAGGAAAACCGAAGTCTTCAGGCCGCGTGATGCTCAACGCGACCTGCAGCGATCCGTTGTTGGGAGAGGGAGTTGACTCCTCGACGTTCTGGGCCTCCTGGCCGCTGGGGCGGGGGGCCTCCTGCTGCTTGGCGTACTTCTTCAGGTACCCCTCTTTAATCAGCGTCTCGATGGCGTCCTTGAGGTGGACGCAATCCTCAGTAACGTGCCCGTGACTGCGATGGAACCGACAGTACTTGGACTTGTCTGCGTTTGGTTTGGAAGCCGTCGGTTTCGGGAAGCGGATTCCCCCTTTGACGAACTCCGAGTTGGCACAGTCACTGAAAATGCATGAGCGGGACACGTTCAGCGGTGTGTAATCTTTGAAAAGGCCAGACGGTCCCCGTGATTCGCGGGGCTCTTTGGTCCGGGCATCTTTCTTTCTTTCCCCGACTCACCTGGGTGGAGGGGAGTCTTCTTCCTTTTTACCGCGGGGGCCTTCTCTGCGCCTCGAGTCGAGGGCAATTTGTGCGGCTTCAGCTTCCTCAAACTCAATATGTGATTGAGCCCTCTCGAGGAGGCCCTCAAAGCTGCGGGGATGGTGTAGTCCGACGGATTCTGCGAACTTGGACCCTATCCGCAAACCCTTGATGATGAGATACATTTTGATGTGGTCGGTCACATGGATCTCGACCGCTTCCTTGTTGAACCTCTCTATGTAGCTTCGGAGGGGTTCATCCTTCCCCTGGAAGATGGCTTCCAAGGAGGCTATCGTCTTCGGATGTCGACGGGAGGCCGTAAAGTGTTTTCTGAAGCGCTCCCTCAGGACCCTCCACGACGTAATCGACTCAGAAGCTAGGTTTTTATACCAAGCCATGGCCCTTTTCTGAAGAGTCGTAGGGAATAGTCGACACTTGATGGCGCCGGAGACGTTCCTAAAATCGAGCAGAGCTTTAAAACTCTCGACATGGTCATCAGGATCGGATGTCCCGTCATAGGTTCCTAAGGATGGGGGTCTCTCCAGGCCCTTAGGGATAGGGGCGTCCATGATGTGCCTGGCCAGAGGGGTCCGGTAGTCGTCGTCCTCGCTGGCTCCCGGGGATACGGATGGGGAGTGTCGCCCGTGAACATGGTGACGTCTCGGGGAGTGATCTCTTGGACGACCTCTGAGCTCCTCGGTTTCCGTCTTGCTCCTTTTATTTTTCGAGGACCGAACGGGTCCCTTAGGCGGCGGGGAGCGGTGGTGTTTCTGAGGCTGTTCTGGCTGTGAACGCTCTAAGCGTGGCCTGCGACCTCTGGGAACCGGGGAAGGGCTTCGCGATGCCTCTGGGGACGACGAACGTCTTGGAAATGGCGGTGGTCAGTGCCTTCGCGGGGAAGAACGACCATGACTTTTCTCCAGCGCCTCGATCCGTATGTTCTGGTTGAAGATCATTTGGTTGGTCTGATTGACCAACGCAAATAGGGCGGCTGTGCTCGGGTCCGCATTGGGCGGCGGGTCCACAGGCTGGAAGACGGGCCGGAGGACAGTTTCCTCTCCTTCTTGGTGGGCTGTCTCGTACTCCACCTCGTCTGAAGAAGGGGAGGCGGTGAGTCCGTCTCTGGCGTCGTTCTCCACGAGGGGTCGGGCAGAGTCGTTGTCGACGTGGTTGCCAGTGGTGAGTTGGGCAATGACGTTGTCCAAGGCTTGATTCGCTGACGGGTTGGCAATGATAGTTGTTGAACGGAGAAAGCTTTGGTTTATCGAACAGAAAAACGGGGAAGCTTATGTTGTTCCCACAGACGGCGCCACTGATCATACCTGGATCAGACAGTGATGGTGGCCAATGGCGTTTGGAACGGCAGCTCCGGTGATGGTGAGAGACGGCGGGGGGGGGGGGGGGGTACCTGCAGGGTACTCCAACACTCAAGTGAGAGAGTGTACAGAATATCAGCAAATACGAGAAAGTGAGAATGGTAGGAAGAAAGTGTCTAACCTGGCCCTCTCAAATGACAGGGTATTTATAGAGAGCCCCTAGCGCGGGGCCAACGGTTACCTGCAATGGGCTGGGTCAACTAGGCCCACTCCAGGTAACTGCTAGGGCTTACGTGTAGTAGTGAAGACCAGCACGTGGTCTTCGCCTTAGAGTAACTGCTCCTAGATTTCCGGAAGTAGGGCAGACCGAATCTTTCTGAAGTGGGAGGTTACTTGGAACATGTCCACGCGGGGTGGATCGTTGGGTGCTCGTCGCGGGGAGGAGCCTTCTGTGTCGAGGAGATATGAAGCTCGTAGAATGGGCATGGCCTCGCGGGGAGGCGATACTGTCCGTCGAGGAGGGACGAGTAGCATGCTCGCGGGGGAGAGGCTAGCTTGTCGAGGAGTCACATCTCAGCGGTGTGGGACGTCCTCGACTCCTATTGTCCAAGGTGCCCGACACTATATGAGTGCCCGACGAGACTGTGGCTGGCACGTGGCAGTCGCGTGTCCGCAGAGGGACCTTGCCTTATTGGGCCTCCCCAGGTAGTATGGGTTGGGCCTGCCCGACTGTTGGGCAGCCTCGGCCCAGTCCAGAACAGTACCTAAATGGTCAAAGAAAATGAATAAATTAAGGGAGAAAATACAAAAAATTATAATGTTCTATAATGACATGTATATTCGACTATATACTTACGTGCACCAAACTTGCAAAATAGATATGTCAAGCCACTTATATCCTGCGAGAAAATCCCTCACATCTTCAGGAGTGTAATAGACTAAATCCAATTTTGGGCAATGTGTAGCGAGCGATTTTGGACACGGTTCTTAAGCGCTGGTCGCTCTCTGCGGTTTGAGCTTTGAAACTACAGGTCGATTCATTTTTTATCCTATTATGAGCTGAATAAGGAAGGGAAATAGATGTCTCCAATTAACCCTGCTTTGCATACTGAGTTTAAACAGCGGTCTGTTAGGTTATGGATGCTATCAATGTGGGGGGGCCTTTGTACTGGTTATTTGTATTTTCGCCAATACTGTTTTCTTTCTTTCTTTTACCTGGGCAGAAGGTTTCTGACGGGGAACAAGGATTAGGATGTTAGGACTGATGCTTTTGAAATACTGCTTTTGATTGATGGAGATATGGGATTTGGTTTTTTTGTTGATTGCGCTCGCTAAGATCTTTTCTTTCGATCTTATGCCTACGTATTCCCGTTTACCGAAACAGGGAAATCAGAGCGTTCGTAGTTCCTCCTATTCTATGGGAGGAAATTGGTGTTTTTGGTGTCTTGTTCAAAGCCCAAGACGTGAAGCGAAAGGTGGTTTGTATCTTGTTCAAAGCCCAAGATGTGAAGCTGAAGGTCTATTTATGTCTTGTTCAAAGCCCAAGACGTGAAGCTGAAAGACCTCGACTTTAGAGAGAATTTGTCATCTCTAAAGAGGGAGAAGGAGAATTACTTTAACTGGGATACGCGGATCCGAGCAATGCCATAATTTCCGAAGAAAGGGTTTTAACCTGAAGGAGAAGACTTTAACTCAGTGTAGAGCAATGCCATCTTTCCTTAGGAATTCCTCATGCTAAAAGAGGGACAGTGGCATGGATGTAGATGATCCAGAGGCTTGCCGCTTACAGCGATTAGATGAAGGGGAAGGAGTTGTTGATGTTTGTATACTGTGAACGAGGCACAACTTTGATGCTAAAAGGTTGATTGGATCAACCAGTGGTTTTCTTATACAAAGCCTAAGAGGAGGCTAATTTCCGCTAGGAAAATCATTATACAAAGCCTAAGAGGAGGCTATTTTGTGTCTCGTACAAAGCCCGAGAGAGAGGCTAAAAGATTTTGACCCGACGATGGAGCTTTTGTGTCTCGTACGAAGCCCGAGATGAAGGCTATTGTTTGTTTGACTCAACGAGGGAGTCTTTGTGTGTCTCGTATAAAGCCCGAGAGAGAGGCTATTGTAACTGTTTCAGTTGAGTGATAGATCCAATATACTGATTTTAAAAGAGAAAATCAGTTCTTATATGAGCAACACTGTACTCAGGGATTTGATTTGAGGATCAGGGATATTTCCTTTTCTTTGAGGAAACGGGAAATCCAAAAGGTGTCGAGACTGTCCGAGTCTGCGGGTTTCCTTCCTATTTAACGAAGGGTGCTTGAGAATGTCTTTGAGACTCAAGGAAGTTAGACTGTCCAAGTCTAGAGTTTCATCTTTTGTACTATGCTCTGAGAAACAGTAGTAGAATCTATGAAAGGACTGTTCTATGAGGATGACTAGGTTCTGTTCCTATACCTCTAGGAGGTCGTCGGGACAATTTGTACGAAGCCCAAGAGGAGGCTGGAAACTTTTAAGAAGCCGACGGGTCCTTGTACGAAGCCCAAGAGGAGGCTATCATTCCCGGAGGAAGAGATCATTATACGAAGCCTAAGAGGAGGCTGTGAATACTTCTAAGAAGCCGTAGGGTCCTTGAATAATGCCCAAGAGGAGGCCGATGCTTTTAAGAAGCCCGTGGGTCTTATCATCTCCTTTCCATTAGGAGAGATAACTCTTTTAAAGATAAAAACCACTGGTAAACGTGCGAGGTTTACTATCCAGCGACTTTTAGCTTTTAAAGAGGGTTCCTTAGTTAAGGTCCAAGATTATGACCGTAGTGGGTACCCAAACCCCGAGACATTCAAGGCAAGCTATCTACAAGGAATAGATCAAGTCAGGAAAGTTCGAGAATTTGGAAGAAACTTAAAGATGCCATTCACGGAGAATACATTCATCTTGGGGAGTAGAGCTTCTTGACGATTCCTAAGGAGGACAGCCGAAGAGAAGACTGTATCTGGTGCTCCTATTGGGGATCTAGGCGTCTATTTCTATGAATAAATGAAACGGCGTCACCTAGTTCTAGAGGTAGTAGTCGGGGAAACTCGAAATATCTATACTATTATTACACAGTAGATATGAGTTTATGAAAGGAGACTTACAGTGAGCAGCCCCACAATAAAGTTTATAATATGAAAGCAGTAAACGAAAGCGATAACCACTTACTCGGTTGTAGTGCTTCCATGCTGTTTGGTTAGTTGTTCAACAAAGAAAGATTGAAAACAATAGTATATTCAAAATCAAAGGAGAAAGTGCTTTGAAAAAGAAAGATTTGGGGCTTACAGCTCAAGGAGAGGCCCAGGGTTTTATCAGTGAGCGCACTGTTTGACTTTGTACAGCGGGACTTATACAAGTGACTGGGGCCCAAAAAAGGTTTTCTGTACAAAGGGATGGGTCTTACACTCTCTCAAGAGGCCCAAAATGGTTTAAAGAAAAGAGTGGGGCTTATAACACGAGGGTAGGCCCAGATGATTTTTCGTTTAAAAATGGCGATCGCGCCGAGGTTTTCTTTTAACGCAGAGGGACTTATACAATAAGTGAGGCCCAAAATGTTTTTGGTTAAAAGGGGGATTGGGTCTTACACTCTAATAGAGGCCCAAAGTGTTTTGAATGGGTCTTATAGCTCAAGGAGAGGCCCAGATGGTTTTTATTTTTAAACGGGCGACGATCGCGCCGTTTACTTGTACAGAGGGACTTATACAATGGATGAGGCCCAAAATGTTTTTGTACAAGGGGGGATGGGTCTTACACTCTCTCAAGAGGCCCAAAGTGTTTTGAAAATGGTTTATGAAGGTTGAATTAATCCAAAACCCTAATTTGTTTTCAAAAATGTATTTAATTGAATAAAAATTCAATTAAAATGATCAAAAATTGTTTAACACATGGAAAACAAATTGTGATCTTGGATTAATGCTTCAAAAATTAAGTATTGACCTACAAAATAATTAGAAAGCATTAAAAGTTACAAAATCAATGTAGAAAAAATATTTAAAATGCCAAAAACAATCAAAATATTAATTCTTTGCAAAAATATCAATTATATGAAATAAATAATATTTTTGGGATTTTTTGATAAAATAAAATATTTTAACATTTTTGTGAATTATTAAAAAAAGAATCAACTCAAAATCATTAAAACTCAGAGAGAAATTAATTTTTGAATCAATTAAACAAAATCACAAAATTCAAATATTTGAATTATTCAAAAATGGCGCCAAGAACAAGCTGAAGAACACGCGCGTGTTCTTGGTTTCTCAGATTTGCATTTTCCATCCAATCTCACTGAATACGTAATCATATCATGCAATCCACATATCATTATGCTCGTCTCAACCTCACGACCATGTCTATAACACTTAATTTCATTTAAATTAAACATACAACAAGAAATCACGAAGAGACCTCAAGAACCCTAATTTCTGCATGAAGGTTAGGATTTTTGATACACGATTCAAATAATGCAATTAATTGAGGGAAAACATTCCATGCATGATTATGAACATATGGCCAGATTATTGTGCGAGGAAATATGCATAGATTGAGAGATGCCCAAGTTTAGGCTTACCTCCAAGTCGTGACAGCAAGTGCAATGTGATTTTTGATCTGGAGGTGTTACAGATGAGTGGTGATGATCTGAACAGCTTCCCTACACCATACGGAGTGTGTTTGAACACTTGGATTGAATTGAAATGGACTGGATCAGTTTATGGCATCTCAGCTGCAACTTCACTTCAAACTTGTGTGGATGGCAAGTGATTTTGAGATTTTGATGCTCCAGATGTTATGTGAGTGTTTGATCAGCTCATATGTGATGTATGTGAGGGGTGTGAGTGATTGGTTTGTGCAGAATTGCTCTCAAACTCAAAACCCGATAGCTACCTTGCTAAGAAAGGCATTTTTGCCAAGAGAAAGAGATTTTGAGGAAAGCATCTGTTAGATGGCTTTGGTGTACTTAAACTGACCCCAATTGAGCTCTATTTATAGTAGAGCAAGTTTGTTTTGCAAGGAATAGTGCATGGCAGCTGGTAAGTAGGTTTGGCCAATGTTGGCAAATGAAAATCCAAGTCTCCTCTAGCCATTGACTAGAGGTTAGGGCACAGAGCTTTGGTCCCCTTGGTCTTGGATAAGTCTTGACTGATTTCAGATGAGAATGGCTCAGTCCATGCCACCTTGATGGTTCCATTGAATGCCTCATTCCAAATTTGAAGTCTTGTCCCTATTTTGGCCATTCTAGGTTCAACATGCTATTTCTTGTTCCATGGACTTTGGAGGCTTGGCTCAGTGATTGTCCCCTTTGGATTCAATCCTCTGAGGTGTCCAAGTGGATTGGAGCAATTGAATTTGGCTGATTTTGGCAAATCGACCAAAGTCGCAAATTCTGCCTTGCCTTGACAGATTTCAGCAGGGCAACTTGGCAATGTTGTATCTCATGGTGTAGGTTGAATTTGGCAATGTTCTTGGCCATTTTGGAAAGCTCTTACATGATACAACAACTGTTTGAACAAGTTTGGTTTTGATCCCTTCTGATTCCAAGTGAAAAATCTCCCTACATTTGGCAAAAAGTGAGGCAGAATCTGACTTAGTGAAAATTTCACTAAGTGTTGGAAAAAGTGACATTTTCACTTTTCAGCCACTTTGATCACTCCATAACTCAAAATCCTTAATGAATTGGAATGACTTGTAGTTGAAGTTTTTGTAGGTGATAATGAGGGCTACAAATCCATCTTTGGATGAGACAAAATGGCCTTGTGGTTTAGGAGTTATGGTCCTCCAAAGTTGGTACCTTTGCCACTTTGTTCTTAACTTAGAAAATTTTCTAAGTTTTATGGTTACCCCTTTTACAAGTTATCTCATTTTTCTTGATTTTTATTGATGAATGATGATTCAAATCATACATTAACATCATTTTAGGGTTAAAAATCCATTTTGGTGAAAAATCTCAAAAAGTCAAAGTTGACTTATGTGCACAGTAGACTTTTTATCAGATGAATTCCAAACTGTGCAATTCTTCAGGAAATCATGTCCTTGACCTAAATCAAACTTGATGGACATGTTCCATGGGTGTCATAGGGTGTATTGAGGCATGTCCTAGGGCTTGGGAGCATGTCCTGGTCAAAAGTCAAAGTTACAGTTGACTTTTCCCTTAAAACCCTAATTGTGGTGCAGATGAAAATGAGACTTGTTGCTCAAGCTTCTTGGATCATTCCATTGTTCCAAATGGATCAATATGGTATATTAGAGACCCTCAAATCATCTCTTGAGGTCTTGGCTCATGGTTTGTCCCAAAAGTCAACTTAGGGGTGAATTAGGTCAAGAAACCCTAATTCCTGATTTTTTTATGAATGCATCCCCTAAGGAAAAATTGACTTGATGCATGGGTTCATGAGGTTCCATGAAGTATATTAGGTTATGTTTTGGATCATTGCCTTGTGCCCAGATGAAAATTTCCATCTGGAGGCCCTGGTCGACCAAAACCCTAATTTGGTGATACTGTCGATCTTGAGACTTAATCCACCTAGAAGGGAGCAACCTTGTGCTTAATCCTTGAAGTGGGAGTCCTCTTTGATCCATTGTGGATGTTTAAGAGGTTAGACAAGTTGAAAATCATGTCATTCCTTGATTGATCCTTTGTCTAAGCACTCAGAGAGGGCTTGAAACCCTAATTTTGATTGTATTGGATGCTCACCCATCTTTGGGGAGACTGATGAAGCATGATGGTTTATCCACATTGTGATGATGATTTTCACAATGATGGGAAATCTAAGTGGTCAAAATTTGGGGTATTACAGATGCCCCTATTTAATCTTCTTGGACCCGAAGGCGTGAATGACGAAGGGATTCGGGCATTCGGGGTGCAAGAGGATTAAATATCGGAATATCCGAAATTTTGATGGTGGTTATGAATGGTAGCTTACGCATTCATCTTCTTTAGCTAAGCAATGATGCTTAGGAAAGGTAAACTTCCCCTCGATCCTGGTTTCCAGCCAAGGAACTGGTCTTAGTTTCTGAAATAAACTTCCCCTCGATCCTGGTTTCCTACCAAGGAACTGGTCTCAGTTTCTAATTTAAACTTCCCCTCGATCTTGGTTTCTTACCAAAGAACTGGTCTCAGTTTTTGTAAACTTCCCCTCGATCCTGGTTTCCTACCAAGGAACTGGTCTTAGTTTCTGAAATAAACTTCCCCTCGATCCTGGTTTCCTACCAAGGAACTGGTCTCAGCTTCTTTTGTCAATAAAATTTATTGACAAGGGACGCTATTCGTAGCGGCTTTCCTTTAAACTTCTCGCCGAATTTTCCTGGAGAGATGCCATTTGTCGATTTTACTGGGGAAAGCGAGTCTCTTGAGAGACTGTTTTCGTTTGGGGTTACATTATACTTTTCTCGGGATCTTCCCAGAGAAATGCCATATGATGGGATCCAATTTTGAGGTGCCAATGACCTTCTCATCAGTGGTTTTTCGGAGCAAGACTGGCGTGCTGCCGAATCTCTGATCACGATGCTTTCTCTGTGGATTTTCCTTAATCCGGGAAAGCAAGGATATCATCTTCAATGGCGAAGAGTGATGTTTATTGAAAGTTTTCTCTGGCTTTTCAGAGGTTCAAGTTATCAAAGTGGTCAAGGACCAACTTCTTTCCAGAATTAAACTGGAAGCGAGGTTGTTCAGACACAGTATTTCCTGACGAGGCAAGAACTGACAACTCGATTGAGAGGACTTCTACCACTAGGGGACAAGACCGACTAGAGTGATAGTGATGCAATATGAAATGTAAATGCAAATAAAAAATGCATGAAGTACATATGTATATGCTGACAAAACTGACGCGACATACAGACTAATGGATGAACACAATTGGATACTCGGCCATCGCGGGGCGAAGAAGTACCGTTGATTCAAAATAGCAATTCCACCTTGCTTAGGAAAGATAGTCCCGTTGGGAGCTACGTTGATCGGGCTTAGGAGATGAGAACTTGGCCGAGGCGTGTCAGACGAAACAAGGTCTCTGACACAGTTGATCCCTTCATTCAGGCATACTGGCTTAGAAGGAGTACTTTGATTCTGCACTTTGAAGTTCGCTTACTTCGGGAGAAGCGATCGATGTTCTTCTGATGTTCAACAGTCAAAAGAAATTGCCATCTTTAATTTAAAAGCAGAAAAAGTTTAACAAGTAAATTCATTTTTGTTTTATTTCAAGAATCGCTGATTAAGTTTAAACAACGTCGTTCTGTAAAGCTAAAACAAGTAAAGAATTACAAACAAAAGCACAAGGGCTCAAATTTTATTGATAAGATGGAGATCAGCCAAACGCGTGATTCCAAAGAGTATATACAAAGTTAGAAAATGGTAATTTACAGGGAAAAGGGCTACGTTGAAACATAACGACCACTATCCTTCTACCAACTTTGAGTTCGGGACATCCTGAGCTTCCGTCGAAGATGACCTTTGACTGGAGATTTCCTCCGATAGATGATGCAACTGCTGCTGAGGGACTTGCCTGTGTTGAACATAATTACTTGCCATTATCCCTGACTTTTGCCTGGATTGTACTATGATGTTTCCAATCCAACGGGATGATTTTTTTTCATGTCTCTAACTTTTGCCTGGACCGCCCTTTCGGGTTTTCAATCCACCGAGACGTTTTTTTTTTCAGTTTTAGGCGAAGTATTTCTTGACTACATCAACATTCGTGGGGTAGGAAAATTCCTCTCCGTCCATGGTTGCAAGTCTCAAGGCGCTGCCTGAGAAAGCTTTCGTGACCACATAAGGGCCATCATAATTTGGGGTCCATTTGCCCCGAGAATCAGTGAGAAATGATTGTATCTTCTTGAGCACAAGGTCTCCTTTCCTGAAGACACGAGGTCGGACCTTTTTGTCGAACGCCCTCTTCATTCTCTGTTGATACAACTGACCGTGGCATAGTGCTGTGATTCGCTTCTCTTCGATTAGGTTCAGTTCGTCGTGTCGAATTTGATACCATTCAGCTTCAGTGAGCTTCGCTTCCATCAATACCCGGATTGACGGGATCTCTATTTCTATGGGGAGCACTGCTTCCATGCCATACACTAGAGAGAAAGGGGTTGCCCCTGTTGAAGTACGGACAGATGTACGATAACCATGAAGAGCAAAGGGTAGCATCTCATGCCAATCTTTGTAGGTTACAACCATCTTCTGAACAATCCTCTTGATGTTCTTGTTAGCCGCTTCTACCGCTCCGTTCATCTTGGGTCGGTAGGGAGATGAGTTATGGTGTTCGATCCTGAACTCTGCACACAACTCTTTCATCATCTTATTGTTCAAGTTAGATCCATTATCAGTAATGATCTCGCTTGGAACACCATAACGGCAGATGATATTGTTTTTGATAAATCGGACCACCACTTGTCGGGTTACATTGGCGAATGACGCTGCTTCGACCCACTTGGTGAAATAATCAATGGCTACAAGGATTAACCGATGTCCGTTTGAAGCCTTGGGCTCAATTATACCAATCATGTCGATTCCCCATATGGAAAATGGCCACGGGGAAGAAAGAACTTTGAGATGTGATGGCGGTACATGAATTTTGTCGGAGTATATCTGACACTTGTGACACCTCCTCATGTACTTGTAGTAGTCGGATTCCATGGTCAACCAGTAGTACCCGGCCCTGAGAATTTTTCTCGCCATTGTGTGTCCGTTGGCATGAGTGCCAAAGGATCCTTCATGAATTTCTTTCATGAGCATGTCTGCTTCTGGTCTGTCGACACATCGGAGCAAGACCATGTCAAAATTTCTCTTATAAAGAGTGTCACCGCTCAGGAAGAAGTTTCCAGCCAATCTTCTGAGGGTTTTTCTATCTTTTCTGAGTGCCCCAGATGGGTACTCTTGTTTCTGAAGGAAGCATTTGATATCGTGATACCAAGGTCTGTCGTCTATGACTGCTTCAATCGCGAAGATGTAAGCGGGCCGTTCAAGGCGCATTATGTCGATCTTAGGTATGTCATTCCATCGACCTACACTAATCATGGAAGAGAGAGTGGCTAATGCATCAGCCATGTGATTCTCATCACGAGGGATGTGATGAAAGTCGACTCTGTTGAAGAAGGGTAGCAACCTTCTTGCATAATCTTTGTAAGGAATCAATCCTGATTGGTATATGTTCCAATCTCCTTTTATCTGGTTAATAACCAAGGCTGAATCGCCGTATACGTCCAAGTTTTTGATCCTTAAATCAATCGCTTCTTCGAGACCCATGATACATGCTTCGTATTCGGCCTCGTTGTTCGTACATTTGAACGTAAGTCTGGCAGTGAAAGGAATGTGGGAACCCTGAGGGGTAACAATGATTGCCCCAATTCCGTTTCCATAATGATTGACTGCTCCGTCAAAGATAAGTCCCCACTGGGAACCTGGTTCTGGCCCTTCACTGGGTAGCGGTTCATCGCAATCTTTCATCTTTAGATACATGACATCTTCGTCTGGGAAGTCAAACCCGATTGATTCTTGATCGTCAATCGATTGATGAGCCAAATGATTGGCTAAAATACTTCCTTTAACGGCTTTCTGAGCATGGTACTCTATGTCATATTCTGATAGTAACATCTGCCAACGGGCAATCCTTCCCGTGAGAGCAGGTTTTTCGAAAACGTACTTGATTGGATCCATTTCGGAGACCAACCAAGTAGTATGACGAATCATGTACTGGCGAAGACGTTTGGCTGCCCAAGCCAAAGCGCAACAAGTTTTCTCAAGTATTGTGTACCGAGTTTCGCAGTCGGTGAATTTCTTGCTTAGATAGTAAATGGCAGACTCTTTCCTTTTAGTTTCGTCTTGTTGGCCAAGTACACATCCCATTGAGTCCTCTAGGACTGTGAGGTAAATGATCAGTGGTCTTCCTTCCACTGGAGGTGATAGAATCGGAGGATTCACCAGATATTCCTTGATACTGTCGAAGGCGGTTTGGCAATCTTCTGACCAAACGCAATCCTGGTTCTTTTTGAGTAATTTGAAAATCGGCGCACACGTGGCGGTCATAAGGAATATGAATCTGGAGATGTAGTTCAAACGTCCCAGGAATCCTCTGACTTGTTTTTCAGTTTTCGGAGAAGGCATTTCTTGAATGGCCTTGACCTTGTCAGGATCAACTTCAATTCCTTTCTGGCTGACGATGAACCCTAGTAGTTTCCCCGAACGGACACCGAAGGTGCACTTGTTGGGATTCAAGCGGAGCTTGAATTTTCTTAGACGTTCGAACAATTTTGACAGATGTTCAACGTGCTCATCCTCTGTTCTTGATTTTGCAATCAAATCATCGACATATACCTCGATTTCTTTGTGTATCATGTCATGAAACAGAGTAGTCATGGCCCTTTGATAGGTTGCCCCGACATTCTTCAAACCGAACGGCATTACCTTGTAACAAAAGGTACCCCATGGGGTAATGAACGAAGTTTTCTCCATGTCTCTCGGCGCCATTTTGATCTGGTTATAGCCCGAGAATCCATCCATGAAGGAGAAAACTTTGAACTTTGCTGTGTTGTCGACCAACATGTCAATGTGTGGTAAAGGAAAGTCGTCCTTTGGACTTGCCTTGTTCAGATCTCTGTAATCAACACACATTCTGACCCTTCCGTCCTTTTTGGGAACGGGTACGATGTTGGCTAACCATTGAGGATATTCAGATGTAGCGAGGAAACCCGCGTCGATCTGTTTCTGTACCTCCTCTTTGATTTTGATGGCCATGTCCGGGTGAGTCCGTCCCAACCTTTGCTTTACTGGTGGACATTCCGATCTCAACGGTAAGTGATGTTCCACGATGCTGGTATCCAACCCTGGCATGTCCTGATAGGACCAAGCAAACACATCGGGAAATTCTCTAAGAAGCTTTATCAAACCCTCTCTGGCAGTTGGACTGAGCAGTGCCCCAATCCTGATTTCTTTTCTCTCTTTTTCTGAACCCAAGTTTACCATTTCCAATGGCTCTTTGTGAGGTTCGATGGACCTTTCCTCTTGTCTGAGTAGTCGGGAGATCTCTTCTGGAACTTGGTCGTCATTTTCTTCTTCAGCCTCGAATACCGGGAACTCAAAGTTGGAAGAAGGCATCGGATCGTATGTTTCAACGGGGTATAAAACAAGCAATCTGCATGACGTGATGATTGTTTTTTTAGAAGAGATAGAGAGAATGCAAGAGTGTGCAGTGTTTTGATTTTACTGCTTGTTTTTATTATTGAATGTCTTTTAGGATTACCATTTTCTTAAAAAGCAAAAAGAGAAAACAACAATTAATGCGGAAATTACAGAACGACGTTATTTTATTAATGAACAAGTCGAATCTTGAAACTACAGCCCTATAAAACAAAACTCCGTCGCTTTGGGCAAAGCGAAGAGGGAAACTTACAGAAAACGAGCCCTATCAAAATATCCGTTTCACTTGGGCAGGGAGAAAGGTTAAAGATGGCAATTACTTTGACTGACGAACGACCTTCGGAACATCGACAGCAACCCATTGGCGGTGAACTCCTCGGTGAATCACAAAGTCTGGCACCTTCCTTGATTTGTCTTCAGAAATAACGCTGATTTCTGGTGGAGCAGGATCATTGGAATCTGTCTCCCAGGCAGATTTGTCGTAGGAGGATTCCTCTGTTGCATTTTGCATAGCATTTATGCTCTCAGCTGTATCTCCCCATCCAGTTGACTGGATATCTTCGAGCCTGATACGAGAGCTTTCGGGAGAGGTGTACTTGACCATATAGTCGTATTTTCCACTTGGTTGTCCCAAGGTGTCCCACACTTCTTTCGAACTGGAGGAGTCATCTCTCTCGATGACGTTGACCTCGGGAAAAGCATAGTTGATGAATTCAAGTCCTGCAAACGTTGCGAATTCATCTTCATGTTGAGTAGTTTCTGAATGACCTGAGTGTTGATCCCATGACATGGCGGGGACACAGGTATTCTGTTCAATGACGCTCAGCTGAGCTTCATTACTCGGCTGACTTTCTTGCCCCAAGTTTCCTGGGTAAGGCTGCCACATTGGCAGGCCATCCATCGAGCCATAGTAATTGTGGTCAAAGCTGTCTTTCATTGGAGTGTCTTCCTCTAACGAATTTGGCAGAGCACGACATCCTTCCGGATCATAATCTCCGTATATCATTTCGACATCTGATCTTGGTATAAATCTCGGACTTTCTGTAGGAAAGCAAAAAGGCATGGGCACCTCTTCCTGAGACATATAACCGTCCTTGTTAAGGTAGGACTTCCATTCTTCATCTGTGTCAGAGGGATCTTCCTCATTGATAGCATGAACTGTCTGAGACACTGGGTGGAGAAAACCTCCACTGTGGAAGAAGTTTTGAAGGGGATGAAGACTCTCATCGTTGGCGGCTGTCTGGGTACAGGTTGCAGAAAAACCAAGACCCTTCTTTGTTTTATTGTCAATAGGAATGGCAAGCTGTCCCCATCCTGTCGTATCGGTACTCTCGACCGCTTTGATAGCATCTTTGTATGAAGAAATTGAAGTTCCTTCTTTGGACTGATTGTCCTTGCTCACTGATAGTGCTTGGAACTGAGTTCCAATAACCTCCTCGGGTTCCACACAAGTAGATGATGATAAGTTACTCACAAGCAAGGCTTGTTCCCCACAAACCGTGATAAGTTGATCGTTCTTGACGAACTTTAGCTTTTGGTGGAGGGTTGAAGTAACCGCTCCAGCTTGATGTATCCAAGGTCTTCCTAATAAACAACTGTATGTTGCCCGGATGTCCATGACCTGGAAAGTGATTTGGAAAGTGTGAGGACCAATAGTTATGGGAAGATCAATTTCGCCGATAACTGTTTTTCTGGATCCGTCGAATGCTTTGACGACGACCTCGCTGACTCTCATCGGAGGGCCCTTAAATGATAATCGCATCAAGGTGGACTTCGGCATAACATTCAGGGCTGACCCTGTGTCTACCAGTACGTTGGCTAAAGCATCGCCCTGGCAGTTAACTGTAATGTTGAGCGCCATGTTATGACGGCGACCCTCTTCAGGTAATTCTTCATCACTAAATCCCAAATTGTTGCAGGAAGTGATGTTAAAGACAATACTATCGAACTGTCTGATTGTTACACCCTGTTCCACAAAGGCTTGCTCCAAGACTTTCTGTAGAGCCTCCCTATGTGCTTCTGAACTGAGTAACAGTGATAATACTGAGATCTTTGAAGGAGTCTGTAACAGTTGATCGACAATGTTGTATTCACTCCTTTGGATGAGCTTTAGCATCTCATCTTTGTCTTTTGAAAGGTCGGGATTACTAGATTGACCGACTGGCGGATCAGGAATTTCTGCCTGAAGTTCCTTTTCTTTGTTGGATTCTCCAACCCCTCGGTTGAAGATTCAACCGCTCCGTGTTACACGACTGATGTCTGCAATATTCACGACGGAGGGTAATGGAATTTCCTTACCATTCTCGATTATTGTTGCACCGTATTTGTAAGGGATTGCCTTAGCTGATTCATACGGTAGAGGCCCCGGTAGATAGATGACTATAGGAACCTTCTGATTTTTCTGACCATCATAAGTAACCTCGATCCATTCCTGGTTGGGAACTCTAGATTCATCAAGTAGAGGGATGATGGCAAAAACATCCCTGGTCCTGTGATGACCAGAGATCGTGACAACATCCTCAACTTGCTCGGCAAGGTAGTTCGGCGACCAAATGATGGGTCCTGAACCTGGATATGGACGAATTTCTCCATGATCGACCTGTCCCTGAAGAGCTGTTCTCACAAGGTAACACCCTTGGTTACTTTCCGAACAGACGCTACAACTGTCATAGTTGTGTGGAGGCACCTGGCCACGCCCACTTCGAATGCAATGTAACCTTACTAGGTTATCTTCCATTGATCGGACATCCTGACTTTGACGACGAGTAGGATTCCTGTGATTGATACTAATCTGCTGAGTATCTTCGTCCATATAGATTGGCATCCACCAGTGATTTAACAAGTGCTGAAGTGCCTCCTAGACAAGGGTACAACCTCGATCGTTTTCGCAACCCGCTTTACAGTTTTGATAATCATGTGATATTAAGAATCCAAGTCGGACCTGCTCAGCATGTAACTCTACCAGGTTGGTATTCATCACGCGAATGTCGAAAATCTGAACCATGTTGATTTGATAGGAGTTCCTATCATGGTAGTCTTGGATCCATCCAAGATCCATCTGACGCTGGAGGGTCTCTTGTATGAAAGAGCATCCCTGTTTGTTTACCGAGCAAATCAGACAAGAACTGTAATCGTGCCGCGGCAGATTATGATACTGGCTTTGCCTTGAGTGCATCGCCACCAAGTTGACATTCATCGCACGGATGTCGTGGTTTTGAATGACGTTGGAATTCGTGTAAACCCTGTTAACTCCACGAACTCGGTGCTCTTGGATCCATCCAAGATCCATTTGTTCCTGTAGAGCTGCTTGCACCACAGAACATCCCTGGTTGTCTTTAGAGCAGATATTACACTGGTGATAGTTATGTGGTGGCACATGGCCATATCCACTCTGTCTACAATGCATCTTAACCAGATTGGTTTTCAACAAGAGTACATTGTGAATTTGATAGACATTGTTAGTCTCTTTCTCAATCAGATTGACTGCAGCTTTCCATGTTGAGGCAGCGGGTTTGTGAGAACATTGGGATTCGTATCTTTGAAAGATAAGAGCCCGCTCCTAACAAGCTTTTGCACGTCGGACTTGAAATTGAGACAATTCTCTATGTTATGCCCTGATCCTCCTTGATGATAAGGGCATGTCTGATCCACCTTAAACCAAAAAGGCAGATTTTCCGGTACAGTAAGAGGAGACTTAGTCTGGATGTGCCCCTTAGCCAGTAGTAACGGAAATAATTCTGCGTACAACATGGGTATAGGATCAAACCCTGATGGTCGTGTTGTACGGTTGTTGTTATATGGAGGACGAGCCTGCTGAAGAGGCTGTTGTGTCCTTTGTTGGTCAGGTTGGCTCTGCGCAACCTGAGGTTGATACATAGGAACAGGCGCGGGACCGATAGCAGGAGTTACAGCTGCTATTGGCTGATAACGACGCCTTTGCTTTCCGAGAGAGATATTCCCAATATCTTGCTCTTTTTTCTTAGGGAGAGCACTACCGTATTTTTTAGTACCACTCGTCGATCCAGTGTCTTTCACCAAACGTCCTTCTCGGACGGCTTCCTCAAGACGTACACCCATACCGACCATCTCGGTGAAATCACTGGGCGCACTGGCGATCATTCGGTCATAGTAAAATGAGCTTAAGGTCTTTAAGAAGATCTTTGTCATCCCTTTTTCCTCAAGAGGTGGACAAATTTGAGCGGCAATTTCACGCCACCTTTGAGCATACTCCTTAAAGGTTTCCTTGTCCTTTTGTGACATTGATCTGAGTTGATCTCTGTCGGGTGCCATGTCCAAATTGTATTTGTATTGTTGGACGAAGGCAGTACCAAGATCTCTGAATGTACTTATCGTAGTACGGTTTAAACCCATGTACCATTTGAGTGCGGCACCGGTTAAACTATCCTGAAAGTAGTGAATCAGCAGGTCTTGATTTTCCGTCTGAGCTGACATCCGCCGAGCGTACATCACCAGATGGCTCTGAGGGCAAGAGTTACCCTTGTATTTTTCAAAGTCGGGCACTTGGAACTTGTGCGGGACTTTCACATTTGGGACCAAACAGAGGTCTGCGGCGTCCTTCCCAAATAGATCCTGACCGCGAATGGCTTGCAGCTCTTTCTGCATTTCCAAGAACTGCTCCTGGAATTCATCCATCATGTCAAACATAGTTTCCTTCTTACCAGAAGATGTTGGTGGAATCTGTCCTTCCGGGATAGTGTGCACCGCAGGGGGTGGTACCGTGACTACGACAGTAAGTCTTGGCGCCTCCCGAAGTTTGTAACCTTCAGGAGTCTTCAGTATGCCCCTGGCATCTTCGCTTTCCCGAAGTTTGTAACCTTCAGGCCCAGCGGCTTCTGTTGTAATTCCCTGATCTTCAGTGATCGGCGGAACATATCCTTCCAGGATATAGTTAACAGGCATGCCCCAAGGATGATCTTTCGGCATCTGATACCTAGGATCATACTTTTCTATGATGGGCGTTGAGGTGATCTCTGAGATCACAGTTCTTTGTAGCTGAGCTTCTGCCATGGCTTGCATGTCGTTACGAAGCTTTCTCATATCCTCTCTCAGAGCGTCGATATCTTCTTTCAACTCTCTATTTTCTTCCTCAAGATCATCCATCCTTTTCTGACAATTAGCCCGAGTATTATACGAATGAGACAGTTTGACTCTAGAATCGAGACACAAACGTGAGATTCGTAGGGAAGAAGAATACGCGATGTAAGAATGATGAATGCAATGATTATATTAATTGTTTTAGGTTTAATCAAAATAAACTTCGACAATTAGATTGCAAATATCAAACAGTGGGGAAACCCCTTTTTATTGAATTCCAAAGGATTACGGAAACAGAAATACAGTAGATTACAAAGTGCAGAAACAGAAACCTAAACTAATGGGTCCCGAGTCCTCTTCTTTGACCGGGGCGCTTGGGCCGTTGTCGGGTTGTCATTCCTTTGCCAGGTGAAAGGAGCGAGCAAATTCCTTTGGTCATCTTGATTCTCTACAGCATGCTGCTCCAAAATTTCAATCAGAGCATCTTTCTCTTTTAGTAGTTGCTGTATTTGGATACACTCTACGTTGAGGGTGCGGTACTTGTTCTTCCAAGATCTTCTTTCCTTTTGAACTTTGTTGAGAGTAACCTGAAGCTTTTCAGTTTCCGTCATGAAGTACATGACAATTTCCCTCGGCGGAAGAATTCCGTAACGAGGATAAGGCATCCTTAACTTGAGAGCTCTAGTTTGTACCCAATGGAGATAAGGCTCCACCGAAACACAGTCCGGTTTTCCCAGAGACTCTCGTCCTTTCTTATGAACCTGTTTCCAAGCATGCACTATTTCCATCTTTAGTGCTCTGTCACTTTCTCCTTCTTTGAAGAAAAGACCTTCCAGATGAACACCCAGTGGGATGTGTCTCATCGGGTATCCAAATTGACGAAGAACTAATATCGGATGATAGTTGATTCCTCCTTTAGTTCCTATGAGGGGTACGCTGGGGAAGTTTCCACAACGGTCAATGATTCTGATTCCCTCATAAATCCTATTACACCAATCTATATCGGAATTGGTGAGAGACATGATCTTCTGCGACCAACGTAAGACACTCTTGCAATCCCAAAAAGCAGCAGACTTGGGCAAGTGAGAGATAAACCATTTATAAAGCAGAGGTACACAACATGTGATCTCCCCTCCGCTGTACAAATTTCCTAAGTGTACAGAATGATACGCATCTGCGAGCAAAGTCGGCACAGGGTTTCCAATGAGAAAAACCTTAATAGCGTTGATATCGACGAAATTATTGATGTTGGGAAACAAAAATAACCCGTAGGTGAGCAAGACAAAGATGCTTTCAAAAGCAGTCTCGTTCCCTATACTAGCAAAGTACAGAGCTTTCTTTGTCAAGAACTGGGCTGGTAAACCTTAGATGCCACCCTTAGTGGTCATGTGAGTCCTGACCTCAGACTCATCCAAATGAATTGCTCTTGCAATAGTCTGATTCTTTGGAATTTCTTCCAGTCCAGAAAATTGAGCTCGATCAATGATATGTAAATCAGTCAGATGAGAATACTCCTCCAACGTTGGTGCAAGCTGGTAATCCGGGAATGTAAAACAATGATAAACCGGATCGTAGAACTGAATGAGCGCATCCATGATTCCCTTAATCACATGGACTCTTAACAGTGGTAGCAAACCACCGTGCTTGGCCCTGAAAGCCTCCGGGTTAACGATCATCCTCGCTAACTTTCTCAAATCCCCTAGTTTTGGAACCTTGAAGGTATACTGGTGAGTTCTCCTTCTACCGAAATCCATTAGCGTAATCTTTTTCTCTGATATTTGCAATCACAGTCTTAGTTTAATTTGAAAAAACAGAGAGACTAGAAGAGAAGTTTTTTTTTTTGAATGTTTTAATGTTTTATTAAATGGATGCATGAATGCAGCACACAAAAACATAGAAAAAACATGGGGTCAAAGGGTCGTTGTCATGAAGTCAAGGCTCTACCCATCCCCAAAGGTTTATACTAGGGTGATTTTTGTACCTGTACTCATTATCATCAGCTCCTCCCAGGAAAGCAAGACAACAAGCGGATCGCCAGCGAGTTGTGTGCAATCTTAGAGTAAGTGCTATTCACCGAGAATAGATCACCAGCCTCAAATGAGGGTAGTATCGCGTAACAGCTATTTCCGATAGCTTCCGCACTACGAAAGGGTTTGGCTTTTCTAGGTGTATACTCATTCTCACCACATGCGGCATCACACGCATTCCCATTAGCAGAAAAATAAACATGTATAGCAATTAGGAAAAGCAGTATATATATTTGTCCTAATCATCCTAGACTTATAAAGCTATGATTCCTAAGTTCCTGACAGAAATGGGTTCCCCGGCGGAAGCCCCAATCTGTGGTATTCACACAAAAGATGAAAAGGAAAAAGGAAAACAGAGACTGGCCCCACGGTGGGCGCCATTTTTACTGTAGCGAGCGATTTTGGACGCGGTTCTTAAGCGCTGGTCGCTCTCTGCGGTTTGAGCTTTGAAACTACAGGTCGATTCATTTTTTATCCTATTGTGAGCTGAATAAGGAAGGGAAATAGATGTCTCCAATTAACCCTGCTTTGCATACTGAGTTTAAACAGCGGTCTGTTAGGTTACAGATGCTATCAATGTGGGGGGGCCTTTGTACTGGTTATTTGTATTTTCGCCAATACTGTTTTCTTTCTTTCTTTTACCTGGGCAGAAAGTTTCTGACAGGGAACAAGGATTAGGATGTTAGGACTGATGCTTTTGAAATACTGCTTTTGATTGATGGAGATATGGGATTTGGTTTTTTTGTTGATTGCGCTCGCTAAGATCTTTTCTTTCGATCTTATGCCTACGTATTCCCGTTTACCGAAACAGGGAAATCAGAGCGTTCGTAGTTCCTCCTATTCTATGGGAGGAAATTGGTGTTTTTGGTGTCTTGTTCAAAGCCCAAGACGTGAAGCGAAAGGTGGTTTGTATCTTGTTCAAAGCCCAAGATGTGAAGCTGAAGGTCTATTTGTGTCTTGTTCAAATCCCAAGACGTGAAGCTGAAAGACCTCGACTTTAGAGAGAATTTGTCATCTCTAAAGAGGGAGAAGGAGAATTACTTTAACTGGGATACGCGGATCCGAGCAATGCCATAATTTCCGAAGAAAGGGTTTTAACCTGAAGGAGAAGACTTTAACTCAGTGTAGAGCAATGCCATCTTTCCTTAGGAATTCCTCATGCTAAAAGAGGGACAGTGGCATGGATGTAGATGATCCAGAGGCTTGCCGCTTACAGCGATTAGATGAAGGGGAAGGAGTTGTTGATGTTTGTATACTGTGAACGAGGCACAACTTTGACGCTAAAAGGTTGATTTGATCAACCAGTGGTTTTCTTATACAAAGCCTAAGAGGAGGCTAATTTCCGCTAGGAAATTCATTATACAAAGCCTAAGAGGAGGCTAATTTCCGCTAGGAAAATCATTATACAAAGCCTAAGAGGAGGCTATTTTGTGTCTCGTACAAAGCCCGAGAGAGAGGCTAAAAGATTTTGACCCGACGATGGAGTTTTTGTGTCTCGTACGAAGCCCGAGATGGAGGCTATTGTTTGTTTGACTCAACGAGGGAGTCTTTGTATGTCTCGTATAAAGCCCGAGAGAGAGGCTATTGTAACTGTTTTAGTTGAGTGATAGATCCAATATACTGATTTTAAAAGAGAAAATCAGTTCTTATATGAGCAACACTGTACTCAGGGATTTGATTTGAGGATCAGGGATATTTCCTTTTCTTTGAGGAAACGGGAAATCCAAAAGGTGTCGAGACTGTCCGAGTCTGCGGGTTTCCTTCCTATTTAACGAAGGGTGCTTGAGAATGTCTTTGAGACTCAAGGAAGTTAGACTGTCCAAGTCTAGAGTTTCATCTTTTATACTATGCTCTGAGAAACAGTAGTAGACTCTATGAAAGGACTGTTCTATGAGGATGACTAGGTTCTGTTCCTATACCTCTAGGAGGTCGTCGGGATAATTTGTACGAAGCCCAAGAGGAGGCTGGAAACTTTTAAGAAGCCGACGGGTCCTTGTACGAAGCCCAAGAGGAGGCTATTATTCCCGGAGGAAGAGATCATTATACGAAGCCTAAGAGGAGGCTGTGAATACTTCTAAGAAGACGTAGGGTCCTTGAATAATGCCCAAGAGGAGGCCGATGCTTTTAAGAAGCCCGTGGGTCTTATCATCTCCTTTCCATTAGGAGAGATAACTCTTTTAAAGATAAAAACCACTGGTAAACGTGCGAGGTTTACTATCCAGCGACTTTTAGCTTTTAAAGAGGGTTCCTTAGTTAAGGTCCAAGATTATGACCGTAGTGGGTACCCAAACCCCGAGACATTCAAGGCAAGCTATCCACAAGGAATAGATCAAGTCAGGAAAGTTCGAGAATTTGGAAGAAACTCAAAGATGCCATTCACGGAGAATACATTCATCTTGGGGAGTAGATCTTCTTGACGATTCCTAAGGAGGACAGCCGAAGAGAAGACTGTATCTGGTGCTTCTATTGGGGATCTAGGCGTCTATTTCTATGAATAAATTAAACGGCGTCACCTAGTTCTAGACGTAGTAGCTGGGGAAACTCGAAATATCTATACTATTATTACACAGTAGATATGAGTTTATGAAAGGAGACTTACAGTGAGCA
Source organism: Lathyrus tuberosus (assembly GCA_022829125.1). NCBI lineage: Eukaryota > Viridiplantae > Streptophyta > Magnoliopsida > Fabales > Fabaceae > Lathyrus > Lathyrus tuberosus. Next base: position 5,295,100 of record JALAZF010000280.1, read on the forward strand.
GCCCCACAATACAGTTTATAATATGAAAGCAGTAAACGAAAGCGATAACCACTTACTCAGTTGTAGTGCTTCCATGCTGTTTGGTTAGTTGTTCAACAAAGAAAGATTGAAAACAATAGTATATTCAAAATCAAAGGAGAAAGTGCTTTTAAAAAGAAAGATTTGGGGCTTACAGCTCAAGGAGAGGCCCAGGGTTTTATCAGTGAGCGCACTGTTCGACTTTGTACAGCGGGACTTATACAAGTGACTGGGGCCCAAAAAAGGTTTTCTGTACAAAGGGATGGGTCTTACACTCTCTCAAGAGGCCCAAATGGTTTAAATAAAAGAGTGGGGCTTATAACACGAGGGTAGGCCCAGATGATTTTTCGTTTAAATATGGCGATCGCGCCGAGGTTTTCTTTTAACGCAGAGGGACTTATACAATAAGTGAGGCCCAAAATGTTTTTGGTTAAAAGGGGGATTGGGTCTTACACTCTAATAGAGGCCCAAAGTGTTTTGAATGGGTCTTATAGCTCAAGGAGAGGCCCAGATGGTTTTTATTTTTAAACGGACGACGATCGCGCCGTTTACTTGTACAGAGGGACTTATACAATGGATGAGGCCCAAAATGTTTTTGTACAAGGGGGGATGGGTCTTACACTCTCTCAAGAGGCCCAAAGTGTTTTGAAAATGGTTTATGAAGGTTGAATTAATCCAAAACCCTAATTTGTTTTCAAAAATGTATTTAATTGAATAAAAATTCAATTAAAATGATCAAAAATTGTTTAACACATGGAAAACAAATTGTGATCTTGGATTAATGCTTCAAAAATTAAGTATTGACCTACAAAATAATTAGAAAGCATTAAAAGTTGCAAAATCAATGTAGAAAAAATATTTAAAATGCCAAAAACAATCAAAATATTAATTCTTTGCAAAAATATCAATTATATGAAATAAATAATATTTTTGGGATTTTTTGATAAAATAAAATATTTTAACATTTTTTTGAATTATTAAAAAAAGAATCAACTCAAAATCATTAAAACTCAGAGAGAAATTAATTTTTGAATCAATTAAACAAAATCACAAAATTCAAATATTTGAATTATTCAAAAATGGCGCCAAGAACAAGCTGAAGAACACGCGCGTGTTCTTGGTTTCTCAGATTTGCATTTTCCATCCAATCTCACTGAATACGTAATCATATCATGCAATCCACATATCATTATGCTCGTCTCAACCTCACGACCATGTCTATAACACTTAATTTCATTTAAATTAAACATACAACAAGAAATCACGAAGAGACCTCAAGAACCCTAATTTTTGCATGAAGGCTAGGATTTTTGATACACGATTCAAACAATGCAATTAATTGAGGGAAAACATTCCATGCATGATTATGAACATATGGCCAGATTATTGTGCGAGGAAATATGCATAGATTGAGAGATGCCCAAGTTTAGGCTTACCTCCAAGTCGTGACAGCAAGTGCAATGTGATTTTTGATCTGGAGGTGTTACAGATGAGTGGTGATGATCTGAACAGCTTCCCTACACCATATGGAGTGTGTTTGAACACTTGGATTGAATTGAAATGGACTGGATCAGTTTATGGCATCTCAGCTGCAACTTCACTTCAAACTTGTGTGGATGGCAAGTGATTTTGAGATTTTGATGCTCCAGATGTTATGTGAGTGTTTGATCAGCTCATATGTGATGTATGTGAGGTGTGTGAGTGATTGGTTTGTGCAGAATTGCTCTCAAACTCAAAACCCGATAGCTACCTTGCTAAGAAAGGCATTTTTGCCAAGAGAAAGAGATTTTGAGGAAAACATCTGTTAGATGGCTTTGGTGTACTTAAACTGACCCCAATTGAGCTCTATTTATAGTAGAGCAAGTTTGTTTTGCAAGGAATAGTGCATGGCAGCTGGTAAGTAGGTTTGGCCAATGTTGGCAAATGAAAATCCAAGTCTCCTCTAGCCATTGACTAGAGGTTAGGGCACAGAGCTTTGGTCCCCTTGGTCTTGGATAAGTCTTGTCTGATTTCATATGAGAATGGCTGAGTCTATGCCACCTTGATGGTTCCATTGAATGCCTCATTCCAAATTTGAAGTCTTGTCCCTATTTTGGCCATTCTAGGTTCAACATGTTATTTCTTGTTCCATGGACTTTGGAGGCTTGGCTCAGTGATTGTCCCCTTTGGATTCAATCCTCTGAGGTGTCCAAGTGGATTGGAGCAATTGAATTTGGCTGATTTTGGCAAATCGACCAAAGTTGCAAATTCTGCCTTGCCTTGACAGATTTCAGCAGGGCAACTTGGCAATGTTGTATCTCATGGTGTAGGTTGAATTTGGCAATGTTCTTGGCCATTTTGGAAAGCTCTTACATGATACAACAACTGTTTGAACAAGTTTGGTTTTGATCCCTTCTGATTCCAAGTGAAAAATCTCCCTACATTTGGCAAAAAGTGAGGCAGAATCTGACTTAGTGAAAATTTCACTAAGTGTTGGAAAAAGTGACATTTTCACTTTTCAGCCACTTTGATCACTCCATAACTCAAAATCCTTAATGAATTGGAATGACTTGTAGTTGAAGTTTTTGTAGGTGATAATGAGGGCTACAAATCCATCTTTGGATGAGAAAAAATGGCCTTGTGGTTTAGGAGTTATGGTCCTCCAAAGTTGGTACCTTTGCCACTTTGTTCTTAACTTAGAAAATTTTCTAAGTTTTATGGTTACCCCTTTTACAAGTTATCTCACTTTTCTTGATTTTTATTGATGAATGATGATTCAAATCATACATTAACATCATTTTAGGGTTAAAAATCCATTTTGGTGAAAAATCTCAAAAAGTCAAAGTTGACTTTTGTGCACAGTTGACTTTTTATCAGATGAATTCCAAACTGTACAATTCTTCAGGAAATCATGTCCTTGACCTAAATCAAACTTGATGGACATGTTCCATGGGTGTCATAGGGTGTATTGAGGCATGTCCTAGGGCTTGGGAGCATGTCCTGGTCAAAAGTCAAAGTTACAGTTGACTTTTCCCTTAAAACCCTAATTGTGGTGTAGATGAAAATGAGACTTGTTGCTCAAGCTTCTTGGATCAATCCATTGTTCCAAATGGATCAATATGGTATATTAGAGACCCTCAAATCATCTCTTGAGGTCTTGGCTCATGGTTTGTCCCAAAAGTCAACTTAGGGGTGAATTAGGTCAAGAAACCCTAATTCCTGATTTTTTATGAATGCATCCCCTAAGGCAAAATTGACTAGATGCATGGGTTCATGAGGTTCCATGAAGTATATTAGGTTATGTTTTGGATCATTGCCTTGTGCCCAGATGAAAATTTACATCTGGAGGCCCTGGTCGACCAAAACCCTAATTTGGTGATACTGTCGATCTTGAGACTTAATCCACCTAGAAGGGAGCAGCCTTGTGCTTAATCCTTGAAGTGGGAGTCCTCTTTGATCCATTGTGGATGTTTAAGAGGTTAGACAAGTTAAAAATCATGTCATTCCTTGATTGATCCTTTGTCTAAGCACTCAGAGAGGGCTTGAAACCCTAATTTTGATTGTATTGGATGCTCACCCATCTTTGGGGAGACTGATGAAGCATGATGGTTTATCCACATTGTGATGATGATTTTCACAATGATGGGAAATCTAAGTGGTCAAAAATTGGGGTATTACAGATGCCCCTATTTAATCTTCTTGGACCCGAAGGCGTGAATGACGAAGGGATTCGGGCATTCGGGGTGCAAGAGGATTAAATATCGGAATATCCGAAATTTTGATGGTGGTTATGAATGGTAGCTTACGCATTCATCTTCTTTAGCTAAGCAATGATGCTTAGGAAAGGTAAACTTCCCCTCGATCCTGGTTTCCAGCCAAGGAACTGGTCTTAGTTTCTGAAATAAACTTCCCCTCGATCCTGGTTTCCTACCAAGGAACTGGTCTCAGTTTCTAATTTAAACTTCCCCTCGATCTTGGTTTCTTACCAAAGAACTGGTCTCAGTTTTTGTAAACTTCCCCTCGATCCTAGTTTCCTACCAAGGAACTGGTCTTAGTTTCTGAAATAAACTTCCCCTCGATCCTGGTTTCCTACCAAGGAACTGGTCTCAGCTTCTTTTGTCAATAAACTTTATTGACAAGGGACGCTATTCGTAGCGGCTTTCCTTCAAACTTCTCGCCGAATTTTCCTGGAGAGATGCCATTTGTCGATTTTACTGGGGAAAGCGAGTCTCTTGAGAGACTGTTTTCGTTTGGGGTTACATTATACTTTTCTCGGGATCTTCCCGGAGAAATGCCATATGATGGGATCCAATTTTGAGGTGCCAATGACCTTCTCATCAGTGGTTTTTCGTAGCAAGACTGGCGTGCTGCCGAATCTCTGATCACGATGCTTTCTCTGTGGATTTTCCTTAATCCGGGAAAGCAAGGATATCATCTTCAATGCCGAAGAGTGATGTTTATTGAAAGTTTTCTCTGGCTTTTCAGAGGTTCAAGTTATCAAAGTGGTCAAGGACCAACTTCTTTCCAGAATTAAACTGGAAGCGAGGTTGTTCAGACACAGTATTTCCTGACGAGGCAAGAACTGACAACTCGATTGAGAGGACTTCTACCACTAGGGGACAAGACTGACTAGAGTGATAGTGATGCAATATGAAATGTAAATGCAAATAAAAAATGCATGAAGTACGTATGTATATGCTGACAAAACTGACGCGACATACAGACTAATGGATGAACACAATTGGATACTCGGCCATCGCGGGGCGAAGAAGTACCGTTGATTCAAAATAGCAATTCCACCTTGCTTAGGAGAGATAGTCCCGTTGGGAGCTACATTGATCGGGCTTAGGAGATGAGAACTTGGCCGAGGCGTGTCAGACGAAACAAGGTCTCTGACACAATTGATCCCTTCATTCAGGCATACTGGCTTAGAAGGAGTACTTTGATTCTGCACTTTGAAGTTCGCTTACTTCGGGAGAAGCGATCGATGTTCTTCTGATGTTCAACAGTCAAAAGAAATTTCCATCTTTAATTTAAAAGCAGAAAAAGTTTAACAAGTAAATTCATTTTTGTTTTATTTCAAGAATCGCTGATTAAGTTTAAACAACGTCGTTCTGTAAAGCTAAAACAAGTAAAGAATTACAAACAAAAGCACAAGGGCTCAAATTTTATTGATAAGATGGAGATCAGCCAAACGCGTGATTCCAAAGAGTATATACAAAGTTAGAAAATGGTAATTTACAGGGAAAAGGGCTACGTTGAAACATAACGACCACTATCCTTCTACCAACTTTGAGTTCGGGACATCCTGAGCTTCCGTCGAAGATGACCTTTGACTGGAGATTTCCTCCGATAGATGATGCAACTGCTGCTGAGGGACTTGCCTCTGTTGAACATAGTTACTTGCCATTATCCTTGACTTTTGCCTGGATTGTACTATGATGTTTCCAATCCAACGGGATGATTTTTTTTCATGTCTCTAACTTTTGCCTGGACCGCCCTTTCGGGTTTTCAATCCACCGAGACGTTTTTTTTTTCAGTTTTAGGCGAAGTATTTCTTGACTACATCAACATTCGTGGGGTAGGAAAATTCCTCTCCGTCCATGGTTGCAAGTCTCAAGGCGCTGCCTGAGAAAGCTTTCGTGACCACATAAGGGCCATCATAATTTGGGGTCCATTTGCCCCGAGAATCAGTGAGAAATGATTGTATCTTCTTGAGCACAAGGTCTCCTTTCCTGAAGACACGAGGTCGGACCTTTTTGTCGAATGCCCTCTTCATTCTCTGTTGATACAACTGACCGTGGCATAGTGCTGTGATTCGCTTCTCTTTGATTAGGTTCAGTTCGTCGTGTCGACTTTGACACCATTCAGCTTCAGTGAGCTTCGCTTCCATCAATACCCGGATTGACGGGATCTCTATTTCTATGGGGAGCACTGCTTCCATGCCATACACTAGAGAGAAAGGGGTTGCCCCTGTTGAAGTACGGACAGATGTACGATAACCATGAAGAGCAAAGGGTAGCATCTCATGCCAATCTTTGTAGGTTACAACCATCTTCTGAACAATCCTCTTGATGTTCTTGTTAGCCGCTTCTACCGCTCCGTTCATCTTGGGTCGGTAGGGAGATGAGTTATGGTGTTCGATCCTGAACTCTGCACACAACTCTTTCATCATCTTATTGTTCAAGTTAGATCCATTATCAGTAATGATCTCGCTTGGAACACCATAACGGCAGATGATATTGTTTTTGATAAATCGGACCACCACTTGTCGGGTTACATTGGCGAATGACACTGCTTCGACCCACTTGGTGAAATAATCAATGGCTACAAGGATGAACCGATGTCCGTTTGAAGCCTTGGGCCAAAGGATCCTTCATGAATTTCTTTCATGAGCATGTCTGCTTCTGGTCTGTCGACACATCGGAGCAAGACCATGTCAAAATTTCTCTTATAAAGAGTGTCACCGCTCAGGAAGAAGTTTCCAGCCAATCTTCTGAGGGTTTTTCTATCTTTTCTGAGTGCCCCAGATGGGTACTCTTGTTTCTGAAGGAAGCATTTGATATCGTGATACCAAGGTCTGTCGTCTATGACTGCTTCAATCGCGAAGATGTAAGCGGGCCGTTCAAGGCGCATTATGTCGATCTTAGGTATGTCATTCCATCGACCTACACTAATCATGGAAGAGAGAGTGGCTAATGCATCAGCCATGTGATTCTCATCACGAGGGATGTGATGAAAGTCGACTCTGTTGAAGAAGGGTAGCAACCTTCTTGCATAATCTTTGTAAGGAATCAATCCTGATTGGTATGTGTTCCAATCTCCTTTTATCTGGTTAATAACCAAGGCTGAATCGCCGTATACGTCCAAGTTTTTGATCCTTAAATCAATCGCTTCTTCGAGACCCATGATACATGCTTCGTATTCGGCCTCGTTGTTCGTACATTTGAACGTAAGTCTGGCAGTGAAAGGAATGTGGGAACCCTGAGGGGTAACAATGATTGCCCCAATTCCGTTTTCATAATGATTGACTGCTCCGTCAAAGATAAGTCCCCACTGGGAACCTGGTTCTGGCCCTTCACTGGGTAGCGGTTCATCGCAATCTTTCATCTTTAGATACATGACATCTTCGTCTGGGAAGTCAAACCCGATTGATTCTTGATCGTCAATCGGTTGATGAGCCAAATGATTGGCTAAAATACTTCCTTTAACGGCTTTCTGAGCATGGTACTCTATGTCATATTCTGATAGTAACATATGCCAACGGGCAATCCTTCCCGTGAGAGCAGGTTTTTCGAAAACGTACTTGATTGGATCCATTTCGGAGACCAACCAAGTAGTATGACGAATCATGGACAGGCAAAGACGTTTGGCTGCCCAAGCCAAAGCGCAACAAGTTTTCTCAAGTATTGTGTACCGAGTTTCGCAGTCGGTGAATTTCTTGCTTAGATAGTAAATGGCAGACTCTTTCCTTTTAGTTTCGTCTTGTTGGCCAAGTACACATCCCATTGAGTCCTCTAGGACTGTGAGGTAAATGATCAGTGGTCTTCCTTCCACTAGAGGTGATAGAATCGGATGATTCACCAGATATTCCTTGATACTGTCGAAGGCGGTTTGGAAATCTTCTGACCAAATGCAATCCTGGTTCTTTTTGAGTAATTTGAAAATCGGCGCACACGTGGCGGTCATAAGGAATATGAATCTGGAGATGTAGTTCAAACGTCCCAGGAATCCTCTGACTTGTTTTTCAGTTTTCGGAGAAGGCATTTCTTGAATGGCCTTGACCTTGTCAGGATCAACTTCAATTCCTTTCTGGCTGACGATGAACCCTAGTAGTTTCCCCGAACGGACACCGAAGGTGCACTTGTTGGGATTCAAGCGGAGCTTGAATTTTCTTAGACGTTCGAACAATTTTGACAGATGTTCAACGTGCTCATCCTCTGTTCTTGATTTTGCAATCAAATCATCGACATATACCTCGATTTCTTTGTGTATCATGTCATGAAACAGAGTAGTCATGGCCCTTTGATAGGTTGCCCCGGCATTCTTCAAACTGAACGACATTACCTTGTAACAAAAGGTACCCCATGGGGTAATGAACGAAGTTTTCTCCATGTCTCTCGGCGCCATTTTGATCTGGTTATAGCCCGAGAATCCATCCATGAAGGAGAAAACTTTGAACTTTGTTGTGTTGTCGACCAACATGTCAATGTGTGGTAAAGGAAAGTCGTCCTTTGGACTTGCCTTGTTCAGATCTCTGTAATCAACACACATTCTGACCCTTCCGTCCTTTTTGGGAACGGGTACGATGTTGGCTAACCATTGAGGATATTCAGATGTAGCGAGGAAACCCGCGTCGATCTATTTCTGTACCTCCTCTTTGATTTTGATGGCCATGTCCGGGTGAGTCTGTCTCAACCTTTGCTTTACTGGCGGACATTCCGATCTCAACGGTAAGTGATGTTCCACGATGCTGGTATCCAACCCTGGCATGTCCTGATAGGACCAAGCAAACACATCGGGAAATTCTCTGAGAAGCTTTATCAAACCCTCTCTGGCAGTTGGACTGAGCAGTGCCCCAATCCTGATTTCTTTTCTCTCTTTTTCTGAACCCAAGTTTACCGTTTCCAATGGCTCTTTGTGAGGTTCGATGGACCTTTCCTCTTGTCTGAGTAGTCGGGAGATCTCTTCTGGAACTTGGTCGTCATTTTCTTCTTCAGCCTCGAATACCGGGAACACAAAGTTGGAAGAAGGCATCGGATCGTATGTTTCAACGGGGTATAAAACAAGCAATCTGCATGACGTGATGATTGTTCTTTTAGAAGAGATAGAGAGAATGCAAGAGTGTGCAGTGTTTTAATTTTACTGCTTGTTTTTATTATTGAATGTCTTTTAGGATTACCATTTTCTGAAAAAGCAAAAAGAGAAAACAGCAATTAATGCGGAAATTACAGAACGACGTTATTTTATTAATGAACAAGTCGAATCTTGAAACTACAGCCCTATAAAACAAAACTCCGTCGCTTTAGGCAAAGCGAAGAGGGAAATTTACAGAAAACGAACCCTATCAAAATATCCGTTTCACCTGGGCAGGGTGAAAGGTTAAAGATGGTAATTACTTTGACTGACGAACGACCTTCGGAACATCGACAGCAACCCATTGGCGGCGAACTCCTCGGTGAATCACAAAGTCTGGCACCTTCCTTGATTTGTCTTCAGAAATAACGCTGATTTCTGGTGGAGCAGGATCATTGGAATCTGTCTCCCAGGCAGATTTGTCGTAGGAGGATTCCTCTGTTGCATTTTGCATAGCATTTGTGCTCTCAGCTGTATCTCCCCATCCAGTTGACTGGATATCTTTGAGCTTGATACGAGAGCTTTCGGGAGCGGTGTACTTGACCATATAGTCGTATTTTCCACTTGGTTGTCCCAAGGTGTCCCACACTTCTTTCGAACCGGAGGAGTCATCTCTCTCGATGACGTTGACCTCGGGAAAAGCATAGTTGATGAATTCAAGTCCTGCAAACGTTGCGAATTCATCTTCATGTTGAGTAGTTTCTGAATGACCTGAGTGTTGATCCCATGACATGGCGGGGACACAGGTATTCTGTTCAATGACGCTCAGCTGAGCTTCATTACTCGGCTGACTTTCTTGCCCCAAGTTTCCTGGGTAAGGCTGCCACATTGGCAGGCCATCCATCGAGCCATAGTAATTGTGGTCAAAGCTGTCTTTCATTGGAGTGTCTTCCTCTAACGAATTTGGCGGAGCACGACATCCTTCCGGATCATAATCTCCGTATATCATTTCGACATCTGATCTTGGTATAAATCTCGGACTTTCTATAGGAAAGCAAAAAGGCATGGGCACCTCTTCCTGAGACATATAACCGTCCTTGTTAAGGTAGGACTTCCATTCTTCATCTGTGTCAGAGGGATCTTCCTCATTGATAGCATGAACTGTCTGAGACACTGGGTGGAGAAAACCTCCACTGTGGAAGAAGTTTTGAAGGGGATGAAGACTCTCATCGTTGACGGCTGTCTGGGTACAGGTTGCAGAAAAACCAAGACCCTTCTTTGTTTTATTGTCAATAGGAATGGCAAGCTGTCCCCATCCTGTCGTATCGGTACTCTCGACCGCTTTGATAGCATCTTTGTATGAAGAAATTGAAGTTCCTTCTTTGGACTGATTGTCCTTGCTCACCGATAGTGCTTGGAACTGAGTTCCAATAACCTCCTCGGGTTCCACACAAGTAGATGATGATAAGTTACTCAAAAGCAAGGCTTGTTCCCCACAAACCGTGATAAGTTGATCGTTCTTGACGAACTTTAGCTTTTGGTGGAGGGTTGAAGTAACCGCTCCAGCCTGATGTATCCAAGGTCTTCCTAATAAACAACTGTATGTTGCCCGGATGTCCATGACCTGGAAAGTGATTTGGAAAGTGTGAAGACCAATAGTTATGGGAAGATCAATTTCGCCGATAACTGTTTTTCTGGATCCGTCGAATGCTTTGACGACGACCTCGCTGACTCTCATCAGAGGGCCCTTAAATGATAATCGCATCAAGGTGGACTTCGGCATAACATTCAGGGCTGACCCTGTGTCTACCAGTACGTTGGCTAAAGCATCGCCCTGGCAGTTAACTGTAATGTTGAGCGCCATGTTATGACGGCGAAACTCTTCAGGTAATTCTTCATCACTAAATCCCAAATTGTTGCAGGAAGTGATGTTAGAGACAATACTATCGAACTGTCTGATTGTTACACCCTGTTCCACAAAGGCTTGCTCCAAGACTTTCTGTAGAGCCTCCCTATGTGCTTCTGAACTGAGTAACAGTGATAATACTGAGATCTTTGAAGGAGTCTATAACAGTTGATCGACAATGTTGTATTCACTCCTTTGGATGAGCTTTAGCATCTCATCTTTGTCTTTTGAAAGGTCGGGATTACTAGATTGACCGACTGGCGGATCAGGAATTTCTGCCTGAAGTTCCTTTTCTTTGTTGGATTCTCTAACCCCTCGGTTGAAGATTCGACCGCTCCGTGTTACACGACTGATGTCTGCAATATTCACAACGGAGGGTAATGGAATTTCCTTACCATTCTCGATTATTGTTGCACCGTATTTGTAAGGGATTGCCTTAGCTGATTCATACGGTAGTGGCCCCGGTAGATAGATGACTATAGGAACCTTCTGATTTTTCTGACCATCATAAGTAACCTCGATCCGTTCCTGGTTGGGAACTCTAGATTCATCAAGTAGAGGGATGATGGCAAAAACATCCCTGGTCCTGTGATGACCAGAGATCGTGACAACATCCTCAACTTGCTCGGCAAGGTAGTTCGGCGACCAAATGATGGGTCCTGAACCTGGATATGGACGAATTTCTCCATGATCGACCTGTCCCTGAAGAGCTGTTCTCAAAAGGTAACACCCTTGGTTACTTTCCGAACAGACGCTACAACTGTCATAGTTGTGTGGAGGCACCTGGCCACGCCCACTTCGAATGCAATGTAACCTTACTAGGTTATCTTCCATTGATCGGACATCCTGACTTTGACGACGAGTAGGATTCCTGTGATTGATACTAATCTGCTGAGTATCTTCGTCCATATAGATTGGCATCCACCAGTGATTTAACAAGTGCTGAAGTGCCTCCTGGACAAGGGTACAACCTCGATCGTTTTCGTAACCCGCTTTACAGTTTTGATAATCATGTGATATTAAGAATCCAAGTCGGACCTGCTCAGCATGTAACTCTACCAGGTTGGTATTCATTACGCGAATGTCGAAAATCTGAACCATGTTGATTTGATAGGAGTTCCTATCATGGTAGTCTTGGATCCATCCAAGATCCATCTGACGCTGGAGGGTTTCTTGTATGAAAGAGCATCCCTGTTTGTTTACCGAGCAAATCAGACAAGAACTGTAATCGTGTCGCGGCAGATTATGATACTGGCTTTGCCTTGAGTGCATCGCCACCAAGTTGACATTCATCGCACGGATGTCGTGGTTTTGAATGACGTTGGAATTCGTGTAAACCCTGTTAACTCCACGAACTCTGTGTTCTTGGATCCATCCAAGATCCATTTGTTCCTGTAGAGCTGCTTGCACCACAGAACATCCCTGGTTGTCTTTAGAGCAGATATTACACTGGTGATAGTTATGTGGTGGCACATGGCATATCCACTCTGTCTACAATGCATCTTAACCAGATTGGTTTTCAACAAGAGTACATTGTGAATTTGATAGACATTGTTAGTCTGTTTCTCAATCAGATTGACTGCAGCTTTCTGATGTTGAGGCAGCGGGTTCGTGAGAACATTGGGATTCGTATCTTTGAAAGATAAGAGCCCGCTCCTAACAAGCTTTTGCACGTCGGACTTGAAATTGAGACAATTCTCTATGTTATGCCCTGATCCTCCTTGATGATAAGGGCATGTCTGATCCACCTTAAACCAAAAAGGCAGATTTTCCGGTACGGTAAGAGGAGACTTAGTCTGGATGTGCCCCTTAGCCAGTAGTAACGGAAATAATTCTGCGTACAACATGGGTATAGGATCAAACCCTGATGGTCGTGTTGTACGGTTGTTGTTATATGGAGGACGAGCCTGCTGAAGAGGCTGTTGTGTCCTTTGTTGGTCAGGTTGGCTCTGCGCAACCTGAGGTTGATACATAGGAACAGGCGCGGGACCGATAGCAGGAGTTACAGCTGCTATTGGCTGATAACGACGCCTTTGCTTTCCGAGAGAGATATTCCCAATATCTTGCTCTTTTTTCTTAGGGAGAGCACTACCGTATTTTTTAGTACCACTCGTCGATCCAGTGTCTTTCACCAAACGTCCTTCTCGGACGGCTTCCTCAAGACGTACACCCATACCGACCATCTCGGTGAAATCACTGGGCGCACTGGCGATCATTCGGTCATAGTAAAATGAGCTTAAGGTCTTTAAGAAGATCTTTGTCATCCCTTTTTCCTCAAGAGGTGGACAAATTTGAGCGGCAATTTCACGCCACCTTTGAGCATACTCCTTAAAGGTTTCCTTGTCCTTTTGTGACATTGATCTGAGTTGATCTCTGTCGGGTGCCATGTCCAAATTGTATTTGTATTGTTGGACGAAGGCAGTACCAAGATCTCTGAATGTACTTATCGTAGTACGGTTTAAACCCATGTACCATTTGAGTGCGGCACCGGTTAAACTATCCTGAAAGTAGTGAATCAGCAGGTCTTGATTTTCCGTCTGAGCTGACATCCGCCGAGCGTACATCACCAGATGGCTCTGAGGGCAAGAGTTACCCTTGTATTTTTCAAAGTCGGGCACTTGGAACTTGTGCGGGACTTTCACATTTGGGACCAAGCAGAGGTCTGCGGCGTCCTTCCCAAATAGATCCTGACCGCGAATGGCTTGCAGCTCTTTCTGCATTTCCAAGAACTGCTCCTGGAATTCATCCATCATGTCAAACATAGTTTCCTTCTTACCAGAAGATGTTGGTGGAATCTGTCCTTCCGGGATAGTGTGCACCGCAGGGGGTGGTACCGTGACTACGACAGTAAGTCTTGGCGCCTCCCGAAGTTTGTAACCTTCAGGAGTCTTCAGTATGCCCCTGGCATCTTCGCTTTCCCGAAGTTTGTAACCTTCAGGCCCAGCGGCTTCTGTTGCAATTCCCTGATCTTTAGTGATCGGCGGAACATATCCTTCCGGGATATAGTTAACAGGCATGCCCCAAGGACGATCTTTCGGCATCTGATACCTAGGATCATACTTTTCTATGATGGGCATTGAGGTGATCTCTGAGATCACAGTTCTTTGTAGCTGAGCTTCTGCCATGGCTTTCATGTCGTTATGAAGCTTTCTCATATCCTCTCTCAGAGCGTCGATCTCTTCTTTCAACTCTTTGTTTTCTTCCTCAAGATCATCCATCCTTTTCTGACAATTAGCCCGAGTATTATACGAATGAGACAGTTTGACTCTAGAATCGAGACACAAACGTGAGATTCGTAGGGAAGAAGAATACGCGATGTAAGAATGATGAATGCAATGATTATATTAATTGTTTTAGGTTTAATCAAAATAAACTTCGACAATTAGATTGCAAATATCAAACAGTGGGGAAACCCCTTTTTATTGAATTCCAAAGGATTACGGAAACAGAAATACAGTAGATTACAAAGTGCAGAAACAGAAACCTAAACTAATGGGTCCCGAGTCCTCTTCTTTGACCGGGGCGTTTGGGCCGTTGTCGGGTTGTCATTCCTTTGCCAGGTGAAAGGAGCGAGCAAATTCCTTTGGTCATCTTGATTCTCTACAGCATGCTGCTCCAAAATTTCAATCAGAGCATCTTTCTCTTTTAGTAGTTGCTGTATTTGGATACACTCTACGTTGAGGGTGCGGTACTTGTTCTTCCAAGATCTTCTTTCCTTTTGAAATTTGTTGAGAGTAACCTGAAGCTTTTCAGTTTCCGTCATGAAGTACATGACAATTTCCCTCGGCGGAAGAATTCCGTAACGAGGATAAGGCATCCTTAACTTGAGAGCTCTAGTTTGTACCCAATGGAGATAAGGCTCCACCGAAAAACAATTTGGTTTTCCCAGAGACTCTCGTCCTTTCTTATGAACCTGTTTCCAAGCATGCACTATTTCCATCTTTAGTGCTCTGTCACTTTCTCCTTCTTTGAAGAAAAGACCTTCCAGATGAACACCCAGTGGGATGTGTCTCATCGGGTATCCAAATTGACGAAGAACTAATATCGGATGATAGTTGATTCCTCCTTTAGTTCCTATGAGGGGTACGCTGGGGAAGTTTCCACAACGGTCAATGATTTTGATTCCCTCATAAATCCTATTACACCAATCTATATCGGAATTGGTGAGAGACATGATCTTCTGCGACCAACGTAAGACACTCTTGCAATCCCAAAAAGCAGCAGACTTGGGCAAGTGAGAGATAAACCATTTATAAAGTAGAGGTACACAGCATGTGATCTCCCCTCCGCTGTACAAATTTACTAAGTGTACAGAATGATACGCATCTGCGAGCAAAGTCGGCACAGGGTTTCCAATGAGAAAAACCTTAATAGCGTTGATATCGAAGAAATTATTGATGTTGGGAAACAAAAATAACCCATAGGTGAGCAAGACAAAGATGCTTTCAAAAGCAGTCTCGTTCCCTATACTAGCAAAGTACAGAGCTTTCTTTGTCAAGAACTGGGCTGGCAAACCTTGGATGCCACCCTTAGTGGTCATGTGAGTCCTGACCTCAGACTCATCCAAATGAATTGCTCTTGCAATAGTCTGATTCTTTGGAATTTCTTCCAGTCCAGAAAATGGAGCTCGATCAGTGATATGTAAATCAGTCAGATGAGAATACTCCTCCAACGTTGGTGTAAGCTGGTAATCCGGGAATGTAAAACAATGATAAACCGGATCGTAGAACTGAATGAGCGCATCCATGATTCCCTTAATCACATGGACTCTTAACAGTGGTAGCAAACCACCGTGCTTGGCCCTGAAAGCCTCCGGGTTAACGATCATCCTCGCTAACTTTCTCAAATCCCCTAGTTTTGGAACCTTGAAGGTATACTGGTGAGTTCTCCTTCTACCGAAATCCATTAGCGTAATCTTTTTCTCTGATATTTGCAATCACAGTCTTAGTTTAATTTGAAAAAACAGAGAGACTAGAAGAGAAGTTTTTTTTTTTGAATGTTTTAATGTTTTATTAAATGGATGCATGAATGCAGCACACAAAAACATAGAAAAAACATGGGGTCAAAGGGTCGTTGTCATGAAGTCAAGGCTCTACCCATCCCCAAAGGTTTATACTAGGGTGATTTTTGTACCTGTACTCATTATCATCAGCTCCTCCCAGGAAAGCAAGACAACAAGCGGATCGCCAGCGAGTTGTGTGCAATCTTAGAGTAAGTGCTATTCACCGAGAATAGATCACCAGCCTCAAATGAGGGTAGTATCGCGTAACAGCTATTTCCGATAGCTTCCGCACTACGAAAGGGTTTGGCTTTTCTAGGTGTATACTCATTCTCACCACATGCGGCATCACACGCATTCCCATTGGCAGAAAAATAAACATGTATAGCAATTAGGAAAAGCAGTATATATATTTGTCCTAATCATCCTAGACTTATAAAGCTATGGTTCCTAAGTTCCTGACAGAAATGGGTTCCCCGGCGGAAGCCCCAATCTGTGGTATTCACACAAGAGATGAAAAGGAAAAAGGAAAACAGAGACTGGCCCCACGGTGGGCGCCATTTTTACTGTAGCGAGCGATTTTGGACGCGGTTCTTAAGCGCTGGTCGCTCTCTGCGGTTTGAGCTTTGAAACTACAGGTCGATTCATTTTTTATCCTATTGTGAGCTGAATAAGGAAGGGAAATAGATGTCTCCAATTAACCCTGCTTTGCATACTGAGTTTAAACAGCGGTCTGTTAGGTTACAGATGCTATCAATGTGGGGGGGCCTTTGTACTGGTTATTTGTATTTTTGCCAATACTGTTTTCTTTCTTTCTTTTACCTGGGCAGAAGGTTTCTGACAGGGAACAAGGATTAGGATGTTAGGACTGATGCTTTTGAAATACTGCTTTTGATTGATGGAGATATGGGATTTGGTTTTTTTGTTGATTGCGCTCGCTAAGATCTTTTCTTTCGATCTTATGCCTACGTATTCCCGTTTACCGAAACAGGGAAATCAGAGCGTTCGTAGTTCCTCCTATTCTATGGGAGGAAATTGGTGTTTTTGGTGTCTTGTTCAAAGCCCAAGACGTGAAGCGAAAGGTGGTTTGTATCTTGTTCAAAGCCCAAGATGTGAAGCTGAAGGTCTATTTGTGTCTTGTTCAAATCCCAAGACGTGAAGCTGAAAGACCTCGACTTTAGAGAGAATTTGTCATCTCTAAAGAGGGAGAAGGAGAATTACTTTAACTGGGATACGCGGATCCGAGCAATGCCATAATTTCCGAAGAAATGGTTTTAACCTGAAGGAGAAGACTTTAACTCAGTGTAGAGCAATGCCATCTTTCCTTAGGAATTCCTCATGCTAAAAGAGGGACAGTGGCATGGATATAGATTATCCAGAGGCTTGCCGCTTACAGCGATTAGATGAAGGGGAAGGAGTTGTTGATGTTTGTATACTGTGAACGAGGCACAGCTTTGATGCTAAAAGGTTGATTGGATCAACCAGTGGTTTTCTTATACAAAGCCTAAGAGGAGGCTAATTTCTGCTAGGAAAATCATTATACAAAGCCTAAGAGGAGGCTATTTTGTGTCTCGTACAAAGCCCGAGAGAGAGGCTAAAAGATTTTGACCCGACGATGGAGTTTTTGTGTCTCGTACGAAGCCCGAGATGGAGGCTATTGTTTGTTTGACTCAACGAGGGAGCCTTTGTGTGTCTCGTATAAAGCCCGAGAGAGAGGCTATTGTAATTGTTTTAGTTGAGTGATAGATCCAATATACTGATTTTAAAAGAGAAAATCAGTTCTTATATGAGCAACACTGTACTCAGGGATTTGATTTGAGGATCAGGGATATTTCCTTTTCTTTGAGGAAACGGGAAATCCAAAAGGTGTCGAGACTGTCCGAGTCTGCGGGTTTCCTTCCTATTTAACGAAGGGTGCTTGAGAATGTCTTTGAGACTCAAGGAAGTTAGACTGTCCAAGTCTAGAGTTTCATCTTTTATACTATGCTCTGAGAAACAGTAGTAGACTCTATGAAAGGACTGTTCTATGAGGATGACTAGGTTCTGTTCCTATACCTCTAGGAGGTCGTCGGGATAATTTGTACGAAGCCCAAGAGGAGGCTGGAAACTTTTAAGAAGCCGACGGGTCCTTGTACGAAGCCCAAGAGGAGGCTATTATTCCCGGAGGAAGAGATCATTATACGAAGCCTAAGAGGAGGCTGTGAATACTTCTAAGAAGCCGTAGGGTCCTTGAATAATGCCCAAGAGGAGGCCGATGCTTTTAAGAAGCCCGTGGGTCTTATCATCTCCTTTCCATTAGGAGAGATAACTCTTTTAAAGATAAAAACCACTGGTAAACGTGCGAGGTTTACTATCCAGCGACTTTTAGCTTTTAAAGAGGGTTCCTTAGTTAAGGTCCAAGATTATGACCGTAGTGGGTACCCAAACCCCGAGACATTCAAGGCAAGCTATCCACAAGGAATAGATCAAGTTAGGAAAGTTCAAGAATTTGGAAGAAACTCAAAGATGCCATTCACGGAGAATACATTCATCTTGGGGAGTAGAGCTTCTTAACGATTCCTAAGGAGGACAGCCGAAGAGAATACTGTATCTGGTGCTCCTATTGGGGATCTAGGCGTCTATTTCTATGAATAAATGAAACGGCGTCACCTAGTTCTAGACGTAGTAGCCGGGGAAACTCGAAATATCTATACTATTATTACACAGTAGATATGAGTTTATGAAAGGAGACTTACAGTGAGCAGCCCCACAATACAGTTTATAATATGAAAGCAGTAAACGAAAGCGATAACCACTTACTCAGTTGTAGTGCTTCCATGTTGTTTGGTTAGTTGTTCAACAAAGAAAGATTGAAAACAATAGTATATTCAAAATCAAAGGAGAAAGTGCTTTGAAAAAGAAAGATTTGGGGCTTACAGCTCAAGGAGAGGCCCAGGGTTTTATCAGTGAGCGCACTGTTTGACTTTGTACAGCGGGACTTATACAAGTGACTGGGGCCCAAAAAAGGTTTTCTGTACAAAGGGATGGGTCTTACACTCTCTCAAGAGGCCCAAATGGTTTAAAGAAAAGAGTGGGGCTTATAACACGAGGGTAGGCCCAGATGATTTTTCGTTTAAAAATGGCGATCGCGCCGAGGTTTTCTTTTAACGCAGAGGGACTTATACAATAAGTGAGGCCCAAAATGTTTTTGGTTAAAAGGGGGATTGGGTCTTACACTCTAATAGAGGCCCAAAGTGTTTTGAATGGGTCTTATAGCTCAAGGAGAGGCCCAGATGGTTTTTATTTTTAAACGGGCGACGATCGCGCCGTTTACTTGTACAGAGGGACTTATACAATGGATGAGGCCCAAAATGTTTTTGTACAAGGGGGGATGGGTCTTACACTCTCTCAAGAGGCCCAAAGTGTTTTGAAAATGGTTTATGAAGGTTGAATTAATCCAAAACCCTAATTTGTTTTCAAAAATGTATTTAATTGAATAAAAATTCAATTAAAATGATCAAAAATTGTTTAACACATGGAAAACAAATTGTGATCTTGGATTAATGCTTCAAAAATTAAGTATTGACCTACAAAATAATTAGAAAGCATTAAAAGTTGCAAAATCAATGTAGAAAAAATATTTAAAATGCCAAAAACAATCAAAATATTAATTCTTTGTAAAAATATCAATTATATGAAATAAATAATATTTTTGGGATTTTTTGATAAAATAAAATATTTTAACATTTTTGTGAATTATTAAAAAAAGAATCAACTCAAAATCATTAAAACTCAGAGAGAAATTAATTTTTGAATCAATTAAACAAAATCACAAAATTCAAATATTTGAATTATTCAAAAATGGCGCCAAGAACAAGCTGAAGAACACGCGCGTGTTCTTGGTTTCTCAGATTTGCATTTTCCATCCAATCTCACTGAATACGTAATCATATCATGCAATCCACATATCATTATGCTCGTCTCAACCTCACGACCATGTCTATAACACTTAATTTCATTTAAATTAAACATACAACAAGAAATCACGAAGAGACCTCAAGAACCCTAATTTCTGCATGAAGGCTAGGATTTTTGATACACGATTCAAACAATGCAATTAATTGAGGGAAAACATTCCATGCATGATTATGAACATATGGCCAGATTATTGTGCGAGGAAATATGCATAGATTGAGAGATGCCCAAGTTTAGGCTTACCTCCAAGTCGTGACAGCAAGTGCAATGTGATTTTTGATCTGGAGGTGTTACAGATGAGTGGTGATGATCTGAACAGCTTCCCTACATCATATGGAGTGTGTTTGAACACTTGGATTGAATTGAAATGGACTGGATCAGTTTATGGCATCTCAGCTGCAACTTCACTTCAAACTTGTGTGGATGGCAAGTGATTTTGAGATTTTGATGCTCCAGATGTTATGTGAGTGTTTGATCAGCTCATATGTGATGTATGTGAGGTGTGTGAGTGATTGGTTTGTGCAGAATTGCTCTCAAACTCAAAACCCGATAGCTACCTTGCTAAGAAAGGCATTTTTGCCAAGAGAAAGAGATTTTGAGGAAAGCATCTGTTAGACGGCTTTGGTGTACTTAAACTGACCCCAATTGAGCTCTATTTATAGTAGAGCAAGTTTTTTTTGCAAGGAATAGTGCATGGCAGCTGGTAAGTAGGTTTGGCCAATGTTGGCAAATGAAAATCCAAGTCTCCTCTAGCCATTGACTAGAGGTTAGGGCACAGAGCTTTGGTCCCCTTGGTCTTGGATAAGTCTTGTCTGATTTCAGATGAGAATGGCTGAGTCCATGCCACCTTAATGGTTCCATTGAATGCCTCATTCCAAATTTGAAGTCTTGTCCCTATTTTGGCCATTCTAGGTTCAACATGCTATTTCTTGTTCCATGGACTTTGGAGGCTTGGCTCAGTGATTGTCCCCTTTGGATTCAATCCTCTGAGGTGTCCAAGTGGATTGGAGCAATTAGATTTGGCTGATTTTGGAAAATCGACCAAAGTTGCAAATTCTGCCTTGCCTTGACAGATTTCAGCAGGGCAACTTGACAATGTTGTATCTCATGGTGTAGGTTGAATTTGGCAATGTTCTTGGCCATTTTGGAAAGCTCTTACATGATGCAACAACTGTTTGAACAAGTTTGGTTTTGATCCCTTCTGATTCCAAGTGAAAAATCTCCCTACATTTGGCAAAAAGTGAGGCAGAATCTGACTTAGTGAAAATTTCACTAAGTGTTGGAAAAAGTGACATTTTCACTTTTCAGCCACTTTGATCACTCCATAACTCAAAATCCTTAATGAATTGGAATGACTTGTAGTTGAAGTTTTTGTAGGTGATAATGAGGGCTACAAATCCATCTTTGGATGAGAAAAAATGGCCTTGTGGTTTAGGAGTTATGGTCCTCCAAAGTTGGTACCTTTGCCACTTTGTTCTTAACTTAGAAAATTTTCTAAGTTTTATGGTTACCCCTTTTACAAGTTATCTCACTTTTCTTGATTTTTATTGATGAATGATGATTCAAATCATACATTAACATCATTTTAGGGTTAAAAATCCATTTTGGTGAAAAATCTCAAAAAGTCAAAGTTGACTTTTGTGCACAGTTGACTTTTTATCAGATGAATTCCAAACTGTGCAATTCTTCAGGAAATCATGTCCTTGACCTAAATCAAACTTGATGGACATGTTCCATGGGTGTCATAGGGTGTATTGAGGCATGTCCTAGGGCTTGGGAGCATGTCCTGGTCAAAAGTCAAAGTTACAGTTGACTTTTCCCTTAAAACCCTAATTGTGGTGCAGATGAAAATGAGACTTGTTGCTCAAGCTTCTTGGATCAATCCATTGTTCCAAATGGATCAATATGGTATATTAGAGACCCTCAAATCATCTCTTGAGGTCTTGGCTCATGGTTTGTCCCAAAAGTCAACTTAGGGGTGAATTAGGTCAAGAAACCCTAATTCCTGATTTTTTATGAATGCATCCCCTAAGGCAAAATTGACTTGATGCATGGGTTCATGAGGTTCCATGAAGTATATTAGGTTATGTTTTGGATCATTGCCTTGTGCCCAGATGAAAATTTCCATCTGGAGGCCCTGGTCGACCAAAACCCTAATTTAGTGATACTGTCGATCTTGAGACTTAATCCACCTAGAAGGGAGCAGCCTTGTGCTTAATCCTTGAAGTGGGAGTCCTCTTTGATCCATTGTGGATGTTTAAGAGGTTAGACAAGTTGAAAATCATGTCATTCCTTGATTGATCCTTTGTCTAAGCACTCAGAGAGGGCTTGAAACCCTAAATTTGATTGTATTGGATGCTCACCCATCTTTGGGGAGACTGATGAAGCATGATGGTTTATCCATATTGTGATGATGATTTTCACAATGATGGGAAATCTAAGTGGTCAAAATTTGGGGTATTACACAATGATCTAGCGGGAGAGCTTGCGCAAGGTCTGCTGTTGAAATGGACAAGTATAAACTTGTTATTTCATTTGGACTAGGGTCCAATATCCCATTGCGATTATCTACAGGTGGGGGAGGGGCTGTAACGCCCCAGTTTGTCAGTTTTTATTTAATCGAGTCGTTTTGATTATTTTATTATTATATTATTTTATTTTCGACTTTTATTTAGAAATATGTTATTTTTCAATGTTGTGATATTTTATCGGGTTTTGGGAACGTTTGCGAGATTTTTGAGTGTGGGGGTATTTTGGTCATTTCATGATATTTTCTTTAAGTTAGAAAGAATAGAAAATAGAAAGAGAGAAAAATAGAGAGAAAGAAAAAGAGAATAAGGAAAAGGGAAAGAAAAGAGAAGAAGAGAAGAAAAAGTGAGAAAAACTTGGAAATCAAGAAATCGATCTCCCGACTTTTCTAAACGCGATTAAATCGGGTAAGGGTGCGAAACTCAATTATTGTATGCTTGTATATGATTATGTATGTGTGTTTGTGGTTGTTATTGGATTGAATTGGAAAAATTTAGTAAAACCCATATTATGTAAAATTGATTAGAAATCGATTAAATGTGTTGGAAATCATGTTTTTAGTGTTCATTATTGTTGATACATGATAGATACATGTTGTTAGTCATTGTATTGGTAATTTTCTGGTGTGTAGGTGAAAAATGGGAGGATTTTGGTTGAAAAACGCAGAATAAAGTTCTAGAGAATTTTTTTCTGGTTTGCCCAGGTCATACGCGTATGGGGCATGTTCATACGCGTATGGGCCTTGGCAATACGCGTATCATGGGCGTGTTTTGGGACAATATGCGTATGGATTCTCATTTTGCTCGGCCATCTGTCCATTTGTGTATGGTACGCGTATGGGGTTTTGTCGTACGCGTATGACAAGGGGCCGTGCGCGTATGGTCAGGAGAATTGTAAAATGGGACTTTTCAAAATATCGTTTTCATTTTTCTTTCGTAACTTGGGTTCCGTTTATCTGTTTTTAACATTCTTGGTATCGTTGTGTAGCTATTGAACTGTACTTTCTTATTATAATAATTTTGAAATTGTTAGCTGATTTAATTATGTCGAAAATTTGGAATAGTGTCGGTTTGTCGACTTTTGTCATTGTAACTGTGCGTAATTGATGGGTATCATGCAAGGTGCTGTTGTATGATGTAAATGTATGTGTTTAGATGGTGTTGTGATGAATTGTGGCCGTATGGCAATTAAATGTATTGTTTTGGGCTTAAGTGCAAAGTGTGATTTTGTTGACGGAGATGAATGCATTTATATGTGTATTTGAATGTCATGAGTCCTTGTATGCCAAGCATCATGATATGCATTGTTGTGACGTCCTGAGTGACGGTTTGATTCCAGAGGAAATCTGCTATAACATCGTGAGCCTTAAAAATAAGAGGTATGAATAGCCTTAAAAATAAGAGGACCAAAAGCGATGGTTATAGACGATCGTGTGCCCTTGTGGGGTGTGAGCGATCGGATCGTGTGCCCGTGTGGGGTGTGAGCGATCCATAAACGTCGTGTGCCCGTGTGGGGTGTGAGCGACGGGGAACATCGTATGCCCGACGGGGAGTTACAGTGATGTAACGAGCGATGATTCCAGCAAAGTTCCTGAGTAAACTAGTGATGAGAAACATTAGAAGTCGGTACCGCATGTGCATATGCATAGAGTCGTGGTGTCGGTCTCTTGCATTTGCATAAATCATTAATGGTTGTTTATGTGTGGAATTGTGGATAAATTAATATATGGATAGGTGTTGGTGATACTTGTATTGTGTGTGGTTAGTATACCTTGGTGATGTATGATTTGTGGTGAGAACCGTATATATGTGTATTTTTGTGTTATATATAATTGTATGCAATTGTATTATGATTGTTTTTCTCACCCTTCTGCTGTTTTATAATGCTCTATGAGGCATTGCAGATTAGAGTTGCTGGAGGTCTTTTTGTGAAGCGTAGGACTTCATTCTTTTGTTGGTCGGCTCTGATATGTGACACAGGGTAGTTAGGGAGGCCGTTTGTGATTATTGTGTATTACGTATATATATCTTTTGGCTTGTGCATGTATAACTTGATGTATGACAAACTTTTCATGTGATATATATATATATATATATATATATATATATATATATATATATATATATATATATATATATATATATATATATATATATATATATATGATATTCAGTTTTAGATTTTCCGCTTTTATTCTAAAATCTGAAATGTGGGTGTAAGGAACTGAGTTCCTCTGTTGATTGCTACCCCACTGTTGCATATCTTTATGAGCAGGTGTTGTATGATTTGTTTCATTATAATGTGATTCCCCCGTCTATGCCATGATAATTTAAATATACTCTGATGAAATTTTGAATTTTCTTTTACTACTTTAATTAATTGGGGGTATAGATTGGGGGTGTTACAGGGACTGTACAATTACTCCCTTTTGTAGAAGCGTGATTTACGACACTTCTACTTGGAGTTTGATCATCACCAACACAACGACGATCTTCATTAGTTCGTTGTTTGAGGCTTTCACTTAATCTCTACATCATAACATTCAATTAGAACATAAAACAAAAATAAGCACAATATATTCAATTAGAACATATAATATATATCATACAAAAATAAGCGCGATTTACGACACATGCCGAATACATCTCTTGTAACCTTTCCACTTCTTTCTCCCTTTTTTCCCTCTCCTTCTCAAACGGCCTCCTTTGCTCCGCCAATTGCTTCTCAACATTATCAATCTTTTGTCGTTGAGCAAGAAATTCAGCGGTTTCGGTGCTTCTTCTTTGAGATCCAAAGTATGACCTCAAGCCGACACCATATCCAACACCACGGACACGACCACCATGCTCAGCTGTTCCGATAGCTTCGACTAATATGTCATGTCGTGCTTCCGGAACAAATGTGCCTTCACGGGCTGCCATAACCAAGTTATCCTACACAACATGAGCAACTTACATAAGCAAACGCATTTAAATAACAACTCATGAGCAATTTACATAAGCAAACGCATTTAAACAAAACATATATTTACAATTTTCTCAGCAACTACTCTTGAAGCCTCAGAGGTGTACTCTCCATTAGGACTTAATTGAGCCCTCTTCCATTTCTCATGTCTTGAAGGTGGAGATGGAATGTCACCATCTCCTCCTTCTTGTAGTTTTTCCTGCAGGATCCTCTTCTCAAGTTTCCTGTAACCCCCACGAGACAATCTATGGGGGTACATGTTTTTCGCCTTGTTCTGAATTCCTACTTCGCTTTTAGCCTGTTATTAACATAGTGAAAAATGTGAATGATTAGTATCTATAACTCATTAGCATAACATTATAGGTTATATAAGACTAGTACTAACCTTGAATTCCTCAGAACGACATTTCTTCGCAAACTTGTGCCACACCTTTTTCGATAAAAAACTATACTGAATCCATGGAGGTTGAAAACCGCTCTTAGGCTTCGTAATGTAGTCAGCCGTGAGCCGTGACTTAAATCCCCTCCAACGAACACCGACATAAGTTATCCACTTTCTTTTCAATTTTGAGTCATCGGTAAACTCAAAATTCAACTACATTAAATCAATATATAAGTATGAATTAGAAACTATAGGTAGTGATATCAAATATATGAAAATTATAGTATGAAATACCTTAACGTCTGTCCATATGCTGTCTTTGACATTACCATCCACTTCTCTCCAATCATCAATCAGTATACTGACTTTGCTACGTGTAAGGAACGCAACATAACTCCTAAAAGTAGCGTAATGTGGACAATCCACTAATCTATAGTACGAATCAAACTCGATCAGAATTTTTGCACCAGATGAGTTGCGGACTGATGTGAATTGGGGCATCATTGTGACATCTCTTTGTGATCTTTTCGTTTGACTTTCAGTTGTTTGAGTTTCATTGGCTAACCTTTCATTTGTTTGAGTTTCTTCGCTGGTTTCTGATGAAGAACTCGACAAGGTCGACATCTAAGTTCAAAAACAACAACAACAACATGAACAACAATGGCAAAAGAGTTTACTGTAGATGCATGGGGAAAATATTTTACGTACCCTAAACGTGACGACGAAGTAAACGATGTTGTTGTTGTCTTCCTTCCTTACAACAACGACGGTGTTGTTGTTATCTTCTTTCTCGACGGTGACGATGATGACGACGGTGTTGGTATGTGCGTAATCTTCTATTTTCTTCACTATCGTGACGATGATGACGAAAATGACAACAAATGGATACTGATGATGCAAGCTTTGGTGGAATCGTGTATTGTTTCACAGTATTGAAGGTTAGGGTTTAGGGTTGAAATCGTGTAACGTTTCGTCTGGTTTCTATTTTTAATGGAAAAAAGGGTACTGAAGAGACAATGAGACTAGCTAGTTTGGAGACTATTGAAACACTACTGCGACGGTCAAGAATTTACACTGTTATGATATATTATTTACATAATGAAATTTCATATTAAAGCGCCAGAGTTATTTTTAGAATTAAAAATTTAAAAAAACATACAAAATATATCACAACGGTGTATATAAACAACCGTAGTCATAACTTTTATTTTTTTTAATTAAAAGTAAATAAAAAAGTAAAGGCGCGCTTTAACATAAAAGGAATAATATATATGAATGCGCTGAGGTTCGAACACATGAAAGCTTGAAGGTATCACCACGGTTGATTTATCAACCGTTGTTATATACAGATAATCACCACGGTTGGTTTATCAACCGTTGTTATATACAGATAAGTTTTATTCAATAAACAAATAAAATACAACCGCGCCTTAGTTTAGATATGTCACAACGGTGTAGGGATGAAGCATTGTGAGCATGGCGTCGTTGTTTACGCGTTTTGTAGTAGTGATGGAAGCTAAAAAAACAACTAATTAATCGACTGAACCAAAAGGGCTAATCGATTAAAAAATTTCCCTAGAAATCTTCAGCAAATTAAGATGATATCAATCTAGTAAACAAATGTTTAGCAAATCAATCCATAATCAGAATCGAGAAAGATATCAATCTCCATGAAGATTTAATCGATTAAATAGGATTTTTAATCTATTAAAAGACTTTAGCAAGTTTTTCAAATCAATTTTTTTTTATCAAATACCTCTAATCAACAATGATCTTTCTGTCCAAATCGGATTTAAAGTGTTTTTTTTTTAAAAAAGCAATGTAAAGGTACTCTCTCTTATCTCTTTTATTCATCATAGAATTTCTTTCTTCTCTTGTGTATATGTGAGTTCCTACTTCTAGTCACTATTATCATCATCATGGATCCAATAATAAATCTTCATGCTAAAAATCCTTCATCAACTATCTACTCTTCAAAGAATTTCTCCTCCTAAGATCAAGAAGAAAATCACGACAAACACTTTCTCAACTACAAGTGTATTGTTTATGGACTTTTTCAGCTTTGGTCATTTTCTTGAAATTCAATATCTCTTTTACTATTTCTACTAACCTTATAGATCAGGAAATTTGCTTGTTTCTTTCAATGTATTGGAAATAATTCTTGAAAAAACATTCTCAAGTTTCAAAGTATTACAGTAAATTTTTTTGTAGGAAATTCTATAACTCCATTCATTCTTAAGAAGTTTGTTTTAAATTCTTAATGTTTCATAAATGAGTGCGTGAAACACTTTTAATGAGAAGACAAAGTGAGAAGAAAGAATAAGGATTGAACGTGATTGAATTATAATTATATAAAATGAATTACAAAATATATTTATTTATATACAACTAACTTGTATGTTAAGTAACAAACCTGTATCACTTGCTTACAAAAAAAAAAGTAACAAACCCTAAACTTTAATTAACTTTGAGTTTAACCTACACAACTTGAATTACATCGCATCGCATCATCGTGATCCTTTTTCAAGAGTGTTGATTATTGTTTTAAAATATCATTGTCTTTTTACAGTTACTTTTATTTAGCAAACATTCCTTGAATCTTACTTCAAAGTTCATTTAAAACAAAATACCTTTTTTTTCCTTAACTATACTTTGAGTTCAGATTGGTCTTTTAATTTTTTTTATGTCAAATTGGTCCCTTAACTCTTAGAACGTGTCATGTTAGTACTTTTCGTCTAATTAGCGATTAAAAAATTCAAAAATCGATCGTTAAATTCGTCGATAATTAGACAAAAGGACTAACATGACACGTTTTAAGAATTAAAGGATCAATCTGATATGGAAAAAAAATAAAGGACCAATCTAAATTCAAAGGTATAGTTAAGAAAAAAAAGTATTTTTCCATTCATTTAAAGATAAACTTAATGTAATCAAAAAATAAAATTGAAATCTTTATTTTTATTTCCATTGTTGGATGTGTTAGCGGAACAATCGAGGGGGTCAATGAGGGAGCATTTCTTATTTGGGACACACCTTTATGAGAGACACACCACATACTCACCTAAAACCTTAAGATGATAGGTGTGTGTCTCTCACAAAGGTGTGTCCCAAATAAGAAATGCTCCCTCATTGACCCCCTCGATTGTTCCGCTAACAATGGTATCAGAGCCTGGTTTCACATACCCAGCTGGTTGTGCGACACAAACTTCTTCGTCTAAGGGGCCATTAAGGAATGCACACTTCACGTCCATCTGACATGTGTGCCAATTGTTCATATTTGCTAGACCAACAACCAACCTGATTGTTTCAATTCTAGCAACAGGTGCGAACACTTCATCGAAGTCGATTCCTTCCTTCTGAAGAAATCCTTTCTCCACAAGTCTCACCTTGTGTCGAGTTACTTCCCCTCTAGGATTCACCTTTACCTTGTAAACCCACTTCACATCAATTGCCTTCTTGCCTTGAGGCAATTCGACAAGTGACCATGTGTTGTTGACTTCGATGGACTCTAACTCTTCATTCATTGCTTTCACCCACTTCGAATATTTCAATGCCTCAGCTACATTGACTGGTTCGACATCTGCGTAGAAAGCATAATGTACCAGCTCACCCTCTTCATCGACCACATCATCTGATGTAATTACACATTCTGGCAACCTTGCAGGCATGTATCTTGTTCGTCGAGGTCTGCTTGAACCTGCTTCATCTGCAACTGGTTCCTGTCGAACTTCTCTTTCGACTTCAGTGGCTGGTTCTTCACAAGAGATTCTCACTGAATCCTTCTTGGCATTCTCAGTCCAATCCCATTCTTTAAGCTCATCTATGATCACGTCCCTGCTGATCACTACCTGCTTATTCACTGGGTCGAATAACTTGTAACCTCCAGTTGAATGATATCCTATCAAGATCATCTAATTCGACTTGTCATCAAGCTTCCTTCTCAACTGATCTGGCACATGTCTATGTGCTATAGATCCAAACACTTTCAAGTGACTGAGGCTAGGCTTGACACCAGACCAACATTCTTCTGGTGTGACTTCTTCAAGTTTCTTCGTCGGACATCTGTTCAAAATATACGTTGCTGTCGAAACTGCTTCTCCCCATAATTCTTTGGGTAGATGCTTTCCATTCAACATACTTCTCACCATATTCACGATGGTTCTGTTCTTTCATTCTGCAACTCCATTTTGCTATGGTGTATAGGGTGGCACCACCTCATGCACAATCCCTTCCTTTTCACATAATGCAACAAACTCTTTCGACACATACTCTCCACCACCATCTGTCCTCCGAATTTTCAACTTTCGACCACTCTGTCTTTCGACCATGGATTTGAATCTGGAAAATACCTCAATCACATCACTTTTCTTCTTGATGAGGTAAGTCCACAACTTTCGACTGAAATCATCTATAAACGTGACAAAATATCTGTTGCCACTAATCGAATCTGTAACGCCCCGATTTGTTTAATTGTATTTATTTATTTCATTTATGTGAATTTTGTGAAATGTGTGAATTTATTGTATTTTACTTGCTAATTGAGTTAATTGGTTAATTTCCCTGATAGGTAAAATATTTGCAATAAATTATAATTTCTTTTCAACTTTTATTTCCCAAAATATATTTCATCGCTGTTTATGTTTTATCGCATTTTGAGAGCGTTTGGGAGATATTTGAGCGTAAGGGCAAAATGGTCATTTTGGGTAGTTAGATATTTTGTTATAAAAAGGGAAAATAGAGAAATAGAGAGAAAAGGAGAAAGAAGAGAAAGAAAAGAGAGAAGAAGGGGAAGAAGAGAAAATCATCAAAACAAAGCTTGAACTTCGATTAATCGGGTAAGGGTGAGAAGTTTCGATTATCTTACGATTGTGTATGTATATGTGTATGTTTTCTTGGATTGTTTGGTTGTGTTCATATAGTTTTCATTTTAGGTTGAAATGGTAGAAATGAATAGAAATCGAGGTTTTTACGGACGAAAGTCGGAATAGATCGTGTAGTTTAGTCGAGTGATGTTAGACCGTGATTGGTTAAGTTCGTTTGATTGAATTTGGTTGAGTTTGATTGAAACCCTAACTTTTGAAATTTGGTAGAAAATGGTGATTTTGTGTGAATTAATGTTTGGACGGTTGAAATGTGGAATAAATTGCGTAGTATAGTCAGGTGATGATATGATTTACTCGGGTAAACTTGTTGGTATGTTTCCATAAGTGTTGATTGGGTTTTGGGATGTGAATGTATTGATAAAATTATGTTTCAAAATATTTCAAAAATGGAAAATGTGTTGGATGGCTTTTTAATGGTGAAAATATTGTAATACGTTGAATTCTGAGATCGCAGCTTTTTACGGAATCGAAAACGGATGTCCGGAAGTCTTCCGATGGTGTTTTTAAGACCAAATTTCGCTGAGTCTCCGCAGGTATCGCGCTTAGCACGGGTCTGCGCGCTTAGCGCGGTCTAGGCAAAAATGAAAAATTTCCGAAACTTCAAAAATTCATAACTTTTGAACCGTAAGTCGGTTTTAACCCCCGTTCAAAGCGTTGGAAAGCTAATGAAATATTCTTTCTATTAAAAATGGTTTGGAGGGTAGTAGATGATTTATTTAAGTCGTGGTTTTGTAAAAGTGTCGGGTTGTCGGTTTTTTATCGCGTTAAATGCGTCCGGTTGGTGTTTTACCGTGTGTTGTGCTATTGTTATGTAACGTGGAGCTTTTATGTGGTTTATATAATGTTGATGCATGTGATAATGATGTTGTTGTGTGGCAAAATACATTGTTTGATTGAATATCAATGTATGTTGTTATGAGGTTTTGTGGGATTGTTGTGGTTTATATGATGTTGAAGCATGTGATAAGTTGTTGTAATTGTTGTGGTTGATGGTGAGTAATTCTTGATGTGAATTGATATGAGTGTATATGCTAAAATACTAATTGTTGTTGCTTGTGGATTATGATGAAATGCATTGCTTATTGACATTCAATGTGTGTTATTTGGTGGCCTTATGGCAAGTAAATGCATTGTTTGAATTGATTTCCAATGCATGAATAATGACGATGAGATAATCCATATTGTTGATATGTGAAGATGCATTTGATTGTCATGAGTCATTTGTATTCCAAGCATCATGATATGCATCTTGTGATGTCGTGTGCCCTTGTGGGGTGTGAGCGACGAAACGATTCCAGAGGGAATCTGCTGTAACGGTCGTGTGCCTTATACAAAGAGGACCTAAAGCGACGTTATAGACGATCATGTGCCTTATACAAAGAGGACCTAAAGCGATCCATAAACGTCGTGTGCCTTATACAAAGAGCACCTAAAGCGACGGGGAACATCGTTTTCCCGACGGGGAGTAACACTAAGTAACAAGTGATGATTCCAATAATTCCTGAGTGAATTAATGATGAGAATGATGGATGGATGGTACCGTATTGCATTGCATAGAGTCGTTGTGTCGGTCTCTGTGCATTTGCATAAATCATGAATGAATTGATTATGTGTGGAAAATTGTGAATTGATTGATTATGTGTTGAGAATTATGATTGGATTGGTGAATTGATATGCATTTGTGATAAATGCATTGGTTATGGATGATATGTTTTATGTATAGACATATGTTATATATGAATATATGTGATGTGGTGGTGTGTTTCCATATGTCATAACTTTGGTATGCATTATGTGTGAATATGTTATTATGTTGGATTATTAGAAATATGTTATGTATCTGTGGCATGCTATATGTATTAGTACGTGATGCTTGTGGTTAGAATAATTATGCATGTGAATTTTTATGTGTTTGCATATTATTATGCAATCTTGATTTAGTTGTTATTTCTCACCCTTCTGCTGTGGTTTGTTGCTCTATGAGGCAATTGCAGATTAGTATCTTGGAGGCTTTTGTGAAGATTAGTTCTCCATCCTTTTGTCGGTCTGTCTGCTCTGATACGTAACACGGGAGTCGGGGAACGCTTTTGCTATATATGTATACATTTGTTGGATCTATTTTGTATTACCTTTGTATGAATATTTTGATGTTATAAAACAATTTATTTTGTAAAACAAGTCAGTTATGGATCTTTCTGCTTTATTCCATAATTGAACTTTCCTTTTGTTGGAAAAAGTTTCCCTTTTATGTTTATTCCATTTTGTGTTATGTATCAAACTTATGAGCAGGGATTATGGTTTCTTTCTTTAAATGTGGCATCCTTGTTTCTGTCTAAGGATACAATTTTTATTCACTCTGATTTATTTATGTATTATTTATCCGCGATGGGAATTGGGGTGTTACATTAGTGGTATCAGAGCAGGTCCGTCCGGCCGGCCAAGTTGTTGAGTCAGTTGGTGTGACAGTTGAATACTGTCGATGTTGTTTGTCCCTTAGTACGTGATATGTGTGTGAAACACTGTCAGTGCTTTCTGGTTTTCTAGTCCTTTGTCTTCAGGATTTAGAATGAGATAAGTGGGGGAGAAGCTGGTACTTCTCCCAGTTGCTTTAGGTGTGGAGTATTGGCTCAGTGTGCCGTTGGTTGCAAGATTGTAAGTGTTGTTTGGACAGTGTTGTTCCTGATTTCGGAGGGAATGCGGAGGTAAGGTTTATGTCAACTAAGGATTTGTGCCTTAGGTAGTTTGTGCACAAGATGCAAGAAATGCTATTATAGTTTGGTAAAGACGGTGTATGCCTCATCATGATTGTCGGCTGTCTATTGACAAATTGAGGAACTGATCACCCTTAATCTCTTGTTGATAGTAGACGAAATTATGTTGGATGGAATAGACGTGTCTTTTCGGCTTTGATAGTGTCTACAATGAATTGTTTGGAATTAAGAAAATGATTACGGATTGTTTTGTCGAGTCGATGAAGAATTTTATATCTGAAGGTGAGGCAGATTCGAGGTTTTTGTATGTTGGTCAAGTTGGAATGTCTCTGAGGGAGAATGATTGGGTATTACTAATGGTTGTTCTCAGAGAGTAGAGAGTGAACTTAAATTGGATGAAGGCGAATAGTTGAGGTTTATGTCTGCTAAGTAAGTAGAAAAACTCTTAGGAGATGAGACTAAGATGTTTGTTATGTTTGTGATGATAGTTTTCTAGAAATTGGCAGAAATGCCACAGTGATGGCCTGCCAGTTGTGCGTCATTTTCAGATGTATGTCCGGATGGAATATTGGATGTTAGCATTAGAAGTACCCGAACTGATAGAGCAGTTGGAAGATTTACTGGAAAGGAGAATTGTGAGGCCAAGTGTGTCGTCTTGGAGAGCTCCAGTATTGTTAGTAAGAAAAAGGAAGGATGATTGAACGGAATAACAAGCATGATGTGTATAATGGTATTGAGACTATAGAAAGCAAAACTTAGAGTTCTGGTGAGGTTTAGAGTCTTTGGAGTTTTAGAGCATTAATGGAAATCTTGAGAAAACCCTTATGTGTGGATGTAATATTGATATTAAGAGTTCTTTTTGGTTGGTTGCTGATACTTGTTTTGCTGTTTGGAACTGATTTGAGATGAAAATGGTGAATTTTGGGAAGGAAGGTCGAAGGGTTTATTTTTCTGAATATCGCAGTGCGCGCTTAGCGCGCATACGCCCGCTTAGCGCGGTTTGGAGAATTTGCAACCTCTCCAGACAGTGAGGAGCGCGCTCAGCGCAGGGTGGAGCCCGCTTAGCGCGACCTGGAGCAAAAATAAAACTGTTCTTTTTTCTAAAATCTATAACTTTTGATCCGTAACTCGGATCGGGACGTTCCTTGTACCGTTGAAAAGCTAAGGAGATGTTATTTCTTATAAAAATAGTTTTGCTGCCAGTGGCCGATTTGATTGTGTCATGAATTTGGATAAGTTCGTAGTGGTATTGATTGAGGATATTCGAATCTGTTATAAACTCAGAGGAAGAACAAGTAGAGTGTTTGAGAATTAAATTACAAGTGTTGAAAAGAGACGAAGTTTTATGCTAAGTTATTCGAATGAGAAGTTTGGTTGAAAAAGGTTAGTTTTCTTGGATATGTTATTTCAGATGAGAGTATGGTCATGGATCCATCGGAATTAGATGCAGTTCTACAATGAGAGGCTCCGAAGTTGGTTAAGGAGATTAGAATCTTTTTGGACTTTAGTTGGTTATTACCGGAGGTTATGGAAGGTTTTTCCAAGTTAGCATTTTTGTTACTTCGGTTGACTTGCAAAAAGTAATTCGTTTGTGGGATGTTCGTTGTAAGGAAAGTTTCAGAGAGCTGAAGTAGAAGTTGTCTACGGCTCCATTTTTTATTATGTGTGATCCTAATAAACTGTTTGTGAGGTATTGTGGTGTGTCTTTGATGAGTTTAGTCAGTGTGTTAATGCAAGAGGGTAAAGTCGTAGCTTATGCTTTATGACAATTGAGGATTCATAAGAGGATCTATACTAATCAGGATTTGGAATTGGTTAAGGTTGTATTGTGTTGGAAAATTTGGAGGCATTATCTTTATGGTTCTGGGTTCGAAGTGTTTAGTAATCACAAGATATTGAGTACCTGTTTGGTCGGAATGAATATAGTATGAGACAGCGATGAGGGTTGGAATTTGTGATGAGTTATGCCTTTAGCTGGAATTATCCTATTGGTAAAGTTAATGTCGTGCGTGATGAGTTAAGTCGAAAGTTTTTATACATGTCTGTTTGATGGTCAGGGATTTAGAATTATTTGAGCAGTTCAGAGACTTGTGTCTGGTGTGTGACTTGTTAGAGTTCAAAGGTTGAACAGTGGAAAATGGTAGGAAGGATGAGACCGTGGGATGTTTTATAATGGAAGTGATAGGTGGAAGGTTCCAATATTAATCATGTATTAATATGTAAATGGATGTATTAGTTACATGTTTGATGGGTAAATCACAACGTTGTTGTATTGATGTTATGTTTGGTATTCTAGTTTTGTTGATGTTGTTGAGACGTTGTTGTGTCGTGGGACTTTAGGTTCTTGTCTTTGTTGTTGCCTCGTTCCCATGGTGTTGGTTCGAGTGCGTGTGGTTAATCCCTATGTGGGAGATTAGGGGAGTGTTACCTGGGTGTTGATAACATGGGTTTCTTTGAGTCGTGAGTTAGTCGTCAAGTGCATTGTATGGGCTTTGCATCTTGTCGTTGTAGTTGTCATCGTTGTCGTGTCGTTGTTGTAGTTGCTGTTAGCAAGGTGGTTTGTCAGTTTGTGTTATTCGTGGTGTGCCTAGTGTTGACATGTTAGTTGGTTAGTCGGATGCGAGAGTCGTATCTGGAGTTGTTCGTCTCAGTTATATTTTCGAGGACGAAAATGTCTAAGTGGGGGAGAGTTGTAACGCCCCGATTTGTTTAATTGTATTTATTTATTTCATTTATGTGAATTTTGTCAAATGTGTGAATTTATTGTATTTTACCTGCTAATTGAGTTAATTGGTTAATTTCCCTGATAGGTAAAATATTTGCAATAAATTATAATTTCTTTTCAACTTTTATTTCCCGAAATATATTTCATCGCTGTTTATGTTTTATCGCATTTTGAGAGCGTTTGGGAGATATTTGAGCGTAAGGGCAAAATGGTCATTTTGGGTAGTTAGATATTTTGTTATAAAAAGGGAAAAGAGAGAAATAGAGAGAAAAGGAGAAAGAAGAGAAAGAAAAGAGAGAAGAAGGGGAAGAAGAGAAAATCATCAAAACAAAGCTTGAACTTCGATTAATCGGGTAAGGGTGAGAAGTTTCGATTATCTTACGATTGTGTATGTATATGTGTATGTTTTCTTGGATTGTTTGGTTGTGTTCATATAGTTTTCATTTTAGGTTGAAATGGTAGAAATGAATAGAAATCGAGGTTTTTACGGACGAAAGTCGGAATAGATCGTGTAGTTTAGTCGAGTGATGTTAGACCGTGATTGGTTAAGTTCGTTTGATTGAATTTGGTTGAGTTTGATTGAAACCCTAACTTTTGAAATTTGGTAGAAAATGGTGATTTTGTGTGAATTCATGTTTGGACGGTTGAAATGTGGAATAAATTGCATAGTATAGTCGGGTGATGATATGATTTACTCGGGTAAACTTATTGGTATGTTTCCATAAGTGTTGATTGGGTTTTGGGGTGTGAATGTATTGATAAAATTATGTTTCAAAATATTTCAAAAATGGAAAATGTGTTGGATGACTTTTTAATGGTGAAAATATTGTAGTACGTTGAATTCTGAGATCGCATCTTTTTACGGAATCGAAAACGGATGTCCGGAAGTCTTCCGATGGTGTTTTTAAGGCCAAATTTCGCTGAGTCTCCGCAGGTATCGCGCTTAGCGCGGGTCTGCGCGCTTAGCGCGGTCTGGGCAAAAATGAAAAATTTTCGAAACTTCAAAAATTCATAACTTTTGAACCGTAAGTCGGTTTCAACCTCCGTTCAAAGCGTTGGAAAGCTAATAAATATTCTTTCTATTAAAAATGGTTTGGAGGGCAGTAGATGATTTATTTAAGTCGTGGTTTTGTAAAAGTGTCGGGTTGTCGGGTTTTTATCGCGTTAAATGCGTGCGGTTGGTGTTTTACCGTGTGTTGTGCTATTGTTATGTAACGTGGAGCTTTTATGCGGTTTATATAATGTTGATGCATGTGATAATGATGTTGTTGTTTGGCAAAATACATTGTTTGATTGAATATCAATGTATGTTGTTATGAGGTTTTGTGGGATTGTTGTGGTTTATATGATGTTGAAGCATGTGATAAGTTGTTGTAATTGTTGTGGTTGATGGTGAGTAATTCTTGATGTGAATTGATATGAGTGTATATGCTAAAATACTAATTGTTGTTGCTTGTGGATTATGATGAAATGCATTGCTTATTGACATTCAATGTGTGTTATTTGGTGGCCTTATGGCAAGTAAATGCATTGTTTGAATTGATTTCCAATGCATGAATAATGACGATGAGATAATCCATATTGTTGATATGTGAAGATGCATTTGATTGTCATGAGTCATTTGTATTCCAAGCATCATGATATGCATCTTGTGATGTCGTGTGCCCTTGTGGGGTGTGAGCGACGAAACGATTCCAGAGGGAATCTGCTGTAACGGTCGTGTGCCTTATACAAAGAGGACCTAAAGCGACGTTATAGACGATCATGTGCCTTATACA
Organism: Lathyrus tuberosus; assembly: GCA_022829125.1. Lineage (NCBI taxonomy): Eukaryota > Viridiplantae > Streptophyta > Magnoliopsida > Fabales > Fabaceae > Lathyrus > Lathyrus tuberosus. Next base: position 5,332,724 of record JALAZF010000280.1, read on the forward strand.
AAGAGGACCTAAAGCGATCCATAAACGTCGTGTGCCTTATACAAAGAGCACCTAAAGCGACGGGGAACATCGTTTTCCCGACGGGGAGTAACACTAAGTAACAAGTGATGATTCCAATAATTCCTGAGTGAATTAATGATGAGAATGATGGATGGATGGTACCGTATTGCATTGCATAGAGTCGTTGTGTCGGTCTCTGTGCATTTGCATAAATCATGAATGAATTGATTATGTGTGGAAAATTGTGAATTGATTGATTATGTGTTGAGAATTATGATTGGATTGGTGAATTGATATGCATTTGTGATAAATGCATTGGTTATGGATGATATGTTTTATGTATAGACATATGTTATATATGAATATATGTGATGTGGTGGTGTGTTTCCATATGTCATAACTTTGGTATGCATTATGTGTGAATATGTTATTATGTTGGATTATTAGAAATATGTTATGTATCTGTGGCATGCTATATATATTAGTACGTGATGCTTGTGGTTAGAATAATTATGCATGTGAATTTTTATGTGTTTGCATATTATTATGCAATCTTGATTTAGTTGTTATTTCTCACCCTTCTGCTGTGGTTTGTTGCTCTATGAGGCAATTGCAGATTAGTATCTTGGAGGCTTTTGTGAAGATTAGTTCTCCATCCTTTTGTCGGTCTGTCTGCTCTGATACGTAACACGGGAGTCGGGGAACGCTTTTGCTATATATGTATACATTTGTTGGATCTATTTTGTATTACCTTTGTATGAATATTTTGATGTTATAAAACAATTTATTTTGTAAAACAAGTCAGTTATGGATCTTTCTGCTTTATTCCATAATTGAACTTTCCTTTTGTTGGAAAAAGTTTCCCTTTTATGTTTATTCCATTTTGTGTTATGTATCAAACTTATGAGCAGGGATTATGGTTTCTTTCTTTAAATGTGGCATCCTTGTTTCTGTCTAAGGATACAATTTTTATTCACTCTGATTTATTTATGTATTATTTATCCGCGATGGGAATTGGGGTGTTACATTAGTGGTATCAGAGCAGGTCCGTCCGGCCGGCCAAGTTGTTGAGTCAGTTGGTGTGACAGTTGAATACTGTCGATGTTGTTTGTCCCTTAGTACGTGATATGTGTGTGAAACACTGTCAGTGCTTTCTGGTTTTCTAGTCCTTTGTCTTCAGGATTTAGAATGAGATAAGTGGGGGAGAAGCTGGTACTTCTCCCAGTTGCTTTAGGTGTGGAGTATTGGCTCAGTGTGCCGTTGGTTGCAAGATTGTAAGTGTTGTTTGGACAGTGTTGTTCCTGATTTCGGAGGGAATGCGGAGGTAAGGTTTATGTCAACTAAGGATTTGTGCCTTAGGTAGTTTGTGCACAAGATGCAAGAAATGCTATTATAGTTTGGTAAAGACGGTGTATGCCTCATCATGATTGTCGGCTGTCTATTGACAAATTGAGGAACTGATCACCCTTAATCTCTTGTTGATAGTAGACGAAATTATGTTGGATGGAATAGACGTGTCTTTTCGGCTTTGATAGTGTCTACAATGAATTGTTTGGAATTAAGAAAATGATTACGGATTGTTTTGTCGAGTCGATGAAGAATTTTATATCTGAAGGTGAGGCAGATTCGAGGTTTTTGTATGTTGGTCAAGTTGGAATGTCTCTGAGGGAGAATGATTGGGTATTACTAATGGTTGTTCTCAGAGAGTAGAGAGTGAACTTAAATTGGATGAAGGCGAATAGTTGAGGTTTATGTCTGCTAAGTAAGTAGAAAAACTCTTAGGAGATGAGACTAAGATGTTTGTTATGTTTGTGATGATAGTTTTCTAGAAATTGGCAGAAATGCCACAGTGATGGCCTGCCAGTTGTGCGTCATTTTCAGATGTATGTCCGGATGGAATATTGGATGTTAGCATTAGAAGTACCCGAACTGATAGAGCAGTTGGAAGATTTACTGGAAAGGAGAATTGTGAGGCCAAGTGTGTCGTCTTGGAGAGCTCCAGTATTGTTAGTAAGAAAAAGGAAGGATGATTGAACGGAATAACAAGCATGATGTGTATAATGGTATTGAGACTATAGAAAGCAAAACTTAGAGTTCTGGTGAGGTTTAGAGTCTTTGGAGTTTTAGAGCATTAATGGAAATCTTGAGAAAACCCTTATGTGTGGATGTAATATTGATATTAAGAGTTCTTTTTGGTTGGTTGCTGATACTTGTTTTGCTGTTTGGAACTGATTTGAGATGAAAATGGTGAATTTTGGGAAGGAAGGTCGAAGGGTTTATTTTTCTGAATATCGCAGTGCGCGCTTAGCGCGCATACGCCCGCTTAGCGCGGTTTGGAGAATTTGCAACCTCTCCAGACAGTGAGGAGCGCGCTCAGCGCAGGGTGGAGCCCGCTTAGCGCGACCTGGAGCAAAAATAAAACTGTTCTTTTTTCTAAAATCTATAACTTTTGATCCGTAACTCGGATCGGGACGTTCCTTGTACCGTTGAAAAGCTAAGGAGATGTTATTTCTTATAAAAATAGTTTTGCTGCCAGTGGCCGATTTGATTGTGTCATGAATTTGGATAAGTTCGTAGTGGTATTGATTGAGGATATTCGAATCTGTTATAAACTCAGAGGAAGAACAAGTAGAGTGTTTGAGAATTAAATTACAAGTGTTGAAAAGAGACGAAGTTTTATGCTAAGTTATTCGAATGAGAAGTTTGGTTGAAAAAGGTTAGTTTTCTTGGATATGTTATTTCAGATGAGAGTATGGTCATGGATCCATCGGAATTAGATGCAGTTCTACAATGAGAGGCTCCGAAGTTGGTTAAGGAGATTAGAATCTTTTTGGACTTTAGTTGGTTATTACCGGAGGTTATGGAAGGTTTTTCCAAGTTAGCATTTTTGTTACTTCGGTTGACTTGCAAAAAGTAATTCGTTTGTGGGATGTTCGTTGTAAGGAAAGTTTCAGAGAGCTGAAGTAGAAGTTGTCTACGGCTCCATTTTTTATTATGTGTGATCCTAATAAACTGTTTGTGAGGTATTGTGGTGTGTCTTTGATGAGTTTAGTCAGTGTGTTAATGCAAGAGGGTAAAGTCGTAGCTTATGCTTTATGACAATTGAGGATTCATAAGAGGATCTATACTAATCAGGATTTGGAATTGGTTAAGGTTGTATTGTGTTGGAAAATTTGGAGGCATTATCTTTATGGTTCTGGGTTCGAAGTGTTTAGTAATCACAAGAATATTGAGTACCTGTTTGGTCGGAATGAATATAGTATGAGACAGCGATGAGGGTTGGAATTTGTGATGAGTTATGCCTTTAGCTGGAATTATCCTATTGGTAAAGTTAATGTCGTGCGTGATGAGTTAAGTCGAAAGTTTTTATACATGTCTGTTTGATGGTCAGGGATTTAGAATTATTTGAGCAGTTCAGAGACTTGTGTCTGGTGTGTGACTTGTTAGAGTTCAAAGGTTGAACAGTGGAAAATGGTAGGAAGGATGAGACCGTGGGATGTTTTATAATGGAAGTGATAGGTGGAAGGTTCCAATATTAATCATGTATTAATATGTAAATGGATGTATTAGTTACATGTTTGATGGGTAAATCACAACGTTGTTGTATTGATGTTATGTTTGGTATTCTGGTTTTGTTGATGTTGTTGAGACGTTGTTGTGTCGTGGGACTTTAGGTTCTTGTCTTTGTTGTTGCCTCGTTCCCATGGTGTTGGTTCGAGTGCGTGTGGTTAATCCCTATGTGGGAGATTAGGGGAGTGTTACCTGGGTGTTGATAACATGGGTTTCTTTGAGTCGTGAGTTAGTCGTCAAGTGCATTGTATGGGCTTTGCATCTTGTCGTTGTAGTTGTCATCGTTGTCGTGTCGTTGTTGTAGTTGCTGTTAGCAAGGTGGTTTGTCAGTTTGTGTTATTCGTGGTGTGCCTAGTGTTGACATGTTAGTTGGTTAGTCGGATGCGAGAGTCGTATCTGGAGTTGTTCGTCTCAGTTATATTTTCGAGGACGAAAATGTCTAAGTGGGGGAGAGTTGTAACGCCCCGATTTGTTTAATTGTATTTATTTATTTCATTTATGTGAATTTTGTCAAATGTGTGAATTTATTGTATTTTACCTGCTAATTGAGTTAATTGGTTAATTTCCCTGATAGGTAAAATATTTGCAATAAATTATAATTTCTTTTCAACTTTTATTTCCCGAAATATATTTCATCGCTGTTTATGTTTTATCGCATTTTGAGAGCGTTTGGGAGATATTTGAGCGTAAGGGCAAAATGGTCATTTTGGGTAGTTAGATATTTTGTTATAAAAAGGGAAAAGAGAGAAATAGAGAGAAAAGGAGAAAGAAGAGAAAGAAAAGAGAGAAGAAGGGGAAGAAGAGAAAATCATCAAAACAAAGCTTGAACTTCGATTAATCGGGTAAGGGTGAGAAGTTTCGATTATCTTACGATTGTGTATGTATATGTGTATGTTTTCTTGGATTGTTTGGTTGTGTTCATATAGTTTTCATTTTAGGTTGAAATGGTAGAAATGAATAGAAATCGAGGTTTTTACGGACGAAAGTCGGAATAGATCGTGTAGTTTAGTCGAGTGATGTTAGACCGTGATTGGTTAAGTTCGTTTGATTGAATTTGGTTGAGTTTGATTGAAACCCTAACTTTTGAAATTTGGTAGAAAATGGTGATTTTGTGTGAATTCATGTTTGGAAGGTTGAAATGTGGAATAAATTGCATAGTATAGTCGGGTGATGATATGATTTACTCGGGTAAACTTATTGGTATGTTTCCATAAGTGTTGATTGGGTTTTGGGGTGTGAATGTATTGATAAAATTATGTTTCAAAATATTTCAAAAATGGAAAATGTGTTGGATGACTTTTTAATGGTGAAAATATTGTAGTACGTTGAATTCTGAGATCGCATCTTTTTACGGAATCGAAAACGGATGTCCGGAAGTCTTCCGATGGTGTTTTTAAGGCCAAATTTCGCTGAGTCTCCGCAGGTATCGCGCTTAGCGCGGGTCTGCGCGCTTAGCGCGGTCTGGGCAAAAATGAAAAATTTTCGAAACTTCAAAAATTCATAACTTTTGAACCGTAAGTCGGTTTCAACCTCCGTTCAAAGCGTTGGAAAGCTAATAAATATTCTTTCTATTAAAAATGGTTTGGAGGGCAGTAGATGATTTATTTAAGTCGTGGTTTTGTAAAAGTGTCGGGTTGTCGGGTTTTTATCGCGTTAAATGCGTGCGGTTGGTGTTTTACCGTGTGTTGTGCTATTGTTATGTAACGTGGAGCTTTTATGCGGTTTATATAATGTTGATGCATGTGATAATGATGTTGTTGTTTGGCAAAATACATTGTTTGATTGAATATCAATGTATGTTGTTATGAGGTTTTGTGGGATTGTTGTGGTTTATATGATGTTGAAGCATGTGATAAGTTGTTGTAATTGTTGTGGTTGATGGTGAGTAATTCTTAATGTGAATTGATATGAGTGTATATGCTAAAATGCTAATTGTTGTGGCTTGTGGATTATGATGAAATGCATTGCTTATGTGACATTCAATGTGTGTTATTTGGTGGCCTTATGGCAAGTAAATGCATTGTTTGAATTGATTTCCAATGCATGAATAATGACGATGAGATAATCCATATTGTTGATTTGTGAAGATGCATTTGATTGTCATGAGTCATTTGTATGCCAAGCATCATGATATGCATCTTGTGATGTCGTGTGCCCTTGTGGGGTGTGAGCGACGAAACAATTCCAGAAGGAATCTGCTGTAACGGTCGTGTGCCTTATACAAAGAGGACCTAAAGCGACGTTATAGACGATCGTGTGCCTTATACAAAGAGGACCTAAAGCGATCCATAAACGTCGTGTGCCTTATACAAAGAGCACCTAAAGCGACGGGGAACATCGTTTGCTCGACGGGGAGTTACACTAAGTAACAAGCGATGATTCCAATAATTCCTGAGTGAATTAATGATGAGAATGATGGATGGATGGTACCGCATTGCATTGCATAGAGTCGTTGTGTCGATCTCTGTGCATTTGCATAAATCATAAATGGATTGATTATGTGTGGAAAATTGTGAATTGATTGATTATGTGTTGAGAATTATGATTGGATTGGTGAATTGATATGCATTTGTGATAAATGCATTGGTTATGGATGATATGTTTTATGTATAGACATATGCTATATATGAATATATGTGATGTAGTGGTGTGTTTCCATATGTCATAACTTTGGTATGCATTATGTGTGAATATGTTATAATGTTGGATTATTAGAAATATATTATGTATCTGTGGCATGCTATATGTATTAGTACGTGATGCTTGTGGTGAGAATAATTATGCATGTGAATTTTTATGTGTTTGCATATTATTATGCAATCTTGATTTAGTTGTTATTTCTCACCCTTCTGTTATGGTTTGTTGCTCTATGATGCAATTGCATATTAGTATCTTGGAGGCTTTTGTGAAGATTAGTTCTCCATCCTTTTGTCGGTTTGTCTGCTCTGATACGTAACACGGGAGTCAGGGAACGCTTTTGCTATATATGTATACATTTGTTGGATCTATTTTGTATTACCTTTGTATGAATATTTTGATGTTATAAAACAATTTATTTTGTAAAACAAGTCAGTTATGGATCTTTCCACTTTATTCCATAATTGAACTTTCCTTTTGTTGGAAAAAGTTTCCCTTTTATGTTTATTCCATTTTGTGTTATGTATCAAACTTATGAGCAGGGATTATGGTTTCTTTCTTTAAATGTGGCATCCTTGTTTCTGTCTAAGGATAAAATTTTTATTCACTCTGATTTATTTATGTATTATTTATCCGCGATGGGAATTGGGGTGTTACAGAATCCACCTGGATTGGACCACATACATCAGAGTATATGACTTCAAGAATTGCCTTCGACTTCCTTCCTGCATCCTTGTTGAAGCTATTCTTGTGTTGTTTCGGCTGAACACACTCTTCACAGACTTCACTTGGAATGTCGATTCCTGGTAATCCTGAAACCATAGTTCTTCTCTTCAGTTCTCTGATGTCATTGAAGTTGAGATGGCCTAGTCGAAAATGCCATAACCACTCATCTCTGCTGGCTGTCGTTGCTAGACACTTGTGCTCCATCACCTTGAGTTCAATCTTGAAGGTCCTATTCTGAGACATTGGAGCCTTCAAGATCAACCTATCACCTGCGTCAAGAACTCTCATCATCTTGTCTTCGACAACTACCTTGTAGTTCTTTTCGACTAGGTGCCCTATACTGAGCAAATTACTCTTCATGCATGGAATGTACAACACATTGGAAATTTTTGACCTTTTGTCATTTTTCCTCATAATCAGAACATCACCAACACCTTCAGCTGCTAGAGTGTTGTCATTTGCAAACTTCACCGTGTTCTTCGACGAGGGCTTCATGTTGACAAACCAATCTTTCCTCCCAGTCATGTGTGATGAGCATCCTGAGTCCAAGTACCACTGATCTTGGAATCTTTCTTCATCTTTTGTTGTGACCATCAGCAACGTCTCTTCTTCTTCATGCTTCGCCAGATTTGCATCAGTTTCTTGATTTTTCTTCTTTTCTGGACAGTTACTAACATAATGGCCATACTTCTGACAATTGAAACATTGAATGTGACTTTTGTCAGATTTTCGATCACCACCTTTTCTTCTACCTGCAGCACCACCTCTTTGGTTGCCTTGGTTCCAAGGTTTCTTCTTATTCGACTGGTTTCCTCCTTTGTTGCCATTCCAGCTTCCTTTACCTTTCCTTTCCTTTCCTTTTCTGACTGCGCCTGTTAGGATGTTGGAAATTCACCACACCCTATGGGAATTCCACTTCAATCTTGATCTCAAGATTGTACACAAACCCACTACGCAATAACAATGAAGAACAAAGAAAGAAGAAGACAAACTAACAGCAAGAAAGAAAGAAAAGAGAGAGAAATATTGGAGAAATGTTTTACCCACTAACCGTGGGATTTCTGTTACTATTGTATTTTCACTACTAACCGCAACTGTGAATGCTATACAATGTTATGAATTACAATGCAAGGATACTCCCTATATATAGATTTAGATTTACAAAGGCCCAAAATTCTAAAGCCCAAAATATCAAATCTAATCTAAATCATATCTGAATCCAATCAAATCAAATCTAAAATGAATCTGTCGAAACACCTTCGACAACTCGACACAAAGCTATTCGACACTAGAATGATTCGACTTCGACACTATGAACTACATTTAACACACCACCTAATTCATTGTGTCTAAACTATCTACATTCATTATAGTCCTTAGCTTCTTGAACACTTCGACCTGCACTCCCTTCGTCATGATATCTACAATCTGATTCTCAGTTCTACAGTGTTCCAACTTCATATTCCCTTCTCTTACCTGCTCTCGAAGATAATGGAACCTCATTTCGATGTGCTTGCTTCGACCGTGTGCTATTGGATTCTTTGCCAAGTTGATAGCTGACATGCTGTCGATCTTCTTGGTAATTGCTCCATGATTCTTCCTAGTAATCTCTTCGACCAAGTTCACCATCCAGGTTGCTTGACATGCACAAAGAGAAGCAGCTATATATTCTGCTTTGCATGATGACAATGCCACTACTGGCTCCTTTCTCGAACTCCAAGCAACTGGTGCACCACCTAACATAAACACGTATCCAGCTGTGGATTTTCTATCCTCAACATCACTACACCAACTAGAGTCGGTGTATCCCACTAACTTGCATTTTTTCCCTTCATCAGCTGCAGGAAACAAAATGCCATAGTCGAGAGTCCCCTTCAGATACCTCAGTATCCTCTTCGTCACTGTTAGGTGTGATACCTTTGGCTTCTGCATGAATCTACTTACCATACCCACACTGTATGCTAAGTCAGGCCTTGTGTAAGTGACCCAATAAGTTTTCTATATTGGGTTGGGTCGACATCATCTTCGTCTGGATCCTTCGACAGTTGCAGTCTGGTCTTAGCTGGAGTCGAAGTTGAGTTGCAATCTTGCATCTCAAATCTCTTGAGTATTTCGCCTGCATATCTTCGTTGGTGCATCATCAAACCTCTACTAGTCTTGTAGAATTCGATGCCAAGGAAATATGAGAGATCTCCCAAGTCTGACATTTCAAACTCCTCACTTAGGTCATGTTTGAAATCTTTGATCTCCATCCTGCAATTTCCTGCTATCAACAAATCATCGACATAGAGACATAGTATAAGCAATTCGCCATTGCTTCTTCTTACATATACTCCATGCTCAGTCGTACACTTCACAAATTCCTTTTCCCTTAAGAAGCTGTCGATTTTCTTATTCCAAGCTCTTGGAGCTTGCTTAAGTCCATACATGGCTTTATGCAGCCTGTACACCTTTCCTTCTTTTCTGACTGCGCCTGCAAAGCCATATCACTCTTCGACTTTCCTGCAGCTCTCTCAGCCATCCTTTGTTCATGAGACTCAAGCGTCCCTTGAAGCTCTTCTTTCGTCAATACTGACAAGTTCTTCGACTCTTCTATGGCTACTACCACGTGGTCGAATTTTGGAGCCAATGACCTCAAGATCTTTGCAACAACTGATCTTGATGTCAACACCTCTCCACATACCTTGATTTGATTCACCAATTTTGTAACTCTGGTGAAGAAATCTGTAATACTTTCGTTGTCTTCCATCTGAAGCAACTCAAGGTTCTCTTGTGAGTTTGTAACCTCACCTCTTTCACCTTCTCTGCGCCTCCAAATGACTTTTCAAGAATCTCCCACGCTTCCTTTGCTGAATCTACATCGCTAACTTTTTCAAAGTTATCTGGATCAACACACTGGTGGATTATAAAGAGTGCTTTATAATTTTTCTTCTTCAACTCTTTGTGTGCAGCCCTTTCTTGATCCGTCGCTACTTCTGCAAGCGGTGTCACTCCTTCCTTCACAAGATCCCAAAGATCTTGATAACAGAAAATCACCTTAATCTGCTTGCAGCAATTCTCATAATTATCTTTCTTGAGAATTGGTAGAGTCGCCGAAAAATTCCCATTTGGATAGTTCATCGCCATCACGAATTTCTTCCGTTGAATCGCAACCGGAGCTCTAGATATCAGATGTTGGAAATTCACCTCAACCTATGGTGATTTCGCTTCAATCTTGATCTCAAGATTGATAACCAACCCACAACAATACGTAATGAAGAACAAAGAAAGAAGAAGAACAAACTAACAGCAAGAAAGAAAAGAAAAGAGAGATAAATATTTGGAGGAGAAGTGTTACCCACGAACTGTGGGATTTCTGCATATATTGCACTTTCACTGCTAACCGCAACTGTGAATGCTATACAATGTTATGAATTACAATGCAAGGATACTCCCTATATATAGATTTAGATTTACAAAGGCCCAAAATTCTAAAGCCCAAAATATCAAATCTAATCTAAATCATATCTGAATCCAATCAAATCAAATCTAAAACGAATCTGTCGAAACACCTTCGACAACTCGACACAAAGCTATTCGACACTAGAATGATTCGACTTCGACACTATGAATTACATTTAACAGGATGACTCATTCTGATACTCATGATCAATAGAATGAACACTGGCCATAATATTTTTGTTGCTTTGTTCTTCATCTTCATCAAGCGATTCAACATAATCATCTCATGTTCACATGAGACCCTCTTTTTCCTTTTGAATGCATTCTTCTTAGATTTATCCTTTTCATACTTTGGACATTCATTTTTTAAGTGTTCTAGTTCTTTGAACTCACAACAGATGATTTGTCGCATATGGACAATCTCTTTATTTTGGGTTAATAACCATTTTACCCCTGCCATATAGGCGCTTTCCGAAAAACCCCTATAAAAAAAAACTTGTAAGAATTCTCTCAATTTTGACCTTCAACACATCCAGTCACCAAAAAACGCTGATGTGGCAGTTTTTTTTTTTTAATTTTTTTTTTCTTATGTGAATGACAAGGTGACATTTTATATTTATTTTTGAATTAACAATGCAAGAACAAAGCTTCTCCACTAGGCTATCTCTCATGTGATGTTATTATTTCGCACTTAAATGTATATATCATATTATTAGCTAAACATATAGCAATTGCTACAATTTAATTTGATAATTAACTATTAATAGTTTAATATAATTTTTTTCTAACATAATTATTTGCTACAGTAAATATTTAATTTAGTATTTATTTTTAATAAGTTTTAATTAGTTTAATTTAGTATTTATTTCTAATAATTTTTATTTAGTTTAGTTTTGTTAATGCTACAGTATATTTAATTTTTAGTTTTAATTTTAGTTTAGTTTTAGTTTTATTTTTGTTTATTTAATTTAGTAATTTTAATAATTATTAACTTTTCAAAATAGTTTATTAAAACAAGTTTTATTTAGTTTACTAATTTTATATTAATATTAGTATACTAATTTTATATTATTCGATAAATGTTATTAATAATTCCAGTTTATTAATTTATATTAATAATTTTTAATTTAGTTTAATTTAATTTATATTAAAACGTAAATATTATTGTAATTTAATTTATTAATAATTTATTAATAACATAATAATTTAAAACGTATATATTAAAACATATATATTAAAACATAATAATTTAATTTATTAATAATGTTAATAATTTAATTTATTAATTTATACTAATTATTTACTGTAAATATTATTTAAATAGTTATAATAAATTATAAAAGCTATAGTGATAACAACGTTAATAATTTAATTTAGTAATAATGTTAATAATTTAATTTATTAATTAGAACGTTTAAATGCTTAATTTAAATGTTATTGTATTTAAAATCTACTGTATTTAAATGCTACGTTCAAATTAATTATACTAAATTATATACTAAATAAAAGTCTTAAATACTAAATATTAAATAAAAGAGAAATAAATACTACATACTAAATATATACATTTGAAAAGCAATAATTATCATAAAAACACAAGTGGCCTATTGGTAAAGATATTTGCATGTAGAGGTGAGGTTGGGTTCAACACTCACCTCAAACAAAATTTTTGAATGTTTATTTGTTTCATAACATAAACCAAAAATAAATATAAAACAAAATGCCAACATAACAATAAAAATAATTCAACAATAAATATAAAATGCTACCTCGTCATTGACATAAGAAAAAAAAAAAATGGCACATCAGCAATCTTCCGAGTGACAGTTTATCACCATCGTCATTTGAATAGTTATAGTGGTCATAATGTTCTTCATATGATTCTTGCTGAGATTGAAGTTCCTTTGAAATAATCTTCTTTGCTTTAGACTTCAAGGCATTGGACTTTGACTTCTTTCTTGGATGGAGATTATTAGTTCTTAATGAGAAAGCCAGCTATTGAACAACACCCCATTACTTGTCAACTTTTATCGTCTCAGGAGGATTAATTGCAAAAGTGATATTCATGGCTGATTGTGGTGGCCAATTGGAGCTACAACTGCCATAGTCAATTCTCGAAGGATGGCAGCACTGTGGCGCTTTATAAACCATGTTTGGCTATCAATTATCCTTAATCAACACCACTAATTACTTCTACCATATACATTGTGTATTGTTGTAATAGAGATTTTGAATTTATGCTTTTGCAGACAGTTATTCGCAACACATATATTGCAACTAATGACATCTTGGAATGTTGTTTGTGATGTTTCATACTTGAAGCCACAAAATCTGAAACCGGGAGAGATATCCATCAAGTTTGCGAAAAGGGAAATAATCTTGACTCACAAATATACATTTTTCCTTAGGTTGTTAACTTGCTTTCTATTAGTTTTAGCTGAAAAAGCAGAAATCACATCTTTGAGCTCCATTGCAGATACATTTTTATGCATGGATTAATATTATTAGAGAATAGAACTCTGTCAAGACTCAAGACTCATCTCTGAAGAAAGATTCTATAAATTCTGTTCTATAAAATGATTTTCCAAACATGCAAGACAACCAAGAACCTACCTTGTATCTTAGAATGCTTGAAAATGGTGAAACTGGAAAGGAATACAGAAGAATAAGGCAAAAATTGCATATACATTACACATGTTTTGGCAACAACCCACATAAATAGCTACTTTTATGAAAATGCCGTCAGGGCTATTTTCATTTTAATCCTTAGCATTTTAAGTCCTAATAGAACAACAGGTACTAAGGCAATGACCATCTATGGCATTCTCCTTTTTTCTTTCTTTGCTCTCTTGGTTGGAAATTGTGGACAAAATACAATTTTTTGTATGTACTTAAATTGTGTATTCAGGCAATTTCGGGAAATCCTGCGGCTAAAACGAAACTATCCCTAAACTTACAGGGGAGGGGGTAAAACGAGTTCATTATCCTAAATGAATTGATGTACCTTTATGATTTGCAGAGCCAATCTTGGATGGCAAGTCTAATTGAGTGATTGGGAGTGAGGAGCAAGTGAATCAATTTTAAATTAGTCATTGGAGAAGTATCATGTCCATTTTCTAACCATTCTCGTATGGCATCCCCTTCGTATGTAAATCCATCTGCTGCAATTTGAGGATCATGCATTATTTCCTGAAGAAGGAAGCCAATATAAAACATGAGCCACATAGTATACAACAACTATATTCTTGGTACAAAAAGAAGGGGAGAAAAAGGGTGCTTCAGATATATCAGTTTTTAGTGATTTATCAGCTCTTATGGGGGCTACTAAATCTACTTACTTTTTTTGGTAGTTAAAGAAAGATAAATTACCTGAAGGATTGGACATAAGAAAAATGATGGTACGGGTCTCTCTTCTGAAACATGTAACTGTTCCAATTCTCTCACAAGAGCAGGTGTCAACTCTGGCCTGTTTCTGCGATTTTGAGCGCAAAATTGCAAACCCAGTTCTGCCAACCGTGATGCTACAGATAAAGGCCATTCTCTGGATGAAGAATCAAGAATTGAAGACAATTTTCCACATGAAACAGCATGGCGAACTAGAACTGCTAATCCAACTGGACTCCTGCCAGTAAGGAGTTGCAAAATAATAAGCCCAAATGAGTAGGTGTCAGACTTGGGTGTCAGTACTCCAGTTCTCTGAAACTCGGGATCAGTATATGTGAAAGCACCCTTTGGCTCCGTGCTCAAATGGAAACTAGCACTATAGTGAGACTCTTCTGTCACAAGCCTGCTGAACCTGAATTCACATATCTTGCAACTAAGTGAAGAATCAAGAAGTATAGTCTCAGGCTTAAGATCACCGTGGATAATAGCTTCCGGTTTAAATGAATGTAAGAAGCAGAGTGCACTGGATATTTCGGCAATCATTCGTGCTCTAATATTCCATGTCAAAGGAATACTGTTACTTTTACGGAATAGGTAGTCTTGAAGAGTTCCATTCGGGAGATACTCATATACAATTGACCATGCTTCGGGGCAAACACCAAGCAAGGTCAATAAATGAGGATGTTGGAGACTACTAAGAATTTGAACCTGGTCACAAGGATAATATCATCTGAATCAGGCAAGCATACAAAAAAAAACGAGAGAGAGACATTTGATTTGACCATTCTTGAGAATAGAACATATTTCCATTTTTTGTTGTGTGGAAAGAAACAAAAAGAGATTTAAATTCATAGGCCTAAAAATCATGTTTCCACCTCCAATTCTCTCAAGCAACCCAAAACTTATTTGAAGAAAAACATTTTAAAAGCAGAAAAACCATTATGAGGAAACTGACCTCTCGATGAAATTCTGCTGGTCCTTGCATATTATGTTGATGGAACTTCTTTATAGCAACAGTTCTACCCAACATTTCCCCCTTATATATACAACCAAATCCACCTTGCGCAATTTTAAAGCTCTTGGAAAAATTACATGTAGCATTTTCAATATCTGATAATGAAAATTCCGCTAACTCAGGCAGTTCTTCAGCAAATCCAATGACCCCATTATAATGTGCTGCTCCGATTTGCCCACGACTTTTCCACCTTTCCAGCCAGCGGAGGGCTTCCATTTTCTGTCTCCTGATCTGCTGCCTTTCTTGCCACAAGGTTGATATTGATGTTTGAATTAGCAAGAGCTCATGTGCAGCTTCATCTCGCCTACGGGTTGCTTCCTTAGCACGGCTATCTAGTAGGGATACGTTTCTCATGGTCATTTGTAGCTCTCCGGAAATATTTTCACTCTCTTCTAAGAGCTTTTGTTGTTCTGTTACGGTAACTCTAAGTGCATCCTCAGCCTCTTTCCTGAGCTCCACCTCATGTGCATGGGCAGACTCAAACAATTTGACCTAAAGATAGAATATATAATAAAGTTGGGAGAGATGTCATGAAATTCATAAATCAATTATAACACAGACCTAACAACACCATCTTGTACTAGTTTGGATATATACAGATAAACCTGTCACTTCTTCAATTCTGACCTGACATAGGTCATGTCTCATGAAATCATAGGTGAGGTCTATGACAAACTACGAAAACAAATACAAAGACCAGAAGCTTCTTTGCTGACAAAAGTTGTGCAGCATATAGATTATGCTTACCTTCTGTATGGCTTCCATGGCTTCGATTTCCAACCTCCTGCAGTTTAATAGTTCTGCAGAGGACTCATCTGTCGCTGCCTCAGCTTCTCTTTTGGTTTCAATAAGTTGGCTGTTAATTCTTTCTTCCATGTCCTCTGAATATGCATCTTGATAAATCCCAACAGAATTTTGCGGAGAACAATAACTGCTAGTACTGGACGATTTGGATGAATTAGTGGCTTCAGTTTCTATGGTTTCACCCAGATCCAAGCTTCTAATTCCAGAACATACTGTAGTTCTAGCAGAATTTGGTTGAAGATATTCTGAATGGGGTAATTCAATCTTACCATTTTGAGAAGATCTAAATCTCAAGCTTTCTGTTGCTGCATTTTCAGGTTCAGCGCCTGAAGACAAAAAACATGGTTTTTCAGAAGCCTCTCTTGTCCAAATGTGTCTGCCTTTATAGATAAACCATATTTCACAAAACAGGGGAGCATTTTTGGAAGTGTAATTTGCTTTCCCGGAATTCCTTTTCACTTTCATGCAACTGTAAATTTTCATTATGATTTGGTAAGTAGAAAGCTTATCAGTCCCTTCTATGAAAGAAAAGGGACAGAATGTAACTACAAAGAATATAGACATAGGGTGTAAAATTCTTGCGATCAAAATAATAAAAATCCACCTTTTCCAAATTCCAATCCAATCGAATTGGGACGGAGCCAGAGTCTTCCCTTAGGGGGCAGGGAAAGTCAGTAAAAAGAATTATGTTTTTGGTGGAATTTCCTTACAATCATTACACAAACAAATGTATGTGAAATACTAGGATTTCATAGAATCATTGTTGGAAGTCCTGTGATTTGATGCAATGATGCATACGCTTTTCCTGAGATGGCTATTGTGTATGTTAGAGTTAATAAAATAACCCTATGATAACAGCTCATGAGAAATTCACAGATCTTTGGGAATGAATTGCTTCGGAAGGAGAAAGCTTCCCAGCTTGGTAGTAAAATGCTGATGGTTTAACCTATTTCACTAAATATCTATATGAGGATACGTGTATCATATTTTACCATATGTGTATGTAATCTTGATCTCCCTCTTTTTTTTACCATACTGGGTGATGTTGGACTTGTTAGAAGATTTTTTAATCATTCTCACAGCATAGGCAAGGCCCCCTGAGAAACAAACGAGCTAAATTCAACGCTGACTAACGAGGAAATTACGCCCTCCGCCTCATTTTATTCATCGATTAATCTAATGTGCACATTGCAATGCACAAACAGACAGTCGGACAGCGGGAGTACATACAGAAGATACAAACTCCGACTCCCCTCTATAAGACATAAAGTTGCAAAAATAAAAATCTAAAACAGTTAAAAAAAACATCCATCAACTACTCAATCTTACTTTTCCGACTCCGCTCCAATAACAAGCTTCGTAATATTATGTTTAACAACCAAATCAACAATTCCTTTTTGAACTTGGCTGGCTTCCGTCACAATAACACTCGCCTTCACCTAACAATAAATTCATATCAACACAAACAATCAATAATCAGTTTCATACCTAACAAACTTTCACAAAAAAAAAAAAAAAATCAGTTAAAACAATTCACATAAGATCGAATCATAAAACACAAAAAACAAAAAACACATTAATAATTAACATAATTTAGACGGTAGTAATGCGAAATAATGAATCAAATCATAATGCAAAAGAAGAACAGATATCTATCTACCTTAGATGCAAAGCAAATTCTCAAATACTTATCAGTCAATCTCATAGCCTGTTCTCTTTCCTCTCTTCTAAAAGCAGATACCACTTTAGGATTAGCTTGAGATGCTGGCATTTTCCCCACTAAGTAACCAAATTAACAACAAAATTAAGCTAATTAAGCAGAGCAAAACTTCAATAAGCACAAAAAGTGAAAGAAATGAAACATACATAAAGTAGGTATAACGGGAGAAGGTTGATAAACATGAACAATAACAATTTCAGCATTCCGAAAGTGATTAAGAGTCCATTGAAGCAACGCTGTGGTTTTGTGAAGCGATTTCCCAACGGCGAGATGAACTTTATTAGGGTTTGTAGGTGAAGATTGTTGATGTTCCATGGGTTGGTTGTGAGGTAGAGAAGAAAAGGGAGGAGTGTGTGAAGGGATCAAAAGCTTCATGATTGGTGAAATGGATTGAATGATTATTGGAGATGGAAGAGGGAGTGGGGTACCACAAGAAAAGGGGGTGTGGATAGGAATGGAAATTGTGATCAAATGTGAAATAGTTTTGGATTTGAAAGAGGAAAGTGAGAGTTATTAGAGGTTTGACTTTTATGGTCATGGCGTGCGGAACAAATTCTGACTCGTGTTATTAGAGGAAAGTGAAAACGATGACGTTTTTGTTTAGTTTTCTGTTAATTATGAGGTTAAAATTAATTAAAATAAGTTAATCTTGTTTTGTCCGTGTGTAATTACGCGCCAATGTTTGCAAACGCTATGTGACGGATTTCCAACAACTTTAACTGCCGTCTTCTTTTTTACTTTTTCCTTCGAGTAAAAATTGTGTCGTTTCACACTTGGTTTTGTTTCTATAAACTAACTAAAAATAAATTATATTAAAAATGAAAAAGCTAAAACTAAACGACACAAAAGATCTAACAACATCCATATCCATAATATCTATTCAATTTTTTTAGTATGTTACACTTTATTTCTTAATAGTATTTCACATTTCTTTATTATTAAACAACTTAACTATATTTGTTTAATATATTTATATAAGATATTATAAGTTTTAAAATAGACTATATAACTAATAAAATCTTTAAAAAAAAAAAAAACTCTGGCGTAAAATTGAATTGTTTATTTTCGCCCTAACCAACACTGACTAAGCATCACAGTTGGTTATCGTTGGTTGATTGCGCCTCATCATCAATATTTCTACAACCTTTCATATATCTTGGAAGTGCCTTGAGGACCCTCGGGAGCACTTGGAGAAGGAACCGTCTAAAGAAAAAAGTCATAAAAGTTTCGTTCAAGCATCGAAAAATGTTTGCAACATCCTGGTATCTCTGCTGCCTCAGCCATGTGTAAAAGGTGACATGATCATCATATCAATAACAGAAGATGAATACTTGACGGAGGTTAAAGCTTGTAAGCATAATCTGCACGATAGAATAGTTTTGCCTAAAGAAGCCACACCTCTAACGGTGGTTGCCTTAAAGAATAAGTTATCTCTTATTTGGAAAGATTTGAACAGATGGGGAGTCACCTCTTTGGGTCAAGGGCTAAATGATTTTTCTTTTTCAACTCTAGAGGACGTGCGCAGAGTTAGATCGATGGCATCATGGAATTTACAACCATGTCACTTGAAGTTATTTACGTGGACTAGAGATTTCAACCTAAATCTTCTATAAACACTAATGCTCAAGTTTGGGTAAGGTTCTATGGATTGACAAAAGAGTAATGGAATCCTAAAATACTTTTTCCATCGCTAGTAGTATTTGCATTCCTATATGCACTTATTTAATAGTCGCTAAGCCAATGTTCGATAGAACATTTCGCTATTATGTCAACGTTTTGGTGGATAAGGACCTTGCCCTTCCTTTGAGAAGCAAAGTCCTGGTTGAGAGTGTGAGTACAACTTTTCGTTAGATGTGATAACTCTTTTAGGACGACATAAGACCGTCATAGGTCGACATAAGACCTTCATATGTCGACCTAATGCTACCTGTGTATTTCTATTTATGGTTCCCCCTAAATATGATAATCCCTCTCACTTTCTCTTAATCACTAACCCTAGTGATCAATAAATAAAACAGGTTTAAAAATTGTTGAATTACAACTCAACTAACAAAACAACATTTATGCCTTTGATATGGAACTTAGACGCTATAGAGGTGCATAAATAACAACAAGTACAAAGACTCAAATATCAAATCCTAACACATTAGATCTCCAATAGTCGCTAAGTCAATGTTTGATAGAACATTTCGCTATTATGTCAGCATTTTGGTGGATAAGGACCATGCCCTTCCTTTGAGAAGCAAAGTCCTGGTTGAGAGTGTGAGTGCAACTTTCCGTTAGATGTGATGACTCTTTTAGGTTGACATAAGACCTTCATAGGTCGACCTAAGACCTTTATAGGTCGACACAAGACCTTTATAGGTTGACACATAACTTTCATAGGTCGACATATACGATGCATTTTTTTCCAAAATTCACAATTTTTTTCATTCTTTTGCACGCCTTTTGCTCCAAACTTGCATATATATATATATATATATATATATACTTGATACATGCATCATTTCTAGTAGGGTCCTAGAGTAAAACCTATATGACACCAGGATTTTAAAGCATACTCGTCATCATCTACCTCTCTTTTATGCATACACACAATCAAACTGCACATAATCATTTTTTATTAGGTGACCATCTAGATTAGAGTTGATAACGTTCAATTAGGTTGTTATACCGAGAATATTGGGTATAGTTCTTTGAGGGTTTCAAATCAGAAAACTAAGGTGGGGGTTTCCTTCAAGATCATTGAGGATTTGAAGGTTTTGGACAAGTTTTACGCAATTCGGATCGATCGAGTGAAAGCCTTGGGATAAGGGGTGCCTTGCAAGGGAGTAGCGTGAGATGATGGATCATGTTGGTAAATCTTGGGGTTCAACAAGTGTGCGCTTGGGATTAATTCAGCTAGGTGAAAACCTCGGGACAAGGGGTGCCTTCCAAGGAAGTACCAAGAACAGGTGAATTGAAGCGGCATTGTTGGTTACTTGATCAAGCTTTGATCAAGAGTTTTGAGGTGTTAGAATCAACAACAAACCTAGGGTTTGTAGAATTAGAGTTCTTCATCTCTTGCATATACACTTTTTGCAAAGTAAGGTTAATTGCAATTATCTTAATTCGAATTTGAATTGAGGGTAGACGTACCCATAACGAGGCCGATTGAAGACTTGCCTAAACAAATCCTTCTCTCTCTGTCTCTATCTCTCTCTCTCCCTCCCTCTCTCTCTCTCTCTCTCTCTCTCTCTCTCTCTCTCTTTATATATATATATCTTTCTCTCTTTTAATTTTGTGTTAAAAAATTATTGAATTCATTGTTCGTTTGATCAATTTGTTTGGGAATTAATTTTTTATTACATTTTGAAATAGGGTTTATTGATATAATCATAATTCGTTTGATTATTATTGGTTTTAAGATCAACAAAACAAAGCAAATTTCCAAACAATATCGATTGCACACAAAGTGTTCGATAAATTGCATTATTGTGTTTTTGTGTGTTTTTTTATCATTGAGAATAAGGCCTACATATAGCTTTGAATTTAATTGTTTGTGATTGATTCTTGTTTAATAATTTGTGTTCATTATCATACGTTTGTGTATCTTTACGCATATCCGAGCTTTTCGATAGAGGTTCGGTTAGACGATTCGATTCGGGTTGTTTCCACTGTGCCATAAAACTTTTGAAAATAATATTTGCCAAAAGTTTGATTTTTAATTTGTGATCTATTCACCCACCCCCCTAGATCAAAGGCTATCGTTTAACAGAGAGAAAGGGGTATGCTTTCTTTGTTGAGTTCAGCTACGATAATCTACCTGACATTTGCACGCATTGCAACACAATAGGTCATCACATTAATCACTGTAGAAACATTCAAAACATAGATGAGGGAATGGAAACCAATGAGACCAAGGATAAGGAGAAGAAAATAATATTTGCTACCAAATACATGAAAGTATTTAACATTGGGATTTCTCTCTTTCCAAAGCTTATACCAAGTTACTTTGGTTCCAGAACTTATGGTCACACGGTTGTGAATATGAAAAGATGTGTTCATGGCTTCAGCCCAAAAACAGTAAAGTAGATTCATGGCATGCAACATGACTCTATATGACTGCTGCAAGGTTTTATTTTTATGCTCAACCACCGCGTTCTTCTGAGGGATGATAGGTGGTGAAAATTCATGACCAATCCCTTTAGAGGAATAAAAGTCAAAGAACTTGGAGTTCTTAAATTCTTTGCCATGGTCACTACTTATTTTTACTATCTCACTCCCTTTTTTCTCTTTGGAGACGTTGACATAAATCTTTTAACACATCAAAAGTGTCAAATTTTTCTCTAATAAAATTAATCCAAGTGTATCTTGAAATATCATCCACACATGGAGACATATCTTTTTCCACCCAGTATTTCAACTTGCATAGGCCCCATTAGGTCCATATGTAGTAACTCAAGAACTTTAGTGGTGGTAAGATGCTGCAGCTTTTTGTGAGACATCTTGGTTTTTGATAAGTGCAAAATGTACGTATTTTTGTATATAAGTTTTGTTGCACTTATTTATACTTTTTGGTAATATCATTCGAATAAACCCCGCTTCGTTTGTAAATACGTTTAATTTACGTTATAGTGTATATATTGTGTTATCGTGTAAATATCATTGAGTTTAATTGTTTTTATCTCATTTTTATAGGTATTCAAGCATTGATATTTATTCATTATTATAAAGAGCATTGAATAAGCTTTCCAATGCTTCAAACCGGGCGAAAAACGGAGTTACGATTCAAAAGTTATGAATAAAACAGTGCTGGTTTTTAGTTGTTCTGTCAAATTTGCCTCATGCTCGCCAGGTGAATCTGTGGCGAGTCAGACAGCCAGAAGCGTGTAAAAAGTGTAGAATAAGCTGCCTAAATTCGCCAGGCGAACTAGAATTTCTCCAGGCGAATTTTCCTGGACAGAAACACCATATTAGGCATAAAAACACAATTTTGTATGTATGTTTTTGGGGGAACTTTCTCCCAACTTCATCAAACATATTTTAGGAGTAGAGAGGCTTAGAAACAACATTAGAGGATGCATATTGATGATCCGGAGTTGGATTTGCTTCAATCGGCTCTGACAAACCGTGAGAAAATAGTTATTCTTCTTTCTTCTCTTTGTATTCTCTATTTGTTGAGGTTTTGGATGTAATCTCTTGATACCTATTGTATTTCATCTAATGTATGTTTGTGAATTTAGTTTGGATTCTCTATTGTTTGTTGCCTTTGATTGATTATTTGTTGGTCTTGACAAAACCTATTTCAAATCTTTGGTCTTAGATTTTCAAACTATCATTAAACATAGCTTTTGACATGGCTTTGTGATTTAATGTTCATTTTATCTCAGCTCAATAGCATTGTGTTGATTGTTAGAATGAATAGTTTTTAATAATCGATGCAATAAGAGACCGCGCTATCGCTTGACAAACGGTGTCGTGAGGGTGCGTGAGAATAGGGATGAAAAACGACGTTCACATTCATTTGGCAAATTAGATGAATACATGTAAAAAAGGATTAATCATGTGTACGTATTTTGATCATTGGCTTTGTGTATGAATTGCTCATGAGTTTGATATTGATGTTATAGTAATATCTGTTGAGTTTTGATTCCAGAGATGGATTAGGCTTAACATTCATGTAGGCTTTATATGCTTTGTATTGATTGGTGATGTCCGAGAGGAATTATTGATCGGTATAAAATCACTTACGATATGCGGGGGCTGAGAGGACATGTATGTTGTGAGTGATACATGATGATATTAGACGAACGCTTGATTTATGTATAATATGATCAGAAGAATGCATGTGTCATCGATTGATCTCTATTGAGTTTCTCTTCTCCAAAGAATGTGTTATTGTTATTTACTTGCTTTTTGTTCCTTTAATTTTCCGCATTTGCTTTTGGTTCATTTTAAACCATAACTTTTGATCCATAAGTTTAGAAATATAGATATCGTTGAATGGCAATTCTTTCCCTCGCACTGATCCCTGTGGAGAACGATAAAACTGGGTTACTTATAATTTTTGCTTGCTACTTTACCGCTTCAACAAAATGGCGCCGTTGCCGGGGATTGCTGTTTCGATATTGAGTTGCATCGCATAGTTTCTATGTTTTTAAGCTTCGTACATAATTGTCTATATTGTATATTTACTTGTATAAACACTTGTTTTGCTTTTGTATATACTTGTTTATAGTTGTTTTCCATAAGTGATTGTATATATGTGTTTTCCATCATGTTTATGTGTGTGTACATATTTTTGTTTTTGGTTTACGTTTGCTCAAGTGTTGCAGGTTTTATTGGGTCACTACCAGTGAACGAAACAACATGGAAGAGCTTGTACGTAAATAAGGCGTCAAGCTTACAACGTGAAACAAGCGCTTGTTGGGAGGCAACCCAACGATTTGAGTTTGTACAGTTTTATATTTAGTAGTATTGTAGTATTGTGTGAGATTGGATGGATTGAATGAGAGAAAGAACTTGAAAAACTTAGCAAGCCTGTGCGCGCAGAGGGCGCTTAGCGCGCCTTGCTTTTTGTGGAAAAACTCTCTTATTCTCTTATCCACTTTCACGCATTTTGTTAGTATATGTTTATTAGTTTTAGAAATTTTTGTGTTTGTTCTCAAGTTTTGTTTTTGATTAGCTTGAGGATGCATTGTGTGATTTTTCAATTCTGATTGTTTCAACAAGAAAGTGTTATGGTAGTGTGAAAAGTTTAAAGAAAGTTGCATTGCGTTGGTTGGTGTTTATTGCTTTTCTAGAACATAACATGTTTATGAACCTTAGGATTTGTACAAATTACATATCTTTCATTCTCTTGCAATTTTTGTTCATTTATGAATCACTTTAGTTCATAGCCCTATGTGAGGAAACCTCCATTGTTTACTAAATGCTTGGATGACTGATAAACTTTGTTTAATACATTTGATTCATGCTTTATCTTTTGATTACTTTGATTTTGTGGAAGCATTAGAAATGATCAAGGCATTTGTTGATATTGAGCACAACCGGATCCAAAATTATCTTACCCGTGAGTAGTGAGAATTCGTTAACCCCTTTGAGCCTAAACAGTTTAGATCTCATTTTAGTGATGAACTTGGTTTATGTACATAATTTGAAAGTATAGTTCATCATTGAATTTTGTGAGGTTCTAAAAATTTCTTCTTGAACGTTTGAACATTGTTTTACTTTGATTTCCTTTCCATAAAAAGCAAGGAACATTCACTTGAGGTTTGGTTGAATTCAAGTTGGGGAGAATGAGTAAAAAGAAGTGGTAGGTTACTCAAACTTTTGAAAATTTTCAAACAAGCATGAAAAGAAAAAGTGTGAATATGAAGGTGAAAAACAATGCTTGATTGAAAGAGAAAAATAGAGAATGAAATAATTGTGCATAAGGAGTTTGAGAAGGTTTGTGGTAAAGGAATGAAAGTGGTGAATGAAGTTCAGATGTGTGAATATTTTGTATAGTGAATGTTTCTTTTTGCATCGGCAATTTTGATTCAATGGCCTTAAGAAATGTCCCTTTATTGTGAACCCAACCAAGCTACAACCCTTAAAGCCCTTAGTGATCTTTTTGCTTCCATCTTTTCATTATTGATTGTTAGATGTTGTATGAATTGAATTGTTATTTGCATTGTTTGTCAGATGAGTGAAATTTCCCCGCGGTTGCAAACGCGTAGTAATTTCTTCATTCTTATTTGAAGTGGAGTGTTAGGTGTGATTCATTCTTGAACATGTATTGCTTTTGGATGTTGACATTTGTTTTGTGCTTAGACTTTGTTTCATATTTGTGGTGTTGTTGTAGTTTAGTGGTAAGCATTACTTTGCATGTACTTTTGATATTTGTACCATACGTTTATTCTCCGTTTGTAAAAACTTGTTGAGCATGATTTATTGATAAATTACTTTTGTTTCTTTGAGTTGATTGACTTTTGTTTGAGGACAAACAAAATAATAAGCTGGGGATAGTTTGATAAGTGCAAAATGTACCTATTTTTGTATATAAGTTTTGTTGCACTTATCTATACTTTTTGGTAATATCATTCGAATAAACCCCGCTTCGTTTGTAAATACGTTTAGTTTACGTTATAGTGTATATATTGTGTTATCGTGTAAATATCATTGAGTTTAATTGTTTTTATCTCATTTTTATAGGTATTCAAGCATTGATAATTATTCATTATTAGAAAGAGCATTGAATAAGCTTTCCAACGCTTCAAACCGAGCGAAAAACGGAGTTACGATTCAAAAGTTACGAATAAAACAGTGCTGGTTTTTAGCTGTTATGTCAAATTCGCCTCATTCTCGCCAAGCGAATCTGTGGCGAGTCAGATAGTCAGAAGCGTGTAAAAAGTGCAGAATAAGCCACCTAAATTCGCCAGGCGAACCAGAATTTCGCCAGGCGAATTTGCCTGGACAGAAACACCATATTAGGCATAAAAACACAATTTTTTATGTATGTTTTTGGGGGAACTTTCTCCCAACTCCATCAAACATATTTTAGGAGTAGAGAGGCTTAGAAACAATATTAGAGGATGCATATTGATGATCCGGAGTTGGATTTGCTTCAATCGGCTCTGACGAACCGTGAGAAAATAGTTCTTCTCCTTTCTTCTCTTTGTATTCTCTATTTGTTGAGGTTTTGGATGTAATCTCTTGATACCTATTATATTTCATCTAATGTATGTTTGTGAATCTAGTTTGAATTCTCTATTGATTGTTGTCTTTGATTGATTATTTGTTGGTCATGACAAAACCTATTTCAAATCTTTGGTCTTAGATTTTCAAACTATCATTGAACATAGCTTTTGACATGGCTTTGTGATTTGATGTTCATTTTATCTCAGCTCAATAGCATTGTGTTGATTGTTAGAATGAATAGCGTTTAATAATCGATGCAATAAGAGACCGCGCTATCGCTTGACAAACGGTGTCGTGAGGGTGCGTGAGAATAGGTATGAAAAACGACATTCACATTCATTTGGCAAATTAGATGAATACATGTAAAAAAGGATTAATCATGTGTACGTATTTTGATCATTGGCTTTGCGTATGAATTGCTCATGAGTTTGATATTGATGTTATAGTAATATCTGTTGAGTTTTGATTTCAGAGATGGATTAGGCTTAACATTCATGTAGGCTTTATATGCTTTGTATTAATTGGTGATGTCCGAGAGGAATTATTGATCGGTATAAAATCACTCACGATATGCGGGGGCCGAGAGGACATGTATGTTGTGAGTGATACATGATGATATTAGACGAACGCTTGATTTATGTATAATATGATCAGAAGAATGCATGTGTCATCGATTGATCTCTATTGAGTTTCTCTTCTCCAAAGAATGTGTTATTATTATTTACTTGCTTTTTGTTCCTTTAATTTTCCGCATTTGCTTTTGGTTCGTTTTAAACCAGAACTTTTGATCCATAAGTTTAGAAATATAGATACCGTTGAATGGCAATTCTTTCCCTCGCACTGATCCCTGTGGAGAACGATAAAACTGGGTTACTTATAATTTTTGCTTGCTGCTTTACCGCTTCAATAGTTTTCTTACCTATTTGGCAGTCTCCACAGATTTTTCCTTCTTCAATCTTGAGTTTTGGTAATCCTTTGATAGCTTCTTCAGATATAATCTTATTCATGCTCTTGAGGTTGAGATGACCAAGTTTTTAGTGTCATATCTTGGTCTCTTCTACCTTGGATATCAAGCATGTTGAGGGTTGATCCTTGTTTTGGGATATCCACATATAACAGTCGTCTTTAGACCTTGAACCTTTCATTAACACTTCTTTGTTTTTATTTGTAACAATGCATTCGGATTTGTGAAGTTCACATTTAGACCTTGATCATATAGTTAACTGATACTAATAAAATTATTAATTAGCCTATCTACCGGTAACACATCATCAAGGTAAGGGAACCCCAAACATACCAGTTTTCCTATACCCTTGATTTTTCCTCTAGCTCCATCACCAAAAGTAACATAACTATTGAAGTAGGGTTTTAACTCTTCTAGATAGTTTTTTTATCCATTCATGTTCCTGGAGCATCCACTATCAAAGTAATAATCTTCCTTTGAGTAAACTCTAAGAGATGTATGAGCTATTTGACTTGTGGCTATTTCTTTGCATTTCCACACTTTCCTTGCTTGAATGTTCTTATTTGTTTTTCTGTTAAGCCTGGTCGACTATAGGGCTGAAAATATCCATATAATCTAAAGAAGTAGGGCCTTATATTGCCATATCTTCCACAGTGATGGCATCTCCAAGAAGAGTTCTTGTAGGCTCTGTATTGAGGGTACATATGTCAAGTAGGATGTTAAGACATATGGTCTACCATCAGAAACCCAGTTTTCTTCTCAGGGGGAACAAACTTCTTAGTAGGAACTTTTGTTTCTTTTCTCATGGAGTTGTAGTCAAATCCTATTCTCTTCACATTCCTAGACATTTTACTAACTTCCAGTATTTCATCCATCATATTTGAACCATTGTTCAACATACTGTAGCGAGCGATTTTTGTCAGTGACGCGACCACCTTATCGTTGGGTTTTCCTCACCGCAATGGTAGGAGGGGTGCTACTTTCTGATTTCTTATTTATCCCATAAAGTTGGAAGGGAAAGGAAAGCTATCTAAAACTAACCTTGCACGTGAATGTTTAACCGAACAAACGGTTAAAGAGATTGGGGGGTCCAGGGTCAGGTTATACAATAGGGAGTTGTCAATTACCCATCCTATATGTGGTTATCCACAGGATATTAGCTTTAGGTTTCGCTTTATACTTGATGGTTTTTATCCGTTAATGGGTTGGGAAAGTTTCTTGGGAAGTGTGAGTGAGTGAGTGAGTTGATGTTGATGTTCAGGTTTTCCCGATGTTTTTGGTGAGGTATTGGACCTGGGGTCTTTGATTAGTATGAAGGTACTGGACCTAGAGTTTTTGATTAGTATGCTCGCTAAGGTTTCGCAATCTTATGCCTACGTATTCCCGTTTAAACAAAACAGGGAAATCAGAGCAATCGTAGTTCCTCCTATTCTAAGGGAGGAAAAAGATATTTGGTGTCTTGTTCAAAGCCCAAGATTGAAGCTAAAAGGTTTATTTGTGTCTTGTTCAAAGCCCAAGATTGAAGCTAAAAGGTTTAACTGAGAGAGAACTTGTCATCTCTAAAGAGGTATTGTTGATTTTTGTGTGCCTTGATCAAAGCCCAAGGTTGAAGCTAAGAGGTTGATGGACTCCACTGGGGAAATCCTTACCCAAAGCCTAAGAGGAGGCTGGGTAAGACCGACTCAACAAGAGAGTGTTTATATCCGTCTTGTACAAAACCTAAGACCGAGGCAAAAAAGAGACTGACTCTTTGGGGATATCATTATACAAAGCGTAAGAGGAGGCTGAGAAAGGTTTTGACTCCGTCGGTGAGGTTTGTATGTGTCTTGTACAAAGCCTAAGATTGAGGCTGAAAGGGGAGATTTAACTGACTCTGGCGAGGATATCTTGTACAAAGCCCAAGATTGAGGCTGAAATAAGTTTGACTCTGCTTGGGAAATCATTCCTCAAAGCCTAAAGGAAAGCTGGGAGGAAATGGCTCTGCAGGGGAAAATAACTGTCCCAAGCTTAAGAGATGAAGATTTATGTCTTGTACAAAGCCCAAGATTGAGGCTAAAGGGGTTGGACTCAACAAGAGAGTGCTTTTATCTGTCCTGTACAAAGCCCGAGATTAAGGCTAAACAAGCTGGAGAATTCATTATACCAATCCTAAGAGGAGGCTAACTTCTGATAGGGGAAATCTTTATACCAAGCCTAAGATGAGGCTGGGTAAAGATTGACTCGACAAGAGAGTATTTTTATTTATCTTGTATAAAGCCCAAGATTGAGGCTAAAAGGGTTGGACTCAACAAGAGAGTCTGAAAGGTGATTGACTCAACAAGAGAGTCTGAAAGGTGATTGACTCAACAAGAGAGTTTAAAAAGGTGATCGACTCAACAAGAGAGTCTAAGAGGTGATTGACTCAACAAGAGAGTCTGAAAAGGTTAGCTCCGCTGGGGAGAATCATTTGTACAAAGCCCAAGAGGAGGCTGATTGTGCTGAGGAAAGACCCTTATACAAATCCTAAGAGGAGGCTAACTTCTGCTGGGGATTATTAAGATCCCGAGGCAGGTCCAAATGGGGAATCAACTCTTGCTGAGGATTACAGAAGAGTTGAGGTATCAGATGCCTTGAGGTTCTGATTTGGGATAGTGTTATACTGATGATAAACTGACCCTGGCTTGGGGATTTTTAGGGGAGAGACTGGGTTTTAGAACCCATGGGTTTAAATCTACTAGAGATTGATCCAGAATGATCGGGGTTTCTTCCTATGTTTATAGGGAACTTGAGAATGTCTTTGAGACTCAAGGGGATTAGACTGTCCAAGTCTACTGGTGTGGAAGAGTTTTATCTTTTGTATGATGCCTCCAGGAGGAGGCGGGTGTTTTAAGGGATGAGAATCAACCCTAAAATTGGTCAGAGGTTTGACACTGGAAAAACTGCTCTAGCAAAGGATGACTAAGTTCTGTCTTATACCTTTAAGAGGTCTTCAGGGTCCTTGTATTAAGCCCAAGAGAAGGCATGCAAACTTCTAAGAAGCCGGAGGGTCCTTGTACAAAGCCCAAGAGGAGGCGGGGATGCTTTTAGGAAGCCTATAGGTCTCAAACCAAGAAAAGTTCAAGAAATGCTATTCACCGAGAATAGATCATTTAGTGAAAGTTTTAAGGTTTGAAGAAACTCAAGAGATGCTATTCACCGAGAATAGATCAACTCTGGGGAGTAGATTTTCTTTGACAATTTCTAGGGGTGACAGCCTGAGAAAAGGTTCACGAAGAATACTGCCTTTCTCTTTGTTCCATATTGTTTAAGCCCAAAAGATGGCAAGACTGTATCTGGAAATCCTATGGGGATCTAGTTTTGACTGTATTTAAGAGTGACCAACATGGCTTTACCTAGTTCTAGACCTAGTTGTCGGGGAAAACTCTAAATAACTATACTAGTATATATACAGTTGATATATGACAAGTATTTAAAAGGGTATGAAAGAAGACTTACAGTGCGCAGCTTCCCACAATACAGTTATATATATTTTCTAGTGAAATCCATCTACCTATTAGTTGTTTCTTCTTCACTATCATATTTAGAATCAGACAAAGTGACTGACATTCCCTTTTTCTGGGACATTCAGGTTTAATGTAACCAAAACCTTCACATTCATGAAATTGTATTCCTTTTCCTTTGTTGGGTTTGTCTTCATCTTTGCTCTTGCGATAGGGACAAATTTTCTTGAAATTGTCTGACACTTCATCTTCGACATTTCTCCTCGATCTTCTGTCTAGTATATTCAAGGCATGGTTACGCTTCCTACCAATGAGAGCTATAGCATTTGAGAGACTTTCTCTAGTATCCTTGTCACATTGATCTTTATTTTGTTAAGTGTTGGATACAAAGGTTATACTTTTTTTCTTCTTCTTTAGACCTGTCATTTATATCCATCTCAAAGGTTTGTAGATAATGTCGCGATGAGAATCGGATACCATAGCTATTATGTTAACTAGGATCACAAATCTTAATGTTCACCACCGGTCTTTATTTTATCCAAAGGAAATGGTTAAAGATCGAAAATCCTAATAAGAGAATCTAAGTTCAGGGGTTGGTTACGATTAGGGAAGGTGTTAGCATCCTAAACGTCTGTAGTACTCTACAGGAACCTCTTGTTTTATTTATGTTATCTATTGTTTGCTTGCTAAAGGATATGTGCTAAAGGAAAGCTTGGGTTGATTGTTCAATTGGTGTTGACCAATATTTTTGAAAATGGAACTTGGTGTTGACCAAATTCTTTGATTTTTTTTTTATGAAAGATTGATTTTATTTTATTTTTTTGTTTTTATTAATTTATTAATTATCTATCTAAAGAAAAAGAGACGGTAAAAACAAATGACAATTACACATGAGGGCGAGGGATACATTTTATCAATGGGAAGTAAGAAAATGATTGAAATACTAAACAAGTAAATGTGGGTCCAAAACCAACCGAAATCGAATGGCAACTGAATTTAGCTTTGAAGCTAACTAAGAGTGGATTCATGTAAGAATCACTCTATGAGAAGCCAAGCAAATGACTACAAGCACTCAAATGGTTATCGAAAGTTAAATTAGATTTTAACTCCGAAATTGAAATGCAACGCTAAACAAATATAAATCCGCATAAAAACCGATGAAAATCGACAAATGGTTTGCTACACTCAACGTGGTCATCGCAATGGATTCAAATTATGCGGATCTAAATTTATAAAAAGGAAACAAAAATAAAAAAGAAATTTTAAAGTGTTTTAAAATTGTAATATTATTACAAAGAAAAGAAAAATTAAAAAAATTAAAAAAAACTCAACAATATTGCTATCGCGAAAACGCGGTCATCGCCACTGGATCCGAATTGTACGGATCTAAATATAACAAAAAAAGCAACTAAAAAAAAGAAAAATTTAACTTTGATAAAAAACCTCAACAAGATTGCTATCGCGAAAACGCGGTCATTGCAACCAGATCCGAATTGTACGGATCTAAATATAACAAAAAAAATTAGCTAAAAAAAAAAGAGAAATTTAACTTTGATAAAAAAAAAACTCAACAATATTGCTATCGCGAAAACGCGGTCATCGCAACCAGATCCGAATTGTACAGATCTAAATATAAAAAAAAACAACTAAAAAAAAAGAGAAATTTAACTTTGATAAAAAACCTCAACAATATTGCTATCGCGGAAACGCGGTCATCGCAATCAGATCCGATTTGTACGGATTTAAATATAACAAAAAAAAACAACTAAAAAAAAGAGAAATTTAACTTTGATAAAAAAACCTCAACAATATTGCTATCGCGAAAACGCGGTCATCGCAACTGGATCTAAATCGTAAGGATCTAAAATTTTTAGAGATAGAAAATGAATAAAACAAGTAAATTTAACGTGCTAAAAAAAATATCAACAATGTTGCTAACACAAAAAAATGTGATAATCACAACCGAATCGAACCAAAGTGAATGCCACGCATCATGCACCAATATGCAAACAGCGTATCGACACGATTCGATACAAATAGTAAAAATAAATAAATACATGGATAAATAAAACAATATATATTAAAATAATATGAATATATATAAAAAAAATTGTTATATTATGATTATGTAAAGAAACCAACGATATGTATTACGATTCTTGAGACAATCATGTTATATATATATATATTATATTATAATATGTGTTAGTTATACATCTACATATATTAGTAAGTTAAGGCCACATTTAAGCAAAACAAGACATACCAGTAAAAAGAGTTATGCATATACGATGGCGAATCAAAAGTGTATGTACCGGCATGACCAAGAGAATAATATGATTTAGTATAAACCAAAAAAGAGTCTACCGTAAATGTACGATGAAAACTTGAAAAGTTAGATCCGCCGTTTGGTCTTTTTTGTATCCCCCTTTCACCAATGCTAACATGTGTATATATAGAGACTGACTTAGGGTTAATTTTTAGTTGTCAATAATGTCCCTAATGGATAATTTGAGGCCCAAAATAACATTAAAATTAAATAAAATTAAAACTAAATGATATTATATTAAAATTAAATTAAATTAAAACTAAATAATATTAAAATTAAATGACATTAAAACTAAATGATATTCAGATAATTTAATAAATTTAAAATAGAAACTAAAACCTATTTATTTATTCTAAACAGTATTTAAATTAAAAGTAATAATAATAATGAAAATAAATATTTAAAATAAAATACTAATTATTCTAATTATTTAATGTTAAAAAAATAAAATTTTAGGGTCAAAAATTAGGGTGTGATAGATAACTAATGAGTTCATCAACTTTGATGCTGCTTAAGTCTTGGGTTTCTTAAATAGTTGTAGTTTTTATATCAAACTTCTTAGGTAGTGATCTGAGAAGTTTTTTGGCCACCTTTTCTTCATACATCTTCTCTTCTAAGGCAAAAGAAGTT
The DNA here is from genome assembly GCA_022829125.1 of Lathyrus tuberosus. Lineage (NCBI taxonomy): Eukaryota > Viridiplantae > Streptophyta > Magnoliopsida > Fabales > Fabaceae > Lathyrus > Lathyrus tuberosus. The sequence goes on from JALAZF010000280.1 coordinate 5,366,087, forward strand.
TTGACTATGTCAAGAAGGCTAATGTTGAAGTCAAAGATGAATTAATCTTCCTTCATTCTTAGATTCTCAAATTTGGTAGTGAGAAGTTGTAACCATGAAATAAGAATTTAGATGTGCTTTCATGTGCAGTTTTGATTATCTCTCAGGCCTTTTTAGCTTTAGTGTACATGTGTTTATTAATCTAAACATGTTCTTGTTCACACCATTGAATATAGCATTCAAGGCTTTGAAGTTCCCAAGAGTTTCAGGTTTTCTTGTTTACTTTTTCCTTCATGTAAAAATTGTCTCGTTTCAGGCTTTGTTTTGTTTTGTTTATATAAACGAACTAAAAATGGATTATATTAAAGATGGAAAATCTAAAACTAAATGGCAAAAAGATATAACAACATCCATATCCATAATATCTATTCATGTTTTTTTATTTTGTTTTTAAGTAAGTTACACTTTATTTCTTAATAGTATTTCACATTTATTTATTATTAAACAACTCAACTATATTTGTTTTATATATTTATACAAAATATTATAAATTTTAAAATAGACTCAATTTATTAAAGTGGACTTTATTTAACTAATAAGATTTAAAAAAAAAAAAACTCTGGCGAAAAATTGAATTGTTTATCTTCGCCCTAACCAACACCGACTAAGCACCACAGTTGGTCATCGTTGGTTGGTTGCGTCTCATCATCAATATGTCTACAACCTTTCACATATCTTGGAAGTGCCTTGATGACCTACAAGAGCAATTGAAGAAGGAGCCGCCTAAAGAAAAAAGTCATAAAAGTTTCGTTCAAGGACTGAAAATGTTTGCAAAATCCCGGTATCTTTGTTGCCTCAACCATGTGTAAAAGGTGAAGGTCGATGGCATCATGGAATTTACAACTCTAGAGGGGAGTCACCTCTTTAGTTAAAGGGTTTAATGATTTTTCTTTTTCAACTCTAGAGGACGTGCGCAGAGTTAGGTCGATGGCATCATGGATTTTACAACCATGTCACTTGAAGCTATTTACCTGGACTAGAGATTTCAACCTAAATCTTCTATAAACACCAATGCTCAAGTTTAGGTTAGGTTCTATGGATTGACACAAGAGTATTGGAAACCTAAAATACTTTTTCCATCGCTAGTAGTATTGGCATTCCTATATGCACTTATTCAATAGTCGCTAAGCCATTGTTCGATAGAACATTTCGCCATTATGTCACCGTTTTGGTGGATAAGGACCTTGCCCTTCCTTTGAGAAGCAAAGTCCTAATTGAGAGTGTGAGTGCAACTTTCCGTTAGATGTGATGACTCTTTTAGGTTAACATAAGACTGTCATAGGTCAACATAAGACCTTCATAGGTCGACCTAATACTACCTGTGTATTTCTATTTATGGCTCCCCCTAAATATGATAATCCTCACTTTCTATTAATCACTAACCCTAGTGATCAATAAATAAAACATATTTAAAGGTTGTTGAATTACAACTCAACTAACAAAATAACATCTATGCCTTTGATATGGAACTTAGACGCTATAGAGGTGCACAAATAACAACAAGTACAAAGACTCAAATATCAAATCCTAACACATTAGATATTCAATTCTTGCGCACACCTTCTTGTTAAGAATGAGTTTCCTTATATGGAAAAATATCTGATGGGCCTGGGCATCTAAATTGAAACCAAACAGACTTGATTTTGATGCAGATTTTGTTTTGAAGCAAACTTGATTTTCTATACATTAATGTCCACCAAGAAATATGATCTCTTTTAATTTGATTTAGTCTTGGACAATCTTTTTAGCCAATCTTCCTTAAAAATATACTGCTAAAAGATACAACTTACAAATGACAAATATCCTTGAAATTAAACAGAATCACACACAGATTTACTCACGTAACCTGGCTTACAAATTGAGGTCAGATATTGAACATATGCTAGAACATCTTGTCCCACATGACGCCTCTTCACATTTTACACCTTGTGTTATTCATGTTGTTTTACCTAAAGCAACCAATCAAAATAACAACAATGTTTATAGCTTATCCTAAAATTATATAGAAAAAAAAGTTAATCTGGTTAGCCAACATCCATCATGTTTTTTTTCTCTTCAGAAGATCAATGGATCTGCTTTCAAGCATGCACATAACTAAAGAATCACATTAAATTCCCTTCTCGAGACATTTGACCTAGTTTAGATTGTTTCATGGGAAATATTGGCATCCTTCACATGGAACTGATAGATATGGAGCTCAAATTGTCTCTTAAGCCATGACCATGATAATTTTGATCCCAAAATACAATGTGAATTAAATAATATCATTAATAGGAGACTTCTCAAACACTTTTCCCTTAAAGGCCTCATTTTTAGAGAACTGTGAACCATCACGTCTTCCCTCAAACCAATTCTCCCTTGCAGACCTCATGTTTAGGGGGGAGGGACTTTAAACTGTTATGAATACGGTAGCCCATGCCCATATGGTATAAGTAATATCTTTCAACCAAGTACATGTGAGATGCATGAGAGTTATTAAATTAAACTAGACGAATTATTTCAGAGAATTTCTTAGTGCACCCTAGATGTTTCTATTGTACCACGTGAAATTCCAAAAATATCCCCAATTTCCAGAGATGCATCTCCGGACGCACCTTTTGCACACTCAAGTAAGACCATTCTGAGAGGCGCCCTATAAGTTGGGTTATTTTTATTCTGGAGATGCATCTCTGAAACATTTTAAGAAATACCTTAAATATTTACCAGTTCAGTAGAAATTTCAGAGTTACATCTCTGAAATTATGGGCGACATTTTGAATTTTTCTATCACCTTTGCATGTTAGATATTCGGAGATACATCTCCAGAAATATATGATAAAAGAATCAGTTGCATGATCACATAGCCATTGTGGCCATAGTTGGTTTTCAACCAAACCCTTCACCAAAAAACCCTGCATTCTCAATCCATTTTTTCACTCCAAGTCTCCATTCTTTTGGTTCATCACATCACAAAAAGCAAAAGAAGATAAAATTTCAGGTAAAGATCCCTCATTTCCCTCTGTATTGCTCACATTAATTAACCATTTTTCCTGAAAAAAGTAGCATTTTGTCTGGAAATGTATCTCCGGAATGTGTACGAACTTTTCCAGAGAAGCATTTGCTGAAGTTGTCTGTGTTTGATTTCCAAGTCTGTCTTCAGTAGTAGAGCTTATGTACTATTATGGTTTTAATTTTTTTCATTAGATATGGTGCACCCCGATGTTTTCCCAAAACAAGTTTTTTCTCCGAATGTCGAAGGTGTTGTTGTTTCTCTGAATGTCCAAGGTGTTGTTGTGAAGGCGATAGATGTTGGCAACCAATTAAAAAAAGAGTTTGAATCTCGTGATTAAATTCTTCAATGGATTCATAGGGATGCCTCTAAACTTGGATTTGGTGTCGTTAACAGAAGGTTCGATAATGGTTCAGATATAATATGTGCTTTTGTGACAATGACATACGAAAGAAGCGGGAAATATATAACTCCTCTCTGGAATTTTAAAAGAGATGACACTGGTACAAGAAAATGTGATTGTCCGTTTAAGGTTTGTGGTTACTGTAATACCCCAAAATTTGCCCTCTATTTTCTTCATATCTTTTAGCATGAGCTTTCATTGCATTGCATTGCATTCAAGCATAGAAAAATAAAACATCAATCATTTAGCATGGCATATTGCATAAGGGCATGTGATCAGGTGATCCTCTAAGGTGTTGATCATCCAAATCTAAAGAAGAAGACCAAGTGTTTCTCACAAGCTTCAAGGACCTCTTACATCATGTATCATCTCCAAGTCATGGGAAGAGGAGAATTCATCAAGAAGATTGGACAGTGCATGATTTCCTACATAAGGTACTCCAAAGTTGGGATTTGACCCACAAATGGGCAAGCTCTTTGAGTTTTCATCATCTCCAAATGGCATATCTCATCATTTTTTGAGAGAATACACATCATATTCAGAGGAATTTGGATTTGGAGGATGTGTTATTTCCTCCTAACCAGAGGGGGCCAAAATTAGGGTTTGACTTAAAATCAGTTTATCTCTGATTTTTTGGGCAAGACTTGATCTCATGGTTTTCCTTATGTTCTTAAGTGCATATGGATGGACAATGGCTCATCAATTGGTTTCAGAAGGGTTTCAATTGGTCAGTTGCTTGATAATCAAGAAATTGGGGAAAAAGTCAATTGTGCAGTGAAAAAAGTCAACTCTTGACTTGCTAAGGTCAAATTCATGAAATTCATGTTATATATGTTCAATGGACAAAATTTGATCAAGAAATGATGGAGGAATAATGAAAAATCAAGAAATCACAAAACTGCCAAAAATAGAAACTTTGGGGTTTCCAAAAATAGTAAGTTTTGGCCATTTTAGCACCTCTCTTTGAGTCAGGCTTTCTCAATTTTAAAGCATCAAATAAAAAATCCACCAGGCCACAACAAAAGATCTCGTTTCAAGCTTCAAATCCATATAAAGAACATCTCCATTGGATAAAAATTGAGTGAGTTATGGATGATCAAAGTTTGAGAAAAGTAGGTCCAAAATCAGGTCATGACCAAGGATGCCCAGGCCCACGCGCCATCATTTTTACAAACACTTGGTGTGCCAAATGTTCACTCATTTTTCTCAATGATAAAAGCTCCAAATGGAAAACTTTTCAACATCAAAGTTGTTCCTTGCAATACCCTCTTCAATGTTGATGTTGGATAAATTTTGATTTGGTCAAGATAGGATGGAGATATGTTGGTTTCAATTTGGTATGATCACACTGAAATTTCATGCACCACATTGCTAGGTCATGACTTGCCTTTGCACGCCCACCAACCAGCTTTGAATCCTTGTGTTCATAGCCATTTTCAAGTGTGTTTAAGGCATTATTTCAATCTCATTCTCACATCAATATGATTCTATGATGCACCATCTTTCTAATGCCATCAATGCTTCATTGTTTCATTCACTAACAAGAGAGAAAATCATCATCAAACATCCATGTCATCTTTAATACCAAACTGTCACAAAACCAAAAAATAACAATGTTGTTGTTGATCCATATCAGTTTACACACATGCTTTATGAATCAGTCTACTTCCATTCCTCATTAAGCCAAGCATTTTCCTTACTTGCACGTGCCATTCATGCTCACTATACATGGAAATAGAAAGAGTAAAAGTTTGTAGAACAAGTTTCCTTGCTGCAGCTCATACACGAGTTCATCACCACCACTGATTCATTTGCATTCCACCATAGCACATCATAAACTACCATCACCATAGCACAGCCAAGCCAACTCGCCCTAACTAACTTGGCTCAGTTAGTTAGGGATGACTCACCTTAACCATCTTAACTCATATTAACCAACTCATTTAACCACCTCTGGTTGACATTTAACTCAAATTATAAATAGAAACTTCACTCCAAAAATTCAGAGGAACACTCATTTTCTACACTCACCTCAGAACTTCTCTCTCTTTCTCTCTAAGTTCTCTCATTTTCTCTCCACGATTTCATCTTCATTGTTCCTCCATTGCTCATTGTTTGGTGTTGTTGAATCAAGAGCAACAAGAACAACTCAATCTCTTCAAGTTCAGCACCACTGCAATCCTCAATCTTCTTCATATACTCGTGAATCAACAACATTTATTTTGCTAAGGTTGAAGATCTAGAAGCTCAGAATCTCAAGCTTTTCTCTGGTTTTCTCAACACTTCAAGTTTCTCCACGTTTTTAGGTTTCATCACTCAACTTGTTTCATTCGATTCTCTTTAATTTTAAGTTGTTTTGCTGTTTAAAGCTTGCTAGAAGCTCTATTAACTCCGGTTAGTTGATAGGCCTCTTAGAGGCATAGTTTCAAAACCTAGGGCATATCTTTATCTCCTCTGTTCTCTATGTGTATGCTTGTTATGTGAAAAATAATTGTGAATCCACGATGTATGTAACCTCAGCTTCATTTTGATATAAGAGTTGTACATTTCTGGAGGCTTTGAAACTTGCAGACGGTGGTGAGTGGCCGGAGAAGATGACCGGAGGTCCTTCTCCGGCCGATGGATTTAATTTTAGGGTTTTATGCATGTTTGAATCTCAGCCGTTGGATCATGGCATCGTGTGGTTAATAGGGCGCTAGCGCATTAAAACACATTCTCCCTCTCACGTGCATGTTTTTGAATCTGAGTGACTTATGTGTGTGCGTGTGCATGCTCTTGTTGTGAACATCACTGCTGATTTGTTTGATGTGAATGATTGATTGATCTAATGCTTAATAACGCACCAACGCATTAATGAGTGAGGGTGCATGATAGTTGTTTTTGTTTTCTCTCAGATTGTATGCATGTGGATGAGTGCATAATAATTACCATGTACTTGATTGTTGTGAGACGTTAGATTGTTGACTTATTGAGATTCATATCATCATGTGGCCATGATGGATTGTGTACATTGATTGCGTGCACATTTGTCACACACGATCACGGTTTTAATTGGACTTGGACCACATTTGATGTTTGCACCCCCACTTTGAGCCCATTGTGATTTTTTAAATGTGAAAGTTACTCTGAATACACCCCTCCCCTTTTCTTTGGTTCTTTTAATTTCTTTTTCACATCTGTTTGGATTTTTATTTTTAAAAATAGTAAATGACTTCTAAAAATTATAATAAAATTCATGAACCATCCTTACAGTATTATAAAATTTTTACAAATTTTATTTTCTATTTTTCTATTATTTTTTGCCTCTGAATTAATTGTTGCTTGAATTTATTTTTGGGGTGGTTCATTTGTGCACATTTGATATTGTTGATTTTATTTCTCACTATTGGTACATAGTTTGATCCCCATTATTTTTTCATATTTTATAGGATACTTTGAGGCATTAAAAATATTTTTGTCTCATTTTTAAAACCATTTTTGCATCATTTTTGAGCCATTTCCTTGAGCATGATCTTGTGAAATTCTAAGTGGCTATTGCTTGATTGTTTGAGGTCCCTCCTTTCTGAATTTTGGTATGATTTTTTGGTATGGTGCTTGTCTATGGTTGAGGTCTCTTAAGACCTAATTTGGTGATTTTTAAATCATGTTTGATATTTGTTTGGTGACCCTTGTTTGAGGTGCTGTTTTCATGAACTTCTTGGATCATTTTTGGTTACTTGCTTGATAAGGTACTTGTGGCATTGTATGAGATCACTCTTATTGAATTCTTGAGCCATGTTTAAATCATTATAGGTCTTGTGATTGAGATTATAGGCCATTGGTTTGAATTTGATGTCTTTTGGTGTACATATTCACTGTTTGTTTTACATGTTTCCTTGTGACATATTTCCTCTTTCTTTTGCATCTAAGTGCCTACTTGAATTGTATTTGGTTTACTTGTGCCATGCCATACTGCCCATTTTCATTTCATATAATGTGTTCTTCTGAATTTAAAGTATTGCATTCATTCCATGTGCTATTCATGTCTTATTTTGCATACTTGAACATGTTTCATCCAAATGCATTGTTTATTTTTCTTTTAGCTTCTAAATAACTTGTAATTGCTTGAATGTGTTTGTCTTGTGCATCTTATATTCACATTAACATGACACATCACTTCTGACCTTGATACTTAAATTTCATCTTGAACTTTTGTAGGTTTGACTTATGCCTTAAATGTTTTCTTTCCATGTTTAATTCATGATTCATATCTTCTTATTTCTTCTCCTAATCAATCTTAATGCTTGGATGCTTGAGTGTATGCCTCATTTGACATTTGTATATCATGTTTAGGCACATATTTAGGTCATCCAAATTCTGACTTGGACGTTATTTGAAGCATAATTGCATGATCACCTTGCATATCCATTCATTCTTCATTTATTTCTTCTATGATTCACTTCTTTAGGTTTTGAATTCTTTAGTTGTGCATAGTTTGTTCTTGTTTGATCAATTAACATTAGAGGACACCCTTAGAGTATAGATTCTGACCTTAATTGAATTTCATCTCTTAGGAGCTTTATCCTTTAACTCTTAACTTGTTTGTCCACCATTTGTGATTCCTTTTCTTATTGCACTACTTGTAAATTTTTGTGAGCTAACCTTTTCATGTAGGTGCTAAAGGTAAGTAAGGGTGTGGACTTAATTCCACATACACTTCTCTCCCTCATCTTCTCTTATCTCTTTTAAATAATTCAATTTGTGTTTGATAAGCATTTACATGCTTTCTTTGAATAACTTCTTCTTCATCCCTCTTTAAGATCAACTTAACTTCCATTTTGGAAGTAAGTTGTTTCTTTTGCCCTTCTTCTTCTTTCTTTTAGGATTAGATTCCTTGAACCACATTAACCTTAGGATCTCCAGGCATGATAACATTAGGGTTTGAGTCTTAGTCTCCCTCGTTATATTTTCACCTTTGATCCTCTTCTTGAGTCACTTCTTCTCATCTTCAAACAAAAAGTAAAAACACCTAATAAAGGCAAAACAAACATTGTATTTAGGCCTTTCATGTAAAAATGAGATAGTGAGGGATCTTCTCTCATTTTCTTAGAATGTTTAGCGTGCGTCCCATCTCGGGTCGATATGCGAGGCATTCGATCTCACATGAGGGACTTAAATACAATGTGCGTTACAACACACAAAAACATTCAAAACACTTCTTTCTTAAAAGATAAAAACAAACAATAACGTCTTTACTTCGGGAATTATTTTCTCATCTCACTCATTCTCAACGTACGAACGTGCTCCTTCTCGTTCTCTTGCAAGATGGTAACGCACTCGGACCAGCGAGCCTGCAACACCTGAGCTAGACGTTAGTCGTTCCCTAAAAACACAAACAAAGCGACCCTCGTTGAGGGGAACTACGTCGCTCTGATTCTCATGCTCCCGATGAGATATGTAGGCAGTGGGGTAGGGCCCATTCGAGCACTTTTTTTATTTTCCCTACATTTGTTTCTCTTTCTCTCTCCTTTCCTTTTCCTTTCCGATAGCAGCGAATCTCCAATTTCCTACACCCTCTGATCGAAGCAGCAAGCGTGGATCCCATCGGGTACGATGGACGCGTGGGGGTGCTAATACCTTCCCCGCGCGTAACCGACTCCCGAACCCAGTTCTCTTGGTCGCAAGACTATGCTCTTTCCTTCCTTTCAGGTTTATGCGGTGTTTCCTTTCCCTCTCTTGGGATAAATACACATTGTTGGCGACTCTGTTTCGGTGCCACTTTCGCGTTTGTACTAGGATGAAAATCCCGAGAGCGACAGCTACATGTTGGCAGAAAAAAACTGGAGATTTAATATTTGGTTTGCATAACCACGATTTATGTTTAAAATCAGCCAGCCATCATAGAGTCTGTCGGCTCAAGCCGGAAGAGAAGGAATGTGTTGCTGACATGACCTTGAATCTTGTTCAACCGAATAATATACTTGCAACATTGAAATGGAAATGACCCAACAATATATCAAATATCAAGCAAGTGTATAATATTCGATTACTCACTAACAAGGCGCTTAGGGGGGGATAGAATTGAGATGCAACAACAATGTTGAAGGTCCAAGGTGAGATGCCTAAAGCGATTGTTACCGACTGCGACTGCGATACCGCATTGATGAATTCAGATGCAAACACGTTTCCTTCTTCTTGTGCATTACTTTGTAGGTATCACATAACAAAGAATATGAGAAGTAGGGTTAAACATGCAGTAGGGACAAAACCATAGAGTTCGGAGATGGAAAAATGGTGAAGGCGAGTGTGGTTGTGGGAAAAAATAATGGATGCATAGAATCGTATAATAAGTTCTTCCACAAAATAACTATATGTCGATTCCGTTATTCATTTCAGGAAAGTGTGTGAAAAGTATCCAGATTTGTTGAAATATGTTGAAAGCATAATTCTTGACTAGGTGAAGGAGAATATTGTTTGTGCATAGACCAATAATGTTAGACACCTTGGAAATACAACAAGTAACCGAGTTGAGTCTACCCATGCTACTTTGAAAAATTGGTTGGGAAATAGTAAGGCCGATTTGTGTAGAGACTGGGACTCCATGAACCATATGATTCAAAACTAGCATAATGAGATACAAATATCTTTTGGTCGGAGCATCACAGTTTTGGAACACAATTTTAAAGACGACACTTTATATTCTTAGTTGGTCAGTAACATTTCTAGGGCGGGTTTGAACTATATTTTTCACGAGGCTAAACGAGTTGATAATGTAGGCTCCGATAGCACAAAGTGTGCATGCACAATTGTGAAAACATATGGTCTCCTATTTACTTGTGTTATTGCTAAAAAGGTGAAACTTGGTGACCCAATAAGAATGGACGAGGTTTGCACTTATTGGAAGGGACTTAGGTTTTATTATGATGGATGCATGGATGACGGTAAATCGAATATCTTTATTTTGACCGAATGGGAAGTGATACAAGAGAGACTTTTGAAAGCTAATCAAAACATGAAACTCCACATCAAAGAACAATTGAAGAAGATTGCTTATCCGAAAACCACCGGCATAAAACCGCCCTCTCAACCGGTAAAAACAAAATGTGCTCCAAAGAAAATGAAGCCTACACCGAATAACAACTCGACTACACGGTCTCCTTCATATTTTCAACATATTGACACAGTTTTTCCCGACTCACCGACTCCAAAATCTCAAAAAGTGTTGTGAAATGAGCTCACATTAGTAAGCCACCTCCGACGCTATTTCCACCAAAGATTCCATTCATTGACGAGATGCCAGTTTTTATGCACAAATATATCGAGTGGATCGTCAATGTTGTGGGGGACGGTAATTGCGGTTACCGAGTTGTTTCGGCTTTACTCGGTAAAGGAGAATATAGTCATACACTTGTTCGCCGTCAACTTATCCAAAAGTTGAAGGCGCATATATAATCATACACCCGGTTGTACGGAAAGAAAGAAAACTTCGATGAAGTTTATGAGTCTCTTGTTCCTTGCCTTAGCGGTCCGACAACGAAGGTAAAATGGATACGCTTCTCTGAAATAGGTCACCTAATATCATATGTGTATGATAGAGTGTGTATTGACCTGACACACTACGGTTTTTTGGAAACCTTTTTTCCCCTGCGCACCACCCCACCTCAAAATCCAAATGATTGTATCATGTGTATAAGGTGATTTCAAAATCAAGTCATTTTGTTCAAGTTTATCTGCAACCGGGATGCCCTATACCACTTACATCACCGGAGTGGACGGCTCATTCAACCACATAAGTCAAGACTTGGCCGAATCATTTTATGGAAAGGATGCAAGAATTCGAGAAATTGAACAACATTGAAAAAAATCAAATGCACAAAAGTCCAAAGGGGTACCACCTATAGATTTAGCCGGCGACATATGTTTCGATTCATTTTAATTTCTTGTTTAACCGGACAAATAATGTATGTAATTGTGTCTCAATATAAATGAAGTGTTATATATTCACCTTTTGTTCATGTTTTGTCTTTATGCATTTTTTATTTTCTCCACAATAACATTAGTGTTTTTGTAAAAGGAAAAAATATGTTCTATTATAGGGTTCTGTTCTGAAACTGGTTCAGGAGAAGTTTCAGAGATGCATCTCCGGAACAAGATAATAGGGTGTCGTTCTGACGATATACCTCAAAAATCAATATGGCAATTAATGAGTGGTCCAAATTAATCTATGACTTCTAGAAATTTAGGTGTTCTAATGTTATATTTCACACAAACTGAAAAATGTCTCAAATGTCACAAATAAAATCTATTGGTATATCACAAATGTCTTCTTCACCAACTCTACACCCGGACGGACGTTTAAGCTCATCGTGAAATTCTGGCACAGATATCAGATGTCCTACACATATGTTGAGACACGGATATCCAAAACAATGAACAAGATAACAATAAAAATACCAGTGCAAAAAGTAAAGAACACAATGATATGTTTACCCAGTTTGAATCAACAATCCTACTCTGGGGGCTACCAAGCCAGGGACAAAATCAATATACGATAGTATCAATTCACAAATCACACATCAACCACACCCGGTTACAATCCGCTCACTTAATCACTACCCTTCTTATGACTTCTACCTAAGACTCACCTAGGTATGAGGCCCTCCTCAAATCCCTCTTCAATCACAAACCGTGACTGGTACCTTTCAACACAAGTAACAAAACGAAGGACACACTTTCAAACACACAATTCTCAATACTTCAAAGCTTATGAGAACTGACACACAAGAAACTCAATGCTTAAAAGCTTATGAGTAACTGACAGAACTTACAACACAAAACCAGTCCTTATACTGTTATCAGAATGATACAAGTTAGGCTCACAATTAACAATAAAAAAACCCTAACAAAACACACGTAAGTTCCACACCTAAACTAGGATTACACCAGTCAATATATAGCATAAAATCTGGATTGGGTTGGGCTTCAAAACGCAGCTGAGAGACTGCACATAATTCTGCAATATAAACTCCAAGAAAATAGGTCTTCAATCTAATATTTCCTAATATGTCTCCATATTTAGAAAGTATTGAAAATCTGAAAACCAACACAAAAACTCAGCTCAAATTACTTTGGACTCCACATAGGATAACTAAATATTCACAGAATATTCAGTAACAAATAACAACTAACAGAATCTTCCTTTTAAACCAAAAACAGACGCGATGCCCTATGATCTAGGATGGGACATCTTTATCCGACAAGTTGAATGCAGTAAATTAGAACATCTTGTTTCAACGTCTTGCTGCTAGAATAGTTTTAGCAAAATAAATGCAAACCACATAATCAAAGAAATAACAATCTCCCCCTTTGGCTTATTTTGGCTAAAACTACACAACAAACAAACTTGCAAAGATAAATCAAGCAAAACAAAAAATATCAGAGACAATAGCGAAAAAATACAGCATAGCAGCAAAAATTCATAACCACAAAAAAAACTCCCCCTCAACTGCAGCAATACAACATTCTCCCCCTCAACTGCAGCACCAGCACAAGCACACTACTCCCCCCTTTTTAGCCATAAATATGACAAAGGCAAGTAGAACAATTCTAATTTTGAGAAATGATCAAATCATAAACCAGAATAAACAACATCAGAAAGCAAATGCACACAAAATCACATGACCAAATGTGATGCACAAACTTCAGCATCTCCTTTCCCTTCATAAACACCTGCACAAGCTGCACTACCAGAATTACCTTTATTCTTTTTAATCTGGCAGCCAAAGAGAACATTAATTGCTATAATTCTTCATGAATACACACCCCAAGTCTTCTCCTCAGGTTTTCAAACTGAACTGCATCCAGAGCCTTGGTAAATATGTCAACAAGCTGATTTTCTGTGCTAACATGCTCAAGAGTTATGACTTTGTCCTCCACAAGTTCTCTGATGAAATGATGTCTGATATCAATGTGCTTAGTCCTGCTATGTTGAATAGGATTTTTAGAAATATTAATAGCACTCAGGTTGTCATAAAATAATGTCATGACATCTTGTGTGACATTATACTCAGATAACATTTGCTTCATCCACACCAGTTGAGCACAACTACTTCCAGCTGCTATGTACTCAGCTTCAGCAGTAGAAAGAGATACAGAATTTTGCTTCTTACTAAACCATGAAATAAGATTATTTCCCAAAAAGAAACAACCTCCAGAGGTACTCTTCCTATCATCAGCACTTCCAGCCCAATCAGCATCACAGTATCCTACTAAAATGGAACTTGAATCATGGGAATATAACAACCCATAATCACACGTATCACTCACATACTTAAGAATTCTCTTAACTTGATTGATGTGACTGAACTTGGGTTCTGCTTGGTATCTTGCATATACACCAACTGCAAAGGTTATGTCTGGCCTACTTGCTGTAAGATACAGCAGACTACCAATCATGCTTCTGTATAAACTTTGTTCAACATTCACTCCCTTTTCATCTTTGGATAACTTCAAGTGAGTAGGAGCAGGAGTTCTCTTGTGCTTGGCATTATCCAGTTCAAACTTCTTCACAATATTCCTAGCATATTTGCTCTGACAAATAAAAATGGAGTCTTCCATCTGCTTGACTTGCAATCCAAGGAAGTAAGTCAATTCACCTACCAAGCTCATTTTAAATTCAGATTGCATTTGTTTGACAAAATGTTGGACCATTTCACCCGACATCCCACCAAACACAATATCATCTACATAAATCTGAGCAATCATCAGTTTCCCATCTTTCTCCTTGACAAAGAGTGTTTTATCAATACCACCCTTCCTGTATCCATGTTTGACTAAGAACTCAGTCAGCCTTTCATACCAAGCTCTTGGAGCCTGTTTTAAACCATACAAAGCCTTCTTTAACTTGAAGACATGATCAGGAAAATTTGGATCCACAAACCCTTTAGGCTGCTCAACATAGACTTCTTCATTAAGATAGCCATTCAGAAAGGCACTCTTAACATCCATTTGAAACAATTTGAATTTCAAAAAATATGCCACTCCTAGCAACAATCTGATGGATTCCATGCGAGCCACAGGAGCAAATGTTTCATCAAAATCTACTCCTTCAATCTGTGTGTATCCTTGAGCAACTAGTCTGGCTTTGTTTCTGGTAACAACTCCTTGTTCATCAGACTTATTCTTATATACCCACTTTGTTCCAATCACATTTGTTCCTACTGGTCGTGTTACCAGTTCCCAGACTTCATTTCTCTTGAATTGACAAAGCTCATCATGCATAACACTTATCCAGAACTCATATGTCAAAGCCTCTTTAACATTTTTTGGTTCAATCTTTGAAACAAAACATGCATTTGACACAACCTCCCTCGATCTGGTTCTTACACCTTCATTCAGATTTCCAATAATCAACTCCTTAGGGTGATCCTTCTGAATCCTTATAGAGGGTCCCCTGTTAGCATCCTCTACCTCTTCATTCTCAGGTCTAGTACTAATCTCTTGAACATTATCTTCTACGGACTCAGTGTCTTGTGAGATTTCATTGTTTATGGGAAAGGATGTTCCAACATCATCTGGGACATCTTCGTCTCTGCCAGAGTCATCAACCACCACATTTATGGATTCCATCATCACCTTAGTTCTGGAATTAAATACCCTATATGCTTTGCTGTTTGTAGAGTATCCCAAAAATATCCCTTCCTCACTCTTAGGATCCATCTTTCGCCTCTGCTCAC
This sequence comes from Lathyrus tuberosus, assembly GCA_022829125.1. Taxonomy (NCBI): domain Eukaryota; kingdom Viridiplantae; phylum Streptophyta; class Magnoliopsida; order Fabales; family Fabaceae; genus Lathyrus; species Lathyrus tuberosus. The sequence continues at coordinate 5,381,232 of JALAZF010000280.1, forward strand.
GATCCGCCAAGATATAACACTTACTCCAAAAAACATGGAAGTATTTCACATTTGGCTTTCTTCCTTTCCATAGCTCATAAAGAGTAACAGAAGTACCTGATCTGATAGTCACCCTATTGTGTATATAGCAAGCAGTATTCATGGCTTCGGCCTAAAAATGATATGGAAGCTTTTTGGCATGAATCATGACCCTTGCACACTCTTGAATAGTCCTATTCTTGCGTTCCACCACACCATTTTGCTGAGGAGTTATTGGTGATGAGAATTCATGAGTGATTCCTTCAGATGAACAAAACTCTTCAAACCTGCTATTTTCAAATTCCTTCCCATGGTCACTTCTGATTCGAACAACACCACAATCCTTTTCTCGTTGAATCCTTTGACACAATTCTTTAAAAGCTGCAAATACTTCAGACTTTTCTCTGATAAAGCTTATCCAGGTGAATCTGGAGTAATCATCAACGACAACATAGGCATACTTCTTCCCTCCAAGACTTTCAACCTATATAGGTCCCATTAAGTCCATGTGAAGCAACTTCGAAACTCTAGAAGTTGTGGTAAGATGTTGAAGCTTTTTGTGTGACATCCTTGTTTGCTTCCTAACTTGACATTCACCACATATTCTATCCTCATCAATCTTCAGCTTGGGAATACCTCTAACAACCTCACTTGTCATAACTTTTTTCATCCCTTTCAGATGTAAGTGACCCAATTTCTGATGCCACAGTTTGGTTTCATCTTCCTTTGACATCAAACAGGTAGACAAACTTTCTAATTTTTGAGGATTCCACAGATAGCAGTTATCCTTAGACCTGGTTCCCTTCATGCCAACTTCATTTTCTTCATTGGTTACTAGGCATTCAGATTTTGTGAAATTTACTTTGAGCCCTAGATCACACAGTTGGCTTATACTAATCAAATTTGCAGTAAGCCCTTTGACAAATAGAACACGATCCAGATTTGGTTGTCTTGTGTAGTCCAGCTTTCCAACACCTTTTATTTAACCTTTTGATCCATCCCCAAAAGTGACATAATTGATAGAGTGAGGCTTGATATCTGACAAAAATTTCTTCACACCAGTCATGTGTCTTGAACAACCACTGCCAAAGTACCAATCTTCCCTTGCAGATGCTCTGAGAGAGGTATGCGCTATAAAACCAGCCATCATATTTCTAGGAGTCCATCTTTTCTTTACTTTATCCCAAATTTGTTCTTTATTTGGTTGATGAGCAGTTTTGGGATAACCATGCAAATTATAGCAAAAGGACTTTAAGTGACCAAACTTTCCACAGTAATGACATCTCCATGGTTTATACTTTGAACTATATACTATTTTCTGATGTTTCAGCTGATGTTGAAACATGTGATTTGACATCTTCTCCTCTTGTTTTATTTTATGAGGAACAAACTTTACTACAGACTGCTTGTAGTTCTCTGTTTGATTGTTAAAACCAAGACCTTGTACATTCCCAATATTTTTCCCAGTCTGAAGAATCTCATCCAACAGTGTGGAACCATTGTTCAGCATTCTTATAGATTTGGTCATATTGTCAAGTTTTGACTTTTGCCATACAACCTCCTCTTTAAGATCAGCAATGATCGATAGATGTTCTTCCTTCTCAGCTTCTAGTTGAGCTATCAGAACCTTCTGTTCTAATATTATCTGGCACCTCTCTTTATTCTTGATACACAACTCTGAGAACCCAGTAATAACTTTCTGTTTAGTAAGTTCTCCAATGTAAGATTCTTTGTCAGAGTCATAACTTGTTCCTTCATCAGACTCATAAGTTGTTTCTCCATCAGATTTACAAATTCCAGTCAAGGCTGTCACCAATTTTGCTGATTCTTCTTCAAGATCACTCTCAGACTCTCCTTCTGACCAAGACACAGATAAGCCCTTCTTCTGCCTTTTGAGATACGTGGGACACTCGGTTTTTATGTGCCCTAATCCCTCATATTCAAAACACTGAACTCTCTTCCCTTGATTGGAGTCTCCTTCAGTTCTAGACCTTCTGCCTACATCCTGGTTTTTACTGATGTCGAGTGACTTGTTCTGAGCATTAGCTCTTGACTTCCAGTCCATCCTTTTCAACACTTTGTTAAATTGTTTTCCAAGAAATACCAGATCTTTAGACACCCCTTCATCTCTGGCCAGGTTACCTTCATCTTCTGAATCATCAACATTTGACACAAAGGCTATACTCTTCTTCTTTTCAGACTTTTCACTGATCCCCAATTCAAACGTTTGAAGAGATCCCACAAGCTCATCCACTTTCATCTTATCTATGTCCTGAGCTTCCTCTATAGCAGTCACTTTCATGTCAAATCTCTTAGGTAGAGATCTGAGGATCTTTCTGACCAGTTTGCTATCAGACATCTTTTCACCTAGAGCACTTGAAGCATTAGCTATCTCAATAATGTTCATGTGAAAATCATGAATGCTCTCATCTTCCTTCATCTTTAAATTTTCAAACTTGGCAGTGAGAAGCTGAAGTTTTGACATCTTCACCTTTGAAGTTCCTTCATGAGCAACCTTCAAGACCTGCCAAGCCTTTTTTGCAATGGTGCAATGTTCAATAAACCTAAAGATATTTTTGTTAACACCATTAAACAAGGCATTCATGGCTTTGGAATTTCCCAAAGGCCCTTTGTAGTCTGCATCATCCCAGTCTTCCTCTTCCTTCACCACATCAGTAGGATTACCTTCTCCATCTCTAACCTTTAGGGGTTCCCATCCTTTGATAACAGCTTTCCATGCTTGATCATCCATGGATTTGATGAATACTATCATCCTTGGTTTCCAATAGTCATAGTTGAAACCATCAAGCAGTGGTGGTTTGGTAAAAAATCCTCCATCCTTGTCCATCGCACCAGAAAGTACCTTCCCTGAATCTCACCCAGAAACAAACTAGGGTGCAAGCTCTTGATGCCAATTGAAATTCTGGCACAGATATCAGATGTCCTACACAGATGTTGAGACACGGATATCCTACACAATGAACAAGATAACAATAAAACTAACAGTGCAGAAAGTAAAGAACACAGTGATATGTTTACCCAGTTCGGATCAACAATCCTACTCTGGGGGCTACCAAGCCAGGGACGAAATCAATATACGATAGTATTAATTCACAGATCATACAGCAACCACACCCGGTTACAATCCGCTCACTTAATCACTACCCTTCTTATGACTTTTACCTAAGACTCACCTAGGTACGAGGCCCTCCTCAAATCCCTATTCAATCACAAACCGTGACTGGTACCTTTCAACACAAGTAACAAAACGAAGGACACACTTTCAAACACACAATTCTCAATACTTCAAAGCTTATGAGAACTGACACACAAGAAACTCAATGCTTAAAAGCTTATGAGTAACTGACAGAACTTACAACACAAAACCAGTCCTTATACTGTTATCAGAATGATACAAGTTAGGCTCACAATTAACAATAAAAAAACCCTAACAAAACACACGTAAGTTCCACACCTAAACTAGGATTACACCAGTCAATATATAGCATAAAATCTGGATTGGGTTGGGCTTCAAAACGCAGCTGAGAGACTGCACATAATTCTGCAATATAAACTCCAAGAAAATAGGTCTTCAATCTAATATTTCCTAATATGTCTCCATATTTAGAAAGTATTGAAAATCCGAAAACCAACACAAAAACTCAGCTCAAATTACTTTGGACGCCACATAGGATAACTAAATATTCACAGAATATTCAGTAACAAATAACAACTAACAGAATCTTCCTTTTAAACCAAAAACAGACGCGATGTCCTATGATCCAGGATGGGACATCTTTATCCGACATGTTGAATGCAGTAAATTAGAACATCTTGTTTCAACATCTTGCTGCTAGAATAGTTTTAGCAAAATAAATGCCAACCACATAATCAAAGAAATAACACATCGATTTCACCTCCGTCGAAGATATCAAAGACGAAATCCACCATCTCCTACCTTACGGAGACAATCGAAAGATTGTGAAGCTCGCGTATCATTCACCGTCGATTGACGACGGAGGGAAGATTAAGTTCAGCAAATTTGAGCTCAAGACGCAAGCAAGTGTAAGGGCTATGTGGAATACATATTTCTGTTTCTAAGAAAAAATTCCGCTCGAGTTGGAGCGACGATTTCGAGATTGGTCGATGATATCGCGAAGATGTTGAAGCGTCCACCGAGATATTGAAGTTTAATGTTGCATATGTTGAAATCATAATTGTAATGCTTACTTTATGTTATGAATGTCAATTCATTTTGGAAAATTACTTTTCTGTTGAATTTGATACTGCTGTGTCTCCGAAAATGTAACTACGAAAATATTTCGGAGATACATCTCCAAAATAAAATAAACAAAAAAATACTTAACTCAAAATGACCTTTATTAAGTCTGTGCTGAAGTGCGTCCGAAAATACATCTCAAAAAATGAATGATATTTTTGAAAATTTACATGGTGTGCAATAGAAACACTTAGGATGCCATAAAAAATTCAATGCATCATGAGACTTCCTCGAATATGACTCACCCACCATGATATTCAAAGGAACGCAGCTAGTTAAGTCAATATCCTTCAAATTCTACATGTCACACACTATATATAAATATCACTTTTCACAAATCATAGTTTGAGAAACCTCTTGCTTGACATGTGAAGATTATGCTCATGGAAGCCATAGCTGAAAACTTTGATAAAGAAGAAGAAGAAGTAACAGAAATGTAACAAACTGTAACAGAAAGAGAATAGAGAAAGGATAAGATTGATCTCAAAATGTATTGGCTATTGTTATTTCATTTTGGATAAAAAATACAAGTGGCACTAATGGCTATTTATACAATAATTGCAATAGGTAAAATACAACTAATTGTAACCATTAGATCAAGAGAATCTGAGCCATTAGATCCTTCAACATCCTCCCTCAAGCCGAGCATTGTAAATGTCAATCATGCTCAGTTTGTATATGAAACTATTGAACTTTGGAGCAGCCAAAGCCTTGGTCAAAAAATCAGCTAATTGCTCTTGAGATGGAATAGGCAAAAGTCTTAGAATTCCCTGCTGCACTTTCTCTCTAACCAAATGATAATCAATGTCTAAATGTTTGGTTCTCTCATGAAATACCGGATTGGAAGCAATGTGTATTGCGCTCTGGCTGTCAAAGTAAAGAACCGGTTGTCGGGTAGGTGTGACTTGCAAATCTCTGAATAGGTGAACTAACCACTGAAGTTCACAAGTAGCTGTAGGGAGAGCTCTATATTCAGCTTCTGATGAAGATCTAGAAATTGTCTGCTGTTTCTTGGCACGCCATGAGATTAAAGAAGAACCAAGGAAAAGCAATAACCAGAAATAGATTTGCGAGAATCTATGCACCCTGCCCAGTCAGAATCAGAATACCCTAGGAGTTGCACTTCAGAATTTCTAGGAAAAAGAAGTCCTCTACCAGGGTTGTGTTTGAGATACCTGATTACTCTACATGCTGCATTGAAGTGAGCCATGGTAGGAGCATGAAGAAACTAACTTAATTCTTGAGTGGCAAAAGTGATATCTGGCCTTGTTGTGTTGAGATACAACAATCTCCCAATCAGCCTCCTGTATGCAGCTACATCCTCAAAGGGCTTGCCACTATCTTGATGTAATTTGATAGAAGGATCAAGAGGAGTAGCTGCAGGTTTTGAGCCTAGTAAGCCAGAGTCATTAAGAAGATCCAAACATTATTTTCTTTGTGAGATAGTAATTCCTGATTTAGAGTGTGCCACTTCTAAACCTAAAAAATACTTGAGAACACCGAGATCTTTAATTTTGAAGTGACTGTCAAGTGTAGTTTTGATCCTTTGAAACTCACTAAGTGAAGTGCCAGCTAGTATCACATCATCCACATAAACTAAGAGAGCTGTAAAATCAGTATCAGTTCTTAATGTGAAGAGAGAATAATCAGAGGTGGATTGTGTGTACCCCTCCTGAAGCAACAATGTAGTCAATTTTTCATACCACTTTCTGCTTGACTGTTTAAGACCATAGATACTCTTAAGAAGTTTACAAACCTGATTAGGTTTATTGCAAGAAACTCCATCAGGTATGGTCATATAGACATCCTCCTGTAAATCTCCATGGAGGAATGCATTATTCACATCTAATTGGTGAAGGTGCCAATTGTAAATGGATGCCAATGCAAGTAACATTCTGACAGTGATAAGTTTAGCTACTGGACTAAAGCTATCAAAGAAATCAAGTCCCTCTATTTGATTGTAACCCTTGGCTACTAAGCGTGCCTTATACCTTTCTATGGAACCATAAGCTTTGTGTTTAATTTTGAAAACCCATCTGTTGCCTATAGGTTTGACATGAGGAGGGAGATCAACAATGATCCAAGTTCCAAGTTTTTCAAGAGCATCCAGTTCAGATTTGATAGCAGATAACCAATGTTCAGATTTGCTAGCTTCTTTGTAGGTTTTTGGTTCAACATTATGGGTGAGTGAAACAGAAAAAGCATGTTGAGTAGGAGATAAATGTGAAAAAGAATGGAAATGAGTGATAGGATATAGTGTACCTGAGGATGTTGATTCATTTGAATCATGAGAAGCATTGCAAACATAATCTGCTAAATAAGAAGGGGTATTTTTTTGTCTGATGGGTTTAGAGGTTTTGTTTGTTTGCTAGTTATGTGTTTGTTCAGTAGGGAGGGACATGGATAAGTCATGTGGTTCAGATGTTTGAATAGCAGGTGGTGCAGGTATAGAGGTATCTGTTTGCACATATATAGGTGGGTCAGGGTCTACAGTCGGGACAGAAACTTGTACATGTAAGGGGGGGGGGGGGGGGGGGATTAACCGTTGGATATTGACGTGTATTATTTGTAGGGTAATGGTAAGTCCAAGTTGCTGGTTTGGAATTTGGGTTGTATGGCAGAATATTTTCATGGTGTTTAGTGTGTCTAGAAACAAAAACTTCTTTGTTATTATACTCACACCAAGTACAAATAAAAACACATTTTAAAAGTCCCACACCTTATTGTGTTTGATTTGATGATGTAGATGGGTCAATATCAAATCAATAAGAAGAAAATCCTTTTAAAAAAATCAATTTCAACTTTACAAATTATTCATTTAATAATTCGTAAATAATTAATCAATTTAAGTTTATGTTTGGTTTAATTTTTGGAAGAGCCTAAAATAATTTTAGAGATGTAGTATTAATTTTAGAATAAATTTGAAATATTTGATTCATCTGAAATAAAATTGATTTTGCCTTCAAAATTAATTATACTTGAATTTATAATTTTTAACTTTTAAATTTAAATAAATTTTTAAATTAAAATTTGTAGTTCAACTCACTTATACATAAATTTATTCAAACATAAATCATTTTATCTTCAAATTACTTTTCGTTAGAATTCATATTATAAAATCAATTAATTTAAAATCATAATTTTTTACCCCATAACCAAATACAGCTAAATAATCTTTCTTCGTCAATATTTAGGTCACTTTATTTAAAACACGTCATATCTTATGAGCTAAAAAATATGATAAATATATCAAAAGTGATTTTAAAATAAGTGGACATATTTCATGAACGATTGAAAATAGTAAGATCCAATTTGAAATTAAGTTTTTTTTTTTTTTTTCCTTCTTTCCAGTTAAGCATTCATCTTTAAAAAAGAAAAAAAAAGCCTTTTCTTTTATACATAGACAAGTGAATTATTTCATATCTATTTTAATTCACTCTTCTTCCAATTATACCTTCACATTTACCCTTTCATTCAATTTATTTACATTATGCCATTATTACCACACAAAAATCTCTTTATATGGCTAAAAGGCAATCAGGTGGATAGACAGCATTGCAAAAAAAATACATGGTTGTTTGGAAGCAAGTAGAAATAATTTGAAATTTCTTTGATTTATAGTTCAACAATTACCAATTGGTAAGAACAAAACAAATGAAAGAATCAACTGTGTCATGAAACTCCACCTCCCCTGACTTCACCTTTCTAACATTACATAAATACTCTTTCAAGAAAACAAAATCAGAAATCATTGAAAGGTGATATTGCATTGTCAAACAAGAACACCATACCTACACCAAACCATTCTGCAGCATTCTAAAAGCATTTCCTGTGTACAATCGAAGGACCGGATTCATCGTACTCGGCCTTTGCAATCCACATCTGCATTAGTATCCCAAATAAATCAAACATGTCATAAAAACATCATACGCCGTGTACAAATACACGCGGACGATACAAACATATCATATCGGTTAGAATTACCAAAGAGTGTTTACCTGTTGAAAAGTGCTAAGAGAAGCTAAGATAGAGCCACCAATCCAGACACTGTATTTTCGCTCGGGCGGAGCAACCACCTTGATCTTCATGCTGCTTGGAGCCAACGCGGTAATTTCCTTGCTCATTCTGTCAGCAATACCAGGAAACATGGTAGAACCACCACTGAGCACTATGTTTCCATACAAGTCTTTTCTGATATCAACATCACACTTCATGATTGAGTTGTACGTCGTTTCGTGAATGCCAACAGCTTCCATTCCAATCATGGACGGCTGGAAAAGAACCTCAGGACAACGGAAACGCTCAGCGCCAATGGTGATGATCTGTCCATCAGGAAGCTCATAGCTCTTCTCAACAGAAGAACTTGTTCTTGAAGTTTCAAGCTCTTGCTCGTAATCAAGTGCAATGTAAGCCAATTTTTCCTTCACATCCCTTACGATTTCACGCTCGGCTGTAGTAGTGAACGAATAGCCACGCTCGGTTAGGATTTTCATCAGGGCGTCGGTTAGGTCACGCCCTGCTAAATCCAGACGAAGGATAGCATGCGGAAGGGCATACCCTTCGTAAATAGGTACTGTGTGGCTCACACCATCTCCAGAGTCCAGAACAATACCTGCATAAATTCATTGCATGTTTGTTTTTACTAACCAGCATAAAAATCTTTGCAGACACACGAGTTTTGTTAAACCGAAAAAAGGACTAACCTGTTGTTCGACCACTGGCATAGAGCGAAAGAACTGCCTGAATGGCAACATACATTGCAGGTGTGTTGAATGTCTCAAACATAATTTGAGTCATTTTCTCGCGATTAGCCTTAGGGTTAAGAGGAGCTTCGGTGAGCAAAACCGGATGCTCCTCGGGGGCTACACGAAGCTCATTGTAGAAGGTATGATGCCAAATCTTCTCCATATCATCCCAGTTACTCACAATACCATGCTCAATTGGATATTTTAGAGTCAATATACCACGTTTGGACTGAGCTTCATCACCAACATATGCATCCTTTTGTCCCATGCCAACCATCACACCGGTGTGGCGTGGTCGGCCAACAATGCTAGGAAACACAGCCCTCGGAGCATCATCTCCAGCAAATCCAGCCTAAACATTCGAAATCAAAATGCAATAGTTTCACAGCAAATCAGTAAAAAGTAAGACTTATCATCATGCAAACATCCATCGTGATTTGTTCAAATTCTACTACGCTATAGCATTATATCGTTAACATCGCGAAGAGACCGCGAAAAAGATACTTAGCCAATCACTTTTATAGGAACAATTCAGAATATAGAATGACCCTTGTACATTACCTTAACCATTCCTGTTCCATTATCACAGACGAGTGGTTGAATATCCTCATCGGCCATTGTCTTTCAAAAACTGCACAATATCAAATAATCTACAACTCTTCAAAACTCTTAGAATTCGGTTAACAAAAGAATGAAGAATACATGCAGAGAAATTATCAACAAAGAAAGTAATGTGAAAACCTGAAATGTAGCGGCAAAAGAGAGAATGAATGAATTCTTGGATCTCAGGTGCAACCGTTGAAAGCACCCAAAGACAATAATAATGCAGGAGAAGAGGTCCAACTCGAACCTCAAAATTGAACGTGTTTTTCAGTTTATAAATGAACGTTCTCCACGTTCACGACAATCTTTCAACAACGTCCAATTCTATGAACGACATTCACGTTGTTGCTAACGAGTGTCCTTTTGATGTGTGGCTCAACGTACACACCCGGTTCTCTAAAATGTTCCATTGATTTTTATAGTTTGGCCCATTATTAGCAACCCCATTACTTTTTGGGAATTGCTTAATGTAACTTATTCCCCACCCTCGTCAAAAATCAAAATCATCTTTAAATTTTATAAATGTATTTTTGGATACACTCTATAACACATTCATTTTTGAATTAGGTCCCAAGACTAAGTAAAAAAAATTGTCTCTCCTTTTAAATTACGGAAATACATATATGAATGCTATTTTAATAAAAAAATATACCAGACTCTTCTTCGGGTGTGATCTATTTGAGATACTTCGTTGACTTAGGATGTGTTTGTTTCAAGGATTAAAATTACATTTTCGAGAATGTGACATTGGAAATGCAACAATCCCATGTTTGTTTCAAGTTTTTAAAAATTGTTCCCGGGTACTTTTTATTCATAGGAATGTTGTTTGCACATAATTCTTGTCATACTTATTCTCATGCATAAAGGGTGAGAATCCAACATTCCCATGAGAATAAACTCAACTTCCTATAACTTCCCACTACTATTCACATATTATTATTTTTTTAAATATTTTTTTATAATTTTTAAATTAAATAAATATGTAATCATTCCTGAGAAATTTAATATTGATCCAAACACATAAGTGGAAATATTATTCTTAGGAATAATAATCCAAGGAATATGATTCCAAGAAATGTTTTTTTATAACTTGAAACAAACACACCCTTAGAGCGGGTCCATGAGTACCGCTTAAAGTTGTATGTGGAAGACTAAACAAATGACAGACAACATCACATTGTTGACGGTAATATTTTTGTATCTTTTAGTGTTTGTGTTATTTTCATAACACTTTTGCAACGCCATTACTAATGATTCACATGTGCCATTTTTGGATTGGAACCTCTAGCACTTCCCACGCATATCTAGCTGTTCATGTGCTCCGACCTACATTGAGGATATGCCATATGCTTCTGCATTCACCTCGCTAAGAAGAAAGCAGACGACAGAGCCATAAAAAGTGTACCTTGACTGCATGGTAGCAGAGGATATACACTTTCATACGTACGTCATGAAGTTGCATGTCACTAATAGATTCAGGGGGAGAACCCCATTAAGTTCTGTTGCTTGTCTTATCACTTTCGTCTCGTTTATTCTTGTTTATTGAGTCTCCTTCATTATTGCACATCTCTGAATCAAGTTTTGAATCGATTCGTTTTTAGCATGCATAATTCAATTGTTATATTTGAGTTTGATCATGATGTTTTTAGTCAATTGGTTGAGTTAGTGGAACAAAAACCATATGTGTTGTTGGTTTAAGTTAAGTGGAAAAGAAAATCTCAGTATTTTGAAAAACCTGAAAAATTGAGATTTTATGTGCATGACTCGAATCATGTACATATCCTGACTCAAATAAAATTGAACAGAGGCAAACAAATGATTTTCAAACTCTGTGACTCGAATCACAGTTTTAACTTGATTTGAATCAAGAAGCTCTATGACTCGAAACACAAGTTACACTTGATTCAAATCAGACAGATCTGATCAGTCTCTGCCTTATTTGATTCGAATAAGACCTTCGACTTAACTCGAATCAGACACTTTCTCACATTTTTCATTTTGAATGTGTCCTATTTAACTCAAATAAAACTTTATACATGATTCAAATCATAAGCTTTTATGACTCGAATCATAAATATAAGATGACTCAAATCACACAAAAATGGGTCAATTTTCTTATGATATTTTGTAACGCCCTGTATAATATATATCTAGAAGAATATATATATATATATATATATATATATATATATATATATATATATATATATATATATATATATATATATATATATATATATATATATATATATATAAGTGTTATTATTTGGTACTGGCACCATCATAAGTGACTATTGACATAATACACATACTTGACCATATCTAAACATAAAAGAAACAACATATGGTACAAGGTATCGAAAATGTCAAAATAAAACTTTAAGATCTAAGTACAATACCCTTCATTGTACACAATACACAGCGGAAAACATAATCTAAGCTTCCCTCGAAACATCCAAGCATAGCTCCACTTGTAAACTAAATCTGCAAACAATACCTGTAAAACAACAACAATGATGGGGTGAGATAATAATCTCAGTGAGTTCCCCTATCTTATGGGTTCACTCGACTCTACAGAGTTCTAATCAAATTCTAACTCAAGTCAAAAGGAAAAGGGATAAGACTTAAGTTCACACAACTCGCAATGTATGAAAACATGTCTCTTGAGTTCATCAATCCAAACAATCACTAGCTCGGAAACCATACCAAGGCATCCTTCCACGTCCTCTCCTAAGTCTAGGACTTTCGGCACGAGTCACGAATCCTTGTACGTACTTTGACATACGAAATAGATTCAGATTCTCAGGGACTCCTCAACCTTAAAAATCGTCGCTTCCCATGGGACTTCCAACCCATCTCAAGCCTTTTACTTGTAGGCTTCATTCGCTTATGTGGACTCAAACATGTTAAAGTACTGGTATGTACATCCCAAAGGAGCTCTACATAAGCATCACTCTTGGGATGACACCTTTAGGGAGTTGTTTCCGACTACGTGATTAAATATAACATAATGCGATTGTATTCTACAATCACAAGGTCACATTCACCTTAATCACACAACAACATCACATGTCCCATACAATGCACCTCATTCACAACCATGGTAATCATTCATCCATGACACACACCTAGGTATCATATTACATGAATGTCATCTTCTAGTGTTATCTAAGTCATAATTGCAACCTAGTTTTAAGCCCAGGTTTCCTCACTCATCTTCATATTGTTTTAAGCATGTTATCACACAATCAAACATGTATATCATACATAATAGCATCACAAGTCAAACATAAACATTTCACATAAGGCAAAACAACAATATATCTAACATGTCAACATATCATCCATTAGCATACACAATGCTATCTTCTACCCATAATTATTGGTTAAATCATGATCTCACAATAAATAGGACATTCGGAGCCAAACCCCCACCAAAATAGGACTTTTAGGACAAAAATGTTATCCCACATTCACAAGCAATTATTCATGGATGGAAAACATGCATAATAACCATAATAGTCAATATAAAGTGACCCATAGCATAGCTAAGCAAGTATGTGAAGCAACCCAACAATTAACAAAACAATTGCCCAAGTCCTGTCATTGTCGCCTAACGAGCAGCCAGCGAGGTTGGTTCGTTTTCAGTTCGCCTAGTGAACTCAAAGCGAGGTGCAGACAGAACCAAAATGGCACTATGGTCTCCTAGAGAGCTTCAGCGAGATAACTCATTTTTCGTTCGCCCAACCTCGCCTAACGACCATACTAGAAAAAGTGTGTCGCCCTGGGCTCGCTAAGCTCGCCCGACGACCCAAGCAAAACTCAGATTTTGCAGAACGCGAATTGAAGGTCATCCATGGCCAAAACTCCAAACCCACATGTTCATAACAGCAACCAAACACTAATTTCACATTGTATAACATCATATAGGCATGCAATTCATCAAATCATCATGAAAACAACATTTTATTCAATTTCCACACAAAACCTAATCCACCAATATTCTCATATTTTCCCCCATAAGTTATACTATCTAATGGAACTCACCTTAAATAAGAAGATTGGATGAATTGACGATGAAGATGATGAATCCAAGAATCTCCTCTTCCTCTTCCATGAGTTCTCTTCTTCTTCTTCTTTCTCTTCCTTTTTCCTTTTTCTTACTAATTTTCTTCTTCTTCCCTTTCCATCCACTCTTATATATATATATATATATATATATATATAATGGTACAAAATACTCCAATTGATATTTTGTCATATAACACCAAATGACCAATTATTAATGTTACCAAAATGTCTCCTCACATGCTTGTTAATATTGGTCTGTCTCTTTTATTAATAATTGATTTCTCTTCATAGTTGACTAGTTACTCTATTGGTCTCAACTGATAACATTTAGAGCACTTAGGAGTTCCAATTGTTCTGACTGATAAATGTAGAATACATAACCACTCAGTTGATCTTAACTGATACCCAGTTGAACATTTAAGGGAATATGGGATATTACAGATTTTGTTTTACTTCACATGCTCATTGACTCAAATCATGAAATGTTCTTGACTCGAATCTAACTATTTTTTTCCATTAATTTTTGTGCTTAATCTCAAGCACATAGAAATTCATTTTGTCATCTTATTTTCAAAGAGCAATTTCATAATTTACATTATGATTTTGTGAAATCAACACCCTCTCATTTTTTGAAAACTCCAAAAAACTCTTGCAAACTAAAATTCTTTCATCTTCAACCTCTAGTTTGATTTCAAATCTTAATTATAGAGATTTGTAATTTTTTAGGGAAACGTGTCTTGAAAATAACCGTTACTGAATATTTGGTAAATATTTTTAGGAAGCTTGCAAGATTGAGGTTGTTGTCATTGTTTGTGACAAATTCCAGTGAAAAGAAGGAAATTCTTCTCTCCAACAGCCCTTTGGAGTGACTGTGTGGGAGGTTACTAACAAGGTAGAGTTCTTCTCAATCTTTTGATAATTCACTGCTCATAAAATCGGTGGGATCAATGGGTGATTTCCACACACAAAGATTGTGAGCAGATTGGTGAATCTGGAATATTCAAAAATCGAGAATCAAGTAAATATTTCACAGAAGAGTTTGGTATTAAGTTGTATACAAGTCAAGATCCAGATAAGAGAGTTATTTTTCTCGTCATTATTGTGGATTGGTGATTGTATGAACTCTCGTAGTATTTGTCAAAACATAGTGGAAGAAAGTAGGTTCCAATGGGAAACTGTTGAAAAATGGATTAAACTCCTACGAGGACCATTGAATTGAACCACTATATATCCCGATGCAAGCACACACACACACACACACACACACACACACACACACATAAACACACACACACACTCTCTCTCTCTCCCCCTCTCTCTCTCTCTCTCTCACTCTTGTATTTTAATTTTCCTCGGATAATTGAATGCTTAGATTGTCTGAAATTCTGGTATCAGATATGTGATGTTAAGTGAGATGTCACAACATCAATATCTATTATATGAACAAGACAATAACAGTAATAGTACTTAAAAACAATAAACCACACAGAGAATTATTCACCCAGTTCGGTCTAACAACCTACGTCTGGGGGCTACCAAGCCAGGGAGGAAAATCACTATTAGTAGTATCAATTTATAGACTCCACAATCAACACACAAGTTGATAATCTACTCACTTAATCACTACCCAATGACACTTCTACCTAAGACACTCTTAGGTATGAGAACCCTCTCACCCCCCCTCAATCACAGCAGTGATAACAACAGAAAATAACAAAGTAAGAAGATACACAAGAAAGACACACCTTGATCTTGCTTAAAAGCCTTGATCAAGAACAACCACTCGTGCTTAAAAGTTTAGAGTGGACAAATTACAACTCAATTAAACAGTCCAATTCAAACATCAAAGAGATGAGTGAATGGCTCACAAATAACACAAGACGCACAAAGACTCAAACCCTAACACAAGTAATGCAACTCTTCAATTAAACTTCTTTGACCAGCAAGTAGGTTTGATACGTCTTTTTATCGCAACTCTCTTCATGGGCTTGGGCAGCCTTAACACCCAGATTTGAATCTCACTTTAAAACATAATTACTCTTCAAATCTTTTAGCCCTAAAACTCGAAACAGAATATACTTCAAAGGAAACATAAAACGATTGCATCAGACAAAATCTCCTCCAAGAATCACGCCTGCAATCTCTCAAACAATCCTCAAGATACATCAAAGAAAAGTGCAGCCCTAATACAACATAACAGACTGAACCTGATATTCTGTTAACAGATGTTAATACATCATGTTTGACATCAGAACACAGACCTGCAACACTTATCAACAACTAACACCAGAATGTTAGAAAGACCACCATGTCAAAACATCAAGTAAGACATCTTGATGCAAACATTGTTTTACCAAAATTGATGCCAATTTAGAACTTACAATCTCCCCCTTTGGCTAATTTTGGCTAAAACAACCAATAAGCACACAAACCAGACCATAAAGCCATACTAGCTCAGAAAACCCTGCAACAGAAGCAACATACAAACCTGACAATCTGAGTTAACACTGATCACTCAAAAACTACTGCAACTCCCCCTTAAGTAGAAGAAGACCATTCAGTTGTACACAAAACCAAAAACTAGTCTACTCTCCCCCTTTTTAGCCATAATTGGACAAACTAAAGAAGAAGTAGTCAAAGTTAGAAGTAGTAGTCAGTCACAAACAGTCATTGTTAGACAACCTAACCAGCAGTCAGTCACATAAACTCTCTCTTGTTAGATAAGACAAACAGCAACAAGATACACATAGCAAAAAAATCATACTGAAGCTGTCAACAATAGCAGTACAGACCTATCAAGTTACAAAACAAGCACACATAGGTGCCATCAGAATTCCAGAACAGCACACAAGAGTGCCTAAAGAAAACAAAAAAAGAAACTCCAACAGAGCCAACACAACCAGCAGAATCAATCTTCCTCAGAATCATCAGAAGCATCTTCATCACCCTCATTATCAGTTACTGAGCCACCCTCCTCAGAACTTGAAACATTACCAACTTCCTTGGCATTATCATTTTCACCATCTTCACCCTGTTCTAAAGACAATCATTTTTTCAAGTCTCATCTTCCTGGCAGTACTGGTGTTGATAACAACATCTAGATCTTTACAAGCTAACTTCAACTCATTGATCAGATCATTTTTGGTACATGTCTTGTTGACACCATTGCCTGATGTTGAAATAATATCTGGGACATGATTCCCTATAAATAGCTTAGGATGCAGAGACAAGGCAGCCTCCCTCTTGCAAGCAATATCAGAGTTAGTTAAGATTCCAGGATGTTGATTCAAAATCATTCCACAAATAAGGGAAGGAAATGCTATATGCATCTTAATAGCATTAGTTGTAGCATGCTTCATAATCTGATCAAAGATGTAATTCCCATAATCAAACTTGACCTTGTTGCCAACAGCAAAGATGAGCCTTCCTAACCCTACAACTATGGTAGTTTTGTGATTTATAGGTACCCAATTTGCAGCCCTAATCCTATGCAAAATTGCATATTTGACACTTAGTTGGCTAGCAGGCAATTTACCTTTCAAGGGCCAACTAGTCACTTGATTGGCAGTGATCACCTTGCACACATAGTTGTCAGTAACCTCCAGTTCACACTCCTCTTTATCACTCCTTCCCAAGTACTTGTTGATGGCACTAGGAGAGAAATGAATACATTTTCCCCTAACATAAACCTTCATGAAATTCACACTTCTACCATCAGCAATATCAGCAGGAATGTTCACAATGAATTCCTTAACCAACACATCAAAACACTTTGAAAAATCTGACACAGTCTTTAATAATCCTGCAGCATGAATCAACTCCATGATTTCCTTGACCTCCAAGGAATCTTTACCAAGCTCCCTCTCCAGAGCAATTCTTTATAGATAAACATACTTCCACTTACTCACATTTTCAACAGAATGGAATGAAATATTGTCTAAAATAGGTGGGATGCTTTTGGAAACATAAAAGGCAATTAATGATATTTCCACAAACCAGTAAATGACTTTTAAAATTTAAAAATATTTTCCCACACGCCTTTAATTGCTATAAGTTTTCACAAATGTGGATACCCAAGTTTTTCTTTGAGAATTCGAACTTACTAGCATCCACAGTCTCACCCAACTTTCGTTCAGTGGCAACAAGTTTCAAAATTATCACATTATCTCCCACAAGACTTCTGATCAATATGCTCAGGATGTCATAGTGTAATGTCATGACATCTTGCTTAACATTATACTCAATCAGACTTTGTTTCACCTCTTTCAGATGTAGATGCCCAAGTCTTTGATGGTCCACATCCATATCATCATCTTTGGCAATAATACATATGGTGGAGTAACTGGACTCTTGAGGAGCCCACAAGTAGTAGTTATATTTAGATCTAACTCCCCTCATAACAACTTCACTCTTTTCATTTGTCACTAAACATTCAGATTTTGTATAGCTGACCTCGAAACCTTCATCACACAATTAACTGATGCTAATTAAATTAGCAATCAACCCTTTAACAAGCAACACATTATCAAGACTAGGCCCAACTGAACAATTCAGCTTTCTAATCCCTTTGACCTCACCTTTGACTCCATCCCCAAAAGTCACATCACTTGTGGAATAGGATTTGACATCCATCAACAGGTTCTTGACACCTGTCATATGTTTAGAACACCCACTGTCAAAGTACCAATCTTCCACAGCTGAGGCTCTACTAGACATGTGAGCTAATAAGCTTGTAATAGCAACCTTGGGAACCCATTGTTTTCCATGTGTAGGAATGCTTTGATTTGTTCTAGGTTGAGGATCAGGTTCAGGAAATCCATGCAATCTGAAGCAAAAAGGTTTTATGTGACCAAACTTACCACAGTAACGACACCTCCATCTTTGAAATCCTCCTCTAAAATGGTTGGGATGTCTTCTCTCTTGAGGATGTCTTCTCCCATACTGTTGAGGCTGTCTTCTGCCATGATGATGAGGCACAAAATGATTAGGTCCAGAAACATGCACCTTCCCATGATGTTGTGACATCTGATGGAACATGTTCTGCTTGGGTCCAGAAGTATGAACTTTCTCATGTTGTTGAAACATCTGATGAGACAGGTTTTGTTTAGTACCAGAAGAACTAGCATCTAAAGAAGGTTTCTTCTCACCCTTAAATCCCAACCCAGTCATGTCTCCAGTCAGTTTTCCAGCTTGAAGGATTTTATCCAAAGTGTCAGTTCCATTGTTAAACATTCTGAGAGATTTGGACATTTGATCAAGATTGCATTTCAGCAAACTGACCTCATTTTCCAGTTCAGCCTTGTCAGCCTTGAGTTGGATTATTAGTTTCTTTTGCTTCTCCTCTTCTTAACACACTTCTTCACTTCTGATACATAGCTCTCTATATGATGCAGCTAGTTTCTCGTAGGTAATCTCTCCATCACTAGAATCTTCATCAGAATCACATATTCCAGTCATAGCTCTGACATGCTTGGTAGATTCATCCTCACTTTCAGTGTCCTCATCAGACCAAGTGACAGACAAACCCTTTTTCTGTTTAAGTTATGTAGGGCATTCAGCTCTGATGTGACCAAAACCTTCACAGCCATGGCATTGGATCCCTTTGTTATTATTAGTCTTCTCCTCTGCTTTGGTTTTCTTCTGATCACCTGACCTGTTGATGTCAGATGTGATGTTCTTGACATAGGGTTTATGCCTCATTTCCATTCTTTTCCACACCTTATTAAACTGTCTTCCCAGCAGAACAATGGCATTGGATAACTCCTCCTGAGTTTCAGGACCACACTCTTCCTCATCATCTTCTGTACTAGACACCAAGGCTATGCTTTTAACCTTCTTTTCAGACCTGTCATTCAATCCTAATTCAAATGTCTGAAGTGAACCAATCAATTCATCAACCCTCATCTGGCTGATGTCTTGAGCTTCCTCTATAGCAGTCACCTTCATATCAAATCTCTTGGGAAGAGATCTGAGAATTTTTCTCACAAGCTTCTCATCAGACATCCTTTCTCCTAGGGCACTAGAAGCATTTGACAGTTCAAGTATATTCATGTGAAAGTCATGAATGGTCTCTTCATCTTTCATCTTCAAGATTTCAAACTTTGTTGTTAGTAGCCGAAGTCTTGACATCTTGACCTTGGAGGTTCCTTCATGATTTGTTTTTAGAATATCCCAAGCCTCCTTAGCCACTTCACATGTGTTGACCAGCCTGAAAATGTTCTTGTCTATACCATTAAATAAGGCATTCAAGGCCTTAGAATTCCCAAGTGCAAGTTCATCTTCTTCCTTGGTCCACTCCTCTTCAGGTTTCAGCTTTGACACACCATCTTTTCCCACAATGGCAGGGTGTTTCCATCCTGTCAAAATAGCCTTCCAAGCCCTGTTGTCTAAAGACTTCAAAAAGCAACCATGCGAGGTTTCCAATAGTCATAATTTGATCCATCTAGAATAGGGGGTCTATTCACAAATCCACCACTCTCCTTGTCCATTGCACCAGAAAGTAACAGCCCTAAATCTCACCCATATGCAGAGCAAGATGACCTGCTCTGGTACCAATTGAAATTCTGGTATCAGATATGTGATGTTAAATGAGATGTCACAACATCAATATCTATTATATGAACAAGACAATAACAGTAACAGTACTTAAAAACAATAAACCACACAGAGAATTATTCACCCAGTTCGGTCTAACAACCTACGTCTGGGGGCTACCAAGCCAGGGAGGAAAATCACTATTAGTAGTATCAATTTATAGACTCCACAATCAACACACAAGTTGATAATCTACTAACTTAATCACTACCCAATACTTCTACCTAAGACACTCTTAGGTATGAGAACCCTCTCACCCCCCTCAATCACAGCAGAGATAACAACAGAAAATAACAAAGTAAGAAGACACACAAGAAAGACACACCTTGATCTTGCTTAAAAGCCTTGATCAAGAACAACCACTCGTGCTTAAAAGCTTAGAGTGGACAAATTACAACTCAATTAAACAATCTAATTCAAACATCAAAGAGATGAGTGAATGGCTCACAAATAACACAAGACGCACAAAGACTCAAACCCTAACACAAGTAATGCAACTCTTCAATTAAACTTCTCTGACCAGCAAGTAGGTTTGATACGTCTTTTTATCGCAACTCCCTTCATGGGCTTGGGCAGCCTTAACACCCAGATTTGAATCTCACTTTAAAACATAATTACTCTTCAAATCTTTTAGCCCTAAAACTCGAAACAGAATATACTTCAAAGGAAACATAAAACGATTACATCAGACAAAATCTCCTCCAAGAATCACGCCTGCAATCTCTCAAACAATCCTCAAGATACATCAAAGAAAAGCGCAACCCTAATACAACATAACAGACAGAACCTGATGTTCTGTCAACAGATGTTAAGACATCATGTTTGACATCAGAACACAGACCTGCAACACTTATAAAAAACTAACACCAGAATGTTAGAAAGACTACCATGTTAAAACATCAAGTAAGACATCTTGATGCAAACATTGTTTTACCAAAATTGATGCCAATTCAGAACTTACATTGTCAATTCTTAACATAGTGTATCATTTATTTTTGTTGGTAGCGATTTACTATGTAAGATTAGGTTTTATTAGAACTGATACTTAATTAAGCTTTATAGTTGATTAAACTCTAGAAAACCAATGTTGTTAGAATCCAGTATTAATTGAAGCATTGTACATGACACATCTTGTGTAATCTACAATCATTGTCTTTGAACAATCTGCGAGATTTGTGAATTGTGTATTTGTCAACGTGTTAAATTCCAATATAAGCATAACATCTCTATTTTTGCTTTAAGACTTTCGTGCATTTTTGAAAAACCTCTGATAATCTATTTTTGGAAAATCAGTCAAATTTTTTAATAAGGGTTTATTCCCCCCGTCTAGACCATTTATCTACTCCATATTCTCACCTAACAATTGGCATTAAGAGCTGGTCTTTTGATCAGGTCTAAGCAACTCAAAAGTTTGGGAATATTGCAGACGATGATGATCCAAAAGGAGCGTATAATATAGCACTTATTTTTAAAGGCGAGAATTATGCTTATTAGAAAGAGAACATGTATGTACATTTACTATCATTTGACAAAATTTATGGGTAGCTGTCATCGATTGGCCTTTTATCCCTACGGGCGACAATGATGTTGTTAAGCACCCAAATAATTGGAAATATTATGAAACCAATAAGGCTTCATATGATCTGAAAGCGAGGAACATACTTATCTCCACTTTAAGCGTGAAAGTATTCTACTGAATTTCACATCATAAAAGTGCTAAAGGTATGTGGGACGTTATCCAAACCTTTTATGAAGGAACAAATGATGTCAAGGATTTAAGATCAACATGTTTACAGTGGAGTTCGAACTACTCTATATGGAACCCGGAGAATCTGTGAATTCCATGCAGATTAGATTCCTCCACTTAATAAACAAACTAAGCAACTTAGTAAAAACTTTTTCAAACAAAGATTGTGCTAACAAAATATCAAGGTCTATGTGCAGGTAGTGGAAACCAAAGGTTACCGCTATAAAAGAATCTGACGACATTAGTTCTTTGGACATCACAAATTTATTTAGAAAATTAGTCGAACATGAAAATGAACTAAAATGACTCGCAGATAGAGAAGTAAAGTCGAAATAGGTAGAGAACGAGAAAGAAGAAAAAAGGGATCTTTCTTTGAAAGCTTCTTTATCTAAAGCAGAGAAGTCAAAGGAAGAAAGTGATAACTCTAACGAAGAAGCTCATAAATAAGTGGAGATAATTTTTTCGTTAGACGCTACAATAGATACTTGAAAATAAACAAGCTCAAGCATTCCGAAAAAGTTTGGTAAATTTAAAAAATACTCACCAGCCTAAAAGAGAACACAAGAAAAAGGATGATGATATTATGTGTTATGAGTGTGAAAATTGGGGAATTATAGAATCACATATCCAAGTCTCACAAAACATCATAAGAAGAAAGATAAGGAAGTCTACAAGATGAAAGGCAGAGGTGCTAGATGTTGTAGAGCCTATATCGTGTGGGAAGAAGAGGATGAGAGCTCCTCCTCAGATTCTTGTTCAAGTTTAGATGATGGGTGTGCCAACCTATGTTTGATGGCACGTAAGAAAGGTTAAACCTCACATGTATATACTTCTGATCTTGGTGATGAATATTCATATAGTGAATTTTCGAAAGCATTTAATGATATGTATATGGATTGTATAAATTCTTTTAAGAAAGTTTTTCTCCAAAAAGAAATGATTTTGAAACTTGAAACACTGCACTGCAACGAAGGCATGTTATAACTTCAGAATCCTTCAGCTTGCACTTGTTCAGAAAGTCAACCAATTCTTCCTCAACTTTTGGGTAGACCACTTTCATCTTCTCAATATAATCCAATGTAGTTACTTATTTAATCTCAGTGTCGAGACCCTTTAGTAGCCTCGACCATCATAATTTCTACCAGCTCGACCATATTTGTTTCCTGGACTCTAAGAGGGTTAGTGTCAATCTGCTTGGTTGCTTGGATTTGTCTCCAAACTTTAACTTTCTGTCTTTCAAATCATCATGTATTAGATCCCTAAAAAGGACACATTGAAAGCTTTTATGACCAAAAAAATTATGATACTTATAGAAAACTTATTTCTTTTTTAGTTCCAACGATGATGTCTTTAGGTCTTCTGGCACTATGATTTGACCATAAGCAATAAAAAGATAAAAAATTTCATCACATTTAGTTACATCAAATATATAACTTTTTGTAATGAATTTTTCATTTTTACTAGGTTCGACAGGATTTTTTCCATTAGAGGGTCTTAGGACCTTACAAACATATGGAGGTCCTGGATGCAACTTTATCAGGCTAATATTATTTCCTTAAACATATTCATAAACTATGTCATATTTTTGGTTGTTTTCATCTACTTCTACATAAGGAACTTTTTCCTTTTTTGTGATATTTATTCTCCTTAGCCTTTTCAGCTTTGAACCGTTTGACTTGCCTAACCATATATGCTAAATGGGTCATATCCCTTAGGTATTGGGTATCTAACTTCTCCCTAATGGAATAGTCTAAACCTTCTGCAGCCATTTCGACTAACTCGTGTTCATACACTTGAGTGAGGCATCTTGACTTCATTATAATAAACATATTGATATAATCATCTAACAACTCAGCCAATTTTTGTTTCACATTAGCCAATTCTTTCAGGTTGATCTTTGACTGACCCATGTAAAATTACTCATGGAACACCCTTCCTAATTGATTCCAAATACATATAGAATTTGAAGGTAAGGTGGCGAACCACGTGAAGGAATTCTTAGTTAAGGAATTTGGGAAATATTTCATTTTTAAGTTATCATTATTGGCCAAATCACCCGCCTCTAATTGATATCGAGCAATATGTTCGACAGTAGATTCACTAGTATCGCTTGCAAACTTGGTGAACTTATGGATTTTCCAACCCCTTGGAATTTCAGTCTACAATACATACTCAAACAAGGCAGAAAAAAATTTGGCCAATGAAGACCAACATTAAGACCATTTTGGTCTAATATTTGTTCAACCACACTGGCTATGTTATTTTGCCCCCTAAAACTGTTTTGCTGGACCCTCCTAAACACTTGGTCTGCATTCTGGTTCCTATTAACCAATACTACCTTTAGGCCATTTCGACTTGCATCACCTTCGACTACCCCGGGTATGGGCTATTCGACTAGTTGGGGTGTAACCCTTTGTTGCACTTGATAATTAGGAAGACCTTTATTATTTGAAACTCATGGAATTTTAATTGCTCCAACTGCTTGGATTTGAGGGACTGGTTGAACAGGTGCTTGGGGAACACCAAAGAAATCAGCAATTCGACCCATTTGGTACGCCAATTTTTGGTATGTATGGTTTGTGTTTTATATTAGGGGATTAATCACAATACCAATTAGTTGTGTAAGCATATTCTCTATATCATGGTTACTTTTATCCATTTGTTGTCTCACACATAAGAGGGATCTAGTAGTTAATGGTGGCATAACTTAAGGGATGTATCCTAACCCTCCTCGAGGTTGTGCAATTCGACTAAGATTGCTTATAGCAAATCTTGATGCCATGTATTGATTAATATGAGATGCAATAGTCATTGCATTATGTTCATACGTAGATGTATTATTTTGTAGGTCTGTCATCATTGTAGTTAGCATGCCATATGAATATCCCTTACTACCAGAGGTAGCATGAAACCTGGGAGGGAAGGGGACCTAGGGTCTCCTATAGAAGTTTGTGTAACCCTAGGAGTAGTTAGGAAACTGGTTAGTTGTGATGGGGGTACCACCACTTCTAGTAATGTCGTAGAAACTGACATTTGACTTATCACAGGGGCAATTACTCCAATGGATGTTATAGTTGATGCGCCACAAACCGTTGATTCGATTGATTGTTCTTTTACATTTGGAGCATTGTTCTAGGGGAGGGAAGGATTTCTCAGCATTGGACGAGTCATTGCAACAAGAGTTTTTCCACTCCTCGAATGCATAAACACTCAGTCATTGAAAACATTGCATGAATGGAGAATAAAATGAAAAATAAAAGCACAAACGCTTCTCTGAAAAAGTTTAAATTTATTGCACAAAAGGGTCCCACTGGGCATGCCAATTTGGTTACCGTTATTTTTGGTAAATCAAATCACACAATTTTGTTCACTTAAAATATTAAAATTGAAAAATTCCTATGGATACTTTGTGTAAAAGTTTTGACAAAATGTGTTAATGTTTGATGGTGTGATGTTTGCGTTAAGAGAAAACAAATGAGATTACTAAAAAATAACGTGTAGAATTGCATGAAAAGATAAAACAAATGAAGAAAATAATAAACAACAATTGAGTAAAATTGTTAAATTTAAAGGTGGGACGCAAATTCATACATTTCTTACAAACTTTTATCTTTGTAACTTGGATGTGTGAATTTTGTAGAGAATAACTATGAAAATTGTGAAGCCTTGTTACAGAGATTAAATCGACTTATATACAAGTACATCAGTAATCATCGACAACGGTCAATTCTTCAGTAACTGACACGTACACTATTACACAGCCTTTAGGAAATTCTTTAAAGTCAGTTACTTCCATCATTTCATGTTTTTTAAATTTGAGTGTTGTAATGCACTTAACACTGGTCTTGAGAGCCACACTCAACTCATTTTAAAAATGACTGTCATTTAAGGTTTTTTGCACACAGATTAAAGAATGTAATAATGTTGTCATAAGATACTACATTTTTACAAAATTAACCTTATAAATGTATTGGAAGTAGTTTACGAAGTAATAATTAAAGGACACAATTGAAAAATAACAGTCATTTCTACATTGAAAAGTGAGAATGACATTCATTTTGAAATGAATTTTATTTGTTAAAACAATAGTTATTTTGAAACGGAAGGAGTATAAGTCATAATTCGAGCAGTAAAGCTCATAGTGGTCATTTATAAATTATTTGATGTTAAAATTTTGGTTATGGCCACCATCTCCTTCAATATCTTGTACTATAAAACTAGCTTGGGAATTTAAGGCGATCTTGACATTCATTCCATCCATATTTGAACAGTTATCCAACTTCTCAAAAGTATCTATTTTGCAAGGACCAATATAGTCAAGTTTAAAGAAACCACACCCATCAATAAGTAGTCAAATATTTCTCTATTTTGGTGAGAATTTACACCATTGATCCTGGCATTAGATTTACAGCCACACCACCATGAATAAACACTTTGTCTTGTTGGGTTTGGGCTCCCTTCCTATGTGGAGAATGTCCCAAATATTCTTAGCCTATTTGTCTCACTTATTTAAGTGGAGAGGATCTGTAAGTCCGGTGGTTTTTGGATTGGCTGCATTTTGGTAAAATAACATGCTGTTAGCAATATGTTGAACCAAATATTCTATCATGTCAGTCAGACATCATGTTCTACATGATGTTGTGACATGTTCAAGGACATGTTATACCAGATAGTTAGGGCGTGACTATTTTGGTAATTTTAGTGTAATTTTTTAGTGTGTTCTGATGCACACGTGGGCGACTTTTATGGGAGTATATTGTGGGAATTTCTGTTATTGCAGATTATGTTACTTTTCATAAAAAGGATCATTGAGCCTTTTTAGGAAAGTTTGTATTTTGCTCCTATTATTGTGCAGGATGATTTGCAGCCAGTTTATACTGATTGCTACTATTTGTGCGTCTCATGAAGCCTAAATCCAGTAGGTCTGAAGGCTATTTAAAGAGAAGAAAATCCCTATTGAAAAAAAAAAGAGCATAACATGAGAATTTTGGGAATAAGGATTAGCCGTTGTTTTGGTTGGTCTTTAGGGTTTTCTGTTTGTTAATTGTATGTTACTCATGTATCTTCTAATGCATTGAGGTTGACTGATTATTCATTGTCCACTCTAAAGCTTTTAAACAAGAGTGTATTGTTCTTGGTTGAAGCTTTTAAGTGAAACCGAGTATTGTCTTGGAAGTGTGTTACTTCTATTTTTTGTTGTTGTTTATACAGTCACTAGGATTGGGACTATTTGATATCACTGAGGAGATTAGGAAGTGAGAGGGGATTCTCATATCTAGATGGAGATTTCTAGGTAGAAGTTTGCATGGATAGTGATTAGGTGATAAATTGTAAATGAGAGAGTTTAACTTTGAAGTAATATTATTAGTGAATTTCCTTCCTGGCTTGGTAGCCCCCAGATGTAGGTGACGTTGCACCGAACTAGGTTAACAACTACTGTGTGTTATTTAAATTCCTGCATTTTTTCTTTAAATTGTTCTTGTGTTAATTCTGCTGTTACGACGTCCTGACATCATATCCGACATCTGTCCACTATGTGCTAAAATTTCAATTGGTATTAGAGAAGGCACCCTGTTTTGTTTTGGGTGAGCTCCAGAGAGATACTTTCTGGTACTAGAGACATGGAACTAGGATTTGTCAATAGACCGCCTATTTTGGATGGCACCAACTATGATCAGTGGAAGGCGCGTATGGTGATTTTTCTAAAATCTATGGATAGCAAAACCTGGAAAGCAGTTATCAAAGGTTAGGAACACCCTGTTGTGATGGGCAAAGATGGGAAGGACACAACTGAGTTGAAGCCAGAAGAGGACTGGTCTAAGGAAGAATATGATCTTGCTCTTGGAAACGCCAAAGCCTTGAATGCCTTATTCAATGGAGTTGATAACAATATTTTCAAGTTGATAAATACCTGTACCGTGGCCAAAGATGCATGAGTAATCCTTAGAATCACTCATGAAGGCACATCAAAAGTAAAGATGTCAAGACTTCAACTTCTCACCACCAAATTTGAGAATCTCCTAATGAAAAATGACGAGTCCATTCATTATTTTCATATGAATATTCTTGATATTGCCAATACATCTAGTGCCTTGGGAGAGAAGGTGTCAGAGGAGAAGCTGGTTAGAGAGATTAATAGGTCGTTGCCTAAGAAGTTTGACATGAAGGTTATAACGATTGAAGAAGCCCAAGACATCAGCAACATGAAAGTGGAGGAGCTTGTTGGGCCACTTCAAACTTTTAAATTGGCTATTAATGAAAGATCTAAAAAGAAGAACAAGAGCATATCTTTTATCTCCAACACTAATGATGAAGAGGTTTAATGTGACATGGAGACTAATGAAGGAATTTCTAATAATATTGTGCTTCTTGGGAGGCAATTCAATAAGGTGCTGAAGAGTATGGATAGGAAGTCAAGACCAGATGTCAATGACATGTCATTCGACATCAGGAAGAACAATGATTTTCAGAGAAACACAAGATCAGAGGAGAAGACCAAGCAAGGAAAAGGTAGTCAGTCTCATGAATGTGAGGGTTTTGGTCACATTAGATCAAAATGTTCCACTTACCTCAAGACATTAAAGAAGGGCATGTCTATTTTTGGGTCTGATGATGATTTTGAAATTGAACCTGATGTTGAAACTACTGAGCATGTTGCAGCCCTTACTGGTAGATGTGAATCTGATGAAGATTCCTGGGATCAGAATGTCTCTTATGAAGAATTAGCTATTTCATATAGAGAGCTTTGTGTCAAAAGTGAAGAGGTGTGTAAGATAAGAGAAACGCATAAGAGAATCATAGCTCAACTGCGGGCTGAAAAAGAGAATTTTTTATCTACTATCTCTGGTCTTCAAGATGAGGTAACCCTATTGAATTCTAAACTTGAAAACATAACCAAATCTGTGAGAATGTTGAACAATGGATTTGATGTGTTGTATGAGATTCTTCAAGTTGGGAAAGGAGGTAAAATACTGACTTTCCCATTGCACGAGGGAATACACAGGCCTAGGACGGTGAAGTCTCTACTACTCTCTACCCTCACTTTCACAAACTCATTACAAAATGTAAACCATGGACTTTCGCTACGCGAACTCTTTATGACATCAAACCAGAAAAGTGCGATTTTTGCAGTTGGAGGCCTTCCGTACCTCCGAATTCGATTCCGTAAAAAGTCTCAGTCCCATAATTCAAAATACTACCATTATGTAACAATTATAACAACCTACGACACCTGTTTAGTGGTCCTAACATCCTACATACATCATGTAATCATCAATTCATATATTCAACACATGATTCATAAACCACATGGTCAACAAATAAGATACGGCAAAATCATTATCATCAACAACCCAACCCAACAAAACATAATCATACAACATCAAGATCAATGAGTTTCATCAATTTATCAATAATCATTATAATCAACTACAATTAACAAAAATCTGAACCCTAAATCTACCATTCCTCACACCATTCATAATTGACACCAATTACCCACTATTCATCATAATATCCCTTAGAAAATCAGAACCCCACCCTTACCTTAGATTGATGAGTTTTTCCTTCTCTAATGGATTTCTTCCCTCTTCTTTGTCCTAGCCTCTTTCAACTTCTGTTCCAATTTGACGTACGATGAAAAAACGACTCTAATATTTTCCAATTCCCTTTATAAAATTCCTCAACTATGGTTTACCTCATTTACCCTCACTCATCCTCATACAATTACTATCCTGCCCTTCCAATCTCTACACACTTAATATCTCATTTTATTTCATTATATGATTATTATTATTATTATTATTATTATTATTATTATTATTATTAATCTCATCTAATTAAAATAATAATAATAATTTCCAGCAATTATCTAATTGATCTAATATCCACCTAATATTAAATAATTAAATAATCATCACTAATATTTCTATTTAGTTTTACTTCTCACACCTCCAATCTCTACTCAACTGCTCACACACTTCTCCACCCTCAAGGCCTACTCTTAAGGTTACTACCCCACACCAAAGGTATCTCCAAACACAATAAAAGACACATAATCACATTTATATACACAACTTCACATAATTAAATTATGAAAAATAATTTTAAATAAAATGGGGCGTTACAAAAAATCTATTTTTTTTTTATATTTACTTTGTTTACAAAGAATATTAATATAAATTACTTAACCAAATCAAGAGTTTGACAATGGATTCTTGGAGAACAACCCAGAGGAGTTATGTGTTCCAAACAAGAGAAATTTTTTTATATTTACATTGTTTTTAGATTTCGGAGAAGTTATTTGTTCCTACCAAGAGACATTTTTTTTGTACTTGCAATCCATCCCGGATTATATTGAGCAAACGTTTTCATGAAAAGTGATTTCACATGGAAAAAAACATGAAAGAGAAATGGATGCGTGTGTTTAGTAATAATTTTTCTAATGTAGTCAACCGAGGAAAGTAATATATTTCTCAATGTTTTATTTGATTGACAACATATGAATGTTATTACATAAATACAACAACAAAATCAACATCATTATGTGAGATAGATTGCAAGGGTAAAAAATGTTTTGTTCAAGATAGAAGAACATTGAAGATTTTTTCTGCCTTGTAGTCCATCTCAAAGAATGATGTTTGTGGTTGGTTCATATTGTTAATGCGTGAGGTACTTTTAGCAAGGAGAGAAAAGAGAGAGAATAAGGAAATAAAGATTGATATTATTAAATGAATAAAATTGAATTACAAAATGTCTATTTATATACACCTAAGTGACTTGACTACTAAGTAAAATAACAAACTCTAAACCCTAATTAGCTTTGTGTTTGGGCCACACAACTCAACTTGGATTATATCTAATATCTCAACATACCCCCATATAATCATTGTCGATCTGAGCTATTCCCAATTTCTTTCTCAACGTTAGGAACCTGCCGATCTTAAATTCTTTGGTGAAAATGTCGGCCAATTGTGCTTCACTTGAGAAATGCCTTACTTTAAATTCACCTTGATTCACCTTCTCTCTAAGGAAATGAAATCTAACTTCTATGTGTTTACTCCTTCCATGCAAAGATGGATTCTTCGTAAGATTTATGGCTGATTTGTTATCAATCTGTAGTACCAGCGGTTTCTTCAGTTCTACCTCGATCTCTTCCAACGCAAATCTGATCCATATTTCTTGACACACATCATAAGATCCCACTATATATTCAGCCTCACATGATGACAATGCCTCCACATGTTGCTTTCTCGAACACCATAGATTGGGGCACCAAATACTTGAAAGAAATATCCATTAGTGCTTCTTCAATCTTCCTTATCTCCACACCAATCAATATTTGAATAACAAGTAACCATAGCTTCTTTGCTTTCAGAGTCTCGTCGAAATAAAATTCCATACTTTGTCGATCCTTTTAAGTATCTCAGGATTCTTCTTGCAACCTTCATGTGTGACACTCTTGGTTCACTCATATATCTGCTCACTAATCCGACTGAGAAACATGATGAGTACAAGCCCTTGAGGTTGGCATCAATTTTGGTAAAACTAACTTAACAGAAAGATGTTGGACAAGATGTCCTAACATGTTGAACTGACTGAAGATTAGGTTGTTAGACAAGATGTCCTATCATGTTGATTTGACATCTTTGTCTGTTACAGTTTGGGATAACTGTTATTTGGTTTCCAGTTTTTGTGGGAATGTTTATTTTTCCTAGGTGGCGTCCAAGATTAAGGAATCAAAGATTATGATTCTAAATGGAAGATGCTATTTCTAAGTGTGGAGACACTTTAGGAAACTTAGGATTGAAGAAACTATTCTAGAGAAGAATAAGGTGCAGATTCTGTTGAGCTGAATTACTGCGATTCTGAAGCCCAAATCCAGTCTTGTTTATTGTTATAAATAGGATGTATTTAACCTAGAATCAGTAGAGCGACTATTAGTGAGTACTAGGGTTTGTACTTTTGCGAGCCTCTCTTGTATTGCGTGAATACCTGAGTTGGACAGTGTTATTGAGTTGTAATTGTTCAGTCACTGCTGTGATTGAAAGGGAATTGAGAAGGGTCTCATACCTAGGAGTGTCTTAAGTAGAAATATTGCACTGGTAGTGATTAGGTGACAAGTTGTAAATAGTGGAGTTTAGCTTAGAACTAATACTGCTTAGTGGATTTCATTCCTGACTTGGTAGCCCCCAGACGTAGGTGTTGTTGTTCACCGATCTGGGTTAACAATTCTTGTGTGTCGTTGTGCTTTCTGCTATTTGTATTCTGCTCCTTATTATTCTTGTGTGAGAAGCAGAGATCAAGTGTCATGACATCCTGTACGAAATCTTAGTGATCTGCTTTACCATAATTTCAATTGGTATCAGAGCAGGCACCCTGCTCTGTATCTGGGTGAGATTCAGAGACGATACTTTCTGGTTCAATAGATAAAGAAGGAGGAATTTTAAATAGACCACCCATACTTGATGGTTCCAATTATGAATATTGGAAAGTGCGCATGATGGCATTTATCAAGTCTATGGATGGTAAAGCTTGGAAGTCTGTGGTCAAAGGGTGGGATCAACCAAAGACCAAAGACAAGGACGTGAAGATTACTGATGAGCTAAAACCCGAAGAAGACTGGGATAATAAAGATGATAAGCTTGTTCAAGGTAATTCCAAAGCACTGAATACCTTGTTCAATGGTGTGGACAAGAACATCTTCAGGCTGATCAAGAACTGCACTGTTGCCAAGCATGCATGGGAGATCTTGAAGACTGCTCATGAAGGAACTTCAAGAGTAAAATCTTCAAGACTTTAACTTCTCACCACTAAGTTTGAGAGCTTGAGGATGAAAGAGGATGAAAGTATACAAGACTTTCATATGAACATTGTTGATATTGCCAACACATCAAGTGACCTTGGAGAGAAAATTACAGAAGCCAAGTTGGTTTAGAAAATCCTGAGGTCTCTCCCCAAGAGATTTGATATGAAGGTAACCGCTATTGAGAAAGCCCAGAATATAAATACTATGAAAGTAGATGAGCTCATGGGATCACTCCAAACTTTTGAGATGGCTATCAGCGAGAAGGATGAAAAGAAGAAAAGTTTAGCCTTGGTGACTACCAAGAAGAGTGTGACTCTAATGAGGATTTGTCCAAAGCTGTGGGATTTCTTGAAAAATAGTATCACCAACTGTTGAAGAAACTGGATGAGAAGTCTAGAACTAATGTCAAGGATAAGACTTCCGACATCTATAGAAGGAAATTTTTTGGAAGAAGAACTAGCTATGATAAGAAACCCAACAGAGGAAATGGAATTCAATGTTTTGAGTGCAGGGGGTTTGGGCACACAAGAGGTGAATGTCCCACCTTCTACAAGAAAGAGAAGAAAGGTTTATCCACTTCTTGGTCTGAAGATGACTCCTCGAGCAATGGAGAATCTGCTAAACATCTTTCTGCACTTACAGGAGTATATGATTCGAACAGGGAATCAGATATTGGAGATCTCACTCCTGGTGAACTAGCTGCCTCTTATAAAGAGGTATGCATCAGAAGTGCTGAATTGTGTCAATTAGGGCAAGATCAGCAGAATCTTATTGCCCAACTTTGTGATGAAAGACTAAATCATTTTGGCACCATCTCTGATCTAGAGGATGAAGTTGTGTTGTTAAACTCCAAATTTAACAACATGACCAAGTACATAAGAATGCTCAATAGCAGTTCAGATGTGCTGGATGAAATTCCTAATTCAGGAAGAAATACTGGAAATGGAAGAGGTCTCATCTACAATGATCAAGTTGAGAACAAAGGACAAATGTCTGGTGTGAACTCAGTTCAATTGATGTCAAGTTGGATGTCTCAACATCATCAAAGGCATCAGAACAACTTCCTAGGAAGAAAAAATTAGGACAAGAAGTGCCATCACTGTGGTAAGTATGGTCACTTAAAGGCTTACTGCTATAAGTTGAATGGTTATCCAAAATCATCAACTGGACCCAGAAAGAGAAAGAAGGTTACTAAAGGAAAGAAGAAGTGGATTCCTAAGAATCAAACTGTCGCCCTCATAGCTCATACCTCTTTGAGAGCTTCTGATAAAGAAGACTGGTATTTTGATCGTGGTTGTTCTAGACACATGAATGGTGTCAAGAAGTTCTTGGTTGACATCAAACCTCATTCCACTAGCTATGTCACCTTTGGAGATGGTTTAAAAGCTGAGATAAAAGGTGTTGGTAAGCTGAAGTATGCTGGTCAGCCCAGTCTAGATAAAGTCTTGTATGTCAAAGGATTGACAGCTAATCTGATAAGTATTAGCCAATTGTGTGACCAGGGCCTTAAGGTTAACTTCTCTAAATCTGAGTGTCTGGTAACAAATGATAAAGAGGAACTTATCATGAAGGGTACCAAATCAAAGGATAATTGTTACTTGTGGGATCCCCATGAAACTAAGTGTTCCTCCACCTGCTTGGTGTCAAGGGAAGATGAGGTGAAGATATGGCATCAGAAACTTGGTCATTTGCACTTGAAAGGAATGAAAAAAGTCTTATCCAAGGAGGTTGTCAGAGGTATTCCTAATCTAAAGATAGATGAAAGCAAAATATGTGGGGAGTGTCAAATTGGAAAATAAACTAGGATGTCACATAAAAGGCTTCAACATTAGACCACCTCAAAAAACATAGAGCTTCTCCATATGGACTTGATGGGACATATGTGTCGCAACTACGAAAAACAACCGATGGAAACAGAACAGAAGAGTCGCCACCGAATGTTATTTATCCTGACGCAGGGAAATGAAACGATCGAAGAAAACCTGAAGAAAGGGAAAGACATGGTCATCGCAACCATAGTTCGGGTTCGGGAGTCGGTTACACGAGGGGAAGGTATTAGCACCCCCACGCTGTCATACCCCAAATTTTGACCACTAAGATTCCCATCATTGTGCAAATTATCATCACAATATGGATGAACCATCATACCTCATTAGTCTCCCCAAAGATGGGTGAGCATTCACTACAAACAGGAATTAGGGTTTCAAGCCCTCTTTGAGCCTTAGACAAAGGATCAATCAAGGAATGACATGATCTTCAACTTGTCTAACATCACAAACATCCACAATGGATCAAGAGGACTCCCACAGCAAGAATCAAGCACAATGTTGCAGCATTCCAGGTGGATCAAGCCTCAAGATCGCCAGTGTCACCAAATTAGGGTTTTGGTCGACCAGGGCCTCCAGATGGAAATTTTCCTCTGGGAATGAGCCAATGCTTCAAAGCATATCCTAATATACTCCAAGGGACCTCATGGACCCAAGCATCAAGTCAATTTAGACACAGGGGATGCATTCATCAAAAATCAGGAATTAGGGTTTCTTGACCTAATTCACCCCTAAGTTGACTTTTGGGACAAATCATGAGCCAAGACCTCAAGACATGGGTTGAGGGTCTCTAACACACCACATTTATCCATTTGCAACAATGGATTGATCCAAGAAGCTTGATTCACAAGTTTCAATTTCATCTGGACCACAATTAGGGTTTTCGCGGGAAAAGTCAACTGTATCTTTGACTTTTGACCCAGGACATGTTCCCAAACCCTAGGACATGATTCAATATACCCTATAACACCTATGAAATCAATCCATGAAGTTTGATTTAGGTCAAGGACTTGATTTCATATAGGATTGCACAGTTTAGAATTCATCTGATAAAAAGTCAATTGTGCCAAAAAGGTCAAAGTTTGACTTTTTGAATTTTTTTGTCAATTATGGTTCCTTAACCATAAAATGATGTTAATGTGTGATTTGAATCAACATTCATCAAGAAAAACCAAAGAAAGTGAGATAACTTGAAAAATGGGTAACCATAAAAACTAAGAATTTTATCTAAGTCATGAAATAAAGTGGCTAGGGTACCAACTTCCAAGGATCATAACTTGAGATCCAAACAAACATTTTGGCTGATCCAAAGATGGATTTGTAGCTCTCCCGGCACTCTACAAAAGCTTCAAACACAACACATTCCAATTCTCCATGGATTTTAAGTTATGGAATGATCAAAATCACAAAAAGTGAAAATGTCACCTTTTTCCAACACTTAGTGAAATTTTCACTAAGTCAGAGTCTGCCTTCACTTTTTTCCAAATGTAGGGGCATTTTTCACTTGGATCCAAAAAGTATCAAAACCAACTATGATCAAACAGTTGTTGTATCATATGAGGGCTTTCCAAAATGGCCAAGAACTCCATCAAACTCCATTTGAGCCATGAGATATGACAATGCCAATATGCCTTGCTGCAAACTGTCATGGCAAGGTAGATTTGAGAGTTTTGCTCGATTTGCTCAAATTTTGCAAAGGGCAAGCAACTCTATCCATCTGAGCACCTCAAGGGGGACCAAGGAGGAACCAACTCTGATCCCAAGCCTCCCAAGTCTTTGGAACCAAAAGTAGCATGCCAAACCTAGAAATACCTAAAAGAGGGACAAGACTCCAATTTTGGAATGGAGCATTTAATGGATGCACCAAGGTGGCATGGACTGAGCCATTCCCAACTGAATTCAGTCAAGACTTATCCAAGACCAAGGGAACCAGCAGCATGTGCCCTAACCTCTAGTCAATGGCTAGATGAGACTTGGATTCTCATTGCTCAACATTGGCCAAACCTCTGCTGCAGTTGCCATTCATTATTTCTCCCAAAAAAAACTTGCTCTACTATAAATAGAGCTTATTTATGATCAGTTTGAGTACACCAAAGCACTACAACACTTGCTTTCCTCAAAATCTCTTTCTCTAGGCAAAAATACATTCTTTAGCAAGGTAACTCTGAGTTATTGAGTTAGAGAGCAATTCCACCACATCTCATGATCCAAACACATCCAATATGTCATATCTAAGCTGTCCAAACTCTCACAAGTGACCTGTAACACCAAAATCACAAATTCACCTCTCAAAACCTCAAAATAAGACGTTTGTGCATTTTTCAAGCCATGTCTTGATTCAGTCACTTTCCAAACCAGATAAAACCTCAAACACACTCCAAATATCATCCTTGAACTGTCCCAAATGGTTCCACACATCTGGAACACCATTTGAGAGAGTTGATATTTTGGCCACTTTTGCCCCTTTTGCAAGAAAGAGCTCAAACTTGTTCCTGAGGTTTCCAGCTGATTCCAACCATCCTAAAAGCTTCTAAGAGATCATTTGAGGGTGTCCAAAGCATCAAATCATTTCTGGAACAAGTGGCTTGGCAGATTGCACAAAAGCTCCAAAAAGAGGTAAGCATCACAACTTGGATTCTTTGAATCATGCTTTCTTTTGATGTCCATTGATCATGCATCTCTTATACATGTTATATGTGTTGTGTTTAAACCAACTTATCATGTAATTCATGCTTGTACCAAGAGATGGCACAGAAAATGCAAATCATGGCCTATTTCAAAACCACTATCGGGTTTTTCAATAGGAGCATGATCTGAAAAAAACACCACCACCATTGGATTCCTTGTGAAATTCTAGGCAGGATAGACCTAAATTTTGTCCCAATCCATGGAGAAATGAGAAAGTTATGGCCTTCACGTTTTCAACCAAAATCTTGCCTTGCCTTGCCTTGGGCCAGGCCAAAAGCAAGGCAAGCCTTGTATATTTATGGTTGTGTTTCAATCAACGGATGTATCACTACCCCAGTGGTAAGGAGCGCGCCCTATACACAAGAGGTCTGGGGTTCGAATCCCCCTCGCCCCAGATCCTCTTTTTGCTATTTTTTTCACTTTTTATTGTTTTTTCTTATTATTTTTAATGATTTGAAAAATTAATAACTCCCACAATTTTAATTATTTTTTATTGGTTCTTTTTGCAAAAAATCATAAAAATGTTGAAATATTTTATTCCACAAAAAAATTAGATTTATATTATTTATTTAATATAATTAGTATTTTTGTGAATAAATTCATTTTTAGTTATTTTTAAACATTTTAAAAGTGAATATTTACTTTGAAAATCACAACCAAATGAGTTTTAATTCATCTTGTGATTAAACCCTCATTTTTAAAACCTTAAACAAAAATCACAAGTGGTTAATTCAAACTTATTTGGTATTTTTATCATTTTTATTTGATTTTCTTTAAATATTTACTTTTAAAAGAAAACAAATTTAGGGTTTCTTTGATTTTCACCCTCACAAATCTTTTTTAAAAAACTCGTTGGGCCTCTAATAGAGTGTAAGACCCAATCCCCTTTTAACCAAAACCATTTTGGGCCTCAGATGTTGTATAAGTCCCTCTGCGTTAAAAGAAAAATCTCGGCGCGATCGCCATTTCAAAACGAAAAACATCCGGGCCTACCCTCGCGTTATAAGCCCCATTTCTTTTCTTTAAAACTCTTGGGCCTCTAGTAGAGTGTAAGGCTCAACCCTTTTTGAAAGCCAAAATGATTTGGGCCTCAGTGTATTGAATAAGTCCCGATACCATCAAAAAGTTCGGCGCGATCGTCGCCTTTTTTACAAAAAAACCCATGGGCTTCTCCTTGAGCTATAAGACCCATATTTATTCATTTTCAAACTCTTTGGGCCTCTAATAGAGTGTAAGACCCAAACCCCCTTTTAACTAAAACCCTGGGCCTCTCCTTGAGCTGTAAGCCCCACCACTTGTACAAAAATAAATCATTGGGCCTCTTGAGAGAGTGTAAGACCCATCCCTTTGTACATAAACATTTTTTGGTCCTCAGTCACTTGTATAAGCCCCTATGTACAAATTCAAAACAACGGTGCAATCATCGTTAAACCTTGGGTCTCTCCTTGAGCTGTAAGCCCCAACAATCTTTTCAAAGCACTTTCTCCTTTGATTTTGAATATAATATTGTTATCAAAGTTTTCTTTGTTGAACAACTAACAAAACAACATGGAAGCTCTACAATTGAGTAAGTGTTTACCCGCTTTCTTTATCCGCTTTCATATGTATATAACTGTATTGTGGGGCTGCTCACTGTAAGTCTTCTTTCACAAATTTTTATATACTCGTCAAATATCAACTGTGTAATACTAGTATAGCTATTTAGAGTTTTTCCCGGCAACTACGTCTAGCACTAGGTAAAGCCTTGTTGGTCACTCTTAAATGCAAACAAAACTAGATCCCCATAGGATTACCAGACACAGTCTTCCCTCCTCTTGGGGTTAAATAATATGGACACGTAAAATGCAGCATTCTCGGTGAACCCTT
This sequence comes from Lathyrus tuberosus, assembly GCA_022829125.1. Lineage (NCBI taxonomy): Eukaryota > Viridiplantae > Streptophyta > Magnoliopsida > Fabales > Fabaceae > Lathyrus > Lathyrus tuberosus. The sequence goes on from JALAZF010000280.1 coordinate 5,420,476, forward strand.
TCTCAGACTGTCACTTTTAGAAATTGTCAAAGAGACTCTACTCCCCAGAGTTGATCTATTCTTCGTGAATAACATCTCTTGAGTTTCTTCCAAATTCTCGGACTTTCTTGGCTTGATCTATTCTCGATGAATAGCATGTCTTGAATTTCTCGGGGTTTGGGGACCCACAGGCTTGTTAAAAGCATCCCCGCCTCCTCTTGGGCGTTGTACAAGGACCCTTCGGCTTCTTAAAAGCTCTTTTGCCTTCACTTGGGCTTAGTATAAGGACCTAGAGACCTCTACAGGTATAGGAACATAACCTAGTCATCAATTTGCTAGAGTTGTCTTTCTGAGTCAAGTGTCAGACCTGTTAATAGGTTGACCTTCATCCCTTAACATACTAGCCTTCTCTTGGGCATCATACAAAGACCATTCACTTATCCGAGAATCGATTTCTCCAAAACACCAGTAGACTTGGACAGTCTCAATACCCTTTGGATTTCCCATTTCCTTAAAGAATAGGAAATAACCCTGATCCTCTGATCAGTACCAAAGCACAACCTTACCTTTAATCGTTCCTTTTATAAGAACTGGTTTTCTCTTTTATCCAACATACTGGACTTGTCACTAAACTGAAACAATCGCCAACGAATATCCTCCTCTTGGGCTTTGTACAAATGATTCTCCCCAGCAGAGCTAACCTTTTCAGACACTCTTGTTGAGTCAAACACCTTTAGCCTCCATCTCGGGCTTCGTACGAGATACAAAATCACTCTCTTGTTGAGTCAAACACCTTTAGCCTCCATCTCGGGCTTCGTACGAGATACAAAAACACTCTCTTGTTGAGTATAAAAGACTCTCTTGTTGAGTCAAACCTTTTAGCCTCCATATCGGGCTTCGTACGAGATACAAAAACACTCTCTTGTTGAGTATAAAAGACTCTCTTGTTGAGTTAAACCTTTTAGCCTCCATCTCAGGCTTCGTACGAGATACAAAAACACTCTCTTGTTGAGTATAAAAGACTCTCTTGTCGAGTCAATCACCTTTTAGCTTCCATCTCGGGCTTCATACGAGATAGAAAATCACTCTCTTGTTGAGTATAAAAGACTCTCTTGTTGAGTCAAACCTTTTAGTCTCCATCTCGGGCTTCGTACGAGATACAAGAACACTCTCTTGTTGAGTATAAAAGACTCTCTTGTTGAGTAAAACCTTTTAGCTTCCATATCGGGCTTCATACGAGATACAAAAACACTCTCTTGTTGAGTATAAAAGACTCTCTTGTTGAGTCAATCACCTTTTAGCCTCCATCTCGGGCTTCGTACGAGATAGAAAATCACTCTCTTGTTGAGTATAAAAGACTCTCTTGTTGAGTCAAACCTTTTAGCCTCCATCTTGGGCTTCGTACAAGACACATAAAATCACTCTCTTGTTGAGTCAGTTACTCGCTAGCAATCTCTTGTTTAGTCAACCCTTTTAGCCTCTATCTCAGGCTTCGTACGAGACAGATAAAAAGCACCCTCTTGTTGGGTCACTAGCCTCTTCTTAGGCTTTGTATAAAGAAAACCCCGGTTGAGCCGCTCAACCCTTTTAGTACCAAACCTGTGTCTTGCTCACAACATACAAATATCAACAACTCCTTTTCCCCCATCTAATTGCTGTAAGCGGCAAGCCTCTAGATTATTTACATCCACGCCACTGTCCCTCTTTTAGCAAGAGAAATTCCTAAGGAAAGATGGCATTGCTCTATACTGAGTTAAAGTTTTCTCCTTCAGGTTAAAAAAAATCCCCTATAAAGGAAATTATGGCATTGCTAGATTCACATATCCCAGTTAAAGTAATTCTCCTTTATAATCAGTCACGCAACAGTCGTGACAAACAGACCAAATACCCCTCTTTAGAGATGACAAATTCTCTCTAAAGTCAAAACCCTTCAGCTTCACATCTTGGGCTTTGAACAAGATACAAATCACCTTTAGCTTCACGTCTCGGGCTTTGAACAAAACACCAAAACAATCCCTTTCCTCCCATTGAATAGGAGGAACTACGATCGCTCTGATTTCTGTGAACTGGAATACGTAGGGATAAGATTGAAAAATCTTAGCGAGCATACTAATCAAAAACCCAAAATCCCATACCTTCATACATCAATCAGAAAGCATTAATCCTAACATCCTACCAATGGCCTGGACACTATTCCTTTTTAACAAAATAACCTAAGAGAGACCCACAATCTTAATAGCATCTGTAAACCAACAGTCATCTGTTAAACTCAGTTTACAAGCAGGGTTAATTGGAGACATCTATTTCCCTTCCTTCATCAGCTTTAATAGGATAAAAAATGAATTGAACTGTAGTACCCAAAAGCGATAGTGATTCGCAACCACGCAAAAATTCGCGTCACAGAAAAGATGGCGACTCCACTAGGGAACACCGAGATCTTGTTCTCTTCCCTTCTCTTAGATAGAAACCTTAAAAAGTGCAACAGCAGAGTGGCGACCACAGTGGGAGGCATTCTTTCTTGCTTTCCCAAGGGATGAAACCCTAAGTTCAATTCACGGAAATGGCGACTCTGCTGGGGAGTCATTGTCTGTATAGGATCATAAGACTAGAGGTCTAGGATGATTAAGACAAATATATATATATATATATATATATATATATATATATATACTGCTTTTCCAAATTGATATCTGTGTTTATTTTTCTGCTAATGGGAATGCGTGTGATGCCGCATGTGGAAAGATTGAGTGTAAACCTAAGATAGGTGATGGCAATACAGGTAATCTTGCGGGGAGTGAATCCCAGTTAAGAGTCCCCGATCGACCATCAAACTCAGTGGAGACTCCCTTTGCAGATACATTGCCTATACAACTTCGGTTGTTGAAAGTAGTGTGGTCGACTGGGTTATCTGAGAAACTGAGGTTTTTAGCAGACTTAAGCCATTTTGTAGTGCGGAAGCTATCGGATCTAACTTGAACAACAAGATGATGAAGGAGTTATGCGTAGAGTTCAAGATTGAACACCATAACTCATCTCCCTACCGACCAAAGATGAACGGAGCGACAGAAGCGGCTAACAAGAACATCAAGAAGATCGTTCAGAAGATGGTTGTAACTTACAAAGATTGGCACGAGATTCTACCCTTTGCTCTTCACGGTTATCGAACATCTGTCCGCACTTCAACAGGGGCAACCCCTTTCTCTCTAGTGTATGGCATGGAAGCAGTGCTCCCCATAGAAGTAGAGATCCCATCAATTCGAGTATTGATGGAAGCTAAGCTCACCGAAGCTGAATGGTGTCAAAGTCGACACGACGAACTGAATCTGATCGAAGAAAAGAGAATCATGGCACTATGCCACGGTCAGTTGTATCAACAGAGAATGAAGAGGGCGTTCGACAAAAAGATCCGACCTCGTGTTTTCAGAAAAGGAGACCTTGTGCTCAAAAAGATACAATCATTTCTCACTGATTCGCGAGGCAAGTGGACTCCGAATTATGATGGCCCCTATGTGGTCACGAAAGCTTTCTCAGGCGGCGCCTTGAGACTTGCAACCATGGACGGAGAGGAATTTGCCTACCCCATGAATGTTGATGTAGGCAAGAAATACTTCGCCTAAACTGAAAAAAAAAGTCTCGGTGGACTGAAAACCCGAAAGGGTGGTCCAGGAAAAAGTTAGAGACATGAAAAAAAAGAATCATCCCGATGGATTGGAAATCTCATAGTACAATCCAGGAAGAAATTAGGGATAATGGCAAGTAACTATATTTAACAGAGGCAAGTCCCTCAGCAGCAGCAGTTACACCATCCATTGGAGGAAAACTCCAGTCAAGGTCATCTTCGACAGAAGCTCGGGATGCCCCGAATTCAAAGTTGGTAAAAGGATAGTGGTTGTTATGTTTCAACATAGCCCTTTTCCCTGTAAATTACCATTTTCAAACTTTGTATATACTCTTTGGAATCACGCGTTTGGCTTATTTCCATCTTATCAATAAAATTTGAGCCTTTGTGCTTTTGTTTGTAATTCTTATTTGTTTTAGCTTTACAGAACGACGTTGTTAACATGATTAACGATTCTTGAAATAAAACAAAAATGAATTTACTTGTTAAAACTTTTTCTGCTTTTAAAATAAAGTCGACAATTTCTTTTGACCGTTGAACATCAAAGGAACATCAACCGCTTCTTCAGAAGTAAGCAAACTTCAAAGTGCAGAATCAAAGTACTCATTCTAACCCAGTACGCCTGAATGAAGGGATTAACTGTGTCAGAGACCTTGTTTCATCTGACACACCTCGGCCGAGTTCTTATCTCCTAAGCCCGACCAACGGTAGCTCCCAACAGGGACTATCTCTCCTAAGCAAGGTGGAATTGCTATTATGAACCAACGGTACTTCTTCGCCCCGCGATGACCGAGTATCCAGTTGTGTTCACCTGTCAGTTTGTATGTCGCGTCAGTTTTGTCAGCATAAACATACATACATCATGCATTATTAATTTACATTCACAGTCATATTGTATCACTATCACTCTAGTCGGTCTTGTCCCCTAGTGATAAAAGTCATCTCAATCGAGTCGTCAGTTCTTGCCTCGTCAGGAAACGCTGCGTCCGAACATTCTCTCTCCTCCAGTTTTATTTCTGGATTGAAGTTGGCCCTTGACCACTTTGATAACTTGAACCTCTGAAAAACCAGAGAAGCCCTCAGTTAACATCACTCTTCGCCATTGAAGATGATATCCTTGCTTTCCCGGATTAAAGAAAAATCCCCAGAGAAAGCCTCTTAAACAGAGATTCAGCAGTACGGCAGTTTTCCTCCGAAAAACCCACTGATGAAAAGGTCTTCGGCACCTCAAAATTGGACCCCATCATATGGCATTTCTCCGGGAAGATCCCGAGAAAAGTATGATGTAAGATCCCCAAGCGAAGGAAGTCTCTCAAGAGACTCGCATTCTCCAAATAGAGTCAACAAATGGCGTCTCCAAACAGAGAAGTTTGTACACCTCTACAACTCAGACGACTGGGTTCCCCAGCGAGTCTGACATCAAAGTTTTTCTATCAAATGGCATCTCCCCAGGAAAATTCGGCGAGAAGTTTGAGGAAAACCGCTACGCATAGCGTCCCTTGTCAATTAAGTTTATTGACAAAAGAAACTAAGACCAGTTCCTCGGTAGGAAACCAGGATCGAGGGGAAGTTTACAAAGGAAACTAACACCAGTTCCTTGGTAGGAAACCAGGATCGAGGGGAAGTTTATTTCAGAAACTAAGACCAGTTCCTTGGTAGGAAACCGGGATCGAGGGGAGGTTTCTTTCAAAAGAAAACTGAGACCAGCTCCTTGGCTGAAGACCAGGATCGAGGGGAAGTTTACCTTTTCTAAGCATCATTGCTTAGCAAAAGAAGATGAATGCGTAAGCTATCATTCATAACCACCATCAAAATTTAGGGTATTCCAATATTTAATCCTCTTGCACCCCGAATGCCCGAATACCTTCGTCATTCACACCTTCGGGTCCAAGAAGATTAAATAAGGGCATCTGTCATACCCCAAATTTTGACCACTAAGATTTCCAATCATTGTATAAATCATCATCACAATATGGGGGAACCATCATACTTCATCAGTCTCCCCAAAGATGGGTGAACATCCACTACAATCAAAATTGGGGTTTCAAACCCTCTCTGAGTGCTTAGACAAAGGATCAATCAAGGAATGACATGATCTTCAACTTGTTTAACCTCTCAAACATCCAAAATGGATCAAAAGGACCCCCACTTCAAGGATTAAGCACAAGGCTGCTCTCTTCTAGGTGGATCAAGTCTCAAGATCGACAGTGTCACCAAATTAGGGTTTTGGTCGACCAGGGCCTCCAGATGGAAATTTTTCATCTGGGCACAAGCCAAAGATCCAAAACACAACCTAATATACTCCATGGAACCTCATGGACCCAATCATCAAGTCAATCTTGCCTCAGGGGATGCATTCATCAAAAATCAGGAATTAGGGTTTCTTGACCTAATTCACCCCTAAGTTGGCTTTTGGGACAAACCATGAGCCAAGACCTCAAGAGAGGATTTTAGGATCTCCAATATGTCACATTGATCCAATTGGGACAATGGATTGATCTAAGAAGCTTGAGCAACAAGTCTCAATTTCATCTGGACCACAATTAGGGTTTTATGAGAAAAGTCAACTGTAACTTTGACTTTTGACCAGGACATGCTCCCAAACCCTATGACATGCACCAATATACCCTATAACACCCATGGAACATGTCCATCAAGTTTGATTTAGGCCAAGGACATGATTTCATGAAGAATTGCACAATTTGGAATTCATCTAATAAAAACTCAACTGTGCACAAAAGTCAACTTTGACTTTTTGAGATTTTTCACCAAAATGGATTTTTAACCCTAAAATGAGTTTAATGTATGATTTGAATCATCATTCATCAAGAAAAATCAAGAAAAGTTGGATAACTTGTAAAAGGGGTAACCATAAAACTTAGAAATTTTTCTAAGTCATGAAAAAGTGCCACTAATGCACCAACTTTGGAGGACCATAACTCCTAAACCACAAGGCCATTGTGCCCCATTCAAAGCTTGATTTGTAGATCTCATTTCCCTCTACAAAAGCTTTATACTGACCTATGTCCAAATTCCTCATGGATTTTGAGTTATGAGTGATCAAAATCAAGAGAAAACACTTTGTTCCAACACTTAGTGAAAATTTCACTAAGTCAGATTTTGCCTTACTTTTTGCCAAATGTAGGGGGATTTTTCACTTAGATTCAAAAGAGATCAAAACCAAACATGTTCAAACAGTTGTTGTATCATGTCAGGGCTTTCCAAAATGGTCAAGAACATTACCAAATTCAACTTACACCATGAGATATGACATTGGCAAGTTGCCTTGCTGAAATCTGTCAAAGGCAAGGCAGAATTTGCAATTTTGCTCGATTTGCCAAAATCAGCCAAATTCAAATGCTCCTATCCACTTGGACACATCTGAGGATTGAATCTAAAGGGGACAATCACTGAGCCAAGCCTCCAAAGTCCATGGAACAAGAAATAGCATGTTGAACCTAGAATGGCCAAAATAGGGACAAGACTCCAAATTTGGATTGAAGCATTCAATGGAAGCATCAAGGTGGCATGGACTGAGCCATTCTCATCTGAAATCAGTCAAGACTTATCCAAGATCAAGGGAACCAAAGCTCTGTGCCCTAACCTCTAGTCAATGGCTAGAGGAGACTTGCATTTCCATTGGCCAACATTGAACAAACACCTGCTGCAGTTGCCATTCACTGTGGATCCCAAAACAAACTTGCTCTACTATAAATAGAGCTTAATTGTGATCAATTTGAGTACACCAAAGCCATCAAACAGATGCTTTCCTCAAAATCTCTTCTTTCACTCCAATTTTGCCTTCTAAGTCAAGTCACTATCGGGTTTTGAGTTTGAGAGCTTTTCCAATCAAACCAATCACTCACACACCTCAAATACATCATATAGAAGTGATCCAAACACTCACATAACATCTGGAACACAGATTTCACAAAATCACCAGCCAACTGCTCAAGTTCTTGACAGTTTTGCAGTTGAGGTGCCATCTTCAACTCCAAACCATTTCAATCCATTCCAAGCACTCAGACACATCACTTGGCACCCAGGGAAGCTATCCACATCATTAGAACCTAGCTGTAACACCTCCAACACAAATCACGATCACCAGCTGCAAGTGGTAAGCATGAGCTCTTTTAACTCTATGATCCATGCAATTTTTGCTGCACAATAATTTGGCCATATGTTCATAATCATGCATGGAATGTTTTTCCTCAATTAATTGCTTTGTTTGAATCGTGTATCAAAAATCCTAGCCTTCATGCAAAAATTAGGGTTCTTGAGGATTTTTCATGATTTCTTGTTATATGTTTAATTTAAATGAAATTAATTGACATAGACATGATCGTGAGGTTGAGACGAGCATAATGATATGTGGATTGCATGTTATAATCAAGTATTCAGTGAGATTGGAGAGAAAATGCAAATCTGGCCAAGCCCAGAACACGCGTGTGTTCTTGGTGTGTTCTTGGCGCCTTTTTTCAAAATTTGAATATTTGAATTTTGTGATTTTATTTAATTGATTCAAAAATTAATTTCTCTCTGAGTTTTAATGATTTTGAGTTGATTCTTTTTTTAATAATTCACAAAAATGTTAAAATATTTTATTTTCCCAAAAATATTATTTATTTTATATAATTGATATTTTTGCAACGAATTAATATTTTAATTGTTTTTGACATTTTAAATATTTTTTCCACCTTGATTTTGCAATTTTTAATGCTTTCTAATTATTTTGTAGGTCAATACTTAATTTTTGAAGCATTAATCCAAGATCACAATTTGTTTTTCATATGTTAAACAATTTTGATCATTTTAATTGAATTTTTATTCAATTAAATACATTTTTGAAAACAAATTAGGGTTTTTGGATTAATTCAACCCTCATAAATCATTTTCAAAACACTTTGGGCCTCTAATAGAGTGTAAGACCCAATCCTTTTTTGACCAAATCATTTTTGGGCCTCAGTATATTGTATAAGTCCCGATACCGTCAAAAAACAAACGACGCGATCGTCGCCTTTTGAAAAATAACACTGGGCCTCTAATAGAGTGTAAGACCCAATCCTTTTTTGACCAAATCATTTTTGGGCCTCAGTATTGTATAAGTCCCGATACCGTAAAAAACAAACGGCGCGATCATCGCCCTTTTGAAAAATAACCTTTTGGGCCTCTCCTCGAGCTATAAGACCCATTCACAACTTTTGGGCCTCTATTAGAGTGTAAGACCCAACCCCCTTTTAACCAAAACCATTTGGGCCTCACTTATTGTATAAGTCCCTTTGCGTTAAAAGAAAACCTCGGCGCGATCGCCATTTTAAACGAAAAATCATTTGGGCCTACCCTCGAGCAGTAAGACCCATTTCTTTTCTTTAAAACTGTTTGGGCCTCTTGAGAGAGTGTAAGACCCATCCCTTTGTACATAAAACAATTTTTGGGCCGTAGTCGCTTGTATAAGTCCCTCTGTACAAATTCAAATAGTGCGCTCACTGATAAAACCCTGGGCATCTCCTTGAGCTGTAAGCCCCAAATCTTTCTTTTTCAAAGCACTTTCTCCTTTGATTTTGAAATATACTGTTGTTTTCAATCTTTCTTTGTTGAACAACTAACCAAACAGCATGAAAGCTCTACAAGCGAGTAAGTGGTTATTGCTTTCATTTATCGCTTTCATATACATATAACTGTATTGTGGGGCTGTTTCGCTGTAAGTCTTATTTCATAAACTCATATCAACTGTGTAATAATAGTATAGATATTTCGAGTTTCCCCGACAACTACGTCTAGAACTAGGTGACGCCGTTTCGTTTATTCATAGAAATAGACAACTAGATCCCCAATAGGATCACCAGATACAGTCTTCTCTTCGGCTGTCCTCATTAGGAATTGTCAAAGAAACTCTACTCCCAGAGATGAATGTATTCTCCGTGAATGGCATCTTTGAGTTTCTTCCAAATTCTCGAACTTTCCTGACTTGATCTATTCCTTGTGAATAGCTTGCCTTGAATTTCTCGGGGTTTGGGGACCCATCGGCTTCTTAAAAGCAATCGGCCTCCTCTTGGGCATCATACAAGGACCCACAGGCTTCCTAAAAGCAACCCCGCCTCCTCTTGGGCTTAGTACAAGGACCTCTCGGCTTCTTAGAAGTATTCACAGCCTCCTCTTAGGCTTCGTATAATGATCTCTTCCTCTGGGAATGATAGCCTCCTCTTAGGCTTCGTATAATGATCTCTTCCTCCGGGAATGATAGCCTCCTCTTGGGCTTCGTACAAGGACCGATCGGCTTCTTAAAAGTTTCCAGCCTCCTCTTGGGCTTCGTACAAATTATCCCGACGACCTCCTAGAGGTATTGGAACAGAAATTAGTCATCTGCATTGAACAGTCCTTTCAAAGAGTCTACTACTGTTTCTCCAAGCATAGTGCAGAAGATGAAACTCTAGACTTGGACAGTCTAATCTCCTTGAGTCTTAAAGACATTCTCAAGTGACCCCTTCATTAAATAGGAAGAAAAACCGTAGACTCAGACAATCTCAATACCCTTCGGATTTCCCACTTCCTTAAAGAACAGGAAATATCCCTGATCCTCGAATCAAAATCCCTGAGTACAGTATTGCTCATATAAGAACTGATTTTCTCTTTTAAAATCAGTATACTGGACTTGTCAGTCAACTGAAACAGACACCATGGCCTCTTCTTGGGCTTTGTACAATGATCCTCCCCAGCGGAGTCAAACAACGTTTAGCCTCTCTCTCGGGCTTTGTACGAGACACATAGGAGACTCCCTCGTTGGGTCAATCACCCCTTTAGCCTCCATCTCGGGCTTCGTACGAGATACAAAAACTCTCTTGTTGAGTCAAATAACCTCCATCTCGGGCTTTATATGAGATACCAAAAGATTCCCTCGTTGAGTCAAAACCTTTTAGCCTCTCTCTTGGGCTTTGTACGAGACACATATTCGCCTCCTCTTAGACTTTGAATAAGAAAACCACTGGTTGATCCAATTAACCTTTTAGCATCAAAGCTGTGCCTCGTTCACAGTACACAAACATCAACAACTCCTTCCCCTCCATCTAACTGCTGTAAGCAGCAAGCCTCTAGATCATCTACATCCATGCCACTGTCCCTCTTTTAGTATGAGAAATTTCTAAGGAAAGATGGCATTACTCTACACTGAGTTAAAGTCTTCTCCTTCAGGTTGAAATCCCCTATAAAGGAAATTATGGCATTGTCGTATTCACAAATCCCGATTAAAGTAATTCTCCTTTATAAACAGTCGTAACAGACAAACCCCTCTTTAGAGATGACAAATTCTCTCTAAAGTCGAACCTTCAGCTTCACATCTTGGGCTTCGAACAAGATACAAATAGACCCTTCAGCTTCATATCTTGGGCTTTAAACAAGATACAAACTACCTTTCGCTTCACGTCTTGGGCTTTGAACAAGACACAAAAACACCCATTTCCTCCCATAGAATAGGAGGAACTACGAACGCTCTGATTTCCCTGTTTAGGTAAACGGGAATACGTAGGCATAAGATCGAAAGAAAAGATCTTAGCGAGCACACTAAACAAAAACCCAAAATCCCATACTCTCACATCAAAAAGCATCAGTCCTAACATCCTAATCCTTGTTCCCCTGCCAGAAACATTCTGTCCAAAATGAAAAAAGAGAAAACCGTATTGGCGAAAATACAAATAACCAGTACAAGGGCCCCCCACATTGATAGCATTCGCAACCTAACAGACCGCTGTTTAAACTCAGTATGCAAGCAGGGTTAATTGGAGACATCTATTTCCCTTCCTTATTCAGCTCACAATAGGATAAAAAATGAATCGACCTGTAGTAAGCTCAAACCGCAGAGAGCGACCAGCGCTTAAGAACCGCGTCCAAAATCGCTCGCTACACCATGTAATCGAAGGAATCCTGTCCACACTAATCCAGTTCTATGATCTGGTCTATCACTGTTTCACATTCCCGGATTATCAACTAGCACCAACACTAGAGGAGTATTCTCACTTGGCTGATTTACACATTACTGATCAAGCTCCCTTTTCTGGACTGGAAGAAATTCCAAAGAATCAAACCATTGCAAGAGCAATTTATTTGGACGAGTCAGAAGTCAGGACTCACATGACCACTTAGGGTGGCATCCAAGGTTTGCCAGCCCAGTGCTTGACAAAGAAAGCCATGTACTTTGTTAGTATAGGGAATGTGGCCGCTTTCGAGAGTATCTTTGTTTTGCTCACCTACGGGTTATTTTTGTTTCCCAACATTGATAACTTTGTAGATATCAACGCCATTAAGATTTTCCTGATCGAAAATCCTGTACCGACCTTACTCGCAGATGCATATCATTCGGTACACTTAAGGAATTTATACAGCGGAGGAATGATCATGTGATGTGTACCCTTGCTTTACAAATGGTTCACTACCTATTTGCCCAAGTCTGCTGCATTTTGGGATCAAAAGAATACTTTACGTTGGTCGCAGAGAGTCATGTCTCTTACCAACTCTGACATCGATTGGTACAATCAAATCTATGACAGGATCAGAATCATGGACCATTGTGGAAATTTCCCAAATGTACCCCTTATAGGTGTAACACCTCAAAATTTGCCCTATTGCTTTTAGCACTAACTGGTTTATGCTTCCTTTCATTTGCATTATCATTCCTGCATTTTGCATATTTCTTTTGGGCAAGGGATCAAGGTATTCTCTAGCAGCTCACGACATCATCAGTTCCAGTGTGATTTTTAATAGTGTTCAGAGCCAAGCAGATAACTTTCCAAGTCTTTTTGAGCATTTATTTTGCTCATTAAGCGACTGGATGATCAGAAACTCCGGCAGTCAAATTTTGATCAGTTATTCAGCACCAGACAGTTGTTATCAGCAGTTTAATCCGAGTGCGGAAAAAACATTTCACAGCATATTTCAAGTGTATTCCAGTGGTAATATCAGATGGCAAGTTTCAGAGGTCTATCATGGTTCAGAACAGGTGGAACCGGACAAATATCCAAGTTTCCCTCCTTTTGGCGCCAAAATTTTGAATTTTTGAATAGAGTAATCGATTACTCTGGGCGAAATTGCAAAAATATGGCATTTTTCAGCGCTGCAGAATTTTTGAACATTTGTGATCATGTGCTTGGCTTGTGCATGTGTGGGAAGGATCTAGAACTGATCTATTTTCATCATTTTCCATCCAAAAATTCAAATTCTTTCCACTCCAATTCCACATTTTCTTTCCTAATTCACATTTCATCCCAATTTCCACTCACTTAACCTCACACCCAACCCAAACTTAACTCCTAACCTAGGGGTTATTTAAACCAATTCATTCTAAACCTCAAGGGGCTAGATCATTTTTTCACTCCCAATTTTTAGAATTTTGCTCTCAATTCTCTCTCACTTTTCCACTTTCAACCTCCATTTTCAGCCACACTCAAAGCTCTCTTTCAAAGATTAACAAGTTCTTCATTGGAACTTGTTAATTCTTGAGCTAAAGCCTCTCATCATCACTACATTTCTGCTTTTCAACTTGGATTTTCGTTTAGATCTAGTTTTGATTTTTCATAAGTGATTATTGAAAGTGATTTTGGAGTTTTGTTGCTTATTTGCTTGGATATTCAACTTTTGAGTGCAAGAAGCTTGTGGATGTTGGATTTCTCTACTTGAATTCATCCATTTCTGTTTACAACACTTACCAAAGTAAATCTCAGCTTTGTAGGTTGGTTAATTTCAGATCCATACTCATTTTAGCTTAATTGCAACTTATACAATGTAGATCCATGAATTTTGATGTGTTTTGATTCATTTGGTTGATCTTGACTGTGGACATTGATGATTATTGGATCTAATAGATGTTTGATTGCTGTGATTGAACTTAATTTTCGTGCATTATTGTTTACATGATCATTTGGCTATTTGGATAAGTGATTTGCTGCTGAAAAGTGCTTTTCAAAGTTGAATTTCTACCTCTGTTTCAGTGGTAATCGATTACTCTAACAGGGTAATCGATTACTCTGCCTTATTTTCACGTTTTTAGCCAATTTTCAACTGAGTAATCGACTACCCTATGTGAGTAATCGATTACCACTGAAGCAGATTGTGTTTTTCTTGCATTCTCTTGCTTGTTTGAGGTTTCTTGCATGTCTAAACTTCATGGATTGATGTGTTGATGATTTGTGGATTATTCTTGAGCTGTTTTGCCTCACACCTTTGCATGAGCACAATTCTTCGACACGCGGCTTTTGGTTTTCATTGATGAATGTTCATGAGTATTTTGTTGATGTGATGAATACTTTGCACACACTCCTTGAGCATGATAATTGTTGATTATTACTGGTGTTGCTGGATTTGTTGTGTTGTGCATGCTTGCCTATTTTTTTTTTAATTGTACGAGATGCATACTTGGTTTGACGTGTTCATGTGCTTAATGTTGGGCATCGTCTCATGATGTTCTTTCATGATGTTTACCATGGTGTTTGGTATGATTTGTGATCATGTTTGATTGAAGAATATGTGATGCTTGATGCATATTTGCTATGCCATGTTTGAATTGTCTTCAAAATGTATCACATGCTGCCCTGTTTCTACGGATGTCTATGCGTATGTGTGTTGTTGGCTGACATTTTACACCCTTTCTTATGTTGAATTGTGTGCTGTTATAAGCTGTCTTGCATGTGTGTTGTCTTTAACTGCTGTGTTGTTGCAGATGCACTGTTGTAGCTGCTGTTTTTGCTCATTTTCGTCTTTCCTTCTTCATCTCTTTCACTCTTTCCTTCCCTTGAATCTCAAGACTTGTTCAAGTCTTGGATTTGCTCCCTTAGAGCTTCCTAGTCCAACTTAATTTTCGATTAATCTTGGAGTAGGATTAGCACTAGGATTCCCTTTGCATGCTAACTTAGGTAGAAGTTCCCCTTTCAACCTCAACTATAGGGCCACCTTTGCATGATAACATTAGGAACTTTTAGTTTTCCCCTTAGTGTTTTCTTCTCCTTTGAGTATTCTCTTCTCATCTCATAACAATCCTAAAACACTTAATAAAGGATTAACATGTATTGTGCATGAGCCTTACATATGGGAAGTGAAGTATGGGGGGTTTCCCTTCATTCTTCTAGGGTACTTAGTGTACGTCCTGTTGGGGACGATGCGCGAAGTATTCGTTCCTATGTTACAGACTTGGGTGCAATGCAAGTTATGAACTAACTTCAATCCACTTCTGTCTAAAAAACACAAAAACAAACTCAAATCTTTTTATCCTTCGGAATCCTTCAGTTTCAAACCTATTTTCAGAAAAGAGCACGTTATTTTTCGTTTGTCGCAAACAGGCATCGACCCTAACTGCCGGACGCGAACTTAACGTCGCTCATAAAAAACATTAACCGACCTCGTTAGGTCGAACTACGACTGCTCTGATTTCCTCTTTCCCGTCCGATTGAGGATACGTAGGCACAAGACGGCGATGTCTTGGCGAGCAACCTCCCCCCCTTAGTTCGTCTCCGAACTACGTTGACTCTAACTTTCCCATTGCACGAGGGAGTACGTAGGCATAGGACGAGCGATGTCCTATCGAGTCACTTCTTTTTTCTTTTCTTCGTCGTTTCTTCATTCCTTTCCGTTCCTGTTTCTTCTCTTTCCCAGTAGCAGTGGAGCTCCAGATGACGATACCCTTTGATCGAGACAGCAAGCGTGGATCCCATCGGGTACGATGGACGTGCGGGGTGCTAACACCTTCCCTTCACGTAACCGACTCCCTTACCCATTTGTCTTGGTTGCGAGACCATGCTCTTTCCCTTCCCTCAGGTTTACGCAGTGTTTCCTTTCCCTCTCCTGAGATAAAAACACATTGTTGGCGACTCTGTTTTTCGTGCCACTTTCGCGTTTGTACCATGGATGCAAATCCTCGGGAGCGACAATAGGAACTAAGGGAGGAATAAATTATCATTTAGTGTTGGTTCGTCGTCAATTTGGATACCCGATGAGGCATGTCCCACACAATGCTCATCTGGAAGGTCTTTTCTTCAAGGAAGGAGAAAATGACAGGGGACTAAGGACAGAAATAATGCATGCCTGGAAACACGTTCATAGGAAAGGATGAGAGTCTCTAGGGAAACCAGACTGTGTCTCGGTGGAGCCTTATCTCCACTGGGTACAAACTAGAGCTCTCAAGCTGAGGATGCCTTACCCTCGTCAGGAAGTTCTTCCATTAAGGGACTCTGCCCTTTATTTCATGTTTGAGACGAAAAAGCTTCAGGTTACTCTCAGCAAAGTTCTGCAGGAAAAAAGGTCTTGGAGGAACAAGTACCGCATTCTCAATGTGGAATGCAGGAAAATACAGCAACTATTAAAAGATAAAGATGCTCTGATTGAAATTTTAGAGCAACATGCTGTACAAAATCAGGTTGACCAAAGGAATTTGCTCGCTCCTTTCACTTGGCAAAGGAATGACAACCCGACAACGGATGAAGAGCCTCGATCAAAGAAAAGGAAAACACCCGAACCAGCACCTGAGCTCTCTTCAGAGAGGACTCAGGATCCCTTAGTTTAAATTTCCTTTTTCAGCACTTTGTAATCTACTGTATTTCCATTTCCGCAATCCTTTGAATTCAATAAAACGGGGTTCCCCCACTATTTGATATTTTCAATCTAATTGTCGAAGTTTACTTTGAATAAACAAAAACATACAATTAATATAATCATTGCATACCATTCATCATTCTTGCATAAACGCATTCTTCTTACCTACGAATCTTACGTTTGTGTCTCGATTATAGAGTAAAACTGTCTCATTCGTACAATACTCGGGCCAATCGTCAGAAAAAGATGGATGATCTCGAGGAAGAGAACAGAGAGTTGAGAGAAGAGATCGACACTCTGAAAGAAGATCTGAGAAAGCTTCATAACGACATGCAAGCTCTAGCAGAAGCTCAGATGCAACAACAAAGGACTGTGATCTCAGAGATCACATCGACGCCCATAGTGGAAAAGTCTGATCCTAGGTACAAAATGCCGAAAGATCATCCATAGGGCATGCCTATTAACTATATCCCGGAAGGATATATCCCGCCGATCACTGGAGATCCGGAAACTTCAGCAAGAGCCACTGGGCCTGAAGGTTACAAACTTCGGGAAAGCGAAGATGTCAGGGGCATGACAGTAACTCTTGAAGGTTACAAATTTCGGGAGGAACCAAGAGTCTCTGCCATGATGACTATACCACCGCCCGTGGTACACACTGTCCCAGAAGGACATATTCCACCGATACCTTCTGGTGGAAACAACAGCATGTTCGACAGAATGAATGAGTTCCAGGAACAATTCCTGGAAATGCAGAAAAAACTGCAAGCCATTCGCGGTCAGGATCTGTTTGGAAAGGACGCCGCAGACCTTTGTTTAGTCCCCAATGTGAAAGTTCCACACAAGTTCCAGGTACTCGACTTTGAAAAGTACAAGGGTAACTCTTGCCCTCAAAGTCATTTAGTGATGTACGCTCGGCGAATGTCAGCTCAGACAAAGAACCAGGAGCTACTGATTCACTACTTTCAGGATAGTTTAACCGGTGCCGCATTAAAATGGTACATGGGTTTTAACTGCGCCACGATCGGCACATTCAGAGATCTGGGCGCTGTCTTCATTCAACAGTACAAGTATAATCTGGACATGGCACCAGACAGAGATCAACTCAGATCTATGTCACAAAAGGACAAGGAAACCTTTAAAGAATACGCTCAGAGATGGCGTGAAATTGCCGCTCAGATTTCTCCACCTCTGGAGGAAAAAGAGATGACAAAGATCTTCTTGAAAACCTTAAGCTCATTTTACTACGATAGGATGGTTTCCAGTGCGCCCAGTGACTTCACCGAAATGGTAGGCATGGGAGTTCGTCTTGAGGAAGCGGTCCGAGAAGGACGTTTAGTTAAAGACGCTGGATCATCAAGTAGTACAAAACTATACGGTAGTGCTCTCCCTAAGAAAAAAGAGCAGGATATTGGGAATATCTCTCTTGAAAAGCAAAGGCGACGTTACCAGCCAGTAACAGCTGTAACTCCTGCTATTAACCTTGCGCCTGTTTCTACGTATCAACCTCAGGTTGCTCAGAGCCAACCGAATCAACAAAGGACACAACAGCCTCTACAGCAGGCTCGTCCTCCATACAACAACAACCGTGCAACACGACCACCAGGGTTTTATCCTATACCCATGTTGTACGCAGAACTGTTTTCATTACTACTGGTCAAGGGGCACGTCCAAACCAAGTCTCCTCTCATAGTACCGGAAAATCCGCCTTTTTGGTTCAAAACGGATCAGACTTGTCCTTACCATCAAGGAGGACCATGGCATAACACAGAAAACTGTCTCAGTTTCAAAGCCGATGTGTAGAAGCTTGTTAGGAGCGGGGTCTTATCTTTCAAAGATACGAATCCTAATTTCTCATGAACCCACTGCCTCAACATGAGAAAGGTGCAGTCAATTTGATAGAGGGAGAGTCTAACAACATCTATCAAATTCATGATGTACTCTTATTAAGGGCCAACTTGGTCAAGATGCATTGTAGACAGAGCGGATACGACCATGTGTAACCTCATAATTATCACCAGTGTGATATCTGCTCTAAAAACAATCACAGATGTTCTGTGGTGCAATAAGCTCTACAGGAACAATTGGATCTCGGGTGGATCCAAGAGCATCGAGTTCGTGGAGTCAACATGACCTATACGAATTCCAACATCATTCAGAACCACGACATCCGTGCAATGAATGTCAACTTGGTGGCGATACCCTCAAGGCAAAGCCAGTACCATAATCTACCGCGGCACGATTACAATTCCTGTCTGACTTGCTCGGTAAACAAACAGGGATGCTCTTTCATACAAGAGGCCCTCCAGTGTCAGATGGATCTTGGGTGGATCCAGGACTACCATGATAAAAATATTTATCAGATCAACATGATCCAAATCTTCGATATTCGTTTGATGAATACCAACTTGGTGGAGTTACACGCCAAGCAAGTCCAACTCGGTTTTCTCACTTCTCACGATTATCTGAACTGTAAAGTATGTAGTGAGAGTAACCAAGGGTGCACTCTTGTTCAAAGAACTTTACAACACTTGTTAAACCACCGGTGGCTTCCGATCTACTTGGATGAAGACACACAACAAATAGTGTGTCTACTAGACGTCAAAGTAAGGATGTCCGATCTATGGAAACTGACCTAGTGAGGTTACACTGCATCCAAAGCGGGAGTGGCCGGGTGCCACCACACAACTACGAGCGTTGTAGAGTCTTCTCGGAGAATAACCAAGGATGCTACCTTGTGCGGGCAGCTCTTCAAGGGCAGTTGGATCGTAAAGAGATTCACCCATGTCCGAGTTCCGAGCCAATCGATTGGACGCTAGACTACTTCGCTGATCAAATCAGAGATGTTGTCATAATCTATGATCATCAACAGAACAAGGATGTTTGTGCCATCATCCCTCTACTGGACGAATCAAAAGTTCCTAGCCAGGAACTGATTGAAGTTACTTATGACAGTCAAAAAAATCAGAAGGCCCCTGTAGTTATCTATTTGCCGAGACCATTACCGTATGAATTAGCTAAGGCGATCCCTTACAAATACGGTGCAACGATAATTGAGAATGGAAAGGAAATTCCATTACCCTCCGTCGTGAATATTGCAGACATCAGTCGAGTAACACGGAGCGGTCGAATCTTCAACCGAGGAGATGGAGAACTTAACAAAGAAAAGGAACTTCTAGTAGAAGCTCCTGATCCACCAGTCGGTCAATCCAGTAATCCCGACCTTTCGAAAAATAATGATGAGATGTTGAATCTCATCCAAAGGAGTGAATACAACATCGTTGATCGGCTGTTACAAACTCCTTCAAAGATCTTTGTGCTATCACTTTTACTCAGTTCCGAAGCCCACAGAGAAGCTCTACAGAAAGTCTTAGAGCAGGCCTTTGTGGAACAGGATGTGTCAATACGACAGTTTGATAGCATCATCTCTAACATCACTTCCTGCAACAACTTAGGGTTCAGTGATGAGGATTTGCCAGAGGAGGGAAAATGCCACAACATGGTGCTCAATATCACAGTTAACTGCCAGGACGATGCTTTAGCCAGCGTACTGGTAGACACGGGATCAGCCATCAACGTTATGCCGAAGTCCACTTTAATGCGACTATCATTCAAAGGATCCCTGATGAGGGGCAGTGAGGTTATCGTTAAAGCCTTTGACGGATCTCGGAAAGCAGTTATCGGCGAAGTCGACCTTCCCATAACTATCGGTCCTCACACTTTCCTAATCACTTTCCAGGTCATGGACATCCGGGCAGCATACATCTATTTATTAGGAAGACCTTGGATACACCAGGCTGGGGCAGTCACTTCAACGCTACACCAGAAACTGAAGTTCGTCAAGAATGATCAACTCGTCACGGTCTGTGGAGAACAAGCCTTGATCGTGAGTAACCTTTCATCATCTACTTGTGTAGAACCTGAGGAGGTTGTTGGGACTCAGTTCCAAGCCTTTTCGGTGAACAATGAGAATCAATAAGAGAAGGGAACCTCTATTTTCTCATACAAAGATGCCCTCGAGGCCGTTGAAAATAACAATACGAAGGGATGGGGACAGCTTGTCATTCCTACTGATAACAAGACAAAGAAAGGTCTTGGTTTCTCCTCAACCTGTACTCAGACTGCTACTAATGATGAAGGTTTTCATTCCATTCAAAACTTCTTCCACAGTGGAGGTTTCCTTCACCCAGTGTCCCAAGAAGTACACACTATTAATAAGGAAGATTCCTCTGACACATATAAGGAATGGAAGTCCTATCTTAACGAGGACGGTTATATCTCTCAGGAAGAGGTGCCTACGCCATTCTACTATCTCGCACAGAGTCCGAGATTTATACCAAGGTCAGACGTCGAAATGATATACGGAGGTTGTGATCCGGAAGGATGTCGTGCTCCACCAAACTCATTAGAGGAGGACACTCTAATGAAGGATAACTTTGACCACGACTATTATGGCCCGATGGATGGCCTGCCTATTTGGCAGCCGTACCCAGGAGACTGGGGGCAAGAAAATCAGCTAAACAATGAAAATTAGCTGAGCATCATTGAACAGAATACCTGCGTCCCCACTATGTCATGGGATCAACACTCAGGTCATTCAGAAAACGTCCAGAGTGACGATGAATTCGCCAAGTTTGCGAGACTATAATTCATTAACTATGTTTTTCCTAAGGTCAACGTCATCGAGAGGGATGACTCCTCCAGTTCCAAAGAAGTGTGGGACACCTTAGGACAACCCAGTGGAAAATTTGACTTCATAGTCAAGTACACCGCTCCTGAAAGCTCTCGTATCAGGCTCGAAGACATCCAGCCGACTGGATGGGGAGATTTGCCTGAGAGCACAAATATTATGCAAAATACAACAGAGGAATCCTCATACGACAACTCTGCCTGGGAGACAGATTCCAATGATCCTGCTCCACTAGAAATCAGCATTGTTTCTGAAGATAAATTAAAGAAGATACCAGACTTTGTGATTACCGAGGAGTTCGCCGCCAATGGCTTGCTGTCGATGTTCCGAAGATCGTTCATAAGTCAAAGTAATTGCCATCTTTATCTTAACCTTTCACCTTGCCAAGGTAAAACAGATGTTTTTATAGGGCTCGCTTTCTGTAAATTTCCCTCTTCGCTTTGCCCAGAGCGACAGAGTTTAGTTTTATAGGGTTGTAGTTTCAAGAATTTACTTGTTCATAAATAAAATAACGTTGTTCTGTAATTTCCGCATTAATTCCTGTTTTCTCTTTTCGCTTTTCTCATAAAATGGTAATCCTAAAAAATAACTCAATAATAAAAACAAGCAGTAAAAAAAAAATAATACACTACACACACTCTTGCATTTTCTCTATCTCTTCTAAACACGAATCATCACGTCATGCAGATTGCTTGTCTTAAACCCCGTTGAAACACGCAATCCAATGCCTTCTATCAACTTTGAATTCCTGGTATTTGGGGCTGAAGAAGAAGCTAATGACAAAATTCTAGAAGAGATCTCCCGACTACTCAGACAGGAGGAAAGATCCATTGAACCTCACAAAGAGCCGTTGGAAGCAGCAAACTTGGGTTCGAAAAAAGAGAGAAAAGAAATCAGGATTGGGGCACTGCTCAGCCCAACTGCCAAAGAGAGCTTGACAAAGCTTCTCAAAGAGTTTCCCGATGTATTTGCTTGGTCCTATCAGGATATGCCAGGGTTGGATACCAGCATCATGGAACATCATCTACCGTTAAGGTCAGAATGTCCGCCAGTAAAACAAAGGTTGAGACGGACTCATCCAGACATGGCCATCAAAATCAAAGAGGAGGTCCAGAAACAGATTGACGCGGGTTTCCTCGCCATGTCAGAGTATCCTCAATGGTTAGCCAACATCGTAAACAAGGCCAGTCCAAAGGACGACTTTCCTTTACCACACATTGACATGCTGGTAGACAGTACAACAAAGTTCAAAGTCTTCTCCTTCATGGATGGATTCTCGGGCTATAATCAGATAAAAATGGCGCCGAAAGACATGGAGAAAACTTCGTTCATTACCCCATGGGGTACCTTTTGTTACAAGATAATGTCGTTCGATTTAAAGAATGCCGAGGCAACCTATCAAAGGGCCATGACTACTCTATTTCATGACATGATACACAAGGAAATTGAGGTATATGTCGATGACATGATTGCCAAATCTAGAACAGAGGAGGAGCATATGACCCACCTGTCAAAACTATTTGAGCGGTTGAGAAAATACAAACTCCACTTGAATCCCAATAAATGCACCTTCGGTGTCCGTTCAGGGAAACTCTTAGGGTTCATCGTCAGCCAGAAAGTAATTGAGGTTGATCCTGACAAGGTCAAGGCCATTCGAGAAATGCCTTCTCCGAAAACTGAAAAACAAGTCAGAGGATTCCTGGGGCATTTGAAATACATCTCCAGATTCATATTCCTTATGATCGCGACATGCGCGTCGATTTTCAAATTACTCAAAAAGAACCAGGATTGTGTTTGGACAGAAGATTGCCAAACCGCCTTCGACAGTATCAAGTAATATCTGTTGAATCCACGGATTCTATCACCTCCAGTGGAAGAAAGACCACTGATCATCTACTTGACAGTCCTAGAGGACTCAATGGGGTGTGTACTTAGCCAACAAGACGAAACAAAAAGGAAAGAGTCTTCCATCTACTATTTGAGCAAGCAATTCACTAAGTGTGAAACTCGGTACACTATGCTTGAGAAAACTTGCTGTGCTCTGGCTTGGGCAGCCAAACGTCTTCTCCAGTACATGATTCGTCACACTACTTGGTTTGTCTCCGAAATGGATCCAATCAAGTATGTATTTGAAAAACCTGCTCTCACGGGAAGAATCGCCCATTGGCAGATGTTGTTATCAGAATATGACATCGAGTACCACGCTCAAAAAGCCGTCAAAGGGAGTATTTTAGCCGATCATTTGGCTCATCAACCGATTGACGATCAAGAATCAACCGGGTTTGACTTCCTAGACGAAGATGTCATGTATTTAAAGATGAAAGATTGTGATGAAACGCTACCCATTGAAGGGCCAGAACCAGGTTCCCAATGGGGACTTATCTTTAACGGAGCCGTCAATCATTATGGAAATGGAATTGGGGCAATTATCATAACACCTTAGGGTACCCACATTCCTTTCACCGCCAGACTTACGTTTAAGTGTACAAACAACGAGGCTGAATAGGAAACTTGTATCATGGGTTTCAAAGAAGCAATTGATTTAAGGATCAAAAACTTGGATGTATATGGCGACTCATCCCTGGTTATCAATCAGATCAAAGGAGATTAGAACACATACCAATCAGGACTGATTCCTTACAAGGATTATGCAAGAAGGTTGTTACATTTCTTCGACAGAATCGAGTTTCATCATATCCCTCGTGATGAGAATCACATGGCTGATGCATTAGCCACTCTCTCTTCCATGATTAGTGTAGGCCAATGGAACGACCTACCTAAGATCGACATAATGCGCCTTGAAAGGCCCGCTTACATCTTCACGATTGAAGTAGTCATAGACGGCAAACATTAGTATCATGATATCAAATGCTTCCTTCAGAAACAAGAGTACCCGCCTGGGGCATCCAGGAAAGACGAAAAAACCCTCAGAAGGCTAGCAGACAGTTTCTTCCTGAGCGGTGATACCCTCTATAAGAGAAACTTTAACATGGTCTTGCTCCGATGCGTAGACAGACCAGAAGCAGACATCTTGATAAAAGAAATTCACGAAGGATCCTTTGGCACTCATGCCAATGGACACACAATGGCGAGAAAAATTCTGAGAGCAGGGTACTACTGGTTGATCATGGAATCTGACTGCTACAAGTACATGAGGAAGTGTCACAAGTGTCAGATATACTCCGACAAAATCCATGTACCGCCTACCCATCTCAAAGTTCTCTCTTCCCCATGGCCTTTTTCCATATGGGGAATCGACATGATTGGTATGAATGAACCCAAGGCTTCAAACGGACATCGGTTCATACGCCAATGTAACCCGACAAGTGGTGGTCCGATTTATAAAAAATAATCTCATCTGCCGTTATGGTGTTCCGAGCCAGATCATTACTGATAATGGATCTAACTTGAACAACAAGATGATGAAAGAGTTATGCGCAGAGTTCAAGATCGAACACGATAACTCATCTCCCTACCGACCCAAGGTTAACGAAGCGGTAGAAGCGGCTAACAAGAACATCAAGAAGATCGTTCAAAAGATGTTTGTAACCTACAAAGACTGGCACAGGATATTGCCCTTTGCTCTGCACGGTTATCGAACATCTGTCCGCACTTCAACAGGGGCAATCCCTTTCTCTCTAGTATATGGCATAGAGGCAATGCTCCTCATAGAAGTAGAGATCCCATCAATCCGGGTATTGATGGAAACTAAGCTAACAGAAGCTGAATGGTGTCAGAGTCGGCACGACGAACTGAATCTGATCGAAGAAAAATGAATAACGACACTATGCCACAGTCAGTTGTATCAACAGAGAATGAAGAGGGCGTTTGACAAAAAGGTCCGACCTCGCGTCTTCAGGAAATGAGACCTTGTGCTAAAAAAGATACAATCATTTCTCACTGATTCTCGGGGAAAATGGACCCCGAATTATGACGGCCCCTATGTGGTCAAGAAAGCTTTCTCAGGTCGTGCCTTGAGACTTGCAATGATGGATGGAGAAGAATTTTCCTACCCTACAAATGTTGATGTAGTCAAGAAATACTTCGCCTAAACTAAAAAAAACGTCTCGGTGGATTGAAAACCCGAAAGGGCAGTCCAGGCAAAAATTAGAGACACAATAAAAAATCATCCCGGTGGATTGGAAATATCAAAGTACAATCCAGGCAAAAATTAGGGATACTGGCAGGTAACTATGTTCAACAGGGGCAAATCCCCCAGTAGCAGCTATGTCGTCCATCAGAAAACTCCAATCAAGGTCATCTTCGACGAAAGCTCAGGATGTCTAGAATTCAAAGTTGGTAGACAGATAGTGGTCGTTATGTTTCAATGTAGCCCTTCCCCCTTAAGTTACCATTTTCTAAACTTTGTAAATACTCTATGGAATCACGCGTTTGGCTAATTTCCATCCTATCAATAAAATTTGAGCCCTTGTGCTTTTGTTTGCAATTCTTATTTGTTTTAGCTTTACAGAATGACGTTTTTAACATGATCAATGATTCTTGAAATAAAACAAAAACAAATTTACTTGTCAAAATTTTCTGCTTTTAAAATAAATATGGCAATTTCTTTTGACTGTTGAGCATCGAAAGAACATCGATCGCTTCTCCAGAAGTAATCGAACCTCAAAGTGCAGAATCAAAGTACCCCTTCTAAACCAATACGTCTGAACAAGGATCAACTGTGTCAGAGACCTTGTTTCATCTGACACCCCTGACAGAGTTCTTACCTCCTAAGCCCGATCAACGGTTGTTCCCTGCGGGAAATACTTTCTCCTAAGCAAGGCAGAATTGCTATCTTGAACCAGCGGTACTTCTTCGTCCCAACAGTGGCCGAGTATCCAGTCGTGTTCATCTACTGGTCTGTATGTCGCGTCAGTTTTGTCAGCATATACATACATATATCATGCATTATTGATTTGCATTCACATTCATATTGCATCTCTATCACTCTAGTCGGTCTTATCCCCTAGTGATAAAAGTCCTCTCAATCGAGTTGTCAGTTCTTTCCTCGTCAGGAAGTGAACCATCTAAACAATC
Organism: Lathyrus tuberosus; assembly: GCA_022829125.1. Lineage (NCBI taxonomy): Eukaryota > Viridiplantae > Streptophyta > Magnoliopsida > Fabales > Fabaceae > Lathyrus > Lathyrus tuberosus. The sequence goes on from JALAZF010000280.1 coordinate 5,446,371, forward strand.
TCGCCTCCAGTTTATTTCTGGATTGAAGTTTGCCCCTTGACCACTTTGATAACTTGAACCTCTGAAAGACCAAAAAACTTTCGACAAACATCACTCTTTGCCATTGAAGATGATATCTCCGCTCTCCCGGATTAAGGGAAATCCCCAGAGAAAGCCTCGTAATCAGAAATTCGATAATACGGTAGTTTTTCTCTGAAAAATCCGCTGAAGAAAAGGTCATCAACACCTCAAAATTGGATCACATCATATGACATTTCTCCGAAAAGATCCCGAGAAAAATATGATGCAATATCCCCAAGCGAAAACGGTCTCTCAAGAGACTCGTTTTCCCCAGTAGAATCAACAAATGGCGTCTCCAATAGAGAAGTCTGTACACCTCTACAACTCAGACGACTGGGTTCCCCAGCAAGTCTGACATCAAAAGTTTTTCCATCAAATGGCATCTCCCCAGGAAAATTCGGCGAGAAGTTTGAGGAAAATCGCTACACATAGCATCCCTTGTCAAGAAAGTTTATTGACAAAAGAAAGTTAGACCAGTTCCTTGGTAGGAAACCAGGATCGAGGGGAAGTTTACATCAGAAACTGAGACCAGTTCCTTGGTAGGAAACCAGGATCGATGGGAAGTTTACATCAGAAACTTAGACCAACTCCTTGGTAGGAAACCAGGATCGAGGGGAAGTTTACATCAGAAACTGAGACCAGTTCCGGGGTAGGAAACCAGGATCGAGGGGAAGTTTATTCCAGACACTTAGACCAGTTCCTTGGTAGGAAAACAGGATCGAGGGGAAGTTTATTTCAGAAACTGAGACCAGTTCCTTGGTAGGAAACCAGGATCGAGGGGAGGTTTATTTCAAAAGAAAATTGAGACCAGTTCCTTGGCTGAAGACCAGGATCGAGGGGAAGTTTTTACCTTTTCTAAGCATCATTTCTTAGCAAAAGAAGATGAATGCGTGAACTGCCATTCATAACCGCCATCAAAATTTCGGGTATTCCGATATTTAATCCTCTTGCACCCGAATGCCTGAATACCTTCGCCATTCACACCTTCGGGTCCAAGAAGATTAAATAGGGGCATCTGTCATACCCCAAATTTTGACCACTAATATTCCCATCATTGTGCAAATCATCATCACAATATGGATGAACCATCATACCTCATTAGTCTCCCCAAAGATGGGTGAGCATTCACTATAAACAGGAATTAGGGTTTCAAGCCCTCTTTGAGCCTTAGACAAAGGATCAATCAAGGAATGACATGATCTTTAACTTGTATAACCTCACAAACATCCACAATGGATCAAGAGGACTCCCACAACAAGAATCAAGCACAATGTTGCAGCATTCCAGGTGGATCAAGCCTCAAGATCGCCAGTGTCACCAAATTAGGGTTTTGGTCGACCAGGGCCTCCAGATGGAAATTTTCCTCTGGACATGAGCCAATGCTTCAAATCATATCCTAATATACTCCAAGGGACCTCATGGACCCAAGCATCAAGTCAATTTAGACACAGGGGAAGCATTCATCAAAAATCAGGAATTAGGGTTTCTTGACCTAATTCACCCTTAAGTTGACTTTTGGGACAAATCATGAGCCAAGACCTCAAGACATGGGTTAAGGGTCTCTAACAAACCATATTGATCCATTTACAATAATGGATTGATCCAAGAAGCTTGATTCACAAGTTTCAATTTCATCTAGACCATAATTAGGGTTTTCGCGGGAAAAGTCAACTGTATCTTTGACTTTTGACCCAGGACATGCTCCCAAACCCTAGGTAATGATTCAATATACCCTATAACACCTATGAAATCAATCCATCAAGTTTGATTTAGGTCAAGGACTTGATTTCATATAGGATTGCACAGTTTGGAATTCATCTGATAAAAAGTCAATTGTGCCAAAAAAGTTAAAGTTTGACTTTTTGATTTTTTTTGTCAATTATAGTTCCTTAACCCTAAAATGATGTTAATGTGTGATTTGAATCAACATTCATCAAGAAAAACCAAAGAAAGTGAGATAACTTGAAAAAGGGGTAACCATAAAAACTTAGAATTTTTTCTGTCGTGAAATAAAGTGGCTAGGGTACCAACTTCCAAGGATCATAACTTGAGATCCAAGCAACCATTTTGGCTGATCCAAAGATGGATTTGTAGCTCTCATGGCACTCTACAAAAGCTTCAAACATAACTCATTCCAATTCTCCATGGATTTTAAGTTATGGAATGATCAAAATCACAAAAAGTGAAAATGTCATTTTTTTCCAACACTTAGTGAAATTTTCATTAAGTCAGAATCTGCCTTCACTTTTTTCCAAATGTAGGGGCATTTTTAACTTGGATCCAAAAAGTATCAAAACCAACTATGATCAAACAGTTGTTGTATCATATGAGGGCTTTCCAAAATGGCCAAGAACTCCATCAAACTCCATTTGAGCCATGAGATATGACAATGCCAATATGCCTAGCTGCAAACTGTCATGGCAAGGCAGATTTGGGAGTTTTGCTCGATTTGCTCAAATTTTGCAAAGGGCAAGCAACTCTATCCATCTGAACACCTCAAGGGGGGACCAAGGAGAAACCAACTCTGATCCCAAGCCTCCCAAGTCTTTGGAACCAAAAGTAGCATGCCAAACCTAGAAATACCTAAAAGAGGGACAAGACTCCAATTTTGGATTGGGGCATTTAATGGATGCACCAAGGTGGCATGTACTGAGCCATTCCCAACTGAATTCAGTCAAGACTTATCCAAGACCAAGGGAACCAACAACCTGTACCCTAACCTCTAGTCAATGGCTAGAGGAGACTTGGATTCTCATTGCTCAACATTGGCCAAACCTCTGCAGCAGTTGCCAATCACTATTGCTCCCAAAACAAACTTGCTCTACTATAAATAGAGCTCATTTGTGATCAGTTTGAGTACACCAAAGCACTACAACACTTGCTTTCCTAAAAATCTCTTTCTCTAGGAAAAAATACATTCTTTAGCAAGGTAACTATGAGTTTTTGAGTTAGAGAGCAATTTCACCATAGCCCATGATCCAAACACATCCAATATGTCATTACTAAGCTGTCCAAACTCTCACAAGTGACCTGTAACACCAAAATCACAAAGTCACCTCTCAAAACCTCAAAATAGGACTTTTGTGCATTTTTCAAGCCATGTCTTGATTCAGTCACTTTCCAAACTAGATAAACCTCAAACACACTCCAAATATCATCCTTGAACTCTCCCAAATGGTTCCACACATCTGGAACACCATTTGAGAGAGTTTTTATTTTGGCCACTTTTGCCCCTTTTGCAAGAAAGAGCTCAAACTTGTTCCTGAGGTTTCCAACTGATTCCAACCATCCTAAAAGCTTCTAAGAGATTATTTGAGGGTGTCCAAAGCATCAAATCATTTCTGGAACAAGTGGCTTGGCAGATTGCACAAAAACTCCAAAAAGAGGTAAGCATCACAACTTGGATTCTTTGAATCATGCTTTCTTTTGATGTCCACTGATTATGCATCTCTTATACATGTTATATGTGTTGTGTTTGCACCAATTTATCATGTAATTCATGCTTGTACCAAGAGATGGCACAAAAAATGCAAATCATGGCCTATTTCAAAACCACTATCGGGTTTTTTAATAGGAGCATGATCTAAAAAAAACACCACCACCATTGGATTCCATGTGAAATTCTAGGATGGATATACCTAAATTTTGTCCCAATCCATGGAGGAATGAGAAAGTTATGGCCTTCACGTTTTTAACCAAAATCTTGCCTTACCTTGCCTTAGGCCAAGCCAAAAGCAAGGCAAGCCTTGTATATTTGTGGTTGTGTTTCAATCAACGGATGTATCACCACCCCAGTGGTAAGGCGCGCGCCCTATACACAAGAGGTCTGGGGTTCGAATCCCCCTCGCCTCAGATCCTCTTTTTGCTATTTTTTTTCACTTTTTATTGTTTTTTCTTATTATTTTTAATGATTTGAAAAATTAATAACTCCCTCAATTTTAATTATTTTTTATTGGTTCTTTTTGAAAAAAATCACAAAAATGTTGAAATATTTTATTCCACAAAAAAATTAGATTTATATTATTTATTTAATATAATTAGTATTTTTGTGAATAAATTCATTTTTAATTGTTTTTAAACATTTTAAAAGTGAATATTTACTTTGAAAATCACAACCAAATGAGTTTTAATTCATCTTGTGATTAAACCCTCATTTTTCAAACCTTAAACAAAAATCACAAGTGGTTTATTCAAACTTATTTGGTATTTTTATCATTTTTATTTGATTTTCTTTAAATATTTACTTTAAAAAGAAAACAAATTTAGGGTTTCTTTGATTTTCACCCTCACAAATCTTTTTTAAAAAACTCTTTGGGCCTATAATAGAGTGTAAGACCCAATCCCCTTTTAACCAAAACCATTTTGGGCCTCAGATGTTGTATAAGTCCCTCTGCGTTAAAAGAAAAATCTCGGCGGGATCGCCATGTCAAAACGAAAAACATCTGAGCCTACCCTCGTGTTATAAGCCCCATTTCTTTTCTTTAAAACTCTTGGGCCTCTAGTAGAGTGTAAGATCCAACCCTTTTTGAAAACCAAAATGATTTGGGCCTCAGTGTATTGTATAAGTCCTGATACCATGAAAAAGTTCGGCGCGATCGTCGCCTTTTTAACAAAAAACCCATGGGCTTCTCCTTGAGCTATAAGACCTATCTGTCATACCCTAAATTTTGACCACTAAGATTCCCATCATTGTGCGAATCATCATCATAATATGGGTGTATCATTATGCCTCATTAGTCTCCCCAAAGATGGGTGAGCATCCACTACAATTAAACTTAAGGTTTTAAGCCCTCTCAGAGCTCTTAGACAAAGGATCAATCAAGGAATGACATGATCTTCAACTTTTCTAACCTCTAAAATATCCACAAAGGATCAAGAGGATTCCCACTTCAAGGATTAAGCACAAGGCTGTAACCTTCTAAGTGGATTAAGCCTCAAGATCGCCAGTGTCACCAAATTAGGGTTTTGGTCGACCAGGGCCTCCAGATGGAAATTTTCCTCTGGGCATGAGCCAATGATTCAAAGCATAACCTAAAATACTCCATGGGACCTCATGAACCCAATCATCAAATCAATTTAGCCTCAGGGGATGCATTCACTAAAAATCAGGAATTAGGGTTTCTTGACCTAATTCACCCCTAAGTTGACTTTTGGGACAGATCATGAGCCAAGACCTCAAGACATGGGTTAAGGGTCACTAATACACCAATTGATCCATTTGCAACAATGGATTGATCCAAGAAGCTTGATCAACAAGTTTCAAGTTCATCAGAACCACAGTTAGGGTTTCGCGGAAAAAGTCAACTGTAGCTTTGACTTTTGACCAAGACATGCTCCCAAACCCTAGGACATGATCCAATACACCCTATGACACCTATGAAATCAATCCATCAAGTTTGATTTAGGTCAAGGACTTGATTTCATAGAGGATCGCACAGTTTGGAGTTCATCTGACAAAAAGTCAACTGTGCACAAAAGTCAACTTTGACTTTTTTAGATTTTTCACGATTATGGTTCTTTGACCCTAAAATGATGTTAATGTGTGATTGGAATCATCATTCATCAAGAAAAATCAAGAAAATTGGGATAACTTGTAAAAAGGGTAACCATAAAAAACTTAGAAAATTTTCTAAGTTATGAAAGAAAGTGGCTAGGGTACCAACTTTGGAGGATCATAACTCCTAAACCACAAGGCCATTTTTCCCCATTCAAAGCAGGATTTGTAGCTCTCACGGCCCTCTACAAAAGCTTCAAACACAACTCATTCCAATTCCCCATGGATTTTAAGTTATGGAATGATCAATATCACAAAAAGTGAAGATGTCACTTTTTTCCAACACTTAGTGAAATTTTCACTAAGTCAGAATCTGCCTTCACTTTTTTCCAAATGTAGGGGCATTTTTCACTTGGATCCAAAAGCTATCAAAACCAATTATGATCAAACAGTTGTTGTATCACATGAGGGCTTTCCAAAATGGCCAAGAACTCCATCAAACTCCACTTGAGCCATGAGATATGACAATGCCAATATGCCTTGCTACAAACTGTCATGGCAAGGCATATTTGGGAGTTTTGCTCGATTTGCTCAAAATTTGAAAAGGGCAAGCAACTCTATCCATATGAACACCTCAAGGGGGGACCAAGGAGGAACCAACTCTGATCCCAAGCCTCCCAACTCTTTGGAACCAAAAATAGCATGCCAAACCTAGAAATGCCTAAAAGAGGGACAAGACTCTAATTTTGGATTGGAGCATTTAATGGATGCACCAAGGTGGCATGGACTGAGCCATTTCCAACTGAATTTAGTCAAGACTTATCCAAGACCAAGGGAACCAGCAGCCTGTGCGGTAACCTCTAGTCAATGGCTAGAGAAGACTTGGATTCTCATTGCTTAATAATGGCCAAACCTATGCAGCAGTTGTCATTCACAATTCCTTGCAAAACAAACTTGCTCTACTATAAATAGAGCTCATTTGTGATCAATTTGAGTATACCAAAGCCATCAAACAGGTGCTTTCCTCAAAATCTCCTTCTCACTTCCAATTTTGCCTTCTAAGGCAAGTCACTACCGGGTTTTGAGTTTGAGAGCTATTCCAACCAAACCAATCACACACACACACACCTCATAAACATCATATAGAAGTGATCCAAACACTTAAACAACATCTGGAACACTGATTTCTCAGAATCACCAGCCAGCTGCTCAAGGTTTTAACCAAGTTGCAGTTGGGATACCATCTTCGGTTCCAGCTTATTTCAAACCATTCCAAGCACTCAGGCACATCACTTAGCACCTAGGGAAGCTGTCCATATCCTTGGAACCAACCTGTAACACCTCTAACACAAAACACGATCACCAGCTGCAAGAGGTAAGCATGAGCTCTTCTAACTCTATGATCCATGCATTTTTTGCTGCACAATAATTTGGCCATATCTTCATAATCATGCATAGAGTGTTTTCCCTCAATCAATTGGTTTGTTTGAATCGTGTATGGAATTTCTGAACCTTCATGCAAATTTTAGGGTTCTTGAGGTTTCTCTTTGATTTCTTATTCCATGCTTAAAATAAATGAAATTAAAGACCATAGACATGATCGTGAGGTTGAAACGAGTAGATTGATATGTAGATTGCATGATATAATCAAGTATTCAGTGAGATTGGATAGAAAATGTAAATTTGCAGAAACAGAGGGTGGCGCGTGTTCTTGCCCTTGTTCTTGGCGCCCTTTTTGAAAATTCAAATATTTGAATTTTGTGATTTTATTTAATTGATTCAAAAATTAATTTCTCTCTGAGTTTTAATGATTTTGAGTTGATTCTTGTTTTAATAATTCACAAAAATGTTAAAATATTTTATTTTCCAAAAAAAATACCAAAAATATTATTTATTTCATATACTTGATATTTTTATAAAGAATTAATATTTTAATTGTTTTTTGACATTTAAAATATTTTCTCCTTCTTGATTTTTCAAATTTTAGTGATTTCCAATCATTTTGTGGATCAAAACCTGATTTTTGAAACATTAATCCAAGATCACAATTTGTTTTCCACATGTTAAACAATTTTGGTCATTTTAATTGAATTTTTTATTCAATTAAAATACATTTTGAAAACAAATTAGGGTTTTTTGATTAATTCAACCCTCATCAAACTTTTTCAAACATCTTTGGGCCTCTAATAGAGTGTAAGACCCAATCCTTTGTAAATACAAACCTTTTTGGGCCTCAAATGTTGTATAAGTCCCGTTGTATTTCAAAAGTTCGGCGCGATCGTCGCCAGTTCAAGATAAAACCTTGGGCATCTCCTTGAGCTGTAAGCCCCATCACTTGTACAAAAATAAATCTTTGGGCCTCTAATAGAGTGTAAGACCCAATCCCCTTTTAACCAAAACAATTTTTGGGCCTCAGATATTGTATAAGTCCCTCTGCGTTAAAAGAAAATCTCGGCGCGATCACCAGTTTAAAAATCAAACCTTGGGCCTCTCCTTGAGCTGTAAGCCCCACCACTTATATAAAAATAAACCTTTGGGCCTCTTGAGAGAGTGTAAGACCGATCCCTTTATACAGAAAACCTTTTTTGGGCCTCAGTCACTTGTTTAAGTCCCTATACAATTTCAAAACAACAGTGCAATCACTGATAAAACCTTGGGCCTCTACTTGAGCTGTAAGCCCCAACAATCTTTTCAAAGCACTTTCTCCTTTGATTTAGAATATCATATTGTTATCAAAGCTTTCTTTGTTGAACAAACTAACCAAACAGCATGGAAGCTCTACAACCGAGTAAGTGTTTACCCGCTTTCTTTATCCGCTTTCATATATATATATATATATATATATATATATATATATATATATATATATATATATATAACTGTATTGTGGGGCTGCTCACTGTAAGTTTTCTTTCACAAACTTTTATATACTTGTCAAATATCAACTGTGTAATACTAGTATAGCTATTTAGAGTTTTCCTTGGCAACTACGTCTAGCACTAGGTAAAGCCTGTTGGTCACTCTTAAATACAAACAAAACTAGATCCCCATAGGATTACCAGACACAGTCTTCCCTCCTCTTGGGGTTAAACAATATGGAGACGTGAAAGGCAGCATTCTCGGCGAACCCTTTCTCAGACTGTCACCCTTAGAAATCGTCAAAGAAACTCTACTCCCCAGAGATAATCTTTTCTCCGTGAATGACATCTCTTGAGTTTCTTCCAAACTCTCAGACTTTCCTGGTTTGATCTATTCTCTGTGAATAACATGTCTTGAACTTCTCGGGGTTTGGGGACCCACAGGCTTCCTAAAAGCATCCCCGCCTCCTCTTGGGCGTTATACAATGACCCTTCGGCTTCTTAAAAGCTCTCATGCCTTCTCATGGGCTTAGTACAAGGACCTAGAGACCTCTACAGGTATAGGAATAGAACCTAGTCATCAATTTGCTAGAGCTATTTTTCTGACTCAAGTGTCAGACCAGTTAATGGGTTGACCTTCATCCCTTAACATACCAGCCTTCTCTTAGGCATTATACAAAGATCATTCACTACCTGATAATCGATTTCTCAAAACACCCGTAGACTTGGACAGTCTCGATACCCTTTGGATTTCCCGTTTCCTTAAAGAACAGGAAATAACCCTGATCCTCTGATCAATCCTAAAGCACAACAATACCTTTAATCGTTCCCTTCATAAGAACTGATTTTCTCTTTCATCCAACATACTGGACCTGTCACTTAACTGAAACAGTCACCAGCAATAACCTCCTCTTTGGCTTTGTATAATGATCCTTCCTCAGTGAAGTCAGCCTCCTCTTGGGCTTTGTACAATGATTCTCCCCAAGGGAGCTAACCTTTTCAGACTCTCTTGTTGAGTCAACCCCTTTTAGCCTCTATCTCGGTCTTCGTACGAGATAAAAAAACACTCTCTTGTTGAGTATAAAAGACTCTCTTGTTAAGTCAAACCCTTTTAGCCTCTATCTCGCGCTTTGTACGAGATACAAAAAACACTCTCTTGTTGAGTATAAAAGACTCTCTTGTTGAGTCCATGATAAGTGCAAAATGTACCTATTTTTGTATATAAGTTTTGTTGCACTTATCGATACTTTTTGTTAATATCGTTCGCATAAACCCCTATTTTTTTGTAAATACGTTTACTTTACGTTTTAGTGTATATAGTGCGTATCGTGTAAATATCACGGAGTTTAATTGATTTTTCTCATTTTTTCAGGTATTCAATCAAGGATATCTTGCCATTGTTAGATAGAGCATTGAATAAGCTTTCCAGCGCTTCAAACCGGGCGAAAAATGGAGTTACGGTTCAAAAGTTACAAATAAAACACTGCAGATTTTTTGCTGTTCTGGTGTGCTACGCCCCTACAGGGCCGGGCGGTGCAGCGCCGGGCGGTATTTCCAGTGTCGGGCACTCCAGAACAACACTGGAACTTGCAAAATAAACCGTCTTTCACCGCTGGGCGCCCCAAACCACCGTCGGGCAAAGCTGTGCGGGCTGAAACACCATTTATGGCCAAAAACACTATTTTTTTAGTATGTTTTTGGGGGAACCGTGAGAAACTGGTTCTTCTCCTTTCTTCTCTTTGTATTCTCTATTTGTTGAGGTTTTGAATGTAAATCTCTTGATACCTATTGTATTTCATCTAATGTATGTTTGTGAATGAATTCTGATTTTCTATTGTTGTTATCTTTGATTGATTATTTGTGGTCTCGACAAAACCTTTACAAATCTTTAATCTTAGATTTTCTTCTATCAATGAGCAAGCTTTTGACATGGTTTTATGAGTTGATATTCATTTTATCTTTTGTTGTATTGTGTTGATTAAGTAGTATAGGTAGCATGAGTAGGATCGATACGATATTGCGAGGATGCGTGATAATAGTGATGAAGAAGGATATTCACATCCATTGGGCAAATTAGTTGAATACATGTAAAAAGGGTTAAGCGTGTGTACGTATTTTGATCTTGGTTTAATACGAAGAAATCATTTATCTGATATAGATGTTATAGTAATCTCTGTTTTGTCTGAACTCTAGAGATAGATTTAGACTTAACACTTGCGTGAGTATCAGTTCTTACTTCTCTGTGTTGTTGAGTTGTGTGAGACATCACCGATGAGACAATAGGATCGTTCTCTCGACGTTGCGTTAGACATAACTCTATTGTGAGTGATACGTGAGGATATTAGGCAAATGATTGATTTGTGCTTACTTGATTAGAAGAATGCATGTGTTATCGGTTGATCTCTATTGAGTTTCTCTTCTCCAAAGAATGAGTTATTGTCATTTACTTGCTTTTTGTTCCTTTAATTTTCCGCAATTGCTTTTGGTTCGTCTTTAAACTAGAACTTTTGATTCAGGAGCTTAGAAATATAGAAACCGTTTAATGGCATTCTTTCCCTCGCACTGATCCCTGTGGAGATGACAAAACTGGGTTACTTATATATTTTTGCTTGCTGCTATTCTAGCCTCAACAGTCCATCAATCTTTCAGCCTCCATCTCGGGCTTCGTATGAGATACAAAAACTCTCTTGCTGAGTCAACCTTTTTTAGCCTCCATCTCGGGCTTCGTACGAGATAGAAAACACTCTCTTATTGAGTATAAAAAGCACTCTCTTGTTGAGTATAAAAGACCCTCTTGTTGGTTCACAAACCCTTTAGCCTCCATCTCGGGCTTCGTACGAGATATAAAACACTCTCTTGTTGAGTATAAAAGACTCTCTTATTGAGTCAAACACTTTCAGCCTCCATCTCAGGCTTCGTACGAGATACAAATCACCCTCTTGTTGAGTATAAAAGACTCTCTTGTTGAGTCAATCACCTGTCAAACGGACTCTCTTGTTAAGTCACCTCCCTTTTTGCCTCCGTCTTGGGCTTCATACAAGACAAATACAAAACACTCTCTTGTTGAGTATAAAAGATCCTCTTGTTGGGTCAATAGCCTCCTCTTAGGCTTTGTATAAGGAAAACCCCGGTTGAGTCAATTAACCTTTTAGCATCAAAATCAGTGCCTTGCTCACAGCATACAAACATTAACAACTCCTTTTCCTTCATCTAATTGCTGTAAGCGGCAAGCCTCTGGATTATTTACATCCACGCCACTGTCCCTCTAGCATGAGAAATTCCTAAGGAAAGATGGCATTGCTCTACACTGAGTTAAAGTCTTCTCCTTCAGGTTAAAAATCCCCTATAAAGGAAATTATGGCATTGATGGATTCACATATCTCAGTTAAAGTAATTCTCCTTTATAATCAGTCACCCAACAGTTGTGATAAACAGATGAGATGTCTCTCTTTAGAGAGGACAAACTCTCTCTCGAAACCTTTTAGCTTCACATCTTGGGCTTTGAACAAGATACAAATCACTTTTAGCTTCACGTCTTGGGCTTTGAACAAGACACCAAAACTACCTTTTTCCTCCCATATAATAGGAGGAGCTACGATCGCTCTGATTTCCCTGTTTCGTTAAACGGGAATACGTAGGCATAAGATTGAAAAATATTAGCGAGCACACTAATAAAAATAACCCAAAATCCAGTACCTCCATCAATCAATCAAAAAGCATCAGTCTTAAACCTCCCACCAATCGCCCAGGCACTATTTTAACAAAATAACCTAAGAGAGACCCACAATGTTTGTAGCATCTGTAAACCAACAGTCATCTGTTTAAACTCAGTATGCAAGCAAGGTTAATTGAAGACATCTATTTCCCTTCCTTCATCAGCTTCAATAGGATAAAAAATGAATCGAGCTGTAGTACCCCAAAGCGATAGTGCTTCGCAACCACACATAAAACTCGCGCTACACCATCTTTATTCATTTTCAAACTCTTTGGGCCTCTAATAGAGTGTAAGACCTAAACCCCATTTTAACCAAAATCCTGGGCCTCTCCTTGAGCTGTAAGCCCCACCACTTGTACAAAAATAAATCATTGGGCCTCTTGAGAGAGTGTAAGACCCATCCCTTTGTACATAAACCTTTTTTCGGCCCCAGTCACTTGTATAAGCCCCTTTGTACAAATTCAAAACAACGGTGCAATCATCGTTAAACCTTGGGCCTCTCCTTGAGCTGTAAGCCCCAAGAATCTTTTCAAAGCACTTTCTCCTTTGATTTTGAATATAATATTGTTATCAAAGTTTTCTTTGTTGAACAACTAACAAAACAACATGGAAGCTCTACAACCGAGTAAGTGTTTACCCGCTTTCTTTATCCGCTTTCATATATATATATATATATATATAACTGTATTGTGGGATTGCTCAGTGTAAGTCTTCTTTCACAAACTTTTATATACTCGTCAAATATCAACTGTGTAATACTAGTATAGCTATTTAGATTTTTTCCCGGCAACTACGTCTAGCACTAGGTAAAGCCTTGTTGGTCACTCTTAAATACAAACAAAACTAGACCCCCATAGGATTACCAAACACAGTCTTCCCTCCTCTTGGGGTTAAACAATATGGACACGTGAAAGGCAGCATTCTCGGTGAACCCTTTCTCAGACTGTCACTTTTAGAAATTGTCAAAGAAACTCTACTCCCCAGAGTTGATCTATTCTCCGTGAATAGCATCTCTTGAGTTTCTTCCAAATTCTCAGACTTTCATGGCTTGATCTATTCTCGGTGAATAGCATGTCTTGAATTTCTCGGGGTTTAGGGACCCACAGACTTCCTAAAAGTATCCCCGCCTCCTCTTGGGCATTGTACAAGGACCCTTCGGCTTCTTAAAAGCTCTCTTGCCTTCTCTTAGGCTTAGTACAAGTACCCAGAGACCTCTACAGGTATAGGAACAGAACCTAGTCATCAATTTACTAGAGCTGTCTTTCTGAGTCAAGTGTCAGACCTATTAATAGGTTGACCTTCATCCCTTAACATACCAGCCTTCTCTTGGGCATCATACAAAGACCATTCACTTATCCGAGAATGAATTTCTCCAAAACACCAGTAGACTTGGACAGTCTCAATACCCTTTGAATTTCCCATTTCCTTAAAGAACAGGAAATAACCCTGATCCTCAGATCAGTACCAAAGCACATCCTTACCTTTAATCGTTCCTTTTATAAGAACTGATTTTCTCTTTTATCTAACATACTGGACCTGTCACTAAACTGAAACAGTCGCCAACGGATAGCCTCCTCTTGGGCTTTGTACAAATGATTCTCCCCAGCGGAGCTAACCTTCTCAGACTCTCTTGTTGAGTCAAACACCTTTAGCCTCCATCTCGGGCTTCGTACGAGAAACAAAATCACTCTCTTGTTGAGTATAAAAGACTCTCTTGTTGAGTTAAACACCTTTAGCCTCAATCTTGGGCTTGGTACGAGATACAAAAACACTCTCTTATTGAGTATAAAAGACTCTCTTGTTGAGTCAAACCTTTTAGCCTCCATCTCAGGCTTCGTACGAGATATAAAAACACTCTCTTGTTGAGTATAAAAGACTCTCTTGTTGAGTTAAACCTTTTAACCTCCATCTCGGGCTTCGTACGAGATACAAAAACACTCTCTTGTTGAGTATAAAAGACTCTCTTGTTGAGTTAATCACCTTTTAGTCTCCATCTCGGGCTTCATATGAGATAGAAAATCACTCTCTTGTTGAGTATAAAAGACTCTCTTGTTGAGTCAAACCTTTTAGCCTCCATCTCGGGCTTCGTACGAGATACAAAAACACTCTCTTATTGAGTATAAAAGACTCTCTTGTTGAGTCAAACCTTTTAGCCTCCATCTCGGGCTTCGTACGAGATACAAAAACACTCTCTTGTTGAGTATAAAAGACTCTCTTGTTGAGTCAATCACCTTTTAGCCTCCATCTCGGGCTTCGTACGAGATAGAAAATCACTCTCTTGTTGAGTATAAAAGACTCTCTTGTTGAGTCAAACCTTTTAGCCTCCGTCTTGGGCTTCGTACAAGACACATAAAAGCACTCTCTTGTTGAGTCAGTTACTCGCTAGCACTCTCTTGTTGAGTCAACCCTTTTAGCCTCTATCTCAGGCTTCGTACGAGACAGATAAAAATCACCCTCTTGTTGGGTCACTAGCCTCCTCTTAGGCTTTGTATAAAGAAAACCCCGGTTGAGCCGCTCAACCCTTTTAGCACCAAACCTGTGTCTTGCTCATAGCATACAAACATCAACAACTCCTTTTCCCCCATCTAATTTCTGTACGCGGCAAGCCTCTGGATTATTTACATCCACGCCACTGTCCCTCTTTTAGCATGAGAAATTCATAAGGAAAGATGGCATTGCTCTACACTGAGTTAAAGTTTTATCCTTCAGGTTAAAAAAATCCCCTATAAAGGAAATTATGGCATTGCTAGATTCACATATCCCAGTTAAAGTAATTCTCCTTTATAATCAGTCACCCAACAGTCGTGACAAACAAACCAAATACCCCTCTTTAGAGATGACAAATTCTCTCTAAAGTCAAAACCCTTCAGCTTCACATCTTGGGCTTTGAACAAGATACAAATCTCCTTTAGCTTCACGTCTTGGGCTTTGAACAAGACACTAAAACAATCCCTTTCCTCCTATTCTATAGGAGGAACTACGATAGCTCTGATTTCCCTGAACGGGAATACGTAGGCATAAGATTGAGAAATCTTAGCGAGCATACTAATCAAAAACCCAAAATCCCATACCTTCATACATCAATCAGAAAGCATCAGTCCTAACATCCTACCAATGGCCTGGACACTGTTCCTTTTTAACAAAATAACCTAAGAGAGACCCATAATCTTAATAGCATCTGTAAACCAACAGTCATCTGTTAAACTCAGTTTGCAAGCAGGGTTAATTGGAGACATCTATTTCCCTTCCTTCATCAGCTTCAATAGAATAAAAAATGAATCGAACTATAGTACCCAAAAGCGATACTGATTCGCAACCACGCAAAAACTCGCGCTACACATGCGTCCATTATACTCGACGGGATCCACGCTTGTTGTCTAATCAAAGGGTGAGTTATCTAAAGCCTACTGCTAAACAGAAACGAAACGGGGGAAAGAAAAGAAAAAATGACTCGGTAGGCCTACGTATTCCCTTGTGCAATGGGAAAGTCAGAGTCAACGTAGTTCGACGGACTACACACTAATGGGGGAGGTTGCTCGTCGAGATATCGCATCTCGTGCCTACGTATCCTCAATCGGACGGGAAAGAGGAATCAGAGCAAACTTAGTTCGACGTACGAGTCAATAAGTGTTTTTTACGTGAGCGACGAGCTCTTTTTTGAAAATTATTTGAAACCCAACAATCCCGAAGGATGAAAATGATTTGAATTTGTTTTTGTGTTTTTTAGACAGAAGTTTATTGAGTTAGTTCGTAACTTGTATTGTACTAAAGTCTATGACATAGGAACGAATGTGTCGCATATCGTCCCCAACAGGACGTATGCTAAACACCCTAAAAGAATGAAGGGAGACCCCCCATTCCTCATTTCCCATGTACTTAAGGCTCATGCACAATACACGTTGCCTTTATTAAGTGTTTTAGACTTGTTATAAGATGAGAAGAGAAGACTCAAAGACGAAAAGAAAACACTAAGGGAATTCTATCCTAATGTTATCATGCAAATGTGACCCTAAGGTTGAGGTAAGAGGGGAAGATTCTACCTAATGTTAGCATACATGGTTTGAATCCTAATGTTTATCCTATTCCAAGCTTAATCAAATATTAAGTTGGACTAGGAAGTCCTATGGGAACATGCAAAAGCAAAGCAACAAAAAAATAAACAAAAAACAGCAGCTACAACAGCGTTCCAGCACCTGCACAGCGGTAAATTCTGGCCAATACACCAAACAGCATTAAATAGCTCACATTTCAGCACAAAAATAGGTGTAAGAAGGCAAGCAGTAGCATATAGAACAACACACGTGCAAATGGACAACAGTGGAAAACAGGGCAGCATGCATTCAAAAATGATTCAAACATGGAATAACGAACATGCATTAAGCATTACACATTCTTCAATCAAACATGATCACAATCACACCACACACCATGGTAAGCAATTCTCGAAAACATCATGAAAGAATGCCTATCATTTGACAAATGAACAAATTAATTCAAACATGCACTTCATGAAGTTAAAATCAAACAACCATATGCAACACAACTCCAGCAACATAAACGACAATCCACAATCAACATGCTCTAGAAGTGTGTGCAACCTGGTCATTGCATCAAGACATCAACAACGCAAACATGAACATTCATCAATGAAAACCAAAAGTCGCGTGTCGGAAAATCGTGTTCATACAATGGTGTGAAGTGTAACAACATCAAAACAACTTGCCAATATGCATCACATCAATCCATGAAGTTTAAAAATGGAACGGAATCGAAACATGCCCAAAAATGCACAAAAATCACACTCTGCAGCAGTCTTAATCGATTAACCATTTACAGTTCATTTTGGTTAATCGATTAACAACTCTCATTACGCAAAATTTACACTGGTTAATCGATTAACCAAAATGAACTGGTTTTGGTTAATCGATTAACCCTGTACCAGAAGCAGAAAATCAGTTTAAAAAATCACTTTCAGCAGCAAAATCATTTATGCAATCATCTCCAATGATCATGTAATCAACAATGCACGAAAATTAAGTTCAGTCACAGTAATCAAACATCAATTAGATCCAACAATCATGAACAACAACGATCAAATTCAAGTAAATGGATCAAATCACAAGCAAAACCAAGGATCTACATTGCATAAGCTGAAATTAAGCTAAATCAAGCATAAATATTAAGGATAACCAACCTACAAAGCTAAGATTTGCTTTGGTAAGTATTGCTAACAGAAATTGATGAATCCAAGCAAGAAATCCAAGATCCTATGAGCTCCTTGCAAGCAAAAGCTGAAAATCCAAGCAATAAGCTAACAATGCTCCAAAATCACTTCCAATAAGCACTTCTGAAATTCCAGATCTAGATCCAAACGAAAATCACCAATGAAAAGCAACAATGAAGTGGTAATGATAGGCTTTAGATAAAGAATTAACAAGTTCCAATGAAGAACTTGTTAATCTCTATGGGAGAGCTTTGAGTGAGGTTGAAAATGGAGGTTGAGAGTGAAAAAGTGAGAGAGAATTGAGAGAATTCTGAGAATTGTGAGTGAAAAAATGATCAAGGTTGTGTGAGGTTTGGAATTAATTTGATTAAATAACCCCTAGGTTAGGAGTTAAGTTTGGGTTTGGAATGAGGTTTAGTGGGTGGAAATGGGAGTGAAAAATAAACTAGGAAAGGGATTATGGAATTAGAGTGGAAATTGGGTGGAAAATAATTCAAATTAGAAGCCTCTCTAGATCCTTCTAATGGTGTGAAAATGAAATGGTGATTAAAATTTAAATTCAAAAAGTGCAGTGCTGAAAAGTGAGGTATTTGGGCAAATTTTGCCTTGGTTAATCGATTAACCATTTTTAGTACAAAATGTGTTAATCGATTAACACAAGGAAAATTTGAATTTGGCACTTTTTGGAGGGAAACCCAGAGAATTGCCTGATTCTACTTGTTCTGAGCCATATTAGACCTCTGAAACTTGTCATTTGATATTAGCACTGAAACACACTTGAAATATGTTGTGAATTCCATTTCGCACTCGAAATATCTTGCTGAAAAATAGCGTCTGCTGCTGAATCACTGATCAAAAATGACTGCCGGAGCTTTTGACCATCAAATCATCTAGTGAGCAAAATAAATGCACGAAAAGACTTCGAAAGCTATTTGCTAGGCTCTGACTACTGCTAAAAATGATACTGGAACTGATGACACCATGAGCTGCTGGAAAATACCTTGATCTCATGCCCTAAAGAAACATGCAAATGCAAAATGACAATGCATAATGAAATGAAACCTAAGCCAGTTAGAGTTATAAACAGAAGGCAAATTTTGGGGTGCTACAGTTGCCCCTATTCAATCAACTTGGACCTGAAGGTATGATAGCAATGGCTTTCAGACATTCAAGGATGTACAGAGATTAAATACCAAAAGAACCCTGAAATTTGCAACCTGTGGGGATATAAAAGATGATTGGAGCCCAGTCCGGAATTGGACTTACAAAGACAGATCAGATGGGAACTGACTACCAAGCAAGAACTAAAATTCTTTGAAAATAAATCGGCCAGACGAGAACTGGATTCGAATGAGACAAATCAGACGGGAATTGAACACCAACGAGGACTGATTACCAGATGAGAACTGGGCTTAAAAAAATGGGTCATACGAGAACTGGCTATCAGGCGAGAACTGGGTTTACCGCAGAGAGGTCAGGCGAGAACTGACTACCAGGCGAGAACTGGGCTTACCAAAGAGAGGTCAGGCGAGAACTGACTACCAGGCGAGAACTGGGTTTACCAAAGAGAGGTCAGGCGAGAACTGACTACCAGGCGAGAACTGTAACACCCCACTTTCCCATTTTTCAAAATAAACAAAATATATGAAATAAATCAGAGTTTCCACACCATAGTAGGGTGCCATATTTTAAAATCAACAAAACAAATCTCCTTTATTTTAATAAAATCAAACAGCGGAAAATTTATTCAATTATTCGATTTACGACCATCTGCCTATAACACCAAAAACTCCACATAATTGTGGTCCACCATATCATTCATCAATTGAAAGATACGTAACAAGTATACAACATAAAACAATTGGTAAAAACTCCCAAATCCCATGTTACGTATCAGAGCGACTCTCTAAACCCAAACAAGCTACACAAGCTCCAAGCACTAACCTGGCACCTGAATATCTGTACTTCCGAAGAAGCACGGACACAACAACAACAGAGGGGTGAGAACTACATTCAATATAAAAAGGTGAATAATACATATAAGGAGGTAGTATCTCACACCAACAACAACAACATATAATCATGACCTACTGTCATATTCAATCACCAACAATCAACATATTGACAATGCAATGCATGTGGTACCAACATCACCATGGTTCATTCAATCGAACTCGGATAAACCACATACACCCCTACTTGGCAATGATTTATCCCACCACACTCCTCAAGGGAGTTCGGATGAATCACATACACTCCTCCTGAGCAATGATTCATCCCACCAATAACATGTATGCATGACTCAATTCGATCCTCCTGATCACAACGAACATACATATAACACACATGTATATCAAATGATAAATAATTCACGATCCTCCTGATCACAACAAACGTACACATAACACACATATATAACAAATGATAAACAATTCACGATCCTCCTGATCACAACAAACATATATATGACACACATATATAATAATAGACATACATAGTTACGATCCTCCTGATCACACATGAGACACCTAATCGTTCCCACTTGCACCATAATCATTGAACCCTCACAAGCCACCATAATTCACCAAACACAAATTAATTCCTAAAAATTATAAAATTAACTAGTTTCATCACCAACTGTGTATTACTCAGCATCTGACTCCCAATCCCAACCTCTCAAACTAAGAGAAACTGAATCCGACGCGAAAGCGGGAAAGAAATCGCGGAATGGTGAAATTCTGCACACTCGCTGGCCATACGCGTATTGCCCCGTGCCATACGCGTGTCGCCAGCTCGCTCGCCCAACTCGTACGCGTAATGCCTCCTTTCGTACGCGTATTACCTCACGGTGCCCAAGTCCTTACGCGTATGCCTTGTGCCGTACGCGTACGTACAGAGACGTTTTCCTACTGAATTTCCCAAATTCCAACCCATTATGCGTACAGTCCTCCTATTACACGTAATGCCTAGCCCGTCATACGCGTATTGCTGCGTATTAGCCCTCCCGTACGCGTATCACCTTACCTGGTACGCGTATGGCGAGATCTATTACGAAAAATCCAATTCTCCACACTAGACTATGTTCTGCTACAAAATTCACTAGTTTCTACTCCAAAACAGTCCTAAAACTTGTTCTACATTAATTTTAGGTACTCAGGTTCATCTTATCTCTTATTCTTATGATTACTAATCACCATCTACAGGTTTTTAGAATTAATTTCACCTCTCTAACCTGTACCAAAATTAAGATCTACAACAATCATGTTCAAACAACAGCAACAACATTCATATAACATCGATTCAGCAATTCAACTACACAAATTTCGACATGAATTCACATATAGACACCAAAATCATACAACAACACAAAATCAGACAAAATCCTACGGGGTTAAGGACTCCCCACTACCCTTATACGATTTAATCACCAAATATGAACCCGTTCTCCCCCCTTACCTCGAATTGTTCAGAAATCTGGAAAAATTGGTAAGAAATCCTTGCCCTAGCACCCCTTCCTCTTCCTTGTTCTTCTTTCTCTCCAATTCTTGTTTTACGTGAAAACCACCTTAGTCCACTAAACTCCCCTTAATTCTCTTTTATCAGGTTTTATTTATTTAATTAATAATAAAATAATATTGGTAATAATAATCCTAATAATAATAATGATAATAACAAGAATAATAATAATAACACTAATATTAACCATATTAATATTATTATTTTTGCATCACTATCCTTATTATTAACTAAAGTCTTAATTCTCATTAATTCACTAAGGCACTACCCTTCACTCACCCTTAACCAGGCCCAACAAACAGAAATAATAACACGATGATTAATAATTTAAATTGGGGTGTTACAACTCTCCCCCACTTAAATTATTTTCGTCCTCGAAAATATAATGGAAATGAATCACTCCGGGTACAACCCTCTCACAATCGACAACCAATAATCATACCAACAAAAGGTACACCATGAATGACACCAACTAACAGATGATCTTGCTAACAGCAACTACAACAACGACAAGATGCAATGCCCATACAATGCCCTTGACGACTAATTCACGACTCAAAGAATACTCAAGTTACGAACACACAAAGATCGTTACCCCCACCATAGGTAACCCTCTCCTAATTCCCCACCATAGGAATTAGCCACTCACACTCGAACCATCACCATAGGCAGCGAGGCAACGACAAAAACAAGAACATAAGGTTCCACGACACAACATCGTTTCAACAACCTCTACATAACCATGATATCAACATCCTTGTCACATAATATTATTACAACAATGCTACAATTCACCCATCAACATAAGACTAAAACATCCATCTACTTAATAGTCCAAGAATAAAATTTAACCTTTTCCACCTCCATTCTGAAACGTCCAATGGTCTCATCGCTCCTACATATTTCCACTGTTTAACCTATGAACTCGTACCAGTTACACACACACATACGAAAGGTACCATATCACGCTTTCGATGCGCACTCTGATTACTCGCCACAATCAATTTCACCAAAGTCATATCCAACTTTTGACTCTCTCTAATATTCACCAGAAAAATCATAGTTCATTACTAATTTACCCAACCTCACACTCTGCTGTGTTATCTCACACACCAGACGCAAGTCTCTGAACTGCTCAAATAGTTCTAATCCATCTGGTCATCAAAACAGACATGTATAAAAACTTCCGACTTAACTCATCTGGCACGACATTAACTTCTCCAATAGGATGATTCTAGGTAAGGTCATAACTCATCCAGAATCTCAACCGTCCTCGTTGTCTCATACTCTATTATTTCTGACCAAACAGGCACTTAATATTCTTGTGATTACTAAATAATTTGAATTCAAAACCATAAAAATAATATTGCTGGATCCTCAACACAACAATAACCGCAGCCATCTTTAAATCATGAATTCTTAATTGTCGTAAAGCATCAGCGACGACTTTTCCATCCCGCATCCACACACCGACTAAATTCATCATGGACATATCCCAATACCTCACAATGGTTTATTAGGATCACGAAGAAGCACAACTGGGGCCTCAAACAAATTCTACGTTAGCCCTCTCAAACTCCTTCACAATGAACATCCAAAGCAAACGACCCACACAAACTTCTAACTTGGAAGAGCCTTCCATAACCTCCGGTAATAACCAACTAAAGTCCAAAAGCTTCTAATCACCTTAACCGACTTCGGAGCCTCTCATTGTAGAACTGCATCTACTTCCGATGGATCCATAACAATACCATCATCAGAATTAACATATCCAAGAAACTAATCTCTTTTCAACCAAAATTCTCACCTGACTAATTTAGCATAAAAATTCCTTTCTTTTCAACACTTGCAACTCAATTCTCAAACACCCTACCTAGTCTCCTTCTGACTGTATATTAGATCCGAACATCCCTAATGAACACCACTCCGAACTCATTCCATCTGGTCCAGACTCATATATAAGCTTAACCGAGTAAATAACAACCCATTCTGATGATAACAAACATAACCAGTCACATGAAATCGATCAAAGCCTCGACCCACACAAACTCACCACTCTTGTCAAACGTTCCAAACAATTGTAATTTCAATCAAACTCAACCAAACCATTCCAACCCTCCATTCTTGAAAGTGGACACTTATTCTCAATCGTTACCTCATTCAACTGTCAGTAATCCATACACAATTTCATTCTCTGAGCAATCCACATTCCACAATTTCTAACATGTATCAACAATCAACCAAAAAGAACTCTCAATCTCAATATTACATCCACACCCATGGGTTTTCTCAAAATTTCCCTTAACGCCCTAAAACTCTAAGAATTCCAAAACTCATCCAAACTCTAAGTTTGCTTCCCATAGCCTCAATACCTTTATACACATCACGCTTGTCATTCCATCCGGAACCACATCGAGGAATCATGCACAACTGGAAGCCCTTTACTGTGGCTTTCCTGCCAATTCTAGAATGATACTATCACAAACATAGCAAACCTCTTGGTTTCATCGCCTAAGAGTTTTTCCCTCAGAGACATCCCGGCCTGACCAACATACCAAAACCTCTAATCCGCCTCATTTTCCGATATAAGAATCTTCAATGATAACCTACTAAGTCCAAGACACTCTTAATCTCCGTCACTGTCTTCAAAGGTTTTCCCACCGAAGCACTGCTCTAATTTCTCGATGGATCTACCACAATACCCTCACAAAAATAACTTGTTCCAATAAACTCATCGTTTACAATGAAAACTACCAATTTGAAACTTGCGAACAATTCATTATCCTTCTGCAACTACAAAACAATTCTCATATGCTCTGCGTGATTTTCCTCCGATTCGGAATACTCAAACGTCATCAACAAATCCTGACGGTTCAATTCATATACTCCACAAATACACCCTGCATCTACTTTTCCTACGGAGTCAATAACATCGGACTCGTACCAAGTGTTTTATCAATAATCACTTCTATCTTCTTAACGTGCCTATGATCCACTTATCTCGCCTGAAAATAAATCCAAAAAGAAATTCACAAACAACCAGAAACTCGACACGTGCAACTTCACTACTAACTCGTCACAACGCGAACGTTAATACACTGAGGCTTCTCCTGATAAATATTCACCCGTTCGCTCAGCACACCACAATACTAGTTCCCTACCATTATCCAATTCAGATCCACACCTCAGAAAGACATCAAGGATTACCCAACACCGGCATCTCTCTAGCCATCACCTTGTTCTCTACTCCTTGACAAGCAATCACTAACCATACCTGATTGTCCCTCCTCGGAGATATTCTTCAACTTGACCGACAAGTACTTCTCTTCTACATCCTCTTTTAGATAATAAAGATCTCTACCGACTCAACACAACCATCTTCCACATCCCTAGCTATCTTAACCGTCAAGGTGCATCTATCCCTTCATCTTGATTTCCGACTACTATCAATAAGAGATTGAGGGTGATCAGTTCCCCAATTTGTTCATAGACAGCCGATCATCCTGATGAAGTATAGACCCTCCCTCACCAACTATGATAACACTCCATTACTTACCAATCCGTCCTTCCAGAGTGGAAGCATCCTGGAGAAGCACCAGCTTCTCCCCCACTTATCTCAACCTCAACTCCTGCAACCAAACGGTTAGAAAACAAGCACGTACCGATAATGTTCTACACATATGTCGCATACCATGACACAACTCATACTAGACAACCTGGCCAGATCGACCGACCTGCTCTGATACCAATTGTAACACCCCACTTTCCCATTTTTCAAAGTAAACAAAATATATGAAATAAATCAGCGTTTCCACACCATAGTAGGGTGCCACATTTTAAAATCAACAAAATAAATCTCCTTTATTTTAATAAAATCAAACAGCGGAAAATTTATTCAATTATTCAATTTACGGCCATCTGCCTATAACACCAAAAACTCCACATAATCGTGGTCCACCATAACATTCATCAATTGAAAGATACGTAACAAGTATACAACATAAAACAATTGGTAAAAACCCCCAAATCCCGTGTTACGTATCAGAGCGACTCTCTAAACCCGAACAAGCTACACAAGCTCCAAGCACTAACCTGGCACCTGAATATCTGTACTTCCGAAGAAGCACAGACACAACAACAACAGAGGGGTGAGAACTACATTCAATATAAAAAGGTGAATAATACATATAAGGAGGTAGTATCTCACACCAACAACAACAACATATAATCACGACCTACTGTCATATTCAATCACCAACAATCAACATATTGACAATGCAATGCATGTGGTACCAACATCACCATGGTTCATTCAATCGAACCCGGATAAATCACATACACCCCTACTTGGCAATGATTTATCCCACCACACTCCTCAAGGGAGTTCGGATGAATCACATACACTCCTCCTGAGCAATGATTCATCCCACCAATAACATGTATGCATGACTCAATGCACATAACAACACATGTATGACACATTCGTACAAATTCACGATCCTCCTGATCACAATAAACATACATATAACACACATGTATATCAAATGATAAACAATTCACGATCCTTCTGATCATAACAAACGTACACATAACACACATATATAACAAATGATAAACAATTCACGATCCTCCTGATCATAACAAACATACATATGACACACATATATAATAATAGACATACATAGTTACGATCCTCCTGATCACACATGAGACACCTAATCGTTCCCACTTGCACCATAATCATTGAACCCTAACAAGCCACCGTAATTCACCAAACACTAATTAATTCCTAAAAATTATAAAATTAACTAGTTTCATCACCAACTGTGTATTACTCAGCATCTGACTCCCAATCCCAACCTCTCAAACCAAGAGAAACCTAATCCGACGCGAAAGCAGGAAAGAAATCGCGGAACGGTGAAATTCTACACACTCGCTGGCCATTCGCGTATTGCCTCGTGCCATACGCGTATCGCCAGCTCGCTCGCCCAACTCGTACGCGTAATGCCTCCTTTCGTACGTGTATTGCCTCACGGTGCCCAAGTCCTTACGCGTATGCCTTGTGCCGTACGCGTACGGACAGAGACGTTTTCCTACTGAATTTCCCAAATTCCAACCCATTACGCGTACGGCCCTCCTATTACGCGTAATGCCTAGCCCGTCATACGCGTATTGCTGCGTATTAGCCCTCCTGTACGCGTATCACCTTACCTGGTACGCGTATAGCCAGATCTATTACGAAAAATCTAATTCTCCACACCAGACTATGTTCTACTACGAATTTCACTAGTTTCTACTCCAAAACAGTCCTAAAACTTGTTCTACATTAATTTTAGGTACTCAGGTTCATCTTATCTCTTATTCTTATGATTACTAATCACCATCTACAGGTTTTTAGAATTAATTTCACCTCCCTAACCTGTACCAAAAGTAAGATCTACAACAATCATGTTCAAACAACAGCAACAACATCCATATAACATCGATTCAGCAATTCAACTACACGAATTTCGACATGAATTCACATATAGACACCAAAATCATACAACAACACAAAATCAGACAAAATCCTACGGGGTTAAGGACTCCCCACTACCCTTATACGATTTAATCACCAAATATGAACCCGTTCCCCCCCTTACCTCGAATTGTTCAGAAATCTGTAAAAATTGGGAAGAAATCCTTGCCCTAGCACCCCTTCCTCTTCCTTGTTCTTCTTTCTCTCCAATTCTTGTTTTACGTGAAAACCACCTTAGTCCACTAAACTCCCCTTAATTCTCTTTAATCAGGTTTTATTTATTTAATTAATAATAAAATAATATTGGTAATAATAATCCTAATAATAATAATGATAATAACAATAATAATAGTAGTAACACTAATATTAACCATATTAATATTATTATTTTCGCATCACTATCCTTATTATTAACTAAAGTCTTAATTCTCATTAATTCACTAAGGCGCTACCCTTCACTCACCCTTAACCAGGCCCAACAAACAGAAATAATAACACGACAATTAATAATTTAAATTAGGGTGTTACAAGAACTGGCTTTATCAAAGAGAGGTCAGGCAAGAACTGACTACCAGGCAAGAACTGGGTTTACCAAAGAGAGGTCAGGCGAGAACTGACTACCAGGCAAGAACTGGGTTTACCAAAGAAAGGTCAGGGGAGAATTGACTACCAAGCGAGAACTGGGCTTACCAAAGAGAGGTCAGGAGAGAACTGACTACCAGGCGAGAACTGTGTTTACCAAAGAGAGATCAGGCGAGAACTGACTACCAGGCGAGAACTGGGTTTGCCAAAGAGTGGTCAGGCGAGAACTGACTACCAGGCGAGGACTGGGTTTGCCAAAGAGAGGTCAGGCGATAACTGACTACCAGGCGAGAATTGGGTTTCAAAAAAATAGGTCAGACGAGAACTGACTACCAGGCGAGAACTGGGCTTGCAAAAGGGGTTGGCCGATCAAAGGCAGACTCCCAACAAAGATACGGTCGTGAACCAAAAAAGGGTTGGCAAGAGGTAGAATCAATGGACCTACAACCCAAAGATATGATGACTCTGCTGGGGAAAAGAGAAGTCTAAACGGAAGACTCAGTTGGGGAGCACAGGTAAGATGAACACATCCCTCAGCGATCTCACCGAGGATAAAACAAAATCTCTTGAGTTATGCCATTTCTGCTGGGAAAAACTGGCAAAGAAAGTATCAAAATTGGCTTATGCTTCACATGCATATGTTTGAATTTTTCTATGGTGTAATGCTCCATACGAAATGGAAATGCTACGCATTTGGAGGATGCAATGCAAATGATGCTTATCCTATACAAAAGAACCAGCTCAGCGAAATAAATGCTGAAAACGAAGGTAACTCCGCCGGGGATGACAACCTAAATTGTCTCCAAGAACAAAACCATGCTGAGGAAAATCACACTAAACAAATTTCCGGACCTCGGCCTCTGTTGAAGATGAAACCCAAAGAGAATTTCCCTCCGCTGGGGACTGCAAATAACTCTTATTGAAGGTAGAACCCAAACCCTGAATCTGAAAAGCGCCAATAACAATTAGACTTAAGACCTGCTGGTGATGTTAACCACCGTTGAACAAACCGCTGCAAAGATTACCACTGAATTCTGCTTGGGGAGACAAGTCAATAATACCGAACCTGCCTGGGGATATCACTGAACTTAACCTGCTGTTGGGGATTAGATCCTATTGTTGCTGGTGAAAAAATGCACTTCCTGACTGGCTGAGGAGAGTGGATGCCCAGACTCTGTGGGGAAAATAACATCTTTGTCCAAAGAAAATATTCCATAATTCTCCTACTAGGGATACAAAAGCATCAACTTTTGAATGATGGCTGGAGAATAATAGAACAATCATGACTCAGCTGGGGAGATAATCCTCTGCACTCTTGCTGGGGAAAGTATGGTCTGTTGAGGATGATGAACTTTCAATGCTGGGGAGAGAAACTCTACTGGGGAGAAACAATCTTGCTACCCTGCAGCCATACGGTAAACTGAACCGTTTCTATGTTCATAGACTCTGCTCGAGAATCCAACCAAACTTCCATTCTGTAATAAACATTTGCTAAAAATGCCCCAGGGCTCTGCTGAAGAGAAGTACCAATGGCAATTGGCCTCTGACCTGCGGAGGAAGGCTAACTGCCACCCACAAATCTGCTTGGGGAACGACAATTGACGATATCTGCTCTGCTAGGGGATGACATTCTACCATTACTCCGTTGGGGGGACGGAAACCACCTTACCACAAACTCGAGAAACACTGACCCATCACTATGGATTCGTGCCGAAAAGCAATAAACTTCACCAACTCGGTGAGGGGAGAGCAAACTTCTGAACTCTGGCTGGGGAGAATAATCAGAACTTTCATGATGCTCTTCCTTGAATGATAGAACTTCACATATCTTTGCTGAGTACGAACGGCGATTCAAACGCCCTCACTGGGAAAAGAGACCTTTTGGCGCCTTGCTGAGGAAGAGAAATTCCATATTGGGAACTACTTTAGCGATTCATGCTTCGGTTAATCAACTGCATGCTAATTCTCACACGTGACCAACGACCCTTTGAACTTTCCATTTGACCCAGATCACCAGGTCTAATGGAAGAAATCATCTCAAGAGGATTTTATAGAAGACCGGGCGTTCACACTACCCTAAGGTCTTCAAACTCCTGGAGAGATTTATCAGATTTTGACATAACTGCCCCAGACTTCATAATCTATGAAGTAATTTGCCTCGAGAGGATTCGTAATGACCTGAAATGTTCTGCCCCAGTATTTTGAACCTTGAAGAGGTGATTTCAATTAACCCTCTTCAGGAGTGGACAACTTCTTATGCTCTAGAGGTGGCCTGCCCCAATACGAGCCTTGAAGTGAATTTGCCCCTGAACGACTGGTCTTCGAGATATTTGCCAAATCTCGACGTGATTACCCCTGTTTGGCTGCTTTAAGGAGAGTTTCCAATGTGATTGCTTCGGTTTGGCTGCATCTTATCACTATTCAGCGGGAACGCCCAGGCTGCGCACAGTCTCTTGGCCACGTGCCCCTTGACATGATTGTCCTTCGTAGTTTTCAAGCATCTCAACTCGGCAGGATCAAGCTTCTCGACTGACGTTCATTGTGTAAGCTTCCTTGATGCTTAAGTACATGTATGTAAGCAGAAAATATTCATTCAGAGAATGAGAAATCTAATGCAACACGCATGTTAATCTCGAAGTTTTATTGAAAATGCGTCGCCGAGCCTTGTGAACGAATCACTAGCTGGGACGCGACATTGATTTTTGAATGGAAAACAATACGCATATGCAATACCAACAAAAATCTTATTAGCACAACCCATGGGAGTCAGGAACGCTATCTCGCTGAAGTACGCTTTTAGAATAAACCCTGCTTAAATTAGGACTTTTAAGGGTTGTAATGTGGTCTGGTTCACGGTTTTGAGAAAAAAAAGATTTAAGGCTCAAAGTTTATCGGTACCCACCCACTCTTCGTGATGTTCTCCAGTCCTACGTTCAGCTAATCTGACACAAGAGCTCATCTCTCAAAAGGATTTATGATCTTTAAGGAACCCATGCAATTGATGGTTTGAGACCTGATGTGGTTTTGGAGCAATAGTCACCCCTTTTGTCTTTTGTGTCTGTAGCCACACGACTTTGTTCTTATCGAGGATTTTTCTTTGTAATCCTTTTAGCTTTTCGCTTTCTCATTCTTTTTCTTTTTGTTCCCTAATTTTTGCCTGGACTGACTCTTTTGAGTTTTGAAGCCCAGCGGGATGCCTTAAATTTTGCCTAAGTCGCTTGTTTTCAAGTTTCGACTTAGCGGCTTTCTTTCTTTCTTTTTTTTTTTGTTTTTTTTGAACAAATCGTGTGACACTGGTTTGTCTGACTTGTTTGAAAGGGTTGTGACTGCCTCACTCCTTGATCATTGATGAATAACCATTGTGGTTTCACATCTTTTGACCTCTTGATGGTGTGGAATAGAAGGTAATGGATCCTCAGATGCACACTCCTTTCAAAATTTGAACGCTTGGTCAAATTAACTGACGCCTACCCTGCCCCTAGGTTAAATGTGAGGGTTTTTCGTACGAAAGAAACTCCTACTTCAAGGCTCAAAGGGATTAACGAGGGTCTACCTCCCTTATATCTCCGGTGTTTAGGGATTTGAAGCAATGCCTGTACATCATCGACAGGGTTTTATCCAAAAGCACACAACCAAAGATTTTGCGTTTTTCATTTCATCATCCTCCCTCAAGAGTTTAAGGCAAGAAAGTTGGTATTGCAGTGTATATAAACATGATATGGGTGCATAAAAGTAAAGCACTTCAAGAACAATACACTCATTGCATTAAAATCATCATTCAAAACACAAACAAGTTTTTTCATGCAAACACTGTACTAAAAAACAATGAAGAATTACACATGAAAA
Organism: Lathyrus tuberosus; assembly: GCA_022829125.1. Classification (NCBI taxonomy): domain Eukaryota; kingdom Viridiplantae; phylum Streptophyta; class Magnoliopsida; order Fabales; family Fabaceae; genus Lathyrus; species Lathyrus tuberosus. The sequence goes on from JALAZF010000280.1 coordinate 5,477,184, forward strand.
TGCAGTAAAGAAGCCGAAGATTGCCATTATTGAGGAGGCTTGACTCCGTCTGGACTTATTGCTTCTGATGACGTTCTTGCAGTCTGAGTGCTCATTTGGGAAGCTTCAGTTGAAATGCATACCCCTTGCAGTGAAAGTAATAACCCCTGCATCAATCAGATCTTGCATCTTGTGCGGGAACGCCTTACAATTTTCAGTTGAATGCCCTCGTGCCCCAGCATGGTACCCACATCGAGCATTGGCATTAAACCCTGGTGGATATGGAGGAATGATCGGATCTGGTTTCTTTGGCACGATCAACCCTCTTTTGATCAAACCTGGCAATATCTAACCGTACAACATTGGTAGCATAGCAAACTGTCTCTTTCCTGCCTTCCGTCGACCCTCTTGGGAACTATTCTGCTATTTATTCTGATTTGGGTATTCCTCTGGCTCAGGCGCTTTCCCCCTCAGACTTAATCGAGGATTAGGCAGCAGTTATGGATGTGGGAATTCTAAGACCAAGGTGTCATACCCCAAATTTTGACCACCAAGATTTCCCATCATTGTGTAAATCATCACCACATTTTGATGAAATGTTTGCTCCTGTTGCTAGATTGGAGTCTGTGAGACTGTTACTTAGAGTAGCCTGCCTGCTGAAATTCAAGCTTTTTCAAATGGATGTCAAGAGTGCCTTTCTGAATGGATACTTAAATGAAGAAGTTTATGTCGAACAACCCAAAGGTTTTGTTGATCCTACATTTCTAGATCATGTATACATGCTGAAGAAAGCCTTGTATGGGTTGAAACAAGCTCCAAGGGCTTGGTATGAAAGGCTAACTGAATTCCTTGTCACCCATGGTTACAGAAAAAGTGGAATTGATAAAACCTTCTTTGTCAAAGAAAGGGAAGGAAAGCTCATGATAGCACAAGTTTATGTCGATGATATTGTGTTTGGGGGGATGTCAGATGAGATGGTTCAACACTTTGTCAAGCAAATGCAATCTGAGTTTGAGATGAGTTTAGTTGGTGAATTTACTTACTTCCTTGGTCTCCAAGTCAAACAAATGGAAGATTCGATATTTCTCTGTCAAGGGAAATATGCTAAAAATATTGTTAAGAAGTTTGGTTTGGAGAATGCAAAACACAAGAGGACTTCTACTCCTACTCACTTGAAATTGTATAAAGACGAGAAAAGGGTAAGTGTTGATCAGAGTCTGTATAGAAGCATGATTGGAAGTCTTCTATACCTTACTGCTAGCAGACCCGATATAACCTTTGCAGTAGGAGTATGTGCGAGATATCAGGTTGAACCTAAAGTTAGCCATATTAATCAAGTCAAAAGAATTCTGAAGTATGTGAATGGTAGTAGCTTCTCTCAAATGATGTGGATGAAGCAAATACTAACTAAATACAATGTCATTCAAGATGTTATGACACTCTTATGTGACAACTTGAGTGCAATTAATATTTCAAAGAATCCTATTCAGCACAGCAGAACTAAACATATTGACATCAGGCATCACTTCATTAGAGACCTTGTGGAAGACAAAGTCATAACCTTGGAGCATGTTGCCATACAGAATCAGTTAGATGACATCTTCACTAAAGCTTTGGATGCGAATCAATTTGAAGTGTTGAGGGGAAAGCTTGGAGTTTTCCTATCTGAAGATCTGTAACATACCACTAGGTGTGGGAATGCTATTCAAGTAACTGGATATGTATTCCCATCAAATTTGAAAGGGCTTTCACGATTTCTCTCAAGTTTTTTTCTTTGTTTTGGTTTTGTAAGGGCTTAATGCACAAGATAATTTACTTTTTGTGCTTGGTGTGTTGTCATACCCCAAATTTTGACCACCAATATTTCCCATCATTGTGTAAGACATCATCACAATATGGCTGTACCTCCATGCCTCATCAATCTTCTCAAAGATGGTTGAGCATTCACCACAATCAAGAATTAGGGTTTCAAGCCCTCTTAGAGCACTTAGAGAAAGGATCAATCAAGAAATGACATGACCTTCAACTTGTCTAACCTCTCAAACACCTATAAAGGATCAAGAGGACTCCCACATCAAGAATCAAGCACAAAGTTGCAACATTCCAAGTGGATCAAGCCTCAAGATCGCCAGTGTCACCAAATTTGGGTTTTGATCGACTGAGGCCTCCAGATGGAAATTTTCCTCTGGGTATGAGCCAATGCTTTAAAGCACAACCCAAGATACTCCAAGGGACCTCATAAACCCAATCATCAAGTTAATTTGACCTCAGGGGATTCATTTACTAAAAATCAGGAATTAGGGTTTCTTGACCTAATTCACCCCTAAGTTGACTTTTGGGACAAAGCATGAGCCAAGACCTCAAGACATGATTTGAGGACCTCAAATAAACCACATTGATCCATTTACAACAATGGATTGATCCAAGAAGCTTTATTCACAAGTTTCAATTTCACCTGGACCACAATTAGGGTTTTGAGGAAAAAATCAACTGTACCTTCGACTTTTGACCAAGACATGCTCCCAAAACTCGGGACATGATTCAATACATCCTATAACACCTATGGAATCCATCCATTAGGTTTAATTTAGGTCAAGGACTTGATTTTACAAAGGATCGCACAGTTTGGATTTCATCTGATAAAAAGTCAACTGTGCACAAAATCAAGTTTGACTTTTTGGAATTTTTCACAAATATGGTTCCCCTAAGTAAAAAATAATGTTAATGTATGATATTGATCATCATCCATCAAGAAAAATCAAGAAAAGTGAGGTTTCTTGCAAAAGGGGCAACCTTGAGAATCCAAATTTTTTTTAAGTTATGGAATAAAAGTGATTTTGGTACCAACTTCCAAGGGTCATAACTTGAGATCCAAGCAACCATTTTGGGTGATCCAAAGCTGGATTTGTAGGTCTTGCTACACTCTACAAAAGTTTCAACTACCTCAGACCCCAATTCTTCATGGATTTTGAGTTATGGATTGATCAAAATCACAAAAAACATGAAAATGACACTTTTTCCAACACTTAGTGAAAATCTGCCTAAGTAACCAGCCTTGAACATCAATGTTCATGAGGTTTTTTCAGTTGGATCCAAATAGTTTCAAAACAAACTATGATCACACATGTTTTTTTTATCATATGAGGGCTTTCTAAAAAGCACAAGAGCCTCCCATAACTCAACCTGAGCAGAGAGATATGAATCCCTTAAAATCACCATTTCCAACTGTCTTGGACAAGGCAGATTTTGGCATTTTGCTCGATTTGGAAAAATTAAGCAACTCCAAGCCTTGTCATCCCCTTGGATACATCTGAGGATAAAACAAAAGGAGAATTATCTGATCCCCAAGCCTCCAAAGTCCAAGAATCTTCATTAGCCATAACAAACCTAAAAAGGCTAAAAAGGTTCCAAGACTCCAATTTTGTTTCAATGCATTTAACGGATACACCAAGGTGGCATGGACTGACACATTCCTAACTGAATGAGTCAAGGATCAGCACTGAATCATAGGACCATAGGCCTGTGCCCTAACCTCAAGTCAATGGCTAGAGGAGACTTTAGATTCCTTTTGCTCAACATTGGCCAAAGGCCTGCTGCAGCTGCCATTCACTATTGCTTGCAAAACAAACTTACTCTACTATAAATAGAGCTCATTTGTGCTCAAATTGAGTACACCAAAGCACTACAACACTTGCTTTCCTCAAAATATCTTTCTTTAGGCAAAAATGCCTTCTTTTGCAAGGTATCTATGAGTTTTTGAGTTAAAGAGCAATTCCACCACAACTCATGATCCAAACACCTCTAATATATTGTATCTAAGCTGTTCAAACACTCACTTGTGACCTGAAACACTAAAATCACAAAGTCCACTTCCAAAACCTCAAAATTAGACTTTTCTGCATTTTCCAAACCATGCCTTGATTCAGTCACTTCCAAAACCAAACAAAGTCTCAAACACACTCTAAATATCATCCTCAAACTGTCCCAAATGGTTCCCCTCATCTGGAACAACATTTGAGAGAGTTTCCATATTGGTCACTTTTTCCCCTTTTGCAAGAAAGTGCCACAACTTGTTCCTGAGGATTCTAGCTGGTTCTAACCATTCTAAAAGCTTCTAAAGGATCAATTGAGAGTGTCCAAAGCATCAAATTACTTCTGGCACAAGGAACTTGGCAGATAGCACAAAAATCTCCAAGAGGTAAGTGTATGACAACTTGAACGCTTTGAATTATGCATTCATTTGATGTCAATTGATCATAAACATCTCATACATGTTGTATATGTTATGTTTGAACCAATTTTCCATGTAATTCTTGTCTGTACCATGAGATAGCATAAAACATGCAAAAATAGGCCTATTTTGAAATCACTATCAGATTTTGAGGAGGAAACATTTTCTGAAAATTCCAAGGGCACCATTGATTTCCTCATGAAATTCTAAGTCAGATGCACCTAAATTTTGTCCCAATCCATGAAGAAATGAGAAAGTTAGAGGCTTCACGTAAATTGCCCAAAAGCTTGCCTTGCCTTGCCTTGCCCAGGCCTAGAAACAAGGCATGCCTTATGAATTAATGGGGATGTTTTGATACACGGATGTATCAACACCCTAGTGGTAGCGCGCATGTGTGTTTGTTGCCAAGGTCATGGGTTCAAACCCCACCCAGACCATTTTTCCATTTTTCTATGTTTTTGCTATTTTTTTTTCCATATTTTCATGTTTTGTTAATTAATTGAAAAATTAATTTCTCTCTCAATTTTAATTATTTTTTATTGATTCTTTTTTTGAAAATTCACAAAAAAGATTAAAATATTTTATTCCATGAAAATTTCACAAGAATATTATTTATTTCATATATTTGGTATTTTTGTAAAGAATTATATTTTTAGGGGGAGCATGATAGTCTGTCATGCTTGCTTGTTGTTGCTGAACTTGTGCAACTATTTATGGAGAGCATGATAGTCTGTCATGCTTGCTTGCTGCTGCTGAAAAGATGTGGAATTCTCTGCTGTGTCTGGGAGAAGTTATTCTCTGCAGTAGGTTGTAGTCTTCGGGGGGAGTAAGGCTGAGATGGCTGTGGCCGTTACTGCACTTTATGGGAACTTGAATTGTTCAAGTTTTTTTTGCTTTTGGTTTTCTCCTTCAGGGGGAGAACTGATTATGTGTGACAGGGGGAGTGGTGTACATGTCTGTTTGGCTGCTGCAAGATTGTAGTTTGTACAGAGCTTACATGTTCTCGTGTAGATTGTGTTGTTTTATGATGTTATACCTAATGTCTTGACATTATGCTGTCAGTTGTTTTTTTTGGTGTGACATCATTGTGGTTCTTGGGTTTCTGTG